>CM048595.1:12500-5012500 GCA_026413675.1 Populus pruinosa
CATGCTAAAAGAAGTATACGAAGGGATTGTCTCATGTTGTCTGTTGTCTTTGCACGCAACCATCAAATTGAAACACCTTACACCAACCGTTAAAAATGCGTCGGCCAAGAAAGTTAAGAATGTGTTTGGTAACAGTTGCATCTGAAAAATACTGAATCAATCCAAAACCCCAAAACCCCAAAACCCAAACCCCCAAACCCCAAAAACCCCAAAAACCCCACACCCCACACCCCAGACCCAGACCCGAGACCCGAGACCCTAGACCGTAGACCCTAGACCCTAGACCCTAGACCCTCAACCCTAGACCCTCAACCCTCAACCCTTAAAAAAAAAATTTAATAAGTAAATAAAGGGATAGCGACAGTGAGACTCTAGCTGACCTATTTATAAATGGTATGGTTGTTTTTTTTTTGTTTTTTTTATAAAATCCTC
The DNA here is from genome assembly GCA_026413675.1 of Populus pruinosa. Classification (NCBI taxonomy): domain Eukaryota; kingdom Viridiplantae; phylum Streptophyta; class Magnoliopsida; order Malpighiales; family Salicaceae; genus Populus; species Populus pruinosa. Next base: position 12,933 of record CM048595.1, read on the forward strand.
TCTTCCTTTCTTTTATTTCTACTGAACACATACATTTAAGTGTGTAGAAATGGTAAGTTCCTCAAGCGCTCAAATAAAAACATTTTGTGTTTTTGGTGGATTTAGTCTTGGGAACGAAAAGGGGTTTTTAGAATCAGAAAATCATTTTGATCAAGTACTAGCTGAGAAAAAGATTCATTTAGTGTATAGGGGATGTAGTCTTGGGATAATAGGAAGTGTGTCAATAGCTGTATTTTTAAGAGGTAGGCAAGTTTTGGGTGTCGTCCCCAAAACTTTAGCACAAGAGGACATCATTGGAAAAACAATTAGAGAGAAACTGCAAGTCTCCACAATGTCTGCTCCAATGAATGCAATATTTAACCATGTTGATGTCTTTATTGCCTTACTAGGTGGCCTGGCACATTGGAAAAGATCTTTCATATTTTCTCTTGGGCTCAACTACACATTCACTATAAACCTATAGGTCTGTTAAATGTTAATGGTTATTATGATAAGTTGTTGTCATTTCTTGATCATGTTGTGGAATAGGAATTTCTAACATCTTTGACACAACAAATCATAATCTCTGCTGCTACTGCTGAATAATTGGTTGACCAATTACAATATTTCATTCCTATAATGTATCCCTCCATAAATCATATAAATTGGTCATCTACAGGAAGCCATAAAAAGTTTATAATGGATTTGAGTCTTCATTTATGAATCTTTATGTCTTTTACTTTTATTATTGTGTTTCGTTATTTTTTATATTTGTTTAAGTATGTCTCAAGTTTATTAATGTTTGTTATTTCAGGTGATGTCTTCTATACTCTATCTGTTTACGTTAGGACATTGAGAATAATGTCTCGTTTTGGTTAGGGGAAAAGGGTAGTAGTTGATAAAAAAAAATTAACTAATTGTATTTTTTTTATTTCATAAAACACGTGTAAAATTGTTATTACTAGAATGACAGAGTAAAAGAGCTCTTTTGTTAAAGTGACTCTTGAGACGCATCCTAGTAACTATTCTCAACAAGATCTATCATAATACTTCTTGGAATATTCAAGTTTACAAACTCTCACATTTTTATCATTTAATTCTGCTCATATCTCATTTAACATGTATTCTTAAATCTTAATTTTCACACACACACTTTAACATATCATTATAGGTTGCACATTGGATTATTACATTATTTATGTTTTTTTGTTAAAGGTAACAACTAAGAAAAATGGATAGTATATAATTTGAAAAAAAAAACAAAAAAAAAAGAGTAAAAAAATAACAATAAAATGATGATAATAAAAATATAGATAAGTTTGATTTCGTAGCCTCCCTAACCTAAGCAATTAAGCCTAAATGAGTGTTTTAACACCTAATACCCTAAAGACAATTAACTTTGGAGCTATTGGTCCAACGCTTATTACATGGGTTGAAGAGAAAAGCTTAAGAAAATCAAACATTGTACTATCTACGTATCAGTATCAGCAACCCAAGTTACTAAACTCGTAGAGGTGTCTCAACACCTAATGCCGGTTTGGGAGTCATTAGTCGAAAGCTCGTTACATGGGTTAAAGATGCATGATGTTTTAAGTTGTATGTATATATATTTAAAAAATAAGAAAAAATTTATAATCTCAACCTAAAAAAGTTAACCTTAAATATTAGAACACGAACCTTGATAAAACATGTTTTAGTTAAGGAGTTGTTATAAAACATGTTTTAGTTAAGGAATTATTGATACTTTAAGTGTAAAATGATAATATAAAACCTTGATAAAAATACACTTTTAAGAATTAATTAGAAAGCATGATAGAAAAGATAGTTGAGTCAACTTTTAATGTTAGCAAGCTGCATGGAGTTATAAATGACAACAGTGATCCTTACATGCATGTAATTATAGATGCAAGGAGAATGAATCAAGGTAATGCCAGTCAATTTCCAATCATAGAAGAAAAACATAATACAGATGCAATTAGGTTTTTAAATTTTTTGAAAGATTTAAATGAACTATTATTATAGGATGAATGCACAAATCATAGTAAATTATTGGTTGTTGCATAGGTATTTACCATCAAGTCGAATTATGAGTTGAGTAAGGATTATTATGAGAAAATTATCGAATAGACGAGAAGCTTTTTACCTAAAGAAAACAGGCTGAAAAATAACTTATAAGCTGCTAAGTCTATGATGAAACCCTTTGGCTTAGGATACTAGAAAATTAATATGTGTCCAAACTTTTGCATGATATATTACCTTAAAAATTTTAAGCTGATTAAATGCATGACATGTAGGCATTCCTATTATAAATTCAAAACTGGCAGGAGAAAGATTCTTGTATCATATAAAAAAATTAGATTCTTCCTAATTACACCTAAATTATAGAAGTTATTTATGTTACCAAAAACTGTTAAGCACATAATATGGCACCAATCATATGATATAGTTGATGGAGTGATGGTGTATTTTTTTAATAGTGAAATATAAAAACACTTTAACAGTGTATATTCTCACTTTTTAATTGAATCAAAGAACGTGCGTCTTAAGTTGCACACAAACAGATTTAATTCATTCATATCATTTGTTACTTTTTATTTTTATTGGGACGATTTACAACTTGTCATCAAAGATGCTATGTGTTTTAACTCATCTATTTATTTTTTTAATACTTTGAATATATAGAGATAGATATTCAAAAGTATCTGGAAGGAAAAAAAAGAAAAAGAAAAAAAAAAAGGATAGATAATCTAACATATCCAGTTCATAACATTTCTGATTTTTAGATTCTTTTAATTTTTTACAAAAAGATATTATATTGTAGTTGAATTTTTATAATAGGTTCTCATGTGATTGATTGGTATACCAGTAAATGTGAAGTTAAGTTTTGAGTTCAGAAATAATTTTAGAATTTAGAGTTTAGAGTTTAAAAGGAAACACTTCTAATTGTCCTGTATAAAATGGACAAAACTATCACCACATCTTTCCATGAATTGCTTGCTAGCATTTGTTAATGGTCACTGTCTTCATAGACATGCTAAAAGAAGTATACGAAGGGATTGTCTCATGTTGTCTGTTGTCTTTGCACGCAACCATCAAATTGAAACACCTTACACCAACCGTTAAAAATGCGTCGGCCAAGAAAGTTAAGAATGTGTTTGGTAACAGTTGCATCTGAAAAATACTGAATCAATCCAAAACCCCAAAACCCCAAAACCCAAACCCCCAAACCCCAAAAACCCCAAAAACCCCACACCCCACACCCCAGACCCAGACCCGAGACCCGAGACCCTAGACCGTAGACCCTAGACCCTAGACCCTAGACCCTCAACCCTAGACCCTCAACCCTCAACCCTTAAAAAAAAAATTTAATAAGTAAATAAAGGGATAGCGACAGTGAGACTCTAGCTGACCTATTTATAAATGGTATGGTTGTTTTTTTTTTGTTTTTTTTATAAAATCCTCTCTTCCTTTCTTTTATTTCTACTGAACACATACATTTAAGTGTGTAGAAATGGTAAGTTCCTCAAGCGCTCAAATAAAAACATTTTGTGTTTTTGGTGGATTTAGTCTTGGGAACGAAAAGGGGTTTTTAGAATCAGAAAATCATTTTGATCAAGTACTAGCTGAGAAAAAGATTCATTTAGTGTATAGGGGATGTAGTCTTGGGATAATAGGAAGTGTGTCAATAGCTGTATTTTTAAGAGGTAGGCAAGTTTTGGGTGTCGTCCCCAAAACTTTAGCACAAGAGGACATCATTGGAAAAACAATTAGAGAGAAACTGCAAGTCTCCACAATGTCTGCTCCAATGAATGCAATATTTAACCATGTTGATGTCTTTATTGCCTTACTAGGTGGCCTGGCACATTGGAAAAGATCTTTCATATTTTCTCTTGGGCTCAACTACACATTCACTATAAACCTATAGGTCTGTTAAATGTTAATGGTTATTATGATAAGTTGTTGTCATTTCTTGATCATGTTGTGGAATAGGAATTTTGATTAGTACTTAAAAGTGCATTTTTATCATGGTTTTATATCATCATTTTGCACTTGAAGTATCAATAACTCCTTAACTAAAATATGTTTTATAATAATGTATCTAATAATATAAGATACCTATAATTTGTGGTAAATGTCCATTTTTAATGCAGGCCTATCAAATAAATGAAAGGATTGATTGATGACTTGAAGAACTTAAATTGCAAGGATAAAAAGATGGTCAAACTTAGAGAAGAGATGTCGGTGCAATCCAAACCGGAACACTGTTCGGTAATTGGGTCATATCTGGAGCTACAGATCTCAGATTTAGGTCCAATTTATATGGATGGAAAGGTAAGACATAGACCTACAACTTTCATATGGAGCCCAAGATCTAAAAAGGCCATTATCAAGTCCAAATTGTAGCAACAACAAAGAAGCCCGAATCTGTCTTCCAGCCCGAGCACTGTTCGGTATTTTGGCCATATCTGGAGTTCTAGAAGTCCAAATGAGCTGAATTTTTTACACAAGAAAGCTGAGACAATTGCCTATAACTTTCATGTTTGCACCTGGCTCCAGTTTTGACGTTATCAATGACGTTTTGGGCAGACAAGAGAAGATAAGGATTGTCACCAAGTCAAAAGTTGGCCACCCACTTATCAATTAGTCATCAAATCAATAGTTCCCAATTTTGGCCTATAAAAGGAGGCATTTGCCATGCATTTAGGCATCTTGGTTTCCAGATCAAGATCATGCTCTTCCTTTCTCTCTTTGTATTTTTTGTAATGTTTATGCTTTGCTTTCATTAATATTAAGTTTATGCCTTTCATTTCCTTTCTTTTACTTAGTTAACTTTTATGTTCTTATTTTGTTTATTTGTTTTTCTTTCTTTCATTATGTCTAGCTAAGTTAATTATGTCAAGGTGAAAAGGCTACACTAATGGTGTGAGAATAAGTATAATGTAAACTTAATATGGACTTTAATGTTTGATACTAACATGTTTTATATTTGTTATCTTGTTCACTCTTTAATACTTTGCTTGTTAAATGACTAATCTTGATTTATGTTGTATAACACTTGGTACAACAAATGCTTGGCACTTTCATAGCCCATAATGTATGGTATAACCGACACCTGAGCTATGAAAGGAACTTGATTTGTTGTTAACATAAGTTATAATCATGAATGCTTGACGAGATTTACAAGTATTAGCATTAATTGAATAAGATGACTAATGTAATCATGTTAACAATATATAATCTGATTGGAACCTCCTTTATGTGTGGTTTCCAATTCAATAATAAGAGTTTATACTATACTTGTTTGATATACCATTAGTGGAACCTCTAACCTTGACATTTGTTATTATTATTGCTTAATCCTTACATTAATATTTGATCTCCAAGTTCTCATCATCATCTTCTTCTTCTTCTTCTCTTTCTTTATTATTATTATTATTATTATTATTATTATTATTATTATTATTAGTACTACTACTACTACTACTATTATTATTATTATTATTATTATTATTATTATTATTATTACTACTACTACTATTGTTGTTGTTGTTATTGTTGTTTTATAATTGTTGTTTATAATTTGTACAATTAACCTCCCTGTGGTTCGACCCCGGTCTTGCCGGGTTATTTATTACTTCGACACTCCTGCACTTGGGAGAAGACATCAACCTTTTAGTCGTGTCAAGTTTTTGGCGCCGTTGCCGGGGAGGTAAGTTCTTGTATAAATTATAGTATTTATTTTATTTTCTCTTTTCACTTTTCTTGTATATAACTTTGTTTCTTTTCTTTTGTTTCTTTTTATTTTGTTTTCTTCCTTCTTCTTTTATTTTCTTCTTCCTTTTATTTTATTCCTACACGTGCATGAGAGTGTGGTCACGTACATCAAGTGGTAGACTTTGTAGGGTGTCCTCATCATTTTCAGAAAATATGGCCGAAGAAGATAATCAATCACTTCATAATGAAAATAATGAGAATAACCGTGCTAGAACACTTAGAGACCACATGAATCCCACAAGAACAAGTGCACCATCATGCATAGTTTTTCCTCCTGATGCATCTCATTTTAATTTTAAACCAGGTATTATTCAACTTTTACCTTCTTTTCATGGTTTAGAATTGGAAAATCCATACTTGCATTTAAGGGAATTTGAGGAGGTCTGCAACACGTACAATAATTTAAATTGTAGCATGAACACCATCAGATTAAAGCTTTTTCCTTTTTCATTAAAAGATAAAGCTAAAACATGGCTACAAAATTTAAGACCAGGATCCATTCGTTCTTGGGATGAAATGCAACAGCAATTTTTAAAGAAGTTTTTCCCATCTCATAGAACAAACTCTTTCAAGAGACAAATCACCACTTTCACTCAAAAACCAGGAGAAACATTTTACAAATGTTGGGATAGGTATCGAGACTTGCTTAGTACTTGCCCCCATCATGGTTTTGAAACATGGAGATTGGTTTCACATTTCTATGAAGGGTTAACACCTAAAGATAGGCAAATGGTTGAATTGATGTGCAATGGAACTTTTGAAGATAAAGACCCTGATGAAGCAATGGAGTACTTAGACTTGTTAGCTGAAAATGCTCAAAATTGGGACACTGCAGGTACATATGAGGCACCGAGTAAAACTCAACCTCATACATCTAGTGGAGGTATGTACAACCTTAGGGAAGATCATGACCTTCAAGCCAAATTTGCATCTTTAGCTAGAAAAGTCGAGGCACTAGAATTGAAAAAGAGTGGTCAATTAAAATCTGTTGAAAACATTGTGTGTCAAATCTGTGAAACAAATAAACACTCAACCAATGATTGTCCAACCTTGCCTTCTTTTAAAGAATGTCTCCATGAACAAGCCCATGCTTTAAACAGTTTTCAAAGGGCCAATCACAACCCATACTCCCAAACATACAACCCTGGTTGGAGAAATCACCCAAATTTCAATTGGAAGAGTGAGAACAACAATGCACAAACTTCACAACCACCGTTTCAAGCACACCACAATTTCCAAAATTCTCATGGATATGCACCTCCTTATGCTCCACCTCCTAGAAGAAATCTTGAGGAAACATTGCATGCATTCATTGAAAAGCAAGAGACAATTAATACTCAACTTGTTCAAAACATGACAGATTTTAAAGATACTCTTGCTAAATTAACATCTGCTCTCAGTTTCCAAGAGAAAGGTAAGTTTCCATCTCAAACACAACAAAATCCCAAAGGGCAATACAATGCAAATGCAAGTAGTTCCGGAAGCCAACATATGGATCAAATCAAATCAGTCACTACTCTGCGCAGTGGTAAGGTTATTGAAAAACCCTCTCTTGAACCTTATGAGAAAGATGATGAGTCAATCTCTGAGGGTAAGGAAGGGGATGAATCTGAAAATTGCAAAGAAACGACTGACTCACCGCCAGCACTTCCATCTCCTCAAGCCATGACCAAACAAAGGAAAGTCAATCACAATTCTGAAATTTATGAAATTTTCAAACAGGTAAGGATCAATATACCTTTGCTGGATGCTATTAAACAGGTTCCTTCCTATGCTAAATTTTTGAAAGATCTCTGCACTGTGAAGAGAAAACTGAATGTGAAAAAGAAAGCCTTTCTAGCCGAACAAGTAAGTGCTATTCTTCAAAACAATAATGCTTTGAAATATAAAGACCCTGGTTGTCCTACAATTTCTTGCTTTATTGGAGAGCATAAAATTGAAAGAGCCTTACTTGATCTTGGTGCTAGTGTGAATTTACTTCCATATTCAGTCTTTCAGAGTCTCAATCTAGGTGAGTTAAAACCAACTTCTATATCTCTTTTACTTGCTGATAGATCTGTAAAAGTGCCTAGAGGAATAATTGAAGATGTGTTAGTACAAGTCGATAAATTCATTTATCCTGTGGATTTTATTGTCTTGGACACAGAACCTGTTGAAGCATGTAATTCATTTCCTGTTATTTTAGGACGTCCGTTTCTTGCAACGTCTAACGCATTGATTAATTGTAGGAATGGATTGATGAAGCTATCATTTGGAAACATGACATTGGAGATGAATATTTTCAACATTTGCAAGCAACCTGGAGATGATAATGATTTACAAGAAGTAGATCATATTGATGAATTAGTTTATGATCAACTTGAATCTACTTTAAGTAAAAATGAATTGGATGAAATTGAAGATTTGCAAATGGTTTATTCTGAGGAAGAAATCATGGATGAAACAAGCACCGAAAATGTTGATGCGAATCTTTTATCAACAGTGACAATAGATTCGACACCCGACATCACACCAATGGATGATTACTTTCCTAACGAATCCTTACTTTCTCTTAGTCCAATGCCTTGGTATAATAAAAATATCAATTTTCTTGCTTTAGGAGATTTGCCAGCTGATTGGAGTACCCAAGACAAAGAAAAGTTTTTGAACGAAGTGAAGAGCTTTTATTGTGATGACCCTACCTTATTCAAATATTGTCCTGATCAAATATTTCAAAGATTCATTCCCGACAATGAGGTAAGTAGTGTCATTAAACTTTGTCATTCTGAAGCATGTGGAAGTTGTTTCTCGTCAAAAAAGACAGCTACAAAAATCTTTCAAAATGGATTTTATTGGCCCACCATGTTCAAGGACACGCATGCATTCTGCAAAACTTGTGAAAATTGTCAAAAGATTGATACAGGTCAAAAAGTTTTGTTTTATGATTCTCAACTCTATGCATTCCCTAAAGAGCTAAGATTAAGATGGAGCAATCCTTATGGGGCCTGTGATATTGAGAATTCAATGAATGACAATGACTTTAAGGAAAATGGACATCGTTTGAAAGCTTACTTTGATAATTTTCCTAGTGAAAATGAATTAGCTGGTTTGAATGATCTTGTAGATAAAGGTTGATTATTTTGTTTTTCTCACATTTTTTTATGTTTCTTTTTTTAGTGATTTTTGCTAGTTTCTTTCACCCCGGTCAAATGGCGGATAACGGTACTCCGTGACTTAAGTCGGTTCTTTCAGTTTCCCATAATTACTGATATCTGTGTATATATCTGTGCAATTCTTCGAAGCTCTCTTCCAATTCTCATTTGAAAATGGACACTAATCTTGAAAAATTGAAAAAGTATTTTCCCGCTCTGCCTCAGAATGCGATTACAAAAATCTACCGTGCTAGATATGCAAGATTGAGATTGTTAATGAATCATGGAATTCCTGAAGATATTCGCTGGTTGATTGAAGCAAAAGTCCGATTATCAGGTGAGTCCTCTAATTTCTTTATTTCATACATGCCTGGAACAGGTAAAAGCACTTTTGCAAAGAAGCGTCGTGCAAAACGACTAGAAGTCTGTCATCGATGTGCTAGATGAACTTGTAATACACAATGTCGTTCTTTAGGAATGGTATCTATAAACCGTGAAGATAAAATACAATTCATTAAGGATGGCCTGAGTAAGGAGTCTTTAGATAATCTTCTATTGACTCTTGAGACGCATCCTAGTGGAGATGTGCATCGTGCAATTCATGATTTATGGCCACTATTTCATAAAGAACATGATCGACTTAGTCTTGGGAATCTGACTAAAAAAGACCCTGTTTGCCAGTTTTTAAGAAAACTGGATGGGAAGCCTATCCCCGACCCATAAAGGGCGTTTAAGCCGTTCTTGGACGTAAAACCAAGGGAAGATGTGAGCCACAATCACAACTACCTATACATACACATGCTTTTTTCAAAAGTAAATAAATAAATAAATAAAAAGAGAGAGAGAGTGTGTGAGACTCCAGCTGGCCTACATATAGGTGTTATGATTGCCTTTCTAATTTCTCATCTATAAAACCCTCTTTTCCTTCCTTTCATTTCTACTCAACCCATACATTCAACAAATACAGAAGTGTGTAGAAATGGCAAGTTCCTCAAGTCATCAAATAAGAAATATTTGTGTTTTCGGTGGATCTAGTCCTGGGAAAGAAAAAGAGTTTTTAGAATCAGCAAATCATCTTGGTCAGGTGCTAGCTGAGAGAAAGATTCATTTAGTGTATGGGGGAGGCAGTCTTGGGTTAATGGGAGGTGTGTCAATAGCTGCATTTTTAGGAGGTAGTCAAGTTTTAGGAGTCATCCCTGAAGCTTTGGCACAAGGGGACATCATTGGAAAAACAATTGGAAAGGAACTTCAGGTCTCTACAATGTCGGCTCGAATGAATGCAATGTTTAACCATGCTGATGCTTTCATTGCTTTACCAGGTGGTCTAGGCACATTGGAAGAGATCTTTCATATTTCCTCTTGGGCTCAATTGCACATTCACCATAAACCCATAGGTTTGTTAAATGTTAATGGTTATTATGATAACTTGTTGTCTTTTCTTGATCATGCTGTGGAACAGGAATTTTTAACATCTTCTGCACGACAAATCATAATCTCTGCTTCTACTGCTAAACAATTGATTGACCAACTACAATCTTTCATTCCTGTGATTGATCCTTCCATGAGTCGCATAAATTGGTCATCTAAGGAAAGCCGTAAAAAGCTTAGATTGGATTTGAGCCTTCATTTGTGAATTTTTGTGTCTTTTGGTTTTATTATGTTTTGTTATTTCTTATTTTTGTTTCAGTGTGTTTCAGGTTTTATCAGTGTTCGTTATTTCAGGTGATATCTTTTATACTCTATCTTTCTACCTTAGAACATTGAGGACAATGTCTCGTTTTGGTTGGGGGGAGAGGGTAGTAGTTGATAAAAAAAAAAAAAATTGTTTTTCATTTCATAAAGCATGTGCATAATTGTTGTTACTAGGATGGCAGAGTAAAGGAGTTCTTTTGTTAAAGTGACTCTTGAGACGCATCTTAGTAACCATTCTTAACAAGGTCTATTATAATACTTCCTGAAATATTCAGGTTTACAAACTCTCGTATTGTTACCACTTAATTCTGCTCATATACTTATTTAACATGTATTTTTAAACCTTAATTTACACACACACACTTTAACATATGATTGTGGGTTGCATATTGGATTATTACATTATTTATGTTCTTTTGTTAAAGGTAACAACTAAGGGAAATGGATTGTATATAATTAAAAAAAAACATGAAAAAAAAAGAAAAAAGAATAAAAAAATGATGATAATAAAAATGTAGACAAGTTTGATTTCGTAGCCTCCCTAACCTAAGCAATTAAGCCCGAAGGGGTGTTTTAACACCTAATACCCTAAAGTCAACTGACTTGGGAGCTATTGGCCCAACGCTTGTTACATGGGTTGAGGAGAAAAGCTTAAGGCAATCAAACATTGCACTATCTACATATCAGTATCTGCGACCCGAGTTACTAAGCTCGTAGGGGTGTCTTAACACCTAATGCCCTAAGACCAACTGGTCTGGGAGTCATTAGCTGAAAGCTCGTTACATGGGTTAAAGATGCATGATGTTTTTAAAGTATATGTATATAGAGTTAAAAAAAAAAAAAGACAAAAATAGTAATCCCAACCCAAGGAAGTTAACCTTAAACATTAGAACAAAAATTTTGTTTTCTTCCAAGAAAAGACCCATAATTATGTGTTGATACATTGAGCACAAAAAAAGGTTTATTAATATCTTGTTAAGAGGTATTGAGCAGATATATAAATTTAATGAGAGTTTGTTTATCTGGATAGATTAATGGAAGTTAAATGATGAATACCTTGCTTTGTGAAATTTGCAAATTGTTTTAACGCTTTAATTACTAGGGACTAGTAATAAGCTGGTTGAGGGGTGTGATTAGTACTTAAAAGTGCATTTTTATCATGGTTTTATATCATCATTTTGCACTTGAAGTATCAATAACTCCTTAACTAAAATATGTTTTATAATAATGTATCTAATAATATAAGATACCTATAATTTGTGGTAAATGTCCATTTTTAATGCAGGCCTATCAAATAAATGAAAGGATTGATTGATGACTTGAAGAACTTAAATTGCAAGGATAAAAAGATGGTCAAACTTAGAGAAGAGATGTCGGTGCAATCCAAACCGGAACACTGTTCGGTAATTGGGTCATATCTGGAGCTACAGATCTCAGATTTAGGTCCAATTTATATGGATGGAAAGGTAAGACATAGACCTACAACTTTCATATGGAGCCCAAGATCTAAAAAGGCCATTATCAAGTCCAAATTGTAGCAACAACAAAGAAGCCCGAATCTGTCTTCCAGCCCGAGCACTGTTCGGTATTTTGGCCATATCTGGAGTTCTAGAAGTCCAAATGAGCTGAATTTTTTACACAAGAAAGCTGAGACAATTGCCTATAACTTTCATGTTTGCACCTGGCTCCAGTTTTGACGTTATCAATGACGTTTTGGGCAGACAAGAGAAGATAAGGATTGTCACCAAGTCAAAAGTTGGCCACCCACTTATCAATTAGTCATCAAATCAATAGTTCCCAATTTTGGCCTATAAAAGGAGGCATTTGCCATGCATTTAGGCATCTTGGTTTCCAGATCAAGATCATGCTCTTCCTTTCTCTCTTTGTATTTTTTGTAATGTTTATGCTTTGCTTTCATTAATATTAAGTTTATGCCTTTCATTTCCTTTCTTTTACTTAGTTAACTTTTATGTTCTTATTTTGTTTATTTGTTTTTCTTTCTTTCATTATGTCTAGCTAAGTTAATTATGTCAAGGTGAAAAGGCTACACTAATGGTGTGAGAATAAGTATAATGTAAACTTAATATGGACTTTAATGTTTGATACTAACATGTTTTATATTTGTTATCTTGTTCACTCTTTAATACTTTGCTTGTTAAATGACTAATCTTGATTTATGTTGTATAACACTTGGTACAACAAATGCTTGGCACTTTCATAGCCCATAATGTATGGTATAACCGACACCTGAGCTATGAAAGGAACTTGATTTGTTGTTAACATAAGTTATAATCATGAATGCTTGACGAGATTTACAAGTATTAGCATTAATTGAATAAGATGACTAATGTAATCATGTTAACAATATATAATCTGATTGGAACCTCCTTTATGTGTGGTTTCCAATTCAATAATAAGAGTTTATACTATACTTGTTTGATATACCATTAGTGGAACCTCTAACCTTGACATTTGTTATTATTATTGCTTAATCCTTACATTAATATTTGATCTCCAAGTTCTCATCATCATCTTCTTCTTCTTCTTCTCTTTCTTTATTATTATTATTATTATTATTATTATTATTAGTACTACTACTACTACTACTATTATTATTATTATTATTATTATTATTATTATTATTATTATTATTATTATTATTATTATTACTACTACTACTATTGTTGTTGTTGTTATTGTTGTTTTATAATTGTTGTTTATAATTTGTACAATTAACCTCCCTGTGGTTCGACCCCGGTCTTGCCGGGTTATTTATTACTTCGACACTCCTGCACTTGGGAGAAGACATCAACCTTTTAGTCGTGTCAAATTTCTAACATCTTTGACACAACAAATCATAATCTCTGCTCTGTTCGGTATTTTGGCCATATCTGGAGTTCTAGAAGTCCAAATGAGCTGAATTTTTTACACAAGAAAGCTGAGACAATTGCCTATAACTTTCATGTTTGCACCTGGCTCCAGTTTTGACGTTATCAATGACGTTTTGGGCAGACAAGAGAAGATAAGGATTGTCACCAAGTCAAAAGTTGGCCACCCACTTATCAATTAGTCATCAAATCAATAGTTCCCAATTTTGGCCTATAAAAGGAGGCATTTGCCATGCATTTAGGCATCTTGGTTTCCAGATCAAGATCATGCTCTTCCTTTCTCTCTTTGTATTTTTTGTAATGTTTATGCTTTGCTTTCATTAATATTAAGTTTATGCCTTTCATTTCCTTTCTTTTACTTAGTTAACTTTTATGTTCTTATTTTGTTTATTTGTTTTTCTTTCTTTCATTATGTCTAGCTAAGTTAATTATGTCAAGGTGAAAAGGCTACACTAATGGTGTGAGAATAAGTATAATGTAAACTTAATATGGACTTTAATGTTTGATACTAACATGTTTTATATTTGTTATCTTGTTCACTCTTTAATACTTTGCTTGTTAAATGACTAATCTTGATTTATGTTGTATAACACTTGGTACAACAAATGCTTGGCACTTTCATAGCCCATAATGTATGGTATAACCGACACCTGAGCTATGAAAGGAACTTGATTTGTTGTTAACATAAGTTATAATCATGAATGCTTGACGAGATTTACAAGTATTAGCATTAATTGAATAAGATGACTAATGTAATCATGTTAACAATATATAATCTGATTGGAACCTCCTTTATGTGTGGTTTCCAATTCAATAATAAGAGTTTATACTATACTTGTTTGATATACCATTAGTGGAACCTCTAACCTTGACATTTGTTATTATTATTGCTTAATCCTTACATTAATATTTGATCTCCAAGTTCTCATCATCATCTTCTTCTTCTTCTTCTCTTTCTTTATTATTATTATTATTATTATTATTATTATTAGTACTACTACTACTACTACTATTATTATTATTATTATTATTATTATTATTATTATTATTATTATTATTATTATTATTATTACTACTACTACTATTGTTGTTGTTGTTATTGTTGTTTTATAATTGTTGTTTATAATTTGTACAATTAACCTCCCTGTGGTTCGACCCCGGTCTTGCCGGGTTATTTATTACTTCGACACTCCTGCACTTGGGAGAAGACATCAACCTTTTAGTCGTGTCAAATTTCTAACATCTTTGACACAACAAATCATAATCTCTGCTGCTACTGCTGAATAATTGGTTGACCAATTACAATATTTCATTCCTATAATGTATCCCTCCATAAATCATATAAATTGGTCATCTACAGGAAGCCATAAAAAGTTTATAATGGATTTGAGTCTTCATTTATGAATCTTTATGTCTTTTACTTTTATTATTGTGTTTCGTTATTTTTTATATTTGTTTAAGTATGTCTCAAGTTTATTAATGTTTGTTATTTCAGGTGATGTCTTCTATACTCTATCTGTTTACGTTAGGACATTGAGAATAATGTCTCGTTTTGGTTAGGGGAAAAGGGTAGTAGTTGATAAAAAAAAATTAACTAATTGTATTTTTTTTATTTCATAAAACACGTGTAAAATTGTTATTACTAGAATGACAGAGTAAAAGAGCTCTTTTGTTAAAGTGACTCTTGAGACGCATCCTAGTAACTATTCTCAACAAGATCTATCATAATACTTCTTGGAATATTCAAGTTTACAAACTCTCACATTTTTATCATTTAATTCTGCTCATATCTCATTTAACATGTATTCTTAAATCTTAATTTTCACACACACACTTTAACATATCATTATAGGTTGCACATTGGATTATTACATTATTTATGTTTTTTTGTTAAAGGTAACAACTAAGAAAAATGGATAGTATATAATTTGAAAAAAAAAACAAAAAAAAAAGAGTAAAAAAATAACAATAAAATGATGATAATAAAAATATAGATAAGTTTGATTTCGTAGCCTCCCTAACCTAAGCAATTAAGCCTAAATGAGTGTTTTAACACCTAATACCCTAAAGACAATTAACTTTGGAGCTATTGGTCCAACGCTTATTACATGGGTTGAAGAGAAAAGCTTAAGAAAATCAAACATTGTACTATCTACGTATCAGTATCAGCAACCCAAGTTACTAAACTCGTAGAGGTGTCTCAACACCTAATGCCGGTTTGGGAGTCATTAGTCGAAAGCTCGTTACATGGGTTAAAGATGCATGATGTTTTAAGTTGTATGTATATATATTTAAAAAATAAGAAAAAATTTATAATCTCAACCTAAAAAAGTTAACCTTAAATATTAGAACACGAACCTTGATAAAACATGTTTTAGTTAAGGAGTTGTTATAAAACATGTTTTAGTTAAGGAATTATTGATACTTTAAGTGTAAAATGATAATATAAAACCTTGATAAAAATACACTTTTAAGAATTAATTAGAAAGCATGATAGAAAAGATAGTTGAGTCAACTTTTAATGTTAGCAAGCTGCATGGAGTTATAAATGACAACAGTGATCCTTACATGCATGTAATTATAGATGCAAGGAGAATGAATCAAGGTAATGCCAGTCAATTTCCAATCATAGAAGAAAAACATAATACAGATGCAATTAGGTTTTTAAATTTTTTGAAAGATTTAAATGAACTATTATTATAGGATGAATGCACAAATCATAGTAAATTATTGGTTGTTGCATAGGTATTTACCATCAAGTCGAATTATGAGTTGAGTAAGGATTATTATGAGAAAATTATCGAATAGACGAGAAGCTTTTTACCTAAAGAAAACAGGCTGAAAAATAACTTATAAGCTGCTAAGTCTATGATGAAACCCTTTGGCTTAGGATACTAGAAAATTAATATGTGTCCAAACTTTTGCATGATATATTACCTTAAAAATTTTAAGCTGATTAAATGCATGACATGTAGGCATTCCTATTATAAATTCAAAACTGGCAGGAGAAAGATTCTTGTATCATATAAAAAAATTAGATTCTTCCTAATTACACCTAAATTATAGAAGTTATTTATGTTACCAAAAACTGTTAAGCACATAATATGGCACCAATCATATGATATAGTTGATGGAGTGATGGTGTATTTTTTTAATAGTGAAATATAAAAACACTTTAACAGTGTATATTCTCACTTTTTAATTGAATCAAAGAACGTGCGTCTTAAGTTGCACACAAACAGATTTAATTCATTCATATCATTTGTTACTTTTTATTTTTATTGGGACGATTTACAACTTGTCATCAAAGATGCTATGTGTTTTAACTCATCTATTTATTTTTTTAATACTTTGAATATATAGAGATAGATATTCAAAAGTATCTGGAAGGAAAAAAAAGAAAAAGAAAAAAAAAAGGATAGATAATCTAACATATCCAGTTCATAACATTTCTGATTTTTAGATTCTTTTAATTTTTTACAAAAAGATATTATATTGTAGTTGAATTTTTATAATAGGTTCTCATGTGATTGATTGGTATACCAGTAAATGTGAAGTTAAGTTTTGAGTTCAGAAATAATTTTAGAATTTAGAGTTTAGAGTTTAAAAGGAAACACTTCTAATTGTCCTGTATAAAATGGACAAAACTATCACCACATCTTTCCATGAATTGCTTGCTAGCATTTGTTAATGGTCACTGTCTTCATAGACATGCTAAAAGAAGTATATGAAGGGATTGTCTCATGTTGTCTGTTGTCTTTGCACGCAACCATCAAATTGAAACACCTTACACCAACTATTAAAAATGCGTCGGCCAAGAAAGTTAAGAATGTGTTTGGTAACAGTTGCATCTAAAAAATACTGAATCAATTTTATTTTGTATGTATATTTATAGATATATATAAGTTTGGCATCCTTGTACTAGAACCATCAAAAAACATTAATTTGAAAATGTACTTTGAAAATCATTTTAAAAAAAAAACTGCTTCAAAATTTTAATTTTAATTACTAAGAGGAGGGTTTTGAGGGGTCATCATTATCTCCCCTTAAAAATACATGATCAACATAAATTTTACTCTGCGCTAACCCTCTACCAGACATATAATACTCATAATAAACCATGTTTCTATTTTCATACATACAGATTTTTGAGTCCCCATGGGAATCGTTGGTGGATCAACAGTGCTGTTTTTGCCGTCCATCCGAAAGTCAAAACCCAAATTAATTGAACTAATCGCTTCCAAAAAAAAAAAATTAATAATTGAACTCTTGAATCGATTGATCAAAGACAGAAGGAAACAAACTGCAATATCTTCACGCTACACACACACACACACAAGAACACGACACATTTCTGCTGGTATCAGGACACGGATACAATTTTAACTATGCAATCCAGCTTGCTTGCTTCATACACATGATTTTTTTTTTAAATAAAAGTAATTAATGAACTGCTGCATTCATAGGACAAGCTCCACTCGTACGAACGTCATCTATATCACATGCGACTGGCTCTTGACGAGCCCATTGCCTTGGCCATGTCACGAAGCACAGCCTTTTGGATCTTCCCAGTTGATGTCTTGGGCAGGTTTTCCTTAACAACCACTGTTTTGGGCACCATGTAATGTGGCAACCTGCCCCTGCAATGTTCAATGATTTCCTTCTCCGTTGGGATCCTACAACAGGCCTCCTTCAAAGACACAAACGCACAGGGCGTCTCGCCCCAAAACTCATCGGGTCGTGCCACAACCGCCGCCTCGTTAATATCTGGAAATGTGTATAGCACTGACTCAACCTCTACGCTGCTCAAGTTCTCTCCACCGCTAATTATGACATCCTTCGATCGATCTTTGATCTCTAAATAACCATCAGGATGCATCACACCTACATCTCCAGTGCAGAACCAACCATTCCCTGTCATACACTTGGCTGTAGCTACTGGGTCCTTGAGATAACCCAGCATGATGCACCCACCTCTTAGAACAATCTCACCAAGTGTTAATCCATCTCGTTTCACGCTCATTCCTGTCACAGGATCCACCACGTCCACCTCAGTCATTCCAACTGTTCTCACACCTTGCCTTGCTTTCAGCCTCGCTCTCTCAGTTGCCGGAAAAAGATTCCACTTCCGTTTCCAGGCGCACGAGACAACAATCCCACCAGTTTCTGTCAGCCCATAACCATGTCCCACTACGAACCCCAAGGACTCCGTGCGGGAGAGTATGGTGGCCGGTGGTGGAGCCCCGGCTGTTATAATATGGACTGGATGCTTTAAAGGTTCCATATTGGCAGGAGAGTTTGATAGCATGTTGAGAACCACAGGTGCACCACACATGTGAGTCACCCCATGCTTTTTAATCAAACCATAGATGGTGGGTGCATCGAATTTACGGACACAGATGTTGGTTCCGCCAACGGCAGCCATCCCCCAGGGATAGCTCCATCCATTGGAATGAAACATGGGCAGGGTCCACAAGAAGACAGGCTGTTTCGGGAATGACCAATCAACAAGCGAATCAAGGGTCACGATGAAGAGACCCCTGTGGCAGTGCACCACACCTTTAGGGGATGAGGTCGTGCCTGATGTGTAGTTCAGTACAATAGGGTCAAAGTCATTCTTGGGACGGGTCCACTTGAAGGCAGGATCACCCTTCTCCAACAACCCTTCGTAGGTATCGTAGAAGTGAATGGTAGGTGATGGTTGTTGGGGGAGGACCTCATCATCATCGGCTATGAGGACGAGAAGTGGAGGTTTGGCGCTGGATGGAAGCAGGGAGATAGCTTCATTGACTAAGGAGACAGACATAGGATCTACAAAGAGGAGCTCGGATTCGGCGTGGCAGAGGAGGAGGGAGATGGTACGCGCGTCAAGGCGAGTGTTGAGGGTGTTGAGGATGGCGCCGGCCATAGGGACTGCAAAATGGAGCTCGTACATGGCAGGGATATTGGGGGCTAAGATAGAGACGACATGGCCCTTGTTCAGACCGATGGATGATAAAGATGAAGCCAGTTGGAGACATCGACGGTGGGTCTGGGACCAGGTGTAGGATATGTTATTGTAGATGATGGAGGGGCAATCACCATACACTATCGCTGCCCTGTCCAGAAAGCCTACAGGAGTTAGAGCATAAGAGTTTGCTGGTCTTGGTCTCAGCTCATCCATCACTCGTACTGTCTCTCTCTGTGGTATAGTCTGGAAGTGTTGTGTTGCAATAAGCCACAAGGATAGGATGATTTTCACTATGAGTGAAGAGTGCAGAGGAAGTCTGATTATATTTCCTTTGTCACCTAGATTGTATTTTATTTTAAAAGTATTTTAAAAAAAATTAAAAATTTTATTTTTAAATAAATATATTTTTATAATTTTTAAATATTTTAATATGATGATTTTAAAAATAATTTTTAAAAAATAAAAAATATTATTTATACTTTTTAAAAATAAAAAATATTTTCAAAAACAATGACTGCTATATAAAATAACTACCACACATAATGAGAATCTTCCAGGATTTAAATGTCAATGCCTGTACTTAACCATGAAAAACGTGACCGGAGAATAACTAGAGATCTTAGATATTTTTTAACATCATTATTTTTTTTTAAATAGACACAAGATATAAAAAAAAGTTATGGTAAAAATATCTCTACATAAGAATTTTTTAAAGTTATATCTTTTTTATTCTTCAAAATAAATTTAAAAATAACTAATAAAATAACCCTAATTATTTTACTGATTACTCTTTTACCGCATAAAATTTCTCGTGCTTTCTTTGTTTTCAGACTTGAAAAAACATAAAAGGAAGGAACGGTATCAAAAGGGAGTTGTTGACTTAAATAAATAAAATATTGCTAATATTTTTATCATTATAATTCGCAATAAAACTAAATTCTACAGTAATTAAAATGAAATTAATTATTTACATCATAATCATAATATAATTATAAAAATAAAAGAGATTAATATTTCATTATGGAGATAGACACATTATATTATAGATTGACCATTTTATTATTCTTAACAAAAAAAAAAAGCAATAGTATTATTATTAAAGGCAATATATTATTTTTATAAGGATCATTAAATGTTGTTTTTAAAGATAATTTAATTATTTTATTGAGCTTTAAAAATGTAAAAAAAAAATCAAGTTATCTCTAATCAATTTAGACTTTTTCAAACTTTTAATTTTTAAATGACTAAATTACCTTTATAAGTGGAATTTTTGAATTGGTTTCATAGGCTTTTTCATTTTTCCCAACCAGAGATTTTTTTGAATTTTTAATTTTTAAATAACTAAATCACCCTTACAATTAGAATTTTTAAATTGGTTTCCATGGGCTTTTCCATATTTCCCAACCAGAGACTTTTTTCAAACTTTTAATTTTTAAATGATTAAATTACGCTTGCAAATCGTGGCAGTGCCGCTCGTGATACTCGTGAGTTGGTGATTGATGAGGAATGCACTCCATAGAGCCACCACTCTTTAGTTCATGTGGCCCATAAGAAAAAAGAAATGTCTTACTGTCTTTTCCATTCCCTCGCCAAAGAGTCTTCTATTAAATAATGGAATGCTTCTTTTACCAAATTATTATTAAATCTATTTAATAATTAAAATTTAATAGATTTAATAATTAAACCAGTTTAAAATAGTCTGGTTAAACCTAGATAAATCCAAATAAAACCTATTTCTTTTCTTTTTGAATATGATATTTGAAACTCATTAATATATATACTCTATTTTTAAAAAAAAAATTATATTTTTTTAATATGAGATAAAAAAATTAATTTAAATATTTCAACTTAAAAGAATAACATTGTATCATTTCAATATAAGATTTAAAACTCTTTCATATATATATATTTCATGTTCTCATGTAAAAAGTTATATTTTTTCAATAAAAAATGTGAAACCAATTATTATATATACTTTATATTCCTTAAAAAATAATCATGTTTTTTCAATATAAGATAAAAAAAACCTTTTGATTTAAATACTTCAACTTAAAAAGATAATATGATATCTTTTTCAATATGAGATTTGAAGTTTTTTAGTATATATACTCTATGTTTCCATTAAAAATATTATGTTTTTTCAATATAGGATTTAATATATATAATTTATGTTCCTAAGAAAAAATTAGTTATGTTTTTCAATGTATGATAAAAAAATATTTTTGGTTTAAATACTTTAATATAAAAAAGTTTAATATAATATCTTTTCAATATATGATAAAAAAACTTTTAAAAATATTCTTTTAAACTTTATTATTTACAATATGTATCATCTATATTTATATGATTTTTTTCATATGAAATATTAAAGATTTAAATTTTTTTAATTTTCTGGGTTGATTTGTGTTGATTCAAGCTAACCTTGGATTTACTTATAAAATCCAATCTCGAGTTAGGTTTAATATCTATACTTAGAAATGACAAATGACTTGAGGGAAAATTAAAGGAATGAGTTTTTTTGGAAAAAACTTAGTACTATCCATTTTTTTTTTAATATTGTTATTATTACAAAACTACTTTTAAGTTTCTTCCAAAATCTTAATTTTTTAAATTAAATTAAATTAATTCTTAGACAGGGTCTCAAAACTTCATTAGCTAAACAATTATAAATCAAAATCTTGCCTTTTCATTTTCTTTTGAAATTTAATTAAATATTCAAATTACAAATATTTTTTTATCCTTGTAAATAACATGATACAATAGTTGATCATAATATTCTTAACTTTTTTTTTTCTTACGTGTACATGCACTCAATTCATATATTATCGTCAAAATTCTTCAAGAATATATGTATTTATTTTCTTGCACTTGATAGTATACTTGATGTTTATCGCTGATTTTAATAACCAGAATCAACAATGTCACCTCTGTCAAGTAAGAATACATTTTTATTGCATGGCAAAAAGCTTTGAGTTATAACAAGAAACTTAAGGTAGGGGACGGAGATCTTCACTATATATTAATAACCCTTCGATTCAAGCCTTTAGACATTATGCATGTTCCAAATCATACATCACATTTCATGATATCCAGAAAAGGACTTCAGAAGCATTAGTGGTAGTTTACATTTCAATCATCTATGTATATTTTTTCTCGTAGTTAATTCTCACTTAATATTTATTTAAAAATTATTTTGAATTCCTCAACTGGTATTTATATCAATTAACATGTTGTTCTAGTAAGATCACCGCTCTCAAATATTAAAATTGAGAAAAGACTTGTTTATTCACAAATAACCAGAAAGAATATTAATAAATAATATAAGGTTATGAGAAAATACACAATTTCGTGTTCGCAATGCGCTGTCATGTCCTTATTCAATTAAAAAATCTATTATCATTAAGCTCAAAAAATATTAAGAAGAAAGTCACGGTAGTTTTAATGCAGACGACTGGGGTCGTTGAGTTGTCTATTTTTAAATAAATGTATTACAAAGAAAGAAAAAAAGACTTGTGCAGAGGATGACACGAAATGGGACCGAGAAAAGAAGAAAACGAAAGCTGACAAAAATCTAATGGGTCTGCGTTTGTTTTGTAACTTTTTTTTTTTTTTTCCGTGTAAAAGTTAGTAACAGTAAAAATTATATTTTAAAATCTATTAAAAAATTAAGTTTAAAATATAATTTTTTAAAGTAATTTTTACATGTTTTTTAAACTAAATTTTGTAAAATATTATTTATTTTTGAGTTTCAAAAATGTTTTTTAAAAAATTTGATAATTTTTTAATTTTTTAATTTTTTAAAATTAATATTATTTTGATATATTTATATTATTTTGATGTGCTAATATTAAAAATAATTTTTTAAAAATAAAAATATATTATTTTAATTACCGAATATTTAATACATATTTTTTAATATATATTAACTCCAACGACCATTTTTACCAAATATTTATCTAATCTAAATCCAGGAAAGCTCAATTAATCACGTCTTTTTAAACTTATTGTTTTTTAAACAATAAACTCTGAGTGTCATGAAACACACTCTATTTAAGCACAAAATAAAATATATAAAATTAAAGCACGCTCTCTGCAGGCCTCGGTGAAGATCCCATAATGGGTCATAAACGCCGCTTTTACAGTTACAAATGCATTCTGAGCGCAGAAATCCATAGTATTTGGCTGACAAAGTTATCCCATGACATCTGACGAAATAAAGTACAAAATCCCTGTTTATGCTAATTTTATATCTAATCATTTTTATATTATGACCCATGCCAGCTGCAGGTTAATATTAATTTTAAATTTTTTAAAAAAAATATTAAAAATATTTTAATTTTCTTATATTTAAATACCATGCCAAACTTAAATATCTTAAATCTAGAAGTTAAATAATTTGAGTTTTATTTCTTTATCAAATTTAATTAAACATATATCTAGCATAATTTTTAAAATTTAAAAATAATAAAACTAATGTTAGACTCAAGAAAATAAAAATTATTGTTAAACTCAAAATTTTTAGATTTAATATAATAAAAGGATCCAAGTTATATCAAGATAGGGGCTTGGGTTAAAAAAATAATTACAAAATATATATATAAAAAAAGAGAATATAAATTTTTTATTGAAGGAATAACAAATTCATAAATATAAAAAAATGAATTATTTCAATAGAAAGATAAGATCTAAATTTTTAGATCTAAAATGTTAAATTAGATTTTTTTATGATTTGTTATTTATAAATAATTTTTTAACTTAAATTTTTATTTGGGATATTTCAAGGATAGTTTAAATATTTTTTTAAAAAAATAAAAAAATTATAAGTCTCAATATTTTAATTATCATCTGCTCATACTCAAGCTACTTGAGTTTAGCATGGCTGCTAGATCTAGGTATGGAGATAAAAAAAAATTAAAAAAAAACAGAGAAAGAAGATAGAATTTTTATTGAAAGAATAACAAATTCATAAATATAAAAAATAAATTATTTTAATAGGAAGATATAATTTGAATTGTTAGGTCTAAAATGTTAAATTAATTTTTTTTGTGATGATTTGTTGTTTATAAATAATTTTTTAACTTGTTTGTTTAGGATTCTTCAAGAATAATTTAAATATTTTTAAAAAAATTTAAGTTTTAATATTTTAATTATCACCAATTGAGACTAAAGTCACTTGTGTCAGACAAAATCACTAGACCCAAGACTCTTAGATCTAGTGATACGTCCAAAAGATTAATGTATTTTTTTAAGTGCATGAGTGTCGAAGTAATAAATAACCTGACAAGATCAGGGTCGAACCACATGGAAGTTAATTATATAAATTATAAATAATAATAAACAACAACATATCCATAATAACAACAACAATAAGACTAAATACTAATACTACTAATAATAATAATAATAGTAGTATTAATAATAATAAAGAAAAAGAAGGAGAAGAAGAAGAAGATGATGAGAACTTTGAGAAGAAATATTAATGTAACAATTAAACAATGATAATAACAAATGTCAAGGTTAGTGACACGACGAAAAGATTGATGTCTTCTCCCAAGTGCAGGAGTGTCGAAGTAATAAATAACCCGGCAAGACCGGGGTCGAACCACAGGGAGGTTAATTGTACAAATTATAAACAACAATAATAACAACAACAACAGTAATAATAATAATAATAATAATAATAATAATAATAATAATAATAATAATAATAATAAAAAAAAAAGAGAAGAAGAAGAAGATGATGATGATGAGAACTTAGAGATGAAATATTAAAGTAAGGATTAAACAATAATAATAACAATGTCAAGGTTAGAGGTTCCACTAATGGTATATCAAACAAGTATAGTATAAACTCTTATTATTGAATTGGAAACCACACACAAAGGAGGTTCCAATCAGATTATATATTGTTAACATGATTACATTAGTCATCTTATTCAATTAATGCTAATACTTGTAAATCTCGTCAAGCATTCATGATTATAACTTATGTTAACAACAAATCAAGTTCCTTTCATAGCTCAGGTGTCGGTTATACCATACATTATGGGCTATGAAAGTGCCAAGCATTTGTTGTACCAAGTGTTATACAACATAAATCAAGATTAGTCATTTAACAAGCAAAGTATTAAAGAGTGAACAAGATAACAAATATAAAACATGTTAGTATCAAACATTAAAGTCCATATTAAGTTTACATTATACTTATTCTCACACCATTAGTGTAACCTTTTCACCTTGACATAATTAACTTAGCTAGACATAATGAAAGAAAGAAAAATAGATAAACAAAATAACAACATAAAAGTTAACTAAGTAAATGAAAGGAAATGAAAGGCATAAACTTAATATTAATGAAAACAAAGCATAAAAAATACAAAGAGAGAAAGGAAGAGCATGATCTTGATCTGGAAACCAAGATGCCTAAATGCATGGCAAATGCTTCCTTTTATAGGCCAAAATTGGGAACTATTGATTTGATGACTAATTGATAAGTGGGTGGCCAACTTTTGACTTGGTGACAATCCTTATCTTCTCTTGTCTGCCCAAAACGTCATTGATAACGTCAAAATTGGAGCCAGTTGTAAACATGAAAGTTGTAGGCAATTGTCTTAGCTTTCTTGTGTAAAACATTCAGGTCATTTGGACTTTTAGAACTCCAGATATGGCCAAAATACCGAACAGTGCTCGGGCTGGAAGACAGATTCGGGCTTCTTTGTTGTTGCTACAATTTGGACTTAATAATGGCCTTTTTAGATCTTGGGCTCCATATGAAAGTTGTAGGTCTATGTCTTACCTTTCCATCCATATAAATTAGACCTAAATCTGAGATCTGTAGCTCCAAATATGACATCTCTTTTCTAAGTTTGGCCATCTCTTTGCCTTTGCAATTTAAGTTCTTAAAGTCATCAATCAATATTTTCATTTATGTGATAGGCCTGCATTTAAAATGAACATTTACCATAAATTAAAGGTATCTTATATTATTAGATATATTATTATAAAACATGCTTTAGTTCAGGAGTTATTGATACTTCAAGTGCAAAATGATGATATAAAACTATGACAAAAATGCACTTTTAAGTACTAATCAGTTAGAGATTCTACTAATGGTATGTCAAACAAGTATAATATAAACTCTTATTATTCAATTGGAAACCACATATAAAGGAGGTTCCAATCAGATTATAGATTGTTAACATGATTACATTAGTCATCGTATTCGATTAATGCTAATACTTGTAAATCTCGTCAAGTATTCATAATTATAACTTATATTAACAACAAATCAAGTTCCTTTTATAGCTCAGGTGTCGGTTATACCATACAGTATGGGCTATGAAAGTGCCAAGCATTTGTTGTACTAAGTGTTATACAACATACATCTAGATTAGCCATTTAACAAGTATATTAAAGAATGAACATGATAACAAATACAAAACATGTTAGTATCAAACATTAAAGTCCATGTTGAGTTTACACTATACTTATTCTTATACCATTAGTCTAACCTTTTTCACCTTAACATAATGAACTTAGGTAAAAATAATGAAAGAAATAAAAATAAATAAATAAAATAAAAACATAAATAAGATAAAAGTGAACTATATAAAGGAAATGAAATGAAAGTAATTAGTACTTAAAAGTGCAATTTTATCATGGTTTTATATCATCATTTTGCACTTGGAGTATCAATAACTCCTTAACTAAAATATGTTTTATAATAATGTATCTAATAATATAAGATACCTATAATTTGTGGTAAATGTCTATTTTTAATACAGGCCTATCACATAAATGAAAGGATTGATTGATGACTTGAAGAACTTAAATTGCAAGGATAAAGAGATGGCCAAACTTAGAAAAGAGATGTCGGTGCAATCCAAACCGGAACACTATTCAGTAATTGGGTCATATCTGGAGCTATATATCTCAGATTTAGGTCCAATTTATATGGATGGAAAGGTAAGACATAGGCCTATAACTTTTATATAGAGCCCAAGATCTAAAAAGGCCATTATCAAGTCCAAATTGTAGCAACAACAAAGAAGTCCGAATCTGTCTTCCAGCCCGAGCACTGTTCGGTATTTTGGCCATATCTGGAGTTCTAGAAGTCCAAATGAGCTGAATTGTTTACACAAGAAATCTGAGACAATTGCCTACAACTTTCATGTTTGCAACTGGCTCCAATTTTGACTTTATCAATGACGTTTTGGGCAGACAAGAGAAGATAAGGATTGTCACCAAGTCAAAAGTTGGCCACCCACTTATCAATTAGTCATCAAATCAATAGTTCCTAATTTTAGCCTATAAAAGGAGGCATTTGCCATGCATTTAGGCATCTTGGTTTCCATATCAAGATCATATTCTTCCTTTCTCTCTTTGTATTCTTTGTAATGTTTATGCTTTGCTTTCATTAATATCAAGTTTATGCCTTTCATTTCATTTCCTTTACTTAGTTAGCTTTTATGTTCTTATTTTGTTTATCTATTTTACTTTCTTTCATTATGTCTAGCTAAGTTAATTATGTCAAGGTGAAAAGGTTACACTAATGGTGTGAGAATAAGTATAATGTAAACTTAATATGGACCTTAATGTTTGATACTAACATGTTTTATATTTGTTATCTTGTTCACTCTTTAATACTTTGCTTGTTAAATGACTAATCTTGATTTATGTTATATAACACTTGGTACAACAAATGCTTGGCACTTTCATAGCCCATAATGTATGGTATAACCGACACCTGAGCTATGAAAGGAACTTGATTTGTTGTTAACATAAGTTATAATCATAAATGTTTGACGAGATTTACAAGTATTAGCATTAATTGAATAAGATGACTAATGTAATCATGTTAACAATATATAATCTGATTGGAACCTCCTTTGTGTGTGGTTTCCAATTCAATAATAAGAGTTTATATTATACTTATTTGATATACCATTAGTGGAACCTCTAACCTTGAAATTTGTTATTATTATTGTTTAATCCTTACATTAATTTTCCATCTCCAAGTTATCATCATCTTCTTCTTCTTCTCTTTCTTTATTATTATTATTATTATTATTATTATTATTACTACTACTACTACTACTACTACTACTACTACTACTACTACTACTACTACTACTACTACTATTATTATTATTATTATTATTATTATAGTTGTTGTTATTGTTATTGTTGTTGTTATTATTGCTATTATTGTTGCTTATAATTGTTGTCTATAATTTATACAATTAACCTCCCTGTGGTTCGACCCCGGTCTTGCCGGGTTATTTATTACTTTGACACTCCTATACTTGGGAGAAGACATCAACCTTTTAGTCGTGTCAAGTTTTTGGCGTCGTTACCGGGGAGGTAAGTTCTTGTATAAATTATAGTATTTATTTTCTCTTTTCACTTTTCTTGTATATAACTTTGTTTCTTTTCTTTTGTTTCTTTTTATTTTGTTTTCTTCCTCCTTCTTTTGCTTTCTTCTTTTTATTTTATTTTATTCCTACACGTGCATGAGAGTGTGGTCACGTACATCAAGTGGTAGACTTTGTAGGGTATCCTCATCATTTTCAGAAAATATGGCCGAAGAAGATAATCAATCACTTCATAATGAGAATAACCGTGCTAGAACACTTAGAGACCACATGAATCCCACAAGAACAAGTGCACCATCATGCATAGTTTTTCCTCCCGATGCATCTCATTTTAATTTTAAATCAGGTATTATTCAACTTTTACCTTCTTTTCATGGTTTGGAATTGGAAAATCCATACTTGCATTTAAGGGAATTTGAGGAGGTCTGCAACACATATAATAATTTAAATTGTAGCATGAACACCATCAGATTAAAGCTTTTTCCTTTTTGATTAAAAGATAAAGCTAAAACATGGCTGCAAAATTTGAGACCAGGATCCATTCGTGCTTGGGATAAAATGCAACAAGAATTTTTAAAGAAGTTTTTTCCATCTCATAGAACAAACTCTTTCAAAAGACAAATCACCACTTTCACTAAAAAACCAGGAGAAACATTTTACAAATGTTGGGATAGGTATCGAGATTTGCTTAGTACTTGCCCCCATCATGGTTTTGAAACATGGAGATTGGTGTCACATTTCTATGAAGGGTTAACACCTAAAGATAGGCAAATGGTTGAATTGATGTGCAATGGAACTTTTGAAGATAAAGACCCTGATGAAGCAATGAAGTACTTAGACTTGTTAGCTGAAAATGCTCAAAATTGGGACACTGCGGGTACATATGAGGCACCGAGTAAAACTCAACCTCATACATCTAGTGGAGGTATGTACAACCTTAGGGAAGATCATGACCTTTAAGCTAAATTTGCATATTTAGCTAGAAAAGTTGAGGCACTAGAATTGAAAAAGAGTGGTCAATTAAAATCTGTTGAAAACATTGTGTGTCAAATCTGTGAAACAAATGAACACTCAACCAATGATTGTCCAACCTTGCCTTCTTTTAAAGAATGTCTCCATGAACAAGCCCACGCTTTAAACAGTTTTCAAAGGGCCAACCACAACCCATACTCCCAAACATACAACCCTGGTTGGAGGAATCACCCAAATTTCAGTTGGAAGAGTGAGAACAACAATGCACAAACTTCACAACCACCATTTCAAGCACACCATAATTTTCAAAATTCTCATGGATATGCACCTTCTTATGCTCCACCTTCTAAAAGAAATCTTGAGGAAACATTGCATGCATTCATTGAAAAGCAAGAGACAATTAATACTCAACTTGTTCAAAACATGACAGATTTTAAAGATACTCTTGCTAAATTAACATCTGCTCTTAGTTTCCAAGAGAAAGGTAAGTTTCCATCTCAAACACAACAAAATCCCAAAGGGCAATACAATGCAAATGCAAGTAGTTCCGGAAGCCAACACATGGATCAAGTCAAATCAGTCACTAATCTGCGCAGCGGTAAGGTTATTGAAAAACCTTCTCTTGAACCTTATGAGAAAGATGATGAGTCAATCTCTGAGGGTAAGGAAGGGGATGAATCTGAAAATTGTAAAGAAACGACTGATTCACCGCCAGCACTTCCATTTCCTCAAGCCATGACCAAACAAAGGAAAGTTAATCACAACTCTGAAATCTTTGAAACTTTCAAACAGGTAAGGATCAATATACCTTTGCTGGATGCTATTAAACAGGTTCCTTCCTATGCTAAATTTTTAAAAGATCTCTGCATTGTGAAGAGGAAACTGAATGTGAAAAAGAAAGCCTTTCTAGCCGAACAAGTAAGTGCTATTCTTCAAAACAATAATGCTTTGAAATATAAAGACCCTGGTTGTCCTACAATTTCTTGCTTTATTGGAGAGCATAAAATTGAAAGAGCCTTACTTGATCTTGGGGCTAGTGTGAATTTACTTCCATATTCAGTTTTTCAGTCTCAATCTAGGTGAGTTAAAACCAACTTTTATAACTCTTTTACTTGTCGATAGATCTATAAAAGTGCCTAGAGGAATAATTGAAGATGTGTTAGTACAAATCGATAAATTCATTTATCCTGTGGATTTTATTGTCTTGGACACACAACCTGTTGAAGTATGTAATTCATTTCCTGTTATTTTAGGACGTCCATTTCTTGCAACTTTTAATGCATTGATTAATTGTAGGAATGGACTGATGAAGCTATCATTTGGAAACATGACATTGGAGATGAATATTTTCAACATTTGCAAGCAACCTAGAGATGATAATGACTTACAGGAAGTGGACTTTACTGAAAATTTAATTCATGATCAATTTCCAACCACTTCCAGTGAAATTGAGATTGATGAATCTAATGATTTGGAAATGATTTATTTTCAGGAAGAATCAAAGACAAGTAATTGGAGGCCACAAATTGAGGAATTGCCACCACGACCAATTAAGTCCATACCTTCAAGTGTTCAACCACCAAAACCTGATTTGAAGCCGTTGCCATCCAATCTCAAATACTCATTTTTGGGTGAAAATGAAACTTTTCCGGTAATAATCTCTTCCAAACTTAATGCATATCAAGAAGGTAAGTTATTATAAACTCTGAAAATGTACAAAAATGCATTAGGATGGACCATAGCTGATATAAAAGGAATTAGTCCTTTGATTTGTACATACAGAATTTATTTAGAGGAAAATGCTAAACCCTCTAGAGAAATGCAACGAAGGCTAAATCCTAATATGAAAGAAGTAGTGAAAAATGAAGTCATTAAGCTTCTAGATAATGAAATCATTTATCCTATTTCTGACAGCAAATGGGTAAGTCCTACCCAAGTTGTACCTAAGAAGTCTGGAGTCACTGTGATAACAAATGAGAACAATGAGTTAATTCCCACTAGAACTGTTACTGGTTGGCGCATGTGCATTGACTATAGAAAACTTAATTCAATGACTAGAAAAGATCATTTTCCTTTACCTTTCATGCATCAAATCCTAGAAAGAGTTGCAGGTCATGAATTTTATTGTTTCCTAGATGGCTATTCGGGTTACAACCAAATTGAAATTGCATTGGAAGATCAAGAAAAGACTACTTTCACATGTCTATTTGGTACTTTTGCATATCGAAGGATGCCTTTTGGATTATGTAATGCACCAGCCACATTTCAAAGATGCATGCTTAGTATATTTAGCGATATGGTTGAACATTTTCTTGAGATTTTCATGGATGATTTCTCTGTTTTTGGCGATTCATTTAATGATTGTTTGACTAACTTAGGAAAGGTTTTGACCAGGTGTGAAGAGAAGAATCTTGTGCTGAATTGGGAAAAATATCATTTTATGATAACAAACGGCATTGTACTTGGTCACATTGTTTCATCAAAAGGAATTGAGGTTGACAAATCTAAAATCGACTTAATTGCAAACTTGCCAACACCAAAATCTCTTAAAGATGTTAGATCATTCCTGGGACATGCTGGTTTTTATAGAAGGTTCATCAAAGATTTTAGTGTAATATCTAAGCCTTTAAGTAACCTTCTAACAAAGGATACTATTTTTGAATGGACTAAACATTGTGAAGAAGCCTTTGTTAAACTTAAAAACTTGCTTACTTGTGCTCCTATCATTCAACCTCCCGATTGGTCATTACCTTTTGAAATAATGTGTGATGCTAGTGATTATGCCGTAGGTGCTGTTTTGGGACAAAGAAAAAATAAGAAACCTTATGTAATTTACTATGCAAGTAAAACTTTAAATAGTGCTCAAATGAATTATACCACCACTGAAAAAGAATTACTTGCAGTAATATTTACATGTGAAAAATTCAGATCTTATCTTGTTGGCTCATCTGTTGTTGTGTTTAGTGATCATGCAGCATTGAAATATCTTTTTTCTAAGAAAGATTCCAAGGCTAGATTGGTGTGGTGGATTTTATTACTTCAAGAATTTGATATCACAATCAAAGATAAGAAAGGCAGCGAAAATGTTGTCGCAGATCACTTGTCAAGATTGACAACAGATTCGAAAACTGACATCACACCAATCGATGACTACTTTCCCGATGAATCTTTACTTTATGTCTCTACAATGCCTTGGTTTGCTAATATTGTTAATTTTCTTATTTCAGGACAATTGCCAGCTCATTGGAGTACCCAAGATAAAAGAAAGTTCTTGAACGAAGTGAAGAACTTTTATTGGGATGATCCTTATTTATTCAAATATTGTCTTGATCAAATCTTTCGAAAATGCATTCCTGACAATGAGGTAAGTAGTGTCATTAAATTTTGTCATTCGGAAGCATGTGGGGGCCATTTCTTATCAAGAAAGACAACTGCAAAAATCTTACAAAGTGGATTTTACTAGCCCACCATGTTCAAAGACTCACATGCATTCTATAAGTCTTGTGAAAATTGTCAAAAGTTGGGATCTATTTCAAAACGTCACATGATGCCTTTAAACCCTATTATTGTCATTGAGATCTTTGACTGTTGGGGTATAGATTTCATGGGCCCATTCCCTCCATCATTTGGTTCCTTATACATATTAGTCGCAGTAGATTATGTTTCAAAATGGATAGAGGCAATTCCAAATCGAAACAATGATCACAAAACAGTGATAAAGTTTTTAAAAGAAAATATTTTGAGTCGATTTGGAGTCTCTCGAGCCATAATAAGTGATGGTGGTACATATTTCTGCAAAAAGCCATTTGAGTCTTTAATGAAGAAATATGGAATCACACACAAAGTTGCCACCCCTTATCACCTTTTAATGGTGGTATTCATCATTCAACTTCCATTAATCTATCCAGATAAACAAACTCTCATTAAATTTATAAATTTGTTCAATACTTCTTAAATAATATATTACTAAACCTTTCTTTTATGCTTAATATATCAACACATAGTTATGAGCCTTTACTTTGAAGAATTTTTTTTTATTCTAATGTTTGAGGTTAACTTCCTTGGGTTGAGATTTTTTTTAAAATATATATATATATATATATATATATATATATATATATATGTAACTTAAAACACAATGCATCTTTAACTCATGTAACGAGTTTTTGGCTAATGACTCTCAGACCAGTTGGTCTTAGGACATTAGGTATTGAGACACTCTTAGAAGCTTAGTAACTCAAGTTGCAGATACTAATACATAAATTGACACGACCAAAAGATTGATGTCTTCTCGCAAGTGCAGGAGTGTCGAAGTAATAAATAACCTGGCAATACCAATGTCGAACCACAGAGAGATTAATTGTATAAATTATAAATAATAATAATACAACAACAACAACAATAGTAATAGTAGTGGTGGTGGTGGTGGTGGTGGTGGTCATAATAATAATAATAATAATAATAATAATAATAATAATAATAATAATAATAATAAAGATGATGAGATCTTTGAGATAAAAAATTAATGTAAAGATTAAACAATGATAACAATAAATGTCAAGGTTAGATAATCCACTAATGGTATGTCAAACAAGTATAGTATAAACTCTTATTCTTCAATTGAAAACCATACACAAAAGAGGTTCCAATCGGATTATACACAGTTAACATGATTACATTAATTATCTTATTTGAATAATGTTAATATTTATAAATGTTGTCAGACATTCATAATTATAATTTATGTTAATAACAAATTAAGTTCCTTTCACAGCACAAGTGTAGGTTAAAACATACAGTTAAGATATGAAAGTGTCAAGTATTTGTTATGCCAAGTGTTATACAACATGAATCTAAATTAACCATTAGCAAGCAAAGTATTAAAAGTAAATAATTTAACAAATATAAAACATGTTAGTGTCAAACATTAAGGTCCATGTTGAGTTTACACTATATTTATTCTTACACCATTAGTGTAACCTTTTCACCTTAACATAATAAACTTAACTAAACATAATGAAAAAAATAAATAAATAAACAAAATAAGAACATAAATAAAATAAAAGTTAACTAAGTAAAGGAAAGAAAATGAAAGACATAAACTTCATATTAATGAAAACAAAACATAAGTAATACAAAAAAGAAAGTAAGAGTATAACCTTGATATGAAAATCAAGATGTCTAAATGATGACAAATACCTCCTTTTATAATTTGGACTTGGAAAGTAATATAATTTGGACTTGGAAATGACCCATGAAAGTTATAGCCCTATGTCTTACCTTTCCATCCAGATAAAATGGATCTAAATCTGAGATCTACAACTTCAGATATTACCTAATTACCAAACAGTGTTCCGCTTTAGACTACATCAATATCTCTTTTCTAAGTTTGGTCAACTCTTTATCCTTTCAATTTCAGTACTTAAACTCATCAATTAATTATTTTATTTATGTGATAAGTCTATATTTAAAATAAACATTTACTATAAATTAAAGGTATCTTATATTATTAGATATGTTATTATAAAACATGTTTTAGTTAAGGAGTTATTGTTACTTCAAGTGCAAAATAATAATATAAAACCTTGATAAAAATATACTTTTAAGTATTAATCACACCCTTCAACCAGCTTATTACTAGTTCCTAGTAATTAAAGCATTAACATAGAAAAATAATTTGCAAATTCCATAAAGTAAGGTATTCATCATTCAACTTTCATTAATCTATTCA
Source organism: Populus pruinosa (assembly GCA_026413675.1). Lineage (NCBI taxonomy): Eukaryota > Viridiplantae > Streptophyta > Magnoliopsida > Malpighiales > Salicaceae > Populus > Populus pruinosa. Next base: position 48,425 of record CM048595.1, read on the forward strand.
GATAACCAAACTCTTATTAAATTTATATATCTGCTCAATACCTCTTGAGCATAATATTAATAAACCTTTCTTTTGTACTCAATATATCAACACATAGTTATGGGTTTTTATTTGGAAGAAAATAATTTTTTTGTTATAATGTTTAAGGTTAACTTCCTTGAGTTGAGATTTTTTTTCCTTCTTTTTTTTTAAAAATATATATACATGTAACTTAAAACACAATGCATCTTTAACCCATGCAATAAGCTTTTAGCTAATGACTACCAGACCAGTTGGTCTTAGGGCATTAAATGTTAAGACACCCCTATGAGCTTAGTAACTTGGGTTGTAGATACTAATACATAGATAGTGTAATATTTGATTCCTTTAAGCTTTTCTCCTCAACCCATATAACAAGCGTTAAGCCAATAACTTCCAAAACAGTTGACTTTAGGATATTAGGTGTTAAAACACCCTTCAAACTTAATTGCTTAGGTTAGGGAAGCTACAAAACCAAACTTATCTATATTTTTATTTTGCTTTTTTTTTTTACAAATTATATAATATCCTTTTCTCTTAGTTGTTACCTTTAACAAAACAACATATATAATGTAATAATCCAATGTGCAACTCACAATCATATGTTAAAGTGTGTGTGAAAATTAAGGTTTAAGAATACATGTTAAATGAGTATATGAGCAGAATTAAGTGATAACAATACGAGAGTTTGTAAACCTGAATTTTTTAAGAAGTATTTGGATAGACCTTGTTATGAATATTGTAAATAACCATTGAAAAATATTAACCAAGATATGTCTCAAGAGTCAATAAGATATCTCCTTACTTTGCCATCTTAGTAAAAATAGTTTGTAAATGGTTTATAAAATAAAAAACATAGTCAGATTTTTTTTAATATTAACTACTACCTTCTCCCCCCAACCAAAACGAGACATTGTCCTCAATGTCTTAAGGTAGAAAGATAGAGCATAAAAGACATCACTTGAAACACCAAAAACTGACAAACCTGAAACACACTTAAACAAATAAAAAAAATAACAAAATATAAATATTATGGTAATAATAAAACCAAAAGACACAAGTTTTTAAAAACTAAGACACAAATTACAGTTATAACTGTGGCTTGTATTTTTCCTTGATTTTACATCTAAGAATAACTTAAACACCTTTTATGGATCGGGGATAGGTTTCCCATCCAGTTTTCTTAAAAACTGGCAAACATGGTTTTTTTTTTAGTTAGATTCCCAAGACTATGCCAAGCATGTTCTTTATGAAAATGGGTTTATAAGTCATGAATTGCACGATGCATATATCCATTATGATGAGATTTAAGAGTTAATAAAAAAATTATCTAAAGACTCTCTATGTTTTGAAATAAATCTCAGCTTTTGATAATTTTCACAGGTTTTGCAGAATGCATGTGAATCGTTGAACATGGTGGGCCAATAAAATCCACTTTGTAAGATTTTTGCAGTTGTTTTCTTTGATGAGAAATGACTCTCACATGCCTCAAAGTGACAAAATTTAATAACACTACTTACCTTATTGTTAGCAATGCAACTTTGAAATATTTGATCAAGATAATATTTGAATAAGTAAGGGTTATCCCAATAAAATTTTTGCACGTCATTCAAAAACTTTCTTTTGTCTTAGTTATCTAAATGAGCTGGCAAAAATCCTGAAGCAAGAAAATAGATATTTTTAGCAAATCAAGACATTGAACTAAGAGAAAATAAAGATTCAACAAGAAATAATCATCGATTGGTGTGATGTCGAATGTTGAATCTATTACCGATTTTGATAAATGATCCACAACAACATTTTTTATGCCTTTTTCATCTTTGATTTCTTCCTGTTTAAAAGTTTCAAAGATTTCATAATCGTGATTAACTTTTCTTTGTTTGGTCATGATATAAGAAAATAGAAATATTGGTGGGGAATCAGTCTTTTCATTGCAATATTTAGATTCAACCCTTTCCTTACCCTTAGAGTTTGGCTCATCATCTTTCTCACAAGGTTCAAGAGTGAGTTTTTCAATAACCTTATCACTATGAAGAGTGGTGACTGATTTGACTTGATCCATATGTTGCCTTTCAGTAGTACTTGTATTTATATTGTATTGCCCTTTAGGATTTTGCTATGGTTGAGATGAAAACTTACCTTTCTCTTGAAAACTAAGAGCAAATGTGAATTTTGCAAGAGTATCTTTAAAATCTGTTATGCTTTGAGCAAGTTGAGTATTGATTGTCTCTTATTTTTCAATGAATGCATACAAAGTTTCCTTAAAATTTCTTATAGGAGGTGGAGCATAAGGAGGTGCATATCTATGAGAATTTTGAAAATTATATTGTAGTTGAAACTGTGGTTGTGAAGTTTGTGTATTATCACTCTTCCAACTGAAATTTAGATAATTTCTCCAACCAGGGTTGTATGTTTGTGAGTATGGGTTATGATTGGGTTTTTAAAAATATTTTAAAGCATATGCTTATTCATGGAGATATTCCTTAAAAAAAGGCAAGGTTGGACAATCATTGGTTGAGTGTTCATTTGTTTCACATATTTACAAACTTTGAATTTACATATAAAAAATGATACATATCACATACTAGATTCATATTTAATAGTTAAAATTTACAAATCAAATATATAAATTTAAAAGAGTCATCTATAAGCATTCCATATAATTATATAATGGAATAATGTCAAAGAAATGTGTTGTTTTTTTCTACAATAAATAATAACGGATGCCTTGAAAACATTACACTTCATATTGTTTTGTGAAATAAATAATAATGGATGCCTTAATATCATAATGTTAGCATTATAATTTTTATAAATCCTTTTGATTTAATTAGTTTATTTTACATGTATATTAATGATATAAGCACGAATTAAAGTTTTATGCTATCTTCTAACTTAGTCATTTTTAGTATTATTAAAGTGATCATTAAAAGATATAAACTTCATCATAAAAAAGAATTAAAAATAATATAAAAATAATATTTTGAAAGGATAAGGTTGGAGTATCATTGATACTACATAATACAATTAAAATAATCAAGCATGAGTTTTTCAAAAATATAATAAATGACCAGAATAGAAAAAACATAGGGTAATTTTCTTGAAATAATAAAAATTTTAGCATCATACAATAAACAAGTTGATGCTCTTATTTTAGGTAATACTCTATAAAATACTAAATACACATCACATCATATTTAAAAAGAAATTTCACATGTTTTTGCTAAAAATATTTAGTCTTCAGTTTGTTATGAAATTAGTAATGAAATTTTTTGTTTAATTGTTGATAAAGCTCAAAATGAATCCAAAAAAGAGCGAATGACCTTTGTTATTAGGTTTATTATAGAAGTGAATTTCTACGAGAATATTTTTTAGATATAGTGCACATCAAATAAACAACTACTTTAACTCTTAAAGAAGAGATTTCTTTTATTTTATGTCATCATAATTTTAATATTCAAAATATTAGAGGTCAATGCAAGACGGAAATTGACTTCCAAGCTTTATTCATAAAGATTGCCTATATGCATATTATATATATTGTTTACCCTATTAATTACAATTAACTTTTATTATTGCAGCTAGAGAAATATCTTATAAGGGTGATAAAAAAAACTAATTAAATCAAGAAAACCATAAAAAAATAATTGAAAAAAATCAAACTATAAAAAAACCCAATTAAATTGATTAATTTTTTTAAAAAAATTAACCGGTTTGATTCGGTTTCTATTTTACAAGCCTGAAACTGAAAAAACTAAATTGAAACCGAATTAAAATTGAGCTAAACCAGAAAAAAAAACTCAGCCAAAACCAAGCCAAATCAGAAAAAACAAGTCAAATAAAAAAAATCCAGCCAAACCAGTTTGAATCGATTTTTGTTCTAAAAAACCAAATCGAATCAAAACTTGTTGGTTTGAATCGGATAAGGATAAGGATTTCTCTCCATAATTTCAATAATTTCATTCACTTTGCATTCTAAATGTTATTTTCATCAAAACTCTAATTCGTCAATATATTTTTTTTATACAGATTCTTATTTATTCTTGTCTAGAATTTTAACTAATTTACAAGATTTTTTAATCTTTAATCATAAAAAATTTTCCTTGATTTATTGTTTCTCAATTGAAAATTTTACTGTTAAAAATAGGATTTACATAAATACCTATTGACCTGAGCACCTTCATAACGAGATCTACCGACCCAAGAAATCCAAGGCAAATACAGTCTGACCCGGCCTACCAACCCAAGAAATCAAAGGCAAATACCTTTAGACCGAACACTAATAAGCAAACAACTACCACCTAAAAACTCTAAGTAAAATACCTACCAACCCGAGCACAATTGAGTTGAGACCTACCTACGCTTAAACTAAAAAGGAAATATCAACCGACCTGAGTTTTGACACGTTAATTTCTTCTAACCCAAGAAATCCAAGGCAAATACCTACACACCCAAGCATCGATACAGTCTGACCCGGCCTGCCTACCAACCCAAGAAATCAAAGGCAAATACCTATATACACAGGTATATATAGGTGCTCGTTATATATACCTATATATACAAGACAAATGGTAGTTGGGTTGGTAGGTAGGGCGGGTCAGACTGTATTTGCCTTGGATTTCTTGGGTCGGTAGATCTCGTTATGAAGGTGCTCAGGTCAATAGGTATTTATGTAAATCCAACTTGAGACATCCAAGACAAATACCTAGATACACAAGCATGGACAGGTAGAGTCATGCCAATTTTAAAGTCAAATACCTATCGAATCGAGCACTGTCAAGATGAGACCTACAAACCCAGAATAACCAAGGCAAATACCCATTAACCCAAGCATTGACGAGCTGAGACTTACCTATCTGAGAACAAGGCAAATGCCTAGGAAATCAAGCATTGTCAAGCCAAGACCTATCAACCTAAGAATTTCAAGTTAACTACCTACCGAGCTGATAATAAGAAAATTTCCTACAACCCAAGCATCATCTAGCCGAGATTTATCGACCAGAGAATTTTAAGGCAAGTACCTATAGAATCAAGCTCTGGTGGACCGATACCAATTGACAAGAAAACTCTAAGTCAAATTCCTATTGACATGAGCACCATTGAGGCAATGCCTATTCACTAAAAAACTCTAAATATTAAGATGTTTATTTGCGAGGTGATAATCTTGTAAAAAACAAATTATAATAATAAAAAACAACTCAAGATTAATGAAATATTGAAAAAAGAAAATTAAAAAGAAAAAAAAAGGATTCAATTGAAAAGAAGAAGAAGGAAGCTTAGACTTTTCTTTTAAAAAATAAATTTAATATTATATCATTTTCCTAATTCATATGTTTCATGCAACGTGTTATCATGAACATAATCTAAAATGAAATGTTTAGGATGCAAATCCAAGCGCAAGGGAGCTTCGATGAGCAATTAGAGGTGAATCCAAATAAATTACAGAAAAACTAAACACTAGTGGCCCACAAAATTTCCAAGTTTTATGTCTTGGAGAAAAAAGGTTCCTTGCTTTTACGAATATTTTGTTCTAGATGATTGATGCACAGACAAAATACATGCAAACAATTCGAGAAAAAATATTACAGAACAGTCTCTGCAGAAACAAGCTTCTTGATGATCAACAAGTAATTTGGGAAATGGGCAACATGGAAGAAATAGTTTCCGCTGCAAACTTTCCAGCCACACAGAACTAACAAATTTATGGGGATCATTCTCATGAAGGATTTCTGCCAACTGATGAGTAGCTGCATGATGCCCATGATTTGCCATGATAATATGCAGCTACAACATATGCGAACATCAGCACCTTGTCTAGCATCAGAAGAGGAACTTCAAATGGCTTACAGTTGATTGTTGCACGCTCAAAACTTCATGGGATCGATTAAAGCAAAAGAGAGACAACGCTCCCAAAAACTTCTCTCCATTCAGTCCAACTCTAGTAACATCATAGTTTAGAACATTCTGAGCACCTTTTTTTTTTTTCACAAAGAACCAGGAGTTCACACATGAAAAAAGAGATCCTTAATGTATTGTTTATATGAGTGTTTTTCCTTTAGCAGAGATCGTATCCTACTACCAGAAACGAATCTAAAAATAAAAAGGACCTGATTCTGCAGCTAATGAATTGATGTACGTCAAAAAAAGGGATTGGTATACTGTGAAGTATCATCTGTGTCTATGTCTAGATATCAAAGGCATATTATTATGACATGCACAGTTAATTACTCTCAGTGCGGTAGTGGTTCTCGTATGATAGGTTCGAGTTGTGAAAATAGTTCAGAACTTCTCATCCCACCATTTTCAACTACAACAAATTTCTAGGCGAGCAAACTACTTCTTAGTTGTTCCCTGATATTTTTTTTTTTAATGAATCACAAATTTTCAACATTGATTTCAACTGTCAGACTCCCCGATTACCACCATTTTCAACTAAACAACAATGAATTTCCATGGATTGGTCTCATGGCAGCCTCTAAAGCATAAATGGAGCAATTACTCATGCCTAAAGACAACACAAAGAAAAGTCGGTATCACCCAAAAGATATTTCTAGCTGCAGCTAGTTAATTATGAAAGCCACCTCAAAACTCACTAGAAATCACGCTTTCTACTGTGACAACATGCTTGCATGATGGAACGATAGCAAGAATTACATGAGATGATGGAGGTACCTTGCATTTGTGCCACCACTTCAATAAAATTGTGACCTCTTCCATAACCAAAGAATTCAGTTGATACATGGCCTTCTCATTCATTCAATAGTAATTAGGAACCACGTTAGTTTCAAAGGAAGCACAACTTTGAATAACCAACGAGAAGTAAAGATGAGCATATCAGGTGATGCAAGGATTTCAGACAACGGACAGAGGCAGAACATCCTCTTGAATCTGGAAGATCCAATACAAGCTAATCTTCTTAATGTCATGGCACTATTTTTTTCATTTGCTAATCATCCTCAAATTAGTTCATCCTCAGATTTGTATCAACTCCAAGCCTACTTGATATTGCAAGATATCCAAGATTGACAAATCTGTGTTGACATGCCTCCAAACAAGACCAACTTTAACTTGACCTCAAAACCAAACACATTGCATGAGATGCGCCAACTGAAACCGAAAGCACACTGTGCTGTCCCAATCCATCATCCTCCATTAGAAACTTGACTTCGACTGGGCATGATTGAACCTCAGGCAAGCCAGGTATTCCCAATTGAGAATCTTTGGCATTTCCCCACATGTACAGCTTCCCTTTATCTACACAGAAACCACAACAGCACTTTTAAAGACAAAAAACATGCGAAGTTAAGACAATTCGAAGCCTCACTCCAAACAATATGCAGCTGACATTAATAAGAGCATCTAGCCAAACAGGGGTAACATGTGGCATGCTGATATTGAAAAGCAACCAAGAAATGAAGACAGACACCGCCAACAACTAGCTCAAAAGTTCAAGCAAATTGCTGGGTAGGCTTATATTCTATATGAGGCCACATCAAACTTTATAAAAATCAAATTATGTTTATTCAACAAATTATCAACACATGGCATGAAAAGTCAGACCCACTCAATAAAATGGTGAAGAATACATTTTTTGTTGCCCTAGGTATTATTTGCAAGAAATTTCAAATTGCAGTCATTAATAGGTTGGCAGCAGGACCAACTAACAAATCAGATAGATTTGGGTTGACTTTTCATCATCTTCATAGTCAAGCCAACTAGTGCAGAGTTCGAAGCACTTTCAGATGCTGACTGCCAATTGATGTAAGAGTTAAATTAGAGTATGTCTAGTAAGTGAGAATCATATCTTGCCGGTACAAAAACTGACAGTAAAATAATGCCATCAGCCTTTTGATTTACCAGAGGGGCAACTCGTGGCAAGAGTATGTGGCAACCTTGTAGAATCAACCAGATTGTAGGATTGGAGAGTTTCTCTTGCATTTTAAAAAAAGGTACTGAAAATGCATGTTAAGATCATATCTCAACTCACCAGTTATAGCTGCCGAAGATGAACCTCCACATGCGATATAAATGACATGCTGATCAGCCAAAGCATCAATCACTGCCGGAATTTTCTGACTTTGAATTGAAGAATGGCCCAGCTGACCATGTCCACCAAACCCCCACGAAAGTACTTTACCTTCATCTGCTAATATGATCAAGAATCAGAAATAGTAGAAAATGCTATGCAATCTAAAAGGAGGCAAGGATAAAGAAGAAAAAAGAGAAAAAGTTGCAGTTGTGGCTGTAATCATTAAGTTTTGGTGTCACTTTACCGGTCAAGGCAAGACAGTGATATCCACCACCTGCTATCTGAATGATACGAACATCTTCAAGGCTAGGAATTGGTTTCGGTCTCCAACCACCGACCTTATCACCTCTTCCAAGCTCATAGTTTGAGTTTGCTGAGAAAAAAGGCAAGATACTTTAAATGTGTTGTTTTTGTGCTAGCAAAGTGAAGAAAATGAAAGTCGCTCAGATTTAAAAACATGACAAAAAGCATCGTCTGCCACACCAGTTAACTGCTCAAAAGAGATCTTGACAATTTTATTTTAAAGTCAAGCATAAAAAAGATTCCATAGCATCATGCACATGAAGAGACACAGCTTACATCTAATATTGAAGCATTCACCTTCGTTTTTCTTTAAGATATAGTCATATTTAACATAAAAAATTCATAGATGAAACCTTTATATTATAACAGTGCCCCTAAAAGACAGTGCTTTTGCGAGAGATAAAACTCTGTACTCCACTCAAACGTTTCAAAGAAAGTGCATAATCCAATAAGTGACATTGTTTATTAACAGCCAAGATTTTAAAACACACTTCAAGAACAGGAAAGTACATAAATAAATACTTTGTAAGAGCATAGAAGTAGTACTAAAGGAAAAAAAATGTGTGGAGCATTCTCCTATACAATCTTGGCCATGTGCAACATAGGCAACAAAAAAATGGAATGGCAAATAATTTAATTAAGCGTAAGTTAACACATCATCACAAGGAAGCCCAACAATACAAATGGAATGAAGTAGAAGCAGTGAGAAACGAAAATTTTATATATCCCTGAGTAACCTGAATGGAAAGGGACAGTACATGAGACAGTGCCCTTCAAACACTGAATGGCAATTAGAACATGATATTACTTCATTAAAGCTCCTTCACTGCATTTTGGAAAAAGATAAAGATACTTTTATCCAAGCAGTAGCACAGAAAAGAAAGAGAACTTCCTGCAAACGAAAGTATCATTCTTACCTCCCCAGTTCCAAATCTGCCCGTCCTCTGTCAGCACCATTGTGAAAAATCCACCACAAGACACAGTAGCCATAGGCACGGGCAATGTTTTTACTTTGCAGGGTATACTAAGTCCACCCCCTTCATTTGGACCCCGGCCAGGGCCGAGGCCCAATCGACCATCCCCTTCCTCTCGACCCCAAGTATAAACTTCCCCTGTATCCAAAATAGGAACCAGATGTGTGAGAGCAAGCAAAAGACAAACATGAACTAATGTTTATACTCGGCTTTAGGATTTAGATAGAGAAGTGGTCATTGCAGGGTTAGACACACAGAACAATGCTGCATAAAAGGCAATTTTTCAGTCGCAGTTTGCAAACAGGTACGATGTACATGGAAATGTACCTCCAAGCAATGAATATACAGATATTGCAACTGAGATGTACAAATGGTTGCTACTTATTTGCATAGATGAAGAAAAGATTGAATAACCTGATTCAGTGACAGCAGCGGTATGTGTGCCACTAGTGGAAATACAGCGTATCTTTCCATCCCAGGAGCCTTCCACCAGTCTAGGGAAGAGTTCTCTATGATAAACAGAGTGTCCCAATGCACCGAAACCGCCATAGCCCCTGTAAACTTTATTTTTAATAAAACAATATCAAGAAAGACTGATTCTTTTTCTTTTTCAACAAGAAATGTCTCTTAAAAATATTGCTATTGAAGGAAATAGATAGAAGGGGAGCAGTAATGACCAGGTAAAAATGTGGCCAGGGGAAGTGATTGCAGCAGAATGAACGCCGCCCAAAGCAATAGAGCGAACGGAATCCAAAAAAGGGTTTAAAGTAGGTAGAAAAGCAGGATTCTCGTGTCCAAAGCCAAGACGGCCTCCATCTCCTTTGCCCCACATCCAAAAATGACCATCAGCAAGAATTGCAGAATGGAATAGCCCACAAGAAATGCCCACCTCAGTCGCTCCCTTTTTGTTGTTATTGTCAACAAGTTGGCCTGGGGTTGGAGAAAGAGTGAAGGAGGAAGGCGGTAGCTGAAGGTTGGCCACTGGAGCCGGGTAAAGCCTTATTTCTTCGATGCCGCCACCAAGTTGACCAGAGGCGCCTCTGCCCCATGAAAAGAGCTGGAGAGTTATGGTATCGTTGTGGTTTGATTCGTTGATTTGTGGGCTCTTGTAGAGGACAGGCACTTTGGTTGTGTTGGACAGGGAGGAGAAGTGGCGGTTGAGAGTGAGGCGTTGCCGAATAAGACATCTAGGCAACATCGTCTTCGTCATGAGATCATCACTTTCACTTTCCTCCCGCTACTCTAATGTATTCACTCGTTTTCTGCTGACTTCGATAGCAAATGAAATGAAAAGGGGTTTAAACACAGAGATGGGTGGATTTTATAATTGGGAAACCCAATTTAGTCTCAAAACATGGACTCACTGTCAATGAATTCTCAAACCTCTTCATTTTATTAATTTTATCTCAAACATAATTAGAATTAAACAATATTACCCTCTTTTTTTATTAAACGGGCTCGTTAATCCTCATCAATTCCTCCTTTTTTTTATAATATAATAATAATAGTTAAATTTATAATATTTAAATTAAAAATCATTAATATTAATATATATTTTTTAAAATTATTTTATAATTATAATTTCAAAAACATTTTTAACTAAATACAATTTTAACCATAATTTTAACTAAATATGTATAAATACAAAATCAACCTCAACAAAAAATACTTTTTAAAAAATATTTTTTTTCAAATTATAACTACAAAAACTACTAGAATACCAAACAAACCCAAAGTTTGTAAGGAAAAAAGTAGAAGAAACTCAAGGGAGTGAGAGATAATAGTTACCTAATTGATTTAATGAAAGATAATTTCTTTAAAACTAGTTTTCAAACTTTTATGTGTTTGTTTGTCATTTAAAAAATTAATAACAAAAAATAATTTTCAATCAAAGAAAAATTTCACTTAATTTTTAGGAAAGTGTTTTCCTTTTATTTTGGGGAGAAAAACACTTTTCAGAAATTGTAAAAAATTTAGAAAAGTCATATTATTTACTGATTATATCAAATTAGATCCTCAAACTTTTATTGTTATATATATTTTGTTTTGAATAATTTTTTTTTCAATTTCATCCCTTAGAATTTGATTTTTATATTAACTTTGGTCATTATTTTTATAATTTTTATTTACTTTTTTCTTTTTATTTTTTAATTAATTTTTTTATCTATCAAATTTGGTTATCATTCTTTTTATTGTTACTTATTTTATTTGAAATAATTTATGAAATGATAATTATTATTATTATTATTATTATTATTATTATTATTATTATTATTATTATTATTATTATTATTATTTCATCTTTTAAATTTTTTATTTGTTAGATTTAATCTCTATTATTTTAATTATTATTTATTTTATTTGATATAATTTATGAAATTATTTTTTTTCAATTTCATTCTCATTCAACTTTTTAATTTGTGAGATTTATTCCTTATTATTTCCACAAACTTGAAAAAATAAAACATTAATAAGTTATTTTCTAACTCATTTTTCATAACATAACTAAACACTGAAAAATGTTTTCCAACTTATTTTTCATTACACTATGACACATCAAAAAATAATTTAATTTCCTAGAATTCACTTAAAAAAAACTATTTTCTAGCAAATAAATAAAATTTTAGTTTTTGTACAACTTCTCTTATTTGTACAATTTATACTTGCTTCCTAAATAGCAACTATAACTAACTCCGTAGCCATTAGCTAAGGTAAGCTAGTTGTTGCTTTATTTTTGAAACTCTTATAACTACTCAACCAAGATTTATAATAATTTTCTCTTTTTACGAGATTCTTATCCTCATGAATCAAGGCATGAAAAATTGATTATTGAATCTTTTCGTATAAACTTGATTTTGTTCATCATTGTATCAATGCCAAACAAATTAAATTTAGTTTTCTAAGGCATAAAATAAATATTCTTAGACTTCAACTATCTCTTAATAGAAAAATGATTAACAATCAAAATAATCCTCTCAAACATTCATCAAACTCTTTTGTAAATAGAAGCATGCTCTTTAGTGATCTTCTCAAGCTTTCACAGCTAAATAAATATCTTTTTGTTAATAAACTACCACTTATAAGAATCTTTCATAATCTTTTTCTTCTTGGATTTAGTTTGTTTTTCTCATTAATTTCCTCAACACCATTCTCCTCTCCTTTTTTGATCTATAACATTCATCAACTTTGTTAATACCCAATTTTTTACTTAAATTCTTGATAATTTAAAAAAAAATAACAAAAACCCAAAAAAAAATATTCTTAATATATTTGCATTGTTTTAATTATTTTTAGCATTATTTACTCATTGAATCAATATTGCTCGTTTTTAAAAAAAATTAAAAATCAAATGTTTTACCAAGCATTTGGGAAAAAATGGTATTTTTATCTAAATAAGGAAGAAAAATTTGGATCTGGGGCGGAGCAAATTTGTGGGAGGGCATCTAAAAAGCAGAGGAACCCTAAAAAAACCTAATTCTTCATCTTTTTTAAGCTAGTCACCACCTTTTTTTGTCAAAAACTCTTCAGATCTTCCCTTTCTCAGCAGTCCCCATTTTCCTCCATCTTCCTTGTAAAATACCAATCCCACAGGCAGCCCCCCTCATTGTCCTCTCAACAGTTGTCCTCTGCTTGCCTCACCACTAGCTTAAAGAGAAATAAAGGGGAAGGGAGCTGAAGCTTAATAGGGTTTGGCCCCCCTCCTTAGACCTCTGCTTGCCTCACCGCCAACCAAAGAAAAAAAAGAGGTCAATGATCTTCCCAATCCAATAGGTCTCTGACTGTGTGAGTTGTTGAAGAGTCAGTCCACGCTCCACAGTAGATCTACCACCGGAAGAAGAAGGAAAGATCAACAGATTGAGAAAACAAAACAAAAACAAATCTAAAAAAGGAAAACAAATCAAATTATTTGTGTTGATATCTTCTTTTGCAAGTGACGGTAGGTGTTATTGCCTGTGCAGGAGGAAAAAGGGGAAGAAGCCAATCTAAATCCCTCATATTTCCCTGTTTTACTCATGACAGCGCGTGAATTCATGCACCACCAATGGTGGTGACAAATGGAGCAAACTCTCCATCATTTTTCATGTGACCTAGAAATTTGTTCCCAAGTTTATTTTGTAAGTTGGCATTATATTCATGATTAATATTTAAAATAATATTTTTATTTAGATTTTATATCAATATTTTATATTTAAATTATCAATAACTTCTTAATTAAAGTATGTTTTAAAATAACAAATCTGATATTATAAGATACCGTTAATTTATGGTAAATATTTATCTTAAATGCAGACCTATCACATAAATCAAAAAATTAATTGATGAGTTCAATTAGTGAAATTAAGAAGACAAAGAAAGGGTGAAACTTAGAAAAAACATTTTGGTTCAGTCTAAACTAGGATACTGTTCAGTTATTGGGTTATATCTGGAGCTGTAGCACTTAGATTTGGGTTTACTCTATATGGATAGAAAGCAAAGATATAGGTCTAAAATATTCATTAAAAGACAAGACTCGATTCTATTATTTGGAAGTTCAAATCTTAGCAACAATAGAGAAGTCGATTCTATCCTGCAGCTCCAACACTGTTCAATGTTCAGCACATATCTTGAGTTTTAGAAGTCCAAATAACCTCAAAAAATTTTCTGTTAAAAAGCTGAGACAATTTTCTAGAATTTTCATGATTCAAGTCTGTTTGAATTTTAACGTTAACAATGACATTTTTGAAAAACAAAAGGATAAAGATTGTCACCAAATCAAGAGTTGGTCACCTACTGAACAATTAGTCATCAAATCAATAGTTTCTAATTTTGGCCTATAAAAGGAGACATTTGCCATGCATTTAGGCATCTTGGTTTTTAGATCAAGATCATGTTTTTGCTCTCTTTCTTTATATTTTTGTATTGTTTAAGTTTTGCTTTTATTAATCTCTTATTTATGCTTTTCATTTCTTTTCTTTTACTTAGTTAACGTATATCTTATTTATATTCTTATCTTGTTTATTTATGGTTCTCTTCTTTTATTATGTTTAGTTAAGTTTATTATGTCAAGCTGAAAAGGTTATACTAATGGTGTAAGAATAAGTATAGTAAAACTCAATATAGACTTTAATGTATGATATTAATATATGTTGTATTTGTTATCTTATTTACTTTTAATACTTTGCTTGTTAAATAGTTAATCTAGATTAATGTTGCATAACACTTGGTACAACAAATACTTGACACTTTCATAGCCCAACTATATAGCATAACCTACACATGTACTATGAAAGGAACTTGATTTGTTGTTAACATAAGTTATAATCATGAATACCTAACAACATTTACAAGTATTAACTTTATTTAAATAAGATAACTAATTTAATCATACTAACCATTTATAATTCGATTGGAATGTTATTTGTGTATGGTTTCTAGTTGAGTAATAAAAAGAGTTTATACTATACTTCTTCGAAATACCATTAGTGGATTCTCTAACCGAAAAACCAAACTAAACTTAAAAAACAGAAAAAAAAAATCAAACCAAACTAAAACTAAGCTTATTAGAAATTCCAAAAAAACTTAAAAAAATAATATAGTTTTTTGTTTTTAATATAAAATAATCAAATTGCATTAGCTAAAACTGAACCGAATATAACCAAAACAAGTCAGTTGGGTTTCGAATTTTAATATAAAATAATTGAGCCGAAACGGGTCGGTTTGAATTGGTTTTGGTTCAGTTTTGATTTTATTTTTTATATTTTATAAAATTTTAGATTGGTTATTTTTATAGGTAAAAACTGAACCGGACAAAAAATGATTACCCCTAAAAGTTGCCACCTGGTATTTTAATCACTATGAATCCTAACTCGTCAGCGTAGATTCTATGGTACATAACTGATTACGCAAAAAGAAAGATATTATTACCCTTTAAATATCATATATGAGGTAGGCTGTATTGCTCGTTTTGTATTAGATTATTAGGGATTTGTTCTATTATGCTATCGATGATCTGCTTATAATATTCTTGACTCTGGTACTAGTGAATATTCAGATACAAATACTTCCATCTCTAGCATTTGTCAATAGTACGTAACACAAAAAACATGGTATTCCTGATTTCTGTGCTAGTAAATAAATTAGTAAAATTTAAATTGAAAGGAAAACATACATATTTTTTATTGTTATTTTTTATATATAAAAAAGACAGGTATATCTCGTATACTATATTTGTATTTCACAGTAAAAATTTACAAATCAAATATACAATAAAATTATCAAAATAAAAGCTTGAGGGACTTATAAATAAATTCAAAAGGATCCATGAATTTTTTTTTAAAATTTTTTAATATCCTAAAAGACTTGTTTGGCTTGATATCAAAACAAAAGGGAATAAAATAAAGAATTAAAGCATAAAGGTGTGTTTTTCCAAACACCCTCAATCAAAAATAAATTAGGTCGGTTAGGCCTAAGGCCGAAGCCTAGCTTGGCCTCAACATTCTTTATTTTATTTTTTTGAGTTAAATCTAGCCTAGCCGTATGGCTTTGGTGGCTAACAAACACACGCATGACACATGTATATATAGTAACCAATGAACTAAAATTCAAAGTTAACAGTGGCAAGTGAATTAAAGCCCTGTTTGTTTTTTCATTTTAAAAGTATTTTTAAATAAATTTAATTTTTTTTATTTTTTTCTTCAAACTAACTTTTTTGGTCTTTTTAGATCATTTTCATACATTGATATAAAAAATATTTTTTTAATACATTTCTAAGTGAAAAACACTTTAAAAAATAACTGCAACCACACTCCCAAACAGTCTTTAAAATGAAAAGTAGAGAAAGAGAAACCTATATGGTTTGCTATAGGTGAAGTCAAAGATGATGGCCTGCTCTGGACTATGCTTCCTTTGTTCCTCTTTTCATTTCTTTCTCTGTGATTCTTTCTTTTCCTTTGCTTTCTTTATGTGTAATCTTTGTTAGTGTTTGTTTGTTCTGTGTTTGCGTTCCTATGTTTTTCTCTTCTCTATTCTTCTTCTTTTTGTTCATTTTTTTTTGTTCTCTCTTTCTACTCTATGTTTTTTTTTCCTGTCAGTATCCTATAATGGGTTACTAACCAATAGGAAAAAAATGAGGATTTTAAAAAAATGATATGATAAGGCTAAAAAAAGCACTATGTGACACAACCAAAAGATTGATGTCTTCTCCCAAATACAGGAGTGTCGAAGTAATAAATAACCTAGCAAGACCGAGATCGAACTATAGGGTCAATTGTATAAATTATAGATAACAATAAGACAACAACAACGACAATAATTGTAGTAATAGTAGTAATAATAATAATAGTAATGGTAACAATAATAGTAGTACTAGGAAGAAGAAGAAGTTGATGAGAACTTTGAGATGAAAGATTAATGTAATGATTAAATAATGATAACAACAAATATCAAGGTTAGATGATCCATTAATGGTATTTCAAACAAGTATAGTATAAACTCTTATTACTCAAATGGAAACTACACACAAAGGACTTTCCAATCAGATTATAAATTGTTAACATGATTATATTAGTTATTTTATTCGAATAATGTTAATACTTGTAAATATTATCAGGCATTCATGCTTATAACTTATGTTAACAACAAATCAAGTTCCTTTCATAGCATAAATATAGGTTATACCATACGGTTGGACTATGAAAGTGCCAAGTATTTGTTGTACCAAGTGTTATACAACATAAATCTAGATTAGTCATTTAACAAACAAAGTATTAAAGAGTGAACAAGATAACAAATACAAAACATATTAGTATCAAACATTAAAATCTATATTGAGTTTACACTATACTTATTCTTACACCATTAGTGTAATCTTTTCACCTTGACATAATAAACTTAGTTAAACATAATGAAAGAGAGAAATATAAATAAATAAGATAAGAACATAAATAAGATAAAAGTTAACTAAGTAAATAAAAGAAAATGAAAGGCATAAACAAGATATTAATGAAAATAAAAGTTAAACATTACAAAAATACAAAGAGAGAAAGCAAAAATATGATCTTAATTTAGAGACCAAGATGCTAAAACGCATGAGAAATGCCTCCTTTTATATGCCAAAATTGAAAATTATTGATTTGATGACTAATTAATGAGTGGGTGGCCAACTCTTGACTTGGTGACAATCCTTATCTTCTCTTGTTTGCCCAAAATATCATTGATAACGTCAGAATTAGAACCAGTTGAAAATATAAAAGTTATAGAAAATTATCTCAGCTTTCAAAAAAAAAACAATGGAGGTCATTTAGACTTTTGTAACTCTAGATATGGGCTAAATATTGAACAGTATTTGGGTTGTAGGATAGATCCGGACTTCCTCGTTGTTGTTATAATTTGGACTTAAAAATGGTCTTTTTAAAACTAGACCTCCACTCGAAAGTTGTAAACCTATGTCTTAGCTTTTCATCCATAGAAAGTAGACCTAAATCTGAGATCTACAACTTTAGATATGATCCAATTACAAAAGAATGTGCTGGTTTGGACTGCAACAACATCTTTTTTCTAAGTTTGGCCATCTTTTTATCCTTTCAATTTCAATTCTTAAACTCATCAATCAATCCTATCATTTATATGATAGGCCTACAATTAATATGAATATTTACTACAAATTAAAGGTACATTATATTATTAGATATGTTATTATAAAACATGTTTTATTTAAGGAATTATTGATACTTCAAATGTAAAATGATGATATAAAATCTTGATAAAAATACACTTTTAAGTACTAATCATTATTCAAAAGATGCAAGCTCGAAGGAAATGAGGGCTCGAAGGGGTACTCAAAATGAGGTTAGGTTAGGAAATGCACTATCTTGGATGATTGATTAGTAATTAAAAGTATATTTTTATCAAGCTTTTATATCATCATTTTCCACTTGAAGTATCAGTAACTTCTTAACTAAAGCATGTTTTATAATAACATATCTAATAGTATAAGATACCTTTAATTTATGGTAAATGTTATCTTAAATACAGGTTTATCATATAAATAAAAGGATTGATTGATAAGTTTAAGTACTGAAATTAAAAGGACAAAGAGATGGCTAAAAAAAGAGATGTTGGTGCAATCTAAAGTTCGGTAATTGGGTCATATCTGGAGTTGTAGATCTTGTATTTAGGTCTAGTTTACATGAAGAGAAAGGTAAGACATAGGTCTACAACTTTTATGTGGTGGTCTGATTTAAAAAGGTCTTTTTCAAGTTCAAATTGTAGTAATAATGAATAAGTCTGAATATGTCATCTAGTGACATGACCAAAAGACTGATGTCATCCCCCAAGTGTAGGAGTGTTGAAGTAATAAATAACCTGGCAAGACCAAGGTCAAACCACAAAGAGGTTAATTGTATAAATTATGGATAATAATACTCAAGTAAAAGGTCATTTGATGGGACCCTACTGAGGTGTCAGAATGAAAATGAGATTGAACAAACATTAAAAGAAGTCCATGAAGGGATTTATGCTTCACATGCTAATAGGCATACAATGGAAAAAAAAAATACAAAGGTTGGGATATTTCTGGTTGACCATAGAGAGAGATTGTATAGACTACGTGAGAAAATACCATAAGTGTCAGATATATGGTGATAGAATAAATGCATCTCCAACACCTCTATTCAATATGATCTCACCTTGGCCTTTTGATATGTGGGGTTTGGAAGTTATAAAGACAATCAACCCTAAAACGAGCAATGGATATAGATTTATTCTAGTGGCCATCGACTATTTCACCAAATGGGTAAAAGTCAATTCTTATGCCCATATAACGTAAAAAGTAGTTAAGAGATTTATTGGAAAGGATTTGGTCTGTCGTTATGGTTTGCCAGCAAGATTGGTGATTGATAACACCCAGAATTTCAATGGGAAGCTGATTGATAAACTATGCACCAAGTGGAAGATTAAACATCTTAATTTTTCCCGTTATAGACTAAAGATGAATATGGCAGTGAAAGTAGCCAATAAGAATCTCAAGAAAATCATCCAAAAATGATGGTCATCTATAAGGATTAGCATGAAATGCTCTCATATGCACTTCATGTGTATCGCACCATAATTAGAACTTCTATAAATGCAACCTAATATTCGTTAGTATATGGAATAGAGGCTGTTATGCCCTTAGAAGTAGAAATCCCATTACTACGGATCTTGAAGGATGCAAAACTAGACGAATCAGAATGGGCAAGGTTAAGATTTGAGCAGCTAAACTTGATTGATGAAAGAAGACTAGCAATGATTTGTCAACACCAATTATACCAAAGTAGGATAGCAAAGGCTTACAACAAGAAGGTCAAACCAAGGGTGTTTGACACGACTAAAAGGTTGATGTCTTCTCCCAAGTGCAGGAGTGTCGAAGTAATAAATAACCCGGCAAGACCGGGGTCGAACCACAAGGAGGTTAATTGTACAAATTATAATAACAATAATACAACAACAATAACAATAACAATAACAACAATAATAATAATAACAACAATAATAGTAGTAGTAGTAGTAGTAGTAGTAGTAGTAGTAGTAGTAGTAGTAATAATAATAATAATAATAATACTAGTAGTAGTAGTAGTAATAATAATAATAATAAAGAAAGAGAAGAAGAAGATGATGATGAGAACTTGGAGATGGAAAATTAATGTAAGGATTAAACAATAATAATAACAAATGTCAAGGTTAGAGGTTCCACTAATGGTATATCAAACAAGTATAGTATAAACTCTTGTTATTGAATTGGAAACCACACACAAAGGAGGTTCCAATCAGATTATATATTGTTAACATGATTACATTAGTCATCTTATTCAATTAATGCTAATACTTGTAAATCTCGTCAAGCATTCATGATTATAACTTATGTTAACAACAAATCAAGTTCCTTTCATAGCTCAGGTGTCGGTTATACCATACATTATGGGCTATGAAAGTGCCAAGCATTTGTTGTACCAAGTGTTATACAACATAAATCAAGATTAGTCATTTAACAAGCAAAGTATTAAAGAGTGAACAAGATAACAAATATAAAACATGTTAGTATCAAACATTAAAGTCCATATTAAGTTTACATTATACTTATTCTCACACCATTAGTGTAGCCTTTTCACCTTGACATAATTAACTTAGCTAGACATAATGAAAGAAAGCAAAATAGATAAACAAAATAAGAACATAAAAGCTAACTAAGTAAAGGAAAGGAAATGAAAAGCATAAACTTAATATTAATGAAAACAAAGCATAAAAAATACAAAGAGAGAAAGGAAGAGCATGATCTTGATCTGAACACCAAGATGCCTAAATGCATGGCAAATGCCTCCTTTTATAGGCCAAAATTGGGAACTATTGATTTGATGACTAATTGATAAGTGGGTGGCCAACTTTTGACTTGGTGACAATCCTTATCTTCTCTTGTCTGCCCAAAACGTCATTGATAACGTCAAAACTAGAGCCAGGTGCAAACATGAAAGTTGTAGGCAATTGTCTCAGCTTTCTTGTGTAAACAATTCAGCTCATTTGAACTTCTAGAACTCCAGATATGGCCAAAATACCGAACAGTGCTCGGGCTGGAAGACAGATTCGGGCTTCTTTGTTGTTGCTACAATTTGGACTTGATAATGGCCTTTTTAGATCTTGGGCTCCATATGAAAGTTGTAGGTCTATGTCTTACCTTTCCATCCATATAAATTGGACCTAAATCTGAGATCTTTAGCTCCAGATATGACCCAATTACCGAACAGTGTTCCGGTTTGGATTGCACCGACATCTCTTCTCTAAGTTTGACCATCTCTTTATCCATGCAATTTAAGTTCTTCAAGTCATCAATCAATCCTTTCATTTATATGATAAACCTGCATTAGAAATAGACATTTACCACAAATTATAGGTATCTTATATTATTAGATATATTATTATAAAACATGCTTTAATTAAGGAGTTATTGATACTTCAAGTGCAAAATGATGATATAAAACCATGATAAAAATGCACTTTTAAGTACTAATCACACCCCTCAACCAGCTTATTACTAGTCCCTAGTAATCAAAGCGTTAAAACAATTTACAAATTTCACAAAGCAAGGTATTCATCATTTAACTTCCATTAATCTATCCAAATAAACAAACTCTCATTAAATTTATATATCTGCTCAATACCTCTTAACAAGATATTAATAAACCTTTTTTTTTTATGCTCAATGTATCAACACATAATTATGGGGCTTTTCTTGGAAGAAAACAAAATTTTTGTTCTAATGTTTAAGGTTAACTTCCTTGGGATGAGATTATTATTTTTGTCTTTTTTTTCTTTTCTTTTTTTGCTTTTTTTTTTTAACTCTATATACATATAATTTAAAAACATCATGCATCTTTAACCCATGTAATGAGCTTTCAGCTAATGACTCCCAGACCAGTTGGTCTTAGGGCATTAGGTGTTAAGACACCCCTACGAGCTTAGTAACTCGGGTCGCAGATACTGATATGTAGATAGTGCAATGTTTGATTCCCTTAAGCTTTTCTCCTCAACCCATGTAACAAGCGTTGGGCCAATAGCTCCCAAGTCAGTTGACTTTAGGGTATTAGGTGTTAAAACACCCCTTCGGGCTTAATTGCTTAGGTTAGGGAGGCTACGAAACCAAACTTATCTACATTTTTATTATCATCATTTTTTTTTCTTTTTTCTTTTTTCTTTTTTTTTTCTTTTTTTTTTTTAATTATATACAATCCCTTTCCCTTAGTTGTTACCTTTAACAAAAGAACATAAATAATGTAATAATCCAATATGTAACCCACAATCATATGTTAAAGTGTGTGTGTAAATTAAGGTTTAAGAATACATGTTAAATAAGTATATGAGCAGAATTAAGCGGTAACAATACGAGAGTTTGTAAACCTGAATATTTCAGGAAGTATTATAATAGACCTTGTTAAGAATGGTTACTAAGATGCGTCTCAAGAGTCACTTTAACAAAAGAACTCCTTTACTCTGCCATCCTAGTAACAACAATTATGCACATGCTTTATGAAATGAAAATCAATTTTTTTTTTATCAACTACTACCCTCTCCCCCCAACCAAAACGAGACATTGTCCTCAATGTTTAAAGGGAGAAAGATAGAGTATAGAAGATATCACCTGAAATAACGAACACTGACAAAACCTGAAACACACTGAAACAAAAATAAGAAATAACAAAACACAATAATAAAACCAAAAGAAAAAAAAAATTCACAAATGAAGGCTCAAATCCAATCTAAGCTTTTTACGGCTTCCCGTAGATGACCAATTTATGCGACTCATGGAAGGATCAATCACAGGAATGAAAGATTGTAGTTGGTCAATCAATTGTTCAGCAGTAGTAGCAGAGATTATGATTTGTCGTGCAGAAGATGTTAAAAATTCCTGTTCCACATCATGATCAAGAAAAGACAACAACCTGTCATAATAACCATTAACATTTAACAAACCAATGGGTTTATGGTGAATGTGCAATTGAGCCCAAGAGGAAATATGAAAGATCTCTTCCAATGTGCCTAGACCACCTGGTAAAGCAATGAAAGCATCAGCATGGTTAAACATTGCATTCATTCGAGCCGACATTGTGGAGACCTGAAGTTCCTCTCCAATTGTTTTTCCAATGATGTCCCCTTGTGCCAAAGCTTCAGGGACGACCCCCAAAACTTGACTACCTCCTAAAAATGCAGCTATTGACACACCTCCCATTAACCCAAGACTGCCTCCCCCATACACTAAATGAATCTTTCTCTCAGCTAGCACCTGACCAAGATGATTTGCTGATTCTAAAAACTCTTTTTCTTTCCCAGGACTAGATCCACCGAAAACACAAATATTTCTTATTTGATGACTTGAGGAACTTGCCATTTCTACACACTTCTGTATTTCTTGAATGTATGGGTTGAGTAGAAATGAAAGGAAGGAAAATAGGGTTTTATAGATGAGAAAGTAGAAAGGCAATCATAACATCTATATGTAGGCCAGCTAGAGTCTCACACACTCTCTCTCTTTTTATTTATTTATTTATTTACTTTTGAAAAAAACATGTGTATGTACAGGTAGTTGTGATTGTGGCTCACATCTTCCCTTGGTTTTACGTCCAAGAACGGCTTAAACGCCCTCTATGGGTCGGGGATAGGCTTCCCATCCAGTTTTCTTAAAAACTGGCAAACAAGATCTTTTTTAGTCAGATTCCCAAGACTAAGTCGATCATGTTCTTTATGAAATAGTGGCCATAAATCATGAATTGCACGATGCACATCTCCACTAGGATGCGTCTCAAGAGTCAATAGAAGATTATCTAAAGACTCCTTACTTAGGCCATCCTTAATGAATTGTATTTTATCTTTACGGTTTATAGATACCATTCCTAAAGAACGACATTGTGTATTACAAGTCCATCTAGCACATCGATGACAGACTTCTAGTCGTTTTGCACGACGTTTCTTTGCAAAAGTGCTTTTACCTATTCCAGGCATGTGTGAAATAAAGAAATTAGAGGACTCACCTGATAATCGGACCTTTGCTTCAATCAACCAGCGAATATCTTCAGGAATTCCATGATTCGTTAATAATCTCAATCTTGCATATCTAGCACGGTAAATTTTTGTAATCGCATTCTGAGGCAGAGCGGGAAAATACTTTTTCAATTTTTCAAGATTAGTGTCCATTTTCAAATGAGAATTGGAAGAGAGATTCAAAGAATTGCATAGATATATACACAGATATCAGTAATTGTGGGAAACTGAAAGAACCGACTTAAGTCACGGAGTACCGTTATCCGCCATTTGACCGGGGTGAGAGAAACTTGCAAAAATCACTCAAAAAGAAACATAAAAAAAAAATGTGAGAAAAACAAAATAATCAACCTTTATCTACAAGATCATTTAAACCAGCTGATTCATTTTCACTAGGAAAATTATCAAAGTAAGCTTTCAAACGATGTCCATTTTCCTTAAAATTATTGTCATTCATTGAATTCTCAATATCACAGGCCTCATAAGGATTGGTCCATCTTAATCTTAGCTCTTTAGGGAATACATAGAGTTGAGAATCATAAAACAAAACTTTTTGACCAGTGTCAATCTTTTGACATTTTTCACAAGTTTTGCAGAATGCATGCGTGTCTTTGAACATGGTGGGCCAATAAAATCCATTTTGAAAGATTTTTGCAATTGTCTTTTTTGACGAGAAATAACTTCCACATGCTTCAGAATGACAAAGTTTAATGACACTACTTACCTCATTATCGGGAATGAATCTTTGAAATATTTGATCAGGATAATATTTGAATAAGGTAGGGTCATCACAATAAAAATTCTTCACTTCGTTCAAAAACTTTTCTTTGTCTTGAGTACTCCAATCAACTAGCAAATCTCCTAAAGCAAGAAAATTGATATTTTTATCATACCAAGGCATTGGACTAAGAGAAAGTAAGGATTCGTTAGGAAAGTAATCATCGATTGGTGTGATGTCAGATGTCGAATCTGTTGTCACTGTTGATAAAAGATTCGCATCAACATTTTCGGTGCTTGTTTCATCCATGATTTCTTCCTCAGAATAAATCATTTGCAAATCTTTAGTTTCATCCAATTCATTTTTACTTAAAGTAGATTCAAGTTGATCATAAACTAATTCATCAATATGATCTACTTGTAAATCATTATCATCTCCAGGTTGCTTGCAAATGTTGAAAATATTCATCTCCAATGTCATGTTTCCAAATGATAGCTTCATCAGTCCATTCCTACAATTAATTAATGCGTTAGAGGTTGCAAGAAAGGGACGTCCTAAAATAACAGGAAATGAATTACATGCTTCAACAGGTTCTGTGTCCAAGACAATAAAATCCACAGGATAAATGAATTTATCGACTTGTACTAACACATCCTCAATTATTCCTCTAGGCACTTTTACAGATCTATCGGCAAGTAAAAGAGATATAGAAGTTGGTTTTAACTCACCTAGATTGAGACTTTGAAAAACTGAATATGGAAGTAAATTCACACTAGCTCCAAGATCAAGTAAGGCTCTTTCAATTTTATGCTCTCCAATAAAGCAAGAAATTGTGGGACAACCAGGGTCTTTATATTTCAAAGCATTATTGTTCTGAAGAATAGCACTTACTTGTTCGGCTAGAAAGGCTTTCTTTTTCACATTTAGTTTCCTCTTCACAGTGCATAGATCTTTAAAAAATTTAGCATAGGAAGGAACCTGTTTAATAGCATCCAGCAAAGGTATATTGATCCTTACCTGTTTGAAAATTTCATAAATTTCAGAGTTGTGATTGACTTTCCTTTGTTTGGTCATGGCTTGAGGAAATGGAAGTGCTGGCGGTGAATCAGTCGTTTCTTTGCAATTTTCAGATTCATCCCCTTCCTTACCCTCAGAGATTGACTCATCATCTTTCTCATAAGGTTCAAGAGAGGGTTTTTCAATAACCTTACCGCTGCGGAGAGTAGTGACTGATTTGACTTGATCCATGTGTTGGCTTCCAGAACTACTTGCATTTGCATTGTATTGCCCTTTGGGATTTTGTTGTGTTTGAGATGGAAACTTATCTTTCTCTTGGAAACTAAGAGCAGATGTTAATTTAGCAAGAATATCTTTAAAATCTGTCATGTTTTGAACAAGTTGAGTATTAATTGTCTCTTGCTTTTCAATGAATGCATGCAATGTTTCCTCAAGATTTTTTCTAGGAGGTGGAGCATAAGGAGGTGCATATCCATGAGAATTTTGGAAATTGTGGTGTGCTTGAAATGGTGGTTGTGAAGTTTGTGCATTGTTGTTCTCACTCTTCCAATTGAAATTTGGGTGATTTCTCCAACCAGGGTTATATGTTTGGGAGTATGGGTTGTGGTTGGGCCTTTGAAAACTGTTTAAAGCATGGGCTTGTTCATGGAGACATTCTTTAAAAGAAGGCAAGGTTGGACAATCGTTGGTTGAGTGTTCATTTGTTTCACAGATTTGACACACAATGTTTTCAACAGATTTTAAATGACCACTCTTTTTCAATTCTAGTGCCTCGACTTTTCTAGCTAAAGATGCAAATTTGGCTTGGAGGTCATGATCTTCCCTAAGGTTGTACATACCTCCACTAGATGTATGAGGTTGAGTTTTACCCGGTGCCTCATAAGTACCCGCGGTATCCTAATTTTGAGCATTTTCAGCTAACAAGTCTAAGTACTCCGTTGCTTCATCAGGGTCTTTATCTTCAAAAGTTCCATTGCACATCAATTCAACCATTTGCCTATCTTTAGGTGTTAACCCTTCATAGAAATGTGAAACCAATCTCCATGTTTCAAAACCATGATGGGGGCAAGTACTAAGCAAGTCTCGATACCTATCCCAACATTGGTAAAATGTTTCTCCTGGTTTTTGAGTGAAAGTGGTGATTTGTCTCTTAAAAGAGTTTGTTCTATGAGATGGGAAAAACTTCTTTAAAAACTGTTGTTGCATTTCATCCCAAGCACGAATGGATCCTGGTCTTAAATTTTGTAGCCATGTTTTAGCTTTATCTTTTAATGAAAAAGGAAAAAGCTTTAATCTGATGGTGTTCATGCTACAATTTAAATTATTATATGTGTTGCAGACCTCCTCAAATTCTCTTAAATGCAAGTATGGATTTTCCAATTCTAAGCCATGAAAAGAAGGTAAAAGTTGAATAATGCCTGGTTTAAAATTAAAATGAGATGCATCAGGAGGAAAAACTATGCATGATGGTGCACTTGTTCTTGTGGGATTCATGTGGTCTCTAAGTGTTCTAGCACGGTTATTCTCATTATTCTCATTTTGAAGTGATTGATTATCTTCTTCGGCCATATTTTCTGAAAATGATGAGGATACCCTACAAAGTCTACCACTTGATGTACGTGACCACACTCTCATGCACGTGTTGGAAAAAAAATAAAATAAAAAAGAAGAAAGCAAATGAAGGAGGAAGAAAACAAAATAAAAAGAAACAAAAGAAAAAAAAACAAAGTTATATACAAGAAAAGTGAAAAGAGAAAATAAAATAAATACTATAATTTATACAAGACTTACCTCCCCGGCAACGGCGCCAAAAACTTGACACGACTAAAAGGTTGATGTCTTCTCCCAAGTGCAGGAGTGTCGAAGTAATAAATAACCCGGCAAGACCGGGGTCGAACCACAGGGAGGTTAATTGTACAAATTATAATAACAATAATACAACAACAATAACAATAACAATAACAACAATAATAATAATAACAACAATAATAGTAGTAGTAGTAGTAGTAGTAGTAGTAGTAGTAGTAGTAGTAATAATAATAATAATAATAATAATACTAGTAGTAGTAGTAGTAATAATAATAATAATAAAGAAAGAGAAGAAGAAGATGATGATGAGAACTTGGAGATGGAAAATTAATGTAAGGATTAAACAATAATAATAACAAATGTCAAGGTTAGAGGTTCCACTAATGGTATATCAAACAAGTATAGTATAAACTCTTGTTATTGAATTGGAAACCACACACAAAGGAGGTTCCAATCAGATTATATATTGTTAACATGATTACATTAGTCATCTTATTCAATTAATGCTAATACTTGTAAATCTCGTCAAGCATTCATGATTATAACTTATGTTAACAACAAATCAAGTTCCTTTCATAGCTCAGGTGTCGGTTATACCATACATTATGGGCTATGAAAGTGCCAAGCATTTGTTGTACCAAGTGTTATACAACATAAATCAAGATTAGTCATTTAACAAGCAAAGTATTAAAGAGTGAACAAGATAACAAATATAAAACATGTTAGTATCAAACATTAAAGTCCATATTAAGTTTACATTATACTTATTCTCACACCATTAGTGTAGCCTTTTCACCTTGACATAATTAACTTAGCTAGACATAATGAAAGAAAGCAAAATAGATAAACAAAATAAGAACATAAAAGCTAACTAAGTAAAGGAAAGGAAATGAAAAGCATAAACTTAATATTAATGAAAACAAAGCATAAAAAATACAAAGAGAGAAAGGAAGAGCATGATCTTGATCTGAACACCAAGATGCCTAAATGCATGGCAAATGCCTCCTTTTATAGGCCAAAATTGGGAACTATTGATTTGATGACTAATTGATAAGTGGGTGGCCAACTTTTGACTTGGTGACAATCCTTATCTTCTCTTGTCTGCCCAAAACGTCATTGATAACGTCAAAACTAGAGCCAGGTGCAAACATGAAAGTTGTAGGAAATTGTCTCAGCTTTCTTGTGTAAACAATTCAGCTCATTTGGACTTCTAGAACTCCAGATATGGCCAAAATACCGAACAGTGCTCGGGCTGGAAGACAGATTCGGGCTTCTTTGTTGTTGCTACAATTTGGACTTGATAATGGCCTTTTTAGATCTTGGGCTCCATATGAAAGTTGTAGGTCTATATCTTACCTTTCCATCCATATAAATTGGACCTAAATCTGAGATCTTTAGCTCCAGATATGACCCAATTACCGAATAGTGTTCCGGTTTGGATTGCACCGACATCTCTTCTCTAAGTTTGACCATCTCTTTATCCATGCAATTTAAGTTCTTCAAGTCATCAATCAATCCTTTCATTTATATGATAAACCTGCATTAGAAATAGACATTTACCACAAATTATAGGTATCTTATATTATTAGATATATTATTATAAAACATGCTTTAATTAAGGAGTTATTGATACTTCAAGTGCAAAATGATGATATAAAACCATGATAAAAATGCACTTTTAAGTACTAATCAGTGTTTAAGGAGGAGGGATTTAGTGTTAAAAAATATCTCATTAGCATCAGGAGAACATCAAAGTAAGTGGGCACCAAACTACGAAGGGTCATATGTGGTGAAAAAAGCTTTTTTCTAGAGAGGCTTTTATTCTGACTAATATGGATGGAAAGGATCTACCTCGACCTATAAACTTAGATGTTGTAAAGAAGTATTATGCTTGATGTATTATACCTTAATTAAAGTTTGGCCAAGATTTCTTTAGTGTGCTTCCCCTAAAAGAAACTATGCATGATCTCATGTTGTTGCAAGGATTTTTGGAAAATCAAAGTTTTAATAAAATTTCAAATTGGTCTTCGTTCGAACAAACAAGTTCTGAAAATTCAAGTGATATGGTAACACCTATCAAAACTTGAAAAACAACCCAAATGCCATGAAATGACTTCAAAGCTGAGTTTTGGCTGCATGAATAATGAGAAACCATTTCGCATATTCGCATTAGAGAAAGCAAAGCTTGTTGATTTTGAATGCATGCATTTGAAATGAAGAAAGGTCATCTTTGATTATTCTTTCAGAAATTCTAAAAATCTCTTGTAGTCCCTTTTTGAGCCTAATGCATTTTTCTTTAAAAATATCTTTGGTGAGGATCATACCCTACACTGGGGAGCAAGTGAAAAAAAATCCTCAATGATAAAAATGCCCAAACAACACAAGGGGGAGTATGAAAGAAAATCATCTATGATCAAAAGTGCCCAAACAAAGTTGGGGGGCATGAAAGAGTTCCAAAAGATTTGAGCATGTCATAACAATCACTAAATATAATGATGCTCAAAACTAGAAGAAAAAAAAACCCAACATTGAGGGGCACCATGAACCATTTTTCAAATCAATTCCAAGGTCTAGAAATTCAAAACAACAACAACAACAACAACAACAACAATAATTTATGGTAAATATTATCTTAAATGTAAGTCTATCACATAAATGAAAGGATTGATTGATAAGTTTAAGTATTGAAATTGAAAGGACAAAGAGATGGCTAAAAAAAGAGATGTTAATGCAGTCCAAACTAGAACACTGTTCGGTAATTATGTCATATCTGAAGCTATAGATCTTGGATTTTGGTCTACTTTGTATGGATGGAAAGGTAAGATAAAGGCCTATAACTTTTATATGGTGGTCTCATTTTAAAAAGGTCATTTTCAAGTCCAAATTGTAGTAATAACAAAGAAGTCTGAATCTGTCCTCCAGTGACATGACCAAAAGATTGATGTCATCCTTCAAGTGTAGGAGTGTCGAAGTAATAAATAATCCGACAAAACCGAGATCGAACCATAGAGAGGTTAATTGTATAAATTATGGATAATAATAATAATACAACAACAATAACAATAATAGTAGCAATAATAGTAGTAGTAAAGAAAATGAAAGAAAGAAAAAGAAAAAGAAAAACTTGATGAGAACCTTTAAGATGGAAGATTAATATAATGATTAAACAATGATAACAACAAATGTCAAAGTTAGAGGATACAACAATGGTATGTCAAACAAGTATAGTATAAACTATTATTATTCAATTGGAAACCACACACAAAGGAGTTTGCAATTAGATTATAAATTGTTAACATGATTAAATTAGTTATCTTATTTGATTAATACTAATACTTATAAATCTTTTCAGGTATTCATGATTATAACTTATGTTAATAACAAATCAAGTTCCTTTCATAACTCAGGTGTCGGTTATACCATACAATATGGGCTATGAAAGTGCCAAGTATTTGTTGTACCAAGTGTTATATAACATAAATCTAGATTAGTCATTTAACAAGCAAAGTATTAAAAAGTGAACAAGATAACAAATACAAAACATGTTAGTATCAAACATTAAAGTACATGTTAAATTTACACTATACTTATTCTTATACCATTAGTATAACCTTTTCACCTTGACATAATAAACTTAACTACACATAATGAAAGAAAGAAAAATAAATAAACAAAATAAGAACATAAATAAGATAAAAGTTAACTAAATAAAGGAAAGGAAATGAAAGGCATAAATAAGATATTAATGAAAATAAAACTTAAGCATTACAAAAATACAAAGAGAGAAAGCAAGAGCAAGATCTTGATATGGAAACCAAGATGCCTATATACATGGCAAATGCTTCCTTTTATATGCCAAAAATGGAAAACTATTGATTTGATTACTAATTGATGAGTCGGTGGCCAACTTTTGACTTGATGACAATACTTGTCTTCTCTTATCTGCCTAAGACGTCATTAATAACGTTAGAATTGGAACATGAAAGTTGTAGGTTGTCTCAGTTTTCCAGAGAAAAAAAAATAAAGGTCATTTAGACTTTTAAAACTCTAGATATGGGTCAAACATTGAACAATGTTCAAGCTACATGACAGATTCAGACTTCTTCATTGTTGTTACAATTTGCATGACAAACGTGAAAATGACCCTTTTAAATATTAGGCTCCTCTAAAAGTTGTAGACTTATGTCTTACCTTTTCATCCATACAAAGTAGACCTAAATTCGAGATCTACAGCTCCAGATATGTCTCAATTACCGAACCGTGTTCTAGTTTGAACTGCACCGGCATCTCTTTTCTAAGTTTGGTCATCTCTTTGTTCTTTCAATTTCACTTATTAAACTCATCAGTTAATCCTTTCATTTATGTGATAGTCCTGTATTTAAAATGAACATTTATGATAAATCAAAGGTATCTTATATTATTAGATATGTTATTATAAAACATGTTTTAGTTAAGGAGTTATTGATATTTCAAGTGCAAAATAATGATAGAAAACCTTGATAAAAATGCACTTTTAAGTACTAATCACACCCCACAACCAGCTTATTACTAATCCCTAGTAATCAAAGCATTAAAATAAATAAATAATTTGCAAATTCCACAAAGCAAGGTATTCATCATTCAACTTCCATTAATCTATCCACATAAACAAACTCCCATTAAATTTATATATCTACTGAATACCTCTTAAATAAGATATTAAAAAACCTTCATTTTGTACTTAATATATCAACATATAGTTATAGGACTTTACTTATGTCATAACCTAATTCTGGGTTATTATCCAAAATTTTATTTATTTATTTATTTTCAAAATAAAATAAAGGCTAGCAAGGTGGAGAAATCAAGCTGTAATTTTTAGAGGAGATTCAAGGATAATTGTCCCCCATTATACCCAAAAAAAAAAAAATGCAAATTCAAGGTCAAATTAAATGATTACTAGATGAATTTGTATAAAAATTAAGTCCAAGAACATAATTAAAATTTTAATAGGGCAATTTGATTTAAGCATGGGAAAAATTTAATTTTAATTATGTTTAAAAATTAATTTAGGTCCAATTAAAGGATTTAATTAAACTTTAAATGGATCAAATTAATTTTATTTAGGGTTTAATTGGTAAAACATTAAGTTTGGGGGCTTAATTTGGGTTTAATTGAGAAGATTGGAATTTTAAGAGACTAAATTTAACTTTTGTCAAGTTATTTGATTGAAATTAGAGGCCAAATTGCAAGAAAATTGAAGTTTTGGGATCAATCAGGGGTTAAATTGAAGAAATTCATAGCCAAGGACCAATTTACAAAAGGTGTCGGACTATAGGGGCCAATTGACAAAAATCGGGGACTAAATTAAAGAAATTAAAAGTTTAATAGTCAATTAGGGGTTAAATTGCAACAATCCTAAACCAGGGACTAATGTGTTAAAGACGCGTAAATCCAAGGCTCCAATTGAAATTCGACAAGGGTGTAATTGTATTAAATCAAAAGTTTAGATCAATTAGGGGTACAATTGCATGAAAGAGAAAGTTAGAGGACTACTTTGAACTTTGAAGAAATCCCTATGTAAAACCTAAAACAGCACCTTGATGAGTTACAAAAAAAAAAGAAGGACCAGACGACGCGTTGTCTAGCTGATTAGTACTTAAAAGTGCATTTTTGTCATGGTTTTATATCATCATTTTGCATTTGAAGTATCAATAACTCCTTAACTAAAGCATGTTTTATAATAATGTATCTAATAATATAAGATACCTATAATTTATGGTAAATGTCTATTTTTAATGCAGGCCTATCACATAAATGAAAGGATTGATTAATGACTTGAAGAACTTAAATTGCAAGGATAAAGAGATGGTCAAACTTAGAGAAGAGATGTCGGTGCAATCCAAACCGGAACACTGTTCGGTAATTGGGTCATATCTGGAGCTACAGATCTCAGATTTAGGTCCAATTTATATGGATGGAAAGGTAAGATATAGGCCTACAACTTTCATATGGAGCCCAAGATCTAAAAAGGCCATTATCAAGTCCAAATTGTAGCAACAACAAAGAAGCCCGAATCTGTCTTCCAGCCCGAGCACTGTTCGGTATTTTGGCCATATCTGGAGTTCTAGAAGTCCAAATGAGCTGAATTGTTTACACAAGAAAGCTGAGACAATTGCCTACAACTTTCATGTTTACAACTGGCTCCAATTTTGACGTTATCAATGACGTTTTCGGCAGACAAGAGAAGATAAGGATTGTCACCAAGTCGAAAGTTGGCCACCCACTTATCAATTAGTCATCAAATCAATAGTTCCCAATTTTGGCCTATAAAAGGAGGCATTTGCCATGCATTTAGGCATCTTGGTTTCCAGATCAAGATCATGCTCTTCCTTTCTCTCTTTGTATTTTTGTAGTGTTTATGCTTTGCTTTCATTAATATCAAGTTTATGCCTTTCATTTCCTATCCTTTACTTAGTTAGCTTTTATGTTCTTATTTTGTTTATCTATTTTTCTTTCTTTCATTATGTCTAGCTAAGTTAATTATGTCAAGGTGAAAAGGTTACACTAATGGTGTAAGAATAAGTATAATGAAAACTTAATATGGACTTTAATGTTTGATACTAACATGTTTTATATTTGTTATCTTGTTCACTCTTTAATACTTTGCTTGTTAAATGACTAATCTTGATTTATGTTGTATAACACTTGGTACAACAAATGCTTGGCACTTTCATAGCCCATAATGTATGGTATAACCGACACCTGAGCTATGAAAGGAACTTGATTTGTTGTTAACATAAGTTATAATCATGAATGCTTGACGAGATTTACAAGTATTAGCATTAATTGAATAAGATGACTAATGTAATCATGTTAACAATATATAATGTGATTGGAACCTCCTTTGTGTGTGGTTTCCAATTCAATAATAAGATTTTATACTATACTTGTTTGATATACCATTAGTGGAACCTCTAACCTTGACATTTGTTATTATTATTGTTTAATCCTTACATTAATATTTCATCTCTAAGTTCTCATCATCATCATCTTCTTCTTCTTCTCTTTCTTTATTATTATTATTATTATTATTAGTACTACTACTACTACTACTACTACTACTACTACTACTACTACTACTACTACTACTATTATTATTATTATTGTTGTTGTTGTTATTGTTATTGTTATTGTTGTTGTATTTTTGTTATTTATAATTTGTACAATTAACCTCCCTGTGGTTCGACCCCGGTCTTGCCGGGTTATTTATTACTTCGACACTCCTGCACTTAGGAGAAGACATCAATCTTTTGGTCGTGTCACTAGCCACTATTCATTATTTTCTTTATTTTTTTGAAAAAAACTAGTACAATCATCTCCTTTGCAGATGCATTTAATGCACTTAACATCCACCAAATTTATTAAACCATACATGAAACTGATCACCAGACATCCCTCTACATTTGGGTATAGTCTTCACCGGTTCACTGGCATATAAACGGACGTGGCACCACTCCAAAGAGGCTACCTCATACAGCTTGCAACTGTAGTTTAACAGTGCAACATGCTTACTTTGAGCCAACAGTTGGGATCCTTTCCAATCGAATCAAGGGCTAGAATTTATTCCCTTGTGTAAACAAGATTGTCCTTTTCCACCACCTATAAATAAAGGATCTGTTGATGACCCAAGGGAAAAGAAAATCAAACTCAAAATTGGCCGAAACCAACCTTCCCTGCTCATTTTTCCTGCAACCGATCCTTTCTCTTCCTTCTCTCTCCACCGTGGCTTTCAGCTACCACCATCTTCATCAACCATCTTCTCTCCATCATCCCCACCTCTAGTAGGCATCAAACCATCTCACATGATGGTTGCACCATTTCTCTCTCTCTCTCTCCTCTGTAAAAATCTTCTTCTCTACCACTTTGACCTCGATAGCAGCGGTAACAGCAGAAGCAGCAGCCACCACCTTGCGTAGAAGCTCTTTTCCTTTCGAAAGGCAGCCAGGGTAGCGGCTCTCTCCTCAACCACTCTAACAACTCCAACCACGAGCTTCCCTTCTCCTTCACAGACCTCTGTTTTCTTCCTCTTCCAGCGGTGACCAGAGCCAACCACTAGCCTCACCACTGTAGCCACACGGTGCACCACCGGTCAGGCCACTAGCTCCCTCAATGCCAGGTAAGCCTCCCTCCTCCGTGCTTCTTCTTCTTCCTCCCTTCTCTGTTATCGTTGCACGTGAACAGTGCAACGTGAATTATAATTCATGTTGCACTGTTTTGTGCAACTTAATCACTGGGCTGCTAGTGACTAAGTTGCTTTGGGCTGGACCTATTCTTGCCCTGCCCAGTTGGCTGGGCCGGGTCTAGCCCGTCCCCAAAATAAAATAAAATAAAAAATAATATGTTGGGCAGAGTTCGACCTAAAATTTTTGGGCCAACGTCAGCCCACCTATTTTTGGGTTTGTGTTTGGCCCAACCCACATGTTTAAATAATATTTAATTAATTAATATATATAATAAAAAAATAAAAAAAACAAATAAAAAATTTCAACGATCCTTTCAAAAAAATTGTGATTTTCTCACATATTTTTCTACCAATTTTACATAATATCAGGTTGTATATTTACACTGTAAAATACAAATTTGGTATTAAAATACTCGGTTTTCTTTGAAATTTTTCATAAAAAAAATCTTTTTTTCAAAAAAAAAATAAAAAATATATTTTGTTGCCTATGGCCAAATCCTAAATTTTCCAAGCATATTTTTCATAAAAAAATGCATCTTTTTTTCACATTTTAAAAAAATAGATATCGTAACCAACTTATGACTATCCTTTAGGATTTAGTCAATATGTCAGAAATCTTTTTCAACCTTTTTTTAGGGATCTAAATATAGACTTTAATATTTATAAGGTGTAAAATTGCACGATAAAGTACACCCTCAGGTATTAAAGATAGAAGGCATAAATAAATGCAATGCTAAAATTCAGACTTTAGAACGGTTACCCACCTAAAAGACTAATGAATAGAAACTCGACCTAGAAAAACATTCAAACAACAATGTAGCTTACCTTAGGTAGGGTGCACTAGGAGTGATGTGTCTTTCCCTTGCACAACTAGTCCCTTACTCAGACTCTCACAGACCATAGGTTCTTAGTGACCATAACATTAGGTGTCGACTCCTAAACATTAATTATAATTTTACAGTTAAATCACAAAACCCTTCCAACACACAACACCCCTCATTAGGAGGCATGAGAAGAGCCTCCGCCATCACCAGATGACATCGCGCACCCCGCGACAACTTGAAAAAAAAAACAAAATTATGTTCTAATGTTTAAGGTTAACTTCCTTGGGTTGAGAGTTTTTTCTTTTTTTTTTTATTTTTTTCAATATATATATATATATAACTTAAAACACAATACATCTTTTAAAACACAATACATCTTTAACCTATATAACGAGCTTTCAGCTAATGACCCCCAGAAAAGTTGGTCTTAGAGTATTAGGTGTTGAAACACCCTTACGAGCTTAGTAACTCTAGTTGCAGATACTAATATGTAGATAGTATAATGTTTAATTCCCTTAAAATTTTCTCCCCAACCCATATAACAAGCGTTGGGCCAATAGCTCCTAAGTTAGTTGACTTTAGGGTATCAAGTATTAAGACACCTCTTTAAGCTTAATTCCTTAGGTTAGGGAGGCTAGGAAACTAAATTTACCTATATTTTTATTATCATTATTTTTTTTTATTTTTTTTAAATTATATACTATCCCTTTCCCTTAGTTGTTACCTTTAACAAAAGAACATAAATAATGTAATAATCCAATATGCAACCCATAATCATATGTTAGTGTGTGTGTGTGTGTATGTGTGAATGAAAATTAAGGTTTAAGAATACATGTTAAATAAGTATATGAGCAGAATTAAGTGATAACAATGCGAGAGTTTATAAACCTGAATATTTCAAGAAGTATTATGATAGACCTTGTTAAGAATGATTACTAAGATGCGTCTCAAGAGTCACTTTAACAAAAGAGCTCATTTACTTTGTTATCCTAGTAACAACAATTTTGCAAATGCTTTATAAAATAAAAACACAGTTAGTTAATTTTTTTTATCAACTACTACGCTCTCCCCCCCCCACCAAAACGAGATATTGTCCTCAATATCTTAAAGTAGAAAGATAGAGTATAGAAGACATCATCTGAAACACTAAACACTAACAAACTTGAAACACACTTAAACAAATATAAGAAACAACAAAACTCAAATATTATGTTATTTATAAAACCAAAAGACATTGGTTAGGGGGTATGATTACTACTTAAAAGTGCATTTTTATCATGGTTTTATATCATCATTTTGCACCTGAAGTATCAATAACTCCTCAACTAAAGCATGTTTTATAATAATATATCTAATAATATAAGATACCTTTAATTTATGGTAAATGTTCATTTTAAATGCAGGCCTATAACATAAATGAAAGAATTGATTGATGACTTTAAGAACTTAAATTGTAAAGGCAAAGAGATGACCAAAATTAGAAAAGAGATGTCAGTGCAATCCAAACTGGAACACTGTTTGGTAATTCGGTCATATTTGGAGCTATAGATCTCAGATTTAGGTCTACTTTATATGGATGGAAAGGTAAGACATAGGTCTAGAACTTTCATGGAGCCCAAGATCTGAAAAGGCCATTTTTAAGTCCAAATTGTAGCAACAATAAAGAAGCCCAAATCTATCCTCCAACCTAAGGACTGTTCAGTATTTTGGCCATATCTGGAGTTCTAGAAGTTCAAATGAACTGAATGTTTTACACAAGACAGCTGAGACAATTTCCTACAACTTTCATGTTTTCGAGGGGCTCTAATTTTGACGTTATCAATGATGTCTTGGGCAGACAAGAGAAGATAAGGATTGTCACCAAGTCAAGAGTTGGTCACCCACTCATCAATTAGTCATCAAATCAATAGTTCCTAATTTTGGCCTATAAAGGAGGTATTTGCCATGCATTTAGGCATCTTGGTTTCCTGATCAAGATCATGCTCTTCCTTTCTCTCTTTGTATTTTTTGTAATGTTTATGCTTTGCTTTCATTAATATCAAGTTTATGCCTTTCATTTCCTTTCCTTTACTTAGTTAACTCTTATCTTATTTATGTTCTTATTTTGTTTATTTATTTTTCTTTCTTTCATTATGTCTAGCTAAGTTTATTATGTCAAGGTGAAAAGGTTACACTAATGGTGTAAGAATAAGTATAATGTAAACTTAATATGGACTTTAATGTTTGATACTAACATGTTTTATATTTGTTATCTTGTTCACTCTTTAATACTTTGCTTGTTAAATGACTAATCTTGATTTATGTTATATAACACTTGGTACAACAAATGCTTGACACTTTCATAGTTCATACTATATGGTATAACCGACACCTGAGCTATGAAAGGAACTTGATTTGTTGTTAACATAAGTTATAATCATGAATGCTTGACGAGATATACAAGTATTAGCATTAATCGAACGTTGACATTTGTTATTATCATTGTTTAATCGTTACATTAATATTCCTTCTTAAAGTTCTCATCTTCTTCTTCTTCTTCTCCTTTTTTTTCTTTATTATTATTATTATTATTATTATTAGTACTACTACTACTACTGCTACTACTAGTATTATTATTACTATTATTATTATTGTTGTTGTTGTTGTTGTTGTTGTTGTTGTTGTTATTGCTATTATTGTTGTTTATAATTTGTACAATTAACCTCCATGTGGTTTGACCCTGGTCTTGCCGAGTTATTTATTACTTCGACACTCCTACACTTGGGAGAAGACATCAATATTTTATTCGTGTCAAGTTTTTGGCGCTGTTGCCGGGGAGGTAAGTGATTAGTACTTAAAAGTGCATTTTTATCATGGTTTTATATCATCATTTTGCACTTGAAGTATCAATAACTCCTTAACTAAAATATGTTTTATAATAATGTATCTAATAATATAAGATACCTATAATTTGTGGTAAATGTCTATTTTTAATGCAGGCCTATCAAATAAATGAAAGGATTGATTGATGACTTGAAGAACTTAAATTGCAAGGATAAAGAGATGGTCAAACTTAGAGAAGAGATGTCGGTGCAATCCAAACTGGAACACTGTTCGGTAATTGGGCCATATCTGGAGCTACCGATCTCAGATTTAGGTCCAATTTATATGGATGGAAAGGTAAGACATAGACCTACAACTTTCATATGGAGTCCAAGATCTAAAAAGGCCATTATCAAGTCCAAATTGTAGCAACAACAAAGAAGCCCGAATCTGTCTTCCAGCCCGAGCACTGTTCGGTATTTTGGCCATATCTGGAGTTATAGAAGTCCAAATGAGCTGAATTTTTTACACAAGAAAGCTGAGACAATTTTCTACAACTTTCATGTTTGCACCTGGCTCCAGTTTTGACGTTATCAATGCCGTTTTGGGCAGACAAGAGAAGATAAGGATTGTCACCAAGTCAAAAGTTGGCCACCCACTTATCAATTAGTCATCAAATCAATAGTTCCCAATTTTGGCCTATAAAAGGAGGCATTTGCCATGTATTTAGGCATCTTGGTGTTCAGATCAAGATCATGCTCTTCCTTTCTCTCTTTGTATTTTTTTATGCTTTGTTTTCATTAATATTAAGTTTATGCTTTTCATTTCCTTTCCTTTACTTAGTTAGCTTTTATGTTCTTATTTTGTTTATCTATTTTGCTTTCTTTCATTATGTCCAGCTAAGTTAATTATGTCAAGGTGAAAAGGTTACACTAATGGTGTAAGAATAAGTATAGTGTAAACTTAATATGGACTTTAATGTTTGATACTAACATGTTTTATATTTGTTATCTTGTTCACTCTTTAATACTTTGCTTGTTAAATGACTAATCTTGATTTATGTTGTATAACACTTGGTACAACAAATGCTTGGCACTTTCATAGCCCATAATGTATGGTATAACCGACACCTGAGCTATGAAAGGAACTTGATTTGTTGTTAACATAAGTTATAATCATGAATGCTTGACGAGATTTACAAGTATTAGCATTAATTGAATAAGCTGACTAATGTAATCATGTTAACAATATATAATCTGATTGGAACCTCCTTTGTGTGTGGTTTCCAATTCAATAATAAGAGTTTATACTATACCTGTTTGATATACCATTAGTGGAACCTCTAACCTTGATATTTGTTATTATTATTGTTTAATCCTTACATTAATATTTCATCTCCAAGTTCTCATCATCTTCTTCTTCTTCTCTTTCTTTATTATTATTATTATTGTTACTACTAGTATTACTACTACTACTACTACTACTACTACTACTATTACTACTACTATTATTAATATTATTATTGTTGTTGTTGTTGTTGTTGTTGTTGTTGTTATTGTTGTTATTGTTTTATAATTGTTGTTTATAATTTGTACAATTAACCTCCCTGTGGTTCGACCCCGGTCTTGCCGGGTTATTTATTACTTCGACACTCCTGCACTTGGGAGAAGACATCAATTTTTTCGTCGTGTCAAGTTTTTGGCGCCGTTGCCGGGGAGGTAAGTTCTTGTATAAATTATAGTATTTATTTTATTTTCTCTTTTCACTTTTCACTTTTCTTGTATATAACTTTGTTTCCTTTCTCTTGTTTCTTCTTCTTTTATTTTCTTCTTCCTTTTATTTTATTCCTGCACGTGCATGAGAGTGTGGTCACGTACATCAAGTGGTAGACTTTGTAGGGTATCCTCATCATTTTCAGAAAATATGGCTGGAGAAGATAATCAATCACTTCAAAATGAAAATAATGAGAATAACCGTGTTAGAACACTTAGAGACCACATGAATCCCACAAGAACAAGTGCACCATCATGCATAGTTTTTCCACCTGATGCATCTCATTTTAATTTTAAGCCAGGCATTATTCAACTTTTACCTTCATTTCATGGCTTGGAATTGGAAAATCCATACTTGCATTTAAGAGAATTTGAGGAGGTCTGCAACACATATAATAATTTCAATTGTAGCATGAACACCATCAGATTAAAGCTTTTTCCTTTTTCATTAAAAGATAAAGCTAAAACATGGCTACAAAATTTGAGACCAGGATCCATTCGTGCTTGGGATGAAATGCAACAATATTTTTTAAAGAAGTTTTTCCCATCTCATAGAACAAACTCTTTCAAAAGACAAATCACCACTTTCACTCAAAAACCAGGAGAAACATTTTACCAATATTGGGATAGGTATCGAGACTTGCTTAGTACTTGCCCTCATCATGGTTTTGAAACATGGATATTGGTTTCACATTTCTATGAAGGGTTAACACCTAAAGATAGGCAAATGGTTGAATTGATGTGCAATGGAACTTTTGAAGATAAAGACCCTGATGAAGCAATGGAGTACTTAGACTTGTTAGCTGAAAATGCTCAAAATTGGGACACCGCGGGTACATATGAGGCACCGAGTAAAACTCAACCTCATACATCTAGTGGAGGTATGTACAACCTTAGGGAAGATCATGACCTTCAAGCCAAATTTGCATCTTTAGCTAGAAAAGTCGAGGCACTAGAATTGAAAAAGGGTGGTCAATTAAAATCTGTTGAAAACATTGTGTGTCAAATCTGTGAAACAAATGAACACTCAACCAACGAGTGTCCAACCTTGCCTTCTTTTAAGGAATGTCTCCATGAACAAGCTCATGCTTTAAACAGTTTCCAAAGGCCCAACCACAACCCATACTCCCAAACATACAACCCTGGTTGGAGAAATCACCCAAATTTCAATTGGAAGAGTGAGAACAACAACGCACAAACTTCACAACCACCATTTCAAGCACACCACAATTTCCAAAATTCTCATGGATATGCATCTCCTTATGCTCCACCTCCTAGAAGAAATCTTGAGGAAACATTGCATGCATTCATTGAAAAGCAAGAGACAATCAATACTCAACTTGCTCAAAACATGACAGATTTTAAAGATACTCTTGCTAAATTAACATCTGCTCTCAGTTTCCAAGAGAAAGGTAAGTTTCCATCTCAACCACAGCAAAATCCCAAGGGGCAATACAATGCAAATGCAAGTAGTTCCGGAAGCCAACATATGGATCAAGTCAAATCAGTCACTACTCTGCGCAGTGGTAAGGTTATTGAAAAACCCTCTCTTGAACCTTATGAGAAAGATGATGAGTCAATCTCTGAGGGTAAGGAAGGGGATGAATCTGAAAATTGCAAAGAAACGACTGACTCACCGCCAGCACTTCCATTTCCTCAAGTCATGACCAAACAAAGGAAAGTCAATCACAATTCTGAAATTTATGAAATTTTCAAACAGGTAAGGATCAATATACCTTTGCTGGATGCTATTAAACAGGTTCCTTCTTATGCTAAATTTTTGAAAGATCTATGCACTGTGAAGAGGAAACTAAATGTGAAAAAGAAAGCCTTTCTAGCCGAACAAGTAAGTGCCATTCTTCAAAACAATAATGCTTTGAAATATAAAGACCCTGGTTGTCCTACAATTTCTTGCTTTATTGGAGAGCATAAAATTGAAAGAGCCTTACTTGATCTTGGTGCTAGTGTGAATTTACTTCCATATTCAGTCTTTCAGAGTCTCAATCTAGGTGAGTTAAAACCAACTTCTATATCTCTTTTACTTGCCGATAGATCTATAAAAGTGCCTAGAGGAATAATTGAAGATGTGTTAGTACAAGTCGATAAATTCATTTATCCTGTGGATTTTATTGTCTTGGACACAAAACCTGTTGAAGCATGTAATTCATTTCCTGTTATTTTAGGACGTCCATTTCTTGCAACTTCTAATGCATTGATTAATTGTAGGAATGGACTGATGAAGCTATCATTTGGAAACATGACATTGGAGATGAATATTTTCAACATTTGCAAGCAACCTGGAGATGATAATGATTTACAAGAAGTAGATCATATTGAGGAATTAGTTTATGATCAACTTGAATCTACTTTAAGTAAAAATGAATTGGATGAAACTGAAGATTTGCAAATGATTTATTCTGAGGAAGAAATCATGGATGAAACAAGCACCGAAAATGTTGATGTAAATCTTTTGTCAACATTGACAACAGATTCGACATCTAACATCACACCAATCGATGATTACTTTCCTAACGAATCCTTACTTTCTCTTAGTCCAATGCCTTGGTATGATAAAAATATCAATTTTCTTGCTTTAGGAGAT
The DNA here is from genome assembly GCA_026413675.1 of Populus pruinosa. Lineage (NCBI taxonomy): Eukaryota > Viridiplantae > Streptophyta > Magnoliopsida > Malpighiales > Salicaceae > Populus > Populus pruinosa. Next base: position 92,061 of record CM048595.1, read on the forward strand.
TTGCCAACTGATTGGAGTATTCAAGACAAAGAAAAGTTTTTGAACGAAGTGAAGAATTTTTATTGTGATGACCCTACCTTATTCAAATATTGTCCTGATCAAATATTTCAAAGATTCATTCCCGACAATGAGGTAAGTAGTGTCATTAAACTTTGTCATTCTGAAGCATGTGGAAGTTATTTCTCGTCAAAAAAGACAGCTACAAAAATCTTTCAAAATGGATTTTATTGGCCCACCATGTTCAAGGACACACATGCATTCTGCAAAACTTGTGAAAATTGTCAAAAGATTGATACTGGTCAAAAAGTTTTGTTGTATAATTCTCAACTCTATGCATTCCCTAAAGAGCTAAGATCAAGATGGAACAATTCTTATGGGGCCTGTGATATTGAGAATTCAATTAATGACAATGATTTTAAGGAAAATAGACATCGTTTGAAAGCTTACTTTGATAATTTTCCTAGTGAAAATGAATCAACTGGTTTGAATGATCTTGTAGATAAAGGTTGATTATTTTGTTTTTCTCATATTTTTTTTGTGTTTCTTTTTGAGTGATTTTTGCAAGTTTCTTTCACCCCGGTCAAATGGCGGATAACGGTACTCCGTGACTTAAGTCGGTTCTTTCAGTTTCCCACAATTACTGATATCTGTGTATATATCTATGCAATTCTTTGAATCTCTCTTCCAATTCTCATTTGAAAATGGACACTAATCTTGAAAAATTGAAAAAGTATTTTCTCGCTCTACCTCAGAATGCGATTACAAAAATTTACCGTGCTAGATGTGCAAGATTGAGATTGTTAATGAATCATGGAATTCCTGAAGATATTCGCTGGTTGATTGAAGCAAAGGTCCGATTATCAGGTGAGTCCTCTAACTTCATTTCACACATGCCTGGAACAGGTAAAAGCACTTTTGCAAAGAAGCGTCGTGCAAAACGACTGGATGTCTGTCATCGATGTGCTAGATGGACTTGTAATACACAATGTCGTTCTTTAGGAATGGTATCTATAAACCGTGAAGATAAAATACAATTCATTAATGATGGCCTGAGTAAGGAGTCTTTAGATAATCTTCTATTGACTCTTGAGACGCATCCTAGTGGAGATGTGCATCGTGCAATTCATGATTTATGGCCACTATTTCATAAAGAACATGATCGACTTAGTCTTGGGAATCTGACTAAAAAAGACCCTGTTTGCCAGTTTTTAAGAAAACTGGATGGGAAGCCTATCCCCGACCCATAGAGGGCGTTTAAGCCGTTCTTAGACGTAAAACCAAGGGAAGATGTGAGCCACAATCACAACTACCTGTACATACACATGCTTTTTTAAAAGTAAATAAATAAATAAATAAAAAGAGAGAGAGAGAGTGTGAGACTCCAGCTGGCCTATATATAGGTGTTATGATTGCCTTTCTAATTTCTCATCTATAAAACCCTCTCTTCCTTCCTTTCATTTCTACTCAACCCATACATTCAACAAATACAGAAGTTTGTAGAAATGGCAAGTTCCTCAAGTCATCAAATAAGAAATATTTGTGTTTTCGGTGGATCTAGTCCTGGGAAAGAAAAGGAGTTTTTAGAATCAGCAAATCATCTTGGTCAGGTGCTAGCTGAGAGAAAGATTCATTTAGTGTATGGGGGAGGCAGTCTTGGGTTAATGGGAGGTGTGTCAATAGCTGCATTTTTAGGAGGTAGTCAAGTTTTAGGAGTCGTCCCTGAAGCTTTGGCACAAGGGGCCATCATTGGAAAAACAATTGGCGAGGAACTTCAGGTCTCCACAATGTCGGCTCGAATGAATGCAATGTTTAACCATGCTGATGCTTTCATTGCTTTACCAGGTGGTCTAGGCACATTGGAAGAGATCTTTCATATTTCCTCTTGGGCTCAATTGCACATTCACCATAAACCCATAGGTTTGTTAAATGTTAATGGTTATTATGATAAGTTGTTGTCTTTTCTTGATCATGCTGTGGAACAGGAATTTCTAACATCTTCTGCACGACAAATCATAATCTCTGCTTCTACTGCTGAACAATTGATTGACCAACTACAATCTTTCATTCCTGTGATTGATCCTTCCATGAGTCGCATAAATTGGTCATCTAAGGAAAGCCGTAAAAAGCTTAGATTGGATTTGAGCCTTCATTTGTGAATTTTTGTGTCTTTTGGTTTTATTATGTTTTGTTATTTCTTATTTTTGTTTCAGTGTGTTTCAGGTTTTGTTAGTGTTCGTTATTTCAGGTGATATCTTTTATACTCTATCTTTCTACCTTAGAACATTGAGGACAATGTCTCGTTTTGGTTGGGGGGAGAGGGTAGTAGTTGATAAAAAAAAAAAATTGTTTTTCATTTCATAAAGCATGTGCATAATTGTTGTTACTAGGATGTCAGAGTAAAGGAGTTCTTTTGTTAAAGTGACTCTTGAGACGCATCTTAGTAACCATTCTTAACAAGGTCTATTATAATACTTCCTGAAATATTCAGGTTTACAAACTCTCGTATTGTTACCACTTAATTCTGCTCATATACTTATTTAACATGTATTTTTAAACTTTAATTTACACACACACACTTTAACATATGATTGTGGGTTGCATATTGGATTATTACATTATTTATGTTCTTTTGTTAAAGGTAACAACTAAGGGAAAGGGATTGTATATAATTAAAAAAAAAACATGAAAAAAAAAGAAAAAAGAAAAAATAAAAAAATGATGATAATAAAAATGTAGATAAGTTTGATCTCGTAGCCTCCCTAACCTAAGCAATTAAGCCCGAAGGGGTGTTTTAACACCTAATACCCTAAAGTCAACTGACTTGGGAGCTATTGGCCCAACGCTTGTTACATGGGTTAAGGAGAAAAGCTTAAAGAAATCAAACATTGCCCTATCTACATATCAGTATCTGCGACCCGAGTTACTAAGCTCGTAGGGGTGTCTTAACACCTAATGCCCTAAGACCAACTGGTCTGGGAGTCATTAGCTGAAAGCTCGTTACATGGGTTAAAGATGCATGATGTTTTTAAAGTATATGTATATAGAGTTAAAAAAAAAAAAGACAAAAATAGTAATCCCAACCCAAGGAAGTTAACCTTAAACATTAGAACAAAAATTTTGTTTTCTTCCAAGAAAAGCCCCATAATTATGTGTTGATACATTGAGCACAAAAGAAATGTTTATTAATATCTTGTTAAGTGGTATTGAGCAGATATATAAATTTAATGAGAGTTTGTTTATCTGGATAGATTAATGGAAGTTAAATGATGAATACCTTGCTTTGTGAAATTTGCAAATTGTTTTAACGCTTTAATTACTAGGGACTAGTACTAAGCTGGTTGAGGGGTGTGATTAGTACTTAAAAGTGCATTTTTATCATGGTTTTATATCATCATTTTGCACTTGAAGTATCAATAACTCCTTAACTAAAATATGTTTTATAATAATGTATCTAATAATATAAGATACCTATAATTTGTGGTAAATGTCTATTTTTAATGCAGGCCTATCAAATAAATGAAAGGATTGATTGATGACTTGAAGAACTTAAATTGCAAGGATAAAGAGATGGTCAAACTTAGAGAAGAGATGTCGGTGCAATCCAAACTGGAACACTGTTCGGTAATTGGGCCATATCTGGAGCTACAGATCTCAGATTTAGGTCCAATTTATATGGATGGAAAGCTAAGACATAGGCCTACAATTTTCATATGGATCCCAAGATCTAAAAAGGCCATTATCAAGTCCAAATTGTAGCAACAACAAAGAAGCCCGAATCTGTCTTCCAGCCCGAGCACTGTTCGGTAGTTTGGCCATATCTGGAGTTCTAGAAGTCCAAATGAGCTGAATGTTTTACACAAGAAAGCTGAGACAATTGTCTACAACTTTCATGTTTGCACCTGGCTCCAGTTTTGACGTTATCAATGACGTTTTGGGCAGACAAGAGAAGATAAGGATTGTCACCAAGTCAAAAGTTGGCCACCCACTTATCAATTAGTCATCAAATCAATAGTTCCCAATTTTGGCCTATAAAAGGAGGCATTTGCCATGCATTTAGGCATCTTGGTGTTCAGATCAAGATCATGCTCTTCCTTTCTCTCTTTGTATTTTTTATGCTTTGTTTTCATTAATATTAAGTTTATGCTTTTCATTTCCTTTCCTTTACTTAGTTAGCTTTTATGTTCTTATTTTGTTTATCTATTTTGCTTTCTTTCATTATGTCCAGCTAAGTTAATTATGTCAAGGTGAAAAGGTTACACTAATGGTGTAAGAATAAGTATAGTGTAAACTTAATATGGACTTTAATGTTTGATACTAACATGTTTTATATTTGTTATCTTGTTCACTCTTTAATACTTTGCTTGTTAAATGACTAATCTTGATTTATGTTGTATAACACTTGGTACAACAAATGCTTGGCACTTTCATAGCCCATAATGTATGGTATAACCGACACCTGAGCTATGAAAGGAACTTGATTTGTTGTTAACATAAGTTATAATCATGAATGCATGACGAGATTTACAAGTATTAGCATTAATTGAATAAGCTGACTAATGTAATCATGTTAACAATATATAATCTGATTGGAACCTCCTTTGTGTGTGGTTTCCAATTCAATAATAAGAGTTTATACTATACTTGTTTGATATACCATTAGTGGAACCTCTAACCTTGATATTTGTTATTATTATTGTTTAATCCTTACATTAATATTTCATCTCCAAGTTCTCATCATCTTCTTCTTCTTCTCTTTCTTTATTATTATTATTATTGTTACTACTAGTATTACTACTACTACTACTACTACTACTACTACTACTACTACTACTACTACTACTACTACTATTATTAATATTATTATTGTTGTTGTTGTTGTTGTTGTTGTTGTTGTTGTTATTGTTGTTATTGTTTTATAATTGTTGTTTATAATTTGTACAATTAACCTCCCTGTGGTTCGACCCCGGTCTTGCCGGGTTATTTATTACTTCGACACTCCTGCACTTGGGAGAAGACATCAATTTTTTCGTCGTGTCAGTAAGTCCTTGTATAAATTATAATAATCATTTTATTTTCTCTTTTCCCTTTTCTTGTATATAACTTTGTTTCTTTTCTCTTGTTTCTTCTTCTTTTGTTTTCTTCTTCCTTTTATTTTATTCCTATACGTGCATGAGAGTATGGTCACATACATCAAGTGGTAGACTTTGTAGGGTATCCTCATCATTTTCAGAAAATATGGCCGAAGAAGATCATCAATCACTTCATAATGAGAATAATGAGAATAACTGTGTTAAAACACTTAGAGACCACATGAATCCCACAAGAACAAGTGCACCGTCATGTATAGTTTTTTCTCCCGATGCATCTCATTTTAATTTTAAGACAGGTATTATTCAACTTTTACCTTCTTTTCATGGCTTAGAATTAGAAGATCCATACTTGCATTTAAGGGAATTTGAGGAGGTCTGCAACACATATAATAATTTAAATTATAGCATGAACACCATCAGATTAAAGCTTTTTCCTTTTTCATTAAAAGATAAAGCTAAAACATGGCTACAAAATTTAAGACCAGGATCCATTCGTGCTTGGGATGAAATGCAACAACAGTTTTTGAAGAAGTTTTTCCCATCTCACAGGACAAACTCTTTCAAAAGACATATCACTACTTCCACTCGAAAACCAGGAGAAACATTTTATCAATGTTGGGATAGATATCGAGACTTGCTTAATACTTGCCCTCATCATGGTTTTGAAACATGGAGATTGGTTTCATATTTCTATGAAGGGTTAACACCTAAAGATAGGCAAATGGTTGAATTGATATGCAATGAAACTTTTGAAGATAAAGACTCTGATGAAGCAATGGAGTACTTAAACTTGTTAGCTGAAAATGCTCAAAATTAGGACACCACGAGTACTTATGAGGCACTGAGTAAAACTCAACCTCATGCATCTAATGGAGGTATGTACAACCTTAGGGAAGATCATGACCTTCAAGCCAAGTTTGCATCTTTAGCTAGAAAAGTCGAGGCACTAAAGTTGAAAAAGAGTGGTCAATTAAAATCTATTGAAAATATTGTGTGTCAAATATATGAAACAAATGAACACTCAACCAACGATTGTTCAACCTTACCTTCTTTTAAGGAATGTCTCCATGAACAAGCCCATGCTTTAAACTCCCAAACATACAACTCTGGTTAGAGAAATCACCTAAATTTCAGTTGGAAGAGTGATAACAACAATCAACAAACTTCACAACCACCATTTCAAGCACACTATAATTTTCAAAATTCTCATGGATATGCACCTCCTTATGCTCCACCTCTTAGAACAAATCTTGAGGAAACATTGCATGCATTCATTAAAAAGCAAGAGACAATCAATACTTAACTTGCTCAAAACATGACAGATTTTAAAGATACTCTTGCAAAATTAACATCTACTCTCATTTTCCAAGAGAAAGGTAAGTTTCCATCTCAATCACAACAAAATCCCAAGGGGCAATACAATGCAAATGCAAGTAGTTCCGGAAGCCAACGCATAGATCAAATCAAATCAGTTACTACTCTGTGCAGTGGTAAGGTTATTAAAAAACCCTCTCTTAAACCTTATGAGAAAGATGATGAGTCAATCTCTGAGGTTAAGGAAGAGGTTGAATCTGAAAATTACAAAGAAACGACTGATTCACCGCCAGCACTTTCATTTTCTCATGCCATGACTAAACAAAGAAAAATCAATCACAACTCTGAAATTTTTGGAATTTTCAAACAGGTAAGAATTAATATACCTTTGCTGGATGCTATTAAACAAGTTTCTTCCTATGCTAAATTTTTGAAAGATCTCTGCACTGTGAAGAGGAAACTGAATGTGAAAAAGAAAGCCTTTCTAGCCGAACAAGTAAGTGCTATTCTTCAAAACAATAATGCTTTGAAATATAAAGACCCTGGTTGTCCTACAATTTCCTGCTTTATTGGAGAGCATAAAATTGAAAGAGCCTTACTTGATCTTGGTGCTAGTGTGAATTTACTTCCATATTCAGTTTTTCAGAGTCTCAATTTAGGTGAGTTAAAACCAACTTCTATAACTCTTTTACTTGCCGATAGATCTATAAAAGTGCCTAGAGGAATAATTGAAGATGTGTTAGTACAAGTCGATAAATTCATTTATCCTGTGGATTTTATTGTCTTGGACACACAACCTGTTGAAGTATGTAATTCATTTCCTGTTATTTTAGGACGTCCGTTTCTTGCAACCTCTAACGCATTGATTAATTGTAGGAATGGACTGATGAAGCTATCATTTGGAAACATGACATTGGAGATGAATATTTTCAACATTTGCAAGCAACCTGGAGATGATAATGATTTACAAGAAGTAGATCATATTGATGAATTAGTTTATGATCAACTTGAATCTACTTTAAGTAAAAATGAATTGGATGAAACTGAAGATTTGCAAATGATTTATTCTGAGGAAGAAATCACGGATGAAACAAGCATCGAAAATGTTGATGCGAATCTTTTGTCAACAGTGACAACAGATTCGACATCTGACATCACACCAATGGATGATTACTTTCCTAACGAATCCTTACTTTCTCTTAGTCCAATGCCTTGGCATAATAAAAATATCAATTTTCTTTCTTTAGGAGATTTGCCAGCTGATTGGAGTACCCAAGACAAAGAAAAGTTTTTGAACGAAGTGAAGAATTTTTATTGTGATGACCCTACCTTATTCAAATATTGTCCTGATCAAATATTTCAAAGATTCATTCCCGACAATGAGGTAAGTAGTGTCATTAAACTTTGTCATTCTGAAGCATGTGGAAGTTATTTCTCGTCAAAAAAGACAAGTGCAAAAATCTTTCAAAATGGATTTTATTGGCCCACCATGTTCAAGGACACACATGCATTCTGCAAAACTTGTGAAAATTGTCAAAAGATTGATACTAGTCAAAAAGTTTTGTTGTATAATTCTCAACTCTATGCATTCCCTAAAGAGCTAAGATCAAGATGGAACAATTCTTATGGGGCCTGTGATATTGAGAATTCAATTAATGACAATGATTTTAAGGAAAATAGACATCGTTTGAAAGCTTACTTTGATAATTTTCCTAGTGAAAATGAATCAACTGGTTTGAATGATCTTGTAGATAAAGGTTGATTATTTTGTTTTTCTCATATTTTTTTTGTGTTTCTTTTTGAGTGATTTTTGCAAGTTTCTTTCACCCCGGTCAAATGGCGGATAACGGTACTCCGTGACTTAAGTCGGTTCTTTCAGTTTCCCACAATTACTGATATCTGTGTATATATCTATGCAATTCTTTGAATCTCTCTTCCAATTCTCATTTGAAAATGGACACTAATCTTGAAAAATTGAAAAAGTATTTTCTCGCTCTACCTCAGAATGCGATTACAAAAATTTACCGTGCTAGATGTGCAAGATTGAGATTGTTAATGAATCATGGAATTCCTGAAGATATTCGCTGGTTGATTGAAGCAAAGGTCCGATTATCAGGTGAGTCCTCTAACTTCATTTCACACATGCCTGGAACAGGTAAAAGCACTTTTGCAAAGAAGCGTCGTGCAAAACGACTGGATGTCTGTCATCGATGTGCTAGATGGACTTGTAATACACAATGTCGTTCTTTAGGAATGGTATCTATAAACCGTGAAGATAAAATACAATTCATTAATGATGGCCTGAGTAAGGAGTCTTTAGATAATCTTCTATTGACTCTTGAGATGCATCCTAGTGGAGATGTGCATCGTGCAATTCATGATTTATGGCCACTATTTCATAAAGAACATGATCGACTTAGTCTTGGGAATCTGACTAAAAAAGACCCTGTTTGCCAGTTTTTAAGAAAACTGGATGGGAAGCCTATCCCCGACCCATAGAGGGCGTTTAAGCCGTTCTTAGACGTAAAACCAAGGGAAGATGTGAGCCACAATCACAACTACCTGTACATACACATGCTTTTTTAAAAGTAAATAAATAAATAAATAAAAAGAGAGAGAGAGAGTGTGAGACTCCAGCTGGCCTATATATAGGTGTTATGATTGCCTTTCTAATTTCTCATCTATAAAACCCTCTCTTCCTTCCTTTCATTTCTACTCAACCCATACATTCAACAAATACAGAAGTTTGTAGAAATGGCAAGTTCCTCAAGTCATCAAATAAGAAATATTTGTGTTTTCGGTGGATCTAGTCCTGGGAAAGAAAAGGAGTTTTTAGAATCAGCAAATCATCTTGGTCAGGTGCTAGCTGAGAGAAAGATTCATTTAGTGTATGGGGGAGGCAGTCTTGGGTTAATGGGAGGTGTGTCAATAGCTGCATTTTTAGGAGGTAGTCAAGTTTTAGGAGTCGTCCCTGAAGCTTTGGCACAAGGGGCCATCATTGGAAAAACAATTGGCGAGGAACTTCAGGTCTCCACAATGTCGGCTCGAATGAATGCAATGTTTAACCATGCTGATGCTTTCATTGCTTTACCAGGTGGTCTAGGCACATTGGAAGAGATCTTTCATATTTCCTCTTGGGCTCAATTGCACATTCACCATAAACCCATAGGTTTGTTAAATGTTAATGGTTATTATGATAAGTTGTTGTCTTTTCTTGATCATGCTGTGGAACAGGAATTTCTAACATCTTCTGCACGACAAATCATAATCTCTGCTTCTACTGCTGAACAATTGATTGACCAACTACAATCTTTCATTCCTGTGATTGATCCTTCCATGAGTCGCATAAATTGGTCATCTAAGGAAAGCCGTAAAAAGCTTAGATTGGATTTGAGCCTTCATTTTTGAATTTTTGTGTCTTTTGGTTTTATTATGTTTTGTTATTTCTTATTTTTGTTTCAGTGTGTTTCAGGTTTTGTTAGTGTTCGTTATTTCAGGTGATATCTTCTATACTCTATCTTTCTACCTTAGAACATTGAGGACAATGTCTCGTTTTGGTTGGGGGGAGAGGGTAGTAGTTGATAAAAAAAAAAAATTGTTTTTCATTTCATAAAGCATGTGCATAATTGTTGTTACTAGGATGTCAGAGTAAAGGAGTTCTTTTGTTAAAGTGACTCTTGAGACGCATCTTAGTAACCATTCTTAACAAGGTCTATTATAATACTTCCTGAAATATTCAGGTTTACAAACTCTCGTATTGTTACCACTTAATTCTGCTCATATACTTATTTAACATGTATTTTTAAACTTTAATTTACACACACACACTTTAACATATGATTGTGGGTTGCATATTGGATTATTACATTATTTATGTTCTTTTGTTAAAGGTAACAACTAAGGGAAAGAGATTGTATATAATTAAAAAAAAAACATGAAAAAAAAAAGAAAAAATAAAAAATAAAAAAATGATGATAATAAAAATGTAGATAAGTTTGATTTCGTAGCCTCCCTAACCTAAGCAATTAAGCCCGAAGGGGTGTTTTAACACCTAATACCCTAAAGTCAACTGACTTGGGAGCTATTGGCCCAACGCTTGTTACATGGGTTAAGGAGAAAAGCTTAAAGAAATCAAACATTGCCCTATCTACATATCAGTATCTGCGACCCGAGTTACTAAGCTCGTAGGGGTGTCTTAACACCTAATGCCCTAAGACCAACTGGTCTGGGAGTCATTAGCTGAAAGCTCGTTACATGGGTTAAAGATGCATGATGTTTTTAAAGTATATGTATATAGAGTTAAAAAAAAAAGACAAAAATAGTAATCCCAACCCAAGGAAGTTAACCTTAAACATTAGAACAAAAATTTTGTTTTCTTCCAAGAAAAGCCCCATAATTATGTGTTGATACATTGAGCACAAAAGAAATGTTTATTAATATCTTGTTAAGTGGTATTGAGCAGATATATAAATTTAATGAGAGTTTGTTTATCTGGATAGATTAATGGAAGTTAAATGATGAATACCTTGCTTTGTGAAATTTGCAAATTGTTTTAACGCTTTAATTACTAGGGACTAGTAATAAGCTGGTTGAGGGGTGTGATTAGTACTTAAAAGTGCATTTTTATCATGGTTTTATATCATCATTTTGCACTTGAAGTATCAATAACTCCTTAACTAAAATATGTTTTATAATAATGTATCTAATAATATAAGATACCTATAATTTGTGGTAAATGTCTATTTTTAATGCAGGCCTATCAAATAAATGAAAGGATTGATTGATGACTTGAAGAACTTAAATTGCAAGGATAAAGAGATGGTCAAACTTAGAGAAGAGATGTCGGTGCAATCCAAACTGGAACACTGTTCGGTAATTGGGCCATATCTGGAGCTACAGATCTCAGATTTAGGTCCAATTTATATGGATGGAAAGCTAAGACATAGGCCTACAACTTTCATATGGATCCCAAGATCTAAAAAGGCCATTATCAAGTCCAAATTGTAGCAACAACAAAGAAGCCCGAATCTGTCTTCCAGCCCGAGCACTGTTCGGTAGTTTGGCCATATCTAGAGTTCTAGAAGTCCAAATGAGCTGAATGTTTTACACAAGAAAGCTGAGACAATTGTCTACAACTTTCATGTTTGCACCTGACTCCAGTTTTGACGTTATCAATGACGTTTTGGGCAGACAAGAGAAGATAAGGATTGTCACCAAGTCAAAAGTTGGCCACCCACTTATCAATTAGTCATCAAATCAATAGTTCCCAATTTTGGCCTATAAAAGGAGGCATTTGCCATGCATTTAGGCATCTTGGTGTTCAGATCAAGATCATGCTCTTCCTTTCTCTCTTTGTATTTTTTATGCTTTGTTTTCATTAATATTAAGTTTATGCTTTTCATTTCCTTTCCTTTACTTAGTTAGCTTTTATGTTCTTATTTTGTTTATCTATTTTGCTTTCTTTCATTATGTCCAGCTAAGTTAATTATGTCAAGGTGAAAAGGTTACACTAATGGTGTAAGAATAAGTATAGTGTAAACTTAATATGGACTTTAATGTTTGATACTAACATGTTTTATATTTGTTATCTTGTTCACTCTTTAATACTTTGCTTGTTAAATGACTAATCTTGATTTATGTTGTATAACACTTGGTACAACAAATGCTTGGCACTTTCATAGCCCATAATGTATGGTATAACCGACACCTGAGCTATGAAAGGAACTTGATTTGTTGTTAACATAAGTTATAATCATGAATGCATGACGAGATTTACAAGTATTAGCATTAATTGAATAAGCTGACTAATGTAATCATGTTAACAATATATAATCTGATTGGAACCTCCTTTGTGTGTGGTTTCCAATTCAATAATAAGAGTTTATACTATACTTGTTTGATATACCATTAGTGGAACCTCTAACCTTGATATTTGTTATTATTATTGTTTAATCCTTACATTAATATTTCATCTCCAAGTTCTCATCATCTTCTTCTTCTTCTCTTTCTTTATTATTATTATTATTGTTACTACTAGTATTACTACTACTACTACTACTACTACTACTACTACTACTACTACTACTACTACTATTATTAATATTATTATTGTTGTTGTTGTTGTTGTTGTTGTTGTTGTTGTTATTATTGTTATTGTTTTATAATTGTTGTTTATAATTTGTACAATTAACCTCCCTGTGGTTCGACCCCGGTCTTGCCGGGTTATTTATTACTTCGACACTCCTGCACTTGGGAGAAGACATCAATTTTTTCGTCGTGTCAGTAAGTCCTTGTATAAATTATAATAATCATTTTATTTTCTCTTTTCCCTTTTCTTGTATATAACTTTGTTTCTTTTCTCTTGTTTCTTCTTCTTTTGTTTTCTTCTTCCTTTTATTTTATTCCTATACGTGCATGAGAGTATGGTCACATACATCAAGTGGTAGACTTTGTAGGGTATCCTCATCATTTTCAGAAAATATGGCCGAAGAAGATCATCAATCACTTCATAATGAGAATAATGAGAATAACTGTGTTAAAACACTTAGAGACCACATGAATCCCACAAGAACAAGTGCACCGTCATGTATAGTTTTTTCTCCCGATGCATCTCATTTTAATTTTAAGACAGGTATTATTCAACTTTTACCTTCTTTTCATGGCTTAGAATTAGAAGATCCATACTTGCATTTAAGGGAATTTGAGGAGGTCTGCAACACATATAATAATTTAAATTATAGCATGAACACCATCAGATTAAAGCTTTTTCCTTTTTCATTAAAAGATAAAGCTAAAACATGGCTACAAAATTTAAGACCAGGATCCATTCGTGCTTGGGATGAAATGCAACAACAGTTTTTGAAGAAGTTTTTCCCATCTCACAGGACAAACTCTTTCAAAAGACATATCACTACTTCCACTCGAAAACCAGGAGAAACATTTTATCAATGTTGGGATAGATATCGAGACTTGCTTAATACTTGCCCTCATCATGGTTTTGAAACATGGAGATTGGTTTCATATTTCTATGAAGGGTTAACACCTAAAGATAGGCAAATGGTTGAATTGATATGCAATGAAACTTTTGAAGATAAAGACTCTGATGAAGCAATGGAGTACTTAAACTTGTTAGCTGAAAATGCTCAAAATTAGGACACCACGAGTACTTATGAGGCACTGAGTAAAACTCAACCTCATGCATCTAATGGAGGTATGTACAACCTTAGGGAAGATCATGACCTTCAAGCCAAGTTTGCATCTTTAGCTAGAAAAGTCGAGGCACTAAAGTTGAAAAAGAGTGGTCAATTAAAATCTATTGAAAATATTGTGTGTCAAATATATGAAACAAATGAACACTCAACCAACGATTGTTCAACCTTACCTTCTTTTAAGGAATGTCTCCATGAACAAGCCCATGCTTTAAACAATTTCTAAAGGGACAACCACAACCCATACTCCCAAACATACAACTCTGGTTAGAGAAATCACCTAAATTTCAGTTGGAAGAGTGATAACAACAATCAACAAACTTCACAACCACCATTTCAAGCACACTATAATTTTCAAAATTCTCATGGATATGCACCTCCTTATGCTCCACCTCTTAGAACAAATCTTGAGGAAACATTGCATGCATTCATTAAAAAGCAAGAGACAATCAATACTTAACTTGCTCAAAACATGACAGATTTTAAAGATACTCTTGCAAAATTAACATCTACTCTCATTTTCCAAGAGAAAGGTAAGTTTCCATCTCAATCACAACAAAATCCCAAGGGGCAATACAATGCAAATGCAAGTAGTTCCGGAAGCCAACGCATAAATCAAATCAAATCAGTTACTACTCTGTGCAGTGGTAAGGTTATTAAAAAACCCTCTCTTAAACCTTATGAGAAAGATGATGAGTCAATCTCTGAGGTTAAGGAAGAGGTTGAATCTGAAAATTACAAAGAAACGACTGATTCACCGCCAGCACTTTCATTTTCTCATGCCATGACTAAACAAAGAAAAATCAATCACAACTCTGAAATTTTTGGAATTTTCAAACAGGTAAGAATTAATATACCTTTGCTGGATGCTATTAAACAAGTTTCTTCCTATGCTAAATTTTTGAAAGATCTCTGCACTGTGAAGAGGAAACTGAATGTGAAAAAGAAAGCCTTTCTAGCCGAACAAGTAAGTGCTATTCTTCAAAACAATAATGCTTTGAAATATAAAGACCCTGGTTGTCCTACAATTTCCTGCTTTATTGGAGAGCATAAAATTGAAAGAGCCTTACTTGATCTTGGTGCTAGTGTGAATTTACTTCCATATTCAGTTTTTCAGAGTCTCAATTTAGGTGAGTTAAAACCAACTTCTATAACTCTTTTACTTGCCGATAGATCTATAAAAGTGCCTAGAGGAATAATTGAAGATGTGTTAGTACAAGTCGATAAATTCATTTATCCTGTGGATTTTATTGTCTTGGACACACAACCTGTTGAAGTATGTAATTCATTTCCTGTTATTTTAGGACGTCCGTTTCTTGCAACCTCTAACGCATTGATTAATTGTAGGAATGGACTGATGAAGCTATCATTTGGAAACATGACATTGGAGATGAATATTTTCAACATTTGCAAGCAACCTGGAGATGATAATGATTTACAAGAAGTAGATCATATTGATGAATTAGTTTATGATCAACTTGAATCTACTTTAAGTAAAAATGAATTGGATGAAACTGAAGATTTGCAAATGATTTATTCTGAGGAAGAAATCACGGATGAAACAAGCATCGAAAATGTTGATGCGAATCTTTTGTCAACAGTGACAACAGATTCGACATCTGACATCACACCAATGGATGATTACTTTCCTAACGAATCCTTACTTTCTCTTAGTCCAATGCCTTGGCATAATAAAAATATCAATTTTCTTTCTTTAGGAGATTTGCCAGCTGATTGGAGTACCCAAGACAAAGAAAAGTTTTTGAACGAAGTGAAGAATTTTTATTGTGATGACCCTACCTTATTCAAATATTGTCCTGATCAAATATTTCAAAGATTCATTCCCGACAATGAGGTAAGTAGTGTCATTAAACTTTGTCATTCTGAAGCATGTGGAAGTTATTTCTCGTCAAAAAAGACAATTGCAAAAATCTTTCAAAATGGATTTTATTGGCCCACCATGTTCAAGGACACACATGCATTCTGCAAAACTTGTGAAAATTGTCAAAAGATTGATACTAGTCAAAAAATTTTGTTTTATAATTCTTAACTCTATGCATCCCTAGAGAGCTGAGACCAAGATGGAGCAATCCTTTGGGGCTTGTGATATTGAGAATTCAATGAATGACAATGATTTTAAGGAAAATGGACATCGTTTGAAAGCTCACTTTGATAATTTTCTTAATGAAAACGAATCAACTAGTTTGAATGATTTTGTAGATAAAGGTTCATTTTTTTTCTCACATTGTTTTTGTGTTTATTTTTGAGTGATTTTTGCTAGTTTCTCTCATCCCGGTCAAATGGCGGATAACGGTACTCCGTGACTTAAGTCGGTTCTTTCAGTTTCCCACAATTACTGATATCTGTGTATATATTTGTGCAATTGTTTGAATCTCTCTTCCAATTCTCATTTAAAAATGGACACTAATCTTGAAAAATTGAAAAAGTATTTTCCCGCTCTGCCTCAAAATGCGATTACAAAAATTTACCGTGCTAGATGTGCAAGATTGAGATTTTTAATGAATCATGGAATTCCTGAAAATATTCGCTGGTTGATTGAAGCAAAGGTCCGATTATCAGGTGAGTCCTCTAATTTCTTTATTTCACACATGCCTGGAACAGGTAAAAGCACTTTTGCAAAGAAGCGTCGTGCAAAACGACTGGATGTCTGTCATCGATGTGCTAGATGGACTTGTAATACACAATGTCGTTCTTTAGGAATGGTATCTATAAACCGTGAAGATAAAATACAATTCATTAAGGATGGCCTGAGTAAGGAGTCTTTAGATAATCTTCTATTGACTCTTGAGACGCATCCTAGTGGAGATGTGCATCGTGCAATTCATGATTTATGGCCACTATTTCATAAAGAACATGATCGACTTAGTCTTGGGAATCTGACTAAAAAAGACCCTGTTTGCCAGTTTTTAAGAAAACTGGATGGGAAGCCTATCCCCGACTCATAGAGGGCGTTTAAGCCGTTCTTGGACGTAAAACCAAGGGAAGATGTGAGCCATAATCACAACTACCTATACATACACATGTTTTTTTCAAAAGTAAATAAATAAATAAATAAAAAGAGAGAGAGTGTGTGTGAGACTCCAGCTGGCCTACATATAGATGTTATGATTGCCTTTCTAATTTCTCATCTATAAAACCCTCTTTTCCTTCCTTTCATTTCTACTCAACCCATACATTCAACAAATACAGAAGTGTGTAGAAATGGCAAGTTCCTCAAGTCATCAAATAAGAAATATTTGTGTTTTCGGTGGATCTAGTCCTGGGAAAGAAAAGGAGTTTTTAGAATCAGCAAACCATCTTGGTCAGGTGCTAGCTGAGAGAAAGATTCATTTAGTGTATGGGGGAGGTAGTTTTGGGTTAATGGGAGGTGTGTCAATAGCTGCATTTTTAGGAGGTAGTCAAGTTTTAGGAATCGTCCCTGAAGCTTTGGCACAAGGGGACATCATTGGAAAAACAATTGGAGAGGAACTTCAGGTCTCCACAATGTCGGCTCGAATGAATGCAATGTTTAACCATGCTGATGTTTTCATTGCTTTACCAGGTGGTCTAGGCACATTGGAAGAGATCTTTCATATTTCCTCTTGGGCTCAATTGCACATTCACCATAAACCCATAGGTTTGTTAAATGTTAATGGTTATTATGATAAGTTGTTGTCTTTTCTTGATCATGCTGTGGAACAGGAATTTCTAACATCTTCTGCAGGACAAATCATAATCTCTGCTACTACTGCTGAACAATTGATTGACCAACTACAATCTTTCATTCCTGTGATTGATCCTTCCATGAGTCGCATAAATTGGTCATCTACGGGAAGCCGTAAAAAGCTTAGATTGGATTTGAGCCTTCATCTGTGAATTTTTGTGTCTTTTGGTTTTATTATTGTGTTTTGTTATTTCTTATTTTTGTTTTAGTGTGTTTCAGGTTTTGTTAGTGTTCGTTATTTCAGGTGATATCTTCTATACTCTATCTTTCTACCTTAGAACATTGAGGACAATGTCTCGTTTTGGTTGGGGGGAGAGGGTAGTCGTTGATAAAAAAAAAATTATTTTTCATTTCATAAAGCATGTGCATAATTATTGTTACTAGGATGGCAGAGTAAAGGAGTTCTTTTGTTAAAGTGACTCTTGAGACGCATCTTAGTAATCATTCTTAACAAGGTCTATTATAATACTTTCTGAAATATTCAGGTTTACAAACTCTCGTATTGTTACCACTTAATTCTACTCATATACTTATTTAACATGTATTCTTAAACCTTAATTTATACACACACACTTTAACATATGATTGTGGGTTGCATATTGGATTATTACATTATTTATGTTCTTTTGTTAAAGGTAATAACTAAGGGAAAGGGATTGTATATAATTAAAAAACAAAAACATGAAAAAAAAAGAAAAAAAATGATGATAATAAAAATGTAGATAAGTTTGGTTTCGTAGCCTCCCTAACCTAAGCAATTAAGCCCGAAGGGGTGTTTTAACACCTAATACCCTAAAGTCAATTGACTTGGGAGCTATTGGCCCAACGCTTGTTACATGGGTTGAGGAGAAAAGCTTAAGGGAATCAAACATTGCACTATCTACATATCAGTATCTGCGACCCGAGTTACTAAGCTCGTAGGGGTGTCTTAACACCTAATGCCCTAAGACCAACTGGTTTGGGAGTCATTAGCTGAAAGCTCGTTACATGAGTTAAAGATGCATGATGTTTTTAAATTATATGTATATAGATTTTTTTTTAAAAAAAAGAAAGAAAAAAAAACAAAAATAATAATCCCAACCCAAGGAAGTTAACCTTAAACATTAGAACCAAAATTTTGTTTTCTTCCAAGAAAAGCCCTATAATTATGTGTTGATACATTGAGCACAAAAGAAAGGTTTATTAATATCTTGTTAAGTGGTATTGAGCAGATATATAAATTTAATGAGAGTTTGTTTATCTGGATAGATTAATGGAAGTTAAATGATGAATACCTTGCTTTGTGAAATTTGCAAATTGTTTTAATGCTTTGATTACTAGGGACTAGTAATAAGCTGGTTGAGGGGTGTGATTAGTACTTAAAAGTGCATTTTTATCATGGTTTTATATCATCATTTTGCACGTGAAGTATCAATAACTCCTTAACTAAAGCATGTTTTATAATAATATATCTAATAATATAAGATACCTTTAATTTATGGTAAATGTTCATTTTAAATGCAGGCCTACCACATAAATGAAAATATTGATTGATGACTTTAAGAACTTAAATTACAAAGGCAAAGATATGGCCAAACTTAGAAAAGAGATGTCGGTGCGATCCAAACCGGAACACTATTCGGTAATTGGGTCATATCTAGAGCTATATATCTCAGATTTAGGTCCACTTTATATGTATGGAAAGGTAAGACATAGGCCTATAACTTTCATATGGAGCCCAAGATCTAAAAAGGCCATTATCAAGTCCAAATTATAGCAACAACAAAGAAGCCCGAATCTGTTTTCCAGCCCGAGCACTATTCGGTATTTTGGCCATATCTGGAGTTCTAGAAGTCCAAATGAGCTGAAGTTTTTACACAAGAAATCTGAGACAATTTCCTACAACTTTCATGTTTACAACTGGCTCCAATTTTGACGTTATCAATGACGTTTTGGGCAGACAAGAGAAGATAAGGATTGTCACCAAGTCAAAAGTTGGCCACCCACTTATCAATTAGTCATCAAATCAATAGTTCCCAATTTTGGCCTATAAAAGGAGGCATTTGCCATGCATTTAGGCATCTTGGTTTCCAGATAAAGATCATGCTCTTCCTTTCTCTCTTTGTATTTTTTGTAATGTTTATGCTTTGCTTTCATTAATATTAAGTTTATGCTTTTCATTTCCTTTCCTTTACTTAGTTAGCTTTTATGTTCTTATTTTGTTTATCTAATTTTTCTTTCTTTCATTATGTCTATCTAAGTTAATTATGTCAAGGTGAAAAGGTTACACTAATGGTGTAAGAATAAGTATAATGTAAACTTAATATGGACTTTAATGTTTGATACTAACATGTTTTATATTTGTTATCTTGTTCGCTCTTTAATACTTTGCTTGTTAAATGATTAATCTTAATTTATGTTGTATAACACTTGGTACAACAAATGCTTGGCACTTTCATAGCCCATAATGTATGGTATAACCGACACCTGAGCTATGAAAGAAACTTGATTTGTTGTTAACATAAGTTATAATCATGAATGCTTGACGAGATTTACAAGTATTAGCATTAATTGAATAAGATGACTAATGTAATCATGTTAACAATATATAATCTGATTGGAACCTCCTTTGTGTGTGGTTTCCAATTCAATAATAAGAGTTTATACTATACTTTTTTCATATATCATTAGTGGAACCTCTAACCTTGACATTTGTTATTATTATTGTTTAATCCTTACATTAATATTTTATCTCTAAGTTCTCATCATCATCATCTTCTTCTTCTTCTCTTTCTTTATTATTATTATTATTATTATTATTATTATTATTAGTACTACTACTACTACTACTACTACTACTACTACTACTACTACTACTACTACTACTACTACTACTACTACTACTACTACTATTATTATTATTATTATTATTATTACTATTGTTGTTGTTGTTATTGTTGTTTATAATTTGTACAATTAACCTCCTTGTGGTTCGACCCCGGTCTTGCCGGGTTATTTATTACTTCGACACTCCTGCACTTGGGAGAAGACATCAACCTTTTAGTCGTGTCATTTAGCCTATATCTGAAATTCTAGAAGTCCAAATGACCTCTATTTTGTTTTTTAGAAAGTTGAGATAATTTCCTACAACTGTCATGTTTTCAAGTGGTTTTAATTTTGATGTTATCAATGACATTTTAGACAGATAAGAGAAGATAAAGATTATCACCAACTCAAGAGTTAGCCACCCACTCATCAATTAGTTATCAAATCAATAGTTCCTAATTTTGGCCTATAAAAGGAGGCATTTACCATGCATTTAGGCATCTTAATCTCCAAATTAAGATCATGTTTTTGCTTTCTCTCTTTGTATTTTTGTAATGTTTAAGTTTTGTTTTCATTAATATCTTATTCATGTCTTTCATTTCATTTCCTTTACTTAGTTAACTTTTATGTTATTTATATTCTTATTTTGTTTATTTATTTTTCTTTCTTTTATTATGTTTAGTTAAGTTTATTATGTCAAGGTGAAAAGATTAGACTAATGGTGTAAGAATAAGTATATTGTAAATTTAACATGGACTTTAATGTTTGATACTAACATATTTTTACATTTGTTATCTTGTTCACTCTTTAATACTTTGCTTGTTAAATGATTAATCTTGATTTATGTTGTATAACACTTGGTACAACAAATGCTTCACCCTTTCATAGCCCATACTGTATGGTATAACCGACACTTGAGCTATGAAAAGAATTTGAATTGTTGTTAACATAAGTTATAATCATGAATACCTGATGAGATCTACAAGTATTAGCATTAATCAAATAAGATAACTAATGTAATCATGTTAACAATTTATAATCTGATTGGAAACAATTGAATAATAAGAGTTTATACTATACTTGTTTGACATACCATTAGTGAATCTTCTAACCTTGATATTTGTTGTTATTATTATTTAATTATTACATTAATCTTTTATCTTAAAGTTCTCATCAATTTCTTCTTTTTTTTCCCTATTAATACTACTATTACTATTACTATTACTATTACTACTATTACTATTACTATTACTATCATTTCTACTACTACTACTACTATTAGTATTGTTATTCTTCTTGTTGTTGTTGTTGTTGTTGTATGGTTTTTATCTATAATTTATACAATTAACCTCTCTATGGTTCGATCTTGATATTGGCGGGTTATTAACACTCCTACACTTGGAAGAAGACATCATTCTTTTGATCGTGTCAAGTTTTTGGTGTCATTGCCGAGGAGGTAAGTTCTTGTACAAATTATAGTATTTATTTTATTTTCACTTTTCACTTTTCTTTTGTATAACTTTGTTTCATTTCTCTTGTTTCTTCTTCTTTTGTTTTCTTCTTCCTTTTATTCTATTCCTACACGTGCATGAAAGTGTGTTCATGTATATTAAGTGGTAGACTTTGTAAAGTATCCTCATCATTTTCAAAAAATATGACCGACGAAAATAATCAATCACTTCATAATGAGAATAATGAGAATAATTATGTTAGAACACTTAGAGACTACATGAATCTTATAAGAACAAGTGCACCATCATGCATAGTTTTCCCTCTTGATGCATCTCATTTTAATTTTAAACTAGATATTATTCAACTTTTACCTTCGTTTCATGGCTTAGATTTAAAAAATCCATACTTGTATTTAAGCAAATTTGAGAAGGTCTGCAACACATATAATGACTCAAATTATAGCATGAATATCATTAAATTAAAGCTTTTTTCTTTTTTATTAAAAGATAAAGCTAAAACATGGCTATAAAATTTAAGACTATGATCCATTCGTGCTTTGAATAAAATGCAACAATAATTTTTAAAAAAGTTTTTCCGTTCTTATAGAACAAACTCTTTCAAAAGACAAATCACCACTTTCACTCAAAAACCTGGAGAAACATTTTACGAATGTTAGAAGAGGTATCGAGACTTGTTTAGTACTTGTCCTTTCATGGTTTTGAAACATGGAGATTGGTTTCACGTTTTTATGAAGGCTTAACATCTAAAGACATGTAAATGGTTGAATTGATGTGCAATGAAACCTTTCAAGATAAAGACCTTAATAAAGTAATGAAGTACCTAGACTTGCTAGCTGAAAATGCTCAAAATTAGGACACTACAGGCACGTATTAGACTCCAAGTAAAATCCAACCTCATACATCTAATAGAGGTATATACAACCTTAGGGAAGATCATGACCTTCAAGCCAAGTTTGTTTTTTTAGCTAGAAAAGTTGAGGCACTAGAATTGAAAAAGAGTGGTCAATTAAAATCTATTCAAGACATTGCGTGTTAAATTTATGAAAAAAATGAACACTCAACCAATGATTGTCCAACTTTACCTTCTTTTAAGGAATTTCTCCATGAACAAGCTCATGCTTTAAATAGTTTTCAAATACCCAATCATAACCTATACTCGTAAACATACAACCCTAATTGGAGAAATCATCCAAATTTTAATTGGAAGAGTGACAGTGCACAAACTTCACAACCAAAGTTTCAAACACACTATAATTTCCAAAATTCTCATGGATATGCATCTCCTTATGCTCCACCTCCTTGAAGAAATCTCAAGAAAACATTACATGCATTCATTGAAAAGTAAGAGACAATCAATACTCAACTTGCTCAAGGCATGATAAATTTTAAAGATACTTTTGCAAAATTCACATCTACACTTAGTTTCCAAGAAAAAGGTAAGTTTCCATCTCAACCACAATAAAATCACAAGTGGCAATACAATGCAAATGCAAGTAGTTTTGAAAGTCATCATATGGATCAAGTCAAATCAGTTACTACCCTTTGCAGTGGTAAGGTTATTGAAAAACTCACTCTTGAACCTTGTGAGAAAGATGATGAGTCAATCTCTGAGAGTAACGAAAGGGTTGAATCTGAAAATTATAAAGAAATGACTGATTTTCGTCAGCACTCCCATTTCCTCATGTCATGACCAAACAAATGAAAGTTAGTCATAACACTATAATCTTAAAACATTCAAACAGGTAAGGATCAATATATCTTTGCTAGATGCTATTAAACATGTTCCTTCTTATGCTAAATTTTTGAAAGATTTGTGCACTGTGAATAGAAAACTGAATGTGAAAAAAAAAGCATTTTTAGCCGAACAAGTAAGTGTCATTCTTCAAAACAATAATGTTTTAAGATATAAAGACCCTGATTGTTCTACAATTTCTTGGTTTATTAGAGAATATAAAATTGAAAGAGGCTTCCTTGATTTTAGAGCTAGTGTGAATTTACTTTCATATTTAGTTTTTTAAAGTCTCAATCTAGGTGAGTTAAAACTAATTTTTGTAACTCTCTTACTTGCCAATAGATCTATTAAAGTGCCTAGACGAATAGTCAAAGATGTGTTAGTACAAGTCAATAAATTCATTTATCCTATGGATTTTGTTATCTTGGACACACAACTTGTTGAAGCATGTAATTTATTTCCTGTTATTTTAGGATGTCTATAACGCATTCAGTAATTATAGAAATGGATTGATGAAGCTATCATTTGGAAACATGAAATTAGATATGAATATTTTCAATATTTGCAAGCAACCTGGAGATGATAATGATTTACAAGAAGTAAATCATATTAAAGAATTAGTTTATGATCAACTTGAATCTACTTTTAGTAAAAATGAGTTCGATGAATCTAAAGATTTACAAATGATTTATTCTCATGAAGAAATCACGGATGAAAAACACACCGAAAATATTGATGTGGATCTTTTATCAAAAGTGACAACAGATTTGATATTGAACATCATATCAATTGATGATACTTTCCTAACGAATCCTTACGATCTCTTAGTCTAATACCTTGGTATGATGAAAATAACAATTTTCTTATATCAGGAGATTTGTTAGCTTATTAGAGTATCAGAACAAAAGAAATTTTTTGATCGACGTGCAAAAATTTTATTTAGATGACCCATACTTGTTCAACTATTGTCCTAATCAAATATTTCAAAGAAGCATTCCCGACAATAAGGTAAGTAATGTCATTAAATTTTGTCACTCTAAGGCACGTGGGGATCATTTCTCGTAAAAACAAAATTGTAGAAATCTTACAAAGTGAATTTTACTAGCCTACCATATTCAAGGACTCACATGCATTCTACAAAAAACTATGAAAATTATCAAAAGGTGGGATTTATTTCAAACACATAGAGTCTTTAGATAATCTTTTATTGACTTTTAAGTCTCATTATAGTGGAGATAAGCATCGTGCAATTCATGATTTATGGCCACTATTCCATAAAGAACATGATCTTGGGAATTTGACTAAAAAAGACCTTATTTGTCAGTTTTTAAGAAAATTAGACGGGAAGCCTATTCTTGACCCATACAGAGCGTTTAAGCCATTCTTGGATGTAAAACCAAGGGAAGATGTAAGCCACAATCATAACTGCATTTTGAGTCTTAGTTTGTAAAAATTTATGTCTTTTAGTTTTATAAATAGCATAATATTTATGTTTTGTTATTTCTTATATTTGTTTAAGTGTGTTTTAGGTTTGTCAGTGTTTATCTTTTTACCTTAGGACATTCAGGACAATGTCTCGTTTTTGTTGGGAGGGGGAGGGTAGTAGTTAACAAAAAAAACTTAACTAACTGTCTTTTTTATTTCATAAAGCATGTGCAAAATTGTTGTTACTAGGATGGCAGAGTAAAGGAGTTGTTTTATTAAAGTGACTCTTAAGACATATTTTTCTAACCCTTTTTAACAAGGTCTATCATAATACTTCTTGAAATCTTTAGGTTTACAAACTCTTACATTAGTATCACTTAATTCTGCTCATATACTCATTTAACATGTATTCTTAAACTTTAATTTTCACACACATACTTTAATATATAATTATAAGTTGCATATTGGATTATTATATTATTTTTTTGTTAAAGGTAACAACTAAGGAAAAAGGATAGTATATAATTTGAAGAAAAAAAGAAAAAAAATGATGATAATAAAAATATAGATAAGTTTGGTTTTGTAGCCTTCCTAACCTAAGCAATTAAGCACGAAAGGGGTGTCTTAACACTTAATACCCTAAACTAACTTAGGAGATATTGGCCCAACGCTTATTATATGGGTTGAGGAGGAAAGTTTAAAAAAATCAAACATTGTACTATTTACGTATTAGTATCTGCAGCTCAAGTTACTAAGCTCGTAGTAGTGTCTTAACACCTAATGCCCTAAGACTAACTAGTCTAGGAGTCATTAGCTGAAAGCTCTTTATATGGATTAAAGATGCATGGTGTTTTAATTTATATGTATATATAATAATAATAATAATAATAATAATAATAATAATAATAATAATAATAATAATAATCCTAACCCAAGAAAGTTAACCTTAAACATTAGAACAAAAATTTTGTTTTCTTCCAAAAAAAGCTCCATAACTGTGTGTTGATATATTGAGCAAATTTTGTTTTCTTCCAAAAAAAGCTCCATAACTATGTGTTAATATATTGAGCATAAAACAAAGGTTTATTTATATCTTGTTTAAGAGGTATTGAGCAAATATATAAATTTAATGAGAGTTTGTTTATCCGGATAGATTAATGGAAGTTGAATGATGAATATCTTACTTTATAGAATTTGCAAATTGTTTTTCTAATGCTTTGATTACTAGGGACTAGTAATAAGCTGGTTGGAGGGTATGATTAGTACTTAAAAGTATATTTTTATCAAGGTTTTATATCATCATTTTGCACTTGAAGTATCAATAACTCCTTCACTAAAACATGTTTTATACTAATATATCTAATAATATAAGATGCTTTTAATTTATAGTAAATGTTTATTTTAAATGCAGGCCTATCATATAAATGAAAGGATTGATTGACGAGTTTAAGAACTAAAATTAAAAGGACAAAGAAATGACCAAACTTAGAAAAGAGATATTGGTGCAGTCTAAACCGGAACACTATTCGGTAATTGAGTCATATGTGAAGCTGTAGATCTCAGATTTAGGTTTAATTTATGTGGATGAAAAGGTAAGACATAGACCTACAACTTTTATATGGAGCTCAAGATTTAAAAAGATCATTTTCAAGTTTAAATTGGAGCAACAACAAAGAAGTCTAAATTTGTCCTCCAGTCTGAGCATTATTTAGTATTTTGACCATATCTGAAGTTCTAGAAGCCGAAATGATCTGAATTATTTACACAAGAAAGCTGAGACAATTTCCTACAACTTGGAGATTTGTTTCACATATCTATGAAGGGCTAACACCTAAAGATAGGCAAATGGTTGAATTGATGTGCAATAGAACTTTTGAAGATAAAAACCCTAATGAAGTAATGGAGTACTTAGACTTGTTAGCTGAAAATGCTCAAAATTAAGACACTACAAGCACGTAGGAAGCACCGAGTAAAACTTAACTTCATATATTTAGTGGAGGTATGTATAACTTTAGGGAAGATCATGACCTTCAAGCTAAGTTTGCATCTTTAGCTAGAAAAGTCGAGGCACTAGAATTGAAAAAGAGTGGTCAATTAAAATCTGTTGAAAACATTGTGTGTCAAATATGTGAAACAAATGAACACTCAACCAATAATTGTCCAACCTTGCCTTCTTTTAAGGAATGTTCTATGAACAAGCCCATGCTTTAAACAGTTTCCAAAGGGCCAACCACAACCCATACTCACAAACATACAACCCTACTTGGAGAAATCACCCAAATTTTAGTTGGAAGAGTGATAACAACAATACACAAATTTCACAACCACCATTTCAAGCACACCATAGTTTCTAAAATTCTCATGGATATGTACCTCCTTATGCTTCACCTCCTAGACGAAATCTTGAGGAAACATTGCATGCATTCACTGAAAAATAAGAGAAAATCAATACTCAACTTGTTCAAGGCATGATAGATTTTAAAGATACTCTTGCAAAATTAACATTTGCACTCAGTTTCCAAGAGAAAGATAAGTTTCCATCTCAACCACAATAAAATCCCAAAGGGCAATATAATGCAAATGCAAGTAGTTTCGAAAGCCAACACATGGACCAAGTCAAATCAATCACTACACTTCGTAGTGGTAAGATTATTGAAAAACTCACTCTTAAACATTCTGAGAAAGATGATGAGTCAATATTTAAGGGTAAGGAAGGGGTTAAATCTGAAAATTACAAAGAAATGATTGATTCACCGTCAGCACTTCCATTTCCTCGTGTCATGACCAAATAAAGAAAAGTCAATCACAACTCTAAAATCTTTGAAATTTTCAAACAAGTAAGGATTAATATACCTTTGCTGGATGCTATTAAACAAGTTCCTTCATATGCTAAATTTTTGAAAGATCTATGCACTGTGAAGAGAAAATCGAATGTGGAAAAGAAAGCCTTTTTAGCCGAACAAGTGTCATTCTTCAGAACAATAATGCTTTGAAATATAAAGACCTTGGTTGTCCTACAATTTCTTGCTTTATTAGAGAATATAAAATTGAAAAAGCCTTACTTGATCTTAGAGCTAGTATGAATTTACTTTCATATTCAGTTTTTTAGAGTCTCAATCTAGGTGAGTTAAAACCAACTTCTATAACTCTTTTACTTGCAGATAGATTTATAAAAGTGCATAGAGGAATAGTTGAATATGTGTTAGTACAAGTTGATAAATTCATTTATCCTATGGATTTTATTGTCTTGGACACACAATCTGTTGAAGCATGTAATTCATTTCCTTTTATTTTAGGACGTCCGTTTCTTGCAACTTCTAACGCATTGATTAATTGTAGGAATGGACTGATGAAGCTATCATTTGGAAACATGACATTGGAGATGAATATTTTTAACATTTGTAAGAAACCTGAAGATGATAATGATTTACAAGAAGTAGATCATATTGACGAATTAGTTTATGAACAACTTGTATCTACTTTAAGTAAAAATGAGTTAGATGAATTTGAAGATTTGAGAATGATTTATTCTGAGGAAGAAATCACGGATGAAAATTACACCGAAAATATTGATGCGTATCTTTTATCAATAGTGACAACAAATTCGACATCTGACATCACATCAATCGATGATTACTTTACTGATGAATCCTTACTTTCTCTTAGTCTAATGCCTTGGTATGATAAAAATATCAATTTTATTGCTTTAGGAGATTTACCAGCTGATTGGAGTACCCAAGATAAAGAAAAGTTTTTGAACAAAGTAAAGAACTTTTATTGTGATGACTCTAACTTATTCAAATATTTTCCTGATCAAATATTTCAAAGATTCATTCTCGATAATGAGGTAAGTAGTGTCATTAAACTTTGTCATTCTAAAGCATGTGGAAGTTATTTTTCGTTAAAAAAGACAGTTTCTTTCAAAATGGATTTTATTAGCCCACCATGTTCAAAGACACGCATGCATTCTGCAAAACTTGTGAAAATTGTCAAAAAGTTGATACTAGTCAAAACATTTTGTTTTACAATTCTCAACTCTATGCATTCCCTAGAGAGATAAGATCAAGATGGAGCAATCTTTATGGGGCTTTTGATATTGGCAATTTAATGAATGATAATGTTTTTAAGGAAAATGGACATCATTTGAAAGCTTACTTTGATAATTTTTCTAGTGAAAATGAATCAATTAGTTTGAATGATCTTATAGATAAAAGTTGTTTCTTTTGTTTTTCTTACATCGTTTTTGTGTTTCTTTTTTAGTGATTTTTGCTAGTTTCTCTCACCCCAGTCAAATGGCGGACAACGGTACTCCGTGAATTAAGTTAGTTCTTTCAGTTTTCCATAGTAACTGATATATGTGTATATATTTGTGCAAATCTTTGAATCTCTCTTCCAATTCTCATTTAAAAATGGACACTAATCTTGAAAAATTGAAAAAGTATTTTCCTGCTCTACCTCAGAATGCGATTAAAAAAATTTACCATGCTAGATGTGTAAGATTGAGGTTGTTAATGAATCATGGAATTCCTAAAGATATTCGTTGGTTGATTGAAGCAAAGGTTCGATTATCAGGTGAGTCCTCTAACTCCTTCATTTCACACATACTTGGAACAGGTAAAAGCACTTTTGCAAAGAAATATCGTGCAAAACGATTGAAAGTCTGTCATCGATGTGCTAGATGGACTTGTAATGCACATTGTCATTCTTTAGGAATGGTATCTATAAACCGTGAAGATAAAATACAATTCATTAAGGATGGTCTGAGTAAGGAGTCTTTAGATAATCTTCTATTGATTCTTGAGACGCATCCTAGTAGAGATGTGCATCGTGCAATTCATGATTTATGGCCACTATTTCATAAAGAACATGACCGATTTAGTCTTGGGAATCTCACTAAAAAAGACCCTGTTTGCCAGTTTTTAAGAAAACTGGATAGGAAGCCTATCCCCGACCCATAGAGGGCGTTTAAGTCGTTCTTGGACGTAAAATCAAGGGAAGATATGAGCCACAATCACAACTACTTATACATACACATGCTTTTTCAAAAGTAAATAAATAAATATATAAAGAAAAGCTTGAGGAATAAGAAATGATGCATATGAAAATTCAAGAAGTCATAAAGCAAGAATTAAAGAGTTTCATGACAAGAAAATACTGAGAAAAACCTTCAATGTTGTCAAAAAGTCTTGCTTTATAATTCTCGACTGCATTTATTTCCTAGAAAATTAAGATCAAGATGGAGCGGTCCTTTTATTGTGAAACATGTGTATCCATATGGGGCCTATGACATCGAGAATCTAAAGAATGACAATGTTTTCAAGGTAAATGGACATCGTCTGAAAGTTTACTTTGACAATTTTTCAGTTGAACATAACTCTATTGAATTGGGTGATCCTGTATATAAAGATTGATTTTATTTTATTTTATTTTATTTTTGTTTCTTTTTGAGTGATTTTTGCAAGTTTCTTTCACCCCGGTCAAATGGCGGATAACGGTACTCCGTGACTTAAGTCGATTCTTTCAGTTTCCCATAATTACTGATATCTGTGTATATATCTGTGCAATTCTTTGAATCTCTCTTCCAATTCTCATTTGAAAATGGACACTAATCTTGAAAAATTGAAAAAGTATTTTCCCGCTCTGCCTTAGAATGCGATTACAAAAATTTACCGTGCTAGATGCGCAAGATTGAGATTGTTAATGAATCATGGAGTTCTTGAAGATATTCGCTGGTTGATTGAAGCAAAGGTCCGATTATCAAGTGAGTCCTCTAACTTCATTTCACACATGCCTGGAACAGGTAAAAGCACTTTTGCAAAGAAGCGTCGTGCAAAACGACTGGATGTTTGTCATCGATGTGCTAGATGGACTTGTAATACACAATGTCGTTCTTTAGGAATGGTATCTATAAACCGTGAAGATAAAATACAATTCATTAAGGATGGCCTGAGTAAGGAGTCTTTAGATAATCTTCTATTGACTCTTAAGACGCATCCTAGTGGAGATGTGCATCGTGCAATTTATGATTTATGGCCACTATTTCATAAAGAACATGATCGACTTAGTCTTGGGAATCTGACTAAAAAATACCCTGTTTGCCACTTTTTAAGAAAACTGAATGGGAAGCCTATCCCTGACCCATAGAGGGCGTTTAAGCCGTTCTTGGACGTAAAACCAAGGGAAGATGTGAGCCACAATCACAACTACCTGTACATACACATGTTTTTTTCAAAAGTAAATAAATAAATAAATAAAAAGAGAGAGAGTGTGTGTGAGACTCCAGCTGGCCTACATATAGATGTTATGATTGCCTTTCTACTTTCTCATCTATAAAACCCTCTTTTCCTTCCTTTCATTTCTACTCAACCCATACATTCAACAAATACAGAAGTGTGTAGAAATGGCAAGTTCCTCAAGTCATCAAATAAGAAATATTTGTGTTTTCGGTGGATCTAGTCCTGGGAAAGAAAAGGAGTTTTTAGAATCAGCAAATCATCTTGGTCAGGTGCTAGCTGAGAGAAAGATTCATTTAGTGTATGGGGGAGGTAGTTTTGGGTTAATGGGAGGTGTGTCAATAGCTGCATTTTTAGGAGGTAGTCAAGTTTTAGGAATCATCCCTGAAGCTTTGGCACAAGGGGACATCATTGGAAAAACAATTGGAGAGGAACTTCAGGTCTCCACAATGTCGGCTCGAATGAATGCAATGTTTAACCATGCTGATGTTTTCATTGCTTTACCAGGTGGTCTAGGCACATTGGAAGAGATCTTTCATATTTCCTCTTGGGCTCAATTGCACATTCACCATAAACTCATAGGTTTGTTAAATGTTAATGGTTATTATGATAAGTTGTTGTCTTTTCTTGATCATGCTGTGGAACAGGAATTTCTAACATCTTCTGCAGGACAAATCATAATCTCTGCTACTACTGCTGAACAATTGATTGACCAACTACAATCTTTCATTCCTGTGATTGATCCTTCCATGAGTCGCATAAATTGGTCATCTACGGGAAGCCGTAAAAAGCTTAGATTGGATTTGAGCCTTCATTTGTGAATTTTTATGTATTTTAGTTTTATTATTGTGTTTTGTTATTTCTTATTTTTGTTTCAGTGTGTTTCAGGTTTTGTTAGTGTTCGTTATTTCAGGTGATATCTTCTATACTCTATCTTTCTACCTTAGAACATTGAGGACAATGTCTCGTTTTGGTTGGGGGGAGAGGGTAATAGTTGATAAAAAAAATTGTTTTTCATAAAGCATGTGCATAATTGTTGTTACTAGGATGGCAGAGTAAAGGAGTTCTTTTGTTAAAGTGACTCTTGAGACGCATCTTAGTAACCATTCTTAACAAGGTCTATTATAATACTTCCTAAAATATTCAGGTTTATAAACTCTCGTATTATTACCGTTTAATTCTGCTCATATACTTATTTAACATGTATTCTTAAACCTTAATTTACACACACACACTTTAACATATGATTGTGGGTTGCATATTGAATTATTACATTATTTATGTTCTTTTGTTAAAGGTAACAACT
Organism: Populus pruinosa; assembly: GCA_026413675.1. Lineage (NCBI taxonomy): Eukaryota > Viridiplantae > Streptophyta > Magnoliopsida > Malpighiales > Salicaceae > Populus > Populus pruinosa. The sequence continues at coordinate 124,370 of CM048595.1, forward strand.
AAGGGAAAGGGATTGTATATAATTAAAAAAAAATGATAATAAAAATGTAGATAAGTTTGGTTTCGTAGCCTCCCTAACCTAAGCAATTAAGCCCGAAGGGGTGTTTTAACACCTAATACCCTAAAGTCAACTGACTTGGGAGCTATTGGCCCAACGCTTGTTACATGGGTTGAGGAGAAAAGCTTAAGGGAATCAAACATTGCACTATCTACATATCAGTATCTGCGACCCGAGTTACTAAGCTCGTAGGGGTGTCTTAACACCTAATGCCCTAAGACCAACTGGTCTGGGAGTCATTAGCTGAAAGCTCGTTACATGGGTTAAAGATGCATGATGTTTTTAAATTATATGTATATAGATTTAAAAAAAAACGAAAAAAAAAAAGACAAAAATAGTAATCCCAACCCAAGTTAACCTTAAACATTAGAACAAAAATTTTGTTTTCTTCCAAGAAAAGTCCCATAATTATGTGTTGATACATTGAGCACAAAAAAAAGGTTTATTAATATCTTGTTAAGAGGTATTGAGCAGATATATAAATTTAATGAGAGTTTGTTTATCTGGATAGATTAATGGAAGTTAAATGATGAATACCTTACTTTGTGAAATTTGTAAATTATTGTAACGCTTTGATTACTAGGGACTAGTAATAAGCTGGTTGAGGGGTGTGATTAGTACTTAAAAGTGCATTTTTATCATGGTTTTATATCATCATTTTGCACTTGAAGTATCAATAACTCCTTAACTAAAATATGTTTTATAATAATGTATCTAATAATATAAGATACCTATAATTTGTGGTAAATGTCTATTTTTAATGTAGGTTTATCACATAAATGAAAGGATTGATTGATGACTTGAAGAACTTAAATTGCAAGGATAAAGAGATGGTCAAACTTAGAGAAGAGATGTCGGTGCAATCCAAACCGGAACACTATTCGGTAATTGGGTCCTATCTGGAGCTACAGATCTCATATTTAGGTCCAATTTATATGGATGGAAAGGTAAGACATAGGCCTACAACTTTCATATGGAGCCCAAGATCTAAAAAGGTCATTATCAAGTCCAAATTGTAGCAACAACAAAGAAGCCTGAATCTGTCTTTCAGCCCCAGCACTGTTCAGTATTTTGGCCATATCTAGAGTTCTAGAAGTCTAAATGAGCTGAATGTTTTACACAAGAAAGCTGAGACAATTGCCTACAACTTTCATGTTTACAACTGGCTCCAATTTTGACGTTATCAATGACGTTTGGGGCAGACAAGAGAAGATAAGGATTGTCACCAAGTCAAAAGTTGGCCACCCACTTATCAATTAGTCATCAAATCAATAGTTCCCAATTTTGGCCTATAAAAGGAGGCATTTGCCATGCATTTAGACATCTTGGTTTCCAGATCAAGATCATGCTCTTCCTTTCTCTCTTTGTATTCTTTGTAATGTTTATGCTTTGCTTTCATTAATATCAAGTTTATGCCTTTCATTTTCTTTCCTTTACTTAGTTAACTTTTATGTTCTTATTTTGTTTATCTATTTTGCTTTCTTTCATTATGTCTAGCTAAGTTAGTTATGTCAAGGTGAAAAGGTTACACTAATGGTGTGAGAATAAGTATAATGTAAACTTAAAATGGACTTTAATGTTTGATACTAACATGTTTTATATTTGTTATCTTGTTCACTCTTTAATACTTTGCTTGTTAAATGACTAATCTTGATTTATATTGTATAACACTTGGTACAACAAATGCTTGGCACAACAAATGCTTGGCACTTTCATAGCCCATAATGTATGGCATAACCGATACCTGAGCTATGAAAGGAACTTGATTTGTTGTTAACATAAGTTATAATCATGAATGCTTGACGAGATTTACAAGTATTAGCATTAATTGAATAAGATGACTAATGTAATCATGTTAACAATATATAATCTGATTGGAACCTCCTTTGTGTGTGGTTTCCAATTCAATAATAAGAGTTTATACTATACTTGTTTCATATACCATTAGTGGAACCTCTAACCTTGACATTTGTTATTATTGTTTAATCTTTACATTAATTTTTCATCTCCAAGTTATCATCATCATCTTCTTCTTATTCTCTTTCTTTATTATTATTATTATTATTATTATTACTACTACTACTACTACTACTACTACTACTACTACTACTATTATTACTATTATTATTATAGTTGTTGTTATTATTATTATTGTTGTTGTTATTATTGCTATTATTGTTGCTTATAATTGTTGTCTATAATTTGTACAATTAACCTCCCTGTGGTTCGACCCCGGTCTTGCCGGGTTATTTATTAGTTCGACACTCCTGCATTTGGGAGAAGACATCAACCTTTTAGTCGTGTCAATTTCCCTCTTAATTTCTCTTCTATAAAATCCTCTCTTCCTTCCCTTCATTTCCACTCAACCCATACATTCATCAAATATAGAAGTGTGTAGAAATGGCAAGTTCCTCAAGTCATCAGATAAGAAATATTTATGTTTTTGGTGGATCTAGTCCGTGGGAAGAAAAAGAGTTTTTAGAATCAATAAATCATCTTGGTCAGGTGCTAGCTGAGAGAAAGATTCATTTAGTGTATGGGGGAGGCAGTCTTGGGTTAATGGGAGGTGTGTCAATAGCTACATTTTTAGGAGGTAGTCAAGTTTTAAGGGTCATCCTCGAAGCTTTGGCACAAGGAGACATCATTAGAAAAATAATTGGAGAGGAACTACATGTCTCCATAATGTCTGTTCGAATGAATGCAATGTTTAACCATGTTGATGTCTTCATTGCCTTACCAGGTGGTCTAGGCACATTGGAAAAAATCTTTTATATTTTCTCTTGGGCTCAACTACACATTCACCATAAAACCATATGTTTGTTATATATTAATGGTTATTATGATAAGTTGTTGTCTTTTCTTGATCATACTATGGAACATGAATTTCTAACATCTTTTACACGACAAATTATAATCTCTGTTGCTACTACTAAACAATTGATTGACCAACTACAATCTTTCATTCCTATAATTGATTCTTCCATGAGTCGCATAAATTGGTCAACTAAGCCGTAAAAAGCTTAGATTGGATTTGAGCCTTCATTTGTAAATCTTTGTATCTTTTGGTTTTATTATTGTGCTTTGTTGTTTTTTATATTTATTTTAGTGTGTTTCAGGTTTGTTAGTGTTTGTTATTTTAGGTGATATCTTATATACTTTATCTTTCTACCTTTAAACATTAAGAACAATGTCTCGTTTTAGTTGGGGGGGAGGGTAGTGGCTAAAAAAAAACTGTGTTTTCTATTTCATAAAGCATGTGCAAAATTATTGTTACTATGATGGTAGAGTAAGGAGAACTTTTTATGACTCTTGAGACGTATCTTAGTAATCATTTGTAACAAGGTCTATCATAATACTTCTTGAAATATTAAGATTTACAAACTCTTGTATTGTTATTACTTAATTCTGCTTATATACTTATTTAACATGTATTCGTAAACCTTAATTTACACATACACACTTTAAACATATTATTGTGGGTTACATATTGGATTATTATATTATTTATGTTTTTTTGTTAAAGGTAACATCTAAGGGAAAAGAATAGTATATAATTAAAGAAAAAAATGATAATAATAAAAATGTAGATAAGTTTGGTTTCATAGCCTCCCTAACTTAAGCAATTAAGCCCAAAGGGGTGTTTTAACACCTAATACCCTAAAGTCAACTGATTTGGGAGCTATTGGCCCAACGGTTGTTACATGGGTTGAGAAGAAAAACTTAAAGGAATCAAACATTGCACTATCTACATATCAGTATTTACGACCCGAGTTACTAAACTCTTAGGGGTGTCTTAACACCTAATGCCTTAAGACCAACTAGTCTGGGAGTCATTAGCTGAAAGCTCGTTACATGGGTTAAAGATGCATGGTGTTTAAAATTATATGTATATATATTAAAAAAAAAGATAAAAATAATAATCTCAACCCAAGGAAGATAACCTTAAACATTAGAAGAAAAAAAAATTGTTTTCTTCCAAGAAAAGCTCCATAATTATGTGTTGATACATTGAGCACAAAAGAAAGGTTTATGAATATCTTGTTAAGAGGTATTGAGTAGGTATATAAATTTAATGAGAGTTTTTTTATCTGGATAGATTAATGGAAGTTAAATGATGACTACCTTGCTTTTGTGGAATTTGCAAAGTATTTTTTTATTTTAACACTTTGATTACTAGGGACTAGTAATAAGCTAGTTGGGGGGTGTGATTGATACTTAAAAGTGTATTTTTATTAAAGTTTTATATCATCATTTTGCACTTGAAGTATTAATAACTCTTTAACTGAAGCATATTTTATAATAATATATCTAATAATATAAGATACCTTTAATTTATGGTAAATGTTCATTTTAAATGCGGGCGTATCACATAAATAAAAGGATTGATTGATGACTTTAAGAACTGAAATTGAAAAGATAAAGAGATGGCCAAACTTAGAAAAGAGATGTCGGTGTAGTCCAAACCGGAACACTGTTCAGTAATTAGATCATATCTAGAGTTGTAGATCTCAGATTTAGGTCTACTTTATAGGGATGGAAATTTAAGACATAGGCCTACAACTTTTATATGAAGCCTAAGATCTAAAAAGGTCATTTTCAAGTTCAAATTGGAGCAACAACAAAGAAGTCTGAATTTGTCCTCTAGTCCGAGTATTGTTCAGTATTTTGGCCATATCTGGAGTTCTAGAAGCCAAAATGATCTGAATTATTTACACAAGAAAGCTGAGATAATTTTCTACAACTTTTATGTTTTAAGTGGTTCCAATTTTGACGTTATCAATGATGTTTTAGGCAGACAAAAGAAGATAAAGATTGTCACCAAGTCAAGAGTTGGTTACCGACTCATCAATTAGTCATCAAATCAATAGTTTCCAATTTTGGCCTATAAAAGGAAGCATTTACCATGCATTTAGGCATCTTGGTTTCCAAATCAAGATCAAGCTCTTGCTTTCTCTCTTTGTATTTTTTTGTAATGTTTATGCTTTGCTTTCATTAATATCAAGTTTATGTCTTTCATTTCTTTTCATTTACTTAGTTAACTTTTATCTTATTTATGTTCTTATTTTGTTTATTTATTTTTCTTTCTTTCATTATGTCTAGCTAAGTTTATTATATTAAGGTGAAAAGGATACACTAATGGTGTAAGAATAAGTATAGTGTAAACCTAATATAGACTTTAATGTTTGATACTAACATATTTTATATTTATTATATTGTTCACTCTTTAATACTTTGCTTGTTAAATGACTAATCTTGATTTATGTTGCATTTATTACTACTACTATTATTATTATCAGTGTTATTACTATTATTATTGTTGTTGTTGTTATTACTATTGTTATTGTTTATAATTGTTGTTTATTATTTGTACTATTAACTTTTTTGTGGTTCGACCCCGGTCTTGCTAGGTTATTTATTACTTCGACACTCTTACATTTGGGAGAAGACATCAATCTTTTCATTGTGTCAGAGTGGTTATAACAATCATTATCGTGGCTAGTGATAGTTGTTATGGTTGTTAAACATAGAGGGGTACCATCTAATTCTATTCAATCACATGATTTTGTTAGTGTTTTTTTTATTTTATATTCATTGCTTGCTGACAAACCTGTTATGTGATGTTTTAGGTTATACCATTCATGTTTGTATAAATTTTTTATTTCTTTCATATTGTTCAATCTAACATATTTATAAGATGGTTGATTAGTACTTAAAAGTGCATTTTTATCATGGTTTTATATCATCATTTTGTACTTGAAGTATCAATAACTCCTTAACTAAAATATGTTTTATAATAATGTATCTAATAATATAAGATACCTATAATTTGTGGTAAATGTCTATTTTTAATGCAGGCCTATCACATAAATGAATGGATTGATTGATGACTTGAAGAACTTAAATTGCAAGGATAAAGAGATGGTCAAACTTAGAGAAGAGATGTCGGTGCAATCCAAACCGGAACACTGTTCGGTAATTGGGTCATATCTGGAGCTACAGATCTCAGATTTAGGTCCAATTTATATGGATAGAAAGGTAAGACATAGGCCTACAACTTTAATATGGAGCCCAAGATCTAAAAAGGTCATTATCAAGTTCAAATTGTAGCAACAACAAAGAAGCCCGAATCTGTCTTCCAGCCCGAGCACTGTTCGGTATTTTGGCCATATCTGGAGTTCTAGAAGTCCAAATGAGCTGAATGTTTTACACAAGAAAGCTGAGACAATTGCCTACAACTTTCATGTTTACAACTGGCTCTAGTTTTGACGTTATCAATAATGTTTTGGGCAGACAAGAGAAGATAAGGATTGTCACCAAGTCAAAAGTTGGCCACCCACTTATCAATTAGTCATCAAATCAATAGTTCCCAATTTTGGCCTCTAAAAGGAGGCATTTGCCATGCATTTAGGCATCTTGGTTTCCAGATCAAGATCATGCTCTTCCTTTCTCTCTTTGTATTTTTTGTAATGTTTATGCTTTGCTTTCATTAATATTAAGTTTATGCCTTTCATTTCCTTTCTTTTACTTAGTTAACTTTCATGTTCTTATTTTGTTTATTTGTTTTCCTTTCTTTCATTATGTCTAGCTAAGTTAATTATGTCAAGGTGAAAAGGTTACACTAATGGTGTGAGAATAAGTATAATGTAAACTTAATATGGACTTTAATGTTTGATACTAATATGTTTTATATTTGTTATCTTGTTCACTCTTTAATACTTTGCTTGTTAAATGACTAATCTTGATTTATGTTGTATAACACTTGGTACAACAAATGCTTGACACTTTCATAGCCCATAATGTATGGTATAACCGACACCTGAGCTATGAAAGGAACTTGATTTGTTGTTAACATAAGTTATAATCATGAATGCTTGACGAGATTTACAAGTATTAGCATTAATTGAATAAGATGACTAATGTAATCATGTTAACAATTTATAATCTGATTGGAACCTCCTTTGTGTGTGGTTTCCAATTCAATAATAAGAGTTTATACTATACTTGTTTGATATACCATTAGTAGAACCTCTAACCTTGACATTTGTTATTATTATTGTTTAATCCTTACATTAATATTTCATCTCTAAGTTCTCATCATCATCATCTTCTTCTTCTTCTCTTTCTTTATTATTATTATTATTATTATTGTTATTATTATTATTATTATTATTATTAGTAGTAGTAGTAGTACTAATACTACTACTACTACTACTATTATTATTATTATTATTATTATTATTATCGTTATTACTATTATTGTTGTTTATAATTGTTGTTTATAATTTGTACAATTAACCTCCCTGTGGTTCGACCCCGGTCTTGCCGGGTTATTTATTACTTCGACACTCCTGCACTTGGGAGAAGACATCAACCTTTTAGTCGTGTCAAGTTTTTGGCGCCGTTGCTGGGGAGGTAAGTTCTTGTATAAATTATAGTAGTTATTTTATTTTCTCCTTTCACTTTTCTTGTATATAACTTTGTTTCTTTTCTTTTGTTTCTTTTTATTTTGTTTTCTTCCTTTTTCTTTTGCTGTCTTTTTTTTTTTTTATTCCTACACGTGCATGAGAGTGTGGTCACGTACATCAAGTGGTAGACTTTGTAGGGTATCCTCATCATTTTCAGAAAATATGGCCGAAGAAGATAATCAATCACTTCATAATGAAAATAATGAGAATAACCGTGCTAGAACACTTAGAGACCACATGAATCCCACAAGAACAAGTGCACCATCATGCATAGTTTTTCCTCCTGATGCATCTCATTTTAATTTTAAACCAGGTATTATTCAACTTTTACCTTCTTTTCATGGTTTAGAATTGGAAAATCCATACTTGCATTTAAGGGAATTTGAAGAGGTCTACAACACATATAATAATTTAAATTGTAGCATGAACACCATCAGATTAAAGCTTTTCCCTTTTTCATTAAAAGATAAAGCTAAAACATGGCTACAAAATTTGAGACCAGGATCCATTCGTGCTTGGGATGAAATGCAACAACAATTTTTAAAGAAGTTTTTCCCATCTCATAGAACAAACTCTTTCAAAAGACAAATCACCACTTTCACTCAAAAACCAGGAGAAACATTTTATAAATGTTGGGATAGGTATCGAGACTTGCTTAGTACTTGCCCTCATCATGGTTTTGAAACATGGAGATTGGTTTCACATTTCTATGAAGGGTTAACACCTAAAGATAGGCAAATGGTTGAATTGATGTGCAATGGAACTTTTGAAGATAAAGACCCTAATGAAGCAATGGAGTACTTAGACTTGTTAGCTGAAAATGCTCAAAATTGGGACACCGCGGGTACTTATGAGGCACTGAGTAAAACTCAATCTCATACATCTAGTGGAGGTATGTACAACCTTAGGGAAGATCATGACCTTCAAGCCGAGTTTGCATCTTTAGCTAGAAAAGTCGAGGCACTAGAATTGAAAAAGAGTGGTCAATTAAAATCTGTTGAAAACATTGTGTGTCAAATCTGTGAAACAAATGAACACTCAACCAACGATTGTCCAACCTTGCCTTCTTTTAAGGAATGTCTCCATGAACAAGCTCATGCTTTAAACAGTTTCCAAAGGCCCAACCACAACCCATACTCCCAAACATACAACCCTGGTTGGAGGAATCACCCAAATTTCAGTTGGAAGAGTGAGAACAACAATGCACAAACTTCACAACCACCGTTTCAAGCACACCATAATTTCCAAAATTCTCATGGATATGCACCTTCTTATGCTCCACCTCCTAGAAGAAATCTTGAGGAAACATTGCATGCATTCATTGAAAAGCAAGAGACAATTAATACTCAACTTGTTCAAAACATGACAGATTTTAAAGATACTCTTGCTAAATTAACATCTGCTCTTAGTTTCCAAGAGAAAGGTAAGTTTCCATCTCAAACACAACAAAATCCCAAAGGGCAATACAATGTAAATGCAAGTAGTTCCGGAAGCCAACATATGGATCAAGTCAAATCAGTCACTACTCTGCGCAGTGGTAAGGTTATTGAAAAACCCTCTCTTGAACCTTATGAGAAAGATGATGAGTCAATCTCTTAGGGTAAGGAAGGGGATGAATCTGAAAATTGCAAAGAAATGACTGACTCACCGCCAGCACTTCCATTTCCTCAAGCCATGACCAAACAAAGGAAAGTTAATCACAACTCTGAAATCTTTGAAACTTTCAAACAGGTAAGGATCAATATACCTTTGCTGGATGCTATTAAACAGGTTCCTTCCTATGCTAAATTTTTGAAAGATCTCTGCACTGTGAAGAGGAAACTGAATGTGAAAAAGAAAGCCTTTCTAGCCGAACAAGTAAGTGCTATTCTTCAAAACAATAATGCTTTGAAATATAAAGACCCTGGTTGTCCTACAATTTCCTGCTTTATTGGAGAGCATAAAATTGAAAGAGCCTTACTTGATCTTGGTGCTAGTGTGAATTTACTTCCATATTCAGTTTTTCAGAGTCTCAATCTAGGTGAGTTAAAACCAACTTCTATATCTCTTTTACTTGCCGATAGATCTGTAAAAGTGCCTAGAGGAATAATTGAAGATGTGTTAGTACAAGTCGATAAATTCATTTATCCTGTGGATTTTATTGTCTTGGACACAAAACCTGTTGAAGCATGTAATTCATTTCCTGTTATTTTAGGACGTCCGTTTCTTGCAACCTCTAATGCATTGATTAATTGTAGGAATGGACTGATGAAGCTATCATTTGGAAACATGACATTGGAGATGAATATTTTCAACATTTGCAAGCAACCTGGAGATGATAATGATTTACAAGAAGTAGATCATATTGAGGAATTAGTTTATGATCAACTTGAATCTACTTTAAGTAAAAATGAATTGGATGAAACTGAAGATTTGCAAATGATTTATTCTGAGGAAGAAATCACGGATGAAACAAGCACCGAAAATGTTGATGTTAATCTTTTGTCAACAGTGACAACAGATTCGACATCTGGCATCACACCAATCGATGATTACTTTCCTAACGAATCCTTACTTTCTCTTAGTCCAATGCCTTGGTATGATAAAAATATCAATTTTCTTACTTTAGGAGATTTGCCAGCTGATTGGAGTACCCAAGACAAAGAAAAGTTTTTGAACGAAGTGAAGAATTTTTATTGTGATGACCCTACCTTATTCAAATATTATCCTGATCAAATATTTCAAAGATTCATTCCCGACAATGAGGTAAGTAGTGTCATTAAACTTTGTCATTCTGAAGCATGTGGAAGTTATTTCTCGTCAAAAAAGACTGCTGCAAAAATCATTCAAAATGGATTTTATTGGCCCACCATGTTCAAGGACACACATGTATTCTGCAAAACTTGTGAAAATTGTCAAAAGATTGATACTGGTCAAAAAGTTTTGTTTTATAATTCTCAACTCTATGCATTCCCTAGAGAGCTAAGACCAACATGGAGCAATCCTTATAGGGCCTGTGATATTGAGAATTCAATGAATGATAATGATTTTAAGGAAAATAGACATCGTTTGAAAGCTTACTTTGATAATTTTCCTAGTGAAAATGAATCAGTTGGTTTGAATGATCTTGTAGATAAAGGTTGATTATTTTATTTTTCTCACATTTTTTTTTTGTGTTTTTTTTTTAGTGATTTTTGCTAGTTTCTCTCACCCCGGTCAAATGGCGGACAACAGTACTCCGTGACTTAAGTCGGTTCTTTCAGTTTCCCACAATAACTGATATTTGTGTATATATTTGTGCAATTCTTCGAAGCTCTCTTCCAATTCTCATTTGAAAATGGACACTAATCTTGAAAAATTGAAAAAGTATTTTCTCGCTCTGCCTCAGAATGCGATTACAAAAATTTACCGTGCTAGATGTGCAAGATTGAGATTGTTAATGAATCATGGAATTCCTGAAGATATTCGCTGGTTGATTGAAGCAAAGGTCCGATTATCAGGTGAGTCCTCTAACTTCATTTCACACATGCCTGGAACAGATAAAAGCACTTTTGCAAAGAAGCGTCGTGCAAAACGACTGGATGTCTGTCATCGATGTGCTAGATGGACTTGTAATACACAATGTCGTTCTTTAGGAATGGTATCTATAAACCGTGAAGATAAAATACAATTCATTAAGGATGGCCTGAGTAAGGAGTCTTTAGATAATCTTCTATTGACTCTTGAGACGCATCCTAGTGGAGATGTGCATCGTGCAATTCATGATTTATGGCCACTATTTCATAAAGAACATGATCGACTTAGTCTTGAGAATCTGACTAAAAAAGACCCTGTTTGCCAGTTTTTAAGAAAACTGGATGGGAAGCCTATCCCCGACCCATAGAGGGCGTTTAAGCCGTTCTTGGACGTAAAACCAAGGGAAGATGTGAGCCACAATCACAACTACCTGTACATACACATGCTTTTTCAAAAGTAAATAAATAAACAAATAAAAAAAGAGAGAGAGAGTGTGAGACTCCAGCTGGCCTACATATAGATGTTATGATTGCCTTTCTAATTTCTCATCTATAAAACCCTCTTTTCCTTCCTTTCATTTCTACTCAACCCATACATTCAACAAATACAGAAGTGTGTAGAAATGGCAAGTTCCTCAAGTCATCAAATAAGAAATATTTGTGTTTTCGGTGGATCTAGTCCTGGGAAAGAAAAGGAGTTTTTAGAATCAGCAAATCATCTTGGTCAGGTGCTAGCTGAGAGAAAGATTCATTTAGTGTATGGGGGAGGCAGTCTTGGGTTAATGGGAGGTGTGTCAATAGCTGCATTTTTAGGAGGTAGTCAAGTTTTAGGAGTCGTCCCTGAAGCTTTGGCACAAGGGGACATCATTGGAAAAACAATTGGAGAGGAACTTCAGGTCTCCACAATGTCGGCTCGAATGAATGCAATGTTTAATCATGCTGATGCTTTCATTGCTTTACCAGGTGGTCTAGGCACATTGGAAGAGATCTTTCATATTTCCTCTTGGGCTCAATTGCACATTCACCATAAACCCATTGGCTTGTTAAATGTTAATGGTTATTATGATAAGTTGTTGTCTTTTCTTGATCATGCTGTGGAACAGGAATTTCTAACATCTTCTGCACTACAAATCATAATCTCTGCTACTACTGCTGAACAATTGATTGACCAACTACAATCTTTCATTCCTGTGATTGATCCTTCCACGAGTCGCATAAATTGGTCATCTACGGGAAGCCGTAAAAAGCTTAGATTGGATTTGAGCCTTCATTTGTGAATTTTTGTGTATTTTGGTTTTATTATTGTGTTTTGTTATTTTTTATTTTTGTTTCAGTGTGTTTCAGGTTTTGTCAGTGTTCGTTATTTCAGGTGATATCTTCTATACTCTATCTTTCTACCTTAGAACATTGAGGACAATGTCTCATTTTGGTTGGGGGGAGAGGGTAGTAGTTGATATAAAAAAAAAATTCATTTCATAAAGCATGTGCATAATTGTTGTTACTAGGATGGCAGAGTAAAGGAGTTCTTTTGTTAAAGTGATTCTTGAGACGCATCTTAGTAACCATTCTTAATAAGGTCTATTATAATACTTCCTGAAATATTCAGGTTTACAAACTCTCGTATTGTTACCGCTTAATTCTGCTCATATACTTATTTAACATGTATTCTTAAACCTTAATTTACACACACACACTTTAACATATGATTGTGGGTTGCATATTGGATTATTACATTATTTATGTTCTTTTGTTAAAGGTAACAACTAAGGGAAAGGGATTGTATATAATTTTTTTTTAAAAAAAAAAAACATGAAAAAGAAAAAAGAAAAAAAAATGATGATAATAAAAATGTAGATAAGTTTGGTTTCGTAGCCTCCCTAACCTAAGCAATTAAGCCCGAAGGGGTGTTTTAACACCTAATACCCTAAAGTCAACTGACTTGGGAGCTATTGGCCTAACGCTTGTTACATGGGTTGAGGAGAAAAGCTTAAGGGAATCAAACATTGCACTATCTACATATAAGTATCTGCGACCCGAGTTACTAAGCTCGTAGGGGTGTCTTAACACCTAATGCCCTAAGACCAACTGGTCTGGGAGTCATTAGCTGAAAGCTCGTTACATGGGTTAAAGATGCATGATGTTTTTAAATTATATGTATATATTTAAAAAAACAAAAGACAAAAAAAAAAGACAAAAATAATAATCCCAACCCAAGGAAGTTAACCTTAAACATTAGAACAAAAATTTTGTTTTCTTCCAAGAAAAGCCCCATAATTATGTGTTGATACATTGAGCACAAAAAAAAGGTTTATTAATATCTTGTTAAGAGGTATTGAGCAGATATATAAATTTAATGAGAGTTTGTTTATCTGGATAGATTAATGGAAGTTAAATGATGAATACCTTGCTTTGTGAAATTTGCAAATTGTTGTAACGCTTTGATTACTAGGGACTAGTAATAAGCTGGTTGAGGGGTGTGATTCGTACTTAAAAGTGCATTTTTATCATGGTTTTATATCATCATTTTGCACTTGAAGTATCAATAACTCCTTAACTAAAATATATTTTATAATAATGTATCTAATAATATAAGATACCTATAATTTGTGGTAAATGTCTATTTTTAATGCAGGCCTATCACATAAATGAATGGATTGATTGATGACTTGAAGAACTTAAATTGCAAGGATAAAGAGATGGTCAAACTTAGAGAAGAGATGTCGGTGCAATCCAAACCGGAACACTGTTTGGTAATTGGGTCATATCTGGAGCTACAGATCTCAGATTTAGGTCCAATTTATATGGATAGAAAGGTAAGACATAGGCCTACAACTTTCATATGGAGCCCAAGATCTAAAAAGGCCATTATCAAGTCCAAATTGTAGCAACAACAAAGAAGCCCGAATCTGTCTTCCAGCCCGAGCACTGTTCGGTATTTTGGCCATATCTGGAGTTTTAGAAGTCTAAATAAGCTGAATTGTTTACACAAGAAAGCTGAGACAATTGCCTACAACTTTCATGTTTACAACTGGCTCTAGTTTTGACGTTATCAATAATGTTTTGGGCAGACAAGAGAAGATAAGGATTGTCACCAAGTCAAAAGTTGGCCACCCACTTATCAATTAGTCATCAAATCAATAGTTCCCAATTTTGGCCTATAAAAGGAGGCATTTGCCATGCATTTAGGCATCTTGGTTTCCAGATCAAGATCATGCTCTTCCTTTCTCTCTTTGTATTTTTTGTAATGTTTATGCTTTGCTTTCATTAATATTAAGTTTATGCCTTTCATTTCCTTTCTTTTACTTAGTTAACTTTCATGTTCTTATTTTGTTTATTTGTTTTCCTTTCTTTCATTATGTCTAGCTAAGTTAATTATGTCAAGGTGAAAAGGTTACACTAATGGTGTGAGAATAAGTATAATGTAAACTTAATATGGACTTTAATGTTTGATACTAATATGTTTTATATTTGTTATCTTATTCACTCTTTAATACTTTGCTTGTTAAATGACTAATCTTGATTTATGTTGTATAACACTTGGTACAACAAATGCTTGACACTTTCATAGCCCATAATGTATGGTATAACCGACACCTGAGCTATGAAAGGAACTTGATTTGTTGTTAACATAAGTTATAATCATGAATGCTTGACGAGATTTACAAGTATTAGCATTAATTGAATAAGATGACTAATGTAATCATGTTAACAATATATAATCTGATTGGAACCTCCTTTGTGTGTGGTTTCCAATTCAATAATAAAAGTTTATACTATACTTGTTTGATATACCATTAGTAGAACCTCTAACCTTGACATTTGTTATTATTATTGTTTAATCCTTACATTAATATTTCATCTCTAAGTTCTCATCATCATCTTCTTCTTCTTCTTCTCTTTCTTTATTATTATTATTATTATTATTATTATTATTGTTGTTATTATTATTATTAGTAGTAGTAGTAGTACTACTACTACTACTACTACTACTACTACTATTATTATTATTATTATTATTATTATTATCGTTATTACTATTATTGTTGTTTATAATTGTTGTTTATAATTTGTACAATTAACCTCCCTGTGGTTCGACCCCGGTCTTGCCGGGTTATTTATTACTTCGACACTCCTGCACTTGGGAGAAGACATCAACCTTTTAGTCGTGTCAATGGTTTAAGTTATGTCATGTTATGTTTGTGCAAATGCTTTGTTTCTTTAGTGATGTTCAATCAAACATGCCATTTTTTTAACAAATCACTTTTATCTATTATGTTTCTATATGTACTTCCTTTTGTTTCATTCAATGTCATTTTATTTTTTTAGCTAAAATAAAACTATAACATGGCCTTATTTAATGAAGCAAGTTTTATAGCGTTTTATATATTTATACAAGGTTAGTGCAAGTTTTTTTTTAGTAGCTCTGCATTTCCTTTAGCTTTTGGTCCATTTATACATATTGTTGCAGGTTTCAAAAACTTGATACGACATAGTTCGTGTGTTAAGTTTTCAATAATGTCCCTCCAAGTCACCTTAAAGAGCTTAACCAATAGATAGTTTCGTCAACATGATCTGCCTTAGTTGTTGCTTCTTCAACCTTAAAGCCACCACCTCCATATAACCTTGTCACTTTAGCAAGCATGGTACCTTAGCAATAAACAATCACATTAGCTACTTCCACATAATCAGCAAAAATGCCATCAAAATTCCTAGTTGAAGTAAAGAGAAGATTGCATTTCGATAGTGACGTAACACCATCAAGGCAAGACTTTCTTGGTTCTGCCTTCAGATCTTGTTTGTATGTTGGTTTCATTGTTTATTAATTATTTTTCTAGTTTCTTGATTATTTTTTTTTTATTTTTAATGCAAAGAATAATCAACAACTTATAGCACAATACACTTCATCTCCACCAATGAAGAAACTACACAAGCCAAACTCCTTAAATTTAAAGGTGTTGTCACTCTCTTCTAACATATTGTTTAATTGCTTAATAAATATAGTTAGCCATCTTAGTTTTTCATTGCCTTTGATATGCATTTGGATTACTTTCATAAACATGGCTCGAATACATCATATTCTTATATGCAACCCGTTCTTTACTTATTTTTCTTTTGAACTTTTATATCATAAAGAAAAACAAACTATTTTCTTCAATCTTGCTTATGGTTAGTTATTTTCCATATAAATTCTAACAAACAATATAAAAACATACTAGAATACTAGCTTTTAAGTTTTGGTGCAAAATATATGTAGATATAATGATTATTGCTTAGACCAACATGCATCATTTTGTTTTAGTTCTTCATTGTAATCGTAGAAGATATTTGAAGTTTTAATTTATTTTGTTGAAAATTACTTTATTTTTTGAATTTACTTTATATTTGTAATGTAAATCCATTGCAAGCTATTATGCATGGCAGTTACACCATTTTCTTTTTTAACCTATTAATTGTTTATCTGTTTTTTGCAATGTTTATCTATTTTTTGCTGTTTTGTATTAGAATATTCATAAATTTAATAGTCAAATGTTATTGACATAACAATCCATATTATTTTAAAATTAGCTCGTATTAATGTGCGGACAACCTATCTAAAATTAAATTGTGCAAAAACCACCACCTCCACCACATCGATGCTTATAATATTTTATTGATCATGGTCCGTATACAGACAGAATGTGGTGTGTGGTGTGCTTGGAATATCAGGGAGGAACTGTTGGGTGCGTGATGTCCAAGACATACACATAATTTATTAGTTTCATTCATTTTTGGTGTTACTATCTTGATGGATTCACAGTTTTCTCGTCCACAATATTTATTGACTTCCTGCATGCTTCTATGAAAGTACCAAAAGCTTAAAATAAGAACTGCTAAAATCCAAAACATTATCATCCAACGATAATTGGCCTAGCCTCCCCTTTAATTTAATTATAACAGACCAAAACCAAAGCAAACCATTTACTAGCAAAAATAAAATTATTAGGATGGCTTATCATCAATAGTTTCCTTAAATTGATTTAATTTGTTGCTTCTATATATTTATAGCAGCACTGTACTATATACTAATAGCCAACAATGCAATAGAATATTCATGGACGTAGCAATAGTATGTATAAACGACAAGAAATTATTGCCATATATATACTGAAACTATATGTATGATTTGATGATCATCAATCACTATATTATTGTTAAGGAATAGGCCTTCCATTGTTGAACACCACACATTGTGACCGTGGCCTCGATAGCTGCCCACCGGCACTGGCGGGACACCCCATCAACCCCACAGATGGCACCATGCAATTATACGTCAAGCATAATGACAACGTATCAGGCAATGCCAGCCCTGCTTCCAACGGAAACCCTGTTATGTAATTATGTTGCAAGTACAGTGTTTTTGTGCTGCCTCCATACACGCTCTTCACGTACTCCTCAGGAACCCTACCCATTAGATGGTTATTATTCAAGAACAATGTCTCCACCGCAGCCAGAACCGGTGACAATTCACCAGTCAGGAAATTGTGGCTCAGGTCCACGATCGACCCCTCACCGTACATTGATGGTGGTGGTGGTGACGGTGATGGGACTCCACCCGATAAATTGTTCCGTTGCAAAAACAAGGATGAGAGAGTGGGCCTCAGGAGAGAGGAAGGTATGGGCCCACTGAATTGGTTCATGCTTAAGTCGAGAAACTCTAACTCCGATAACGATTGTAGCCCGTTGAGCGGGCCCCTCATCATGTTCTTCGATGCTGACAAGTAACGGATCGTTGACGGCAGCCTTAACGGCAATGCCCCTGTTAATTTGTTGTCTTTCAAATCTAAATGCAGAATCTCTGCTGACACCATTCTTGGCAACTCGCCGGATAACTGGTTTGAAGCCAGAATCATGACTTTCAACTGGGCCAACTCGGTGAAGAGACCTGCCGGGATTGACCCGGTGAGCTGGTTGTAACTCAGATCGAGAGTGTGCAGGTTGGTGAGTGAGGACAATGAACTGGGAATGGGACCTTTTAACCGATTGTTGGTTAATGAGAGGACTCGGAGGTTGCTGAGTCGACCCAGTTGAGGAGGAATAGGGCCGGTGACGATGCCGGGGTAGAGGATGAGTTGGGTTAATTCTGTGAGGTTGGAGAGGGAAGGGGAGAGGAAACCAGCCAGTCCAGGTGTATTAGAGAGACCAGTGCCGAGTGTGAGAATGGTGACTCGGTTGAGAGAGCAAGTAATGCCAGAGAAGGTGGAGCAGGGATCTGGTGAGGTGAAGTCCCAGGCGGAGAGGAAGTTTGAGCCTGGAATGTCCGTAAGGCTGTCTTTTATGGCTGCTAGAGCAGCGAGATCGTTGAGGCTTATCTTGTTTTGGTTTTGGTGGGAGGGATGGCATGCATTGACAAGAAGCAGCAGCAGAAACAGGAAGAGAGCGTGAGGTTGTGGTTTGGCCATGAAGAGAGAGATAAGTTAATGCGAGGGAATGAAAGAAAGAAACGAGGCTCGAGGTGGGACTGAAACACCACCGAGGACTCTCTTGATGGGCAAGAGGAGCAAAAGTTATGGCGGGTTTGCGGGAAGTTTAGAGATTGCCTTCTCAGGGCTCTGATTCAAGAGTCTCAATTAAGAGGACTGCTCATGGAAGCGTGTGCTTATAGGAGTGGAGTAAGAGGGGAAAAAAGGGGAAAGAGTGAGGGGGGGCGGGTGGCAAGAGGTGTAATAGATTTTGCTGTGATTCAAGACAACTTCTGCAGCTTTTGGAGAAATTCTCGGTGTGGTGGGGTGGAGGTGATGTGTGAGATTTTAAGGACAGGGATAAGAGGGAGGAGGCATGGGCGTGGGAGTGTAAATTTGTGTTCCAAGTTAATTTCACGTTTGGTAACTGGTGGTGACCGACCAACTTGACAGTTGACCGAGCTGGGGATTGCGGAATCCATTTTAGAGATGTGGAGAAACAGTTTGTGACTACGATTTATTAAATATTTTTAGCTTTAAATTATATATTAAACAGTCTAGTATTAATCAAAGTGCTTGTGCTGCTCTGTGAGTTTGACTCATCGTAATTTCACATGACGCTGATGTGTACTGTTTTTGTAACCAGAGATTTTCAATCCAGCGTAATTCATAAACCTCGTGACGCCATCATTTTTTTAACAAAATAAATATTTTTTATTTTTATTCTTTATTGAGATGTTCCTTTGGTTTTTTTCTCCTGTTTTTTTGGTTAATTAATAGTTTAAATATTATTTTTTTAATGTTTATGTAAAATAACTATAGTTGGGAAAAGGCTCTAAGCATGTAAGGTAAAAAAAAAATTCTTTCTAAAAAAAATATTATAAAAAATAGTATATAATTATTTTTATTTATATAAGTTGTTATTATTATTTAAAATACTGGTGGTAAGCTCATTTATAAAAAGATAACTTACATAAGGATTTACGAAAAAATAATTTTAACAAAAATTTTGTATTAAAGATCTATAATTATAATACCCTACATAAAAGTGTTAGGACGTAATAGATGGCTTGTGCTTAAAAATATAATCTCAATGAATGATAATTTTTTATTGAAAATTATACTCGAGTATGAGTTTTTTCTAATCTGGAAGGATTAATAAATGAGTTTTTTTTTAATAAATATTTTTATATTTTTTATTACAATGCTTTTCTATTATTTTTTCTATTTGAAGATAATATTTTTTTCTAGTTTATTTTTTTATATGGTATTATTATTTAATTTTTTTCTATATAAAGGGTTATAATATTTTCTTGTCAAGTTTCTTTTCCAAGTGAAACAAATGCTAAGCAAAGAGAAATGGAGACTAAAATCATTGGTTCAACTCGTAATTTCAATAATATGACTAAACAATACAACAATAATAAATAAATAACAATGAATTTTTTTTTTAAATAACCACATCTAAGCCATCCTAAAATATTAAACAACTCAAAAATAAAATTAAAAGAAAACAAAAAAAAAAAAAGAGAAGGACCAAAGGTTAAGGGAAAAAAGATTACAAGGATGGTCTGATTTTTTTAATGTGTTGACATAGAATTTAAGGGTGAGAGAAAGAAAAAAAATAAAAGTCAACATCAAACACAATATATGTTAGAGATACACGTTTGTTTCTGGTACTGAGGTTTTAAGAATTTTCAAAGTTGTAGAAGTATCCACACACGCTATCATTTTCTATCAAATTATATATAATAAATATAATTTATAATAATATCTCTAAATATCTTTGAAATTTATAATAAAACTAACATAAAATATTGAAAAAAACTCTCAAGTAAGAATTTTGTTTGTTGTCTTTAACTTTATCAATATAATTGTACTATTTTAAAAAGAACAAAAAATATTCTTTAGCTACACGTATTAAATTAATTTATTTTAAGGTTAAATTAATAATTTCAATATATAAAAAAGATGAAATTAGATTGATAATTTCATATAATTTATAAAAGGTAATTATATTAAAGGGAAATCTTATTCCCCAATGCCGCTCCAAAGATTGTTTTGTCCAGGAGCAATTTCGTAATCACATCAATAAAAAGATTCATTCCCAGTAACTTTCGTAGAAGATTTAGTTTTTTCTAATCATATAATTTAATCTCTAAAGAGATATATATTTTTTTTCCACACCAGCACATGCATGAAATTGATAGGTACCTGCATCCATAGCCAAAAACAAGGCAAAGCAAGTTATAACTATATACATATCGAGAGAGAGAGAGAGAGAGAGAGAGAGAGAGAGAGTATTCCTCATCCGTACTCAGCCCACTTCCTGAAAAGTTTCTTCGTTTCTTTTCCTCGGAAAGAGGTTTTTTAGGAAAATTCAACCTTTAAAGTTTTGGTCGTGGTCTCCGTGCTGCCAACTCAAAGATCAATCAAAGTAGTAAAAGTGCCATAACTGTCCACCTATTCACCTGCTGTATTTTAATGCATTAATTTTAAACAATGCTCCTGATGATCTCTTAATCCACTCCTTTTCTTGAGAAGGAAATGCTTCTTAATTAATTAAGTGCCTAGCGATACCATTTGCATAGCACCAAGACGTGTTTCTGCTCTTCAGCCGTCCTGTGCTTTCGTTCTTTCATTGATAGAGAAATGCTTTCTTAATAGCTTCAAGGCCATATATGCACAGTACTTTATTCTAAAAAGAAAACCTGAGAACAATGTTATATTCGTGCACTAATTATTCAATTTAATGCTGTTCATATTATAAGAGTTGGGCAGTGAGTGAGTAATTAATCTGAAAATTACCATCTCAATTCCAGCTTGCAGACAAGAGGACGCCTCCTGCTGAACTGAGAGGTTTCTGGGTTTGTAATTAAAAAATCGAAGGAGACAAAGGGGATTCGGACATAAATTTGACCACGAAATATTAATTATAATACATTAGCAAACGATCGAGAAGACAATGGTCTTAACTAAACTCCTTAAATTCATTAGGCGGGACTTAATAATTCAAAAATAGATGGCGGGCCATTGGATTCATGTATAAGTTATACATGGTTTGTAGTATGTGGGATAGCGCGGAGGAGAAAAGGGAGGTGGGCTCGCAGCTGCACATGGAAGAGAGGAGTGGTGGGCATACAAAAATGTTTGCCACTCATGCAAAATGGTTGGACACGGGTAGATAAGAGTACACGAGCAATGGTGGGAGTTGTATGCGCATGCGTAGCTAGGTTAATATTATATAGGACAAGAAGACAATTGAGATTTGCTTCTATTTCAAGGCAAATGGGCAGTGCCTGTGGATCTGTGCACTACCAAGTACTAGTGTGTGAAATACTCCTCCAGAGATGGATTGCGTTGCGTGATGTTACAGACATACAGTTGGGAAGATTCCCCCCAGCCTCCTGGTGTTCCTTAACTAGAGTTAATGGCGGAAAGATGAAAATTACTGCTACTGTGTATTGACGATGGGTGGACTGGTAGAGAGTCTTCATAGTTCATACTCCTCTCCTAGCATGCATGCATGTACGCTTCTTTTCTTCTGTTCATCTAATAAAATAGTCAATAGTCCTCCTGATCCGATCATCCTTGTTTTTAATTACTGTATACCAATACTAGAAGGGCCCATGACGTGTGTGGATCGATGAATGTCCCTCACGTCATAGCCTTCTCCCCCGTGGCTCTTTGTTCATCATCATCATCAACGTTTTCTTGATCTCCTCTCTCTACTGCCGTGCCAAGAGCAGCGAAGTTTTGGACCAATGAAATAAACGGAGCAACTTTTGCTTCAGCTCAGTGGTGGTCCTCCTGCTGCTGCTGCCGCCTTCAGTTGATGTTCATGCAAAGCACACTGGGCCGCGTGTTTTCTCTTAGTACAGTACGATACAATACGGGAGCGAAGGCCCAAGATGAAAATAACAAGACATTTTCAAAACAGGCAAGGCCTGCCATCGCCTTAACACCAACCGGCCCCTAAACCCAATTATTGAACAAGCAGGGATTCATTTTTAAAGTGGAAAGATAAGGCATTAATAATATCGCGTGGAAGGTCCAAGAATCATCCACGTGTAAACAAGAAGACTAAAGCGTGAATCTAACGTCCGCCCCCTTTGGAGGAGAGGAGAGGAGAGGAGAGTACACTAGCGCGTGTGTTGGTTGAAATTTCCAAGGCCGAATCTTTTTTATTTTATATTCGAGAAAAAAAAAACAAACAAAAAAGGGGAAGAAGAATTCTAGTGTAGGAGTGTCGTTTGTAAGCAGTCCTTTCCTGAAAGTTTGTAACTCTTAACGATACGACCTCTCCCTGCCTATCTCGCCGCTTCTTTGCTTTGCTTGCCTGCCTTCCATTCCTTTTATTCTCAGATTCTCAATACTCTCATCTTTGCTTCATTGTTGGTGTTATCATCATTGAAATTGGAACATTCTCTCTTTGTCTCTGCCTATCGTCACTGTTGCAACCTGCAACTCCTAATTACAGGTGCTTTCAAATCCCTTTCCTCCTTCATTTCGTCTGCATGTTCTTCTTCTTCTTCTTCTTTACGATGTATAGATCCCTTAGCTTCAGTTTTTGTTCAAATCTTCTCTCTTTCTCTCAATAATAATAGTAGCAGCAACACTTCTGATATGGATTTAACCGAGAATCTCTCTTTTTTGTCTTGATTTTTAAGTTTAATTAATGGGTAAATTAACCGATTTAGCTCTGAGTGAGTAAACCGATAGAAGTTTTTGCGAAAATCGTCAACTATATTTTTTAATCTGATTAGGTTAGGTTATGCAAATGCAAATCTGAGGCGAGAAAGCTTTCTCTATGTACTACAAATTAGCTAGTTAGTTGCCACTTTTTCAGAGTGCATTTCTGATTAGTAATTGATCAATAATTATAATTTTTTTTTTTTGATATTCTGGTTATAACTGGTTATTATGCTTCAAAATAACACTTTTAATGTTTTACTCAATACAAAGATTGTGGTGCTCTTTGATTGCATGCTGCAGCATATGTTTGATTGGTGCGAAAACACAACTTCAGAATTCACTGCGGTTTCTAACAATTGTAATGTGCAAATTTGATGGATGGTTAGGTGACGGTTTCTTGCACACTGCATATGCATGCGGTTTTCTAGTTTTTGATTTGGTAAAAGTGAATCAGTTATGCACAAGGATAATAACAACACCGGTGCACCATCAACGCCTATTGCTAGGCTCCGGCATCGCAAGCGTTCCAGTGAGGTTCGTTGCTCCAAGTTTGATGTATTTTTTGTTTATTTAGAGAACTGCTTATAAACAACATAGATGTGCTGGATAGCTAGAGCGGTTTCCTTCATAAAAATGAAAAACATGGATTTCTATAATGAATCTTCTGTTTGGTTTCTTAGGCTGTTGCAGACGCTAGTAAAGAAAATGGTGGCCGTTTACTTGTTAATGATCAGAACAAATACAAGTCAATGTGGATCCGTGCTCAATCCACAATTTGGATGATTGGGAGCTTTGCGTTTGTTGTCTATATGGGACATCTCTATATTACTGCCATGGTGGTTGTCATCCAAATCTATATGGCAAAAGAGCTCTTCAATTTACTTAGGAAAGCAAATGAAGAAAGGCAACTTCCAGGATTTAGACTATTAAATTGGTAGGCAGGCTAAATTTTATTTTCAAGTTAAAAATTGTGTTTTTTTATGCTGTTATTTTCTCATGATTAAGTTGCATTACAATCCTAGTTTACTTTTAGATGCTATCTATTACATGTCTCACATAGGTTTGCCTGTTTCTCCTATTCCTGTGTCAGGCACTTCTTCTTCACTGCTATGCTATTTGTGTATGGTCGCATACTCAATCAACGTCTTTACAACACTGTAACCTCAGGGAAATCCTTGTATCAGCTAGTGATCAGCCTAATCAAGTATCACATGGTTATCTGCTATTCCTTGTACATTGCAGGTTTGTCGTAGATGTTATGTTTGTGCTTTATGTAAGAGCCTATTCCTGGCATTGCAAATTTGTTCCCTTTGCAGTGGCAGTTTGTTTTTGGCATTCTTCTGGAATTGATATTATAACTTGTAAACTCAACTCAGGTTTTATGTGGTTCATTCTTACACTGAAGAAGAAGATGTACAAGTATCAATTCGGCCAGTATGCTTGGACACATATGATTCTAATTGTGGTGTTTACACAGTCATCTTTCACTGTAGCCAACATTTTTGAAGGAATTTTCTGGTAATTTTTAAACTCTGACTGGAAGAGCTTTTCTAGCTTCCTCATTTGGCTATAGTGGCATGCATCTTTTTTCCATTTTGTGGCATGACCCCTGTCACTTTATTCTCCCAATGTCTGATGAAATCCTTTCCAACTTATTTTAACAATGTCTGGCTTTTCTATTGCTCATTTGAATGAGTTTGGAACTCCTGTTTGCTGAATACCTAGAGGGCAGAATTATGGAATCCTTTCAGAACTAAAATCCAATTGTTTCATGTCATAGGGCAGGAAAAGAAGGGATAAAGAGCTATATGGTAATCCTTGTTACTAAGTTCATGACACATATAAATAACAATGAATGCTGGCTGCTAAACAAAATCCATGGAAAAGTTGTATTAGTCAATGAGAGCATGTGGATTATGGCATCATGAAGTCATCTGCTGCTATTTTGTCCTTTCATTTTTCATGTTTTGTTTCATATTTGTTTCTTGTGGTACAAAAATCTTCTTTTTTGTGTGTGTTTAACAAGCTTAGTTTTCAAACTTATGGTAAACACTAATGACAATCCACAGCTGCCAATTTAAGTATGTTTGTGTACCATTTGATCTCCTATGCTATTTTTTATCTTATGTTACTGATTGCTTTTTGATTTTGTTCAAAATTTGTCCGCCTCATGTTATCGATTTTTTGGTGCTCATGCATAATTTTCTTTGTGCAATGTAGGTTTCTTCTTCCAGCAACCCTTATTGTCATCAATGACATTTTTGCATATATATGTGGTTTCTTCTTTGGAAAAACCCCTCTGATCAAGTTATCTCCAAAGAAAACCTGGGAGGGATTCATTGGAGCATCTATCACAACTATGATTTCTGCATTTGTGGTGAGTATGGTTTCGCCTTCCTTTTTGCTGGACAACTTTTTGGGAATAAAATTAATTCTAATCACATTTTTCTGTGAGGATATACAAGAGTTATAGATGGATGTGGCTATGCTCACTGCATCATCTTGTGCTTTTATTTTATCTGAACTATGTGAGGGTTCCAACCATCATAGTCACATATGACTCCTTTAGTTATGCTTATTCTGTTTATTTCAAATCTGGAGCTTTCCCAATTTTTATTCAGGTGATTTTATTATGTCCATAATTTGTATCTCAAAGTTTACGAGGTTCATTGACATTTTTCTATTGTATTGATTTTTGAATGCATTAAATAAATATAAAATCAGAAAAAAAAATTAAAAAAAAAATTCCAGCAGTAAATAAATAAAATATTAGAAAAACAACTAATAAATTTATTGTTTGAACCTTTTTTTTTCTAATTTTTAGTCAATTTTTATTTTACAAAAATTGTAATAACAGAAATCTGACACTGTGTCCCACCCTCCCTTTAAAAATCAAAATTAATGGACAAATGCTGCCTAATGGATCAAACCTCAGGCATCCAATTGCCCATATTGTAACCTCAAGGCTGCCTTTGTCAGAAATTTGTCATTAAATCAAGTGTGCTACAATAAATGATGCGTTTAATTGTAAACCATTACTTATTGCTATTTTTAACTAAAAATTATTGGGGAAATGATCATGTTTTATTTTTTAGTCCCTTTTTGCTGTGAGAATTGTCATGGCCATGCTCATCACCTCATAAGTATTCTTGGATAACTGACTCTATGGTTGTTTATGCAGCTTGCAAACATCATGGGGCGTTTTCAGTGGCTAACATGTCCAAGGAAGGTAAATTGTTTTGACCAAATGTAAGTTATTACTGCATAATAGCCTAATAGGTGCGTTGTTCACTGTAAAAGAAACTTGTGGCTTTGCAGGATTTATCAACTGGTTGGCTGCAATGTGATCCTGGGCCTTTGTTTAAGCCAGAGTATTTCACTCTACCTGGATGGATTCCTCAATGGGTGAGTAAGCTGACATTCAATTAGGCCTCAGATAGTTTTGAGCTATGGACTTATCACACACCAGAGGTAATCAACCTCAAAAATATTGATCCATTCTTGGTACAGCTCGAACCGTGTTGAACTTGGGTCTTGAATAGGAATGCATCTAGCATCTTATTTTGTTCTGACCAAAACTTTTTACATGTTATCTTGGTATTGTGTTTTTCTTTCTGAAAATTGATGCGATTACCTTGTCCTAGAGCCTTTGATCTGTTACCTGATAATTCCTCCACTATAAACCGGCACCACTAATGTAGCTGTCAACAGTTTTGAATGCTAATTTTGTTAATCCATTTCAGCATTTCAAAAGCAGTTCCAGGAAGAAATTTGGAAGTTACTGGACTGTGTTTATGTGAATAACATGTTCTTGTTCTTATTTAGTTCCCGTGGAAGGAGATCTCCATTTTACCTGTTCAATGGCACGCTCTATGTCTTGGTTTGTTTGCATCAATAATAGCACCTTTCGGAGGCTTTTTTGCAAGTGGCTTTAAAAGAGCTTTTAAAGTAAAGGTGTGCTCTTGTTCTTTTTGGCTCCAGAATTGAGGGAAAAAATGATGTTGCGATGCATGACAGGCATTGCAGATGTTTATATGATCTTCTAACTAGTTTTTTTTCATTTGCAACAGGATTTTGGCGATAGTATTCCTGGTCATGGAGGGATTACAGATAGAATGGATTGCCAGGTAAGATATAATGAAGTTTTAATTGTTTATATAAATGGTAGTTTGTTTATCTGGGAGCTCTTCTCACCCCCCATGTTACACTCATTGGACAATTAACTGGCAATGCCCAAAATACAATATCATGTGCATTTTACTACTCTCTCAGTGATTACAAGTGATTGTCACATGATGCATATTAGTTTGCTTGCTGCATAATTGTAGAAGTTTTAGCAACATATAAATGGCTACTGATTCTACGGAGCCATGCATCCATGTACATCATCTTCATATTTAAAAATCATTTGATCTGATAATATATGGATATAGTCACGGGATATGATTACTTGGAACCTTGATTTAGACCAAAACTTGTACTTTTGCCATAAACAGAGAGATACTAAATAGCAGAGATCACTTCTCAACCAAGAACTACAAAATTCAAGGTGTTGTAAGTTTATTGAAGAGTAGATGCCTGTCCTCTACTTTTTGTTTATCTGTCGAGGCAGATTTGAAAATAAAACATGTAAATCAATAGTGTACTTCAAGTTCAGTGTTGGTGTGCCATGCATGCCACAGCCACGCATTTTTTCTTATCTGATTAATTTGATACTTTGGTATAGATGGTGATGGCCGTGTTTGCATACATCTATCATCAATCATTTGTTGTGCCTCAAAGCGTCTCTGTTGATATGCTCATGGAACAGGTGAACTTCTAAAAGTTGTTCATATTATTGGTTCATATTTCTATATATGTTCTTGTAGATCAATGAATATCTGTGTGCACTGTGTTACTGTTTTGTAGATACTGAGAAGCCTCCCATACGAGGAGCAGTATACCCTGTACACGAGGCTTGGGGAATTGATCCAAGGAAGGCCGACTTGACATCCTTAGATTTGCATAGCCTGCATCCATAGCATGCTTTAACTCCTGCCAGCATGTTTCGTACAAGGTGGCCTTGCACTGAAAGGAAGAAATGTTTGTATATGGTGTCATCTTTCCTATTTCCGGTGGACACATTCTTTAGGACATGCACTCTGTATAGTTTTAGCAGATTATTATGCAGTGACACTTAGAGATGGCAATGGATATTATCGGGTCGAGTTCTCACTATATTCATATCCTATTCATTGCTTATCGGGTAAGAATATTTTAGATATTTAATACCTGATAGGGTATTTTTTTGGGTATTCATTGCTCAAGTACGCTTTATTATTTCTTATAAAATAAAATAATATATATTTAAAAAATATAAATAATCACGCATGTATGTATGTGTATGTAAATAATATCTATATTATACCCATTCATTTGGGCTGGTTTAGACAGTATTTATCGGGTTTTTGTTAAATTGTCATCGCCGGAAACACAATGAAATGTATTGGTGCTGTTGCTTCTTCTCAGCGGTACAGACAACTAACTTTCTACCAAGACGAAGGAAGTGCAGATAGTGTTTTGAGGCAGCATTCATAGAAGCCTAGAGATAAGACTTTGTTGAAGTCAATTGTACAGTGCACCATGAATCTGTTAGCGTACTTCAAATGAAGTACAGAAAATTGCAGTTGTCCATCACATCTTGGATGCCTGATGAGTCGATGTTAATGCGAGTTGTGGCTTTTCAGAACATCCTTGAAAATATGAGCAGGCCTTCATTTTACATCGTATGATTTTTCACTCTTCTACATTTGGTCGGCAGTGCAATATTTTTTGTTGCCTTTGGCATTCTATAACTTGTCTGTGAATGACCTGTGAATGTCATTATGATTTTTTTAAAAAATATTTTTTATATTAAGATATATTAAAATTATATATTTTTATTGTTTTTTAAAAATTATTTTTAAAATTAATACTTCAAAATCATTCAAAACATATAAACAAATTTATTTTTTTAGAAACACAGTGCAATCCAAACATTCTCTATGTTGACAGTATGCGTCGTGAGGACAGCACAATCTCACCATCCACACCACCGTCTTCATCACGCAAGTGTAGAGCTGAACATTATAATGATAAGAACAACAAAGAAAATAAAAGAAGACGCAAAGTCTTCATAATCTTCAACATTTTTGTTTGTTGAGACATGATTGTCTTCCATGCATCACCACCCAAAATTAACGATAATATGGAGTGCCTTGTGCCAGCAGCAGACTATTTATTTGATTGATAAAGCATGCCGTCCTCGTGCTTTTCAGCTGAAATATTGAGGGATTGCCTTCTTCGTACTCCCAAGGCAAACAAAGGAAGCAGAAAAAATCACCCGTTTTCCTTCAATGGGAAACAGCTCTAACCGAGCTCACTATCAAAACTCTCATCGCCGACCACCTCAGTAATGCCATCATAGGAGAAGTTACACTTGGAAGGAAAAGGAATCACATAGGAAGAATGATCAGGGTGATTAATGATTAAGTTCGCAACTTTCCAATCAGAAACGAGTCAAGTCCCTCAAATGGAACGGGCAAAGTCAAGACTCTTTCAACCAAAATTCATGATTTCTCAGAGTTCAAAACAAATTCATCACGGAATTGTAGGTTTCTAGGACAGAAAAGGAAGCTATCAAAACCCAAACAATCTAACCTGAAACTTCCTGCAAAGCATACAAGTATTGTACATATTCTACTCAAACAAGAACGATTTTCATGTTTGATTTTTATCCACCTGGTCCGTTCAGTTGAACACAATAGTGAATGATCCTTGCTTTCTAGCCTGCCAAAACTCCCAAGTGCCTCAAACAATTAGCAGAGACTAATAATTTCATTGATTCACTTCTTTCATTGAGCCTTCGGTTTCTCAATCTTCACATATGGAAGAACGCCCATAAAATGGACCACTTTGGGGGACCATCCCCGTTGCTGAGCACGGCAGAACATCAAGAACGTGTTTGCAAAGTATGAATTAAAACCCATAAAGACATGCCACAAAGCATGACCCTGTGGGTTTATGGGCCAACTTGATATCTCCTTGCAGAAAATACGATCAAAAAGCCAACACAAAGTACCAATGAGAAGGGTAGCCACATACATCTTTGCAAGCCGCTTAGCAGAGACATCCTGTGTATAAATGTAGTACTTGTACATTCGAGGGATGCAGAGGAGGCAGAGGATCGCATAATGCACCTTGAAGCCAATTCCAAAACGCACCACTGAATGGACAGCAGCAAAAACAGCACCATACAGAAAGAGGAAGGTTGGCATTGTACTGCGATAATGCCAATCCGGTGAGTGGAGGATGTACATATATAGAAGCATTTCCCATACCATGGGGGTTTCATCACTCTGTTGTTGCCTGGAAATAAATTTCAACCATCATCTTCAAGCGTGAATCTCAACAATAAAAAACATTCATGGAAGTTCAGTATACTCACTCCATATAGGTAAGCCTAAAAAAGTAGAGAAAGAGAGAGAGAGAGAGATCTTGTTGATTGAGGGGTGTCATTTCTAAGTGTCAGTGGATTGTATTTCAACAAGAATACGAATGTATTGCACTAAGCCTGCAGCAATGGTGGATGTAGAAGAAAATACATCATGAAGCTGAGCCGTTTTTATCTTTTCAAGCATAACTCTTTTAACCAGACATGTATACTATTGAGAAAGCTATCTGTTGGATGACTGCCAAATGCTTCCATGTGGACTTGAGGCTGAAGCAAAAACAGATCTTTCCACCTACTCTCTTTCGCTCCCTTAAGTCAATTCCTAATATGAACCCTATGCCACTCTATTCATGTATGTAACTCAAGTAAAAAGGATGATTAGATTTTCACACATCCCGAAAAATTCCCTTAGCTGCCATTCCTAATCATGTACCTTTTTGGGCATTGAGCCATCCAACATCATCAATGCCTTTAAATGAGATAGGGTGGGAACTCCAGGATATAGAAAATAACAGAGACATGGAATCTAAATCAACTTTTTGAAGAAAAAAGATACGATCTTTTCTAATAACCGCTGAAAGAAAGCAGCGATGCAATTTTGAGTTTCCTTGCCTTCAGAGGGCAGAATAAGAAGTTTGCACTGTGATGTAACACAAACATTTCTCACAGGATAAGTCATACAAAAGTTCACAACCATTATGGCTCCACGAGCTCAGACTATTTAAATGTTTTTTCCACAACCTATGCACCAGCAACCCTACTTATGTATACAAATGATAATCACTCACATCAATCTTTTTAGAGCACACCATAGATATAGAACCAGGAAGGAGCCTGTCCCAAATGAAAGGCAAGAGCAATGGTTCAAACTGCATCTAATGAACATCTACCGATGATGATGATGATGATGATGATGATGATTTGTGATAAGGACAATTTATTTGTGACTTGAAGACAAAAAAGTAGTAACGGAGCTGCCCGATAAAGACCCCATTGCCAATGTAAACCAACAGAAAATTCAAACTAAAGGAGGTTAGTTAGTCGGGAAATTCAGAATAAATTATCACAACTGCCACCATATGATGCATTCTATTCAAATTTTCATTCATCAAGCTATCAGGTGTTCTACCAGCAAACATGAGAGAACTATCCATAGATAAAAAAATTGTTGAATAAGAGATCATTGGTGTAAAAGATGAAGGGGAAAAAAAACAGAGAGTGATGCTTACACATGTTGCAAAGTGGCGTGGAAAATCATGCTTCCAATAGCAAGTATCATGTTAGATATGTGGAGAACACTAAATCTCTTCTCAAACCGCTGCCTCAATGCGTTTATAAGGCCAATGAGTGCCAAAAGAATGCATGGTATATTAGAGAGGGTGTTGTAGAATTCGGCAATATAAGAAGAATATGCATAATTCTTCTCACAGCACTCGGTTGTAGACGTGACAGGACCCCAGAAGCTCGATATTCCTCCCTCAGCCATTCTCGCTGAAGTATGCTTAAACTTTGAAAAGATTGGACAAATTCTCTAATCTCAGTAGGGTGTAAACAGAAAAGATCAAGTGTCTGCAGATTCAGCAACCCAAAAATCCAGTTAGACAACGTAACAATGGAGAAGATTATTCATGAAAAAATCGAGAGCACGGCCGAAAAATCGCAGGTTTTTCTTTTTCGTTTTGTTCATGTAAAAGATTCATTTAATTTGCGCTCGAAATGTGAAAAAGCGTGCATCTTTGCCGTGCAAAGGTGAAGAAAACAGGCAGGAGTTCAGGGCTCGTAGTAATCTACAAACAGGAAGAGATGAGATAGAACTGGGGTTAAGCCCAACTCCAATGATGATCAAATCTAGTAAATAACTAATCAAGATTTAAGAAAAACAACGATAAGATCCAATCCAACCCATCCCTCGTAATTTACTTTTAACAAGAATGAATGAATCAAGCAAGCAAGATTTACCTTGAAAAAGAGAAAAAGAGAGAGGATATGGTGATGAAATTGATTGTCTGTGGTGGGCTTAAGAATACATGTCTCCGTCTCCGTCTCTGTCTAAAATGAAAGCTAACAGACAAATAACTTAATTAATTAATAATCTGGCGAAGAGAGCTGGGCAGGGAAGAGGAGGAGGAAGGTAGGAGAGGAGAGGAGATTCTGTTTTCGGCATTTCGAGAGGCAAGGCAGCAGCTGCAGCACGCACGATCCAAAGAACCAGAGAAGCATTAAACTCTTTCCTCTTTTTTAATTTAGCGAGGCTACTTTTGACTTTTTCTCGATTGCTTTCGCCGTCGTTGTCTACGCGTTCGTTCTTCCCTCTACGTCCTGCGAGTCAAAAATCAAAAGTGGCCCGCTCTCTCTCTCTTGAGGCTGATGCTTTACAGCGTTTAGTCGGCAAGTTCCCGGGCCTCCATATCATGCAGCATCACATTTAACAACCCAGCTCAAGCCCATTTAACACCCCAGCTCGAGCCCATTTAACACTTCTATGCCCTAACATCTTGGGTCAGAACTTACCATTAAATTAAGGTGAAGTCACCACGCATCCCGTAAAAAGGTTTTGTTGTGTGACAAACTGTGAGAAGCATGTATGCATGTAGGAATATAATTTTCATCATATATATATATATATGATGGAAAGTAAATGACTTTAGGAAACCTCAGTTTAGTCTCAAACAATTAATTGGCTCATTGAATGTAGAGAGGAAGGGAGTGTGTGTGTAGATTAGATTCACTGAACTTGGACATTTGTGTGTGTGTGGAGACATCCTAAGAACACTTCACTTGTCTTGTTAGAAGAGCACCGCGGCTATTTTCCACGTCCAAGAATATATATATAGGAAATTAAGGGAAATATGTATCCTTGATCTTGATCAAGCGTATCATATAAAGTATATTAATGTATTGTATAAAATATATTATTATTATTGTTATTGTTATTTTTATTATGATCAAGTATCATGCATTAAAGTGATATATATATACATGTGTGTGTAAATGTTGGGTCATGATCAATAATTAGTGTAGAATATACAGACCTATCCATGCAGGCGTCCCCCAAAAGGAACCCAATCAAAACCTTTTTATAATTAATTAAAAAGAAGGGAAAATAACCGCATGTGTGAGTCCTTCAAGTGAGTGAGTTGTGTTGAGTTAGACTCAAATGATAGATTAGAAAACGTATTTAAAGAGGAGAAGAAGTAAATAAACGCACGCACATCCGGCCGGGAATATGCCGCCAGTGTATCGTTTTAAGAAACAAAATACTGAAAATCAAGCAGCAGCTTCTCAGGCAGCCAAATTTAGATGGGCGCCGACAGGCAATGCACGCGTGCCAATTAGACAATGAACCTAGACCTTAAATAGTAGAGAGATTAACGTAATAAAGTCCACATACACACACGGACACAGTCATGGTCATAGCTAGTCCCGCACACTTCAGCCCTATCCTGCCAGTTATATATATAATTGTCTTCACAATATCGACATCTTCGTGTCGCCCTTCCCCTCCCTTAATCTGAATACATACAGCACTGTATCACCACATCTTAATTTACACCATCTTCTTCCTGAAGTTTCTGTTTAATTTCTACTGAAATCATTCTCCTCACACACACATATATAGCATCAAAAGACTGGTTTCGAGAAAGCATGTACTAAAAGGCGAGGAGAGAATCAAGAAAAGTATATAGCAGTGCTGCTTGTCAAGGAAAAATATGGCTAACACTGGCCCGGTGAGGTTCGAGAGGGTAGCTGCAGCTTTCAACGAGGCATCTCGGGTTATTAGGCTTTACGAAAGTGGTGGGAGCGAGCACTTCTCTCCCGACAACAGTTCTGCTGATCTTGTCAATTCTTTTATTGAAACAGAATATAGGAATCAATTTGGAGGTACCGGAGGAGATCAAAACAACAAGGGTCATCGAGATCGTCTTGAAGACTCATCGGATTGCTCTTATTCTGAAAACAAAGAAAGGTTAGTGAATTTGCTGAATACCGTAGATGACGCGAGAGAAAAGATTTGCCAAGAGATAGGGTTCATAGGAGAAAGATCATCCCAAAGCTTTAAGCATAGATTGATGTCTCGTTTACGTGACCGCGGCTTTGATGCTGGTGAGTGCATTTTCCCTATCTAGTATACACAAACAAACAAATTTATGTTTTTCCTTCTCGATCTGTCTTTCTATTAATTCGTTCTTTCTCTTACCTCTTATTTCTGCTAAAGGCATTTTGTGCTGTTGCGAAGAGAAAAGACATCAAATTGATGTTATCTTACTTGTTTTTTCTCGTGTCAAAACTATATATATATAAAAAAACCTGCAATACCAAAAAAAAATGATGCCTTAATTTGCTTAGATAACTTGTTTTATCTCATATGATACATACCATTTTTTTAAAAAAAAATTAATGAACATACGAATTATTTGAATATGTACGTAAATACAATTTTGCTGCAATGTCGGATGCCGACACTTATCTTGAATTGGCAATTTCATTTATTAACCATTTTGACCAATCAAAATTAAAATGTAGTAGCAATGTTACTTATTTGTCATCTAATTTTGTTCGCAATCTGTCCTTGTAAAGGTCTTTGCAAATCACGGTGGGAGAAATTTGGGAGGCATCCAGCAGGAGATTATGAGTATGTGGATGTGAATGTTAGTGGAAATCGCTACATTGTTGAGGTGTTTTTCGCAGGAGAGTTCGAAATTGCTCGTCCCACCAGTCGTTACGCTGAATTGCTTGATGTTTCCCCCCGAGTGTACGTTGGGACGCCTGAGGATGTTAAGCAGATTGTGAGATTAATGTGCAATGCAATGAGAGAATCCATGAAAGCCGTGGGAATGCACGTGCCACCTTGGAGGAGAAAGGGGTGCTTGCAAGCAAAGTGGTTTGGTCATTACAAGCGGACAACATTAAATGAAGTGTCAACTAGAACGTCGGGATCGAAGTCTGATCCCGAGGGCACTCCTGCAAAACGAGCTACTGGGTATGAGACTTTGCCAGTCAGAGTTTATTACTGCAGAGATGATTTCGCAAGTAGGGTGGACTGGGAGTTAGCCATTTGACTGCTGCATTCAGAAGCAATGGCATAGACAGGTGATCAACTGATCATGGTCGTTGCTAATTTAATTTCCAGAAGAGTGCTTTGGTAGCTACCACTAGCTAGCCAAAGGCCAAGGCCAAGGGTAAATTAAGCAGTGTAGAAGGAAATAATAGCATTTGTTTCTTCGGGTTGTACTTTTGATGATTTAGTTTTGTAACTACCTCCCATTTGGGAATCTTAAAGGGAGCAATTTTGCTTCGAAAGCGATAAAGACAAGGGAAGGCACTTAAGTTTGGCGTTCTGCTAGTATTAAAAACATCCACATTGAGGTTTGGCATAAATCTCCACAGATATCTCCATCTTCTTGAAAGCACACTGGCAACTGCTGCTGCTTCAACTGTATATAATGATAATATGAACGAGAATTTCATTTGGAAAATTTGCACATAAGACAACTGAGCTTCACACCCCATATGAAATTAACATGGTTTATATCCTCAAACAGTGCAGGACGTGTCAGAAACAAAATCCCAGATGAAATTGAAATAAAAGGCACTTCCTTTCTCAGTGAAAACGTGAAGAAAAATCAGAATTTATAAACCCATAAAAAATTAAAGCAGCTTTAGTTAATAAAACAAATAATTAAAACACAAAATCACAATAAACAATCAAATTTCAACTATTTAACCATTATAAGAAGAATGAATAAACACCCATAGTCCTCCTCTTTTTTTAAAAAAACAAACCTCCTTTCCCAAACTTACTCCCCTTCCTTCTCTTTCATACTCGGTATAAACCATCTATCATGTTAAGTAAACAACTCCTTCCCCCTCACTTCCAATGGACAACAATCTCGTGCCGATTCTAACATCAAAAAACAACCCCCACTTTCCTAAAGCTCCCTTTATTGGTTCTACTACCTCCGCTTCCCTGCAAACAGAAAGGGGAAGGGAAGACTAAAAGAGGGATAGGAGTTTCATGTTTCAATGTTGCCCCCTCTGCTTTGAATAAAAAGAAGGAAAAGGCCAAGAGAGAGAGAGAGGTGATTCTAGACGGCTCACCACATAATTTGAGATAGAGGGAAAAAATAAAAAAAGACTTGTAAACAAAAGTGGGAAAAACAGTCTTGTGTGAGTGGGTATACAGTGTTTTTCCCACACCAATTGTTTTTTTCTGTAATTTAATGCTGCAATTATAACTGTTATGGAAGTGAAAATTAGGCAGCAGGTTAGAAAGGCAAACATCTATGGCTCTTGTCTATCGCTTGACTCTTTCTTTCTTCCATCAGTCCTTTTTCCTAACCCGCTGGAGCTAGGAGTCCAGGCAAAGCAGTTGGGCGGTAGAGGCACGGGCAGGAGCTTCAGTTGACCGAGCGGATCCATATGCACCTGTGGCAAAGACAGTGGCATGCTTTCCAAGTCAAGAGCTAGCATCGGAGGCAAAGGTTGGGAAGGCGCGGGTACAAAACCATGGAGATTATTTTGCCAGCAAGGTTGGATTGAAAGAAAGCCTGCAGCCAAAATAGGTTCTCGTCACAGCAGTAATAAATCTTGCTTCTCAGGGGCATCTCAAGGATCGGGTAGTGCTTCCTCTCAGGTTTGGCAGCCACTACCTCACCTCCCACGCCCATCTTCATCAGCTCCTTCTGACTCTCGTTCCTGATCTCCATGCCAAATCTGCAAGCGATATCAGGCCTTGGATTGCTTTAACCGCATTAATTATTCTTTTCAATGGTTGCAGAATCCAATACAACTCTTTTAAATTAATATCAATAGTACGCGGACAATGGTGCTAATATGCATGTTACCTTAAATATTGCTAATCCAGTTTGTCACCCTTATAAAGGTGATACTTCTGTGGGCGTAGATAACGGCACATGTTTGCATATATCTCATGCAATGTTTCTATTAAAACTCTTTTTTCTACTACTCCTATCTTAAATAATATTGTTTATTGTCCTCGAGCATCAGTTTATTTTCTCTTTATTAATAAATTTTATCGAGATAATAATATTTTTTTTAAATTTATTAATTCTAATTTTTTTGTTAAGAATATTTCATTGAAAAACATGTTTTTAACAGTAACAAGTGATAATAAATTATATCCAATTAATTTTTATTAACTATTTATTTTATCATATCATACTTTTATAATGATTATCGGTATGAAAGCTTCTATTTTTATCTAGACCATTGTTTTTCAAAAACTCTTCCTTGTGTCATTTTTTAATTTTTTTTTTCAATTAGTGATTTCATAAATAAAACATCAGTTTGTGTACCTTGTCGACTAAATAATTGATTCTTTTTTGATTCATCAAGAGAATCTAGTACTTTATTAGAAATAATTCATTTTGATGTCTAGTCTACTTCCACACCTTTCTTAAGTGGT
Source organism: Populus pruinosa (assembly GCA_026413675.1). Taxonomy (NCBI): domain Eukaryota; kingdom Viridiplantae; phylum Streptophyta; class Magnoliopsida; order Malpighiales; family Salicaceae; genus Populus; species Populus pruinosa. The sequence goes on from CM048595.1 coordinate 162,418, forward strand.
TCTCGTTATTGTGTTATTTTTATTTATGATTTTTCTTGTTTTTATTGGATGTTTTCTATTTCAAATAAGTCTTATGTTTATTCTATATTTGTTAAATTCAAACTTTTAGTAGAGAAACAATGTCAATTCACAATTCGACAATTTCAAAGTGATAATAGTATTGAATATTGTTCCACCATCTTTAAATATTTTTTAAGGGATAATAGAATTTTTTATCGACTATCATATCCTCACACTTCTCAACAAAATGGTCTCTTTAAGAGGAAACATCATCATGTTATAGATATGGGATTTACTCTTCTAGCTCAATCAGGTTTATCTAAGAAATTTTGGGTTGGTGCTTTTCTTACCGCTATCTTTATCATTAATTGACTTCCTATTAAAATTCTTAATTATGTTTCACCATATGAATGTCTTTTTCATTTTCCTTTAGACTTCATATATTTTCAAGCATTTGGATGTCAATGTTTTTCATGTCTTCATCCTTACACAAATGATAAATTATCATATCATAGCATGCCTTACATTTTCATTGGTTATAGCTCCAATCACAAAGGATTTTAGTGTTTCAATCCTCCCTTCAGACGTGTCTATATCTCTTGAAATGTGATTTTTTATGAAGAGTAATTTCCTGCACACTCTATCATCACATATCCAACTACGTCTCCTTCTTAGGTAAGTTTCCAGGTCTGTTCTTCACTCATTCTTCACATATTTTCTCCTTCCCTAGCAACTTCCTCACCTATCCAGGTTCTTGTTAACCTTACCTTATATGATATCCATACTGTTCCAGTTGTTAATTCAAATGAATTCCATCTTTACCCCTTTTTCCCATCTCTCCATTCTAGCTAACCTGAGTCTTCTAAATCCATTCCCATACCTAGTGCATCAGTTCTTAGTCTTTCTTCTGACCACCACCACAATGCCATCCTTAACCTACAACATAGTGTCCTGTCAACTCATAAGCCTTCCACAAAAATAATCACTAGATCACAGATTAATCATCATAAGCCTTGTGAGTTTCTTGATTTTCATTTATATTCCACTCGTCACCCCCTTTAAACTTTGTATGCAAGTCTATTTTGTGTTGAGCCCTATTCCTATTCTTAAATAGCATCTATACCTGAATGCGTGCTGTAATGGACAGTGAATTTCATTCCTTGTTATAGAATGACACATGGTCACTATGTTCTCGTCCCCCTAGTAAGAATTTGGTTCCATGTAAATGGGTTTTTAAACACAAATAATGACCTGACAGCACTATTAAACGTCATAAGGCTAGGTTAGTCATTGTGGGATATATAGAGAGAAGTGGTGTTGATTTTCTTAACACATTGAGCCCAGTCATTAAGCTTTTTACTGTCCAAATGGTACTTGTCATCGCTATTCCTTTTAATTAGAATATGCATCAACTTGATGTCTCTAACGCCTTCCTTCATGTTATGTTAGAAAAGGAAATTTCAGTATGTAACTCTTACACGCCCTGACATTGCATACTTAGTAAATCAACTCTGTCAATACATGCAAGTGCTTATTTTTGCTCACTAGACAATAGCTAAATGTGTGCTATGATATTTAAAACACACATTTGATTATGGTCTCTTTTAAAGACATGGTTCCTTTGAAATCAATGCCTATTGTGACTCTGATTGGGTCGGTGATCCTGATGATAGGCACTCCACCTATGGCTATGGTGTTTTTATTGGGTCCAATCTCATATCTTGGTCTACTAAGAAACAACCTGTAATGTTAAAATCCAGTACTGAAGCTGAATACATGTGTTTGGCTCTAGTTACAGTTGAGGTGTATTGGTTGAGAATGTTGTTGTGTAAGTTGTAGGTTTCTCTTACTTCAGCTCTAGTTGTATGGTGTGACAATATAAATACCTTAACTCTTGTCTCCAATCCTATTTCCATGCCTAATCAAAATATATTGAAGAGGATTACCACTTTGTTAGAGAAATGGTGGCCAACAAAGATATACTACTTTAACATGTTCCCATCTCTCTACAACCTACAAATATTTTTCTCAAGAGACACAAGGTTGATTGGTTTTGTTACCTCTGGGATAAATTTTCTGTGATAAATGTCCCTGCTAGTTTACAGGGGAATGATAAGGATAAAGTTCACAATACTAAGATTGATGATAAACATTGATATCTGTTACCTAGTGTTTCATTGTTTCTAGTTCTCTGTTTATTTATGTCTCTGCAAATGAATCCTTTTATAACTACAACTCTTATAAAGAGTTTTCATTGTAACATACTTTACGTGTATATATATGGCTGAGAAAACACAATTTTACTCAAGCAATTTCAGTTGAGATTTAATTATTTTAAAGGGCATTTGTTAAAGCTTGTCCGCGTGTTTTCGCTTATAGAAAATACTTGCATTTTTTTTTTATCGATAAAGACTATTCAAACGATAGCTAAATAAGAAACAAGATGATGTTTTAAAATCTAAAATACATAATTAATATGTTAAAGTATTTCAATTTTTTAATTCAAAAAACTCCTTGAATATTTATAAAAACAATTGCAATCAAAATAATTTAAAGATATTTAATATTAAAGTTAGTATATTTATAAATAAAATATTAAATAACTTAAAGTAACAAATAATTTTAAAGAACCTTGAATTTAAGGATAAAAATATTTATTTTTAAGTTTTAAGTTCGTTAATACTCTGAAATCTTTATATATTTGTTTTAGAAAAAAAAAAGTTTGTGTGTGATTTACATGTATAGTTTAGAGAATATTTATATTCTATGAATATTGTCATTTCTATAAAAAAGAAAATTTTTGAAAGTCTTAACTTTTAATAATATTAATGAGAGGAGCAAAAAAAATCTTTCATATTATTAATGAGATTGCATGCATAGAATCTTTAAAAGATTTTATTTACATTTATAAGTATAAAGAAATCATTATCATATTACATGCAATTATTTTTTATTGAGAGATACGATGATTTATTATGTCTTTAATTTTTTATATTATAAATGATCATTTATAATCAAATATAAAGTTTTATAATTGATAATATTTAAGTTTTTTATGACTGAAATGTTTTATCAAATTCATATTACTTCGAACTTGAGTAACTATCAAGTTCAAGTACCTTTAACTTGAGTGTCCATCAAATTCAAATACCTTGAGTTTAACATATATGTAAAACTTATATCATTTTAAATTTAGTTGTTTATCAAATTCAGATATTTTGAGTGCTAATATTTACCATACTCATATTATTTTGAATTTGACTAATTATGAAGTTTATATATATTGAATTTGATCAAAACTAAATATATTGAATTTAATATATTTATTAAATTTATATTATTTTAAAATTAATTTACTATCGGTTAATATATTACTATCAAATTTAAATATTTTAAATTTAGTATCTTTATTAAGCATACATTACTGTGTACTTGACAATTAATATATAATTAATTATCAGATTTATAATTTTTAGGTTTCCCATGTGATCATATTATATTATTGTTATTGTTTAGTTGAGTGAACTTCAAATTCAAACAAAGTCCATGTTGCTCGGAATTAACTATCTCTCAAGCTCATTAAAGTCGATACATTTAACTAATATTTTTAATTTTAAAAATATTTAAAATAAAAATTTTACTGGTGAAAGCCGGGTCACCTAATTTCTTTTTGTTAGACAAGTGTTGTGGTGAGGGATATGGCTTGGAGATGGGATGGATAAAAAGAAGTTCAGAACAAACTATTAATATAAGATCCTTTTGGCCCATGAAAGAAGGAATATCGCTTTCAAAGTGATTAGATGGGAGATGCTCGCCCCTTGGTTCTGCTTTAACATGCTCCTCTTTTCTGTTCTTTTGAAATGTGCAATGCAAGAAGGGAGAGAGAGAGAGAGAGAGAGAGAGAGAGTGTGTAGTCACGGATAGACGCAGACTGCTGGGAACGTGACGATTGATTGATTGATGTAAGAGAGGGGTCTGTTGATAAGGCTAAATCCTATGCCATTTCCCTCTGCTCTCCCTTTTAATCTAATCTAATATATCTCTGTCAAAGACAGACAGACAATAATATGAATAGATTGTGAGAAGCTCGGTCAGCAGATCAGTCAATCGGAGATGGGAAAATCCACCTCACACAACAGCCGGCCAGTTAGCATCTCATTTGATATAGCTACAGCCGCTTTGGCAATTCAAGGAGAAGGCCATTTTTGGGGTGCTTCCCCTTGGTACATGTAGCTTACCCAAAAACTTCCCAATACACTAAGACTTGAATGAATGAAAGCACCGTGACCGGAGAAGAAAAGATGTGAAAGCGGGCAGGTGTGTCTTCCCGGTGCTACAGGCTGCTTTTTATATCGAGTCTCTCGCTGGAAGAAACATCTGAACCGCACATCTAAAGCTCCATGCGAAGCTTGTTTATGTCGCTCCATGCTGTTGCCCTGCCCATTGAAAGATGGACCAGTTTTCCTTTTCCACTAAAAGGCCCATTCAGAAATAAAGTCATTGGACCACCTCCTCTCGTAGCAAAACCCTCTTCGTCTTTCCAGATGGCTAATGAAATCTTCAAAGGCAAAGCAGCCGCCGAAACCAATAATTGGATCTAATATCGGCAACCTCCCCTCCCCTCCCCTCCCCTCCTCTAGAGGGAAAAAGAGATAGCGAAAGGTAAGGTAAGGAAAGAGTCAAGTTTTGAGCTCCCCAAAAGAGTTAACCTTTATATTTATTACGTAACCGCCCTCGCAATCCTTCTCCATTCACTGCTGGTAGACATAAATAACCCCAAACCGCGTTCGCAACCAAACCTTCAAAAGCCCATCACTCCACCCTCTCTCCACGTTTGTTTTAATAAAAATAATAATAGGAGGCAGAGAGAGAGAGACGAGAGAATTTTATTTTCCTTTTCCTTTTCAATTAGCTAATTGTACAAGAAGGGAAAGGATAGGAGAAGGATTACTACTAGTAGTAGATCAGGCACCGGTTTGAAAGTAATAATGGAAGGAGTCGGGGCACGGCTGGGGAGGTCTTCCACTCGCTACGGGCCGGCCACGGTGTTCAGTGGGCCGGTGAGGAAGTGGAAGAAGAGATGGGTCCATGTCAACCCATCATCCAACCACAACAGCATTCACTCGCATCACCATAACGCAACTAATGCTGCTGCTGCTGCTGCTGCTTCAGCTGCTAATCATTCGAGCTCTTCTAACGGTAATAACGGCTCCCATCTATTGCTTTACAAGTGGACCCCTTTGCCTCAATCCAACGGTTCCTCATCTACTACTAACCGCTTCAACGGTAATAATATTAATACTACTAACGAAATTGCTAATCTCTCCAATGGCGACGTCACCGAGGAGCCTCCCAGGCGTAAATTCAAATACATCCCGGTATTGTTTTTCATTTTCTTTTCTTTGGTTCAATTGGATTATTTTTTTTTCTTTTTAGTATCTTGGTTTTAAAGATTACATGGGATTTTTTGGAATTAGGTTGCCTGATTTAGATCTGGATCCTGGATGAACAGTGCCTTTTGTTTTCTCAGTAAAACCCTGTCGTATCAAATAGAGGAATTCTGGAGAAAATACTTAACGGGTTTTGTTAGATTGTCAGGGTTTTACGAGGGCTTTTTGAAAGTTTTTGTTTTTCTTGCTTGCATTGATGTTTATTTGAGAAAAGCGAACTAAAATAACAAGTGCCCATGGCGATTCAGGCTTGCACAAGGGACATTTCGGGCATGATACTGAAAAAAATTGCAACTCCAGTAGGATTTCAAAGCTATAATTCTCAGTCACCCTAGGACACTGTGGACTTGGTACCGAAAGACTGCCTCACTGGTAGTATTTGTAGATTGTGATGTAGACACTTTAACTTTCTGACATTCCTTTTCAAGTCTACTTTAATTTGCTTTTTGGCTACCTTCTAGAGTTTTCAGACATTTACTTGGGTATAGATTCCATCCTCATTCTATTGGCAATATAACAAATATTCCATTTCGTGGGTTTTCCCTTATCCCAAAAGGTTTTCCTAAGTTAATTACGAGGAAAATGACATTGTTGGATAATGTCAATTACACTACAGGTAGTTACAGTTATAAAGCCTTTCAAGGATGCAATTGGTACAAGAAAACTTGCATGAGTTTTACACCTGTAAAGCACAATACGTTTGGTTATGTGGTAATCAGTGTAGTTATATCAGTCAATTACACAGAACATGGAATGATGTTCAGCTGAAATTAATGAGAGAACACAACTGTGTTTATGCTAATTGTCTATGGTTTTCATTTTATACTAGCTTATGCTTGGTTGACTAGCTCAAAAAAAAGGGTAAACTAGAGGTTCAGTGATGGTTCAAAGTAAGGTGTCGGTGGATGCACCCGTGGCCCAATTAGAACTTGGGTTGGTTCGAATTGCTAGGATATAATGTCAATTAACTTTAGGATATTTTCCTTCAGTTCAAAGTATTTGGTACCCATGCCCTTGTTAAAGTTAATTGGCAGTTTGCTGTCATAGCTTGATTTATTTGAATGGTAGTAAGGACAGGACTATTGATTTAGCAATGCAAATACCATTTTTTGGAAAATACAGTTATCATGCATCAAATCCTCTTTAAATCTAATTAGTCTCATGTTCCAAGCATGTTCAATGAAGCTTCAGAAATTGGATGCCCTTGTAGCAATCAATTGAAGGCTTTATTGGAGAGATTTTCAGAGCCTCTTTGCTTGTCCTTATTGAATGCAATTGTTCCTTGTCCTCATGAATAAGAGAAAGTGAGAAACTAAAGCTTGTAAATGATGATATAGCGTGCCTACAATTGTTGTGGGTTCAGTGTGAAAGAAATGCTTTAGAATTACTAAATCACAAGGCAGTAGCAAAGTGTTGTGAGGCTGTCTGTATACTCGCTACTCTCATTGCAATGCGAAGCTAATGACATCTACCCTTTGTTTTTTTGGTTGGTTCGCAACTCAATATTATAGCAAGCCAAGAGCCTGAAAGTTGTCATTTTAGTTTAAGTTGAGTGTAGTAGATCATTAGTGGAATGTCAAGATGTACACATGTCATTTCTATATCTTACATTGCAGGCTTTAAAATCTCTGGGTGCTTAGAGTGATGTCCTACATCATATGTCTAGGGTTACAAAACAATGCATCTAGTTATAAACAAGTTCTGTGGTCACCATTCATCTAGCTTTGGAAGACATGGTGCTTCATTGTGGCATGAAGATGGTACTGCCACACATTTTGAAACAGTTGCGTGGACAAAATTCTTGTATAGTTTTCCTTTTATTCTATTTGTCACAATGTTAAAATGTCGCTGTATTTAATGCACATGAGGAGTGGTTTTTAATTGTTTGGTGATTGGTTGAACTATGTGCCAAACAGTAATTTTATTGAAGATGCTAGTGATAGAGAGACATTGAAATGAAATTGTGATTGGAGAGCGCAAGATTTGGAGACTTTTTTTCCTGTTACAATTTTTTCTTAATTGACTGAAAAAAAAAAAAAACACGAGAGGCTGTCTGGTACCTTCAAATGGTGGCAAGTCAGTGGTGATAATCTTTTCTTAGTTCCTTGTGTAAACATGAGTATGCAGGTGTAATACTTGACTTAAAGCTAAATGAAATATTATAGAGGCCAATAGATCTTCGGTATGGGACCATGGATTTCCATTGTGTTATGGTGGAAGAGTTTTTGGAGATTGTGAACTGTGTAGGAAACAGACAGGAATGTGTACCAAAAGCATTACTTTGGGTTCTATTGTAAGAGCAAAACAAAAGAGTGTGCAAAGTAAATTTTTGGGTTACACATTTTTGGTGTACCCGCCAGTTTTTGCTAATGAAGATGAAATCTTAAATTTCATCAGTCATTGATTTTAGTTATATTCCATGTGGTGTTGTTTTTTCAATAAATCTGGCATTTGTTTTATCATGAATTATAATTGCTTTCAATTCTAAAATTGGAAATGATATAAATACAAAAATTATCATTGAGAATAACATAAAAAAAAACTTTTGCTGTAACAACAAATGATATAAATACTACCTTTGTTTTAGCTTTACTTGTGTCAATAGCAAATTTTTATGCATGCCTTGGTAAAAAAAAGATTTGGTTAGGAGTATCACTACTGTCACATGAATCAATCTTGATTTTATAATAGGAATAAGACCAAGAGATCTTTCCCATTTGTTTGATTTTTTGGATGGTATGCTATTGCTGGCGGCATTCATAGAGATTTTTGCACTCTACATATCAAAAAGAGGAAAAGGAGTATGACAATAGATTAGTGGAGACCCATAGGGAAAGAGAACTCGGCACTGTTGAAGTGGCATACAGTGCCTACCATAAATTAGTATCATGGGTCAAAATGAATTGTTTTAAAATTTAGGGATTGGTATTAAAATGGGTCATAAATCAGGATTTATTGGTACGCTTTGCGATGCTTCTGCAATGAGGCCAGATAAAGACACTAATTTGCATTTGTCTTGTTAACTAAGCTTATTGTCTGTTATTTGGCTTGTCTGACCATGCAGGTTGATTTGCTAGAGAAACAGAAAAAAGAGGCTGAAGAACAAGAGGCATCAGAAAAGTTTGATGATGAATCAAAACCAAGTGATACTGACCCTAATGCTGCAGAGCCAGTTTCCAAGGGTGACAGTGCTGATGAAAAACCTGACATCAATGATGTACCGGAAGAAAATCAGGTGAATGATTAATGTATTTATATTCTTATTTACCATCCATACAGGGTGTCTTGTTTGAAAAGTCCATAAATTCCATATGGCCTAATTTGACACCCACAATTCACTTCTTGCCTTTGCTCGGTATGCTGTTGCTCCACAATATACAGAAGTATTGTGTGAGGAATGTGATGGAATGTTCTCATTTGAAGTTCTCATCGCAAGTTTCCATCTAATTTTGGTTTGAACATACTTCAATCTCAGGATGGTAATCAGGTGGTACGACAAGACCTGAATGAAAGCACTTTGGATTTAAGTCTAGGACTGCTCTCTTGATGGTGACTGGTTCAAAAGACCTTTCCAGAGATGGGCAGTTGAAAAGAGTGAAATAGAATGGTGTCGATACATTGCGGAACCATTTCTTAAGATTATTGACATATAGGATTTTTACCAAATGGTGTATTTTGTTGCGAAATGGGAGACAATTTTCCCTATGATCTATTTGCCCGCCAGTTACTGAGGGAAAGGGTGTGAGTGGCAAATGCATTAACTCTTAGTTCATTTGAAGACCTGTCGTGAGCTGATTGCTCTTGTAAGATGACGACATCTATTTTTTTAATTATTGGACAATTGATTTTCCCCCTTCTTTTTTTCTGGTTTTCTTGAAATGTCATTTGAGACTTGTGTTTTTGTATGCCCAAAGGTAAAACGATAGTTGATTGAATCTTCTGTTCTAAACATAATGTTAGTGAGTACTTTTTCTAAACTTGAAAGTGATGTTAGGATTGATCTATGAACCTGGTGGTTTCTGGTTTCTAGACCAACCACCATGAATTTCATCCGTGTAACTGCTTGGTAAAACTTGGATTGATGCGGGCAGGACTGATGTGCGCACAGGCGGTCTAAATTTAAGGAAAAGCTACTGGTGGATCTTTATTACGTCTCTACGTCTATAGATCTCGTTCTTGTTATTGATGAATCAATGCATGAGCCAATGATACAAGGGAAGAGTGAGAATTAGGTGGTAAAGAGTTGAGTTGAGTTGGAGTTGAGGGGTTTTTTCTATTAATTTCATCTTCTTTTTTTTCGTCTTTTAATTTCATGTATGTATTAAATTCAACGATTTTAATTTAAAAAATCATGAAGGGAGCAGGAGATGATCTCAATCCGTTTTTATCATTGGCAAGGCATGTTAGATAGAAGATGATTGAACCTATGCGACTCCAGGGACAACAAAAATTGAACGATTGAAGAGCAATTTACAAAGTAAGATTTTACAGTTGCTCAAACTAATAAGAACTGCAAAATTATTCACTCAAAAAGGAAATAATCAGCAGATAGCACTTGTGATTATCATGGCTTCAAAAAGCACAACGAAATGTTCTTCAACTTACCAATTGCTGCATCCAAATCACTGCTAAACCATCCAAAGCCTTACGAGAAGGCAGAGTGGCTTCCTTACAGGAGATTCAAAGTAAGATTATTCCTTTGCAACCGCAGCTTCTGCCTCAGAAAAGTAATCGTGCCTGCAGATGTAGAAGTGCTTATAAATCTTTAATGGCAATTGCTAAAATGATTCATTAATTAAAGAATTCAAGTTCTGCTTGCTGTATTTTTCTACTGATTTGGCACATGCTTGTTGCTCCCATAGAAAGATTTGCAGCACAAGATTTGATCACAAAAGATATAGAAATGGAAGTGGGAAATTAAAGACGAGCCACAATTTTTCAATGTGCATGGTGGTGGTATTACTCCTGGGAGATGAGAGGAACTTGAATGATGCAATCTGGTGCCTTGCCCAACTTATCTCTCATCTTTCCAATGTTGATGGAGATCTATTCATCAAACCCAATCAAGTTGATAGGAGGAGTATCTTCTTCCTTCTTTTTAGTATTTTCTGCTATGAATTGTAGAATGGCTATAAATACCAAGGTTATTTTCAATAAAGAACAAGCTTAAAATCCAAAACGGAATTCTCCTCTGCTACGTTTCTTCTTTGTTAAAAAATCCATTGCATTTCTCTGAATAATAAATATCACATCTTCCATTAAATTTCTGGAGGTTCCCCATTTTATATTAACCAGTAACTGATGCATGCACGGAGAGGTATCGTGTTCCTCCTATCCAATCATAATCACGAATAAAATTCAAGATTTTCCATTGAAGGCTCATTCGCAATTCATAATTCAGTTGTTGTAGTAGGATGAATATCCAATGCCATCCCTCCTGGATTCATTTGTAAATCAAAACCCACAGAATCCTGTTCCATATTTCAAATTATTTGGTGGACCGGAGAAAGAAATATATTGCCGCGTTGCTTGCCTTCCCTGTTCAATGGCCTGTCCATACCCGCTGGCCGACTCCTCGTCTAGAGGAGACAGCAGTCATCAGCGCTTCCTCCTCTTGCTTTTCCTTCCCTTGGCCCAACCAATTAAACAACATTCACAAAATACCCTCAGCCGACGTCGTTTATGGGTTCCCCATAAATAAAAAGAAAGCAGGCTGTTTTATCAATCTGCGGGCCCCTCCTTCTAGAGAGAGACTAGGGGAAGAGAGAGAGAAAGGAGGACAGAAAAGAAGCGAGGAGTGGACTATCTATCGCAAGGGAGCACACAGCAATGGATTCCCAGACGCAAAACACATCTCTGCAGCGCCTTCAAAACGTCGAAAAGGTAATCTATTTGTTTAATTGATTTGACGACTTGAAATCTGGTTAGCAGAGAATAGTTATTTGTTTTGGATGGGGGCAACAGACAGTGGTTAGGGTTTTGGAGGTAGCAGGAGGAGTAATGGATGAGCTTTCAAATCCAACAGGTCCTCGAAAAGAATTCATCAACAACCATTGCCGTGACTTCATGCAAATGATCAAGGTCTAACCCCTTCTTCCCCTTTTTGTTTTTTAAAATTATTTTCTTTCAATTATTATAATTTAATAGCTGTAACGAGCAGGATATTCAGTTTACTTTGAGGAATGAAATAAAAAGTGCTTGTGAGTATCGTCCCTTCGAGAAGAGTGATTACACTTGTAGAATCTCTAATGAAATCTGTCTCAGCAAATTGGAACACATCCTTTCTCAATTGGATCTCATCACCCAAACTATCATTCCTCAATACCACCATGCCCATGATTCTACTGCTTCTGCCTCCTCTCCCATGGATTTCTAGGTACTCCCTATCTCCCTGGGCTCTCACCTTTACTTGCTTCTTTCCCTCAATGCAATCTTTATTTTGCAGGTCTTGGAGAGGAGATTCTACTTTCTGGTTTTTCCAGTATCTGTAAGCATGTGCCTTTGACCATGCTGATTCTTTCTTGATCATCAGTTGCTTCACATGTGGGGTCTCAGTGTTGTCAAACAATCACCCTTGTTCTGTTGTTACTGCCACCTTATCTAAACCTCCTGTTTAAATTTTCTTCATCTATCTATCCACTTTATTGTAAGTTTTCATCCTAGACATATGTGCTAGCTCCTCGATAGACTAATGAGCTTTTTTCATACATTATTGGCGTGTACTCATCTATTTATCTATTCCATTTCTGATATTGATTTATCGAGTTGCCTAAATTTTTCAAGCAAGCTCACCATGTCTTTCCCGGTTCTTTTGGTTGTCCATTTGAATATAAGAATCATTTGTTTATACAAATAGCTAAAGAGCGTAAATTAACCAATGATGATTGTCATTCAACTATCCTTATCTCAATATTCTCTAATACTCCATGTAGTAACTACAAATTGACGACTTTAGGACTCCCCTGCATTTAGATGTAGTTCCAGTTAAGTGTGGGGCTCCTCTGAGCTGACAGGGTGTAACAATAAAACCTTTTGCGAAATCATGGGGCTAGCTGGAGATTGTCGGTGTCTGGGTTCTAAGAAAATGAGATGGGGATCATAATGCGGATGATGAAACCTTTTCGGTTGCGGTTATCGCTCTGCAAGACATAGCTTTATGGCCTTGTTGCAGCCGCTACAAATCATGGGCCCAAGATTGTTGGTGATTGGATTTAAGAAAATGAAAGCTAGTATTTGGTGAGCCGAGTTTTGTAACCATCCAAGAGATAAGCTACGTTTGCGCTGTCACATGTTTGTTTCTATCAGCAGAATAGCTCTGAAACTTGCTTATATCTGCGTATTCATTTCATGGAGTAAGGTGAGCCCGTTTTGGTACCCATTTTTTCGTGTCAACACCCATTTCATGGAGCAGAGCACGCGTTACATCAAAACTCACATGGCATTTTGAAATATCAGAAGGCCCTTTTGTATGTAGGTGCGAAACTGTCTTGATAAGGTCAGTCATCCAGCCCATCTTGTAGAAAGCCAGACTCGATTGCTTGAGGCCTTTGTTGTATGGATGCATGCAGTCCCTAGTTGGGTGCCCCGCTCAGCCGAAAAAATGAAATGGGCACTTCTCTTCATTAGAAGGCTTAATAGTTAATAAATCTCAGGGGCCTTGATAAATTGTGAACTTTTGAGAATGAACCCATAGGACTGGTTTCATTGTTGAGGCAGAGAGTGTGTATGGCAAGAAGACCATGGCACATCGACCCAGTGAGGATCTTGCTCGGTCTAGAAAAGGTTTCTAATAGCCCAAACTATTTCACAACAGAGAAAAAAGAAAAAAATGGAGACACCTTTGTTGCTAGTGCGTTCAGCTTTGGTTGCAGCCAGGTTGTCTCTTCAAGCTCGGTGAGTTCCTACGGCATCAATCATGAGACCCGAGTATTCTTCCCTAAAAGCTCCAAGCCCTTGTCGCTTCTTCGTATGCAACCATGGTCCAAATAGCATGCTAACCATAACGGGTTTTGGACTCAACTAAACACATCTTCACCCCCTCGACGTGATGGATTGCCTCTGAATATCTGCGCCTTTTGTTTTCTTTTTCTTTTTTTAGCGTGATGGAGGGTGTTTTTGTTTTGGTAGGAATAGAAAAGAAAATAGAATCATTTATGATTATTTTTATTATATGAAAAATTAATTAATCATATCATATAAACTTTTAATTTAAATATAGATTTTTGTAATTTTAAAAAATAATAAATTTGAAAAAAAAAATGCTTAACGAATATGCCTGTTAAGTTTGGATCATCATAAAATACCAAAAATAACGCACCAACTTCTGCTGATGTTGACAACAACAAGAAAACCAATAACAATTTTTTCATTGAGCCTCTTTTTAAGCATTGTTATATTCTTCATAACTGGTTTTTTTCAACCTATATTTTCTTTTTTCTTTTCTTCCTCTTCTTCTCAAATGATTCAGGCCCTGTCAATGTACTCATCAAGACTCTCTTTGCTTGTCCTGAATTTCATACCACCAAATGGTCTTTACCTTCTGCTCCTATTTCCCCTGTCTCTAACAATGTAAGCTCCACACTGTATTCTTACATACATTATCATCATATATCTTTTTTAAAATTAACTTTGGTGTTTGGGTTAGTTTATATGTATCCCGACTAATTCTACAGACTCTGAAGTTAACAACTATGTAAACCTCTAATAACTCTAAGGTTTATGAGACTCGAACTAGTGATTTCTAGAAAGTAAACGATCATTTGAACTATAACCCTCAAGGTTATCTTACTTTTATTTTTGTTGTTATTAATTATAGAGTTTAGATTTAATCTAGTTTGAGGGTTTCTGCTAGTATTGGTGAATCTGAATGAATTTTTTAGTTATTGGGCCTTCATTGTTATGAGTGACATCAATTTTTTTCTTTTTTTATTGATCTTTAATCTATTAAAAATATTTTTACAGGGCCCTGTTAGTTAATAGTGTTTGTATTTTCCAGACAAGCAATGGTAGAGAATCGTGGTCAATTGTTTAAAAATAAACTTAGATTGATTTTGTGAACTTGTGAGGTAGAGTATGGTAGAATTTTTTGATATTGGTTGAGGATTTATAAGGAGTGGAAGATAGAAGATTGGAAATTTGATGTCTTTTAGTTAATTTATGAGCTGTTATTTTGGTGGCAGGGAAAAGAAAGCATAAGGTGAAATTAACAAAAAAAATTAGATTGCAAGGAAATCATGAAAAGTCTATTTTAGTGCTCCGAGTTTTTAATAATGCACAAGATTAATTGCTTTTGGAATTTGTGATTGGACTGCACATTGAATCAACAAATAGAATGCAACGAATCACCTAAAATAAACCAATTTAATGGCATAATTCACCATTAAGAGTTAAAAAATATCACATCATATGGTACTTCATACTAGTCCTTCCTTTTTTATATATATTATTTACATTGTTTTGTCACAATCCATTTGTTTTGTGATTAGTCATGCCAATTATATGGCTTATCACTTTTGGGTATTGGTTATTTGGTTTGTTCCTCTTATACGTACATGCCTTATATAATTACGTGAGTGTTTGTTATTTTTCTTACAATCTTATTAATTTTGTTGATTTAGTGAAAGAGTAACTACTTCATTTAGTTAGGGATAATTAAGGTCAGAGCTTGTTCAATTCAGCTAATCTCTAACTGGTGATTTAAATGGATTTTCTAGTTAGACAAATTGATCATTATTGTGGGTTTGGGGTTTTATGCATTCTAAGGAATTAATTTGCTTTTTTCGTGGTTCCCTCTATATGTGGTTTTGAATAATATTTTTATAGGGCTTTATATAAGAAAATTTGTTAAATTTTATATGTATGCAAAATTATTTGAAATAGTTGTTGCATGTTTGTTCAAAATGGTTAGGTTGGTTATGGAGGAGAATGGCAAGAAAATCTCATGCTAGCACTTATTCTCTAGAATTTCTCTTAGATTCGAACCTCAGTGTTTAACAACTATCTTTTCTTCCTCTAAAGGATAACTCCCAATTGGCGTTGTTGTTATTTCATTACCAATTATTAAATTCTGTTTGTTACCAATCATTTATCAATTAGGAATGTCATTAGATGAATGGTGTGATATACAATATTTATCATTGTCGATACTGATTCATTAGAATGTTAGAATTTGATGGGGATTTAACAAAAATGAGAAGTGAAAAGTTTGGAAATGTCATGTCTTTTATCAATTTACTTGTAAGTTATTTTAATTTTAACAAATAGAGAGCATAAATTGAACCTAACAAGAAAAGTTAGTGGAAAAAGATGTCACCGAGGAACTTTCTTTCGTTTTAGGTATTGTGAAGATTATATAGGGTATTGGATTAGATATATTGATGTCATTTTCTAGAAAAAAATTTATTTGGTGGCACAATTCATTAAGGGTTCAAGAAAATCATATCGTACGGTACTTTTAGTGTATCTTTTCTTTTTGTTGTTCTGTTTTTATTACTTTATTTGTCTGTTTTAAGATTTTCCAGAACAATCAAGTGGCTTACCACTCTTAAATATTGATGTATTTGATTTACCTTTACCTTCATTATTTTTAATTACTTTTATTTCCAACTTATAATCCTCTTTTTTTTTTGGGTGAAACAAGTTTTAATATAATGTCCATCTATATGATTTATTGCAATTATAGAGTTTTAGATCATATTAATCTTCATAATTTTCTTTTTTTTGGTGTCTTCTTTAGTTATTTAACTTTCTTTTTTTGGTGTCTTCTTTAGTTGTTTAACGTACCTTTTTCTTTTTAATTTTTATTCATATATACTCATAGATGAGCTCATTGTATATGCAACCTTACAAGTTGTTTATTCTAACACTAAGATATTTTCAAATTTCTTGCTTCATGCAACCCATTTCTCTATAAAGTAGTCTGCGGCTTGTCTTTGTAGATGACGCTAAAATGCCATCATGGTTTGACATCCAAGAGATACCTATAATAGTTGTAAGAAAGGTTTCTACATCTTTTCAAATTGGTCTCTCCTAACTACATTCCAGACCTTTTGATCCCAATTTATCCCTTTTGATCCCAAATTATCTATCTTATCTTATAACATTTAACCATTGCATTGAAAAACACTTAGTTTTTTTTGTTGGAAATAAATTATGTTCACAATGAATTTATTATTCATTCTTGTGGTTAGATATTTCTTTTCATGATTAAGATATTTCTTTTTCTTAATTTCTGTAAATTTGCTAGTAGTGAAGGTAATTATGTTTTTTGCCTACTGTTCTTCTTCTTAGCTATCACCAGCCAACTCTCTATCTTTTTCTAAATAAGCTGGAAACTTTTTTTTATAGAAATTTCTATTGTAGGCTTGTATATTGCTACTGCATGGTGTTTTTTGCATTGCTTTTGATTGTTCACAAGCCAAATTATCTTAATCATATAATCTTGAAAGAATTGATATATAATATTTTGATATTATCGCTATAGCTTGATTGAATTATTACCCTTATATTAATGCTTATAATATCTTTTTTCTTTATTTGTTTATGTTTTAAAACATTGAATTCTGTGTTGGGATGATTATACTCATAAAGTACCCATGTATAGAATAAGTTATGCAAGCTTTATTCAATGTTGCATGATAAAGAACCCCATATAGTATATTTATCCATTTTTTTTACTCAAATCTTGAGATGATCCTTACAATACTTTCCTCAAATATCCAAGATGAAAATGCTAATTGCTTTTGATGCCATAACAATTAAGTTGTGGATTTTATGTGCTGTAGTTAAATTTATTTTTTCAACATCCTTCAGGATTCTCTAAAAGATGAAAACCGCCCGTTGAAAGTTGTTTGGAATGTGCATGCAATAATAAACAAGGAAATAGCTCCTAGGACAAATCCTGATAATGAATTTGTGTGTGGATTTAGCCAAGAAGGTCTTTTTATCTACACCACATTGAAAAATGATCTTGGTTTTTTAAAAGGACTTTCAGATTCTAATATCTCATAGATGCCTTGACCTTGAGTAGTGTTTTTCTATACCCAAAAACTTTAGGAGGTGGAAAAATCTTCAATGGATGGTTCCCTTAAATTCTTATATCATGGAACAAATTTCACTAGATGCAAAGAGAGTACTTACAACGATAAATGTAAGTGTTATCCAATCTCAGAGTTGAAATATGTTTATTCCCCAAAATTCTATTCTAATATAGTTTCCACTGTTATCATCATATTTCTGTGATATGAATATCATATTTTTTGTCATCGTATTACCAACTACCTTGGAAATAATATTTCTATCAAGCTTTGTAAAGAGCTTTTTATCATGACTTATATGATTTGTACAACTGCTTTTGATGAACCGATTTTCTATGAATTTTTTTATGGCTAAACATGATACTACAAATAAATGCTCCTTCTGATGTTGATCATCAATAACCTTAGCTTCGGTTTGTTGTTATTAAGTCTTGCATATCTTATTTATGTGTCCTAGGTGACCATACTTAAAACAACATGCATAAGCTCTCCACCAACATTTATTCTTAGGATGATTGTTTTTTTTTTTTTAGTGAGGTTAGGGAGGAAAGCTTTGAGTATTGCTGATTTTATTATTTCTGGTGTTGAATATAGAGCCTCCAAACTTTTTGTTTTGTTTTTTTCTGTTCTTACCATCATAGTTATTTTGAGTTTTGACAAAGAATGCACCCTCTACAGTTCTTTCTTGCCTTATCAGCCTCCTTTGCTCTTTTCCTTGTAGTGCATTCAATAAATTTGCTAAGGTAATGCTTGACAGATCTTTAGAATTTTCTAAAGATAAGATTGTTGTCTCAAACTTCACTGTAATTGTTACTAGAATTTTTTGAACAATTCTAAAATAAAAAAAATCAGTGCCTAGGAATCTTATATTGTTAACATTACTAAGAAGTTTGTTAGAATATTCCTTGATTTTTTTTTATTCTTTCATCTTTTGTAACTCAAATTCTCATATTATGTTCAGCAGTTGCATCCTTTTGATTATCTCATATCCTTCGTATTCTCCATTCAGAAAATCTCATATTTCCTTTGTTGTTTTCAGAGTCATTATTTTATAAAAAATAATAGATGAGACTATTACAAGTAGAGTTGCTTTTGGTTTCGATGTTCTTTGCTTCTTCTCTTTGTGATTTTTTATTTGTACGACAGTTGGATTGTTTGATAGGATTTACACTTTATATACTTGTTCAACTGCTTCCTATAGATCATTAACATTAAGATAGGCTTCCATTCTAACAACCTATACTTGATATGTCACAACTTGAATCTCAGGTTTGTGACTGCAATGTAGGAGCGGTGTTTAAAGGACCACCTACTTACGCTAAGCCTTATAACGAACATATCAAAAGAACAAGCTATTAAAAAATACACAATATTTCATAATCTTTAAAAATATTATATTATTCAAAATTGATAAAATCAAAATATAGTTCAAAACTATTCATCAGTAATTAAAACAAAAACAATAATTCATAATATTCATTACATTGTCAAAAACTAAACTTAATTAAAATAAAGTAATAGTGGAGCTTCTAGGACATCGAATCAAAACTAAAAGGAAAGCCTCATAAAATTAGTAAGGCATACCGACCAAAACTAAAAAAACAGGAACACTCAACAAAGTCCACCTGCTAATAGAAACTAAGAACCTGAAATAATATTAAAAATAAGGGGTGAGTTCAACCAACTTAGTGAGGGAATAATATTCAATATACATTTTAGATATTTTAGATATTAACAGTTTACAAGATGATTTATCTTGATATATATATATATATATATATATATATATATATATATATATGTATATATATACATACTAATCATAATCTAATGGAATACATGCCAGAAATCAGATGACATCCGAAGGTGACTAGATGACACTCAAAAGTGACCAGATGACATCCAAAGATAACCACTGTGAGATGATCAGTTGCTACAGGTTGATACTTCTCTCACTAGCTAGGTATACAGAATACTATGTGCATATAGGCTAACTATTCTCCGTTAGCATGGACTTGCTGACAAGTCTTATATCAAGGCATAATAAATATTTATAGAATCATCAAAGAAATATATATTGTATCAAATAGAATTTAACTCGACAAAATGCAAGTGCAAATTTAAGAATAGATGAGTACTAGAAAAATAAAGCAAAATATATAAATATTCAAGATATTAACTAATTGTACTCATCATATAATAAACATATATATTTATTTATATTATATGCATATTAAAGATTATCCTACTCACTAGGAAGAATATAGATTAAAAAGAATATCAGATGAAAGATCCGAAAAACCTATTAAGGATCGTTAGAGGAACCTACAATAAATATATGATATATACTCAAAAGCAACTCAAAATAACACAAATAAAAAATTCCAATGTAGAAAAGAAAACAAGTTTTAATTTCTTAGGTTTAGGGACTAAAACTATTGTTATCCAAAATAGGGACCAAAACATAATTTTTCCAAAACTGGACCAAACTATAAATACATAGCCATATTGAAATTCTACCCATAAAACATCCTCAATTCTGTCTTGGACGACATAGGGACCAAATTGTAATGTTTTTAAAGTTTAGGGACTAAAATGTAAATTCCTAAAATTAAGGGACCAAACTAAAAATATTCCAAATCAATTATCAAGCTGAGATTCATCATCCTTAGCCTCATAATAACACTTTCCAAAATCTCAAAATACATTTAGGGGTGAAATTGTAATTTTTTCAAAGTTTAGGGATTAGACTAAAACTTTATAGCGAGGTAAAATTGAATTTCTTAACCCATAAAAATTAATTTAAACAAATCAACTCATAAATCCTTATTTTCAACAACATACTAATTAATCACCTAACATCAAACCCTTAATAATTATAAATCAATCTTAACAATATAAACTTGCAATTCTTATAAACCCTAATATCTTCTTTAATCATTCTATAAACAAACTATGATCGAAAGTAATATGAAAGAGAACCACTTATTTGTTATTTCCACCTTTGTTGAACCAAAAACTCAAGATCAAAAAACTAAACTCTTTGATTTGAGGAGGGGAGGGTCACGACGACTACAGGAATTAGAAGAGAGAAAAGAAATTCTCTTGTAACTCTTCCTTAAATATTCAAGTTAACTTAGGTTGGGTTTGAGTTAACTTGGGCTTAGATTTAGACCAAAAGTTTAGGTTTTACATGATAAGTGATCCCATTAAATACAGGAGGTGCAATTGCAGTAAATAACATTTCTAAAAGTGTTATATTTAGATGATAAGTGAAGGTTGTGTTTAGGCTTTTTCAATCTCATAAGTGTTTGAAAGTTGTGTTTAGGATTTTTTAATCTACAAGTCCCTCGAGAAAATCAGCTTTCATATCAATTTGTTATATATATTAAAGAGAAAATAAAATGTTCTAATTGACACATTAGTTTATTAAATTTCAATATAATTATTTATACAATATAAAAAAAAACAAAATTGCAAAATATTCTTCTAGCATATCTCATTTTCTATTGCATGGAATAAAAATAACCATTAAAATAGCAATAGTAAATAAATTCTGATACTATAAACAAGCTCGGATTCGCTGAGATTTTAATTTGTTGATAGAGTCATTCATGTAAACAGTTAAAATACCTGGAATCGTAGATCAAGACTCATCTGCCAAGTTCTTCATAGAACTTTGGGTACTGTTGGACTTGCATGCCTCTGTCACATGTATCGGGGGGTACAAATCTTCAGATATTATGCATGTTGTGGCAAAATGATTCCAGTATGAAGCAGTCAACTACTGGAACATTCTGAGCATTTTCATATACTGATAGTGGATGCTGTAGTTCTTCGAACTTTTCTTCCGTCGACTTTTGTGGGTTGACGGGGTCGTAAAATAAGAAGGGGAACACAAGTTAATGGCTTGAATGGAATCATGCTCCAATTGTTGAATTGTAGCAAAACAATTCTGCTCAGGGATGGACTTGCACTTGCATGGAAGGCAGGAGGGAACTGATAAGCTGGCCCCACTTAGAGCTTGCGGTCACACTGTCATGCCTGAAGACCATGGAAGTGCATGCGTGTAAAAATTATTTCCAAACTAGCATAATTCAAAGGGATACACACGGCTAGTAGACTCAGATTTCTGTTTGGTCGTGGACGCGAATGGCACACGCATAAGAAGGGTGGAAATCATTTGTTGGAACGTATAATAAGGGACACCAGGTGAGCAACACCAGGTGAGCATGTCATGTGACTTACTTGGGATTTGAGATTTTTCAATTGTTATAAGAATATTTATTTTTAAAATTTCATTTGATTTTTTTTTCTCTTCTTTCATGTTTTTGTTATTATGTCAGCCTGTTTCCTCTTTACTCAAACTGTATTTGATCTTTTGATTTGTATATTTAGTTAATTTTAGAATTATTATTATGATCATTTAATCAATTAAAATTATTTTGGCAAAAATCAGTTCTCTTTTCTTTCTTTCTTTCTTTTCTTTTTTCTGTTCATTTTTATCCTGAAGTAAACATTAACTCTTGTGGATTATTTATTATTTATTTTATTTTTAAAAGAAGAAAAACTAGCCCTAATCTGGCCATCAGTGCCACCACCTCTTATTGATGGAAGAGTGGCGTGTAAAGAGGGACATTTAAGTGACTAGACAGGAAGAAGGTCCCATCACATCAGTACTTGCTGCTCTTACTTTCCGTCTTATGATTCACTCAAACTCGGAGTACTGCTGCGGACAGTACCGCCTTCATCTGACAAACATAATAGTACTGTTCACACACTAGCTTGTACTCCTCATGTCCCTCCAAAACTATGTCACCAACCCCTATGCTATCATAGTGTGTGTGAGTGTGTTTTATAATAACCTCTCTCCTTCATCAAATTTCCAAAGTCTTTTTTAACTCCCAGTCTTTGCCTCTGCTAGAAAACAACCCCTCCTCTCCTCTCCTCTCCTCCCACAGCATCCATTCTATCCAGCGTATCAGCTATGAAGAAGCTATACCGTAAAGGCAAGGTGCATCCATCAACGCCAGTAATATCAGACCACCTGTCTTTTCTTCCGGTCACCATCCTTGCCCTCACAGCTGCTCTTTCCCCAGAGGACAGAGAGGTCTTGGCCTATCTTATCACCTGCTCAGGCAATAACAATATCTTCTACAGCAACTGGTCGGATATTAATAGCCGCAAGAGTAGCTGTAACAAAAAGACAACTTCTTACACCAAGAGCAGCAGCAGCAGCAGCAGCAATAGTCATGACCACCCTCCTATGTTCAGCTGTGATTGTTTTAGGTGCTACATGAGTTATTGGATTAGATGGGACTCGTCTCCTAACCGGCAGCTCATTCATGAGATTATTGATGCTTTTGAGGATTGGTTATTGAAACAAGGCAAGAGTAGTGCTACAAGCGGCAACAAGAACAGGAAAGACAGGAAAAGGAAGGGAAACAGTCAAGGTTCTGGTGAGTTGATCAAGAGGCCAGAGTTGAGAACGAAGGACAAGCAGCTGGATGAGACTGATTCAGTGGATGGAAATAGCAGTGGTAGTGGTGGGGGTGAAGGAGTTGGTGGTGGTGGTGAAGAAGGGACGGAGAAGGGGTCTGTCAGGAGGCTAGTGAGCTTCATCGGGGAGAGGATTTGGTCTGTCAGGAGGCTAGTGGTGGGTTAGTGAATTAGATCGAAACAAAAATGGAAAAGGCCTGGTGGATTTGATTTGTCGTAGAACCTGCAGGCTAGTACTTTTCTGGCATTTCAATGTAAGATCATAAAGGGAGGGTTCTTCTTCTTCTTGTTTTAATTTCCCATCCTTTTTTAATTTATAGTGTACAAATATGGCGGCTTAGTTTGGAATCATCAACAATTTTTATGGTTTTTTTTTCTAGCGAATTCACAGACTACATCTTTATCTAGCTAGCTTTCTGATTTACTTGATCAAGTGAGGTGGTGGTTCTCATTGGTATTAGCAGTTTTTGTTAATTAATGCTTAATATTAATCTTGGAGCTCACTGCTCCATTCAACATTCAAGAATTTGATTTAAGAGGAAGACGATTCAAGAATCAACCCTCTTCATTTTTTGCCATTACATTTAGAGAGTTTCCCCCCAAAAACGGCATGCAAATTCATGAAATTTAACCCGGAGAGGAATGCATGCCTTGGCAAATGGTTTCCGAGCTCGTAAATTGTATGCTGATGGCAGAGATGTTAGGGCAAGTGTGATCCCGTAAGTGATTAATAAAAGCCTTCAATCAATGAAGAGAGCTTTATAGGTAGCTGTTAGCTAGGCGGTGTGTGGGGGTAATGTTTGCTTGCTGGTGGGAACGGAATGGAATAAGTAGGTGTCGTCGTAATCGAGGTCGGCAAAAGCATTCCAAAAGAAATCTTCGATTAAAGCAAAGGGAAATGCATGGTCTGTAATTAATGGTTATTGCCTTGAATGGATGAATCTCTTTTTCTTAAAAACAAAAAAACAAGAAGAAAAGACGTCGGGCCACCTTAATCCACCATTCGTGTCACCACTCCCGTCCAAACCTCTTTTCGGTGTTCCCTATGGCCTATAGTGGCATCCCTCCTCCTCCTCCCTATTTTCTACCCTTGGACCCCGTGAACCCTGAAGCCCAAGAAAATGGATTTGGTATGTAGTTTTACACCACATGCATGCATGTTGATACTGGTAATTAACTGGCATTTAGCATGCGGGTTCCTCCCCGATTGGAACCCCTGGCAATACTTCGTTGCGATGCACAAATCTCCATCTAAGATGTGTCCTTTCGGATGCAGTACTGATGACTGCGTCTGTAAAATAAAGAACACAAGTTAGGTGCATGCCATGGCTTGACATGCTCCCTCCTTTCCACTACTGACAAGTCATTTCTCAGTGAAGGAGAAATCAAAAGCCGTATAAGCACACCTAACCATCCTTTTTTCCACCATGAACTATTAATGTAAGCATATATTCCACACCACGCTAGGTATTATAGCTGGGTGGGGAGCATCTCTTGATAGACCAGCAACAACTAACAACCGAAAACATGATTGGGTTGTAATGAAGAGAGAAATATATCTTGATTTCATGGTGTGAAGGACCTGGTCAAGGGTCAGTTCCAGTTGTCATTTCCCACTGAAGCTCATCATGGCTTGTGTAATGGCGTCAAAAAGGCATCTTTTTCGCTGATGATATTCGCACCATCCGCCTCAACCTCTAGCATCCGGAGCTCCTTTTGTTTTCTCCGTATAAAATTGTTTTTTTAGAGTACTTTGTTTTGAAAAATATCAATTTAATTTTTTAGCTATTTTTAATACGCTGATGCGAATCGAGTCAATGAGTTTTTATATTTGGAATGCGAATCTTTGCCTCCACTGTGCTTGCCCAAATCTCTGGGCACATATTCCCATTCCTTAAATTATACTAGATTCCTGCCATGTACTGCCTTTCAGATCCTTTTGTTTTTAATTTCAGTTTGTTAAAACCATGAAAAAAAAATATTAATTGGAGATTTTTCCCTAGCAAATATTTTTTTTTTAAAAAAAACAGAAAGTATTCAAACCACTTTCTTATAATTAAATTATACATGAAGTCATAGCAAGTGGCTCCCAGTCATTTTTGAAGCGTGTTATTTGGAATCAAAAGTTTGAATTGATTTTGGAAATGGTAAAAAAAAGAAGACCCGATGATGCTCAAGGCAGCATCTCTCTATGACATGATGTTACCCATTGACTCCCGCTGCGTGAAGGAATCGGTCAGTCAATATTTCGGTGAGAGTCGACGGCCACAAAGCAACGAGAAGCTCCTCCACATTTACCTTACCTCCTTTATCAGCAGCTAATTCCATCGCAGCTGATCTTTGCTCCCATTTTTGAGTGTGACCCACCTTGGGATAAGTTAACCTCCCTGGTTTTGACTTGGTCTTGTGGTCTTAAATTCAAAGGAACAAAGAGTGGCCACATTCCATACAAAAAGTCCTTCATAATTTACTACAGTTCATAGATCAAGCAGCTTGCATCTCCATCAATTTGCTTCGTTGGATAAGCCAACTTCTGGTCTCATCACAGTCAAAAGTTAAGAAATTCATGCATGCTTAGGATTTGAGGTTGAAGAACTAAATATTGTAATCTACTCTGAAAAGAGTAACTCATGATGCCCATGCTACCACTGGAAGTGTCATATCATCCTGCTTTTCTCAATGGCATGTGACCAAGCTGCCTAAAAGGCTCTTTAATTGACACAAAAGCATATCGACACCATCACCCATTATTGCAGAGACCACCTTCTTCTTTTTTTCCCTTTTTTTATGGATTTTAATTTATTTCTCTTCTCGGTCATGAATCAACTTCCAACTACTTTAGTGAAGCAAAAAACATAAACAGTTAGGAAGAAGACCAATATGGAGACAGAACCTGGTCATCAAAAGCAACGACACAGTGTAACGTAAATAAAGAATCTAAAATACTGGATATGAAATTATTTAGAACGCATGGGAAACAACTAACAACTGTTTGGATGATGTTACCCTAGGACAACTGATGAGAAAATCATGGAGAAAAAACCAAAAAGAAGAAGAAGAAGAAGCAACAAAATGCTATATGTATCAACTATTTTTATTTTTAATGGATGCTACTTGGACATAATCGATTTTCTATCATGATTTAGGGCTAAACCTAACTTTACTATTTGTATAGAAAATGATGATCAATTATTAAGGTTGAAAAATGGTGGCATTAGGTGGAGTTTCGTATAACTGGATTGCTAGCTATCATAGTTCCAACCTGCCTAACATTTCACCTGCTACAAGGGAAACAAGCCTTCAAATCCGGGATACAAACTGCAAAAAAATTTATTCAGAAGATCGACCCCTCGAAGTAAAAGAAAACAATGATGTATGAGCTTAATAAATATTGAAAACAACATTGTTATTTATACATTAATGCCAGGCCTATGATTGAAGGATCTAAACATAAAGTTTATTTTTTTAAGCTTCCAAGGATGGTCCACAGCATACCGGTACAAAATGGATACGCCACGCTATCGAACTTCTAGCATCACAGCAGCATCCATATCCAATACTCTCTTCCCTATAGAATTTGGCGTTCATTATATTTCTTATGAAGTGAAACAACCTTCTATGGTCAATCAAAATTAGGAAACTGGGACCATTGAAAAAACCTTACTGATTGATATGCCTCCACCAGACCATAACCTCAGATGACTGGAAGAACATCATGTGCAAGTGAATGGCTATAAAGGACTAGAGAGATGGCAATACCTTGAATTGGAGTTAAGCATGTACAGTTACAGATGAACTCATGGATACACAGCCTTTCAAGCGTTCCAGAATGACATTCCGGTTGACAAGTCCCGAGTGTGAAGTAAGAGGAAGGCCCTCTTTGACACATTCATCGTACTTCTCCAAAGCAGAAACAATGTAACTGAAATCTGGTCGCTTGGATGGGTTGGCTGCCCAGCAGCGCTTTATCAAGTGTGCAAGTGCAGGCTGGCAACTAGCAGGCAGTGGAGGCCGCTCGTTCTGCCAAAGAAGAAAACTAGTTTACTAAAGCTGGTGTGAATCTGTCCTGTTATCCCAAGTTCTAATTAATTACATTCTGTTCTGGGATGTTATACCTAGCAGAGGCCTTTCATATTTCAAATGACCATAAGGTCATGTTCTTATGGTTATAGCCCCTAACATGACCAACCATGAGGTTCGGTTTTTATCAACCTTCAACATGGTTCAATTGATGCCAACAAATCCTATTCTTGAATGCACAGATCAAATGTTCTTTCGGAGTTCTACAGAGCGGTACAAGTTCTAACCAGTAACCTCATAGTCTTACCCCATACACCAATGGTATTTGTCTGCCATTTAGATTCTTCATTGAAACAAATTTAACAGAGCATTAACTGTCAAGGTCACAGCGCATGACAGATGAAAAACATTCAATTTTGAAAACAGTAGTGCCAACATGTAGTCAGAAGCCCAAATCTTTTCACAGTATCACGGGGAGAACAGAATTAATCTATTCTTCCTGAGGGGAAAATGTTTCAGATAAAGAAAGAAGATGCTCATTCTGTTTACAAGCCTCAAGGATAGAGATCATTAGAGCGGAAAATCAACATTGTGTGACACACACTCTTCGAAACTTGTATTTCAAATTGCACTAATCTAAGCAAGTGCTGCCGCAGTAGTTATCAAAGGGATAGCCATATCATGGCCAGCATTTTGCAGTGATTTGTTTATAGCTAGATTCTGGAACTGTTATTTCTCACCACTTCTAAGTTCTCAGAACTTTCACTGTTAGAACTAGAAAACAACACCGTCCAATGTTATTCTTCAAAGACAAAAACGAAATCAAATGAAGCCCTCCATTCATTATTACTGGTATTGGTTATCCAATGGTCACCAATGAGTGATTTCACAAATAATTTCAGATATCATCTTAATAGCAAAAATGAGTGCAAAAGGGATGTGTTCCTAAATAAGATACATATTTTGAAATTAGCAGATGATCAAAAGCATAGCTAAACTAAAAGAACAGATAAAATCTCTTTCCTTCTCCTGCCAGTTTTTTTCATGCAAGAAGAGACAATCTTACCATTTTAGATGATTTTTCTCTGAGATTATAGATCTCTTTGGCCTTATAAACAGACGATTAACATGGGACGCTCCCACTGCTTCAAGTTCAGTATTTATTTTCATTATGGAAACATCAAACTTTAAGAAACAAGAAAAGCATGCAGGAAAATCTTTTTCAATGAAAGCCTGTAATTAGCAAATGCTTGTTGATTTGAACAGAAAACATTTGCATACCTTCTCTGCTACAGCAAATGCAGCTTGCACAGGGGTCATTCCTTGAAAGGGAAGCAAAGCTGTAGTTAGTTCCCACAACACAATCCCAAAACTATACACATCAACTTTCCGGGTGCAATGTTTCTCCTTGATCATCTCTGGTGCCATCCAGCGGTAGGTTCCCTTGTTCCCTTTGGTTTCTTGGCACTGTGTTTCTAGACATGATGTACCAAAATCAGCAACCTTAACCCGCATTTCATCATTTAGAAGCAAATTATTTGATTTCAGGTCTCTGTGGATGACTCCCTGTGAATGAAGATACTCCATTCCTCGTGATATATCAAGAGCCAATCTCAGAATTGTTTCTGTTGAAAGTGAGTATGGCTCTTTCTTGTTGAGATACATCCTCAGAGTTCCTTGTGACATGTACTCTGTGATGATACAGTACACAGGTGGCTTTTTACAAGCTGCAATGAACTGTAAAGAAGGCAGTTAGCCATCTTGCTATAAAACGTTCCAATTCTGATAAGCTATCACAAAGTGACACTGAGATCAGTTATTAAAGGAACATGCTTCCTCCACCTATTGGCAATTGAATAAATCAAGATCACTGCTATACTTTGTTCTAAAGCATTAGTAGCATGAGAGATCACAAAATCAGTAAAGCTTCAGGTTGAGGTACGAAGAACAGACACGGATAAGAAATATGAGGTTTTTATCAAGCCAGTCCCGCGGAAATTTGAGGCTGTTTCCAAAAATCAGGTCACCCAGTATGACATCTTCGAAAGCTTGAAGACAACAAAGGATGAGAAAGAAAGTACAGTAAATTAACAAAGCTTTCACATTGGAAAAGATTTCCTGCTCAAAATCAAATTACAAAATTAAGCATGTTAGACAAAATTGTTTTATAAAATTAAGAACAAGCACTTGTTCAGCCAAAAAGAAGAAGAAGTATCTAGCCAGTGCCAGGAACCACTGATTACATTTATCAAACAATACATACATGAAAAAAAACTCATATCTAATTGATAAGAACGCAAAACAATCTTAACAAAGTTTTCACATAGGAGCACAAAACCAAGCATGTTAGACGCAAGAAACAGTTCCATCAATTTAAGAACAAGTAGCTATATCATAGTTTAGAGAACACAGAGATGCTGCAGGATTCAATTATTACGTTTAATTATTCATTAACATGCTAATCACATCAACCAAGCCATTAATAATTAAAAAAATAAATTCTTTCGCTTTTAATTAAATTGGAATGCAAAACCACACATACCTGCACTATATTGGGATGAAAGAGACGCGAAAGCAGAGCAACTTCACATTTGAACTGCTGTTCAAGGAAAGCTCTAGTCTCCTCCTTTTGGGTTGGAATTCTCACCATTTTGACAGCAACCGCTCGCTGCTTGTAAATTCCACGATAAATCCTACTATGAGCTCCAGAGGCAAACTTGTTGCCTATAAATAACTGCGAAAGGTCAGCAGTCCATTCCTCTTGGTCCTCCTTTGATGCCTCCCAAGTCTCTACATTCTCCGATTCCAAAATCATAGACCATGACTCCAAACTGTCAAATCTCTTCCTCTCCAAGTTCTCCATTTCAGAATTCGAATGGGATTTTGATGAGGAAGAGATTTTTAATGGTTTGCTCTTTGATCTTCGAAGTCGAAATGCACGGAAACATGAACTCGCCATTGAAGAACCTCCCTTGTTGTGTTTGCTATTAGCGCCAAAGATAGGGTGTGTTTTTTTTTTTTTTGAAAGACGCAAAAAAAAAAGTGTGTCAAAACAAACAATCAAAAGGAGCTTTCCTCCTGAAAGTGTGAATTGATTTTAGAAAGTGCATGAACTGATTCAAAAACATGGGTTCTGTAGAAAATTGAAAAATAAAAATGGGTTTTCATGAATTGATCAAAAACAGTACAAGAGACAGTCATGCACACATTCATCAGGTTTTTTAGTACACGGAAAAACAAGTCAAATGACGACTTTTCATGATGAAAATAGAGAATATAACTACTGAAAAACAAACAAGCAAAGGCAATGGAGTTTTATGACATGAAGAAATGGAAAGTAAAGAAAATATAAAATTCATGAAAATGCAGGGGTGTTATTGTTGCAAAAAAAGGAAAAAAGAGAGAGAGAGAGAGAACAGAGGTTTTCACGGCAGGTCAAGAGATTAGGTCGTTTGGAAGTGGAAAGATGGATGAATTCAAAGCAAATATTTCAGGGGGGTCTCGTGAATGCTCCATTCAAAAGGAAAGGAAAAGGCCTTTTAGTTTCTTGAGATAGCTATAGAAGCAGAGAGAGAGAGAGAGAGCTTTTTTCTGGACAGAATCCAACTCCTCTGTTTCTGCTGCGTCTTCCTTGCTTGTTCCTTTTATCGTCATTAATGCTAAGTGGCCACAGTTGCATAGATTGGGTTTCATAGTTGATCAGATGATCCTGATTGATAAACATCATTACTCCACTTCTTCAAGCAAATCCTTGCATCCCCATGTTAGGATATTGAAAAACTCAGACTTCAGGATAGATTCCATCTTTGAATTACTACTATTTATGTACCACACACAAGTGGCAATTACAGGTGGGAAACCCTTGATAGGACAAGTGGCGCATCATTCACCATCTGACACCACTTTCTGTTCTTAATTATCTTCTCTTCTTTCGGAGGATATGGTCGTTGCTACAAAGATTTTATCAGAGAGAAACAGTTTTCAAACATTCAACGGCGTGTTTTGCCGGGCGGTTTACGCTGAATTAAAAAAAAGAGAGAGGGTATTTTGTAAATTAATTGCTACCGCTGATACCATCTCATGAAGGTTAAATAATTGATCATATAGACTCTTATGTTATGGTCTTATGATATGAGTACGATAAGGTGATGTTATGGATGTCTGAACTGTTCTTGGCTTAGGATTTAAGGTAACTATGGATTTTGATAGCTGTAAATTGTAAATGGATCAGTCGATATGATATGGAAATGAATTCAATTAACGTAGGCTCTAAGCCAAGGGCTATTGGCAACGGCTTTCGCAGTCTGCATGTGATTTGCAACGGTAAACGATGTTACGTCCCATAGGCGGCGAACATCATCTCTAACACCACTAGCTAGCAACTAGCATGCGAGATAATGAGTACATACTGATGAACATATATATATCACTTCATATTCTGATTTTATTTTATTTTATTCATATTCTAGCTAATGCTTTTCGATTTACGCTAGTACTTCTCAATTAACTCTACCTAAAATTCCCACGTAATTTGGAAGAAAGGAAGGAAAGGAAAGGGCCAAGTGCAAATTGTACTCGTGCTTGCCAGACCCATGATCACCACTTTATTCCAAGCCATTTGAGCTTGAATTAATTTGAGGTGGAGTTTAAAAAACAAGTTAATTAAAAATATAGCTTCTCTTTCTTTTTATTATGGTACAAGTATCAAAGAATCAAAGCAGGAGTTCTTCTCCCCTCCATGACTGGCTTATAAGCTAGGTCTACTAGTATTCCATGAGTGTACAGGATAGGCACTGTGAGCATAGAATAAGGTCAAGCAACAAGGACGTCGTTGTCCAAACAGCAATGAAAGGAACTTGCCCACCTCATTAATTCTCAAACTCTCTTTCACACACAGAAGTATTCCTTTCCTATCTTTTGATGATCAGAAACAAGGGGAAGAGATTTTATGATTTGTATCAAAGTACCAAACAAGTTGTTCGTCAATTTTACTTCTTTTTCTATGCTGCACAGTTCTCATGAGCATGCAGTGATCATGAAACAATTAAGATTGATGTGGATGGTCATTGAAAAAAATCTCTTGCCCATGCAGTTTCTTCTCAACTCGTATGGAAGTGTATGGCCAAATCCATTTGGGACCCCAGCTTGATACAATCCTCTGCAAGTTGTGGGTGCTTGCCTTGTCTGTGTCAGCTATTTCTGCCATTGTGGACTGGATGGGTCCTGGGAGAGTGCTAAAGAGTCAAAACGTGTTTGCAATATATAGAGCTCGCCCTTTCATTTGATGTGAACACGCCGAGGCAGGACCAATAAGAAAGGATAACAATTCAATTTGGGCAGCTTGAAGAAAGGTGTAAATATCACTTCTAGTGGCCCAAAGCCTGGGGTACTGTTGATAGGCTTATAGACAAGATGCAATGCTTCTCAAATCTTTCTTCTTAGGTTTGAGGCCAATGCATCTGCCAAGTCCAGCTTGACCTTAGCCCAGGAATGACAAATTAAGGTATCCGTTGCACAAGACCTACGGCCATCATTATTAAATTGTTAAAACTCACGTGCAACCCTACCGATAAGACATGATAAATATGTCCTAGAAATCATCCAAAAAAACCTGTGTTGTTCAGAGTCTAAACCTCGTGTTAATATACACAACTACTGCAAAATCACACCATCCATTTCCAAACAATATTGGCTGAGCGTAGCAAGAGCAATAATCATATTGTGTGCCTCTTATAACCATGTTGGCTGAGCTGAAAGTGATTCTATTACTACACTTAAATCCCGTTTGGTACTGGAGAGATTGCTGTTATATTTGCCTTTGAGTATAATCCCTAACAGCACAAGAACACAAACAGTAAAGCCCCACATAAAAAGCTATCGCTAATTAAATGGAGGGTTGCAAGTGAGATTTGCAAATGACAACATATATGCTCACGGTAGAGAACAAATAATGTGATAGTTTTGTTTAGCGAAAATGGCTAAGCACAAAAGGAAGTGTAGAAAAGAATCCGGTGCCATTAAAAGGGATGGAGAGAAACAAGAACACCTTGAGAGAGAGAAAGAGTGTTACAATATATTTACATAGCAATACAAAACTACTACAAGAAATTAAACTATAGAATTCTTTTGTATTAAGGTAGTTTTTATGATGGTTGCGGTTTGTGTGTGTGTGTGTGTGTATATATATATATTAACAAAGAATTATTACTGAATTAATAGAATTCTTAAAAAAACAATTAATTGAAAAGGTCTCTCTCACACACAATCTTATGATTGACTAGCTACAATAAAAGGGCATATAAATCTCGAAGTCTTGTGTTTCCTTGACAGGATCTTGATAACGAGCACTTATATATACATAAATTAATCAAATCATCTCTTCTAAATGAAAGAGAAAGTGACCCCAGTTCTTGTAAATACATCATTTATTTTTACACGTCTGTGTGTATATAGAGAGAGGGTGGTCCTGGCTCTGAATCAAGAAATCCCCACATCTCTCGGAAGAGGAATAAGACTTGATTTTTCATAACGTGAGGTGGAGACCATCTTCCACAAAATGAGCCTCCCCGCAATCAGGTCTTGATAAATTGGGTTCTGCCATGCAACTATCATTACCCTTTGTTCTCCTCGAGAGTGAGAGAATATATTAAAAATAAAATTTATATTACTTTTATGAATAAAATACTAACCAAGAGACTTGGTGCGTGTTTAGCAATACAATGCTACGATGTTTTTAAAATATATATCTCAATTAAAAATATATTAAAATATTGTTTTTCAATTTTTTTTTATTTTTAACATTATCACGTTATAAAACTTCTAGAAAGATATTAATTTGATATTTTTTTAAGTAAAATATAATTTTAAAAACATTTTTGAAAACAAATCATTCCTGCTTAAACACATCAAGACTCACAAATTAAATGATTTCTTTTCTTACCTCCAACCAAAGCTCCTGGAAACAAATATTTTTTGTCTTAATTTCGCTACTAATCTTTTGATTAAAAATAGATTATGAAATAAAAAATTCATAAAAATTGGAGTTTTAGGGTTTTAAACTTTAATGATAAGAAAGAATCATGAACAAACTACGTTTTTTACAATGTTTATGTCAGTTTCCTCAGGTTTACACAGAAAACGAAGCCCTCATTCCCTTTCATCATTTATGAATCAAGGGGCCGGCCGGGGACAAGAAAAGATGCGAGGATAGTATACAAGGCTAGCGTAATTATCAAAGGAAGAAGGGGTGCCTGGAAGCAACAAAACAAAGAAACCTCTTGTAAAACGAAATGCTACCTTCCTGGAGAGCACAAATTAAGTTTCCTAGCTCGCTTAGGAGGAACGAAAATGAAACGACATGGACAAGATTAAACTTGTTTGCGCATGATTTTCAAAGGTTAAAATCACCATCTTAATTACAGGTCGATGGGCCCTGCACTTTCTATCCGAGCTGAACAAGTCACTCGGGAGAGATGGAGTTTTCCTTATTGCGTCAATCAACCATAAAAATTGTTTATCTTCATAAAATATTAAATTAATATTATTCAATTATTTCAATATATTGATGTTAATACACACACACACACATATATATATATATTATTTTAATATATTTTTAAATAAAAAATACATTTAAAAATATCTTGCACCACAATTTTAAACACATATTTGAAAATATTGAATATTGTGGTTAAATCATGCTTTTAAAAATAATTAATTTTTTTATTTTTTAATCATCTTGATATACTAATATCAAAATAAATTTTAAAAAATAAAATAAAAATATTATTTTCATATAGTTTTAAATAAATAATATTAACCACAAAACACTCACTCAGTACACATCAAGCTAGGTTATGTCACATATAATTACTTCTACTTTGGTCTATTATAACAGAAGTTAAATGAATATAGTGTTTTACGAAATTACACAATGAAATTATGATATTGCTATTGATTGGAAAAATCAATTGATTTTGGATTTTTTTTACAAGTCTTATTAGTCATTATAAAAAAGATTGGGTTAAATTATCCTTTTGTATTATACAATATAATTACTTTATTACCCTTACAACAAAAAAACATTAAGCTTTGGTCAAGATGATTTTTAGTCATTGATTTAATTTTCAAATAATTAAATTATGTTATAAGTCAAATTTATTCATATTTTTTATTATAATTTATTTTATTTTAGATGTCTTTTGCAATTTTTTTATAATTTTATTATTCTTAAGTTTTTTTTCTACGAAATCTAATCCTTTTTTACTACTACTTTTTTCCTTTCATTGCAAGATTTTTTTAAGATTAATTATTTTATTTTTTAATATTTAATTAAGTATATGTTTAGTTTCTTAGTTAAATTCAAGTCTTAAATTTAACAGCTTACAGGTTTAAGAAATTATTAAACTTTTTTTTCTCATTTTCGAGTAGTTTTTTTTTATTTCACTTTCTATGGGAGTTTTTAGTCATCTTGAAAACAACTTATCTTGCTTTGGTTTTTATTTTTTAGGTCTTTGTTAAACTTAGCTTTTCTAAAGAATTTTTTTAAAAATTATTTAATTTCATTCTTTAATATTTAATTTTTCAAGTGTTGAGCTTCTAAATTGAGCCTAAATCAAGAATTTAATGGATTATTAGTTTTACAGTTTAACTCAACTTTACAAGTTTAACTTGGCCTTGCTTGGATTTTTCTTGAATGATTTCATTCTCTAAAATTATTTTTATTCACTTTTTATAAGATTTATTTTTTTAAAAAAATAACAAGGGTGTCTTGGGTATTTTTAGGTTTTTGTTATATTTAATTCTTTAAAAGAAATTTTTTTCTTAATTAAATATAATTTATTGATTTCATTCTCTATTATTTAATTTGATGATTATTGAGCTTTTTTATTTTGTCAAGATCTATAATTTTACAGATTATAAATTTGAAAGATTAATTTAGATGTACAAAATTTATTTCGGATATGTTTTTTCCACTAACATTCTATTATTTTTTTATTAGTTTTTTATAAATTTTTTTTATGAATTTTTAAATAATCAGGGTTGACTCGATTTTTTTTTTCCAATCTTTGTTAAATTTAGTTTTTTTAAAAGTTTTTTTAATTAATTTAAATTAATTATGTGAGAGTAAACATGAGCTTTTGTTTTTGGTAACATGTACGATTTCTTTCCGTTATAAAAATTACAGATTTTTTTTTACTCGTGAATATTTTTTTTAATGGTGGTAAAAAATTAACCCGGTTAAATGTATTTTTATATAACCTAACTCCAACCATTTCCCATTTTTATATATAGAATCAAATCACTATGCTCACATCAAAATTCCCCTAAATTATCAACTCATTTCTCTTGCTCTTCTGGTTCCTTTTCCTCTCCGCAGGGTAAAGAATTTCACGCCATGTTATAATTAAGTGTATTTTCAAGCAATACAGTGATTGTCTACTGGAACAAAACAACATTTCAAGCCAATAAACATAAAACATGATGTAATTTAGCTTGAAAAATGCAGCAAATCACGTAGATAAAAGGGCACTCAGCCACCCTCCCTGTTCTACTTGTTACTGCTGTTCTTTTTTTGATCAATAGATAGCACTTGGGTTAATACCCCTAGGATTCTGTCAGCAGAATGGTTCTTTAAACTGTCTCCACAGCGAGGATATAATCGTCCAACTCTGACAGCCATTGGAGCTGCCTGCCATCTCCATCACCACCGACGTGGTTGAATTGCAATCTTCCAATATCGCCACAGTCCCCCCATGTGTAGCGTGAAGAACTACCACCATCCTGCACTAAATTCTACTGCCGGCCGTAGAGAGCAACTACGTTTTGATTTTTAACAGCCTTGTCATCTCCAGACATTAACCTATTGTCTGCTAACAAATTTCTGATTTTCTTCCCCCCCTTTCGATGATATTCTTGAAAATTGAAGCCCTTTGCATTAACTAATTGATTGAAAATGTTACTGTTAATGCTATAGAATCCAGACAATGAGACAATTGATGTTGATGAGGTAGATCTACATGTTTGACTGAACTTCTATTTATATTTTAAGACTTTTTTTAAGAATATTTTTTATTTTAAGGTATTAAAAATATAAAAAATTATTTTAATATATTTTTTAAAAAAACTATTTTAAAAAACAAACAGTAAAAGAAAACCGTACACCCCTGTCAACGAATGAATGAATGGATGGATGAATACTCGGTGGTATTTTGCAAGGTTTTACTGGGCCCACGTCACCTTCCATAATTAATTTCTTTTGGCTATCTGATTGTGATTGGATTTATCCTAACCGTTGAATATGCCTAATCAAATTGCACAGGAAATGATACAAAATGTACAAGATCTTCTGGGAAGCAGATCTACAATGTAGGACCTATTATCCAACAAACAACTAATTCCTTGTAGGACCATGTCCTAGGCACCCTGACGATGACAGATGATGATAAGGAGCTTTCGCTCTATGGATAGAAATCGCTTCGTGTCCAATGCCATGGACACGTTCCTCTGCCCTCGCAAACCCACAATTCGCTGCACTCCTACACACCACTACTGGTACCTAGCCTGCTCATTTACAGCTCAACTAAAGAACCGCACGTCCATAGCCATCCATTTGCAATCAAGATCCATTCCCATGGGGTAACTCCCAAAGAGATGTTGCTTTTCCATAGCGCTGTATGAACGATATATAAGATGAGTTTAACGCCACTTACAGTTTGGGAAGGAAAGCTACTCGGTTAAATTTGGTAGAAACTTTAATACCGTAACCTAAACATTGAGCAAACTCGACCAACAATAAATAAGAGAAAGGAAAATCTGATCAGCTCTCATTGCTGCAGCAGCTTTACTGTGCTCATCCTCCCTTTCCACTCCCAGGCCCTTTGCCTGGGAGTCCATGCAAAAGAATCATTAGGATGGTGATGCAAGTATCGAAAAGGAGGAGTCCACTTTTCTGCACTGTCACTATATGCATGGATAAAATGGTCATATAACTCAGCCAATTGTGGGCACAATCAAGCTCGTGACATCGAATCATCCCTTCAAGTTCCCACAGCCCTCTCTTCAAAAAGAGGAAAAACCTATATTAGTCCCATTGCCATACTGTATTACACCGCCCCTACTAATTGAACCCCAGCAGCACACAAAAAGAATGAAAAAGAGTCAATAGTCCCATTCTCAACACAAAAAGACATCATTATCACATTTCCCAGACCCTTTCTTGTCATTTTACATCTGCACCCTCTCTCGCTCGCTCGCTCCCATCACCAAAACACACACTTCTCGACCACCATCACCAAGTAACTACTAACCCCATCACTCTGTCTTCCAAAGACCCTGTAAAGTCTCAAACGTTAAGCCAATGGGTACCCGAATTCAGTCTCACCAGCTCAAAAACGGGTTGTTCGTGTCTGGTCTCCCTGAACAGCAACAAAAAGAGAAGCAACCCACCATGGCAGTACGCGCAGTGCCTTACACAGGCGGTGACATTAAGAAATCCGGTGAGTTAGGCAAAATGTTTGACATCCCAGCAGTGGTTGAACCACCAAAGGCACCACCTTCACGTGCTTCTACTTCTTCAAGTGGATCCATCAGAAACTCTTCTTCTGATCCTATTAGAAATTCTTCAGGTCCTTTGAACGTTGTCCTACCGACAGGGCTCTTCACCTCAGGTCCACTTGGTTCCGGCCCATTGGGCTCTGGCCCACAAAGAAGATCGGGTCAGCTAGACAGCAGAGCTGTCGGTTCGGGTACAGGATCCGGATCAAGCAAGGCACTTTATGGGTCAGCAGTGACTAGCTTGGCTGGTGATGTGAAGGTGGGGTTTAGGGTTTCAAGGCCAGTGGTGTGGGTGGTGATGGTAGTGGTGGTGATGGGTTTGCTTGTTGGGGCTTTTTTGATGGTTGCAGTTAAAAAAACTGTGATCTTACTGGCTGTTGGAGCTGTTTTGGTGCCCTTGATTGTTGGGTTGATTTGGAATTGTGCATGCGGAAGGAGAGGCTTGTTAGGGTTTGTTAGGAGATACCCTGATACTGAGCTTAGAGGAGCCATTGATGGACAGCATGTCAAGGTTACTGGGGTAATCTCAATGTCTCTCTTTACTACTACTGTTGGTTATTTATTACTATATGTGTTTCTCAATCTCTGTGTTTAGTGCTAATTATGGTAAGAGTATCAATTAAACTAATGCCAAAAAATTACTATACCGTCCATTATTGTTTTATTATCTTCTGGTCAATTCTGGCGTTCATTAGGTCTATTTTTGTGGTATTTTCTAAACTTGTAAGATTTATCATAGATACGGAATTTGTCATTATAGAATTTCATTTTCAATGGTTGGGGTTGAAGGAAGGCAGCGATGGAAAGAAAACCGAAAACTACCAAAATGAGAGATTTATGGAACAGATTTTGGATGGGAACATGAATCTTATATATAAAGGGTTGATTTGGTGGTGTGTTCCAAAGGATTATGTGTTAAATTTCATTGAACATAATAATTTCGTAGTAAGGGGTTTTTTTTTTAGCCGGAGGATTTTAGAGGTTTTGTGTACAATCAAAGGACTCATCTTTCTGGATGTAGATGCAAACTTGCAATATTATCCAGGTAACTAGTCTGGAGTTGTTTTCTGGGCATTCAACAAAGAGGAAATTTTGGTCTACTTGATGGGTGGAGTTGAGCCATCTAAGCTATTACGAGTTATTGCTTCCATGCATGTCGGGGTGGTGAGTGGACCATAGTCTACTTCTTTAGGGGCTAACGTATAGAATCCTGAAAGATGTCATAGTTTGCTCGATGAATTATTGCGAAGTGATTGTATTTTTACATGCCACTCTAGGAATTTACATTGTTTGGTGGAGAGTCAAATTTGTCGGTGAGTTAAGGAAATTTCTTGGAGGTTTTAAATTCACATAACAACAAATGTTGAGGAAATGCAGCTGTTACGGTTGATTTTTGTTGTTGCATGTGCAAAGTTAGAATTGAAGGGAACCAAAATTTGCTTCTGTCAGGGTTAAAGGATAAAAAAAAAAAAAGTGAGATGACTTCCAAACTTGCTACGAGAATTAATATGAGGTTCTTATTCTTTTTCTAGAAGAGCAGTGAGTCTTCACCTTGAGTCCCTTGTATAGTCTTTGGAGTATATGTTACTGCAAGTCAGTTGGTTTATATGGAAATATGAGGAGGAAAAATGCCAAGGACTTCTGTGGTGTGGAAACAATTACTTTGAGAAGTCTCTTAGAGGCTGTTGCAGAGTCTCGTGGAAAAAAAGTTTTCATTACCAGGAATAGGGGATCAAGGTGGTACGACAGATTGGTTGAATATGTCGAAGATTTGCTGATTTGAAGTTACAAGGGCATTTTTAAAAATAGGCATGGGTGGACTGGATGGTTTCCAGCTCTTTCTATGCAAATATAGTAGAGGCTTGATTGAATAATTTCCTTGTTGTTTGAACGAAAGCCATGTGAAGATGACAAGATGGATGCCTTGTCTATCAATCCTATTAGTGTCTTGAACATTAAAGGTATTCTTGGAGACTTTGCTTCAACGTGGAATGTGGAAATAAGTACTTGTTTAGTTGTACACTCTGTAGACCTTTGTTAGGTGAACAACCTCAATGATTTAATAGGGCCAAGGCAGTGCAAACTTCACTAGTTGCTATAGAAACCGGTCATTCCTTACTCTATTGCTTCCATTTTTTGTAGAGTATCACATCCTGAGAGTTTACATTCATTATTGCAGTGATGCAGCGCGCAGCTTGAATGTAAAATTTCCAAAATTAAAAGATGAAAAGGGGTTTAAGAAAGTTGAACAAAACAAACTGCTAGTGTCAAAATATAAAATATTTTTGAGGGGGCAACATTGTAAAAATTTGAAAAGCCTTAAATGTTGTTTCACAGTTTAAGCTACCATTTTTAGCACTTGCTTCAAATTTGTACCTATATTATGTCACAATATTGTGTCTGGTTTATCTTCTTATGTAGGTTGTCACCTGTGGCAGTATACCTTTGGAGTCATCTTACCAGAAGGTACACAGATGTGTATATGTTTCAACAGAGTTGTATGAATTTAGAGGGTTGGGTGGAAAGTCTGCCCATTCAAAGCACCGCTTTTTCTCATGGGGATCCAGACATTCAGAGGTGAGTTTGCTCATGTTGATTTGTGAAAATATTGATGTGAAAAACAGTTAGCAAATGATGATTCAGCTTCAGCTCATGGCGCTTAGGTTTTAGTAAACGAAAGCACAGAGTAAAATTTAAGTAAGTGCCTAAGAACTATTGAGCAATGAACAAAGCACCTGACACTTAAATTATGTTCCTATACCAAGGCGTGGAGCTGACCGAGGAAATGTAAGTTACTGATTCAGCTTCTGGGCAAGTTTATATGAAATTGGAAGTTAATATTTACCTGTACTTCATGTTTCACGGAATGCCTTAAGTTTGTAAACACATGCATGATGATAAGGTAATAAGCACAAGGAGTTCTTCATTTGGGCCACTGAATGTCTTAATTAGCACATAGCTATTTAAGAAACCAGAAAATGCAGATAGTTCTAATTGGTGTGCCATTAATGATAAAACATAACCTGACTCCCTATGATTATTGAAAACTGGGAATACTATCTTTGGTGTCTCTCATAATATGAGACCATAGCTTAATTGTGTGCATTATTTACTGTAGCTAAGATTTTGTTTTTTGGGAGAAAGCCTCTAATTCAGCATTTGTTATGACGCGTTGCTTCTGGTGAACAGAAGTTTGTTGCTGATTTTTACATATCAGATTTCCAATCTGGACTAAGAGCACTAGTAAAGGCCGGCTATGGAGCCAAGGTTGCTCCATTTGTCAGGGAAGCTACAGTAGTGTCCGTGAAAAAGGAGAACAGGGACTTGTCTTCTAGCTTTTTACGCTGGTTAGCTGATCGCAACCTTTCAAGTGATGACAGGATAATGCGTCTCAAAGAAGGGTATGGCTTAAGAAAAGGGTTTTATGAACTGATTCCTTGATTTGGCAGTTCTAGTGAGTTTTCTTGGTTGGGATACTTCTGAGTTATGTTTGCATCCAGGTATATCAAAGAAGGGAGCACTGTAAGCGTGATGGGTGTTGTTCGGCGACACGATAACATGCTGATGATCGTCCCCCCCCAAGAGCCTCTCTCAACAGGTTTTCAGTGGTTCCGATGCCTCCTCCCAACCTATGTTGAAGGCCTTGTTTTGACATGCGATGAAAATCAAAATGCTGACGTGGTTCCCGTGTAGATATTTAGCTGTTCATCTTAATCTAAAGTTTTCTTTTGAACTGGATTTCACAAGTAAATATTTGTAGGGTGCCAAGCAAGAGAATGATCAAGCACCCTCCAAACCGCTCAGTACGTACCTTCCTTTAAGGTTTTAAAGGAGCATGTATATGGCACAGAAGTCGCAGAGATGGAAGAAATGAGCATGTAGTAGTCAAGCATAGTCTAATTTATATGTGATGTGGATGGAGAGTAGTATGCAATGGGGAAAAAAACACCCAACGGAAGATGCTGGAAAATGTTGTAGTGTGGTAGCGCTAAGCATTTTGATATTGGCTGATTTGTGTATATGAGTAGCAGAGCCGCGCTACGGGGTATGGAATTGTTGCCTTCTTCTGAACTATAATCTAGTAAATGCGCTGTAATTGTATTTAGGTTCCTCTTATAAATTATAGAGGTTTTCAAGTTTCTTTGTATAATAGGGACGCACCTCTTGTAAAGCATGAAATTCATGCTTTCGGTGAGGTGCGCCATGCACCGAACACAACCACATTCTTTGTGTTTGTGTTTTTTTTTAGGGATTATTTAATTTAATTTATTTTTTTGTGTAGGATTAGGGCCTTGTATTGCCTATTTGCTTGTATTGTGAAAATGGCATCTACGTTAACATTCTGTTGTGCTCTGTAGCGTAGAGGCACGTATATTAAATTCAAGGGGCAATTACCCTGTGAGTTTGAGCATCATCGTAAATTTTCTTAACTATCAGGTTTAAGCTGGCACTGAAAAACCAAAATATGTTTCTTATGAGGGTAAAACTTTAAGATAGGGAACTTAGTCTGGACGGCATCCCACAGACAACCGCCATAGTTTCTCTTGTTATGTAAGAAGTATCATCGGATGCCCAAAAGGAGTATCATCGGATGCCCAAAAGGCAACTGCAGAGACCATGTAGTCCGTGGTACCTAGCCTGTTGAGCAAGGTCTGATCCTCAATGGTCTTCCTCAACAATAATTAACAATCCAGTCCAGTCCAGGACATGTCAGCGACTGCTCCTTTTTTAAATTATTGAAATAACTTGAAGACAGAAATCTGAGCTTACAATCGTCTTATTGCTTGTAATGAAATCAACAAGGTGTGTTGGTACAATCCCAGGAGCTATACAGTTCACGCGAGTGTACTAGACACAAAAATGGCCAGAACAAAAGCATGGTGTGTCTACACAAGCACCTACAGTCTTTCAAACAAGGGTAACAGCCTCAAGTTCATCATCATATTTCAGACATAAATAGAAGAACACAAGCGGACAATACCTGCTAAGCCCCAATATTATGGATGGATGAGGATGCCACCTTCTGTTCTGTAATGTGATACACACCGTAGCATGTCTATGCGTTTCTGTTCATTTGCAACATCTTACAAACTAAAGAAAAATATAAGAGAGAATATTTGTGAGAAAGCATCTCATGCAAAACAAAACGTGAGAAGAGAGTTCTTGATTACTGATATATACAGACTTGACAATCTCGGAGAAATATTTATAAGGAAAATTGTAGTAAATTTATATAGGTTGTAATTTCTATTTTAGTGTTGTTACATAGCTATTTCACATTTCACAGGAGTAGATTGTTGGACTAATTTCCTGTTATATAGTAATTGGATTTAAAAGACTCAAATTAATCTTCATGATTCTTCTATTTTATTTTAGGAAGGACAAGCACATCTTGGTCAACTACCTTATCACTTTATGTTGTAAACTCAAGATGGTTGTTAGTGGGTGGATTATGTTTAATACCTTCCCTTAAACTATATTGAGGCTGAAGGCAAAGTTTCTTGCGAAAATGGTGTAAGGAAGCTTTACAGAGGGGCTTAGTAAATATATCCATAATTTATAGAGTAGAAGAAACATGTCGAATAACAAGAAGACCCATTGAGATCTTTTCATGAACAAAATAATAGTTTCATTCAATTTGATTATTTCGAGCATGAAAAATAATATTAATAGTCATATATAATGCACTTAAGTTGTCATAAAATAGAATTGGTGATTATGAATGAGGAATATGAAGGTCACGTAAGAGAAAAGTAAGCCAAGTTAATTCTGCAGCGGTGTTGGCCATAGCACGATACTCAGTTTCGGTAGTTGATCAAGAAATGATTAGTTATTTCTTGACACACCCTGATATAATGTTTCACCCCAAGAATGTATAAAAGCCAATTGTAGATCTTTGGGTTGTTGGACAACCTGTCCAATTTGCATTAGAGAAACCACAGAGATCAAGTGTAGTATCATCGGTTAAATGCAAACCAAAATAGAGGGAGCATTTGACATATCTTAAAATGCAATGAACCATTTTCATGCTAGCAAGAAATCAAAAAAAGAAATGGGGATTGTAGAACTTAAAAAACATAATTGACACGAAAGGAAAGGTCAGGTTATGTAAGAATCAGATAGTGTAGGGCACCAACAATGCTATAATAAAAAGAAGAATTTGAATAAGGTGTGTCATCATTAAAGCCTTTAATTTCAGATTCCATTGGCATGTGCATTGGCTTGTAATCAATCATTTGTGCTTTATCTATAATTGAATAAGCATAGTGACCCTGAGAAAGATGTTAGAGATTGTTACGCTGCTGAATTTCATTTGTGCTTGATCTATAATTGAATAAGCATAGTGACCAAGAAAATGGTTTATGAGGACAA
Organism: Populus pruinosa; assembly: GCA_026413675.1. Classification (NCBI taxonomy): domain Eukaryota; kingdom Viridiplantae; phylum Streptophyta; class Magnoliopsida; order Malpighiales; family Salicaceae; genus Populus; species Populus pruinosa. The sequence continues at coordinate 207,350 of CM048595.1, forward strand.
GGTTTTTCATTGCAAATTCTAAATACAAGAGTTGAATAAAATCATCAAGGAACCATGAATTAAATCTTATCAAAAACATGTCATCAATATAAAGTAGTAAAATTAGTGTACCAAGTGATGAGTGCATGATAAAAAGTAATGGATCCGCCAAACTATAAGAGAAATCCCGCGTAAGCAAAAATGAGCTAAAAAATCAACTAAGCTCGTGGTGCTTGTTTAAAAAACATAAAAAGCTTTTTGAAGTTTATGGACTTGATAAGGAAAGATTGAATCGTGTATATGCTAGATGGTTGTTCCTTAAAAATATCTTTACTTAAAAAACTATGGAGAAAGACATTTTTTAGATCAAGTTGTCTTATTTTCCATTGGTAAACTAGAGCCAGACTAAGAACTAGACGAATGGTACCTGGTTTGATAACTAGAGAAAAGGTTTTTGTATAGTTGATGCCATCAACTTGATGATACTTTTTTGTAATTAACCTAGCTTTTAGCCTGTCAAGGGTACTATTGACATTTAATTTAGCTTTAAACATCGAATTTGAACCCACCACATTCATATAAGGTTCTCTGGGTACTAAGGTCCATATTTGATTTTGACAAAGTGTAATAAATTCTTCAAGCATAACGTGTTTCCAACAATCATGTTGTAAAGCCATTTTGACATTACATGGTTTGTCAAGAATATCATCACATTCAAGAGCTAAACATAGCATGGATTTGGTTTATGGATGCCATGTTGAGCTTTGATGACTATAGGATACGGTGTCGACCGTACCTGTTTAGAATATAGAGGAGAGTCAAAATTTAAAGGAGAATAAATAGGTGAGGAACTACTTATGTCAGGTATTATATCAGTTGTAGGAGATGGAGATGTTGTATTCATTGAAGTATCATTATGTATTACAAAGCCTATAATAATAGGTTGTTGAGTTGCAGAAGAGTGATCATGATTAGAAGGGGAATCAGATGAAACATCTTTGACCACTGAAACGTGTAGAGTTGAAAATTCATGTAAACAATTGTATAAAGGTGTATCCATTGGGGGGACCATATTCATTACCATAGGTAAGGATGGAAAAATACTAAAGGAATTGGTGAAGCTAGTGAGTGAAGAAGGTGGATTCTCTTTCTTTCTATAAGGGAAATTATTTTCATCAAACACCACATGTCTTGAAAGAAACATTCTATGTGTTTTAAGATCAAGACAACGATACCCCTTATGTTGGTTACTCTAACCTATAAAAACGCAAGAAATAATTTTAACATCAATTTTTTTTTCGTATTCCAAGTATATGGATAACATCAAGACCTAAACACATATAAAGTAGTGTAGTTTAAGTGAGAACCTTATAAGTGAGAGTAAGAATCATCAAATGCTAATGAAAAAGAGGGCAAACAATTAATTAAAAATATTATTGTAGCAAAAGTCTCAACCCACAGAAATTGAGGCACACCACTATGAAAAATCATAGTCATCCCAAGTTCTCAAATTATGTGATGACAGCGTTCAACAATCCCTGTCTGTTTGGGAGTATACGGACATGAGAGATGATAAATAATTCTTTGTTGCTGAAAATAAGATTCAAGTCTTTTATTTACAAACTCTCCCCTGCCATTAATATGAAAAAATTTGATTTTTTTGTTAAACGAACGCCGCATATAATGTTCAAATGCCAAATTAACATTGAAGAATTCAAATTTAGCAAAAAGAGGAATTATCTACATATAATGAGAATAATTATCAACAAAGCATGCATAGAATCCAAATTTTCCAAGAGATTAAACAGGATCCAGTCTTTAAATGTCATAATGAATTCTTTCAATAATATTAGTACTAACAAAACTAGATGAATTAAATGGTAACTTGTTAAGTTTGCCCGGTTAACAACTTTCACAAAGATTATCGATTCTTTTATTGGAATTAACATCAATTAACTTCTTTGTATGTAAAATCTTGATGGTAGAGTTTTGTAGACATCCCAAATGTTGGTGCTATAACTCCTCGATTCTTAAGTTTTTTCTATTAGAGAACTTGGCTTCCTTCATTTTGGATAAAATATAAAGATCTCTTTTACGCTGGTCGATTAGTAGGATATGCCCTGTTACCCGTTCTTTAACATAAAATAGTTCATCAATAAATTCACATTGAAGGGTTATTGTTGTGTTAATTGACTAATGGAGAGTAAGTTCCTTATTAATTATGTGACTAATGAGACATCGCATAACATCAGTTTATTCCTACCATTAGAAACTAAGGTATCCCCAATTGTATCAATCGTTAAGGGAGAACCATTACCAATAAATACATTATCACAACCAATATATTTTTTGAGATTAGAAAGTATATCTAAGTTTGCATTCATGTGATTTGAAGCACTAGTGTTAGTGGTCCATTCAGCATCAACAATTGTGGTGTCCATTGTAAGAGCTGTAAGTGTTTGAGGAAGTTTATCATTGCTTTATTGTTCTAGTAAACTTCAATAGATTTTAGCTATATAGCCTTACTTGGCACAAAGCTGGCAATATTTATTTTTGTATATCTTTTTCTCTTTTTGTAAGTGTTATTCGTCATTCACTAGGTGGTGGTGGTTGAGAAACACGATTGTTATTCCTTTGGAATGATGGTTATGAGCCCAAGTTATTACCTACAAAATTAGAATATTGAAAACTATTATTTGTAGCATGAAATTCTCTTCTTTTTTATGTGAATCGATGGTTATAAAGACTATGATATTATGATTGTGTTGTTGCTATCTATGGTTACGTTGTACATAGAACACATAAAATGGACAATACGATGCTTCAATCCATGAATTTCGTTGTTTAAATCTACTTAAGAGTGATACAATTCCTAAGTAGAATGGCGTTGGAGGTTTAAGCATTGTGGTTGTGAAATATTTATATTTTGGGCCAAGATTTGCTAGTAAAGAGAAAAATTTTTATTTTATCAGGTATATCGTTGCTTATAGTTGCTAGGCTTACACATATACTTTTAAATTTTCTCAAGTGTTTTGCTAAGGATTAACTTGGTTTTTTTTAGGTGTGTGAGTTGTTATTGGAGAGTAAATTATTGTTCTTGGAAGTCTTGGGCATATGCATCTTTCAAAGCATTCCAAATTGATTGGGAAAAGTTGAGACCAATAACTAGACCCAAAGTTTCTTCTATACAAAACTCTCCTGAGATTTATTATTTTGTTGTTTCACTTATTAATGTCCTTTCTGTTGGGACATTGGTGTACATGGTAGGTTTTATTTTTTTGCATATGAGAAGTCCGAACATATCTTGACTCTCGACTAAAACAAGCATTTGTTCACACTATAGAGGGCATTTTTCTTGTGTGAGTTTAAAGGTAATGAAATTGGCAACATTGAGAGACATTGTGGAAGCCATTGAAAAAAAAATAAAAAATTGAACTCTCTTATCTCATAAGATGCACAGGTTGTAATCTAGGAGAAATATTTAGAAGAAAAGTTACAAATAAAGTAGTAAATTTATACAGGTTGTAATTTCTATCTTAATATTGTTACCTGGTTATTTTACACAAGTAGATTGCTGAACTAATTTGTTATTATCTAGTGATTGGATTCAACAAGACTTCTTGAATTACTCTTCATAATTCTTTTATTTTAGGAAGGAAAACCACATCTTGATCAACTGCCTTATCACTCCATGCTATAGACTTAAGATGGTTTTTAGTGGGTGGATTATATTTAACACAAATGACTAGCTTGCTTATTTTGACATCAATACTATTTTTGACAACGAGTCAACGATATTTGGTGGTGTCAGATTATTAGCCCTTGTATTCTTAATTTTATCATATTTTGATTCTCTTACTATTTTATTTTGCTTCCACCCCTCTGCTTATACAAGACTGTCACTATTACCATTAAAGAACTTCAAGAATGGTGTTAATTAACCTGATATTGATGATAGTTAACTGTCTGGCCCTTTACAAAAGGAAATCCTCCAGCAATTTATTTGGATTTGCCTTTCCCGTAACCAATAATTAGCCCTTGTCATGATTTACTACATAAATAAACATACATGGTTGAAATGATAATATAAATAAATTTATGATCATAGATGCAACACCTATTTTAAGGAACAATATTAACTTAATTTACATTTTAATTTATTATTAATTCTAAACTTTAGTATGGTTCTATCTACGGATAATTTACCTCCATGAAGCATATAAAATTTATTGTGCACAAGTCAACATATTTTTACAATATTATAAGATTGTTTTTGTAAACATATTATCAGTAATTAAATGAACCTACTATTGTAATTAAAAGTATTTTCTGAAAGTATTTTTTATTTAAAAAATATTAAAATTATTTTATTTTAAAAAAACTACTAAAAAAACTAAAAAACATTAATTTGATATTTTTTAAATCAAACATATTTTTAAAACACAATTATATATAATTTCAAATGCAAAAATAAAATGTTATGATTTTTTTTTCTTTTCAATGGCAATAACAAAGCCAATAGCCTAGAGAGAGATATTTCTTTTAATGTTCCAAGAGTATTGATAGAGACAAGGACCATGAAAGAGAAAAACACATTTCAACTCTAAAATTAATAATAATATTTTCAACTAGAGTAATTTTTTTCCTTCTAATTTCTCTTTTATTTTTCTCTTTTTTTATATAGATTAAGATCTTGTTTGGTATTGTAGTATCGTTTACTTTTCAAAGTATTTTTTGTTTGAAAATACTTCTAAATAATATTTTTTTATCTTAAATTATTTATTTTGATATCAACACATCAAAATAGTATAAAAACAAAAAATAATTTAAAGCAAAAATAAATTTAAACTTTTTACAAAAAAAAATTCCAACCATAAAACAAAACAAGCCTAAGGCAACATCAGTGTAACCTACATTCCTAGAAACATACTCTCAATGTTGCTAGTACTCATTTCTAAGTACTTAAAATTTTTTTAACGTTAACAATGTTTTGTTTTTAGGCAAATATTACAAAATAATAAACTTGTGATTTGGCCAATCAGACTCAAATTTAAACTCAGAACCCAACCTAAAATATGTATTTAAAGAAAATAAATTGCTAAATAATTTATTTTTCCTTATTCTCTTTTCCCTTCCTTGTCGTAACTTTTCTTTCAAATACATGAAATAATTCAACTATGTCTAAATTTAAGCTTTTGAGTTTTAAAAAAGGTTTGAAGAAACAAATAAGTATCATAACTCCTTTTCCCCCTTAAATGATGATTAAACATCATAGTATTGATAACTTTTAAATAGGTGAATGATCAGTATATAAGTAATACCATATGGGTTAAAGATAATCTAAATCCATTTATAAGAATCATGCTCTAAGGTGATTTTAATGGTTTGTGGATTAAAGAAATGTTTTGAGATTTTATAATGTTTAATATGTTGATTTGGTAATTAGATAATTTAAAATGTTTTAAGGTGTTAGATTAGCTTAAAAAGAAGTGATACGAGGATTGGAGCTATGTATTTTTTAGGAACGAGTTAAGTTTTAAGGATTTATAGTTTTGGAAGACTAGTAGATCGAGATTCTAAAATCCTACTTAACTAGTCAACTGATTGACTTGATAGTTTTGATTGATTGATTGCTAAATTTTAGTCAACCAATTGGCTAAGTAGTGGGGGTTGATTGCTTTTTCTAGTTTGAGATATGTTCAGGATTAATCGGGTCAATGTTTTTTGATTTTATAATTATGTTTTAGTCTCTAATCTTAGAGTTGTAATCTTTTATGTTTTTCAAGTGGTTTTTGAGTATTTTTTTGTATTCATAATAGGTATTACTGATGTTTCTCTTAGCGATCCTCAGTAGTCTTTAGTTCTATGTCTGTTTGTCTTTTACCTTCATTTTTTAAGTGAGTGAGATAATTTTTAATATGCATGTAATATAAATAATTTATATATGTTGATTATATAACGAGTACATATCACTTTTATAAATATCTATATATGTTGATTTATTTTCTAAATACTCATTAATTAATTTATTGAATTTATATTCACATTCTATTGATTTAATTCTATTTGGTATATTATATGTTATATATACGAGAATATCTGTTATGTTTGGATATTGAAATATTTAATAAAAACTTCATACTAACAAAGAGTAGTTAGTTTATGTACATTTAATAGTCTATATACATAGTACATAGTTCGTGAAAGAAGTACCAACTTGTTGTGACTATCCTTCCACAATGAACTAGGATTGCAAACCTTATTTATTATCGAGGTTGTAATCATCGTCTGTTATCGAGATTGTAAACCTGACTTATTATTAAGTTCTTAGGGTTTCATCTGTTATTTGTTATCTAACATGTATTTTATTATCATATACTAAGATGCTTAATATGTATATACACATTTATTTTAGTTCTTATATTATTATTGTATTATAATTTATGACTCATAACTTATAAATATCTATAATGTATATTAAATGTTATTCTTTCGCTAAGTTAGTCGAACTCATTTTTTTTTAATATTATTTTTAACTTTATTTCTATTAGCAAGTTAATTGTTAAGGGTTTATTTATTTATTTTTATATGCTTTACTTGTGTCTTTATAGTACTTTTTTTTAGTTTTGATTTGATGTATTAAAGTGCTCAACTATTATACTATTTTAGTTAAATTTTGGATTTTTATATTATAATAAATATTATGAATTACTATTTATTTTTATTAATTAAAAAAAATATTTTAAAAATTTATATATAATTTTTTTCTCTTTAAAATATATATTTTGAGAGTTAATATAGATTAGATGTAGCAATAACACTCTCAGGCGTTGCTTGTCACCAACCTAGAATTAAGGATATGACAAAACGGTGATTGCAAGGATAGCACAAGGATCACTCAAAACAATGAATGAATACGAAATCCAAAATTTCTTCAACGCATCATCATCCCTTTCAAAAACTGGCAATCATGCTTAAAATCCAAGCAAGCTTTTCAGCAAAGCTTCAAATGGTTAACAAGCATGTAATAAAATATATTTACATAAGGCAAGTACGCGTTACCACGACACTTCTTGCAACAAACACCCTTCTGCCTTCGTCACACCGCTCTGTTTCACTTCTGAATTTGTTTAGAGGTGCTCTATGCGTAAGGATTCCTAAAACTTTTCAACAGCTCCGGAATTTCATGGCCAATTAATTTCATCAACAGCTTGTATCATCTTAGGCTACAATTTCTCGAATTTGGCAATGCTGTAAGCTTTCGAGGCTTCTTTGGAGTGTAATTCCACGTTTGGAAAATCTCCAGCTGGTAAATGAAACTCCCTCTGGACCTGCTTAGAAAAAATTTGGGGTTTATGCATATGAATACACTAGATAAAGAGGGAAGGAAGAACAAAGAAAAATGGTCAAGAGATTAAAAAACCTTTGCAAATTCATCTTCAAGATTATTGATAAGGCGTTTTTGAGTCTATTCTTTCCCATTAGAGAAGGCATCTCCTTCATGAGATGGCTAATTATGTAGGCATGGATCTTAGCAGCTCTAGCACGCTTCACAAACTCATTGATCTCTGTAGGATGCAGATACCATCTCACCATTAACTAGCTGGTAGTTTCAATAAAATTGTAACTGCCCAGGAATTAGATATATACAGATATACAAAGCATGCATTGTAGAAACACACAGCCCCCAGGTGCTCATTAAACACATGCACAAAAATGAGAATCACATAGAGATATGCATGTCAGGATAAGCAGAAAACCACAAAAAATTGAGTTGAAAATGCTGAACATACTCGACGATCACAAGCTTTCTTAGGAATATATATCAAGCAAGTCCATGCGAAGGTCATTCCGTTCTTTTTCAAGAAGATCACAGAACATTGGGCTGGCAGTTTCTTCATCAATAGGTTTGTCATTGAATGAGCTGCGAGAAAAACAGAAGACCAACAGACTTAGAATCTACAGTTGCAAATAATGCCAGGATCTCTGAAATGACATTGGATTTGAAAAGTAGAACATCTAGGGCCGACCATGTAGATATAAGTACCACAATCGACAGGAATCAAACATATATGAAAGGAAAATCTTGCAGTAAGATGATAGAAATTAATCAGATGAATATAACGAGTAAAGAATAGGCAGCAGCAAATGAAATGGTCAAGGGGGCGGCATGGCAGTCTAAGGAGAGGTTAAGATTTTAAGAGCAAATAATGCATGAAAGATCAGAAAGGGCATATACCCAACATGAACACGAGAAACTTCAGGAGTATTCAGAACTTTTCCAGGAGACCGCGTTAGTATCTCAATTTAATAATTTAAATTATTAATTAAAATTTTATAATATAATTTATATTATTTTATAATATATTTTTTCAAATAAAAGTTATATAATGAGATTCAAACTCATAATCATTTAATTATTAAAGCTTTAATACTATATCAAAGAACCATCTCAAGCTAAAAATTTAAGTTATTAAGTGAGGTTACAAGATATAATTTATCTTATTCTCTAACACATCCTTTCAAGCATAGGCGGAGGAATGTAGAAGGCTGAGGTGGGCTGTAGCCTAAGTAGAAAAATAAATCAGTATTTAAAATTTTAATTTACACATTATAAATGCAATGTAGTAATTAATAAGTTCTAAAAAATAATTTAGAGCTTTAATGGGTTTAAATTATTTTTTTTCTAAATGTATTCTCATAAAAAAAACTCCAAATTAGCATTAATATTCCCATCTAATATTATTTAGAACTGTAAAATAATTCTTAATAAATAACCAAAATGCAGAACTTAGTAAAAATCTAGTTAAAATATTGAATTTTTTTAATTTATTTTTTATATAAATAATCTATCTTTTATCGAATAAATTGATAAGAATATCTTAATGAAAAAATAATAAAATTATATTCTTTCCTTTATCTTTAGTATTTTAAAAAATATAAATTTATTTTAGATTTCACTTATATAGACTAAAAGATTTTAGTCAGTATATATTGTGGTATTAAAAGAAAGATGTTATTAAATATATTAATCTTAATTTGATTAAAATTTAAAAAACTAACTAATTTTCTCGTGACATTCATTAACTAGATCTTGTTAATATATTTATTAAATTTAATTATTTTATACAGTAATTTATGAGCTTTTACAATAAATTCTCTTATAAAATATGAAAGACAAATATTAATCAGGAAGATAAAATTATTATTAGCAAATAACCTAAATAAGATACTAGTGAAATCCTAATTAATAAAATTGAATATTTTTCATTAAGTTTAGATATATGAATAGTCTATCTTTTATTAGATAAAAAGAAAATAGTCTTCTTAAAAAAGATGGAAAACTACTACTTGTGAAATTGAAAATTGATTTAATTATATTACAGATTTAATTTTCTCCTTGCATATGTGTAATCTATTTACACACAATAGAAGATTGACATACCATATATAAATACTTCGTATAAAAAACTACAGGTCATTTATATTAATAACAAAAACCAGTAATAGTTTATCAATATTATTATTATAATATATTTAACTCAATAATAGATTTTTAGTATGAATAATTAAATTTTAGATTTAATAATGAGATAATGAAAATCCTTTTAGAATCTAAGAAAAACTTTAAATCATTTAAAGTTGATGTTATTTGCAAACTTGCTAAGAAATTATATCATGAAGATTTTAATGAATAGAAAATATATTATTTGAAATCTTGAATAGAGCATTATTAAATTGATGTGATTTATCATAAGAACTTTTAGAATATCTCTATCATTTCTGAATTATATCAAGGATTAGTTAAAATAAATAAGTCATAACATTATCATTTGATTGACAAGTTGATTTATCTTATTTTGATTTTGTTTATTTTCATTGCCACCATAAAACGAGTATTTTCAACAATAAAACATGTTAAACTTATGTTTCGTAATAAAATGAAAGATGAGTTTTTAGCATATTCTATAATAATTTACATTGAACGAGAACTTGTTGAAAATATTGATTCGGATTTGATCATTAATAAATTTTATTCTATAAAATATGGAAGGGTGCAACTTCAATAGTGTAATTTATTTTTATTTTTTTATTTTTATATATTTTAAATTTAAATTAAAACTTTATTATTAATTTGAAAATTATATATATATATAAATTAATAATTAATCTTATAAAATAATTTTTATATATCTGTTTGACAGCTCAGGATAGAAAAAAATCCTAGCTACGCCCTTACTTTCAAGTAAAAATCTTTTAGGTTTGAAACTTATATAAGTTCATGTTATCTTATACTTAATTTTTATCGAATAAATAGACAATTATAATATTCAAATTCATAACTATTTAATCATTAAGATTTTAATATTATATTGAAAAATTATTTTAATTTAATAGATTAAATTATTAAATAAAATTTTAAAATATAATTTATATTATTTTCTATTTCTCAACTATAAAATGATGTAAACAGATTACATGGCATTCAGTTTTTAGAAGTGAAAGTAGGGGAAAAAAAGCATCTAACCTGTTGGGTATCGACTTGGGCAGCCTTGTTCAACACAACACGCGCGTATTTTGCCATCACTGGCTCGTAAAGATGCAATTACTCGCTTAAACTCATAATTGATATCAAGTATATAAAGATCAAACAAAAGAAGAATCAGATCACCTTTTTCTGCAAACCATGATATAACACCAGTAAAATCATAACTCCTTTGTGCTCGTTGCTTTTCTCTGGTTGGAACCCCAGGAGTGTCAATAATTGTGATTTCATCTGGCAGCTGCATGTGCATCCACCGCAGGAGAGGTAATAAATAACAGAGTCGAGAGTAGATAACAGCAGAGAAAAATTAAATGCAAACGTAAACTTACTGGATGAGGCATTCGAGAACACTCAAACTTTGATAGGAATGCTCCTCCAAAACTTGTTAAGCCCCTAAATGGCATATCTGCCTGAACAGCAGCAGTGTTCCCAGGTGTGCTTCTTTCGTCAGATCCAGACTGAATTTAAGAAGACTATGAGCAAGTGGAAACAATGATAAAACAAACTGAACATCCATCATGAAAATAAAATGAAGTAATCATAATTATCGATTATCATCAGATCAGAAAAAGAAAACGAGATAAAGCAGACAGCTTACAGCTAGTAAGGCATCAATGCCTTCCTCTTCCTTTAGGTATATTAAAGAATTATTTTAATTTAAAAATTTAAATTATTAAATAAAATTCTAAAATATAATTTATATTATTCTATGTTCACAACAGATTTTAAAAAAACAGAAGAAGAAATTGAATACAAAAAATACAGTACTGGAAGCACAACCACCAAACTTGCATTTTTGGAACACAAGGATTGGATATGATGCCGATACTAGAACTTCACGAGTGGGCGATACTCTTTTGAATTTGAACAAGTGATTGCATCTCCCCCCCATCTCTTTCGATCCCTCTTTTAATTTAATTTAATCAATTTCAGGAGGTGCAACACAAGCATAAACTATGATCCCTCTGTCTCTAGTTTCAAGGGAAGTACATAAGAATGAAAATTAACAACTATATAACATTAGCAACAAAAAACATAACTGGCTAGCTAGCTATGCCTCTATATCTTCACTCTGATTTGCAAACAAGAAATCTCAATATATCCACCCGTCATCTCGTATGAGTTTCAAACATTAAATTACAATAATGCCACTCCCTGTTTCATTCGTTAGCAGTTAAATATTCTGTTCAATTTACACGTGTTTGTCAAGTGTTTTTATTGAAATAAAAACCAATATATCATACTAATTAATCTTGGTATAAATTATTATAAATTTTAGTCTTGCACAAGTTAGTGAGTGAAGTGAAGAAAAATACATTAAAAAAAAAAAAAAAAAACTTATTGTGGTCTGATGTTGAAATTGTCAACGTCTTGGATGGAAGCATGCGCCTGTTTGATAAAATATTTAATTATCACTAATAATAGATGGAGGAGGGTTACAATGATAGGACTGCGTACGTACGCCTCCAAATCAACGCATGTAGCCACGAAAACTAGTAGCTAGTTAGTAAAGCGTCAGAACTAGGCAGACGCCATTAATTCATGCAGGTGCTCTCAAAATAGCCTTAATTTGCGTTGAGGCCGGAATCCAAATCCAAGAATCTGGATGGAGAGTTGCTTGCCTTGTCCAACTCATCAACCCTAATTCCAACATTCTTCTTAAGCTCTTCCATTGAAGCCACGTACCACTCAAGCTCCTCCAATCCCATGTCTTCTATACTTAGATCCCACCAAAACCTATCCCGTCCAAACCCAACTTTCCCACCTTCTTTCATCGTCTCCACTCGCTTCTTTTCCTCCTCCTTCTTTGCGAGGGCCTCTGCATATTGCTTCCTGCTCTCCTGGACCACTCGATGATGACTAGCACTTGTATTCAGTACTGATCTTCCCTCTTCTGTATTTTCGCTTATATAGCGGTCTATAACGGTGTCCACAGAGGGAAAACCAAAGGCAAAGGCCTTCTTGCCCGGAGAGAATGCAATAACTGCTGCCTCAGCTCCGGTTAGGACGCAGAGCTCACTAGCCTTGTTAAAAAGACCTTTGCGACGCTTTGTGAAAGTAACTTCTAGAGAGCTTTTGTTTTCTATTTTCTTGATCTCGATCTTTTGGCGGCCTAGGCTTTGCTTCTTCACTGTGGTGGCCATGAACTTCGATTAATTAGCTTGGAAGGGATTAGGGTTTAGGGTTCCCTTCTTAATTTTCTTGTCAAGGAATAAATTTTCTTACGGAGTTAATGCTAGAGCTTTATTCACGAAAGCAGGAATATATATATATATATATATATATATATATATATAAGGAAGTTAATTAATTTTATAAGCTTATGAATATCTTGTTGTCTTTTTTAATTATTAAGAAATATTATTTCCTTTTCTACTTCTGTCAAAATTTGGAAATTTTTAGCCAAAGAAATCTCAATTTCACTCCTAACTCAATTTTTGTTATACATATTTTTTTAAAAGACTGTTCAATTTTAGTTACGAGTTTTCGATATCACTTCAGAATCAATTGTTTTTTTATTAAAAAAAAAACTGCTTGATATTTGTAGGATTATATGTGCTCATAATTATAGATTTTTTTTCTTCTACAAAACATATATATATATATATATATATAGAGAGAGAGAGAGAGAGAGAGAGAGAACATATACCCCTCCATCGATGATTTCGAGGACATCTTTGAGAACATAGAGGTGCAGATGTGCATGGGTTGGGTGGCAACTTTAGCCCATTAGGTTTTGAATATTTCAAATAAGAGCCGGTCTAGATTTGATCTTAGTTTTTAAGCTTGTTTCATATTAAAAAAATAAATTTTAAGGTGTAGCAAAATTAATTAATTTTTGGATTTGCTTTTTAATGATTAAGAATTCAAGTAGGACACTAAAGATTTATATTATCATTAACTCTAAGATTTATAAAATTAATTAATCAATTACACAAACAAGTTAATTTAAATACCATATTAATAAAAAAAAATTAAATAAATTTAACATGTCTTCATCCATCTCAACTATCCTTTTTATTTTATTTCAGGATCGTAACTAGATACGTTGAATAAACTAGAGATAGCCATGTTGAAACAGGACTCATGAGCCACAAGGATTTGAACAAAACAAATGAACAATTACATGGGAGCAACCTGCAGCAATAATTAATATCACTGCACTATACAGCATGACCCAAAACCAGATTGGAAAATCCAGGACAGAGACAGCCGCATATAACCTTGTGATTTTTGGTAGACTATCCCTCAGAATTCAAACCAATTTCTTATCCAGAGAAAAAAAAACAATTAAATGAAAAGGACAGGACAGTTTCAAAGGCTTAAACTGTAGGAAATTCTTTCCTTATATTCATTTACGGACTATAATACTAGGAAGAAAAGCTTGACATGCAACCACATGAAAAATGAGCTAAATCCAACATTTCTCTTCTCTTTACCGTATTTATAATAAACAAAAATGTAACGCAAAGAGTAAAATCTTAAATTACAGAATCCTTGGGCACTAAATGTGGGAAACCGTTGATATATGCATTGCATCAAACGAAATGATCTTCTGCTCCTAAGCAAGGTTGTAAGAAGCTGAAGTAGCCATCTAGTCACTCATTCCCCCCTTCGGAAAGCAACAGCAACAGAACTGCATGATCATAGTATTATTGTTTTCATAACTGAGGCAGATCAAAATGGAAGCATAGCAGAGGAGAATATTGAAGTTTATAAGTTGTTAAGAGCTTTTAGATTTGAAGTTGTCTTAGAAAATTCTCTCCAATAGTAAGTACATCTGCTGCATGCTGCAGAATATGTAATATGTTATGGTTATGAAGTTGATTATATGAAGTGAATTAGCCATCACCTTAATTACCTTTGATCGAGAGGAAGATTTTCCTTCGTTTCTTAGACTTACTGGTTGGGTTGGCACAGGAGGAAATGTGGTGGATGCAATTTGTTTTTCTTCTTTCACTCTGTTGAAAATCAGAGTAAAGCCTTCCCCTGACCTGGGGTCTGTTTCATCCCATGCTCCAAATTTGGGAATTGATGCTGCCCTGTGATGCTGCCATCCCAAGAGAATTAAATCAAAGTTGCAGTAGCAGAACGACTGCTCGCAGTATGAAAAGGTCAAAAGGAAGAAAAGAGTAATGAAGTCTATTGGTTCTGCTGCTGAGGGAATTCTACAAATATTAGGATGCTATCAGAAGACTTACACCCTCATGATCAAATGGATGAGTACTTCCATTTCTCTGTCTAGAATGTCGTGATGAAGACAAGGCTTTATTTCCCTCAACAGCCAAACCAGTCTTCTGAGACTGCAACAGTGAATGGTCAGAACTACTTTTCTCACTTCCTGATTCTGATGTCAGGTTATTGTGCCTTGCATTCTTTCGATGGTCAGAAGGGCTCATCGAATGTGCATTGTGCCCTTTGAGTCCCTCAATGTTCTGTTTTTCTGAGTTAGTTCCCTCGAAGGCTCCGGAAGCAAAATCAACATCATCCTCCATGCCCCCTCTAGCATACATGAAGGCCTCTGGATTCTCCTCCGGGTCATTTGGGTTCATCCTCACGCCGGATTTCCCTTTCCGTGCGTTATCAAAATAGGCAGTGTATGGCAAATTATCTTTATCCCAGCCGCCGAACTTCGGGACATGGGACCGTTGCTGTGACAGAAAATCATGGGAAAGAAAGGGGAAATGTTGAGCAAATTCTTGATTTCAATCTAGTTGCGAACGTGGAATAATGTATGCAAATACTTACAGACTAGAATCTAACACAACAGATTGTTATACATGAAGATTGGAAGCCTGTTAGGGTTGTAAGGAATCGATGGATGAAGATTTTTCCAGGCCAGCTCCTGGCCTGGGTTGGTAATTGTTTATTGTTCGGAAAGCTGTCATCATTTCTTCCCTCTAATAGTTTGAATTGAAAGAATAAAAAATGATAAACAACTACGAAGCGTCCAAGTTTAACACATGCAATATATATATGCCTCATCAAATCTATTACCAAAACCATTAAAAATCCATTACAGGAATTTTTACTGGAATCAATATTTTTCAAGCATTAAATCACCAAGACATAGCATAGCATGGCATAGAGTGCCAAGTGAGTAAGTGGAACAGCTTTACTTCATTTGAACATAGTATAGATTATGGAGGGAGTGGTTGCTGACAACTAAATCATCTTATTACGAAATACCATTTCAAGCTAGATTATTTAACATGTACAAGTTTTATCAGAAACTAAACCTCCTGCAAAAAGGGCTTACTAAGATGCTTAAAATCTGGACTGATGAAACATATTACATCATGTAGGACTGTGAAAAGAAGATCCCAATACTGAGAAACATCATTAAAACATTAATAAAAAATAGGGGTGGTCATTGAGAAAGAAACCAAATACTATATTTTAGTTGGAAAATCACTTACAGACATTGATGGATCAGATGATTCAAAGTGATTGAGAGACGAAGCACTGGAGAAGGAAAGGACAAGCAGAATGATAACGAGTTTAGCTCGGAGGCATTTAATTTGAAGAAGTCCAGGAAATGCCTAGGAATGAACCTGCTGTGATGGCAAAGTTTGACACAATAATTCGATTCTTACAAAGCTGACGAAGCCGATGAGAAGACGCATGGAAACACTTAAAGCCAGTAAAAACTTGAGGCGGCAGCCTTCTAGAAATACAGAATCTTGTCCGTCATTTGCCATGAATCAATCTCTTTTGTCCTCATCCTTGCAATAAGTAATGTTTGTACATACTGTGCTAGACGTCCTTACATACTGTCCTGTAATGAACATGTTTGTTTTATAAAGATAATGGATGTTAGAGATTGTGATGAGAGAGGGTATGATTAAGGATAGGAAAATCTAAAGATTTCGAGACCGTGGGGACCTCTGTAAATGCTCAAAGAGTGCAGCTCTTGCTTACAATGCTGGCCCTATTGAAGTGTTAAATTAAGACAAAACACTATTGAAGTCAAACATTTTTCATATATTAATTAACGTGAAAACATTATAAGAAATTGAAATGATAACTAAGAAAATTCCTAGCGTAGAAGAACACGACAGGCATTCAATTGTAATAAATTGGGGGGCTTGGATGCTCTCATCATGGGATGGTGACGCTGTGTCCAGTTCACATGGCGTTGATCCCTATGCCCAAATAAACATGGCTATTTTACTTCTTCCACGCCAAACCAACGTGATTGATTTTTTATTTTTTCTTTTAAAACAAAATTATTTTGAATTAATCTCCATGCTCACGAATACATTTAGGTTTAACAAATTAATTTCATTAATTTAACTTCCTAGTATGTACAAAGTCTCGTTACCTCTTTACCTGTGCCCATCGAACCCCAAGTCGACTGTGACAGGTGAACTCTTTGCCTCTTTTTTTTTTTTATGAATTTAATTTATCTTCACATTAATTTTTTCTTCTCCATGGTGGTGCGTGTAGGATTGGAAAATAGTTTTTTTTGTCAAAGTAAATTCTCAAAAAAAAAAATTGATGTTTAGTAGTATAATAGAAAATAAATTAAAAAATATTTTTTAATATTTGGTTATATCATGAAAAATAAATTATAAAATAACTTATTAATATTTTATTTTTTTAAAATTATTAAAATAATAAGGAATAAATCTTACAAATTAAAAAGTTGAATGAAAATAAAATTAAAATATATATATATATAATTTAATAAATTATCTCAAATAAAATAAATAATAATCAAAATAATAGAGATCAAATCTAAAAAATTAAAAAATTAAAAGATGAAGAAATTAAAATAATAATAATTAACATTTCATAAATTATTCCAAATAAAATAAATAACAATTAAGAGAATGAGGATCAAATATGATAAATAAAAAATTTCAATTAAAAATAATAAGAGAAAAACAAATAACAATTATAAAAATAAGGATCAAAATTAATATAAAATTATATTCTAAGGGATGAAATTAAAAAATATATTTTAAAAAAAATATATATAGCAATCAAAAGTTTGAGGATCAAATTTGATATAATCAGCAAATAAAATATAACATTTCTAAATTTTTCATAACTTTCAGAAAATATTTTGCGCCCAAAATAAAAAGAAAATACTTTTCTAGAAACCAAACCAAATTTTTCTTTAACTGAAAAGTATTTTTCGTTGATCAGAAAGTATTTTTTTTATTAACTAACTTTTCTAATAACAAATAAATATAAAAAATTTTAAAAAATAGTTTTTCAAAAATCACTTTTCAATAAATAATCATAGCCTAAGAAGTAAAGATATTTTTTTAGAAGAATAAAATAAAAGGTGTAGCATTGGATTAAAATTAAAAATACACACACATAAGATAACAATAATACGAGAAGACGAGATTTGAAAACAAAGGAAACAATCATTGCAATGGAAATTCAAATACCAGTTTGAATTTTCCATGATTCATACTTATATCATACAACATGATGCTCTACTAAATCCTAGATTATTGTATTACTTCCACTTAGATTAGTCACCTCCATTTCTCCCTTCATTTATAAAGCTCGGAAGTTAATCGAGCTTTCATCAACTCAAGGTGGTTTCATGTCCAATTCACTTTATATATCAATTGGGATTAGGAAGAATATTGGTTTTTTACATTAAGAATATTTCGTTGCTGTGAATTTGTTACACTGTATTTCTCAATTGATGGATGGGGTGGAAACACAAAAGGACTATAATGTTGGCAACTAAGTAAAATCTACTTTCAGCCCTCAAATCTAAAGCACTTCTGCAAGCTTCTGCAATCTTTGTATTTCTCGATTCTCACAACTTCCTTTAAATTTTCAAAGCAACATTTATAAGGGAACTCACATTGGAATCATACAGCAGTTTTTTTTTTTTTTTCCAGACACAACAACAATGTGAAGTTATAGCTAATTTGTTTTGGATCTTGTACAAATATGGGTTATTTTCAAAGCTCAATGGAACATTTTCTATTTATTTATCATTATAACTCTTAATTATTATGTTGTTTTGCATCTAACATGAGAAATTATCCAAATGGATATCAATATGAACTAGGACTTAACGAGAGAATTACAGCCAACAAGGATTAATCAAGGATACCCTTTACTTCAATAAATACTGCAGTCCTTCACTTTATTCGAGGGATCTTCTTGTCAATATACTCTGCAAAACTAAAAGAAACCTAAAATAGAGAGCATTGTTTCTCTAAGAACGCACCCCTTGTTAAGTCCTCTCTTTTCTTATATATTAATTCCTTCTATTCATGGAATTACTACCAATTTCTAATAATTAGCCTTTATATATGGAAAGATAATATAATGGTGTCTAATATTGCAACATGGGTAAAGATATCTTAATAATCAAAACTAAATATATCAGCATACTCTTTAACCACTAATATAATTGTCTGTTTATTGATTGATCCATTTACATTTAATTTAATTTTAAACACTCATTTAACTCTAATAATGTTTTTATCTAGAGGTCTATCAATCAATTTTAGGATGGAGTTTTTTTTAATCATTAATTTTTCTTATTTCATTGCTCTTTGTCATCTTAAATCTTTTTGTGCTTGTTCATGTACTTCTAGTTCACACACATCTACATTGCTTATTTGATAAATTTCTGCTTGAATCATCAACCAGCTTATTATGCTAATGTATTTGATCTTCAACCAGCTTCTTGTTTTAAGAATCCTTCCAATTTCATTGCTCATCTTTATGAAGTTTACATCTCTTGGATTTGTTATCTTTTATGTTTGAGAATGATAAATTTTTTAGGTTTTAAAAACTACACTATAGCCTACAAAAATTCATGGAATTGCCCTCTTATCATGTTTATCTCTCTTAACATATGGAATATGGACAAAACACATACTATCAAAGATTTTAAGAAAGATTAGTGAAGGTGTACAACAATACCAAACTTTAAAATGTGTTTTTGCTTCCAAAATTCTGGTTGAAAATCAATTCTAAAGAAAAACAATCACTTCTGCCCAAAATTCTTAGGCAATCCCTTCTTATATAACATGCATTTGACCTCTCCATTATATATCTATTTATTCTCATATTAACTCCATTTTGTTTTGGAGTGCAAGGAGCTGTGAGTTAATGCTCAATACCAATATCTTCATATAATAGGTTGAATTCTAATGAAATGTATTCCTTTTCATTGTTAGATCTTATGGCTTGAATTTTGTACCCACTTTTATTCTACATATTCTTCTTGAATCTTAAAAAGATTTTGACCACTTCTAACTTGTATTTCATTAACAAAATCTAACACGTTCTAGTAAAATCATCAATAAAAATATTGTAATAGCAATTATCTTTTAATAAAAGTGTTTTTTTAGGGTCTATCACATTAGTAGGAATCAATTGAAATTTTTGTATAAATCTTCATGTTGATTTAGGAAATGACCCTTGTTTTGTTTACCAAACTAACAGGCTTGACAATGCGGTAATTTATCAATAAGTAATGACAGATCTTTTACAATATCATTCTTCTTTATAATATGCATACATTGAAGATGATAGTGTTCGAGTCTTTTGTGCCATACTTTTTTTTATTATTAATCTTTGTTAAGAAAGTTGTATGCTCCTTCTTAAATAGTAAGAATGAAAAACTTTTACCTCTTATCTTAGCCTATAGTATCTTCTATCTAATGGCATAAAAAATATGATATGATTGATATCTTTATTTATTTTTCTATCAACTACTCAACACTTAGCAAGTTTTGATCTATATTAGGTATATAGATAACATCTAAAATTATTTTTGCACCTGAATTTGTTAAAATTGAAATGGTTTCTTTTTCTTTTTGCTTCTATATAATCATCATTCCCAATTTGAAACTTTGTAATTCTTATAGGTTGCAATGTTTTAAAAATATTCTTGTCAAAATTTATATGATTTATGCAACTATTATCAATGTGCTAATGATATAAGGAGTCTCTAATTGAAAAACAAGTAATTACAAATATTTTATTTTCATCATCTTAGTCAACAATTTAAGGATGTACATTCTATTTCTAAGGTTTGGTTTTGCAAATAACAGCTACAATTAGCTAATAATATAGTTTATTTTACCTTAATATTTATTGCATTATTGTACCTTACATTCGATCTCTTCCATCATCTAAATGGTTGATTACTTGTTTTACCACGATGTTGATGAATAGCCTTTTTTTAAAATATTTTTCCTTGTTCTAAAACTGATTAACAATAATTTTATTATCTAAAGCCTAATTTTTCATAAAGAATTTTTAAAATCTTATACTTAGCTGATAGAGCTCTTTTAGCAAAATAATCATGCCTCATAAGCCTTTGTTATTTTTGAGCTTGCAAGGTATTTAAAATTTCTATAAATGTTATTTTGAATAGATTTTTTATGTTTTCCAAAATAGTGATTTGAGTATGTGAATGTCATTTATATGAGTACTCCTTGATAGTTTTGTATTCTTTCATTCTCTGTAGCCTAAATTCTTTTATTAATTTTAGTACTTGCATAACACATCCTTTCTCATGTTCTATATATTCTTTCTGCGGATAGTCCTAGATATCCTTTGCTAATTTAAAAGACATGATTCTTATGAAAATGGTTGATGAAACAACAACAAAAAAGCATGCCTTTTATTTTGATTTTTTAGTTTTTCTTTCTTTGTAGCTTTTGATTTGAGTCATGGTTGGGTTATTTGGTAATGGAAAAACATAGTAATTCTTTTCAGCAGCTTTTCAAAGATCTAATGATTACAGATGAATTTTTATTTTTACAGCTTAAAGCTGATATTTCTCTCCTCTCCATCAAAGATGTGAGGGGTTATACGAGAATAGCTTGCTTCAACTTTCATAGCTAGTTTCTTAAGATAAATTGTTCAGGTACCGATTGTTGATTTTAAAAGGAAGAAAAGAAAAAGAAAACTGGAGAGAATTTTATGAAAATAGCATGCTATTGTTGAACAGACTTGAGTTACTATTTTATTCATTAAAATTTCATTACATTTATAGGAAAAAACAAACAACCAAAATGCCATAATAAAGCATCAAATCAGCAAATAATATCTTAACTAAACTAATCTGTTCCTATAGATTAGCTAAACATTTTTATGATGATAACAGAATAGAAAAACCAGGACTCCTGGATTCCTGAAGCAGTCTTCAACAAATAGTAATTTGTAGGCAAGTGGATTTGTTTATATTCGTGATCGTGGCGCTGAATATCTTTGCATCATTGCAATTGGTTTGTGGATTATGGCTGAAAATGTTCTCATCTATGTACATACGGATCCAATGAATTTAAGCCTGCAGGTTTCAGTGTTTAATGATCACTTTTAAGTTTCTATTTCTATGACCTATTTGAGATCTACAACGTAAATTTAAGTTCACTATTTTCAGATTTGGATTATATAATTATACTCGCACGTCGCAGTTAGAGTTAGTGATTAACAATTGGGAGATTGGAACAAGAAAGGAGGAAGTGACCACAGCATCATATGGCCTTCTATGTTGGGCTTCACAGTTGGAACAAGGAGGGAGGAAGTGAGACACCGTAGGGACACCGATGGAAAGAAGAAAGAAAGCAGACCAAGAAACGTCAGTTCTCCATATATTCGACTAATGTAAACATAACTAGTTAAGACATAATCTCAAGCTCTTCAGTTCAAAGCCAAGATTAGCCATGTTTTGAGGTATGAAAGGCTTTCTTCCTTCATTTTCCTTAGTTTTGGGAATTTTGCTAGATTCAGGATCTGATAGCGGAGGTAACTGCATGGGAGCGTGAACACATATATGTGCGTGTGATCAGTGATAAGGCAAGACTTAAACTTTCTACTCTCTTGATTTCATCATGAATAAAATATAGTGTGTGATTGACATAACTGGCTGGCCTGGAGGTATATACGACACTGGCACTCTCAGGGCTGATAGGGCTAGCCAGTTATTGCCACCAGTTTTATTTTGGATATTCATATCCATTGCTTTATTCTGCCAAGTTCCCAGGAAAATCACAACTGAAAAGGGGCATTATGATCATCATCTATATGATATGGTTGCAAGTCTTCTCCTTTCTTGCGATCTTTTGAGTTCTAGATACTAAAGAATATCCAACCTGTCACAGATTCAATGTATATACACAATGACAACAAATACATGAATGAACAGTAGCAGATGCCGACATGGATTATAGCACTTATTGTGAAAACTTCTGTATTTTACCTAGTAATAAAGAAAATATCGATTCGATCGGCAGCGCCGCATGTCCTAATGTAAAGGCCAAGCTTAGAAAGTTTCTTTTCGGTCCTCTCTTTTTCTCAGTTGTGTTATTGAAAGGATTCGTTCATAGATTCAAGGGGAGACTAGTATGCTAAAACAAAACCAGAAGAAAAAAGGAGTGGCGGCTTGGGGCATAGCATCAGCGGTGTACTTATCCACAAAATTGAGGCTACCTAAAACCAATAAATGAATCATAAACCAATAACAATCACTGAAAACTCAATAGTACTTTGTTTTTTTGGGCAAGTTGATTGAAATCGACCATAACTAAATAATAATAATATTAATAATACTTGAAACTCGCACCCTGCTCCCCCCTACAGTCCCTTCCAGCGTTTTGATTAGGACCCTTCCTTTTGTTTCCCTCATTTATTTTATTTTTGTATTCAATTATCTTGTTTCTTTATGCTACTTGCATGCATGAGCCTATCTTTATATCCTTTGGTCCAAAGAAATTAAGCCTTTTGGTGGTTGGGGTGTTGATGTTTTTTTTTTTTCATAATAAAAATATTATTTTACCCTTAAATTTAACAAAATACAAAATTGTTGAATAAAAACTTGCCTGACTTTACATAAGTTTTTTAATAGTAAAAATACATATTTTCTGTCAAAGTAAGGAAGCTATTGTGCTGCCGAATAAGAGTATTTTGGGGTTTTTGAATTTTAATATATAGTATAATTATATCTTTAACTTTAAAAAAGATAGAACATAAGTTTAGCATTTTGAGGGTTTTATATACACACACACTTTCATATGGGTATTTTGAGTTATTGTCAGATTATAAGAGTATTTTGATATTTTTATATTTTTATATTTTTGTTAAAAATTTTAATGCCTAAAGCTATTGGAACATGCTTAATATGTCAATGGCATCTATGTTATTTAAACAATGCATGTAATGTCAACTAATAAACCTAATTGGCCTTTCATCATTTTTTTATATTATGTCTGTCCTTTTTTATTTGGAGTGGCTTATGGTAATTGATAGTGGTGAGATTGTTACCGATAATTATTTGAATATTTACTCTTCTTGTTTTATTTGAATATTTACTCTTCTTGTTTCTCTTTTCTGACATGTAATATACACTATTATTCTATTTGTTTTTTATTTTTTAATTTCAGTTTTTATTCTATTAATTTTTTATTTTGTTTCTCTTTTATTTATGGAAGTTTTTATTTTTTTTTAATTTAGTCCTTTAATCATAATTTTTCATATTTTGATTTTTCATTTCGATCCTCATTTTTTTTTAATTTCTAAATTTTTCATTGACACTTTTGTTGAATTTTTTTCCTTTCATTTTCATCTTTCAATCAATTTGTGTTGTTTTTTTTTCTTTTGACCCTTATTTTTTTTCATTTATTAAAGCTAGTTTTTAATTCAATTAAACCCTCCAATTGAAAATTTTTATTTATTTAATTTATGTTTTTTCTCACCCTTATTTTTTTATCCTTTTGTGTAATTTTTTTTTCTAATTTCATCTTTTAACATTTCATTTGTTGGGAATTCAGCTTCTGTATTATTTTTTTTTTAAATGTTGGTTTTGTGATTATCTTCAAATTTTTTCTATAGTTTTATCTCAGTCTTATGAATTATGTTATGTTTTTTTATGTTATTTTTTAATATAAGTTTTTTTTAGTTTTCATGTTCCTATTTCATTTTTCAAGTTATTATTTTAATTCATCTATAAATTGTTTTTATACAAATGAAGTTTATTTTTTAAAATAAGAAATATTTGCTTTTAAATTATATTTTTGATGCATTCGGCCTTGCGTAATACTTTTTATGGCGTGAGTTTATGTAGTCAATTTTATTTGTATTTATCTTTTAAGTCATAAATTTTTTAAAGTGTAGATTTATGTTTTATTTATTTAAATAAATAAGTTTAATAAACATAATTGGATGCATATCTCATTTATTTTATGAAATATCTTGATCTTATTTGCAAAAAAAATTTAATTTATACCATGAAATTTTTATGTAAAAACACATTGACGCAACCTATATACCTAGTAATTTTTTGAAAAAAAATTATAACCCGCAGTGAAGTGCAAGTTAAATAGCTAGTACATAAAGCTAAAATGTGCGGCATTTTTATTATTAATAAAAATGCTATTCACACTCTCATATTTTATCATGAATTACAATAATGTAATTTTTAAAAGTTTTCAATTTGATCCTCTAATTTTTATTTTTTTTTGCATAATTGAGCCATTTTGAGACCAAATTAAAACCTAATTGCAAGTATTTCTTTACAAGAGTGTTGAGTTGAAAGAAAGGAGACAGAAATGAAAAAAACATGTAATTATTTGGTGGATTGAAAATTTTGATCAAAAATTCATTTGAGTATCCAACTTTATTAGCTATTAGGTGATTGATTCCTTGGATTTTATAAAATTGGTAAAATGCTTTGTTTTTTAGCATGGAACTTTGTTTTAGTTGTTTAAAAAAAAAATTCGTTAAAAGAGTGTCGCTGGATTTTAACTTAGAAAGAGAAAATGTTAATTGGTGAGGAACTCCACCACTAAAACAATTATTTTTTTTGTGTGTCAAATGATTCTATATAATGAGGGGAGTTAAGATTATGTATTTTTTTTTACCTTAAAAACACATAAAAATTGTATCTGAGATTACAAAATGTTTTTTTATTTCAGGTGAATCTAGTTTTAGGGTTGTTTTTTTTATGTTTTTTTTAGTTATAAATATATTTCAAAGACTCACGAGGGTGTTTTCTAGATATTTTAAATAAAAAATAAGTTAAAAATTAGTTTTTCACTAAAAAAAAGATCTTATTTTTCTAGCTACTATAGTGGTCAAATTTTAGGGATAAACATACGATGCATAATTTTTTTTAATGCAAGATATAGATAATGTATTATTTATCCCATTAAACTTAAAAACAATATAAACCCACACATGGATTGTTATTTAATTGAGCTAGATATTATCAGGCTATATTTAAAAAAAATATTTTTTTAAAAAAATAATATATTAATTAATTTTAAAAAATAAATTTTAAATTTATTTTTTAATTAGCCTGCGATGAATTTTTTATTGATACAGGGGAGGTTGAATTGCACAAGTATGGGTGAACCTTACCGAGGTCAGCTAATGCATGAAACTACGCAGGGGTTCTTTATGAATTGCGTAAGTGACCTTTGAACCTTAGTGAGCCCTTATGGACGCTGTCCCTTATCAGTATCACCCCATCGATGACATGCCTTGATTGTTCCCTTTCGTTTCCAGGCACCCGCACTGGATGCAGACATTGAATGTCCTCATCGATCAACCGCTCATGAATGAATGGTGTAATTATGATTTATTTATTTATTTATTTTAATATTGATTTTTATAAAAATTTTCTTACGTGTATCCTTGCTTCTTCTTTTTTATTCAATAAATTTTATATATATATATATATCAGTTTTATTATAAATTTTTATGTGTTTTTTTCTTATAAATTTATTTTAATAAAAAAATTTGTTAAACAAAACCTTATAAATTATATATGTTATGATGTTAAATATTTTGATCTTAATTTATTGTTTAATTTTGTAAAACATTTTAATATTAAATTAATATTTTATTTTGCAATTATATATATAAAAAATTTATAATTCCACTGGAGACCATAACTCTATTTATAAATTTAATGTGTGAATCCAAATTACCTGGGTTATAAGTTTGGAGAGTTAACTAAATATATTTTTTAAGTTTTTGGTTTATTAATTATTCTTAATAGTTTTTTCAAGATTTTATCCATTGATTAGAAAATAAATTGTATGATTTTATTTTATTTTTCTTTTTTAGAGTTATTATTATTTTAAATAAATTTTTATTTTTAAATTGTTGTTTAATTTTATAATTACATATTTTTTTAAAAAAAATATTATATGATTTTTTTATTAAATTCAATAAAGTACATATCATAATTCACTTAGGAACTAAAATTGATTTGTGATTGTTTTAATAATTTTTATAAAAAAAATTATTATATTGAAATTTTATTAAAAATTCAATTATGTATTTATTAATAATTAAAATTGTATGTTATTGCATAAAATTAATTAATTTAATTTGAGTCAACTATCGTATGATTTTATTTAAAACTTAAATTAAATAAAAAACTAAGTTATAAAATTTTAAAATTCATCTATTAAGTCAGAGTTAATAACACGATAAAAAAATTATCACACTCTTAATTTTTTTGACATTTTAAAAAATTAACATATTCTTAATAATTTTTTATATTTTAAAAATTAATTAGTTTTATAATATAAACTAGTAGAAGAATACAATCTTTGAATGATCAAGAATTTGATAAATTAATTACCATGTCATAAATCTTTTCCGCTCTTGCACTTAATATATTTTATTTTATAAAAATACAATGCATTAACAAATATTAATTTTTCTCATATCTCAATTTTTACCCTAATTTTAAACAATAAAATTAAATAATTTCGAAAATTATAGTCAAACCAAAAATATCTCAAAACATTCAACGAGATACCAAACGGAGGCTGTCCGAATCCAGCCACAAACATCACCATTGCTATGTTTCTCAATTTCACAGTTCCCCTTTCCATTTCCATTTTCTTACCTTAAATTAATAAAATCAAATCAACTCACACTTTTCTTCTCTCCTTTTCTTGTCTTCTAAAAATTTGATAATCTCCCCCAACGAATCCCCATCGCCCCTAAAGAAAATGATTCTCTCTTCTTCTTCTTCTTCTGCTACGGTATTCACAATCTCATCCTCTTCCTCTACTACTAAAACCAGGAGATATGTTGCTAAAAACCCACAAAGCCCTTTTCTTTTCAAACGCAACTGCAACCCCACTTCATTTCCATTCCCTCCTTCCACAAGGAGGTATTCTTTTATTATTTTATTGTTAATCAACTACAATAATCATCAAATTCTTCATCTTTATTTACCTTTACCTTACTAATAAAAAGTTTTTTATCTTTTCTAGTGCAAAGTTTTGTAGAGTTCAAGCAACTGTATTAAAGGAAAATGAAGATGAGAAAGTTGTTGTAGAGGAATCATTTAGACCCAGCACTTTCACTCATGGCTCGGATAACTCACCACAACCTTCATCCCCTACTGAATTAGACAAGTGGGTTGTCAAGCTTGAACAATCTGTCAATGTCTTTCTCACTGTAAGATTTCCTGAATTTGTTTCCATATTACAAGGGCTTCTAGTTTGTTCTTGGCATAATTGATTTAATTGTTCCCATTTTTATTTTTAGTTTTTATTATTATTATTATAGAAGAAAACACTTGGGGCTGTAGATCAAGTATGCATTTGACTGTTGTTTTCGTTTCTTGATTTCTTTTATGTCAGGATTCGGTGGTAACGATTCTTGATGCGTTGTATCATGGCCGTGATTATGCTAGGTTCTATGTTTTGGAAACTATTGCTAGAGTTCCTTATTTTGGTGAGTGCTGCTCATATTTATTGATTTCTCTTTCAATTTTGATTCAACCCATCAAGGGTTTAGTAGTCTGACTAAACAAGTTTATTTTCTTAAATGTTAGAACTAAGGTTATTGATGGGTTAGAATTTGGATGGTCATGCTAGTTACTGATAAAATGATCTTTTTGATGTGGTCTCCTTTCGACAAGAGAGAATTTGACTCCCCATTGATTCATATAGACATCATACTTCACTTCCAAAATGCAATAAGAAATCACTGCAGTTCATCAACATTGAATTTGCTGACTTGGTTTTGAGGTTTATTGAGGTGCTCTCTTTATGCTATAGATATATTGAATTTGATGGTAATTGCCAATTTCTGAACTATGGCAGCCTTTATATCGGTTCTTCATTTGTATGAGAGTTTTGGGTGGTGGAGAAGATCTGATTATATCAAAGTGCATTTTGCTGAGAGCTGGAATGAAATGCATCACTTGCTTATTATGGAAGTAAGTAGTTTTCGTAGTTTTCCTGGTTACATGTTTCTTTTATCGATTCTGTTTGGATATTTTTTCTTTTTTCTTTTTTTCTGTTGGTCATGGTCTCAAGTTCACTAAATGTTGTTATTTTCAAACCCTTCACTGTTTCAGTTTGTGATTCTTTCCATGGGATAGCATTTGAGTAATGAATGGTCTGTAAATTTAATATAGATAAAGTAAAGTTAGCATGAGAATAGTCTATAGTAAATTAAAGAAGAAAATAGAAACTGCTCCTTATCCAATGAAGATTGGTTGTAAATACAGAATACACAAACTCAACCTATGGCACACTCATGAGTCATAACCATGCATGCATGCTTGTGCATGTACAAACCTTTGCAGGTCCAATCTATTTATATGCAGTACAGTGGCTCCAAGTAAAAAAATACCATACCAAAATCCTCATAATTCTGATGGCCTTGTAATTTGGTTGCAGGAATTGGGTGGCAATTCTTGGTGGTTTGACCGCTTTCTTGCTCAGCACATGGCATTTTTTTATTACATCATGACAGTCTTAATGTATGCATTAAGCCCAAGAATGGCATGTAAGTGCTTGCATCTGGATTTTGCTCGTTATGAACTGTCTTGCATTATAACATCCCACTCATTCAATCCTCTTGAGTCATGAGAGATTAAATGATATGAGAGTTTATCATTTAATGAGAACATAACTGAAAAAAAATGATGAACCAGGTGTTCCTGTATAAAATTTTCAATTTTGACATATTTTGGAACTCTTGCAACCATTATTTGAATTCATAGAGCTCAAAAAAGTCCCATATTTGTTGCTTTCTATTGTTTTGGATTTTTTTTTAGTTTGGAAGAGGATAAACTTCATTTGCTTTATAGCTGAAAACATAACTGAAAAAAATGATATGAGAGTTTATCATTTAATGAGAACATAACTGAAAAAAAATGATGAACCAGGTGTTCCTGTATAAAATTTTCAATTTTGACATATTTTGGAACTCTTGCAACCATTATTTGAATTCATAGAGCTCAAAAAAGTCCCATATTTGTTGCTTTCTATTGTTTTGGATTTTTTTTTTAGTTTGGAAGAGGATAAACTTCATTTGCTTTATAGCTACTTTTAATTTTTTTTTCTTTTTACTGTTTTTCTTTATGTTGCTTCAAGCCCACTGGAAAAGCACCTTAAATAAATCATCTTGCAGACTAAATAATTGCTGAATAAGCCCACCCTCAGTCATTTATCTCAGATTGGTGAGTAATGGGTTGTTCGGGACTTGAACCCTGAACTAGTTGGATGGGGGAGCAGAGAATTTATATGTCAAAAACACTTGACACTTAATTCAAAATCTCTGATTTTGGTAACTTTAATTTACTTGTATTGCTTTATTCCCATAGGAAAAGCACCCAAAATAAGTTGTCTAATAGACAATTCCATTGCAGAATAACCCACAAGTCATTTATCTCAAAATGGTGATTTTGATAAATTCATTTTGATCATTTTTTCAGATCACTTCTCTGAATGTGTTGAGAACCACGCATTTGAAACTTATGACAAATTTATCAAGGCACAAGGAGGTATGCTATGACTTTCATATGTTCGTAGATCATATTAGAGTAGTGTCTTGCACATCCATCATCTGCAAGTATAAATGTCGAGAGAGAAAAACATTTTGTTGGCAGCTATCATTTCGTTTGTTCGTCTTGTACATGTTCCCTTTTCATATTTTTTGAGAGGAATTATGTGAATAGTGTTGCCTAACCAATAAGATGACCTCTTATGTGAATAGTGTAATATGATAAATCACTTGGCAGTTATGACACCTCTGGATGCTATTAATCCATGGGTTGATGATACTTAAAAACCTTAATATGTACGCAAATGCATTTAGGCCATGGGGCAC
Organism: Populus pruinosa; assembly: GCA_026413675.1. Classification (NCBI taxonomy): domain Eukaryota; kingdom Viridiplantae; phylum Streptophyta; class Magnoliopsida; order Malpighiales; family Salicaceae; genus Populus; species Populus pruinosa. Next base: position 237,966 of record CM048595.1, read on the forward strand.
CCCAAAAATCTATCAGCATGCATAACAGTTTGATGAAGGATTTCTATCATATGCTTAACATTATAGAATATAGATTCTATTTCGTCCAAAATCAATGGACTTATTCTGAGTTATTCTGGTTGCTTTGCTTTGATGTAGAGGATTTGAGAAAAATGCCTGCACCTGAGGTTGCTGTAAAATATTACACTGAGGGTGATTTGTACTTGTTTGGTAAGTTTTTATGTAACAAACTACAGTTGCATCATATATGATGCGAGAGCATGGCATAACAACTCTCTTATGATCTCTTCCAGATGAATTTCAAACTTCCAGAGCTCCCCATTCTCGTAGGCCAAAAATAGGTAAAATAAATTTCAAGTCTTTTTTCGAGATTTTTTTTTTTTTTTTTGGGGGGGGGGGGGGGTGTGGAGGGTGGTAGTTAAATTTACATAGAGACTAACAGTACTTTTGTTCTCTGTTTTTAAAATTTTCCTTTCCAGAGAATTTGTATGATGTATTTCTGAACATCAGAGATGATGAGGCTGAACATTGTAAGACCATGGGGGCCTGCCAAACTCATGGAAATCTCCGCTCTCCACATTCATATCCAGAGGATGCTTTCGAAGATGATACTGGCAGTGAGCTTCGTCAAGCAGATTGTGGAGGTGTTGTTGATTGTTTAGAGACATCTGTAACATCTCCTCCGTCAAAGCAAAATATTTGAGGAAAGGAGAACAAGGAAACAGTATACACTTCAGGTGTGAATAGTGAGAAATTGTATACACAAACATAACAAAGTTACAAATTATACAGGCCTTTAAGTGTTATATATGAAAATTCAATACCCCTTAAAGTTGCGTTTTTAGAGTAGTTTCCTGGATAACAGAGTTGCCCATTTGATATGGTCCCCTGTTATTGCAACTGCCTAGAAGGCATAGACTGATAGAATTTAAATCCAGAAACCTGGCTCTAGTGCTTTTCCCGGATCCGTGTTGGATTGACTGGAACACTGAACATTTAAAACTTCTCGATGGTCACAGGTTAAGTAAACCGAGCCTGTGCAACCATCCCTTTAAAATCAAATGGACACAGCAAGCCTGGTATCTTCAACGCAACAGTACTAATGCCATCACAAAAACGTCATTTGGCTTCTTGCTTGGTCTTGGTGGGGCTCGCGGGCATGCGCAAAATTTTGTTGCAAATAAAGCAAATCAACAAGCAGAAATGAAACTAGAGTTCCTGTAGAACAATTTATCTGATGATAGCTTGCTTACTGGTCGCTCAACGAGTTGATTTCTATTGTGGCAAAGGAAAAGAACCGAGGGGAATGCTTATCAATGGTGTGTGTTTAAGATTGTTCAAGGACACTAAAAAAATCCCAACAACACTCTAATTGGTCACAACTCGCAAGTCCACTTACAATAATCAAATGAAACGAGACTAGAGTGGAGTGGAGGAATACATGAGAACAGTAGCAGAAACAAATTAAGACGAGAAGATTAACAGAAGACAAGTGGGATCCACTGCTTGATAATAGACAAGCTAAATTTAATCTTATTGACAGCATGTATCACTTTTTTAAAAATAAAAAAGAAAGAAGAAGAAGAAGAAGAAGAAGAAGAAGAAAGAATGAAGCAGGGCCAACCACGTCGTTTTGATATGAAACTTCTCCACGTTTTGAGACCAAAACTATCCCCCGCCTAACGTGGGCAGTTTGCACCCTCACAAAACACATTCTTTACCCTCTCTAGCTAGCTAACAGCCACCTTTTCCTTTTCTTCCTTCACCACAAAAGAAGGGCAAAGCATTCACACCCTTCAACAACTCCTCCTCCTCCACATGATCACATCACTCACTCACACCCACCACAAAACAAACAAACAAACATGGGTGGAGAGAGCTCTATGGGGGCACTTGTCCCCTCTGTGAATTCTGAGGGAACAAACTCCAAAATGCAACCACCAACGGAGGAGTTAGACAAGGATATGCTCTGTCCTATTTGCATGCAGATAATTAAGGATGCTTTTCTCACTTCCTGTGGACATAGCTTCTGTTACCTGTGTATTACTACTCATTTAAGAAACAAGAATGATTGTCCTTGTTGTTATCATTACCTCACCAACAACCATATCTTTCCTAATTTTTTGCTCAATAAGGTTTGTTCTTTCTTTCATTCTTTCTCATCTTTGCCAAATTTTATTTTTATTCTGTAATTTTCTGCTTCATACGATAGTTTTAAATGTTTAGAACTAAGCTTTTGCGTCTACAATTGTGAAGCTAGCATGTTTACAGCTTTATAAGTATTGAATGATGTAGTTATTGGAGAGAACGTATGCTCGTCAAGCAGCCAAGAATGCATCACCTTACGAACACCTTCGCCAGGCATTACAACAGGTCTCTTGTTGTAGTTTTGATGGTTAATTGGGATTCAATATTATCTACTTGGATAAATTGTTGGCCACGTCTTCTTGCTCTTTTGGTTTTCTCTTTATTTTTTAATGATTTTCTTGGGATTCTTAGACAGGGTTGTGAAGTCTCAGTTAAAGAGCTAGATGGCCTTTTGACCCTCCTTGCAGAGAAGAAGAGAAAGATGGAGCAAGAAGAAGCAGAGAGAAATATGCGGATTTTGCTTGACTTCTTGTGCAGCCTCAGGAAGCAAAAGCTTGATGAGCTCAATGAGGTCCTGAATTTTTATGGCTTTAGGTTAATTTGTAATCTGATTTTTCTTGTTGTCGAGAAATTTTTGTAGGCAGAGCTACATTTCTATAATTAGAAACTTGAAATCATATGCATTTGGTACAAGAGAATATCAAACTACATTGATTGTGTCTCATATTTCTTGTCGGTACGAGTTTGATTGCTTACTGGTGTTTGATTAATCCACAGCTGATAGTCATTTGTGCCCTTTGCAGATTCAAACAGACCTGCAGTACATTAAGGAGGACATAAATGCTGTAGAGAGGCAAAGGATAGAGCTATGCAGGGCAAAGGACAGATGCTCACTGAAACTTAGGATGTTTGCTGATGATCCGAATTCTCTGTTTGTTACTCAATCAGGACCAGTTGCATCTAAAAAGAAATGGGCCCAAGCACAGGTAAGTGATCTTTTGAACTTGCATATGTGCTAGTCTCTTCATGTTTTTAGTGGTTGTGTGATTGCAAAAGGGTTTCCATTTGTTCTTAACACTTGGTTGGCCAAAATAATAACCGTCCCAACCTCCCGGGCTTGCAGCAGACTTGGATCATATCATTGAACTTCTTGCAGTAGCAGCTATGCTGTTTGATTTGATTGGATATCCATATAGGTCCTTATTCATCTTCTCTCGCTACAGTTCAATGATTTGCAAGAATGTTACTTGCAAAAGCGGCGAAATTGGGTTAGACAAGCATATAAAGAGGAAGAAAAGGATACAGATATTATGAACAGAGAAGGATATAATCCAGGTCTTGAGGATTTCCAATCTGTGCTGACCAATTTTACTCGATACAGGTGGATGGATTTCCAAGTGTTGATTCTTTTTTTTACTTGCAATTTGAAAACTTGCTTTTGTCACTTATACTTCTGGTTGGTTGTTGTTTTAGTCGATTGAGGGCCGTTGCTGAACTGAGACATGGTGACCTTTTCCACTCTGCTAATATTGTGTCGAGGTTAGCTGGAATTTCTACCACTCCCTTGTAATTTCACATGTTTTCTGCTTTGCTCATGAAGTTTACATTTCCCATGGTTTTTCTTTTCCGACTTTTATATATACAGTCAGATATCTTAATTATTGTAAAATCACATTATGCTGCAGCATAGAATTTGATCGTGATGATGAACTGTTTGCTACTGCTGGAGTTTCTAGGCGCATTAAGATTTTTGAGTTTTCCTCGGTAAGTGTGGGAAAGAGGGTTTTAGAATTGAGTCATGAAGTTAATTCTTCTTCTAGTTTGTAGACCAGTGAAAATTTATGGACTCGAACTCTTGTCATTCAACCTTTGTGATGTGGCTAAGATGTTATTGAGGATTTGTCTAATATTACAGAATGCAAGTATGCTGTAACCAAGCCAGCATTTTACAAGTTTGTTGTTGTATAATGAGATTTTTTGTTTCATTTCTTTCTAGGTGATGAACGAACCAGCAGATGTGCATTGTCCTGTTGTGGAAATGTCCACGCGATCTAAACTTAGTTGCCTTAGTTGGAACAAGTATACGAAAAATCATATTGCTAGCAGTGATTATGAGGGTATAGTAACTGTTTGGGATGTAACTACTCGCCAGGTACATCATGATACTTCATTTTTGTTGTTCCGCCATATATGCTCATGACAGGCTCGCACCAGTGAATGAAACTCTGGATATAGTCCTATGCTTTAATGTTCTCATATGAAATCAATGTTGTTCTCAGGCCTGAGACCTGCAAAGCTGGAATGCAAATTTATGATTTTTCCGTTGCTTTGTAAAATGGCCTTAAAGTTCCATAAACCTGTCACTTCCCTATTTTATTTTATTTTTGGATCGAGGTGCTAAATTACACTTAACAAAGACTCTTCCCACCAGAGCATAATGGAATACGAGGAGCATGAAAAGCGAGCTTGGAGTGTTGATTTTTCACGGACTGAACCTTCAATGCTTGTATCTGGCAGCGATGACTGCAAGGTATTATTGAAGTGATCCAGAAACTATTTTTCTTGTTGGTTATAGACTGAAGACTGGTTTCTTTATGCATCCCTGCTGCTTAGATATGATTCTATGTTGAACAGGTCAAAATTTGGTGCACCCAGCAAGAAGCAAGTGTTCTTAACATTGATATGAAGGCAAATATTTGTTCTGTCAAGTATAATCCTGGATCCAGCATTCATGTGGCGGTATGTCTCTGTAAGATTCTCGGTAAATGATTCGTGTTCCTTATGATTTTTTCTGGCACAAAATTAAAATCTTAAGCCTGAATTTTTTCCTTTGAAAGCCCGTGGCCTAGAAAGATCCACTAATATCATATTTTCCATTAAAATAAAAGCAAAGAAGTAGAACTCCTTTATCTTCTTTTCTAATTAGAGAGCAAGCAAGAAACTTCCCAGCGCCTTTTCATTCATCCAGTTTATGTTGAAAATCTTACTGGATGGAACACATTAGATATTCTTCCGAATGAATTCATGCTTAAGAGAAATGACACTTAATATTCTGCAGGTGGGATCTGCTGATCATCATATTCACTACTATGACTTGAGAAACATTAGCCAACCGCTTTATGTATTTAGTGGACATCGGAAAGCTGTTTCATATGTGAAATTCCTGTCTAGCAACGAACTGGCTTCTGCATCTACGGACAGCACATTGCGCTTATGGGATGTAAAGGATAATTTAGCAGTAAGTTATGATGGTACTTTCCAAGAAAGAAAATACAGTCCTCTGAACAAAGCACCAGTTTCATTGCTTTCTATGGAAATGTGCTTGCGTCTGTGTTGTACATTTTTCCTTCTCTCTCCATGGCGCTTTGATCTTGAACCTATTTCAACTAACTTTCAGATTTCCATGATACTTTTATTTTTTCAGTTGCGGACATTTAGAGGCCATACGAATGAGAAGAATTTTGTGGGTCTCACAGTGAACAGCGAATACATTGCTTGCGGCAGCGAAACAAACGAAGTGTTTGTGTATCACAAGGTTAGAAAACATTTGAATTGGTTTCTTTGGCATTAAAAAATCCTTTAATAACACAGTTTTGCCAACAATTGCAGGCCATCTCTAAACCGGCAGCTTGGCATAGATTTAGTACGGATTTGGAGAACGGTGAGGATGATGCTGGATCGTATTTCATTAGCGCTGTGTGTTGGAAGAGTGATAGCCCTACAATGCTAACCGCAAATAGTCAAGGAACCATTAAAGTGCTTGTTCTTGCTGAATGAATGATCTAACTCTTTTAAATCCTACTCAACATTGACTTCTGTATCCAGATGGAGAATGCGTTTTACTGTACAAATTAACTGGCAAGTAACATGCCTATCACTAGGCATGAAATTGGCAGGGATTAGGAGAGTGTGCATTCCCGCCTACGATGAAGCCTTCAGTTGTGTTTGCAATATCATTTTTCCTTGCCCCAATATCATACATGTCAGAAAACTCACTTCTTTCAGCTCAGTTGCCAGAATTTCCTTTGAACAGTTCTATTCAGGTCTTGGCACTTTGGGGAACAAACTTTAATGGGACATTGCCATGCTCAATTAGCAATCTCAAATCCTTGAGAATCTAAGACCTGAGTGGCTGCAAGTTTTGTGGAGTTATCCCATCATTACTTGAAACCTTACCTCGTGAGACCACAGGTATATTGATTTTTGTGTTTTAAAAGTATTTTTAAATTCTTTTTACTTTGAGTTAATTTTTTTAATACTGTTTAGAAATAATTTTCTTGAAGCACAAAACAGTTTGACTAATCTGAATCTTTCCACCAATAAAATTCAACGTTATGTTCCCAGCTGCATATGGATAACAACTCTCCAAACCTTAGATTTGTCCCGCAATCCAATCGATGTTTTTCCTAAAGCTCTTCCTTTTACCATGCTAGACAGTAAACAGCACAAACTCTTCTTCTCCTGTGCTGCAGCTGTTGACAATATCTTGCTGTGACTTAAATAGCTTTCCAGATTTTAGAAAGAATCAGAAGCGTTATCTCGACCTTTGAGGAAACAAACTAAGTGCTCAAGTACCCAACTGGATATGGATTTTGAGTGTATCATATCTTAACCTTTAGGAAGACTCCCTAGAGTTTTTGAACCAAACTTCACCAGTCATTCCAGTTAATTCCTTAGAAACTTTTGACCTTGATGCTAATGTATTGCATGGTTCATTCCCTAAACCTATGTGCAATTGCAGTCAACTCTTTTTTCTTGAATGTCTTGTAACCACTTTAGTAGTCAAAGCCCGGACTGTTTGGGTAATATTCCATACCTCAGGGTGCTGTCTTTACGAGGAAATAACCTCAATAGCATGCCAGATCTTGCATTAGAAAGAAGTTTCCAGTCACTCAAAATAAATCCATGGCAATAAACTGAAAGGTTAATTGCCAATATCCTTAGCCAATTGTTTCAAGCTGGAGGTTTTGGACCTTGGACGCAACATGATACGTGACACATTCCCATTCTCGTTCAGGCTGCCACCTGCATTGAAGATTCTTTTGCTGCGAGATATTAAATTTTATGGTTGAATTTGACTTCTTCAGGTGCTGTGAACATTTTTCCAAACTTGCATGTTGACAAATTCAAATTTAAAGGGTTTAAAAAATACAGAGAATTCTTCTCAGTTAAGAAAATACTCGAGTTCATCCAAGAAAATAACTCCTTTTTTTTTCTTATACTCGACCTAGCAAATAACTCTTTTCTTTTTGGCATGACAAAGAAAATGATGCTATTTTTTTTTTTGACATGACCAAGAAAATGACCTTTTCCTTTTAAACCCGAATAAGGAAGTGACCCATTTTTTTTAGATATAGTCATAAAAATAATGTTTTTTCTTTAGACTTAATCAAAAAAATAACCTATCTCTTTTAATCTCCACCAAAAAAATAATTTAATATACTTGAGTTTAGCCAGCCTATAACAATAAGACTCTAACAAATTACCAAACTAAATATAAATAAGTTCAGCCAAAGGGTAAGCTCAACTCCCTTGAACACAGTCAAGTGATAGACCTAGCTATCTTGGACTCGACAAAGAAAAGGATTTAACTGTCTTGGACTTGATATAAAAAAAAAAAAAACTCAACTCCTTTAACACGATTAAGAAAATAACCCACATTTTTTAGGTTTAATTTAGTGGCAAAGCTCTTGGATGTAGTTTAGGGAAAGAGCTCAATCTTTATGGACTCGGCTATTTTTTATATCCTACTCTTTGTTACACCTTTAAGTATTATTTTTTTTTTCAAAGGCCTACTGTTAAGGCTCTAGGCGCGGGGATGCGCCAACGAAGGCACATTGCCTAGAATTCGGCAGCGATGGACAGCGGCAGCCTTGCATAGGCAGAAACGAATTCGGCAGGCAGCGTGCAATGGTCTATGCGAGTCGTTGAGCTTGCGACTTGGCATGGACGTGGGGGCTTAGGTGATGGACCTTCTAAGTCAGCAGCTGACGCAGCAAAATAGGTAGTTGAGACTGCCATGCGGATAGGCAGAATATGGTTGTATCATTGGGGCAAAATGTGGGGAAGTGGCAGCTGAGTGGGGGAAGAAAGTGCTCCACTATGTAAGCCACTAAGCTAATGGGAGAGCAAGTGCTCCACTATGGCCCGAAAATGAGGGATCATGGAGATCATGGGGAGTAAGTGCCCCATTATGGCCTGAAAAATAGGGATTATGGGTGAGCCTAGCAACTCAAACTTCTCTATAAATAGGCTGCCAAGCCTCTGCTGTGTAGCATGCGATTTTGTGCATAGCACACACACTTGTATTGTGTAATCCTTTGTTGATGAGATAAATAAAGGTTGAGAGGTATTCTTGTAAACTTGTGTGCTTGCTTGTGTTTGTTCCTTTTATACGACTTGGAAATTGTGGGAACTTTGTTGGGTGAGCGAAACACATAGTCGTAGGAAACACGAGCGAAAAGGGGAGGCAAGGCTGAGTTTAGTTGGGACTAGACTGCCGCATTGGGTTGAATTGTGTTGCGAAAAATTTAACCCCGTGACAATTGGTATCAGAGCACGGTTGATTTTAACGTGCAGCAGAAGTCATGGAAGCTATTCGGGAACGGTTGATGCGTCTTGAGACCTTGATAGGGTTGAATGAGGAAGAAGACGAGGAACGTTCCATCATGGATCGCTTGAAGGAAGCTATGGAATGTGCTGAAAGGGCTGAGAGCTTGTACATCTCTCTTGCGGCAGAATCAAGTGAAAGATTGGAAGCTGCCGAAGAGGCGATTGCTCTTCTGAAAAGGGCAGTGCGAAACACTCCTATTGGGGTAAGTACATCTAAACCTAAGTTGCCTGAACCAAAGTCTTTTGGTGGGGCAAGAAGTTCCAAAGAACTTGAGAATTTCTTATGGGACATGGAGCAATACTTTAGTGTTGCTAAGATCGGCGTGGCTGAACAAGTGGATCTTACCGTGATGTATCTCACGGGTGATGCGAAACTTTGGTGGCGGACGAGAACCAAAGATGACTTAAGTGCTGGACGTCCAAAGATTGAGACATGGGATCGTCTCAAGCAGGAGCTAAAGGAGCAATTCCTTCCCAACAATGCATCGTGGATGGCACGGGAGGAATTGAAAAGGCTCAAACATGAAAGGTCAGTTCGCGAATATGTTAAATCTTTCAGTTCTTTGATTCTCGACATCGAGAATATGTCCGAGGAGGACAGGCTGTTCAACTTCATGTCTGGGTTGCAAACTTGGGCGCAAGCGGAACTAAGACGACAGAACGTGAAGGATCTGTCCTCCGCTATTGCTGCTGCGGACAGTTTGGTTGATTTCAAATCAACTACTAGAGAGGGCTATACATCTGCCTCCTTCAAGGCTAAGGGAAGGAACAAGGAGGATAAGATGAAGAAGAAATTCGGTGGGGGTGCATCGAAGGCTACTGCCGCAGAGAAAGGCAAGGCCAAGTTTATGGGTGCACAAGGTAAGAGTCCGAAACCGAACTTTAGTTGCTTCATTTGTGATGGACCTCACTTTGCGAGGGAATGCCCGAAGCGGGAGAAGTTGAATGCTATCCGGGCTGGGGGTAGCGATGAGGATGAGGGGGTAGTTACGCATGTCAATCCCATGCGTGTGATAAACTGCCTGGTAGCTGAATCGGGGGATGCGGCTGCCGAAACCTGCCCTGTCGAGGAAGACTTGGTGAGGATTGATACACTGCGGAAAGGAAAGTCAGGGGCTACGGACAACCTGATGTATGTGAGGATTGGGATAAACGGCAAAAACGTGAATGCTATGCTGGATTCAGGAGCAACCCACACGTTTGTGGCAGATCGGCTGGTGAAGGAACTTGGCTTGCGGCTGAGTGATAGTCGTACATCCATGAAGGCAGTAAACTCGAAGGCACAGAGAATTGCTGGGATGTCTTATGACGTGCCGATAATACTGGATCAGTGGAGAGGTAAGCATGATGTGTTGGTCGTAAATCTTGACGATTACGATATTATTCTTGGTCTAGATTTCTTACGAAAAGCCAAGATAGTGTTGATGCCATATCTCAATGGAGTCATGATTGCAAGTGAGGGATGCCCATGTTTCGTCCCATGTTGCAATATCACAGCTGTGAAAGCGGTGAAAGGGGGGAAGAGCTTGGTCTCGGCAATTGCTCTTGACAAAGCATTGCGGAAAGGAGGGGAAGTGTTTCTTGCGACAATAGTTGATGAGAAGGCAGACTATTGTGGGGAGGTGCCAAACGAAATTGCTAGCATGCTGCAGCAATTCGAGGATGTGATGCCGCCTCAGCTACCGAAGAAACTCCCACCTAGGAGAAACATCGACCATCGAATTGAGTTGGTGCCGGGGACAAAGCCACCATCTCAAGCCCCTTATCGAATGTCGCCAATGGAATTGGCAGAACTGAGGAAACAATTGGAAGAGCTGATTGACTCGGGATTTATCCGCCCTTCCAAGGCTCCATATGGTGCTCCTGTGCTGTTTCAAAAGAAGGCGGATGGAAGCCTTCGCATGTGTGTGGACTACCGAGCACTCAATAAGGTAACAATCAAAAACAAATATCCTGTCCCTTTAATTCAGGATTTGATGGATAGATTGTGCGGAGCCTCTATCTTCACAAAATTGGACTTGCGGTCGGGGTATTGGCAAGTGCGGGTTGCTGATGGGGATGAGCATAAAACTACTTGTGTGACGAGGTATGGCTCATACGAGTTTCTAGTTATGCCATTTGGCCTAACAAATGCTCCAGCAATATTTTGTAATCTAATGAATGATGTGCTATATGATTTCTTAGATAATTTTGTTGTAGTCTACTTAGATGACATTGTAATCTATAGTAGAAGCATTGAAGAACATGTAACTCATCTCTCTAAAGTCTTAAGTAGATTGAGAGAACATGAATTGTATGTAAAGAGGGAAAAGTGTGAGTTTGCAAAAGATGAAATTATGTTCTTAGGCCATTTAATTGGCGAAGGACAGGTGAAGATGGATCCACGGAAGATTCAAGCCATCGTTGAATGGACAGCACCAAAATCAGTCCCGGAATTGAGGTCATTTTTGGGGCTTGCAAACTACTACAGACGATTCATTGAGGGCTATAGCAAGAAAACAACTCCTCTCTCGGATCTTCTCAAGAAGAATCGGAGTTGGGAATGGACGATTGACTGCCAACTAGCTTTTGAGAAGCTGAAAACAGCGGTAGCGTCAGCTCCAGTTTTGGGGCTGCCTGATTTTGAGAAGCCATTTGAAGTGCATACGGATGCTTCGGATAGGGCCATTGGGGGAGTGCTAGTACAAGAGGGACATCCAGTTGCTTTTGAAAGTCGGAAGCTGACTGATGCGGAACAGAATTACTCGACGCATGAGAAAGAGATGACGGCAGTGGTGCACTGCCTAGGCATATGGAGAGTATATCTGTTGGGGCCAAAATTTGTGGTCAAGACTGATAATGTGGCGAACACATTTTTCAGGACACAGAAGAAATTGTCACAGAGACAGGCTCGGTGGCAGGAATTCTTGGCCGAATATGACTTTGTATGGGAGCACAAACCGGGGAGCCATAATCAGGTTGCGGATGCACTCAGCAGACGCGAGGTAATTGCTACTGTTCTTGCTATTGTTCAGGTGGAGTCGGACATGCTGGGACGACTTCGTCTAGCTGCTGGGGAAGATTCAGCGTACAAGAAAATGGTTGAGCTTGTACGAGAAGGGACAATACGGAGGTATTGGCTGGAACAAGACCTACTCTATGCAAAGGGGGGTCGAATCTTTGTGCCAAAGGGGGAGCTGCGAAAACACTTAATGACGGAGACTCATGATCCGCAATGGGCAGGACATCCAGGTAGAGAAAGGATGGTTGCTCTTTTGTCGCAGACTTATTATTGGCCGAAGATGGAAGACGATGTAGAACTTTACGTCAGGACTTGTCTTGTGTGCCAGCAAGACAAGACTTTACGGCAGCGAGAAGCAGGCTTGTTACAGCCGCTGCCGATTCCAGAGAAGCCTTGGGTATCAGTTTCGATGGACTTCATTGTTGGCTTTCCAAAAGTGGATGGCATGAACACGATCATGGTTGTCGTGGACAGATTCACCAAGTATGCGGTGTTTGTAGCTGCCCCTGTGGTGTGTACAGCCGAAGTGGCCGCTGATTTATTCTACCGCAACGTGGTGAAATACTTTGGAGTACCCTCAGACATTGTAAGCGATCGCGATGTGCGATTCACGGGTAGATTCTGGACAGCATTGTTCAACATGATGGGAACAAGGCTGAAGTTTTCGACTGCCAACCATCCGCAGACTGATGGGCAGACGGAAAGGATAAATGCTTTGCTAGAGGAATATTTGAGACACTACGTGACAGCAATGCAGCGAAACTGGTTGGAGTTGCTAGATAGTGCGCAGTTTTGCTATAATCTTCAAAAATCCTCGGCAACGGAAGCAAGTCCATTTGAGCTAGTTTTGGGGGCACAACCCCAAACTCCTGCCGAGATTGCAGTGCAGATATCTGGTGGGAAGAGTCCAGCGGCATACAGATTTGCGATGGAGCGACAGGAGCTGGTTGAGCAAGCTCAAGATAGTTTGCGAAAGGCAAGAAAGCGGATGCTCAAATATGCAAATCAAAAGCGAAGGATGCTGGAATTCAGTGTGGGTGACAAGGTGTTGCTCAAGTTAACTCCTCAAATTTGGAAGAAAATTGTGGGGACGTCGAAGCACCGAGGGTTGGTGCCAAGATATGATGGACCTTTTGAAGTCATTGAAAAGGTTGGGGCTGTTGCCTATAGATTGAAGCTGCCCGAACGGCTGAAGCTTCATCCCACTTTTCATGTAAGTTACTTACGGCCATTTTATGAAGACAATGAGGATCCTAAAAGAAGTAAGTCGCAACGAGCCCCTCCTACGATTCACAAGCAATTTGACGATGGTATCGTCAAGATTATGGATCATCGTCGACTTGGCCAACACAAAAAGAATCGGCGGACAGAATTCTTAGTGAAATGGAAGACGAATGAAGAGGTTTCGTGGGAGAAGGACACAGATTTGTGGCAATTTGAGGATCAAGTGCAAGACTACCTCACATCTATTCCGACGAGGACGTCGGACTCTTCTAGTGGGGGTGGTTTGTTAAGGCTCTAGGCGCGGGGATGCGCCAACGAAGGCACATTGCCTAGAATTCGGCAGCGATGGACAGCGGCAGCCTTGCATAGGCAGAAACGAATTCGGCAGGCAGCGTGCAATGGTCTATGCGAGTCGTTGAGCTTGCGACTTGGCATGGACGTGGGGGCTTAGGTGATGGACCTTCTAAGTCAGCAGCTGACGCAGCAAAATAGGTAGTTGAGACTGCCATGCGGATAGGCAGAATATGGTTGTATCATTGGGGCAAAATGTGGGGAAGTGGCAGCTGAGTGGGGGAAGAAAGTGCTCCACTATGTAAGCCACTAAGCTAATGGGAGAGCAAGTGCTCCACTATGGCCCGAAAATGAGGGATCATGGAGATCATGGGGAGTAAGTGCCCCATTATGGCCTGAAAAATAGGGATTATGGGTGAGCCTAGCAACTCAAACTTCTCTATAAATAGGCTGCCAAGCCTCTGCTGTGTAGCATGCGATTTTGTGCATAGCACACACACTTGTATTGTGTAATCCTTTGTTGATGAGATAAATAAAGGTTGAGAGGTATTCTTGTAAACTTGTGTGCTTGCTTGTGTTTGTTCCTTTTATACGACTTGGAAATTGTGGGAACTTTGTTGGGTGAGCGAAACACATAGTCGTAGGAAACACGAGCGAAAAGGGGAGGCAAGGCTGAGTTTAGTTGGGACTAGACTGCCGCATTGGGTTGAATTGTGTTGCGAAAAATTTAACCCCGTGACACCTACCATATCTATTCCTCATTAAATGTTATTATTGCAAGATGACACTTCAGTTTCTTCTCTCAATTAAAAGACAAGACTCATAAGTTATAAATATTCTCATGAATCATTCAAGCTCTGGATTTACAAACTTTTTATTTTTAATGTTTTTAACATATATTTTCAAAGTCTATTTTTCTAAAATATCATTGTATTTTTTTTTAAAAAAAAAAGATATTTATTTAAACATATAAAAGTTCTCAAATTAAATCTATAAAAGGGGATTTTTTGCAGATACCAAGAATTAGTCATATTAGCCTACTAGGCATCAGATACAAACTATCAACCATATTGGTTAAAAATAATAAATTAAATTGCTAGAATTAAAAGATTAAATACCATCAAAATATGATATAGACCTATCTTCTAATAAATTAGATTGTTAGAACTAAGAAATTAAACACTATCAAAATCAATTATATTGCAAATACAAAATATCATGTTCCTTGAATATATTGAATGTTCCTTAAACATATTGAATTTTGGAATATTATCACATGCTATGGACCTATCCTCCAATGAAATTACAGGTAATATATTAAAGAAAATGTAAAATGTTCAAAAGCTATGCAAATTTACAAGTGAAAAGGGTTGGAAATGCATGTGATAAGAATGCTAATCGTGTCTACCTATCTTAGCGCCTCTCAAAACAAATTCCATAGGGAAGCTCCTGAATGTTGGTGGTAAGAACATATTACACTCTGTAGATAATCAAGGTATCAATCAAATAAAAAATCACTCCTAGCATCAAAGAGTAATAATCACTCCAAGTATCAAGGAGCAATCCATGGAAATCAAGACATTATGTAGTGTTAGGAAAACTAGAAACAAATAATTAGACACCAATCTGGCCGGATCAATTTACAATTTACAAGTTATAATTCTTTATCGTCTTTGTGCAATCAAAATCAGGATCAAACAATCAACAAATATAAAGCAACAATAACACTAATCAACACCAAGATTTTTACATGGAAAACTTGATGCAAGAAAAACTACAAGACCATAGGCCACTTAAAAACCTCCACTATCAACAAATAATGGGTTCACAACTATTCTTCCTTAGATTTAACTAAGGGCTACAACATATATATAATATAAAACAACCTATTCTTGAAATACAATAAGATTAAAGAGAGAACTATTTGAGAAAAGCTCACAACACTTATAATCATGTTTTCTGTTAAAATAACCAGCTTCCACACCACCAATCTTCAATTCAACCGTTCAGTTAACATGTTTAGCAACGACTGTCAAAATATTAACCCGATTCAACAGTGACGAGCTAGGAATTAGAGAATGAAGACAACCAATTCAGTTATCTCAACTTCCTCTTTTTTTTTTCTATTTTTATCTTCTTTCTTTGGTAAAAATTACTACTGCATCTATAATACAACTACATTTAAATTAAAAGAGGCAGCTCATTACAATTAATGTGATGTACTATAGATGCAGTAGTAATTTTTACCAAACAAATAAGAGAAAAATAGGAGAAAGAAAGGAAGTCAACATAACTGAATTGGTTGTCTTTATTCTTTGATTCCTAGCTTGTTTACCATTGAATTGAGCTAAGATTTTGATAGTAACTTCTAAACACATTACTTTTCATTATGAATAGTTAGATCGAAGATTGGTGGTATGAAAACTAGCCATTTTAACAGAAAACAGGGTTGTCAGTGTAGTGAGTTTTTCTCAAATATTTCTTTCTTTAATCTTGTTGTATTCCAATAATAGATAGTTCTTGATGACATGTATGTTGTAGTACTTAGTTGAATTTAAGAAAAAATAATTGTGAATCCATTATTTGTTGATAGTAGAGGTTTTTCCTGTATCGGGTTTTTCCACGTGAAAATCTTGATGTTGATTTGTGTAATTATTGCTTTATATTTGTTGATTATTTGATCATGATTTTGATTCCACAAAGAAAAAAAAATTAAAACTTGTAAATTATAAATTGATTCAGCCAGATTAATTTCTAGTTATTTGTTTGTAATTTTCCCAGCACGTAGGAATTGATTAGTCGCATGTATAGAATCTTAAATATCTTTTTTCATAGAACTTATATTATTATTATTAGATTGTAATAGTTGTCTATATAATACAGCATTCTGCACCATAAGCATCACGCTGTGGTTTTCATCATTGTCTCTGAAAACTCTTCACGGAGGAGATAAGAAATCTAAAATCACTGAAAGCCCTCTACTTGTCTCAAACTTCCTTGTTTAAATGCCATCATCAGTGATGAACCTAACCAAGGTCGAGTCCTTAAATCTCTCAAAGAACCAACTGTCTAGGGAGATTCCTTGTCAACTTACAAGCCTGACATTCCTTGCTGTAATGAACCTCTCATGTAACCGTCTGTGATAATTGTCAAACGCTTCTTATGAAGGGAACCCGCAATTACGCGGCCTCTTTTGACAAGGAAATGCGTTGCTGATGATCCAATCCCTCCACCAGTACTTGTCAACGATGACGATTCATGGACAGAGTATATGCTTGGTTGGAAAATTGTGGTGATGTGATATCTATGGATGCGGACTAGTAATTGGTTTCTCTATCGGATATATAACATTAAGTAAGACGAGGATCAAATGGTTCACCGAACTCGAAAGGAGAGCAAGGAAGCTTGGGAGAAGGTTCTGGCAAGGTCGTCAGAGGAGGCCTCGAATTGGAAGGTGATCGGAGTTGGAAAGCAGATATTAATTATCACCAGCTAAACCATGCGTTCTCAAGTAGAAAATTAAAAAAGCTGGCCGTGGTTATTAAATTTGTAAGTTATTTCTGTGAAGAAAAATTTATACAATGAGTGAATTAATTTTTTTATGCAGGTGGAAAGCACTCGATGAAATTCGACTCTCTTCTACAATCGGTCATTGATGAAGCAGCTTTTGGAATGGATGAATTATAAAATTTAGTCTTGGGATCGACAATAATTTGGTACAAAGTTGTGGAAGCCATTGCAAATTAAACTCCATAATTAATAGAGCTTGCTTTTTAGCACGAGGGATGCTTTGATGCTCCATTCTCTACTTTAGGAAAACCACACATTTAGAGCTTTTAAGAAGCCGTAAGCCTTCAATTAATTGTGGTCCTAGCAAGTGACGATGACTATTATTATCAGGATAGACTTGAAAAATGAAGATGCTGGTAGCCTTGGGATTTCATTGTCAGGAGCTTCCTACTTTTTGGGGAGGCTGATAACCCACGTAGAAAAAAATACTCGTCTCATCTCAATCGAAGACTGGAAAATGCTGCAAAGGGTGTCTGCCCAATTTGCACCAGGCTTGGCCCGGGATGAAGAATAAAAAGAAGAGTTTCACAGGAAAATAAACGGGTTCGACGGTTTGGTTTTGACATTGATCAAGCCTGGATCAACAAGTCAATCTAGATTTCTGATTAGGGCAAACGGGTTTTTTCATTTTTGTAGTTTTTCCCCCATCCAGACCAGCCCGACCCTGGACCGACATGTGCTTATATCTATGACTCGGATGCCTTTTTAACTAGAGATGGGGGGTAGATCAAGAAATTGTCCTAATGTGTTGACAGAATTAAGCATGTCTTTGATTTATTAACCGATAAAACAAATGCTAATAAAGCATGAAGACTAAAACATAGAACAAAAGAGCAGATTCCTCGCCATAAACGCATGCCGACACTCTTATCCTAATAATATCTTAGTATCAGCGATTAAATAATGAATCCTTTCTCTGGCATGGTGAACTCTCTCTCTCTCTCTCTCTATATATATATATATATATGTATATATATATATATACACACACACACACACACATTACATAAGCTAGTAAGTAATCCTCCACCATCACCTCAAATTCATTTATTGAGGCCACCACGGCCACCATTAATGCTCCTATTAACCTCTTTTATCATTCTATTAGTATTGGCGCTGACGTCTTCAGCGCTTTTGCATATTTATATATTAAAGACATGTCTATTAATCCACTTGATCCGTCAACATACTTTAAGATTATAGCATGAAAATATAGATAATAATAGAAGAATAACAGCTAAAAATAGTTTTTTAGTGCCTAGATTTTTAGAAAAAAGCTATTTTGATCCTTATGTTTGATATTGTTTTATAGATACATCCTCATCAGGAAGGTTTCTGGGCTTTGAAAAGCTATGGAGTGCCTTATCATTCCGAACATTCGACGCAGCAAATATGCTTAAACAAGGCCAAATTAGACAGAAATCCGTTCTATAGTTGATGAATAATTCTCACTTAGACAATGTAACTAAACATGTTCCAGCTTTGTAGGTTAAGTTAACCTGACAATAATAAACTCTAGGTTTTATGTTAAATCAAATTGGAGCTGTTATGTTAAACTCAATTTATCTTACAGGGTAAGTGCTATCTAATCAAAATCAAAAGCTTTAATTTGAATTAGTTTTATATTAGTAGTGGTTGTTTTTAAATTGTTTTTTGTAATATATAAAAATAATATATTTTTTATATTTTTAAATTTATTTTATGCTTAAAAAAGAATTTAAAAATATTTAATTAAAAAAAAAAACAATGTTTTCAATCATAAAAACAAACACTGCCGGATACTCGAAGGCACAACACGCGAAAATATTTCAAAGAGAGGAAAACAAGGGGAGCATGTTACACACTTGTCAGTCCATCATTGGGTTGTAGAGTTCAAAGTTGTGTGCCATCTAATCCCATTGATGGGGCGAAGCACTCCTGTCTTTCTGCGATCCCTCCTTTTTAAGGAAACCGCTCTTTGCAGATTCATTCTTTAAATTATACAAAAAAGATCCTATCTTCTCTCTTTTTTGGCGCGAAAGCGGAAAATGAGAGTTGGTAGCAGGAGTGATTTAGGAGGGGGAGAGAGAGGGAGTCTGATTGAGGTCTCGCCGGCAGATAATAATCGGCCGGCCATGGGAGATGAGAGGGAGGGAGACGAAGAGCTGTTGGTGCCACCGCTGAATTTTGCGATGGTGGATAATGGAATATTTAGGTCGGGTTTCCCTAATTCTGCTAATTTCAGCTTCTTGCAATCCCTAGGTCTACGTTCCATTCTGTAAGCATCCACCACCTTCATCTACTTTACTATTTTATTTTAAATGGCTTTTAGTCTTCTTCATCATCATCTTCTTCTTTATAAAGATATTTGTGCCCAGAACCATATCCAGAAGCAAATTATGAGTTCTTGAAGGATAATGGAATTCGGCTTTATCAGTTTGGGATTGAAATGTGCAAGGTACTTTCCATTTTTTTCAATCCCAAACTGATAAAGCCGAATTCAAATGTTTGGTTGATTAATCATAATGAGTGAAAGTTTGCAAATTTAGTGTTCCATAAACTCATGTTGATGTCAAAAGATCGTATCAGGAGAGCCCGGCTATGAAATTTTTCCATAATAATAATAAAAATTTCACCAGGAAGAAACTTCTTTATTGTGCAATTGACTAGGTTTGAAACAATATCGGCCTTTTGCTCTTGGAGTTGAGAATAGTAGGATTATATTCTTTGCATTTGAAACAATATTCCTCTCTCCAAGTTGATGGCAATTGATAATGCGGAGTGGACAGGAGCCTTTTGCAAACATTCCAGAGGAAACAATCCGCGAAGCATTGAAAGTAATCCTTGGTATCTCGAAAGCTTCCAACTTTTTAGACTTGTCGTTCGCAGTTTGCTTGTTTTACAATATGCTCATGCTCGTCTTTGTCCCATGCCAGATGTAAGGAATCACCCTGTCTTAATTCATTGCAAGCGAGGAAAGGTACCTTGCTTATATTACTCTGCTCTGCTTTCTTAGAAAAAACGCATGTGCTTGTGCTGATGGTTGGATCGTTGGTCTATTTCCAGCATCGAACTGGATGTCTTGTGGGATGTTTGAGAAAGTTGCAACGATGGTGCTTGTCATCTATATTTGATGAATACCAGAGATACGCAGCAGCCAAAGCTAGAGTGTCAGATCAGAGGTTTATGGAGTTGTTTGACATTTCAAGCTTTAAGAATTTACCATTGTCCTTTTCCTCAACCAGATCTTCTGCAAACAGATAAAGAGAATATATAAACCTAGCGAGGATAAGAGTGTCTGTACGAGATTGACGAGTGCAGAAACTGATTCAAGTTCAATGGTATCTAGAGGATATCAGTATTCCTAGTGTTCTGTTTCCTCTTTCCCCCATCTTATTGTGTTGTGCTGTACTGGATGCATATGTCTAAGGAAATTGGACCTGAAATCCAGTATCTTTACATGGTTCTCACTGTTCTAAGCAAATTAGTACAAGCTTCAAATCCAGTATCTTTCGAGAATTTTTAATTTCTTTTTTGTTGTGTATGCTAAAAGATAAAGAATAAAAAAATATTTTGATGCATTTTTTAATCAAAAAAATATTTTGAAAAAAGTTTTCGAAGTTTAAATTTGAATCAAGGGCATCCAGTTCCAGTTATTCCTTGTATCCGAAAGACGCTACATCGGCAGAGCTATATTACAAGGACAATTTGAAACAATATTTTCAAAAGCCAAAAGCCAAAAGGAATTTTAACCGTATCCTCAAATATGATTACCTCCGATCTGTTCAAAAGATTATTTTTAATCATAAAAAGAATCAATTCAATAAAAAAAACATACAATTCATTGTAAAATGAAAGTGAAAGAAAATGTGGACGAGCAACAATCGAATCGTCAATCAAAGAATGACGACTGAAACGATATCTCGGCCGTTACATTTGTTCTACCTCTGTTCTTTCGAGCGAAAGAGACACTGAATCTGTCTCTCATCCCATTGACAGAACTGAGGCTTTGATGCTAAAGATCTTCACTTTAAGCAGAAGTAACACAACCCCTTGAAGTATAGACCAGAAAACTCAAGTTTTGACGCCTAAAAATGTAGCTCTAAACAAAAACAACGAAATCAGAGCCCCTTGTAAGGGTCAGGGAATAAAAAATGCCGTTTCGGTGTTAAAGAACATTGCTTCAAATTCAAAAACAACTAAATCCATTAAAACACGGGCAGAAATTTTTTTGAAGGGACACCGCTAGTTCCTGAGGTTTGCGGTGTGGTTTACAGGATGTCACAGAGGTTTTTATAAAGGAATGATAAAACCCTAGAAGCCTTTTTACTATTACCATATCACCCTTTGAAATTCTCATATTGACGTATCTGTGCTACAATGTGTTTGCCTCCCGCTCGACTAGATCCTCTGGGCCGTGCATGATGTGATGAATATCCAATTGGATTGCTAGCCCAAAAGTCTAATTTTTCTCTTCTAATGGGCCGTCAGATCAAACGGCTGACAATGACTTCACAACGGAGTCCATATTTATTAGTGGACCCAATAATATTTTAAACTGATCCCTACCGGCATCTTCTAGGGTTTTCTTTGAAGGTCCCCAAAACCCCATCTAATCCTACTCTGAACTGAACTCCAGCTCAACGTTTCTCAAAACACCTCTCAAACTCAGCTCTTTTGAGCCTTTTCAAGCTGTAAAGGAATCGACTTTAAGTTTTTCAATAACTGTAAGTACTCTTTTGTCTACGCTCCTTTATAATTAGAGGTCAAAGATTGCGACTTTCAATGTTGTTTTGATTGAATTTAAGCTCAAGTAAGTAATTTTCCAATTGGGTTCTTGAGACTTTGTGAGTTAGGGAAGGTATAATTATATGGGGAAATCTGGAGGTAAGAAAAAGAAGGGAATTGGTGCTGGTTCAAACCAAGCATTAAGTGGGGAAAATAATGGTAATTCATATTCAAAAGCTATCCCAAATGCTAACGGGGATGTTGGTTTAGACTCTTCAATATTTTTGAAAAGAGCCCATGAGCTTAAAGAAGAAGGCAACAAGAGGTTTCAGAACAAGGACTATGCAGGTGCCCTTGATCAATATGACAATGCCCTTCGCTTAACTCCCAAAACACACCCTGATCGTGCTGTGTTTCATAGCAATAGGGCTGCTTGTTTGATGCAAATGAAACCTATTGATTATGAGACTGTTATTGCTGAGTGTACTATGGCACTTCAAGTGCAGCCTCAGTTTGTAAGGGCTCTTCTTAGGAGGGCTCGTGCATTTGAGGCCATAGGGAAGTATGAAATGGCTATGCAGGATGTTCAGGTTTTGTTAGGGGCTGATCCAAATCACCGTGATGCTTTGGATATTACTCGGAGATTAAGGACTGTGTTTGGTCCTCGCCAAGATGCTCAGCAGGACCTCCAGAGCCGCCCATCCCCCGCTGCCTTAGGGGCATCTGCGGTGCGTGGTGCCCCAATTGGTGGTCTTGGGCCTTGTTTACCAGCCCGGCCAGTTTCTAAGAAGGCAGCTGCACCACCTGGGGGATCTGTTGTATCTCCTAGTAATAAGATGGAAAAGCCTCTTATGGATTCAGTCAGTGAAATTGGTCCTGTGACCAAAAACCAGTTACCGAAACTTGTGTTGAAGCCTTTGAGTGATTCTTCAAAAGCTTCTGCTAATCCAGGAAAGGATAGACAGGGAAAGGAGTCCCTATCTTCCTCGATGTTGTTACCCAGACAGGTTTCAGAGGCGGCAGTTCGATTAAGACCATTGAAACTTGTCTATGACCATGACATAAGGCTAGCACAGATGCCGGTTAATTGTACTTTTAAAGGGCTAAGGGAGATGGTGAGCAAGCGTTTTCCATCATCCAAGTCAGTTCTGATCAAATACAAAGATACTGATGGGGATTTGGTGACTATAACATGCACAACTGAACTCAGACTGGCAGAGTCCTCTGTAGACAGCCTTCTGGTAAAGGAGCCTGATGCAGATAAAACTGATTCAGTTGGAATGTTGAGATTGCACGTTGTTGAGGTGAGTCCAGAGCAAGAGCCAACATTACTGGAAGAGGAGGTGGAGGAGGAGGATGAGAAGCCTCTTGAGAGTGAAGAGAACAAGGGGGGTGAAAGTGGGTCGCATTCATCACTTGGTGAATCTGTGTTAGAAGTGGTTGATACTGAAATTGATAAGGCAGAGAAAGAAACTACAAAGGAGAAACCAGGAGCTTCAGAAGATCCAGAAAGCAAGGAAGTAGAGATGGATGATTGGTTGTTTGAGTTTGCTCAACTATTTCGCACCCATGTTGGTATTGACCCAGATGCTCATATTGACTTGCATGAACTTGGGATGGAGCTTTGTTCAGATGCTCTTGAGGAGACCGTAACAAGTGAAGAAGCTCAAACCCTTTTTGATAAGGCTGCCTCAAAGTTCCAGGAAGTGGCTGCTTTGGCTTTTTTCAATTGGGGAAATGTCCATATGTGTGCAGCAAGAAAACGCATACCCGTAGACGAGTCTGCTGGAAAGGAGGTTGTGTCTGCACAGCTTCAAGCAGCTTATGGCTGGGTAAAGGAGAGTTATTCTTTGGCTAGGGAGAAGTATGAGGAAGCACTCTCAATCAAACCTGACTTTTATGAGGGTTTGCTGGCATTGGGGCAGCAGCAATTTGAAATGGCCAAACTTCATTGGTCATTTGCTCTTGCTAATAAAATAGATCTCTCAAGCTGGGACTCTGTGGAAACTCTTAAACTCTTTGACAGTGCAGAGGAGAAGATGAAAGCAGCAACTGAGATGTGGGAGAAGCTGGAGGAGCAGAAAGCAAACGAGCTAAAGGATCCAAGTGCAAGCAAGAAGGATGAAATGTTGAGAAGAAGAAAGAAGCTAGGAAGTAATGTTGAATGCGAGTCCTCTGAAAGTGGTGCTCAGGGTGAGATTACGCCAGAAGAAGCAGCTGAACAAGCAGCAGTGATGAGATCACAGATACATCTTTTCTGGGGTAACATGCTTTTTGAACGATCCCAAGTTGAGTGCAAGTTAGGAATGGATGGTTGGAAGAATAAACTAGATGCTGCAGCTGAGCGCTTTGGGCTTGCTGGAGCATCTGACGCTGACATTTCAATGGTTTTGAAGAACCATTGCTCCAATGGAGATGCAGCGGAAGGAGATGACAAAAGGGTTCAGAATTCAAACACTGATAATGTTAGTGGAGCAGATAAGAGTGAGGTAAATAAAGTATGATAGAAGTATAGACTGATGTTTCCTCAGTGTGCAATGGCATCCATGAATGACCTTGTGTTCTCATTAATGAACATAAAGCCGGGGGAAATAAGTTCTTTTCTCTCTGCTGGAGGATGAATTCTGGAATTGACTGTTTGGGTCTCAGCATTGAAAAGGAGTGTACCTCAACAGATATTTACAATATTTGCATTGCAAAATCTTCATATTAACTTAACTTTGGAAGTGATGTTTTTCTGTTTGAATACCTCCTAGGATTTTTGACATTAGCGTGGTCAGATAATGAATTCTTGATTTTTATGGAACACAGCCTATACTGTTTGTAGTTGTTGCAGATGGTTGTGCTTTAATTATTGATTCTCTTAGTGTTTTAATTTGTTGATATTCTGGTTGTAGCATGTAGAAATATTTTTTTTTCCTTATGATACAAATGAATATTTGGTGTTGAATCAAGTTATATTTTCTTCCTCTTTAAAGGGAAGGAAAGGATTCCATGTAGTATGTCATGTTAACGTACCCATGAGCATCCAAGCAACCCTTCTGCATATCCTGTTTCTGTTGCTTCTGTCCATCCATTAGACTTGAGGATTTCTACTCTTTTTTTCCCTTGATAAATAACCTGGCTGTACTTTAACTCAGTCGCCAAGGATGAATAATCTGTTCTAAAGTTTTTGAGTTTGCTATAATACTATGTTCTTCAGTTGTGTTGGTGGGTGTTACCAGTTGTCCCTCCTAGAGAGAGTTTGGTTGATGCCACCACTGTAATCAAGCGGCACATTAAAATGGATTGATGCTAGAAAACCTAAACCAAGAGGTAGTGTGAGAGCTGCTGATGCTTGCTTACCCCTCTCCAAATAACGACCCACCTTCTATCGTGTTAGTTGAATTGGCGAACAGTTTGTTGAATAATCACATGATTTGTAGTCTTGCTATGGCAAGTGAAACTAGCTGACATTTTTATTTGATTAGATTCGTTTAATGATAGCAACAAGTCACTGTGTTGAATAAATGAATAGTTTGGAGTGATTAGCCATCTGTCGTTTCGAACCTGTAGGCATGCCATGCAAATGAGTTGGATTTTTTCTTTATTGATGATTTGACTTGACAACACTTGTATTTTGTTGAAGGTACTCAGATTGCATGATACATATTTGATAGCGAAACATATGGCAGAGTCGTCATGAAACATGAGCACTTGCTTGAAATGAAAGGGCTAGGTCAGTTCTGTGCATGTTTCTCGCAAACTGTTCCTCGTGGCTGGATTCGTTTAGCCTTGCAACTATCTTTCAATTATTTTTTCAACACTCGGAAGATGGCGTTCTATAGGGTTGTGCGAGAAAGGAGCTTCGATTTGAGACAAAACACTCCCTAGTCTCTCTGGGGGCTGCGTATAAACCATTACCATCATAATTTAAGAGGATGGCGAGTATATACGCTGTTATTCAATGAAATCAAAGCACTTTGTTGCGATTAAATGACAATAATGGTTGTTGTAATAAAAATAATGGATACTTTTTGTGTTTTTATTCTAGGAATGGTAATGGATATATTACATTGGATTCAAAAATCTATGTTTAATAAATTTTCGTGATGAGTTTGAATCGGGTTTTGATTTAGAGTTAAATTGTAATCCTATCCTAACATGTAAGAAAAGCATATTAATATAAAAAGTTCATTTAGAATTATTAATGAATTCACGATGACAGCAGCCACGGTCTTAATTTAATATTTGCCAACTTTGTGATCTGCGACTGCAAACTGCTATTTAAAACTACGATCGTCAATTCTCAAGCCAGCTTCCTCCCCTTGTAAACAAAACAAGAAAGAAAGCAAAAATCTCGAACGAGTTTCGCCATTGTTGCCTACGGGGCTCAAGGTTGAGAGTAAAGACAGCAGAGAAGCAATATTTTAAAGCAGAACACTAGCACATGGGATTCAAGGACAAATTACATGTCGAAGTCTCAAGGAGGATTTTGGAAATGTTCTTCTTTCTACAACATATACTCCTGTAGAAACCTTAGCCACCCCACCCCTTACACATGATCACATGAACTACGTACTACATATGTAGTCCAGGCTTTCAGCTTATTCAAACACTATAAAGTTCCACGCTAGAGCAATATAGACAAATTAAGACTTAATTAATCCCAACACTAGAACCTCAACACTCCTCATCAGCACAAACACAACACCCACTTCCATTTCTCTAAGCAGTTGCAATTGGACCCATGTTGATTGTAGATTCTACAGCCTTATAGCTTCAAACCTTGGCTCCTTGGCTTGGAACTTGAGGCCTGCATAGAGCTTCATATAGTCCTCAAACACAAATTTCGGGTAGATTTGGCTTTCCTTTTCTTCTTTCTCAACCAGTTCTGGTGCTGGGTAGATGACAGCATCACTTCCCGGGTTGTAGAATGATGCTATGGACATCCTGGTACCATCTGTTTGAGCTAACACACGGTGCAACACACTCTTGTATTTCCCATTGGTAATTACCTATATTAAACACACAAAAAAAGGTTAATTAATATTAACTTATTAGAGTCATGATAATTGTTTTTTAGAATATTTTTTTATTTGAAATACATTAAAATAATTTTTTTTTAAATTACTTTTTTGTGTTTTTTCTTTCTTCTTGAAACAGAAGAGATCATGTGGACAAACAGACACCGAAAACTAAACCATGATGCCAAATTTCATTAAAGTTGTCTTCCCTTGATATTCCTGTTAAAACATAGTCGCCCATTGTTCATGATTTGATCAGAACTAAATATTCTCACACTTTAAAGCCACAAATTGAAAGTGACCAAAAAGAATGGAAAGTAGAGGTCAGGATTAAGGGAGGACTAATTGTACCTCAAGTTGGTCACCTAAGTTGATAACAATGGAGTGTTTCATGGGTGGAACATCGATCCATTGGCCATCCTTGAGCAGCTGGAGGCCACTGACCTTGTCATCTTGGAACAGTAAAATGATGCCCCCAGCATCAGTGTGGGCCCTCAGACCTTTGATCAGGTCTGGTTTGGGGCATGGAGGGTAGTTGCTGACCTTGGTTCCAAAAGTCGGTCCCTTGGAACCACAAAAGACTTTTCTCAGGTACCCCTTTTCCAAGCCAAGATTCTCACACAGCAGGTCTAAAAGTTGCTCCGCAAGCTCTTCCAATTCCAGTGCAAACTCCTTCATTGTCTTCCTGTTATATTCAGGAAAACAAGTAAACAGAGAATATTAATGAATAATGATCATCATTCATCATGATCTAGCCCAGTTCTTTTCCTCAAGCTACCACAGAAATTATAATTGAAATCAGATGTAATTATGTAAATGTTGCAAGTACATGTAATCTTCTCCAAGATCAGGGATTTCAGCCAAGTTGGATTCAGGAAGGTGGCGCAAGAAGAAAGTGCTTTCCCAGTCAAGGTCATCGATTTCAGATTGAACAGCCTCAAGACCCTTGCTAGCCACCATCTCCTTAAACCTTTGCTCCATGCATTTCCTGTAGTAGTCTTTTGTGAGTCTCTCCACAGCATCCAAGAGATCATGAGATATCCCATGGTTCACCAACTTCATTTGCAAGTAGTGAACATCAACAAACACATCAAAGAGACTGTTAGTATAACTAAAACGTACAAGCTGTTTCGAAGATACTTCAAAGAATTACATAGTTGAAAAACATATAGAGGTTAAAAAACCTTCAAATACCTCAAAGAAACCCCAGTTCTCACAGGCATCATTGATCACCTCCATGGTTGGCTTCCTCTCTTCACCATTAAGCTTTGACAAGTCAATAACTGGGAAGGTCTCCATGCTAAATTCTCTCTCTCTCCCCGACTATATATCAACTTCTCTGACACCACTCTCTGATGTTGTAACTCTCTTTTGTGTGAAATGAGTTGATGGGAAGATGCAATTTATAGACCCTGAAAAGAAGCAAAAAAGGAATAAGGTTAAGAGCTGGGGTAGCTATAAAAACTTGAAGAAAAAAGAGCGAGGGATCAAGTAAATTAATAAATCCAAATCTCAGGGAAAGTAAAGTAAACAAAACTCGTGGAGCATGTATGGAGATCACATCATGATGGTCCCCTACAACTTTTGTCTTGAAGGGTAAGCTTAAGCTTGCTGGCTGGCAGGCTACTGCCAAGATTTTATGATATTTTGTGACTTGTGAATTTGTTGTAATTTCCCTGTCTAGCTATGACCTATGTTTTAATGGGGGATGACAGTACCCCACCTCTTTGTGGCTGTACACTTCTAGCTTACGTCCTTTCCTTCCGGACTTGACCAAGCAAGGGCCCAGCCAATAGTGGCAATTCCTTTTCAGGCCACGTCCGTGTCGACTGGCTAGAGAAGGTGCCCACGAAATTGCTTCTCCTTTATGTTTTCTTTTAATTACTATTGAGTAATGTTAATGGAATATATATGTTAATAGAATATGTAACTTTTTTTTATAATTGAGTGGATTCACCTTCTTCATAGTTAAGTAGAAATGAAGAGGATTATAAATATACAAGGATAGACAAATATCTCTTTTAGTATGAGATTTTTTAGATATAGCCTAGAAGCAAATCCATAGAATTTAGGGTCAAAATGGACAATATAATATCAATATAAAAAAAGATAGTGTTCATAGTCCTTACAAACAAGTGGTATTAGAATCATGCTTTAGAGTTAGTCATGATGGATGAATCCTCAAAATGCTGAACAAAAGGTAATGAGCCCTAAATTAGATTACGATGTAATCCATGGGATCAGCTCTATTGGATAGGCGGTGTGCTCCAGATGCTTCATGGATGTGTCTTGATCCCAACACGGTGAAGAGGAGTTGACCTAGAAAGAGTAAAAACTCTTAAGTCAGGTAGTGCTCTCCGGATGCTTCATGGACGTGTCCTCACTCCAACACGGTGAAATAAAGAGAAGTAGAGAATGAAAAATCCTGGTTGGTAGAGAGTGGATGGATAAATGATCGTTTGAGAAGAAGCTCGACGGTCCTTTGTTTGAGGAGAGAATTGTTGGGTATGCGATCAAAATCCCATATTGGTTAAAAATGAAAAGGATCATGGGTATATAAGGATGGACAAATATATTTATTGGTATGATGCCTTTTGGGTATAGTCCAAAAGCAAGTCTATAAAGATTTAGGGTCAAAATGGACAATATCATAGCAATATAGAAATAGATGGTATTTATAGTCCTTATAGAAACTAGCTAGGTTGGATTGGGATAGCATTGCTAGTATATGTTTGCATACGCAATCAACCATGTTTCAAATTATAATGGGCTATATTTACTCGAGCAACAGTTGTTTAAAATGCGTTTAAGCGTGATTTTTTATGGAGTGGTTTAATGGTCAAAGTGTATGATGAACCAGAAATGACCTGCTTCGTGGAGCTGAAAGCATCAAGTTGGGGTTAAATCTTGTTCGACAACCATCTTCCTGTAAAGCACTTCCTCCTCAAGGATCTTTGAAATGAAACTCGAATAGATCTTCTTTGGGAAAGCTCAAGAATAGGTGGCCAGTTGAGGGATCACGAAGGAAGAGTTTTATGTACCTTTTTTCCATTCCAACATTCGGATTAATGAAACGGAAGTGCTTGCTATTAGGAAAGCTTGCCAAAGCCCCTTGGCTATGGAAGTTAATTGGATTCTCGAGTGTGATTCATTAATTCAATGTGATAAGCCAGTTAAAAGATTTTTTGGGCCAGTAGAGATTGCAAGATGTCTTTATCGTACCCTAATTGTTTTT
Source organism: Populus pruinosa (assembly GCA_026413675.1). Lineage (NCBI taxonomy): Eukaryota > Viridiplantae > Streptophyta > Magnoliopsida > Malpighiales > Salicaceae > Populus > Populus pruinosa. The sequence goes on from CM048595.1 coordinate 267,700, forward strand.
TTATTTTTTAGCTTATGAAATGTGATGATGAAACCAATATAAATTTTAATATGATTATATTGAAATTTTACTAAAATATTCTACATAAAAAATATACTAAAAAGAAGGGTGTTGAAGACATTCACAAGGCATTATAGAATGAAACAATATCTTTTTCTTTTTTCTTAACTTTTTCTATTTAGTAATACTTATAATGATGGATTAATCTTGTCACGTAGACTCATTAAATTTTTAACCTTCATTTGCAATATTTCATCATACAAGTTAAAATAATATTTTTTAACCAGCTTCACACAAACTTAATGGCTAGTTGTTATTCTATAGTTTAAGCAGTTGTTGTTTCTGAATATATTTTTTTATTCTTTTTGTTACATTTTTATTTCTTTTCTAATTAAATTTAGATTTGTGATATTTTTTTGAATTCAAGTTTTCACTAACTAGGTCAATTAGCTTGTTGTTTAAAACAATCTTGTATATTATTGGTATTTGACATTCAGAGTTTATTAAATCGAGATTTTTTTAAAATAATTTTAAAATTTATATATAAGAGTTTACCTTTTGTATGTTATGTAAATTTCTATAAAGGCTTAAAATAAGTTAGCTCGTTTAATATTTTACGAGAAGCAAAACATGGTTTGAAGAAGGGTGACGCTGAGTTAGATATTTGGTTGTAATTCTTTAATGCAAAGGGACCAGGGAGGCAGGCACGTACCACCCAAAGGGTGACAGTGAGCAATGTTGACTAGCCTCAGTCAATGATTAATTATTAAATTAAAATATTACTATATTACCAGAGGGAAGCTATTGGCTTCTTTCTCACAAGAAATCAAACAAGGGAAGACAAAATTACTAGTGGCAGGTGTTAAGTTGTAATTAATGTTTTTTAGCTCAATTATAGTTGAATTCAGGATTATAAGATAACAAGGGAGAGTTTGTAGTTTAACCTGGTGTGTTTTAAAAATATGTTGTTATAAATTAGAAGGTATTAAATTGATATATTTTTTAGTATTTTTTTATGATTTTGATGTATTAATATTAAAAATTATTTTAATATATTTTTAATAAAAATATTTTTTAAGAACATTATACATTAAAATATCTGTGCTAAATAAGATACTCAAAACTCTTGTAGGGTAAAAAGGGAGGAAAAGCTATAGACATATATAGACACACCCCGTCAAAACTCCTCGATGATGATCATGAATATTTTGGGAAGAAAGGTGGTAGATGCAAGCAAAGTAGCAATTCCATGGATGAATCTCACGGCATTTCCATGGATGGATGAATCTCATGGCATTTGAAAGAACAGAGAACACAACTCTATTAGTTTTTGTAGATGGGGATGGGGACATGGGCTAACTAAATTAAAGTGTGTGGAATGTGGATCATCATCCGTCATCGCTTTGAAAATTAGTTGATCTAAGACCACCTAATTAAGCATGAGTAGGAATTGACCATCCAATTAATTGTAGCAAGACTGGAAATCAACTTTATTAGTTTCTAATCAAACTTTAATATTAGTTTCTACAACTGCAGAAATGACTTCGTTAATATGAAAGGGAACTCTAGACAAAACTACCTACCTGCATGTATGCAATACTATTCCATTCTATATATTATATATTATCCACATTCCAGAAATTTGTTTTTCCTTGAATCTTAGTATATGTTTGGTGTTGTGGTAGATTTTTCAAATATAATTTAAAAATAATGGGTTTAAAAAAAATCTTTTTAGATTAAAAAAAGTTAAATAAAAAAAAATATTTGATTAAATTTAATATTTGATATGTTGCTGAAGAATTAAAATATATTTGGTTAAAAATACTGTTTTTTAAAATAAAAATAGAATGACGTGTACTGATTTTATAATTAGATTATATAAAGTTAAGGATGTTATTATTAATATATAATAAATATAGCAAAATAACATTAGGTACAAAATTCTTTTTAAAAAAAATTACAATATATATATTCAATTGAAATGTATTTGAAGACTTGATCCGAAATGTACAAAAAGCATGGATTCATTGCTCTTCAATAAATACTGAGGTTCAACCTTATATAGTTTTGATTGTGTGTGTGTATGTATATAATCAAAACTATATAAAGTTGAATATATGTATATGCCATTTAATTCCAGACTGAGGATTGGATGTTTACCAAATAATATGAAACACGAGTTGGGGGTAAACCACATGCTGTGTCCTAACCCTGAACTGCTAGCCACTTCACTCGTATTAATGTTTAATTTCACTTTTTTAATATGTTAAAAATGTAAATCGATATAAAAGATATATTCCTAATTAAGATTGTATATTTAGAGATCTAATGATTTAACTAATTTCTAATAACATGAAAAATAGTCTGAGAATGAATACCTTGACATGTACGCCTATAATTACTCCAAGTCAACAATTAGGCAATTAGGTATTGTTATTTCTTTGAGATTTTCTATTCTTGAGATAAAGTTTTTAACAATATCTACATTGAAATAAACACGTAAGTCTCCACTAATACAGTATAGCTAGTGTGCTATTACCTAATTGAAGATAAAGGAACAGCCCTCGAGCAAGACATTGCCATGCTAAATTAACTAATAATTCTTAATGAAACCAGTACAGCACATGATCTATCAACCATTAATTGGAATTTCTCCTCTTAATTTCTCCTCCTTTTGGAATTTCTTTTTAGTGGGACACTATACATTATCAACAATTTTCACGAAAATGTTTTTGTGGATATATGACAGATTCCCATAAACTTAATTATTGTGTCGTTTTGGCCATGGATGCACCCTCGATCGGCTTGCTTTGGATAGAAAGGAGAGAAGACCAAGACCCACATTTCTGGAAAATCTCTTGGTCTCTGTTGACATGATATCAGTCTTTCCTGGTGCACATGATATGTTCTGTTATTTCAAAGCTGGTGAGGGTGTGGTCCATGTGAAACCCAATATTTTATGATCATCATACACGCTTTCCATCTCTCCTACTCCTCCATTTCCTACCAAGTATGTATAGTCAGAAGTCAACAATGAAAAATATTATTTAGTTAAAATAATAACGCATAATTAATTATACTACTGTTATAGCATAAGCTCGTGTTTTATCTTTATTATCCATTACCCTTTCTTAATAACGAAAGATGATTTATCGTGCTTGCCACATGCAAGTGTATTTTTCTCACACTTCACTAATTTCCTTTTAGATTACAAGTTCTTAACCTAACCATAAAACTAAATTTTAATCTCTCTGTACCACCTAATGATTCAAAGACACTTTCCTCATCATTCCACCCGCAGTCTTCGATGGTGGCCACCAGTTTCGTTCTAAATCAATAATATTTATGCTCTGATCGTTCTATATATATAAAAAGCAGGGGTCAAATGGGTAGATATAGGATGTGGACAATATTATTCAATCTCCAACATTATCTATGTCATGAAACTAAAGAAGATGACACATGAACAGCTACCAGCCATGCAGAAACATATATCACCCTACAAAAATTATTATAAAACTGGAGTAGAGTATCTTTTATGGATCTAGTTCATTATAACTAACGAACTAACAAATGATTCTCGATTAGACAAATGGATAGTTAAATTAAGGTTGAACTCCAATTCCATTTCTTGATCAATGGACATCCAATTCTCCCGAAATTCATAGTTATAATATTATTCTTTGCGTCTGAAGCCCTTCACGAAGTCCAAAAGGCTTCCATTTATAAATCATAGTATGGCATAAGACGACGGCTGCATGATCAGTAAATTATTGTTCTGTAAGAGTTTATGTAGAGAGTAGGGATTATATCAATTTCCAGTCAAGTTCTCCTTTTGGGTAGAATATTCAAATAGAAATTAATATATGCTCCATTTGATAATATGTTCGAGCTTTTGTTTGAAAGCATTATTTAATTACCAAGCGCTTGCTACAATTATCATTATTTTTTTTTAAATCCCTTTAATTGGTATCCATTTTCCAACGATATTACCAAAATATATAAGTGGATACCGAGTCAAGTTGCACAATCTAGCTCCTACATGGGACATAGATTTTATTGATCACATCACCATCATCATTATCAAAATACCACACAAGTTGTGACCGAACCGCAATTCCTAGCTAAAAAGAGAAAAAAACATCAATAATTAAATGGCTTGTGTTTGTGTCTCTTTGCCTGGTCAAGAACTCAATATGATGATGATGATAATGATGGTGTTCTAGTTAGGTTAAGTATGATTGATGAAGCGGCCCGCAATTACCAAAGTAAAAGAAAGGGGATCGATCGATTAATGATCTAAAATTAGAATACAGGTCACACATGATCAAATCATGGAACCATTTGATTGTAGATATTTTGATGTAAAATGATACGAAATGGGACCCTTTACCATTATAATTCACCAAAATATATCGTTTTCCATTCAACATGTGATTTTTCTTTTATATAATAATTGAGCATGTTAATTAAAAGACAATCATTTAAATTTTGATTTTTGAGAAGTTAAATAATTGTTTACAGAAAAATAAAATATCTATGATCGATGTATTTGTATGCAAGTGATACAAGAAGAAACATAACAGAATAAAGTAATCAAATAAGTGATGTATTTATTTACATTCGAAATACCCTATGCACTATAAATAAAGAGGAACTGAAATCTCAATCCGGCTGCACCTTATTAAAAATCACATCATTTCTTATGAGTCAAATACTTTATATTATGCCATAGTAAAGGAAATTAGAAGCCTAAGTCTGAATCTACCTTTAACTAAAGAAGAGGCCACTAATAAATCAAGAGTATGAGAGATGTGCTAGGATATTCCCCGCTATTGTAAGAATTTTTTTCATAATTGCCAAGTGCTAGATTAATGGAATAACAAATTATTTGAAGTCTCCCACTCTACCGTAAAAAATGAACATATGGATTGCTTTATTGGTAATAATCAACCTCTAAGAATAAATAAAATCACTTGTAGAAAGTTGATTTAGATCTCCAAACCCCCCCCCCCCCCCAACACACACACACATATATGTTTGAGGCATTTTAAACCATAAATTAGATTTTGAAATGGCTAGACTCTAAAAAGAATTCCTGTCAATAAAAGAATTGCATTATGAGACCATGTAGTTGGCATCTTTTTCTAAGCTACAAATATTTCAATCCTATTTATTATTTATTATGTGAAAGTTGATTTTAGATAACCAACCACACATATATAAATGTTTGTACGTATTTTAGGTTGAGGTATTTTAAACTATAAATTAGATTTGAAGTGGCTAGACCCTAAAAAAAATTCCTGTCAATAAGAGAATTGCATTGTTAGACCAAGTAGATGGCATCTTTGCCTAAGCTACAAATATTTCAACCCTATTCATTATTTATTATGTGAAAGGTTCACTCCTTTAATAATAACATATTGGAATAAACAATTCAATTAATACTTTTATTAATCACTTGATTGTTTGGAATAAACAAATCATTTTTATGCATGCCCATGGGTCCATAAGTCATCCGAGATTAGAACTTAATTAATCGAAGCTTCTAGTTGGTTAATTGCAAATTGAATAAGGTATAAGTTCATGTGACCAGAGTATTAAGAAGCAAGCCCCCTACTCATTACCTGGGACCATTCTATAGTGGAACATGAGATGGGTTTTTTTAGGAGTATCAATTGTTAAAGATACCTTCTATATTATGAATATGAAAATTAATATGGCTATAAGAAGAATATATAAAAATTACTATAATCTAACTTTGATTTGGGACTCATTCAATATTTCAAGAATCGAATAGTCTAAATCAAGAGAGAATTAACCTAATCCAAAGTTATAATCTGATACAATATATATGTTGTTATTATAATTGCACATATTTCATTCTAAAAAAAAAAAAAACCATGTATGCATATATGCCCTCAATTAATCCTATTAATTACCGCACGGTGCACCGGGTCCTTGGAATAATTACATGTTGTTTATTTGTGTATTGGAAAGGGAAGGGTTTCGAATCAAGCATCCATGATCAAGGTTTTCGGAAAGGTTGGAAAATGACACGAAAATACCAAGCACTATTTATTCTTTAAGCAAAAAGCATAAACATCCAAACAGAAGGATAGCTCATGACAACACAAACTCGATAGATTTGCGTGTATCTTACATCATTGAAAATGATGACAGAGAGATGGCTAAGATTATATACGTGGAGAGACTAGAGTCCAATACAGTAAATGTCCGAATTAGCATTAGAGGGAGGCCTCATGACTCGAAGTAAAATTCGAGATGTTTTTGCCGTCTTTTTGCGCCGTCCCCTTACTTGTTCAACACTTTGTTCTTGTTCCTCCACTTTAAAAAGATAAGAAAGAGATGGGTATATATATATACATGTCATTCCCATGGAGAGATATCGAGGAACTAATTTATTTGATGGCCAATGAGCTCTCCGTATATCCCGTTCGTGGCCTATCCACCTTGGAGCCAGTTCAGCTAAGCCCATGCTTAGGGTTACTGTAAGTAAAGCCCATTGAAAATGGATGGTGGTGCCGTCCAACGTCACTGAATGTCCAGCCGAAATCATTGCCTTTGATCGGGCAAGTAAAAATATATAAATCCTTGAAAACCGTATTATTCTTTGACAAATCGATGAACTTTGACTGCGTTCCCTTTCATATCTTGAGATGGTTTGCGTAAGCTAAAGGCAGATTCAACTCTTGGCATGGCAGTCAACTTGTCTTTTAGCCCGGACTAGAGGTCTAATGGACGTGGTTGACCCAGCAAATCAACCCACGATACAATTAATATGCTAGTTTTCATTATAGATAAATGCTAAACAGAGAGAGTGTAAGAGCATTTGTGATTAATGGGTACATAAAGATTAATTAATTTATTTATTTATTCCTTACTACTCTCTGTGACACTTTCTGATATGCGAAATAGTAGTGCCACAAATGAACCGATCAACAAAATTCATAGAGAAACAATTTAATGTAATCACGGTATATTATATTAATTTATACCACTTATAATCCACACATTGCAATTACAACGATCAAATTGAATGTGGATTTCCCCCCTATTATCGAAATGAGCAATATATCATGAATCTCGAGGAAGCACCACACTTAATCAGCAACATGATGGTGGTGATGATGATGATGATGATGATGATGGACAAAATGGCAGTGATCATCATCAATTTCTTTTCTTTTCTTTTCTTCTGGTAGAAAGATCATATCATCAAATTGAACATTAGAAAATGTCGAGGATTTCAAGAATTGATCGGTTACAAAGGGGACAACTACCTCGATTCAACCAAAGCTCCCTCGAACACACCCTGCAAAACGTGTGCCCACATGGGATAAATGCTGCTCCTTTTTTCCTCCCCATGCACACGCAACACACTGTATCATTCCCCACCCCTCCTTCCGTCGGCCCCGTAATTACCCCTTCTCCTCCTCCGCCACCTTCCGTGCTCTCCTCTAACAGCCTCATCAACGACACCCTTAACGGCGTCCCCGTCAAACCAACAATTGCGGTTCCCACATCAGTGACACTGGTGGGCTCCATGATGTTACTTCCTGTCTCCCTGAATTGTCTTTCTGCGGCCAAAGCAGCAGCTAAGTTCATACCCGACGAATGCTGTTGGTTCGGACTCGGGTTCGGATCCAAACAGCCCGGATCGGAAACTCTCTCCTCCTCCTGGCCCGTGTTTACCACAGCCTCTATCTCTTCCCGTTCTTCATCAATATCGAGATCATCATTGGCGACGATGGTGGTGGGACTGAAACCCCAAGTGGCCCCACAACAACCCAAACCTCTTAGTCCTAGCCGTTCCTTAAGACTCATTCTAGATCTTCTCCTCGAAGAATCTACGCCGTCCATACGGTCACCCAGCAATGCAAGAATTGTTATTGCTTCTCTTTCTGGTTCCTGCAGTAACACACTGAGTTGACTCATTTTTCAACAAGTTAATTAAGAAGAACCCAACACAAAAAAGGAAGCAACAGTGCTACTACTATGTGTTATATATAGATAGATAGATAGAGAGAGAGAGAGAGAGAGAGAGAGAGAGAGAGAGATAGGAAATAAGCTTGAATAGTGTTTGAATACATACAGGTGAAGAGGGGTTAATTATAATCGTGCATGGGAGTCTCGTGAAGAGTTTATTGTAGAGTGAGGAGAAATTTAATGGACACCGCCTGGTTCTTGTTGTTGAAGATGATGTTGCTGTACGTGTAGGAGTAGTCAGTTGTTGATAATGGAAGTGGAAGTGACAGAAAAGAAAGGTAAATTCCATTGTAGGATTTGGGAGTTGATCATCACCATCATTAGCTTCATGATATTGGAAGATAAAGATGATGGGATTTATGATTTGTGTAGATATTAACTATTGAAGAATAGAGAGAAGGATGAACGGACAAGATAGGAGGAAGACAAGGAGGTGTTGGGAAGAGATAAGATGAGTTCTTTCCACTTCATTACAAAGAGCCGGATCAGTTGCTAGATACTTTGGATTTGCAGAAGTAACGAAAGCAATAATTCGTTGTAATTAAATACCAATCCTGCTCGTTGGTGGCATGCTCTCTTTATTTTTCTTGTTAATATATACTGATGTTATTGTTATAATAAAAGAGGAATGATTATTAATCATAGCCGTCCCATTAATCTTATTATATATAAAATTAATTATTACTTTTGTACAGGACATATAAATAAATTCATTTTTTTATGTGCATTCGTCATTTTCTCATAATTATTGGATTGTCTTGTGGAATCTTCGGCTACAGGGCTGGTCAGTCCTGAATAAATTGGTTCAACTCCTCCGGAGTAATATCATTACAATTAATGGTTTCTATTTTTAAATGAAACTACTTTATTTTATTTATAAAAAGTAAAATAATATTGTTTGAATAAGAAAATAACTTTTTTAAAGGAAACTGAATTGGGTTTTATTTAGATTTTACCAACCCAATCAAATTATAATTATAAATTAATTTGATAAATTATCTTGATATCATTGGGTCAAAATTAATCTTAATTTTAAAAATTTTAAAAATGAATCTAAAACTTTAGGTTGATAGATAATCTGGTCATCTCATTTGGCCAAATTAGTTTGATTAACTATAGATCAATTTTTTTATTAAGATATGATAATCTAATTAATTTAGAAACAATTATAATCAATCATCTATGCTAAAATAGAAGAATATGTGCAAAAGAAGTTGTTTAAAAGTAATTTTCTTTTTTCCTTGAAGTTGAAAAGCTAACATAATTCTCTATTTATTGATATATTTAAACAACACAAGCTTTATTTATGACTTTTTTTTTCTGTGAAATTACTTTACAATGGAATTCCATGCAAAATTTCACAAAAAAATCGACTATTTTAATAGTTGAAAAGTTATTAAGAATAATGTTAATTTTTTTCTTTTGATGAAACTCAATTCATCACTTTGTGCTTATTTGGGAATCACAACTCTTTCGTATGTTATTTTTAAAAGCCGTAAATCATAGTTTTTTAAAAACCACAACTTTTCCAAATAGTTTTTAGTTGTGGCTGAGATTTTTGGTGTCTTTAATTACACATGTATCATATAATAAGCATCCAATTTTATATTTTTAATGTGGTATACTGCATAAATAAATATACTCTCAAAACTTATTTAATATTATAATAACAATCATTTTTCGAAATATTTTTTATTTTAAAATAATATTTTTTTAAAATTTATTTTTGATATCAATATATTAAAATAATTTAAAAATATAAAAAAATAATTAATTTACAAATAAAACTCAAGCTTGAAAAAAAAAACTTTCAAGCCGTGAAAATTAAAAATGCGTGAATCATTCTTGAAAGTCATATTAAACCAAGGTCATTTTGGTAAATAACATGTATATATATGTTCGTGTTTGGTTAGCCGGCCACGATAAAGTCAAAAGCCATAGGGGTTGGCGCAAGAATGGAGGGTCAGGGAAGGTAATTGGCAGTTCTCACTGGGTATTTTATGGATCGGGATCTATCTTTCGTCCGGAATACCCAATCTCGTCGTCTACATATTTATTATTCATATATCCCGTGCTCCATACATACATATATATGTATATATATACATATGTACACATATATGTATATGTATGCTTTCTGCTTAATTGTTTAATTCATCCCCACCATTGATTAATCTTTCGTACACGTCATCACTCCACACACATAAATTAATGGCTTGCTTGCTAGGAATCAAATGTTATCGAACGCAACATTGAGAAAAGTTAAATGAACGCTGCTGTCTTAATTTTTATTTTCAAAGCGAAGTTTCATTAATGTCTCTACCGAACCCGATAATGTAAGACTTACGTGGACTCCACGTGTACAGTACTGGGCATCCCTCTTCAGGCATCTCCCGAGACATTAGGGGCTTTTCACGATGGATGGTGTTTTGGAGAGGCTCCGGTCGTTTGATATCCCATCCATGTCTGCTTCGAAGGCCGGGCCCAACAAAGCAAGGCCTTGTAGAGATGGACACTGAGTCGATCATTGCCAAGCAAGACAGCCTACAAAATGGCTTGTCCCCCTGGCCCCGTCCATAAAAACGACTAATCGACAAGTTGTTGGTCAAAGTAGATGATTGCAATTTCATCTTTCAAATAACCATTCGTGGATCTAAGTGTATAAATTATCGGGTGAGATTTTAATATATTATTCTATAATAACAGTTTTTTAAATTTAAAATATACATACACATCTATTATAATTTTATATTATTTTATGATACTGTTTAAACAAAAAACCACTTTTGACACAAATAAAAAGAGTTAAGAGGAGGATGAAGACTTAAATAGTCTATATTTAAAAATATAGTTATCATTGCTTTTTACTTATAAATATATTAAAATAATATTTTTAAAAAATTATTTTTAATATCAATACATTAAAATAATCTATATATATATATAATATTAATTTAAAATAAAAAATTGAATTTTTTTCAAGAATATTTTTAAAAACAGCCATTATATAGAAGAAAAAACAAAGAGATGGAGACGTGAAGTGAAGTGTATGTGTTCTTTGGGGCAAGGCTAAAACCTCATATTCATGGCAAACCAGACATGCCAAAACTGTGATCATCCCGATTCCCAATATGCCAACTCCAACACGACTACATTTATTGCCGGAAAATAATATCAATTTTTATTTAAAAAAAAAAAAACGTTTTAAGATATTTTTGACACCAATAATTGACAAGCAAGAGCAAGAGAGGATTCTAGAGTTTTCGTCAGTCAACTCCATAGAACACCAAGACTTCATCCGCCTCACGGCACTTTGCTTCGCCTCCCTCTCCTTCGTTTCTCCACGTGGCTACAAGATATGCTTTGAGCATTGGCCTTGCTATAATCTCAATATTTATACCAGCATTGCTTTGGGCATCATGGATTAATTTTTATTTAGAGATTTTAATAAAAATTAGTATATGTAACTATTTTTATTTAGAGATTTTAATAAAAATTAATATATGTAACTATCTTAAATATTAAGGATTGGATTTCAAATAAAATTTAATCCTTAAAAATAATTCAAAAGCCAACCTCTCTAATATATTACAATAATAATAATAATAATAATAATAATAATAATAATAATAATAATAAAAGAATGCTCTCTTGTAATGCTGTTATATCTATCTCCTTTTTTTAAGAAACATTTAAAGGGACAGGATGAGGCTAACGGAGATAATATATAAAATAAAATAAAATAAATTGGTAATTCCGGAGACGGGTGCAAGCTATTTATGACTGCCCGTATCTTTACAAGTTGAGTGCAACGGGTGGGTGACAACATCATCGTTTGGTTGCCTGTCTTCGATACCCTGTTTCAAGGAAAACGAACCCCCCTCTCTTCCTCTCTGTCTTGGAAACCAAAATTCAAAGAAATGGCAGCCATCTCTCAATTAAATCAATTTCCATGCAAGACTCTCTCTTCAAAAACACCTCTCTTCTCCCACTTTACTTCTTCAAGACCCTCGATTATCCCTCTAAACTCGATCAAGAACAACCCAACAACCAGCAATTCGATCTTGAAACCAAGAATTCTGGTAACCAGAGAACAACCCACCAAGAAAAGGAATCTTCTCTTGGTTAAGGCTGTGGATGAGGACGAGGGGAGTCCAGAAGATGAAGGCCCTCCGGTTGCTTTGGCTGAGAAGGGGGAGGAGGAGCTGAAAGAGCTGGCAGAGGTTGATCGCTTGAAGGGACAGCTGGTGGATACTTTTTATGGGACTGATCGTGGACTGAATGCTACCAGTGAGACTAGAGCTGAGGTTGTGGAGCTTATTACTCAGCTTGAGGCCAGAAACCCCAATCCTGCTCCCACTGAGGCCTTGACTCTGCTCAATGGCAAATGGATTCTTGCGTAAGCTTTTCTTCTTCTTTATATATATATATATATATATATAACAATAGGATATGCTGTGTGTGTGTGTTACTGAACATAGGCAATGGCATCTTGCTATGTAGTATTCTGGTTTGGGCGCATCTGCCTACACCAAGATTTAATCATCCAATTATGATATAAAAGCTTAGTGAATCCATACAAGTTTCAACCATAGGTTTAGTTTCGAGGCCCACGATAATGGTTTTTTGTTGATGGTTATTACAGAGTTCGATTCGGCATGAACTGTGACTAGTGCCATCTCGTACCTAAGTCTTCTGGAGCAAAACTAGATCTGAATCACAAAACACCACTAGCTTTAGTCTCTCTTTGGATTTTGATTTGGTGACTATTCATGTACTTAGAGATCAAATGCCACTGCAGATACACATCTTTTGCGGGCTTGTTCCCATTGCTGTCAAGGGGTACTCTGCCATTGGTAAAGGTTGAGGAAATATCTCAGACGATCGACTCAGAGAACTTGACTGTCCAGAATTCTGTTCTATTCTCAGGGCCGCTGGCTACTACATCCATTAGTACCAATGCCAAATTTGAAGTCCGAAGCCCCAAGCGTGTGCAGGTTTGTTTTGTACTACATGTCTAACATCCCCAATCTCCATTTTAACGGTGCAAAAACATTAGAAATACCAGTCAATCAAACTTGTAGAATTTCAAAATTGTCTCTCTGTATTTAGGCATTAGACTATACTGGAAGGTAGACTTTAACCGGTGAAAGAATTACCACTTGCCACTTAATTAACACGTGAAACCAATTAATGTTTTTAATTTTCTATTAAAAATATTCAATCAGTTCTCTTTTTTTATTGGACAATTAAATAGCTTTTGAAAATTGGCCTGACATTCGTTGTCAATTTATTCATCTATTGATTTAGATCAAGTTTGAAGAAGGCATTATTGGGACTCCCAAGCTGACAGACTCAATAGAGTTACCAGAAAATGTGGAATTTCTTGGACAAAAGATCGACCTCACACCCTTCAGAGGCATAATCTCCTCCGTGCAGGATACAGCCTCATCTGTTGCAAAGACCATTTCCAGCCAACCACCATTGAAGTTTTCTATCTCAAACAGGAATGCTGAATCATGGTTGCTGACCACGTACCTCGACGATGACCTTCGGATTTCAAGAGGTGATGCTGGCAGTGTATTTGTGCTCATTAAGGAAGGCAGTCCCCTCTTGACACCGTGAACAAACCAAAAAAGGAAGAAATCTCCCTATCATTTTTCTTTCTTTTCTTCCCCATGTTTTTCCACCTTCTCGTACAGTGCTGCTTTGCGAAGGAGATATTAAATTGTGTATGTAATAATATATGTGTGAAACTAGAAAACTTGACGAAGATGGTTTTAATGGATATGACAAGACTCCTTTCCCCATTTCAACAGGGTTTATAAATTTTTCATGTACTTTGCCCCAAAGTTTCTGTTCAAGTAAAGCTGCCTCAACGCTTGAAGAACCATGATAGTTGATCGAGCTATATTTACTTCTGTATGGAATTCAACGACTGATCGTTTCCTTCATTTCTATTAATGTGAAAAAACAGAAAGAAGCTGCTTATTTTTTGTGAATGTTAGATAATGGAAAACAATGTACAATAGCATCTCGTTTGGAGATGTTAGGAAGTAACTTTAGATAATGGAAAACAATGTACAATAGCATCTTGTTTGGAGATGTTAGGAAGTGACTCGGAATTTTTATTTATTTAAAATTATTGTTTTATGTTTTTATATTATTATTTTTTAAATATATTTTTAAATAAAAAATATTTTAAAAAATAACTATTCCAATACAAATTGAATTCATCATCCTAGTAGTTATGTTTGATTAAGTTGTTTATATTTGAGAATATAATTATAGTTATGTTTGATTAAGTTGTTTATATTTGAGAATATAATTGTAATTACAGTTATTTTTCAAGGTATTTTTTATTTAAAAATATATTAAAATAATATTTTTTTTTTATTTTAAAAAAATTATTTTTGATATCAACGCATCAAAATAATCTAGAAATACTAAAAAAATATTAATTTAAAATAAAAATTTAAATTTAAATTTTTTCAAAAATATTTTTTTAAAAAAACAAATAAAGTATAAAAGATCATCATATGAATAGTATCTACATAGTTATTATATATTAATTTGTAATGCCATAGAAGACTATGTTGGGTGTATAAAACCCTGTAATAAAATAAAATAAGAATTATATAAACTAATAATTCATAATACTAATTACAAATTAAAATAGAAAGTTAAATAAATTCACATGAAAATCTTTGATTTTATTATATGTGAATCTTTGATTTTTTAATTTATTATATAGAAATAAAGATAGATTTTTTTATCGTAAATAAAGAATATAATTAGTAGTATAAATTCTCCTTTTGTTGTTAACATATTTTTTTAACCAAAAATATATTTTCTTAAACTATATTGTTTTATTGCAAGCAATTAAATTTAATATCCAAAAAAATCTTAATGATTTGAAATAAGTATAAAAGGGTATATTTTTAATAAAGAAAACTCTTTCTCTGCGCATTTTTTTACATGACTTTTAATTTATTAGAAGTTTTAATTTTTAAGACAAAAAATTTATCATAATCTTAAAAACCTTAATCTTAAAAACAAAGTTTTAATAACAGTATAAAAAAATAATGAATTAATAATTTTGACATGAATGTATTAAAAAATATAACAATAATAAACTTAAAAAATATTATATAAAAAATTAACAATAAAAATTACAAAAAAATTTCATCTAAATTTAGAAAATGATGCAAATGTTATTTGAAAATATTTAATGTATTAGCGTATATAATTATTCAGAAAAATACTTGTTAATACTACAATAAAAATACTAATATTATTTGAAAATAATTTCATAATTATATAAATAACATTTAACTGAATTTATTTAACAAGAATCTCATTGTAAAAAGAAAAAAAATCAGATAAAAAACTAAAGGGTTAGGCTTGAATGGGTTAGACATGCATACCTAGACCACATAAAAACTCATCTAACACACCTAATTTTTATTTTTTTATTTTTAAAGGGTAAATAAGATTCTTCACCTCAAAATATAAAAAAATAAAATATATTATGAACCTTTATAACTCTGATTTTAATAACAAAATATATTATAATTGATATAAGAAATCAAAATCAAACTAAATAAAAATATAATTAAGATTAATTTTTTTTTCTAATAACATTGTAAGTTCTAAACAGTTAAATAAAAAATATTTTATAATTACATGTAAAGTTATTCTAAACAGATTATATAATCTAATAAATATTTTTATAAATCATTAAAATAAGATTAGGTTTTTTAAAAAAAATAATTGTATCGAACTTAGCTAAAAAGTTATAGCTTTCGATCTAACTATGAGATAAGACACAAGTTTTTGTAAGAGATTTTCAAGACAATGGCCAACTTTGCTTGTCCATTTGCTACACAAATTTCTTGAAATTAGAATTAGATGATCTTGCTTGGGCTAATTTTCCTTGATTTTCCTATGCATCGTGTTTCATGTTCCTTTTTTTTTTTTTTTAAGGATTATAATACTATTAGCTAGTAAATGTCAATTTATTTATTTTTTTATCATATTTAAAAGAACTGTAAATGTCTTTCAAAATGTAGACTTTACTAGACCTTATTTATCGAGAATAATTCTACAAGTTTAGGGTTTATACTTGCAATTCTTTTCACTCATCAGATCCATCTTTTCTATGCTTTGTTACTATTCTTGTGCTTCTCGCTTACATCACATTAATAGTGAAAACCATCTGCATTGAGTTCATCGCTCAAGGAAGAATTCATAGACACCAAAATCAAAATTATTAATAGCCAAAATCTAGACATTTTAAAACCCTCTCTCCTCAAGTGTTTTCAGCAACTTTCTCTCTGCTCTCAACTTCCAGGGACTAAGACGTAAAACAAATAAATACTGAGACTTAAATAAAAAATAAAAGGGACCATGTGTAAACAAAATGCAAATCAAGGGACCAAAGCGTAGATTCGCACGCCACCTGAAAAGTAAACATGGAAAACAAAGCTGCAAATTTCGATTCTCTATCTGTTTTTTTTTTAATTTTGTTTTTGACAATTACTAAAACCCGCTCATGTAAAATCAAGATGTCTTGTATGATGATGATCAGAAGCTTATATAATTATTAATTTCAGAACCCATAAATTAGTTATAGTACACACATTAATCTAAAAAAAATGTCATTCAATTCAAAACAATCATGGACACCTCACATATATGATAATACGCAATTCCTTGTATTGTTGTCGGTTTTGGTCCCCTTTTGTTTATTCAACTCAAGATCCGCTCAGGTAAAATCGACATGCTATTCATTCTTAAAAACAATCCTCAACATTCGAGGCACGCGATGATACACAATCCGAAGAGAAAGGGAAAACCAAGGACAACTATTGAGAAACAGATTGAAAGAAACTGAAGTTGGATGACTAAATCAAAGAAAAAACATTCGAGGGACTGAGGAAGGGAATCTGCACAGTGAACAACGCCATAAATAGTAATCTGGATGAACATGGATTACACGGTAAAACCCATGTCCTCTTCCACTTTCTTTTTAATGTTAATGTCAATTGATTAATAATAATGTTAATAATTGTTAATGCTAATGCTAATGCTAATAAAGCCAGGGGAAAAGACGGAACATAGCATAAAACATTACCTGTAGGCATGTCAGGATTCTAGGTGATTGCTGCAAGCAAAGTGGATGCTATAAATCCGGAATCAGGATGCACTTTACGTCAACAAAGCAAAGAACAATCATCTTCAGAAGGTTATACATGCTGCTAAACTACTGAAGTCACTCCCTGTGAGTGTGAGTGTGCGTGCGAGGTTGCAATCAAGAGATGGGAAGTGTTGCAAGAATAACGAAGCCCTATCGCGCTGCCATGAAAAAAGATTGGGAAAGCTTGAAAAGGTACTACGAGCAACATCCTGAAGCTGTAGGTTTTCCGTTGACTGTCACCAAGGACACTGTACTTCACATTGCAGTCCACAGTAATGACAAGAAACTGCTCAAACATTTACTGGATATCGCACCACCATTCAGTTACAAGGTATCTGATATCTATGGAAATAATGCTGTTCACGAGGCAGCGGCCACAGGCAATGTGGAAATGGCCAAGATCCTGTTGAATTTTGATAGAGAGCTCCATTGCAGCACAATAAATGATGGACAGAAAAACGAGTATTGTTCTGACGAGCTACTCCAAATCACGAACAATAGAGGAGAAACTGCGCTCTTCAGGGCTGCTGCATTTGGCAGAACCAAAATGGTGAGGTTTTTGTGTTCTAAAATTAAGAACAAGGATGTTCATCGTAGGAGACGCGATTCAACCTCCATTCTTCATATTGCGGTCCTTGGCAGATACTTTGGTATTTCTTTCACTTAACCTCGGAAATTTTGTTTTCATTATTTTGTGATGCTCTTCTCGAATTAACAGCTATATGTTTTTAGGGAAGGCATGTAGCTTTAAATTTCTGTTTTCTCAATTAATGCAGAAACAGCATCGCATCTGGCGTTATGGGATGCACACCTTCCGGGGGCGGTGGATGAGAATGGCATGTCATGTCTTCAACTGCTTGCTAGCATGCCATCTGCTTTCAAGAGTGGATATCCCATGGGAATGCTGCAGAAACTTCTTTATTTTTGTATGTTTGCAGCTTTTGTTATGGTTTTCAATGGTGTCTCTAAGCCCTAGGCAATTGTTATAACTTCATGATTCTCAATAGGCCTTCCAGATATTGGCGGTGATGATGATAAGGAGCTGGGTGATAGTGATGATGACAAGGAGCTGGATGATAGTGACGACGTCAAGGAAAGTGGAAAGCTCCATTCGAGTCAGGGACAAGATTTGGAGAGTGGCCATGGCAGGATTCTCTCCCACCAATCCAGCAATTCTGCTTCAGGTTTTTTCTGTCCCTTCAGATTGAAAGAAAATACTGGCATGTGCGATAAATTTACTTAACTTCCTCAAGAATCTGTCTTATTTCCAGTGAATCTCTTACAAAATAGGCATTCTTCAAGTTGTAGTTTGTTTTTTGATTGTTCATTCTTTTCATGCAACCGAAAATAAATCTCCTTCAGGTCCTCTATCTGGTTTCATTCATTGATCATATAAAAAAGGTTCTTGTTCCATATTTAACTTGTCATAGATCTTCTTCGACTAACCATGTAATTTGATGAAAAATTGCAGCAATTTCAAAGATTTACCATGGCGTATTGAGGTGCATGGCTAAGGGTATGCATTTTCTTTTCTACAAATGTTATATTTTCATCAATGATCTACAAGTATAAATAATCTCGAGCGAATTTTGGATGCAACTCAACTTTGTTGCTCTTATATAGCATGGATATTTTGATAGGATTTCCAGGTATTAGAAAATTGTGGGGCATAAAAAAGAAGCAAAAAGGAGTGCTTGAACTTGTCCAAATATTAGCTGAAACAGACTTGACATGGTGGAATGTAGACCATGGGAGGTCTGGCTATAAAATCCTCTCTCATGGCAAGGTAGATGAAGCAGAAACAGAAGAAGAGTATCAGTTCCCTTCGGATCCTCCTGAGCAAATTGAAACCACCTCTCCTAAGGAGACTCCTCTTATTGCAGCAGCAAGACATGGGATCGTGGAGATTATAAAAGCTATTCTTGATGTGTATCCGCAGGCTATAGAGCACATCAATGAGAAGGATGAAAGCATTTTTCATGCTGCAGCCAGATGCCATGGGAAAGAAATTTTGGACCTTCTTCCATCTTCTTATGCTTTAATGCCGAGGCTTGGGAGGAGAATCACTCGTAATGGTGACAGTATTTTGCATCAAGCTGCATACCTAGGTGGGACTCATCATAGAGACAGACCAGGAGACGCCCTACGCATGCAGTCCGATATTCAGTGGTTTAAGGTGCCTTTTTTCCCCTTCGGTGTGGCACGTTCTGCTTTGAAGTAGCTTTTCTTCCCATTTACATTGCCTTCTAGTTACCTAGACTGCAGTTTATATGGCCACATAGGGACGTACAAAGCAAACAAGTAAATGCTGCATTAGAAACGCAATATCAATTAGAAGCAGACATGCTAAACAGTTGCAAACTTTTGCTGTTCGAAGGCAGAATAACAGATATGGCCTCAGATTTTATGACACCAGATTGCATAACAAACTAACTTCTAGTTTTCCTTTGTCCAATTTATTTAGAGGGTGAAGAAAATTGTGCCTGCATATTTCGTCAATCATCGGAACGAGAAAGGACAGACAGCCCAAGAATTGTTCACCACTGAACACAAAAGGTTGGTGAAAGACGGGAGTAAGTGGCTAATGCGAACAACACAGGCTTGTACTCTAGTTGCAGTTCTAATTGCCACAGTTGCTTTCACCTCTGCCTACACAGTTCCAGGAGGTTCCAACTCAAAGACAGGCCATCCTTTGCTTATCGACACGACTCCGTTTCATGTCTTCACAATCTCAGACACAATATCATTGTGCTTTGCCCTCACTTCGGTGGTGGTGTTTCTGTCCATCATGACATCCAACATGAACGAACAAGATTTCAAGACGTCTCTTCCTTTGAAGCTTGTCCTGGGTTTAACTACTTTATTTTTTGCTGTGACGGCAATGATGGTTGCTTTCGCAGCAACTCTTGTGCTTATGATCAGCCAGAGACTTCATTGGGCTGCAATTCCAATTTACACAGTTGCTTGCTGCCCAGTGACAATCTTCCTTGTGCTTCAGTTCCCTCTTTATCTCAATATTGCTTGGTTTACTGTGAGGGGTATGCTATCGAGTTTCATTGACTCTCTAACTTGTTCACAAGTATGAAATATTGTTGCTGATGAGCTTCTGGCTACAAGGTAGCAAGTCTTGTGGAATTTGTTGTTTCTCCATTTGATGAATGTTTTCAGAAATATTGTACGGAAAAATCATACCCCTCCCCATAATTCGGTCAAGATTTTACGTTCTCATTTGTGGATGTAGCTAGCCTGCTACTTCCTGAACTTCTATTTGCACAGCACTACAAGTACTCTTCATCGTCAAACTAACAAAAAGATTGATAAAACATATACAATCATGCCACGAATTTGTGAAGATATACAGAATTTTTAGATGATAATTTAAACGAAGTTTAAAAGCTATAGAAGTTTTCTGCTTTTACATGTGAAAAAAAAACGATAACCTGCCATGGGAAAAAAAGTTCCATTACTGGATGTCCATTAAATATTTGATGCAGAGAGAAACAACACAGAAAAGCAGATATTATAAGCAACACAAAATCCTGCTAAATAGAGTTACTATGCAAAAATCTTAATTAAAAATTTTATTTTTAAATATTTTCTGTTCAAGTAGTCTACATATAATTTAAAACTGCTTAAATAAACTTACAAAAGACCTAAATCAACTATGTAACTTGAGAATAATAAAAATCCTAAACTAAACCAAACAGTAACTTCTAGACCTAATTTGGATGTCTTCCAAACCATAAGTTGTTATAGCAAGCTGACTCACCTATAGAAACAGGCCTTGGGAAATTCCTAGCAAGACTTGAACATGGTTCAATAATTGTATCGAAAGTTATGTATCTTTTATAGGATCAATCACTCCATACAACCCCGGTTTTTTAAGCTTAGACTTGTCTCTTTTTTGGGCTTAGACTTGTACCATCAGACTATAAATATTTCTTCAAGGCTTTCCACGTAACCTAGTTGTTCTTCAAGGCTATCCATGTAAACCAGCCGTTCCAGATCCGTAACTAGCGATCGATCATAAACACCTGCACCAATATTCTATCACAATCAAGTCCATAGCAGAAGGAATTAATGTGTCTCGGAAGGAAAAAAAAGAAGCAGCAAGATTCAAAGCTTAAAGCAAAAGGCAGAGCCTTCAAGCTTGAATAACACATCAAGAGCTTTAAGCAGAATAGAATAAACTAATGGGCCATACATGTTATTAAAGTTGCCATTCTAATGATTACTAATCTGAACAAGAAATGAGAATTCTTGGAGAGTTTATATTCTAGTGATTAGTGCTCTGAAAAAGAAATGAATAGTCTTGGTTTGTAGTCTTATCAAGAGTAAATGGACTCCGAAAGGAAAAGTGAAGAAAGTAGATGTGATTCTTTGCTTGATTATTTCAAAAGAAGGAATGTGAAACACGATGAAAACCACTGATCATACTTGGTGTGTAGAATTTATATATTGCTGTATGAGGGAGAATTAATTGAACACATAAACGACTTGCTCACGCATTCAATCACAGACAAAGCCAGAGAGACATGGGTTTCGATGAGTATCGTAAGTTTAAAGGCTTATATGAAAGTATGCGGAAGGGTAAGAAGACAGAAGTGATACATCAATATGCAATGATGTCCGAGGAACCATCAAGCAGCATGACTGTCTGTGAAGATACAGTCCTTCATATGGCGATCAATATGATGCAGGAAAGCATTGCCAGCGAAATCTTGAAGCATCACATCAAAGATCGTAGAACATTGATTCGGGAGAATGTGTTCGGAGACACCATACTCCACGAAGCTGCTTCCACCAACATGACAACACTAGTAAAGGAATTGCTGGAGAAGGAACCGCTATTACTATCCATGCCTAATAAGTACGATGAAATGCCTCTGTTTAAAGCAGCCCAATTTGGTCACACTGAAATGTTCAAGCTTCTTGCTGGTGAAGTGGGGAATGAAGGTCCAGAGAAAGTTAAACATCATCTGTCTAGGAGCGACAAAACTACCATCCTTCACATGACTATCCTTGCCGAGTTCTTTGGTAGGAACAACTGTAACTCATCCTGCATATGCTCTTATTTTTTAATGATAATAATTTCTACTAGCTATTACATTGTCAAACTGTTTGTTATTGCAGATCTCGCATATGTGATAGCTAAAAAGTACCCGGGATTGGTTGCTGCAGAAGACGGAAAGGGGAAGATAGCGCTTCAGCTGCTCTCAAGTAATCCATCTGCATTCAAGAGTGGGAGCAGCTATGGTTTCCTGAAGAGTTTCATTAATTATTGTAATGCCATCTTTCCTTCTCTTTGAATACATTCTCCAAGCCATGCACATTGTAAATGAAACATGGTCATGTATACCAGGAATCGACACGCACTGTCGCTGATATAAGGTAGATTAAGGAAAAAATAGAAAGTGATATTGGCACAACAAATCAATGAGATGTGCTCTCTGCTCTCCCCATAACATATTTAACCAGATTATTTGTTAACTAGTTTACCGGCGTACGATGGTGATTTCTAGGTGTTCCCGATGATGATGCGGAGAGGAACGACAGCAGTGGCGAAGAAGACAGATACAAAGGTATGTTAGATGTGGACCAAGAAGATGAGGATGGTGATAAATCAAGAGACTCCAAGCTCCCCAAAATGCTTAAAGTTTTAGTCGACATCTTCTTTATGATAATACAAAAAATTTCTTCAGGTATGCTATGTTCTTACAACTCCATAAACATTTGCTGCAAAGTATTTTGCCATATGTTTGTCCTGATGTTTTCCTACAATGTCCTTTGCCAGAGAATTAATTTCATTTATCTCTTATTCATTTTGCTTGAAAAATTGTTTGATGTTTTGAAAGGGTTTATATATATATATATATATTTGTTTACAGCTCAACATTGTGGTCTTATGTGTGATTATTAAATTTTGATATACAACTCCCATTTGCAGTTCTAAGGAAGATGAATCAATCACTTTGGAGCCTTTTTCGTAAAGGTGATCTCCTCCCTTCTCTCATTTTTCTTTCCTGATCTCTCTCTCATGAATGAAGTTGAACAGGTTGGCCAGTGATGGAAAATATCAGGAAAGAGAAGAGAAAACATGAATCTGCTTTAAGGCTTGCCAAACTATTGATTGCAGACGACACTTCATGGGAACATATCAGCACCGAAGAAGACATAGGAAAGATAAGCGTTGTGAACCCTGCAGCAAAAGAAGAAGGAGGAGGAGGAGGAGGAGGAGGAGGAGAAATTAGAGGAGAGAATAAAAAACAAGGACGCAGAAAAACAGAAGGAAAGCAAGGAAATTTAGGAGCCTGTTTGACTACTGCACAAACACCGGAAACATCAAAAGCAAACAATTTTTTAGATGGTGAAGCTGGCTCGACACCAACCCCAACCTCATTAGCACAAGCCCCAGATATATCAAAAGCAAACAATTTAGACGGTGAAGCTGGCTCGGCACCAACTCCTACATCATTGCCACAAGCCCCGGGTAAATCAAAAGCAAACAATTTAGACGGTGAAGCTGAAACCTCATTGCTATTAGCAACTAGCAATGGAATAGTAGAGATTGTTGAAGAGATACTTGATGTATATCCTCAAGCAGTTGAACATGTTAGTCGTAAGGGGCAGAACATAATGCATGTGGCTATTAAGAACCGTCAAAAAGAGATATTTAACATGGTCAAGAAGATGGAAATACCAATGACCAGGTTGGTTCGACGGATCGACGAAAATGGCTACACCTTGTTGCACCATGTTGCTGTCATGCAGTACTACAGTGGAGGAACCATGCCTGGTCCTGCACTCCAGCTACAAGAGGAACTGCATTGGTTTGATGTGAGCCATTTGTCTCTTTACATTCATTTGTCTTGAATATGTTCAATTCCATACTGATTTGATGATATGCAGCGTGTGCAGAAGATAATTCCTCCCCATTATGAAATGCATCGCAGCCGCTACAAGGATGAGACTGCCCAAGAATTCTTCAATAGAACACACACTAAACTCCTCAAGGAAGCTCAGGAGTGGCTAAAGAGGACATCAGAATCATGTTCTACTGTTGCTGTTCTCATTGCCACAGTTGCCTTTGCTGCTGCCTACACTGTACCAGGAGGATCCAATCAAGACACCGGTCTTCCCGTTCTCCTGCATGATCCTATTTTCTTGGTTTTCACTGTCATGGATGTTCTATCTTTGGCAAGCTCCTTGACTTCTGTTGTAATGTTCCTGTCAATCCTCACTTCCCCATTCCAGCTTCAGGATTTCCGCCAGTCTCTCCCTCGAAAACTGATACTCGGTTTCTCTTTCCTCTTCTTCTCGGTCGCAGTGATGATGCTTACATTCACCGCGACCATTTTGCTCATTGTTCATTTGAAGAAACGTTGGACTACGCTTCTCATTTACACCGTTGCATTCCTTCCGGTCAGCATATTTGCTGTCTTGCAGGTCCCTTTGTATTTGACATTTATGAATACATTGAAGACCTCAATCAATCTCATCAGGGTTCCTATTAACTCCGTCCGTAGTTTGGTTAGGGCCACTCTGTCCTCCATTTGCAAGCGGCGTTGAGATGAATTATAAGCAGTCTTCCTACTCTTTTCTATCATTACCGCTCCCCTGTCTCTTAACCTCCATTAAAATAACCTTCCAAGGTGTTTGTTATCTGTTTTGAGCTATCAAGCTTTATTAATAGAGTATCTGCTCTCTCTGACCGCAAGAAAGTATAAATCCTTTCCAATGGCCACTATCTCTCAATTGAATTAATATACATGCAACGATCTCAGAAAAAAACAGCAATTCACCTCTTCAAGACCCTCAATTATGCAGCTAAGAGCTGATACTTAGTTTTCATTTGTTTTTCATATAAGCTGATAGAAACCGGGGGACTCACTACCAATGTGGCCCTTTGATTTTGCTTTCCATCTATTTGATTGCGAAGGAATAATAAGAACTTGGAGAAATTAATTTAATTTTCCAAATTGGGTTATTTTGTTTTATTTTAATTTGAGGTTGGTGATGAATTAAGTGAGCTTTTACATAATTAGTTTCGCTGAACTTGGAAATAATTTGCTGACAGGCAAGGAAGGACTTTACAGAATTATTACGCAGAATCAGTTCATGCAGACCAAAATAGTGTGATTAATTGGCATGTAATTGTCACGACCCGAATCCCGGATCCATGACCGGCACATAGGCAAGGTTCCCCTCCAAGGTTCCGTACCTATGCGAACCCAAACTTACATACAAATTTATCCTAACTCAATCAGAGTTCAACGCAGCATTAATAACAAAATCAACTTCATAATATAATTGAATTGTCTTAATACAAGAGTTAATATAATTTTATAGTTTTGGAGCACTAATTAGACATAAAGGAAAATGCACGGATTACAACCAAAAGAGCAGGTTCTGAAGGTCCAACAAAAGTGACCTGCTATCAAGCTATAAGCCTGAAAATGATAAATAATAAGAGTGTGAGTTCAACAACTCAGTGAGTAGATAACGTTCAATATACACACATGAGATAATACAATAATGAGAAATATATATACAAGTATGGATTTAGGTTCTTATAAGAAGGTTTCTCAAATAGGTCATAACAAGAATATCATATGGTAAAATCATCAGAAAATCAAAATGCAATGAGCATGAGGCTCCGTACTGTGGGATGATCAGTCCACACAGGTTGGTGACTCCCCCGACCAACTAGGGTTCAGATACGATGTGCACAAAGACTAACACTACCCTGTTAGCATGGGTATTCTGACTGACATACCATAGGGTTATAATCATAATCAAACAGACATATTAATATCTCAAGGCTCAACTCATGACATCAATCAAATGAGGAGCTATCAATTCAGAAGTCAATCCAAAATACATACTGGTTCATATCAAGAATTCAGATTCAACAAATGATCATGCTTATCATAACAAGGATAATAATCACCATATATATTATCAAGAAGCATGATCCAATTCATATTAACAAATCAAATATTTATAATATTCTCATGCATATAGAAAATTATCCACTCACCTGACTCGAAAGCAAACAGAAATCAAAAGCAAACACCGAAGAAAATCCTACTGACGTCCTGCCGGTAGAATATCAGGATTATCTGAATACAAAGGAGACATATTCAAGAATGACTCAAAAGAATATATAACCTATTTAATACACTTATTTAAGGATATATTCCATAACCCTTTATATTTTTGAACTAATTAGTTATATTCCAAAAACCCAAAAATTAATAGTTTTCTCAAAATCTAATCCATAATAAAACAAATAATAAAATTGGTAATACTTCACTAACTAACCCTCAATTATTCATCAAACACATCTGTAAAAGCTAATATTACAACTAGGGACTAATATGTAATTTATTATATTTTTAAGGATCAAATTGTAACTTTATCCATTTGGAGGACCAAACTAAACTTATCATAAATCCATGAATATACTGAAATTCTGACCATAATCAATCCTCATTTCTGTCCAGATCATCTCATTATACTCCAGGGACCATTCTGTAATTTTATCAAATTTTTAGGGTCAAATGGTAATTTTTGTGAAATTGAAGGACCAAATTGAAAGTGTTAAAATTTCATAACTATACAGGAATTCTGCCCATAATTTATCTTTTATTCTGTTCAGAATCTCGGAATATGCCCCAGGGACCAATCTGTAAATTTTTCAAAGTTTGGGGACTAAACTGTAATTTCCATAAATTGAAGGACCAAAATGAATTTTCATCATCTTCAACCTCCAACCCAGAATTTCAACAGAAACCCACTGTTCTTTCCTTATTTCTAACATAATTTCACCATTCAAACAAAATCATAACTCAAAATCATCATCTTTCAATTCAATCTCTCAAAATCCACCAAATAATCCATTACCCATAACAATCAACCCATAAAATTCAATTAATTCATCAATCAAACCCAAAACACAAATTTTCAAAACCCTAACATTTATCAAAACCAAAATTAAAACTTAATCAACACATATTTATATATAATCTTACCTTTAAACTTATTTCCTTCAACTCTTTTCTATTTTCTTCTAATTCCCTTCTTTTCTCTTCTTCTTCTTTCTCCCTTCTCTCTCCTGCCGATTTTCTCTCAATTTCAGATCATTTATTTTGTTTTTTTTTTTTTACTTTCTATTTATATTTATCAAGTTTTGTTGAATTACTACACTACCCCTCATTCATTTATATCTACACTTTAAGCCACCAAGGGCTTTATTGTATTTTCCTACTTATTTATTCAAAACATCACAATCTCCCCACCTTATAAAAGTTTCATCCTCGAAACTTAATAAGAAAGATTGAATACTTACCGAGATTATCGAAAAGATGAGGATACTCCTCACGCATTTTATCCTCGAGCTCCCATGTCGCTTCCTCACGTGAATGACCCTTCCATTGCACTTTTACTGAAGCTATATCCTTTGACCTAAGTTTCCTCACTTGACGGTCGACTATAGCTTCCGGTTACACCTCATAAACCATATCATCCCTTAATTCAACAGGATGAACTTCTAACACATGCGATGGATCTGTCATATACTTCCTTAACATGGAAACATGAAATACTGGATGGATAGAAGACAAGTTTGGTGGTAATTCTAACCTATAAGCAACTGCCCCAACTCTCTCCAGAATCTCATACGGTCCAATGAATCGAGGACTCAACTTACCTCTCTTCCCAAACCTGAATACTCCCTTTGTCGGTGATACTTTTAAAAATACACAATCACCCACTGAAAACTCTAAGTCACGCCTTCTTCTATCTGCATAACTCTTTTGTCTGCTCTAAGCTGTTTGAAGCTTATTTCTAATTACCTATATTTTCTCTGAGGTAATCTGAATCAACTCTGGTCCTATTAGCCTCTTCTCACCAATCTCAAACCAACAAACCAGTGATCTACACTTCCGACCATACAAAGCCTCATAAGGTGCCATCTCTATGCTAGCCTGATAATTGTTGTTGTAAGCAAATTCCACTAATGGTAGGAACTTACTCCAACCAACTCCAAAATCCATAACACAAGCCCTTAGCATATCCTCCAAGATCTGAATAGTCCTCTCAGACTGACCATCTGTCTGTGGGTGAAAAGCTGTACTCAACTGCACTTTAGTACCCATAGCTTCTTGGAATTTCACCCAAAACCGCGATGTAAACTGTGGACCTCTATCTGACACTATCGAGATTGGCACTCCATGCAACCGTACAATCTCACTAATAAACAATTCCGCCAACTTTGCATATCCATAAGTAATCTTAACTGGCAGAAAATGGGCTGATTTTGTCAACCTATCAACAATCACCCATATCGAATCATAACCCTCCTGAGTCCTAGGCAATCCTGTCACAAAGTCCATTGTGATCCTTTCCCACTTCCATTCTGGAATCAACAATGGTTGCAACAATCCAGGAGGTTTCTGGTGTTCACCCTTTACCCTCTGACAGGTCAAACACCTAGAAACAAAGTCTGCTACATCAGCCTTCATCCTATTCCACCAATAACATACCTTAAGGTCTTTATACATTTTGGTAGAACCTGGATGCATTGTGTAAACTGTCTGATGTGCTTCTACCATCAATTCTCTCCTCAGATCATCTACATCAGGTACACAAAGCCTATCTCTATATCTCAGTACATCATCATCACCTATCACAAAACCTGCAGCTCTACCCTGCTCAACCTCATTTCTGATCCTGAGTAGTGACTCATCATTCTTCTGAGCTGCTTTTATCTTATCAAACAAATCTGACTTAACCTGAAAATGAGCAATCATTGTTCCAGCTTCACTAAGATCAAATCTGACTCCTTCATCCACTAACTCATGCAGCTCCTTAATCAGAGGTCTTCGTACCTCCTGAATATGAGCTAAGCTCCCTGATGATTTTCTACTCAAAGCATCGGCAACTACGTTTGCCTTACCCGGGTGGTAATGTATGGTACAATCATAATCCTTCAGCAGTTCCATCCATCTCCTATGCCTCATGTTTAGATCTCTCTGTTGAAAGATATATTTCAAACTCTTGTGATCTGTAAAAATCTCACAAGTTTCACCATACAAGTAGTGCCTCCAAATCTTCAAAGCAAAAATGACAGCCGCCATCTCTAAATCATGTGTAGGATAGTTCTGTTCATGTTTTTTCAGCTGCCGTGAAGGATAGGCAATAACTTTGCCATGCTGCATTAGAACACATCCTAACCCTACTCTCGAAGCATCACAATACACTGTGTAACCACCAAAACCTGATGGTACTGCTAGAATAGGCGCTGTAGTCAATCTTTCTTTCAACTCTAAGAAACTTTTCTCACAAGCTTCAGACCACTGAAACTTAACATTCTTCTGCGTTAACTTAGTCAATGGTGCAGAAATCCGAGAAAAGTTCTCTACAAACCTCCGATAATAGCCGGCCAAACCTAAGAAACTTCTAATCTCTGTTGCTGAAGTAGGCCTAAGCCACTGTTTAACTGCTTCAATCTTTTGAGGATCAACCTCAATCCCATTCCTTGAAACTACATGCCCAAGAAATGATACACTCTCCAACCAAAACTCACTCTTTGAGAACTTGCCATACAACTGATGATCTCGCAGAGTTTGAAGCACAATTCTCAAGTGCTGCTCATGCTCCTCTTTAGACCTCGAATACACCAAAATATCATCAATAAAAACTATCACAAATTGATCAATAAACTGACCAAACACTCTATTCATCAAATTCATAAAAGCTGCTGGTGCATTCGTCAACCCAAAAGACATCACTAAAAACTCATAATGACCATACCGAGTTCTAAAAGCTATCTTTGAAATGTCTGTCTCCCTAATTCTCAACTGATGATACCCAGATCGAAGATCGATCTTAGAAAAGAATTGAGCTCCCTGCAACTGATCAAACAAATCATCAATACGAGGGAGTGGGTATCTATTTCGAACTGTCACCCGATTCAGTTGTCTATAATCTATACATAACCTCAATGACCCATCTTTCTTCTTCACAAACAACACGGGGGCTCCCCAAGGGGACACACTTGGTCGGATGAACTTTTTATCCAACAAATCCTGTAGTTGCTCCTTCAGCTCCCTCAATTCTGCTGGTGCCATTCTATATGGTGCCATTGATATTGGTTCAATACCTGGAACCAAATCAATACAAAACTCAATCTTCCTATATGGAGGCAATCCAGGTAAGTCATCGGGAAAGACATCGATAAACTCCCTGACTATAGGGACTTGGTCTAACTGAGGGACTTCTTTCTCTACATCCACTATATATGCTAAGTAACATTGTACCCCTTTTCGAGCCATTTTCCTCGAGATAGCCGACAACATAATTGATGGAGACCCAATCTTATCTCTTTGAGATACCAACTTAACTTCTTTATCTAGATCAAACAGTATTTTCTTTTCCCAACAATTTACTGAAGCCCTATGCTTTGCCAACCAATCCATTCCCAAAATTACATCAAAATCAACCATATCTAAGACATTTAAGTCTCCCATAAAGATCTTATCTCCAATCTCTATTTCACAATCCAGATACACATACTTCACCAATATTAATTCATCTAAGGGAGTGGAGACTGAAATTGGGGATTTTAACAAGGTTGGTTGTTTATCTAACCTCATAGCAAAATATGGAGACACAAATGAATGGGTTGCACCCGTATCAAACAACACCTTTGCTTCAAAAGAGCAAACAAGAAGAATACCTGAAACAACTGTATTGGATGCCTGAGCATCCTGCTGAGTCAAGGCAAAAACTCTTGCATGCCCTTGACCCTGCTGTATCTGACCTCTATCACCTGCACCCCGACCTCTCTAACCACGACCACCAAAACCTCTACCCCTATGAGCCACAGACTGGCTCGTCGATGGTGCCTGAATAGGATGTTGGACTGAAACAGATAATCCTGAAGTTGATAACTGTCTCCTCGGGCACTCTCTGATCCTATGACCTATCTGGCCACAATTAAAACAAGCCCCAGTCCTTCTGTAACACTCTGCACTAGTATGACCTCCTCCATAGTGCTGACATGAAGAACTATCTTCAAGTGAAATAAATGAACTACAAGGTGCAGTCTGAACTAAACTCTTAGTACCTCTACTGTCACTCTGACTGCCCAAGCCACTAATTGACCTCCTATAACTTGCATTTCTAAACTGCACAATAGGGATATCATCTTTATTGTCATTTACTCTGATAGGATCAACTATTCGTCTATTCCTCGACATTTCCTAAAATAAAAGTTAGAGCACTTAATTCATGCTAGAACAATAACATGATAATTATCACAAAAGTATAGGAAAGCATATCTGTCATAAGGAAGAAGACATGCTGGATAAGAATTCAAAATTTCAAAACCAACAAACAAAACAATACGGATCCTAATGCTCCACTTATTATGAAATTAATTATATTATTGTTTCTTTAATCTAAAGCTCTGATACCAAGTTTGTCACGACCCGAATCCCGGATCCATGACCGGCACATAGGCAAGGTTCCCCTCCAAGGTTCCGTACCTATGCGAACCCAAACTTACATACAAATTTATCCTAACTCAATCAGAGTTCAACGCAGCATTAATAACAAAATCAACTTCATAATATAATTGAATTGTCTTAATACAAGAGTTAATATAATTTTATAGTTTTGGAGCACTAATTAGACATAAAGGAAAATGCACGGATTACAACCAAAAGAGCAGGTTCTGAAGGTCCAACAAAAGTGACCTGCTATCAAGCTATAAGCCTGAAAATGATAAATAATAAGAGTGTGAGTTCAACAACTCAGTGAGTAGATAACGTTCAATATACACACATGAGATAATACAATAATGAGAAATATATATACAAGTATGGATTTAGGTTCTTATAAGAAGGTTTCTCAAATAGGTCATAACAAGAATATCATATGGTAAAATCATCAGAAAATCAAAATGCAATGAGCATGAGGCTCCGTACTGTGGGATGATCAGTCCACACAGGTTGGTGACTCCCCCGACCAACTAGGGTTCAGATACGATGTGCACAAAGACTAACACTACCCTGTTAGCATGGGTATTCTGACTGACATACCATAGGGTTATAATCATAATCAAACAGACATATTAATATCTCAAGGCTCAACTCATGACATCAATCAAATGAGGAGCTATCAATTCAGAAGTCAATCCAAAATACATACTGGTTCATATCAAGAATTCAGATTCAACAAATGATCATGCTTATCATAACAAGGATAATAATCACCATATATATTATCAAGAAGCATGATCCAATTCATATTAACAAATCAAATATTTATAATATTCTCATGCATATAGAAAATTATCCACTCACCTGACTCGAAAGCAAACAGAAATCAAAAGCAAACACCGAAGAAAATCCTACTGACGTCCTGCCGGTAGAATATCAGGATTATCTGAATACAAAGGAGACATATTCAAGAATGACTCAAAAGAATATATAACCTATTTAATACACTTATTTAAGGATATATTCCATAACCCTTTATATTTTTGAACTAATTAGTTATATTCCAAAAACCCAAAAATTAATAGTTTTCTCAAAATCTAATCCATAATAAAACAAATAATAAAATTGGTAATACTTCACTAACTAACCCTCAATTATTCATCAAACACATCTGTAAAAGCTAATATTACAACTAGGGACTAATATGTAATTTATTATATTTTTAAGGATCAAATTGTAACTTTATCCATTTGGAGGACCAAACTAAACTTATCATAAATCCATGAATATACTGAAATTCTGACCATAATCAATCCTCATTTCTGTCCAGATCATCTCATTATACTCCAGGGACCATTCTGTAATTTTATCAAATTTTTAGGGTCAAATGGTAATTTTTGTGAAATTGAAGGACCAAATTGAAAGTGTTAAAATTTCATAACTATACAGGAATTCTGCCCATAATTTATCTTTTATTCTGTTCAGAATCTCGGAATATGCCCCAGGGACCAATCTGTAAATTTTTCAAAGTTTGGGGACTAAACTGTAATTTCCATAAATTGAAGGACCAAAATGAATTTTCATCATCTTCAACCTCCAACCCAGAATTTCAACAGAAACCCACTGTTCTTTCCTTATTTCTAACATAATTTCACCATTCAAACAAAATCATAACTCAAAATCATCATCTTTCAATTCAATCTCTCAAAATCCACCAAATAATCCATTACCCATAACAATCAACCCATAAAATTCAATTAATTCATCAATCAAACCCAAAACACAAATTTTCAAAACCCTAACATTTATCAAAACCAAAATTAAAACTTAATCAACACATATTTATATATAATCTTACCTTTAAACTTATTTCCTTCAACTCTTTTCTATTTTCTTCTAATTCCCTTCTTTTCTCTTCTTCTTCTTTCTCCCTTCTCTCTCCTGCCGATTTTCTCTCAATTTCAGATCATTTATTTTGTTTTTTTTTTTTTACTTTCTATTTATATTTATCAAGTTTTGTTGAATTACTACACTACCCCTCATTCATTTATATCTACACTTTAAGCCACCAAGAGCTTTATTGTATTTTCCTACTTATTTATTCAAAACATCACAGTAATGCTCCACTGTTTTCTTATAACATAATGGCTTCTGATCATCTAATTTCAATTACCCAAAACTCTAATAGGTTTTGCTCTTTCAAGTTCTGTTTGTTCACTAATAAAAACTTCGTTGTTAGATTCCTGTATTGCGTCAATAGTTGGGCTGCCTGCTTCTAATGGTCCTCTACCACTGTCTCCATTGCGTAATACTTTGAGCCTTGTTGTCCTCAAAAGACATGTCAGATTACATAAGTTTCAAAACAATTCTTAAACTCATTAACTGAGAACCCCTTTGGATGCTTATAGAACATGTTCAGTCATTTGCAGTTGATTCGGCGGGAGACGGTGGCTAGTGTCAACCAAAGAAAGCATCAAGCAGCTAGCAGCTTTGAAATCTATGGCAAGATGCAAGCTGTGTTCATTGAAACGGACAGCAGTCCACTTGCAAGGTTTTATCAATACAAACTTAAGCGTCTGTTCTGTTGAAATCAACATTACAAGTTGATGGCGGGCTTCACATCTCTGTTCCTCTCTGTGGTTATGATGATAGTAGCATCTGGATCAACAATCATTTTGACGATATACAACAAGGAAAACTGGGCCAAAGCGACTCTACACACGGTCTCTTTTATCCCGGACTGCTACCTTGCACTAACTTATTTTCCTCTCTATCCATCACTATCAAAACTTTCCTCTAAATATACTTGTTGTAGCCATGCCTTGTGTAATGATGTCTAAATTTTTCCTATGTTCGTCAAGTTCAAACCTCAGATTCCTACATCACAGGTTATTGATTTGTTGATAATTGAGAGGATTTCTATCAAATTGAAACCAGTTTCAGATAATCCTTGTTGCCAATACTGATGAATCCTTTGAACAAGCAAACAGATGAAACAGAGAGGGAGAATGAAACATACCAAATAAATTTAATGGAAGATTATGTAAGTAACAAACAACACGAACATCTGGCCTGGCCCTGCAGCTGCTTGTTCTTGCTCCTATTGATGAGAGAAATACTGAGAGAAAGAGAGATGATATGCATTGAAGCTTTTATTTTAATTATTGTAAGTTTTTATTTTTAAAATAAAAAAAATATATTTTATTCTCTTTGAGTGTTTCAAAACCATCACTAGTGATTTTTCCTACTAACAATTGATATCAAAGCTCTGTTCGTCAGAAAACAGAAGTATTTTGAGATATATATGAATTTTTAAAATTTAAGTCTCTATCATTTTTTTCATTTCAAAAAAAATATTAAGAACCTTATCCTTTTGTTTCATGATGTACACTGATACTCGTCTTGAAAAATCATCAATAAAAGTAACAAACCAATAATTACCTCCAATAGATTAATCTTTGAAGGTCCCTATATGTCTGTGTAAATATAATTTAGAATCCCATTTGTGTTGTGTACTACAATGCCAAACTTGACCCTTGTCTGTTTTCTAAGAACATAATACTCACATAACTCATGCTTCCAATCTTGGCGTCTTTTAATATACTTTACTTGACTAATCCTTGTAAATCCTTTTCACTAGCATACCCCAAGCACATGTGTCGAAGTTTGAAATTATCTGTTTTATCATCTTCTATACTTTTGAAGATACTTGCTATAACAGTAAATAAAGATCAATCTAAGAAATATAAGTTTTCTATCCTCGTGTCTTTTAAGATAAATAATGCACCACAGATTGCTATCAGGACTTCATCATGCATGAAATCTTATAACCACTGGATTCTAGGACTCCAAGTGAGAAGAGATTTTTCTTCAAGTCAGGTACATATCGTACCTTTATTAGTGTCTTGACTACCCCATTATGTATTTTCAGATAGATAATGCTAATTCTTTTGATCTCATAAACATTATCATTACTCATCAACACAACTCCTCCATCAAACTCCTCAAGTCTCGAGAATAAATGCTTATTATGGCACATGTGATAAGAACATGTAAAATCAAGAAAACATTCACTAGAATGGTTTTCTAGTGATGAAACCATGAATGCAGAGTCTCGTTCATCTTCATCTCGTGCAATATTCATAGTTGGTTATCTTCTTTTTTTTGGTTGCCCTTAATTGGACAATCTTTCTTTTAGTGCTCTTTTTTATGACAAAAAGCATATTCATCTTTTATAAGATATCATTTGTTTAATGATTCTCCTCTAGATTTTGAGCAAGATCTCCCTCCCCCTCGAAATCTTCTAGGGTTTGTTTTGCCTTTAACTATCAATGCTTCTAACGTTAACTCTTTATAAACAATTTAATCCTTCTTTTAGTACTCATTGTTCACTAAAGCATTGGACACATCAATGAATTTAATCTTTTCTTTACCATATAGTAAAGTGGTGACAAGATGATTATATGTGTATGACAGTGAATTCAATAATAACAGAGCCTTATCTTCATTATTGATTTCCACATCCAAATTCTTCAAATCAATTATCATTTTATTGAAATCATTTAGATGCTCATTCATAGAAGTATCTTTCTTTTGCTGAAAATGAAAGATCCTTTTTTTCAAGAAATGATTCTCTATACTCTTCTTTATAAACTTGTCCTTTAGTGCTTACCATAATTTCTTTGTAGAGTTTTGTTCTGAAAAGGCATATTTCTAATCCTCTACAAAACAAAGTCGAATGGAATTGCAACCCAACCAATTTATCCTTTCCCAGCTTTTCTCATCCAAATCCTCTAGTTTATCTTATAGAGTAAAATCCAAATTCATTTGCATAAACATATCTATAACTTCACATTTTCACATGCTAAAATTGCCTTTCCTATCAAACTTCTCCCTCTTAAATTTGGTACTTGATATTGGGATGTATAATAGAGGTAAACTAGTATTCCTCACTGATCTTTCTCTAGAATATTAACCATTAGGATGTCTTTAGATTACAAATGGACTCCTAAAATTGTTTAAACATGTCTTTTATGCTCAAAAGAGTTGAAACAGTAACTTCAGATTGTTATTTCACAAAATGGACACTACGGTTACATTTGAAATAATTCAAAATGTTAGGAATAAGCTTGACTTGGCCAAAAATAGGAAGTAGGTCAAAAAACCAATCTAACCTAATTGACTTAGAAAAGAATATTCTATTTTTGCTAAAGAATATTTTATCACTATGAACGGAATGTTCTTATTCTGTCAAAAGAATACTTCGTCACTATGGACCATTTATTGATGACATGGATGATGACTCATCCTTAACTTGTCAAATGACGTGGCAATCTTTTCAGGTTTGAGCTCCAGCACTGTCTGGTTTTTCCAGTAGATTTTAAGCAAAACTTCGACGAGTTCTACATGGCTTGTTTCAACTTCGATTTCAATGATCTTTATATCGTCAGACTCGTATTAACGAGAGGAATCTCCATAAGTGGTAAAGATCAAGATCTAAGAACTTTGAAAATTTTGCAACTTTAAACCGAAAGATGAAAAACATGATTTTCAGTGTTCTAGTTTTCATAATGCTTTGGTATCAATTTATTATGCATATTGGATCGAAAACAAACACAATAGATAAAAAAATGCAAACAAACAGATTTACATGGTTTCCCAAAATCAGGTATATCCACGGAGACAACAGATTATATATTATTGGAGGAATGATACAAACACTCAACTCAATCCAGTACAATCCCACAAAACCCAGTGTTTCACTTTTACCTTAGATATTTCTTTTAAATTTGCTTTTTTTCACTCCCATAGTTGCACTTATACTCACTGTATATATTTTTTTTTTATTGATCTCACTCTCTTGTATTTATCTCTATTTATAGAAAAAATAAGAGTCTTGGCAGCAACTAACAAATACCAAACAACCGCTAACTACTACAATAAATATTTTAGCTGATTTTAGTATAATTATCAGAAGTGATGGTTGTAGAAAAATATTGACATAAATTTGCTACAGTAATAATGTGAACATATGGCCTTGTGATGTGAGCATATACTTGTTTTTGTATTGTTATTTATTTATTTATTTATTTGTATATTCATTAACTTATTTAGAGATGTGAGATTTTTATATACCTTGATTTATTTACTTAGTTACCTCGTGTGGAGTATAGAGTAAGGATGCGGGTACCTTGTGGTGATCAGTGGCTTCTGATTGGTTGTGGTGTTTTATTGTGCCATTAGTAAAGAGGTTGGTCGCTCTTGAATGATTGGTGAGAGAGATAAATGCACTTTAAGATAACATGCTGACAGGAAATTACTGTTGGTAGAGAAAGGTGGTGTGCAGGTGTGCGCTAATGGGTGGTGGTAAGAACCTGCTCTGACTTCTCAAGAAAAAAAAACAAGCGTTGTCAATTATAAATTCATTTCTTCGTCCCGTTTTCTTAGGTGTCATCAGCAAGCATTGTCTATCAATTATATATTCATTTCTTCCCCACTTTGCAAGTTAATTATGTTTGGCTGAAATTAAGAATGCAATGTGATATAAGAACAGAATCTGGTGTTTCAACAAATGAAGTTGTCATTCTGATGCTCAATTGTTTTCTTTTATTCAAATTACATCGGACCACAGATTCGGCATACCAATTGCATGGGACTCCAGACATTTAATCGGTGAAAAAGACGGCGATGGGAAGAC
Organism: Populus pruinosa; assembly: GCA_026413675.1. Classification (NCBI taxonomy): domain Eukaryota; kingdom Viridiplantae; phylum Streptophyta; class Magnoliopsida; order Malpighiales; family Salicaceae; genus Populus; species Populus pruinosa. The sequence continues at coordinate 306,113 of CM048595.1, forward strand.
TGGTCTTCAGCTTTTATCATGCAACCCATCATCATCTTTTAAACAAGAGCCTGAAGAGGGATTCGCTAAGTTTTCGTGTGGGGAAAAGGGAGTCCAAGAAAGGCAAGAAGTACTGCTGTCTATTAGAACTCTATACCAAATGGAGGGTGTTCAAGAAACTCTTTTGATTCTGGCTGCTGTGTGGAGATTGTTGAAGAAATACTCAAACTGTATTGAACACGTTGATGAGGCCGCAATGTATTGCATATAGAAATCAAATACCGCCAATTGAAGATCTTCAAACTTGTGGCAAGAATGGAAGTGCCCATGAAGAGGCTGGCAAGGAAGCTTGATAACGACGTGAATTCCAGTGTACACACCATCAGATGAAAGAGAAAGGATTTGTATCTGATGAGAAGATGGAAGGCCCTGCATTCCTATTACAGGAAGAGTTGCTCTGGTTTGAGGTGAACTTCATGACTTTTAGCTTCTTGCTATGCATATCTATCACACATTTTCACATGCAAGCACAATGCATTTCGACTGTCATATCAGTCTTGAATCCTGAAGCAAATGGAGTAGACTTGGGGAATATTTCATTCCATTTACACACTTTTTGTTGATATGGTCGGATGAGTTTGCATAACAATTTATCTTAAAAATAACAAATGATTGATTTGTAAGAAGGAAAAAACTAAAAAGATCAATGATCTGATGTTATGTTTCTTCTTTTTTGAAAAAAGAGAGAGAGAGAGAGAGGTGATAGACATGTTCTGCTTGCTTATCCATGGGAGAATGCAGTGGAAAAATTCACTCCATCCCATTTCCTGAATCATGAGAGCACTAAGAAGCTCAATGCAGAAGGGTTTTTCGTTGCTGAAAATTCTGAACTTCGTAATTTAGCCAAAGAATGGCTAAAGACCACAGCGGAAGGCTGCTCCGTGGTGGCAGTTCTCATTGCCACCGTTGCCTTTGCCGCAGCCTACACAGCTCCAGGAGGTTCAAATCAGAGCACTGGTGTTCCTGTCCTCCTCAACAAACCATTATTCGTATGGTTTTCGCTGTAACGGACGTGCTCTGCCTTACCTTCTCCTTGACATCAGTAGTTACATTTTTCTCTATCCTCTCATCGCCATTTCGATTTAAAGATCTCAAGCATACACTTCCTGATAAGTTGATGATAGGATTGATCACATTTCTTTTCCTCTCTGTGACCATTTTGATGGTAGAATCATTCTTATGATATACAACTAGGAAAGTTGTAATATCCACTGATTCACACATATTCCATGAAATATCCCACATATAATTATGCTACAATAAAGTCTTCACAATTTCCTCATCAATCTGTACGTGATGCTGATCTTGTACGTATCCATTAGCACCAAGTATTTGGTTTCTGTCTGTAAACAGCTACCACCACGCATGATTATAAGTATGATGTCTGTAAGAACGAGGCAATAAGTTATTGACTTTTGCACTGTAAGGTTCCAAATAATATAATGTTCTGAGGAGTGTGATAGGTTATTTGTGGTCACGTTATTTACTTGCATGTGTAAGGGATTGCATTATTGCTAGCTGCAGGACAGTCTATGTATGTCAGGGGAGTATGGGAAAGTAGACAAGATGATTGTGTTGTTTGCCCTAATGCATCATTAAGGCAACTTGGCTGCTTCTACTTTACCCATCACATGTCAACAACTTCACAATTTCAAGTGACAATAAAGCTGTAAAATAACTATTTTAATTTTTAATTTTTAAAATATAATTTATATTATATAGACTTATATTATTTTATATTTAATTTTTTTATTAAATAAATAAAAATAATAAAATTTAAAATTATGACTGTTTAATCATTAAAATTTTAATACTGTATTAAAAAATCAATATAAATTTTTTAATTATTTTAAAAAATCAATTCACTCTAAAAACTTAAATTTTTAGATAAGATTTTAAAATATAATTTATATTATTTTTTAATAAAAATGATAAATTCTTGAAACATGGTGTAAATTTAATCACTGAGTTCTTGTTACTCGTCCCTCTTTTTTCTTATTGACGAGTGACAATACATTTTGCTTAAGAGTTGGTCAGATCAATACACAGAATGATGAATCTGAACTTGGCTTGCTACATTTTGCTTGAGACATAGTTCAATATACAAAATGATGAATCTAAACTTGGCTAGTTATTCTAAACCCTAAATATATGTAACTTTGGTGCATTGAAGAATCATTTCCAAGTGAATAATTTGCTTACGTGCTCAGTTCAAATATTTATCAGCACTACAAGTTAATAACAGTTCAAGCATTAACTCCATGAAATGGATCTGCAAAAACCTAGTACTGAATTCAACCTCCAATGTCGAAATCTCTTGAAGTGAATCAAGATAAATAACCTTTTGGCTATTCTGATAGAGCTTTGGATAGTACTGTTTGTTGTAGCATTACAGCATACTTATTAACATAAGACTACTCTCTTACACAGCAGGACTGAACCTTCCGAGTAACCATCCACCGAGAATGCTGACTAACAACTCTAACATCTAAAAGATTTCACAACATTGTCCATCAATGGCATTTACAGCATAAAAACAGATTGGTGCAAACCTCATGGAAAACTTCCAGTATCATTCCATGATACTCTTCAGAGTTCATTGACATGTAATAATTCAACAGACTGCGGAGATCTTTTGGCTCTTGCAGCCGGTTTGCCATGATCATCTCAACCATGGACTCTCTAAAATCTTCTCTTGGATCGTAAGAGCTTTTCTCCATAGCTACCATTACTATAAACTTGGTTCCATCACTTCTTAGTCTCCTTCTTCTCTCTCTTTGTCTTGCCTCTTGCCTTTCTCTTATCATCTGGTCTAGTCTCTCTTGTACCATCGCATGTGCCAGGCTTGAGATCGATGCAAAACGATCAGGATTCGAACTCTCAGCTTCCTCAGAAGAAGAGACACTTAGTCTGCAACTGCAACAAAAGGCCTTGCATCCTCTTTGCTGAGGTTTTTGCTTCTTGTCTACCCTGGATGCTTTCATCCTGAACCAGGGAGCTATGAAGGAAGAGTTGCACAAAAACAAAATGATTTATGCACATTTGGCAAGTGGGTCAGATCGGGCATGATCATGTCTTGAATGTAGAAAGATGTACACATAACTTATGAGATTAGGAGGTTGGTTGTCTGAGAAAGAAAAGCAAGCACATTTGGTCTGTTAATTGAGCTAGTGATTATGATGTAAACTAGACCTTTAACAATTCCCTTGACATGGCAGTGTTAGGTGGCATGCTTTTGAAAGTATGAGGTTCCAATAAGCCTATGGGAATAAATTAAGATACCGTATTAAGAAAGGAAGCACTGCCTAGACAGAATTCTTGGTTGGTGTCACGTGCCTGGTGCTAATCAGTTCGGGTGTACTTGCTGCATTTTCAAGGATTGAACCGGAGGCTGTTGATGGCATGGTGGGGAGGACTAATCATGAATTTGAAGGTGATGTTAAAGTGATTATCCATTAAATTATGGGGGCATAGACATTCCTTTTGACCCACTTGCTCCCATCTTTAAAGAAGCCATCCTTGCTAGTTAAGGTAGAAAGCACCCTCTCTCTCGAGTCTCAATAAAGGCTTTCAATTATTAACTGTTGGCCTAGCTTTCCTCTTCTAAAAGTTTGCAAGAACAGCTCGTTAGGAAGTTGTAGCTCCAGTCCTCTTCAGGCTACCTAATTGTGTACATTCGTGTTTGCAGCAAGCTGTGCCCTAGGATACTGATAATGAAATAGGAAAGTGACGATTTGGAATGGCTGACGACGTAAATGATATGCAAGATTTATTCATGTAGCATCTAGTTGTCAGGCTATGGTAATCAAAGAGCTGCGATCCAGTTCTAGATCTGTTCTGACGATTTTAGAGGCAAAAACAGTGAACTACATCGCCACATTCTGATGATGGTGGTCCATATGGCGATAATTAACATAATAATTATCGAGGAAGGTTGTGGGTGGATGAGAGACAAAGCATGTTTTATTTCTTGAGTTCTGCTTCATAATATAGTCAGGATTCTCCTCTGTGACCACTTCTAGATCATGAGATGAATTGAATTGACGAAGGGTTGATGCAATCATGGAAGAAATCTTACATGGATTCTCAAAGCTAGACAGGGGAATCGATCTCTTTAATGGATTCCTCCTTGATAACAAAGATCAAATGGAAATGTTTAGCATGTGATAATCATTGTGGTACGCCATGAATAACCAATCTTGTTCTGAATTAATTAATGGATATGCTTTATCTCTTTAAAGCAACATATTGTCATCTAAATGCTACACACCACATGCTGGCGCGATGATTAGCATCCAAGTTAAAGCCTATGGCCATTGTCATTAAAGAAGCAGTACAGACTAAATCAAATGACAACAGTTCCCTAACCTTTCAGAACATGTAGGGCAGATAAAGGGAGGAACCAGCGACTCATAACTCATTGCAATGTTCACAAGAATGGCTACTTTTCGTTAGGTGAAGAAGGCGAATCGATTAGCCTCTAAGCAACCTATCTTCGACCTCTGATCACTCTGTAGTCTGTATTCCAAGTACCTGAGCAGGATTTGGGCAGAAACTTTCATAGCTAGAGCATTTGCATCTTCACTGCATAACACCAGCAAGGTAGCTTCAGTGAATGCAACGCGGCGGAGAGGAGATGAAACTGGCCTTTCCTGGAATCGTTTGTTTCATTTTGCGGGACTTCCATAGCCTAAAGCATGCTACCAACTGTCCGTTCAGCAAAGGGATAGTTTTATGTCAACAAAATTGACAGCATTATTTCTTAGCTAATATCGAAGGTTCTTGAGGTTTGGTTAGTGTTTTTGGATGCAAGAGACAAGTATAGAAATGGCATGAATTTTATGTATTTTGGTAGGGACGGAGACAGAGACAAGTTTAGAATCTGTGTTTTCAAAACAGGCGATCCAATCGTTTCAACATAGCAAGCAAACAATTACTTAGTAGTATTTGCTTCCACTTGAGTGAAAATAGAAAAACAACACTAAGCACATTAATGCGCAGTTACCTGTGCTTATTTATCACTTTGTGTAGTAGCTTTCACTTTAATTTGTTTTTAAAAATGTGTTTATCTTTAAGAAAAATTAAAATATTAAATTGGATTTTTTTATTTTTTATTTTTAAATTTTAATATATTAACATGAAAAAAAACTAGAAAAATTTATTTTGATATTTTTTTCAAATAATTTTTTTTTAAATATTATACACTATGATATGATACCAAATATAATAATACATGTATCCATGTAAAACACGGTACAGGATACCATCAACTCTTCGCTCAAAAAGAAAAACTATAATTAATAACTTTTTTTAATTTATCTTCATCATATTACGTAATTTGCTTGGGATCATTATCCAATGAGTATCCTGGAATATCCTATAGCGTTTACAAAGCACGCGCCGCCCACCAACAACAACAACACAGTGGTTAGGTACCCACAGCAAACTCAACAAAAGAATCCAAACCGTCCATTTGTACCCAATCAATTCTTACAACACGCCACGTCTAACACTCTAATCATCCATATCTTAATAATGCTCTCAAAACCGTGGGCCGGGCCGCCAATTATCGATGTCTCTTCCCTGGGAGGAAGAGACATCTCGTAATCCCCCCTATGGTCCCTCGATTAAAAATATTTGTTCAAGTCAGTTACTCTTCTTTAATTCCTATCAAATTAAGGCTTGTATTTTCCCTTCTTAGTTCTTCCACCCTCACTCCCACCTGTATCCTCCCACGTATCTGTGGATGAAAGAAAGTCAACTAGTTAATTGGGCTTCGATTGACTACATGTCAACACTTTAGGGACTATTTTGGGCGGAAATCCCATGGGGACCCCAGAACCAAAACAAAGCGCTCTCACTCTCTCTCTCTTACGGTATATATAAATAAAAACTAAAGTGAGAGTTCAGTCAGGTGTAACTGCCAAACATGGCTCCTGCTTTTGTAATTAACGGCGACTCCGCTCGGGCCAGCGGTCGCTTTGCTTCTGTTTACAGCGAAGTCCAATCATGCCGTATCAATCACGCGCTCCCTCTACCTTCTGTCCTAAAACACCCTTTCAAAATCGTCGACGGCACTCGTAGTTCCGCCGCCGGCAATCCTGGTTATTTTCGTCTCTCCTCACTTCCCTACTTTCACCGATTGATCAGTGCTGTGCTGATTAAACCGTTAGTTAATTAATTAAATCTCTGAAGTTTCGATTTTTTCTGGCAGATGAGATAGCGAAGCTGTTTCCCAATCTCTTTGGACAACCATCAGCAAAGTTGGTGCCAAACGATGTGGACACGTTGAGTTCAGATCAGAAGTTGAAGATCGCTGTGGTTTTGTCCGGTGGACAAGCACCTGGTGGTCATAATGTTATTTCTGGCATCTTCGGTAAGTCATCTTATTGAACGAAATGCAGCTGTTATGGTTTGGTATCGTGGGGTTTGTGATTGGTTGGTCGTGGTGGTCGTGGTGGTGGTGGTTTAGATTATTTGCAGGATCGGGCGAAAGGAAGTGTATTGTATGGGTTTAAGGGAGGTCCAGCTGGGATCATGAAGTGCAAATATGTTGAATTGAATGCCGACTATATCTATCCTTACAGAAACCAGGTAAGTTTTTCCTCTTTTCAAGTTTTTTATGTGAATGTGGGATGGTTTCGAATTGTAAGATGGATCAATGTTTTTGTAAGTATATATTTATTGGAAATTGTTAATTTTTCAGTTATTTGGGATGATTTTGACTTAATAATGCACAGAGTTTAGTGATTGAGATGCTTCGAGAGTGTGTATTGGTAATTGCGGTATGAGGTGTAGTTAGTTTAGACGTTGGATTGTTAACTGGTTCAGTGCAATTTGAATGTCCTGTACTTGTTTTGACTCCATTCTAATATAGTTATTGAATGCCCATCCATTTTTTTACGGGTGTACATGCAGTGGAAGTTTGTATCTGATTTTATTCTTGTATCCTTTTTTTAGGGTGGTTTTGATATGATCTGCAGTGGAAGAGACAAAATTGAAACGCCTGAGCAGGTGACTATTTCCTTACTTGTTCCTAGTGGAGACTTTTTTCTGTAGGTTTTTTTAAGACTTGCTGAGGATTAATGGGTGTGAACTGCAGTTCAAACAAGCTGAAGAAACAGTAAAGAAACTTGACTTGGATGGGCTTCTTGTTATTGGTGGGGATGACTCAAACACAAATGCTTGCCTCCTTGCTGAAGACTTCTGGTATGCCTTGATGGAAGTTTGTTGTTGGAATATTTTTTGAATTGGGATGTTAATACTGTGGAATGAGAAGAGCTTTTTTCAACTACCAGGAGCCCTTTTGGTATAAATATTGTTTCCGTTATTGTTCAATCAGGGTTAAAGGTTTGAAAACTCGGGTGATGGGATGCCCAAAAACGATTGATGGTGATTTGAAATCCAAGGAGGTTCCTACCAGTTTTGGATTTGATACTGCTTGCAAGGTAATTATAAGTATTCGTTTCTATTTTAATCAAAATGTTAGTATATCAGATTTTCCCTATATTACATGTTAAAGAATGTAATTGTTGTTGGAATTACTTGATTGTACTCCTTCATGAAGATCTGCTTAAAAAATATGTGATTGGATGGAAACTCCATGCTTGAAGCACAAAAAATTATCTCTGTATATAAAACCTTACAGATTATTGATGATTGAGCTACACTTGTTTATCTTTTCTTGAAAATTTGTGACTTTTAACCTTATTTGTTTCATTTTATTGACTCTCCTAAAAATGTCAATATGTCGTATAGAATTTTATTATACAAATGTGAATTTCCCAATGCACGACACTTTATATATAGATTGTAGAATCTCAATTTTGTTATTCATGGTCTTCACCTGTATCTATACACATGTGCGATATACATTTATGTATGTGCCTCTGTGTGTGTGTGCAGGGCTAGTCTTTGCACTTGCCTTTAACACTTGCTTGGCCTACCATGCCTGAGTTGTTCCATTTCATGGATGTTTATTTTGCGAACTCAACAGTGAAGTCCCTGCTGAATCAATATTATTGATTGTATGCAATTTGTATTTCTGATTAACTATTTTTGGAATTTTCAATCTTATCCTTCCAGTGCCATGCTGCAAGTCTTTTCAGTTTGATTCTAATAGCGTGTACAGTCAACTTATTTTGTCTGTGTTCTCAATAATGCTGTCATGGGATGCAGTCACAACCAATCCTAATGCCGTTGGTAGTTAGATATCCTTTTTGTCACTAACTTAATGCTATAGAACATTGATAATATTCTTGGTGCATGCAGATATATTCAGAAATGATTGGAAATGTCATGATTGATGCTCGATCAACTGGAAAATATTATCATTGTAAGTTAATACATAATTTTTCTCCAAATAATCTGTTTTCTCTGTTAATGAATTTGAAGTGAAGATGATATTAAGGTTAGCTAATTTTGTTTGATTTTCCTTCCATGTAGTATTGTGCAGATGGCAATTTAAACTGTGCTTTCATGTTCTTTCACCAAGTACCTGTGCTTGAACTGGCTCTAACTTCTGTATTTTCCATGTTGTCACTTTGTTGTATTTATTCCTGAAATCTTTAGTTTCTCATGCAACCACACAGCTTAAACTACCTGTGTCAAATTGAGTTCAATATGCTATAATGAATTTGCTTTCTACATACTATCTCGAATGTACGCAGGCATATTATACATATTAACAATTATTAAAAGTAATGATTGCTCTTAATTTGAGTTTGCTGCAGTTGTCCGGCTTATGGGACGGGCAGCTTCACACATTACATTGGAGTGTGCCTTGCAAACTCATCCGAACATCACCATCATTGGAGAAGAGGTACTTCTGTTAATTTGCTTCTTTAGTTTCAATTATTTTATTGGTTGAGTTTGCTTGCTGGTAATTTACCAGTGTATCACATGCTTTGTATCTCTGTGAAAAAACCTCTGTTCCATAGTTGGTGACTGCTTTGGACTCTGACAAGTTTCAAGGTCCTTGTATCCTTCTTTTGTTGCATATAATTCCGGTCTCCATTTTATGTGAGCTGACTTGTCCAAACTGATCCTTTGACTTAACCTCATTAGTAATTAATGCTCGAGGTGATATGGGAAAGTTGAGGTTATTTTGACTTTTGATTGCAAAGCTTAGTAATTGATTGGCCCATGCAATGGGCTGTCAAATGAGAGTGCTTACTTTGATAGATATGAATTTTCAAAAGTTCTCAGGAAAAATCATATTGGTTGTATCTGCAGTTCAGTTATTTTCATTTGAAGAAAAGCTTCCCATATACATTCTCTTACCCTGTTTTATCTTGTTGCAGGTTGCTGCAAAGCAGCTGACACTGAAAAATGTTACAGATTACATAGTTGATATAATCTGTAAACGTTCTGATCTTGGATATAACTATGGCGTGATTCTTGTTCCTGAAGGTTTAATTGATTTCATTCCTGAGGTAGGTTACTTTTTTTGTAACTTTAGTGGCACTGCTCCTTTTTTTAAAAAAAAATCTTAATGTAATGTTCATTTTTCAATCTACAGCTATCTATTGAAGTGGCAATGTTTATTGGGCGTTGCTTTTCAGGTTCAGTACCTTATAGCGGAACTAAATGAAATTTTGGCACATGATGTGGTAGATGAAGACGGGCTGTGGAAAAAGAAACTTACAAATCAATCCTTGCAGCTTTTTGAATTTTTGCCACCAGCAATTCAAGAACAATTGATGCTTGAAAGAGATCCACATGGAAATGTCCAGGTATTTATTATATGTCCCATTTTATGTCAGTTTTTAACCATTTGAATTAAGCTGGCATCATTATTCATTCATATCTTTGCTTTTACCTTAAGGTTGCCAAAATTGAGACAGAGAAAATGCTTATTCAAATGGTTGAGACCGAGTTGGAGAAGAGGAAGCAGATAGGTCAATACAATTGCATTTTCAAAGGACAGTCCCACTTCTTCGGGTAATTATCTCTATTAACTATAAATCTAATCTCCATTTTGAGTCAGTATTTTCCAGGTCTGATTTACATGATCTGTTTGGAAAAATCATTTGACATTGTTCCTATCCTGGAATGTAATGAAAAAATTAGTGCAAGATTAATTATAGAATTCCTGATATTTGGATTGTACTTAGGTATGAAGGAAGATGTGGTTTGCCAACAAACTTTGATGCTACATATTGCTATGCTTTGGGTTATGGTGCTGGAGCTCTCCTTCATAGTGGAAAAACTGGGCTGATATCATCGGTGTGTGATTCTACCTTTGTAACATTGTTTATTTGCTTTTTTCTTCTTCCTTCTTCCTTCTCCTTCTAGTTTTATCTTTTCTTTTCTGAGTACTATAAGACTACTAAAAAGTTGTGCTGTTTTTGCAACGGAAAAGTTCTGGCACTGCTGAATTAATATTTTAATTTAATATTGTTATGTCTCCAGGTTGGGAATTTGGGCGCTCCTGTTGCAGAATGGACTGTTGGTGGGACTGCGTTGACTTCTTTGATGGACGTGGAGAGGAGACATGGTATTCTCCTGTTCTTCAGCATTTTTGGATAGTCGTGTTTGTGTTGACTATGGCACATTCATTTCCTGGTTGGAATATACAAATCAAGTCACGGGTTAAAGTATTCTGCATGAGGACCTTAGGTTATGGAGATCTAATATAAGCTTCAAAAAGTTCTCAGGACTTTTAGTTGACCAATCTAGGGACATTTTGGAGTTCCCTGTCTTTTTCATGATAAAAAGGTTATCAAATTTATATACATTTATTCTTTTGCAGGTAAATTCAAGCCTGTGATCAAGAAGGCAATGGTGGAACTCGAAGGTATAGATTCATTTCTATTCACTCTCCTCTCCTTAATCGTTAAATACATAGTGCCATCTCACTTCTGATAGAAACTATGACCTCTGTATCATTCATTATAAATGGCTTCTGCACTGATCACTAACATGGATTCAAACTAGAAACTTGTTCAGCAAATTTTACATGCTATCAATGAAATTTCAGGTGGTCCTTTCAAAAAATTTGAATCCCTGAAGAATGAGTGGGCAATCAATAATCGCTACATTAGTCCTGGTGAGTCATAAATCTATCAAACATTATCCTTTGTTTGGCCATCTTGATAGGAGTTTTAATACTCTTTAATCCTTGTAAGCACTTTATATCATCGTCCTTTTTGATTGATTATCTGTTTTGATTGAATCTCAGGTCCCATCCAATTCATAGGCCCAGGATCAGATGCCATTAGTCACACTTTACTACTGGAATTGGGAGCTCATGCTTAGGCATATGGATTGGTGCAAACTTATGTTCTTCAAGACCTGAAAAGTTTCCTGGCCATGCATGAGATCCTCTTTTCGTTTTCCTGGTTTTTGATGCTGTTATCAGAGTTAAGAGTTGTGGATTTTGTGTGTTTTTATTGGATGATGGTCCTTGGAAAAGGCGGCTCTACATACATCAACTGCACTTGTAAAATATGAAGCTTGTGATGTAGTCTTTTCTCACTAAAATTATAGTTCTAAAGAAATGTTTCTTGGAAAAAGAAATATGCTTCCAATCCCGTCCTGTTCCATTGAAGAAACACATTCATTTAAGATCCAGTACTTGAACTCGTCAGGTCGAAAGAAGCAGCAGAAGAATCAAACTTCTTAGACCAGCAGGAGAAGATTTGATCTTGAGTACAGCAAGTTAATTATAGTCGTTGGACTAGTGTCTATGATAAATGTAGTAAGCATCTGCTCCGCTCTTGATAGAAAAGGAAAGATCATTGCAGAGCTCTCCTCTATCCCTCTGGCCGTGTGTGATTCTGGCTGCTGCTCTCACTTTGAAACAGGCCAAAAAGGATTTTATCCTCTTCTTTTTTGTTCTTTTTTAATTCTAAACAAAAAACAAAGCATCCCAAAAAGGATTTGGAACTTTTCTCTAACAAACAGATCATCCATTTTCTTTGCCTTTTTCTCGTTCTGTTTCTATGCTTTCGCGTCCAGAATTTCCATGAATCACATGCTCTGTTTATTTGGCTTTTTTGCACCCTCTTCACACGTTATTGGAAAATGTCTAACCTTTACGGAGCTTGGCATGCTTCTCCATCCACCTTTTCCCTTTTTATTTATTTTTTTATAGAGATGAACTTTTTCCCTTTTGTACGGCTTCATTTTTGTATTCTGGTAATCTTTCAGGGTGGTAATATTTATTATATTTTGCAATTGATCTTCGCCATCTTGACTAGCAATTAATAATAATAATCTTGGATGTTCCCCACGTTATTATCAACAACAAATCTTGAGATGGTTCATAAAAAAAAAATAAGTAAGGACATGCATTTTTCAAACAGTTCACCTGCTTAAAACCCTATCGAGAATGGATTTAGTCTTGGTGTCTGAACATCGGTAGATGAACTGTGATGAAAGGAAGCACTAGCTGGACTGATAAGGAATTCATTATTATACACATATGATGCGAAGTGATCTGATTTATGGACCTGGTTCAATACAGGAGAGTTGTATATCTTCTATACCTGATCTAACCACCAAGCACCATGGCTCATCCATTACCTTCTCCCATGCAATAATGGTTCACAACGAGGTGCAAGAACCGCTCATTGCATGTGAAACCAAAGAGAATAGTTGCAAATTTGGTGTCCTTTACAACATCTTGAAGTGGGTAAGCATCGCATCACATCACAGCCACCCAAAAAGGAAGAAAGTGTGTGGGCGCGCGCGCGTGTATTGTTCATGGGATGGTGATGAAAAAACAAGATGGAACTTGGAAGGAAGAGGAAGGTGGTATAATATAATACAAGTTAAAGAACTCCTTTTCACAGTGACAAAGAACCAAAAGCAATCGAAAGTCAAGAGTGTGATCATCGAGGGAGGGAAAGAGAAGAAATGAAGTGAAACCCAAGGTCTAGTGCTACGAGCCACATGGTGTGTGACTCCAAACCAAACATTTAGTCATCACCATTACCTATGTCCCCATAATCATGCTCGTATGTACCTTTTGTTCTAGCTTCACACTTTCATCAATGGCTATGGCTATGTTACTTTTTCCAACCCTTGTGGCATAAAGGCTAAAGCCATGGCACAGGTTCATGGGACCACCGAAATTCTAGCAGTGACCGTAACTTCATGCTATGGCTCGAGGAGGTTATTAATGGTGGTATCATTTTACCCTCACCAACACCACCTCCTCAGCTGCCTCTGTTATTATTCTTCCAACCTCCATGAATTAATTCTGATTGTAACAGCCATAATTCCTCCATTTTGTAAACATTAACCACCCAAAACATAACTGTTGCTGCTATTCCTTTAAATGGTAGCAGTACTTCTGTGACTGTGGCTATTTCTTTTCCTTTTTATCCGATTCATTGAAAGGGCTTTTACGTTGTAGGCCAAATTGTTAAACACTTCCTAGCTTTAGTAAAAAAGTAAATGCCCTTTCAGCAGAAAAACCTTTGATTTTTCACCTTAAATAAGACGATTTTTTTTAAAAAAATACCCTTTCTATTAGGGTTTTATTGAAAAATCGATGAAAAAAACTCTAAAAAATCCTTCTAACTCCTCTCTTTTACTCTTATTATGGGAAAAATAGCAAAATATAAAAAGAAATACTCAAATCTCTTTTTAATTAAACTTGATCATCGACAACAACTACCCAGATCAATTTTTTTCTATGAGTTGTGTAGAAATAGAGAGGAATTGAGAGGATTTTCATGGGATTTTCTGTAAATTCATTTTATTTAGAAGTAAAATAAAAAAAACTTATATTGTTTAGCATGAAAAATCAGCAACTATTTTACTAAATCTAGGAATGTCTTGCCCATGTGATTCGAATTTTAATTTTTTTATTGAAAAAAATAACATATTGTTTGTTCTAAATATTTATAAATAAAATAAATAATTTATAGTTTGTTGAGGTAAATAATGCATCCTTTGTAGTTGATTATATTCTGGACATTATAATAACTAAAAAATTAAAATTTTAAATGTTTTTATTAAAAACTTGTTTTTTTATAAACCTAAAACATCTTAGAAACTGTAATAAGCTTGTTAATAATCTAACAAACCTAAAAATTATTTCAAAAACTGAAATAAATTCAAAATAAAAGATATGGCTGAGCTTATATATAATTTTTTATGAATTTTAAAGATAAAAAACATATAACAGACTTTTAAATTCAAGATCAAAATATTTTTTTTCAAAACTCCTAGCATGATTCATGTTTATCATCTTTTTTTTTATTTTTTTTTATTTTTTCATTAGCTAAGAAATCAACAATAATTAAATTAATTCTAGAAAAATACACAAGGTCGACATCCACAGTAAATTGTGAAAAGATACACGGTGTTGACTCCACAGTAAAATGCCCATGCCTCTTAGATTACAAGCAAGAATACAACTATTAAATATAATTTCAATTGACATGTAAGATAGCTCGAGTATATTTTAGAGTATTAAATTAATTATAAAATCTTTTAAGAAAAGATCGTTCATATTTCATGCTTGCAAGAATTAATGAGGATGCGGAAATGGGAATTCATGAAGTACAAGAACATCCGAGAACTGATGAAAGGTCTGCGTATAATCAGACAAAGAGATCCTCTTGCACAGTAAGTTTGTAGTTTCTAGGGCATCATAATTCAAAGATCGAGTGTTGTGTGTCCCTGTAAAATCAAGGATCATGGTGTCTCTGACTACCTTAAGGTTTTTCAATATCATCATAATTTCTTTTTCTAAACATTCCTTCCTTTGCATTATTGTGTTGCTTTAAATTGAATAGATATAGTTTTATTATCTTTAAGAATCAATTCTCGATACTCTTAATCACCATCATAATTTAATTAATTAATCCTGCATACAAACAACATCTAATTTTAGATGGATATATAAATTATTAAAAAAATATTTAGATTGTACCTAGCTATAATATATATCCAATATACAATAAGAAATCATATATATATATATATATATATATAGACACCATATAATATCCCCTTTTCCACCGGCTTTTTAAGGTTCGTTCTTGTCAACTTTCTCATCTAAAATCTAATTCTTACTGGACAAGCATGAGTGCAGGGATTGCAGGAATTCTATACAAGATATGAAAGTCTATAACTTGACAGGAAAAAACAGGAATACTAATTGTGTGTTCCGTTATGCATATGACAAAGTATTTTTTAATTGAATATATATTAAATTAAATTTTATTTTAATTTTTAATGTAAATACATCAAAATCATTTTAAAGTATCTAAATAACATGAATTTAATGTTTATTTAATGAAAAAAAAATTAAAAAGCAGTATTTGATCCAATCATGAATATAAAAGCAAAAAATATTTCATGATGAATGTATTTGTCACCAAACAAAACTAAATGGAAAAAGAAATTAGTCTCGATACATTAAATCTGACCATATATATATAAAACGTTTTTCCCTTTTTGTAATCTCTCCTGATCTGAAGCTAGTTTAAACTTGTTGATGATTGAACAGGGTGTCAAGAAATTGCGTACCAAATAATGGCCACAGTAGCCCACATGATGCCCTCTGCCTTTATGGAGGTCTTAGCAATGTACTTTTGGGATGCTACTGAGCCTGCACTAGCTGCAGATCCTAATCAATCAAACATTCAATAATGCAAATTAACACCAGGAGCCATTAACTGGAAAAGTCATGGGTGATCTTGAATAGGATATTGAAGGATCCTTTTCTCGTCTGTTCATCACTCGGAATACCCTTTATCGCTATCCCAACATTCTATTAGTACATTCTTGATCTTAAGCATCCCTTTGACATTTTCTGTAGGGTATCTTCCTCGGTGCTTCCGGTGTTGCCTTTCTGTAATGTTTTTAATTTTATGAGCTATTTATCTATCTAGACCATGACAGAGAGATCGATCTGGCTCACCCACCGAACGATGATCTGAATTAATAGATGTCGACTACTTCCTTGCATGGAGTGTAAGGAGTTCAATATCACGAGAGAGGAAAGCATACAGGCCGGCCGGTGATCAATGCAAGAAACAATTGATTGGTAGTAACTAAAACGTGAAAGGGAATTTCAAGTGAACAGACGATCATTGATTAGGACAACAAGGCATTACAGGGCTAAAACAACAGCTACCTACAAAAAGCCATGAGGCAGTTGCTATCAAGATTTGAAGAATGAGAGAAGGGGCGGGTATGTTATGGGAGAGTGGAGGGACCCAAAAGGGTTAATGAAATAGTGTTTGTTCTTGCATGCACATGGCTCATCATTTAGCCTACAAACAAACGCCATTAACAATATAAAACTCATCTCTGCCACGCATAATTCTCTTCTCTTATCATCCTCTCTTGCTAGCTAGATTCCCAAGCGTCCGACGTCCCACCAAATATTCACCATCACTGCTACTAGCTCACAGCCAACCACTTACCCATCGTCCCTTTGTTTCCCAAGGGTCCACTCTTGTTGTCGCCTTGTAAACCCCCGTTTTTCTTGCTTCCTTCCCTTTGATTCTTAGCAATATTTTCATGATGCAACCGTGTGATGGATTATAATTTTTATACCATTGACTTTATTTTATATGTCTCCCCATCACATGGTTCAAATCCTTTGTTGATATTTTGTGGAACCCATCATGACATGAATCATTGTCATTTTCACCAATCTTTAGCTAGATATATATGTATGTATTATTGTAAAGAAGATAAAGACATGGTATGTTAATAATCAACTATTTATGTGCAATTGCAAATTACACCTTGTTTTGTTTGGTATCGCGTTTCAGCTTATCTTTTTAAGTTATTTTTTTACTTCTAAAAATATCAAATTAATTTTGGATATTTTTGATGTACTGTTATTGAAAATAAAAATCAGAAAAAACATTAATATATTTTTAATTGAAAATTAATTTTACAAAAAAAAAAATACATCATGCTACTAAACAAACACAAAGGGACGACGTTTCACTCACTTTCAAATCTTTTTTTTTTTTTTAAATAATAGTGGAGGTGTCTCGCTCTCAAATCCATGCATATATTGAGACACTACTTGTGGTAGAAATTAAGATCGTGAAAATTTGTCCATTTCGCAAGGCATCGCTCGTACCATCTTGGTGGTTTCTATGTGAAAAAAAGATGAGACAATTAATAGCTCGTGCAATTATCTAACCGTTAATGATAGCATACATTCATATATTCAATTCAAGACTTGAAGCCCTAATGTTGGTGGGTGGCAATCATCTTCTGTTCTGATTCATATATATGTATATATATAATTGGTGTGTAATTAATTAATTAATTAATTAATTACTGTAATCTTAAACCTAATTAATATATATATATATATATATTAAAGTATTAAAATATTTAAACAAGCAAAGAAAGAGGTAGGGAGGAAATCCTCATCATCCCGTGCATAGCAAAGGCATCCACTTTGGCAAAGGGTGTTTTCAATCGAATGATTGATTATATTCTCCCGCTTTAGACTTTTCAATCCATTGAATGGTTGAGATTTGCTGGTGGTTTTATGGAACAAGGTGGGTCCACTCCCGTTACTGCCACGGTGTTAATTTTATCGTCTTCCACAAAGCAATTGATGATGATCATTCATCACGCACGTTATTACTTCCTAAAAGGAGAAGGGACCATTAGCAATATCCTCCATAGAAGGCCACCCTGTTCGCTTGGCTGCTACAGAAACTCTATCACCTAACACCGCCCTTCGAAGTCTCCTCGAACCCACCTCGATCGTCTCATCTCCCACAAACAACAAACCCTAATTAAAGATCCGTTTCACAATGCATTTGGACAGGTTTAAGATGCAACGTCTACATACATTGAAGAGCAAATATTTATTTTTCAAGAATTAATAGATTGGTAATCTAAACAAAAGATATATACCTATAACTATGGACAATCCAGTTCCACAAGTGCTTCAAAAATCAAGCTAGATAAATTTTTGGTCATCTAGGCAAAGGAAGGTGTAGCAGGGATATGTGTGTGTGTGGGGGGGTGTTGGGGGGGGTGGGGCGGGCTACACTAAAATAAAGCGAACCTAGCTGTGCGTACATAGAATTAAGAGGAGATCGAAACTGCAGAACCCTCACTTTGTCTTAGATTTATTCGTATCTAGAAAGAAAGAGGCGGCATGGATATATGAATCCAACATGGGCCCCTTCATATGGATTATCCCCACTTAATTACCATGACTTGACATCACTCTTCCCCTTACTATCCAGGGCCCCCCTTCCGTCTTGAGGTCAACCCCAACTCTTGTCATCAAATTACCCCCCTCCCTTTCTCGTAGGGTGTATATATGTATATATATTATCATAACCATCATCAAAAAGCTCCGAGATTCAAGTATCCATCCCATGGCTCAGATTCCTCGATAGGTTTGTTCTTGTGTGTTTATTGATTGCTATGGTGTTGTTCTTGGGATGAAATTAAGCTAAAATCCTTGCATGTGCCCTTTCAAGTGAAGATGACAATACGAGGGCTAAAAGAGCAATGGAATAAATGACAACTTCCAAAATGAAAACCAATCAAAGATAATTATGGATATCTTCGTTTAATTGGAGTGGCAAAATTGAGTGCATACGATGATAATCATGACCTCTCATGAGATAATCCACAGTTCTTATGATCTTGACAGAAATTGTCAACCGACATGTTTCACTAGCAAATAGCTAAGCTACAGACCATATATATAATTAAGACCTTATTATTATCTTATAATCCATCCATCTTTCAAATATATATATATATATATATATATATATATATATATATATATATATATATATATATATATATATATGATGATGATGAAGAAGAAGCTGGTGCGTGTGGAGATTTGATGAAGCCATCATCTTCCCAATTCAAATCTAATTAAGATCATTAAAACTCAAGTTCAAAGAAATTATTGTGAAAAGGAGATTTTTGATGATGTACATTAGGTTTTTGAAAATCTTATCGCTGAAAAGGGATTTGGTATTCTTTTATCTACAAAAAAATATTTTTATTTTATTCACAGTCTTAAATACAACAGAGATTTTATTGACAAACAAGACTTTAATATGGGTTTATACAAGCACTGGTTAGAAAATAATTACATAATTAACACCTATATAATTAAAATTTAATTTAAACCTATATATGCTAAACTGTAAGGAATTAAATTCTCATTATATGATTCTTTATAGAAATAGTCTATCTCTAATATATAATCGGAAAAAAAAAACTTAATTTTAATATGTAAAAGATCTGGAAATATATCGTCTTAAAAACCAGAAAATAATAATAATAATAATAATAATCTCTTCTTCTTTTTTTTCTTGCATGGGTGCATATATAATGGACCGCAAACCCTTAACCTCCCTATCTCCTCATTTTTACTAGTTCATTCTCCTTTGTTTTGTAGGGTCAAGCTGCACCGAACGCGGAACTCAGCTCAGCCCAAGGAGCACTTCTCTCCTTCCCTCTCAAAAACAAACCCCCCCCCCCCCCCCCCCCCCCCCCCTCTCTCTCTGTCTCATTCTCCAACACCATGGACAGCCCACAAAGAATATCCATTAAAGAACCTCAGGTAATCCTCTCTCCATGCAGCAGTGCTAGAAGGAGCAGGAGAACAAGCACTTGTTCAAACTCACCCGAATTCGAGTTCTGGATGGTCAGAAACCCATCTTTCCCTCAACCAAATCTTGTTTCCGCTGATGAGCTCTTTGTTGATGGTGTCCTCCGCCCTCTCCACCTCCTCCACCAACCCAACAACAACAATAACAACAGCCACCCTGACCCTGACTCACCCGAACCCGAACCCGAGCCACCCAACGCTCAACCTGACCCTGGACCAGAAATTTCACCAGCAAGCATAACCGTAGAGCCAACCTCAAGCTCAAAGAGATGGAAAGATAAGATATTCAAGAAAGGTGACAAGAAAACTTCAACAGCAGCCAAGAAACAAGAAGAAAAGGATAAAGACAGAGACAGAGACAAGAAAAGAGAGAAAAGGAGTCAAAGTGGAGCGAGTTCAGCTGAGTTGAATATCATCAACATATGGCCATTTTCACGCAGTAGATCCGCAGGGAACAGTGTGACCCGACCGAAGTTGTTTCCCGGGGCTCCTGGAACCCGGAAGGTTAGCAGTGCCCCTTGTTCAAGGAGTAATTCAGCAGGGGAATCCAAATCAAGAAAGTCTTGGTCAAGTAGTCCGAGTAGACCCGGTGTCCATGTGGGTCGGAGCAGCCCGGTTTGGCAGGCTCGACGTGGAGGTAGTTCCGGTATGAAGAGTAGTTTCCACGAACCCGTGGTTCGGAGTGGTGAAAAATTGAGCAGCAAAAAAGAAGTCACCGAGCCTGGCCGCGGTAAGAACATAGCAAATGGCAATGGCAACACTAGAGCAAAGGTTTTGAATATAAATGTTCCCGTGTGTATTGGTTATAGAAACCATTTGAGCTGTAGAAGTGATGAAAACAGTGCTATAGGTGCCCGCGGCAGAGGCGATGGCGGCAGTGGAGGTGGCAAAAATGTTGCTGGTGGGAGCACTGATGGTACTAGTGCTACCAATAGCACCATTAATGTTGGAAACGGTGGCAATCTTTTCAATTTTCGCAGCCTCTTCTCAAAAAAGGTTTATTAAGAGTTTGTAATTAATTGACACTCTAATTATATATTTTTATTTTAAGGTTTGATTTAGATGTATTTTTCTGTGGATCAAGTCTCTATATTCTTCCTTGTGTAAGTAAACAAAGAGTTAATTAGTTTCCTCACCTATTGTACAATTACAAGAAAAGGTTACTAATTTTTCTTGTAGACATAGTATTTTTGATAATTTGTTCAAGACATTCTCTACTTTATTATGTTTTTTTCCCTTTCTTTTTGGCATATGGTGTTTTGTAAAAATATTTTTAATTTGAAAATATGTTAAAATAATTTTTTAATTTTTATATTAACCCATTAATAGAAATAATATAAATTTGATGTTTTTTTTAAGTTAAATATACTTTTGAAAAAGTACTAATGGGTGGTTAAAAAAATATGATTTTTTTCCTTCTAAAATTAAATATTGAAATTAGTGTGTGGATTTTAAAACCCAATTAACGAAATAAAAATATTAAAAAAAATACTACTTTACTGGGAAGGATCAAAGCCTTCGTTGTTTCATCGAAATTAAGGAAGCATGCATTGGTGAGGTTCATGCTAGGATGCATGCCATGGGGGCACATCATTGTATGAGCTTGTGCTTTTCATCATCGCTATCTTCTGCTGTTCTCTGTGCATTGGCTTCCACTGAGAGCAACGGTACACGCGTCAAGTCCAGATAGGAAGAAAGAGTGGAGGAAGTCTTGTGATCTTGAGCGCTGAAACGGGGACTGACCTCGGACAAATTGTCAACCCAGCTGGACAGACCCATAATATATATAATATGAGCTTGGTTTTCTCCATTTGTTTTCCCGATTCCCATTTGAATTGCAAGTAGTGGATGCCTCAGCCCATGTGTTCCCCCCTTCTTTTGTTGCTGTCTGGTCAAACAAATTCACGTAGTGAAGAACACAAGGCGGGAGTCAGCTACGAAAGAAGCTAGGGGAGGGGACAAGTAAACATGGCAGTTCCAATTATATTCATTAAATTCTTCCTGGTCAATGTTTTTATTAGCATGGTGCTCATGCTTCTTTCTTGTCGTGGCAAGCCATGCTCAAACTAATCAGTGTGAATTGTGGCCGCCACCACCACCAGCTACTAAACAGTAGTTGTTTTCTGTTTGTTTCGTGGACCTCCACTGATAAACGCAGGAAAAACTCTCAAGTTTCTGCCACATGAGTTTGCCATTGCCCTTCAGCTACTTTGACCCTTTTAGCTAACCACATGGCTACGAACCCCACTGGGATCCATAAGCAATTCTTGCCTTCCAATATTCATTCCATGGTGCGTGGTAGGCTCGACACTTGATTCTTCTGGCCATTCCAATATGCAGTCCCCCCCCACAAAGAGTCCTTCCAGACTTGAAATGGAGGGCAGGACTCTCCCTTTCCAAGACCCAAAATCGGGCATGAGCCGAGTCCGATCTCAAAGTGACGTTGTTTAGACGAGCCCATGGGGATGCCTTCTTCACATGATTTTAATTGGTAAAGCAGAAAACAATAAACATGCCCTAGATCAGTCAAGCCAATTGTGTATAAGTGGACTACGCTTTCATAGAGACTCAAACACGAAGATGGGCTAGATTAGGGTCGTTGGGCTTCCATAGGTCTAGTCATCATCCACTTGTCATAATGGTCTGAAAATCAATTTCTTTATAAGATACTTCAAAAAATCTAAAGATCGAATTTTTGTTAAAAAAAACAAAAAAAAACCACAGAGACTGAAGCAGGAAGCAATGGCCGTGTTGAGTCGATTCGCGAGAGCAACTAGGTCATGGCGAGCAATCCCCTCCTCCTCTCTTAGAACCCTAAACCCTTCACGTGACACCTCATGTGACCTTCCTCCTCCCACTCCCCTCTTTCTCCGTAAGCTTTTGATTATTGCGATTATAGCTATGATTAGGAGGTCTTTAATTTGGTGTTAATTCATTGATAAATGCAGGTTCTTTTAATCACCAAATTCATTCAAGTTCATCAAAAATTCTACGGCCCAGATGGGCTTCTAATGCTAATGAGCTGCCGAACTCTTTATTTCCAGCATTACTCGCTAGTTTCATTGGAGTTGGAATGCTACAAGTAGCCCATGCAGATTCTGATGAGGTTTTATTTCACAAGTTATTTATTTTTATTGCCAAATAATGACTTGTATGCTAAGAAGATGCAATCTTTGATTTGGTCTTTAATTTTTGGTCAATTTGCTTTTATGTAGAATGCTAGTAAACCTCCTTCGCCATCAGAATCTTCTCCTTCGAGTTACGGTGACTTGGAGGAGATTGCTAAGAAAGAACGGCAGCGAATTGAAGAGTTGCTTAAAAGCAAAGGAATCAAATATGGGTCTTATCCTCGCTTCACTATTGCTGTGAAGGGCCAAAAGGTTATTGATTAGTATTTAGTGATGCTACAGCTATTGTGATCACACCTCAAATGGCATTTTTGACTAATTATTGTTTTTTTTTTTTAAGAGTATCTATGTCTTGTCGTCAAAAATTGAAGTCTTGGAATGTAATTCAATCTATGTATAATCAACATTTATGGCAACAGTAATGGGATTAAATGTTGCATTGTAGGTTACAATCAAGTTCCAAATTCCACCTGCATGTGATACGCCACAGTTGATTGCAAACCTTGTTTCTAATCTTGGAGTGAAGGTCGATGAGCGTGGTGCTGGTTCAGATATGTTATTACGTGCTTGGGACAGGTGAAATGCAGTATTAATGTCTGTATTTTCCGTATGGAGTAATATCTAGTTTTGAATTAGATAGAGACTTGTTAATTCTATTGTTTTTTCCCCTTCCTAGTCATTCATTGCTTGTATTATGCTAAATTTATCTGATTTTTTGTGTGTACAATTCCAGTGCAGTTGCCTGGCAATTAACACTTAATTATCCAGAAAAACAGAAGGAAATCAGTGGGGAAAGGGGGCATTCAGGAGATATGAAAGTGCCTGAGGGAGATCTATGCATCCTCTTATTTCGTTCACTCATAAGTTCAGATAAACCTGTGAGTTTATTTTTGTAAATTCATTGATTTACAATACTATAAAGATCTTGTTACACATCCAAAATAGTGCATGAGCTGATTTTCAATACACACATCATTTGCAGGAAGTTGAGTTTATAAAGAGTGGAAGCTTAAGCACCACAGAGCTTGACGCTTTTGTGTCTGTTTTACAATTAGCTGGTAGTAAATTAAGGCCCCTGGACAGAAAACCAGTGGAAGGTTCTGCACGGGTGCCATCTGCGGACAAATCAGTTGCAAGTTTAGAGTCCATGGGAGTAAGAATATATGGACTTGATGAGCCCCTTGTGAATTCTTCTAGCAATGATATATCATGGGAAAATATTGCTGGATATGATCAGCAAAAAAGGTATGCAGAGCACGAGTGTGCACAGTGCTTCTCTTTTAATTCTTTCAAATTTGTATTATAATTTTTTATTCTATTTTCTGGCATGAAATGCAATCTTGGGCTAAAAATCACTATGAAATAACATATACTTGAAGACACAGAAACAATTATAAAATTAAAAAAAAATTTGCAAACAGACTGTCATATTTTTCCCCTATGAATTGTTCTTTCAATAACTGAAGCTTGATGTTGGGATCCGTAGAGATGCCTAATTATTTTATTTGAGATGCAAAAGTTTTGAGATTTCATCCCTATGCATGCTGCTAACAATCAAGAATTATAAGTCATAGCATATTTATTTCTTCCATGTCTTATCTTTGTATTTGCATCATCCTTTTTCCCTTTACTATATGCATATGTTATGTGATGCATCCAATAACATGCATGGAAGTGCTCATGAATATTTATATTTAACTGGTTGTTAGAGAGATAGAAGACACAATCTTATTGGCTCTTCAAAGTCCTGAAGTATATGATGATATTGCTCGTGGGACTCGGCGCAAGTTTGAGTCAAATAGACCTCGAGCTGTGCTTTTTGAAGGTCCACCAGGTTTGTTAACATGTCCAGATCTCAGCAAAAGATATTGAGTGATTAATCTATATGAACAATTTTCCTTGTTCCATTAGCCGTGTTTCTTATTTGCCATGTTGTGAGGGTAATTGCACATATATAAGTATGCCACTTCAAAGCCTCAACTCTAAACTAGGTCTGAATGTATTTGCTTTGTGGTCTTTGCGTACTTGTCAAACAATTTACCCAAAACTACCACTATTATTTCTTGTGGTCATGGATAGAGTATGATGCAAGATAAAAGAAGATTTAAAGTCTACTAAGAAAGAAAAGAAAAGGCTAAGAAGAAGAAGCCAAAGAGAAGAAAAAGGCCAGAGAAGAGAAGAATAGGAGTTGGAAAAGTCTGCAACTTTGTATTTTTTATTCAATTTATCAAAACTCCCTAACATTTAGAAAAGTATGATATAAATACTAAAACCCCAACTGAAACAAACAATTGGGCTTGTAGCTCACTGAATAAAATAACCAACAATAATTAAATCAAGCCTAACAAATAAAGCCTAATCAATAAACATCAACTAAAAGTTTGAATAAATTAAACCAAAACATAAGCTAAAGCCCAATCGCTCAATGGTTTGGACTACCTTTCATCGTCTATGATCATATGATTGCGTAAACAATATCTCAGGTCCTGTGTTTCCACCAATTCTCTTGGAATTTGAGAAACTCAACCCCGTCTAGTATGGTTCAAGGTGGCTTCAATAATGTTCCCAAGGATCATAATCAATCTTTGTAATGTCTCTCTAATAATCCAAGTATAGTATGAATCTAATCGTCTAGCTCATATATTGGGATTCGCTGAAGTTCACCATCTCTGGTAAAAAACATGTGTACATCCAAAGTAGCATTAATATATTCCTTTTGTGTCAATGATAAAGATAATGTGGTGGGGGTATTGAAAGGAGCAACAATGATAGACTGCTGTATTTTATATATAACGAGATCTTTTATGTCAAAAGTAAAGCTAATACTAAAGTTTAGTGGCAATTTAATGATATAAGTATTTGATTAAATCATTTGCAACACTTTGAATAGTCTAACACTACTCACTTACAAATCATGACTGATTTTCAAAGGACACCGTTCAGGTCTAATATGTATCAAGAAATGATCTTCAACACTAAAAGCATCATGATATTTATGTAAATAAGCTTGAAATTTGTATTGTTCTTTACTAGCTCGAATATGTTTTATGATCTCAACATATAAATTATGAACTTTACACGCAAAAAACTCAACTGAGTCAAACATTTTAGAATGAGGAGACAAAAGTCAGCTACTTGCATCCTGGGTTTGTGATGACCATGAACCTTATATGACCTGGAGTGAGGAATGAAATACACACGTTCTGAATCATGGATGGATATAGATTGGACATAACTTAGTGGATCGAGGCCTTTCTTATCCTCCTTATCATGAATATGGGATAAGCATTTAGGGATCTCAATAGATTGCTCAAGACTTGTATAAGGGACAAAACATTAGGGAGCTTTAGAGGTTTTTCAAAATCTATGACATGCTAGATGTCAAGCATAGGGGGTGAAGAATTAGGAAGCTCGAAAGGCTGCTCAAAATCT
Source organism: Populus pruinosa (assembly GCA_026413675.1). Classification (NCBI taxonomy): domain Eukaryota; kingdom Viridiplantae; phylum Streptophyta; class Magnoliopsida; order Malpighiales; family Salicaceae; genus Populus; species Populus pruinosa. Next base: position 332,306 of record CM048595.1, read on the forward strand.
ATTATAAGTTGGGTGTTAAGTATAGAGGTCAAGGAATTAAGGAACTCATAATGAAAACTATCTTGAAATTCTCCCAACATTGCACTTACCTCTTTAGGCAACTTTACTAGAGAATCTCCAGAAACTTTTACAACTAAAAGAGATGCAACTGACTCTTCATGAACTTCAACTTCATTTTCAAATTCTTTTGTACCTATTAAGTTAGCCATATTTACCTCTTTAGATAGTTCCACTAAAGAGTTTCTTGAATTTTTATTTACAACTAGACCAGATACAATAAGGTGTTCTTTAAACTCATTCTTAAACTCATCTAGACTCATTGTATTAAGTCCTTGTTCTTTCAAAATCTTCTTTTTCTTTACGATAATCCAATGAGTTTGATCTTTCTACCTTTAAATGCGAAATAACATGAATTTGATTGAACAGAAATGGTGACATCTAAATCATATATCCATGGTCTAATCTAAAATGACATGCCCTTCATTTATTGGAATCACATCACACCAAATCTTACAGTGATAGTCTAGGAATTTGATTAGGGAACGAACTTGTTTATTGACTACTAAGGAGTTATTATTAACCCATGATATGTATTATATGGCTTAGGATAGGGAATGAGTTTTAGACTTAAGCAAGATACAGATATTGCATTAATACAACTTTTATTATCAATGATAATCTTGCAACTTTTATCCCCACATATGATATAAGTGTGAAAAATAGCAGTCTTTCTCCAATCTTCAGTTCCTTCAGATTGTGTCAGGGCATATCTAACTACACCAAACCTTGTTGTCTAAAACTCTATGGTGTTTTGTTTATGATCAACTCTAAAGTATCGCTAAAAGTCAAATCCATGGTAGTTGTAAACTTAAAGTTAAATACTAGATGACTATTCACAAATGCATGCAATACCAACTTAGAAATAGAATTGAGATCACATACGACTCCAGCAAGTGAAATCACAATACAAAAATAAAACTAATTTTATTTTTTATTAAAAAAATACACCAATAAACTTTTAAGCATGTATTACTAGATTATTGAGTATAAAGGATTAATCAATTACAATATTACAAACAAGAACTCATAATTATCAAAGAGGATTAGACACTAGATATTAATGATGAAAAAGGTTGATGAGCAAAAATTAATAAATAAAAATGCAAGATGGGATTTTTTTTAAGGCATAAAAAATAATATTAATGACAACTTTAAATGACAAGTGTAAAGCTAGAAAAGTAAAACTCAACAAAGCAAAGGATAGAGAAATTTACTGACAGATTCAAATTGTCAAATTCAATCATGGACGGACCTCTTCAAATCATGTAAAATGTTGTCTGTGTATTGATGATATTGCTCGACTTGTTTGTTCTTGTCACTTTTTCACTCTATTTTTTTTTAATACTGCAACTTTTTTTTTTCTTTTACTTTTGGCCACTTTTTTTTTTTAACTAAGATAAGACAAGAAAAAAAAATTACAAATAAAATTAGTTGTGGAAAGATGGTAAGGGCATGGAGATCTTGAATACATAGCTTGCAAATATAATGTCCTCTTGTAAATTAACCAACCACTTAGAAATTGCCCTACCATGTGTCTAAGAAAATTCTATTGATAAGCCATCCATTTTGGAAGTTTCTTCAATGCTAAAAAAACCAAACTGAAGTTGTGACCATTCCTAAAAAATGCCAAAGCTGATGCAGATTGATCTAATCTATTGCTTATGATTGTTACTGGCTACGCAAGGAAGTGTTGTTGGGTTGATCTATGAATAATATGGCTGGTGGTGCGGGGAAGGTGAAAAAATGACTAGTGTTCGGGTCAAAGTAAAGGCATGTTTCGATTATTTAATTTTTTTAGCAAATAGAAGGCAAAAGACACTTTTTTTTAATCAGATAATGATATCTATAAAATTTAGGGTTTATGAATGGTTCAAATTTGAGGATTTGAACAAACCCATGAATTGTTTAATTGTGAGAAGAATTAAAAGCATTGTTCAAATACCAAAATTGATGTAGGACAAAAGAAGATTTAAAGCATGATAAAAAAAAAAGAGAAGGCTAAGAAGATGAAGTCACAGAAGGGGGGTTGGAAAAGTGCAACTTGCAATTATTCAATTCATCAAAACTTCTTAACATTTAGAAAAGTAGGATATAAATATTAAAACTCTAACTAGGACAAGCAATTGAGCTTGTAGCCCACAAAATAAAATATCCAATAATAATTAAAACAAGCTTAACAAATAAAGTTTAATTAATAAATCTTAATTAAAAATTCAAATAAATTAAACTAAAACATAAGTTAAAATCCATTTTTTTAATGGTTTGGGTTATCTTCCATCGTGTATGATACGAGTTTGTAAAAAATATCTCAAGTCTAGTGTTCCCTGTAAGAGCAGCTACATTGAATAAGGTGACCTTATAGTTATCTTGTCATTTGTCGGCATTCCTCTTTGCACGCTTACTTTGGCTTTAAGACCCTATATATTGAAAATTCTCATTAGCCGATGGAGTGGCAGCTTACTTAAAAATTGTGATCGATTTCAGGTACAGGGAAGACATCTTGTGCACGTGTCATTGCTACTCAAGCGGTGAGCCATTAGCAGTTTATGGAAAATTTTAACAGTTCTCGTCCTAGCCATCACTGTGCATTAATTGGAACATTAGTTTTACTCTTTGTAGAATCACGATTTACAGTTTAAATAAGTTTTTAGCAGATTAATGTGCATTGAAAACCTTTTTATACACATGAATTACTTGCTTTAGGATGGGGAAGGTTGCATAGCACTTAGATTTGATAGATTCCCAATAGGGAAAAAAATATCACTCTGCATTTGTTTCTGAATGAGTCAATACTGAAAAGACATTCCTGTTGCATATGCCTTGGCAGGGTGTCCCATTGCTGTATGTACCACTGGAGGTTGTCATGTCAAAATACTATGGAGAAAGTGAACGCTTGCTGGGAAAAGTTTTCACACTTGCAAATGAGATCCCTAATGGTGCTATTATATTTCTAGACGAGGTAACATGCTAGTGATGTGCACTTGATACTGTACAATGTATTTTATTTTATTTTATTTTCATTATGCACCACTTCTAGAAATAAAAACAAATCCTAACGATCTGGTTTCATGTTTCTTTTCAAAATTGTAACAGGTTGATTCTTTTGCTGCTGCTCGAGACAGTGAAATGCATGAAGCCACTCGTAGAATTTTGTCAGTTCTGTTGCGACAGGTAAAAATGGGCTTGAGTTTTCTGTGGGTCCGAGCCTTTATTATCTGCTAACGTCATAAGACTCTCTTCTCATTATTAAGGGTCCTGGTCCTGCCCGGGCCTTTCCTTTCATTCATTATTTTTGTTTTTTATTAATGTCATTACTATAGGTTATTATCATTTTTTCTAAACTCTCGGAGTAAGAATGTACTTGCTATCCTAGTTAAAAAAAATGCTTAAAATTTTGACTTGTTTATAAATGGCATTTGGGAGTCTCTATTGTTAGTAGCAAATTAATTAGATTTTTTTCCCAAATCCAATCTCATGTTGAGCCCTAGATTTCATGCTCCTTTACGTTATAAAGGCTTTTCTTCTATCTGTGTTTTATTTATGTTGTGCAAGTAGCATATATAGAATTGTTTGGATGCTTGTTTCATGAGCTAACTTGCATGAACTTCAATGGATGGTATCAGCCAAATTTGTGGTGTCCTTGATGAAATAGACTCTCTGTTTTCAGATTGATGGATTTGAACAGGATAAGAAAGTGGTAGTAATTGCCGCGACAAATAGAAAACAAGACCTTGACCCTGCTTTAATCAGGTATATCGGAGAAAAGTTGATGTTGATCATCTCACCTGAGTCAATTGGAGAGTTTTCTAACAAGTTTTATGTGTGTTCGCAGTCGGTTTGATTCAATGATTACCTTTGGCCTACCTGATCGGCAGAATCGACAGGAAATAGCTGCCCAGTATGCGAAGCACCTAACAGAATCTGAGTTGGAGGAATTTGCTAGAGTAACAGAGGAGTAAGATTGACAGATCTCGTTCAAATCAAATTCTTCCGTCATTCTCTTAAATTTTTAGTTAGGAGTTCTAATAGAAAATTCTTAAAAATATGGTTTTGAGGGAGGGGTGCAATGGTTGTGTCCTCATAGTGCCTCTTTAATTTGAAATTTTTTTGGTAATTTGAATACATGGTGGCCCATATGTGGAGATCATTTATTTAACATGCGAGTCTATGGTCATCTTGTTTCTTTTTCCATTTTCTTTAACACCCATGTTTGCTCTTGCTGCCTTCAGCATGTCTGGAAGAGACATTAGAGATGTGTGTCAACAGGCAGAACGGTCATGGGCATCGAAGGTAACCAACTAACCATCTAGCATCGACATTTTTCAACCTCACATTGGTATTGTTTACATGTCTTCGTAATTGTGGCGTCGTTAGATAATTCGAGGACAAGCGAGTAAAGATGGAGAACAAGGAAATCTTCCACCTCTGGCAGAATACACTGAGAGCGCCATGAATAGAAGGAAGGCTCTAGCTAGTATTGCAGAACAGAAAAGCCAAGGTTCTATCATGCGCCCACAGAAACCTCAATTGGATACATGTTAGAGAGGTAATTTCAGTGATAGAGACACAAACCATAGGTATATCTCTGCATATAAAGGTGTATTCCAACAATCATATCTAGATATAGTTTCTTATGCGGAGCATGCAAGCTAGTCCTTGTAAATAATTCAGCAGAAGACCACTTTCAAATTTCGCTGTGCTCAGGATTAGGATATCCCATGCTCATTACACAACACCATCATACATGATGCAAAGATTGGATGCAAAATCTCTTTATTGCTCTACTCTGTCCATTCTTGATAGAGAGAACATCAAGCGGACATTTTTATTCGTTAAAAACAAAAAGCAAAGGACGAGAAATCTGGGCCAGATTGCCATGGATAGACTTCAAAATAAGTTGTTGCATTGTAGCAAATTTAGTAGCAAAGCTCCTTCCCTGCATTCACCAATCACAACTCAGTGAGTCAATCGATTAACAAACAGCTTAAAGTTCCAAACTTCCTCATTGAAAGAGCACGAACGTTACCTTGACGAGACGGGCATCTCCTCCTCTTCTTCACCAGCTCGTTTCCTCTTGCTTCCCATTCCTTTCCCTGCCACAATCGAAGCAATCCGCAACCGAGTCTGCAGCATCATTCGAGTCAACTCAGCCTCCAACTCCATCCTCCTCTTCTCTGCCTCCAACCTTGAAGCCTCTCTTGCCTTTATCATCTCCATCTCCGCAAGGTCTATCCTCGCCATTGTCTCAGAAAAGACTCGGAAGTTTGCTGCGAGATCAGCAAGTCTTGTGGGTGACACGGAGCTTACAGAGTCAGAACTCGGTGGATTATTAGAATCCTCACTGTCTGAAGGGATTTCACCACACACCATTCCAGCGTCGCAGGCATGCTTTAAGCGGTTCTCCTCGGCCCTGTTCTGTCTGGTTCGATCGGCTGCGTCTGCCATCACAAAAGCTTTGCTCAATAACGCTCTCTCCCCATTATTACTACAGCCACCCGTTTGTGAAGATGCTGCCACGTCATCTAACTTCGGGGTTAATGGGACCCACCAACAAGACTGAACCTTTTGATTTTTTTAATGATTAAAGTAGCCAGTGGCCCAAACAGCTAACTGCACTTCGATTTTTATTTTCATCAGTCCCAAGGAAATTTAATGAGTTTCAGACTACCTAATAGGATGATTAGCTACGTTAAATCATGATTAAGGAAGTTGAAACCCTTAGAATTCAAGCTTTTTACATCGAAAGAGAGCAATAAAATTGTGTACGGCGGTGTAGATGAAAGTGTTTTTCAATCCGAAAAAACATCATGTTAATATCTTTTTTTAATACAAGAGTGTTAAAGTTATGAGAAAATATAAAAAGAATTAAATTGATTTTCTGAAAAAACAATTTCACGTTTTGTTCACTATTGAAGTTTGATTTACACATCATTCTTATTGCAATTGCTATTCCATAACATCATGACCATTTTTAGTGAGATTTGTCCACTCATAAAAGACATCAACATGATTATTATTATTACGAGGAATATTCTATTCCACGTCAGCAAAATCTCCATGTTACTTTTCATTGCCTAAACTAATTTCTTTTTTTAATCTTCCTTAAAATGCTTATCAAAATTACTATGTATTTAAAAAAATAATAGCCTTTAATTTGAAATTTTTATTATTGAAAAATACATCCTATCATATCACAAAATAAATCTAGAATTATTTTTACAAAATTACTATTATTTATTATATTCAAATAATAAAATAAAATTATTTATCTGTTTTTTAGGTATTAATTAAAACTTCAAATGAGATTGTTGACTACATTATCATGTAAAATTAAATTTCCAGGTAAATCAAGATTGTAGAATTTTTCATGAATATATTAATGTATATATAATAAATCTAATTTAAAAATAATAATCTTAGAGGTGTTTTAAAATATAATAATGATTGTTTTTTAAATTATTTTTTACTTAAAAATATATTAAAATAATAAATTTTTATTTTTTAAAATTTATTTTTAATCTAACACTAAAAAAAGAGAGAGTAAAATTTAACAAAACAAGTTGAAACTTAATTCCAAACACCCTGCTAAGCAAATTGATTAAAAAAAACAAAAAACCAATCGCTGTGCATAGATTAAAAATATAAATATAATATACTGAACCGAAATTATTAATGTCTAATGATTCTATCTCATCGAGTCTCCGCAAATCAATCTAAAGCAAAAGGCAATGGCTTCGAGGAACAAGAAACCAGCAAAGCCCTCAAGCAGTCGAGCAGGCGGTATCCGTACTCTCTCCGATCTGAACCGGCGGTCTGGACTTGACTCTGACAGCGATGATGAGGATGCTCCTCAAGAGTACTACACTGGTGGCGAGAAAAGGTAACAAACAACTACTCTCCCTTGAACCTAACTTTATATTCAAATTTATTTTTTCTGTCTTTTCGAAGTTTTGATTTTTTAATATAAAGTTGTAGTCTTTTTTGGGTTAGCAATAATGAATTCTCTTATATGGAGTAGAAAGTTGGGCATTTAAGAATTAGACCCTTGGGTCTGGGTTTTACAGCTTGGCGTGTCGCACGGTGTGATATTAGTAGTGCACTGTTAGTTTTGTTGGCCTGTGGAAACAGTTCTTTCTGTTGGATGGGTTTTAATTTTCGTTTTCATTCCGTCTAGAAGTAAGCACTGAACTCGCTGTCTTGAAAATGCTTTTGGGAGGTTGCAAGAGGATCCGATGACAGCATTAGTAGAGCGTGGATGATGATGGGATTTGTCTATAGAGCATGCTTTTTGTAGAGGTTCATTTCCCACTTGATTCTGGAGCTGTAGCTGTAGCATAGGTAGAGAAGAAACACCTTATTCAGAGTCTCAAGACTAGGCTTGTAGACTGGGTGCTGACCAAATAAAGCTTTGTGGTCTTGGAATGTGTATAGATGATTGTTCTTTTGTGCATTTTTAGCATTATTTCAGCCTTGTATTTATGGGGTTGTGTCATCAGTAAATCCGTTGTATTTTGTATTCAAAGCATTTATAATTTTCAACCTTTCATAATTCTATGAAGAACCAAATTTGATATTTGCTTATTTTCATATTCTCAACTATTTGTTAGTTCAATTTTTTTTTTTTTTTGTAATTTTGCTCTTTTCAATCCTGTAATTGTGGCACCTGATATTATCCAATTCTTTTGGTAAATTCTCATGATTGCACTTGAAGCTTTAGTTGCTATGCCTATGTCTATCATTTACATCTGACTCGAATCCCTTGGTTATTCCTTCCTATGTATGAAATGTGTTTATATCTAAGTACTTCTCATACTTCTAGCACTAATTTTTATTGTTGCAGTGGCATGCTCGTCCAAGATCCTACAAAAGGTAATGATGTGGATGCAATTTTCAATCAAGCTAGACAACTGGGAGCCGTTGAAGGTCCTCTGGAGAATCTTAATCAATCTTCAAGCTCAAGAAGCTTTACTGGAACTGGAAGATTACTATCGGGGGAGACTGTACCATCTGCTCCTCAACAACCTGAGGCTGTTGTTCACAATATTGTTTTCTGGACTAATGGTTTCACTGTAGACGATGGTCCCTTGAGGAGGCTTGACGATCCTGAAAATGCATCTTTCTTAGAGGTAATAGCAATAAAGGTTTAGAATGAAATAAAAGAATTTTTTCATAAATTAGACTTTTGCTCTGGATTTTGATCTCTGTTTTCACCACTCTACTGTGAGAAAAATTCAAAGCATGTGTTGAATGCAACATTCTCGATCACAATTTTTTCACTATTTTTCTTGAATCAACAGTGACTCGTATCGATCTAGCTACATAGGTAGTTCACCCTTGTTCTTCTTTTTCCACGTCCTCTTGAACCTTCACTTATAGCAACATAAACTAGCGCAACTTTCTTTTTTTTTTGTTGTGTTTTACTTTTACCTATTGATGTGATCCAAATTAGTATCAAAGGAAAAGTTGGAATTAGAATGAAGGAATCGATAGGAATTGAGAACAAATACATAAACCTTAGAGAGAAGCTCTTTTCAAAAAATTATTTTATAAAATGACAGTCAAAAGTACTTAGGAATACAATCTAAGGCCTAATTTATAAACTTCGTACATCTTGTAAACACCTAACAACAATAGTAAAAAATTACAGCCATGACTTGGACAAAGAAGTCAAAAGTTATGGCTCAAAACCCAATTGTAAGTTCAACTGAAAGCAGCCTACAATCCTTGCTAGAAATCAGGAACTAAATCATCAATTTAGCCAACATTTCTAGCTGCATACCATTGAACTTGCTGGAAATCAGCAAGGTAGTCAACAATTCAGTATACTTTGCAGCTGCACATCATTCTCTCCCTCTTAGGAAGACTTGTCCTCATCCGTGTTAGGATAATATGACTCAAAATGCTTAACGTTGAAGGTATTTGAGATGTTGAAATGAGCTGGCAGCTGCACAATATAAACATTATCATTAATTGTAGCCAATATCTTGCATGGATTTAACCTTCGATCAACCAGCTTTTCATAGGTCCATGAGGATGCATTTCTTTGGTCAATACCACCCAAAACCAAATTCCATTCTTCAAAAACAAGCTGTCTTCTGTGTTAGTTAGTTGATGCTTTATATTCGGCATTGGACTGCTCAATTTTCTCCTTAACTTCAGTGCGGACAGCTTGTATAAATTCTGTAAAGTTTCTTACCCTTGCATTTTCTTTCTTGAAAGTTGGTGGTGGAGTCAAATCAAGAACACTTAGAGGTTTCTTTCCATAGACCACCTCAAAAGGAGAGTGACTGGTAGTTCTTTCAGCCAAAGGTAGGATGGTCTTCCAATTCCTAGGATTCTTACCAATTAAGCATCTTAACAAGTTGCCAAGACTCCAATTAAAAACCACCCCCACTTTAATAGAGTCATGCTTCCTTTGAGTTAACGAAAGTCCAAGAACAAAGTCTGTGCACCTTTTGAGATTCACATAGAACTTTTCTTGCCTCAAGATCCTTCAAACAATGGTTGTATATGAATATATCATCAAAATACACTACTACACAAACCTTTAAAAGAGGTTGTAACATTCCTCGTGAAAGTGCTAGTTGTGTTTGACAATACAAAAAGCATCACAGGCCATTTAAACAACCCATAATGTGTTTTGAAAGTTGTCTTCCATTACTCTACATTTGAATTCTGATTTCATGATGATCACTTTGTGGATCAATTTTGGAGCCTTTAAAACAATCTAACATATCATCCAACTTTGGAATTAAAAAACGATATTTGACAGTGATCTTATAGATGGTTCTATTATCAATGCTCATATGCCACAAATAATTTTAGAGTTTAAAGAGCGTGAACAGCACAAGGACTAATGTAGCCTTTATCAAGAAGCTTTTGCACTTGCTTCTATAGCTCCTCTTTTTCTTTAGGAGCCATTCTATATCCCGCCTTGTTGGGGTGAATGATTTTTGACAGTGATCTTGTAGATGGCTTATTAGATGCATGCAAAGTATCTCTCATTAGAGGTTGTTCCAGGGGTAACTCAAGCGGAAACATGATGTCTAGTTGGAAAATAGATTGAATTGTTGACTACCTTGCTTATTTGATAGTCCTTGTGTTATTTCCAATCTCATAACTCAAACAAAGGTGGCATATGTGCATTGATAGTAGAGTCATCAACAAAATCACTGTCAAATATCTTTTTTCAATTCTAAGATTGGATGATATGTTAAATTGTTTAGTAGGATTCAAAATTGATCCACAAAGTGGTTATTAGAATTCAATCAAGAGATGTTGCAAAACACATCACGAGTTGTTTGAATGACTTGTGATGCTTTTTAGATTTTCAAATTCACCTAGCACTTTCATGAGGGTCATGACCAATTCAATTTGTAGGGATGTGGTTGGTAATTTTAACATGTCCATTTTTTCTTGTGAAACCACAATCTCACAACTTTCCCCATCAATCAACATGTTACAATTCTTACCTCAAATAGAACATGTGGTGTCGAATACATTGGATCTCAATCTTTCAACATTGTCACCGAGGAGTAAAAAGAATTTTTCTCATCATCCACAGCATGCCTTCTTTCCCTTTCCCTTCTAAATCACCTCTAAGCCTCTTCATTGATAGATTGATTTGTAGATAGGAGTAGTATCTTCGAATTCTGTTTCTTCCACTTGTTCAACTACTAGAGCTCTCTTTCTACAATCAAATGATTTATGACCTGTTTCCCACATTGAAGTAATCGGAATTACCTCCTTGGAACTGCCTTACATCCCCAGATTTAGCATGTTGGGGCTGTTTAGCTGCTTTAGAAGGCATTTGGGTCTGCTGTTCACCTTTCTGACTCAACCATTTTCCAAAGTTGGAGGTATTTCCTACTGACCAAAACCTTGCTGTCCAAATCTGGTACAGTTTGCTTGTTGCTGTACAGATCTTGAATAGCCCTTACTTTTTTGTTGTTCCACGAGCAACACTTTAGTGTATGTTGCAAGAAAAGAACATCCTAAATTGATGGCTTTAATCCGCTCTAATAATGGGCAACTCTTTGCTGCTCATTTTCATTCAAATCAACTCTAGAGATGAGTTGATAGAATGAATTGGTATACTCTACCACACTTCTCACTAGTTTGAGGCTGTGCAACCTTTATATAGGGTTTGAGTGTAGTTAAAATGGAGAAATTGCTCACGCAACTTTTTCTTCATCTTCTCTCAATTATTAACGTTACCTTTATCACTTCTTTGGCGAGAGACTTGCAAATGTTCCCACCAAGTTGAAGCACTTCCCTTGAGGCAGATAACCACAAGCTTAACTTTCGTTTCATCTACATCATGGTAGTCAAAAACTCTTTTCACCATGTTTAACTAATCTACAAAATCATCCAGGTTCAAACTTCCTTGGAATTCTGGAAGTTCAACCTTGATGTTTTGCTCAAGTCATGGCTCGAACTGAGAATGTTATACCAAAAGCATTCTGATATTGAGATGTGAATTCTCAAGTTCATGATCAACCACACTAGGCAGAACCATTTGTTGTCCAAGCCCTGCAAGGAGCTCAGCTTGTCTTCGTAATTCAACAATCTCGTCAATTCTATAATCATTATGTTGCTGTCCACTATTCCTCCACACAAGAGGGTTGGCTTCAACTCCTTTTTTTTTTCTGGCTAGTTACCATTTTAGAACTTGCTGAAAATTAGCAAGATTGTCAATAATTCGCTCTACTTTCCAGCTACATATTAACCGTGCCCTTATTTCTTCAGTTGTATTGTTTGTGGTGATGTTATGATATCATTCTATTATGTTTTATTGCAGAGCATCAGGAAGTCTGAGTGTCCGAAGGAGCTTGAACCCTCAGATAGAAGGTCCTCAGTTCATGTCAATTTGATTAGGAGGGACCAAAAGTGCCCAGTGAGTCTCTCTCTCTTCCCTTTGTTAGTATTTACTAAGACTAAAAATTCTTTGTGGAACTTTATAAATTACCATCCTGTTTGTAATCCCCAATTCAGTGTTCTAGTCGATAGTTCTTGTCCAAAAAATGCACCAGCATGCTTTCGCATGTGAGCATTTGAAAGACATGGGTGTTTGAGTTGTACCAGCACTCTGCTATTGTTTTCCTGCAGGAACCAGAGAAGCAGCGCCATGCTGCATTCCAAGGTATAGGGAGGACTCTAGGAAGCAGCAGTGCTACACCTGCATCTGAACCACCAGCTGATTCTGCTCTTCTGAGCTCTGCTCCAGCCCTTTTAATGGGCCTGGTTGTGGATGAAACGCTGCCATCGACTTCAATTCAGCTTAAGTTGGCTGATGGGACCCGGATGGTGGCCCACTTTAATAATAACAATACAGTCAATGACATTCGATCCTTCATTGATGCATCCAGGCCTGGGGGTGCTCGGAATTATCAGCTGCAATTGATGGGGTTCCCTCCGAAGCTTCTTACTGAGCCAACTCAGACAATAGAGCAGGCGGGCCTTTCCAATTCAGTTGTTATTCAGAAATTCTAGCAAAGCTGCATGCAGGTCGCATACTCTCTAGTTGTTATTGTGCTGTCTCTTGTAGTAAGTAAACCAATTTTATGAACATCAAGACCTTGAATATCTGTTTCCTAATATACGAAAGGGAGGGTTTTGGTGGCTGGTTGCTTGGACTATGGAGTTGAGTTTTGTGGTTCGAAAATATATTCTTCTGCGGTCTTGTAAATTGTATGCTCATGTTTTGCTAGCTTGAGATGTTCTCATTTCCCACTTTTTTCATGCTGCTGGTATCATTTCCCCCGTACAATTGTACAAACCACAATATATTTTACTCTCGCTCTCTCTCTCTCCCTCTCTCCTCTTCTCTCCCCTCATTCAAGCATGGCTCAACTTGGTGAAGAGGATTGAAGTATATGATTGCCTATTACAATTACAACAAAAGCTACACTCCACTAATCGTAATTCGATTCCCATTCCTACTTTGGGATGACTAGGAATTTCAACTGTGGTTTTCGATGACAGATAAATCTGGATGTAGCTGTGGGTGTTGATGGAAAAGGTGTTTGAGAACGAATACTGTGTCAAAATGTTTTTATGATGAACAAAACGTAGAAAGAGTGAAAGATTTATTTTATAGCTTCTGGCTTTTAGTTTTAAAAATGGCTTTCAAGGTATTTCATTTGGGATTTTACCGGATAGAAGTTCTATTAGAGCCAAGGTCCTAAAAGCTCTTAAAAATCTAAAATATTTGTGTTACTAAGACAACAGGACCAGCGAATAGTATTGAGAGCCTATTTGGCAATTTATGGATTTTTATTTATTTTTTAGGGGTCTTTTCTCCCAAAAAAAAATTGTTTGTAAAGTTTTTAAAATTATTTTGAAAGCCCTTTAAAAAATAAAAGCCAAAAGTTATTAAATGAGATTAATATTTAGATTTTAAATCCAGCTAAGCTTAAAAGCCATTACTAAACCAAACATGCCATCAATTATACAAATCTCATTGTAAAAATCTAGGGGTATTAAAAAAAATCAAAAATTAAACTTTTGTATTATATCTTGTTTGTATTGTAAAACAAAAGACATAAATTTATAAGAGATAAAACCGTGTTTGGTTGAATATATGTATAAAATAAATTTGTATTTTGAATAGTTTTGAAAGGGTTTTTTGTATTCAAACATGAAATATAGGAAGACTAGATCTCAAGAGTGTTTTTTTGGTTATGAGTTGCAATTTTTTTCTTGAATCCATTCTTTCGACATGAGAAAAACATTATCCATCAAACAAACATATGGTATTTTAGTGCTCTTTAAAGATAGATTTTCACGTATGGCTTTCCATATTGAATAAATTGCCTATAAAGATTTCTTGAATTGAAAAGGTATGTTAAAAAATATATAATAGTTTAAACTATTATTTTTTTAAAAAACAACTAAAACTATTACTCATATTTTACTTTATTATGAGATGGTTTAGAAATTGTGGTCTTAAGTGATAGATTAATTAGAACAACAATTAATCTTACCTCAAACTCTAAATGATTTCTTTTTTATATGAGAGCAGATAGCATAGTATAGGGATCTATGCAAAAAAAAAATGATATTTATTTTTATTTGGTATAGTTTAGTTTGTTTAGAATGCTTATAATAATCATTGTTAATGATAATAAAAAATACTAGAATTATATGTATTACTCTTTTTTTTTATTTGGTTGCTATCTAGATAAAATAATATGATGAGAGTTCCTGCTATACTAGGTGAAGTTTATTTTGTTCATCAAATTGTCTTTTTATATGAACTAACAAAACAAATATAAGAAGTGATTCTTCTTGGCTACCTTCTTTAATAGGTATGATGAAATGGATTGTGAACATGTTCTTAAATAATAAATTAAGATCTTTAGGAATTGATGGCGTTCTCAAAGATTAGAAGGAAGATTTCTTTGTATTTTTTCTTGTTCTACATGTAATATAAAATCTAACAAAGCTAAGGTTTTGATAATTCAAAACGTTATGTTTATGAGTAATAATTGCAGTTATGTTTCTATAAATCAATGGGTTATGGAGTTAAATTCTTAAATTTAACGATATTTTCAACTTCTATGTGTTTTAAACATGTTCTTAGAAAGAAGAATCACGTTACAAATCATTTGGTCAAGTAAGAAGTTCTTAGAAAATATATTGTAGTTTTCTTATTATAACTTCTTTTATTCAAGGTTTATTATGCTTGATTATATTTTTGGGTTTAGTATTTTTCTATAGTAAGTTTTTCTTCTTACTCTTCTAGTGTTTTTTTGTTTTTTTTAATAATTGAAGAATTTCATTAAATAAAGTTCTAGTGACATGAAAGTAATGACACACCGTCACATGAGATACATACAAGAGTATTTACAAACTACTATAAAATAAGAACAAAACCAAGTGGGGAGGAAGTTCATCCAGTCGACTTAGTCACCATACCTTAACCAGTTACCATTCAACACAGTTAAAATTAACAACAAAACTCACGAGTATACTAGGAAAGGGTGACCAGTTGTGGGAAATAATCATGAAGTTCTTCTTTAAAGGAAAGTCTGCCTTGGCGATCAAATGATGTTGACTGAAAGCGCCCTTACTTCATGTCAAGTAACTTAAGTCATATGAATTGAAGTTATGAATTCAAGCACATAAATGTTGCAGTAGTTTCTGTCATGTGTTGCATCATTTGATTCATACAGCTCTACGTGAAGGCTGTCGAAACTTATTATGAGTTACATGTTGGTGTCCCCATTCTAGGTGATAAGAGAGGAAGATATATATGCTTCTCGTACATGATGTTTTTGGTCTATCTAGTTCTGCATATACAAATAATGTTGGCCTATAAGTATTGACAATTACACATAGATTCTTCATATTTTGTTGGCCTTGGAGCAAGATAGACTGCTGAGTCTAAAATGAGCACTAATATGTCAGTTTCTTTAGACATTAATTAGAAAGTCTTTGTTCAGGTGAAAACAACCATTAGGATATATATTCATTCGGTGTAAAAGTGCAATCCATTCCATTTACAACTAAATAATTAATTATTAAGTTCTTAATTTTTCTAATGGATTTCATTAATATCATAGGTAATTTTATGACTCTTTGATCAAAATGTCAGATTTCATGAGCATGAACAAGGTATGTATAAGAGTTTCTGGAGCTCGCAAGTGTTCTTTAATTTTTGTCAAAGAAACCCTAAACCACCGTATGAAGGTTTTTGAGTCGATACAAGAAAGTTGTTGAACTTGTATTCATATAATCTCTTTCTTTTCCTATGCAAATATAGGGTGAATTCATAATGAGGTGGTCTATTAGAGTCTCATTGATCTATATATAACTCCATGAAGCCTTGCATTTTCATTGCAAAAGTCTCTCTATCGTCAATAGCTTTTTCATTAGACTTTTAAGGATGTTTCATCAAAATCAAATTTCAGTCAAAATGTTACTGAATCTTTTATGGTAATTCATGCAAAAATTAAGGAAACTTGCTAATCTCTTCGCCATAAACATGCCATAACCCTACATTTTCATGATGATAGTTAAATTATTATATAGATTCATATAGAGGTGGTAATATATCAAGTTTTTTAGGCATGTTTTACTATCTCCCAATATAGAAGTACTGCAAAAATATGCGATGCTAGTTGCTGCAGTAACTTTTCATGTGTTATTTTAATGCATTATGAGCTGCTAACAACTTTTTGTTTTATAGTCAGTAGGAGTTATGGCTTTGTCGATTTCGAGAAGGGTTTTGTGTTCTTTTGGATTATTTTCTAGGTTCGGTCGCTGTGGTGATTCTTTTAGTCTTACTAGTTAGTCATTTTCGAGCTTTTCATGGTAAAGGAACTTGCTTTACTGGGATTGATTCGAGGGTTTTCTTTTAGTTTTTAGCTTTTATTTGAGTTTTGTTTACCTTTATTGTAACAGATTTGTTTGGAAACGTTTCTGGGCATTGCTTATTTTCTGCAGAATCTTCTAACTTTATCAAGGTACGTACTCATTAAACATAATTTTTCTTTCTTTCTTTCTTCTTGCACACCAATTCTGAACTTGGAGGGTGTGGGTTATTTATGTGCAGCTTGTCGAACTCCATTTGGTTTA
The DNA here is from genome assembly GCA_026413675.1 of Populus pruinosa. Taxonomy (NCBI): domain Eukaryota; kingdom Viridiplantae; phylum Streptophyta; class Magnoliopsida; order Malpighiales; family Salicaceae; genus Populus; species Populus pruinosa. The sequence goes on from CM048595.1 coordinate 348,947, forward strand.
CTTTGACTGATAAAAGCCTTGCGTTTTGTTCTTGCATTGGAAATGAACTTACGAGCTGATGGTATATCATATTTTAATGCTCGGTGTAGTATCTTCCCTCGCTTATCAGAGGCTTTCATCGCCTAAACTAAAAAAAAAGAAGTTCGCCTTAAAATGTTCATGCATTTAAAATATCGTAGCCAATAATTCTAATTTTTTATGATTGAATAAAGACATTGTGCATACATGTTATGTTATCCTCATGGTATCTTACATGTATATTAAATTTGTAAAATATTTAATGAGTATGAAAATTAGTTATAGTATATATAAAGTGAATTAAATATTTTAAATTATCAAAAAAATATTTAAATTATACATTTAAAAGCATGGTTTAATGAGAAATAAATTTATTTATATCTGAATTGGATCTTTTTATATATCTCTATCGTTCTCGTAATGATTTACTTATTTATTAGATTTGTAATGTGTTTAATAGACTTGAGAATTAGTTATGATATGCGTAAACTCTCCAAACACCCTAAATATATATATATATATATATATATATATATATATATATATATATTACAAGAATAGCATTATTTATTCCATTTGGATAATAAAATAAGACTGTGTTTAAAGTACTAGTTAAAATGGCAAATGAGTTGTTCACCACACTATCATATAAAATTAGATTTCTAGGTAAATCAAGATTGTAAATTTTTTCATAAATACATACATTCATACATGTTAAAATCTAATGTGAAAATAATTTAATCTCGGTATGCAAGGATGATTAGGAAATAGTAAAAAAAAATCATTGTATATAAATTTTGGTAAAAAAATACAATATGTTGTACCACAATTATTAATATCTGATGGTCTTAGATTGTATTTCCTTCTCTACCTCATCGAGTCTCACAAATCAATCTAAAGCAAAAAACAATGGCTTCAAGGGACAAAAAACCAACAAAGCCCCTAAGTAGTGGAGCAGGCAATATCCATACTCTCTTCAATCTGGACCTGAATCTGACAGCGATGATAAGGCTGCTCCTGAATAGGACTCTGCTGGTGGCAAGAAAAGGCAAAAGATAACTACTCTCCCTGAATCTAACTTTATATTCAAATTTATTTCTTCTGTTTTTTCAAAGTTTTGATTTTTAATATTAAGTTGCAATTTTTTTTGGGTTAGCAATAATGAGTTTCTGATTAATACTTAAAAGTGTATTTTTTTATCAAGATTTTATGTCATCATTTTGCACTTGAAGTATCAATAACTCCTTAACTAAAACATGTTTTATAATAATATAAGATACCTTTAATTTGTGATAAATGTTCATTTTAAATGCAGACCTATCACATAAATGAAAGGATTGATTGATGACTTTAAGAACTTAAATTCAAAGGACAAAGAAATGACTAAACTTAGAAAAGAGATGTCGGTGCAATCCAAACCAGAATATTGTTCGGTAATTGAGTCATATCTAGAGTTTTAGATCTCAGATTTAGGTGTACTTTATATGGATGGAAAGACAAGATATAAGCCTACAACTTTCATATGGAACCCAAGACTTAAAAAGGTCATTTTCAAATCCCATTGTACCAGCAACAAAGAAGTCAGAATCTGTCTTCTAGCCCGAGTACTGTTCAGTGTTTGGCCCATATCTAGAGCTTTAGAAATCTAAATGATTTGAATTTTTTACACAAGAAAGCGAAGACAATTTTCTACAACTTTTATGTTTTTAAGTGGTTCTAATTTGGACGTTATCAATGACGTTTTAGGCAAACAAGAGAAGATAAAGATTGTCACCAAGTAAGAGTTGGTCACCCACTCATCAATTAGTTATCAAATCAATAGTTTTTAATTTTGGCCTATAAAAGGAGGCATTTGTCATGCATTTAGGCATCTTGGTTTCCAGATCAAGATCATGCTCTTGCTTTCTCTCTTTGTATTTTTTATAATGTTTATACTTTACTTTTATTAATATCAAGTTTATGCCTTTTATTTCCTTTCATTTACTTAGTTAACTTTTATCTTATTTATATTCTTATTTTGTTTATTTATTTTTATTTCTTTCATTATGTTTAGTTAAGTTTATTATGTTAAGGTGAAAAGATTACACTAATGGTGTAAGAATAAGTATAGTGTAAACTTAATATGAACTTTAATATTTAATACTAATATATTTTGTATTTGTTATTTTATAGGCTAGATGCTGACAAAAAAAAGCTTTGTAATTTTGAAATGTGAATAGATAATGATTTTTTTATGTATTTTCAGTCTTATATTTATAGGGTTGTGTCATTAGTAAATCCGTTATATTTTGTATTGGAAGCATTTATAATTTTCAACCTTTCATAATTCTACGAAGAACCAAATTTGATATTTGCTTATTTTCATATTCCCAACTATTTGTTAGTTGAATTTTTTTGTGTAATTTTGCTGTTTTCAATCCTGTAATTGTGGCACCTGATATTATCCAATTCTTTTGGTAAATTATCATGATTGCACTAGACGCTTTAGTTGCTATGCCTATGTCTATCATTTACATCTTACTCGAATCCCTTGGGTATTCCTTCCTATGTGTGAAATGTGTTTATATTTAAGTACTTCTCATACTTCTAGCACTAATTTTTATTGTTGCAGTGGCATGCTCGTCCAAGATCCTACAAAAAGCAATGATGTGGATGCAATTTTCAATCAAGCTAGACAACTGGGAGCCGTTGAAGGTCCTCTGGAGAATCTTAATCAATCTTCAAGCTCAAGAAGCTTTACTGGAACTGGTAGATTACTATCGGGGGAGACTGTACCATCTGCTCCTCAACAACCTGAGGCTGTTGTTCACAATATTGTTTTCTGGACTAATGGTTTCATGGTTTCACTGTAGATGATGTCCCTTGAGGATGCTGGATAATCCTGAAAATGCATCTTTCTTAGAGGTAATAGCAACATAGTTTTAAAATGAAATAGAAGATTTTTTTTTAGAAGTTGGACTTTTGCTTTGGAGTTGGATATATCTATTTCCACCACTCTGCTATGTTTGAAAAAAATTCAAAGCATGTGTTTAATGAAGCATTCTCAATCAGTGTCTTTTCACTATTTTTCTTGAATCAACAGATCTAGTTACATAGGTAGTTCATCCATCCCTGGGCTTCTTTTTCTACAACCTGTTGAACCTTCACTTATAGCAACATAAACTAGTGCAGCTTTTGTTTTATCTTGTTGTGCTTTGCTTTTCACCCTTGCCCATATGTCATCATCCGTATTGTTTGTGGTGATGTTATGATATTGTTTTGTTTCAGAGCATAAGGAAGTCTGAGTGTCCAAAGGAGCTTTAACCCTGATAGGTCTTCGGTTCTTGTCAATTTGATTAGGAGGGAAAAAAAATTACCCGGTGAGTCTCTGTCTCTCTACCAACTTTACTAAGACTAACAATTCTTTATGGAACTTCAGAGATTACAATCCTGTTTTTCATCACCACTTCAGTGTTCTAGTTGATAGGTCTTGTCCAAAAAAAGCATCACCATGCTTTCACATGTGTGCATTTGAAAGACATGAGTGTATGAGCTGTACCAACACGGTTGTTTTTTTCCTGCAGGAACCAGAGAAGCAGCGCCATGTTGCATTCCAAGAGGACTCTAGGAAGCAGCAGTGCTTCCCCTGCATCTGAACCACCAGCTGATTCTGCTCCCCTGAGCTCTGTTCCAGCCCCTTTAATGGGCCTGGTTGAGGATGAAAAGCTACCATCGACATCAATTCAGCTTAGGTTGGCACCTGCATGGTGGCCCACTTCAATAATAGCCACACGGTCAATGACATTGGATCCTTCATAGATGCATCCAGGCCTGGGGGTGCTCGGAATTATGAGCTGCAGTTGCAGTTGATGGGATTCCCTCCGAAGCTTCTTACTGAGCCAACTCAGACAATAGAGCAGGCAGGCCTTTCCAATTCAGTTGTTATTCAGATTTTCTAGCAAAGCTGCATGGAGGCCGCACTCTATCTCTAGTTGTTATTGAGCTGTCTCTTGTAGCAAGTCAACCAATTGTATGAAAAGTATCCGTTTCCTTGTATACGAAAGGGAGGGTTTTTGTGGCTGGACGGTTGGACGATTGAGTTGAATTTTCGGCGTTAGTCTTGTAAATTGTATGTTGTTGTTTTGCTTGCTTGACATGTTCTCACTTCCCTCTTTTTCCATCACTGATAGATCAGATTCGAGCCCAGAAATGCAGGTCCATGTTAACAATCTAATAAATGTCTCTTCTTGCCTAGCTAACATCCTATGCGAAGAAAAAATTCTCCCATGTGTGAGTACCACATATTGTTCGAGTCTAATAGAAGCCTGTCTCTCTTGCTGATGCACGCATGGCATCTGATTTCACTACCTGGTAAGGCATCTCATGATCACAGTGACCTGGTGAAGCATCTCAAGATGCTCCTCATCTTTTCCATCTCCATTCATCGTGCCATGGATTAGACATGATAAAGCTTCCTTTGTCGGCCAGACGAAGCATTTGTGCTCCCATTTCAATTTTCTTTCCCTCATTAGGGCTCGCCTGACTTTTTAGTCTATCTGAAGATATCATGTTTACTCAATTGCTAATACGGATATATGAAATGGATTTTCACAAATATAGAATTTCAAATGGAAAAGGGCTCTTAGACACTGGCTCATTTGATGCCCTCTTTGATAAGTTATCTAATGTATTATTATCAAATGATCGACGTTGATAATAAATTGATTTGGAATAAAAATTCTAAAGGTGTTTATTTATTCAAATCTAGCTATGTTTGGCCTTTTATCATCTCCTGGAGTGTCCATTTGATTCTTTTTAATCGGGTTTGGAAAGGATTTGTTCCTCCAAAGATTGAATTTTTTTTGTTAGATGGCTATTCTTGATGAAATCAATTTCAGATGAGTCTTGGTCAGGCGAGATATTCTTGAAGCTAGTGATACATTTTGACCATTATGTTCGTGGATCATCTATTTATTTAATACTATAATCACTTATATATTTGGTCTAAATATGCTGATTAGAGGGGTTTATCTTGATGCTATCCATGAAACATGTTATCCTTATTTTATCAATGGAATTCTCTTGTTTATGAAAAACTCCAAAAAAATAAAAGTTCGGTTCATTGTTTTTCTTTGCAATCTCATGGTATCTTTGGCTTCTTCAAAATGAATTACTCTTTAACTATAATCAGCCAAACTATGATATCATCTTCCTCCCGATTCTAACCAAATTGTGTGTGCGAGTCGAAACTTTATACTCTAATTTTCATTACTGTTACTCTTCGATCATACTCGGTTTAACTATGACATCATCTTTCTCAAAATTCTAATCAGACTTTGGGTAGATTAAGGCTTTATATTTTGGCTTTTTAATTTATTGTGCTCTTGATTTTTTAATTTTTATTGATGGTTTGATTCAATGGTCAAATAACAAGAGTGTTGAAGCTTCCATTTCATTGTTTCCCTTGGATTTCATATGTTAAAATGGATTGTTGATGGTTATTCCATTGGCACATCCTAGACTTGCTGACATTAAAAGGGTTCTTCACAATCCTAAAAGCATAGTGCTTGGTTTTTTATTTGATTCTGTTGGGATTAAAGATTCAAATGAAGCTTAGTGCTTGCTATGATTAAAGCTTTTGAAATATCTTCTTTGAGAGATTATGGTTTTATTATAGGAAAGTTCATTTCTGAATTTAATTTTAGTTTTGTGATTAACTGGATGAATAAGTCATTTAATAGGGCCATGAAAATTTTATGAGCACTCTATCCTTGCATTTAGATTTTCTTCACAATTGGATTCCATGTTTTTCTCTCATGTTCTGGGTGATGGTAATTATATGGTTGATGGTTTTACAAAAGAAGGTGCGAATAGAAGTTGTGAATATATGATCTGACTCTGATTTTTTTGGTTATTTGCTCTGTAAAATTCTTCTTGAATTGATTCTAATTCCTTTCTTTTCACTTTGGGTTGTTGTCATTGATATTATTCATTATTACTTGGAATCTCCGGTACAAATATATATATCTGAATACCATCCTTTGTTTATGCTGTGTCCTAATTTTGTAGCTTTTCTTCGTTGAAAAGAGAAGTGATGGCCATAGATTTTGTAGATTCGTTTTAAGAAAAAAGAACATTTTCACCTCTCTTTTGTCATATATTTTCACCTCTCTTTTGTCATATATGTGTATATATAAAAGCTAAGCTAGCTGCTCATGAAGCAGATAAGTAAACCAGTAAGTGTGGTGGATCACTTTGATATGGATCGATCTAAGACCATTAGGGAAACACATTGATCACTTTGATATGCGCGATATAAATAAGTAAACCAGTAAGTGTGGTGCCATCCAACTTTCCAAGTGAAATCAATCGATTAAATAATTAGAGTGGTGGTTGCATTGATTGAAGATCTTCTGCGATGTGGTGCGCATACAATTTTGAAAAGGAAATTAAGACCTCACTAATCAAACTTGGTTTCCATTGATGGCTAATTTCCCTTTAACTGTACTTTACATTAATCATCACATCCCATTTATGGTCAAGTTCATGTACTGTTTGCCAACCAAGTTGGCCACCAAGTTGAATCTAGATAAGTTGACAACACAGTAGCTACTGGCCTGCTGTCAAAATCATTAGTAGCTGCCTTAATCATCATTTCCTGCCTATAACCTCTAATGACACCTCCTCCTTCCCCTGACAAACTGTCAATGAACAAAAGCATGCAATTATCATTAATCTCAAGTAATCAAGTGGTTCGTGTAATAATGATCGAATAAGGCCTTTGATTTGATGGGACCCACAGGTACTCATCTCATAAGCTGTAAAGGAACACGAGCATGCGATTCCCATCAAGCAGAAATCCTTACAACTGCTAGCTGCTATGGACAGTCCAGGAATGTTGGAATTTGCAAGGATAGTATGCGGCTTGATGCACTTGGTTGTTTTATAAACATGATTTCTTTTTCGTTTCTCTAAGAGAACTGAACAAGGTACGTGTAGATAAATTATCAGGCATCAATTGAAAGATTATCCAATTGGATATCAATCTGGATAAAGGTTAATCAAGACTTAATAACCCCTTGATTCACAAAAGCTAATCAATGACATTTAACAGAGTTCATGATCAGTTTTTAGAACATTGTAATTACTTATTATGGCTTGTTTGAAATCAACTTTTTATTATAGTTTAATATAGATATCATTTAGTAACGCGTTAAGGTTCTTTTCAAATTATTTTTTATTTTAAAAAATATCAAATTAATTTTTTTAGTGTTTTTTATTATTTTTATTTATTAATATAATAACAAAACAATATGCTTTGCATTCTTAATTGAAAATCACTTTTAAAAAGCAATAAACATGGTTTGAATTCAATTAATAAATAAATCAATTTATTTTATTTTCTATATTACTCTTTATCATTTTATATTATTCCTTCAAATATCTCTAAAAAAACAAGTAGATGAATACTTTAAAGAAACTAAATTTAATTCTTAGCATGATAAGTTTAAAAGGTTAGCATTTAATTTATTTTTAGAAATTAAATTCAATTTAAACTTTAATTATTAATATTTAAAATAATTTCAAACATAAAATTAAATTAGAATTATTAGAGAGAGTCTTGAGAACTTAAGATCATTGGATAGAAGCTACCCGCACTCAGCCCGTCGATGCTATATATAAAAATATTAATGGGTCATATCTTCTTTGCCTTAATTTAAGCTCAGCCAATAACCATGTCATGTCCTTGACGATTCTGCCATCATGTGCGTTTGCATTTTATGGTAGAATATAGAAATATATTTGAAAAAATATATTTTTAAATAAAAAAATAACTTAAAAAACTAAGATAAGGTATCATCAAGCATGCTCAAATCAACCCTTATGTACGCACACAGAAAAAAGAGATGATAGGCTAGGACAAGAAACCCTAGATTGTAGGCTACATCATGCCCTAAATTTGAGCATTAGCTAAAGCTGTATTTATTGCAAGCCATGTGGACCACAAATGATCTCTTAAGATTAATGGGGTCATTCAAAGAGGAAAGGAAATCGGAGCTGGGCAGCCGCTTATAAATTCTTTTCGTAGCTATTGCCCCCTTTTTGTGGGAATAGATTGAATAATTTGGATTAAATATTGCAATACATGAGATGTTAGGGTTTCTGTGGACCTGTGATAAATTTTACTGGCTTGTCTTCTTCGTTGTTTTGAATGTTCTTGTTGATTATGACTACTCGTGAGGGAGGGAATTGGAGAAATAGATGGAGTACGAACATTTCCAGAAGTGATAGCGTGTAGAAGATTTCCATATCAAAGAGAATATATACATATATATATATATATATATATAGAGAGAGAGAGAGAGAGGGGGGGGGGGGAGGTGTTTTTTAATTATTTTTATTGATAAGATAGGTAACAAGATATGGAGATTGATCTTCTGTTTTCCTTTGTTTTATTATTTTAATCTAATGTCTAAATATAGAGAAAATGTGCAAAGCTGGTAAAAAAAAAACCTTTACGTTATATCATGCAACTGTTGATGGAGAAGACGTAAAGTGGATCAGAAAAGCTAATAATATAGGAGGTTGAAAGGGCCTTCCTCTCCTAGCCAGGGCTTGCTGTCCCTTCCTTTCCCTTCCCGATAACAATATACCCTCTGCATTCTCCTGCTCCCAGCAGCCTTCGTAAACCAAAACTTCACTGATGGCGTACCTCCTCCTCTCTCTCAGCTTTTCTCTTGTTTGCTTCCCTTCTATTCTTACGCTGTTGTGACGGATTCGCGTACTGTGATCTCTCTCTCTCTCTCTCCCCTCTCCAAATTGTCACCCTTGCCCTAACCCTAACCCTAACCCCTCCCACCAGAATGCTGTCATCAAGATTTATGTAGCTATTGCTAAACCCCTGAAACATTCACCTGTTGCTAATGGTTTATGATTACCCTTGTGTGTTTCTTAAATTTTCCTTAAAGCCCCTAAAGCATCTTTCAGGATTTAAATCCAAAACTAGTAGTCCTAAATTGTTTTTTGATGCTAGGTTAAAAAGCTGAGAAAATATTTTTTGTTGAGACCAATTTTTCTGTGTTCGCCAAATATTAAAATTATCGAAAAGATATTTTTTACAAAACCAATACACCCTTGAATTGATAATATATATATTAGTTTTATCATTAGGAAGAAATCGTACAGAATTCTTGTCTTTTAGAATAACAATCCTTACCACATGCAAGTTGCAAAGAAAGAATTTGAGAGTTATGTTCCCATGCGAGCTTTTGTAAGAGTCCGTGTAAAAACCTAGCATCGCGTCCAGCTTGTGCTCCATCAGCAACCACAAACTTTTTGGATATCATTTTATATGCAACAAATAAATGATACCAATCATTAACTATTAACAGCCACTATTATTAAATAAGTTAGAATTGATGGCTACCAATATTGACAATAAAACAAGAAGATCCTCTATGAATGCCTATAAATAAAGGCATATATAAGAGAGCAAAATAAAAGAGAGGAAGTGGAGCCAAAAAGATGAGAAATGTAGAAAAGAGTATGTTGCTAGGAGCAGCAAGCAGTAGCTGCCAAGGGCAGCAAGTAATAGCTGTCATTGCAGTACTGTAAAGAGAGAAAAGAATGAGGTTGAGAGTTGTCAAAGAAGAGTGGATGATTCCTCCTCCTCTATTATTGTAAATCTTGTACTCTCCCTACATATTGCAATGGCTTCTCCCATGGATGTAGGCGGTTTGCCGAACTATGTTAAATATTATGTAAGTGTGCTTCCTCTCCTATGAGCAAATATTAGTACATCACAGGTCGGATTTCCCAACAATTGGTATCAAAGCATATGGTTCGAAGTGGTATTTGATTTTGCTCAAAAATAAAAGTTGTTAAAATTACGTTTTGACCACAACACTATGTAGAGGAGGAAGAGATGAAGCCACTAGTGAAAACCGCGTTGAAATCGGACATCGAAAACCGTCGTACGCGCCATCACGCGCGCCGCCGCGCTCCACGTGTCACACGCTTCTTCTTCGCCTGAATTAGTTGACCCGACCCGAATACCAGAAGATCCAACCCGCGCGCGAGATCCGGATGATGATGATGTCATCATGACATCATAGTTTCATCAGAATAAACAAGTGGCATGACATGTCAGCACCAATCAGCAGCCACGTTAGCACTGTGGGACCAACTGCCACGTCACCACCCGCAAGACGAGAGTGAGCCGAGCTGAGTTTGAGTCGAGCCGAGGGACAGGATTCTGTGTGGTGGAGTCTACGTGCAACCGGTTCTGAGGTTGAATCTAGGCTGTTTATCAGGCCAAAATTATTTTGATCAAATCTTAGTCGTCTGAAGTAAGATTTGGAAGATTTTAGACTTGTTTCCAGCTAATTTGATCGTTTCGGGTGCAATGGTACGGTCCGATTATTGAGATTGAGACTAAAAATTAGCAATGATGAATTATTAAAGAGAGATTACCCGATTATGAGACATCTGATGGTCATCATGATGGTCGATGGAGATGAAGAAGAACAAATCACACATGTTTTCCCAATTACATATGTTGACCTGTTATGTGGGAAATTTTAATTGCCTTAAGGGAAGGCAAAATTGGGATACTCTGAACACCCGATCATGTGGACAATTTGAGGTGGAGAGTGAAATTTTATGAAGATTAATCTTGACGAATCTAAGCACTGGTAGTCTCGCCAGATGTTGAGAAATCAGGTATAAAACCAGGATACCCTAGATCACTTATAAAGGAAAGCCACGACAAAGCTAGCAAATAGTTGTATATACGAAAAGACAGTATGATGGATAGATATAGCCTAAGAAGTTCTAGTTAAGATATTGGGTTTTAAGCGGGACCGTTGTGACCCCTCCAGTCTTTTCTGAGAACTTGCTTAGTAGAAAGATTATCCATACAGTACTATTTTCGTATATATGACAATTTGTAATGAAACGGTTGAAGGCTAGCAATATGACGGTGCAAGGGAACAGTTGGGTTCTATATATTCAAAGATCTGATGAAGTGGTGATTTCTCCAAAGAAGTTAGATTCGATGACTGTAATTTCTTGAGGGGAGAATTGATGCAGACCTTGATAATGGAAGAGAAATATAGCAAGAAGATGAAGATTGACACCCTATTTTGATTTGGACAGGTGTTGTGACAGGATAAGCTGCTATCAAATATAAGCAAGGAATAGAGAGAAATTTAGAGAACCAAAATTGCACAAGAGCACACGAAAATTGTGTAGGAGAACCCGGAGGATCCAACGAGGTACTGTAATGAGACAACAGGTGCAAAGAAAAAAAAGTTCTAAGATGAAGCTCAGAGTAGAGACTATGTGAAAAAAGTTGTACAACAAGAAGTCTCTTGTGCTCTTGATAAAGGCAACAAGCGAGGACCTTTCCAATACATGTAAGGTTGAAAAGATGAGCTGTTATATAAGCACCTAATTAAGGGGGTGCAAACACTTATGATAAAAGGTGACTGCCTATAATGAAAGACGAAGACACCAAAGAGAGTTGGTGTAGATGGAGCTGTCAAGTGTAATGATGAAAGACGTAGAAGCTCCAAACATAGAAATCGAGGTGGAGGATTGCGATGAGTATACCACAACTTTATCTTTCTATGTAATTAGTAGCAGTGATCTCTCCCAAGTCCACATGGTAATGGAGAATCTTAGTCACTGGAGACATCCCCGATGAAGGAGGATGTGGCTGCTTTATGACGAACAGAGACACCTCAAACAGAAGGTGTGTGGGCCATGCAAGGAATCCAAGTATAAACCGCCGCATGACGATGAGTGGAGACACCTTAAGAGAAGGTGTGAGGATCATGATATGAGTCCAATTTCAAACTATCTCATGAAGACAGACGGAGACACCTTAAGAGAAGGTGTGAGGACCGTGATATGAGTCCAAGTTTATACATCTCATGATGATAGGCAGAGACACCTCAAGAGAAGGTGTGAGGACTATGATATAAGTCCAAGTTTAGACCGTCTCATGATGACAGACGGAGACACCTTAGGAAAAGGTGTGAGGACCGTGATATGAGTCCAAGTTCAAATCGTCTCATAATAACAGGAGGAGACACCTCAAAAGAAGGTGTGAGGGTCATGATAGGAGCCCAATTTCATAACGCCATAGAGTCAATGTGATGGCTGGATATAAGTGGACAAGTGCATAGCCAATGAAGTGGCTATGATGAGTATGGAGATAAATGCAAGATTGACTTTCATGGATATTACTCTCATGCTAAAGATCAATGAACTAGAAGACATTTGCCTTGGACAATAAGTGGGTGACTTGTGGAGCATTAAGACGCGGCTCCTATGAAAGAGTAGAGGGCATGCGTAGGCTCCGGGAACAAGTTGACTCTTGTTAAGGTGGTGAGCTCGGTAATGGCATTGTAATACTCAGAGTATCAAGACATATATAGATCAACCTTTAATGGGCTGCCCCCATGGTTAAAGGTGAAAAGCTACCTGGACTCTTGAGATTAAGAGTGAGAGACTCATTAAGAAGTAAGGCGTGATTCTTAGGGTGGAATAGAGGGCAGACGTAACTCCTGGATGAGCATACTCTTGGAAGAGTGGTGAGTTTGTGATCATATTGAGATACTCAGATAATTACTGTCGCACTTGAAGTATCCATTTGAGGGGGTGTTATAAGCCTTGATATGAGGCTTGATGAATCATTCCGGACCGAGCATAGTTGATACGCTCGAAGGGAAATGTTGTTCCAGAGATAAACGTTAAACTATTCAGATGTGATGTGGCAGACCATCTAGTTATAGTGATCCTTTTGTGTGAAAAAAGGTGTGCTTAGGTTACTTTGATGATTAAAAGGTTTGGCAAGTACCTGTAAACTTGGCCACAAACGCTCTCAAAATAGAAAGCTTGGAAGAGCTGCAAGATGCAAGCTTGTGTTGAAGAAGCAAGAGGACAGTTGCCCCACATGAATGACAAAAGGGGTGATTGTTAGGTTGATTGTCATTTCATATGCAACAAATGGATGGCACCAACCATTGACTATTGGCAGCCACCATTGTTGAATAAGCTAGAGTTGGTGGCCACCAATATTGACAACAAAGCAAGAAGAGCCTCCATGAATGCCTATAAATAGAGGCACATGTGAGAAAGCAAAATGAGAGAGAGGAAGTAGAGCCAAAGAGATGAGAAATGTAGGAGAGAGTGTGCTGCCAAGGGCAGCAAGCAGTAGCTGTCATTACAGCACTACAAAGAGAGAAAATAATGAGATTGAGAGTTGTCAAATAAGAGTGGATGATTCCTCCTCCTCTATTGTTGTAAATCTTGTATTCTTCCTACATAATACAATGACTTCTCTCATGAATGTAGGCGGTTTGCTGAATCACATTAAATATTATGTCAGTGTATTTCCTCTTTTATAAGCAAATATCAATAAATTATTGATTGTATTTCCCAACACTTTTTGGACCGATACCACTTTAGGGATCTTGTAGATTTTCTGTTGTTGAACAGGATCATATGCTTGGGTTTGCATATGGACGACATGACATTAACCTTGCTTGCCTTTCATGGACATATCCCTTTTCTTGATAGAATACAAACAAATATTTAGGCATAGGTTTGCCTATAACTAGCTCCTCGACCCTTGTTGGCTGGCATTGTCTAGCCACTAAATTTCTTGATCCCGTTTCGAGTTTTAAATTCTTAGAAAAGAACCAATCAACTTTAAAATAAATATCAACAGAAAACAACAATTAGGGGATTAAATTAAGGCTTTTAAAGAGGGAATATCATGTTATAATTTCGTTCAAGAGTAGGGAATAAAGGATATTTTACTCCCCGTTTTTCCAGGCGACTAGACGGTGGCATAACAAGGAAAATAGAGAGCAAATGATGATGGATTCAATGAAGGTTCACCACATAAAACAAAAGAAAGCACCATTACTACCTGTTGATGCCTCGCAAAAGAAAAGGCACTTTAGGTCTCTCCTTTCCTATCACAGGTTCGTTCTCAAGTGGGATGTGGTTGTTCAAAATAACATTAATTTGCACATTAAAATGATTTTAAAAATTACAGTATTTAAATACGTACATGGACACTACTCTCTCCGTATGCAGGTCCTGTGGCTAAATGCCTTCCTCTCGCCCTTTTACTATTCCCGTAAGAAGAAGAGACAAGTTGCTGAGCATGAGCCATGATTCTTTGAAGATAGGGCTGCCATCCATCCTTTTCTCTTTTCCTTTTTTCTCAGAGAGAGGGAGAGGAGCAGAGACATTCGGACTGTCCCACATGCTTTATCAGCTTTTTAATCGGCGGTAACCGACCTTTCATCTCTGCTAATAAAATAGCTTGGATTAGATGCTATGACTATGACTAACCTAATAATTAGGCTGCAAGAAAAGCTTCACATTTCCTAGCCAATCCTGCAAAAAGATTGTCTTCCTTCTGTTTCTTTTTCGTCCTGACTTGTCCATGAGCCGTAGAGTATTCATGCTGTTGTTGTTAGCGTTGTAATCTTCTTATGTTGAATATAAAACAATAAAGTTTTAATATATATATATATATATATATATATATATATAAACTTGTAATTATATAAAATTAGATACGGTGTAATTAATCACATTTTAAATTTATTTATTAAAAATTATTAATTTTAACATTATGAATTTTAAAGCTGCTAAAAATTTACTTGAGTATTAATTTTAAAATTTTTAAAAAATAATTAAAATATATATAAATTATCTTGTCGAATAATTACTAAGAAAATAAACAAGAGCGAGAATAGGTTAATTTTATTGAGTATATGACCAAAGTCCCACATCAACTACAAATAAAAAGGATCATGAATATATAGCTATAAATAAAAAGGATCATGAATATATAAAAATGAACAAATATCTCCATTGATATGAGGTTTTTTGAGTATAACTCAAGAGCAAATCCATGAAAACTTAGACAAAAAGTAGATAATATCATATCAATATGAAAATAGATAGTATCCATAATTCTTACAAGTAGTATCAGAGTCATGCCTCAAATTTACCCATGATGGATTAATCCTTAAAATGTTGAATGAAGATGGTAGGTCCTAATTAGATCACGATATAATTCATGGATTAACTCTATTAGATAGGCAGTGTTACTCCCTTCATAAACGTATCCTGACCCTAACACGATGAAATAAAAAATAAAAAATTTTAGTTGGTAAATAGTAAATAGATAAATAATCATTTGAGCGGAGGCTCAATAATTTTTTATTCAAGGAAAGGATTATTAGATATATGATTAAAGTTTCACATTAACTAAAAATAAAAAGGATGATAAATATATAAAAATAAATAAATATTTTTATTAGTATAAAATATTTTAAATATCTAATATCTATTATTCACCTCCATCCTTGATTTGTTCGGATTGGGTTGGAATTGTTTTTTATCCCATGAGCATCTCATCCAATAACTTCTTCTTTTGCTTTTTATTAAAATAATTAATTCTTAAAAAAGTTAAATTTCAACTTAAAAGAACACTTTGGATCTTTATCTATTAATTATTAAATAAAATCTAATTTTTTTTAAAAATAAATACATATATAAAATTAAAAAAAATCTATAATTACACGGAAAAAAATTACAAATACATAATAAAATAAAAAAATAAAATAAAATTAAAATATTAATTAAAGAGTTAAATTACGTGCAAAAAATATTATTTCTTACAAGATATTATAGATAATTTAAATTTTTTATTATCTATATAATTTTTTTATCATAAAATATTAGGTTATTGCATCTTTAATTTTTATTATTTATCTAAAATTAATTTTTATTATAACATCATTAAATATATTTATTTTCTAATTCAGCTTCAGCGCGCGTGCATGCTGTCTAATATCATGGATGGCAGGTAGACATTAGTACGATTACATTAAAAATCTTTAAATCTATAGAGATCCATGACATCACATCACATGATTGAAACTAGCGGAAAATAATATTCATGTTCAAACACTTATAAATTTAAAAAGGATTCATATTTTTCACTTCAAAGAAAATGCAGTGCTATTATTATAAATATAAAATATCAATACAGCTAATACTAACTAATCTTAATTTGTTCTTGAAAAAAATTATATTTATTTTTAATAAACGAACACTTGTTTATTTTTTTTTATTAAAAAGGTAAAACAATAATAAAAAAAACTGAAAAGGGAATGGAAAAATTGTTTTCGGTTCAAAAAGCACCCATTGTTTTTTTAAGAATTTAACTATCTATTTAAAATATTTTTCATTTAAAAATACAATAAAAAATATATATTTTAAATAATTTTTTAGATTAGCACATTAAAATAATAAAAAATATTAAAAAAATTAATTTAAATTTTAAAAATATAATTGAACTACAGTGCCAAATTAAACCTAAAACCAATTAAGACTCTTAACACCCACAAGTTAGTTTTTATTTTGTTATTGTGGTGATTTTTGCTTTTTATTTATAAAAATATCAAATTGATATTTTTTAATTTTTTTAATTTTTTAATATGTTTATTTGAAAGATAAATAAATCTTAAAAAAACATAATCTTAATAAATCTTAAAAAAAACATAATTTTAATATACTTCTAATTCAAAAGAACCTTACTTACATCATATTACAAACAGTCTCATAAATTTTTATTTTTTTGGGTAAGTTAACATTCTCATATATTGCCTGACACCTTGCACCACATTATAAACACACTCAAATTTTATACGAGCGTGTATTAGTTATTTTTTTAAAATAATTTATATTAAAATATATTAAATTAATGTATTTTTAATATACTAGTATTAATTTAAAAAATATATATTTTAAAACAAAAAAAAAATTTCAAAAAACACGCAGCACCACACTCATATAGTCTGCAATCGCAATCCTTCGCAAAAGATTTGTGACAAATAAGATACCAGCCGAGAGTCGTGGCACCGAAGAGGTTGATGGTAATGGCAGCAAAAAAACAGTGAAGAAGAGGATGTAGCGAGAACACTATAGTGACCACAAACGTAAAAGCAAGACTAGCGGGCACACAGTCACAGTTAAAAAGAAAAGAGGAGGAGGATTGGAGTTTTTGCCTCTTGGGCCTCAAGGGTTAAGGGGAAGGAAGAGGACAACAACGTTAACGTTTGGGAGAATATTAATTAACTGAGTGGACAGATTCCAATCAAAACTCCCCACCTCAGTCAAAATCTTAGAGATGAAATGTAATTAAAGACCTTGTAGTACTCTACAATCTCCCGATACTGAGAGGGCGAGAGAGAAGAGTAGCGTAGGAGTCTGTTGATATCCGTGCCCCTTCAACACCACCCTTTTACAACACTACACTGCACTGCACTGCGTTTTCCTGTTGGTTTCTCTTACTTCCTCGTTTTGATCGTTCATTTCTTTCTCTGCTTCTTTCACAAATTGGAGAAAAACAAACACTTTCGCTTTCTCTCTCCTTTTCTCTGACAGTAATAGCAGTGCAAGACAAGAGGGAGGTAGAGATTTGAGTTTTCATCGGGAAGGTAACGTTTGTGGCCAGTCCCTCAGAGATCACCCAAATATTTGCTTTCATTTTACCATCTATCTACCCACCGCCAGCCTCTGCTGCTCCTTTTCTCTCTCTCGTGCAATCTGCTCCTCTTCCTCCCTCGTTTAAAGACCAGAAATTCAGCGAGAAAAAACACCCATTTTCCGAAGGAAATCTTTGCAGTCTTTTTTCTGCAGACAGATTCTACCTCTCTCTTGCCAAGATTGAACAAAACCCTTCACAAGAACGCAACAAAATACTGACTCCTTTTCTGCTGCTGCTGCTCATTATTTAGGATTTCCCTATAATACGCGTGTTCTTTGTGGCATAAATCCCGGGAGAGCACTGCACAATACTAATACCACACCCCACTTTTTGAGCAAAAGGAAATAAGATTTTGCCTAGGTTGGTGAGAAGACAAGAAACAGGGAGAGGGAGAGAGAGAGAGAGAGGGAGAGAGGGTTAAATTTTAGTGCTGCTATTACTACATCTACACAAGTTGCTACTACCAAGTTGCTACTACCAAGTTGCAAGGCACACAAGAGAACAACTAGGAAAAAGATAAGATAGTAAGTGAGAGAGAGAGATAATGGAGGGAGGTGGTGCTGGTTGTTCAAGTACCCCTTCACTTATGATGGCTTTTGGAGACAGCAGTGATGGACTATGCTCTATGATGATGATGCCTCTGATGTCTTCTTCATCTTCTGCTCATCAGCATCACCATCAGCAACAACATGTTAATGCGGGGGATTCATCAATATCAAATACCTTATTCCTTCCTCTACCCGCTACCAACTATCAAAGTCAAAACCGTATTAATAATAGCGTTAGTGGCTCTTCTATGATTCTTGACGATCACAGCCACAACAACACTGTCACTGCGACTGGGTGTTATTTCATGGAGAACAATGATGGTGGTAGTAGTTCTACTTCTGTAAAGGCTAAAATTATGGCTCATCCTCACTATCATCGGCTCTTGGCTGCCTATGCCAATTGTCAAAAGGTGAAGAATAGACTGGATTTTCAGCCCTAGTAACCCTACTACTTACTAAACATCCCAAACCCATAAAGACCTGTTTTTGTTATTTCTCTCATGCATATCCATAACAGAACTCCTCCTCTTGTGGGAAATAGATTAACTCAGTTGCCCTCATATATTCCAAAAATTCTTGTAATTATGGATCTAAGAAGTGATCAACATCTCCCAAATTCTCAACCTTTTTGTGTGCGTGTGTTCTTTCGATGCATCCAAGAAGAATTCTGTTGCCAAGAAAGTGGGGGTCGGAACCCTTATAAGCAATCCACATGATAGGGACAGGAGCTCAATTACTACTTCCTTTTTCTTTCCTTCAACCCTTCATATATATATATATATATATATATATATACATGCATTCCAAAAGTTCTTGTAATTATGGATCTAAGAAGTGATCAACATCTCCCAAATTCTCAGCCTTTTTGTGTGCGTGTGTTCTTTCGATGCATCCAAGAAGAATTCTGTTGCCAAGAAAGTGGGGGTCAGAACCCTTATAAGCAATCCACATGATGGGGACAGGAGCTCAATTACTTATTCTTTTATCTTTCCTTCAACCCTTCATATATATATATATAGAGAGAGAGAGGGGGGGAGAGAGAGAGACATACATAGCTCACATGTGTCAGTATTTCTTCAGGTTGGAGCACCACCTGAAGTCGTGGCTAGACTTGAAGAAGCTTGTGCATCTGCTGCCTCAATGGCCCCTGCAAATACAGACGGCATCGGTGAAGATCCAGCCCTTGACCAATTCATGGAGGCCTACTGTGAGATGCTGACCAAGTATGAGCAAGAACTCTCTAAGCCCTTGAAGGAAGCCATGGTTTTTCTTCAGAGGGTCGAATGCCAATTCAGAGCCCTCACTCTTTCGTCTCCAAATTCTGGTGATCATAATCTCTCTCCCACTCTCCCTCCCTTCCCCATCCTCTCTCTCTTGGTATGTTTGTTCGGGTCTTTTGAGCTCCAAATATAATTTTGACCTCTTTATTTTTTGTGGATTTGTGTTTTTATTGAAGGACCAACAATAAATCATGCATGTGTTTGTTTCCGAGACGGATCAATTAACAATATATGAGAGCTTGTTTCCCAAAGTGGGTGCCATTCTATATATCTTTTTTCCCCAGTCTATACGTTTTTAAGTTTAATCTCTTTCCCTAGATGGAACACTTCGAGGTGGTAGGATAACCATAGAGAAGACATTGTTTCTTGCTGGACATAGATGGGATGGTAGAGTAAATATTCCCTGACTTGACTCTCTCCTTGGTGTTTGTGTATTTTATTTTGTTTCTCGTCAATTCTACTTGCTGTGTTGGTTAATGCCTGTCACATTTCTTTCCAATCAATATTGTAGTTGTACTATTGTTGATGCCGATAGAACTAGATTTTTATATTTATATGCGTTTCTGCAATGCAATTTAAGTACTTTTGGTTGAAAAGCTTTTTAGAGATTGCCAGTTCGATGTCTGGTCGCTAGATTCTTGATTGCATAGAAGATTCTTCATGGAAAACAACTCCTCATACAACTGGCTGATAAGATGGAAAATTGCAGGTTTTGGTGTTTAAAGTTTCGTAAATGGGGCTATGTTTCTTGTGCTGAAGGGCATAGGGGGCTCTACTGTCTGCTTAGATTCTTAGGGTTCCCTAGGATTTTGAGTTCTCATACGTTGGATCATGAGCATGGACAGGTAGATTGAATCTAATCATCTGAAGAAACTAAGGGCACAAGTACAGGTATGGATCATTGGATGATATTTGGATCCGCATGGATTTCTGAGGTATGGAAGGGAGCTGTACTGTCCAATATCGAGGAATTTATGTTCCTGCGGCTGTATATTTTAATGGAATTTCGATAGCTTCTAACATCTATTTTAGTTCTCTGCATTGCTAAGTCAAAAGCATTGCTAGAATTGGAGTAGGGGCACCTGTAGGATGCTTCAATTATTGTACTCGTTAAGGGTTTTTGTTCACATACTTTGATTGTCAATCTTCCCGTCTTCTCTCATGATGAACCGTAACGATAATCATGTATTAATCAAGGGACTAAACTTCTTTGAATGTTATCTGTAGGCATAGCTTATGGATAGATATGAATAGTCAACATGTCAAACTTTTCATTGCTTATCTTTTGGGATAAAGAGGGAAGCATCTACAAGTAGGTGCTGTGAGGAAGCTCATCCAGTCGATTAGTCCTCCATGCCTTGAAGGCAGTTGTTGTTGTCTCTCTCCAATGAAAGATTACTGCAAAACAACCGATAATTTCATACCCAACTACTATCCACCATCGTTCAAATTAATAACAGCTCTCATTAGTATACATCTGGTTAAGGATTCATGTTAGGAATAATCATATATAGTTCTTTAAAGGAAATAGCCTTGGAGACCAAATGATGCCAAGTAACCTAAGTCATATGAATTGAAGTTAATCATGTCGGCTCAAATATTACATTACTTTCTATCAGGCATTGCATCAATTGGTTCACACAGCACTATGCAAAGGGCCGTGTAAGCTTATGTCCAACAGTCTAATAAGACGATTTTTTACTGAGTTAAATGGTGCATTGTTCTATGTTGGTGTCCCCGTTCTAAGTGATAAGAGAGTAAGATATGCATCTTGTAAAGGATTTTTTGGTCTATCTAGTTCTGCTTGTACAGATAATGCTGGCCTGTAAGTATTGACAAATGCACAGATTCTTGTTAAATAGTTTCATGTAAACATGTCATTGCCCTCCATTTTCATGATGATAGTCAAATTATTATATAGTTTCATATATAGGTGGTAAAGTATCAAGTTTTGTATGTTGCAATGGCAGTTATGAAGCTGTTTTAATATCTGTCAATGTAGAAGTACTGCAAAAATATGTGATGCAAGTTCCTGCAGTAACCTTTCATGTGTTATTTTATTGCATTATGAGCTGCTAACCCTTTTATGTTTCCATCAGCTTGGGGCGAGGGCAATGATAGGAATGCATCATCCGAAGAAGAGGTTGATGTGAATGACAAATTCATAGATCCTCAAGCAGAAGATCAAGAATTGAAAGGTCAGCTACTACGCAAGTACAGTGGATATTTAGGCAGTCTTAAGAAGGAGTTCATGAAAAAGAGAAAGAAAGGGAAATTGCCCAAAGAAGCGAGGCAGCAGCTGCTGGATTGGTGGAGCAGGCATCACAAATGGCCATATCCATCGGTATGCACGTTTCATGTTGCTTTTCATGTCATAGCACCATAGATGCTTCAAGTATATTGTGTGCTGCAAGTGGTTCAAGAAAACTTGAAGTGGAGCTGAATCGGCCCCTTGCTTAGTTCCCCTCTGATAATTACTTCTTGATTGTTTTTAAAAAAACCTTTTTCGTAGCTGCTAGATGATTTTTCAAACCTTTTCCTTCTGGTTTGTTTGGCTCTGGACGGAATTTTATTGAAGTGCGTGCTAAAAGTAAATCAACTCTTTGGAACCACACAGGAGCAAATATTCACTGCAACATTTTGCTTTTGAGATTAAATTATGTTCGACACAATTGCTTATGCTCCCAGATAATTAACAGGTTACATGCATCATAACATTCTTAGTTCATATAATTTTCAGTTATTTTATGCGATGAGACATTGTATCAACAGGAGGCACAGAAGCTGGCCCTCGCAGAGTCCACTGGTCTGGATCAGAAGCAGATAAACAACTGGTTCATTAACCAAAGGAAACGCCATTGGAAACCATCAGAAGACATGCAGTTTGTGGTGATGGATTCCGGCCATCCCCATTATTACATGGATAATGTTTTGGGCAATCCTTTCCCAATGGACATCTCTCACACACTGCTTTGAAGATCATCATGATACGTGAATGATCATCACTCCACTTGACATGCTTATGTATGCTGTGTACTTGCATGCATCCGGAGGCTATCTAATGTAACCGTATGTAGCTAAACCTGACCTCGTCTCTATCTATATCCAGTATAGCATGTTTCTCTTTCTAGACGGAAGTGTCTCGTTAAGCAGATGCCTAGTTCCTGCTAGGTTAAGACTTGCAGTGCATAAAGAAATGCCAAATTTTATTTTATTTTTTCTGGGGGTTACATATCATGTTTTTCTTCTATTTTTAATCCTCCTAGCTTATTATCGAGTGATAACTGCAAGTATATAGAATTAACAAACAAATTAAGACAATTTAATACATGGAATTTGGAAACAAGACAATTAGAATACTTAAGGAGTTTGTGATGAAATTTGAAAAAAATTATTTTATAATTGAGGGTGGTTTGATGGTTATATATATTTGGTTAAAATTATGATTAAATTTAAGATTAAATAAAAAATAATTTAATATATTATGTTAAAAAATTATTTTTAAAATTAAAGATATATATATATATATATTAATTTAAATATTATAAATGTAATTATTATTATTATTATATTATAAAAAAAATCAGAAGCGAGTCCAAGTAATAAATCAAAATCTAGGACGTATTATTTAGCAAAATCAACTCATATAAATTCAATTGAGTTGTTTTGTTAGTATCTCAGTAGATAGCTTGCGTCTGCTTTGCTGCGAGTAGACTTGATTATTTTGAATTGTAAAAAGGCAATGACAAAGCTCCATAAATGTATTAAAAAATAAAAAAATTAATATATCCATGTCGTAGAAAAAGAATGGAAAACAAATTATCATTAATTTCTCAAAATTTAAATGATTGAAGATAAAATCAAGATAAAAATTTCAGTAAAATCGAGAGATGACATTAAAAAAATTAAGATTATGGATTCAATAATAAAATAAAAAATAAAATTTAATAAATGTGCCAAGAGTAAAAGTTTAAACCAAAATATTAAAGGTTAAAATCTAATATACCATCAAATATTAAAATGAAAGGCCAAAAGAAAATTTTGAAGTCCACAAATTCAAAAACAAAATCCAAAACAAAAACAAGAATTTATTAACTGAGGATCATATTTGAATTTTAAAAAAAAAAATCAAAATCAAAATATATTATTTGATAATCAAAATGCTCGACATAGGAGGTTGATTCATGAGCTAGGAGACTCAAATATAAATTGATTTGGGCCTCAAAATTAATTAAAACAAATAATAAAAAATATTTGACATATATATTTAAAATAAACACGCCATTGCAAGTGAGTTTCTAGCCTAGCGGTGGGAGGGGCTTATCCCCTTTTTCCGCACCTGGGTTCGAACCTCACCATGCACGCCTGTCATCCTCGCGGTGCCTTACTTGCTCACTGGGCTTGCAGGATGTTCAGTGGCCCATAAGGATTAGTCGTGGTGTGCGTAAACTGGCCAGAACACCCCACGTAAATAAAAAAAAAAACACGCCACACCAACAACTATTTAGCAAATAGAATGATGGACACATGCAGTACATATCAATCTTTTATATTAATTTATTAATATTTTAATAATTACAATTACTATAAAACCTTGATGCTGTACTAATATTATAGCAAAACATGTGGCCAAAATAAAAATATCCTCTTGTCAGGCTTAGAATTTTTGAAGTCAAAACCTAGACATGTCATTTTACTAGAGATAAAAATATACAAAGAGAAAAAACCTTTATATGCAAGGTTAAAATTGTCTTTTAACTATATATATAAAGTTGAAAACATATAAAAATCACTGGATAAAAGATTTAATTTTTTGCTTTATAGAGTAACAAAGTAATTTTACTATATTTTAAAACATAAATTTACTGCATTGCTCATGATCAATTGATAAATAATATTTTGATCCCCTAAAAAAACAACTCTATTTTTGTAACCAAAGTAATTGTTCAGTGCATTGAAGAACAAAATGATGAATATACAACTTGAATTCGCAATGTTTCTTGATATACGCTAAAAAAAATAGAAGAAGCTTACCTTCTTTATTTTATTTTATTTTATATATAATGGATTTAGATTGAACTAGATTACCAAGGATAAAAAAGGGTTACAAATTATATAAATTTAATTTTTTTTAGTTTGAACCGTAAAGGTTATACTCTCCCATTTACCGGTAACAATTTAATTAATAATTATATTATTTTGATACTGTTATTTGAACCTTACTATTTTTTTAATGGAAAATGTTAACTATTCAAGTTTATAGGATTATTTGAAATAATAATAATTTTTTAAATAATTTTTATGAATTGTTTAATGTTAAAAATAATTTAAAAAAATATTATTTTAATATATTTTTAAATAAAAATTATTTTAAAAAAACTATAAACTTAAACTTGGATAAGCAAGAAAATTCTAGCACGAATGTATTAATGGAGAGAGAGGTAGAAATGAGTAACTAATCTGAAGCAAAGGAAGATGTTTGTGCAGAGAGTTGAACCCAATTTATTAAAAAAAAGGAAAGCCACAGCAAGATATATGCTTGCTGATGTCAGGCTACGCACGTGTACATTAATCTGCAAACCTGATTCGCCAGTTGACTAGTCAAATCATAGATTAAATAATTCGCTTGAAATTTGAGTTATTTATTGAAAGTTCGAAGTACGCAGACAAATAATACGATGTGGGAATAAATAAATTTATTTGGAATTGTGTGGTTAATCAACACGCACCTCTACTATAAATTTATTTTTAAAATCTTGATTAAAAAAATTATAATTTATAACAAAAAAGCTTATGAAGGTATACAAGAAACTTCAATTGAAAATCCCAATTAAATATATATTTAAAAACTACAATTGAAAAAAAAAATCTCTAAAGAAATTATTTCAACCTTTTATTTTATTTTATGTTTTGTATATTGATTTTAAAAGTTTGATTTTGGCTCGGTTTAAATTGGTTTTGGCTAGTTGCTGGTAACGATAATATTTAAGTAAAACAAGAAATTCGAATATTTATTTTCATATATATAAATGTAATTTGTTATTGGCAAAGAAGGTGAGAGGAATTAAATGGATAATTATGGGCTTTTTTGACATTTGAACCCCAACAAAAGGGGCCAATTAAAAAAACTCATAAACTTCAGGGTGGGAAGTCGAGAAGTTCTTGTTCAGGGGTGTTTTACAATTTAGCCTTCTGAAGCACCACGTTGCTTATTAAACCCCACGGGAAACCAGCCTCTGGGGTTTTGCTTCGTCCATTTCTCTCGCCCACTCTCATAGTGCCTCCTTTCTCCAAAAATTAACCTCTCCTGCTGGAGGAGGATCGACTGCTGTTAATCACCGGACTCATCTCAACATTCAGGGTTCCGTATCACGGTACTCTTCTTTCTAACTCAACGGATCTTAAGTTACTTTTGTATTCTTTATCTGAAGCATTTTATCAAACTCGTTGCATTCATTAATATTTCTTTCAATTCCTTTATGGAAGTTTGGAATTTTATCATCGTATCATAATCGATGGTTAATAACTCAATTTGTGTTTCAATAATTTTGTTTATTAGTAGTAAAAAACGATGAAAAATCTGAACTTTCTGATTGATAGATGAACAGGTGACGTGGCATTGGTTTACTTGGATCAGTGGGGCTATTTTTTCTAGTCAGTAGGAGTTATGGCTTTGTCGATTTCGAGAAGGGTTTTGCGTTCTTTTGGGTCCTTATCTGGGTTTGGTCGCTGTGCTGATTCTTCTTGTCTTACCAGTCAGTCATTTGGAGCTTCTCATGGTAAAGGAACTTGCTTTACTGGAATTGGTTTGAGGTTTTTTTTTTCAGATTTTTAGCTTTTGTTTGAATTTATTGTAAACAGATTTGTATGGACACGTTTCTTGGGATTGCTTATTTTCTGCAGAATCCTCTAGCTTTATCAAGGTACGTACTCATTGAGCGTGATTTTTTCCTTCTTTCTTCTTGCACAACCATTCTGAACTTTTAGGGTGTGGGTTGTTTATATGCAGCTTGTCGAACTCTATTTGGGTCTACTTTTGACTGACAGATGACCTTGTGTTTTGTTCTTGCGTTGGAAATGAACTTATGAGCTAATGGTATATCACGTTATTATGCAGGGAGCAGTATCTTCCCTTGCTCACCGGAGGCTTTTGACATCCAATGTGACTTCTGAATCTAATGATGGATCATTTCCTTCTGATTTATTATCTGCAAAGAATGTGGTAACACCACAACGTGAGATAGGTACAAACTAGGAAGAGAGCTGAGAGTTTCTTGTATGACAATGCATTTATTAGTTTTGCAGTTGTTTTGCATTTATCTACATTTAGTTAAATGAGGTTA
The DNA here is from genome assembly GCA_026413675.1 of Populus pruinosa. Classification (NCBI taxonomy): domain Eukaryota; kingdom Viridiplantae; phylum Streptophyta; class Magnoliopsida; order Malpighiales; family Salicaceae; genus Populus; species Populus pruinosa. The sequence continues at coordinate 375,702 of CM048595.1, forward strand.
GCCCCTCTCTCCATATTTTAGGTTATTGAAGGGTAATTGAGATCATAACATTTGTTTTTGGAACTTGCCGATGAAAAGATTCTTGAACCAAAAACTTAATTTTGTTCTGTTGTCAACTTTTTTGGTGTGGTTGCCATTATGAAATCTTAGACAGTTAGTTGGGAAGTCTAGTTATACTACTAGCTAGCAATTTTTCCAGATTGATCTTTTAGTTGGATGTTTCTTGATTTAATGAAAAGAAAAGAAAAGGTAGGAAGAATGGTTTGACCTCAGTTTGTAAACAGTTTCATCTTACATTAGATTTGTGCTGACGTTTACCACTTCAACCCTGATGAAGTTACAAAGTAGAGTTAAAAGAAAAGCTATCACATACTTAAGCTGATTCTAACTCTTTTTCAAGATCTTTTTTCCTTCTGCCACTTCACCTAGTGTTGTGTGTGATAGGATTTATTTTATCTTTTTCATGGAATGTGTGCTATCATGCACATCCAATCCAATAGAAGTTTACTTTTCCTGCTGTTGACATTGGATACCTGAGGTTCAGACTCTTGGGTGTGATTTAGACCTTGTAAATACAGTTTTAGTTCTATTCTTTCCCAGAATATTTAAAAGTGTGAGATTTTCCTTATTTGGCCAATTGATTCACTGCTTAAGGCTTCATTGCACTGAATTTCCATTTTTCTTGGTTGTTTTAATGATTACAACTCAGGCATATTATATTGACATGATGTTGTGATACAGGACTTTATCAGGACCTGGTAATTCCAGTGACAAATTTTCACAATGAGGACAAGGGTTTAATGGTTTTGGCTGGTGATGTTTTTGATGTCCCTATCAGGAAGGATATTATCCACCGTGTTGTGCGATGGCAGCTTGCAAAACGACAACAGGTAGTCTCAAACCACCATTCTTTAAATCTTCGAAGCTTGTAACTCTATAACAGTAATGGATTTTGAAAAATGTACAACAGTATTCCCAACCATATCATTGATAAAACCTGCTGGGTTTGCTTATTGAGAAACACTGTCTGATGACTTGCTAGATTTTATTTGCTATGTGTCATGAACTGTGACGACTGTTGTTTTCCTAAATTGGATTAACTTTCATGTTCCTGAGAAAAATCTGCAGCCTGCATGTTAGGACTTCATCTTTATAAAATGGATGCCTCTGATACTAATATCAATTGTGTTGTCAACAGGGAACACATTCAACAAAAACAATCAGTGAGGTTAGTGGGACTGGCAGAAAGCCATATAGACAAAAGGGCACTGGCCGAGCAAGACATGGAACGTTGCGTGGACCCCAGGTATAGAGCCTGTTTTGTCCTGGTTGATAATTGGTTTAATTGATTATCAATGCTGCTGTATCTTGAATATATATTAGGTGGGCCTAACTTTAATGATTCTATAACAGTTTAGAGGTGGTGCTGTTATGCATGGCCCTAAACCACGAAGTCATGCTTTTAAATTAAACAAGAAGGTGAGGCGTTTGGGACTGAAGATTGCTTTGTCAGCTCGTGCAGCAGAAGGAAAGGCATGCCTCTCTCTGTCTCCAAATCTTTGATTATACATAGGCCTGTCTTTGAAAGGCCAGAATTTCTTTTAAGCGGCATGTGTAGTTACCATATATGTCCATCTATAAGCAGGTTATATGGGATTTATTTGGTTTAATGTGTTCATAGTCTGGCACATTAGGCTCTTTATCTTGATATTACACAATGCATCATTAACTTATGCCCTGGGGAAGATCTTGGCTCTTTTTTGTTGTTATTATCTTTGGCATACCCAGGCCTTTTGGGTTGGTTGCTGTTGATTTGAATTATTGTGGTTACTCTTGATTTCAATTGCCTGCAATGCTAACAACACCTTCTCTTCTTTCACTCATAATTGATATTCACAGTAGTTTCTAACTGTTTAAACTTTTTGCATTCACTGAGCAATAATCTTAATTGAATTTTCGAATGCACAGCTTCTGGTTTTTGAGGATTTGGAGGTGCCTTCGCATAAAACCAAGAATATTGTGAACTATGTCAATGAAATGGAGAACACCAAGAAATTACTGGTGGTGGATGGTGGCCCCATTAATGAGAAGCTGAAGTTAGCAACACAGAATCTACATTATGTAAACTTACTACCATCGATTGTAAGTTGTGGTTCTATCCTTGTTCCTTTCCATGAATTCTCTGCATTTGGTACTGATCGGTTAAAGTTCATCTTTGGGAATGCAATTTGACTGCTCTTCCTTGCAAGGGAGCAGTGAATTACAAATAATCTAATCAATACATCATTTCTGGTTTTTACCAAACCCTTATATTATGATTCCTGACTGTAAGCTTCATTTATAGCTTTGTTTTTATTCTTAGCTGTGTATAATGTAGTTTGGTCATTGAAATGTTTTCTTTCATTTAAAAACTGCTCGTTGATTTATTTTTCTTACCCTATGGATGATAGTGCGTATCAATTTTTGTTAAGCACCCTCTTTTCTTGCCGATGGTTTTTCAAGCCACTTTAATTTTTGATTTATTCTCCATGCGAAAGATTTGTATTCTAGATGTTTGGATCAATTATTTATTGGAAAGACTCACACTATCAATTCTTTTCTTGTTTTCTGTTTTTGCAGGGTCTAAATGTGTATAGCATCCTGCAGCACGATACCTTGGTGATGTCCCGTGATGCCGTAAACAAAATTGTTGAGCGGATGCACACTCCAATCAAACGATGAGGCGTACACGATGTAGTTTGTACTGTATGCTCTGCTCCATTAGGAATCCTTCGTTCTCCGACCAAAATAACTCATGTCTGTGTAGTTTTGGTTATAAGATGGAAATACGTGTCCAAGATGCTCAGTCCATGAATGCTAGTTGTCTTCGACTTGGGAATTTTTATAGTTGAGTTTGGGTGGGCTGCAAACATTGGCATGGCCGCTTCTTTTTTGGAACATGGCTTGGCAAATTGTGCATCGGTAATTGAAGACATTGCTCTAGATTTTTATCCATTTGTTGGTTAACTTTTCTGAAACGTGTTTCAAGATGCAATTTGGCATTTGATGGTGTGAGATTTGTTGAGGTTGAAGTGACACCCAGTGCCACATGGAATCCCACTCGGGATTAGGTGTGCCGATGAAGTTATAGCCTGGCGAAACAATTACCATTGTCATGTCAATAACACAAGGCTAAGAGTTGAAAAAGATTGGCTGCCAGGTCAATTTCACATCGTGAATTGTGGGCATGTGATCTGGACATATCGTACATGTTAATGGTGCATGAAGCTCCATATGCTTCTCTTGGTTAAGTTCACACCTTTGGGATTTGTTATATTGCAAAGACAAGGTGTCTCTGGAACTGCGGAAAAAAGTTATCATAACCAGCTCAGGATGAATGTGGCCATTAGAATCCCAAAATTGTCAAGCAAAAGATTTTAAAGTTGCAAGGTTCTTTTGGTTAAATACCTTTATATTTGGTTTGAAAGCCTTTTTTAAGATTTGATAATATTAAAAAAAAAATCGAAGCTTTAAAACGTCAAAATTATCTAGAACATTTGAAAAAAGTAATCAGATTAAAGTGTTTTTAATTCAAATGGGTTGTTTTATCAAAATATTAAATTAATATTTTTTTAATATAAATCAAATTTTGTAAAATCATTATATCTTATTATCAAATGTGTATTTAACTAGGAATAAATATTCATCATTAAAGATTTGATTTGATGTAATTATAGGGTGAAAAGATAATAAATTAATATTTTTTAATTTAAACTTACTTTTATAAACTTATTGTATTATTTCAGTAAGAGTGAGTAATAAAATTTCATGCACAATGTTTCCTTGAGATCCAATATTATAAATATTACACTATGAAATAACTTGATTGGGAAGGTATTAAAATAAATTATAAAATTTTTTATCTTATATATATGTCTAAAATATTCCAAGATATGAACAGTGTTAGGACAAAATGGCTAAACTACCGCACATTTATTACCGTTACAGTACATGGGAGATGGACGATAAGACTCAGAGAAGACGCAATCAATCCGACATTACACGAACTAGGTTACATGGCAACACCCCATTAGCCAAACCAACTTAACCAAATCAAAAACCATGTTATTCCAGCTAAACTAAACTGTTAGTCATTGATTAAGCTGACACACTCACATATTAAAAAAAAAAAAAGAGAAGTCACTGTAACAGGTGAAGAGTCACAGTATCGTCTTCCGTTGGCTTCTCTCTCCCTTCAATGTCAAGAAGCTAGGGTTTCTCTCCCTTCAAAATCCCATTTTCTGTTTCTCCCAAAATCCCTCTCCATCACTTTCGAGTAGAGGATACTCTTAAGACTTAAAGCTTCCATGGCTAAAACCAGACCAGGAGGCCTCATCTCCAAGCCTAAACCTGGCAAGAGGGACCTTGACTCCTACACAATTCGCGGCACCACCAAAGTTGTCAGAGGTAATAACATTATCAAAATGCATTTTTGCACTTAATCTTTATCTGGGTACAGTAAAGTTCTAATTTTGTTGTCTGTTTTGTGGGTTTTTTTTTTATAATGGGTTGTTGTCTTTTTGGTGTTTTTGATAATTGGTCGTTGTAAAGGTTTGATCTTTTTGCGTGTTTGTTGGTGTTTTATGTAGTGGGGGATTGTGTAATGATGAGACCATCTGATACTGGTAGGCCGTCATACGTGGCAAGAATTGAGGGGATGGAGGCTGACAGCAGAAACAATGTGAAGGTTAGAGTGAGATGGTACTATAGGCCAGAAGAGTCTTTAGGAGGGCGCAGGCAGTTTCATGGAGCGAAAGAGTTGTTCCTATCAGATCATTATGATGTGCAAAGTGCTCACACTATTGAAGGGAAGTGTACAGTTCACTCTTTTAAGAACTATACCAAGCTTGAAAATGTTGGAGCTGAGGATTATTATTGTAGGTTTGAGTATAAGGCTGCCACTGGAGGTTTCACACCGGACCGTGTTGCTGTGTGAGTATCTTTTCAGTATGGTTTAAAGTATGTTGGAATGTGTTTTATGTTTGGTTAGTGTATTGTTGTTTGATTGAGGTCGAATTGGTTTCTGATTTTGAAGGTATTGCAAATGTGAGATGCCATATAACCCAGATGATCTTATGGTGCAATGTGAGGGCTGCAAGGACTGGTAATGTTGCTTTCTTGTGGTTGTGTGTTGATTTTGTTTTCTCTTTTTGGTTATTTAGTCTGTTAGTTCTCTCCAAGGTTGTGTCAGACTAAACATCTGGGGACTGTAATTTATAAGAAGTTAAAACTGAGAAGAAAAAAAAGGTGAAATTTTGTGTCCCAAGGCAAAGGAGCTAAGTACTACCACTCGAACCCTTTTCCAAAAGAAAGCTCACCGATTAAAGAAAAATGAGTTTTGTAGGTGAACTTCTCAGCTATTATTTTGAATCTTAAACAGATAAAGAAGCTCAAGGATTGGAAAGAAACAATTGTGTTGCTGGATGTGTGAGTGCTGACTGTTATTTTAGCTTATAGCTTGATCCCATCAAGAGTTATCTTCCCTCTGTCCTCTTTTGCCATCTAGGCCATGAATCTGGACTTTAGTGGGTGGTTATTCTATTTGTTTTTCTTTTTTAATGATATTTGTATGATTCTGAGACCTTATGTGTTTGCTGTTCAAGACTATTTTGTATGGTTAGTTAAGTCAAGAACACTTATCAAAGTGTGATCTTTCTTGTTTTCCCTCTTTCCATATAAGATCATTATTATCTATATAAGGTTTTATGCTCTTAGCTACATCTTAAATGTCATAGTTCTGTCGCTTTTAAACTCTGAGTCATCCATCAGTGAAGGAAACACAATGTTCTTGGTCGTGCATTGTCTAGTGCTTACTAACCCATAGTGAAGGTAAGTCCCCTTGTTATATTCCCAAATTCAGGCCTTCTGGATATAGTTTGAACGACAGGAGATAATTATGCCTGTATGCTTATGCACATGAATCTGGTTTCTTGCTATGCTGAAGGGAATGGAATATTTCTTGTCTCTTATTGCTTAACAGTGACCAACTCAGAGTGGATGAGTATCTTTGTCTGCACATGAAGGCCTTCTGGAGGCATTGTGAATAGCAAAATTGTATATATATGTGCACATGTGATGGCGGTGCTAAAAAAAGGTTCAGCCACATGCTTTTATAGTTATGCATCTCATGTTATTTGTAGGTATCATCCTGCTTGTGTGGACATGACAATTGAAGAGGCAAAAAAATTGGATCACTTTGTGTGTTCTGAATGTGCATCTGATGATGATGTCAAAAGATCACAAAATGGGTTTTCAGTGTCATCAGTTACTGCTGTCAAGGTGAGACTTCTCATATCCTGTTTCCCTTTTTCTGGAGAATCATTTTAATGGCCTTAATATACCCCATTTACTGTGCCTGACATGCTATGAGCTTGTTTTCTGTGACAATTTTTTGATTGTGATGCTAGAAGTTAACATGATTCATTGACGCACCAACTTTTGTGTGGAGTAGGTTGTTGTATTAGTGTTTTGATGCCTGTAATGCTGGATGTATGGTGTGGATACGTACTACATGAGTTTCCATTACCATTATGGCATCAACCATCCTTTTGGCTAAAATCTACTGAACAGTAAGCTGGTTTAAAATGATACATTTGTAGGATGCACTGCTGCATTCATACATGTAACTGAATACGAGTTTGGGCTGCAGCTTTGTCATGGTGGTTTGATGATCTTGAAAGCAATTTTTTTTTAACCTGCAATAAGCATGATCCATATATTCCACACAGTAGTTTGGCTTCATGCTTATGTTTATTTATTTGTCCTTCTTGAGTTTTACTTGTTATGGCCTTTGACCAATCAAGGCATTTATATTTCTATTACCTTGTGTTGGAAGATATCTTGCTCTTATATAGCTCCATGGTTTGTGCTACGCTAGGAATACCATTTTCACTTCTACACTGTTTCCTGATCCCTAATCTTCTTTTTCTGGAATATGGAGAGTTGGTTGGCTTATAATGCTCAGAAGATTGCAACTTTGATGCACACATCACCATTTGAAAATTTGAGTTATTGTATTAAGTTGCTTGGATAAGATGGATTTGGTCCTATGATGTCCTCTTCATCTTAATTGATGTGATGTAGTGGACTATGCTGGGGTTGTGCAAATGTTGGAAGTTGTTTGATATAGATTTTAACATTCATTGCTCTTTCAATAGTTCAATGTATGAGAGAAATCCTGAACTATAGATCCAAATCTGGGTCTGTGGTTACAGACTATATTTAGATGTTTGGTCTGCCATTATATCAGGATCCACAGTGATATATTTTACCAAATTTGATCCCTTATATGCTTAATACTCCTGCTTGTTGATTCTTTTTAGGTTCTAACATTCCTGTTTGAAAACACATTCTCTTCTGTGGCAGAGTTATTTGGAAAAAATAAAAATAAAATGGATTTGATGATATAGTTAGTTGGAAATATCAACTTCTTTTTGTCTTCATTTTTCCTTTTCTTTTATGGCATGTCAGTAAAATTGAGCCAGATTTTGACTATTTCATTTAGTTTTGTAAATGTAATCCATTGACAATTGGTTTGGTGAAATTTTGTTTGCAGTCACTTCCAATTTCTTACTGCCATCATCCTAAAACAACTTTCATTGTTCTTCATAATTTATTGGATTTAAGTTATTTGTCTATGCCAAGGGATTTCTTTCGTCAATGGATGGACGGTGTTCTGTCTTTCTCCAAAAACACTCGTACATGCTTTCCGCTCTTTATTTTTCTATGAAATGAATGCCTATTGAAGTCTCTGAACTTTACAGGTAGAAAACAAGCGCCGGAAGAGATGAGTGCAGTTAGTAGGTCAGTGATTGCACAGGGAGACCTAAATCTTCTTGCAGGTTTAGCTTGTAGATTGTTGATGTGTGATGTATATTCCAAATGACCGTGGTTTGCTTTGCTCAAACTGGGCTGTCAGTAGTCATGTGTTTTTGTCTTGTGGAATATGTAAGTTATGCTAGGTAAAGTTTTCATAAATCTACCCTGAAAAAGGTTTCATTTTGGATTTTTTTTGACATCAAACCTAATGCATGGAGTAGACATTCCGGGTTTCTGGTATTCCCTTCGTTAAGCCAAGACAGCGAACACCATTTATGCCTAATGGTTCACTTGCCAGTTTGATAGCAACCATCTTAATTTATGTTGTCGTTGCTCATTTGTTGACTTTGTTTTGCACGCAGAGAGTTATAACTACTATGTCTTACAGTATTACTATAGACTTGTGATGCGTTGCCCTTGTCCGAACTGATGGTGGCAACTGCAATGATGACCTTGAGGTTGGAGCAGGAAGGGCAACTTCATTTTTCATTTTTACACTGTTAAACCATGTGGGCTTTGGACAAACGGTCGGGAAGAAAAAAATGAATGTTCTTATGGAAAAATGTAGAATAATATACCTGCCGGGGCTCACATTTGGCTTTCGTCCCGTAGGAAATAAGGTCTCAAATTTGACTTTCTGATCCACTTATTTACCAGAAGAGATTCAATGGTGACAACGCCGTCGAAGAGCCACTTGTTTCTTGCTTGATAGGAGGCTACCATTCATCAGCGTGGACTGAAAAAGGTACTCTCCGAAGCCGTGCTGGATAGTCAGCTATCACACGGATCTCGCTAGCACCTAACTATGGTGGATCCCGGGGACAAGGTCAAAGCGTTTGATCCTTGATCCTTTAACCCATACTATACTCGGAGATGCTCCTCACCGCCGATCAAGCAGTGACACTGCTCTAGGCTTAACTTTAAGCCGCTATAGTTCGGTTTGGATATCCATTCGATCGGTTTGTTCGGGTGGTCTTCCCTCTCTCATCTTCCCTAACGTTCGGAGAGCTGTTCTGGTTTGAGAAAGGAGCACCGGGAGCAACCTGAATGAGTAAGAGATGGACAGCAGAGGGACATGAGTACCCTTCCCTGCTCAATTTTCATGTTTTGGGAGCCGATCTGAAGAATTATGAGCCTGAACTGTCAGTGGGCCTGGCTGTGTTCTTATTGTTTCTTTATATTATTCATTTGGAAATATTAAATCGGAAAGACTACACCAATATTTTACCATTTCAGAGCTAAACACCTTGCACACGGCAACAATTGAGTACGGATCATATGGGCTATATGTTAATGGTTGAATTTTTTTTTTGAATTATAATTTTACAAATATTTAATTAATCAAAATATATATTTTGTACAAATCCCATTAAAAACTTTTTTTTCCAACTTTGGTTAAAAAAAGAAAATTATAATTTATTTTTTAAATCTATTTTCTTAAATGTTAACCGCAATAATGATGCGAAACACCGGGAAGGATCATCACCTCTAAAAAAGAAAATCAACATGTAGATGGTAAAAATAACTAATCGAAGTCGTGTCAACATGAATCTGGCCAGTACTGTAATAATGTTTTTTTGATAAGAATGGTAGCGTGCACAAGAAGTACCTCTAAAAGCCCACCCTTTCCATTGCAACTGTCCCTTGCATACAAGATTACAAGTAATAATCGCAAGTAATAGTAATGATTTTAGTCCAAAGTAGGGCTTGCTTTCCTTGTTAGCTAAAACTGTAACAGCTTTATTCACATTGACAATGTGACTAAGAATCATGACTTCATGTGTTTGCATGGCGTATGGCACCTTACTTTTTTCAGCATCCCTGATGCCTGAGCTCATGTTTCTTTCAGTACTGAAAATGATCATGACAAACAAGGTTGATCGTGCTTCTTCGAGTTATTCTGCGCAGTGCTGCTTGTTGTTCTTGTTTTTGTTATGGTTGGTGCTTGTTATGCAGAAGAAAATATCAGTATACTTGGTCTTATTGGAAGGAGAGACACTTGCATTTCATGGAAGCTATTTATCTCACGAGGGAAGAAAATCAGTCCACACTACCCCTTCTCATGTTCTTTCCCAGTTGCTTATAGCCTTCTATATATTTTCTCAAAGTTGAAGGCGAAAGCAAACGTATGATGGTAAAAGTAAATCTAAGTTTTCTGGTTGAAAATTCCAGGCAAACAAATTGAAAGATGCTGCAAGAGTGAAGCTAGTGGAGAATGGTAGAGGAGCCAAAGTGATGGCAACTTACACTCCTCGATTCCTAGGGTTACCGCAAGGAGTATGGGTAAAGGAAGGAGGAGACAAAAATGCAGGTGAAGAGATTGTTATTGATTTTGTTGAAAAGGAGTCAACCCAATAAACCATCTAAGTTTTTCCTATGATATCCCTTGAATCCATTCACATAAAATATTTTTCATTTTTCCGGTGCTTGCGAAACAGGCCCTAGATCCCCATCTCTAGTTCTTGAAATGGGAACATGGTATCAGCTAGGTACTTCTCCGCTGGGGCTCAAGCAATTGCTACTGATACTACGAATATTACTCTCTTGAATATAATCAAATAGCCATCTGCTGAAGTTGTCACTGATGGTAGTAAATATACGTTTTTTTAGTCATGTGGCATCAATTGCTGCACTGGAAATGCTAGGGTTCAAAGAGAGTGGCTATCCTCATCGAAGAGTTCCCGAAGTTCTTTTGACGGAGAGAAAGACTCTAGGGCTAGATAGTAAGGGTTTGATGAGATGTAGCCTGATCTTTTGACGTCTACTGGCCTCAGAATCGCTGTTTATAAAGCTGTATATCCATCAGTACAGGAACTTCAACATATGTGGTTGCAGCAAAAGATCAAGTCAGTCTTGACCCCTGAGGCTTTAATTACCAGGCTGTAATGGTTAAATATCTACAGTGTTAATATTCATCATTGGATCTTATTAATTAATCTCCGCTGCTGACTCTGTATGGCACCGGAAACAATGGATGGATCAGTGGACATATTAACACTCTCAGTTGGACCAGATGAGCTACCAGAAGATACAATTCCGTTCTCAAGTGTGTGTGATGTTTTCATGTTATTTTCTCGAGGAGCAGGAGTTTCCGTTGCACAAGCTGCAGGCAACCACGGGCCAGCCTTTCCAACTGTTGTGTATAGCTGCTCGCAGCACAGACAGAAGTTTCCCTGGTTCTCTTCTTGGAAATGATCAAAAAGGTGGAGGTGCAGGTTTACCAGGCATGTCGGAGTACTGGTGGAGTATGTTTGCCAGTCATCAATATACGTACGTTTCATGCACTTATGTATCGCATTGCGCAAGAACCAAGAATTCTTAAACATATAGTTAGGGCTTAAAGGCTTTGATGCCATGCCCTACAATGAATCCAATTTTAACTTTCAAATTCTCTTCAAGAAAATCTTGTTATATTTTAATGTGCGATTAAGAGTTTTTAGGTTTATACAATATATCAACTAAAAGATTTTTTATCTATCAAAAAATTATTTAAAATAATTTAATGTTCTATGTGAAGTACGTTCTTTAGTTAAAAAATAATTTTTAACCTAAAAATAACTTTAATTAAATTCTGCCTTAAATATATATATTAACAATGTTTTTTTATTATAACATTTTAACGTGTCAATATCCAGAAGCATTAGACCCTATTCTTGTGCAAGGTCGGATTGCTATCTGCGTCTTCTCAGCAGGCTTTTATAACGCGACATCAAACATCAATGCCATTAATTATTGACACAGCAAGAACTCTAGGTTTTACGGGCTTTGCTTTTGTTGCGAACCCGGTCTACGGTGGTTTCATTGCACAACCAATCCTTTTTGCTTTTTCAGGCATCATGCATGATTCCAAAAGATTAAGCACTTCGTGCTGTGAGAAATCATGCAGTCTATATGCAGATCATATCTCAGTAATATGAGAACAATTCCAGAAAGATGAGAGAGGATTTGTAACTCAATATTTTGCTAGAGCGGCCATGTCAGAGAGGGTACGTAGAGTTGCATATATCTTTTGAGGGCCATGCACACATATTGTCAGCAGATTCTCTTCCAGGGGACCAGATTTGTTGACAATAACAGGAATCCTGCTCATGTACTTGAGCGAAATATTCTTGTCCCAGGACATCATATTAATATGTGCAGCTTGGAGCTCCCTCAGTGCCTTAGATCCTCTACTACCTGGTAAGCAAGTCAGTAATTTGTAGCTGTTGCCAGAATTAAAAGTTTTACTGTCAGTATTTACATTAACAATATGATGGTAACAAATTTATTAACAGATTTACTAATAGAAAATATTTGTCGATAATGTTATTTTTGTCAATAAAAAAAATACAAGTGATTTTTCAGACAAAACATACATACCAAAAAAAATCAATTATTCCATCAGCCATTAACACAGTGACATTTATTATAATTTTATTCTAACTTTTTGTAAAATATCTATAGAAATAATTTCATTAATAATATAACATAGTTATCGTAGCATATAAAATAAATTGTTTTAATCTTTCTAAAATATATTGATGGATTGTGTCTGTCAGTATATCCATTTATAAGAATTAAAAAATATTTTTTAAAAATTTTTTGAACAAAAAAAAAATAATTAAAAAATAAAATTGTATAAAATTAAAATATGTGAAAATAAACTTGAATAATATAAAATCCAAATATTCATTATAAATTTATATATTTAAATAAAAATTAAACAAGAATAACGACAATGTTTGAAGAGAAGAAAGAGATTGGTTGTTCCTCGGGTCATACAATTAAAAAAAAAATATACACGTACTATCCATCTATGATTTTATTTTTATATATATTTTCTGGTGAAATGAGTTGTATAATATTTTAATTCCAAAAACTCCTGAGACTAGGTGATGATGTATGCTAATTAAAAACATGAATAAAACACTGCGGATTGCCAATAAATTTTTAGTTATAGTGTTATAGAATCCATACCGTCAAGAAAGAGTGATGCGAACAATCACTTAGCCATTAAGCCATCTTGGACCTACCTTTAGTGACAATATTATCACTAAGAAACTCTCTTACAATCAAGTCGAGCCTGAAAAACGTGGGCAGTAGTCCAGAGACATAGTCATGCTCAGTCCTGTCACCTAATGGGACTATAGTTAACCTGTCTCCAACTTGGTTTAGGATAGATCTACAAGGAAGACAATATATTGAGTGTAACATCCCAACATTAAGCGTAAATTTAAACACACAAACACACACACATTAACATACAAAACAATTACGTGAAATAACTATATAAACATACAAGATAATCTAAAAGTATAAAAATAAAAACATAGAAAGATAAATTGTAGTAAATAAAGTATAAAAATAAAAACATAGAAAGATAAGTTGTAATAAATAAAGATGATACCAAATTCAACATTCACAAGTTTACTAAAGGAAGAATTTTAAGATAAGTGTAGATTCAATTTTATTCTATTTTCTTTCTAACTTTTCGTTATTCTATTTTATTCCACACATCACATAACTTTACATTTCCAGCAATTTTAGAGAAATGAAAAGTTATGAAAAATACCTACCTGCTGCTTTAATGGTGTGTGCTCCCCCCCTGCTGCAGATGATGATGCTCCTAATGCCTCTCGTGAATTCAAAAAGTCACCAGAAATTAATATTTTTATCACCTTATAACTTTTCATTAATCACAACACTACTTACATTCCTCACACATGTATTCATCTTGCTCCTTTCTATGTTTATAAATTTTTAATTAAATCAAATTCAACAACACCACATTCTAATGTCCACTTAGACTTATTTAGCTATAATGCACCTTAATATAATTTAGATTTTCAACTCCAAAGCTAAATCTATTATTTAACCAAATCACTCTCATTTTTACATTGAATTATTCCATCACTAAAATTCACAACAATATTAATATAAATTCACCACCAATAATAACAACAATATAATTCTTTAACAATCATTTTACACTAATTCTTATCATATTAACACATATACGTCAAAATGTAATTCTTCCTACTCTCTAGTATGGCCAGCCACATGTTCTCCTTTTTTACTAGGATTGTTTTTGTTCATTTCCCCATGATAAACATGTCTAACCACCAATTTAAAAAATCCTTAATTTTTACACTTAAGAATCCTAATTAACAATTCTAATAATTAGACAAAATTGATGTTGATTTTCTATCAAGCTCACTAAAACAAGTATATATAGAACTTCTTATCATAAAATAATTTGACCTCTAGATGCTAGCCAAATGAGAGTTTCCCAACTTTCCCCTTCTTTCTTCATCTTCCTTACTTTCTCTCCATACTTATTTTTCCTAAATTGCTCGATCCTAAAATATGATTTTCTTAAGAGATAATTGAAGATTTAGTATGATCTCACAAGATTTCTCACTTTTTCTCACATTTTTCGTGGTTAATTTTCCTCCTTGAATGGCCAGCCACCTTACATGTAATTACAGGAAACAATTTTACAAATTCTCTTAATGTCCCTTTCTTTAAATCTTTTATTTTCCACAGGTAATATTTTCAGGTTCTAACATCGATTTATACCAGACTTAAAATGAGTGAATTCAAATTTCATTAAACTATATGTCTCAACAATTTTACTCTTTTTTTTTGAAAAATTATTTTCATTTAGTTTTTATTTATGTTCAACATCATAAATTTGGGTTAGAAATTCATGTACACAACAAAATGTTTGTGGAGCATGCAACATCAACTCCTGTTTTACAAATACCTAGCCAGACTCAATTTATAGCAAGGCGCCATGAATTAATCAAAAGCAACAAGGAACAATACGCGCGCAAGCGATAGGAACAGTTGCCCCCATTCATCATCCATAACGACGTACAGAAGGTTACGATGAGCTAAAAGAAAGGGAAAGCATGCACTCCTTCTATGAAGAGCAACTCTTGTGTTTCTCTATTTATGTTTTGGGTGATTGATTTTCCCCATTTGTCTATCTTTTGCATACAGAAATTAGAAAGAATGAAATAAATCAGATTGATACAGGAATGATTGTTACAAATGGTATCAAATGCCAGCTAAAGGATCATATTATTCTGTTAGACACATACACTCTTTACACCGTGGATATCTGTAAACACTCCTTGCCTTGGGCCTTTCAAAGACATGTTTAGTTTGTCTAACTGCCTTCCTAACTCGCTGCTCGAATAACTTCCATTCTATGGTGTTGTTCTTCATGAAAATGTCAGCAAGTCTCCGCTTGTTTGGCCGTATTGTTGGCATCTTCCCTCCACCATAGTAGATTCGAAAACCAGAAACCAAAGATGACAACTGACTCCCGGAGTCTGTCATGGCAAATGCATCAGAAGCAGTGCAGGCTATGAAGTCCAATGCTGCAAGCTACACAAGAACTAAGCTAATCATTCATCAAGACTAACAAGCAAGCTAGGGAAAACAGTTCGAATGACGGGAAAAAATAAAATAAAAACAATAATTGACGACGATAGCAGGGTTCATGTATCATCATTTAATGGTGCAGCATAATTATTGGAGAATCTAGGAATGGGGAAGCTCCACTCTATAAAAAAAAACAATTGCTGGCAAGCTGAGAAAAAAGAAAAAAAGAGGCTGCAGTAGGGTAATAGAAACAAAAAAAAAAAACCAATCCTTTCGTCACCAAGCTCTCGAAGCAACCAATATCTGAAATAAAATCTCCATAATTTTCTGTGAATTTTTCAAGTGATCTGAAGACTGCATGGTTCTGGGCTTAATTTAAACTCCCTGACAACAACAAAAAATTCCCCAAGTTCTAAAATTACACTGCAAGCTCAAAACTGAAAAAACAAAGCATTCCTCAGTCATAAACCCACAAAAAGCGGATTGGAATGCTTTGAAAAAAGTCTTGAGACCTACTCTTTGAGGAATGAAATGTGTGTTGCTCTCAAAGCCCAATTCCACACAATAACAGCTGCATTAAGATGTTCAGTATTGAGATACAAGTTCACGTTGGGGATGATGCAAGCAACAATGAAAAAGGATCATCCAAAGTACTTGTAGTAGTCCTATGTCCACTTCAATCATAAAGATACCATATATTAAGAAAGCACAAGCATGCGAGGATACAGACTTCTTCCTATATACACTCCATATCTCCACCTAATAAACTATATCAAATTAAGCTCATAATAACCACGAAATTACACTTGAAAAAAGTGGTGACAAAAGCCGCTTTATTACAAGTACTGTGAACATATGTGTTTGAGTTTTATTACCTGAGATGAAAAATTCATGAAGGGTTTGAGTTCAGTAGCTGAAAGCAGTTTCTCTTTCGTAACTAAATTAGGATACAAGCTGGTTAAAGCAGTTAACCGTGATCTCCCTCCATATATATTTGCACCCGCTATGAACATATGTGTCTTCCGACGGAAGCCTAGAGCCGCGAGCATAAGTACTGCTTCCTCAGGTGTTAAGGGACATAAGCCTTCTGACCTGAGCAATGCAGGAGAACGCAGCCTGCAAAATATCAGACATAAGCCAAAGCAATTGTGGCACAGATGCTATCCCTTCAATAATATAAAAAAATCAAATGGATATTCCTCTTCTATTAATATTTAAGGACAAAGTATCTCTCAAATGAAGTTATCCTCCGAACAGGAAAATGATGGAGTAAATTACAATTTAATCTGTGTTTTTTTATGATTTTGTTAGTTAGTCCCTCTGTTTTTTGAAAAGCATGAAGTTTTCCCTTGACCAAAGTTGACTGTTATTTGTTTTCTGAAATTTTTAAACTACCCTTTTAAACTCATTTTTTATTTTGTCTGTAATGGGTAATATTGAATATTTTGATTAGAAATGAAGACATTTTAGGCAAAAAAACCAATTTAGTAGTGGCAAAAAACCAACACAAGAACCAAAAGTTATAATAAAATATGAAAGCTTAAGGACTAAACAAAGGGATGAACTAATTATTTAATTAGAAACACACAGGTCAAATAATAATTTATTCAAAATGATGAGCAGGTTTAGACCTTTAAAATTGCAGATGGCATCACATGAGGAAGATGGATGGCAGGTCTTCTATGAGTATGAGAGTGTGATGTTTTCTTGTTAAGTAATCATCTATTTGCTTGGAAAATAGTTTTTGTTTTAAAAAATAAATTATTTTATGATATTTAATAGTATAATAAAAAATAAATTAAAAATATTTTTTAGTATTTGGTTATGTCATGAAAAATAGCTGGAAAATAACTTATTAATATTTTATTTTTTAAAATTTATTAAAATAATAAGAAGCAAATCTTACAAATTAAAAAGTTAAACGAGAATAAAATTGAAAAAAATAATAATTTCATAAATTATCTCAAAGAAAATAAATAATAATCAAAATAATAGAGATCAAAACTAAAAAATAAAAAAATTAAAACAATAATAATTAATATTTCATAAATTATTTCAAATAAAATAAGTAACAATCAAAAGAATGAGAATCAAATTTGATAGATAAAAAACTTCAATTAAAAAATAATAAGAGAAAAGCAAATAATAATTATAAAAATAAAGACCAAAGTTAATATAAAAATTAAATTCTAAGGGATAAAATTGTAAAAAAATTATTCAAGTATATATATATATATATATAAATCAAAAGTTTGAGGATCAAATTTGATATAATTAGCAAATAATATGATATTTCTAAATTTTTTACAACTTCTAGAAAGTATTTTCTACTCAAAATAAAAAGAAAATATTTTTTTGAAAATCAAACTAAATTTTTCATTAACTAAAAATTTTTTATTAACTGAAAAATATTTTTCGTTGATTAATTTTTTCAATGATAAACAAATACAAAAAAAATAAAAATATTTTTTAAAAAATTACTTTTCAAAAACAAATAAATTCCAAAAATACAAATAAATTGAAAGGCAGCGAAACAAAAAAACTAGGGTTCTCAACTATTACCTTGAAGAAGATATGTATAACTGACAGCACGGTGCAATGCATGCCAACATACAAGATAAATGGACATATCAGGAAAAAAGAAGCAAAACTGCATACTCAGTTGTCTTCTTAAGATGAGTCAACGCAGGGAAATGAATCTCACGATATGCTTCCAACTCTTTCCTCTCCTCTTCTCCTCCACCATATTCACACAAAGAGTGTGCTAACATGTCAATTTCAAACCTCAGATGAATAGCTAGATATCTTGAAGCTTTGACAGCATGACCCACTTTTCCTTTCAGATTTGGTTCTGCAAAAGGACCAGTAAGATAATGATCCAGCGACCCTGGATGGGTAGCATGTTTACGCAATCTTTGAAGGAGCAATGCGCCAGTTTCTTGTATCTTGGGAACAAATTGAAGTGCATGAAAATTACATCTGCATCGAAGTCTCTAGATGAAGTCCGACATTAGGATGAGCAAAGAAGGAAGGAAATGGAAGTAAGGATGATAATCAGGCATATATTACTTACAATCTACCATCATTTGTAGCGGATTAGAGTACCAAAGACCTGATATTTACCTGCAACTGAAAAGGTATTGGATCAAATGCCAAGCGATTCCCAAATCCAACAAAATGGACTACTCTATTTTTCAGTAATATAGGGAGAATGCTTTTCAAATAAAAACTTGGCTCTGATTCTTTGGGGACATCTACATCTGTCACCTGCATGGGATTTGCGATATCTCACTATTAACAACAAATTACTGAAGATAAGAACAAATCAGGCATGAACGCCCTCAGAATTATTTAGGATAGGAAACTGACAGTGCTACCAATTGCCTCCAAATCCAGCGACTGCAACTCCTTAGGCAGTTCCTTCACTATCCGAATATCAGGAGTAAGATAATTAATAAAATGCTCCTCCTGATAGATGTGGCTGAATTGACTATGAAATATAAAAATGACTGTTACTTTTCCATCTAAGTCACATGTAAGAATAAGAATGACTTGAATAAATCACTTTGATATGCAGTGATGAAGCATGGTGTTTATGGGAGCAGAAGTTAGCTAACAATAATCTGGGTAAATACACAAGATTATTTCACCGAATCAAATTATTGAAAGATGCAACTCAATTGAAGCAAGCATTTTCCTTGAGGATATCAATTTCAAGCTGGACCATTAGGCAGCCAACAGCTATCACTGGCAATCATGTTTTGTCCAACAACCATTATGTAGACTTTTTCTGAAGAAGAAATTTTGAGAAGAATATATTACCTCACATCTCTCCAGACACTGCTGTACATAAATCTAGGAATAACAAGAGATGAATTCAGCAACCGTGCAATAACCACAGCATTGCAAACCTGTTTTTAAAATAGAAGCAAGTTTGAAGCAGTTCAAAATGGTAAAGAATACAATGCATATCAGACCATTCTGAAGCAAAGACAGTTGCATACAAAACTACAGCGCAGAAACAAGTACTGAATTCAGCAACTGTCCAATAATCACAGCATTGCAAACCTGTTTTTAAACTATAAACAAGTTTGAAGCAGTTGAAAATGGTATGGAATACAATGCATATCACCCTTCAGAAGCAGGGACAGTTGCATACAAAACTATGAAACTTGGTTGCGTAGGAGTAATCATGAAAGCTGCTGGCCAAAGCATTACTTACAGCTACTCGTTGCTGGTTCATCCCCCCATTTGCAGTGACCAAAATGTAACCATTATTTCCCTCTACGAAAGAGAAATACCATGTTAGAGCCAGTTTTGCACCACCATAACACACTATTTACTCAAATGTGAAACATCCAAGACATTTCCACAAGGGAGACAGGCAGAAACACACGCCAATGCAGACATCAAGTCAAATACCCACCTGCATAAAAACACAAACACGCACAGAGAAAGTACGTTACCACTAGGATTCCAATCACGATGATCAGCGCAAGGTCTCCAAGCAGAGGCAGGAACAAATGGCTCCTGCCACAACTCTTTTGGCTCATGTTTATTCTGTTCCCATGTTAAATATCAGGAAAAAAAAAATATTAATACAGAACTCCAAAAAAAAAAGAAGAAAATCACAGCTACAAAAGATTGGATCCAAAAAACTCACCACACCAAAACAAGCTATATATTTGGATAACAAGATAAAAATTCGCCAATTCAAATACCTTAGCAAGGGAATGGGCAGCCAAAGCTAACATCCTATCATAAGTATCCTTTCGTGGCATTTTTCCTTTGCCAATCTTTTTCAATCCATCCTGCATTCAAAAATTAAGCAAACAATAATGGGATTTAAAAAAAAAAATACTTAAATTCTCCAAATCATTCACATATTACACAAACTTTACATATCTCTCGTAAATTAAGAAAAATGAAATACAGCAATTAAACACCTTTTTGCTTTTCCAAATTAATATAAAGAATCAAAATATGAACTTTTTAAGCTCAAATCTTCCAAATTAACGACAAATTAACAAACCATAGAATCCATAAAGTCACTCCATTTCCTTCTCCAAGTTCACAAAACATTACTACAGCTATTGTTTTTTTTTTTAAAAAAAAATGCACCTTGATTGAAACTGAAATTGAAGGAGAATTTTGAACAGACATGTCTTTGTTGCCACTGGTTTCATCATCAAGTTGAAGCCTTAAAAGCATGAAGCCATTAAAAATAAAAAACAAACCCACCAAACAAACCAAACCCAGAATTCCTTTGAATTGCTTCTTTCGATACCAAACAACCTTCCCCCTCTCTCTTTTTCTCTTCCATTTGTTTTGCCCGAGTCGAGGAGAATGAGTCGGTAATGAGTGTGGATTGGAGAGGTCAGCTGATGGGGACATGCTAAAAAGGTTGACAACAGAAAAATTTACTCCTAAATTTATTTTAACATTGAGGCACCACAGATGAGGTGGCCTTTAAGGAGTGTAAATCGAGCTGGATGATTGCTATAATTTTAGATACTACAACAATTTTTTGCTATAAACAGCATTGGTTAGAGACAGAGAACATATAGAATCCTGAGATGGTAATCCTATTTGTAGCCTCTTCTTGATGAAAATTTTGCATGCGCCAACACAAACCTCTGAATCATTCCACCTTGTTTTTTTTAGTTTACGGTGAGCTGGAATATATATATATATATATGATTTCCTTTGTGCATTGCCAAGTTGAGAATCTAGCTTAACTGAGAAATGCTAGATTGAATTGCCTTTAGGACTCTGTAATCTTGTTTTTACTTTTGTTACAATGAAGTTCAATAATGCTAATCTTTTCAAAAGATTCTCATATTCAACAAAATTCAAAGTGGATTAGAATGCATTTCTAGTTTGGAAATGGAATTACAGAAACTACGAAATGTTCTGAGATTAAAATGATGCAACTCGGTTTTTTTTTTTAGAGTGATAAATGATGGATTTTCTTCTGACGAGCCTCTTGCAGTCTGAAAAATACCAGGCGAGCGACCAGAAAACGATTTGTTTGGTCCCCAAGGAAATTGCAAAATACCAAAACTTCTTCACCTACTTTCATAAAAGAGTTCGAGAGGCAAGTGGAACAGCCTGTTCATTGTCGTTTTCAAGTTTATATTTTCTTTCATGATCCACATGCGCCTCCATGCTTCAAATGTGCAATGAAAGGAAGAACCCATTGCCTCAATGACTTTGTTTCTGTCTTTCCCCAGATTCCCAACCTTTTTTATTTTTGGTTGGCAGTTTCTGGTGTGGAACAGCATATTCAAATTGATAGTTCAATTGTCTGCAGGTGAAAAATCTTTGCCAAAATGTAAACTTGCGAGGATCAAGTGAAAAATCTTTTATTAGGCCGCATTATATATTGAATGTTACAGCAACATATGGAAAAAGATTTTGGAATACAGGATTTAATCATTTACAGCTAAAGATGAAGTTAAATGTATGCAACTGGAATACAGTATTAAATCACTTACAGCCAAAGATGAAGTTAAATGCATGCATCTCACAATGTTTCGGGCATAATTACATATCTATCTGATCTGATTTTATAGCTTTGTAGCCTCTTTCCTCTTTATCTGTGCGTGTTTTGGTCATCCATCGATCTTTGTATGGTTGTATGCAAAATCGGAAGCTTCATTTCCAAGTTCAAGATGGGCCAAGACTCTCAAAAAGATGAATCTATTGCCTCATGATCGGGGGTTCTATATGCAAATCCTGACTCGTCACTGGATCGCCTCTTGACCACACTGGCCCTTTGCACTAGTCGTACCAATGCTTGCACAACTTCAGACATGGGAGGGCGAAACTCAGGTTCCGGCTATAAAGAAAACAAAAATCATAAGTTGCCCATTTTCAGTTCAGAGAGTGATAATAAAGAAAACTGCAGCCAAAATCAAACAACTCCATGCAACCGTATACATGAGTGTTATGGCCCAAAATCATATCCAAAAGAAATGAACCAATGAAATTAAATGGGAATGCAGGCCATGACACGAATAGGCTCCATATGATGGAGCATATGATTTTAAGTTAAAACGGTTTGCTAGTTAGATAGCCATTCCGGAATTCTTAAAAATATCATGAAAGCTAAGGCTTGGTGCATATCTAGTCTTCTTGTCAGAAAAAAGAGACTTACCTGGACGCAGAGGGCAATGATGTCAGCGAAACGTGAAAGAGACTTTGCAGGATAAATGCCATTTAAGGTAGGATCAACCATTTTTGCCAAGGCATCAATATCATGCAGTTGAGGAGTAGCCCATCTAACAAGTGACTGCTCTGATCTCACCCTCGAACTATTAAACCCCAAAAAAAGGATAAGGGATAAATTTAAACCAAGTTCAAGAATAGCCCCAAAAATAAATGCTTAAACAAGTCTACGAACGAAAGCACAATTGATCAGTAAACAAGAGAAATGCTACCTGTCCAGTGGCTTCCGACCAGTCAATAGCTCTAGCATTACCACCCCAAAGCTGTAGACATCACTTTTTACAGTGTATATTCCTGACAGAGCAAATTCAGGAGCACTATAACCAAATGAACCAACCATCTGTGTTGAAACCTATCAACGTGAATCATACGAGGTCAGTCCCAATGCAACAAAAGGTATGTTAAAAAAAAGTTCAAGAAAGCATGAAGTTAATGAGAGTTTGCAGTGCCTGCACAAAATTATTCACTCTTCCTTTTCCTTTACCTGTCTCTCTGTGTTTGGTGTCAGAGCAGCCAAACCACAGTCTGACAAGTGGGGATTAAGTTCTTCATCAAGTAAAATATTTGCCGACTTCAAGTTTCTATGTACAACAGAAGGCAAGCAGACTTCATGCAAGTACCTGAGAAAACAGGCTACAATTAAGAGAGGATGTAGGCATGCTGTATGATGGAGAGAGAGAGAGAGAGAGAGAGAGAATGAGAGAATTCTAACACCATACACACACACACACACACACACACACATATATAACATACTCTAAAGCACGGGCAGTGCCAAGTGCCACTCTAACACGTGCATTCCAAGATAATGTCTTGCTGCCATCATCAGCAAAGTGCAGTATATCATGCACACTCCCATTTGCTATATATTCATAAACCAAGAGTCGTTGCCCATGCTCCACACAGTATCCTACTAGGGAAACAATGTTTGGGTGCCTCAAGTGTGACATATTTGAAACAGCTTCAAGAAAGTTGTCTTCCTCCTGTAACGACAATGCTGCATTGTCGATCTTCTTAACAGCCATCATCTATATCAACAGAACAGAACTTGATTGCTTAATTATTGCAACAGAGGTTAGCAAAACCTGTAAAGAAAAGCAACCCAACCAGAACACCAAGGGAAGAACTCTCACAGTCATGATGGCTTTATTTTTATCATAATTTATACTTTAGGTCAGAAGAATTTAATCAATGAATTAACCAAAATTTACTAGATAAATGTGAGTCATCATGCACAAAAATTACATGCTCATTGTGGCTAGCAATAGGACCTCTTCAAGTGCATATAACACTGGTAGCTCCATGGACTCGTACTAATACAAATATAGAAACCAGCATGACCATATGAACATAGATATTACTCTATATCCAATGATCTAAGTTACCTTTCCATTAGGAAACTCTCCTCTGTAAACACGACCAAGAGAACCTTCACCAATTAGAAACTCTTGACTAAAGCTACTTGTTGCTGTTTGTAGAGAAGCAACACTGTATGAAGTGGCAGTGATGGGCGACTTCATTCTTTTTATGGATCCAGAATTCCCTTGTAATCTCTCAACCACCAATTTCTCAGCAGGTGGGGGCTTCAGATCCGTAACAGCAGCCATGTTTTTCACCCTTGACTCTTGCATATCTCTATCAACTGGAAAAACAAAGCAGAGCATAAACCTCAGTGGTTAGGATTATTATACAAGAGCTTCCAGCTTCAATCTATTAATTAGGGAACAAAATTTTGAAGCCTGTTGAATGAAGGAGGGGTTCAACATTATATTTTGCATTAATATGCAGACAGACCAACTAATCACAATCTTACTTATTTAGACTATGGTGTCTTAAGGAAAATGAGCTTGACTAATAGCAGGATCAAAAAGCACTATTTTAACTGCCTCTTGGATACCAGTGTTGTAGATACTATGACCCCACATCAAACCAATGGCGCATTACGTCGTCTCATATTCTGAAAATTCAAAAGGTTATCTCAGAAGAAAAAAGATTCAAAGGACAGAAAACCTACTGTCATCTGTATCAGCAGGACGACTTCCCCGGGTAGCTAGAGGACCAATTTCCTTGCTTTTGTGCTTCTTAATGCAAAAGACAAGAGCAAGTAGTGCAATGAGAACCAGAACAACAGAACCCAGGGCTACACCTACAATAGCTCCCACTGAAATTCCCTTATCTGACTGTTCTGGTTGACCATCAGAAGAAGGGGTGACAGGTGCACCAGATCCTGGATGAGTACGGTTTCTGTGAGATTTACCAGGAGGTGGTGGGGTATAAGGTGGCGGAGGTGGAGAAGGACCATTGTCAAAAGAATTTCCATCGTATCTGATAATTATTCAAAGAGCTTATTTAACATATTGCAGAAGTAGAACATGATAAATTTAGCATGGAAGAAACACAGAGCAAAGAAACTTACATAAAGTTTGGGATTAAACTAAGTTCTTGAGGTATCCATCCACTAAAGTTATTGTTTGCAACATTTCTGTTGAAAATATAGGTTGCAATAAGAGCATAGTGGCAGATGACAGAATTAAAACCCCACCATTGCTAAAGGAACTTACAGAGTTGTCAAAGGCAAACCAGTAAGAACATTAAGAGAGCCAGTCAGTTGATTGTTCTGAACATTGCTGCAGCATATTAGAATATCACAAGCCTTTAATCAAACTTTCCAAGAGTTTGCAATCCTTTTCTTTTATTCACAGTATGTTACTAGGTTAATTTTGAATGGAGTCAGCACTCTACTCACAGTGTAGAAAGATTGGACAACGAATTAAAAGAACTGGGAAGATCTCCACTAAAGCTGTTAAAAGAGAGATCCCTGCATGCACAAGCAATAGTAAACATCCAAGAGAACTATTTATTGAAAAGTAGATATGAGCATTATTGTGCTGGAAATGAAGAGTGTTAAAGAATAACATGACAAATGCAGCCCTCATGGTGGGCAATTGGGATACAAGTCACATAAATGAAAAATGTTTTCCTGTTCACTCTCTCTTTAATAAAATTTGTTTCTTCCCTCTTTCCTGATCAGTACTATTTTTCCACCATATTACACACCACAACACCATATTTTAGCTTTTTCCTGCATGCACTCCCCTTCTGTACCATTCATTTATCTCTCGTAACAAAATATATTTCTCTCAAAAAAAAAAAAAGAATTCTACTTCAGCACATCCCTAATCTCCTCAACAGGTTACCTTTATTGAACTTATTGTGTTAATTCGCTCCTTCTTGTATTGTTTGAACAAACAATTTTGTGATGAAAAAAGTATCATAATGTGGCTTTTCCACCATCATGATTCTTTGCATAGTACTAAAAACTCAGTTAACATGTATTTTAATAACAAAAATTCCAAGAACTAAAACTCAAATAACATCTGTTTTGAAGTAAGAAATCTCACATGGTTGCGAGGAGAGAAAGATTAAGGAAAACATCTCCAATTGATTGGGCAAGTGAATTGCGGCTTATGTTTCTGAAACCAAAGATGTTGAATCAGGGAATAATCCAAATTCTGCAATTACTTGACAAAATTTAAATGCATTCCAGCTAAGCCACTCACAGATAATTAAGAGAAACCATGCTAGACATCGAATAAGGAATATTCCCACTCAAGTTGTTTTTGGCAAGATTTCTGCATTATGCAAGAATAGAATGAACACGTTATCAAACAATTCAAATAGATTGAAAACATCAGAAACAATTGACACGATGGAACATTACAAGCTTGTAAGATTCGGTGGTAACTGATATGGGAATGAATCACGAAGGTGGTTGTCACTTAGATCTCTGGCAGGCACAAACAACCAATATCAGCGGCTCAAATAACCAATGAAAGCAGCATAACTTCATCCACCCAAAAAATGAAATAAAGCATTAAATCTCTCACAATGTCCTCAATGACATGAGGTTTGCAAGCAAGTATCCCATTGTCCCGTCAAGTCCTAACCCAGATATCTGACTGTCAACACCAGCAACACTAAACCATTCAACAAACAAACAAACAAACTAAACCACTAACTCAATTAAAAGCATAAATCTCAATGCACGTTCTCACATGGAAACAACAGCTGACCCTTCACAAGTGATCCCTTTCCATGACTCTGCACATGGATCCCCACCATTACTTTTCCAATTGGTTAGCTGTGAAGGACTATTCAGCGATGTGTACATAACTTGTAGAGCTTGAACTGCAACAACAACAAATACTTTCAATCCTCAAAATCAATCAATTTAACCCCTCAAAAAATCCACCGACATAAACCCTTGGTTAGTCCACAGGGAAATGAAAGCAAAAAATTACAATCAAAATGAAATGAGACAGCATTTCAATCATTAGATTAGTCGGGAGAAAAAAGAACAATTTTACTTTCATAAGCTAAACGCAAAAGGTAGAACATCATCTAGCACATTTTCTCGGAAACAAACAGAAAACAAAGAACTAATTTTCAAAGAAAAAAAACAAAAAAAAAAAAGATCATGGTAGCAGTTCATATCTTGACTCTAGCTTCACTCCAACCAAAACAAACCCCAAAAGTCAATAACTTTAACCACACCAATCACCATCAAACCAACCAAAAACAATCAAAAAACCAAATCCCATTAAAAAAGACCCCGAGAAAACAAGAAACAATGCAAACTTTACCATCATTAGCATCAGTGGTACATTGAACAAGCAAGATCAGAACTTTAATCACAGACACAAACAAAAATAACTCAAAGTGCTTCAATGTCATTGTTATTATTGACAAACAGATCAAATTTGGTGTTTCTCTTTTCTGGGGTGTTTTAGTTTAGTCTAGTTTAGAGGCGGTGGTGAGTGGTGACCAGCTTGATCAAGTGAGGCAAAGCTCATGGTATTATAGACTCTGGAGACACGAGAAGCAAACAAGAAGAAGAGGAAGAAGAGAAGAGGGTGTTAATGAGGTGGAGATCACAGTCAGTAGTCAGAGACATTGTCATTAAAGAAAGGGTTTGCTAGAGAGAGAGAGAGAGATTCCAAGCTTGAGAAGGTAATTAAGAGAGAGAGAGGGCCTGTTGACTGTGTGACTCGTTGTAGTTTATGTTTGTGTCGGCGAAAAGGGAAAGAGCTGGAAACATAGTAATTAGATTTTACATGAACTTCGGTGGATCAGCTAAAAGGATTTAAAAATAAATTTGATCCAAATCATACTCCAAGTCATCTATTATAGAATTAACTAGTCAGGCTACTATGAGTTGGAAAAAGAATTTCAACTCGAATTTCGAGTTGAGTTCAATAAATGAAAGTTGAAAAGAAAAATAATTGATACTCTAAGGATTGGCAAGTATTATTTCCGAAATCCGACAATTAACATTCCTAATCAATAAATTTGGTGTTAGATTATTGAGGAGATGTTATATTAAGAGCAACGTTATGTTGTAATTAATAAGCAGGGGCCTGATTTGAGTGACGAACATATTTGTTTTTCGCTCTTAATTTGAGATTAGAGGAAGGTTTTAATTTTAAATCCGAATAAATAATTATTAATATATTCTCCATCAAACGTGTACTGGAGAGTGAATGGAACAGGGTCCTTTTGCTTGTACCTGCGTACAAAAACCTTGTCTTATTAGTGTACATTGCAAAATGCCAGAGCAGTGGAAGAAAAAGGATGCAGAAGAATAGACTGTACAGGATTAAAATATTCATTCCTGGCTGCTTGTTCTATGCTGAAGATTAAGGTCAAGGTCGCCCCCGAATATTTACCATTTACAATAACTCTAAAAGCTGTGGGTAGTCATAATTTATTAAGAATAAAAAAAAATCATTCGAGGTTAATATTTTAAAATATTATCCGGAATAATATAATGTATTTATTTATAATATAAGGGTAAGAAAAATTATAAAAACATTTATATAAAATATTATTTTAAATGACACAATAATAAGAAATTCTAAGTTTATTTTAAAAAACCTCAATGAAAATTAAGGGTATTTTACTTTTCCAGACCGAGTTCTTGATCTAAAAAATTATAGTTTGTTCATTATAATAAACTTGTTATAGTCAATAAATAGAAATAAAAACATCATCAAATCATTATAAAAAAAACAATACAACATGTATAAGATATGACATATTGTGAGTATTAATATTTTTTATTTATACGAGGAGTCTTTCTTACCTAGAATCTCTAAAAAGATATTTAGAATTTTTTGTTATTATAATACTATACAATAAATTCTAAACTGACAAAAAACTTTTCAAACATATCTAGAAAGGATTGTTATATTCTCATAATGAGGGTAAAACATCATTGTAGCTTAATATAAAATTGTTGTTGATTGTTATAGTAAAATTATAATGTTATCCTTGGCTGAAAAAAGATGAAATATTGAGGGTAGGGGTGTTTTGATTTTTTTTTCACCTGCCTTATA
The DNA here is from genome assembly GCA_026413675.1 of Populus pruinosa. Taxonomy (NCBI): domain Eukaryota; kingdom Viridiplantae; phylum Streptophyta; class Magnoliopsida; order Malpighiales; family Salicaceae; genus Populus; species Populus pruinosa. Next base: position 404,555 of record CM048595.1, read on the forward strand.
ATCTTTAAAAGATTTTGCACAGCCTGAAGCTTTCTTAATTTTTTTATAAATTTCTTAATAGTAAAAATATTTATTTATCTTCAAGGACAAAAAAATATTGAGCTTATGGATAAGGGTTTCTCTTAGTTTTCAAATATTTATATATAATGAAAGTATATTTTTAACCTTTAAAAAAACTAAAAATAAACTTTGTATTTTGAGGTATTTTTGTACTTTCGTATGAGTATTTTGTGCACTTGCTATAGTCATGAGAGTATTTTGGTATTTTTTACATTTTATAAGAAATAATTATTAAAAAAAATTATTGGCACGTGTTCAATATGTGTTAGTGAATGAGTGGCATTCGTGTCGTTTAAATGACACATATGATGCTACCCGATGATTCAAATTGATCTTCCTCTGACTTTTTAGATATGTTATAGTGTTCTCTTTCATATAGAGTGGTACAACTTACAATTATCATCAATGGTCGTTTGATTTTTTTTTTTTATCTTATTTTCCTTCTCTTGAAAAATAATATATGACATTATCCTCTTTGTTTTTTATTTTTCAATTTCAATCCTTATTCTTTTAATTTCTTATTTTATTCCTTTTACATTTATAATTTTTTTTTTCTTTTCAATTTAGTCATTCAATTACAATCTCTCATATGTTTTTTTTCAAACAATTTTAGCTCTTATTCTTTTAATTTTTTATTTTGTTCTTACTCTTTTTATATAAGTTTTTTTTTATTTAGTCCTTTAATTGCAATTTCTCATACATTTTGTTTTTTTATTTCGGTTCTTAATTTTTAATTTTTTTTGTGGCACTTTTGTTGAAGTTTTCTTTATTTTCAATTTCATTCCTCAATCAATTTTTTAGTTGTTTTATTTATTTAAGTTATTTTTCAATTCAATTTAACCCTCCGATTAAAATTTTGTATCCTTTTTAAAATATTTTTGTGTGATTGATTTTTTTCTAGTTTCATCTTTTCACATTTAATTTGCTGGAGTTGTTGGAGATTTGACTTCGCATGATCTTATCGTTATACATTAATTTTTTTATTGCTTTTATGATTATATTCAAGTTTTTTATATTGGTTTATCCCAATCTTATAACTTAGATCATGAGTTTTGCATGTTTTTTCTGTTTTTGTTTGATTTTTCAAGATATTTTTCTAATTTATTTATAACTTTTTTAAATACATGAAGTTTATTTTTTAAAATAACAAATATTTATTTTTAAATAAAATTGATGACGTGTTTGGCCTTGCATGATATTTTTCATGGCATGAGGTTCCTCAATGAATTTCATTTGTATTTATCTTTTAAGTTATGAGTGAAGTTTATTTTTTAAAATAAAAAAATATTTATTTTTAAATAATATTAATGATATGTTTGGGCTTGCGTGATATTTTTTATGGCATAAGGTTACTCAATAAATTTCATTTGTATTTATCTTTTAAGTCATGATTTTTTTTAGAATGTAAATTTATCTTTTATTGATTTAAATAAATAAGTTTAATAAACACAATCAGGTGAATATCTCATTTTATGTTATTGAATATCTTGATCTGTATTTATCTCTTCAATTTTTCACTTTTCTCTTGGTTATTACTAATAATTATTTTATTTATATAAATGCTTATTAATTTATTTAATTAGATATATGTATAGATCTTTTATTTTATATTAAAAAATCTTGAATAATAGTTTTTTTAAAACAAATAATTTATAACTAGAGAAGCGCGTGAGTTAAATGCAAAGCATTGCAATATTATTTTTTTAAATTAATGTGAGTGTCAAAGTTAGTTTTTATGCAACACGATATTTTTATAAATTTTAAAATTAATAATTATATAAACTTTCAGTGATCATTGTATAAACAATCAAAAATTTAAATTTAAAATTATAAAATAAAAATTTTTAACTCTAAATTTTTATATTTAACTACCCTCCGGTTAAAGCATTGCAATACTTGGTGTGAAGGGTAGAAGAGGATAGTTGCAGATCGGCTTACCAGCTCCTAGCTAGGCATGGCCCATAGCAGACAGAAAGTGACGACGACAAGGCTAGCAACAGATGATTTGTGAGAATGACTATAATATTTTCACATGTGAGCTGATGCTGCGAAATCACCCTTTTTTGACTTGCCTTGCTTCGTGGCTTTTTAGGAGTGAAATGAGATGTTTGTTCTTTGTCTTGTTCCTTTGCACAGCTGCCTTTCATGAATGATTATCGATCACACTTTATTTCCATGCATTCTTGGAATCGAATAGTGGTGGTGGTGGGGGAGCGAGAGGCCACGGAGTGGTTGCTGGCTGGCTAGAAGAACTGCATGCATTATTAAAAATAAATTTGTGGGTGGTGGTGGAAATGAGCCCTGACATGGGTGAAATCTTGGTAAAGTTGCTAATCATAAACTTCGAAGGAGGAGTGGCGAGGCATGGAGATGTAAAGTGGACTGTATTATTCTCCTGCCCGATCGAGAGCTAATATTTTTTGTGGCTTCTTTTCCAACAGCACTGGCAATTCTTTATTATTTACAAACTAGAATAATCTAAAAAAGTATTTGGAGAGAAAAAGCACATATCCATGATTTGCACTATTCAAACAGTGTAATTTAGCTAGGAATCATCAATTGTGTTCTTCCCCGCAACATCGATCGCAATCTAATAAGTTATGTTCTTTCTTTGACTGTGCTAGTTTTCCATAACAATACATTAGGAAGCATGATTTCGATCTCTTGACAGTCATTTTGCCACCCTCAGGAGCCCAGCAAGACAAAAAGGCAAGAAGAGGAAGGAATCTCACTGGTAAGGTGTACCTAAATATGACCTTCTGTGCCTGTTTAATATTCCAGAATCAAAGATTACTTGCTAATGTCGGAAATCTTATTCTTTTTTTACTTGAATATGAAGGCAAAAATGTGCTTGTGATCTGCCTTAGATCCCTTCTCTAATAATAATAACAATAATACAGTCGCAAATAAGAGACAATCTCACTAGCTAGTTGACCTTATTTGTTAATATATATAGCTATATATCTATTGACAGATCCATGCATGAGACCCTTGTTTATCTTAAAATAACACCAGCTAGGGCATCAACTATATAATTGATTAGCATTTATATATCCTTGGTACGTCCACAAGCACATATCTTCTTTCCATTATGATTTATAATTCAAATCTAAATTAATGTCAATGAAGACACCTTTTTCTTTCTTAAATGCTTGCTTAAATTGTTTATATAAAATCCAACAAAAAAAAAAAGAATTAACAAGAAATTAAAGCATAACTACAAAACTCGATACGGTAGAACTCACTAATTTAAAGCTTTACTTGGGAAATATTTTATTCAAATAATATTGTTTGAATTAAAAAATTAATTATTTTATAAATTTAACAAGTTAACTTGACTAATTTAAAATAAATAGTTAATATTATTAGTATAATTCAATAAAACTAAGGCCAATTTTAAGATTATTATGTAACATTTTATGTGCTGATTAGAAGTTTTATTTCTTTAATAACCATAAGTGTTTAGGCTTGATTAAATTATAAAATTAATAATTAAATAAATTTTTAATAACTGAAATTTATAATACTTCAAGTAATAATCTTCAATAACAAATCTAAAAACTGAATAACTAAAACAAGAGTTGCTGATCAGAGGTCTTGCCAAGTCTCTCAGTTAGTAAGAAGCGTCTAAATCCTAGAATTAGTCAAGGTGGTGCTAGCTCCGTCGGCAAGCTACCACGAGAAAGGGTCCATTTTTGGAGGTCTCTAGTCTCATCATTTGATTTAGTAGTTGTCATTATTTGTCACCCACCATTGGCTTCTCGGGCCCATTAATTAATATCTTTATTATATATTTGTAGCAGGTCATGGAGGTGGACGACGCCTTTCTGAAGTGATTGGCTCTGCCTAGCCCTTCCTCTCTGCATCAAATTTGGCATCCTATTATTCTTTTTCAATGATAGACATCACGGGAGTTAATTAAATTGATATTACAATATAATAATTAAATCGCTTGTGTGTTTATATTAATTCAAAGGACCACATTGATACGTGACTCGTGCATTCTTTGAACGATGTTGTGGACATTATTCTCAGCTCGATGTCTATGTAATTAATAAAATAGTGCCGAGTATTTCTCACAATTCCCTGTTGTTTTCATTTATTTCTAAAATAATATTCTGTTACTTCTAAAAAAGAGAATGATACAATTTACTTCACAGCTAAACTAGTAGTGATTATAAATTATTAAACAGGTTCCTTAAATGAGCCATAAAAAAATATATACACTCCCTTTTAATTTAGCTAATTTATGCTTGTGAGCTTATGGTTACAGTTATTTTTTATAAAAATATTTATATAATTTTTTATGTTAAAATATATGTTAATAATATATTTTTTTATTTTTTAAAAATTATTTTTAATATCAGCATATAAAAATAATTTAAAAATATTAAAAATATATTAATTTGAAGTAAATAAAAAAATAAAAAAATTTAATTTTTTTAAAACCTTTTTTTATATATAAAAAAAACAGAGAAGCCTGTCTATATATACATCTATTTTATATATATATATATATATATATATATATATAACAACAATAAACAAAAATCACGATAATGACTTGTGAAATTAAATTAAGCCTGCTGTCGGTGATAAATTTCCATCGAGATCTTCCACCACCCAATTCAAAACAGTGTAGAAACTCAATGTTTTCAACTGTTGGACGGTGACCAAGAAATTTCATTTTTTTCTTTTTTTGTTTTTCATGAAAATGACATCAAAATAATTCATATCATGCACATTTAATTTGATCTCCTATTATAATCTCTCTTTTTTTAATCGAAGTGGGGTGATGATTGACACAGTACCACTCAGTAATGATCGCTTTGGACAATATTATGCAGGGAGAAAGAGTTGCTAGCAAGGCTGGCTGGAGGTGAAAGAAACCATGTTTATAGTAAACTACAAGAAAAGGGCATAATTAAAGTGACAAAAAACTTTATATTATTCAACCCTTTTTCAATGCAACGAGGAGGAGGAGGAGGCAAAAGAATCCTACCAGTTGGCAAAAGTCTGTCACTTTCTTGAGTTTCAAGTAAGATATCCATTAGAACTCGAACAGTACCATACTCTCCCTGGGCTAGGCAAGAGAATTCTACAAATAGTTTCTTGTGAATTAATATATGATAATTAATACAATTAATTAAGTACAGATTGATTGTTTGACCATGAATCTTCCATCGAAGTTATCAAAAAGAGGAAATGAGAAAGGAGCTCGTTGATCAACATATTGCTTCGTGGCTCAGCAAGTTTTATTTTTAATAAATTTAATTTGAGATTTGGTTAAACAACCTTTCACAAACCAGATTGATAAATTTAAAAGAAAACTGGGCTGCTATAAAAGTTATGCACTAATATTAATGTCAATGAGCAGTCAAGTAATTAATTACTATAGAATTATTAAGAACTTGTTTGTTAATGTGATTATAATTATTTTTTAAATAATTTTTCGTGTTAAAATATATATTATTGATTTTTTTATTTTTTAAAAAATATTTTTTATATCAGTACATTAAAATAATTTAAAAATACTAAAAATATATTAATTTAAAATATTTTTTTAATATTTTTAAAATAGCAATAATAACAATTTAATTGCGTGTAGTTCTTGATTACACATGCAATACATGTTTTGTCCGCTATCCACCACCTTATTTTAAGTAGTCCACATGTAATTTTTTTTTTTTGAATAATCTTGGAAGCTCATATTTCTTATGCAAAGGCCATTGACCGCTTTGTTAGTGTTTGATTTTTTTTTTATAATTTATTTTTAAAGTATTTTTTAATTAAAAAAATATTAAATTGATATTTTTAGATTTTTTTGAATAATTTTAATATGCTAATATAAAAATATTATTTTAATATATTTTAAATTAAAAAATACGCATCCTTCAACACAATTCTAAACCCACATTAATCTACTAAATTTAAGAGGTGAATTTATTATAATAATTATTATAATAAGACGATAGAATTTGCCAAGATATATTTGAACTTCATTTTTTTTCTTAGTTTTAAAAGTAAGAGTATTTTTATATCACACTGAAACTAAATCTCTTACCAACTAAATCCTAAATTAAAAGCTCTCTTCGTGGACGCTGGTGTTGAATTAATGAAGGGAGGACGATCCACTTATCAAACAAACTGAATTATAAGGGAAGAAAACCTCTTTGCTTTTTTTTTTTTCAATTATAAAAAAGTATCTTTAGATTAACTTTCACGTATTTCGTGTTAATTTTTAAGCTAACCATTTATATCCAAGCTAGTAAATTTTCTCAATAGACTCCTGTTTGAATTGTTATGGAGATCATTCCAATCTATCAATTAGATTAATCGTCCGAGTGTGAAAACCTCAACAATTAGTTATTGCCTGGAGATTACTTTTGCAACAAAATAAATGGTGTCGAGGAGACGCACCAGAAAAAAAAATGGTGGAAAGGAGAAGGAATTGACACAAAACGTTTGGCCCATGTGCTTGGCATCGGATCTGTAAGATTTTCGAACATTAAACTCACACAGATTCAGAAATGGCCACAACCTAGCCCCAGAGAGATTGTTGGCCCAAGTTTAAATTCAGATGGCATGTGTCTTGATTTTACTAAATGAATTGGCCCAGCAGCACAGCACACAATCAGTTCCTAATCAACAAGCAATAAAGCTACAGAACAACGTTTTAGGTTCTTGAACATTATAACGACACACAGAATTTTATGGTGCTCAGGATAAGCTTCACGTATTTTGAATTCAGTAAACAAGTACCAGAGATCAGAATAGTAAAGGAAGTGTCAACGATCCAGTGTTCATGAAAAATCACAGCATCTTCCATCTTGGCAGTCAGCAGCAATCTCAAAGACACTGCAGGTTCAGTTCATATTTCAAATTCTTTAGAGAGAGAAGTTATACGGCATGATCAAGAAAGATGGTGTTTGTTTAGGAGCAGTTTACAAGACAATCACAAGAAGTGTCTTTAAGATAGGAGATTCATGGAAAAATCATTAACAGCAGAACAACTCTCAGATCACTTTTCTCCTAAGATTATGTCTTGGTCTTAGAATTATTTTTGTTAGTGTTGCAATTAGTCTGGCTTAAGAACTCAGAACACGTAAGTCAGAGATAATCTCCTTCAAGACGGAGGACTGTCCTGATTGCGGAAACATGGAAAGGCACTGTACTCCCATAAATAGGCAAAAGCACTGCTCAAGAGGAAAATACGATATGCGGTTTGGTGCTCATCATCATCTCCTGCTGCATCATCGCCATAGCAGCTGCTGGATACTGCATGGCTGCCATCCATTGTTGCTGTTTTAAAGGTCCCCCAGAAATACTCGCCTTCGTTTATTAACCTCAAGGGTTCAGTATCAGCTGGGACCTGGAGGTTTGCTGCCTCTAGGTCTCGAGTTTAAACTTTAAAGTCGCCTCTAAATAATTTTGAAAAATTTAATAAGAGCGGAAATAATATAACGAGGTCCAAATTGACAAATAAAAAAAGTATAAGGATCAAAAGTATTTCTTTCCATCTACATACAATGAAGAAGCAGACAAGTCAAGCTAGCCATTTAACTGGCGCTTCTTCGCCGCGAGTTATATTTTTTTTTTAGAAAAAATACTAGGTATAAATATAGATTGCTTCAAAGTATTTTTTTTACATAAAAAATTAAAAAATCTAAGTAATTATTTAATTAAAAAAATTGATAATTATTTATATAAATAAATACAAAATTGTTAACAATAACTAAAAAACAAATAGTAAAAATAAAACATTCAACTGATTGTATTTATTAAATTTATTTATTTAAATAAAAATAAATAAATTCACGTTAAAAAAACCAAGACTTAAACAATAAGTAAAAATTAAACTATCATAATAAACTTACATCATAAAACATATTACAAAAAGCCTAATATATCAACAAAATATAAGGAATAGACACATATCAATATAATAGAAAGATATATATATATATATATATATATATATATATATATATATATATATATATATATATATATAAAGATACAAAAAAGCCTTGAGAGAACTTGACAACCAATTCAAGTCAACAAATCAAACCATGATCTAGAACATAAAATTTGGATGACCTCATAAATAAAACATTAAAAACAAATAGGGGTAAAAAGTTATTTGAAAAATAACTCTTTAAAAAAAAATCAAAGTTGAATCGGTTTAATATTTTATATTTATAACTTTGGTCATGAGATTAAGGTAACCTTGTTAAAAGTAAATCCAAAAAAATAAAAAACAAGATTCTTAATAAAAAAATTTTGAAGGATGAAATTGAAAAAAATCAATAAAAACAATAATGCAAAACAAAATAAATAGCAATTAAAAGAATTGAAACTAAATTCAACATAAAAATTAAATATTCAGGGATGAAACTGAAAATAATTTAAAAAATAGTAATCATAGGTATCAGGACCAAATATAACATAAAAATTAAATGAATATAAATGTTTAAGAATGAAATTGAAAAAAACAAATCAATTAAGAAAATAATTTAAAAAATAATAATTAAAATAATGAGAACTAGATTCGATAAAAATGAACAAAATCAAATAACTAGGGATGAAATCAAAAATAAAATTTAATTAAAAATAATTAAAATAAATAAAATAATTGCAATTAAAATAAAAATAATTGAATCAAAAGAAAAAAAATTAAAGGGAAAATATAACTTTTTATAGCCTAACACACAATTTGAACAAGAGAAAAAAAATTAACGTCAAACCGTACCTAGCACGCACTATTTAAAGATAAAAAAAAATATTAAAACAAATCTAATAATAAAACATAATTATAATTCAAATCACTAAAATCAACCACGTATACCTCTCAAAAATATGCCTCTCAAAAATATGCATCAATAGATTTTGATCTTAATTTTTATATTTGTGCAAAAATAAAAATATTTTTAATATTAAATAATAATAACAAAAAAATTATTATAAAATTACAAGAAACTCCATAAAACCAAGAATAACAATTTTAAATGGTAAAGGTAATGGAGCAAACATACTATTTATTAATTTGTAAAAAATATAAAAAAATATTTAGGACTTAACAACAATAATAAAAAAAACCATTATAAAATTATAATCAAATCATGCTAATAAATTTTAATGGTAAAGATAATAGAGTAATTAAATAATTTATTAAAAAATCAAAATTATTATAAGATTTTTGGATTAAAAATCCTTATTGTTAATTTTATAAGGGCAATATAATAAATAAGTGTACTTTATAAAATTAAAAAGATATTAGTGCCCCTTAACAAATAAAAAATGATGACTTCACTCTATGTAAATATCATTTTGTCAATTAAACAAAGCTTTATGAAGGATAAAATAATAATTTTGTTGTAATCGAGATCTATTTTTACAATGGATTGGGGTTCAATAGGTTTTTTAGTTAATATGGTTAGTTCGTGGAAAGCAATGCGTCACCAATCAACAACTAAGGTCAAACTGCAGCCTTAACTGTCTCGAAAGGCATTTGTTCATACTGAAATTTAGGGAAAAAAACTGTAATTATAATATAAATAAATGAACAAGAAGGGGTTATCGATTTTAATGCGAACTAAAATGAGACCCAATAATGACCCATCCAAGCTCTCTTCTTTCTCGCCTTCTCTATCTGTAAGTAATTTTGATTTTTTTTTTGTTTTAATTTATTGAGAATTTTGTTTTTAATTATCGTTGAGTATTGCAAATACTTAATTTATTTGTTTCAAAAACAGAATGGGATTAACCAAATGATGACTGATCCTCCAAGAAATCAACGGTCCACTGATGATTCACGCAGCAACTTCAGTGCTTCTGGGAATCTTTACGAGAGGTCTTAATTTTATTTATTTTTTATGTTGATTGTTGTTTTTTTATTTTTATTTTTAGTGGGATTTGATTATTTTATTTATTTATTTATTTATGATGATTTTTTTTATTATTAGTGGGATTCGATTGTTTTTTTATAATTTAAATATTTTTTTTTGTTATTAATTTATATTATCACATTGATTTATAGGAATTTTGATATAGTGAAGGACTCCATGGGCTTGGCGATATCGCTGAACAAAACTGAATCTTTGGATGTTGTCCTTGATGATTTCTCACAGGTAGATATAGATATATAAAATTAAGAAATTTGTGATCAGTGTTTTTGTTTTATGTACAGATTTGAGGATTGTAAACTCTGTTTGTGTTTGTGTGACTTTTAGGGTTATTTTAGTCTTTCCAATGAAAATCGGAAGAAATTGGTGATTGTGCTTGCCAAAGAGTATGATCTTGATAGGATTCAAGTTCGTGAATTATTGAAGCAATATCTTGGACTTGAGCTTCGCAGTGGTGAGGTTTTTGTTGGATGTGTTCCTGTTGTCATGTTTGTGTTGAGGTTTGTATGGATGTTTTGTGAGATTGACGGGTGTAGATGCTGAGTTTCAGGTGATGAAGGTGAATTGAGTAATGTTGATGACGAGAACATGTTTTCTGCTTTCTATCGGATTGAGAGAAACTTGAGACAAGCTCTTAAGCCAACGTACAATGTTCTTTTTGAACGACTTAATAACTATACTGGTGGATTGAAGTTCTTGTCACTACTTCGAGCTGATATTTTGTCTTTTCTTGGGTAAGGTTGTGGCTTTTTCTGCATATTTGCATGGATTTTCTGTTTTGATTTCGATGTGCTCGGCATGACTCGAGTCATTGAAAGCATATATTTATTAGAAACTTATATGAAAAAATGGAAGAGAGAATGATTTTGTTTACCAACTTTAATGTTTTTGCATCTCATTTTGATTGTCTTTTGAGTTTTTAGATGTCTGTGTGTAGAAGTAGCCACAAACACTGTTGTCAAAGTGCTGCAGCTTCTACCTTTTGATGCATTAATGTTTCACTTCCATCAGTCTTACACAATTTCATTCTCCATCCAAGGAATTGGTTCTTTTTACAAGGTCTTGCAAATTAATTGACAGTTAGAATGCATCATTTTTTTTCTTGAAGAAGAACTTTTACCAATCATTATTGTTAGTTTGTTACTGCTGGCATTAAGTTTTAATATATGCTAAATTAGTGGTATACCGATAGCAATATATGGTGATGGAATTCAGAATTTCGTTAGTTGATTCTTTCTGTGTGCAGAGAGGAAAATATTGCCTCACTGCGAGCATTAGATTCCTGCTTAAAGGAGAAACTTAGTACTTGGCTAAGTCCAGCTGTGTTGGAGCTTCATCAGATTACGTGGGATGATTCTGCTTCTTTGCTGGAGAAAATTGTGACTTATGAGGTATGTTTCTTTAACCTGTCCTGCACTACTAATGGATCTAATTGTTTCCTTGTCTGGGCTGTGCATATTCTAATATTGCTGTTTTGTCCAGGCAGTGCATCCAATCAGCAATCTTTTGGATCTTAAAAGAAGGTTGGGTGTTGGCCGCCGTTGTTTTGGATATTTCCATCCAGCAATACCAGGTTAGCAAATCTTTCACTGCCTGCATGGACAGTGCAGTTCATTATCCTTTTACCTAACCATTTGGTTAGTGTTATTCATACATGTGATAGAAAGTTTGTACCTCAAAGCCTTGGTGCAATTATTTGGCTTCCATTCAAATTGATGTAAGGTAGTAAATGTTCGATAAAATGTTTCATATCCTGTACATGTCATTGGGAATTTTTTGATGGAGATTAACCTCACCAATGTGAGAAAGGCAGATGCCTCATAAATAAAAATGGTGTTGATTAGGGTCTTTATCAGTGAATTTGGAGTGCATTTATTGAGTTAAGATCTTAAATCTGTCATGAGCAAATTATAAAAATTGTTTACCAGAAATCACAGACTTGATTAACAAATAATGAATTGGAGTTATAGATTGCTTCTACTTTTTTTTAAAAAAACATTTCAACAGAATTTTTAACTATTTATTTGCTGTGGTCTAAATCTTGAAATTCTTTTAGGCGAGCCCCTTATTTTCATAGAAGTTGCGCTTCTGAAGAATGTGGCTCAGACAATACAGGTTCATTTCACAAATTGAAATTTATATTTTTTGTTAGGACATTGCTGACAGTTTCTTAAAATCTAACAGGAAGTTTTGTTGGATGTTCCTCCCATACCTGAACATGAGGCTGCTTGTGCATTATTTTATTCTATATCGTCAACTCAGGTAAGAATAATTACTTCTACCTATTCTCTCTTTGTTTCAGATTGAAGGCATGTGTGGTTGCAAAGATTTGGTTTGACAAGCCATGTGATGTTTGATTATCAATTAGGGAATGTATAAAGTCAAATAACCTACCACACCATGTATTTCTGCTCCCTTTTTGCTTGAGCCTTTGCCTTTAGTTGAACTATACTTTCCAGAATGTTTTTGGTGAGGGCAACTGCATTATTTTTTACCTACCCTGGCCTTACAAGGAAGCTTATTCTTCTTTTCCACTGATGTGCCCTGTAGCAATTGCTGTGTTTTGTTTACCACATGCACCCTTTACTGATGAGGATATGGACATGGCGGTTGTAAAATAAAGTGTTTTTTTGGTGTGCACTTGTATTTACTTGTGACAGCTATTGTTTATCCATAACAGAGTGTTGAACAACAAACTTTGATTATCTGCTTCCTTTTTACCTGATTACATACTTACAGAAAGTTAACAGCCTGGTTTGGCAGGGATCAATCTAGGGAAGTTTCTTATTAAACGCATGATTACATTGGTGAAAAGAGATATGCCACAAATATCTGTAAGTACTTTTTCATTCTCATTCTTATAAAATTAAAAAACTGGTATCTTTATTGAACAAACTTTCCTGTAAGCATTGTTGCTTCATTCGGTTGAAGCATGAATTTTTTTTTTTTGGCATAAGCAACTTGTGTTGCTGGTATGAAGCCTACCCTCTTCACTCGTTTTAAGTCCTTTGATATTAGTTGTTTTATTGGAAAAGAAGTTACACTGATCTTTGCATTTTCTGGAATCTGGAATGCCATGGTTAATTGAAGTCTTTTGTCTTGTGAGATTCTATTAGTTGCTGACATTTTTCATTTATTTTACAAAGACATTTGCAACTCTAAGCCCAATCCCCGGATTCATGCAATGGTTGCTATCTAAGTTGGCATCTCAATCAGTAATTGCTGAAGTTGACAACATGGAACAACCAACAGGTGGATCTGGCTCCGCTTTTCAGGAGAACTTGCTTGAACCTGATGAAGAAAGAATGCTTTTGAATTCTGCTCCGTAAGTTTCTATTTGTTATCTGTCTCTTTGAATTTTGGCCATTCAGCAGTTCTTACCCCTAACAGAGTCTGGAACCTCATATTTTCCCCCCAGTAGCATCTGGAATACCATTCTTTAAATACAGCCTGCTTCCAAATTTTCCTTTTTTTTTTTCTTGCTTCATTCACCCCTAGGTCATGCACAAACCATTAATCTTTTCTAAACCATAATTTCCTTCGTTTTTTTACCGACGGAACACGTATGAGACTGCTAATTCCCTCACCCAGTAACTCATTTTTTCACCTTTTTACTATCTTGCTTTGCTATTTTCTGAATGAAGCAGATCCCAAAGAGCCTAAAACTTGTTCTTTCACCGATTTAGGCTCTAAATTGCTTAGTAGGTTTTCATAGTACACAAAACACATACACAGAGTATGCAAATATGTCATGCTTCTGATAGTTCAGGATGATCTGAATCCCTGTAACCTAATAAGTTTGTACCTTCTTATGTCTTACACAATAGTACTTTGTGTCCAATGAAGCTGCAAGTACCTCTTTGAACAACATTGAAAGTTTGCAGGTCTGGTCCCCAGCATATAAAATATGGATACATGATCCTTGATGCTCTCTGTTTTCCTCAAAACTCTAAAGCTTCTGTGCACAACCTCTCCATTGTCCTCTTGGACTAATCACGATGATACTATTACGTTTCTAAAAATACGACCAGTTATAAACTTACATTACGGCATTGCTATAGGCTGGATAACACACTTTTACCTGTAGGGAGACTTGTGCTGGAAAAAATGGCATGGAAGTGATGCTAAACTTGCTGACATCCGAAAACTATGAGTGGATCAGTTCAGCAGAATTACTTTCTGCTTTGAAGCCCCCTCTAATGCGGCTGTGTGCCAGGTAAGATAACCTTAACATTCAAGTCAAATTAAAGTGCTGGCCAGGGGCTTTGAAAAACACTCACTAGTTTATTTTTCCAACTGAAAATGTGGAAGGGACCAAATTCTCATGAGGCACTGCACTTGACGCATTGTATGATACTAATTGCGATTATAAATTTCTCTTCCTTTGGTACGAGGAACACCTATTCATAATGTTGTTCCATTTGTTTCATCAAAATGATAGGGCATTGCCGGAGACGTACTTATATTTCTCAGTTCTGTTGTTGCATAAAGCTTATTTTTCTTCATTTTATGAAAGTATTTATAGATTTTGGTTCTGTGGATATAGGTACCTTCTCCAAGAGAAGAAAAGAGGAAAAGCTCTAGATTCCGTGGCAAATTTTCACTTGCAAAATGGAGCGGTATAGCCTAAATTTTGTAAATTAGTAATTGAATCACTTATAGCAATCACATCTACTAGCTAGCCTGATTTGGTTTCTCAATATATTATATATTGGTTTAATTGTTTCATCATGGATCGATTTAGAAGCCTATAGATTTAGAGTTTGAACATGCTCGTGTTGATTTCATGTTGTTAACGACTTGAAAGTTGGAAAGCTTATAAACAAAATGATCTCCAAGTTGAAAACTTTTCTATACTAAAATTATATATTTCAATGTTTAACAGATGGTTGAAAGATTAAATTGGATGGCAGACCGGTCAGAGAGAGGACTTCGTCAAAGTGGAGGTATCATGGTGAACTACGTGTACAGGTGACTCTTCATAAAACCAACAGTATTTTCTGATTGTGCACGATTCACCAAAGGAAAGGCTGCTTCCACATACGATACTCATGGTCTGGATTAGATCTAACCTCTGAAGCTCAGATGCTTCAAAACCCCTCACTTATCCATTTCAGGCGTGTATCACCATTCATACTTGACCAATACTTTCAAATACATGTCAAATACTACTAAAATGTATCCAAAATTAATAAATACTTTCTAGAATTGACATATTAACCTATCTGTATCATGTCATATCCGTATCCATGTCTGTACTTCCTTGGCTCTAAGATTTGACAGCTTTTTCCTAGAAGACCTGTCCCTTAATTAAAGCAATAACAGTAGCTTACCTAGTTAATTTTTCTGCTGACTCCTCATCGTTATTGAACTTTGCTAAAACAAAGAATTGAAATTATGGGCAATTTTTTGATGGATTTGTGGCTTGATAATTTTTTATTCCACTAAAGTTTCAACCACACACAAATGACATACATTATTGAAAATGACTTGCAGGGTGGAGTGCATAGAACAATATGCTCAGTCATATTTCAGCGCTGGGCATATACATGCTTCAAGTGATATTCGCCACTATATCAGGGTAACATGTTTTCCATGCATAGTATGATTCTGCATTTTCTATTCGACTCTGCATATTCGAAAAACAAAAATCCCCTTTCATTTTGTTTACCACCTCTGATTTGGCTATTGTTTGCAGGCACACAAGGAACCTGAGGAGACCACCATAGCTTAGCTTTGCGGGATAAAAATGCAGTATATAATTTTGGTTCCAGTTTAGCTATATCTTGCACGTGTAGATTACTAGAACGTGTTCAAGGAAGGACAGTTTTGCTCAATTTATGGTATTGGATGAGCTTTGATCACACAAGGCTCGCAAAGATGCCATACTTGTTCTGGATTCGACCTAGGACATTGATGTTATTACCACGGTATTCCTGTAACTTTCTATATATTATTTTCGAATCTCCCTGTAATATGAAACTAAAAACCAATAAACTGTCTGCATTGTACACAGATGGAACACTAGAAAGCATTACAATAAAAACATCTTTAGTGTAATCTTCGTTAAACGTTTATATATCACAATAATTTGGCCTCAAACGCTTCATTCTGTGACTGAGCTATAGGACTTTAACCATTTGAGAATAGTGAAAACAGCTTGAATCGGAAGGACATTTCTGTTGCATAAAACAGGTATGATGGTGTGATAAGGCAGAACATCGGATCGATTCAGACACACAAGTGCTGGGGCGTATATAGATTGATCCCTTCTCGTTTTCTACTGTATGCCTTGTATCTACAACATAATCTCACATCTGCTATCTGTAAAAAAGTAGCAAAAAGAGGCAACACAACCACAAAATGATGAAAAAAAATTCATCCATTATGATTTATCAATGAGAAGCATCGGAGACAAACTGAATTCTGACCTTGACTGATAATCTCTTCATGTTGTCCCTTCCAAAATCGTTATTACGGTATGGAGATCGAACCTACATCAACACGCCATAATTTAGATCATTGTTTGCTTAGCATTTTGGATAAACAATGAAAATGTGAAGAACCACAATTAATATGCTAACCTCTTAAGATTCGTAAAGTTGTAATATGGACACCATGTGATGATTTAATCATGGGATTTGGGCACATTTTAGAGAAAAAATTTTCTGCTGTTAGAGATCAATGATTAAGAACAAAAAATAGAACATAAGAACCAAATGGAGATTTGTAGTCAGCATCACCCAAACCATGGATCCTAATTTTTTTACTTGTTAGAATATCTAATGAAATATATATAAAAAATATTCAATAATAAAATATGAATTAGAGCTATAATTTTGAAGACTTTTTTTGGCAAAACTCTATCTCTTTTTATGCTCCTTTTTTTTTTCCTTGTTGGTTCGGTTGTGTCAGTATCTTTTGCCAAAAAAAAAAAGAGGTTTTCTTTGAATTTATCTCATCATCGTAAGTCTGTCTTTATGGAGTTAATAGAAAAACAAATATATTTTCTTTTTTGATTCATCTCATGCACAATTCTTTGTTTAATCAAATACATATAAAATCTCTATCGTGTGAACATGAACTTGAGGCTTTTATTTTAGAACCAGATTGAATCTTGAAAATAATGCACTGAGTTCAACCTCTACTTTATAGAATAGGAAAAAAAGAGTTTGGAAATTACTTCATGCAGTCTTACATTAATGCATGTTGACTAGTCTCCTGAGCTCTTCTTAATTCCAAGTCCTTTCCATTAAATTTTCCTTTCGGAAATGAAATATGCCTAAAATATTGGGTCCCATATCAAGTTGATTTTTTTGCTGGTCTCTCCATAAACAGCTCTCAGGTCAAGCAAAAGTTGCAGAATTATGATATCAACAACAATGGAGGAAAAACCAAAAGAAACTAAAACGCCAATGACAGGCTTTGCGTCAATAAACGACGACCTTTTCCAAAACATACTCAAACGAATACCAGCTTTATCCTTTGCATCAGCAGCTTGTGTAAGCAAATCATGGAACCGAAATTGCAATCAAATCCTCTATAAACCAAAGCTTGCCTCCGCTTTTTCTCTCAATCCAGTCCAAAAGGTTTGTCGGGTCTTCAAAAAAACCCAACAGAAAAGCCATCACTGTACTGTACAGTCTCTAACTTGAATAGAGTTTTTGTTTCTGATGATGTTCAAACAGGTTGCATTAGAAGAGGTTGTCAATAAGGTTCTCTCGGAGCCAATTAGACCCCAGTTTGCCATTGCAAATGTTATTGGGAGTGGAGTTCATTTGAGTGGAATACTCGATTTTGTAAGATTGAACATTAACTGCAACATCAACCATGTTCTTGTGGATTTTCTTCTCTTTTTTTGGTGTTTTTGTTAAGTTAATGTCGGATTACCTGTACGGTTTGTGTTATAGCTAGCAGCAAAACTTGGTTCCAAAACTCCAATTATCGTGTCTTGTGCTGGTGGAATCATGGGAAGAGATGCTGTTACTGATGAATATAAAGAGGTCAGCACTGTAACATTCTTTTAATTGCTTGCTTTTGTTCTTTCTAAGAGACATGAAAGAATGCATTAGTGGCTTCTTTTCAAAAATATGTAGGTTATGATAGAAGATTTTTGGGTTGATGGTGCATCAAACTCAAGCTTTGGTATCATGTTGTCTGTGGGATTTTTACCAGGACTAAAAGTTGATGCCATCCCGCTGCTACGACCAAGAAAGGTAACAAATTATGCAACCAATTACCCTTCGTTTAAAAGATGATGCTCTTAGTTGTTAGTATCCAAGGATAGAGTAGACAAACACAAAAAGGACAGAAACATGTTTGGTTGGAAGGATAGAAACAGACATAAAATAAATCTGTTTCTAGTGCAGTTTTGAAGTGAATTCTGTCATTTTAAAACAGGAAAGACAGGAGGACATGTCCCATATGTCCTCACTATCTCTATCTTTTCTGTCTCAAATTCTAAGTTTGGATGGCTTGTTTAAGATCGGATCGAGAAGTCTTCTAATCTTAGCGTGCAAAAGGTGGTCCGATAATATCCTTACTGTTAAAACCTTGGAAAAAATCTTAAATTGCATAATCGGTGAGCCATAAAAGTATTACTTGAGGAAAATACATAGACCTTTATGTATTTGTTGACAATAAGCTAACTAATCTTGAGTATTTTTTCTGAAATGGTAACATCAGGCACGGGGAGTGGCGATGGTTGATAAGTTCGTGATGGATATTAGGAATTATGCAGCTTTAGTATCTGATTCCACATCACCAAGTCTGATTATAATGTTTGGAGTAAGCTAATTTTTTTCTTATTTTCTTGCAAATATCCTTGTATTTCTTCAGAAAGTTTCTTGCTAAGATGTGCCTTAATTCATGCTGATACAGAGCGAAAAAACTGACCAGAAACCTGTAATGGAAAAGCTGGGTGAGTTTTTCTCAACCAAAATCCTTGGCCTAGATTTTTGTGACTGAAAAGCTGTAATGAGAACTTTTGTGCTGCTATAGAGCGAAAAAACTGACCAGAGTCCTTGGCCTATATTTTTAAAATATTTGCCAGACATGATAAACTGTCGCGCATCAATCTACTATATTGCTTCTTGAAGTTGATAATGCATTGTGTGTTGCAGATCATGCCATGTCGAGGGAAACAATTGTTGTCGGCGACGAGAGAGCTCAATTCCTGTACAGAAGTGGCATAGAGTCAAGAAATGTCTATTATGGGAGCGTCGATCAATATTTTTCTGATGCAGTTGCTCTTGTATTTGCAAGGGATCAAAACAGGCCTTCTGGTATTTTAACTCTATTCATCTATGTTCTTGCAAATAAAATAGATAGACAATGTACTAGCCTTTTCTTGATCCTGATCAATCTGGCTTAATGGCAGGCACAGGGGAAATCCATTTCCATTCTGTATTATCAAGTGGTGTTTCTGCAATAGGTCCAAGGTTCAAGGCAGTTTCTGCCAATGAGATGGAATCTGAGACAGGTCTTAGTACATGGCTTACTGTCAGAAGAGAAGGAGGACAAGAGATTCTAGGTGGTCAGAGGATTATAGATGATGTCAACAATGAGGTATGATATCTAGTCTTTTGGAAAGCCATGCTTTAGGCATCTGGTGTTTTCCTATGGAAAAATGATTTGTAGACAGTGGATTTTTTGGGAACATTGTATAGTTTAGTCCCTGTCATTTTTGAAAAGAAGAAAAACAGTTCATTTAACGATTTTGTAATTAGGCCCCTTTATTTTGAATTTGCTTAAAAAAAGTAATAATTAAAAATAAAAATGCAAATTTTGAAAAAATTGAGGATTGAAATGAACATTTATCATGACTTAATATGATAAGATTTGATCACTTTAATATATTGCATTCGAGATAAAATGTACTGTACAATGCAAATTCTATACTGTCTAAAGACAATAACACATAATGTAAATTCTCTGCCACTCTCCTTCATTCTTGCATGTTGCAAGCCACTTCTGCTACTATATATGAACATCAAGTTCTTGAGCTGTCTACTAATTAGTGTCCTATTAATTATCTTGATTCTTAATTAATTCAGTACATCCTTTCGTTGTTGTTAGTTTTCTGTTGTATTTATCTCTTTTCTGAATTATAATTTAATATGTTACAGTTGGGAAACCAAACTAAACTGTTCATTGGAGTTTCTGAACAAAGAAAATGCTTTGCTGGGCCAGAGAAGCCAAGACAGATGAGATCTCTTGCTTTCCATGAAGTTATGGGGTGAGTGGTTGAACTCTCATCTTCTATTTTTGCCTTGTATTTTTCATGCAGTAGTTTTCCATGTACTCCAAAGAATGTGCAAAACTTGAAAAATTGCAGAAGTTACGGATATTTTCCGTCTTGATCACCCCATTAAACATAAGTCTTGATCAGTGGTATTTGTCATTACCATAGCCATAAATTAATTTAGAAGCTTTTTTCCTTTTTTTGATTTAAGACCATTTTCAAAGATTCTCTTCTCATTGAGATAGTTGCTTGTCAACAGTGGAGATGAAGAGCACCTTTTTGTGGATGGAGTTGGCATAAAAACTGGAGACTACTTTCATCTTTACCATTCAGATCCAAGCGCCGCTTTATCTTCATGTAGTAATATCTCCAAGAATTTCAGAAACCTGAAGCTAGATTGGAGTTTTAGAAGCTGCCAGCTTCATGCAGCTAGGGGTGTTGGTGAAAAGGAAGTTATTGGAGGTTTCGTTTTCGCTTGTTGGGGCCGTGGTGAGTCATTCTTTGGGCACAGCAATGTTGATAGCTCACCATTCTTGGCTAACTTTCCTGGGGTCCCAATGGCAGGGATATTTACTTATGGGGAAATCGGACGGGGCTTTTCAATCTTGAATACAGATGAATCAGGCCAGGAAGATAAGACTTTGTGTTTCTGCGTACATGTTTATAGCACTGTATATTTGTTGGTGTCTTATACTCCGGCACCTATTGAGCATTAGATGTTGTCTATCTTATTCTTCAAGAAATCGTATCTGATTTCGTGTTGTTAGGGTCATTGAAAAATCCTAGAGGTTGTAGGAGTATACTTTAGAACTACGTAGTTCTCAGGATTCTTTTCACATTTTCTGCTCATATTTTAGTATTCCTATATCATACGAGCCTCTATGAAGTTTGCTCGAACGTATATGAGTATATAAAATAGTTAAACGTGACTGAATAGTAGAAAATGTATAAGAACATATCGAATTAAGAGAACAAGTTTAGAATTTAGAAGCAGATTGAACAAGTTGATGAAGGATGGAATTTGGTTGCCTGATTGCTTTCAAAATTGTTCTCTCCCTCCCTTGATAACGGGACCAATCTACAACGAAAGAGAGTGCAATGGATTGGACATGGAGTTCTTGTAATTTAATTGAGAAACTGTGGAAGTGGCCACGGAAGAATTTGAAAACAATAAATACGCAAGAGAGGATTGTCTCGGGCCAAAATCCTTTATGAGCCCCGGTATCAACCCACTAGAACTACCCTAAACCATGGACCATGGGTTTATTGATGTGAGAGGTGTTTTTAAAACACTCTTGAGAGATAAAACAGTTTATATATATTGCAAACTTTCTAACTTCCATCATTTTTCTTTTCTTTAGTGTTTCTTTTATTTTCTACACAAAATAACATAAATTTAGTTATTTATTTATGCACAAAATAAAAGCATGAAAAGTCAAAGTTTCAAGTGCGAAAAATAATGGTAGGTAGCATTGTAAAGGTGGCTGGTAGCTATCTAGTGATTGTCATTCTTGACTTACTACAACATAGTTTTGTCCACTATCATCTAACATGACTTAGCTGACATGCTCTTAATCTAGGCTGATTGTAAAAAAAACAAGCCCAAATTCAATCGTTAGCCTCTTGTGTTCTTCTCCTCCTAGCCTTCAAAGTCCAGGCCAAGTGGACAGCTGGTTGTTATTTTGGACTTCATACAAGAAGGAAGGTTGAGGTATCATTACTCCCAGAAACAGCTGAAAGCGCCTATATTCACTCTAGACTTGGTAATTATTAATCATACATATTGGAGAGGATGCGAGCCACCTCTTGAACCCTTGTAGCTAACTCCAATTAAGCCTAATGCAGTGCAAATGCACTTGTAAGCCTGTGGCTGTTCCAATCGCACGAGCCCCGCCCCTGGCCTAGGGCGTGATAGGATTCCTTGTATCTCTTGTGGTTAGCTTAATTTTTCTCTGCACTATGGCTTTAGGGTCTGGGAATATAATGGAGAAGACTTCGGAAACAGCTGCTCATTTTGGTTCTCCGGGGCTATCAGGTATTACAGTAGACCAATCTGTGGAGTTTACTTATGAGGAGTTTGCTAAGGCTACTGTTGACTTCAGCATAGATAATAAGATTGGGCAAGGTGGGTTTGGATCAGTGCATTATGCTGAACTACGAGGCTAGGTTCGTTGTCATGATCTTTATCAATTATTGATTCATCGTTAATAAAATATTCATCATTAATAAATATAGAAGAAAGAAACAAGGAAATCTCCTGGAGAAAAACATCCACTGGCTAAGTGCCGTTCATAACAGGATTAAATTGCTTGAATCTAACCCCTTCCGCTCTGAATCAACTCACTCTTTCCTCCACCTACTGTATTTGCAGAAAGCTGCAATCAAGAAGATGGATATGCAAGCATCGAAAGAATTTCTTGCTAAGCTGATGGTTTTAACACACGTTCATCACTTAAACCTGGTAATTAATATTTGATCCTTTTATGTCGGTCTTGCTCGGGAACTTTGGCACCATTCAACAGTTATCCAGGAACTTCTGTGGGATCTCATTTATTACTTTGCATGCATTTGATGTTCCATTGATGATCTTTAAGTATTCAATCATCTTATAGTCATTGTATTGCCTGCAAAACAATTTGGGGCAGGAGATATTGTGTTCGATCCTACCACATTTAACAGTTTTTGCAACATAAAATTTTATTAATGTTTACTCTAAAATGTTGCCGATGATTATTTTACTGATAGATTTATAGAGGTATACTTGCTATAAAAAAAAACCTCACCGATAATTTTTGGTTTGTTAGTAAATTCATCATTAATAAAAAAAAAATTACTAATAATATAACAGATAGATAATGCGCTATAAAAATTATCCACTTCACTCAATTGGTAATTTCACTGGAGAGTGACTTTGTCAAAGAATCGTCTCCATATCTTTCTTTCAACTGGTTGTTATAATTCAACGGTGACTTCGTTAGCCATTCTATCAGTATCAATGCCACATCATTGTACGATTTACCTTTTTGAATCTCATTATAATTCTATTAGTAATTTTGTATGTAAGAACTTACACATCATAGCACTTATCACACTCAAATATCATGACGACTGATTAAAAATTATTTCTTGATTGAAAAAAGAAACAAATATCTAACATCTTATTCTTTTAGGAAAAAATATCTTGTTTAATGAGTCGTCACCTAATATTATGGTCAATAAGAATCCTAATTGGTCAACATATATTTTATGATACAGGAGTAGTTACACAAAAGAAAAGAAGCTATCACCCTCTAATTGTCTTATCTAAAGCAGATTATTTTGCTAGTTTTGTCTAAAATTGCTTAAGAATTTGTTCTTTTTTTTTTCTTTTTTATTCTTCCTTTTATGTTTCTGACTTGGTGTCAGTGAACAATTTCTATGAATATTTTCAACTCTAGTATTGGTAAATATCGCACAAATCCAAAAAATATGATACTCCTAACTTTAACGTCAGTGAATATTTTCGCAAAAAATAAATTTAAAGAAGAAATTTTTATGTCATTTTTTTCTTGTTTATCCTTTATTATTATTTTTTCTTTTTAGATGGAAATAAAAAAAATATTGTACGACATATTTGCATTTAACAATAACAAGTCACAAATTGAGCACATAACTTAAAAAATACATAACACAAAAAAAAATAAAATCAAAGTGTTAGGGGACCACAATTAAATCAACAAAGATCTCAAAATATTTTTTAAATTTTTTGATATAAAAAAGGAGTTCGTTTGACCAAATATCTAACTAAAATGAGTATAAAAATTATGGTCAAGGTATAATGATATGTTTGGCAAAACACACCTTTAATGAATATAATTTGGGTCAGTTAGACCTAAAGTTTAGATCTGACCCACTCTCTCTCTGTTTTTTAGGCTAGGTCTAGCCTAACCAACATAGGCTGGGCTGGACCCAACCTGCCTAGCATAGTCACTGGCCCTAAACCAATGACCTGGCTGAATAGCAGGCACGAATGGCTCAACTCAAACATGCACTATTTTCTTGTAACAATTACACAAAAACAGAGAGAAGAATAAGATTTTACTTGATGAAGCCGAAGACGAAGGTGAAGGTAACAATGCAGGCATTGGCTATAGAATGCTCTCCTTCTCCTCCTCTTTTCAGTCTATCCTCCCTCTGTTCTTAGTTTTTTTTTGGTTCTTTCCTTTATTTTCTCACTTTTTTCATCTCCCTTGTTTTTTTTTTTGTTTTTTTCATCTTTTTTTTTTTGTATACACTGAGATCTGTATTTATAATGCTAAAGTCTCTTTGCATGTGAGAAACAAAATTTCAATCAAACTCATTCTTTTCTTTGAAGCTTGAATTTGATTAAGAATCGAATTTGAAAGCGAATAACTATTATTATCTTGAAGATAAGAATTATTTTAAAAATATAAATTATCTTGAAGATAAGGATAAAATGACAAAAATACATTGTAGTCCTTAGTTTTCACGTAAGTTAACAAATCATACTTTGAATTGAAATAAATCTCTAATATTTTAATTTTATATTTTAAATCCTGTAAAATTAAATTAAAAAGCTAATGAGTCAAAATTGGGTTATAAAAATACTATTTTTTTATTCCTTTTATTCCATCTGCAATTTCCTCAATATATATTGATAATATATTTTTGTTAGTATTTATCGATGGAAAATTTTAATTAATAAATATCATCATAAAATACCAATTAAAAAATAATCATTATTATTTTTATTTATATTTATTAATTTTCTAGCAATGAAAGATTCTGTCGTTGAGAATGAAAATCTAAGTCAACATTTGCGTAATAATTCGGGTAAGAATGCATCTGCATAATCAATTTCTAGCTTTTGTGTCAAGTTATTCTAATGATGATGTTGAAGATCTGTTCTTTTCCCAGGGAAGGTTCCGTCGCCATGGTGAACTAGGGTTCACATAGCTCTAGACTTGGCCAGAGGCCCTGAATACATCCATGAGCATGCTGTACCTGTATATATCCACCATGATGTCACATCAGCAAACATTCTGATAGACAAAAACTTCCGCGGAAAGGTTGTCGATCGTCCCGTATTCATACCGTAGCCTCTGAAGTCTATTTATGTGAAGTACTCCAAGATAATATTTTGTACAGGTTGCAGATTTTGGTTTGACAAAGCTTACTGAAGTTGGAAGTGCCTCATTGCTCACATGCCTCGTGAGTACATTTAATAACTTGACTTGTATGCCTGGATCTTCTGCAGTTCGAGGATGTTCTGAGACAGCCTGATCCAAGAGAAAATTTCCCTAAACTAGTTGATCCTAGGCTTGGAGATGACTACCCTCTTGACTCCGTTTGCAAGGTGAAATTTGATCATAGGAAATCCAAGTTTCTGCAATCTAGACCCGTGTCATTACTGCAATACTTTAGTTTTTTGTTTTGTTCACAGATGGCTCAGCTTGCTAGAGCTTGTACACACAGGAAATTCCTCAAACTAAGACCAAGCATGAGATCAGTTGTGGTAGCACTTATGATACTTTCATCCAACCCTGACGATTGAGGGTGTTGGTTCATTTAATGATAATGCCTGTGCATTGCAATGATTGTTACCACTATAAATCCTGATTATATTTTTTTCTGTTTTGTTAACTTTGTTCTTTGAATTTCTAAATTATTTTCTTTCCATATTCATTTCACGTGTAATTATTTATTTTTCCAAAACTTATAATTTTTTTCTTGTGAAAATTTGTAGTTAAGAGTAACTAATAGGATATTACTAGTTATTTTACTTGTATTATAAAATTTTCCTCTACAACGATCCTATATATATATATATATACACCTTTAGATGACAACAGGGTTTGGTTGATAAAAAATGGAGTAGTTGAGGCCTAAGGGTACTTGATTGAGACAATCCATTGGTGGGAGACCTGATTAAGACATATAAGATAGTTTAGGGGCAAATTTATCCTTCCATTTGTAATATATAGCGTGCTTGCTTTAGAAGGAATCTTAGGCATCGTTTGGCTGCTATTTCAAGATAAAAGACGAAATTACTGGGAAATATTTATTTTCATTTCCTCGTCTCTTACTTTCTAACCAAATAAGTTTCTATTTATTGTATATATAAGTGTTTATCTCTTCTTTCGTATAACACTAACCAAGAGTTTCCCTATTGAATTATAGTACGGAATCATCTTTAATTATAGCACGACTTCAAGCTTTTTTAAAATAAATTTATCATGCAGTAAATCAACCAAACTCAAAGCTATGTGTTCCCCCTTCAGGTTTACCTACTATGGTAGAGAAGTGACTATGATCTCCGCAAGAAATACAGTGTGCGATGGACGTGAAGGAGTAAACCACTGTCCAAATCAATCTTCCTTTTGGCACCTCGGCTAATATCCAAATCCAACAAAACTTCGAGTATTGAAAATACGATGAAAAGCCAAAAAAAAGCACCATCCCAGGGTGCTTCTTCTTCAACCAATTCACCTTCACGCAACAAATTAAAGATGACCTTTCTTGGAAGCGTTTTCTTCCACAGGCTTGACAATATTGGCGACTTCATGAGGATGATAGAGCGGTTGTTGAACAAATACAGATCTTGGATGGCTTCAAGTATGCGGACTCTCCTGGCCCCTTCCTTCCCAAGTCCTCCCATGAAATGATGATCATGCCAAGAATTGTTATTGTTATGATATGTAAAATAAATCTAAATCCGATGGAGTAGCATCGCCTTCAATATTCCAATATTAAATTAATCAATGTTTCAACCACTCCTAACTTTATTTTCACTTGTGTGGGCAGATTTGGTCCACCGGCCAATGGGCAGGCCAAGATATATCATTGAAGTAATTAAATAATCCAGCAGCAAAAACTCTTAATTTCTTGATTGAATCATCTCACGTGGGATTTAATTCTTGTTTTAAATGAACAGTAAGAAATTAAAAAAAAAGTCATAATTTCTGCTCTTAAATCAATCTTCTCCTCCTTGGACGGCCACCAACTACACACGAACGGCACACCATCCCCACCCGTCTTCCTATGCCGCGGCGGTGGAAGGTCTTGAGATCACGTTAGTTCCAGGTTTTTTTTTCTTTTAATATATATAAAAAAGAAAAAGAAATTCAAAGTCTTTTTTCTGCATAATCATCGAATTTTGACTTGTGATGTCCCAATCCTAAAATATCATTATCTACAAATAAAAAAATAAAAAAAATAAAATCGCGTCGATCCTAAATAAAATTGGAGTCAACATGCATGCTCAGTAAAACAGTTGGAAAACTAAGACAGCGTTTACTGTAAAGCCGGTCACCTCCAACTCCCTGCTTGCTGTCTCCCCCAGTTTCAAAGAGCACACGCAATCCACACTTTATCCACTTGCCTCTCCATAAATATTGTTTTCATAGGGTACCATTTGGTCCCTGTTTCCTTACTTATGTTCCAATCTGCTCCTCTCTTGATCTATGATCTTAATGTCGTCCTTTTATGGAGTGTATTCCCTGCTTTTTACGACAACTTTGCATGGAATAAAATTATTTTATACTAATATGATCTTGTTTTCAACTCTTTTCGAGATGATCTTTAGTGATTGTAGATCGAGAGATAGAATGATTATAGAAGTTGAGGGACTAAATTGAAAATGAAGATAGTAAGAAGATTAAACTAAACAAAAATGAAAGCAGGGTGATCAAAAAACACAATCTCTCACAGATCACACTAATCACCATTTTAATTGGATCGTGAGCCACAGCCTCTCAAACAGCGCGTGAATAGATGTCCTCTTCCTTTCACAATCCGCAAAATAGCCGTTACAAATACCACCTGGCAACTTGCCGACACGAGTGTTGGCTCGTCACAAGTACTCTTACGTGTAAGAGCATAAAATAATACTATTTGTCGTAATTGGGTTGTTTTGTTGTTTTCCTAAATACAAAATAGTGTTCGCTTGTAGTAGTGTAATTTCAATTAAGTCCCTTAACGTTAATATCATGCAATTTAATTACAATTATTATTGAACTAACAATCAACTTCCTCAATCACATTTCCTGAAAAAACAAAATACTAGTGAGTTTGATACAATTCTCACAAGCTTAGGATTTGATTGCATTTTGAGCACAAAAATAAAGATATGGTGATGGGACACCACAACCAGCCACATCAAAAAAAAGAAAAAGAAAAGTGATATGAGAACTTAATTTCAAGACAAGCGATGATTTATTAATTTCAAGACAGAAATGGTGAATCTACAAGAATTAGTGGTTTAAGGACTAAAATGAAATACTCGTGCAAATTGCAGTACTGAATTGTAGCTCTCATTTCTCGAGTCGAGCTGAGAGAGAAAGCGCACTTTTCTAGCACTATAAAAAAAGATGGTCTGAAATCGATAACGTTAGCATCGGAAACAACCAGAACGGGAAATTTTCACTTTCCGATATCTTTTCTCTCTACTTTCTCCCCATCTTCATCTTCTTGTACTCTATATTCCCATTTTCGGACCTTACCTTTTGATCTGTATTTATTATCACAATAATTAGTGAAGGCGTGTGTGGTAGCGTGCTAGCTACTTATCCTTTCAAACGGAGAGGAAGCATACTGTTTTCTTGGATTAAGCTATAAAGTTATCCAAACACTTGCTAACTCAACATTCTCGTTTTTTTTTTTGAAGATTGAGAGGTCAATATATCATTGGAGATAAGGAAAGAAGTTGGTTAGTTAATAGTAAGCAAATTTCTTTTTGAGCTCCTTTGGTTTACCTGCTGTGTTGATTTTTTTTCCCCGTTATTTGATGTGTTTTCTGGATTCTGGCAGATGGAAAAATTTATTGAATATGGAGATTAATTTGATGTGTGATTAGGATTCGTTTAATTTTGATTGATTTGCTTTATAAGTATCAAAGATGATCTTTTTGAGATTTTACTTGTAAAGTTGCTATCTTTTGTTTTGACGTATAGGGATTGAAAGGAGCTGTTGGATGTTAAATATAGTAGTTGAATTTCTTATATGTTTTTTAAATTTGCTTAAGAAGTTGTTTGTTTTTAATGTTTTTTATAAGGTTTTTGTTTTGGCTCTTTTTTTGAAGGTATAAATGGCAACGCTTGCAGATATAGCGGTTTCGGGGGCTATAAATTTACTGAGTGCATTCATTTTCTTATTGGCATTTGCAATTTTGAGGATACAACCCTTCAACGATAGAGTTTACTTTCCAAAATGGTATCTGAAGGGCTTAAGAAGCAGCCCCTCGCGATCTGGGGCATTTGTTCGGAGGGTGGTGAATTTAGACTTTAGATCATATATCCGGTTTTTAAATTGGATGCCGGAAGCGCTTAAAATGCCGGAGCCTGAGCTTATTGATCATGCAGGATTGGATTCTGCTGTTTACTTGCGCATTTACTTGATGGGGTAATCCGTTTTTCTTTTGTTTCTCGCTCTTTTTCTATGCTTATTTCTTGATGAAAGAGTATGTGCTGTACTTGTGCGGACTAGATCTTTCTGAAAATGTTTATGTCATTTGTTATTATGTGCTGAGCTCGATTTTGTTGCCTACGCAGACTTAAGATTTTTGTACCTATAACATTCCTTGCTTTGGCGATCCTGGTGCCAGTCAATTACACCAATAATGCTCTAGAGGCAGTCAAGATGGTGGCCAACGTGACTGCTAGTGACATTGACAAGCTTTCAATTTCGAATATACCACTCAAATCACAAAGGTAGGAATCCACCCTCCTTTGCTAACTTCT
Organism: Populus pruinosa; assembly: GCA_026413675.1. Classification (NCBI taxonomy): domain Eukaryota; kingdom Viridiplantae; phylum Streptophyta; class Magnoliopsida; order Malpighiales; family Salicaceae; genus Populus; species Populus pruinosa. The sequence goes on from CM048595.1 coordinate 434,500, forward strand.
GCTTCCTTGTCATCTCCGAGTTTTGATGAATCTTGATATATTCAGATATATTGATCACAATTCTTTTACCATGTTATTTAGCATAATGACCCTTTATGGATAACTATACGCATAGATTATTCTGTATCTGTAGAATACAAGTAAATTATTATGTATCTGTCGAATACTTATTCCTCAAGACAATCACATGTTGTTTTGTATTTTTTGTTCACATCCTACCATCTTCTACTTCCAAGAATATCTTCTCCTTTTCTTTTTCAGTGTGCCCCTATATTTATATTTATTGCATTGCAGATTTTGGACGCATATAGTGATGGCTTATGCCTTTACTTTCTGGACGTGCTACGTGTTGCTAAGGGAGTATGAGAAAGTTGCTTCGATGAGGTTGCAATTTCTTTCCTCAGAAAGACGTCGTCCAGATCAATTCACTGTAAGATGAACTATTTTCCTTATTGATTTATTTCTTTTTAGAGTTTTTTCCCCTCAACCCTGAGCTTGTTCCTCAATTTCCATTTAAAGAAATGAATTCCACTTGTGAATATTTTCAAAATTGGCAGGGGGTAGTTAGCTTACCCTTTTTTCTCTGTCCTTCTCCTATTCAAGAAACTTGCATCATTGAGTTTACTCTTCCCAGGTCCTTGTTAGGAATGTACCTCCAGATCCAGATGAAACTGTCAGTGAGCTTGTGGAGCACTTTTTTCTAGTGAATCATCCAGATCATTACCTCACTCATCGGGTATGTTCCTGCTCAAACAAAATTTATATTGTAAATAATCTTTGGTAGAAAGCTATGAATTTATTTGATGACATGGAATAGTCCGCTCCAATTTTGTTATGCAAAATATAGGAAATCATTTTTTCAAATGTGTGTGTGGGCATTATGCAGATCAATGTGTGCTACTGGTACTTGATAAATTATATATCTTCAATGATTTTAGGTAACATTATGAGGCATTCACTTGAATGCATTTGATCATAGCTTTTCCATATGTGCACATGCTTGTCATTTGTGTCTGATTTGGAATGTTGTAAACCTTATAGTTAATTGCTTTAAATGCCAACATTTTCTTGTTTCTATTTGTGGCTGTGTAACATTGTCACATTCCCTGCTGGACATAGAGACTTCATTCTTTCCAAATAGCAATTTAACAGAGAATTGCTCCAATTAACTACTCTGCATTTATTGTCTTTGGACTCTTAAAAATGGTAAAAAAGAAATGCTAGGATTTTTTATTTGTTGAACTAAGAATGTGCACCTCCGCGTGTTTTTTATGAGTATGTTGTATTGCTGAGGTGATTTGTGGAAAATGTTGTTGTCATAAAGAACACAATTTTCTTGACTAGGGGTGAGTGTTGCAGCTCTGCCTAGCCTTTCTTTATTTGAATTAAACAGCAAGGGATAGGGAAAAGGTTTGGTGGGTTGAGGAGGCAACATGTGCACCACACATGATCTATTGAGTGGCTTTAAATGGACCTTTTACTTGTTGGAGTATTCATTAAACCCTCACACTTCCTTATGCACCTGAAATTCTAGGATAGTTTGTACTTCAATTTGTAAATTTTTGTCTAATAAATTTTTTAATGCAGGTGGTGTGCAATGCCAACAAACTAGCCAGCTTGGTCAAGAAGAAGAAAAAAAAGCAGAACTGGCTTGACTACTACCAACTCAAGTACTCCAGGGATCAATCGCAGAGGCCTCAGATGAAGGTAATTCTCAAAATTCAATCTGATAGCCTATTATTTTTTCCTAAACCTAATTTCGGTTTTGACCTCAACCTAACGGTTCTTGGATGTTTCAGACTGGTTTCCTTGGGCTTTGGGGGGGGAAAGTGGATGCAATCGATTATCACATATCAGAGATTGAGAAACTGTCAGAAGAAGTAAGCAGCTTCAATTTCTTATCTAAATTCCCTGATCTCTCAAAAATTTTGAACGTTCAGGTTTTTTTTTTTAAGCATATAATCTGGCAACCTCTTGTTCAAAAGTCTGAAGTTTATTAGTTGGTTTTAGGCTCACTCTAATGAGTAAAGAGATGCTGCATATTCTCACCAGTTACTATTTGCATCATCATACTAATTTGAGTCATGGATCATGTTGGTATTATTCAGATAGAAGAAGAGAGGAAAAGGGTTTTAAAGGATCCAAAGTCTATCATGCCAGCAGCATTTGTTTCATTCAAGACTCGATGGGGTGCAGCTGTGTGTGCACAAACTCAACAATCAAGAAATCCAACTTTGTGGTTAACAGAGTGGGCTCCGGAGCCTCGTGATGTATATTGGCAAAACTTAGCCATTCCGTACATGTCACTCAATGTCAGGAGGCTGATAATTGGAGTTGCTTTCTTTTTCCTTACCTTCTTTTTCATGATACCTATTGCATCTGTACAAGCGCTAGCAAGTATTGAGGGAATAGAAAAAAGAGCCCCTTTTCTGAAGTCTGTTATTGAAATGTACGTTTCTTCCATCACAGTGCCTTCTAACTTAGTTGCAAGTTTTCTTTGTTAGAAATTACTAATTGTTTCATTTTTTAATATGCAGAAAATTTATCAAATCTGTTATCCAAGGTTTTCTTCCTGGCATTGCATTGAAGCTCTTCCTTATCTTCCTGCCAACAATATTGATGATCATGTCTAAGTTTGAAGGCTTCGTATCTCTATCTTCTTTGGAAAGGAGATCAGCAACGAGATACTATATTTTCCTCATTATCAATGTATTCCTAGGAAGCATACTCACTGGAGCCGCATTTGATCAACTAAATTCTTTTATTAATCAGTCTGCTAATGAGTATGTTACTCTCACTTTTTTATCAAATATATTGTCTTCAGTATTTAATTACTTTACAAGGGTGTATGCATATTTAAGGGAACTTGATTGCATTAGGGCGAGCGGTAATGTATGCTGTAAGAGCCAAAAATTGTCGGTAGTGTTACTGGGCATAGGAATGTTATTTTCTATGTTTGAAGGTTTGTCCATGGGATGTGCCTCCTTCAAAGGTCTTCCATTAACATATATTTTATTGACTGTAAATTTTTTTATCCCTCCAATCAGTAATTTATTTTATTCTCACTTTTCATCAATCTAGAATCCCATTATACTTGACTGATTTGATAGATATTCCCATATTCATGATTTCTTCCCTTTTCCTGATATGAAGCTCATAGGGTCTACATGAATATGTTTTCATTTTATCATCTACAACTTCCCTTAAGTTTTTATTATATTTTTCTTCTTTTCTCATTTCTTCGTTTATTTATGTGGCAGAATTCCTAAAACAATTGGTGTAGCTGTTCCAATGAAAGCAACTTTCTTCATAACATATATAATGGTTGACGGATGGGCTGGCATAGCCGGAGAAGTTTTAATGTTGAAACCACTGGTACTCTACCACTTGAAAAATTTCTTTTTGGTGAAGACTGAAAAGGACAGGGAAGAGGCAATGGATCCTGGAAGTCTCAGTTTTAACACCGGTGAACCCCGTATACAATTATATTTTCTGCTAGGGCTTGTATATGCCACAGTGACACCAGTTCTCCTTCCATTCATAATTATTTTCTTTGCCTTCGCCTTTGCAGTGTTCCGTCATCAGGTAACAAGTTGATACTATTGGTTATATGATGTTCAATCCAAGAACAATTCAATTGCATATGCTAATGCCTTGTGCCAACTAAATGTTCAAAACCATACAACTTAATCCAACTTGGAAGATTTACTGGACCCAGGTTCAGTGCAATTGGATACAATTTATTTACCTTTTCCCTATGCTTTACATTTATGCAGATCATAAATGTTTACAACCAAGAGTATGAAAGTGGTGCAGCATTCTGGCCTGATGTCCATGGGCGTGTTATTACTGCACTAGTAATCTCGCAGCTGGCTCTGATGGGACTGATGAGTACAAAAGAAGCTGCACAGTCAACACCATTCCTCATTGCTCTCCCTGTCCTCACTATATGGTTTCATATGTTCTGCAATGGACGCCACAAATCTGCATTTGTCAAATATCCATTACAGGTGATTTGTGTGTCTGCATACTGCGGAGTTGATGCTTTTTATTTGCTTTGATTTTTCTGTACTCCCTTGTTTTCTCTCAATTGATTTGCCTGCATAATACTGATAATTTCTTATATGAAATTATGAATTTATTTTAGTATATCATCTGCGTATGTGTCAATAGTTTGTTACAAACTCAGGTTATGTTCTATGGATCAATAAGTTTTGTTTTATTAACACGACACCTTTCAAGTGAATTCAAGTTATTTAGATTGTAGCAAAATGACTCAAAAGCTGCACTTGCAAACTACTAATCTTGTCTTGAACCATGGTTTTCAGGAAGCAATGATGAAAGATACCCTGGAACGAGCAAGGGATCCGAACTTTAATCTGAAAGCCTACCTTCAGAGTGCTTATGTTCATCCAGTTTTCAAAGTTGATGATGATGATGATATTGATGAAGACGACCTTCTGAGCGGAAAGATGGAAACTGAGAGTGTCTTAGTGCCTACAAAGCGCCAATCACGAAGAAATACACCAGCACCAAGCAAAATCAGCGGGGGATCCTCACCATCTTTGCCCGAGACAGTTAAAAATGGAGAGCCATGAAACAGAGATCGTTAAATATGACACGTGCATGACCACACCTCGCTGTACATTAGACACAATCCATTGCCAGGAGACAGTGATCCGTTGTAAACTTAACGAGTCAAGATAGCAAAGTTCTATAGAGAGAAAGGGAAGAAGGGCCTGCTGAAATTTCTGAAACGAAATCAAGTTCTGGATTTTGTGGCAACGAATGGCCCCTTCATACTTCAAAGACAGATGTAGATGAATGTTAGCATGTTAAAGAGTAGATATTGTGTGGATTTCTAAATGTTGGTTTACACAACTATACATGTTGGTCGCCGTATTCAATGAAAAGATCTCATCCTCATAGCTTGGGCTCTTCTATACGTTGCTGCATTGCCCTGTGTGAAATGGTACAAAGGACATCCAGCAACTAGGCACTCGTTCAAGAGCATAGAGGCAAACCTACGCTACACAAGGGCAATCTAGTCCCCACACTCTTCAAACAAGGCACTCGTTCACAAGAGTATTTTTAATGAAAAATGTTATTTTAAAATTTTAAATTAATAAAATAGCATTTTAAATAGTATAAATATAGTTTATTTTATTATATTTATTTTAAAAGAAAAAAACTATTTAAAAAAATTAAAATATTATTTTTTTTATTTTTTATTATCCATTCAGCTTGAGATGCTCAATAAGCATACTCCACACAAGGGCAATCCAGTTCCACTCTCTTCAAACACGTTGGGGCCAGGTCACTTACCCACCTAACACGTAGCCAAATTCGCAAGTATAAAATATGACCCTTGAAAAATTTAATTTGTTTTCCCTATGTTTTTCCTTGAACGTCATAAAAAACATTTAGTAAACCAAAAGAAAAGTAATAAAAAAGGAAAAATAATTTGAGAATAAATTCATTTAAAAAAGAAACTAATACCGACACAACATAATATCATAGCATTGTTTTAATAATAATATTCTCTATTAATATGAAACTCTTTTAATAATATTTTCACTAGATTGAGAAATAGAATGAACGTAGAAGTTGAGGGATTGAATTGAAACGAAAGACTGTAAAAGGATTAAAATGAAACAAGAATGAAAACTAGGGTGATCAGAAAACACAATCTCACCTCCATTATTTAACAAATCCCACCAATCATCATTTTAATTGGATCGTGAAACACAGCCTCTCGAACAGCGCGTGAAAGAATATCATTTTTTCGGTTCCAAATCGACAAAGTAGCTGTTAGAAAGAGCACTTGGCAACTTGCGAACATGGTGTTGTTTTCTTACGAGTACTCTTCCATGTCTTCACTTGTTGTTCTGTTTTTCTCGTAAGCACAAAAGAATCGTCACTTATAGTAGTTTATTTTTCAATTAAGTCCCTTAATTTTAACTTCATGCAATTTAAGTATACAATGATTCTTGAACTGACAATCAAGTTCCTCAATCACATTTGTTGAGGAACTTGATTGGAATGTGAATTTGAGATCATTTTCATAAATTGGTTTTTGGGAGTTTCGTTATAACTATTTTTTAAAATATTTTTTTTATATATTTTAAAAATTATTTTTTACATCAATCCATTAAAATGGTATGAAAAATACCAAAAATATATTAATTTAAAGTAAAGTAAAAATATAAATAAAACTTCAACTTTTTTATAAACACTTTTAAAATAAAAGGACAGAGAACCAAAATAAAGCTACCAACAAGATTCATATAATTTAAATTTATTTAAGTTTTGGCTCTTTTCCATATGAAAATAATGATATACTTTCACAATTGTAATAGCTTTACCATTATTTTCAATGTAAAATGTAACATTTTTAGATTTGCTATTAATCACTTAATTAAATCTTAGAAATAAAATAAATAATATGTTTTTTTTCTTAATTTGACCTTAATGCGCAAAAACATCCTAAACCAATATAGGGGATGTATAGAAGTGTGAAAATAATTGTTTTTTAAAATATTTTTTATTTATAAATATATCATAATAATTTTTTTATTTTTTTAAAAGATAATTTTAAATAAAAATAAATAAAAAAAATTAATGAAAAAAAAGTTGAAACACCCAGTTAAACATACCCATAATACAAACAATCATATAAAAAATTACAGATTTTAATCCTGTATTAAAACAAATATAATTCAATGATTACTGCTTGTATATGTATTTTTCTTAATCCCAGTCAGTAAATAAAAAAAAATTACATCCTATGTTGAAATGTAGCCATGGGATCCCTTTTGTTTTAAAAAGAAAATGGACCTTGTTGGGCCAACTATCAATCATTTTTCACTTGATTTCTTTTTCTGGTATCCCAAAGTTTTGTTTGTGTATGGCATGATATAGTTTCATGAGGCTATTTCAAAATTGAAAATTGCAATTTCCTCTTTATATTTTGTAAGCTGGCATAGTATAGTAATGGGACACCATAAATAACCACTCACAATTAGACAACTACCAAATTTTAACTAGACACACCTTCTAATATTTGTGCTTGTAATTTTTTTAATGTTGTAATTTTTTTATAAAAACTAGATTTGGAAAAATTATTTTTAGTTTTATTTTTAAAAATATGTTAAAAAATATATATTTGTTTAAAATTATTATTTTAATATATTTTTATTTTAAAAAACATGCACTGTTATAAACTCGGCTTACCAAACTGTCTGTTCCATGTTGTTGAGGGAGGGGGGGGGGGGGGGGGAAGCTACCATGGTACCAAACGGTATTTTAATAGCCTTTAGGGACTAAGATGAAATAAGCGTGACAATCTCAGTACTGGATTGTAGTTCTTCATTTTTCGAGTCGAGCTGAGAAAAAGAGCAGCCCTTTTTAACACTACAAAGAAAGATAGCCCGAATGGAATGCGTTTTTCGAAACAACGTGAAAGTGAAACCTCCACTCTCCAATTTTCTTTACTGTCTTCATCTTCTCTTGTGCTATATATTCCCATTTTTGGACCAGACCTTTTGATGTGTATTTATTATTATAAGAATTACTTCTTGAAGGCGGGGGTGGTAGCGTGCTAGCTACTTGTTCCTCAAAAGGAGAGGAATCATTCTGTTCACTTTGTTAAGCGGAAAAGTTTTCCAAACATTTGTTAATTCAATTGCTCAGCATTTTTTTTTTTTTGAAGATTGAGAGGTCAATATAGCATTGGAGATAAGGAAAGAAGCTGGTTAATAGTAAGCAAATTATTTGTTTTTGAGATCCTTTTCTTTACCTTTTGGGTTGATTTTTTTTCCTTTTTTTTGATATGTTTTCTGGGTTCTGGTGTGTGCAATAGTTGTTGAATTGTGACCCAGATGGAAAAAGTTATTGAATTTGGAGATTAATTTGATATTTGATGAGGACTGGTTTAATTTTGATTGATTTGCTTTGCATGTATAAAAAGACGATCTTTTTGAGATTTTACTCGATAAGTTGTTATCTTTTTACGTTTAGGTGTGTTTTTCGTTGAAAGGAGCCATTGGATGTTAAATATAGTGGTTGAATTTTTTAAATGTTTTTTTAAATTTGCTTGAGAAGTTGTTTATTTTTAATGTTTTATGTAAGGGTTTTGTTTTGCTTTGTTTTTTTTTCTTCGGTTGAAGGTATAAATGGCAACGCTCGCAGATATAACGGTTTCCGGAGCTATAAATGTACTGAGTGCATTCATTTTCTTATTGGCGTTTGCAATTTTGAGGCTGCAACCTCTCAATGATAGAGTTTACTTTCCAAAATGGTATCTGAAGGGCGTAAGAGGCAGTCCCTTGCGCTCTGGGGCGCTTGTTCGTAGGGTTGTGAATTTAGACTTCAGGTCATATATCCGGTTTTTAAATTGGATGCCGGAAGCGCTTAAAATGCCGGAGCCTGAGCTTATTGATCATGCAGGATTGGATTATGCTGTTTACTTGCGCATTTACTTGATGGGGTAATCCGTTTTCCTTTTGTTTCTCGCTCCTTTTCTATTCTCATTTGTTGATGAAAGATTGGATGCTGTACTTGTGCTGTCTAGATGTTTCTGAAAATGTTTATGTCATTTGTTTTTCTGTGCTGAGCTCGATTTTGTTGCCTACGCAGACTTAAGATTTTTGTACCTATAGCATTCGTTGCTTTGGCTATCCTGGTGCCAGTCAATTACACCAATAATGCTCTAGAGGCAGTCAAGATGGTGGCCAACGTGACTGCTAGTGACATTGACAAGCTTTCAATTTCGAATATACCACTTAAATCACAAAGGTAGGAATCCATCCTCCTTTGCTAACTTCTGCTTCCTTGTCATCTCCGGGTTTTGATGAATCTTGATATTTTCAGATTTTTTTACCACAATTCTCTTACTATCTTATATAGCATTATGACCATTTATGGATAACTAGATGCATATATTATTCTGTATCTGTAGAATATTTATTAATTGCTAATTTATCAAAACCAAGAGTAATTGTTTTCCACAAGACAATCATGCATTGTCTATTTCTGTGTGAACATATCCTACCATCTTCTACTACTAGGAATATCTGCTCCTTTTCTTTTTCACTGTGCTTCTATAGTTATATTAATTGCATTGCAGATTTTGGACGCATATAGTGATGGCTTATGCCTTTACTTTCTGGACATGCTATGTGTTGCTTAGGGAGTATGAGATAGTTGCTTCGATGAGGTTGCAATTTCTTTCCTTGGAAAGACGTCGTCTAGATCAATTCACAGTAAGATGAACTATTTTCCTTTTTTATTTTATTTTTTGAATTTTTTTCCGGAGAAGTCGTTTTTTGAGAAGAAACTATGCGTTTTTGGGATCTGCACACTTCTTGATTATAACCTTTAAGAGTTCCAAATGGTTTGGACTTGAGTGGGTTGAAAAAAGACATACAACTTTTGCAAGAATGAAGTTCTATGGAATATATGACTCATGCACTTTTAAATTCATAGGTGGCATAGCTACTGAGATCAGTGTAGTCAACTATGTCTCTCCCACAACTTGGTTAGCTACCTCTCATTTTGTTCTCGGGTTCTTCCTATTCGTAGGTCATTTATGGCATGTGGAAGGGCTCGTGCAGCTGCCGCTGGATTTGGAAAAGGAATTGATCGTGATTTTGAGCTTGTTTTTTCCATGACTCCTCTTAACTAGTTAAGAAAAGAGATCCAATAGTTGAAGAAGGAATCCATTTGATTCTACTATGCATATTGATTGGGTCAATCATATCATACTTTGAGAGTCTGCCTTTTTCCTTCAACCTTGAGCTTGTTCCTTAATTTCCCTTTGAAGAAATACATGCCATTTATTTTTTATGAAATTTTGGCACGGGTTGTTAGTCCTAAAAAATGAGCTGAATTTGTTTGTCTAACAGTCACTTTCATCTTTGCTTAATGTTTTAGTGCAAATTCTAGCTACCCTTCTTTCTCCATCCTTTTCCTATTCAAGAAACTAATCATGAGTTCACTCTTCCCAGGTCCTTGTTAGGAATGTACCTCCTGATCCAGATGAAACTGTCAGTGAGCTCTTGGAGCACTTTTTTCTAGTGAATCACCCAGATCATTACCTCACTCATCAGGTATGTTCCTGCTCAAACATAATTTATATTGTGATTAATCTTTGGTAGAAAGCTATGAATTTGATTGATGATATCATGAAATAATTCACATCAGTTTTGTTGTGCAAAATATAGGAAACCATTTGTTCAAATGTGTATGGTAGGCATCATGTGGATCAATATGTGCTACTGGTATTTGATAAATTATACATCTTCAATGATTTTAAGTAACATTATGAGACATTCACTTGAATGCATTTGATCATAGCTTTTCCATATGTGCAAATGCTTGCCAGCTTCCATAAGTAAACTGCTTCCCTCAGCAATTGCTTGTTCTTTTCATGTTCTTGTCCTAATTTTATCTCTGGTGGTTTTGATGATCTATTGCAAACCTTAAAGTTTGATTGCGTCAAGTGCCAATTTTTATCCCAGAACTGACATTGAATTGAAAATGTATTTTTTCAGGGTTTGTGTGTCTGATTTGGAATTTTGTAAACCTTATAGTTAATTGCTTTAAATGCCAACATTTTCTTGTTTCTATTTGTGGCTGTGTAACAGTGTCACATTCCATGCTGGACATAGAGACTTCATTCTTTCCAAATAGCAATTTAACAGAGTTGCTCCAATTAACTACTCTGCATTTATTGTCTTTGGACTCATAAAAATGATAAAAAAGAAGTGCTAGGATTTTTTATTTGTTGAACTAAGAATGTGCACCTCCACGTGTTTTTTATGAGTATGTTTATTGCTGAGGTGATTTGTGTAAAATGTTGTTGTCATAAATAACACAATTTTCTTGACTAGGTGAGTGTTGCAGCTCTTCCTAGCCTTTCTTTATTTGAATTAAACAGCAAGGGATAGGGAAAAGGTTTGGTGGGTTGAGGAGGCAACATGATCTATTGAGTGGCTTTAAATGGACCTTTTACTTGTTGGAGTATTCATTAAACCCTCACACCTTCTTATGCACCTGAATTCTAGGATAGTTTGTACTTCAATTTGTAAATTTTTGTCTTATAAAAAATTTAATGCAGGTGGTGTGCAATGCCAACAAACTAGCCAGCTTGGTCAAGAAGAAGAAAAAAAAGCAGAACTGGCTTGACTACTACCAACTCAAGTACTCCAGGACTCAATCGCGGAGGCCTCAGATGAAGGTAGTTCTCAAAATGCAATCTGATATATCTTAAGAAGTTACTGCCTCTTGTCCAAATCTACTGCCTGTTACTTTTGCCTAAACCTAATTTTTGTTTAGACCTCAACGCTTATGGTTATTGGATGTTTCAGACTGGTTTCCTTGGGCATTTTGGGGGAAAAGTGGATGCAATCGATCATCACATATCAGAGATTGAGGAACTGTCACAAGAAGTAAGCCTCTAGCACCAATTTCTTGTCTAAATTCCCTGATCTTTCAAAAGTTTTGAACCTTTTGTTTTATCATCTTTGTTATGCATATACATCTGGAACCTCTTGTTCCAAAGTCCATGAAGTGTATTAGTTGGTTTTAGGCTCACTCTAATGAGTTAGAGATGCTGCATATTCTCACCAATTATTATTTGCATTGCCAATTTGGGTCCCGGATCGTTTTGTTATTATTCAGATAGAAGAAGAGAGGACAAGGGTTTTAAAGGATCCAAAGGCTATCATGCCAGCAGCATTTGTTTCATTCAAGACTCGATGGGGTGCAGCTGTGTGTGCACAAACTCAACAATCAAGAAATCCAACTTTGTGGTTGACAGAGTGGGCTCCGGAGCCACGAGATATATATTGGAAAAACTTAGCCATTCCGTACATGTCACTGAAAGTTAGGAGGCTGATAATTGGAGTTGCATTCCTTTTACTTACCTTCTTTTTCATAATACCTATTGCATCTGTACAAGCTCTAGCAAGTATTGAGGGAATAGAAAAAAGAGCCCCTTTTCTGAAGTCTGTTATCGAAATGTACGTTTCTTCCATTACAGTGCCTTCTGACTAGTTGCAAGTTTTTTTTGTTAGAAATTTCTAATTGTTTCTTTATTTATTATGCAGAAAATTTATCAAATCTGTTATCCAAGGTTTTCTTCCTGGCATTGTGTTGAAGCTCTTCCTTATCTTCCTACCAACAATATTGATGATCATGTCTAAATTTGAAGGCTTCATATCTCTATCATCTTTGGAAAGGAGATCAGCAACGAGAAATTATATTTTCCTCATTATCAATGTATTCCTTGGGAGCATACTCACTGGAGCTGCATTTGAACAGCTAAATTCTTTTATTAAGCAGTCTGCTAACGAGTATGTTACTCTTACATATTGATTAAATATTCATGTCGTCATTATTTAATTACTCCATTAGGGTGTATGCATAATTAAGTGTGAATGTGTGTTCATGGCATGTGCCTTCAAAGGACTTCCAATAACATATATTTTATTAACAGTAATTTTTTTTAATCCTCCCATCAGTGATTTATTTTTTTATCTCACTTTTCATTAATCTAGAATCCCATTATACTTGACTGATTTGATAGATATTCCCATATTCATGATTTCTTCCCTTTTCCTGATATGAAGCTCATAGGGTCTACATGAATGTTTTCATTTTATCATCTACAACTTCCCTTAAGTTTTTATTATATTTTTCTTCTTTTCTCATTTCTTCATTTATTTATGTGGCAGAATTCCTAAAACAATTGGTGTAGCTGTTCCAATGAAAGCAACTTTCTTTATAACCTATATAATGGTTGATGGATGGGCTGGGATTGCTGGGGAAGTGTTAATGTTGAAACCGCTGATATTCTACCACTTGAAAAATTTCCTTTTGGTGAAGACTGAAAAAGACAGGGAAGAGGCAATGGATCCTGGAAGTCTTGGTTTTCACACTGGTGAACCCCGTATACAGTTATATTTTCTGCTAGGGCTTGTATATGCCACAGTGACACCAGTTCTCCTTCCATTCATAATTATTTTCTTTGCCTTCGCCTTTGCAGTGTTCCGTCATCAGGTAACAAGTTGATACTATTGGTTATATGATGTTCAATCCAAGAACAATTCAATTGCATATGCTAATGCCTTGTGCCAACTAAATGTTCAAAACCATACAACTTAATCCAACTTGGAAGATTTACTGGACCCAGGTTCAGTGCAATTGGATACAATTTATTTACCTTTTCCCTATGCTTTACATTTATGCAGATCATAAATGTTTACAACCAAGAGTATGAAAGTGGTGCAGCATTCTGGCCTGATGTCCATGGGCGTGTTATTACTGCACTAGTAATCTCGCAGCTGGCTCTGATGGGACTGATGAGTACAAAAGAAGCTGCACAGTCAACACCATTCCTCATTGCTCTCCCTGTCCTCACTATATGGTTTCATATGTTCTGCAATGGACGCCACAAATCTGCATTTGTCAAATATCCATTACAGGTGTGTTGGTTTCTGCATACTGTGGAGTTGATGCTTTTTGTTTGCTTTGATTTTTCTGTACTCCCTTGTTTGCTCTCAATTGATTTGCCTGCATAATACTGATAATTTCTTATATGAAATTATGAATCTATTTTAGTATATCATCTGCATATATGTCAATATAGAGTAGCTGAAAATGTTCCGTTACAAACTCAGGTTATGTTCTATGTATGGCCAACTCTGGCATTTGATACTATCAATAAGTTTAGTTTAATTAACTCGAAGCCTTTCAAGTTATTTGATTGATTGATGTGCTAATGAATAGTTTATTTAGATTGTAGAAAAATTACTCAAAAGATGCACCTGCACACCACTAATCTCGTCGTCTTGAACCATGGTTTTCAGGAAGCAATGATGAAAGATACCCTGGAACGAGCAAGGGATCCAAACTTTAATCTGAAATCTTACCTTCATAGTGCATATGTTCATCCAATTTTCAAAGGTGACGATGATGATGAAGACGACTTGAGCGTTGAGATGGAAACTGAGAGTGTCTTAGTGCCTACAAAACGTCAATCGCAAAGAAATACACCAGTACCAAGCAAAATCAGCGGGGGATACTCACCATCTTTGCCGGAGGCAGTTGAAAATGGAGAGCTTTGAAATGGAGATCGTTAAATATGACACGTGCATGAATACACATCGCTGTACATTTGACACAATCCATTGCCAGGAGACAGTGATCTGTTGTAAATTAAAGGAGTCACAAAGAGCAAAGTTTTTTCATAGAGGGAAAAGGAAGAAGGGCCTGGTGAAATTTCAGACACGAAATCGTGTTCTGGATTTTATCGCAGCAACGAATGGTCCTTCAAACATCAAAGACAAATATAGATGAATGATAGCATGGTAAAAACAAGATAATGTGTGGATTTCTAAATTTTGATTTTTACAACTATATATATGTTAATTGTCATATTCAATGAAAAAATTATTGGTGAAAAGATTACCGGGGAGACTTTGGTTCCCCCTTGTCTCTGCTCATAGCTTGGGCCATTTTATACTTGGTTTTGTTGCTCATTATATGGTACAAGTAGTGGTGTTTAAAAAAACTAACTTATTGATTAATCTGAAAAACATCAAGAAAAAATTAAACCAATAGAAAAATGTGAATAAACAAATTAAAAAATAAAAAGAACTACGTGGTTATGTTTTGTCTCAATTTAAAAAAGTTTAAATTGATTGAAACAAAAAATCAGTTTAAAAAAAGTATAAAAAAAAATCATTTCTAATTTTAAATCATTTTTTTTTCTTTTTAGCCACCAACCCTTTTTCTTTTTAGCCTTCTTTATTTTTCATTTCCTAACCTTTTCCTTTCTCTTTTCTTAAACCTTTCCTTCCTTTTTTTTTTATTCCTAGCCTTTCTCTTTTTCATTTCTAAACCTTTTTTCTTTCTTTCCAAAACCCTAAATCACTCTTCTTTTCCGGTCACCACCCCCCTCAAGCCTTTCCTCTTTTTTTTTCATCCCTAACCTTCCCCTTCTAGTTTCACAGTCCAGATGTGAGGGAACCATTATTCAAGAAATCTTGCCTTTGATAGTTATACAATATAATTTATACTAGTTCTATCCTTGTACAGGGAAGAGGCAGGCTTTAAAATTCTCTACATGCTCTAAAAGAAAAGGCTTTGCTAAAGCCAATAAGATATTCACAGCTGGCAAAAGAGCCAAAGACCCCAAAAAATTTATGGTCAACCAACTCTCTCTGAGACCTCCCTTTCCCTTTTCCTTTTTCTTTTCTCAACCTTCCCCTTCCTACCTCTTATGTGAAAGACTTTGATTGTTGGTTGCTTTTCTTGAATTTCTAAGTGGTTGTTGTGATTAATAGCTTATATTAATATTTGATGTTAAATTTTTCTTTGATTTAGCTCAATGATGAAGATTAGTCTAGTTTTTCTAGTTTTTATGTTAAAAAACTAACTCAAACTAAACAAAACAGGTTCAGTTTGAATTGTTTCTCGATTCTATTCGGGTTATATTAATAAGAAATACTATTTTCTAGCTCGATTGAATTTTTTGGCTTAAAACTATATCGAATCAGACCATGAACATCTTTAGGTACAAGTGTCACCTTACTACATGTATCATAACACTCCTTTATAAGCATACGGGCTCCCTACACAATGACAATCTACTTGCTACTTTCTACTTCCTCAATTTTTCAAACATACAGGGGTAAGTCATTTTTCCACCTAAGACGTATCTCACTTCTCAAATGGACAATAACTATAAAAGATCAAATTGTCTCTTACTTCAACTCAAAGTCACCATCGAACTTTAGTGTGGAGGGTTTTCTCAAGGTTTCTATATATTATTTACTGTTTTTGATGATGTTTCAAAAAATTCAATAGTTTAAGAATAATATTTATAGGGACTTTAGCGTGGAGGGTTTTCCTAGGGTTTCTACCTATTATTTATTGTTTTTTATGATGTTTTAAAAAATTCAATAGTTTAAAAATAATATTTATATGTTGGATAATTAATTAATCAATTGGTTCCAATAATCTACTTTACTTTCTTTAGCCAAAATTGTCAAAATAGGTATAGCTCGATGTGAAAATCTAAGTACCTATGAAAGGTCCCTATGATAGATCGTGAGACTCTTAGATATTTAAGTAAGTATATTTAAAAAGAGAGACAATGCAATTATATTTTAAAGAGAAATATTCTGAAAATATATATGTAATCAATAATAAAGATTATAAACTCTTTATCTAGATGGTTCGGGTGGTGTTTATAACCCTTGAACCTTATTCTTTTGCTAGAGTTGAGGGGTTATAAAGTCATTCCACCCTTACAAATTAATTTTGTATTGTGAGTTGTATTTCACTCAATTTACCCAATATACCACATCTACACACTTATCTTCTAATGAATTTATTAAGCTAAAAGATGGAGACGTGGTAGGTCATGAGAGACTTTTATATACCTGATAATATAGGTGGAGTAGGATCCAAGCAAAGACGACTTGGGGAGACAAGCGCTAGACGAGGAGAGTTAGATATTAGACCTAAGCCATAAGTTCAAACCCAAACAATGCATTAGTCTGGTAAAGTGCTAAGTCCAAAGAAGGTTGAACCTAGTAGGGCACAAGGCCTATAAAGGGTTAGGTTTAGGAAGGGTGCCAAGTCCAAGAAGATTGACACTAGTAGGTTGGTATGTCTATAATAAGTGGGCCTAGTTAAGGTGTCAACCCTAGAAGGATTGGGCTTGGTAGGGTGGGAGGTCTTATAGTGTTTGAGCTTGAGGTCTATAAAGGTTTGGCCTCATAGGGTACCAGGCTTATAATATTTGGAATGATAGGGTGTTAGTCTTATGATGGTTGGGTATGTTAGGGTGCTAAAGCCAATGTGATATTACTGAAATATCTAGTTTTATTAGTAGCTCTCAAATCTTTGCGATATAAAATACGTAAAGATCTAATTACCCAATATCTTAGACAAGATGGTGATCTTTTTTCTCATATGAGAAGAGGTGTGAAAACGTCAGGGTAATGTACTAGAGAACTTATATATAACAGCATGCACCATGTTTAAAAGAAATTTTAAATGCACAGAGGAGATCAATAGAGGAACTATTAAAATTTTTTTTTCTAAAAGGTTGAGGAGAGTGAACTTATAATAATGTTCATATCTGGAAAAAATAATTTTTTAAAAAAGGCAACGGACCTATGAAAGAGGAGTTTACACTTAAAAGAATTTTTAAGGGTTAGAGGGGAGTGAACCCATGATGAAACCTATACTCAGCTAAAATGTGAAGATGACGATCCTATTAAAGAGGAGCCTGTACTCATTTTTTTTTCTTAGAAACTATGGGTTCCATACTTATATTTTTGAAATATATAAGAGGCCGAGGGGAACTTGTGGCGACATCTATACTTAGAAAAATTTCAAATAGATAGAGGGGAACGAACTTATAGTGATGCCCATAGTTAGAAAAAAATTTAAAAGATGGATAGAAGAGAACCTATAACGACGCTCATACTTAAATTTTTTTATAAAAAAGCAAGTGAGATGGAGCAATGAAGAAGGATCCTATATTTTAAAAATTTCTAAGAGGCCGAGAGGATCAAACTTATAATGATGCTCATACTTAGAAAAAATTATAAGAGGCGGAAGGGACAAACCAATAGAGGAAAAGCCTATACTTAGAAAAATTTCTAAAGGGTGGAAAGGAGTGAACTTTTAACAAGGTCCATGCTTATAAAATTTTCTTAGAAGTGGAGGGGATGAACCCATGAAAGAGGAACCTAAACTTAGAAAACTTTTAAGATGTTATATGTTTCACGGTTATACTTATAAAGATTATTAAGAGGTTGAGAGGAACAAACATGGTGATGCCCATACTTATAAAAAAATTTAAAAGATGGAGGGGATGAACCTGTGGAGGAGTAGCCTATACTTAGAAAAAAATTTAAGGGGTGAAAGGAAATGAACTTTTAATGATGCATATACTTAAATATATTTTTAAGAAACAAAGGAGATAAACTCATAAAGAAGAAACCTAAACTTAGAAAATTTCTAAAAGGCTATGAGTTTCATGCTAATACTTAAAAAAATTTCTAAGAGGCTAAAGGAAACCCATGATGATGTCCATACTTAGAAAAACTTATAAAAGATGGATAAAACAGACCTATGAAGAAAAAGCCTATACTTAAAATTTTTTTAAGAGGTTATGAGTTTCATGCCTATACTTAAAAAAAATTTTAAGCGACTAAAGGAAACTTATGGCTATGCCTATACTTAAAAAAAAATTAAGAGGCAAAAGAGAATGAACTCATAATGATGTATATCCTTATAAAATTTCTAAAGGGAAGAAAGAACAGATCCATGGTAGAGGAGCCTATATTTAAAAAATTTCTAAACTGTTATGAGTTCCGTGCTCATACTTAGAAGAATTTCTAAAAAGACGAGGGAAACTCATTGCTATATCCATACCTATAAAAGTTTCTAAAAGATAAGAGAAATAAACGTATAGAGACATCGATACTTAGAAAAATTTCTAAGGATTGAAGAGAACATACCCATGAAGAAGGAGATTATACTTTAAAAAAAATTTAAGATGTAGAGGGGAAAAACTAATAGAGAAGGAGCCTATAGTTAAAAAATTTCTAAAAGGCTAAGAGGAACCCATGACAAGACCTATACTTAAAAAAAAAATTATAAAAGGTAGAGAAGATAAACTTATAAAGGAGGAGCCTATAGTTAAAAAAAAAAATTCCAAGAGACTGAAGGGAACCTATACTTGGAAAAGTTTTTAAAAAGGTGAGGGTTCCACATCTATGCTTAGAAAAATTACTAAAAAGCAAAGAAAAACTCATATTGGGTCATTCCTTATGATAGTATGAGGTTCAAATGCCCTATTTTAATTTGAGATCTTATTAGAGAATGATAGGCTATAGTGATTCGTTAGGCATTAAACCTCATATTAGAGAATGGTCACATGTGGGAGGTCTGATGGCCTTTATAGCGATACATGAGGCGTGGTAACCATCCATTAGAAAATGGTTGCATTTAAGTGTAATAGGTATATTATCTCCTTACTGATGACATACGATGTAGGAACTCTTCACTAAAAAGTGGTCAGTGAAGTGTAGGAGGCCTATTGAACTATGTAGCGATGACGTGAGGTATGAGAGCCTTTTATTAGAAAGTTATCGCATTAGAGAGTGGAGGACCTATGGCCGTCCTAGTAATGGCATGGGGTTCTGAAGCCCTTCATTAGAGAAAGGTCATACCTGAGAGTGGGAGATCCAAAGATTATCTTTGAAGATTATATGAGGCTTGAGAGCTCTACTAGATAGTTGTGCCAGTTCAAGATTATGCTAGAAAGGAAAAAGATCCAAGATCAATCCTTAGAGATTTTATAAAGCCCAAGACCCTTATTAGAGAGTCATAACAATCTAGGATTACATTGAAGAGACAAGATATCCAATATTAATCTCTGAAGTTTTTTGTGAGTTCTGTGAGCCCCACTAGAGAGTTATGTCACTCCAAGACTACATTAGAAAATGAGAGGCCTATAATTGTCCCTAGAGACGGCTTGAGGCTTGAAAGCTTCATTGGAGAGTCGCGCCAGTTCAAGATCACATCGAAGAGTGGAAGGCTTGTAGTAGTTAGTAAAAATAGTGTGAAGTTTGAAAGCTCTGTTAGAGAGTTGTGTTGGTTTGAGACTGTATTTAATAATGGGAGATCTTTAGTCATCCCTGGAGATAACATAAGACTAGAGAACTCCACAAAAAAATTATGTTAGTCTGAGACTACACTAGAGAATGAGAGGCTTATAGCTATCTCTGGAAATAGCATGAAGCCCATGAGCCATACTAAAGAGTTGTGCCAATCTAAAATTACATTGAAGATTTTCTATCGAGGATTGTGTATCCTAAAATGATCTATTTGGAGTTTGGCGTGTAATGGCAGGATCATTACTTGATGACCATTATGTAGTATCTATAGGGAGCTCATCTAGAGTACTGGTTATATGCATAGGTATCATAATGGCTTGAGACCTCTTGAGAGACTTAATGAGTGTGGAGCCAAAATACTTGCTTGAAGGTTACTTTGTTTAGACTCCTCTAAGTAGTGCAATTGCCTACTAGAGTTGGGAGTGGCTGCGGTAATGGTGCTGGGGTCAAGTGAGTTACAACGTGTGCCAAAACTTGTTAAGGTGACAAGGTTTGATTTTTCTTCCAGGTTATCAACACAACTTTAGTAAAGACTTGCATTTGATTAATGAGTTGTTGAAGACATAGTTGGATAAAAGTGCATGTGATAGTGGTAATATGTAAATTTATCATGTGTCTTGGCCCATGAATGTTTTGGTAATGCGCCATGGATGACCTATAAATGTAAAAAACAAGTTTTAGAAAGAAACTGATAGTTTTTTTTATCAGTTTTTCACAAAATAAAACTAATTGATGATGTCTTAAAAAATCTAAATAGCTTAGAAATAAAGTTTATGTGTTTGATGATTGATTAATTATTTAGTCCTAGATATCTACTCAACTCTTTAAATCTAGAATAATTAAAAAAATGTGTAGCTTGATGTGGAAAGCCAAATACCTGTAAAAGGTCTCCTATAGAAAGTTACGAGACTTTCAAATGCTTAAGCATCATTAAAAAGAGAAAACGTGCAATGATATTTTAAAAAAAGATACTTTAAAAATATATATACAATAAATAATAAAAATGATAAACTCTTACCTTAGTGATTTAAAGTTTATTTATAGTTTATGAAACTTATTCTTTTATTAGAATAAAAATATTAAAAAGTTATCTACCTTTATAAATTAATTTTATATTATGTTTATTCAATATACCATAACCACACAATTATATTCCACTGAATTTATTAAACTAAAAAACAGAGACGTGGTAGGCTATCAAAAACTTTTGTGCACTTAACAATACAGGTGGAGTACAATCAAAGATAAAATGGCTTTGGAAGATGGGTGCAACATGAGGAGTTGGGTAAGAAATCCTAGGCGCATAGCCTGAGATCACTAAAAAATCTCAAAGGATAAGTGTTAGGTCTAGGTTATAATTAAGTCCAAGTTCAAACAATACACTAGATTAAGTTTGGTAGAGGACTAAGCCCAAAAAAAAATCATGTCACAGGATCATCAAAAATTGGGCCTTACAAGGCGGAGGGCTTATAAAAGGTTGGGTCTGATAGGCACCAGGTTTAGAAGGATTGGGTCTGGTTAGGGTGCTATGTCCATAAAAGTTAAGCCTAGTAAGGGAGTTGCGCTTACGAGGGTTAGGCAGGCCTAGTATATCCCTAACCCAATAACCCAATGTGATAATTGTGATAATTCCTGATAAATCATGGTCTACCAGTTTTATAGGTCATTTACAAATGTGTTTCATCATTCCATAGATACGTGTGTTCTCCTGCATCAAATTGATGTGTCAAGCGAACCTTAAAGAGTAAGAATTTAGAATGTTAAATGACAAATTTATGGCCACTATACCTTTCTATCTCAGTTAGCATTCACGTCCCCTTTCTAGTTCGAACTTAGTTTCAAAGAATTTATAATCCTGGAAACTAAGAAATTAGCTTGATTTTAGCACTTAAATGCAATCCAACACAACCTTGTGACAAAATGCAACAAGGAAAAACTTTCTTTCTGAAGAGTAGCTAAGAAACTTGATTGTTAGCTAAGTGTTACTTAGATGGGAAATCATCAACCTTTTGCAATTGAAGACTGATAAGAAATCTCAACCATAGTTCATGAATTGATCTCTACTCATCTCCAATTCTTTCACTAGAAGTCAAAAGGACAAACTGAAACTTCCACATACCAACCCACTTTCCATTTTTGGACCCCTGTAACAAAGCGCAGAAATGGAGAGGTAGAGAAGAATGAAATGGCTAAGGAAAGAAGAAGAGACTTTAAAATTTTGAATTACCGTTATCTGTGACCGTTGCAAGAATTGTAAAGCCACGTGTTGGCCATAGGTAGAGCGAGTTAGTTATTTTCTCTTTCTGCCACAATTAGCAATGCCAGGATTTTGAGAGGAATTCCTCATTGTATTAAGCATTTCTTGCCAAATGTTGAAATCTGATATTCATCATCTTCTCTCTTTATCGTCCGGCCTGCTCTCTCCTTCTCTTCTCTTTAATCCCTTCTCTGTCAATATCTTGTCAACACCTTCAGCTTCATTGAGTTTTCCATATTTGGCTTCCTGTTGACCTCACAAAGATTGATTCTTCACCGGAATCTCTCTTTGTAGGTTCTATCAATATCCATCTGCCACAAGTGGTCTCAATAAGAAAGGTATGGTTTCTTTTCTGGTGTTGTATGTATGTTTTTGGGTTCTAATATGTGAAATGTTTGTTAAATTTTGACCCCCAGATGGAAAAAGTTGTTGAATTTGGAGATTAGATTTTTTATTAGGATTGGTTTAAACTAGAATGTTTGTTTCGCAAATATAAAAACACAAAAAAAGAAGATCTTTCCGGGACTTGTTCTTGAAAAAAGTGGTGAACTTGGATGTAGAAGAATGTTTGAGGTTTCTGTTGCGTTTTCATTGAAATGGTAACGTGTTTCCAATTTTTTTGTTTTCTTAGGTTTCTTTGTTGAAGGTATAAATGGCAACGCTCGAAGATATAGGGGTTTCAGCAGCAATAAATCTACTAAGTGCGTTAATTTTCCTATTTCTATTTGCAATTTTGAGGCTGCAACCTTTCAACGATAGGGTTTACTTTCCGAAATGGTATCTCAAGGGCCTAAGAAACAGTCCCTCGCGGTCAAGGGCATTGGTTAGTAGGTTCGTGAATTTAGACTGTAGGTCATACATTCAGTTCTTAAATTGGATGCCTCAAGCACTGAAAATGCCAGAGCCTGAACTTATTGATCACGCGGGATTGGATTCTGCGGTTTACTTGCGCATTTACTTGATGGGGTAATGGTGTTGTTCTGGTCTATGCTAATGTTTTCCATTTGTTAATCTTTCTGTTTCTATGCTTCCTTGTTGACAGAAGAGTATGTGCTGTACTTATGCAGACTTAAGATTTTTGTCCCTATAACTATCCTTGCTTGGGTTGTCCTGGTACCAGTTAATTACACTAATGATGCTCTAGAGGCAGAGAAGATGGCGGCCAATGTGACTGCTAGTGACATCGACAAGCTTTCAATTTCAAATGTTCCACTTAAATCACAAAGGTGTGAAGCCATCTTTCATTGCCAATGCAACTGTCATTTGACTCGTTCATAGAATTCTCTTCTTTTGCTTCTGCAAGTACACCACATAGCAAAAGTCATGCTAAGTCCTGCATTGCAGATTCTGGGCTCATATAGTGATGGCTTATGCCTTTACTTTTTGGACTTGCTATGTACTACTGAAGGAGTACGAGAAAGTTGCATCAATGAGGTTGCAATTTCTTTCCTCAGAAAGACGTCGTCCAGATCAATTCACAGTAAGATGGGAATGTTTCCCTTATTAATTTATTTGCTTTTTTAACCCCCTTTTTTCCCCCTAAATCTTGAGTTTGTTCCACTGTCTCCATTCAAGTAAATAAATTCCGTTTGTGAAATATTTTCAAGTTGGGGAGGGATTCTTGCCCCGAAAACGAAAAAACAATCGGGCAGGGATTGTTTGTCTCATCTTGCTTAATGTTCTAGTACACATTCTAGTTTATCCATTGAAGCTCGTATGATTGATTTGGTCTTCACAGGTCCTAGTTAGGAATGTACCTCCAGATCCAGATGAATCTGTTAGTGAGCTTGTGGAGCACTTTTTTCTGGTGAATCATCCAGATCATTATCTCACTCAACAGGTATATTCCCGCTCAAAGCTTCAATTTGATTTTGTATATATATATATATAGAACTACGAACTACCATGAAGTTGATTGATTGAAAATTTTCACTTTGTTAATAGTTTTAGAAAACAAAAATTCTAATGCAGGTGGTGTGCAATGCTAACAATCTAGCAAGCTTAGTGAAGAAGAACGAAGGTATGCAGAACTGGCTTGACTACTACCGCTTCAAGTATTCTAGAAATCGATCACAGAGGCCTCAGACGAAGGTACTTCTCAAGATGCATTCTGATACACCTGCTTCATGTTTAAATCCACCGAGGCACCGACAATTGCCTTTTCTGAAACCTGATTTTGGTTTTGACCTCAATTTTTACCCTGTTGTTTCAGACTGGCTTTCTTGGTCTCTGGGGGGCAAAAGTAGATGCAATTGATTATTACATATCGGAGATTGAGAAACTGTCAAAAGAAGTAAGTTCCTGTCTTCAATTTCTTATCTAAATTACCTAGTGATTCAGAAAGTTCAAGCTGTTTAGTTGTTTTTCTGAGCATATAAATCCGGCTACCTACTGCAAAAATGCGAGCATAAGAAGTTTACGAGTTGCTTATGAGCTTCTCATTTCCCTTTACTTATTGCATCACCACTCTAATTTGGTGTCATGGATGACTGCTATTATCCAGATAGCAGAAGAAAGGGAAAAGGTTTTAAATGATCCGAATTGTATCATGCCTGCCGCATTCGTTTCGTTCAAGACCCGATGGGGGGCTGCAGTTTGTGCACAAACTCAACAATCAAGAAATCCAACTTTGTGGTTAACAGAGTGGGCTCCCGAGCCGCGCGATGTATATTGGCCAAACCTAGCCATTCCATATGTGTCGCTCTCAGTTAGAAGGCTGATAATTGGAGTTTCGTTCTTTTTTCTTGCCTTCTTTTTCATGATCCCTATTGCATTTGTTCAATCTCTAGCAAGTATTGAGGGAATTGAGAAAAGCCTTCCCTTTTTGAAGTCCGTTATTGAAGTGTGAGTTGTCTTTCATTACAATGCCTCATCACTTAGTTGCAAGCTTCCCTCCTAGACATTACCGATTGTTGTTTCATACAGAGAATTCATCAAATCAGTTGTCCAAGGATTTCTACCTGGGATTGCGCTAAAGCTCTTTCTTATCTTACTGCCGACGCTATTGATGATGATGTCTAAATTTGAAGGCTTGACATCTCTATCATCTTTGGAAAGGAAATCAGCAATGAGATATTACATTTTCATCATTATCAATGTGTTCCTCGGAAGCATACTCACCGGGGCTGCATTCGAACAGCTAGATTCTTTTATCAAGCAGTCTGCCAGCGAGTACGTTTTTCTCACAGTTTTATTCATGCAATTTCAGTGAAAAGCTTCATTTTTGTGTTTCTTGCACGTTTCCTCTGTGCAGAATTCCTAAAACAATTGGTGTAGCTATTCCAATGAAAGCAACTTTCTTCATAACCTATATAATGGTTGATGGATGGGCTGGAATAGCTGGAGAAGTTCTAATGTTGAAACCATTGATAATTTACCACTTGAAGAATTTCTTTTTGGTGAAGACTGAAAAAGATAGGAAAGAAGCAATGGATGCAGGCAGTCTTGGCTTCAACACCGGCGAACCCCGTATACAGCTATACTTTCTGCTGGGGCTTGTATACGCACCAGTCACACCTATTCTCCTTCCATTCATAGTTATGTTCTTCGGCTTCGCTTATGTGGTGTACCGTCATCAGGTAAAGATTCGATCCTTTTGGTCAATACCACGTTCAATCTGCAGACTGTTTATGTTCATTTTCTCTGCAGATCATAAATGTTTACAACCAAGAGTATGAAAGTGGCGCCGCATTCTGGCCTGCTGTCCATGGGCGTGTTATTACTGCGTTAGTAATCGCACAGCTGCTTATGATGGGACTGTTGAGCACAAAGCAAGCTTCCAGCTCAACACCATTTCTCATTGCTCTTCCTGTCCTCACTATATGGTTCCATGTCTTCTGCAACGGCCGCTATAAATCTGCGTTTGTCAAATATCCATTACAGGTGTGTGACTGCTCCGATTTACCTGCACGATTCTCATCATTTCTTATATCAATCTGAAAGTGTTTTATATGGTATGTCAAGATAGAGTTACCTAACGTCTATGTTCTTGACTAAATTCTTGATAGTTGATACTGTCAAGAATTTAGTTTTTCTGCCATGATGCTTGTCAATGGTCACTTGGTATGGCACAAAAAATCCACATATATAGCTTACCCCAGCTAGTTCGAGGTTAAAGCTTTGCTGTTGTTGATGTTTGTCTAATTCGTTGTTATTAAAGAGCCTTATAAAATCTTTTTTTAAGTTATGTTTCCTTGGTGTTCTTGGACATGAAATAAATAGATAAAGAATTAAAATTATATATTTAGTTAAAAACATAAAAACTCATTCATTCTAATACTATATTAGAAAAAGATTTATTTTATAGATATTTCTTTGTATCTCTAGCAAAACACTTTTTGTACTTTCTACCTATAATTTCACAACAAAAAGAGAAGGGAGACATGTCTCTTTTGTCTCAATTATCTTTATTTTTTTATTAAAAAAATAACAATACAATATTTCATAATTCAGTAAAGGCTTGGGCTTCTAAACTATAAATTTCTTCTATCATCTTACAAGTTCTAATCTGACTACTATCACTGCTCTATCCAGTAAAAAAAAAAATGAACAATTCTTCCTTTAAACTTTTGAATTCTGGTTTTCAGGAAGCAATGATGAAAGATAGCCTGGAACGAGCAAGTTCTCCAAACTTCAATTTCAAATCCTACCTCGAGAAAGCATATGTGCATCCAGTTTTCAAAGGAAATGGCAACGATGATGATTATAAACAATTTCTGAGTGAAAACCAGGAAGCTGATGCTGAGAATGTGTTAGTGCCTACAAGACGCCAATCTCAAAGAAATTCGCCAGCAGTAAGCCGAGCAGCTTCACCTGCTTTATCCGAGGAAGTTCAAACCGTAGAGCATCGAGTGTGACACTTGCATGCCGATTACATCTCGTACTTGTTCTACAGTGGGCAAAGGAAGAAGGGCTAGCTGAAAAATCCTCACAGGAAATCAACAAGCTTTGGATTTTGTGGCAATGAATGGCACTTCAATCTTCAAACACAAATGTAGATATATATATATATATATATATATATATATATATATATATATATATATATATATAATCACGTGAGTTTATTTTTATTTATCATTTGGGTTAATTTCAAGTCTCTTATTTTTTTTCTATAATTTTTAATAATTATTTTTTTAGTTTTTTCAGTAATAAATCTCACATTAAAGATAACACCTTTCTATTTATAAAAAAACATCATTAATAATTTAAAACTTGATGTATATTTGATATTGTGGTAATTTTTATATTTATAATTTAAAAATACAAATTAAAAAAAACTATAAATTATAGAGTTTCCTTAATAATTTTTTTAAAAAAATTCAAGTGTGACCCATGCAAGAAAATTATGCCGAAGCACAATGAAATTTCAACAACAATTCACTACATGAACCCTTAATCAAAAAATTTGAAGTGCAAATAAAATATTTAATTGAAAAGAAAAAAACTATATATAGATTCAAATTAAAATTAAACAATAACAAAAATTGGTTCTTAACTAAATTTTCAAGAGAAGATTTCTAGTGATATCCATACAAAAAATTGTGGTGTAGCTAACTAAGATAGCCTTAGATATTGTTTTAAGGTTTGTTTTTATTTTTTAAAGTATTTTTTAGTTTAAAAATATATTAAAATAATATTTATTTTATTTTTAAAAATTTAGTTTTGATATCAACACACCAAAAAAATTCAAAAAACATGAAAAATCTTAATTTAAAATAAAAAATAATTTTTTTTAAAAATACAATGCCACCATAACAAAAAATACTAAATATTTTTAAAATTATGGTTAAATCAAAACATAGCTTAACTAAAAAATTGAATTACAAATAAAATATTTAATTGAAGATAAAAATAAATAAATAATGTGGTATATAGATTCAGATTTTAATTAAAAAAATAACAAAAGTAGAAATACCTAGATTAGAAAATTTGTATAAATACAATCCCTCACATTTTCATTACCTCCCCTTTGCATTAGTGGGCTTACCTTATATAATAATAATTCAATTCAGAAAAGGAAAATCTGATGCAAAATTACCCAAAACTATGAAAAACCTCAAAAAGTCCATCTCCCCTTCTAATCTTTATTACCAAAATCTCATCCAACATGAACGTAGAACACAAACAATTATAAACAATTTCATCACTTTTAATCATATATTAAAACATTGTTTGGTATTATATTTACACTATTTTTTTTGTTTACAAAAATTTCAAAGTAAGTTTGTATTATATTTTTGTAGTTTATTTTGAATTATTTTGATATTTGATAACATTAAAGAAACATATAAAAATGCTTCAATTTAATCAAATATATTCTTATTATTTATTTATTAGGTATTAGAGGTCCTAAAAAGTGAAGTCAAGTCAAGAAAGAAAAATGAAACGGAAATAGACAAAAACAGTGTGCGTTAACAGAATTGAGAAAGAATCAATGGGTTTTTTTTGTCGTTTTCTTTAAGGTCAGAGATTTGCTTCTCTTCTTGTCTTCATCTTGATCACCCCTACATCTTGATCACCCCTATATATATATAAAAAAATCACATTGTTTACCTCTCCCTCCTACCAAAGACTCTCGTTCTCTAACACATTCACCTAACAATATTAAAGTCATCATCTTTTTTATGTTTTACTTCTGATCAGGTTAGTTTCAAAATTCTATGTGTTTCTATGGTTTGCATGGCTGGTTTTCTGCTAATCAGAGAATTTTTTTATTGCATTAGATTAATCATGGGTTTTGATTGAATTTATGTTTGCTTATGCAATTTTGTGTTTCTATGATATCAGTTTTACTAATATTTAATTTTTTTAATGTTTTTGTTTATGGGGTTTTGTTTTTTATGATGTTTTAGCTGACTTGACTCCAAGTCAAGTCAATGCAGCTGTTTTTTATTTCTGTCTGTTACTGTGAATTTGGCCCAGTTCTTTCTTTTTCTTTTTGTTCATAGTTAATTTTGTGTGTGTGATAAAAAACGATAGAAAAGTTTTAATTTTTGCAATGTGGGGATTGTTTTCTTTTGATGGGGTTTTTGTTTAATGTGAAAAGAAGTGAGATGTTTAGATTTTGGCACTGGTGCTTGGTTAAAGGTTGATGGCTATGTGTGTTTGATATTGTTAGCAGTGACAGACAATGGCTGCTGTGATTGCCAAGATGTGCTAGGTTAAAGGTTGATGGTTTTTTATGTTTGATGTTGTGCAGTGACAGACAATGGCTGCTATGATTGCTAATTCTCGGATTAATAGGGGTGGTGGTAATAAAATTAGGAGATTTCAAGGAGCTGGTTTGAAGTTTTCATGCCGTGAAACAAGGGAAAGAGTTAAGGAAAATAGATTCAACGAGGTAGTAGCATCGAAGGCGAGAAGGAAGATTTCATGTAAGAAAGTGGAGGTAATTCAATTGTCATCAGACAGTGATGATGATGATGACTGGTCGCCCCGAAGGAGAAAGAAGGCTTTGAATAGGAAATTGATATTAGCCCCAGAAAGTGATCTTTCAGAGAGTGATCACCAGTGCTCGCCCTCGGAAATAAGGAAAACTTTGTCTGAGCAAATTAAGGCACCCCCAGAAATTGAATTGTCAAAAACTGATGATGAGCAGTTTCTGGGAGCAAGATGGAAAGCTTCATATGAGAAAATTAAGGCAGCCTCTGAAATTGAATCTTTGAAAAATGATGATCAGTGGTGTTCAGGAACAAGAAGGAAAGCTTCAACTAAGAAAATTAAGCCAGCATCAGAAATTGAATTGTTGAGAAGTGATGATCAACGGCGCATGGGAACAAGAAGGAAAGCTTCATCCAAGAAAATTATGTTAGCTCCAGATGTTGGATTTTCGGAGAGTGGTGGTAAGTTGCCTCCAATGAGATTTGAAACCTCATCTAAGAAAATTAAGTCAGCTTCAGAAATTGAGTTGTTGAAGAGTGATGACGAGTGGTCACCGCGAGTGAGGAGAAAATCTTCATCTAAAAAAGTGAAGCCAGTTACGGTATCTGAGTTTTTGCAGAGTAATGTGGTCCAGAAGGGGCAGCAGAGCGGTTTAAACAAGCGTAGTAGAAGTAGTTCTGTAGGTGTAGATTTTGAGGGTGATTCAGAAGAGGATCTGTTAGAAGCAATTTGTGTTGTAAAAATGAGAGAGAGAAAACGAACTAGGAATTCAATTAAGGATATAAATGAGAGAAGTCTGGAGGCCAGAGAGAAAAATATAGGTTCTGTGAATTCTTCCTCATCTTCTTCTTCATCATCAGCTTCATCAGTTTCAAAACGTGATGGTTATTGCAATGGTGTGTCTGCAGTGAGAAATGTGAAGGTATCACATCGCATCCCTTTCAGTTTGTTTTGGAGAGAGTGGCCCCTGTTATACTGCATTTCATTTTTGTAGCTGAATGATGCTGATTTTTCTTGCTTCAAACAGGTCAAAGGACAAGATATCGAAAGATGTCACCAGTGCATGAAAAAAGAAAGAATAGTTGTTGTCCTTTGTAAGAAATGTAATAGAGTGTACTGCGTACAGTGCATCAAACAATGGTAAATTTTCTAATGACAAACCAATTATCCAACGTGATTTGTTTTGTCTAGATGAACTTAGATATCCTTTTGTTTCTTATATTATCTCATTTGGTGTATATAGGTATCCTGAGATGACAGAAGGGCAATTTGCAAAACGATGCCCATTTTGTCGTAAAAAATGCAATTGCAATGTGTGTTTGCACTCAAGCGGGTTGATTAAGGTTGGTCCTGTGCTCATGTCCCTCTTTGCTTGTGATCTGTGAGGATATTTAAAGTTAAAAAGAAGAAAAAGAAGTGAAAGCTGCATCATGTTAAATACTTGACATATCAGCAGTTGGAGGAGTATTTTTATCGCTGAAAGTTATGTTGGATGTTTTTCACTCTTTCCTAAGTAGTCCATCGTGTTTCTTGTCTCCAGACATCAAAAAGGGATATCACCAACAGTGAAAAGGTTCAGCATCTGCATTATATGATCAAGTTGTTGCTTCCTTTTCTGGAACAGATCTGTGATGAACAAACTGAAGAAATGCAGATTGAGGCCGGCATTCGAGGTATCCTCTGTTTCCATGACAGAATTTGATGTGATCAAATGAGTTCTTCTGTTAAACTTCTTTTTGCTGATAGCTTTTTGATGTGCTTGTGGCAACCAGGCTGCCCATTTGATATAGCTGAGAACTTTTGCTACAGTGATGAGCGTGTATATTGGTACGCTCCTTCTCTCTACTGAACAAGTAATTACCTTTTGATTCTAGTCACTCAATTAAAGTTCATTCACTGCATTTCTTTTCGGGATTGTGGAGCAGCAATCACTGCGCCACTTCTATCATTGACTTTCACCGCAGCTGTCCAAAATGTTCTTATGAACTGTGCCTTAGTTGTTGTCGAGAGATTCGTAAGGGAAGCCTTTCAAGACGTGCTGAAAAGAAGTTTTGGTATGTTGATAGAGGCTCTGGTTATATGCATGGTGGAGATCCACAACCTTGTCATTCCCAAAATCCTTATGATCACATTGAGCCTCTAGTTCTATCATGGAATGCCAATGAAGATGGTAGCATTTCTTGCCCGTCAAATGAAATGGGTGGTTGTGGTGATTGTGCATTGGAGCTAAAGCATATCCTTTCGCCAAGACAGGTTGCAGAGTTGAAAAGGAAGGCAGCAGAATTATTGGAAATTTGTGGCACTGAACAGGCAAGTTTGATGTGCAAGTGCAATGAAACAGGGAAAGGACTGTTAAGAAGAGCAGCGTTCAGGGAAGGATCTGAGGACAATTACTTGTATTGTCCTGCTTCAAAGGATATTCTTGAGGATGAAAAACTTTTTCACTTCCAAAAGCACTGGGCTAAAGGTGAGCCAGTTATAGTTTGTGATGTTCTTGAGGAGACAACTCATCTGAGCTGGGAGCCGATGGTCATGTGGCGTGCACTATGTGAAAATGTGGATTCAGATATTAGTTCAAAGATGTCTGAAGTGAAGGCTATTGATTGTTTGGCATGTTGCGAGGTTTAGCTCCACCATCCTTCCCTGCACTTATTTTTCAGCCAGGAACACTTGTCAAAGCCATTTGGATGACAGAATGAGCAAAATCATCTGTTTTGCTTTATGAGTGATGGAAAAGAAATATGTTCTGCACATATACTTTCTGAATTTCTTACTCTAAACTTGTTATATTTTACATTAACTCACAGAATGCTAACTTTGTAAGAATATCCAGGTGGAGATTAATACCCGACAGTTTTTTAAAGGCTATATGGAAGGGAGAACATATCATAACTTTTGGCCTGAGATGCTTAAGCTGAAGGACTGGCCTCCATGTGATAAATTTGAAAAAATTTTGCCACGCCATTGTGATGAGTTTATCAGAGCACTGCCATTTCAAGAATACAGTGATCCAAATGCTGGAATCCTGAATGTTGCTGCGAAGTTTCCTGAAGAAAAGCTGAAACCAGACTTGGGTCCAAAAACTTATATTGCATATGGTACAAGAGAAGAGCTTGGAAGAGGGGACTCGGTGACCAAGCTTCACTGTGATATGGCAGATGCGGTACGTTTTATTTTGTGTACAATTTATTTCGTGTAGTAAAAGATGGTTATTTGAATGATGAGCAATTCCGTGTGCCAAAAACTGTTATTTATCCAATCTCAAATTTCTGTTGAGTATATGCATCCTGGTGTCCAAGAATAAATTTAAGTGGGCTCCTACAGTTCCAAGCAAATTTGTCCTCTTATCACATAAATCACAGGAATCGATAGGTTTGCCGGTTTAAATTATATTATATTCCTTTCAGTTTAAGATGACATAGCAGAATTTGCCTTTTGGTTGTAGAATGTGCTGTTTACTTGGGAGCATCGGGTTCTTTATTAGGCAAAGAAGGCTGACGGTCCAAGTATTTGACTTTTGTGTGCATCAGCTAAAGTGATTCGTATCTCTATTGCAATATTGTGCTTTGAATTGCATTTCCGTGCTGATGTCTCAAATGTCTATTATCGAACAAAAATATTCCCTTTCAATTTTCATACCAACTTTCTATGAATTTGTGTTCCAAATTTGCATAATGGGCAGCAATTTAGAGTTTTACTGGAGCAAGCTTTGAGCTCTGAAGGTGCTTGGCATTCAAGAGGCCAGAACTTGGAATGCAGTGATTGTTCATAAGACATCATTTATACTTGTTGATTTCCTGTCATACTTTTTTTTTTCTAATTAAGGGAAAATTGTTCTCTGATGCAGGTGAATATTTTGACACAAACTGCCGATGTACTATTAAGTGAAGCACAACGCTCTGCCATTGAGCAGTTGAAAATGAAGCACAGGGAACAGGATGAGAAGGAACATTTAGAAAATGACAAGGTAGACAATCCTCACATTGAACTTGATCAGGGAAATGATAGTTTGAAAGAAGAGATTGATGTCTCAGAAATTAGAGGGCCACAGCCGCAGCCCTCTGAAATTAATGAAGAACTAAAGAACTCTGAAGATGTGTTCAGAGGAGCTGCACTTTCTGGTTTACCCTCAGAAGGGGAGACAGCGGACACAGCAGGTGGTAGCGCTTTGTGGGACATTTTCAGGAGGGAGGATGTTCCCAAGTTAGAGGAATATCTTAGAAAGCACTTCAAAGAATTCAGGCACACTTTCTGTGCCCCCGTAGAACAGGTATATTCTATGGTTCTCTCTTGTCTTTTTTTTTTTCAGCCTTGTTCGTTGTCATTGTACCAAAAATTAACTGGTTACAAGTAGGTCGATCATCCAATTCATGACCAATGTTTCTATTTAAATTTGGAGCATAAAAGGAAATTGAAGGAGGAATTCGGTGAGTAATTGTAAAACACTGGTTTTATTTGCTTTTGACGTTTTAGGTCCAATGTATTCTGTATGGTTTGTTAATCACTTTGATTCGTTTACACGCCAGGAGTTGAAGCCTGGACATTTGAACAAAGAGTTGGAGAGGCTGTTTTTATACCCGCTGGATGCCCACACCAAGTTAGGAATCTTCAGGTGCGTCCTTAGACTCCATTTTCCTTCTTCAAATATGTAAAGGTTTTGTTATTAACTATAAACTAAAAAAGAAATGGTTTTACTATCCCTCTTCTTGCAACATTATATTCATTCGAGTGGTGTTTTGTTTTCATTTTGTTTAATATAAGATTTGTTTTTTTATTGAGTTATCATATTCTTATAATATAGATTCTAAATTTGATAGGTTAATTTAATTGACTTGAATTTTTTTAATTATTTTTTTAATTTTATAATTTAATATTGAGTTGATTGAGAATTAAACTTTATTTTGTTTATTTTTTATTATATTATTTCATCTTGTTGACTTAGGAATAATACTTAATGAATTAATTTGAGTTGATACAAGTTGGTTTTTGAGTTTTTTATAATTGATTTTTTTCAATTTCATTATCCAACATCGAGTCAGTTAAGAATTAAATTTTATAATCTAATTTAATTTGCTTTCGGTGAGGATATTTGGTTCTTTTGATCAAAGTTATGGGTTTTGGTATATTTAACTATAGTTAAATCAAGTCATTTTTTTATTTTTTTTTTAAGAAATTATCTCAGTTTCATGATTTGAGTTATGGGTTTTTCAACGTTGGATTTTTTTTTTTTAGTTATTCTTATTTTATAACCTAAGTCACAAGTTTTGTTGATTAACCTAATTGACTTAGTTTTTTTTAATCGATTTTTTTTTTCAATTTCATCATTTAATATTGTGTTTAATTAAAAATTAAATTTCATGATTTGTTTTGGTTTACTTTTTATTAGGTTATTCCGATCTAATGACCTGGGCATAATATTTAATGAGTTAACTCAATTTGACTTCACTTATTTTTATGTTATTTTTTTAATTAAAATTGATATAAATTTTATGATTCAATAATTGCTCCAACATGACTGATTAAGAATTAAATTTTATAATTTGCTTTGATTTATTTTTGGTGTTCTAAGTCTCATAACCAAAGTTGTGGATAATCAAAGTTGTGGATTTGATAAATCAATCTTAGTTAAATCAATTTTTATTTTTCATTCTATTAAGTTATTTCAAATTGATTACTCAAGTAATGAGTTTAGCTAATTAACTTAGGTTATTTTTTATATTTTTTTTTCAATTTTATCTTTTAATATTGAGCTAATTAGGGATTGAAATTTGTAATTTGTTTTGATTTGCTTTCTATGAGGTTATATTAGTTTTTTGACTTGAATCATGGGTTTGATATGTTAACTTGTGGTTTTTAGGTCATTTTTAATGGTTTTTTTTCTTTTTAAAATTATCTTTCAATATTGGGTTAATTGATAATTAAACTTAATAATTTGTTTTGATTTACTTTCTATGAAATTATTATAGTTTCATAACTCAGGTCGCTGATTTAACATCTTAAACTAAGTTGACTCAAGTTAATATATTATGTTGTTATTTTAATATTAAAAAAAGATGTCATCTTAATTTTTTTTTGTTTAAACAATGTTTTTACGGGTTGTATAAGTTTTTTTTGGACATGTCAAGTCAACCAATTTATATTGGGTCAACATTCACACGATTAGAAATTTTTTATTAACATCTAAATATGTGTTGTTATTCAAGAAAGATTTGACATAACTGACATCGTAGTGCGCATCAATAATCTAAATATAAACTAAAAAAGAAGGGGGTTTTATTGTACCCCCTCACAAAGAGTTATTTATTGTTATAATGTATTGATTTCTTTTTTTTTTATTCTTTGTTTTGATTTTATTTTTTCAATCAATTTTTTTTATTTTACTTTTTAATATTAGATTTTTTTTTTTGAGTTATTACTCTTTCATTAGTCAATTTTTTTAATTAACTTTTCTTTTGAAATTTCATATGTTAATATTGAGTTAATTAAGAATTAGACTTTGTGATTTATTTTGTTAATTTCTATTATGTTATTTCAAATTTATGCCATAAGAATAGTACTTAACGAATTAATTTAAATTGACTTAAATTGTTTTTTGTGTTGTTTTTAATTGATTTTTAAAAAATTTTCATTACTCAATAATAGGAAAGTTGAGAATTGAATTTTATAATATATTTTAATTTGCTTTCTATTGAAAATTTTACTTTTATGATCAAGGTCATAAGTTTTGGTATATTTAACCTTAGTTAAATTAGGTCATTTTTTTATTTTTTTATAAGAGTTTCTCACTCTTTTATTGATTTTATTGAATTGAATTTTTTAATGATCACGAGTCTTTCAATATTGGATTTGTTTTTTATTAGGTTATCTTGTTTTTTATTAGGTTATCTTTATCTCATGAGTCGGATTGCAAGTTTAATTGGTTAACTCAATGGACTCAGTTTTGTGTTTTGTTTTTCTAATTGATTTTTTTTTTAATTTCATTATTTAGTATTCTCTTTGATTATGAATTAAGTTTTATGATTTATTAGTTTTTTTTATTATGTTATGGCAATTTCATGACCCGGTATTTAGTAGGTTAATCTAGGTTGACTTAACTTGTTTTTTTAATTAATGTTTTTACAAATTTCATCATCCAATATTAGGTCTGACAAATGCATTTAAAAAATAAGTTTTATAATTTATTTTGATTTATTTTTTACAAAACTATTTCAATCCCATGATAAAAGTCATAGATTTGGTAGGTTGGTCCATGTTAAATCATGTTACTTTTTAATTTTTTATGAGAATGTCTCGATCTAATAACTCAAATCATAGGTTTAATTAATTAATATGAATTATTTTTATATTATTTTTAATTTATTTTTTAATCATATCCTCCAATATTGAGCTGATTGAGGATTAAAATTCATAATTTGTATTAATTTGTTTTTCATGGGATTATCTCAGTCTTATAATTTGAGTTGTAGGTTTGATATGTTAACTCGAGTTGATTTTTAGATTTTTTTAATTAATTTATTTTTTAATTTTATGATTCAATATTAGATTTATTGAGAATTAAGTAATATAATTTATTTTAATTTTTTTACGGGGTTATTAGTCTCATGATTGATGAATTTAAAATTTTAACTCATTAATTTAAGTTAATTCAATATATTTTTATTTTAATATTAAAAAATTATTTTTTATATTTTTTAATCAAATTATATTTTTAACATTTTTTTTTACAAGTTACGTTAAATCAATTTTCACAGTATAATCTATATCATGCGAAACTAATTTGTCCTTTCTTTTTGTACAAAGTAAAAGTGTTATCTCACATTAACCGCTGCTAGAGTGATGAGACAAAGTAATCATCGCCATTGAATTGTGGGCCCCTCTATTTTATGTCCCGCAAATTAAAGTCTGAATATGTTACGCCATGATTGTGTTATCATGTTGTAATGTGTTTTTTTTTATATAAAAATATTTTAAAATAATTTGTTTTTAAATTTTTTATATTGACATTTAAAAAAAATATTAATTTAATATTTTATAAAATATGTTTTTAAAACATATTCAAATATTATTCCAAACATGAAAATAAAGTATGCCTTACCCTGTCGATCTTTCCTTGGCTGGACAGAAGAACAAAACCGTGTCAATCTAACCAACAACGATACAACAATAGAAAGATAATGATGCAGTAGGATTTTTAAGAAAAAAATGTTTTTGATGTTTTTATTTTCTTTCTATTTAGTTTAGAAAATAAAATATTGAAATTTATAATTTAATTTTTCTTTTCTTGGTTTAAGAATCCATTAATTATGGATTGAGATTTTTTTTCCTATTTAAGGCGGACTTAATTATTTCCTATTTAGTTTTGGAAAGTAATTTCCTTTATAATTTATTTTTTTCTATTTAGTTTAGGAAATCAAATATTGAAATTGATAAATTTTTTTCTTAGTTTAGGAATCCTTAAAATAACTCAATAATTGTTGAATGAGATTCTTTTCCCTTTTAAGGTAGGCTTAAAACTAGTATAAATAAAATTATTTAGCTTGTATTTTAGCAAAATATATCACATTTTTATTTTTTGAATAAAATAATGAATTAGGGTTCTATGTGATAACCCTATTCAACTTCAATTCTCTTTTTCTAGCTTGTTATCTTCTTGTTTGTGTTTCTATCTATATCAGCTAGTGTCAAAGTCTAATGTCAAAGTCTAATGATTTTTGATGGTTTTGGTTAGAAGTCATAAAGCACGTTTATAAGAGCTTAATAATTCTTGGTGATTAATTGTTATATGTTTATAAGAGCTCAATAATTCTTGGTGATTAATTGTTATATGTTATTGAATAACCATAACTAGAAGAGGTCGCAAAGTAGGACTTGTTTGTTTATAAAGGGATGAGAGGTTTCCCTCGAGAAATACACGTTCAAGAGCTAGTGATAGAAGACTTATAAAGACAAATTGCAAAATTGAAAAGAAATGTCAAAGAACTGGTATAAAAAATATGTAGAGATAGATTGTAAAATTAACCTGTAAGTTTGCAAAGGTGAGAAGCTTGGGAGGTTGTGAGAAGATTAATCACATATTTATGGTTAATTTTGAGAACTTGTTTTAAAAAAATGAGCAGAGGAAACAATTTCTTCATCAGGAAATAAAAGATTTTAATGATTCTAGTTTTTTTTTTTAAATCAACACTAAATTTTGACAAGGATGATGAAGATGATGTTGAAGTAGAAGAACTAGATGCAATTTTCTTGGTTTGTGATAATTATAATAAGAAACCAAATTAGATGTGATTATAGAAGTGATTTTTGATGAATCACATTGCGAAGGATATGGATTTTGGAATTGATAAGGTTAAAATAATGAAGAGGATTTTCAAATCTTCTTTTAACTTCAAGATTGGTTTTATTGTTACGGAGTTTGAGTATGTTGTTAATAGATATAATGTTTCTAATGAAAAGGTTGAGCACGTAACTAGTTGGAAACTTTTGATTGAATATCTATGAGATTGATGCTAAGGTTTTAGGAACACAATGAAATGGATCACACATAAAAAAGAATGTTCATAAGAATATTCATGGTTGATTATAGTTTCTGACTAGGGTATGAACTTAAGACAAGTTCAATATCGAGGAGATTGATGATGAGCTTTTTTGGGAAAATAAATATATTCCTTAATTTTATGGTTTTTATTTTATTTTTTTCATGTGTATTATCATGCTTTTTTAAAAATCTATTTGAAGGGAATAGTTTTTTTATTTTTGTCAATTCAGTTTTACTAGGATTTCCTAGTTTTTTCTTTATAAGGAATTGTAATAGTCTTTTTGCAAGTGAAAACTTTTATAAATAAAAATTAAGTATTTTAGGAGTCTTCCCATGTTTATTGTGTTTTTTTAAGGTTTCGACTTGTAACAAACCTATTATTTTTCATTCCAGCTCATGTCAAAAAAACTCTTGGTATATGATTTTTTTTTCTCCACTCCAAACTCCATATTGTAATGATCCAATACTTATCTTTTTACACCAATAATAAATATTTGCTTGTGTCAATCATACAAAAACAATAATTGTTTACGATAAAACAAGAGAAGCCAAAATCAATCAAGTACAATGAAATTGACTACGTTGAAAGAGTCTTGTTCAATGAAAAGGATTAAAGAAACAATTGACTAGCTAACCAAGCAACCAAGAGTTATGATTGATCATGGGAAAGCGATCGATTACAAGAGTTTGAGTGCGCACCAAGAACTAGAAAACTTAATTCTATTTAAAGTGCAAGTCCTTAATGAAATAACTAATTAGAAGTCACATATTAGCTTGAGATTCACTTGAATATTAATTAAAGACGAGTTTAGTTTATATTAGAATTCAATAAAGTTTATTATATGATATCAATATTTATATAAAATTAGAGTTATATTTTTTAGATATGATTCCAACTTTATACAAGCTTTCTGTTTATTCTTTTACATCTATTTTCTACCATATACTTGTTGGTGGACAACACAAATAACATTTTTAAGGTTCGAGGTTTGGTATCCTTACATTTTGTATGATTTTAGAGGCTTACCACGTGCTTTCCTCCAAGATTAAGTTTGTAATTATAGCTTCTTCTAGGTGAAATGAAGAAACATAATTCAAATAGCATAATTGATCCAAAAGTATTTAGATTTTGACTCGAGTGGCTCATGCTTTACCAACTTAACAAAATTGTTATGAAGACTTGGTCTCCCATATTATTACTATACTAGATATATTGGCAAAATTCGTTGGAACCTATACATCTACGTGTGATTCCACTAAAATTTTATGTTTACTAACATTATAATTTTATGTTCATAAAATTAGTGTTAAGCATTTCACACAACCAATTAGGTAAACCAAACAAAATTAATGTTTTTTTTAATTATAGAGGACTTGGTTTTGTGTTGTTTAGTTTTTTCAAGAAATGGAAGAAATAAATAAGTTGTCAAAAAATCCATCAATTAGTAAAAATGAGAAATTTTAAACATATCAATTGGCAAATTCATAGGTTTAATTCTTATTAGATGTATATTGACACGATTAAAAGTTGATGTTTTATCCCAAGTGCAGAAATGTTGCGGTAATAAATAACCCGGCAACACCGAAGTAGAACCATAGGGAGGTCAACTATATAAATTATAAATAATATATATAATAAAACAAAGAATTTAAAAGGACTTTGACATTTGAGATTAATGTGAGGATTAAACAAAGATAAATGAATTGTTAATGTTAAAAAATTCACTAATGGTATTTTAAATTAATATAAACTATTTTTATTATTCAATTAAAAATCATAAACAAAGCAAGTTCTAATCGAATTATAAATTATTAATAAGTTTATATTAATTATCTTATTTGAGTAATGTCAATGCTTGTAAATGTGATCAGGTATTAATGGTAATTACTTATGTTAACAAGAAATCAAGTTTCATTTATAATAGAAGTGTTAATTATACCATATAATTAGTTATGAAATGATCAAATATTTGTTATACTAAGAGTTGTACAACACAAATTTATATCAACCATTTAACAACTAAGATATTAAGACTAAGTAAAATAACAAATACAAAATATGTTAGTTTCAAATATTAAAATCTATGTTGAGTTTATTCTATATTTATTCTTACATCATTAGTGTATCTTTTTCACCGTGATAAAATAAACTTAACTAAACATAATGAAGATAAAAAAACATAAAAAAACAAAATAAAAACATAATAATGATATACATTCACTAAGTAAAGGAAAGGAAATGAAAAATATAAACAAGAGATTAATATAACATGAAATAAAACTTTGAACATTAAAAATACAAAGAAAAAGAGTAAGAGTTAGATCTTAATTTGAAAATCAAGATGTTTAAATGTATAATAAATGCCTCCTTTTATAAGTTAAGATTTGAAACTATTAATTTAATGATTAATTATTGAGTGAGTGAGTTATCTTTTGACTTGGTGACAACCATTATCTTCTTGTATGAATAAAATATCATTGTTAACATCAAAATTTGAACAGATAGTCTTTATAAAAGTTCTGGGCATTTGTCTCAGCTTTATAATAAAACAAGAATGAGCTTATTTAAAC
Source organism: Populus pruinosa (assembly GCA_026413675.1). Classification (NCBI taxonomy): domain Eukaryota; kingdom Viridiplantae; phylum Streptophyta; class Magnoliopsida; order Malpighiales; family Salicaceae; genus Populus; species Populus pruinosa. The sequence goes on from CM048595.1 coordinate 475,952, forward strand.
TTTTAGAACTCGAGATATGGGCTGAATAGATTTTTTGTTGTTACAATTTAAGTTTGAAAACTATTATTTTGAATCTTTAACTCTTATGAAAATTTTAGGCTTATATCTTAACTTTCCATTCATATAAAGCAGATTTAAATCTAAGTTCTACAACTTCAATTATGATCTAATAACTGAATGGTATTCTAGTTTAAATTGAACTATCATCTCTACTTCAAGCTTAACTTTTTTTTTGTTTTTTTAATTTTAATAGTTAAACAAATCCATCAATCTTTTGAATTGTGAAACATACCTGTATTTAAAATGAGTATTTAGCATAAATTAAAGATATTTTATATTATCAAATTTGTTATTATAAAACATGTTTAAGTTAGGGAATTTAATGATACTTTAAGTGAAATATGATGATATAAAATCTTGATAAAAATATACTTTTAAGTACTAATTACATGTCAATGAGACCTTTCAATAAATCTAATAAGATTGGTTCTATTAATAAAATCTCATCATCCATGCATTACAAATTGATGTGGTATATTCAAATCATAATATTTCAATGATGATGTTATATATATCATGGAAACAAAATTCATCAAATTCAAGGAAATAATAACTAAGAAAAAAATGGTTGAAAACCAACATACTATAAAATATTGAGCTGGGCTATTTATGAACTGCTACACCTCTTTTTGGTGGTGATTACTCTATACATGTATTTCAACAAAAAGCTTTATTAGGCTCGACTCACGTCCAAGAACCATAACATGTAAGATACAAATGTTATCAATTAAATATATTTATAAAAAACAACTAATAAAAAATGGATGTAATAAAAAAAAATCTCACCATCTGCTTCACATGCAAAATTGACACGTCTAAAATATTGATATTTTCTTTCAAGTGTAAGAATGTCAAAGTAATAAATAACCTGATAAGACCGGGGTCTAACCACAAGAAGGTTAATTATATAAATTATAAATAATAATAATAAAGAAGGGGGGAGGAGGAGGATTAATGTGATGATTAAACAATAATAAAAAAATAAATGTTAAGGTTAGAAGATCCACTAATTATATTTTAAACAATATAATTTAATTTTTTTATTATTCAACTAGAAACCACAAATAAAGAAGATTTCAATCAGATTATAAATTGTTAGCATGATTACATTAGTCATCTTATTCAAATAATATTAATACTTGTAAATGTTATTAAATTCATGATTATAACTTATATTAGTAACAAATCAAGTTTTTTTTATAGTACAAGTGTTGATTATACCATATAGTTGGCTATGAAATATCAAATATTTATTGTACAATAATATTAATACTTGTAAATGTTGTTAAATTCATTATCATAACTTATATTAACAACAAATCAAGTTTTTTTTTTATAGCACAAGTGTTGGTTATACCATACAGTTGGCCATGAAGTACAAATATTTATTGTACCAAGTGTTACACATCATAATTCTAAATTAATCATTTAACAAGCGAAGTATTAAGAGTGAATAAGATAACAAATACAAAACATATTAGTATCAAATATTAAAGTCCATGTTAAGTTTATACTATACTTAATATTACATTATTAGTGTAACTTTTTCACATTTACACAATAAACTTAATTAAACATAATGAAGAAAAGAAATATAAATAAACAATATCAGAACATTAGTAAAGGAATTGAAAAGTATAAAAAAGAGATTAAAGAAAATATAAAATAAAATAAAACTTAATTATTATAAAAATACAAAAAAAAAATAAAGAGCACAATCTTGATCTGAAAACCAAAATGTTTAAATGCATACTAAATTTCTTTTATAGACCAAAATTTGAAACTATTGATTTATTGATTAATTGTTAAGTGGATGACTACATCTTAACTTGGTGATAATTCTTATCTTCTTGTCTAAACAAAATGAATAGATTGTCTTCATCTAGAAAATTATCTCAACTTTCCAACAAGAAAAATCAGTGCATTTAAACTTCTAGAACTCAATATATGGGCTGAACACTAGCAGTGTCTAAGTTGCAAGACAGATTTGGATTTCTTCGTTATTACTATAATTTGAACTTGAAAATGATCTTTTTGAATCATGCACTCTTCATGAAAGTTTTAGGTATATATCTTAATTTTTAATCCATATAAAGTAAACATAAATCCAAGTTCTACAGCTCCAGTTATAATTCAATAACCGAATGGTGTTCCAGTTTAAACTGAACCAACATATCTTTTCTAAGCTTAACTCTTTTTTTGTCTTCTTAATTTCAGTAGTTAAACTCATCAATCAATCCCTTGACTTATGTGATAGACCTGCATTTAAGATTAAAATTTATCATAAATTAAAGGTATCTTATATTAGTAGATATATTATTATAAAATATGTTTTAGCTAAGAAGTTATTGATACTTCAAGTGCAAAATGATGATATAAAATCTTAATAAAAATACATTTTTAAGTATTAATCAGAAATGAACAGAACAGAGTCGTCGGTATACATGGTAATGTAATTGTGAACACATTGATTTTGATTTTTCACATTGAAATGTGATCGTCACGTAAAACACACGAACATCACATGCTAAATATATTTACTGGAACTCAAAACATCATTCAACTCCTTGGCATCAATATCAATAAAAACATTCTTGATTATGTGAAAATTTAAATTTTCTTCTAAGTCATTAGACAAAGCAACTCGATATAGATTAACTAACTCACCAAGTTGAACGACATAATTTCCCATAGTTAATTTACTATGACAATTAATTATGTCATAACTAATTTTACTTGACAAATGATATAACTTGATGGTGTACATTTGTGCAACAACCGATAATTTAGTGTAATTTGTGCAACTATCTCATAATGATTTGTCAAAAAATTTTAAAAGATCAAAAATCAAGGTCATATTTGCTTTAAGTTCTCTATATATATTGCTAGAACTAAAAGTTTACCCAAGCATCATTTCTATCATAATATCATGAGGAACATATGATTCTTTGTGTGCACACCAATACGGGTATTTCTCCATGATTTTTTTTATAAAAGATGCATCTTTACAACATCTGGATTGAGAAACTTTTTATTTTATATCTTTTGTATGATCATCTAATACCTATTTCCCTACTATATTTTGAATTAGATAGTATGTAATTAATAAAACTTTGAACCCACTACAATAATAAATCATTCACAACCCTTGGGTGAATTTCTATACATTCATAAATAATCATAATGATGACATATATTAATTAAATAAATTTACAAAAATATTAATTTAACTCAAACTTATTCAATCTATTTTAATATTACTTTTAATTCATTATCAATTATCTATATAAATTTAAATTTCTACACATTTACTAAAAATTTCAACTCGACAATAAAATTGAAAAAATATAAATCGAACTTGTTAAATAAGATATTATTTATTTTATCACAAAACACCGAAATCAAAAATTCAACATAAGTTTTACCAACTTACAAAGAAATATGAATTTTAAAAAAATCTAAAACAAACCCTAACACATACAAATTACAAATTCATACAACAAATTTATACGAGGAAAAAACTATAAAATAAGTAAATATTCAAACAATATACACACACACACACACACACACACACACACACATATATATATATATATATATATATGCAAAAAAAAATAATTTAAAATTGAGTTCAAATAAAAAAAGATAAATTTGCTTACTTAAAGTAAAAAATTCTTAATAAAATTTGAATTAGAACATGAATGTTGACAAACTTAGTGTTATTGTAATTAGATTTGTTGTGGAATATTAAATTGTGGTTAGATCAGAGGTGGTTTTTGTTGTAGAAAAATGCATAAAAAAAGAGAAATAAAAGAGGTAGGTTGATTGCTAAATCATAAATGAAATATTAATAACAAAATTATTTTGTCAGTAACTCCATCAGTCATTTCAGTAGTAAAAATATTACATCACTGTGTAATTTATCTTTTTTGAATCTCTTTGTAATACTGACACGACTAAAAGATTGATGTCTTCTCTCAGGTGCAGAAGTATCGAAATAATAAATAACCCGGAAAGACCAGGGTTGAACCACAGAAAGGTAAATTATACAAATTATAAATAACAATAATACAATAACAATAACAACAACAATAATAATAATAGTAATAACAGCAACTATAATAATAATAATAATAATAATAATAATAATAATAATAATAATATAAAGAAAAAGAAAAAGAAAAAGAAAAAGAAAAAGAAAAAGAAAAAGATGAAGATGAGAACTTTGAGATGTAATATTAACGTAAAGATTTAACAATGATAACAATAAATATCAACGTTAGAGGATTCACTAATGGTATGTCAAATAAGTATAGTATAAACTCTTATTAGTCAATTGAAAACCACACACAAAGGAGGTTCCAATTAGATTATAGATTGTTAACATGATTACATTAGTCATCTTATTCAATTAATGCTAATACTTGTAAATCTCATCAAGCATTCATGATTATAATTTATGTTAACAACAAATCAAGTTCCTTTCATAGCTCAGGTGTCGGTTATACCATACAGTATGGGCTATAAAAGTGTCAAGCATTTGTTGTACCAAGTGTTATACAACATAGATCAAGATTAGTCATTTAACAAGCAAAGTATTAAAGAGTGAACAAGATAACAAATACAAAATATGTTAAGTAATAAAAGAAGACATTAATAAACTTAGTTAGATATAATAAACATTAAAGTCCATATTAAGTTTACACTATACTTATTCTTACACCATTAGTGTAACCTTTTCACCTTGACATAATAAACTTAGTTAGATATAATAAAAGAAAGAAAAATAAATAAAAAAAATAAGAATATAAATAAGATAAGAGTTAACTAAGTAAAGGAAAGGAAATGAAAGACATAGACTTGATATTAATAAAAACAAAGTATAAACATTACAAAAAATACAAAGAAAAAAAATAAGGGCATAATCTTGATCTGGAGATCAAAATACCTAAATGCATGGTAAATGTCTTCTTTTATAGGCTAAAATTGAAAACTATTGATTTGATGACTAATTGATGAGTGGGTGACCAACTATTGACTTGGTGACAATCCTTATCTTCTCTTGTCTGCCCAAAACGTCATTGATGACATCAAAATTAGAACCACTTGAAAACATGAAAGCTGTAGATAATTGTCTCAACTGTCTTGTGTAAAAAATTCAGATCATTTAAACTTTTAGAACTCCAGATATGGGTCAAACACTAAATAGTGCTTGAGCTGAAAGACAGATTCAGACTTCTTTGTTGTTGCTCCAATTTGGATTTAAAAATGATCTTTTTAGATCTTAGGTTCCATATAAAAGTTGTAGGCCTATGTTTTACCTTTTCCATCCATATAAAATGGACCTAAATTTGAGATTTACAGCTTTAGATATGATTCAATTACCGAACAGTGTTTTGATTTGGACTGCACCGGCATCTCTTTTTGGAGTTTAGCCATCTCTTTGTCCTTTCAATTTCAGTTCTTAAATTTATCAATCAATTATTTCATTTATGTGATAGGCCTGCATTTAAAATAAATATTTACTACAAATTAAAGGTATCTTATATTATTAAATATGTTATTATAAAACATGCTTTAGTTAAGGAGTTATTGATACTTCAAGTGCAAAATGATGATATAAAACTTTAATAAAAATACACTTTTAAATACTAACCAAATACCTTTTGTAATTCTCTCGATATATACTAAGAAAAGTTTTTTATATTGTATGACTTTTTTTTCTATTTTGTATTTTCTCACTGCAATTCTCTGAGTAAATATTAGAAGAATTTTTATGTCGATGTTTATAAATAAATACAAAGATGAGAAACTATATCGGTAAAGGTTATCATAATATATTTATAAAACAATTTCACCAATATTTCAATTTATATTTATTAATTTTCAGATAGTAGACCTGCAAGAAATTGGTGAATATCTTTATTGTATTGTTGAACAATGTTTGAATTGCTTATGTTTTATCCATGCAGTCTTGTACTAAGGTTGCTGTAGATTTCGTCTCTCCTGAAAATATAAAGGAATGCCTCCGGTTAACTGAAGAGTTCCGACAACTTCCGATGAACCACAGAGCTAGAGAAGATAAACTTGAGGTAACTTCTTTCCTGAAACATATTTTGCATGGATTACATTTTTGATCACTTAGCTTCCATGAGTAACGTGGTTTTCTTATTCCCTTCTATCAATGTGTAACAGATAAAGAAAATGATAATTTATGCAATTGATAAAGCCATTATAGACTTGCAAGAGCTAATGGAATCCCAGAGATGAGCTTTTCTACCTTTTTCGAACAGGCAGGTTTACGACAGATACAGCAGCCATCTCCAACAGGCAAGCAAAAAACACAGATACATTGGCGTCTTGGCAACACTTTTTTTTTTTTACCTTTTCAGATTTTCATAGAAAGATTGCCAATGCTGGCATGGCTGCAACTTTAGGTTATATCATATATCCTCAAGGCAGCATTTTGCTCAGAGTTGCCATTTAACTTGAAGGTTTAATTAGTGGTGCATATTACCTCTCTATGGTCTTTGATTAAATTTAGTTGCATAGTTGCTCCAAATCTTACATTGTGTTTGAAGAAAAAAACACATGTATTGCCTTAGGAAAATAATTTGAGCATATTGCTTGATATTTGATTGACCAATTCATGGGCATGAAAATAATGATTTAGGATCCTGTTCATCTCTGAAATGGAAAAGGTGGAGAAAAGAAAATGGAGAACAGAAAAGGCATGAAAATAATAATGCAATGGAAACGAGCTATTATTTCCTGTCTTCATTAAAAGTTTAAATAGGGCAAAGACCAATGACTCTCGGGGAGTGTTTGGCTAATATCTTAAAATATAAAAGACAAAGATAGTAAACACAAAAAGATATGTTTTTTTATATTTTTTATTTTGAAAATATAAAAATTTATATAAAAATTGTTATATATATATTGCATTTTTTGAATTAAACATGTTTAAAATAGTTTAGATGATTTTTATTTCAACACTTCAAATTTGTTTGTGAGGTGCTAGCTAAACAATAATTTCAAGGGGCGTTTTTTTTATGAAAGTTTAAGATTTAATATCCATCTAATAAAGAATAAAAATCAAATTTACTTCGATGTAGACTAAGTTCTTATGTTTGCAGCAAATGATTTTAGAAAATAGAAAATGCATTTATTAATTGGAAAAAAAATTATTTTCTTGAAAATACATATTTTCTATTTTTTATTATAATTCATTTAATTTTTTATGTCAATTTCTTTTAATTTTAAGTACAAGTCAGAAAATCCTAATTATATGAGGTTGAATTTAATCAGTACCTCAAGGGACAAATATAAAAAAAAATAGAGAGATTTTGATTAAAAAGACAAGTATGATATATTAAAATAATTTTATAATAAATTTGTAAATAAAAACAAATATTCTAAAATTATTGATAAAAGGGTTGTCCCCATGATTATAATTGTCACAATAAACAAATCATCATTTTAAAATTTAATCATGCAAATTGACCTGAGATCTGGTTAATTTAAAATTAAAATCAAGTTGAATTTATAAAAAAAATAATTAAAAACCTGGTTGACCCAAGTAATATAATAGGCTAACTTAGTTAACCTAACAAAATCCAGTTGTAAATTATTGATTATTTTTTTTATTTTTTATCAAAATAATATTTTAATTTATATAAAAATAAATTAAAATTAACTCAATCAAAACTCAATGAACCAGTTAAAATCTGTAACCTAAGCCTTTGATGGAATGGACCACCAAACTAGATTTAAAAACACTAAACCAAATAACCATTTTATAACACAATCCACATCACTTGTACACAATTCAAATTAAAAAAGAAAAACCCTCTTTCAATATTAAACTTGAGTTTTAAATGTTAGGAAAACAATTTTACTGGAACTTGAAAATTATCAATCCAAATAGATAAAAAAAAAATTTAATCCAATCATGTTCGAGAGTTCGAGAAAAACCCGAAAGCAAAGTGGGGTATAAATATTGTTTTACAGGATGTGAAATAAATAAATAATTTAAAGTTTTTAAAATAATTTAGATATATATATCTAACTAATTATCTACAATATAGTTATAATTTATAATATTCAAGTCGATAAGTATCCAAAACTCAATTAGATAAAACTTTATATATAAAAAATCATACCCAATCAAATTTAAATTCTTACATAAATGGTAGAAAACTTGATCAATGAACATTCATTATCATCCAAGACCCGTTAACTATAACACTCCAAAGTAGCAAGATTCATTGTAAAGTAGCATAAATGGTATAATTCTTTTATAGGTATCAAAATTCAAACTTTAAACTTATGCCAAACTAGAGATTTGGATTTAATCTTGGTGTGCTTGGATTCAATCATGATTTTTCACCAACAAAAGCTAGAATATTTTCTTAAAAAAATAATGTTAGTCAAAACTACATTGAAAGAAAATTTATTTTTCTTATGTAAACCTAAAACCTAAATTGTTAAGAATAGAATGATTACAAAATAAGAGAGCAAATTCAACTATGAAGGATAAAAATTTAATATTTAAGTAATTTGATCTACTCATGCAAACAATGAACTCACCTTGTATCAGCAATCTCAATCTTTTTCAACATTTGCAAACTCAATGAAACTAATTCTTCAATATTGACAAATTAGCTTCAGCAACAACCTCCAGCTTCCTCCATATTTAAGAGTAGTTGTGGTTGAGGGCTCTTATTAAATACTCCAATAATGGATCCACTAGGGTTTCTCTATCTTTTTCAAATGGCAAAACTACCCTTATCAAAACCCCTTTACTTTATTTTTCCCTCTTTCTTAGAGGGACATAAAGGTAGTCTAATATAAACTCAGCCGTAAACCAAGCTAACCGACTCATGGGAGGATTTTGTGGAAAAAAACTTATTTCAAGCAAAAATTTTGATACGAATTTAATAATAAAAACATTAAAAAAAATTAATGAAAAGTTAAAATAAAATTTAATTTTTTTTAAAAATAGCATTTGATTACAATGTCAATGCGAAACAAAACCTTCATCTTTGAAATCCTTTTTTCAACTTAGTATCTCACTAAACTTATAATGTTTAAATGCTGAAATAAGATATATATAAAAAAAAACATGGAAAAATCAGCTATAACAAATTTATAATTGTTATAATTAAGGTGAATTTCACTTAAAATATTCTATCAAAATACAGATTTAATCACAAGATTTAAATAATTTAATAAAAAAATTATAAAGTTTTTCATTTAAAATAACTCATGAAACAAGTCGTTAGAGACAAAACATCATATTTATAAAAACTATAAAATTTAATTTTCAATCAACTAAATATTAAATAATAAAATTAAAAAAAATTAATTACACAAATTTTTTTTTGAAAAACATAGTAATTAAAAAAATAAATATCAAAATTAAAATATAAAAAAATTTATATTTAATTAAAAAATGAAATTAAAAAAAATCCAAATAACGATATTATGATTGAATTTTTTTTCCTTATGTTTTCATTACGAGGAAGGAGATGCAGGATGATGGAATTTCAATGGGAATTATGGATATGATATATGATGGGAATGGAAGTGGGGGGGATGGAAAAATAAAAGATAGGTTGTGTTCCACTCTTTAGAGACAGATAACACCATTGTAGAGAGGAATAACAAGGTTTAAACTCACAAATCTCAATGATACAGTCACACCATAAAGAGATTAGAGTTTAGGATAAGTTCACCAATCAATGGAACCCACCAAAGAGATTGGCGGAGGGATCACCCATTCACCCTTTGTTCACTTTGTTGAAGTATCTCCTGGCCTGTACTTTCCCTTCTGTAAGAACATTAGTTGCAAAGTACTTTCTTCATGCCACCATGCCCTAAATGGCCAGTATTTCTTGTAGTCTATTTTTTATGGTGTTCTGCTGTTTTTGGTAGTTACTTCCATGCTTTCTGTAGCTGCATTAATGACGGTAGCAACCTTAAGGTTGCAATAAGTTCCTTGTACTGGCATGCTTAATTAAGGGTTAAGTGATTCTTAATCTCAGAAATGATAGCAAGATGCATTAATTATGAACTGGCATTGATAATCTTTAATGTCATTAAGGTCTGAAGTTGATTCAAAGTTGCCTGAATCCAGCAAGATCGACGCGTCACATCCCTGTATCAAAGAAACATTCAGAAATTTTCAAGTCCTGCATTCATACAGAAAGTGAGAGGATTCTCATGCAAGAACAATAAACCTAACTTAATAACAGTACTGGTGCCTTATACAAGCAATATCAACCAATCATTTTCAGCTTATAAGCGAATCCATATAATAAATAGGTTCAGAAGAAGAAAGAAGATGCAGTAGCAAGGATTATACGAGTCATGACTTGAGTTCAAAATGCAGGAAACCATAGAAAGAAACCACCACGTTACAATGACATTACCGTATTTTTTCTAAGCAGAGAACAAACAAGGAAATATAATTTTCTTAACCTGAACTTGGCAGTCATGGAACATGAGCCTAAGAAAAGCAGCTGGTGCTGTAACATCCATCAAGAAAATGCCTAGCATTTCTTGCCTAACTATAGTTTATACATTTGGACACGAAGATTTATAATAATCATATGCAAGCTGGGATTGGCCAACACCAACTTTGATCGCTAACACTACCACCACTAACATAAAAATCAGAGAAAATTTACCCATTTTCTCAACTCTGTTTCCCTCCCCAATAAGCTAATGGAGTAGTGGTGTGAGATGTGAAGTTATATAGTTGCAGGGAAGACTAAATAGTAGTGGTATCTAGCCAAATTGGCCTTGTTTTGACAAGTGAAAGATGAACTAGGCAAGCCGGCAATGCCATTGCTTAATTTGGTCCCTTGCCTAGCTTCAGACGAACTTATCTTTCCATTCATAAATAACCGTGTTGCACAATACGATCTTTCTTCCTTTCTTGTTTGCAGTCATATCTGCAACTTTTCTCATCATTGACTTTTTTCAGCTAATTAGTTAGCTGGTTGTGTCCTTGTTAATACACACTAGAGAGAGCAAGAGGACCTGATGCTGGCCAGACTGATAAATGGCCTAATTAGAACCTTCTCTCCTTTTTTTGGGTTCTGGGGAGCTCGAACGTGAGACATTTTACAAGAAGGGAGATATGAGTAAAAGTTGAGCTACTATTTCTTGAAAAATGCTTCCATTGTGAAGTCATAGTCAATTGAATCGAAAGTCCTGACATCCGCTTATTTGCCTGCTCAATCAATGAAGGTCTACAAATTAGTTGTCTGGTGGAAGATCAATGGAGAATGCAGGTGTCTTATACTAGCATCTGCCATAACCGAAGTCAACAAAAATATTGCTTTAAATGCTAGAGTACGATGGAGCTGGTAGTTGTTATATTGCCACACAGGAGAACCAAAGGTAACCTCAGCACAAGACGTTCAACAAATTGCAGAGGAAAGAATTGGATAACATAATTGAGTAAGTTAAAGAATGAATTAACTAGGATCAAAACTCAGATTCGAAATAGTTGTGTTTCAACGTGCTACATTGGATTTCCTTAGAATTACCTAATCTATTCGAAGTTTTGATTAACCTGAGACCTCATGAGGCCTTCTCTCCATCCTCTCTCGCGGGCCCTGAACTCCCATGTTGCACTAAGTTTCCTTTGTTCTTGTAATACTTCTTCAGCTCTTTCTCTTGCCGCTTCGCAGGTATCCATTCCAAAATTGCATTTCTCTGCTTCTTTCTGGTACTGAGATGTCATTCTCTTAGCCTCCAACAGCGCCACGTCTGCACGCTGCTGTTTTTTCTGAGCTTCTTCTTCATTTAACCTCAGTTCCTCTGATAACATATCTGTAAAACTTTTCTCAATCTCACGGCTCACTTCAGGATCATGCTTCATACAATCTAAAAGATTAGAAAGACAATAACAGTAAATGTCAAAAGTCAAGAAATGGTATAACCCACTATAGATAATAACATCCATAGAAATAGTGAAAAAAGCAGAATCACATCAATTTTCTTTCCTTGCATCCCGAAAACGCTAGTAATAGCATTTTTCAGAATTACCAAGTATCATCGTGTACACTAGACATGTCGACATTGACATCCTAACAGTTCTTAGATGTCTGAAGCTGACGAAACACTAATTCTTCTGTAGAAAAGCAAGGCTCTTGCTTTTTCTTCCTTGCAAGATTTAATGTTGCTCTATTCTATAGGGACTAGGGAGCAGGCAGCCGTGTGACATCTAAACAGGCAGCCATGAGAGTAGATAACCATTGTTTTGACTTGAAAGTATCCTGGATAAAGCTATTCATGTGTACAAGTACCAAATATCAGCTATAACTCTTGGCTGGAATTAGTGTCCCCCTCCCCCCCACGAGATCTCGAGTTTGAACCTCTCCTTTGTAACGAAAGAATAAAAATAAAAAAGTACCATTTATCAGTTTTAGTTTGTTCCTTAACAGCCTTTTCTTTTTCTTCTGATACTTTACAGGTAATCACCTGAAATCTAGACTGCTAAAGCATCCCTAAATACGCAACATACGTCAAAATAAGAACAGAAATCAAATTTCAGCAATACTGTGAAAATTGATTTTCATAAAATTCTGGCTCATTATATCATAGAAATCCCTTTCCACATGGCCTATGGGAACGATAAACTAACCTGTAAAGGAGCTGTTGCTCAATCCTGAAACGAAACAGACAAGAAAATCATCATGAAAAGCAACAGTAGAGTTGGTAGTTAGCCAGTACTGGCATCACTTAATACAATAATATCCACAACATCAAGAACAAATCCTCCAGGATCATCAGAGCAAACTAGAAGAAATACGTCAAACAAGCAGGTCATGGTCATCATCTAAAAGAAAATCTAACTTTTTCCTTGACAAGGAACTGGGATTTTAAAAAATTCCTAACATACTCAGATTCATGTTTTGAAATTGTTTCAGCATTTTCACAGCTATAACAACTGAGTAACCTCCAAGTAATTGAATTGCATCATCAGATCAGACAAACTTAATCCACTAAAGCCATCTACAACCCCTAGTAATCAACATTTCCACGTACAGTAGAAAAATAAAACCTTATTCTTCTCCCAATTGAAAAAAACAAACTACAAAAATCAGTGATCCACAATAAACACACATAAATTAGCAAATTTTATGCCTAGAATCACACAATCAATCAACTTTTAGTAGTAAATTCAATGCCCCATAAATGGACCCTTTTATCACCCCTTGAAAATCCAACCACAAAAACATAAGAAAAACTTGCGCACATATAAGATTCATCAATTAAAAACCAAAACAAACTAAAACCAAAAAGGAAACACAATCAAACAACATGCACATCCATGCATGCATGCATATTTACATACCTTCAGGGAGGGTAAGGAGGGGTTGAGAAGAGCAATCACAGGAGCAAGGATGGCAACGAAGGGTAGAAGAACGAATCTTGGCCGTTAAAAATTCAGAAAGATGCCAATACAAAGGTCGGCCAACAATGTAGCCAACAAGAAAAAATCCCATGATAACCATCATCACCTTTATGGCTGCCTTTAACTTAGGGCCTCTGCGCCTGTTGTTGTAGTGGTACTCATTCATCATTCGTTCTTTCTTACTTGGCCCAAAAGAAAGGTGTAAAAGATTTGAATTTGAGGCAGCGAAAAGAAAAGCTAAGCTATGTAATGCTTATCATCTGGTAACTGCTTTCTGTTCTAGGATGATGATGATCGAGTGTTTATTTTTTCTTAATTATCTGAATTTTGGAATATATTTCCTTTAACTTCTCTCACTGAAATGGTAAAATTCTCCTGGAAAGACGGTATTGGCGCCAAGCAAGGAACTTTAGACGTGGTTTCCTTTCTGATCGGTGGTGTTTCTCACTAACGTAGTTTTTGAGGGGTTTAAAAAATAAGAAGTCAAGTTAACATAATTTTGTATTTTATTTTATTGAAAATAAAGATGATATTATTTTAAAAATAATTTAAAAAACAAAAAAATTAAGAGGTTTTAACATCATTTTTCTTAATTAATTATTAAATTCAAGTAACGAATCAGCCCAGTTAGTTGGTTTGGATTTGAAAACAGTAGATAAAAAGAAGTTTCAGCTTTCCTTTGCAACTCACCATGCTACCAAGCAGCCTATGAGAGAGAGAGTTTGTTTTTGTGGTTGTTTTTACTTTTAAAATAGACTATAAAAATAAACCGGTTAATTCTGAGACCCATTATTATTTACATTTAAAATTTAGGGTAACAATAAGCAAGATAAAACTGCTTCTTTTTCTTTATTGTCTTCTTTTTTCATGTTTGGCTAAAATTTAAATACATTGGATCAAATTTAATCCAATAAAATAAATAAAAAAACATTTTTATTTTCATTTAAAAAAACTAATATATAACATTATTCAATAGTATTATATAATTAAATTAGAAAAAAATTATATGATGATATAGCATTTGTAAAATTTGATTGCAATTCAAATTTTATTTCTGATGATATTTTACTTGAAATTATTGCACTTTCAAAAAACTATGAAAATTATAATCCTTGACGGATGGATTTTATAAATGATAAAATTGTAAATAGTTTAATAAAATAATAAAAAATACTTAATATAAATTATTATTTATTTCATGATGTAATAACAATAATTAAATTTATAATATTTTAATTAAAAACTATTAATAATAATATATTTATTTTATAATCTCAATTTAAAAAATATTTTTAACCAAATACATTAAACTATTTTTGTATTCAATCTTAATTTCAAACATCATTTTAGCTAAATATATATAAATATAAAATCAACCTTAATTAAAAATAATTTTTATAAAATAATTTTTTTTCAACCACACAATAATATAAAACACGCTATTCTATAACTCAAGACTTATCTAGTCAAACCTCCAAGTCATATTTAAAAACCATAATTTTATCCCTATTATAATTTTCAAAATATTTAATTAATTAACAAAAACCAAAACAATAAATCCACTAAAAACTCTATATTGAAAACTGGTTTCAGAGAAAACAAGAACTTATATCTTTTCTTAAATATACATTTTCTAACTGCAACCACGCTAAACACACACTGCGAAGCTTACAACGAGAGTTTTTGTTTAGAAGTTAAAAACCTAAGAGTTATTGTTCGTGTCAGTTGGTTCTACCAAGAAGTTATGGTTAGTTATACACATGCCGGGAGAAAACTGGTTAGAATAATTTCATGAAGCTGGCTGGTTTTGAAGGTCATGCGACCCAGCTTAAAGTTTTCATCAACTACGTTCTTTTAGCATAATTTTCAACAGGTAAACTTCTCTTCATAGTAGTGGTGATCATCAATAGGCCCATGCTTTACCCTCCTTTACACATTTATTCAATGAAGCACAACTTTGTGTTAACAAGGTCTGGCATTTTGTCATCAGCTATTAAATATCTTCAGCAATGATACTACTGAGTTCTAAAATTCATTCGTGAATGGACAAACTTAACCTGGTGAATCCATTCCAAAAACAAAATACATGTAAAGAATCATGGTCGAACTTTGCGAGTATTGTTTGTATAGCCATTTTGCAAGTTGATCAACATGCTGAACAAGCAACTGATGAGTAACATTCAGTTGTTCAATCTACATACAACCACGTGATACACACTTATAGGACATTAAAATAGATTTGTCTAAGCTTTCTTGTAATCAATGCATCAAAGGTTAACCATAGATGCCATTAATTTGCCTCGTGAATATGATTGAACAAACATGGAAGCAAATGGCACCTTGTTCATTTCTTTTTCGGATACTCCCTAGGCCCAAATATGGTAGAACCAATTCTCACATTCGTACTCCCCATTTCAATCTGCAAAACAAGTTTTAGCTATTAGTTGGATAATCTTTAGACAGGATGTGTTATAATGAATCAAGGGATGCAATTTCCACATCATTGGTGATAAAAACAAAAATTATTGCTACAAGCCAGTATCACTCACAGCTTGCTCGAAGTCATTAGACATTCCCATTGAGAGCTCACATTGCTCTTCTGGTATACCAAGGGCCTTGCAAACCTCGCTTCTGCAGTTTGCCAATGCCTGATAATATAACAAGGTTTGATGTCAGAAAATCTAAAGCACACACAGTGCTGTGAAAAAGTAAGAGGAAAAAAGTAGGGAACCTAAAAGTGAACAAAATATGCAACCACCACCTTGAAGTTTTCTGCAGTTGAAGTATAGTCAAGCATTCCTATTGTCATTAAGCCACAAAACTGAAGGTTTGTGCAACTCTGACTAACATGTTTTGCAAGTTCCACACAACCTGAGGGCTCAACACCAGATTTCGCTGCAACAATACAACATATATAAAACAACAGCCAAAAATAGTAGATCATTACCAAGTGCTTTTAAGAGATCCTTAAACTAGTAGAATTCTACAACTAAACAGGATATGGCAGTTGAAAGAAATTCAAGCCCAATAAGAGCAAATTGTTGTAAATTATACAATCAAAAATTTCCCCAAGAACAAATTGGCTCCCAACCATGACTGGAATGGCAAGGAGACTGTTCAGCAGGTAACAGTTTTTTAGCAGAACCAGATTCCAGAGGAGGTATCTGGCTGCATGCTAAAAAAGCTACAGAGGGTATTTAAGGTGACAAATTTTCGCATACTAGACAACCTGTTTTAAAAGAGACTTCTAAATAATAATAGATGCATAGCTCAGAGGCAGTAGCATAAGAAGCAGCATCAGAACCTGAAAGCCACTCAAAAGTAGAACAGAAAGCAACATCAGAACCTAAATGCCACTCAACCTACAATGTTAAGGTGTAAACACCAAGCGCAAATAATTCCTGGCTACTTTCTCGACATTGGAACAAGGTTATGAACTTTTCTTTTAAATGCAAAATCCTAGGTCATTTCATATAGAAGCCATGCTCTAAACCAAACAAAATGAAACTACGACTTTATTCACAAGTCCACAATAAAGACAAAATTAAGGTAAAATTATGCACTTATAGAAGGTAAAGAACAGCCATTGAATTATGAACACACTACTCAAACCTCCAAGAGGAGCAAGCGTATGGTAGTCAATATCATGTTATATAAACACAAAATATAGAACAGAACTAATTAAGACAGGTAATGGTCCTGCCTTGCAACTAATATCAAATAAAATTACTTAGTTATCCCAAGTCAGCAATATTAATTAAGGCCATCAGCAATAAACCTACATATTATATTCACTTACATTCTTCACCACTGGTATTCACTTGGACTAAGACCTTCAGGGGCTTCCTTCCCAAGTTCCCAACTGCTCGATCAAGATGATTGGCAATCTGCAAATAACATAAATTAAGCTTTCACAAATTCATAACAGAACATATAAACTAACAAGCTTGAATAGTTAGAAAGGTCCTCAAGCAGAGCTTCATAAATCAATAAAATGCACGTGTTCATAAAAAAAAAGTCATTACCTTTTCATCATCCACGCTCTCTACCATATCAAGGTTTGGTACACTAGCTGCACAACACGCAATCACCCATAAGAACACACAATAAAACACCACAAACCCAGAATTTCAAAACCAATAAAGACAACAAATGAACCATACCCAGTAAAGGTTTCACTTTATTACTCTGCAAATTCCCAATGAAATGCCACTCTATATCCTTTGGCAACTGCATTATTTGATCACCAGATTCAACCAAGAAAAGTTCACATCTTTAATCAATCAAGATTACCATAATTATTTAACACAAATTAATACAAAAAGATTTAAACTTTAAGAACCTGGGGTGCCTTTTCTATGAATTCTTGAGCATAGTTTTCACCAAAACAACGGTGACCCACATCGTATACTTGTTTGATTAGAGAGACTGGTTTGGTCTTACTAACAGCCACCACTCTGATCTGCTGGGATCCACGACCTGCCTTCTCTGCTGCTTGAGAGACACGCTGAAGCACTGATCGGAGCGCCGCCGCTGCGACTTTGTCCATAGCGACAGGTATTGCTGACATATCAGAGACTTGCCCTTGTTCTTGTTTTGTGATGCAGTTCTTATCTGTGGTGCTGGGTTCTTCGTCTTCTTGTCTGTTCATATTTTTTGTGGTCTCTCTCTCTCTAAAATCCTTTGATTTTTGGTTGGTAAATTGCTAGCTAGATTAGTGGTATGAAACGTAGCGTTTTAGAATATTTCCTTACAATATTTTATTCATTTTTCAAGGTTTTTTGTTTTTTCCTTGTTACAACTTGTAAATTAACACGTCACTGAAATTTCTTTAGTTTAAACCAATGGTATTGTAGAAAATGCCCTTTGTAATTTTATTTTATTTTTTTACAAACAATTTTCATATTAAATTTTCTTCAATGAACTAAGATTTTAGTTCAAATTATTATTATTTTATACACACACTCACTTTACTAATATTTTTATGGTGCCAAGGGAAAATTATATATATAACGTGTGGCATCTAGCTAATTATTTTTTGAGCCCAGATAGAAAAAATACAAGTAAAAATAAGAAATTATATAGAAAAATCTTTGGTTGTTATAAGTTTATTTATATTTATTTAAAAAATAAATATAAAAAATAACTATTAAAAATCAACTAGTTACTCACGATCACAATTTTTTTCAAAAGAAAAAACTTGACTTCCGATCTGCAAGGTTAGTATGAATACTGAGCGTTTAATTTTAGATCAGCTTCTAGGAACAATCCAGGCCTTTACCGGCAAAAAAGAAACAAAATTGTTGAGTTTCACTTTTTATATAAACATGTGCCCTTTTTCTTTTCTTTTTATCAATTCACCCCCCATTTGTTTTCATTTCTCTTTTTTTTTTATTTCATAATTAAACATTTCCTAATTATAACCCGTCGAGGCAAATCTTATATAAGAAATCAGGTAAAGGTTCTTGTTTTTTAATCAATTTTATTCTTAAATTTTTTATACTAATCAATCAACTTGTTTTTAGATTAATCAAGTTATCTTTAGATTAATCAATTAATTAATTCAGGAAGGGAAACTCCCGTAGTTTAGTTGTAGTGATAAGTTTGAATATTATGTTTTTAAATTATGCTAACAACATGTACAAACTATTATTTCATTAAAAAAAATTAATCTATGTTATTTTGTATTTTTTTTAAAACAGCGCTAATTCTAAAAAGAGAATTCTTTAATTTTGATATTCAAGTTCAAGGGATGGCTGATGACCATTCATGAATGATCCAACATGTTTATTTAGTAGAAGACATGATAAATGTCAATTATAGAAGATACTTCTAACAGGTAAATGAAAGATAATTAACAGGGTGAAATGATATATATATATATATATATATATATATATATATATATATATATTCCTGGGTCCTGGCTAGACCAGTTTATATATATATATATATGAGATTGTTCTTGTTGAAATTTTCCCAGTACTGAACAGATTCAGTAAAATTCATGTGGAAATATTAGGATTGATGTCCAACGCCATCTACCGGTGAATTCTAGGCATGACAAATCGAAGAATCTCCAGCACTATAGCACTAACTGATAAAACTGAAAGTATTCCTACATAAATCCATTTCCATTTCTCTGCATGGTCTTTATGATCAATCCCTTGAAATATGTTTGCTACAATCATGGAAATCAATAGATATCCTAGAATTTTATGGTATATCTTCCACCACCTCCTGCATTCATTCTCTCTCTTCGGTTGCAAGCAGAGAGCAAGCATCTGCATTGCAAAAACAATGGCGTCGGGGATCAATAAAGCAAGATTGATCAAAATAAGTAGAGGCACTGCAAGTCTAGGCTCACCTGTGCAGTTGCAAATGTGAAAATAACGATGCCAAGAATCCTGTGTGCTCTCAAGCTGTATTGCTTTGAGGAATTCCCAAGCCACATCCCAAAGCTCCATCCCACTGCACCAATAATATATCCCAAAGTTTGACACAGAACGTGAAGTTTGTACCATTCATCACATTTCAATGGAAGTTTCCTGAAGGATCTTGCAAGAATCGCCCCAGCTGGCAAGAGTGTTCCCCATCCTATGATGTTTAGAACCCCATGAGTCTGTTTCATGTAGATCACATTAGCAACAGCAAGACAAGTTCATCAAGGAAAAATGAAAATAAAAGTTAAAGTTAAAGCACATGGAACTCTTTATTTTTCTGCAAGTTCTGTTGATTCTAACTTTCCTTACATTCCTAAGATGGCGTCTGTGATGCAAAGCAAATTGACCACTCCATGATCTTAGGTTCGTCGTCTCTGCATTCTCAGTACCTCGAAGAGAAGCATGATCATCCCTTTGTGGTTTGATGTTTTCCACACTGGAGCTGACTTGCCCCTCATGAGTTCTTCTCACTGTTGTCACAACAGAACCCTCGCTGCATGAAGATCTTTGGACACAGAGGGTTAAACAGAGGATTACAAGACAATGAGAGCTCATGATCTCTCGCTGCCTTGACAATGAAATTGACGTGCTGCAACATTTAAAACTGTATAAAAAGCTCATGTCGCCATAGACTTGCTGCAGAGTTGATGTAATGACATCAATCATTCGTTGATGTACTTCCTGTGACTTGTCAGAATATGTGCTTTTCTTAGCAACATAAAGAATCGTGTCTACCTTGAACCAGTGGTGCACAGGACAAGATAGATTTTATTCTGATTTGTATCAGTCCTTTTGCAATCATTGCGATTTGCTTTTCTTTCTGATTCATTATGTTTGGAATATAAATTTTAAAGGAGAATTGAACATCTAAAACTAAATATTTTAGCTTTAATATATTTTTAAATTAAAAATATTTTCATTGAAATTTACACTATTATATATTTAATTTTTATTAAACAAATAAAAATAATAAAATTTAAATTTATAATTATTTGCTCTTTAAAAATTTAATATTATATTAAATAATCAATTTAATTTAATTGAAAATCTCAAAATATAATTTATATTATTTTTTTAATATTATTATAATTGCTTAATTAATTAAAACTAGAAAAAAAATTAAAAGAAAAGCTAGGAAGAGGGCTCGAGAAAAATCCTAGATGTCCTGCATAATCTTTCATGTAAGTGAAAGAGAACAATCTCTTTATTCATTTATCAAATTATGAAAGTCTATTTAAAAATAAATTAAAAAAATCTATTTATACTAATCATAGTTATAAATCTCAATTCTTTAAAAAAAAATTATATAGTTATAGAATCCAAAATCATAATGCAAATAGTTTTAATTAGTCAATTGCTAATATGACATAATATTATGTGTATTTTTTAGCATAGTCATTTATAGATTAATGAAAAAAAATATAATTTATGCAGCATAGTTGGTTTTGATGAAAAAACTCATAAGTTCCAATATAAAAGTTAGATCTAAAAGTTAAATAGTGTTTAACACCGTGATAAAGTTAAAAAAAAAAGATAAAAAAAGATATTTAATATTTTATTTTTAAAAAAAAATATTATTTAAAAACTTACCATTTAATATTATAGTTACTAGAAACCATAACTAGTCAATAAAAATTCTATAATATGAGATTAGTTATGCTAAAATAAGATACCATCATTTCTAAAACGATCTACTTGACATAGACTACATTACATATTTTATCTTAACTTATTAATGGTTTGTTGTGTTATGCTATGATCTACTTATAATATTCATAACTTGAAAAAAATACTTCAAACTTTAGCATTAATAAGCATTTTGTGTGTAACAAATCTAATATTTTTAACTTTAGCCTCAATGAATATTGGGCTAAAAGTTATTTCTAATTCTAATATTGATATTCCTAACTCTAATGTTAGTGAATATTGAATTTTTTTTAATTTTGACATTGATAAATATAAATAATCTTAACTTAAAAATCAATGAATATTAAGAATATATTTGTAATTTTGGTATTAGTAAATATCAATCCAAGTTGATATTACCACCTCTGATGCTAGTGAATTAAAAAAATTATTTGAATTGAATTTTTTTTAAAATAAAAAACTCAAGACGGTGACTTGTAATGAATCCATTTATCTTAAACATGAATAACAAATTTATTTTTTTTATAAAGATAAGGTTGACGATTTTATTATTTTAAAAATTCAGGTATGTCGGTTCATTAAGCCTTTTAATTCTAGTCCTTATTAGCTTAATAAACTTTTTAACAAGCCCAAATATATATGCAAAATATTGTTTTTATATATTTTTTTAAAAATGCTTAAACAAAATATTTTATAAATGTTAAAATATGTAAAAGTATTTTTTGACTTTGATCTTTTTGTGAAAAGGCTAATATAAACTTGAATAGATATAAAAACATTTTTAGAATTTTTTTACTTGGACATGAAAAAAAAATTTAATGAAAAACTCTAATTAATTAATCTCTTTTTAAATAAAAAAGAAACAGAAACATATCATGCAAATGATTACCAAACATTATACAAGAGTCATAATTCTAAGCAAGCAAAAATTAAAGAGGACTGACACAATACATCCTAGTCTGTAATTTAAGACCTATATTTTATTGTATTTCTTTTATCTCTAGCTTGTAATTACAAGTAAGAAGTATATTAAATCTCATAAACTCATTAGCTCAAATATTTCACTTGGAACATGTTTAATATTGTAGTAGTAGTTAGTTATAAAAATATATTTTAATTAAAAATATATTAAACTAATTTTTTAATTTTTTTAAATTTAATATTAACATATCAAAAAAATCTAAAAATAAATAAAAATAATTTAAAATAAAAAAATAAATCTAACCACAACAACAAAGCACCTTTATATAAACAAACAAAGTCAGGCCATTCGTAAACTCAAACCCAACCCACATGCCTTTATTGCAGCCCAACTCGCTGACAAAAAATATAACCCATAAACTCAAACCACGATTTATTGTATTATAACATCAGCCCATCAAACGAAAGTAAGGAAACCCAAATCAACAAACACTTCAAAATTAAATCACAGGATGATGAAAAGATCGCAGCCAAAAATTCAAGCCGGATTGCAGGACCTTCAGTGTCCAATGCCCAGCACATAATATAAAATTATATTTAGAAATTTTTTTAGCTTAAATTAAAATAATTTTTTAATATTATATTAAAATTTTGATTATTAAGTGATGGTGATTTTGAATGATTTCATCATTTTGAATTATTAAAATAATTTTGAATTATTAAAATTTCATTTTCTTTATTTATTTAATAAAAATTAAATATTTAAATTTATGTAAATTTCAAAATTTAAAAAATTCATTAAAAAATAATATAAATTTATATTTTAAAATTTTATCTAAAATTTAAAATTTAAAATAAGAATAGTTAATTCATGCAATACTCACCGACAAACATCCTCCCATGTTCATGTTTTTCAAGTTACTGTTATAGCTAAAAGATATTAAACGACAAACAAAACAATTGGAGGGTGGGTAAGCATGAAGACCTTTTGAAGTTCAATTACGTCATTGAATTTATCCCATTTTTTCAATTTTGCTTCCATGCACTTTCTTCTAAATTAAGCCTTCATTTTTCAAAATTAGACAGTCAAAATTTTCAATTTTGTTCGTGCTAGTCCACAAACTTTTAATTTGTATAATATTAACCAAAGTCAATTAAGTTTTCAATATTTATTCAATAAGATCCTAAATTGTCTATTCACCTGATGTTTTAAACAGTTGTGTATGTATGATTGATTTGAAGTATGATTTTTTTAAAAAAAGATTTTTTTTATATAAGAAATAATTTTTTTTAAGAAAATTCCAAAACCTCAACTTTAACGGAGAGTCTGCTTTCTGTAATCAATTAAGATCTCAAAAGTCCTCAAATTAGTCCTATAAAATGCTATTTAGGCTGGTTTTATTATTTTTGGATTTATCAAATACTAGAAACAATGGCGTAAAATTAAAACTATTTGCTTGGAGTAATTTTGGTATCTATTTGACCTTTTTTCCCCCTACGGAGGCCACCTTTTCTTTAAATTTAATAAACTCAATTCTTCTTTAATGATATTTAGTCATTTCTAAGCATTGTGATGAATCAAGACGACACAGAGAAAGCAAAACTTGTAAATTCAATTTCCTAATGTCAACGATCTCTTGCAAAAACTTGTCTATAAAAGCCTATCTCCTATCAAAATAATTCCCATCCAACTAATCCTTGTTTCATACTAGCTAGTAACCATGAAGCTGCTAGAGCTCTTCATTGCCCTCTCAACAGTAGCTGCCGTTACAGCTTTGCATTTAGACAGTGACAATGAATATGCAAACAGGCAAAGTGAACTCTCGTTGTCCGAAATCCAAGGAGTGACTTCCTTACGAGGGGTTGGTCGCGTCCTGGCTCAACAAAACCTGATAGCCAATCTGACATGCAACAAATTCCCTCGAATTTGTCGACTGGCTACAAGTGCAGGACCAGATTGCTGCAACAAGAGATGTGTTAACGTGAAGAAGGACCGATTGAACTGCGGTATGTGTGGGCACAAGTGCAAGTACACTGAAATATGCTGCAAGGGCCAGTGTGTGAACGCGTCTTTCGATAAAAGAAACTGCGGTGGATGCAACAAGAAGTGCAAGAAGGGCGAATTTTGTGTTTATGGGATGTGTAACTATGCATGATTGCTTCGCAAACTGTATAATTTACTGTTGTAATACATCTTCTTGTTTCTGCAAAATTGAGTCTCCTGCTTGCTCCATGGTGCATTGGGGTGCATGTGTTGGCTCATGAATGTATGTCACATCACCACATTACGAGAGTATAGCTGTAATCTTACCACCGAGTATAAATGAGCAAAAAGTTTACAGTAACATAACCTTGCAATCACAAGCTCTACATATGTTAACTTGAACATAGACATATAGCTAGCATATTATAAGTGTGATTATTTAAGAATTGTCTAAATTTAAAAATTTTAATTGATAAGTGTAATTTTAAAATATAATTTATATTATTTTCTATTATATTATTTAGAATATAAACTTTTTGAATTTAAATTTGTATATATTTACATATTGAAGAGGCTCTGAAAAATGATTTTAAGCTAAAATTTTTAAATAAATTTTTAATATAATTTATATTATTTTTTTAATATTACTAATCTGCCACATAATGCATTGCTAAACCTACTGTTGAATACCAATGAAATTCATAAATATTAATGAGAGCAATTAGAGTTTAAGTTTCTAAATGCATACTTCCATGATAGCAAATTGAAATTAGACAATATTTGATGATGTATTAATAATTGTTTTTCAAAATATTTTTTATTTAAAAATAAATTAACATAATAATTTTTAATATATTTTTGACATTAACATATAAAAACAATAAAAAAATTATAAAACATAATTAATTTAAAAAAATTAAAAATTTTTAGTTACAAAGAACGGATGTTAAAATAAATAGCACCTTAAAATAATTTTTTTTTGGTTTTACTGTGAGCCCCAACAAGTCTTTAATTATCTTGATTGAAAATTAAACTTAATTTTTGATTTTTTAAAGAACAGAAAAATTAGTTTATTAATTGAGAACTGAGTAACTAGTTGAATTAAATAAATCAATTCACAAATTAAAAAATTATTAATTAATTTATTTGGTAGAATATAATTGCCGATCAAATTAATATTTTTTTGTATTAGTTTTATTTTTTTGAATTTAAAGAAAAATACTTAATTAAAATATACATTCCTTTTAATCTTCCTTTGGTTGTTGAATTTTTTACTTTGTATTACTTTTTTGATCTTATACAACATCCAGGTTTCTTCCAACACTTCCAAGATTTGAACATGAGATCCATCTGGAAATCACAAATTTTAACCATTGGACTATCCCTTCGAGGACATGATATTCCTACTTTGTTCTATAATTTTATTAGGGAAACAGTTGTAAAGTTCAAATAAAGAAAGAGAAAAGTGATTCTTAATCAATCTAGCTGCTCAATGGTTCAGCATATGATCAGGCATTTGCTTCAACTCTAAACAAAACCGCAGGCATCGGTCAAACTAAGCATGTGCATAGGGAAGGTACACAGTATCAAGTAGTTTCTTCTTGATGCAAGTTCATAAGAAAGGAAGTAATGGCTGCATCTATTTTAGCTGCCCACAAAAGTCAGGCTTCATTTACTTTTGTCACGGATTATTGGCAACTATCAGAGGAGAAGTTGACGGAGGACTAAGGGGAAGAGAATAAAATATTGTTTGCAAGTCTGCAACACATGCTTTGGATCTCCTATGAATGTTCTTGGTCATTGCATATTGCAAGATAGCCGAACCGTGGAGAAATAAATATCTATGATTTGGAAACAATGAAAAGTCAGAACTTGAAGCAAAATCCCATCCCTTATCTTCTGTAAAGGAAATTGAAAGAGATGCCTTCACGCAATTGCCAAGGTACAGGAAAGAAGGTGCTTCTATAACAGACGTGAAATTCAGAAATCGAACGCTGGAAAATGCAAAATGAAAATTTAATGTGGGCTGCAGATTATAGGCTTTGAATTGGTCATTAACTGTGAAGAAAGTCTGCTTCCCTCTCTTTTGACAACTCATTTGACGCAGTAATTCTCGTTGTTTTGCTAGGCATTCACTGTCTAACCAATTGATTACAGGGGCAGCTGATTGCAAGTTTGGTATTTTAGTTTTAAAAAGGGTTTTATAATTAAAAATATATTAAAATATTTTTTAAAAAAATTATTAATTTATTTTTTATATCAGTAAATTAAAATCATTTAAAAAAATGTTAATTTGATTTTTTAAAATAATAATAAAAAATTTAAAAGCAGATAATTATAACGCAAAATGTATAAACAATCATCATGCATAAAAATCACTTAAACATGATGCATGTTTAAGCATTTTTTTAACCTTTTCTAACTTTTCTTTGAACATTTTTTTTCAAATAGATAAGATCTTGTAACCCATAATGAGTAATTAGATAATCAAAAGTTAATTTAAGTAATTATTGTTTAACAAGGTACAAAAAATCATGTTACAACGAAGAGACTCAAATATTAGCCTGACAGGAGACATTTACATGTACTCTTACAGCCATGGTTGGGGGCCATATGAGCCCAACACATATCTGAGGTTTCCATGTTCAGGAAGATTCATGCGTATGCTTTTCTATCCTCCATGTTTTAGGTTCTTCTCCCCTTCCCAATTTCCTATTTTTCCTCATTTAGGCACGAGAAAAATAAATACTTGAACCATTTAGCCACTGAAGAAAAAGACCTCCGCCATTATGGAAAAAAATTGGAAAATTTTCACGTATAGCTTTCTATAAATACCTCCCTTCACCGAAAGCTAGCATCATTACTTATAATTACCTTACAAACTCTCAAAAGGTCCCTGGTCATGAACTCGTCAACAATTTTGTTTACCTTGCTAGTGCTTATGGCCTTGGCCAACATTCAATCAGCAACACCAATGGTTAAACAATCCCATGTTAGCATAGAAAAACATAGCACCAATGACCTTCCCTTGCAAGGAGATGAGGAGCAACCACATCTCCGTAGAAGTGGTCGTTTCCTAGCTAGTAAAGTGACCATGACATGTGACAAGTACCCCCATATTTGTCGTGCCAAAGGCAGTGCTGGGCCTGACTGCTGCAGAAAACAGTGTGTTAATGTGATGACCGACAAGCTTAATTGTGGTAAGTGTGGCAAAAAATGCAAGTATTCAGAGATGTGTTGTCAAGGGAAGTGTGTTAACCCCTCTGTTGATGAGAAACACTGTGGCAAGTGTAACCAAAAGTGCAAAAAGGGAAGCTCTTGCTTGTATGGATTGTGTAGCTATGCTAATTAATTAGATTTTGCATGAGAAATGGAATTCAAGGGCCTTTAGCAACATCAGGTGGGTTAGTCATGTCATGCATGGTCAATAGGATTGTGCTGTGTGTTACCAATAAAGGCAAGCAATCGATTTCGGGTGAGCTAGCTTTTGCCTATATTTTATGTTGTCGATCTTCAAGTTTACGTGATCATTACTTTTATGAATTTTAATCCAAAATTAAGTGTTATACTTCTCTCTTGTGCTCTCCATCAGTCGAGAATTTCTAACCATCGATCCGAAGATCACACCATGTACGAGAGCGTCTGTTTGTCTTAACTTTTCAACCTGCTTTTTAACTAGCTAGTTAAAAAATAATAAAGTTTTTGATTCTACAAATAAATTGGAAAGAGATATAGATCTCGAAGCTTGAATTCGTAATTACATTTAAGATCCAAACATCAATCTCAAGTTTCTCAATACCATGCATCCACATAGATCCATGTCAGAAGAACACAAAATCAATCAAACAATAAAACAAAGATAATTATCCAAAATTGTCATAACAATTAATTCTTTCTTTAAAATAGATCTTTTTTTGACATTTAAATTTGATCACCCAATTTACAACCTTCTGCTCAGTTTTTTTTTTCTACCTACATCTATTCAGAGTGAGGACTTCGTATATTATTTCAACATGAAAGCTCTTAGTATGTTGCTTCAAAATTTTGTTTTTGATTGCATGAGAGTGTGTTTTTAATAAAAAAAATCTAAAAATAAACAAATAAAAATAAAGTTTATAATACTTATAAAGACCATACCACTAGGATTTGATTATACAAAAGTATGTTTTCCATAAAAAAAAATTTAAGAATCAATAAATAAAATCTTGTGGCACAATATAAACTCTATAATGCTTGTAAAAACCATACCATTTAGGTTTGACATAGTACCAAGTCTACGAATAAAGTGACTAACAACTCATTAGATTTATATCTACTTAAAATCAATACATAACTGAATCTAAAAATATTGGGTCTAGTAACTTGTCAGATTAATGTATACTTAAATTAATATATAGTTGATTGAAGAATATTGAGTTTAGTAACTTGCTAGACTTATATTTATTTGGGTTTAGTACATAACTGAAACTAAAAATGTTGGGTCTATCAATTTTACTTAAACTCAATACTCAATTAAATCCAAAAATGTTGAATTTAGAAGTAAACTAGACCTATATTATTTGGATCTAATATTCTATCAAATCTAAATATATTAAATTTATTATTCTGTCTTTGA
The DNA here is from genome assembly GCA_026413675.1 of Populus pruinosa. NCBI lineage: Eukaryota > Viridiplantae > Streptophyta > Magnoliopsida > Malpighiales > Salicaceae > Populus > Populus pruinosa. The sequence continues at coordinate 505,057 of CM048595.1, forward strand.
CTAATTAAAATTTAAAAATACATTGATACATCTAATAACTAACATGTTTGGTTTCTAAATGGAAGAACCATCAACCAATTCATGGTTACTTCAAGTTAATTGAAACCCAAACATATATATAATATATGGAAAAGGCTCGTTAGTAAACTTAATCCAGTAGGCTATTGCGTGCAAGACTAAAGAGAACACATAGTCCCAATCTGGTGAAAAAATGTTAAAAATCAAACTATTTCTAGCCAGCCAGCCAGACCACAGAGTTGAGTAGACAATTAGATAATTAGGTACCAAAGTTTGCGTTGCAATTGACCCTGCTAAAAAAAATAAAAATTCCATTGATAAAGAAATCATCAGCCAAACCTGAAATCACCCAAACAAAACCACATTATAATAGCAGAATCTTGTGTTTCATTGCAAAACGGACAGTAGTATTGTAGTCAAAGATACAAATCCTCTTGTAGTTCCTTCGAGTTACTATTAAAAAAAACCAAACATGAATGCATTATAATATCAAAGATACAAATACAGTAGCAGAATCTAATGGGTTAACACTCACCTTCTACAAGACAGCATGAGACATGATAGGGCCTAGAGTACATGAATCTTTCAGACTTGAGAAATTACCAAAGAGGGTTAATGTCTTTCCTTTTAAATTTTCAGAGTATAGGCCGATAAGTTCAGTGTATGGCTTGTACAAAATTATTGGAAAAATGTTATCCAACAGATCGAGACAGGTTATACCTAGCATTATTAGTGCTAACCAAACAACTTTCATCTCTAGCAGGCAAATCTTAGATGGCTTCATAATAGCAAATGAAGTTATACACAACGTAAATAAAAAATGGGCAGCATGGCTTTGTTATGAAAATGGACTTCATAAGGCTTTTGATTTAGTTGTTTGGTTGTATTTAGAGAAGTGATGTCATGCATGGGCTTTTGGGAAGAGGTGGATTTCTCTAATTCATGAATGCATTACGGGATATAAATTATCAATTCTTATTTATGGTTCACCAAGCATGGAGTTTGGAGTCCACTGTGGTCTATGTCAAGGGGACCCATTATTGCCTTTTTTTTCTTTCTTTTTTACATAATTGTGAAAGGGTTATCAGTTCTGTTCAAGAGAGCTTCAAATTCTGGCTTTTTTGAAGGAATTAATTGCAGTAATGGCATGCATCGAAGTCATCTGCAATATACAGATGATACCTTAATGTTTAGTTATATCGACTTCCATTCGATATCAACTGTTAAAAAGATTTTGAGGTGGTTTAAGTTGGCTTCAGATCTGAAGGTCAACTTTCATAAAAGTTCATTGGTTGGAATCAACCTAGATGATGAATATATGGCAAGAATGGCAAATGCAATATATTGCAAATGAGACTGGCTCCCAATCCAGTACTTACAACTTCCCTTGAGAGCAAATCTAAAACGGCTCTCCACTTAGAAAACTGTAATAAATAGCATCCGAACAAGACTAGGCCAATGGAAAGGATGTTTATTGAGCATGGTAGAAAGAGTGTGTCTTATTAAACTTGTGTTGTCCTCCCTCCCCTTATATTAAATGTCTGTGTTTCTTATGCCAAAGGGAGTTGCTAGGGTCATTACTTCAATTAAAAGGATATTCTTATGGTGTGGGGATTCAAAGGATAAATTTTTTTATAAAGTTACATGGCAGATAATGGTCAGGGGAAAGAATAGAGGAGGTCTAGATGTTGGTTCACTGGAAGGCAAGAACAAGGTGTTGCTATTTAAATGGCTATGAAGGCTATGAGACTATAATCTTGGAGGATGACAAGAGCTTATCAATAAAGAGTATCAGGTTTCCTTCACTAATGGCCTACCAATACTTCATCCATCTATTTCAGAAACATGGCAATCCATAAATTCTCTCATCAGCACAGACTCTGCAACGGGAGAGGCTTTGAAGATAATTGTTGGGATCGGGTTGGCAATGACAGAGACATCCACTTCTGGACAAACAAATGGTTATCTAGTAGGATGTTAAAAGATCTCTATCCACGTCTATTTTACTTGTCCGCAACACCTTCATCATGCTTGCTAGATATGGGGGAGTACGTCTCAGCTCAGTGGCAGTGGAGGCCATAGTAGAAAAGATGCCTACGACCATTAAAAGAGAATCAATTACAGAGTATGACTCAGCTGCTAGCAAGTACAGCTCTGTACAAAAACAGAGCTGATACAAGAATGTGGGAAGGAGAAGCAACCGGTGCTTATACTATCAAGTCTAGAAGTGAATTAATTGATAACATCTATTATTCAGGAAACTTCCCTTACTCTTCCCTCTTGTGGAAAAGATTTTCCCCATCGAAGATTAAAATGTTCATATGGTTGTTACTGCATGGCAGAGTGTGTACTAGAGCCTTCCCAGTGCATCATCATTTGATACATCCCAGCCAAGAAATATATCCCTTTTGTGAACATGAAATAGAACATGATAATCATCTTTTCCTTCATTGCTGCCACAAATGGAGACAGCGGCAACAATTTCAGAACTGGTTTGGCATCTCTGGGTGTATGCTGAATAGAATAGATCAAATCATCAACCAATGACGGGACATGGCAAAAGGTAAGTTCCACTGAAGTGCCTTAATGATGCAATTGTATGGCATTTTATGGGGGTGTTTGGACGGCAAGGAACAAGCTGATCTTTGAGGATAAGATGACGGATTGGAATGCACAGTTTGAGCTCATTCTCCACCATTTTACATCATTCTCCACCGTCTTACACTTTGGTTAAAGGCTTGGAATAGTAACTTTACATACACAAGGAATGATTTATTTAGAGGCCCTAGCGTCATTTTATCATAGCCTCATAAGTGAAGTATTCTTGGTTTAGGAGCTTATCAATACTTCTTTTATATACATCCTTTAATGTTTTGAATTCTAGTTTACAATACCTCCTCTCTTTTAATTCCCTCTCACTCACATATTTTTTAAGTTTCAAACAGTGGTTGATCATCCATGCGTTCTTAATTTCTCGTGTGTGGATCCAATGCGACCCAAAATATTGAAATATTCGATTAAGGTTTTCACATTAAAGGTTCTTGTTGATCTCTAGTTTTTGACGAGAACAATCGAACCACTTGGTCATACTGGTGAGCTAGAAACTTACGATACAAATTAAAATAATGTCGTCTAACAATCCTGATGAAGGTCAACGAGAGACTATGTGGAAGTGCTCCCGAAACGGTTTTTCAAGTTCGTCAAACGCGCAGGGTGCCTTGTACGATTTGCTTGAGAGAAATGAAACAAGAAAAGTCAGCTAAAGATGCTTGCTGAAAAAGGACTCTAATAATTTGTGTTGACGTATAATTATGGTAGCAAGAAGTTACAATTACCCTCGCCTTTTCCTATTTTATATCAATTTTCATGCATCTGCATGTAATTGGCAAGAATGAAGGAACGGCACACAGTGAGTGTGAAACGAAATCAATTGCTAATTATTTTGACACTTGGACGGGCTCGGTGAATTGACTCACTTATTCGAGACTTATAACAGCTTAGATTGAAGAAAAAATAATAATAAAATATTTAGTTAATTCGATGATGTAATTGATCTAATTAAATCTGATCAATTAAACTATACTCATCAATTTGCTAATTCTTTTTTTTTTTAATTTTTTTATTAAAACAATATTATTTTAATTATTTTTTTAATCAACTTGAATTGATATGGTTAAACCCTCTCTCCCGTAATCAAGGCATTGCCCCAGTCAAACATCTGATGGAGTTTTAAAACTACGCCAATTATAATGAATGCTTAGGTGCGAAAAAAAAAAACGATAACCAGTAACCAAGATGTGACTCACCTACCTAATCCAAGCCCTAATTTCAAATATATTATTCTTTCAAAGCCTAACTTGGTTTACTACTTGATTTCGATATAACTTGGAAATAAAAGTTGAATAAGACCACTCCACTACTAGCACACAACATGAGAAACCATGCAATTTCCTTTCAAATCCGACTTGTTTTCATACGACGAGGAACCCTTTATAAATACCTTATCAAGCCTTCATTCTTCTCCATTCAATCATCCATATCTTAACCCCTCTCAATCTCTCCTCCATCAATACTTCAATATCTTCTTGAAGTATACACATTTTACTTGCCTAGCTCGATTAATTTCTAATACACACAACATGAAGCATCTTAAGATATTCTTTTTGCTAGCCATGCTCATGTCTTTAGCCGTTATTCTTTCTGCTACACCGTCTGAGGAAGAATCATTCCTTGACTTTGATAACGAAGATGAGGAAAATTCTGATCTTCCACAACCTGAGAACCAAGAAACAACTTCATCTTTACGAGGGGCAAACCGGTTTCTGGCCCAGACTCGGGCTGTCATGACATGTGACAGGTACCCTAGGGTTTGTCGTGTCAAGGGCAGCCCCGGTCCAGATTGTTGCAAGAAGAGGTGTGTGAATGTGATGACAGACAAGCTCAACTGTGGCATGTGTGGTAAGAAGTGCAAGTATCCGGAGATTTGCTGCAAAGGTCGGTGTGTGAACCCGATGTCTAACAAGAAAAACTGTGGGGGCTGCAGCAACAAGTGCAAGAAAGGGAGTAAATGTCAGTATGGAATGTGCAGCTATGCATAGAAATCCATGGTTCCACGCATGCACGTATGTATCTACTTGATCTGGGACCAAACAAGTAGAGATTTGCAGCTTAAATTGAATTTGTTTGTATTAGAAACAGCTACATCTATACATATGTAGTCAGTAGCATGGTAGTTTGGGCAAGGAAAAAAGGCGAACCATCTTCCATTAATCATCGGCTCCGCTGGGGTTTTATTTGTTCTTTCAATTCAATGCCTTATTGTAAGAAGGGATATATATATCCTTAATTCTTGTATTGTTTCAAGTTAATTTTTCTATATATGGTTTATAGTTGGTATTTTTCTTTTTTTCATTTTTCTACTATTTATCATATTTATTTTGGATTAATATCTTGGATTCGGATTAATTATTTAACCATATTCAAATTTGGGGTCTCTACATACTCTACCCTAAAAGTAAAATATTGAGTTTAAACAGGTAATTGAAGTCAATTCATTGGTTGAATTTTCTTCTTTTTTTTTTAATAAAGAGAAGTCAAGTATTTTTTATAGGATTAACATTTGCACACATATATATGATATTTGAAGAAATCCTTACAAATGAATTTACCTAAAAATATATGTCTATGTGCTTATATATATATATATATATATATATATATATATATGCACAAAAACAAGATAAATAAAATTTTAATGGAAACGACGTTGCTACTAATTAATGTTTTCCTTTCCTTCTTGTTTTCAAATAAGGAAAAAAAAAACAATTTGTCCGTCTTCATTTTTACTTTTATCTCAAATCTTCTTACCTCATTTCTTTCATTTTAATTATTTGCACTCTTTTAAGTTCTTCATCCTTCAAGTTATAAAATAATATAAATTATATTATATAACATAATCTAGATTATAGTTTCAAGTTAAAATAATTATTTGATATTATATTAAAATATTAAGAGTACGAATTTTAATTTTTGTTTGGCTATTAACTTTATGATCTTTTCAATATATTCTTGATAGTTATCCAAAAAAAATATAAAATTTAATATTCTCATTTTCTTTAATTAAAATTAAAAGTTAATCATAAAATAATAACATATTCATATAAATTTTAAATTTAAAGAGATTTTATTTCAATGCATTAAACAATAATATAAATAATATATTAAAAACTTAATTAATCACAGATATTTTTTTTGCATTCTAAAATATTTTTTTTTTTAAGTTTGAAAGTGAGTGGGTTAAAAAATTCGGGGGACCCATTCAGCTCGCTAAAAAGGCTTAAAATTGAGCCAATTTCCTATAAGAGGAAAAATAAAAATAAAAAACAAGTGAACTTGGTGAGCTAAAAGCTTAAGATACGAAGATAATGTTGTCTAGCAATCGATCCTGATCAATGTCAAAAGAAAGACTCCGAGAAAGTGCTCCTATAATGGTATTTCAAGTTTGTCAAACGGTCAGTGTTCTTGTTTGTACGAATATGGCTAGAAACGTGGGCTAACGGTGTGTTGCCGAAATGGAGTCAAATCATTTGTGTTGACACATCATGGCGGCCGGCAAGTTCTACTAAACAATTATTTGACATGATCTAAATCAAAGTCTTTAGAGTTTTGTTAAACCCATGATTAATGGTATATTGGTAGTATTTGTAAATAATTAATAGCAGCTAGCTAGAAAAAATTAGCTTTACACGAATCCATATATATAGATATGACAGAGACCTCGAAATAAGCTTTGCTTTGCGATGTAATATCCTAAGCTTTGCTTTGCGATGCCGTGATATCACGATGATCTTTTCTTTATACATTTTAAGTTTTTTGGTTAGATAAGAAATTGTCAATTAATATTATAATTATTAAAAATTATAATTGGTTTTTAGAGATTTTAGACAAAGAATTGATTGCATAAAAAAAATACACTAGTATTCCTAATACACTTTACTTGATATATTTACATTATTTTTTGTTTGTGGTTGTTGTTGTTTGTGGTTATTGTTGTTACCTATCCCTATAACATAAACAAAAAAAAATGTTGGAAAAAAATAAAAAGAATATATCAATAAAAAATATATATTATAATGTTTAGGAAACTACAAAAGACTGATAAAGGAAGATCAAAAGAATATACTAAAACTCTTAAGTGTGTTTTTTCTTTTTCTTTTTCTTTTTTTTTATATCCTTGTATTTCACTTTTATTATTGACTTTATGGTCTTTTCAACATACTTTAGATGATTATCCAAAAAAATCTAATAGTGTATTTTTGACTAATAAAGACTCAATTGGCAAAGAAAAATTCAATTTAAGAAGAAAAATTTTAAATTAAATGTTTAAGGACTTGATTGGATTTTTTCAAGTTTTAGTTGAGTTTATTGGAGTTTTAGTTGATTTTTTCAAGAAAAATTAAGAAAATTTAATTTTTGAAGTCAATTTATGTTTTAATTGGAAGAAATTATAATCTAGGGGTTGAGTTGTAATTTTTCATAGTTAATTTCATCAAATCAGGGATTTAATTGCATAAATATTAAAGTTTGATGAGCAATTAGATATTTAATTAAAAAAATTCAAAACCAAAAATCAAACTAAAAAAATGTAAATATAGGCGTTGAAATTAACTACATCAGGGGTTAAATTAAAAAAATTAAAAATTTATTAGTCAATTAAGGATTCACAAATTCAGAATCAAGAACTAAAATTAAAATAGCAGACAATTTTAGGACTGACAATTAAATTTGTTATTGATAAAATTATATTAAATTAAAAGTTTTAAAAATAATTAAGAGTGTAATTAAAAATAATTAAGGATTAAAATAAATTCTATTAAATTTCTAATTAAGAACTTTAGTTTTTGGAAATTTCATTAAACATCATTCATCTTCCTCCTTGCTAGTTTGTTAATTATTTTCATCCAGAGAGGGGGGTAAACCTTTGTGTATGTTGACGGTAAAAGAAAGAGCTAAGGTGAAGAAAGGTTAAAGACGGGCTCTTCATAGTTGAATGTGGTGGCGCTAAGTAGGGTTTTTTTTAGTATCTTTTGGAATAGTGTGTAGTGGAAAAATTAATTCATTGTGGTTTTTATTTTTTTATTTTTATGACTAATGCTTTAACTGACCCCTTTCAAGATAATCTAAACCAAAATCAATCAATTTCAAGAATTAATATATGCCATTAATTTGATTTTTTGTTTCTTAATTTGTAGAAATAACTTTTAGGCAAAACAAAGAAATATGATTTCTTGGATTAAAAATATTGATTATAGATCATTTGATTAAAAATATATTGCTTAACGAGAAGATTTTTAATTTTTAAAGTGGTCATAACCCTTTCACAATTACAATTATATATAAAAAAATTGCATTTTTTGTCATTTTTTATTTATTTTTGAAACACGAAAATGTTATGAAATGACTGTATATTAGCCAAATCATGTCTGAAAAATTTTGATTTTTTATTTTTAAAAGAAATTTTTGGGTTAGAAAATGTGGCATGAAAAATGATAACAAATATATTTCACCCGTGACGTGAGAGAAATTGACAACTAGCTAGTATGAAGAGAAGACTTGCCTACCGTCGTCTGATTTCTCTTCCAATTTATACCTAATTTAAAATATAATATTCTTTAAAAAGCTAACTTGGTTTACCTTCGAGAGTTTGATGAAAACAATTCTCCTGAGGCCGTTGAATAAGACCACTCCACTAATAGCACACAATTTGAGACACCATACAATTTTCTATAGTCCAAGAGCCTCCTGGAATTTCTTCTCTATAAATACCTTCGAGTTCTCCCTTCTTCTCCATCCCAAGCATACTATATCTTCACCACTCTCCTTGATCAATATTTTTCATCACTTTCAACTACATTTTACTTGCGTGGTCACCATAACACACACAGCATGAAGCTTCTTGATCTATTTTTTGTCCTGGCAATTATCATGGCTTTAGCCATTTCTCTTACTGCTACCCCATCCGAAGAAGAGTCGTCCCTTGACTTCAGTGAAAATGGAGATGAGGAAAACTTTGATCTTCCTTGGCTTGAGAGCCAAGAAACAACTTCATCTCTGCGAGGGGCAAACCGCTTTCTAGCTCAGAAAATTCGGGCTGTCATGACTTGTAACAAGTACCCTAGAGTTTGTCGTGCTAAGGGCAGTCCCGGGCCGGATTGCTGCAGGAAGAAGTGTGTGAATGTGATGACAGACAGGCTCAACTGTGGAATGTGTGGTAAGAAGTGTAGGTATCCTGAGATTTGCTGCAAAGGGCAGTGTGTGAATCCGATGACTAACAAGAAACACTGTGGGGGTTGCAGCAACAAGTGCAAGAAAGGGAGTAAATGTCAGTATGGAATGTGCAGCTATGCATAGAAACGCAGGCCGGTGCTATGCTTATATATCCATATCTGATTTGGACCCAAACAAGAATGAACAAGTAGATATTTGTAGCTTAAATTCATTTGCATCGATATTGGAGCTTCGTATATCTTTTTGGGGGTTTATTTATTCTTTCGATTCTACACCATAATGTAAGAAGGGATATGTCCTTCGCTATTATTCATTTCTAGATATATAGTTTTTCCTAATCATAAAGTGTAATCGCTGCCCTATATGTTTTTTTTTTTTTCCATTATTTTTGTTTTGAAATTTATAAGTGGAGATATTAAAAAATAATATAAATTATATAATATAATTTCATCTAATAACTATTGGATGGAGACCAAGAGTGGAGGCATGTATCGCCTCAGGTGGGTTCTAGCCCAAGTCAAGATTTTATCAATATTTTTTAATTAGTTTTATATTAAAAAAATTATAATTCTCAAATATCAAAAAATTCTACAAATTGATATGGAGCTTTTAATATAATGCGTTGGGTTAAAATTTTAAAATTTTTGAAAAAATTCAAAAATTTAATAAAAAAATCACAATTTGACCAGTTTTACGTTATTGAATATAATTTTCAATCCGACCATTAAATTAAGTTAAATTTTATGAGGGATCTTAAAATATATTAAATAAAATATTGTTAAAATTTTAGCATTAACAGATTTTGCTAGTGCTAATAAAGAAAAAAGTCAAATAAAAACAAAACAACTCATTAAGGGTTAAATAATTATTGGCCATTAAAAAATAAAACAAATTAGTTGTTCTTTCCTTTTATATGTTGTCGACTGGACAAAAGAAAAATAGAAAAGAAAATAAAAGAAAAGGCGAGAGAGAAAAGTAAGAGAATAACTTCGTAAATTTATAAAGTGCAACATATAAAATACTAAATTAAGAAAGAATCAAGTGAAGAAAGGAGGAATTGAGAGAGAAAAAAAATTAATTATTTTATTTTTTAGTTGACATGAGATTGTTATTTTATTCCGGTTAAAAAGCTGTTAAAATATCGATTCAGATTTAATTATAGATGAATTATATTGCACAAAATATCGAAGGATATAACTTTAATAGTGAGTTTATTTTTACTTTCGCTTGAATTTTATATATTTTTAAATTTATTTTTTAATATTTTGGATAGTGTATTTAAATTAAAAATTTACTATTAACTTTAAAAATTCACATGAGTTAATAATTTATCTTAAAAAATAATTATATATTTATTTAATAGTTTAGAGCAGGGAAAATTCGTAACTCCGCCTTTGGTTGACATGGTATTTTGATATGATATTAGATCCTTAATAACCAAACAGTCACAAGTTTGAATATCATCATTCTTATTTATTTAATAAGAATTAAATATAATAGCATATGTAAATTCCAAACCCAAAAGATGTTCACTTGAAGTAGTGTATTAGAGAATAATATTAATCATATTTTATGATCTTACTTAAGAATTTAAGTTATTAGATTGAAATAATTATTTGATAACAAATAATATAACAACAAAAAAGAAAATTAATGATAGTAATTTATTTAAAGAAATAGATGGAGAAAAGAAGCATATGATCAATTTTTTGTTAATTTAATAATCAAGGAAAATTTATTTCACCAAGGAATATAAAATCTAACCGATATTTATTTTACTTAACATAGGAAAAGTGACCTCTAGTCCTGCTAATATTTATATACTTAACCATCTGAGAGGAAAAAAAGAATGAGAGAGGTTATATGTTTGTGAAGATATAAGCATATAAAAGATAAAAAATGAACATATTTGATTGGATGAAAGAAAATAAAAATAAAAAATAAATTTATCTTTGAAATAAATTAAGACGGAATTTATATTATTCCCAAAAATATAAGAATATATCTTATCTATTTTTATTGTTTTTATCTCTTTTGTTTCAAGATAATAAAATAAAAATTATCTAAAAGTATCTATAACTTTGTATATTTTCTAATTTGTTAGAAAGGTGAGAGCGAACATAATAAAATGAAAAGGGGATGGAAAAAACATTTCTCTTTAGATCCAAAAAGACAATAATCTAATTTGGAAAGAATATTACAGAAATATTAATTTAAATAATTTTTTTAATTTTATAAATTATTCATTTTGAATTTAAATCTAACATCTATAACTAAACTATTCTCTTTCTATATATGATTTTTGTTTTATTATCAAAAAATTGATAAATACAAATAAAAATATTGATAGAATATTTTCATTGGTAAATTTATGATAGATTTTACCAACTAACATATTCCCTTGGTGTATACTAAGAGAATTATAGTAAAAAAATAATAAAAAAAATAAAAAAATTGATAACGTGTCATTTATACCAATAGAATTATTGATAGAATAAAGTACAAAAAATTCAATTGATATTTTTCATAGAACTTTAAAACTGTTTACTTTTCAATTGCACTTTTAATTATTATTTTTTACAAACAAAATCACTGATAGATTAAAAAGTTTTCAATGATATTAGGCGGGTTTTTAAAATTTTAATTAAATATTATAGACAAAATTACTAATAAAATAATTAAAAATATTAATATTTAAGTATTCATCCATAAAACGACTTAATAAAAAGTATAAAATCCCTAATTTCACAACAAACATGGCTTTGTTCTTCTTCTTCTTCTTTTCTTTTTTTTCTTATGTAGAAAATATCAATATCCATTTCTTTATCTTCTCTCCTCTACTCCTTTTCTTCTTCTACTTCATGCTCAAGTATGTCATCTTCTCCTTTCTTTCCTTTTCTTCTTAGTTTTCTTTAAGTAATATATTTTATAATTTTTTTTCTTCTTAGTTTCACTTACAACTACATTAAGATAAGATTATATATATATATATATATATATATATATATATATATATATTTCACTATTTTTAATTTTTTTTATTCTTAATAATAGGATGAATATTTTTGTAGGATTTTTTTGTCACATGAGATCAATTTTTGGTTGATTTATTTATAGGATTTTAAAATTTTTAGCAATCACAACTTTATTTTTTTTCATATGAATTTTTTTAGTTGAATTTATTTTTTCTTGTTATTTATTTGTTGCAGATTTGTTTGAGCTGATTTTTTTTTTCTTAAGTGTTTTTGAGTGTTGATTTATAGTAATTTATAGTAATTTAATTATTTTATAATTTTGTAAAATTGATTTTTTTAAAAAACTATTTTTAAATAATTGCTTATAAAATTACATACAATATTTTTCTGATAAAAATATTAATGAAATAAAGTAGGTAATTTTTTTGTGTGTATCTTTTTTGTCAATAAATTCATCATTAATAATATTTTTTTATTATTAACAAACAAAAAATTTACTTACAAAAGAGTATTTTTATTTGTGATTTTATTGATAAATTAATTACTAATGAAATGATATTGTAAATACCAATAAAAAATTTATTAGTAAATATAAAGATTATGGTAGTGACAAATAGGACATTGCAATCAGTTAGATTATTTTTTTTGGATTTTTTCTTACAATTAGCATACTTAAAATTGAGCCGAATTCAATGCAAAAAAATTGAACAGAATGGCTAGACGGTTGAGCCAGAAGCTTAAGATATGAAGATGGGGAGTCCAAGAACCTTGCACAAGGCCAGAAGAAAGGCTTTGAGAAAGTGCCCCCTTAACGGTTTTTCAAGCTTGTCAAAGACGCGGCGGGGTTCCTTGTACGGTTTTGAGTTGTAATCCTAAACAATTAGCTGTAACCCACCGTCTCCCTCCACAGTACTTAAAGTTTCAGCCCTCCCTAAGAGTTGAAAATATCTTGAACCAATAAGGATGTTGCATTCAATTTGGCAACCTCTGAACACGGTAGAATTTTCTATTAATTTCTGTAACTTTTCGAATAAATTAAATTATCAGTCAGGAGTTCTTGTGGTATTATATCCATGTGCCCATAACGACAAGCACGATAGATACTGCCACCTCTCCCCACCGTCGTCGTCATCGTCATCGTCATCGTGGTAATAATTATCCGTGCTTTTTCCCATCAATTTTACATCGTGCATGTTCTTCTCATTCGTCAAGAACTTAGTAACATATATTTCGGGTACGTGGAAGAAATTAATAACTATATGGATGGATGGATGAATGTATATGTATTTTTGAAGAGGAGACTTGCCTACCTAATCTTAGTCGACGTATAATTTTTCATCCAATTTAGACCTAACTTTACATCTAATATTCTTTAAATGCCTAACTTGGCTTACCTTGAGTTTGACAAGAACTCTTAAGGCCGACGTTGAATAAGACCACTCCACTAATAGCATACCATGCGATGAGAAACCATGCAATTGCCTGATTATAACCAAAGAGGAGCCTAGCTCCTTGATCAGTTTCTTCTCTATAAATACCTCTGCAATTCTCCATTCTTCTACATCCAAAGCATTCATATATATTTCTCCACCATTCTTCTTAATCAACAGCTCTTCACCTTATATTTCAAGCTATATTTTACTACGTACACGTTATATAACACACATACACCATGAAGTTTCTTAAGATATTCTTTTTACTAGCAATGTTACTCGGGTGTTTAGCCATTACTCTTTCTGATACACCATCCGAGGAAGATCAATCGTCTCTTGACTTCATCAATGATGATGACGAGGGAAATTCTGATCTTCCCTGGCCAGAGAACGAAGAACCAACTTCATCTTTACGAGGGGCAAACCGCTTTCTCGCCCAGACTCGTGCTGTCATGACCTGTAACAAGTACCCTAGGGTTTGTCGTGTCAAGGGCAGCCCTGGTCCAGATTGCTGCAAGAAGAAGTGTGTGAATGTGACAACAGACAGACTCAACTGTGGCATGTGTGGGAAGAAGTGCAAGTATCCTGAGATTTGCTGCAAGGGGCAGTGTGTGAACCCGATGTCTAACAAGAAAAACTGTGGGGGCTGCAGCAACAAGTGCAAGAAAGGGAGTAAATGTCAGTATGGAATGTGCAGCTATGCATAGAAATTGTTCCATGAGATTTGTTTATTATTTAAATATGTAAGAGGGATACCCTTAATTCTTGATTTATTTCATGTTGCTCATAGTCACTTGCTTGTGTAAGTAAGTTTAGTTTAATAAATGAATTAGGATTTGAGTTATAGTTATAAAATAATATTTAAGAAAGTGGTTTTCTTATTGTAGAGTCCAAAACTCAGTGAAGCTTTTACTATATTAAAATTCAAGATTTCTCCAGCTATTATTAAGTGGTTAATGTTTTTATGTCAAAGGGATCTTCCTTGACTCTTTCGGAGAAACCTTAAATTAGCTTTAATCATATTACCTAATTGAGATAAAAAAAAATATTTATCAATTGGGTCTCACATTTTTCAGGTATTCTCAATTAGATTGTATAATACCAATTTTTATATATTAGTTTTTCACGAATACATTTTGAAAATCTCATCATTTATTGCATAAAATATGCATATTAGACGAAATAATATTAATAATTAAGCATTTAGAAAAGGACTCGATTAAGAATTATGTAAAACATTTTAGACCCAATTAATTTTTTTAAGTATTTTTTTATATAATTTTGATATATTAATTTTAATTTTTTTAAAAAATATTTTAATATATTTGAAATAGAAATTTTTAGACTGTACTATTAGGATACATGTTTCTAGCTAACAAATCTATAATATTATATTAAGAACCTTATGTGTGCAACAGCCGTAAAGGAGAAAGAGATGCAAGGTAAAAAGGACCACGTCAAGAAGTAGCAAATCTATATAATATAAATATTTCTCCAAGAACATTCTTCTCATGTTATGTGACTCGAATCAAGGAATATATTGATGAAGATCCTTGATAAATTGTATATCATGATCTCCCCATAATATATCTACATTGAGGGCTTTGGATTGGCCAGGCAATGGCTTTGATCTCTTGAAACGTCCACGTTTTGTCTAGCCATCAAAATCCTAACAAACAACTTAACCAAATCGTGCTAACCACCTTCTTGTATCTTGTTTATATAATCCCCTTGTTTTATCCATTTGTACCACCCAACCACAAACGATGGCCTCGCTAGCCCACGTCCTGTTGCTTTCATGTCTTGCTACATTCTTTGCTTCAAACTTGCAGGCTGATTCACTTAACTACAAGCCTAAATCCTTATCAGGCTATCTTCCAAGAAATTATAAGAAAGTCCTGAATACCATAGATTCATGTTGGCGGACGGAGTCCGATTGGGCTACCAATCGTCGTGCTTTGGCCGATTGTGCTGTGGGATTTGGCCAGACTGCAATCGGAGGGAAATACGGGAAAACATACGTTGTCACTACTCCGGATGATGATCCGATAAATCCGAAACCAGGCACGCTTCGGTATGGTGCTATCCGGACTGAGCCTCTTTGGATCATTTTTACCAGAGACATGGTTATTACACTCGAAAATGAGCTTATGATAAATAGTTACAAGACTATAGATGGGAGAGGTGCTAATGTCGAGATTACAGGCGGGCCGTGCCTAAAAATTGAACATGTTAGCCATGTTATCATACATGGGATTAGCATTCATGACTGTAAGCCAGGTAAAAAGGGGCTTGTTAGGAGTAGTCCGACGCACGTTGGGGAACGCCGAGGTGCTGACGGAGATGCCATTGCCATCTCTGCATCGTCTTATATTTGGATTGACCATTGCTATCTTGCTCGCTGCATGGATGGCCTAATTGATGTGATTCATGCTTCCACTGCTGTCACTATCTCTAACAACTATTTCACCGAGCATGATAAGGTAAGAAGAAAACGCTTCCCCTCATTAGCCCTAGCTTATATTTTCCGATCACGATCACTAACCAATTTGGTACTACCAGGTGATGCTGCTAGGACACAACGATAAATACACTGAGGATCAAGTTATGAAAGTAACAGTTGTCTTCAATCATTTTGGCCCTAAACTCAATCAAAGAATGCCAAGGTGAGTTGATTTATATATTATTAAAATCCCATGACATTTATCGCTTCAAATCTAATGCAAAAATTGTGTTCAAAATTACACGCAGAGTAAGGTTTGGTTATGCCCACGTTGCCAACAACAGATATGATAAATGGCAAATGTATGCCATTGGCGGCAGTGCCGGTTCAACCATATTCAGTGAAGGGAACTACTTCATTGCTCCTGACATTTCCTATGCCAAAGAGGTGTGCATATTTTTTTTTAATAAGAGAAATTATTACATGGACTTGCTTCATTGTTTTTGTTCAACGCGCCAACCCATTACAGACTGTAAGGTTCATTGCTTCGGCAAGCTAAAGCTATTTTAATCCACCGTCCTAGATTCATGTAAAAATTTTGTTGTCTTTCATTAGCAAGGAGCACTTACTAAGAAAAAAATGTATTATGCCTGTAGGTTACCAAGAGAGAGGTTTATGGTGGTTGGAAGAATTGGAAGTGGAGGTCATCCAAGGATGTATTTATGAACGATGCTTATTTTGTCCAATCTGGATATGGAAGGTGTGCACCACGTTATTCCAAAGCTCAGTCCTTCACAGCTTCTCCAGGAGCTATGGCTCCTGCTTTGACATCTGATGCGGGCCCTTTAAACTGTGTTGTTGGTGAAGCATGTTGACACAAGGGACAAGCCATTTTCTAGGCCAGTATTGCCTACTTGTTCTTTACAATATTTCTTTAGATTTCTTTCATTGTAATGAGCATTTGCCGTTGTTTTTTAATGGGTTAATTGTAATAGAAATTTGAATCCTTTTTTCTTTAAACAGATAGTAATTTGTATCATGGTCATCCTACCATGTATAATTAGAGAAATGAAAGTTTCTATACTGGAGTCCAAACGGATTGGAGGGCAGAAACGAATATTAAAATTAAAACCTAGATATAATTAAAGATCCATGTAGTATGATAGAGATCACTGTTTATAAACTTATTATACCTTATTGCCACAATAAGAGATCAGATCATATGTAGCGACAAATTATCAGAGATCAGACAAAAATTCTTCTCTATCTTGCATTAATTCTTGCAATATCCAATGCACACTTGGAACGATTTAGTAGATTTTCCAAGCTTTACTTATAACTTCAGATTAGGCTTGCTATGTCAGTGATTTTTTTTTTCTTTGGGATAAACAAGTCAACCAGCTTGAGCTCGTGCAACCACGTTTTGTCTAGCACCAAATTCTTACCAAACATCATAACCTAAAATACAAATCAAATTTTTTAGCCTCTAGATTGTGTGACCCTCCTTCTCTTGTTCTATAAAATTTTCTTCTTTTATCCATTTTCTTGAATCATCAATCACTCTAGCCATGGCGCCCTCGCTATGAAAGTAACTGTGGCTTTCAACCGTTTTAGCTCTTGACTTGTTAAGAGGATGCCAAAGGTAGGAGAAACAATACATTTTGAGAAATAGAAAAACGAGGCATTGTTTTGTGATAGTTATAACTGGATATCAATCTTAGTTTCATTTTATCTGTCAAATCTAAGGTAAATTTTGGGGCCTCATGTTGCAGGGTAAGGTTTGGCCATGCCCATATTGCGAAGAATAGATATGACGAATGGAAAATGTATGCAACTTGTGGAAGTGCTAATCCACCTATTCTTTAGTGAAAGGAACTACTTTAAATCTCCTCGAGATGATTCCAAGCAGGTATAACTAATTAATTATTCTTAATAATATCCCATGACCATCATGCAGATAGCTAGATATTCTTAATTATACCCTATATATGTACAAAGAACTTGTCTTTAATTCATACGGAGAATGTTTCTTACATGACAGGATACAAAGACATGGCTTCTTGGAAAGCATGTATAATAATTTTAGCACTTTGATGGAATTGTATAGGGACCATACATGTCTGCCGACACAGATTTTTAAGAGGCAGTGTAAAGCAAGATGAAATCCACCAAAACTTGATGCTCCAGTTAAAGCAAGTTTGTGACCATTAATTATATTGGTCATCATAATTTCTTCACTTTTGTTTGGTTCATAGTCTTTTTTATTTTTAATTACTTTTATTCAAGGTGTGAGCAGGATCAACCTAAAATCATGTTGCTTGAAATAGTGTGATCTAGTGACAAAGCCAATTAAGCTCAGTAGCTGGTGCACTATCTAGCTCTGACGAAAAAGGAGGTGAAAGTAGGAAAGTTGACAGAAATTGTGAACCCAAAAGCAAAAAAAATATCTTATATTACTGTATAAACAGTTCAGGATAAACTTGGAAACGAAGAGAACAGATTCATGAAGTGGCTTGTTAAAGTGCTAAAGGCAACTCAAAAAATAGAAAAAAAAAAGAAAAGAGGAAGTGATGGGCATTCACTTTTGTTGATTTGTTTTTAAAAGAGCCTATTCTCATTGCTTTGAACCCCACATGTTACTGGTGCTGTGGCTCTCACTTTCTTCCAATACCAGAGACCAGCACCAATCCCTATGGCCCCAGCTGCTGAGACTCCAGTTACAGTCCCTGCAAATCACAATAAGAAACATCAAAATAAATAAGCCTGATCTTTCAATTCAATATCCAAAATATTCCCAGAAAAAATTACAACTACATGTAATACTCCACCTGCAATGACTCCTGCCTTGCTATGGCTAGTAGTGCTGTGATCTGCAGACAGATATAAACAACTGTTGGTTTGTGACATTTTCTTTTTAGAATGTTGATGAAAAAGCTTGAATACTAACATACCATTGCAATAAGTTGTGACATTTGATCTCTGATTGCATAGACATAAGAAACTCTGTGATTGGGTGTCAAATCCACACGATCCACCTCCTTTCTTCATGTCTTGACATTGAAGGCAATCTGTAGTCACTGGAATATCAAAATCAACTCTAATACCATACTCAGGTACTTGATCATCAGGAGCATTTACACCAGTCCTCCAATAAATACTAGCATAGCTAGCACAATACTTCAGCATCAGCCTCAACGATTCAGTCGCTTTCGGTAAGTAAGAGCAGCAAGAACTACTACCCAATGCAGTAGCACATCTTGGCAAGTGCCTGCAAAGATAACTAGCACTATCACATGTTGAGTCGCACCGATCAGGAAACCTCTCACAGAAGATAGGCTTTGGCTGAACAATCACCCTCTCTTCGCTACAATTGAAGAAGAGATAGTCATTTTGAGCGGAGAGTGTTAAATGTGTGCTTGTGTCAAGGCTAAATGGCCTAGTTGCACGAAAGTGAGGACCGTCTTGACAACTCCACATGAATGGATCAGTGACTATCATGTGAGGATCTGAGTAGCTTATGCTACGAACTTGGTATCTCCCGGAAGGCGTTCGAAGCTCAAGAAAGCCCGAATCGGAGCACACAAGTATGTGTCTGTAATATGGACTGCCACAGCCATCATCAATGCCAAAAGGGTAGCTTATCGGAATAGTTCCACATGAGGTTCTGCAATGGCCTGCAGCTTGAGCTTTTGTGAGGAATAAATATGGAAAACTGAATATAATGAATAGGAGACAAAAAGAATGATGAAAACAAGAACATGAAGAAGGGTTATAAGCCATTAGAAATGTGATGGAAGTTTTGAGTGTTTGATGGTTAATATCGAGTTTGTGTGGTTTAAAGATAGCGATGAAATGAATAAAGGGAAGGCTAAATGGGAGTCGCAAGAATACATCTCGGAAGTGTTCTTTTTCTTTTTCCTTTTACTTTTGTTTACTTTTTATGCTTGTTACTTTGTTTTCACTTGTTCTTTGCTTTAGGGTTTTAGAAGAGAATCTAGAGACAAGAGAATGATCGATGGAAGAGCATGTGTCCTTGATCTGTTCCTTGATTTGTTTATTTTCTCTGGCAATGATCTTGGTCAAGAATCAAGATGCATGAAAGTGACAGCACCATGGGCAATGGGGGAAACTAAGAGGCTAACCAACAGGGCTCATGAAACTTTGGATACTTTCATCTTTGGTCCAGAGGCTGTGGTCTGTGGACTATGGATGGGAGACTTGTCTATTATGTGAAAGCATGAGATTACCTTCAAGCCCAATGCAAAGACATTCATTGGAGGTCCATGGCTGTGGACCAACACTGCTCATATGAGGAAAGAGTTAAGCTCGTAGAGTAATTGTGGCAGAAGTACCTCTAATCATAATGGTTCAACTCAGCCTGATATAGTTGATTAAACCAGGAATCCGGAGACCTAAACTTCGGATTAGCACGTGTCAAAAATTTGATTGTTTAAAATTATAAAATCCTGTTTGTTAATGTTTGATTAATTAATATACGTTATATTTTTACATGTATCCCATCAAAAACTCTTTTTTAAAATATTGGTTAGAGAAAATGCTATAATTTATAATTTTTTTAAAATTTATTTTATCAAATCATAGTCGTAAAAGTTACTAGAATATCGATTAAACACACACCAAACCAACAATTGCTAGCCTAACTTGATATCTAGATGAACTTGAAAGAATTAAGACAAATCCAATTAGGTTAATTGCTAAAAATCCTTTTTACTAAAAAAAATACATACACAAGAGGGAAAGCAAATAAAATAATGAAAAAGAAATGTTTGATTCTAAATTTATGCACATAATCACTTTTATTTGTAGAATTGAATATTAATTTTTTTTATGAAATTATAAATAACAAAAATAAAAATTAATGCAATCGAGTTTCGTAAGTAAAGTTGTATAATTATTGAAGTGATTCCAGCTGTAATAACTTCAAAATTAATGTATCAAACAATCATGCAAAAGACATATTAATTCAAATTAATTTTTAATACTATATTAATTATCCAAGCTATTTGGGTTCTCTAACATGTAAGATTCAAGGCTATTTAATTCTTGTTTTGGACAGGATTCAAAGCCATTTTGAATTGGACCCAACATAAATATTTGTAATATTAATAATAATATTTAACTTATTAGTTCAAGTTTTTATTTTTTTAATTATTAAAAAAAATGTATGGTTTTTCTTCTATTATAATAATAATATTTAAGTTTTTAATTCAAGTTCGTGTGGCCTACTCTAAGCCCATGCCTAAGAACTCAAGTGCTAAGTGTTTATAGCTCAAAGAATGTATCTCTAGCAAGGTACTTGAGGTTTATAGGCTATAGCTTCACTATGCCCCCCATCAAATAATGCAATTCATAGTGAAAGTACTCACAGTTTAGAATACTCTGGTTATAGTGCAAAACAATGCAATCTACAATGAAAGCACTTATGGTGTATAGTAGCATGTGCTATAGTAAAATACTGATTCATTTTAAATATAGTTAAGAAATTAAATTTATTAATTAAATAACAATGTTTAAAAAAACATCTACTTAGAGAAAAAACATAGACTGCAACAAAATAAACACATTAATTATTTTAAAAAAAAAGTACAATGACATGGTTCTCTAACTTAGGTAGTGTTTATGTTTGTCTAGATAAGAAAATTTATAATGAAGTTATTCGGCACATCTTTGAATAGTATAAAAATTAATTTTTGTATTGTCCAAGATTATTCTAGGAGAGAGATTTTTTTCCCTTTAAAAGAAATAGGAAAAGCTGTTAAATTCTTTGCACAAGGATTAATTTAGTTGATCTGGGTCAACATAATAATAAAAATAATTATTATTATAGTTTTAAAATCTGACTAAAAATCGACTAGGGAAATATATTGGTCATGGATCGAGTTAACTATTGATCCAGGTCAACATAAAGATAAAATGATTATTATCATAGTTTTAAAATTCAACTTGAAGGTTGACCCAGGTCACGCATTAAGTTGACCATTAAACTAGGTTATAGACTGGGTTGACCATTAACCAGGTCAATATAAGTGTCGCACGTATGCGGTGTTGTAACGAAAATATCTACCCTTAAAATCTTATCTTATATCTATCTAGCAAATATTAGGAGATAAGAAATTATTATCTTTTATTGATGAAAAATTAGAATGAGAGTTGCCACATAATATTTTGATCACTAGAAACCCTAACTAATCTCAGAAATCAATTACGGAGACTAGTTGCATAAAGAGAAGGTATTAACAACCCAAATACATCTTACCTAAGGTAAGTTGTATTGTTTTATTATCTGATAAAATCTAAAGTATTATCATGTTTTCTAGTTGTTGATCCTCTATGGTTTAAGAAAAGTTATCCTTTATAAAGAGATCTTTATCTTATTAGGTAAGTCTAATTGTTCTAACATCAATAAAATAATTTAATACCTGCAATATATTTTATGTATAAGATCGTAACTCATGATACTAAAAGAAAACAAAATATTTTTTCTTGAAATTTTTGAAATATTGGCCTAGTTCCCGTGACTTTAATAAACTAATTATTAAAGTTAAAATGCATGCTAATACAAATTTTTGAATCTTTATTGTATAAAAATATGATATGATTTTTTTTTTAGAGACTTGGTTATATGCACAAAAACAATTTTTTTTTCAATGTTTTAACAAAAACTGAGTATTTTAATACAAGATTTGTATCTTTATGGTATAAAAATATAATCCAATGTTGTTTCAAATTGATAAAAACAAATATATGAGAAAATCACAAATTTTTTTGAAATGATTTTTGGAATTTGATTTGCAATTTTTTTAATATTTTTGATGAAAACTAAATATTTTAATACCAGATTTGTATTTTTTACAATATAAAAATACAAACCAATATCATGTAAAATTAATAAAAAAATATATAGAAAAATCATAAAAATTTTTTATTTTTTTTTAAATTTTTTTAAACTAAGCCTAGCCGATTCCAAGTGGCAGAGCTAGACCTACTAGATCTAATCAGGTCACTATCCAAAACTAGTAATGCTGCTGGATTCATTCCTGCCAGCGTGCATAAATAAGTCACACATGCTTGCTACAGCCACCATGTAATTAAATTCTAAGTGCAGTGTTTTGTGCATTATCTTGCAAAGCTAGAATTACTTAAATTTTCCCCTTTTCGTTTACTTTTCCTCCGGTTCATCTGGTTCATCATCTTCTTTTATTTTTCCTTACTACTAGTATTTGTGTTTTTTTCTAGTTTCTTTGAGCTTGATTATTGATAATTGCAGTTTTGAAAGAGGTTAAACAGCCCCTTTCCTTTGCAGTTGCATATAAAGAAAACAGTGTGGAACAGTTGTTCCAACACTACTTCCTCTCCTTGGTTTTTATATTCTCTCCTTCCTTTCTTCACTCTGCCTCTCTATTTTTTATTTCTACCTCTCTGTTTCTCCCCTCTTCTCCTCTATTTTCTTCCTTACGCTCTCCCTCTCTGTCTTATCTTTTTCCTCCTCTCTTTTTCTCCCCTGTTTTCAGTTCTTCCTTTGGCTTTTATAGTTACAGGATGCGGGAGTTCTTTTAGTAACAGTCGCGTGCATCACGGCAGCGAAGAACATTAGCCACAACATGCACCCACACTCAATTGTAGTTCCAAATCCTCCCATATCTTTATTGCCGGTCATTTTTTTTTAAGAAGATCATGAACAGAGTGTATAATTCTTAATGAAACGGCGCCGTTTTCAATTTCAAAATGATATTTCTGATTTGATCATTGGATGTTTTTATAATTTTGTAATCAAAGCCCCATAAAAGTTGTAATTGGATCCCTTGATTTTAGTATCTTTCTCAGTTTGGTCCTTGGTTTTGCTTTGTTTCAATTAAGTCCATTATTGACTATCAAACTTTAATAATTATGCAATTAAGCCCCTAATGTTTTCAATTTCAAAATGATATTCCTGATTTGGTCCTTGGATGTTTTTATAATTTTATAATCAAGCCCTTGTAAAAGTTGTAATTGGATCCCTTGATTTTAGCACCTTTTCAAGTTTAGTCCTTGGTTTTGAATTGTTTCAATTAAGTTTCTAATTGGCCATCAAACTTCAATAATTATACAATTAAGCCCCTAATTTGATCAAATCAACTCTTCAAAATTATAATTGAACCCCATAACTTTAATTTCTTCTAATAAAAGTTTAAATTAACTTAAAAATTTAATGATAAAAATTATTATTGTTATTATAGTTTTAAAACTCGACTTAGAGGTCAACCTGAGACTAAGTATGGGTCACAAATCAAGTTGACCATTATCTTAGGTTAAAGGATAAAAATGATTATTATTATAATTTTAAAACTTGACTTAGGATTAATCCAAAGTCAAGTTCAAGTCCTAAGTTAGGTTGACTATTAACTCAGGTCAATGTAAGGATAAAAATAATTATTATCATAGTTTTAAAATCTAACTCGAGAATCGATCCATGTCATGAGCTGAGTTGACTGTTAATCCAGATTAATATAAAGATAAAAATAATTATTATTATGGTTTTAAAAACTTACTCAATGATTGATTTAAAGTCAGACTCGAGCCATTGATTGAGTTTGAATTTTAAAATAGTTTTATTTGGATTTTAAAATTCAAATAAAAGATAAACTTGAGATAATGTCAAGTTATGGGTTGAGATAGTCAACTGAGGTTTGATATAAAGTAACATGATAATAAAAATAAATATTATTATTATTTTAAAAACTAATTTTAAGGTTGAATTGAGATAAAATGGATGGATGGATCAATTAATCCAAAATAAAACTAAAAATTGAGGCAACCCTTTTCTTTTGTTGCCTTTCCTTTCCGTTGGATTCATGCTCTGGATAGGGTCACTACCTCCCATTTTGCGTGACAACAAAGGCGGTAAGGAAATTCTAATACAACTTGAGCTGTGATGCTAGCAGCAGCCGGCAGCCTCGTTGTCTGCGGCCTCATCAATTAATGCAGCAAATCGGAATGGCCTTCGGTCACGTAAACTAAGCTAAAAGAGTCACCGCAAGCTCATTCAAACGGTCAAAAGAACTAATAAATATGGTTGCCACATTGTTTTTTTAAGCACTTCAAAAGACCGGAGCGGGCTTGAAGATGCATGTATGTGCCTGATAATTATGTGGGTCAAGAGTAGGTTGACATGGGGTCATGGCTCCATATATATGTTACTGTTAAGATGATCTCGAGCAGCTCGGCCTGGCCACGACTGCTACATTCTTAACGCGTGTTCGTTACACATTGAAAAAATTGCCTGCATACTTTAGGTTAAAAATCAAAGAACGTGGAGGAGGTCCTGAGTTTGAGACCAAATCCCATGAAATAGTATGAAAGGTACCATGAATCTGCTAGCTAGGTAGCTTCATAGGGAAATTTCTTGTTTCAAAGTCCACCGAAATTACCTGGTTGTCTATGAAAATAGAGTCTCGTATGGACAAATATTCTTCCATTTTGACCGTCCAATACGTACCCTTTAATGCCATGCATCTTATGGGTGTTTATTGATATAATTCAGTAGAGTTTGTGCTGATAATTATATCTAATATATATATTTTTTGTTTTATATGATAATTATATCTAATATATTTTTTTATGTTTTATAAATTATAAATCAAATTCATTCGAAATTTTTTTTATTTAGATGGGGGTGGATATATCTAGTTTAGGTAATTTTGTTATAAATATTATAGATATCTATAGATTCAACTTATATTCTTAAATATTCATAGATTGGTATAATTAGAAATAGGAATTAAGCTCAATAAATTATAAGAAATAATTTGGTCTTCATACATCAACAAATAAATTGACTAAAATAGAAAGATGACTAATAAACAATGGGTAATGGGTTGTAGAGACAATATAGGTTGAGTTGAATTCACTAGGATTCACTAGGTTTTAAAAACCTTATCCTTTATTTTATTAAAAAATAATATAAATTATATATTAAGATTTCAGCTAATAATTTAAACTATTAAATATAGCTAATTTTTTAACAATATATCATAATTTTGATTTTGATGATAAAGTGATTACAAATTAAACTCTCATCATTCTTATTTATTTAATAAAAATAAAGTATAAAATAATATAAATCTATGTAAATTTTAAATCAAAATTTTTTTACATGAAAGAATATTAAATAATAATATAAATTATATTTTAAAATATAATTTAACAGTTTAAGTTATTAAATTAATTTAATTTTTTTCCAACACTTTCAATTCATGATATACATATATTATAATTTTTTAACCCATTATTATTTATAATATTCACGTTATATAACTTTAAGATATGAAATTGAGTTTGATTAATAATACAAATATTAGATATTGACTTCTTCTTTTTTAACAACACCTGGTACGTCTAAGTCACAACTTATTTGTTGATTTTCGTTGGCCAATAATTAAGAGACAGCACTTCATAGCCTACCTTAATTTCTTTTACTTTTACCTCTTGTTGAATGAAAGGATTTTCAACTTATCGAAGAGCAAGTCAGCATCGTGGAGTACTTTTGCCTTTTCCCTAAAGAAGGAGCGTTGTTGGGACCTTGGAGCCTCAGAATTCCATACTCCATCAAATCACGAGATCATTGGATTGGAAACTTGCCTTTAAATTACCTTTAAGTTAAAATTATATATTTATCATATTTAAACTTCTTATTAGTCACGTAGATCTTTATGTGTTCATAAAATAAATGCCTCTTTCATTAAAAATATAAAAAAATTATTAATTAATAATTGACGAGTACTTTCAACTCTCTCCCCCTTCTACCATATACTTGTACAAATTTCATGAAATAAATGATAGAAAAAAGTGTAATTTTTTTATATGAGAATTTATTGATATTTTAGTAAAATCTCTCTTACATAAAAAAATTTTAAATTATAAAAAAATTTTAAATTATCAACTAAATCTGTTAAACTTCAATAAATAATTATTTCACATTCCATTCACTATTCAACTTTCTAAACTCATCACATCACAACTTTTTTCATAACATTAGTCATATTTTATATCATCCATTTAACTACTATATTAATTAAACTAAGATTCATCCATAAAAACATTAGTCATGTTTTTTTTAATACAATTTTTTGAATTTATTGAGTAACTAATGTACATACTCCCATTAAGAATTAAGTTAATAAATAACTTACTTTCTTTTCTTATTAATTACATTAATCCCTTAAATATTTAAAAAATTTACTTCTTAACCCAGATCCAGGTAATAAACCCTCATTCAAGGTATTCAGATTTATAGCCTAGAACAGGATACCAATCTTTAAAGAATTAATTATTCAGCCTAGAACAAGAAATTAATTGTCTAGCATAGAATAGGACACTAATCCTTAAACCAAGAAACTAATTATTCAGTCGATAACAAGGTATTAATTCTTAAACTAAGAACTAGTCATCTAGCACAGAATAGAGCATTAGTTTTTAAATTAAGTACTAATCATCCAATCAAGAAAATGACAACAATGTTATATTGGATATTAATATAATAAAATAATACAGAATCTATTTTGATATTTATAATAATTTTAAATAGTGTCAAATTAATAAGATGTTGAGCACCTACCTGACATCTAAACTCTATATATGGGATCTTGTCTTGGTACACCATTTATAATCTCTCCTGCAATTTTAACAACTTAATATTAAATGTCTTACATCCTTGTATTAACTTCATTTTACACAGCAAATCAATATATAAATAATTATTACTATAATACCATTCATTTATCTGTGGTCTACAACACCAAAAAAAGGATATGCTTTCTACTTGAAATTGTCAAAACTTAGTTATTAATTAATTATTCCATGATCAATTGTAAGTTTTACACCTTTCAAGTATCAATTTATTCAAACAAACCACTCCTTCTAATTTCTTCAACCCACCTCGATATGTTTTCCTTCTAATTAACCATAATTTCCTCATTTAATCAACAATCAACCTTCAATGACACCATTATAAGTATTAAAAAAGTCGAATTCACTCTATCTTAGAAACATTAAATTCCTAATATTTTGAAATCCACATTTATCAAGTAAAAATATGACTAACCATCTAAATTACTATCCACATGTTTGGTTATCATAATTTCAATATAATTTATAAAAATAATATAAATTCATTAAAAGTTTTTTTTTTAACTCTCTATGGTCAGCCCTAAAGCTTCATTACCCATCTAATCTTTTTGATGTAATGTAACAATTTTTTTAATTTTTTCTAGCCATTTAATCATCCATAACAATAATTAACAACTAATTTCAATTTCTCTCAAATTTCATCTCAAAAACCTAATTTAAATATTGTTAATTTTGCATCAAATCTTTAAACACTTGTATAAATTGATATGAAAGGGTTCTGAAAACCTTACTCGATTGCTAAACATATTTTAAAAGTTGATTTGCCAATATTTTTCCTAAGCTTCTCTCTTTTTCTCTTCTCCTTTCACTTTCTCCCTTTAACTTAACTTTTCTTTCCTTGATCTCTCTAAATTTCTAGGGTAATTGTATTTTTCTTTCTCAAAACATTCTGCTTTTACTCCTAGTTATTACTTTCTAGTCATTCAAGGTGAAAGAAAAGAAAAGGTAATGAATTTGCCCTTTTCCCTCTTATTATAGACCATTGGGTTATAACAAAGACAGTAGCCAAAATAGTTTTGCTATTTTAAAAATGGTTCAGTGGTTGTATATAAATTAGTCCAGTCATTTTTCAAAATGGCTAAACTAGTGTTGCTACTAAAAAAATATGCATTTTCAGCCAAAAATTCTTTCTCTCTTATCTTTTTATCTCTTTTTTTTTATTTCATTGCATTACACCTTAATTTTTATTATATTATTATTTTTAATTTATCCCAAGGTTTATAGGATTCATCAAGTAGTTATTGTACTCTAGAACTTGGATTAGTGAAATAATATAATATTCAAGACTGATTTAATGCTTGAGGTGTGGATGTAAGCTTATCAAATCACGTTAAGAATTGAGTTTGCAATTTCTTTTTCATATCTATTTATTTTAAACACTTTAATTATATTATTGGTTATTATGTTTATTATGGTTAATTGAATTAAATTATATTATTTGTTAGTATTAGTGAAACACCTAATTCACCCTTCCTTAGGTGTTATTGTTGTCTTAATCCTAAAATAATAGATAAATCTATAGAAAACAAACTAAAATAGATTATGAAAGTCAATTTCTAATCAATTTAATATCAAATGATGAAATTAAAAAAATTAAATTAAGGACCAAAAAATTATTCGGGTTAACCTACCTCATTAGAAACCAAAGTTATGAGATCAAGATAACTTCATGAAAAGAAAATATAAATATAAGTATAAATAATTTTTAATTTTCAACCAACTCACTGTTGAAGGATGAAATAAAAATATTAAAAAAAATCCATGTTAACTAAGGTTAACTTATTAAACTTACAACTTGGGTCGTGAGATTGATATAACTTCATAAAAAGTAAATAAAAATATTTCAAATATTGTTACCTAATTTTTGGGGTCCCCACGCAAAAAAAAAAGAATAAGGGAAAAGAGAAAATATAAAAAAAAATTATTGGAAGAAAACCAAAAAAAAAATTATTGAGAAGAGGATACCAAAATGTCTAAAAAATAGCCAAAGATTGGTTGAGGAGGATAAAATATACAAAAATTAAAATTTGACAATATACTTTCAATTGAGAAAGACCTTATTGACAAAGAAAATTTAATTTATGGAAGAGAAATTCAAAATTGGATGTTTAAGAAATTAATTAAATTTTTTTAAAGGTTTAATTAAATTTATTAATTTAATTGTAAGAAAAAATAATTTTTAAGTCAATTTAGATTTTAACTAGAAGAAATTAGAGTTTGGGGGTTTAATTGCAATTTGTAAGAGTTAATTTGATTAAATCATGGGCTTAATTGTATAAATATTAAAGTTTGATGAGCAATTAGAAACTTGATCAAATAAATCCAAAACTAAGGACTAAACTAGAAAAGGTGTGCGAATGTAGGGACTAAAATTGGTTGAATTGAGGGTCAAATTGAAAAAATACAAAGTTTGTTAGCTAATTAAAAATCAAAGTACACAAATTCAAAACTAATAATCAAAATAAAAAAGACGATCAATTTTAAAGCGGCTTGACAAGAAGAAATTAAATTGATTTTTAAAATTAAAATCTCAATTAAATACATGATTAATTAAATAAATAATTAAGAATCAATTTAGAGGCAGAGACTTCTAAGGCTATTTTGTTTTTAAATGTCAAAAGTTTCATTTAAATCTCAATATAAAAATAAAATATAGGAATTATTATATATATATATATATATATATATACATATATATATATATATATATAACCGGATTTGTTTCACAATAATATATAGGAATCATTTCTTTTTTCTCACAGCAAGTATGCGATGACAGCTGCTTCTAATTTGGCAAAACAAACAGTTAATTTTTCTTCTTCGAAAAACCAAAAAACTAATCACGAGGAACACATCCCTTTCTACAATTCCGCATCAAATATGAAGAAAAAAATGTACACTTCCAATGATCCAGTCAAATTAAGATAATGAAATCGATTGCTCTCTTAAAGTATATCCGTATTGTTTCGAGCAATTTGTCCTTTCTTCTCATACTATACGACGATATTCCGCCACGTATTATAATTATGATGTCTTTCGGTGGCTTAAAACTCCTTCAAATTGATTAATTTTAATCATTTTTTGGTATCTAGTTCATGGTATCATTAATTTATTCCTCACGAAGGAATCACACCGATGTGGTGACAAATTTTCTCACTTAAATTGTGCCCACTAGCCAGCCAGCTAGCAAGTAGCTGATTATTTAAAAAAACCCATACCACCATGCCTTGATACGAATCCAATCTCAAGACAATGCAAGCATGCATGAAAACATCAAAATAGTTAGGTATCAAAACCTCGGGTCTTGTCATTTCCCCCCCTTAAATGTATATAAAAATGTGTGGGAAAGACAACAAGAACAGGACCAAAATGAGGAACAGGTTTGGTGTTCATTTGACAATGAGTGATGGGCTCTTTTCTGTCTTCAATTATATAAAAGAGAGCACCAGCAAATCAGTAGGGTGAATTGTCAAAATTCTCGTGTCATCCATTTTGTCGGTCTTAAAGGGGTTTGAAAATTGGAGGAATGTATTTGCACCATGTAAACAAACAAAAGAAAGTTAAAAACAGAACAAAGGGAAGATCTTGAAAAGGCTGTCGATCCCAATAAGGGGAAGTGTTGAGGTTATTACTCAGCAAAACTACCAGGCTTGTTTGTTTGGTAGGGAAAAAAAAAAAAAGCATTCCTCATTGTAAGAAAAAAAATTTTGCCTACATAACCTAGGCTTGATGATTTCAAAACCACTATTCTAGCTTGGCATCTCTCGGTGATGTCTCAAGAACTTTCTCGGTGATGTATCCATGTGTTGCCATTAGTGTCAAAAACTTTTTATTCATTCTTTGAATTTTGTCTCAAATGAAGTTTTCTTGGAAATTTGAATTTTTTATTTTTTATTTTTAAATGGTTTTGATATATTGATATTAAAAATATTTTTTTAATATATTTTCAAAAAAAAATATTTTAAAAAATAATTATTAGATATCACATTCTCAGGCACTCTTTGTATATATATCTAAAAAAAAAAGCATATGAAGCTTGATTAATTGGCATTTTGATCAATAAGATTGTATTGCTAACATTAATTTTGTTCCTTATAATAAATTAATATAAGTTAAATTGACAAATTAATTCACAATTTCGTTTTCTTTTGATATAGTTGCAGGTGTATTCCTACATAGACAACTCCTTAGGCCAAAACAAATAACAACAACTCACTAGTTAAAAAAATAATATATATATATATATATAATTATTTTTTAGATCTAAATTAACAAATTAGATTTTTGAATGAATGCTTATTTCATTTCTACTCTATCATTTCTCTTAAAGGATATTTGTATTTCTAAATTTTCATATATTAATATTAAATCAATAAGTATCGGGATTCAAACAAAAAAGAAGAAGCAAGTCTTGAAGTTCACAATGTTTGAGATGTGTCGTTGAGAAATGGAAATAAATAAAAAAAACATAATAAATATTAGATGGTATAATTTTAAAACTTCATTTGGTATCTTGAGTGGTTCAGTTTAAAAAATGTTTTTTAAAAAATATTATTTTTATCAAAAAAATTTAAAAACAAGCAGTTTATTTTATTTTATTTTATTTTTTAATCTTAATCAATTCAAATCTGAAATAAATTTGGTCTTTTGAGTTGATCCATGAAACAAATAAAGGCAAGTCAAATGAGGAGCAAGCATGGGTGAGAAAAGCATCTTACATAGGGATTGCGTTGCCACGTAGCTAGTGGCAATACCCAAACCTACTGTCTGAACGAGTGAATGCCGTTTCTCTTATGGCTCTTAATTGGTCTGTGTTTAATTTTCAATAATCCAAGCTGTCAAAACCTAACCACTCGCCAAATTTCGACGTCATGTAAGGAAACCACGTGAGGCAGGATCAACATGGTCAACGTAAATCCCAGTCAACTATTGTCATTTTCTTCTCTGTTGATTTTGTTTCCTTGAGAGATTGAAATTCTCTGTAATTGTTTTAATTTGAAGGAGGTGTTGGCATTATTCATATTAATTAATTCATTTCCTTACTTGCTTCGTTGCTTCATCTAATTAACTACCTTTTGTTTATTCCCATGACCTACGTAGCTACCTAGCTAGCTCTAGACATATATATATATATATATATATATATATATATATATATATGATTTAGTTTAATTTACCAGTAATTATTGGGACATTTTTCAAACATTTTGGTAATTAAGTCATCTCAGCCATAGTTATCTATTAAGCCCGCCTGACCAGGGATAAAGTTTGGATTCTAAGTTAGGGAGGTTCACCAAATTAAAAAAGAAAACTCAAAACAATATTATTTTAAAAAATTATTGGATTTTGATCATATCAACTAAATTAACTCCAAATAATTTTTTTTAAAACCTAGCTTGAGCTAGAAGATGAGTGGACCGAGTCGCCATTGAAGCTGTCTAGCCACAACAGATTTAATTATAACAATTATTACAACAATGTTAATATTGCTAGCAATATATAGTCATTGCTGTATTTATTGTGATCAAGACTTGTTTGAAAATCACTTACAGTGATGTTGCAGTGATTGATGTACCACCTAATTAATTAATAGGAATTTAAATCTACTAATTATCCTCTTGTAATAACCATCTCGGAGGTGGCAAATTTTCTTTTTATTTTCTTTTAGCTTTTGGCGAATATAAAGTAAATGAAATGGTAAAACTTGGGGGGCTAAAAGTTAGCCATCTGAAAGCCCACATTCATGGAGGAACACAAATGGTACCGCAAGAAAAGACTGACGAGATTATTTAATAGCTGCAATGGAAGACCATGAAAGTCTTGGTTGTGGACAGTTGAAGAAGAACATGGAGGTGTAATTTGTCTGATGATCATTTCATCATTTCATGTCAGAAAAGTCTCACTAATTAAATAGTTATTAATTAAATAGTTATGAGTTTAAATTTTATTATTATTATTTTATTTAATAAAAATTAAATATAAAATAATATAAATATGTATAAATTTTAAAAAATAAATTAAAAAAATCATATAAATTATATTTTCAAAGCTTTTGGACAGATGTTTTGTTGGCATCGTTGATATTCGAAAGAGGAGTGTAAACGTAAGAATGAGGGAAGTAATTGCCTGCATTGGTTGACTCCAACAAATTATGCCTATCTCACGCATGTATTGACATATAATAATACATCAAATTAAAATACTAGCGAGAGATGAAAAATTAAAAGTAAAACAGTGCATCAAAATAAAATTCAAAACCAAGACAAAATTAGTTGATTAAGCTATTCAAAGATGCCTTCGCAGCTTAATTGGAGCTGCTAATCACAATAATATTAATACATGTATTTCTAATAGAACATTAAAGAATTCATTAGCATGAAAGATCGATGATATAGAATAGATATATAGGGCAAGTAATGCACAAGAATTAGGTATCAATATTTTAAATCGGGCTCTATTAATTATTTGTTATCCAACAAAAAAACATTATATTTGCAAACAAATTAAAGAATAAAGAAAAACCCAGTCTGAAAAAAAAAAGAATTGTTTTTATATTTCACTAAATTATGAAAATAATTAAATAAATTGAAATTGTTTTTTGATGATTGGTAGGTACCGCTTGAAAAAAGAGAGAAGAAAACTGTTTCTTTTATATATACATTGACATGTTTTTAATACATAGTAGTTGAATTGATATAATCAAATTAATATCTAGACTGGGATTCCTCCAATCCTGCCTTCTCCAATTAATAGCCATTAATGGTCAATATATATGATTTATAGAATATTATCCTTCAAATTAATATATTTTTGTCTATTTAAAAAGTCATCAATCGAAAATTCATATACATTGACAATTATACGTTGGATTGTAAGTCAATCTGTATACAAAGACACTTCGATTTTTTTATTTATTTAGAATTTTAATTAGAACAAATTCGAAAAATAATCGCAAGGCAATATTCAATAAAGTGCTCGATGAACGAAACACTGAAAGCCCAAAATAAGAAGGAGAAAAATATTAATGATTAATTTATTAACTTTACTCTAGGCAGAAGAACAAATGTTAGAAAGACTCAAAATTAAAGGAAAACAAATTTAAAAAAGAAGAAGAAGACAAGGCCTCCATGTCATTTCGAGTTCTCTAAAGGTTGTCTTTTCATTACATTGAATAATCCTTGACTGTTTTACTCCAAGCAAGTGGACAGGTCGATATTGTCGGCATTTCCCCTCATGCTCCTTTGTACGTAAGTAGTTAGGCACTGTATATCAATCTTGGTTCACACACACATATATCCCTCCTCCCCCACGACAAATGCCTTCTATTCTTTGTCTAACAATGAAGCTTGATCGAACTCAATTATACGAACCAAGCCCCAACTTTTCTCGATGTCTTTGAATAGCATCTCTCTTCTTTTTCGTGGCCCCTTTCCTCTTTTTCTTTGGGCGCAACCACAATTTTCTACCTAAATCAATGTCCTCGTTACATGCACGCAATCAGGATAAACTTTAATTTCCACTATTCAATGAATTTCCATTCCAAGTCCAATTCACGAGTTTGGTAAAAAGTGAAGCTTTGGAGAGCAATATTTATACGTTTTTCAGAGATCGATGTTAACCAAGGGGTCAATTGGTGGCCAACGTTTTCCCATGTTAGCAATGTTTTAAAACTGACATTGAAGTTTCTTCTCTCTTGAAAACTCTAGTTAGTCAAGGCGAAGAAAGGTAGATATTTAGGGTTTAGGATGTATACCAACCATGTAAGCCAGCCGTTGGCCATCATCGTTTTTGTCTTGTCTTGAACCTCACGAGCAAGATTTTCAAAAGGTACCATAAGTGAAGAGAAAGAGGAGTAAAGCACTTGAACGTCATTAGATGTTGAAAACCCGTGTGCAATAAAAAGAAGAGAAAGCTTGGGTTAAGTAGCAAGCCAAGAAATATGGCCAAGAGATATAGACATCTAACAATGCAATGAAAGCAAACACGTATCTCCAATAAAAAGAAAAAGAAAAGGGAAAAAAAAGGGAGCTGCTAGCAAAGCTTTCAATAGATGAAGAAATTTGTGCAGAAATTCTCATATGGTCAAAACTTGAGGCTAGCAGAAACAATAGTGAGATCTTTAATAGATTTACGATTCGTGAATTGTGATATAGGATGTCCTTGATTGTTTTTGTATTATAACTTGTTTTTTAAATATTTTTTGTTTGAAAAAAATATTAATTTAATATTTTTACTAATTTTAATTTATTGTTGTCAAAAATAAAATAAACTTTTTTAAAAATATTAATTTAATATATTTTTTAATTTAAAAATATTTTTAAAAAAATATAAGGAACGAAATGTAAAAATTGAAAAAGTTGGGATGTCAAAACATGGAGATGGCTAGGTAATATTGGCACATAGAAGACATAATTAGAAAAAAGGAGTGGAGCTTAGACTAAGCTCTGCTGTTACATATATCCATACACACACATATATACTTTCATCTTACGAAAGTAATTTGAATAAGTATTTACATAATAAAATAACCTACCGAAAATTTTATAATGATAATTTATTTTCTAAATCAATCTAATTGATTTGGTCTCCATGAATTAATTAATACGGTGAATTTTCATGTGATTTAATTTACAAGTAATGTTAAGTTTTTCATAAGAAGTTCTCTTAATGAGCTCGTTTATAGTTTTAAAAATGAATTATTCATGGTTTTTTAAATGTTTACCATATATATCATTGCAAGTGAAAGAGAATCTATTATTAATTAAAACATTGGATTAGGGAAAATTGGAATGCATATGAAATCTCGATTAAACCCCATGTTCAATATTGTTAAACAATTATGTAATTACTGATATTGATCAGTATATAATTATATCCACGACTTAATAAACTCTTATCTAAGAATAATCACTTGTCTGAAAATCAAGTAACAAATCCTTGTATGAACGAAGAAACTCATTTAAACATAGTTTTTTAAATAACATTTGATTACTATTTCCAAAAGAAAAAAGAAAAAAGATGAAAACAAAAAAAAAAGTACTTTCTCATATTTTTTATTTTAAAAATACATAAATTTACTTTAAAACTAAATAAATTTATTTTATATTTTTAGTCAAATATTTTTTCCCGTAGAAAATCTTAAATTTTCATCATAAGATCTACCTATTTTCGTTTTTTTTTTTTTTAAAAAAAAACTCTAATAGGATAAACATGGTGGAGACTTGAGAGGTGTAAAAAGAGAAGCTTGAAAGAGAGAGAACTAAAAGGCCATAGCAAGTGACTCGGTCCCACCGGTAAACAAAGAACATCGTTACCGGGGAGCAGATCTAAAACGTGGGTGACTTCATGTAATAAGGGGACCCACCATTAGACTAGGCAACTGTCCACCCCGGTCTCCAGTCATAACCAAGCCTGGCCGTCAATCTCGTTGACTAGGCTTCTCCTGCTCATGCTTAATAAATAAAATATACAATATTTTAATTGGCTAATTGAATTTCCTCACGTGGAATACGCCGCACAATAAGGGGCGGTGGGATTCAGAAATATTTTCTTTTTCCTTTTCTTTTGATTTATGAAAGAGTCAAAAGTCTTTCTTGATGAAATGGAGACGAAACCTCACTATACGAATCTTGTCACCATTTTATAAAATTTGCTTCCGTTCAACCCATGCCCAATTTTCATACCCGGATCCATATTTTAATTTTTATTTTGTCAGATTTCTAGTCATTATTATTGTTATTTGAATTTTCTGGGACAATATTTATCAATAAATGGGTAGAAAACATCCTAACAGTTGAGATTTGCCGACATATAAGTTTACTAGAAATTTAGGGAGGTTGAAAAGTCAATTTGTACTCCATAACCAATATTTAAAAAAAAAAATTCAATAAAATTTAGATAAAACTCTAATATATATATATATATATTAATTAAATATATGTTAAAATTATAATTAAGATAAAATATAGTTTCATATACACCTCACCATACTATATTATAGTTTGAGAACTCCATGGCTATGGGTTTGCATACTTGAAACCTAATCACATTTACATCATGAATGGAAAGAATAATTATAGATAGATATGATACAACAAGTGATCAATTTTACAACATATTTTTTAAATAAAAATAATTAAAAAAGAAACAATCACAAAAAAAATTTACTTAAATTTTGCCATTAAAATAAAATTTTTTTATAGTATTCAAACTATAAAATTTATAGTATAAATACCATAAAATCTCTAGCTAAAATCTATTTTTAACACGATAATTTTTATTTTTATTTTTTCAAATATTAGCATCAAGATATTATTAGAGGTCATGGCGAAGATGAATTATCCACTTAATCTATATGGGTATCCATTAACAAACCAGTTTTTGCCAAGTCACTAAAAGTCTAAACATGCTGCAGCAAGGCTACTATAAGAATATGCCATTACTGCCAGCTGGAGAAGTCCTGACGCACCACCTGACGCAACCAATAAAAAATCCCATCAATTTCTAAATAAAAAAATTAAACTATTTTTTTTTTTGAAAAAATAAAAATAAATCTCTCTCTTTTTGGTCCACCCTTCCAACCCTTTTTATAGCCGAGCTCATTGCACCGGTAAAAGACTTCAAAGACTTTGCCCACGAAACACACACACGGGGACAAACACCTCTCTCTTTCTCTCAAGAAAATCTCTCTTCTTTTCTTGCATTTCTTCTTGTTACCTATTTTTTCACTCTTTCTTGCTTTCATTTATGGACAAAGGATGGGGTCTTACTCTTGCTTCTGATCCCGTTTCTGTCTTCTCTAGCAACAACAGCAACAGCAGCCCGGTTGGCTCTTTTTTGAAGGTCAGAAGGGACTTCAGTTCTGATCATAACATGGCAGATTCTAGGAATATTAATAATAGTATGTTTCAGTTTCCGGTTAGTCTTTCTGCCGGCAAGGAAGAGGTATCATCTGCTGCTGCTCATGAAGTAGACTTCTTTAAGGAGAAGATCAATAGAGTTGATCATGGCCACGATTCTAAATCCACAAGTGTTATTGTTAAGAAGGAGAATTCTCTTGCTGAAGTTGCTCCAAGGTCCAGTGCTACTCTTGATGTAAATGTAAGAGAAATATATATATATATATATATTTTTTGAATAATTATAGTTTTTCTACAAATAGAGATATTGATTTTTTAGTTTTTTTGGTTTCTAAATATAGACTGGATTGCACCTTCTAACTGCTAACGCTAGAAGTGATCAATCAACTGTGGATGATGGAGTTTCATCTGACGGTGATGATAAGAGATCAAAGAATGTTGAGGTAATAATTAATTAACAAGATTAAAAAGAGATCGATTTTGATTTATTTTTTATTTTTTGAAGATTTCCCACTTTAATGATTTTTTTGTATATGTTGCAGCTAGCACAATTGCAAGTGGAACTTCAAAAAATGAACGCAGAAAATCAAAGGTTGAAAGACATGCTTAGTCAAGTAACCAACAATTACAGTGCCTTGCAGATGCATTTTGTAGCATTGATACAACAACAACAACAACGGAACCATGGAGTTGAAAGTGATAAAAAACAGGAGGTGATTAATTTTCTGTAATTATTACAATTCCAAGCGTATGTTCTTGACATGATGATTGTGCTACACACTATGCTGGTCCGAATAGCTTAAATTATTTGTTTTTGATGTGTTCAGACGGTGGATGCAAAATCTTCCGAGGAAAAGAAACATGAGATGGTGCCTAGACAATTCATGGAACTAGGACCTTCAGCTGAGACTGATGAGATATCCAATTCATCGTCCGAAGAGAGGACTCGTTCTGTAACACCTCAAAATCATTTCGAAGCAGCTTCGACGAAAAACAATGGTAAACTTGAGATGGCTCCACATGATCAAGAGAATTCTAGTTTCCTAGATGGAAAGAGAATTGGTGGAGACGAGAGTCCTGAATCAGAATCACAAGGCTGGAATCCTAACAAGGTTCAAAAGTTGAATCCTGCTGGTTCTGCGAACAAGGCTATTGAACAATCTGCCGAGGCAACCATGAGAAAAGCCCGTGTCTCGGTTCGTGCACGATCGGAGGCTCCCATGGTATGTTATAGCTAGACTTGTTCAAGATTGTCATTGAATTTTGAAATAGTAGTATGGAACTAATTAAAGTTTTGATCAATTCAGATCTCTGATGGCTGCCAATGGCGAAAATACGGTCAGAAGATGGCGAAAGGAAATCCATGTCCGAGAGCTTATTATCGGTGCACCATGGCAGTTGGTTGTCCAGTTCGCAAACAAGTATGTTTTAGTCCATTTCTTGATTCTCACTTGAAATGATTTTGTGTCTATAATTCAAGAAAAATCATGGCTAAAACTAATGTGATTTAATTTGATTATCAATTGCAGGTTCAACGTTGCGCGGAGGATAAGACAATCTTGATCACAACTTATGAAGGCAATCACAACCACCCTCTACCTCCAGCTGCAATGACAATGGCGTCAACAACAGCAGCAGCTGCAACTATGTTACTTTCAGGATCAATGTCAAGTGCAGATGGCATGATGAACCCAAATTTGCTAGCAAGAGCAATACTCCCAGGTTGCTCATCAAGTATGGCAACGATTTCAGCTTCAGCTCCGTTCCCTACTGTAACATTAGACCTCACTCAAAATACAAACCCTCTACAATTCCAAAGACCTCCGACACATTTCCAAGTCCCTTTCCCAGGCCAACCCCAGAATTTTGCCTTAGTCACAGCTCCACAATTGCCTCAGGTTTTTGGTCAAGCCCTTTACAACCAATCAAAATTCTCCGGTCTCCATTTGTCTCAAGATACAGTGTCATCGCAATTAGGCCACCAAGCTCAACCCCAAATATTTCACTCAGGACAACAACCTTCCCTGTCTCATGACACATTAAGTGCTGCCACTGCCGCCATCACCGCTGATCCTAATTTCACTGCAGCACTTGCAGCTGCCATCAGCTCCATCATTGGTGGTGCTAACAGCAACTCCACCACCACAACCACCAACACCAACAACAACAACAACAACAGCAATAGCAATGCCACCAACACAAGCAACAGAAATTAATTAGACATGTCTCTTATTAAATTTTTTGTTTCTTATGAACAGTTAATTAATTTCTTTCTTTTCTTTTTTAATCCCTTTATTTTTAAGGGATGAGAATGAGGTTCAGATGTTCATATTTTTCTGTTCTTTTTCTTTTTTCTTGTCTTTGTTGTGGGGGAGGGATAGAAATCAAGTAAAAACACAAAGCTTCATTCTTTTTGTCATTTCTTGTTCAATAACCTGTTTCAGATTTTTCAGTGAAGAAGATGATCATTGATCAATACACAAAAAAATGATCAGCATATAAGTTTCCCATCTTCCATTAATGATCAATGTCTTATCCATTAATGACTCCCTTAATTTCTTTCTTGTTTTCATACCCCGATGACTTGTTTATTCATCAACCTTGAAACAATGTGCGCAAGAAAACAAAAACAATAAATTACAAGTCAAGAAATCAACGAATAAGGTTTGAAGAGGAGCCATTTGCTGATCTAAGCAGTCAAGAACTACGGCTAGACCAAGAACAACTGTTTGACACGTAAAATGTTTGTGTTGTAAGACAGAAGGAAGGCTTGGCTAGGCTGCAAGAGTGGACTTTGAGGAGACTTCTAGGCAACCACAACATGTGGGGGGTGATGAATGAATGTATCAAAGTTGGATTGCGAAAGCTATCTTTCTAGGGTCAAATTTGGACCAATGAAGAAAAGAAATAATGCGGAGATTTGGTAAGTTTCGTGGAGAGTGGTGAAGAGGGACTAATTTAATTGGATAAACTAGGATACGATTGTTGACTTTCCATGCAAAGTAGCCCTTGATTGGTTCTCACTGACATCATGGCATGCTCATGTTGATTCAATCATGTGAATATATATTATATAAGATTTTTACTTGTTCTTGGATAATTGAACGTGGAGCTTGGTGGGTCACAACCGTACCTCTTCAATCTATCCACCGTACATGGAAGGACCTTTTACTCTCCTTAACTTTACCAACGGTTTTCGCACATCGCGTGATCCGAGGACTTGCGCATTCATTATTTTTTATTTTCACACCATTTTAGTTTTTATTATTTGGATAGATGATGAAAAACTCTCCCTCCCTCCCTCCCTCCCTCCATGAAATTGTTCTCTATAATCATCTTTTGCAAAACTCTCAATTTTCCTCTAGAGGGAAAAAAAGAAAGAGAAAAGAAGTAAATATTAACAAAATACTTTCAACTATGATTTTGACAAATTAATGAAATGAACCTAGAGGTTTCGGTGTGGACTTGTTTGATTGTGTTGCTGATGGGGTTTTTGAGATGATTTTTCATGATCTCTGGCTTTCAAAATCACTATAGACAAATTTGAATCTAAAAGAATTTACGTGCATGATTTTTTTTTAGGTTTTAAACCATTTTTCTTTTTATCTCTTTTCAAAGCTGGATATTTTTTGTGAGGTAGATCGAGCATGATGTGCTTGAATATAGATATCACATTAAACAACTTGACAATCAACTTGTCCATACAAGAAACAAAAGATGATAGAGTTGAGAACTTAATTCTGAAGCAAATACGACCAGAAGCAGAGGATGACTCCATGACGTGAGCTTGCTCGTGGCATAATGCTAGCCTTGTCAAAAGTTGCTGTCGATGTCGTACTGCATGGATTCACAGTCCATGGCAATTGGATTTGAAGGACTAATGCCTTGGCCCAATAGACATGGCCCAAACAATATGATCTTCTTCTTCGTTTGGGCCTTCAATTGGGCGAGTAACTAAATTTGAAGTGAAAAGAAATCCTAGTTCGATATTTTCAAGAATCCATGGTTTTGTACCTTGCCATGTGAAAAGGTACTTACTTTTCCATATCACACACACATACATACTTGATTTATATCGGATTAATGTTTATTCTACCCATGCATGTGTAGATAAACCTTGTAGTATATAGAAATATAATCTCCTCAATCTCAAGAAATCAATGAAGAAATTTAATTTTGAAACTTCTAAACTACATGAATCTCCTTTGGTTAGGATGCCCAAAAAATGAAACATCTGTAGCAAAGTTTCTGCCAAACCCTGCTTCTGCTTCTTGTGAACCCAACAGAAAAACATGAAAAAAGCCATATTTCACTGATTCTACATGTGATTTCTACCACTCTTTCTGTTTTTAAGAATCCAAAAGGGAAAACAAAATGAAAGAAATGCTTATCCTGGCATGTTAAGCATATACAAAGCTCCCTTTTCGGTTTCGGATGGTGCACCAATATTAATTTCTGGTTAATTCGCTCACGAAAACAACAATTTCCTCCTCTTGCCATTTCGAGAGACAGCACAATTCTTGCACTCAACAAAGCACTCTTCACTTCCTGAAGCTAGCTCGCATCATTGCTTGAACATGTGAGAAGAAATAGGGCTTGCTTGTGGGCTCGTATAATGCACGCATGAGTCGTGGCAGTGTGTGCAACTGCGCACAGAAATGCACGCACTCCCGAATCCTAACTCCGAAAACGAAAGGCGACAGTACTGATAGCTTGGAAAGAAAACAACAAGAGGCAAAGTCAATTAATGTTTTCTATTAATATTAAACGAGTTTTCATGTGTTAACTATCATGCACCGAAACTAACTTTTAAAAAGATACGAACAAATATATTTTAATATAAGTAAATGATGTAATTTTTTATATGTTAAATAAAAAAAATACCATGATTAGTGAACCAATGGCAAGTACCACCGGTTAGATATTTCTTGTATAACAATCAATATACTTTTTTATGTGTCAAGATTAAGTTTTTTATTTATCAAATATTTAAAAATGACTATTTAACCTTTGAGAATGCCCCCTTTTAGGGAAAAATCTATTCAAATATCTCATTTTTGCTTGTAAATTAAATTCGACTATTATAAAAAAAAAACCCTCAATTTTGCAGCGTGACAAAGTTTGGTTTATAAAATGTGTTCTTCTACATGATCATCTAAGATGTGCTCTTGGGAAGGCAAATCGAGAAAAAAAAGAGGATAAATCACTCGTGAATGCAATTGATCTAGTTGTTGATGGCTTGTTTAAAGGGTTTATTAATTATGGCTATTAATTTCAAGTCAGCAATACAAAAATAAAATAAAAATCATGATGCTTAAAATTACACGACTGAATATTTATATTTATATGTATAGTATAGGAGATAGATAACATAAAAAGAAAAAAAAAATCACATTTGGTTTAATTAAAAGGTGATTAAAACTCTCTCTTCTATTAAAAAAAATATTTTTTAAAAGATGTTCGTTCTCCTATTTCTTTCTCATTTTTATGTTCATCTCTCTCCTTTGCTTGTAAGTATTTCAGTACTAGTTATAACATCAACATCATACATTAATATAAAAAAAAATCTATTTTTAAAATTATGAAATAACAAGATTATATTTAGGATGCAATATATTAAAATTTCTCCATTTATAAATATATTTTATTAATTTAAACAATATATTTTTTCTTCTCTACGGTGACAAGAGACTTTTTATTGAAAATGTACTTGATTGTTCTTAATTATCACAATAATTATATTTAACTGTTTATGCTTATTACGAATTAAGAAGTAAATAGTATTTATTTTATTTTTGAAGGTCATTAATGATATACTTTGAATCGTAATAATCAAAACAGAAATTATTTCGACTCGGAAATTAATTATTAAAAAAAGAAGATGAGACACCATTTTCATCACCATGTAGCGTGTAGTGGCGGAAGAGGCAACCAAATCCCATGCTTCGCTGACACGTCAGCCTTTCATCTATAGCGACACATATGATCCATCATCCTGCGTCACGAAACCCATGTTTTCTATAGCACGACCTGCCACATTAAACGACATCCCAACCTTCTCGTCCCCTTAATCACCGTTCATTTTAAGATCAACGACCTGAAATGGATTGTGCTAAACTTCCTCACTAAGAACGGAATCCCTTATTTTTATGCTTTATTAATTTTTGCTCATTTTGAATCCTTGAAATAAGGGTAAGAACGGGAATGTCTCCCATGTTTGGTTACTTATAAAATTTATTTTTATGTATTGCTAAATAGTTTTGATGTAATGATATTAAAAATAAAATTTTTAAAA
Organism: Populus pruinosa; assembly: GCA_026413675.1. NCBI lineage: Eukaryota > Viridiplantae > Streptophyta > Magnoliopsida > Malpighiales > Salicaceae > Populus > Populus pruinosa. Next base: position 549,552 of record CM048595.1, read on the forward strand.
ATAAAAAATATAATTTTTAATATATTTTTAAATAAAAATATTTTAAAAATAATTGTTATAACCGTATCAAATAATATAATTGCCTGATTCTAAATAATTTAAGAACTATTTTGGTCCTTCAATACATTTGATTTTCACAAATGATCCAATTTTATAAAATATATAGCAAAGTTAAGATTTTTGAGTTTAGGATGGTGTGTATTCCTTCATTTTACTCTATCCAAATTAACAAGATATAAAAAAGGTTGAAAATAAATTATATATAAGTAAAGAAATTAAAAAATATCAAAATAAATTAGAATGAGTAACTCAAAAAATAAATATGTATAGAGGTTGCGCTTGATTACTTTCATACTACGAATAAAACCCACAAAAACATGTTTGGGTAATAATCTCTCTCAGATTAAACGCTACAATATTTTTTTAGATGAAAGATGCTCATTGTTCTACACTAGAAAAGTTTAAGGACTTAAGTGGAATATATCATATTATAGGGTTGAACATGAAAAATTACCCACCAACAAACACCAAAAAGGGGTCATGACTCATTGGACTTATCCAATATCAACGGCTAAAACCTTCAAGAATCTAGACCTTCAACAGCCTAGATTAAAAGTTACCCTTCCAAAGATGCCAAGTAGCTTTGCTTGGTCTATCGTGGGTCTTTACAAGTTGACAGGTAACTTCTCTCCCTTGTTTTCTATATATTCTCTTCTCTGCTCCATTTCTCGCTCCGTGACTCTCTCTCCTTTCGCTTTTTGCTTCTCAAAAATCAAAATCCGTGAGTAGCTTTATATATATAAATATCTTGTTGTTGTATAACCCTTTTTTCGTTAATGCGTTTTTGTGATTATTTTTGGTAAAAAGATGGTTTCTTTTTGTGTGATCAGTGCTTTGTTTTTTTTTTTTTTTTTGAGTTTTTGTGGTGGTTAGATTAATGCTGGTTAGATTTTGTGATAATTTGTTCTATTGTGTGCTGAACTGGGTTTCAATAAAGTTTCTTTCTTTATTTTGAAATGAAGAGCTAGGTGCAGGTTATTTTCTGTTTTGTTGGTGTAGTTGAGGACTTGAAGGGAAATAAAGGATTCGAAAGTTTTGATCTTTTTCTATATTACTTTGTTGAAATGTAAAGATTGACTAAAGAAATGAGCTTTACTTGATCCAAGGACATTGCATACAGTAGACAACTTATTGTTTGAGTTAAATTTCATGACTTAATGTTAGATTTTTTATTTATGATTATTGAACATGATATTAGTTTTCTTCTTGATAATGCGTGTTAATGACTTTGGATTAATCTGATTGATTATATTGGTTATTGTGTTTCCTGAATTGGGCATGATTTTTTATTTCTTAACGTCAATTTATAGGTGTAAACATGGGAGTGAACTTGCAAGCAATTGTGGGGTTTGTGTTTCTTTCATTTCTGTTGTTTGCTGTTGTATCATCCGCGTCGAATGATGGTTTGCTTAGAATAGGATTAAAAAAGGTGAAACTTGATAAGAACAACCGAATTGCTGCACGGCTTGATTCCAAAGAGACCTTGAGAGCTTCTATTAGGAAGTATAATCTTTGCAGTAATCTTGGAGAATCCGAGGATACTGATATTGTTGCTTTGAAGAATTATCTGGATTCTCAGTACTATGGCGAGATTGGTGTTGGCTCTCCTCCTCAGAAGTTCACTGTGATCTTTGACACTGGTAGCTCCAATTTGTGGGTGCCATCATCTAAGTGCTATTTATCGGTGAGTTTATGTGCCCTTAATGTTGAAGAGTGCATACCAAATGAAGATTTTTGATTGTTTAAGAGGGAGATTAGGAATTGATTGTTGCAGATTTTTTAATGGTTTAATTTTGCTATACAGGTTGCTTGTTACTTCCATTCCAAGTACGACTCTGGAAAATCAAGTACCTACAAGAAGAATGGTTTGTTTTTCCTTGCTAATATCAACAATTTCTTAACTGCATTTTGTTATTCATTCCATGAGAAGACAGTTTAGCTTGTTAATTTGTATGTGGTCCATTGGACGTTTATCTAGAATGTTTAGGTCCAAGTAAATATGAAAATGCTGCATATTAATTTCTTTTTTGATTAGGTATGTGGTTGCCATGATGAGCTATAATCTGTACAGATACTAAAATTAGTTAGGAACTAATGATACCTTCACTATAATCTTAAACCACACAATGCATCACTAGCTATGATTATGTAGTCTGAATTGCTCATCATTGCAGTTGCATGAGCTGTATGACAGAGAAACTATCATATGCATATTTTTCTTCTTTTTCTTTTTTTCAGGAAAAAGTGCTGAAATTCGCTATGGCAGTGGATCTATTTCTGGTTTCTTCAGCAATGACGCCATCGAAGTTGGTGGCCTGGTTGTGAAAGATCAGGTAATGTTGTCTTTCAACTTATTTGCATTTTATTACATGGTGTGATTAGCCAGTCTGTTCTCACTGCTGTTTTTGAATTTTAAGGAATTTATTGAGGCAACTAAGGAGCCTGGTATCACATTTTTGGTGGCCAAGTTTGATGGTATATTGGGACTTGGGTTCAAAGAAATTTCAGTGGGAGATGCTGTGCCTGTCTGGTATTTGTCTTATCTTTTAGTTCTCACTGACCATTTAAATATTTTTTATGGTTTGTGTTTGAGTGACACGTGCTTTTTGAACAGGGACAACATGATTAAACATGGTCTTATCAAGGAACCAGTATTTTCTTTCTGGCTTAACCGCAATGCAGAGGATGAAGAAGGGGGCGAAATTGTGTTTGGTGGGATGGACCCGAAACATTACAAGGGCAAGCACACTTTTGTTCCTGTGACACGGAAAGGCTATTGGCAGGTTGGTTGGCTGTACCCTTTTCGTTTCTTAAGAGTTCTCAATAAATGTATTATCTATATTTTTCAATTATTTTTCTCATTTTGTTATACTGTAATTCTTGCTCATAGTTCAACATGGGTGATGTCCATATTGGTGATAAATCAACTGGTAAGTTCTCTCTTATTACCTTCACTTCTTAAATAGAAACTCAAATATACCAGTAGAGCAAAGCTTTGTAATAAGATATATTGTATGAAGCATGTATCCATGTGTCTTTATATATATGTGTGCTATATTGCATATGATTCTACACTACCTGTCACTATATTGTCTAATCACCCTAAGGATGCTTCTATTCAGGGTATTGTGCCAGCGGTTGTGCAGCAATTGCAGATTCTGGAACTTCCTTGTTGGCAGGTCCAACGGTATGAACAAAACACAAGAATGCTTCAGCTTGTTGGATGAATAATTGTAGATATCTTATTCAGTACACTTTGCTAGCTAACTGTTTAGCTATCCTATTTATTGACCTTGAGTTAAAGTTGTATGGATTGACTAGAACAAAAAGGATGAAAAGGTAAAAAGCTGTTGATATTTTTCTTATGTTGGTTTGAGGATTTAAAGATGAATTCATTCTCGTGCTTTGTTGCCCCTGTCTGGATACAATTATCTGATATGGATTCTGACTTTGAATTGTACTTGCATATGGTAGTTTTTAACTTGATTTTCTTGTAAACTTTTTATGTGTTCAACCTAACAGTGTAGTAGACTTCTAGACTGACCTTGTCGCAGGCTTTGAAATAATTTTTTTATATAAATCATTTAGAGGAAAAATTAGAATCTTCTATGATGCAGATCTGTAGTTCTGTTGTCAATCTGCGTATGCTTAAATATTTGTTTGTTTCTCTCTCTTTTCCTTCCAGACTATAATTACCATGATAAATCAAGCCATTGGAGCCTCTGGAGTTGTTAGCCAGCAATGCAAGGCTGTTGTTTCACAATATGGGGAAGCCATAATGGATTTGCTACTCTCTGAGGTGAAAACTAGCTTTACTTCTATTTCAGACACTCTATTAACCATGGCTGATAAAAATTTTACCTGAGAAAATGGTTGTGGTCAGCATTTAAGGATTTATTTGTGTTCTTGCCTATGTATTTACAGGCACAGCCAAAGAGGATTTGCTCACAAATTGGGCTTTGCACGTTTGATGGAACCCGTGGCATAAGGTTGGGCTCTAAAGTGTTCTCTTCTTATGCTTAGGCTTTCACAATTTTACTTGGATGCATTATTTTTGCTCCTCGATACTGGCCCCTTTTTTGTTTATAGGTCAAAGAAAAGTCATTAAAGTACACCTCTTCTTTTTGTATATCACCCCTTTTCATGGAAGCAAATTCTTGCTGCCATGCATGCTACTGCTTCTGTCAGTTGAAAGTTTTACCTTGTGCTGTGGTTAGGCAGTTAATTTAGTGTTTCTAATTTTGCTTAGCATTAGTATTCAGAGCGTGGTGGATGAGGGCAATGACAAGTCATCTGGTGTTCTTGGTGATGCTATGTGCTCTGCTTGTGAAATGGCAGTTGTCTGGATGCGAAGCCAGCTGAAGCAGAACCAGACACAAGATCGTATATTGGACTATGCGAGTCAGGTGAATTAAATGCACTTTATATATTTATCAATGAGGTGATAATACATGCGTTATTCCTTAATAATTTCTTGGGCCTTTGCGATGTGCTTCTCTTGCTGATACCCATGATACTTTCACAGCTTTGTGAACGAATGCCAAACCCGATGGGAGAATCAGCTGTTGACTGTGAAAGTGTCCCTTCCATGCCCAAGGTTGCCTTCACAATTGGAGGCAAAGAGTTTGAGCTCGCTCCAGATGAGGTATTGTATCTGAACTCTCAAGTCTCCCCCCTCCCACAAGAAAAAAGAAAAAAGAAGTTTGCACTTGTAACTGTTTATTGGATTTGTATCCATGCACAAGTTGGTGAAATGCAACCAGCTAATCATCTTAATAATGAGGTGTCAGTTACATTTATTTGTTTGCTCTTAAGAGTTACAAAATTGTGTGATGTTTTGATTGACTGTCACTAAGTTCCTTCTAAGCACTGATTTTGGTCTTGTCATTATGTTTGGATGCATAGCTGTAGTCTAGATTTGTATTCTAGTAGTAATATAGCCCATAGTCCGACAATAAGCTCATAAGGAACTTGGACACGGCCTAACTTTTCCTCCATTTACACATGAAGTGCTCCTATTGAATATGCAACACAACTTAATATTGCATGAAAAAATACCCCTTCAACAACACAACTTAGTATTATTGCATGAAACAATACCCCTTTAACTTACCATGTCAAGCATACATATTAATTCGTAGAACTAATGCCTTTTTCCTGGTTTGTGATCAGTACATTCTCAAGGTTGGCCAGGGTTCAGCTGCCCAGTGCATCAGTGGCTTCACTGCTTTGGATATACCTCCTCCTCGGGGACCTCTCTGGTACATCATATTCTCAACAAACCTTTTTGATGATCCTAAAAACATGTTTAGCTTGTTTTATAACCTTCATCCCATAGTCATAGATGGTCATATGTTCCGTGGAGTCTTACCTATTGATCTTGGGCATTTCAGGATACTGGGAGATATTTTCATGGGTCGTTACCACACGGTCTTTGATTCTGGAAAGCTAAGAGTTGGATTTGCAGAGGCAGCTTAAAGGATATAGTTTGGGGTCTGTCTCATATTTCCCCCTCTTATCAACTAATATGTAATGTGCTTTCCAAAAGGTGATGGGAGTCACTGGTGAAAAATATGAAGGTTCTGGCCCCTACTTAAATTAAACAGATGTTATTGTAAATATTCGTTTGCTTGCTTGCTTGCTTCTTATCAATTACAGATTGATACAGTATAAAATGCCATATGAATTGAATCCTGTGTAAGTACTTTAAGGCCATTTTTTCCGTTGATGCATGCAGTTCTTATCCAAACTCTTGTCCAGCTTATGTTAGGTTACATTAATACATTTTCAGTAGGTTCATGAAATGACCACTGCTCTTCAGGCATATAATTAATAATTGTCATTTACAGGTCCACAGATTGGAAAGTTTTTGATCTGTTAGGTTTATGCTGTTATCAAACCTTACCTTCCTTTTAACTTCGCCATCAGGATAATTGTTTCTAGTCGCTTTTTATTTAGTTAGTTTCACCAAAGATTTCAGGCTCAAATATAGCTTTGTGGGGGCATGGAAAATGGGGGTCTAGTTTACATGCAATCTAGTACTGGGTAGCGTTTGGTGTATGACTCGACCAGTGCATTTGCATGTGATTGGTGTGCGTTTAGGATTAGCTAGAAATTTGTTTTCTACTCTTCGTCCACCACCTCATTTAGTCATGTCCAGGCTTATCTACTCACCCACATCTATTTGTCTAGTCGTATTTGCTCGCCAATGTTTCTGTGCATCGTTATGCAATATAGTCTTAGTTGCTCACTAACGTTTACTCGGTCCCTGTCACAGAAAAGTCTCTAGTGTCTTACTTTATGCTTGACGTGAGTTGCCCACCTTCATTTGCATATATTCTTTTGGTCACCAAACAACTGAGTGCCTGCACTTGTGCTTCCTCCTCAACTGCCAACTTTGGTGGCTATTTTCATGTTAGTTGAGAAAGTGGCCGGTGAAGACGGGAATAGTGCTAGGAGGGCAAAGAAAGGCCTGCAAAATGCGTTTTCTAACAGTTAATAGCACCAGCACCTCCTGTGGCCATTGAAGAGTCCAAGAACGAAGAGCTAAGATCAGTCACAAGGAAGCCACAAATGGGCCCCTTGGTTCCCGTTACTTTCTAGCAAAATAAAAAATAAAAATCACATCACACTGCCTTTTCATGGTCAATTAAGAACGATGATGCACCATGCACGTTTAGTTTAGTTTAGTGTTTTTTTGATGGCATGCATGATGATAAGGGAAATCTTTAATTTCTTATTAACTAAAATTAAATTCTTTTTCATGTTTAGAATGAAAAAACATAAAGAAATAATGCCTTTTCATTTCAACCACAGTTTCAATGTAGACATTGCCACATAAACAAGTGGGACATTGATTTAATGATCAAAGGTCAAGTGGTGAACAACCTATACATGGATATTCAAGTCCCTCTGGTTTGATGACAATGACATGATCAACAACAGAAAGAGAGATGACATTGATGATGTAACTTTTTGAATTTTGTAATACAAAACACGAAAGCATAACAGAGGGGATGCATTAGTTAATGCAATTTTCTTGTGTAATTTGGACCAAACTTCCATTCTAAGCATGATTGTTAGTTGGTGGCTTGGTTTTCATGGAACTTAATAGGAGCATTGCCAACTATACATTTTCCTACCGTTCCATAAAAAAATTTTAAGAATTAATTAAATTTTATAAATTCTATATTATTATTTTAAAATCTAATAACCAATATTATTTCTAATTTTTTTTTCTTTTTAAAAAATCTAAATTACACTATTTTGATTAAAAATATAAAATTAATAAATTAATTATAAGTTTTGATTAAATTAGGCTCAGATTAATAAGACTAACTCAAGTTTTTGATTGGGTTGTTAAGTCAACTAAGTTTTTTTTCTTTTTATTTTTACTTTAACCTAAATTAGTATAGATTTTAATTTAGTTACATCTTATATTGATTTGTCAAGCTAATTAATATTTTAAAATAATTATTTATATTAATAAAATATTACTCTTTATGAGGATAAAATATTAAAAACAAATCTATTAAGGGATATATTTAAAAAAACTCATTTAATTTTAGTTTGTGTTTGAAGGAATGATAATAGTTATTTTTTTAATATTTTTTTATTTTTTAAAATTTATTTTTAACATTGATATATAAAAATTAATCTAAAAATATATAAAAAATTATTTAAAAAAAAGTTAAATTAGGGCCGCTTACGAGGCGAATCATCTCCTATCTCATATACTTTATTCTTGCGCTAGCTTTTTCATTTTTTATTTTCTTTTTTCCTCACCAAAAGCATGCAATGTTAAAGACGGGCGCCGGCTGTCCCGCCAACTTTGTCAGTACATAAAAACTACATCTGTGTCTGTGATCTTTACTATTACCAGTTGGTAGCTCTCTATCTCACCTTCGGCAACAACTTGCAAACAATTTAACTAACATTCTATCAGCCCATTTTAATTTCCCAATATTTGATCTAAGAAAAAACCCTAGTGAAAATTAATAGTCCTTCCTGGGAAAGAAAGCAATCAAAATCTTTTGTTTTTTTTCAAGTGGGGTTTCAAAGTAGCAGCAGCAGCAGGAGGTAGGAAGAGTCCAAAGTATGTCACAGTCCTGAACAATCACAGTGTTTCTTCAAGAAATTCAAATGTATATCCTTGTTGTTTAAGGATATTTTACTCTACTTTATGCTACTTTACACCGATTATCCATTCAACGCACCGAAGTGTTTGATCTTTACATAAGAAAGAATGGGTCCCAAACCTTTTACCGAAAGCCAAACTGGAAGAGGTGAAAGGGAGGGAGTGAAGCCAAGGAAAAGGTTGCTGGCACATGAAGAAAGCAACGTAATAGTTTGTGTTACTTGAAAGGAACGTCGGATAGATAGATTCTTGGCTTTTCTTGGGAATTGGTTGCAGCTTTCATTCATTCTTTTGCATTTGCTTCTCTTAGGTGCCTTGAACAATGCCTTGTGAATTCTTCTTGTATACTTCACCTACAATTCTAAATTTCTAAGCTAGGAAAGCAACAAATTGCTTCTTCTAGAGTTGTAGGTTTGGCCCTGAAATCTAAGGCTATGATGCTTTAGATCATCCATTCAAATAGCCTGGTGAATTCACATAATTATGGCATGCAAATGCATTAATTAAAATCTAAAATTACTCAAGAGCTAGCAAGCAGTTTCTTTTCTTTGGAATGAATATGGTCATAATTAAGAATAAATTAATTGATGGAAAATAATGAATTATAACCTTGATAGAAACTAGCCAAAATTTCTCACATCAGTCACAATAATTTGAGGCTTTAATTAAATACAAAATATGTTAACTAAATATTGAAATATCCTGTCAACCAAATTAATTAAGTACATAAAATGTAAGATTTTGTGCTGAACACTTCATATCAATTAAGAGATTTTAAAGACTAAATATTACTTAAAAAAAATTAAGAGTAATGACAAAGTAATTGTTGAAAATGCCCATACTTTAATCTATCATTTTTTTCCATGAGGATCTAGTCATCAACAATGCATTTACAAGTTATCTAAGTTTCTAACATGAGTTTGACAATGTACGATAATTCACTCTTGAAGTTATCTAAGTTTCTAACATGACTTTGAATATCTACGATATATAATGTACTTTTGAATTATTAGATTGTGATATTCTAACAATTCACATAACTTAATAATTTTAACAACCACCACTTTGATCCTTAGAGGGTGTTGTTTTTACAGTTCAACATGTTTTTGCTTAAAAAATATTAAATTGAATGTGTTTTTTTAATATTTTGATATGCTAATATTAAAAAAATATAAAAAAACATAATTATTATTTTTATTAAAATACTTTATACCACATTACTTTTAGTTGTAGCATACAGTCATGCTACTATGTAATTAAAGAAGAATATTTCTTGACCTAATTAGCATTTAATCCATGAGTCGACAGTCATTATAAGTAAAGCACTAATTGACTTTTACTTCAAAATTAATAACAAAATCCAACTTGTAATAGCTAGCTTGGTTCAAGGATCAATATCATAGCATTATTAATTAGAGGTTTACCTTCACATTCATTGTCCACTACCATTAGAGACTTTCAAAAGTCAATTAACAATGGAGATTAAACTAATCTACTCTGTATTAATACAAACTCTTATCCTCTAATTAACCTCTCTAAAGTATGGAATATACCATCCATTGTATGATCCCACGCTCATTAACAAAAGACGTCAATATGCATGTGCTCACGTGATAATCTCGTCAACAAGGCATCATTCCATAGCTAAGCTAATGAGCTCAGCGTTAAGATTAAGCAAGTGGCCTCCAAAGCCGGCCAAATTTGCTTGCAACCCACCAGCTGTTCGACACCTGGAAGCTTTGCCTTTAGAGAGAGGAAGTAACGGCGGCCGCCCATTGACCACAAAATGTGTAAAAAATAAAGTTGAATGAAGAAAGCAATGTCTCTTGCTTTAAAGCCAAACGTACCAAGCCAACCACATAACTGTTTTTATAGGTGCTATATATAGAAGCTTGCAATGGCCAGCTACCATAACAAACAATTCAGCTTAATACACATCCCTTAAATCTTTTACCCCCCTCCCCATTCTCTCCAAAATGGACTGGACTAGAGGCCAAACCATTGGCCGTGGCTCATCAGCCACCGTCTCGATGGCCAGGGCCAACCGGTCCGGTCAGGTCTTTGCGGTGAAGTCAGCTGAACTATCAAAATCGGAGTCTCTTCAAAAGGAGCAAATTGTTCTTTCAACATTAAGGTGTCCGCAAATTGTAGCATATAAGGGCTGCGACATTACTAATGAAAATGGTAAGGTCTTGTACAATCTTTTCTTGGAGTATGCATCCGGTGGCACGCTTATCGATGCAATTCGGGAGGGTGGAGGTTGTCTTGACGAGGACATGATCCGATCGTATGCTCGGACAATTTTGCTCGGCCTCGAGTATCTTCATTGTAATGGCATAGTGCATTGTGACATCAAGGGTCACAATATTTTGGTCACTAGTGATGGGGCAAAAATTGCTGACTTGGGTTGTGCTAAGCGGGTTGATGAGGTGTCAGAGGCAGATTGGGGCACGACGGCAACAATTTCAGGCACACCACTTTACATGGCACCCGAAGCGGCGCGTGCTGAACACCAAGGGTTCCCTGCTGATATATGGGCTGTTGGGTGTACCATTGTCGAGATGGCCACCGGACAGGCTCCATGGTTGAATGTCTCAGACCCAGTTTCAGCTCTTTACCAGATTGGGTTTTCGGGCAACGCGCCAGAGATTCCAAGCTTCATGTCTAAGCAAGCAAGGGACTTTTTGAGCAAGTGCTTGAAGAGGGACCCGATGGAAAGGTGGTCAGCCAGTGAATTACTTAAACATGATTTTATTATTGAAGAACCAAATCTTATTTTAAAGGAAAACAATAGTTCAAAAGCGGACACTCCAACATGTGTTCTGGATCAAGTCTTGTGGGACTCAATGGAGAAGTTAGAGACAACTTGGGATTCCACCCAGAATACTTCTCTGGTCTCTCCATTCGAAAGAATCAAGCAATTGACTGAAGGCAATGGAAAAGCACACAGCTGGTCGACATGGGATGATGCTTGGGTCACAATAAGAGGCAGCAAAAGTAGCAAAGAACAAGAAATGGTTTCTTGCAGTGAGGATTATAACATGGCATATGCCAATGGATTCATTGAAAATAGTGGGGCGGAGATAGCTTCGCTTAGCATGGAATATAACTTTGTCGTTCTTAACGAGCCCACAAGTATTAGTGGGAATAATACATGTAATAACACTAGCAGTGGTGGTAGCTGTGGTGATGGCAGAAGGCATAAAATATTGTTGATGCCTTGTGCAGGTAGAAAAGATGCTTTATGTAAGCCATTCGAATTTTGTGAAGGAAATAAAGTTCTGTTTTCCACATCGCAATGCTTAGCTTGGTTATCTTCATATACTGTAGCCATGGTTGTTCAAAATTACATATCTGGTCATAAGAAACCTGCTCAATATTAGGTCCAAACTAGTTAATCAGCCCACTTAACACCAGCATCCAAACCGCAGCCTTTCAATTGTTATGATATAGTTTTCAAACCTTCACTTTATATTCGACTTAACTATTTTTTTAATTAAAAAAATATTATTTTAAAAAAATTAATAATTTTAGTCAATTTAATCAGGTTATGAGTCAATTTAAATTTATGATTGGATCAATTTATTCCCTTATTTTTTTCCCTCAAACTGAATAAATTTAGATTCTAAATTGATTGTATGAATTATTAAATTGATCTAAATTTTATAAATTATAATTTATAAGGTATGACTTAGATGTTGGTTTAAATAGTGAGCCAACTGTTTTTTTTTTTTTTTTTGATAAATGAAAAGGATAACTAATGCCTAATTGACACTGACTTCATTTACCACTATAGTTTAAGAGTGGTTATTCTATGAATAAATTATATACTTTCCTAAAGCATGCACCAATGGTGTCCCAACAGAAGATAGTACAACAGCAATTAGTCATTTAAGCTCTCTCTTTCCTGTCATCATCAGCAAATTGCAACACCATTGATATTTGTCACAACCCACCACGAAAAGCTAGCTATATTTTATATAATTATGTTAAAATACACAAAGGGTTGTATAATCAACCTAATAAATTTCAAGAATAATTTTATATTATAATACTTTATATTTAATTTTATTAATTAAAATAGAATGATAAAATTCAAAGTATAGTCAATAAAATTCTAATGTTATATTAAAAAACCTTGTCTTAAACTATTAAAAGAATATTTTTATATTATTCTTTAATAATTCTCGTTTAATGTTATGTTTCGCATTTTACTTTACCAATATCTAGTTAGAGAGTATTAGTCATTGAACGTGTCTAGCATCAGAGCAAATATACAGAGTGCATTTCTTGTACGTAGAAGCGATGCACCTTCATTGCTAATCCTGTAATTAAGCATGGTTGCTACTTGGAACGACATGACATTAGTTCTCTACTTGATTCCCAACTTTCCCTTCCTTATTATGCTCATATTCATATGTATATATATAGTTGACGACAATCTAGCTTGATCGATCTCAGTCATTAACCACTCGTCTTTCAAGAGTAAAAAAATCTAATAAAACTGGGAAAATGAGACGCATAACATATTTGAGTGGAACTTGTGGAAAGGAAGCCGACGAAAAACCCTATCAAGCACTAACAACAGGATATGATATGACATTAATCTATGGTGGAAACTTGTTTCTTGTTTTCATTTCAGGTCTCAGTGTTCGGCTATCTATCTATATATATATTGGAATTAACATTTAATTAATATATTATGGATGAAAACTTGTGTTAATGATAAGATATTGTGGAGTCACTTCCATACTTGACACTACACGTACGTCTCTCTAGGTTTCAAGCACATATATTATTCATGTATAGAGTGGTGCCTTCAAGATAATCTTTCTTTCTCATAGCCTCTCTAACTGATATGTATGAGATCTTGATGTGCCAAATAATTAAAATAAAAAATACTTAGCAATTATCATGTTTCTTTTGCCTAAATTGCCAGTGCACACACATGTATATGGCTTTATTAAAAGAAAAGTAATTTGACATTTGATTACGGTCTCGGAAATATATAACGGATAGAAAAAACATGTTTTTCTGTATTTTTTTATTTTAAAAATTAATATATAAATTCATTTTAAGATTATTTCCAATGTAAATTTATTTATGTCTTCATTTTTGTTTTTTAACTCAGTAAGTTTATATCTTCTTCTATATCTAAACTTCCTGTTATGGAATACCAACCAAACTATAGGTTAGGGGATTTTCGTTTTATGCTGCTGCTTTCAATTTCTGTAAACCGCCCCTCGAAACGTGAAAGATCGGCTATAAGCTTTGTGCTTGGAGTTCTCTCAATTGTGAATACTGAATACGAAACGTTAGAAACATGAGTGGACTCCATAACCAGTAAGACTTGGGAGTTAGGAAAAGCAGGGGAAAAATAAAAAAAGGGAAGAAGAACGATCCCTTTTCTATACTCAGCTGCAGCTCCCCCAGTAGGGATAATATATACGTCCCATTGCTTTATGGGGATTCCCATTTTGTTTAGTAATTTATACTTCGTTATCATCTTGTAACCATTAACATTCTTATCAAATCTTTCTTTTACCTACTCATCTTCAAGGTTCCAACGCAGATCACAAGTAAAAGGGTGCTCCCTTTTAATTATACTATTCTTTTAGAGCTATAGGTCGGTATTTATTCAATGCCAAAATTTTTGTTTGATAGCCACCGATTCATGGATCCTCTGACATCTATGATGAATACACCAGTTCAGATTTAAATAACGTAGACATTTTTCTGAGGATCCTCTGACAGTTAAAGAAAGAAAAGCACTTGAAGGATAATGTTAAGCACTTCCAGTGATATCTTCACTTTAACTGAAATATTCCTTGCCAACCCGCCTATGGTGTATCCTAGTTCTTATTTTACGAGAACAGACTGCATGTTCCGAGACTTAATTTGATTCATGGATTGGTTTCAGCAATGGAACTTTCAGGTTCGTTATTTTTTATTGTTGTACAATATCTCTGAACTCTTATGCTGGCCCTAGAAGGAACATTCTTAAAATGAAGAAGTAGGCGGTGCCGAAAAATTTATCTGTGATCTGCGTTGGAACCTTCTGATAAAAACAGTAAGGCTTTTATTTATCCATCCCATGAACCACTGTTTTCAATGAATTTTGCTTCTTTTGGTGTTGTGAAGTGGTATGGTTAGAAATATTTTTAATATTTAAATCTGTTTTTCATCTTAAATTTATAATTTTTCTTTAAATTATAATTAATAATAAAAACTATTATAATATCAAAGAAAATGAGGGTATCTTCCAAGATTTTTTTTTTTTCAATATGTCAACAAGCAAAGCTATGCCCTCCATGGAATATGGGGCATGATAGCTTTTACACCTAATACATAGTTTTCCATTGATTTTTGTCGTCTCACGCCCATTTCTCTACCTATATAAGCACCCATATAGCCTGATACTGAAATTCTGGGGTTCTTATACTCAGACCCACTTCCTTCAACATAGATAAATGGAAGCAACAGAGATGTACATGTTAAACCAGAAATTGAGATCAAAATCGATGCTTTGATCATCACCAGCAAAGAACAAAATGGCTAACAAGCTGAAGTTGACAAGCTATCAAAGTCTTCCATTTTAACTAGGACACATGCAGGCTACTTCAGGATAAGACTGTCTTTTGGTACACAAGCCTTGCTACGGAAGGTCCTCAGTGAACCTAATAATAATTGTTCACAAGATGTCTGGCAAGTATTTCGTATGCTTCCTTCAACTGCTTTTCTTTTGCTATGGTGGCTTGCACTTCTGATACAAATTTCCCTCTCTCTTATCTATGTTCTGAAATGTTTCTTTCACTTTAACTTTGTGAAGCAAGAGTTCTTGCACATACAGTAGTAAACCACTTGTATGATTTCATGGCTTTTGTTGCTTCAATCGTCACCTATATCTGTTTCAGAAATTGTTCCCTATTATGTTGTTTGTGGCATCTTTACTCGTCCTATTGTGATGCTTGATATGAAACTAGGCCTGTGATAATACCATATGTATTCTGTGTGAGGAAACCTGCTCTCATCTAATAAATCAATCTGTATGCTGTGTAACAGACTTGGAGGCCAGCTCTTTTCAAGAAATCAATGAGAAAATTCAATGTTGCATGGTGAGCTTACTCATTCACATTAACATTCCTGGCACTCATTTCTGTTGAGTACGCAAAAGAGATTAAAGGTCATATAGCTTCAGGATTGATGCTCGTGTTATCAGCACTGTCAGATCTGATTTTCCTTGGCTTGATGGTGCTCACTGCATTTAACACCGACAGGTTTCTCCACCGAAAGGACCCTGCACTGAATTTTTCCAGTAATTCAAAAACAATAAATTCATTTTAAATTTATAATCAATTGTAAATCAAAGTCTGTATTCTTGCCAGGCAAGAGAGGAGAAAGCTCGAGTTTGAGCCTCCGTTTTGTAGAACCACCACTAATCTAAAAATTGTTGGTCCAATTCACCAGGACCTACCTTTTAATTACTCACATATGCTTAATCTTCATAGTCATTAGGACATGGGGTTTCATGCACCATCGGGAGTGATTTTTGTAGGTTCCAAGTTATATGTTTTTTGGTTGGTGTCATCTTCTCCCTCCACTCCCTCTGGGTTTCATCAAACCACTCTCGAGGATGAAATAAACTCTTATCATTGTCGTAGATGCAAGAGAGAAGATTGATGGTTAACCAAAGAAGTCTGGCAAGTGTTCTCCATATGCTGTTTATGTGAACGGAAAAAATTGCATGTTCGAGAGGCGGCTTGATCCTGAAAGAGCTCCAAACTTTGAGCTCTTAGATGGAGTGAAGCATTCATGGTCTGAAGAACTCAAGTCCTTTATGATTGCAAAGAAGAAGGCTAGAGTGGCGCTACAATTAGATATGGTGAGAAGTACAGTCCATGCCATCAATGTAGCGTGAAGGAAATACACATGATAGAATGAGTGGAAGAGGATACGTTCTTAGATGTGGAAGAAGCTGAAGAAGACGAGTTCAATAAGTATAGACGAGTTATTGCCAAGCCTATAGCAATCTTGGAAAGAAAGATCATGAAAGAAGAAAATAGAGCAGTGGCGGCTGGATCAATTCAGTGGTCCAATTCATTTCCTGAATATAATACATGAAAAGAAATAGACAAGATTCAGATGCAGTTCCTGTTGTTTTCTTTCGATTCTTGAGGATAATAATCCTTTCAAGGTATGGATATTGTTACGATTACTGGTACAAGGGCATGAAGTAGTTAAGAGGGGTGAAGGGTAGCAGTTACAATGGCAGAAATTCTGTTACTGTTAGTACTTAGTTAAATAGAGGAAGTTAGCATTTAGGAAGGTTGTGAGAAACAGATGGAGGAAAATGAAGTTCAGTTAGTAGAGTAAGATTCATTTCATAATAATCAGATAATGAATGAAGTAATTTTGCAGGAACAACAGAACTCTCTCCCTATCTCTTCAATCTTTCCTCTCTCTATTTGTTCCTCTCTCAAAATCTATCTTCTACTTTCTCAAAATCAATCTTTTTTCTATCTTGTCAAGGTGAGACCTGACAGATTTCACTGCTGAAAATGGACTCAAATATCCACTCCCCTGTTGCCCTTGTAAACCCCACTCATACGACTCATTGCTCCATGTGTCTCCATTGATTCAACCTCAAACTCAAATAGAACTGCTGCCACTTGCTCGAGAGAGGATGAGCCACCATAAAATGCAATTGTAAGAACTGGCTTCAAGCATGATGATTCAGATACTGGCCTGACTACTCTACCCTCGTCTGCACTGGGTGTTATTCAAGTTCAGCGGCATAAAACCTTATCTATCCGCCAAGTCTCATCTTCATCATATCGTATGGCTATTTCTAATATTATGTTTAAAGGATTGATGCTTGTGCTGGCTGCACTGTCAGCTCTGACTTTCACTGGCTTAATTGATGGTGCTTACTGCATCAGACACCTATATGTTTCTCCATCAAAATGATCCTGTACCGCATTTTTCCAGTAATTCAAAAACAAGAACTTCAGGTTAAATCATAGTCAATTGTAAACACAAAGCATAGTTACAGATCGAAGTTTGTAGCCTTGCAAAATAAGAGAGGTGAGAACTAGAGTTTGAGCATCACTTCAATCCCTGGCTAAAATAAAAAAAGTTTGTCTGACTCAAAAAGATTTATATTCAGAAAGGAGAGAATACGAGCAGCATATGTTCTCTAATACACCAAACAATGTTAAGAAAACAACATATCAGAAATCATGCTGACAAAAGATATCCATTATTTTTCTGCGTTAAGCTCTACATTTCACTTGTAGTGAACACAAAATGATAACCCTAATTTTACTTTCCTTTTCTGTGCGTTTCAGCTTGTCTTTCTCTCCACACTTACAGCAATGCATAGATGTCAATTAAACCCTAACCAACAATCCCATCGTGAAAATCCCCAGTGATACTATGGAAAAAAAAAAAAAAAAAAAAACCAACTATGAGGAGGATAAAAAGACTATTTAACAAATGGAGCTCAGTTTCTCAAGTATTCTTCTTGCTAGTTGATCGTGAAAGTCCCAAGTCCATAGATTGCAACTGGCTCCGTAGGTTCTGGTTTTCTTCAAGCAAGCGATCGTACTCAAGAAGGAACCCTTCAGATTGCTTACTTAGAGCAGCTGCATTGGCTTCTGATGTATTTACCTCCTTTGTCTTGACTTCCAGCTCAGATTGCAGCTGTTTAAGTTTTTCTTGCAGTGTGGACACCTCTGTTTCTAAAGCTTTGGTCTCCTCAACCTTCCCATCCTCAAAACTTCGATTTTGTTTCTTTACAGCCTCCATGCTCTTCCTTCGCATACGAAGCTCTCTGATGTAGTGGTGCAGGCGGTCTATCATTAGTGAAAGGAAAAGGATGGAACCTGCAAAGAGTTACCTCAAGTTTATACAGGTTGAAGAGCCCATAAGGTCTCTAGAAACAAGGAATTTGCAAAAATAAATTGCCTAGTCATTCAACTCAAAAAAAAAAAAAAAAAAATCAAAAGATTTAGAAACAGACAAAACTCTCACGTTTCTAAGTGCTGCTCAGAAAAGAAGATATATGCTACAAAAGAAAGCACTTCACACCATTCCCCACATATATTATTTAAAGAAATTCGGTTTCCAACACTATGTTCTACAAGATCCATGAATAGGTTCACTGAAGAGCTGTTGCAAAAAATGTAAAAAAGAGATGGCATTGCATAGCATAAAAGGTATTTAAATAAAGGTAATAGTCATTCTGGAGACACATCAAACAAACAGGGGACTGTGCGGAAGTTCTTTGCAGTAAATATGAAACTTTGTGAAGCAAGGTTTCTTTTGCACAATTTTACCAGTGCTAAATGATTAGAAAAGAATCAGAAGCAGGAAAGTATATATTTTCAAATATCTATGCCACCCGCCAAAGTTGTAAAAGTATAATGACAGCATATCTTTGGAAATGAAAAACACACATTTGAAGTTACAAAATCTGATGATGACCCAATTTTTGCACAGCATTTGAAGTTGCAGAGCATTTTGAAATGAACATATGT
Organism: Populus pruinosa; assembly: GCA_026413675.1. Taxonomy (NCBI): domain Eukaryota; kingdom Viridiplantae; phylum Streptophyta; class Magnoliopsida; order Malpighiales; family Salicaceae; genus Populus; species Populus pruinosa. Next base: position 568,287 of record CM048595.1, read on the forward strand.
TTGAAAAGCAGTATGTTGAATCTTATTACAAATGAGATGTTGCCTAGCATTCTAAAATGAAGGACAAGTGTTTGGAAAACATCATGATGAAGCTGATCACAGCTGAGGTGTTGTACAGCATTCTGAAAAGAAAAATAGATACTGGAAGTTATACAATCCACTTTTATCTTATTGTTATTTGAGTTTATAATTCATAACTGATGTACAATGGACAAGAGAGCATATAACAGGGATAAAATCTTCGTGCAGCTGAAGAGAACTCCATTGGTGCAGAAAAATGCCATATTTGGAAGTACTTTTGCAAATACATGTATGATACAGGATGCTGTAAGTTTGACGTCTTAAGGGAACCATAGGTCTGCTGGCACATCCATAGAAAACACAGGCTATTACTGCTTCACTATATAGTAATACTGTATAAGAGAAAAATCACAGCATGTATTGCTCTTTACTTGAAGTTTAGTTGTCAAAGAATCTTTTTTAATTGAAAATAGCAGCACATTTGTTCAAATCTAATGGCATTACCAAGCATCAAGGCAGAGTTCAATCATCTAAAAACAGGAAAAGCAGGACAACATGTGGAGACATTGACGCTGTTTGAAATGATTTTCTTACATCGAAATAAGTATCGCATGCTAGCTTTAAGAGCTTAAACACAAAAAAAGAGAAAGAATCATCTAATTGACACTCTCCTAAAATCCTGAACATAGAGTTCCAACTCCAAAGTTCTCCCTTGATCTAGGAAGGAAAAACGTAATATTTAGGCTCTTTTGCTCAAGGTCAATCAAAATTCAGTTATTGGAGTTAATCGACTCAAAAAAAAAAATATATTCCCCACAGCACTAAACATTTGGTGATCCATCTTCCATGGTGATGGAAGACACAATGCTCTCTCTCTCTAAATCTTAACAAGCTACCAATAAACAGGTCCAAATCAAATGCCTCATTTCATTAAATCATTCAACACGCATGGTTAGGAGGAAAAACAAGAAAAGAAAAAAATCTCAACCTCACAATCAAAACACACCTTTAACTTAGATATCATTCTTCAGCATTGACAATGGATCTCAGACATCTCCAATCCGAAATGAAATAGCCATTATTTCACCAAATCGTGCATAAAACAGTGAAACTATCAACCCCGCGAAACCAATCACAAACATATCTATGAAAATCTATCTTCAGCACACATTCAATCACATTACATTAACCCCACAAAGCTCATAACTTTAACAAAACAAAAGGCCAAAACAAAAACATAACTCAAGAAACAAAGAATTATTACCCATAAGAGTAGCCTCAAGAAGATGTTTAGCCATAAGAACCTGGTCTGTAGGATTAACAACACCACCAACATCGATCCCACGTTTCTGGATCTTCACCATACTATAAACACTTGAGATTAAAACCAAAATCACTGTCCCTGCAACTGTCTTAACCATGACTGGTCCACGCCCTCTTTTGAGTCGATCCAAGCTCATTATCAGAAACTTCCTTATTGGGGACTTGAAAACAAATAATAATATCATTGCCATTTCTGAAAATATCACCGTAAACAAAAGCTGAATCATGTTTAGTGTTCTTTTTAGAAAAGACTGAGACTTTTTGTGTTAGAGGTTGTAAAGATGGAGTCTTTGGTGCTCAAGATCAAGAGTTTTTGTGGGTTTGAGGTACTTTGAGCAATGAGGATGGTGATCAAAGAAAACTTACAGAGATCACATAGAAGAAGGTTTTTATTGGATGGAATGGAGGCTACTTTGGAGGCTTCCTTGAAATTTCTTTTATTGATTGATATAAGACGATAGAAATCATATATGGACCCTACATCTTTCAAATTTAGTCAAATTAATCCTCTACTAGGCAACTAAACAAATTAGTACTCAACTAAGCAACTAAGAAATGTTATGATGCAAAACAAAATAGACACACAAATTTTTTTATCAATAGTGATTACAGTTTGAGCACTGTAAAACGCGCTTCTAGAAAAATAGGATCATGGCTCCAATATTTTCAATCCAAAATACAAAAAGTAGACTACATATGTGTCTGTACTGTCCATGATCCATCAAGTGGGAAACGAGGGTCATGGCCAAGTATAACGTATAGATGTTGATTGGAGTAAATGTTGAAACTTGAGGGACTATGTGTGACTTTTGTCCCAAACATTTTAATTACATGTCTTCTTTTTCAGGATAATTCGTTCCCCCGTCAGAGAGGGATAAAAATGCTGTCATAAATGTCTCTTTCCCTCCCTAGAAAGGTTTTTTTCCTTTATATTTTTACACCTCACAGTACTTTTTGAAGGTTTCTTGTATTTAAATTAATTTAAGGATTCAATTTTTTTATTTTTTCTTACACTTAGAGCATGTGCATCTCTTTGTCCGCTGCACTTTTGCCAATAAATTATTGAAATACAAGTGCTCAAACTCATTATTATTATTATTATTATGAAAAAAAGCTTCAACCTAATGGATCCTATGGTATATGGTATGCTAAAATTATTTAATATTGCTGCTGATAGTGATGAATACCAGAACTCTATTTTTGTCCAAGGACTGCTTTCCAATAGCGTTTTGAAAGTGGAAAGTGAAGGTTAAAATAGGCATCTACCATGATGCCTTAAATGAAAGTAAGAATAGTCAAGAAGACTGCATTAACAAGTTAGATTAGGATTGCTAATTTAAGGATTTAGTATTTATATTCATTTAATTCTTATGATCAATAACAAATAGATGAAGTAAAATGCAAATCTATTTATATATAAAAAGAAAAAAGTCTTTAAATGCTTTCTAGTATCAAATCAAATAGGCTTTTTTTTCAATTTGATAAAATTATATTTTTTATTAAAATATGTTTCTAGTTAAACTTGATAAAATATTCAAATTTGATTTAGGATATATTTCTAGTTAAACTTGATAAAACCTTCACCGGTCGATTATGTTCAATCCAATTAAATTTCTAGCAACTCAATTAATTTAATCAAATCTTATCTAAATCAAGTCAACATAAAAAACAAAAAATATTATTGTTTTAATAACTTAGTGATCTAGAAATTACTTTAAATTCAAGTTAATTTGCAAATATACTGGATGAATAGATTTGATCTCATAATTTTATAAAAAAAAAAAAAGAAGAAGAAGAAGGAATGCTAATGCTAATTTCAGGATTTAAAAACGAATATTTAAAACGTAAACTAGTTCACATCCTGGGAATTTAAGGAGTGGCTGCGAGGGCTCATGCAAAAAATGGTTTCTTAGTGCCCCTTTTGTAATTAATTCAATAAAGAAAGTTACGAATGAGCTACATCATACAATAGAGAATTAGCCTCGAATATATTACCGACAAATTTATATATGAAGTATAATTAAGCTTTGACAAAGGGGAGCACATATTTTACCGACACCAATTTTATTATAATTTCTTTTCAACAAACACTAAATGTTAAGAAACCGACGTCAGGAAGCATAAAAGGGGTGGCAAAGCATGAAAATGTACTAAGAAGTAGTTTGGTTGGCAGAGGGTGGCCAGGTCCAGGTCCAGGTCCATGCTTTCTGTAAAAAAAGGGTGATATTTGAAAGCAACTCGACGTCACCATGGTTTTCGTTATTGATCCAATCACTCTCCTGCAGGTCCCGTCCTCGAGGCCCCATTTTCAGAAGCATTAAGTTGCCTCTGCTCAATGTATCTTTAATTAATTATTCTCATATTTGTGCATCAAGCTGCGTGTGTGGGAGGATATTGAAGGACTTGTAAATGTGATTTTGAATTATACAACGGATATAGCTCTTCTTATCATGAAATTATAGCTTAAAAATAATAATCACTAAGATTCGAAACTAAACTAAATTAATGTATAAACTAAATAGTAAGTTCAAGATCCTAGGATATAATAGCAATATAGATACAAAAATGACAGAAACGCATTCAACTGCAAGAACATGGATGAAAATATAAAAATAAAATTATTTTAAGGATAGATTTATATCTTTCTAAAATAAAATAAAAAACGTAGGAAGGTATTCATTTTGACTCTGCTGACTTTGTTTTTTCGAGATAATAGTCAAAATGACTGTTTTTGTTAATATTTTATATGTTGGTCCTAGGACAGAAGTTACATGTAAGCTACCTAATCACTAGCAACATGAATCGTCAGGGAATGTGAAATCACAGGATATATATATAGAGAGAGACAGTCTTAACTCTCAAGCAACAACCCACTAGCTAGAGCATTCTTCTCTGTCTGAAAAACGATAAAATCATTGAATAATCAAATTTTATTCTGTTTGGTTGAATATTGCAGGATCATGTAGTAGCCCTTTCTCAAAAAGAAAAAAGAAGAAAAGAAGAAGATGATGCATGTAGCTTAAGGTGGATGAACTAATTACCTGTAATTACAAGAAAATGTGATTAACAACATCCATCATTACCTGCACCAAAAGCTAATCACCTTTTGGGGCATGCATGTTACTGATGGGCTATTCTTGGAAGAATACTGTGAAAGAGGAAAAGATCATGGTGAGAGGATGGATAAACTACTTACCAATCCGATCACTATGCCAAATAATGATGAGGGCTGGTGCGTGTGATGTACTCTGTGATCACATGAAAACGCTAGCTACTGGCACAATGATTTTTTATTAATTAATTCGTAGAAGTTGGCCGAATTGCAACTAATTAAATTCCTCTAATTTGCTTTTGTCATTTTTCTGAATTTAAAGGGGGTTAATATACCTTTATCCTGTCTTATTTAATTTAACTTTCAGTATATAGTTTAGCTGATAATTTTAAATTTATTTTCTAAAAATTATTGAGACTTATAAATTTTAGAGCTATTAGCAATTTACATGATTATTAATTTTAAAAATCATAAAATTAATCAAAATATATACAAACTAATCCATATATTTACAATAATAACAATAATAATAAATTTAGCTCCACCTAGAGGTCAACTTGTGTATTGGCTCTGGCTAGATTAAAATTTTGAATTTGAAGGGCTTAATAAACGTTTATCCTGTCTTATTAAATTTAACTCCACTTGGTAATCATCTTATTATCTTATTAAGCTGTGTGTTGGCTTTGGCTAAATTAAACTAAAAAAAATTGTATCCAATGATATATGTTCATTGGTTAAAATCTAATCAAAACTTAATGAATGAATGTTTAGTTACTATAAAGTTACCTTGATATATGTTTATTAGTTAAAATTCAATAAAAACATCAACAGTTTGTGTCTATCATTGCATTCTAGAGCCGAAAGAAATTGTTTCCTTTCCCAGTTCACTATATAGCACACCAATAAACACAAATCATTGGTGTCATCTAGAGACGAAGAGAATTGTCCCCCTTTTCTTAGCACTATTCATAGTAAAAAACACCAAAGAAAATACCATTAAAAACAATGATAAATTATGTCCGTTGATGAATTCTAGAAATGAAGGGAATTGTTCCCCTTCTCATGTCAGTGGTGGCAATTAAAGTATATTGAGTGACTCTCAGGTTCCTAAGAGAATTATCAATAGGCTGCGAATTCTAATGCCTTGTTAATAAAGGCATCTCTAATTGTGTACTGTTTGATTTTTTATTGATGAAATCACATATGAATTGTCAAAAATCTGAAGGTTTTTTTTTTTTGAAAATCTTAATGTGAAATAAAAATTTCAATGTGAATTACCAAAGAAATTACCGATGAATTTATTTAAAATAATATTATTTAATATTTTATGATAAACACGTAATATAAAACCCAACGAGTATACTAGAAGTTCATTTTTTTCTCTCATTTTTGCAATTATCCCTTCACTCTCTCTACTAATCCTCTCTCACTCAAATCTTCTTTTGCTCAAGTCCTCTCTTTCATTGTAGTTTCAACTAGTAGAACTTAACGTTTTTACTATTAACATAATTAAAAGGTATGTATGGTAAATCTTTTGATTTATTTTCTTTTTATTTTTCTTCTTTTCTTCGATTTATTAACAACGTTTTTTTTTCACACGTAAATAAACTCTAAAATTAAACACATTATTAAGATAAGTATTTTTTATTCCTAAAGCTTATATTTTTTTTTTGTTTATTTTATTGTCTACATTGCAATAATGTTTTATTGTGTTTGTTGAATTTTAATTATTATTATTAAATTTTTTGTATAAATGTTAATTGAATATATAGGATTAAATTTTATTTTATTTTTTCTATTTTATTGTCTACATTGCAATAATGTTTTATTGTTTTGTTGAATTTTAATTGTTATTGTCAAATTTATCGTATAAATATTAATTGATTATATAGGATTAAATTTTATTTTATTTTTCTATTTTATTGTTTACATTGCAATAATATTATATTTTTTTGTTAAATTTTAATTGTTATTGTCAAATTTGTAGTATAAATGTTAGTTTAATATATAGGATTAAATTTAATTACAAAAAATTCTTGTCAATTTAGGTTTAAAAACATTATCGCGTTGAAAATAAGATGAAATTGAATAATCCAAAATTATTATTAGAAATAAATTAAAATTAACTTATTTGTGGCATATATTTTGTATATTTCTAGGATTGAAAATTCTAGGTAATTTCTATTATAGGGGAGTTGTTGTCAAGATTTTTTTTTCTTAAATCAAAATTAATTATGTAAATATTCATCAAATTTGTGTAGATGCATATAGAAAAATTAACTACACGTCGTGAGCACATGATCACAGCTAATTCTTCTAGTGATGACAATAACGTGTTATTAGGTGCTAACCAAAAAGAGACATCTATATTAACTCATGATATTGACTCTTTTAGTGTTGTTCCACAATGTAAAGGCGGTGTCCCTTTATGGAAAAATCTATTTACTTGCAAGTACAAGGTGTATTGGAAGGACTACTTTTTAATATAAGTTTGTTTTATTTTAAGTTGGTTTGCATTTAACAATTTATGAACAACTAATATTATATTAATTTTATCAATTTTTAGGTTCACAAATATTAAGGTCGCCTATGTAATAACATCTGTGTTTAAATTATCAATAAAGATTTCATTGTTTTAATAGAGTCAGGTTTCCAAATATCCTAATTGGAAACCTTATATCGATGCATGGTTTATAAAATTTATGGTTAATGTTAACTTCAAATTTTAACTATTTTTACTTTATTTAGATAATTAATTTATTTTTCATAAATTGTTAATGCAAAGGTAAATTTGAATGGGATACGGAAAATGTAAGGAGGTTTTGGAGAATCACGCTGTAACTAGGTAATAATAAAAACATTACAATAATTATTTTTATTTTAAATATTAAAATTTTATTTATCATTAACTCATATACAATACATTTGTATCAGGTAGGTTACATGCTTTTTGGTATGAAGTGTGGTGGTTTGGAAGGATTTCAAGCCGCTATACATCCCAGAAAATATATGGGCAAAATATATTTAGTACATGATATTCAAGCATTTCACAGGAAGCTCACAATTCCGTATCGGAAACTAGACTTGGCAAATTCACTACTCAGTTACCACATATATCAACGACTTTGTTCCTATCATTTCGTATGCGAAGCGAATGATAAGATTAATTTTAATTAAATTCATATTTAATTAATTTATTTTTATTTATAAATATATTTAACTTATAACATTTTTTCTTTTACAGGCTACGACTCTTGGACTTGAACTGAGCCCAATAAAGTTTTTTGTGGCGACATATGAGTGGAGTGAAGACCATTAAAAAGGGGTGCAACAGTTCATTGACAACCGTGCTCAACACTATGTGATATATTCATTCAATCATTTTTTTTCATAAGTTATTATTTTCTTAAATTGAATTTGATGATTTTAGTTTTTATTTCCAATGATATATAACAACCGGTTGATAGAGAGATACTGAGACAATCCTCTAACCCACCCAAATTTCAATTTAGATTTGTGTATGAAAGCGGGATCGTCTGGCTGACCTAATAGAAATTGAGTGTATAAAATTTTGTATACTATAACCGAGAACTTGTGAATTGCCCATAGTCTCTCAATCATTAGAAGCTCTTAATTGGTATCAAGCATTTAGTCTCAGGAGTTCGCGGTCTTGTAACAACATACAACCCATCTCACCTAAAAATATGAGCGACTCTCAATAGATTATGAACAACTTCGTCAAATGATCATGAACATGAGATCATAGATGGATGGAATATGTGCCCCATCTTTTCATTTATTTGATCCAAGAAAAGACCAGCCTCTTCTTTCTCCTCCTTCAATGTCGCCATTGTTTTAGTTTAATTTTATTTGAACATATATAATTATATAGATTTTATATTATTCAAATTTATTTTATACAAATTTAGTTTTTTAATTATTATTTTTTTGTTCAAAATATTTTTTTAAAATATATTTTTAAATTATTATAGACTAATATGCTGATAGACACCATCCGCCAGTATATTCTAGAGAGTTTGAAACAATTTACTCCATATACCACTATCACTGAAAAAATAATTTTGTTATTATTTTACATAGAGTTGGAATAAAATTATAATAAATTCCACTACCAATCACCAATGGAATAATTTCATTGGTGTATTAAAGCGAGTATTTTTTTACAGGTATTTGCTTTCTGTAAAATCATTGGTATTTTTCCTTTACCGACAGAAATGCTGACATAAATAAAATTATTGACCGGCGGTTTTTTCTTATATATATGTCGGTAAAATTCTTGCCAATAAAATGATAGTATAAACACCAATAAAAAAAATTATCAATAAAACTATTAAATATGATAGTGTTACAATATTTTTTTTTCACACCAGATTTAGTACTCAGATATGAAATTCATAATCCTTTTAACTGAGACATGCATAAAAGAATTGAAGCACCTACCTAACCAAATATTAGGCTTTAGAAAAGGTTGGATGAAGTTTAATAAATATTCTTTTACTATTTTTTAAATTTACGTGTTTATGGGTTTGGTTGTAAGAATTAAATAAAACAATTAATTTGGTCAACACCGCAACATTTAAGATTAATTAGTGGTTCAGAATGCTCAAGTTTAATAATGCAACAGCACAACTTGCTAGTTAAAGCGTTAAACAACCGGATTAATTAACTGATCTAGAAATGAGTAATGAACACCATGATATAAAATTTTATAATAAGTTCTATCACATGTAATTTTGCAATTAAAAACAATTATTAAATCTATTCTGGCTTGACAAATGAAAATTAATCTACTCAGCACAATTAATTTGATTGGTTAATGTGATTAAAAACTAATTTAACTTTTAAAAAATAAACTAATATTATTTAATTATCTCATATCAATCCATACAAAGTGGCTTGAAGCTTACGATGGGCCACAGGACCTGCTGAATTTAATAACTTCGAATTTAAGATGCTTATGGTGGCTCCCTCGAGCTCGACGATGATGACCTTAGTAATGAATCTATAAATGTTTACAGTTAACTAGCTAGTTGCATCTAAACGATGTCTAAGGTATACAAACAAAAATCTAATAAGAAAAATCAATTAGACTATTTCTTGCATTAAATGCAGCGTCTAAGTTTGGGCGCTTTGACTGGCTGGTTTCTTTGAGCTTCAGCAAGACAGACTCCTCCAGAGGACATGAAAAACTTATTTTATCAATTCTATCCCTCACAGTGTATTAAACCTCATTCCCGGCAAGTTAATACAATGATTTTACGGGTTAGCTCTTCAATGCACAACCTAATCCAAGCTAAATTTAAAATTAAATCAAATAGAATATAACTTGAGAGATTTAAAATTAAATTTTAAATTGGGGCTGGATTTATTAACATTGGCCATCACCCAAGTCATTGTAAACACTCTTTCTCAAGATGGTGTTTACGGCACACCAACTCTTTTTTTTTTTATTGGAACGCCAAATATTAATGTTGGGGTATATAATAATAAGAAAATTGTCTTTGTTATATAACAATGGGATTAACCGATGATGATGTTGATTTAGAAACTGTCAACCAAGTCTAAAATATAGGCACACTAATTAATTAACAAAGTAATATACACCAAATAAAGTGAGAAAAAGATATCAAAAGCACTCTTATTAGGATGAATGAAGTGTTGTTATATGAACAAAATTCATGTTAGCATATCATATACAAAAAGAATCAACAAATCATATTAACAAGGAGGTACTTGATGATTAAGCTCCCAATTAATTAGCACTAGAAAAGCTTGCTTCCAAATTCTTCTTCAGTATCCTCCTCAATATTTCTTAAAGAAGATGAAGCTGCAAGGTTTTTAAGGTCTGATAGGCTCCTGCCTAGCTGTAATGCCACCTTCATTTCATACACTTGTCCGTTTTCTCTTCCCCATACATTTGTCTCGTTTATGTTTGATTCTATAGATTCTTCCATGAGCTTAAAGAAACCTGCATTGCTTCTATACATCTCAAATACCATCCCAACTTGGCCTCCATGCTCTAGTGCATTCACTACGCTTGCCAAGGCGCCACCAGCAACTCCTACTATCACAGCCCATGGGTTGGTAGTTCCTACGAAAGCTGACCCCAAAGCTCCAAGACCGGTAAGTAGAGGACCAGAGAACGCCAGCATTTTGTGAGCTTTCAAGGCCTTTTCACTCAATCTCAAGTAATCTGCCTTGTCTTTTCTCTTCAAAACCCCAACAATTTCTCTCATTTCATCTTCCAACTCCCTATTCCACCCATTTCCTTCTATCTTCCTACCGAGCCCTTTCGCTTGTTTTCGCCTTTGTTGAGGCCACCAAACTGCAGGCTCTACACTTGATGGGTATCTTTCAAGCATGGCGCCTAATAATGGAAGTGGATATGCCTTGTCTAAAGCCAAAACATTCTCCGTTGCTTCGTTGACATCACTAGCAGTAGGAGTGCCAACGGACAACAAAGTTTGAATCTGGCCGTGAAGCTGCTTAAAAAACCTAGCAGCATTCCTTTGCTCTTCAGCAAGTTGTGATGGCTGGATCTTATTCATTATCGCCAACATTCCGGTTGCTGCAAGATATAGTATCGTCGAAGATACCTTGAGTCCTGCAAGTGGTTCACCACTTGCACTAGCAGCTGCAAGTCCACACATGGTGGCTGCGGTGAGAGTCATAGCATGAATGGAACTCAAAAGCAGGTGGTTCCAGTTATCTCTTTGCTCTCCAATGTTCTCGTGCATCTCAATTCTATCTGCCACAGCCTCCATGATTGCGTAAAGCTTGGCAACCACCACTGGATCAGAACTACTGGTCTTGGGACCGAATCTCTTCTCCATTTGTGTAGTTACCGGAATTCCATAACCATCTGATCTAATGCTCAGTTCTTCAATAAAATCTTTGCTAGAAAGCCTTGGTAGAGATAGAGAGCCGATCCGGATTTTCGGTCGATTTATAGTGGCTCTAACTAATGTTTTATGACTGCAACAAGAGGATGAAGAACCTGAAACCACCATGCCTGAAACTTGAAGACTTGCCATGGTTGAATCTATCAAATCTTACTATATATATGTCTTTGAAGGAAGTTGTTGTCGTGAATGGGTTGGTGAAGGCTGGCTTGTGTTAACGTCTCAAGGCTCAGAAGTGAATTGGGCTTGAGGTTCAGCAGGGCATGGTATTTATACAAGGAGAAGGGTGTGGACCAAGATGTGAAGGAAAAAGTCTAATGGTTGAAACATAGAAGTTTGAACAGGTTTTCGTATCTCACAAATTGGATTTGACAATTTCTTATGACAGGGTTCGGACGTACTGGTTCAAGTCAACATGTGATGGCTATGGCGGATTTTGGGTTTCCTGCGTATGTAAATGATTTTAATTAGCAACAGACGATTTTTCTTGCATGCCTTCAAGTTGAAACAGACAAACCATCCAAAGACAAAAATCTCTTATCTATATTTGGCAACAGGGTCACGGCCTGTTGTAAATGTTTAATCACATAGTGCATACGCATGCAACAACTACCATATTATACCCTTTATAATAATAATAAACTACTCCCCAAACACGGTGCATACGCATGTAACAACTACCATATTATACCCTTTATAATAATAATAAACTACTCCCCAACAAAATTAATTAATATTGTTTTTAGCGAATATTGTGATCACATATTAATTTCTTCAAAACGAGGAGGATATTGTGAATCCAGCCTCAAAAATTTTATTTAGTTATTAATTAACAACGTTTTAGAGGAGCTCTCTTTTATTATATAATTAACCCATTATCCATTCACATATACTGTCAAATTTTATTATTTAAAAATACTTTATAATGACTAGCTTGTACGAGGAGTTGAAATTTTTGGAATCAATTGCAACCATTTAATAATCAAAATATTATAAGTTGTTTGTAAATTCTAGACTATAATATTAAAGAGTCTGCATACTTAATTTTTATTTTTATCATGTTTCTTAAATGATCTTAAATGATCTTGTTTCTAATCACAAATTTAAATCGAGATTTAGATGGATTAAAGAATTGTCCTCGTTCTTTCCTTCAATTAACTATTATATGTATCATGGAAAGAAAAAATAAATCCATCAAATTTAATGAAATTATAACTTAATAAAAAAATAGTTAAAGACCAACATACTATAAAGTGCTAAACTCGGCTATCTATGAACTGTTGCACACTTTTTTGACAATCATCACTTTGCAAGTGCATTTCAATAAAAAGTTTCATCGGGCTTCGCTCGCATTTAAAAACCGTAACTTATAAGATAAAAATGTTATCAGTTAAATATATTTATAAAAATAAAAGTAATAAAAAAATCTTACCATATGCTTCATATGCAAAATGAACATAATAGAACTACTGGCATATGTGGTAATAGAATCATGAACACGCTGGTGCTAGTTCTTTACATCGGATTATGATCGTTGAGTGAAACACACAAACATCATATGCTTAAAGTAGTTCACCCATATAGCCTCTAAGATATATGATCGACTACAATCCCGAATCGCCACGCCATTTCCTTTAGGAAGCTCGCTTTCTCTCGTATTTGTTTTGCTTTCTTCTATGCTTTGTACCAAAAATCATCTAACCAATAAGTTACTTATAAATTATCTATTAGTAAATAAAAAATAAAATTTTAATATTTATTATAAAAAATATCCTGATTTTGAACTTGCCTAGTTGTAGTGTGATTTTCTCAAACTCTTACTCCAACATTATCATTAACTCTTTCCCATTCAAATTTTCTATTGCAGTAAAAATTGATAAAAAATTTTTTTTCAATAATTTTAATAAACTAACTAAATTAACATAATAATAAAATATCTAAGTTAATATTAACCTTAAATCTTGAAAATTATGCATTAATATGCAATTTCCATTCAAAATGTCTGAAACCTGGCTTTATGAAAACAATATAATTTTCATTAATGATTTAAAGTTTGATTTTATTGTTTTTATAACCTCAATGTTTGTAAAGTTGAAATTGAATTCGTTAAATAAAATTATTTCTTAAAAAATTATTGAACATGTCATTGCAAAAAAGAAAAAAAAATCATTGTTACATTGAAAGGTTATCCTTACACTAAACCTAATATTTACGGATAAATAGATTTTATTGTGAAAGGAATCCCCTTGAGATTGCAAAATCACACTTGATGACCCCTTATCATGAGTTGGTAGATATATATAATGTGCCTATTCTTAGTCAACATCTAATAACTCGTGGTTGTTAGCATTGCTTTTACAAGAACTAGTAGTGATCATGTTTTTATGACGTGTAATAAATTTTTCTCATGACATATATACAAATTAACAAGAAAAAAAAAACTAAACAAGTTTTATTTAAAAAACAAATTGGCAGCACCTCTTCTATATGAGAGGCAATGTAATATTTTTAAACTTGCAAATAAAAAATATATATGCCACAAACCAATTAATTTTATTCAATTTCTCATAAAATTCTCATTTCCTAAGTGGCAATATATTTAATTCTAAATTTGAAAAATTTAACCTAAATTACCAAAAATTCAAAATAATAATTAAAGTTAATCCTACACCTTTAATTAAAACTGCACATCAAAATTGAAAGAAAAAACTAAAATTCAACAAGCAATTGAACGAAAATAATGAGAAAAAAACAATGTAAAAAAAAGGAGACACAAATAGAGAAGAAAAGGGAATGAAAAATTCTTACCTTTATAGAGTGCTTAGTGTTGGGTAAGAATTAAAAAAAAATAACAAAATAAATAAAAAAAATATTAAAACACCTGAAAAATAGAAAAATAATGAGAAAATGAAGTAAGAAAACATACTTTAGAATGAGAAAAAAAAGACAATGTTTGATTTTAGCTCGGTTCATGAACAAAAATAAGACTGAAAAAGATAAAAATAAAATAAAATAAAGTATAGATAAAAAATAATTGTTTAGTTGTAATGATATATATTCATCTAGTTAAAATCCACTTGAAATTTAATTTGAATTAAAAATAATTTTATTTTCACTTTTTTAAAAAAATCTTGAAACAATTTTGTTTTAAATTAATTCATTACACTCTTGATTGTAGAACAGACTTGAAAAATTCTAGATTGGCATATATAATAAGCCACCTTAAATGTATAATAACAAACTAAAGAATGAGGTTTAGTAGTTTCAGGCAAATAAAAGTAATGCAAGTAATGAAAGGAAGGTATAAAGAGTATACATGGTGCAAAATCCTTAAAATGATAAAAATAAAAATAAAAAAATCCTTAAAACGATAAAAAAATAAAATAAAGTGAATGGATAGTTATCAGAAGTTATATTGAATAGAATAAGATGAGTGGTTAGTTATCGGATCGTAAACTTCACTATTTAAAAAATGATTCAAGATAGAAGACACGAAAACGACAACAAATTAACAACAATAATTGCTTTGCAATTGAATAAAATTTACAGGATCTTCAAAATTTATTTACGAGAAGGCTTATATGTAATCTCGTACACTAATAACTTGTAGGCAATAGTTAATTTGTAAGCTTGTAATCTTGTAAACTTGTAGTTTCTATTACCTCAAAGAAGACACAGATAATATATTGATTCATGTTATTTCAACACATGGTTCTAATCAAGGTTATAAAAGGTATAATTTTTTACATGATATGAAAAATACAAAACATATTATAAAATAAAATATAATTTTATTTTTATACAAACAATAAGCAATTTTATTAATTAATTAAGATATTATGTACTTGTTTGTGTATGATAAAATCCTACCATACAAGATTAAAAAAATAAAATAAAAATGATAGGTAAGATTCTATGTCAAAGAAAAAACATTGAAAATAATTATGTATCAATGTTCTTTCTAAATGCATGATCATCTTGTATTTTAGTCTATCCAGTGTCTTTTGTCTTGATAAATAATATATTATTTTTATTTATTGTTATATTTTTTTTAGATTTTGTTATATTTTATAAGTTTCATATATTATTTATTACCTCCAATGAATTTTAACAAGTGGATTAACAAGAAATTGTAAATTTTATATGAATTAAAATAAATAAATCAAACAATTTAAACTATGATATTTAAAAAAAAAAATGATGTCTGATTCCTAGATTATATCTTAAATAAATTATGATATTTTTTATAAAAAAAAAATCATAATGGTGTAAAGTTGTTTGAATTTAAGATGATTATGGGCGCTTTGGCTGGCTGGTTACATGACGGGGAGATTGTTTGATTCGAGAGCCCCTCCTTTGACCGTCAGCAATTCAAAGAATCCTCCAGAGGACATGAAAAACTTATTTTGTCAATTCTAGCCCTAACAGTGTTATTAAACCTCATTCCCTGCAACTTAATACAATGATTTTAACTCTTCAATCCACAATCTAATCTAAGATAAATTTAAAATTAAATCAAATAAAAGTTGATTCAATGGATTTAAAATTAAATTTTAAATTGAAGCTGGATTATTAACACTTGTCATAACCTAAGTCATTGTAAACACTCTATCTCGAGATGATGTTTAAGGCACACCAACTTTTAAATTGATGTTGAGATTATATAATAATAAGAAAATGGTATTTATTATATAACAATAACAAAATTATTTAATTCACATATTAAATATATAATTATCAGGTGATAAAATCTATATATAAATATACGTCATCAACATCATCAGCATGAATTTGGATTTCGACTCGTTTTCATTTTCATATAGCAATTATTGACTTTCTCATGTAGATGGATTTCTTCAATAATCTTCCCCTTACAAAGTCTTCTATAATGGGATTAACCGATGATGATGTTGATTTAATTATCTTAAACAATGTCAACCAAGTCTAAAATATAGGCACGCTAATTAATTAACAAAGTAATATACACCAAATAAAGTGAGAAAAAGAAATCAAAGACACTCTTATTAGGATGAATGAAGTGTTGTTATATGAACAAAATTCATGTTAGTATATCATATACAAAAAGAATCAACAAATCATATTAACAAGGAGGTACTTGATGATTAAGCTCCCAATTAATTAGCACTAGAAAAGCTTGCTTCCAAATTCTTCTTCAGTATCCCCCTCAATATTTCTTAAAGAAGATGAAGCTGCAAGGTCTCTGAGGTCTGATAGGCTCCTGCCTAGCTGTAATGCCACCTTCATTTCATACACTTGTCCGTTTTCTCTTCCCCATACATTTGTCTCGTTTATGTTTGATTCTATAGATTCTTCCATGAGCTTAAAGAAACCTGCATTGCTTCTATACATCTCAAATACCATCCCAACTTGGCCTCCATGCTCCAGTGCATTCACTACGCTTGCCAAGGCGCCACCAGCAACTCCTACTATCACAGCCCATGGGTTGGTAGTTCCTACGAAAGCTGACCCCAAAGCTCCAAGACCGGTAAGTAGAGGACCAGAGAACGCCAGCATTTTGTGAGCTTTCAAGGCCTTTTCACTCAATCTCAAGTAATCTGCCTTGTCTTTTCTCTTCAAAACCCCAACAATTTCTCTCATTTCATCTTCCAACTCCCTATTCCACCCATTTCCTTCTATCTTCCTACCGAGCCCTTTCGCTTGTTTTCGCCTTTGTTGAGGCCACCAAACTGCAGGCTCTACACTTGATGGGTATTTTTCAAGCATGGCGCCTAATAATGGAAGTGGATATGCCTTGTCTAAAGCCAAAACATTCTCCGTTGCTTCGTTGACATCACTAGCAGTAGGACTGCCAACGGACAACAAAGTTTGAATCTGGCCGTGAAGCTGCTTAAACAACCTAGCAGCATTCCTTTGCTCTTCAGCAAGTTGTGAAGGCTGGATCTTATTCATTATCGCCAACATTCCGGTTGCTGCAAGATATAGTATCGTCGAAGATACCTTGAGTCCTGCAAATGGTTCACCACTTGCACTAGCAGCTGCAAGTCCACACATGGTGGCTGCGGTGAGAGTCATAGCATGAATGGAACTCAAAAGCAGGTGGTTCCAGTTATCTCTTTGCTCTCCAATGTTCTCGTGCATCTCAATTCTATCTGCCACAGCCTCCATGATTGCGTAAAGCTTGGCAACCACCACTGGATCAGAACTACTGGTCTTGGGACCGAATCTCTTCTCCATTTATGTAGTTACCGGAATTCCATAACCATCTGATCTAATGCTCAGTTCTTCAATAAAATCTTTGCTAGAAAGCCTTGGTAGAGATAGAGAGCCGATCCGGATTTTCGGTCGATTTATAGTGGCTCTAACTAATGTTTTATGACTGCAACAAGAGGATGAAGAACCTGAAACCACCATGCCTGAAACTTGAAGACTTGCCATGGTTGAATCTATCAAATCTTACTATATATATGTCTTTGAAGGAAGTTGTTGTCGTGAATGGGTTGGTGAAGGCTGGCTTGTGTTAACGTCTCAAGGCTCAGAAGTGAATTGGGCTTGAGGTTCAGCAGGGCATGGTATTTATACAAGGAGAAGGGTGTGGACCAAGATGTGAAGGAAAAAGTCTAATGGTTGAAACATAGAAGTTTGAACAGGTTTTCGTATCTCACAAATTGGATTTGACAATTTCTTATGACAGGGTTCGGACGTACTGGTTCAAGTCAACATGTGATGGCTATGGCGGATTTTGGGTTTCCTGCGTATGTAAATGATTTTAATTAGCAACAGACGATTTTTCTTGCATGCCTTCAAGTTGAAACAGACAAACCATCCAAAGACAAAAATCTCTTATCTATATTTGGCAACAGGGTCACGGCCTGTTGTAAATGTTTAATCACATAGTGCATACGCATGCAACAACTACCATATTATACCCTTTATAATAATAATAAACTACTCCCCAAACATAGTGCATACGCATGTAACAACTACCATATTATACCCTTTATAATAATAATAAACTACTCCCAACAAAATTAATTAACATTGTTTTTAAAGAATATTGTGATCACATATTAATTTCTTCAAAACGAGGAGGATATTGTGAATCCAGCCTCAAGAATTTTATATAGTTATTAATTAACAACGTTTTGGAGGAGCTCTCTTTTATTAAATAATTAACCCATTATCCATTCACATATACATACATATTTGAATGCCAAATTTTATTATTTGAAAGTACTTTATAGTGACTAGCTTGTACGAGGAGTTTAAATTTTTAAAATCAATTGCAAGCATCTAACAATCAAAACACTATAAGTTTTTTGTAAATTCTCGACTGCAGTATTAAAGAGCTCACATATCTAATTTCTATTATGCCCCTCAAATGATCCTACTTTTGATTATAAATTCAGATCGAGATTCAGATGGATTGAAGAATTGTCCCCGTTCCCTCCTTCAACTAGCTATTGTATGTATCATGGAAAGATAAAAAATAAATCCATCAAATTGAATGAAGTTATAACTTAATAAAAAAATAGTTAAAGAACAACATACTATAAAGTGCTAAGCTCGACTATCTATGAACTGTTGCACATTTTTTTAGCGATCATCACTTTGCACGTGCATTTCAATAAAAAGTTTTATTGGGCTTGACTCGCATCTAATTAAAAACCGTAGCTTATAAAATAAAAATGTTATCAGTTAAATATGTTTATAAAAATAAAAAATAAAAAATGAAAATAATAATAAAATCTTACCATAAACTTCATATGCAAAACGAACATAATAAAGCTACCGGTATACATTGTAATGGAATCATGAACACGCTGGTGCCAATTTTTTATATTGGATTGTGATCGTTGAGTGAAACACACAGGCATCATATGCTCAATGTAGTCCACCCATATAGCCTCTAAGATATATGGTCGACTGCAATCCCAAATCGCCATGTCATTTCCTGTAGGAAGCTCGCTTTCTCTCATATTGTTTTTTGATTTCTTCTATGCTTTGTACCAAAAATCACGTAACCAATAAGTTACATATAAATTATCTATTAGTAAATGAAAAATAAAATTTTAATATTTAGAATAAAAAATATCCTGATTTTGAACTTGCCTAGTTGCAGTGTGATTTTCTCAAACCCTCACTCCAACATTATCATTAACTCATTCCCATTCAAATTTTCTATTGCAGTAAAAATTGATTAATTTTTTTTTAATAATTTCAATAAACTAACTAAATTAACATAATAATAAAATATTTAAGTTAATATTAACCTTAAATCTTGAAAATTATGCATTAATATGCAGTTTCCATTCAGGATGTCTGGAAACCTGACTTTATGAAAACAATAGAATTTTCATTAATGATTTAAAGGTTGATTTTATTTTTTTTACAACCTCAATGTTTGTAAAGTTGAAATTGAATTCGTTAAATAAAATTATTTCTTAAAAAATTATTAAACAAGTCGTTGTAAAAAAGGAAAAATCATTCTTACATTGAAAGGTTGTCCTTACACTAAGTCTGGTACTTACAGGTAAATAAATTCTATTGTGAAGGGAATCCCCTTGACATTGCAAAATCACACTTGATGACCCCTTGTTGTGAGTTGATATATGTACCTAATGTGCCTATTCTTAGTCAGCATCTAATGACTCGTGGTTGTTAGCATTACTTCTACAAGAACTAGCAGTAATCATGTTTTCACGACGTATAATAAACTTTCCTCATGGCATATACACAAATTAACAGGAAACAGAATTAAATAATTTTTATTTAAAAAACAAATTGGAGCACCTCTTCTATATGAGAGGCAACGTAATATTTTTAAACTTGCAAATACAAAACATATATGCCACAAACTAATTAATTTTATTCAATTTCTTCCAACAAAATAGAATAATTTAATTTCTCATAAAATTCTCATTTCCTAAGTGGCAATATATTTAATCCTAAATTTAAAAAAAAAACCTAAATTACCAAAAAATCAAAATAATAATTAAATTTAATCCTACACCTTTAATTAAAACTACACATCAAAATTGAAGAAAAAAATAAAATTCAACAAAATAATTAAAAAATTATTACAATAACAACTAAAATTTAATAAGCAATTGAACTAAAATAATGAGAAAAAAATAATGCAAAAAAAAAGGAGACACAAATAGAGAAGAAAAGTGAATGAAAAATTCTTACCTTTATATAGTGCTTAGTGTTGGGTAAGAATTAAAAAAATAACAAAATAAATAAAAAACTTTGTTAAAACACCTAAAAAATAGAAAAATAATGAGAAAATGACAACATATTTTAGGATGAGAAAAGAAGATGATACTTGATTTTAGCTTGGTTCATGAACAAAGATAAGATTGAAAAAGATAGAAAAAAAATATAAATAAAAAAAAGATTGTTTAATTGCAATGATATATGTTCATCTAGTCAAAATCCACTTGAAATTTAATTTGAATTAAAAATAATTTTATTTTAACTTAAAAAAAAATCTTGAAACAATTTTATTTTGAATTAATTCATTACACTCTTGATTGTAGAACAAACTTGAAAAATTCTAGATTTGCATATATAATAAGTCACCTTAAATACATAATAACAAACTAAAAAATGAGGTTTAGCGGTTCCAGGCAAATGAAAGTAATGCGAGTAATGAAAGGAAGATATAAGAAGTATACATGATGCAAAATCCTTAAAATGATAAATAAAATAAAGTGAAGGGATAGTTATCAGAAGTTATATTGAATAGAACACGATGAGTGGTTAGTTATTGGACTTGAACTTTACTATTTAGAAAATGATGTAAGATAACCATCTAGGTAGTGGCCAAGTGATAAGGATTTGGGATTAAGGGGTTTGCTCCCTCTGTGGTCTCAGGTTCGAGTCCTTGGTTGCTCATATGATGGCCACTGGAGGCTTACATGATCGTTAACTTCAAAGCCCGTGGGATTAGTCATGGTGCGCGTAAGCTGGTTCGGACACCCATGTTAATCTAAAAAAAAATGATGCAAAATAGAAGACACGAAAACAACAACAAATTAACAACAATAATTGTTTTGCAATTGAATAAAATTTGCAGGATCTTCACAATTTATTTACGAGAAGGCTTATATGTAATCTCGTACGCTAATAACTTGTAGGCAATAGTTAATTTGTAAGCTTGTAATCTTGTAGTTTCTATTGCCTCAAAGAAGACAAATAATATATTGATTCATGTTCTCTTGTCAAGGATTTTCAATACATAATTTTAATTAAGATTATTAAAAATATTTTGTTTTATACCATACGATAAATACAATGTGAATTTAGATTGTAAAAACATATTATAAAATCAAATATAATTTTATTTTCATACAAACAATAAACAATTTCATTAATTAATCAAGATATTGTATACTTGTTTGTACATGATAAAATAAAATCCTATCATGCAAGATCCAAAAGAAAAAAAATTAGAAGTGGCAGGTAAGACTCTATGTCAAAGAAAAAACATTGAAAATAATTATGTATTCACAACTATACTTCTTTATTAACTAGCACTAGTTTTAATGTTCTCTCTAAATGCATGATCATCTATAGTGTTTTAGTTTATCTAGTATCTTTAGTTTTGATAAATAATACATTATTTTTATTTATTGTTATATTTTTTTTAGATATTGTTATACTTTTATAAGTTTTATATATTATTTGTTACATACAATGAATTTTAACAAGTGGATTAATAAGAAATTATAAATTTTATATGAATTAAAATGAATAAATCAAACAATTAAAACTATGATATTTTAAAAAAAAATTGGAAGTCTGATTCCTAGATTATATCTTAGATAAGTTATGATATTTTCTAAAAAAAAAAAATCTTAATGTTGTAAAGTTGTTTGAATTTAAGATGATTATGGTAGCTCCCTCAATTATTATAATCATCTTAATAATTAATGAATCTATAAATGTTTACAGGTAACTAGTTGCATCTAAAAGATAAATTAAATATGTCTAACGTATATAAACAAATATATATATATATATATATATGAAATTAACTATTCAAGTAATTGTCTAAAACAAAAATATGGTGTCGAAACACTTTCAGTCCTTTGAAACTTAGTTTTATAATTTTCTTCTTACAAAGAAAAGTGAATTCGGTAGACCAAGATTTTAAAATACAATCAAATACAAAAAATTCAGAAATTGTTTTTTTTAAAGAAAACACAAACAAATCCTTAATTTCTAATAAGAAAAATCAATTAGACTATTTCCTGCATTAAATGCAACGTCTAAATTTGGGCGCTTTGGCTGGCTGGTTACATGATGGGGAGATTATTTGATTCGAGTGTCCCTACTTTGACCTGCAGCAATTCAAAGAATCCTCCAGCGATCTTGAAAAACTTATTTTATCAATTCTAGCCCTAACAGTGTTATTAAACCTCATTCCTGGCAAGTTAATACAATGATTTTGCGGGTTAACTCTTCAATCCACAATCTAATCTAAGCTAAATATAAAATTAAATCAAATAAAATTTAATTCAATGGATTTAAAATTAAATTTTAAATTGAGGCTAGATTATTAACATTTGTCATAACCTAAGTCATTGTAAACACTCTATCTCGAGATAATGTTTACGGCACACCGACTTTTAAATTAATGTTGAGGTTATATAATAATAAGAAAATTGTATTTATTATATAACAATAACAAAATTATTTAATTCACATATTAAATATATAATTATCAGGTGATAAAATCTATATATAAATATACGTCATCAGCGTGAATTTGGATTTCGACTCGTTTTCATTTTCTTATAGCAATTATTGACTTTCTCATGTAGATGGATTTCTTCAATAATCTTCCCCTTACAAAGTCTTCTATAACGGGATTAACCGATGATGATGTTGATTTAATTATCTTAAAAACTGTCAACCAAGTCTAAAATATAGGCACATTAATTAATTAACAAAGTAATATACACCAAATAAAGTGAGAAAAAAGAAATCAAAGGCACTATTATTACGATGAATGAAGTGTTGTTAAATGAACAAAATTCATGTTAGTATATCATATACAAAAAGAATCAACAAATCATATTAACAAGGAGGTACTTGATGATTAAGCTCCCAATTAATTAGCACTAGAAAAGCTTGCTTCCAAATTCTTCTTCAATATCCTCCTCAATATTTCTTAAAGAAGATGAAGCTGCAAGGTCTCTGAGGTCTGATAGGCTCCTGCCTAGCTGTAATGCCACCTTCATTTCATACACCTGTCCATTTTCTCTTCCCCATACATTTGTCTCGTTTATGTTTGATTCTATAGATTCTTCCATGAGCTTAAAGAAACCTGCATTGCTTCTGTACATCTCAAATACCATCCCAACTTGGCCTCCATGCTCCAGTGCATTCACTACGCTTGCCAAGGCACCACCAGCAACTCCTAATATCACAGCCCATGGGTTGGTAGTTCCTACGAAAGCTGACCCCAAAGCTCCAAGTCCGGTAAGTAGAGGACCAGAGAACGCCAGCATTTTGTGAGCTTTCAAGGCCTTTTCACTCAATCTCAAGTAATCTGCCTTGTCTTTTCTCTTCAAAACCCCAACAATTTCTC
Organism: Populus pruinosa; assembly: GCA_026413675.1. Lineage (NCBI taxonomy): Eukaryota > Viridiplantae > Streptophyta > Magnoliopsida > Malpighiales > Salicaceae > Populus > Populus pruinosa. Next base: position 592,186 of record CM048595.1, read on the forward strand.
TCATTTCATCTTCCAACTCCCTATTCCACCCATTTCCTTCTATCTTCCTACCGAGCCCTTTCGCTTGTTTTCGCCTTCGTTGAGGCCACCAAACTGCAGGCTCTACACTTGATGGGTATTTTTTAAGCATGGCGCCTAATAATGGAAGTGGATATGCCTTGTCTAAAGCCAAAACATTCTCCGTTGCTTCGTTGACATCACTAGCAGTAGGACTGCCAACGGACAACAAAGTTTGAATCTGGCCGTGAAGCTGCTTAAACAACCTAGCAGCATTCCTTTGCTCTTCAGCAAGTTGTGATGGCTGGATCTTATTCATTATGGCCAACATTCCGGTTGCTGCAAGATATAGTATCGTCGAAGATACCTTGAGTCCTGCAAGTGGTTCGCCACTTGCACTCGCGGCTGCAAGTCCACACATGGTGGCTGCGGTGAGAGTCATAGCATGAATGGAACTCAAAAGCAGGTGGTTCCAGTTATCTCTTTGCTCTCCAATGTTCTCGTGCATCTCAATTCTATCTGCCACAGCCTCCATGATTGCGTAAAGCTTGGCAACCACCACTGGATCAGAACTACTGGTCTTGGGAATGGATCCCTTCTCCATTTGTGTAGTTACCGGAATTCCAAAACCATCTGATCTAATGCTCAGTTCTTCAATAAAGTCTTTGCTAGATAGCCTTGGCAGAGATAGAGAGCCGATCCGGATTTTCGGTCGATTTATAGTGGCTCTAACTAATGTTTTATGACTGCAGAAAGAGGATGAAGAACCTGAAACCGCCATGCCTGAAACTTGAAGACTTGCCATGCTTTAATCTATCTAATCTTAATTTATATATGTCTTTGAAGGAAGTTGTTGTCGTGAATGGTATGGGGAAGGCTGGCCTGCGTTAACGTCTCGAGGCTCCGAAGAAATGTGATGTGAAATGAATTGGGTTTGAGGTTCAGCAAGGTTTGATATTTATACAAGGTGAAGGGTGTGGACCAAGATGTGAAGGAAAAAGTCTAATGGTTGAATCATAGAAGTTTGAATATGTTTTCGTATCTCACAAATTGGATTAGACTATTTCTTATGTTAGGGTTCGGACATACTGGTTCAAGTCAAAAGGTGATGGCTATGGCAGATTTTGGGTTTCCTGTGTATGAAAATGACTTTCAATAGCAACAGACGAGTTTGACGATTAATATTTTACCGACAGGATAAATATTTTACCCACAGGCTCTGAACAAAAACAATTTTTTCGATAAAATTTTTGTTCTTAATTTTTTTAGTCTATCAATAATAAATCAAAAAAAAAATTACCAGTTTTATTTTGGTTATATTTCCTCAAAAAATGTATTATATAACCTATAGAATACCATATTCAATTATATTAGTGTTTTTATTTCTCTGTCGGCACATCCATCACCATATATATATATATAATGAAATACCATTTATAATTTTATTGGAGAGTTAATATTATAAGTTAAATTTATAATAATTATTTTTCAACTCACTAAAATGTACTGACGAAAGTTTTTTTATCGGTAACCCCTCTAGTAATAAATTAAAATATATTTTTAATATATATATATATATGTATATATATATATATGTATATATATATATATATATATATATATTGAACAAAAGTAGAAAAATAATTAAAAAATAAATCGAATATATAAAATGAAATTAAATTTATATAAAAATTAAATATTTATTATAAATTTAAATATTTGTACTTTTAAATACAATAAATATGAAAAAAATATTGTGTCAAAGGAAAAAGAATAAAACTAAAACAGAGACGACTCATGAGGAGGAGGTTGGTTGTTGCTGGGATCATGGAGCCAATAAAGAGGAACACATGGATCATCCATGTTTGATTTAATCTCCATTGTCATTTGACAAAGTTCTTCATAATCTATGGTGAGTCGTTCATATTTTTCATTAAAATAGGTCGTTTAATCTTGTAGTTGTTGGTTTAATATCTTCTCGAACTCAAAAGTTTGAATGTTCCGAACCGATTGTGAGCATGCAACAATCAAAACGCTAAAAACTGCCTGCAAATTCTCAATTGCAGTGTTAAAGAACTTATACATTTGATTTCTATCGAGAGCCCTGGATAATTTTGCCTTCATCAACAAATACAGATCGAGATTTAGATGGGGCAAAGAATTGTCTTCGTTCTCTCCTTTAAGTGTCTATTGTATGTATCATAGAAAGTAAAAAATAAATTCATCAAATTGAATGAAATATAACTTAATAAAACAATGATTGAAAACTAACATACCACAAAATGCTGAACTTGGCTATCCATGAACTATTGCGTCTGTTTTTGGCGGTCATCACCTTGTACGTGCATTTCAATAAAAAGTTCTACGAGCTTGACTTGCATCGAAAATCATAACCTATAAAATAAAAATGTTATCAGTTAAATATGTTTATAAAAAGAGAAGTAATGAAAAAATCTTACCATATGTTTCGCTTGCAAAACAAATGAAATAAAAATTGAACTTCTCTGGTCACTGCTAGAAAGAAATGTGGTTTAATTAGTATTCAGTTGATATAAGGTTTATATGATTATACAAATAATAATTTATTATACTAAATATTAAATTTAATAATTAAATATGATAAAGAAATCAAATAATCATCCCAACTTAAAAACTTAAGTTGTTAGGTGAAGTCTCAAGATATTATTTATACTATTTTTTAACACTCCTCTTAAAGTAAAAGTTATTTGTGTTTGAAACTTATACAGATTTATATTACCTTGTATTTAATTTTTATCACATAAATAAAGATGATAAGATTTGAACTTATGACTGTTTAGTTATTAAAACTTTGATATAATATCAAAGAATTATCTCAATTCAATAATTTAAGTTATTAGATGAAATTTTAAGATATAATTTATATTATTTTTTTAAAAAAATTTCTTTTAAAAAATAAAGTGAATAAATGAAGTTGATGAAAGTTTTTTGGATAGATGCATATCTGACACCACTAGGTTGCATAGATAGTCTTGTATAGATGGATATTAAAAATTGTACTCAAATTTAACAGAAGGTTTCCAGCTTTAAAGGAGGGTTGGCCCGATAAAATCATTCCAGACTTGAAAAACCTTTAAATTAGGTTTAAAAGATAATGTTTGGAACAATTTTGTTATTTTTTTATTTTTAGATGTTTTAATTTGTTTATAACTTTTATAATTTTTTCCTTTTTAATTTGGAATCTTAGTTTTGTTTAGGTAAGGTTTAAACAGAAAGCATTCCGTAATAAAATTAAATTATAATTTTTGCATGGAGACAATTTTTTTCAACAAAACTCTGTATTCTCATGCTTTTTTCTCTTCTTTTTTTTCTTATGCGCCTAAAGTCCGATATCTCAACCGATTCCGATTACTTGCAACTTGAAAGCCTCGAAAGTAGCTATAAAGCTGCAAGATAAATGTTTTTTTTATTTCCATATGAATCACAATTTGAATTTTTTATAGCCACGCCAGATCGACGGACTATATGCCACAGACACACCCTGCTATAGCAGTAGGAAAAGAGAATTGGTCAGCATAATTAAACATCTCTAAGAGTTGACATTTGGAAGTAAAGGCCATATTATAATGTAATACTAAAAAATAGTATAAATCTTGGACTTGCATGCAAGCTTTTCAGATTCCGTCTATCTTGAACAAGAGTGCTGAAGGACGAGATTGTGTCAAGTTTCCCTATGTCAATGTCAGGCCGACATGAGCATATAGTATAGAACAGCTGAAATGAGGTAAAATGCAGACTAGCCTATCAAATTGGCCACTATCATTTAAGTTGTAGAAATCACAGGATTGGCTGTTCAACAAGAATCTACACAAAGGAAAGAAAATTGGGGTAAAGCACTCGGTTCGTGACACAGAACATCCTGAAAATCACAAAAAAATCATTCATTAGTAAAGTAAAAAAAAAAAGAACTGAGTGTGAGAGAAAGAGGAGATAACATTTCCCAAATAAAATTTCATCAATATCCATCACACATTACACAAATAATTGAAGGCCTAATATTGCTGAGTTTATGGTTGCTCAAAACAATGTGCCAGCCACGTAATATGTTCATGCATCAGGAAGCATTATTCATCTTTGGTGATTTCTGTTCTTCTGTTAACCTTTGGTCAACTCCACTGACTTTGCTAGGAGGTTTAGAAATATTCCCCTGAAAATGACATTAAGGAGGAAAAGGAATCAAATTTCATTTTCTGTAAAATTTGAAAATTTGAAGTAGAGAAGAGCAGGTCAGAGACGAAGCAAATACCAGCCTACTGCAATAAGGCTGTGAAAAATAACGCGAAACTGCAGTTGCACGTACTGGTGATTTACCCATCCATCGACTGGCCAGAACTGTGTTTTTTTTATTTATCAAAGTTTTATGACAATGAGTGGATTTTGTTTTTTAATGTAACAAATCGCATTGATTGTAATGAGAAAAGAGCAATACCGTCCATGATGTGAACTGCACTGCTGGGTATTCCTTTTTTAGTTTAGTTTTCACTTGCATCCAGGGTCTTCCTGCATTTCATGTTTCTAGTAAGATGATAAGCAGCAATGATCTAGTTTGTCATGCAACAAACAACTGAATCAATATATCGTTTCCTCATGCCTGTATGAAATTTTTGTAAACCTAGCCAACGAATGCTTCTTTCTGAGCTAACTTCATTTACAATCTGACAGTTCTTTGACTTTACAAATTCATGCATAACTAATTAGAATTGAAAAAAAGAATAAAGCTTACATTGGGATTATGATTCTTGAGTAGTGCAAGAAACCCGTTTATATGTTAATCCCCTTGTTTTGCTACAAATTCTTTTCCACGGATATGGACTTACAACTTCACCAATGTATGGACATAAGAGCTTGGAAAAGCCAACCCTAAGGTAATCAGATAGGATTGCAGCTTTGCAGAGTTGTGAGTCTAAGATGAGCCGATACAGACTTACAGTCAATAACCATCCCATAATAAATCATGAAAACCAAGTTGTTCCAAAGAGAAGCTGTCAACTGCTCCACTGCCACCTGAAATAATTGGATTCAGCATTTTAGAATGGTTATTTAATTTAGTAGGCATTAAGGATTACTGAAATATATAGAACATAATTAAGGTAGAATGAATTGAAAACAGCATTCGTAATATGATAGGAAGGTTACCAATCCATGATAGAAGAGTTATGAGTACAGAATTTTACAATAGAGCCACAACAGTAGTATACCTTCTTGGCAACTGTTACGGTATCCTTCTTTCCCTTGTAAAATTTTTCCAGCATTAAATGTAGAAAATGCCCTAATGGTCCCAAATATCCAAACCCAAAAAGCTGCATTTAACCACGTTAGGGTGGATGATTGTAAAAAGAGAAGAAAAAAAAGGTAACAGTAGATGCGCAAATGTGAATTAACATACCAGCAGCTGACATGCATACAACTCAGACTATTCACAACTATTTAATGTATTTAAAAACCCAACTTTGCTTTAGTCTATGCATGCTACCAGGGAATAACTATTTTGCTTTGCTATGGTCAATTCAACTACAATTGAAACTGAAAACCCAGACTGAAAGACCAGATTCATGGAATGAAATACAGGTAGATTTCATCATTTCAGTGTGCAAAATGCTTGTTAGATGTAATTCTTGGTATTTAGCAGGAAGTGATCAAAGTTAAACAACAGGATAAAAAGTTCATAAGTAGCAAGAAATAAATGGCAGCATTGTTTTACAGTTAAAAATCAGACAGGTGTATGATCACAAGTGACAAAGGAGGAGTAATACCTTCGTAGCACTTGGAATTGGTATAAAAATCTCACTATTCCACAAGTACTGTAAATCTGAGCAGATTTTGCTGTTGATCTTATTTAGTTTCGAAGTGGTCATCAGCTTCTCTACAGTTTGCTTATGTTTGTACAGGTATAGCGAACAAAGGCAAATTAGTGTTGAGAAAAAAATACCAAAACTCCCCATCCCTCCCCATGGATTCGTGGTTTTTCAATCACAATTTCCTTTCTATGTTTGCAACAGTTCTTAACTATTTGATACACATCCACCAAGCAATATACTCTCCCATTTTCCAGAAATAATATGATTCAACTTCGAAACTTCGAAACAATTTACAAACCAATGCAAAGTTGTGAAACCTCTATCACAGTATACCAGTCTACAACTAAGTGCAATTCCCTGAAAGAAGTCGGCTTCATTGAACCTATAATCCAAACTTCCACCAAAGTCTCAGCTTTCCTATTATTTCCTATCAATAGAATTTGGCCTACTCCTGAGTCCTAACACATAAATTGCTAAGATTCCGATCAATGAAGTTACAGTATTCTACAATAAAAATCAAAGGGAAAAAGAAACTGAAACCGATAAAACTCACACTGATCACTCACAGTTCATTGGAAAACGAATTGAAGGTAACGAAATGAGAAAGAAGCTTACACCACTTTGAGAAAAATCCTTTTAATTTGAAGTTTCTGTATGCCAGAGAGTTTCTGTGCTACTATGTCACTGACAGCTGACAGCACCCCTGCTGTAATTGCCTGCATTACACAGAAATTTCTTACAAAATCCGATCATATTACAAATTCAAAAAGGCCATTCATTTACAAATTTGGATCTCAATTTTTCATAACACAATTGCAATCATCAAGAGGGTAGTTGACCTCAATTCCCCATCTTAATAAAAAAACCCAAAAAATTGAAAAGACCCAAACTTTCATCACGTTCTTCCCTCAATCAAATACCCCATATAAAATGAAGCCCAACATTTTTTTAAAAACTAGAAAAGATTCAAACTTCAATCACTTCCTTCCTCAATCAAAAACAAATCCAAAACAAACAAAAAAACACAAAACAAAGAAAGAGATTTGACATCAAATATATAACTTACTTCTCAAGGGGTACTGTTGAAGCTGTAACAAGTACTGTTGCAGTTCTCTCTCGCTACTGACCCCATCTGTACTCATCACTCTCACCCAACTTCCTCTCGTTAACTTGACCAGTGACTCGCTCTGAAAAATATCAGACAGACATAAGAAAGTGGCAAGCTGGAAGTTAGAGCTGTAGTAGGTGTCAGGTATAGCCTGATTGGGAGTGTTGTGTTTAAAATGATGAGTTTTTTATTTTTGAAAAATTATTTTTAATATTGATATATTAAAATAATTTAAAAATATAAAATATATATTAATTTAAAAAAAAATAATATTTTAAAAAAAAAACGTAAAAATAAAAAAGATATTAGTGTCTGATGCTTGGCTGAGAAAGGACTGCCAATCGCGGCATGAGCTCCAAGGGTTTGAGTCGTTTGACTAAATTCATGAGAATATGGAAATATCAATATAAACTGCAACCTTATCGCAAATTGTTTACTTGGTCAAGATGGAGATTTGCTAACCCCTCCAATTTTTTATGAACAAGAACTTGAAAATGTCAAATTATTGCGATTTAATTTCATTATAATAACTATAACTTTTTGTCTATCAGCATCTTGATTGTAAGAATTAAGATTTTCCTATATATATTACTTTGTCTATTTTTAGAGAATAAATAAAGATATTTTTTACAATGAAATCATAATTTAATTCGTACCGCAAAAAAAATATTAAACAATCTTTTTTATTTATTTATTTGGTTTAGCAATCAGGTGGTAGTCATGAAAATTTATAATTATCAATACTTACAGCATTAAAAAAGAAACAAATATAAAGAAAAATTAAAAAAAAATCACATCTAATCTATATATGAAAAAATATAAGAATTTATTATTCTTTCGTGTCTATCTTTCTTATAATTATGCAAATATTAGTGAAGTAAATCAAGTCTTCTTTTTTGTTTTTATTAAAAATATATTGTATGCATCAAGATTCAAGAATTCATATTTATATTTAAATTTGATTGAGGTTAAGGGTAAAGAAAAATCAAACTTTTTTCTTAAACTCTCTAGCATATATCAAATATATACCACTAATCTAATGCTAATTCTATGAGAAAATCCTTATAAACACAAATTCTAGTTTAACAGTTTTATCATCCCATGTCATTAACAATAAATTTATAATAGTGGAGCTCCATTATCAATCAAACTGTTCTGACTTGCATCAACATATATAGTCTGTAAAGAGAATTCAGCATCTTTTGTAGTTCCTCTGGGAGGATTTGTGGTTGGGCTTGTTTTACAAGTTGAGGCATTGTTCTTATGTTGATGATCTTTGTCCTTAATTCTATAATATGTGAAAAAGTTTGTGACCTAAATATAATATATGGAAGGAGTATATGGTATATCGGGTTACCTAGGAGTTTATATATCTTGATCTATCAAAATTTATAGAAATTCATAAATTCACATCCATTGTGATAAATTAAATAACTTTTTTTTAGTCTAGTAAAAACACGCTATTGATAAGTATTTTAGTATGAGGTAAGATGATACATGTAATTATATATTATTTAGATTTATTTTGAACAAATCAATTATACATATTATCTAGGTCATGTCACTAAAAAAGCAGAATTGATCAGGTCATTTTATCATCCCACTACTTGTTATATATAGACAAGAAGAATATTCTTGCATGAGCAATGATGTCAAGAAATTGAGAAAACATATATCATAACAACAGAATTGATCAATTTAAATGGTAATAACGTAGGTTGATCAAGTTTTACAATGTCTCGCCCAAGACCCAGTAAAGCTATATAGGCTGAAGGGTGAATTTTGAAGCAGACAAAGTTTTCAAGAGGGTGAATGGGTCCGGTCAGCTGCCATTATGCCTCGTCAACTATGTCATGCATGCAGCGGTCAATTGAACCCGTAAGACCTTTTCTTTTACAGTTATGTTCGTTACTATAAAAACCTTCCATTGCCTCCCTCCATTTTCATCATCAACCTCTGAATTAATTCTCATCCTACATATCAAAAACACATTAGAGAAGCCAGAGAAATTAGAAAGCCGATACATTTTCTCAAAAAAGAAAAGGGAAAATCCATATACATTAATATGGCCTCTTTACAAGCTTCAAGCTTTCTTGTCTCTTGTAGTTGTTCAACAAGAATCAAAGCTGCCATTTCTGTACCTAAGCTTCCAGGAATTCGTATTTCAGTTCCGAGAAATGCATTAAATGTAGTTGAGGATCTGAATTTAAGAAATGGGTTCACAAGTGCAATCCCAATAGAGAAGATAAACACTGCCACTAACACAAGGATTGATCAAGAACCAGCAACTACTAGAGCAACAGTCAAGCTTTATGCCATCTTGGAAGCCGTTGCAGATAGAGTAGAGATGCACAAAAACATTGGGGAGCAACGTGACAATTGGAACAAACTTCTTTTGGATTCAATTAACATGATCATTCTTACAGCTGCAACCATGGCTTGTGTATCAGCAGGAGCTCCTCTTTTAGCTTTGAAGTTATCATCAACGCTTTTATTTTCTGCAGCTACTGGAATGTTACTGATCATGAACAAAATCCAACCTTCACAGCTTGCAGAAGAGCAAAGAAATGCCACAAGATTGTTCAAGCAACTTTATAGACAAATACAAACTACACTTGCTCTTCGTGATCCTACGGAGGTAGATGTGAAGGATGCCATGGAGAAAACATTGGCTCTTGATAAAGCTTACCCTCTTCCTTTGTTAGGGAGCATGATTGAAAAGTTCCCTGAAAATTTTGAGCCTGCTGTGTGGTGGCCTAAATCAAATGAGACCCAAGGCAGGAAACAGCCTAAAAAGGTGACTACAAAAGGAAAGAATGGGTGGAGTGAAGATCTTGAAGAGGAGATGAGGGAGGTGATCGAAGTGATAAAGAAAAAAGACAGTGAAGATTATATGAGGCTTGGCAACGTGGCATTGAAGGTAAACAAAATCTTATCTATCTCAGGTCCACTACTCACTGGTATTGCAGCTGCTGGGTCTGCCTTTGTAGGCCATGGATCTTGGGCAACAATTGTGGCAGTGACAGCAGGAGCACTAGCTAGCACGGTCAATACCTTCGAGCATGGTGGCCAAGTTGGTATGCTGGTTGAAATGTATAGAAACTGCGCTGGATTCTTTACCCTTTTGGAAGAATCAATTGAATCTACAATTCAAGAAGGGGATTTGGAGAAAAGGGAAGGAGAAATGTTTGAAATGAATGTAGCATTGAAACTTGGAAGAAGCTTGTCGCAGCTTAGAGAACTTGCTAGAAAATCATCTTCTTCTCGTGCTGATGGAACAAGCATAGATGAGTTTGCTAGCAAGCTATTTTGAAAGTAGAATTATTATTTTTTTGTCCATAACCAATCACTTTGTTTTATTATTTTCAAGACCAATTCCTTGTACAAAGAGGCTTCTCTCAGGCCTCTAACCTCAAACTTGTATGCAAGTCCAAGATTCTTACTATTGCATATAAAATATTGCAGAAATTGCGAATTCTTCCATTCATTTGTTGAGCTATACCAAGAAAATCTGATTTCCCACAGATTTCCAAAAATCTTAGTCCTTTCTACATTTTTATCATAAGATCAAATGGACTGCCATATATGAGATCACTTCTACATGTGAGATAATTTGCAAGGTCAAAGAAAGAAAAGAAGAAATTGCTGATGTCTCTCCTGAGACCCAATAACTCTGACATTTTTATCAGAGTATTCTTCTGATTTCCAAAAATCGTAGTCCTTTCGACATTTTTATCATAAGATCAAGTGGACTGCCATTTATGAGATCACTTCTACGTGTGAGATAATTTGTAAGGACATAACTTTGAAGAAGACGAGGCCTCCTGAGAAGATATTTAGGCTTAAGTAAGAAAACTTGAAATGTGGAAATAATTATAGTGATGTTGCATAATATAATATAGAAATATTTGCACATATATATCAACAATAAGACTGATCAGATCTCCAATCGGCTATTGAAATATTTACTGAAAGGATAGTTGAAGCATTGTAAAGATGTTGTACCCAAATTCAAGGGCAATGCCATAAAATTAGGATCAATATTGTCTCTTTTGGACAAGGCATTGTTGCTAACAATGTCCAAGTACCAAGTATATAAGAATTATTTTTTTGTTGGTTTCAAATTCTAATTTTGTAAGATTATTCTTGGATATAATATCAATATTGTCTCTAATCTTGCTTGGATCTTAGGATTCCATGCATGAAATTAAAAGTAACATTAATTAATACGGTTGATCATAAAATTTTGGTTTTTTTTTTTGTAGAATATGGTTTTTTCCTTCTTTAATACCCTTTACGTCTTAATCTTATTGACCCTTTTGACACTTCAAATATAACCATAGCAGTGTTTTTTTCTTTTGATGGCTGTGATTATCTTTAAGGTACGGGCATTGCTAGTTAATTTTTTGGCAAAAACAATGACTGATGAACTAGTAAAGAATTACATTTGATGGACAATATTCAAAGCTGCAAGGGAAAAATACTTCCTTTACTTGCTTACAATTGTGGCCAAAGGAATTGGAATTTGAGACCATAAGAATTACAAGATGGCAAACTGCGTTTTTCTGTTGACATGAAAAAATTCGGGATTGATATGGTGATTAAATTATTATTTTTTCTCTCTCTTTTTTTTTATTCAAGGTACTTTGGCCGGAATCTAAAAGGATTTATTTAATATTTTCTAAATATATTAAGCTGAATTTAAGTGATGGGTTCACAAGTATAATCCCGTTACGAAAACGGCGCGAGACGAGATCACCAATATGAAGCAATCGAAATGATAACTCTAACAGCTACAACCATGGCTGGTGTAGCAGCAGGAGATCCCGTTGTGGCTTTGAAGTGATCTCCAACCTTTTTATTTTCTGCAGCAACCGGAATGTTACTTATCATGGACAAAATCCGACCTTCACAGCAGAAGAGCAAATAAATGCCACAAGATTGTTCAAGCAGCTTTATAGCCAAATACAAACTACACTTGCTCTTCGTGATCGTAAGGAGTTAGATGTGAAGGATGCCATGGAGAAAAATTTGGCTCTTAATAAGGCTTAACCTCTCCCTTTGTTAGGGAGCATGACTGAAAAGTTCCCTGAAAACTCTGAGCCAGCTATATGGTGGCCAAAATCAAATGTATCCCTAGGTAGAAAACACAAGGAAAGAATGAATGGAGTGAAGATCTTGAAGAGGTGATAAAGACAAAAGACAGTGAAGATTATATTAGACAAGGCCACTTGGCATTGAAGGCAAACAAAATTTTAGCTATCTGTGGTCCATTACTCACTGGCACTGCAGCTTCTGGGTCAGCCTTTGTAGGCCATGGATCTTGGGCATTAATTGTGGCAGTGACAGAAGGTGCATGAACTAGCTCCGTCAATACCTTCAAGCATGGCGGCCAAGCTGGTATGGTGGTTGAAATGAATTGAAACTGTGCTGCTTAAATGGAGAATTCTGTATGTTGTATTGATCAGAATATGGTACATAAGGAAACAATTTATATAGAACCTATGTACTCTATTCTAAGTAAACAGATCATAAAATAAAATTAATTATATTTACATCCTATAATCATTCTCAATCAGATCGTGTGATCGCTTTTCCTTTAACAGGATTCTATATATACATTTTGGAAGAATCAATTGAATCTACAATTCAAGAAAGGGATTTGCAGAAAAGGGAAGAAGGAGGAATGTTTGAAATGAATGTGGCATTGAAGCTTCTCGCAGTTTAGAGATCGATCTTGCTAGAAAATCCTCTTCTTCTCATATGTAGATGGAAGCACCATAGATGAGTTTGCGGGCAAGATATCCTGAAAGTTGTTCATCACCAATTTCATTTTATTTTTCAAGAAACATGTCGTACGTACATCAATGTAAATATTTTTCATTTTGTTTTATTTTTACTATTGCTGCCTCATCACACGGCATCCATACGAAGAAAGAAACATATATTATATTAGAAAATTTGACTGCATGACTGTGAATAAATTTAAACTTATTTACAATAAATATAATATTTTTAAATTTAAACTTATTTACAATAAATATAATATTTTTAAAACTTGTTGGGATGTTGTCATTTAATGTGTAACAACTTTTGCAACTTACTTTATGATGTAGGATTATCATTGTTAAAAAAATACAATGGTAGTTGCACCAACCATTAATAAAAATGGTGCAACCCATGTGCTGCCACCATTTATGTCATAATTTATAGCCTCTTATCTACCATTAATTACTTATAAATAGAGGAATTATTTGATAGCAAAATAAAAAAGAGTGTATAGCTAAAAATGTGAGAAATATCGGAAAGAGTGGGCAGCCAAAGACAATCAGTAGTAGCTGTCATTATAGCACTGAGAAGAAAGAAATAGAGTGAGGTTGAGAGTTGACATAAAATGGATGATTCCTCCCTTGACATAAAGTGGATGATTCCTCCCCCTATATTATTGTAAATCTTGTTCTCTATATATAATGAAATGGCTTCTCCCGTGAATATAGGCAGTTTGTCGAACCACATTAAATATTGTATCAGTGTGCTTAGACTCTAATAGGCAATTATCAGAACATCACCGGTCCGGAATCTTCAACAATTGGTATTAGAGCATATGGTTTAAAGTAGTGTTTGATTTTGTTAAAAAATAAAAGTTGTCAAAATTATGTTTTGACCATACCACTCTGTAAAGGAGAAAAAGATGATCATATTGGTGAAAACGGTGTCAAAATCATACTTCGAACATGGCCCCACGCACCACCACACACCGACAAGATGGTTGCCTCCGCGTGCCACGAGTCTTCTTCGCTGGTGATGAGCTAGCTTGACCCGAATACCAGATGACCCGACCTACGTGGCTGACCTAAATAGAGGATGACATCATCATGATGTAAGCATGGCGTCAGCATGCACAATTAGCATGTCATGTCAACGACAAGTCAGCTGACATGTCAACACAGTTGTAAGTCTTGATGTGAGGCTTGAAAAATCATTCCAGGCCGAGCATGATTGATACGCTCGAAGGAGAATGCTATGTCCCAGAAACAAGCGTTAACACTCTTCAGATGAGATGTGGTAGATCATCTTGTTGAAATGATCCTTTGATGTCAGCAAAGGTGTGCTTTGGTGACTGAAAGGTTTGGCGAGTACCTGTAAACTTAGTCGCATATACTCTTGAAATGGGAAGTTTGAAAGAACTGCAGAAAGCAAGTTTGTGCTGAAGAAGCAAGAGGACAATTGGTCATATAAATGTCAAAAGAGGTGATTGTTCGGATGTTGTCATTTAATGGGCAACAACTTTTGCAGCCTACCATAACAAATAGGATTGCCATTGTCAAAAGGCTATAATAATAGTTGCACTAATCATTGACAAAAATGGTACAACCTATGTGCCGCCACCATTTTTGTCATGATTTATGACCTCTTATCTGCCATGAATTGTCTATAAATAGAGGTATTATTTAAGAGCAAAATGAAAGAGTGTATAGCCATAGATGCGAGAAATATAGGAGCTAGCAGTAGCTACCATTACAACACTGAGAAGAGAGAAATAGAGTGAGGTTAAGAGTTGACATAGAGTAAATGATTCATCCTCCTCTGTTGTTGTAAATCCTGTTCTCTCCCTATATAATAAAATGGTTTCTTCTATGAATGTAGACGGTTTGCCGAACCACGTTAAATATTGTGTTAGTGTATTTAGCCTCTAATGGATAACAATCAGAACATCACCGATCCGGAATCCCTAACAAAACTCAACCTCTAGAGACAATATTCGAATTACCAATTTGATAATTGGCTTCTTTTTATTAATAACCCGATAATTTTTCCTCCAATCTCTCTCTAAAAAATAAAAATGATAGTTCTTTCAAAAAACACCAATAGTAGAAAACCAGTTAGTATGAACAATCATTACTATTCATGAAGGTTGATTTCTATTTAAAAAAATTAATTAATTGAAGGATGAATTTTAATTAGTCAAATTTGAAAATCAAATTTAGATCGATCAAGTTAGTAGTGAATTAATCTATTTTTTTATTGGATCAATCATATTTTCTTATTTTTTTTAACTTATATCAATTTAAGTCAAGCTTCGAGTTCATCCAGGTTTTATTGCTATTACTTTAAAAAAATATTTATTATTTGTTTAATGTAAATATATAATACCATAAATTATATGGTATTTTATGCGTGTATTATTTGGATATGCAGTGATTATTATAGGTTGCTAGTGGTGATTTCTACAAATATCAAGTGATTATAAAAATTATAATTAGATACAGTTTTCTTAATAAAGAATTAAAATAAAAATGTTGATTTAAATTTAATAAGAATAATATCTGTGTGTTTAATATTTATATGAAGTAAATTCAAGAGATTATGAGCTTGTGGTTTCCTTTAGTGATGATCGATGCCACAATATAATAATGTGTGTACGCATAGCAAGTTTTACAATGTCACACTTAGACCAAAGAAGCTGGCTAGGCTAGGGAGAATTTTTGAAGTAAATAATCTTCAAGTGGTTGTGAACAGGTCCATGCATATATTAAGCAGCCAATGTTGTACCTTGTCAACTATCACATAGTCAATTCAACCCTATGACCTTTTCTTTACAGGTATGTTCGTTGCTATAAATACCCTTCCATTGCCTCCCTCCATTTTCAACATCAACCTCTGAATTCTCACACTACATATTACAAACACATCGAAGAAGCCAGAGAACAGAAATAATCAAAGAAAACCCTTACATTTTCTCAAAAACAAAGGAAAAAAAACCATATACAATATTATGGCCTCTTTACAAGCTACAAGCTTTCTTTTCTCTTCTTCTTGTTTTTGTAGTTGTTCAACAAGAATCAATGCTGCTGTTTCGGTACCTAAGCTTCCAAGATTTCGTCTCCCAGTTCCAAGAACCCCATTAAGATTTGTTGAGGAACTGAATTTAAAAGATGGGCTCACAAGTACAGTCCCATTATTAGAAAACACAAGGCCAGATCAGTGTGCGCCAATCGAGTCTAAAACTACTGCAGCAGCAGCCAAGCTTTACGCAATCTTAGAAGCTGTTTCTGATAGAGTAGAGATGCACAAAAACATTGGGGAGCAACGTGACAATTGGAACAAACTTCTTTTGAATTCAATTAACATGATCACTCTAACAGCAGCAACAATGGCTGGTGTTGCATCAGCTGGTACAGTTGGAGCACCTCTTTTGGCTTTGACGTTATCTTCTACTCTTTTATTTTCTGCAGCTACTGGAATGTTATTGATCATTAACAAAATCCAGCCTTCACAGCTTGCAGAAGAGCAAAGAAATGCCACAAGATTGTTCAAGCAACTTTATAGCCAAATACGAACAACACTTGCTCTTCGCGATCCTACCGCGTTAGATGTGAAGGACGCAATGGAGAAGACATTGGCTCTTGATAAAGCTTACCCTCTTCCTTTGTTAGGAAAAATGATTGAAAAGTTTCCTGAAAATTTTGAGCCTGCTGTTTGGTGGCCTAAAACACAAGGATCCCCAAGAAAGCACCTCAAAACACAAGGAAAGAATGGGTGCAGTGGAGATCTTGAAGAGGAGATGAGGGAGGTGATTGAAGTGATAAAGAGAAAAGATAGTGAAGATTACATGAGACTAGGCAACTTGGCATTGAAGGTTAACAAGATCTTAGCCATCTCTGGTCCATTACTCACTGGCATTGCAGCTGCGGGGTCTGCCTTTGTAGGCCATGGATCTTGGGCAGCAATTGTGGCTGTCACAGCTGGTGCATTAGCTAGCACAGTCAATACATTTGAGCACGGTGGCCAAATTGGTATGGTAGTTGAAATGTACAGAAACTGTGCTGGATTCTTTACACTTATGGAAGAATCACTTGAAACCAGCATTCAACAAAGAGATTTCGAGAAAAGTGAAGACGGAGAAATGTTCGAAATGAATGTTGCATTGAAGCTTGGAAGAAGCTTGTCACAACTAAGAGATCTTGCCATAAAATCCTCTTCTTCTCATGGAGATGGAAGCACCATAGATGAGTTTGCTAGCAAACTTTTTTGATAGTATTAGACCTCCCTGTCCATAACTAATTCACATTCTTTTAAAAAATCCTTTTGTACATCAAAGTAACATGTATAGATTGTCACAAATGATATTCAATTTTTTCCTCAAGATGCTCAAGTATGAGAAACTTCTTTCTTACTTTGCAAGGATGAGAATTACCACTAAATTCATGAGATCATATGATATCTAAAATGTAAAGGGAATCAATGTTCTTAAATTTTACATTTGTTCCAAGCAAGTGGTTATAGTTCTAAGAGATCATATTGTTAAAGATCACAAGCTTCATATATTTTTAGTCCTGATGCTTTTGGCTAGATAAATATACGTTTCTCGAGCTCCCAAGTTGTTGAATCTGCTAGTTGCAAAGATTGTAATAAGTATTCTAGTTGAGTCAGTCGTCATTTAAGCCACCAAATCCAGAGGTTGGTCTTTGTGTGGTGTGATTCAAAGCTGTCTCAATCAACCATTGCCTCGTAAAAATACTTTAATAAATTCCAAGAGAAAAGTCAAAACATCAAGTTTTGAATATGGAGATGTGAACAGTTGAACCCGGAATGAATGGACTTGCTCTTAATTTTAGGCCATTTCTAGGGCTTAAGGAAATAGTCCAATATGGCCCAAACAACAAGCCAGACGATTAAAAGCAACCGAACTTTTGTTGAGATTTTGAGTATTGACCTCTGGTCATAGAAGTTGCAACGATAAAATGAGCCAGGTCCTCTTGGATTATTATTCGAAACGCCAAGTGTCGATAAATTTAATAGATTATTTGTTCAAAAACTATCTACCTAGGTTCTAAACAGTAGCCGCCAATGAATTTGACAACTTTGAAACCATGTCATATTTGACCATCTTGGTGGGCAAACGCTTTGTGTTTTGCTTTTCTTGTGATGTGGGCCGTGACTCCATCTCCCATCTCATCTTCCCAACAACTATTTATTTGCATGTACCATGGCGGCTGCTCATGGACAAAGCACGGTAGCCGCAGATGCGTACCAGTCAGCAAATCTTCGGTATTCCAAAGGCCTGTCTCAGCTATTCAGTGCAGGTCCTGGCGTATAGGAACATACCAAGACATGGCACAAGCTCTTTTAGACCTTAAAAGCCACCATACTAAAATAAACCATCACCTATATACAGAGAAGGCTCACAAAATTCTTGGGCTTGAAATGACCATCACATAAGGAAAGTAAATGTGGTTTTCATTTATTATCACGAAATTTGTTCTCATTTGGAAACATGTAACACAATCATTCCTGTCAACTAATAATGAAAAAACATGAACAAGATATTGGGGACTTCTTAGAGACAGGAGTAGGGGAGATTTCGTTGAAGTGATCGAGTTTATGAAAACAAGTCAAAACAGGAACCAATTACAAAATGCATGAACTGAAGTACGAAACCTGAGTTAAGATGGCTTGTAATATTTAGTTGGTACAAATGGCTTTTTTGTGACAACTCCATCATAGGCCTTCCCACGTACCAGTATTTTAGCTTTGGTGCCTACCTTGTGTGAACCAGATTTCACGTACCCCATGGCTATATTTTTCTTGAGGCATGGGCTAAATCCTCCACTTGTAATTTCTCCAATGTTAGTCCCTTTCTCATCCTGAATCTCACTGTGGGATCTGGGAGGTGGACCAGTAGAGGTAAATCCTACAAGCCTGATTTTTGGGCCTTCTGCAAGTTGTTTGAGTATTACTTCAGCACCCAGAAAGCCACCTTCTGCCTTCCTTCTCTTCCCTATCGCCCAAGACAGTCCTGCCTCTACTGGTGTTATGTGCTGTTCCATGTCATTACCATATAAGCACAGCCCAGCTTCAAGTCGGAGACTGTCCCGGGCACCAAGCCCTGTCAACCTTATTTTTCCTTCAGATTTTTCTAGGATTGCTTTGGCAAGATCCACTGCATTCTCTGAAGGAACTGATATTTCAAATCCATCTTCTCCAGTGTATCTGAAAATCTCAGCAAAGAGACAAATAATCCATCATGACCAATAAGAGAAAAATAAGCATGGGAAATTAATGGTTTAAATGCAAGAGAACATTTGAGAATATTGTACCCTCAGCTCCAAATAGCTCTAAGGTTAAATTAATTCTTCTTCGCTACATCGTCATAAGGTGTATAGTTAAAGACAATTATCATATTCCCAGAAATTTTATTGGAAAATAGAAAATATAGATGGGAAATTAAGCACAGACTCAAAGTGAAATGTCAACAAGATAGCTATACTTAAACTCTTAATGACTACATATAAATGGTCATTGATGCGCATTCCATATTTGAGGAATGAGGACATATGAACGAGAAACCAAAATGAAGCATACCCTGTCCTAGTAATAAAGCAGAGCGCTCCATTGATGTCTGTAATACGGAACTCCCCAAAGTATAACTTGCTCAAATCATCTTTTGTCAGGTGCTGGAGAACAGAAGCAGAAAGAGGACCCTGCACCCAAAAAGTGAAGAAACTCTATAAATGCCATGATATCAGGCGTTGGAGAACAATGTTGCTTCTCAAAAGATATGGAATACGAAAACAATAGGAGGAAGGGAGAGGGAGAGGGAGAGGGAGAGAGAGAGGGAGAGGTAATAACATTCAAAGCATGAGGCTATAATCACAAAGCCTGACAGTATACATTTTAACTTTGTTCCAGACATGCTTTAGTTGTATACTAAAGTCACAGATTACTATGATAGCTGAATTCAAGTCAATAATCTAGCACTAGTGTCATGAATATCAAAACACAAAAAAAGATCAAAAAAATAAATAAAAAGCAAAGAGAAGCAAAGATAAGAATACAAGGATTGACCTGGAGGGCGAGAAGAGATCTCTCATCATGGATATGCCATGAGACATCTCCACCTTTTGCCTTAAATGCCTTCATATGCTCCTCAATGTGAGCAAGATCCTTATCTCTACACCCTGCATTCACAACTATGTACATGTGATCATTCTGAACTTTGGTGATCACTGAATCATCAATTGCTCCTCCTTTCTCATTAGTAAAGACAGTTAGAGTCCCAGTTCCAGGAGCAAGCGCGGCAACATCAGCAATAACAAGCTTCTCTAGGAAAGGAATACAGTCCTTGCCCTTGAGGCTAAACCCACACATATGTGAGACATCAAAAATGCTACCGTTCTCTCTACAATTCACCGTTGATTCCATGATAGAGTCCTTGTACTGAATGGGCATGCTCCACCCAGCAAATGGCACCATCTTGCCACCATTAGCAACATGGAAGTCATAAAGAACAGTCTTTTTCAGCTCAGCTTCTGAGGCGAAGTATCGACGTCCCACAGCCTTCTTATCAACCTGAGCAAGTCGGCGGGTAATTGATTGGCCAAGTTGCCACAAACCTCCTCCCCTCATTTTCTAAACTGAATATATCTGATCAAAATAATAATAATATGAACTCTTATATACTAGTACCACCAAGAAGAATCTAAAAAAATCAGCGCGTGCAAAATACAGAATAAAGTTTGGATTTTGATCATATATATAGACATAAAGTTTGGATTTTGATCGAATATGTGTTTATATTTAATCAACCCATAAAGCGAAAAATGATGCCAGCACCTTCAAACCAGAGCAAAAGGGATCACAAAGATGTGAGTGAGATGAGAGTACAAGGAAACTAGGACGTGATTTACAAGTTAACTACATATAACACAAGGAATCAAACTATGCAATCCAGGCAACATTATAACAATCGAAACAAAAATCACCTATCTTTTACTTCCCATTTCCCGACACTATCTCATAAACCAGCATTCATTTATATAACATAACAATCTGTTAAGTCTCGAAAGCTACCAAATTGCCAGGTTGGAAATGGGTTTTCTAGATCTCATTCAAATAATCATTACACAAAAGAAGTATCGCCATTCAATCACCCTTATAGAAAGAAAAGCTGCAGTCTTTAAATCATAAATGCCCATAAATGTCAAGAAATAGAGAGACTTACATGGTTTTTGGTGGTGGTGAGTGTTGCTCAAAGGAAAGCAAATCTTGGAGAGCTCAAAAGAGCATCTCTTGCAATGGAGTGGGGAAGATAGAGAGAGAAAATACGGACACTTTTATATGTGTTGAATATGATACTATGTTTTTTTTTTTTATGCAAGGATGTTTGGTGGTATGTGTAGTGGGTGGAGGAGGGTGACTCTGCCACATCAAGATGCAGCCAACTGCAAACCCCACCATTAATGAGTGGTGCCCAGGACTATGGACATAGCTACACAATCTTTTTTCTTCTTGACCTTTATTTTTTTAGTTAAGATAAGAATATTTTCGATTAACTTTCTTTTAATATAGTAATTTTTTTCATATAATAATGAGAATTTCAATTTCAATAATTAATTAATTATTTTTTCTTGAAATTCTTAGTTTTGATATAAAAATTGATTTAAGCCGAGCCCCCAAGGGTTTCAGCCTTGTTACTGTCTTACGTTTGTTCAGCTTTTACTCATTATTATCTGTTAGAATCTTATGGATGTCAAGAGGTACAATCTGATACCAGAGAATATCTACCCTTGATTCAACATGAGGTTAAAGGGGCTTGCCTTTTATAATGATTAGTCCTCTTAAATCAAAGCACATGAAGATTAGGGTGCAGGTTTTTTAAAGTGGAGCTAAGAGCATGGGATTAGAACCATGACAGATTACCTATTTGCTGTTGAGGGATCACTGACAGTCTGACACTGTAGAGAAGAAAAAAGAAAAGAGGAAAATGGGTTGGTGAGATTTGTAAGGATTCCACGGGGACAGGGAAAGGCTATTGGCAGCTCAAGTTTGGGAGTTGGTGGCTCTGGAAATAGTCCACAGGAGTCCTGACAATAGAGGATTTGATGGGATCTTTAGGCTCTTGTTAGGGTGAAAAAATAGATGAATTGGGTTGAAATTATATTTTATAATTTTATTTTAAAATTATTTTTATTGTGCTTTTTATTATTTAAATATTTTGGTGTAATATAATTTTAAAAAAATAAATAAATATTATTTTTATATATTTTAAAATAAAAAATATTTTAAAAAGTAATCGTTGTGACACTCTTAAAAATTACCTAAGTGAAATATATATTTATTTATGTGGTGAAAACTATATTCTAAATTAAAAAAGTATAGAAATTAATATTTTTTAAATTTTAAATTAAATCAATTAGATAATCCAACACTAATAACATGTTTGGTATTATAATAATAATTATTTTTTTAAAGTATTTTTTGCTTGAAAATACATTGAAATAATATTTTTTTTATTTTTCAAAATTTATTTTTTACATTATTATATCAAAACTATTTGAAAATACTAAAAACAATTTATTCAATATAAAAAATTAAAACACTTTTATTCTTTTTAAAAATATTTTTAAAACATAAAAATTAAACAAACTCTAAAAATTAAGCTTCAATTACAGTTTCAACAAGAGAAGTAACACTTTGAGATAGGGATGATCATTTCTTATTATGTTTGGTTTTTACCTAAAAAATAACCAAATTAAAATAGGTTTAAATCGACGCGTTTTAGTTCGGTTATTGTAGGACAGAATTGAAACTCAACCGACTCATTCTTGATTTTGTTTGGTTCGATTATGATTTGCTTCTGTTATTTTATATTAAAAATAAAAAACTATATATTTTTTTAATAATTTTTAATGGATTTGATTTCGGTTTGACTCAGTTTTTTCTAATTTAACTTGGTTCAGTTTAGTTTTTTTAGTTTTAGGCTTATTAAACCAATATTGAACCGAACCAGTTATTTTTTAAAATATTATAATTAGTTTAATCAGTTTTTTTAATAATTTAATTATTTTTTTGATATTTAAATATTCTAATTAGGTAAAAAATGAGGTTATGGTTTGTGTAAATAGACAAGGATATTTAACAAGTGGAAGTCTTTTGGCAAATCAATAAGACTCTGGTCTTTTCTGTATTTGACCCTCTATAATCTTGTCTTAAATATGTTATTTAATACAAGGCAGGGTCAAAGATTATCAAACTCTTCAAAACTAAACAAAACAAGACTTGTTCTTTGACCACCAACCATATAATCAACAAGTGTTTGATAATTAGTATCGAGGAGTTTGGCTTAGCGGTGGCAGGAGCCAAACTCTTTTCACTATATATGGATTCGAGTCTTGGCGTGCATGCCTGTCACCTTTGCGGTACTTTATATGCCTACTGGGTTTGCAGGGTATTCAGTGAGCCGTAAGAATTAGTCGTGGTACGCGCAAGCTGGCCCGGACACCCACGTAAATAAAAAAAAAAAAAACCAAGTGCTTGATAATTAAAATTAGTTTCCCCACACAAAAGAAAATAGGATCCAAATTTGAGTCTCAGTGTCTCACCCTTAAGAATTAACATAAACTAATTGTGGACATATCAATTAGCTTCCATGTTCGCTAGCATTTGAACTAGACCGGAAACAAGATATCCTGAGAGTAAAAATTAGAACTTGTAAAGCCATCAAAATGTTCAAGAATTAAAATGTAAAATTGCAAGGTAATTAAATGTTTGTTCGTTATTGCGGTCTCCTGGAAGTTACACCTGTAATTTCTATTATTTTTTGACGTTGTACCATTATGAGAATCTTTGAGCTCAACATTTAGGATTTAGGGCATGAAAACAATCACTATGATTTTGTTAAATGGAGGTCCATGGTTTATGAAAGTAAAAAAAAGAGTAGCAAAAATGGTGTGTTTTTTAGCACATTGCCAAAAAGAACAAGTCATTCTGTAACTTGCAAGCACCTCCCTCTCCAGGCAGCATCATCCTTATAAATATCAAACTTTCCCACGCAAAATCCCATAAAGGACAAAGCTTTCAAGGTCACAGTCACCAACAGAACGATTCTAACAACGAGATCCAGAAATGTTTTTGATAGAATCAAGCCATGGTTGGAATCTTTATTAGCCATTCAATAAATTGGTGGCTTAAGCACTTCCCCGTATAATTCAAAGAAATTATTTCTTGCTTTCACTCTTTTTAACCAACTATCCATACTTGAGTTTGAATCAATTTGTCTATTGCAGCCTTACCCTCTTGGCTATATTGCTTCTAATGAGCTTATCTGAATCTAGATAAGGTAAAGTTCTTTTCTTAAATGTTGCTTCATCTATTTTGTTGGAATTTTGTTATTTGGTTGTGTTTGTGAAATCACCCTAACATTGTTGACAAAATCAACAATGTTTGTCAACAATGTTAGGCATCAATTTGTCAACAATGTTAGGTATAAATTTGGTGCCACCTACCTTGCCCTTGTCTTTTGCATGGATGTTTGCCTATAAATAGGCAATGCATCCAAGCATTATAGACACACCACAAGAGAGAAAGAAGAGAGGGTGAGAAGAGAGTAATCCCACAAAATTGTGAGGTATTTGTGAGATAGTAAGTGAGGTGTTTTCTCCTAATAATAGAGAGATTTTTGTTGTTCTCCTATTATTAGAGAGAAGTTGTATTCCCACATTACTTAGTAAAATCTTTCTATACTTGCCCGTGGACGTAGCCAAATTGGGTGAACCACGTAAATTCTTGTGTGTCATTTCTCATTTTATCTTGTCCCTTACCTTTTATCTTGTCGGGTTTGCATGCCGGTATCCTAACAGTGGTATCAGAGCCTCCTGGTTGGTGTTGTTAATACACAAAAAATTATTCGTGTATACGGTTACTATTCACGTATACGACACTATTCACCTATACGGCACTATTCATCCATACGGTACTGTTCACATACGTTACTGTTGGCGTGTATAGAAAGTCAGTGCGGTGATTAAATACAGTCTAGGAAGTTCTGTCTAAGGAGATTGGGTTTTAAACGGGACCGTTTGTGACCCCTCCAATCTTTCCTGGGAACTTACTTAGTGAAGTATTATTCACACGATACTATTTCTATATACGTTACAGATCTGTGAAACGGTGATAGCTGAATAGATCTTGGTGAATACAATGGCAGCAAAGTATGAGATTGAGAGGTTTAATGGGAGCAATTTCTCATTGTGGAAAATGAGAATCAAGGCAATTTTAAGAAAAGACAATTGCTTGGCAGCAATTGGGGATCGGCCCGCGGAGATCACTGATGATGCAAAATGGAAT
Organism: Populus pruinosa; assembly: GCA_026413675.1. Lineage (NCBI taxonomy): Eukaryota > Viridiplantae > Streptophyta > Magnoliopsida > Malpighiales > Salicaceae > Populus > Populus pruinosa. The sequence continues at coordinate 617,257 of CM048595.1, forward strand.
GAGATGGATGGCAATGCTATTGCTAACATACATTTAGCATTAGCCGATGAAGTATTATCAAGTGTGGCGGAGAAGAAAACAGCTAAGGAGATGTGGGAGACTCTAATAAAACTATACGAGTCCAAGTCTTTGCACAATAAGATTTTCTTAAAGCGGAGACTTTATACCCTTCGAATGGTAGAAACCACATCGGTGACTGACCATATCAACATAATAAGAACTCTATTTTCACAACTCACTACATTGGGTCAACAAATAGAGAAAAATGAACGTGCAGAGCTTCTACTTCAAAGTCTTCCTGATTCGTATGATCAACTCATTATCAACTTGACAAATAATATCCTCTCAGATTATCTAGTCTTTGATGATGTTGCAGCCGCTATCTTGGAAGAAGAAAATAGGCGCAAAAACAAAGGAGACAGAAACAGTTCAAACCAAGCAGAGGCATTATTGGTGTCAAGAGGAAGATCAACGGAGCGTGGCTCTAGTGGGAGTCAAAGGCAGGGGAGGTCCAAATCAAGAAGTAAGAAGGTTGTGAAATGCTACAACTGTGGCAAAAAGAGGCACTTCAAAAAGGATTGTTGGTTTAAAAAGGGTATAGAGAATTCTGCAGAGTCATCAAAATCTCAAGGGTGTGTTGCGAGTACCTCAAAAGATGGAGATGTTTTATATAGTGAAGCAGCGACAATCTCTACAGATACAGAAGAGCTCACTGAGGTCTGGCTAATGGATTCAGGAGCAACATGACATATGACTCCTAATCGAGATTGGTTCCATACATATAAACCTATCTCTAGAGGCAAAGTGTTCATGGGTGATAATCATGCTTTAGAGATTGTCGGCATTGGCACCATCAAATTGAAGATGTATGATGGCTTAATTCGTACTATTTCAGAAGTGCGACATGTGAAAGACTTAAAGAAGAATCTTTTGTCTATAGGACAATTTGATAGTCTTGGCTGTAAGATCCGAACAGACAATGGAATTATGAAAATCATCAAAGGAGCGCTGGTGGTTTTAAAGGCAAGAAAGACAGTTGCAAATGTATTTGCATTAATGGGAGAAACACATCATGAGGTAGAAGCGTCAATCGCATCAGCCAGTTCTACAGAAGAGAAGACGATGATGTGGCATCAAAAACTAGGTCACATGTCAGAAAAAGGTTTAAAGGTTCTCTCTGATCAGAAGTTACTCCCTAGGCTTACAAAGGTTACTTTACCTTTTTGTGAGCACTGTGTTACAAGTAAACAACACAGGTTGAAGTTTGGCACATCAACAACTAAGAGCAAATGCATCTTAGACCTGATTCACTCTGATGTATGGCAAGCACCGGTTATATCCTTGGGAGGAGCAAGATACTTTGTATCATTCATAGATGACTTCTCCAGGAGATGTTGGGTGTATCCAATTAGAAGGAAGGCAGATGTGCTTACAGTCTTTAAAACTTTCAAAGCGCGGGTGGAACTTGAATCTGAAAAGAAGGTCAAGTGTTTGAGGACTGACAATGGAGGAGAATATACCAGTGATGAATTTGATAACTTCTGTCAATATGAAGGTATCAAAAGGCAGTTCACAATGGCATACACTCCACAACAAAATGGAGTGGCAGAGCGGATGAACAGAACTCTATTAGAAAGAACAAGAGCAATGTTGAAGGCTGCAGGTCTAGGAAAGTCATTCTGGGCAGAAGCAGTCAATACCGCCTGTTATGTGATAAATCGATCTCCATCAACCGCAATTGAGTTGAAGACACCGATGGAGATGTGGACTGGAAAACCAGCTGATTATTCTCGATTGCATATATTTGGAAGTCCTGTGTACGTGATGTACAATACACAAGAAGTTAGCAAGCTGGATTCAAAATCCAGAAAATGTGTATTCTTAGGATATGCTGATGGAGTAAAGGGGTATCGCTTGTGGGATCCCACTGCCCACAAGGTAGTGATAAGCATAGATGTCATATTTGCAGAAGGTAAAATGCAAATGGAAGAACATAATAGCATTCTAAAGGAGACTACAGCAGTCCATGTGGAAAATACTCAGAATCATGCTTTTTCTGAAGTTGTACCAGAGCATGAAGAGCAAGAACAATAGAGTCTGAAACTCCTGAAGTTCGGCGGTCGACTCGTGAAAGAAGACCACCGGCTTGGCACTCAGAATATGTTACTGAAAGTAACATTGCATACTGTCTTCTAACAGAGGATGGAGAGCCATCAACTTTCCATGAGGCTATTAAAAGCACATATGTGTCTATGTGGATGACAGCAATGCAAGAGGAGATTGAAGCTCTGTACAAGAATAATACTTGGGATCTTGTTCCGCTACCACAAGGAAGAAAGGCCATTGGCAACAAATAGGTTTACAAGATAAAACGTGATGGCAATGATCAAGTGGAGCGGTATCGTGCAAGATTGGTAGTGAAAGGATATGCTCAGAAAGAAGGAATAAACTTCAATGAGATATTTTCTCTAGTGGTACGACTTACGACAATCAGAGTAGTCTTGGCAATGTGTGCTATATTTGATCTTCACTTGGAGCAGTTAGACGTGAAAACTGCATTTCTTCATGGAGAACTTGAAGAAGAAATTTATATGCTCCAACCAGAGGGTTTTGCTGAAACAGGCAAGGAGAACTTGGTTTGCAGGTTGAACAAATCTCATTACGGTCTCAAACAAGCGCCGAGGTGTTGGTATAAGAGATTTGATTCCTTCATAATTAGCCTTGGGTACAACAGACTCAGTTCAGACCATTGTACGTATTACAAGAGGTTTGAAGAAGATTTCATCATTTTGTTATTGTACGTGGATGACATGTTGGTGATAGGCCCCAACAAAGATCGAGTCCAAGAATTGAAGGCACAGTTGGCTAGGGAATTTGATATGAAGGACTTGGGACCAGCAAACAAGGTTCTAGGGATGCAAATTTACCGAGACAGAAGTAAGAGGAAGATTTGGCTTTCTCAAAAGAATTATTTGAAGAAGATCTTGCGACGCTTTAACATGCAAGATTGTAAGCCAATTTCCACCCCACTTCCTATTAACTTCAAATTATCCTCAAGTATGTCTCCTAGCAATGAAGCAGAGAGGATGGAGATGTCTCGAGTACCGTATGCATCAGCAGTGGGAAGTTTAATGTTTGCCATGATATGTACAAGACCAGACATTGCACAAGCAGTGGGAGCAGTTAGTCGATACATGGCAAATCCTGGTAGAGAGCATTGGAATACTATTAAGAGGATCTTGAGATACATCAAGGGTACCTTAGATGCTGCATTATGTTATGGAGGATCAGAATTTACTATCAAAGGTTATGTTGATTCAGATTTTGCTGGTGACCTTGAGAAAAGGAAGTCTACTACAGGCTATGTGTTCATAATTGCAGGAGGAGCTGTGAGCTGGGTTTCTAAACTTCAGACTGTTGTAGCATTGTCCACAACAGAAGCTGAGTACATGGCAGCTACACAAGCTTGTAAAGAAGCAATATGGATGAAGAAACTTATGGAGGAGCTTGGGCACAAACAAGAGAATATTCTTTTGTATTGTGATAGTCAAAGTGCCTTGCATATTGCAAGGAATCCAGCGTTTCATTCAAGAACAAAACACATAGATGTTCAGTATCACTTTGTTCGCGAAGTGGTGGAAGATGGAAGTGTGGATTTTCAGAAGATTCACACAAAGGAAAACCCAGCAGATGCTTTAACAAAACCGGTTAACACTGATAAGTATATATGGTGCAGATCCTCTTACGGCCTAGCAGAAATGTAAGCAGCATGAAGATGGCAAGTATAGAAAGGATAGAAGAAGCACAAATAATCAAGTGTGAAGACTTGATTAACTCATCAAAGTCTTCAAGTGGGAGAATGTGAAATCACCCTAACATTGTTGACAAAATCAACAATGTTTGTCAACAATGTTAGGCACAAATTTGTCAACAATGTTAGGCATTAATTTGTCAACAATGTTAGGCATAAATTTGGTGCCACCTACCTTGCCCTTGTCTTTTGCATGGATGTTTGCCTATAAATAGGCAATGCATCCAAGCATTATAGACACACCACAAGAGAGAAAGAAGAGAGGGTGAGAAGAGAGTAATCCCACAAAATTGTGAGGTATTTGTGAGATAGTAAGTGAGGTGTTTTCTCCTAATAATAGAGAGATTTTTGTTGTTCTCCTATTATTAGAGAGAAGTTGTATTCCCACATTACTTAGTAAAATCTTTCTATACTTGCCCGTGGACGTAGCCAAATTGGGTGAACCACGTAAATTCTTGTGTGTCATTTCTCATTTTATCTTGTCCCTTACCTTTTATCTTGTCGGGTTTGCATGCCGGTATCTTAACAGTGTTGGAGTTCAAAGTATGGATTTTTATGCATATATTCCTTAGGGAAGAGAAACCCATGTTTTTGTTTGCTAGATCTAAGGTTCTGGTTGGTTGGTTCCTTGGAAACTTGAGGAAACTAGAGAAGGAAAATGAATTTGGAGTGGCACTTGATTATTTTGTTTGGGTGTTTGTAGTCTATATATGATTAGGATGAATGAGAATTTGTTTATGATTATTAGCCTATAAAAAACTAAACATAAGCATAAAGTTTGCAGCTTCATTTTTCTTTTCCTCAGATTCCTAGATTAGATGCAGTCAGGATTATGGAAGTTCATTAGAAATTGAAAACAAAAACTTTCAGACTGTTGACAGTGTTGAAACAATGGTTTAGGGTTTTTGTTTTTCCTTTTTGGTCCTCTATTTTGATGATTGTGTTTCAGCTAGGTGGTGTCTTGTGACCAATTTAGGGACTCCAAGACTAAGTGATGATCTGATGTTTATCAATGCAAGGATCATGATTGAATCTGAATTTTATTGTTTGTTTGAACAATATGAGTGTTTGTCTTCTGTTCTGAAGGTAACGAATTTATGATGGTTCAACCATGGTAACCATCTATCAATAAGGAGTTATTAGCAAGTGCCACACATACCCTGTTGTTAACACGCTTCATGATGCTTCTTTTTGCAAGATTATCCATGTCAATACTTTGACTACTGCCATCTCTCCTAGAATTTTATGTGGTCCTTGTAATAATGTAGAGAATGATTCCACTTTTTCTTGGAAGGGGCCTGGCCAACTTAGAACCCATCATGTATTACAGCGAGTGGCTTCAAATGATGGCTGGTAAGCGTCTGTGAAGCTTGAGGGATTAAGGATTTCTTTAGTTTTTGAATTTGATTGAGCATTCTATGAGTAATGGTTACCTGTAGCAGTGCCGGTCACATGATTCTAATTCACCTGATGATGAGTATGGTTCATCACAAAACATAGAATCAGTTTGTTTAGGCGATACATGAATGTCATGGACCGTGGAGGAGGGGACAACTTAAAAGTATATTGAAAAATCTTCTCTTTATCCATCATTATGTGTGATCTCATTTTGCTGCCATTCCTAAATTACACGTTTGAGTGATGCTTCATGTCAGGAATTCATCAGTGCTGGAGTGAATGCACATGCTGTTGGTTGTGCTGGTGAAGGATTACGCAAGGAACTTACTGCTATTAAGGAATCTGGTGTTGAAATTGAAGCGCAGCAGAATTATGCTAGATGCACCAGTGTGAAGTCCAAGATATTCGCTGAGGATGTAACTTGATCCTTCCTGGTTGGCTAGTTTGACATATGACTGTTATATACTTAGAATTGAGAATGAATCAAACACAATGGCATCAAATTGCATCACTTGCATCTTTCTCTCTGGTTGGGCCATTATAGACCTTAAACTATTTTTTGGTGAATTTTCTGCCCACCACAGTAAGGATCCTTGACATGCACTGTCATTATATATGTGGTTTTTGATGTCGTTACTTTCTGTATTCTGCAGCATTTGTTTGAATTTAAAATAGATAGATCAAGGAAGAAGACACAGAATACTTATTAATGGAATCCATGCCCTCTCTTTCTCTTATTCTGAGATACCAACGGATATCAAAGAATGATCAGTGTCTATTGTTTACAATCTTTATGTTCCCACAAAACTTTTTGCAACCTTGTTTTCCTTTTCTTTTTAGCATTCAGAAAGATTTGTCTATGGCTATTGTGACTCGAAATTATAGTCTTGATGTTGAACAGATAAAACTATCACCAGGATTACGAGTAATTAACACAGCTGATGATGGCCTATGGTGTAGAATCACCAACTTCTTTTTCTGTACTGCAGGTGGATGAGTGCATTCTGTGGTTGAGCATTATATTTATCATTATCTTGTGCACACCACAGCCAACTATATTTTGATGGTCATCTACACCTCCGGTGTCAGATGACAGACAGCTTCAGTGGAAAGGATTTTGTGCAATCATAGCAAATGCTTGCTACATGAGAGGAATGGCATGGTAAGCTGCTTTTAGCACCTCTGTTTGGCTATTATTTAATCTAACAGTCATTGATATCATGAATAAATGAACTTGCTACATGCTTGGTTGTTAGGGTGGAATGAGTAAGATCACACTGTAAAGTTTATATCAAGTGCAGTGAATCTTTTTTCACTATTATTTCAAATCTCCTGTGTTTGAGATTTTAGTCCTGGTCATTTCTCAGTCACATGTGTTCATCATGCCTAATTTACTTCACCTCGCGCTTCATTTTTACTTCTGAGAAAGCATTTGCATTTAAGGTTGCCCGACTGGACTCAACTTCTTCTCTCTCTTGTTTGCCAAAGGCTTCCAGTTAGGACTCTTCAGCTAGAGCAAATGCAATTTCAGGACGTGCTGAGGAGCCATCTGTTGTAGCCAGTCATATGTAATTAGTTTGAGCACACTTGAAGTTAGCAGACTTCGCTATTTTTTTAAGCTAATGACCAGAGATCAAATACTAAACCTTCTGATGAACTCTATCCTGAACCCACTTCCCACTGTTTTTGGTGACTTTCACTTACTGCAGCAACATACAGGCCTCGAATTCTGAATTCTGTTGTGCGATATGTTTTAGGTATTAGTCTGTCGAAGTCACATTTCTTCAGAATTATAGCCCCAAATTCATGCCGAGTAATGATGCAGTGCCTAATCTCTTTCTTACAATTTTGATGCTTGGATTAAGGAATGCATTGTAAGTGAGAGCAAGGAGTGTTAGATTCAGAGAAATCATGTCCTTGAATATGTTTTCTGTTGCTACTGTTTTCTCATCATACTATTTGGGACATTGTTTTGGTTATTGACCTGGCAAGTGCAGGAAGTGAGTCCACAATGGCCAAGAGTCTAACACAAAGAGCTTCATTGTGGAGAAGCATCTTTTCCCTTGATCTCAATGAAGTTTCTGGTTCCAGTTACTCATTATATATTAGTTCAGTTTAATATTTAGCAAATTTCTCAACGATTTTTAAGTAAAAATGTCCATATAAATAATAAAAGTATCATCAGATGTTTGATGTATCTTCAATGGCATGTAAAGCTGGAAGCATTTAGCCAGAGATTTTCAGATATTGTTTGGTAATCAGCCGTTGAAAATAATTTTGCAAGCAATGGCACCATATAGAGCAGTTCAAGAAGGCCTAAGGGTTGCCATGCACATACAGTTGTTCTGTCTTTAGCTTTTAGTCCTCTTCTGTAACAAAAACCAAAAACTAAAAGAGAAGTAGAGGAACTACATCTCCTCTCCTTCACTCCTTACTAGCCAAAAGATATCCACAATCTGTCATAATCAAAGTAGAGTGTGGATGGGGAAAAAATAAATGCAGCATGGAGTTTGTTAACACCAGGCACAATAACAGAGCCAGTGAGGCAGTCTCTTGTGCACTAATCCCGGCCATTATAGTACAAGAGAGTAGTTGAAAAAGAAATGGAAAATGCAGAAGATGATTTCCTTCTCAATTAATTAACACAGCTGTTTATGACTTTGAGCAGACAATTTTCTTTAGCTGTTAATTTACTAACTTACCGCTTATACGTCTCTCTTGCTTGCTGGATTCTCCTGAGGAATAAAATCCACAGCAGCAGAAGGAAGGGAGAATCCAGTATTACTGCCACCATCTTTAGCTACTGAAATGAGAGATATCTCAACTAGCTTTCCAGATGGTGCTTTTCGATAGCAAACCATCCTTGCTTGGAACAGAAATAGTTTTATTAAACGATCTAATTTCCACGGAATCCCTTAAAACCTCCGCGGAGCCTTTCTGCTAGTTTTCTGGCTTCATCAAACCTTCCTAAATGCAACTACAATGAGACATATTCACAAGCAAGATCCTCCTCAAAAAGCAAATCATCTATGATTAGGCACATTATCAGAAAAGCATTCAGATTATATGCCTACATTTCAACTTCTGAAAGCAATGACTCAAATACTTGTCAGATATCAGAATTTCACTTCGCCATAAAAATCAGTCCTGATTTGCCTTTTGAAACCTTAGGAAGCATCAGCATCTCCCACGCATGCTTCTGAATGTGTCAAGTGTGTTGTTTCCAGCATCTCCTATAGCCTCTTTCTCAAGCCAAGACTACAAGGGAGAGCTTCAACAGCTACACTGTAGATTGTTTGAAGTTTTCTCAAATGTTTATCACAAATCCCTTTCTTTTCTGACTCCATAATATCGACGTTTGACCCATCATCATTTCCCTTTTTTATCACCAAGAAACATATGATAATCTTGAAAAACATTTTCATTCTCCCCTCCAAGCGCAACCGTCTGCGCCTTTAACTTGTTAAGGTATGCCAGTTCCATCTGAAGATTCTAAACTCAAAGAGCCTTTGACCGTGGACAAACCCTCAAAGGCTCAAAACCATTCTGCATAAGAGCAGCAGCAGCCGCATCATTCAAGTTATGATCCGATTCCCCAGCTGAAGCATAAATCCAAACTCCAGGCACCTTTTCAACCCACAGATGAGAAACAAAGAGAGATGATTTCACTGAAAAATGAATAATCCTTCCTCCACCAATGATAACAATCTCCAATTGTACCTAACAAAAACGACAAAATCACCTCCAAAGTTACCCAGAGAGACAAACAAGAGAAAAATCAAAAGGGTGTTACTGATTCCATGAGACAACATTAATTATTTGAGGCAACCCCTAAAAAGATCAACAATTAATCCTAAGATAACAAACAACTAAACATCCCAGATAACAAAACAATATAAATACTAAAAAGGGTATCCTTAATTCTCCAAAACAACATTAATCAACACACACATTCTCACTAACCAAAGCAATCAACCACACCATTACAGTCCAAAAACAGGAAAAAAAATATTGTACTGATTAATATTAATAACACTACTGATTGAGTTTACATTATTATCTACACCTTTAGTTCTATTTGCTAATTATTAGTTGACCAAATATCTACCAATTAGATAATTACATTACCAGGTGAATAATAAAAGATTATTAATTTGCCAATTATACCGTTAATTGTATGATTATCATACTACTTCATACCGATTATATAATTGGTTGTCCAATACTTCTAATTGGCTCATCACCTTAGAAATAGAGATTAATAACATCACTAATTTGTTAATCAAACATCCTCAAGGGCTCGGTTTAATGACCAGGTTGTGTGCTTTCTCTCTTGACTTTCTGAATTCGAATCTAGGAACCAGCATCCACAGGAGTACTATCATTTGACATGTAAGCTAGCCCGAGAATATGATGTCCTGTTTGTTACTTGTTTTGATTCCTCTCTACCTTCATTTTGGTCATCTTCCAGTAATTTCAAAGGGCTTGCAACCCAGTCAACTCTAATGTTCTAGCTTCTAGGACTGTTAACTTTATGAGGAAGCGGTAGAGGCTCCATTGGTTGTGTTACTCACTTGTCATTAATGAAAGAAATTGATTTTTATATTTTGGAAATGAAAGGATATTATAGTTTTTTCATTAATAGGTATCGTGAGGATGCCGGTGATCAAAGCCTTAGGTGATTCCTTTTGTGGGACTAAATTATGACAGCACCATATTGTATCTGCATCTCTAGCAAAAAGAGAGACAAACGGGGTTTGCATGATTAAAATCTGGGATTTCTTTGAACACTTTAGCTTGGCTTTAATGGAATGGACATGGCTGATACACATCATATCTCATTTGTCCACTAAAAAATGGCACTACATGCTGCATTTATCTTATGCTGCACTTCCATGTTGCTAGCTATATGATTTTTATAATCTTCTCTGAGTATTGGTTTGGTAAAGCAGTCAAAAACGTCTTTCTTGCTATAAACCTAAACATATTCTCAGTGTTTCTAGGTGAATCGAGCTCACAGATGGTGGCTTGCAACAAAGTTTATCAAAAGTGTCAGTCTTTCTAGTATCTAAATATATATATTCCATCGCCTAGTGTCTCTTATATGTTTATGTTTCCAAATCTTGGGATTTGAATCCTCACCAATGTGGTGTGCTTGGTTGCATACCTGACCTTCTCTACCGTATAGCGTGGTTAAGCTTGTGAAACTTGTGGTAGAAACTACAGTTATCTTCGGTCTTCATTTTTGCAGAATAAATAGAAAATAGTAGAAGCATGGACCTCTGCCTCTGATCAGGACCCTTCTTATTGAGATATTATTGGAGATTTAATAGAAGATAGTAGAAGCATGGTCCCTCGATTTTTTTAGAACTCAATTGTAGTTTAAAATTTTATTTTTCTTATTTTTAATTAGTTCATAATTTGAGAGAGGAAAGAAAAAATAACCTTATTCTTATAGTTTAAAGACAAGGTTTTGGTTAATATTGATTATAACCATAAAAAATATAAATTTATTCTAAATATTTTTTTTATCTAAACTTTACATGTGCTGATAGGTCTAAGTTTATAAATGATTTTAGTTTTAGATGGATTTTCGTTAATTTTTTTGCAGTTTTTAGATTGTTTAAGACTATATATAGATTTATGTGTTTAGGATATTTTATATGTATTTCAGGGTAATTTATTTTAGTTGTATAAATAATTTTTAGTTTATTTAATTAATGCATGCATAAAATTTTAAATTCATAATTAAGAATTTTTATGTTAAAAAACACTTTTAAGATGTTGTCATTATATTTATTTTTTTATTTAAAAAATATTATCTGACTCAAAATAAAATACAGCTCAAATAGCTAGTAATTTCTGAATGACATGGGTATGCATGTGTAATTAACTTCTTTTTTTCTATTTATTATAATGCTTGCCAACTATTATCATGGGCTTCTTTTTTTCCATCCTATATGTTTACCCAATGTTGGACATATCAGATTGACTATATACATCCACGACAAGGGTTAATGTTCGAACAATTCCCGCATTGATTGAAAAATTAAACTGTAGGAAATTGTTTAGGATAGCATTTATCAATATTGCAACGAATTTCCTTCTTTAATTTGGCAGGGAACATGGTGTGAGAGCTTCTGGAAGTGAAGAATATTTTTAAGCACTGGAGTCCACTATGAAATTTAAAAATATATACTAGTACATAATTTTTTTATTAGAATGAAATTGTGAAGGGCTGCTAAAGTGGGAGTGGTTAGTTTCCCACTGAAAATATTAATAACAGAAAAAATCTTTCAAAATTATTCTAAAAAGAAAAATCCTCGAAAACAAATAATTGACATGATAATCTTGGTGTCTTTCTGTGTACCTTCTGTTCTTCCTCAAGAATTTGCTCATTAATATTCTTACTGTTACTTGTTATTTGATGTTTGCACTTTGCCAGGCTTATACATCAGGCGATCAATCCACTTGCTAGCCACCATATATATATATATACCAGCTACAGGAACAACAAGAGGCATGCTTATTTCTCACAGCACTGTGTGGAATGATATTGGCGATTGTCCAAGAGTTTGCTAGGGTTCCAAACTCATACTGTATACTTGTTTAAGTTCTTTAAAAGTGAAATGACAGAGAGGATTCCATTTAGATTACAAGAATGATACCACGTTTTTTCTTACTTAAATATAATTTGGTTGTTTAAGCTTCTCTCCCTATCAAAGATAATTGAAACAATATACGATCACCTAATCCACCATCTCTGGCTAATTATAATGATGTTAGTTATTTGGTATTGCAGTACACATTAATTTAATTTCTTAAATATTTTCAATAATTTTAATATATTAATATAAAAAGTAAAAAAATCTAAAAAATATATCATTTTCAATAAAAAAAATACTTTTACATAAACATCTTAGAGCTCAACATCAAACACATCAAGACACTAAGCTGCATGTACTCTCGCCAATTATTTGGGTATTGATTAGGAAATGTTCCATTTTCTTCACTTCTAGAAAAGTCTCTTGGCGGCTATAGTTGACGACGCTATAAACAGCCGAGACTTTTCTTGACTCGGGTGCTTTGCTTATTTCTTTGGTGTCATGTCCATTGCACTTGGTTTCCTTTGAAATACAGTATTGTTTGTTGGGGAAATAATTCCAAAAGAGGAAATGTAAGCATGGGCCATTGTTTGCTAAATGATTATGGTGGCAGAGTGGCTACAAACTCATATAAATAGAAGAGACTAGAGAGGGAGTCAAGCAAGTTGGCTTATGTTTCGTGAGGAATCATGGGAATCTCTAGTAAATTCTTGTACCTGGCTCTTTTTGTCTTGAGCATTGCTAGTGCTTTGAATGGCATTGATTATGGAGGTGATATGGGTGATGAAAGCAACTATGGTGGCCGAAGTGGATGGAAGTCTGACAACGATGATAACAGTGATAATTGCTATAAAAATTGGCGAAGTTGTGTAAGCTTTTTCGGGAATGGTAGAGATTTTAGCACCCAAGGTAAAGGGGGTAGTCATGGTAGTGGTGGTGATAGTGGTGGAGGAGGAGGAGGAGGAGGAGGAGGAGGTGGAGGTGGAGGTGGAGGTGGAGGTGGTGGACGTCATGGAGATGAAGGAGGTGGACATGGAGAAGGGTATGGGGCTGGGGCAGGTGGTGGTGATGCTAGTGTAGGAGGAGGAGGCGGCGGCGGAGATGGTGGAGGTGGTGGAGGTGCAAGTGGTGGGTTTGGTCATGGTAAAGGCTATGGATTTGGGGCTGGTGTTGGCGAAAATGGTGGTGCCGGTGGAGGAGGAGGAGGAGGAGGAGGAGAGGGTGGCGGTGGAGGAAAAATGGTCAGTGGAGGATTTGGTCATGGAAGTGGATATGGTGCTGGAGAGGGTATTGGAGGTGGAGGTAATGCAAGTGGTGATATTGGTGGTGGTGGTGGTGGGGGAGGAGGGGGAGGAGGGGCAAGAGGTTCAAGCCAAGGGTATGGTCATGGAAGTGGTTTTGGAGTGGGTGGTGGTGTAGGAGAAGGGGAAGTAGGTGGGGGTGGTGGTGGAGGGGGAGGAGGTGGTGGTGGGGGAGGAGGGGCAAGAGGTTCAAGCCAAGGGTATGGTCATGGAAGTGGTTTTGGAGGGGGTGGGGGTGTAGGAAAAGGGGTAGTAGGTGGGGGTGGGGGTGGGGGTGGTGGGAGTGGTTCTAGTGGTGGGTATGGTCATGGTAGTGGCTTTGGAGCAGGTGGTGGTGTCAGTGGCAATAGAGGAGGAGGAGGCGGGGGTGGCGGGGGTGGTGGTGGTGGAGGAGGAGGAGAGGGAGGTGATAGTAATGGTAATGGTAATGGTAATGGTGAAGGATTTGGACATGGTGAAGGTAGTGGTTTTGGAGTTGGTGGGGGCAAAGCAGCGCCTACAGGACAAGGTGGTTACAAGGGTCATAATAGCAACAATGGCGTTGGCATTGGATTTGGATTTGGCATTGGCTTTGGGTTTGGTATAGGAAATGTTGAAGGTAACGATTCAAACGATAGTGATAATGGCAATCCTTAAACCGTACGTACATGATTGGTTGGCCCTCGAAATTCAGTGTGAACAGAGCAGCAAGCTTGGGATAATTCTTTATAGCAATGCTCTAAATTAACGGATATAAAATGCTCATCACTCTCATATCATTTAGATGTCTTCTCCATTTCATCACCGGAATAAAAGTTCCATTTTCTCAAGCTAGCAAGCTCGTGTTAGTGTCTTTGAGAGATTGCTTTGTCAATGGCTATAAACAAGCTAGAAGCAATGTTCTAGTTTCCTCGACTGGTCATGATGACATGAACATATATTGGTTGTTGTGACACAAATTGTCACAGAGCTAGCATTTGCACTTCTCATCAAGCTTGAAACTTTAATGCTTAGAAATTCACGTAGTGGAAATATAGTATCTAAGTAGGATGAAGATCCTAAATATAGTATCTTACATTGCGTTTTATTTCATATTTTTATTTATGCCCCTTTAAATAAATATATATTAGTAATCAAATACTAATTTAAAATCAAGTTTTATGCTAAAGATGTCTCTACTCAATCACAAACTAAATTCATAAAAATATTTTTATTTTTAATGACTCCAATATATAAAAAAAAAAATCTCTTTTTCCCATAGTAATTGTATCCCGTGGAAGTTCGAATCTTGGATAAACATGCAAAGAGAGAACCTATTCGGGGTTGGGCAAAAAAAAAAAAAAAAACTATTTTGGCAAAGTGCATCTAAACCCTTCAACTATTATACAAATCTCGATCAGGTCCCCATCTACAAGAAGATTCAAATATTCAATTTGACAACTAATCCATCATATTCATAAACTGTAAACCTTTCAAGTAGTTTATATACATTTATCTCTGCCGTCAATAGAAAGAGATCATCTTGCTTATGATCAACACAACAAATTCTCTTGTAGAAATCCTAGCTACCATTAATTAATGTTGGTAAGTTATATATTCATTAAATTTAAGACGAAGCTATACAAGATTTTTCTTTATTCTTGCGATGAGGTCCAGTATCAATCTCGAAATTCCGGTGACTTTTGCCTCTTGAAACCTGTACTAGCTTTTAAATAATAGCTTTTAAATACAAAACTGAATGTATAATTAAAATGTTTAAGCTCTTAAATTAAAAATAGGGTTCGTGTAACATATTTAATTTCTAACATATGAAAGCATCAAATACAACATTTTCTCATCCAAACAAATACATCCAACTATGATAATTTACTTCATAATAATATTTATTGTAGAAGCTAATCAAATACAACTTGAGTGAAAAATAACAATAAAATAAAATAAAATCCCACAACATTTGAATTGGTTTCATTTTAGGGATTAAACAACCTAATTTCGAGGATCAATCCTTGGAAGGAAGAAATCACGTTAATTAAATAGGAGAAATTGTGCTTATAAAATTGTTACCAGGCACGCTATTTATCGAAAATCATCAATAATTAACCAGTTCAGCAAGATTTTATTATTTCAGTGCTCCTACTCAAGGCAACGCACCTCCAAACCCTCCTCCAGCTCCGCCACCGTATCCACCACCAATCCCACCACCTAAAGGATCATCTCTTCCACTGTCACCACTGCCGCTGCCGCCACCAAATCCTCCAATTCCAGACCCCAATCCACCTCCAGCTCCAGCTCCAGCTCCACCTCCAAAGCCAAACCCTCCACCATTTTCATCACCACCACCACCTCCTCCTCCCCCTCCTCCACCACCAAGCCCTCCCAGTCCAGCTCCCCCACCCAAACCAGCACCAGCACCACTACCAAATCCAGAACCAAAGTCATAACCAGGAAAGTAATCAAAGTAGAACGTCTTACCCTCATGAAATGCATCCTTTTTGCCCATTGCTACCTTCCTAGCATCAGTGCCAAAAACAAGTGCAAGAAACAATACCAAAATAAGCCTCGTAGCATCATTGAAGAATTACTGTAACTATAGCTTGCAATACTACTCTACCATAGCCAAACCAGGAGAGAATTTATAGCGATAAAATCTCAATAATTATAGTCGATGAAAACAATGGTGCAGTTGAGAATTAATGTTACAAATTCTACTCACCCAATCATCTTTTCTCGCTGCTTACAGAGTTAATTAATAGTCATCTGCCTCTAGTGAAAAACTGGCCCTCTCAGCACCGCTCCATACAAGTGTCCATGATTGATTAACCCAGCTAGCTAGATAGCTAGCAATAGAATTCAACTTTTGCTACTCTATATATTATCATTTATCAATAGCATTCATTTATTTTTTTAACAACCTGAATATTTTTGTGTATTAACTGAAATTTTTTTTTTTTTTAATTTTAGTAAGGTAATTATGCGATGCATTTACAACGGATTAGTTTTTGCTCGGTAGCTACCTCCTTAAATTTGAACAAGATAACATGAGAAGCTATTCAAATTTTCTGCTAAAAAATTAACAAGTATAAACAAAATATCGATATAAATTTTTTATTAATAGATTACAATGAACTTCACCAAAATTCTTCATTGTATTCATAACATGATAGAAATATTATCTATGTATATACTAATGAAATTACAATAAAAAAATAAATTAAAAAAATAAATGATATAATGGCATGTTATTTATATAGATAAAATTACTAATAAAATAAACTTGTCAGTGAAATCAATTTGTAATATCATACGTAATATTTAACTTATGACTTGATAAGTAACCCTCATCCTTTCCCTCCCTCTCCTTCATTTCTTCTTCTTTTTCATTTTTTTTCTGCAAATAACAACAAATCATCCTTTGTTTTATCACAAATCAAACTTTCATTAACACAAATTCGGTCACCCCAACACTCAGTTTGTCAGCATCTCTGTTCTAATTCATTTTTTTAGAATTTTCCACATCAAACAAGTAAAACTACTCATGTCTTGTTTAAACTTAATTTTAAATGTTAATTTTTATTGTATATTTTTGTAGCATATTTAGTTTGTTTGTGTATTTACTTGTTTTATAGCTTTTTTCTATAGAAATTTATTGCGTGAATTTGTGATGAAACTCTTTTGCCTGGGATACTAAAAAATTGACATGTTTCTAAATTTATGCATGTAGTAATACTTTAAATATGTAGAGTTGATCGAGTACAGAACATGTAGGAATATTTGCTATAAACCCAGAATTAAAAGTGGAAAAACTCTTGTCACATATATAAAACTTAAATATTTTTTAATCAATCCTAGACTACAAAAGTTATTAATGTCTTTAAAGAATGTTGATCACATGACTTCATTCACTTGATGTTGTTGATAGAGTCATGGTGCATATATCCTATGGTAAAGCTTGAAAACATTTTAATATAGTCCATCCTTAATTTTCAATGGAATCAAGGAATGTTTGTTTTAGGTTATGTATAGATAGATTCAATCTATTCAAGTCATTTGCACTCTTTATTCTTGCTAAATACTCATGATTTATAACTTTTCACTGAAAATGTTTTTATTTCTGGTCATACCTGATTCTAATAGTCCGAGTTAAAATATAGATATTTGTCTTTAACTATTGATTAATGAGTTGAAGCAATTATGATCATATGTAACTCTGACTTATCATGTTTCGAATAAACAAAATTTTCAACTAAAGACAGCTGTGATGTGGACTACTAATGATTTTTCAGCGTATAAAATGGTTTATGATTAAATCACATATGAAAAACTAGTATGTTCATACTGTATGGAAAATAACAATGTCTTTTTAGAAAATGGTGGCAAAATGTCTTTTTCTAATTACCATTAGCAATTCATATTAATAGATTATAAGTACAAAAAGAATTTTTTTGTGTTGGTAAAGTCAAAAAGGATGTTGCATTGCCGATACTATTGAGTAAATAATTGTATGATGTGGTCTTGTAGTATGATAATATTGTGTTTGGTTTTCAATCTAGTAAGCAAATTTATTTAATTTTGGTGTGATTCACAATTGGGTAAAATAAAATATTTTTTTTAGAGCTTCCTTAATAGATGACTAATCTATCCCGTGATAAACTTGATGTCATACACATTAAAAAGAACATTCTTGAAAACATTAACACGACTATAAATATGAAAGGAAAGACAAATGATAACATGAAAGCTAGAATGAATATACATTCTCCACTCATAAATACATACAAAATTACTGACAAAATAACTCCATCAAAAAATTTCAAAGAGTTGGAAAAAAACTCCACTCTCATACCACTAAGAATCACTAATAGAATAACTCCATCATTAAAATTTGAAGAGTTGAAAAAAAATTACTCTTCCATGTAATTGAAAATCACATATAGAATCACCGACGGATTGAAATTGTGTTAGTGATATTTTGGGGGTTCTAAAAATGTTCAATTTAATTGAAATTTTAATTTTTAATCATTTAAAAAATTTAGGATAAAATTCAAAAATTAATAAAAAAATTTATTTTCTATTTGTGATTCTGTAAGTAAAAAAACCTCTAATTCAAAGACCAGATCCCTAACTTTCTTCAAACTTATTTTCTCTTCTTCTCTCATTCTTATTCTCTATAACATTTGCTCTTCCTCCCTCTCCCTACATTTTCTTCTTCTTATTCTCTCTTCCTCTTTATTATCAACACCTTCTTCTTTATCTTTCTATTATTTCTTCTTCTTTTTTGTTATTCTTCTTCTTCTTTTTCTCTCAATTTCTCTCCTCTCTTTCCTTTTTTTTTTTTATCATTTTCCAACAATTAACACACCTTCAGCAACTCATAAACCTTCGACAAGCTTTTGAGAACTTTTCAAAAATATTTTTTTATTTTATTAAGTTGTTTCAAATATATATATTAGGGGTTTTAGGTTTTTTCAATTTAATTTATTTGTTTAAGATATTAGGGGTTTAAATGTTTTATGTTGGATGTATTAGAATGTTGGAATTGTATATTTTTGGCTAAATTAGGTAAAATGGTGATAGTCTTAATGTTTTAAGGATGTAAAGATACTTAAATGTGATTATCATGATTTTAAATTGGTATTATTGTGTAAATTATAAGTTGATATGTTTCTGGAAAGTTTTGTATATATGTGTTTAAGTAAAAGATGGTTAATTAAAAACACATTAAATGTTTAAGATAACATGGGAAGGTGAACATATGGAAATTCAAGACCTTGATATGTATATGTTTACAACCAAATAAAAATGTGAGTTTTATGATGATTGGTCAAATTGATAGATTAGAGAAATTTGTTGTTCTTCTGCACATGATAGGAATAAAGAGTAGTCATAAATAAAATCAATTGATTTATGACAATATAATATTAATGTGTATTTACAAGCAAACAAATTTTGGATAGTCTTTTATATAGTGATGGTGCTACCTATTATTTTAAGATATGAATGTTATTATATTTTTCAATTATTTAATTTGTCTAGATGTCTAGAAGAAAATAATTAGCATGTTGTCCAGACAAGATTGTTGTTAGTTCTTTCACCAACGCTTCTAATTATTGCGAGTTATTAAGTGTCAACTGTGAACAAACACTTAAGATAGGAGTAGCCACTCTCAACACATGTTCCTCGATTACGATACCGCCATTTCAGAAGAGGTTCCTTTAAAGCCAAGACTATTTCCTAGAAAGCATCTTGCTTATTGAAAGTCTGGCCATTCGATGTAAGTTTTTTTTCATGCACTACTAAAAAATAAAGAACAATTAATAATTGTATTTGAACTTGTAAATTTATAATAAATATTTTATTTTAAATTTAATTTAATTTTCTTTAACTATTTTCTGTTTTTGTTTAATAAATTTTAAAAAATATATATTTTTAAAAATATTACTGATGGTCTTTCTGATAGACTAAGTCTATTGGTATATCTTAGAGAATTAAAAAATAATCATAACAAATACCATTGTGTCACTATTTAATCACCAATGATTTTATTTTATCGATAATATTAAGAAATCTCATTGTTAGCATTAATGATGGGTTTTTTTTTGTGTGATATATGAAAGTCACCGATGATAATATCAACTAATCAAAGTGAGTAATTTTTTTTGTTTAGTGCCTTTTGTTCATTTGTAAATCTGTTGTTAGTTTTATTACCGATGAACTCATTGATAAATCATAAACAATAGTTTTTTTGATGAAATTTTTCCATCTATAAGCTTGCCAGTAAAAGTCATGCTGATGGACTCACTTTTTAACCACCAATGAAATATTTTGCTTATAAGTTGAAAAAATTTGATAGTTCTTTTTTTGTAAATTAATGGTCGGTGAAACTTAATAAAAAGAAAAACATCTATGTGATGTGGTCAATGTTAAAATTGTTAGGCTAATATAAATTTATTTTAAAGTTTTTTATTTAAAATTATTTTTAATATGTTATAAGTTTTATAATAACTAAATAATTAAAAGTTTAAATTTCATTATCTTTATTTTTTTAATAAAATTAAATATAAGTTAGTTATAAATGCATGGACGTCTTAAGTTTAAAAGATAAAATTATTTTTGAGCAACAATTAAAATTTTGCATGGATGAGAAAAACACAGTAGTAACAAGTATCATTGTGTGCATGTTTAGTATTATGGTGCAATATACTTTTTAAAAATATTTTTCACTTAAAAATATATTAAAATAATTTTTATATTATTTTTTTACATTATTACATAAAAAATACTAAAAAACATTAATTTAAACTTTTTTTAGGTGTATATAACCAGGTCCTATATATGTATTTTTCTTTTTTATATTTAGAATCTACTAGATGGCATACCAGCATGCTGCAGTAGGCTAATAGAGTAAATGTGCTTAATAGTGTTATAATTTCATACCAGCACTAGATAAATAATAAAAACTAAAGATGTGATGAAACCAATATTTCATGAGAAAAAAATTTGTGTGATGATAAAAAAAACTTAGAGGCTGAATAGAATGAGTTATAGCAATTCATAGTATTTTATGAGAAAAGCTATAGTACTTTTCCCGCATGATTTCACTTTTTGCTATATAATTTAGTTTTTTTGTTAATAAAAAAAAACATCACAAAATTAAATTCTCAACCAGCTGAATATTAAAAAAAATCAAAAAAGTTAATTTTAGAAAAAATCAAAACAAAAAATAAAACCATGTAGAAAAACATTGTAGCAAATCATAATGTTTTATGAGAAAAACTACAGTTACAATTTTCAACCAGCTGAATATTAAAAAAAAAATCAACAAAGATAATTTTAGAAAAAATCAAAACAAAAAATAAAACCATGTAGAGAAACATTGTAGCAAATTATAATGTTTTATGAGAAAAACTACAACTATAATTATCAACTAGCTCAATATAAAAAAAAAATCAACAATTAAATTTTTTTTAAAAATCATTAAAAACAATATCATAAAAAACAAAAAAAATGTGGAAACACTATAGCAATCCACAGTGTTTTAAAGAAAAAAGACTATAAAGCTAAATTCTTAACTTACTCAACATTTAAAAAATATAATTGACAAAGATAATTAAAAAAAATAAAATCATAAAAAATCAAAACAAAAAAAAAACAATTTAATGAAATACGGTAGCAATTGATAATGTTTTGTGAAGAAAGTTATAGTTGTAATTTTCAACCTGTTCAATATAAAAAAAATCGACAAAGATAATTTTAAAAAAATTATAAAAAAAAACTATGTGAGAAGCACTATAGCAATTTACAGTGTTTTAAATAAAAAAATTACAAAGTTAAACTCTCAATTAACTCAATATTAAAAAAATAAAATTGACAAAGATAATTTTAGAAAAACATCATTAAAAAAAACCATGTTGGGGAAAAACTATAGAAATCTATAATATTTCAAAGAAAAAACTATAAAATTAAATTCTCAACTAGTTCAATATTAAAACAATAAAATCGACAAAGATAATTTAAAAAATTCATTAAAAAATAAATCTTAAAAAAAATGATGAAAAAACGTAAGAATCCATAATATTTTTAAAAACGTTACAAAGCTAAATTTTGAACCAGTCAATATTAAAAAATAAAATTAACAAGATAAATTTAAAAAAATTCATCATAAAAATAATTATTATAAAAAAATAAAAATAAAAATAATGTAAAATATATTGTAATAATCTATAACCCATGTTTTATTGTTTTGTTAACTGGTATGAAGGAATGGGTTTGTTCATCATGGTTATAAGAACACGAAATGACCCTGTTGCAATAAACAGCCGACAAATAAATTCATATAACTGGCGCCGACACTTTGGTTTTTGCACAGAAAAAAAGATTCCTTCCAATTTCCATGTCTTTATACCATATAAAGTGTATGCTAAATTTGCTTGCATGTAAATTCCCTTTTCTTATAAGAAAATTTAGCTTCTGTTTAGTAAAGCATGAAAATTATTTTTTCAAAATATTTTTCTGTAAATTTGATTTTTGGATTCCTTTTGAATTTTTAAATATTTATATAAAATCATAAAAAAAATATTTTAAAAAATAAAATCTATATATTGATTTTTTTTATAAAAAAATTCAAACTCAGCTTGAATTAAAACACCCTAACTCCAGTATAAATTGACTTTTCATTTTCATTTTCATTTTCATTTTCATTTTCATATTTCCCGGGACAATAAAAATATGTTAAGATTTATAATTCATTCTTTTTATGCCTTGTTATTTAGTTATTCTACAAGAATAATTAAACTGCCATTTCCTTTTTCCGTCGTAATTTCATTCGAAATTGCAACATAAAATATATACGAGAATTAATATATAGTTAAGAATGGAAGTTTGTACTAGAAAGTCTCATACACAAATCTAGAAAGGATACATATATACATATATATATCTTATTGTGTAGAACTTCGTATGTGTTGAAAAAAGAAGTGCTTAATTATGAGGCTATTTTCTCAATTGAAGCACATTCAATGCAAAGTCTAACTTTTAGGCTCTCATCCATGTTCTTTTATGATCAATAATTAGCTAAAAGTACTAAATTGATCTTATCAGTCTATATTAGAATCACAGAGTTGAGGCTATTAATTTCCTCGAGTTGCTGCATCAATGGGAGTAAACTATAGGAACTTACAGCAATGATCAAGCTGAAAGACTTTTCTAAAGGTTCCAAACAGTTAGCTTCATAATGTGTATGTCTTCAAGCAAGGGTGAGCTCAAGAGAAACATCATTCACATCTGAACTATCGTTTGCTTTGCCCAGCTTCAAAAAAGACTCGGAAACTTTTGATTTTAGGGATAAAGTCATCCTGTCACCATCTATTCTCTGTGCAATCTCGTCTAATTCTTCTAAACTTTGATTACTTTTATTGCAACCTGCGGCCCCTGCCGACGTCTTATCTTGGTCATTTGTCTCCTGAAATATATATCAAATGGCATGTGCTCAGAACTATGAATTAATAATTTTCTAGATGTCCAACTTCTTTTTTTTCTTTATTTGATGTCAAGATTGGTTTCATGCAAATTTAACAAAGAAAGCATTCAAACAGGAAACCTCTTAAGAAATGGGCAAGCGTAAAAAACGTGTGAGAACCAGTTGAGCTACAAGTTTATTTGTCGTACTGGGTTTAATGTCATAAACATGTCGAAATATATCAGTACTTGACAAGAAGTAGAGAGTTTACTGTGCCATTGCAGCTCTTGAGTAGATCCTTGAAGATAATGTAATTATCAGGTTTCTGCTCCCACTCCTTGCTTGTTTTTTCTTCATGTAAGAATGGTTCATTCACTTTCTTTCCAATCCACAGCCCTTCCCTGCAAAGATATCCGCATATAGCCACAAATGGTTATTTTGATTCTTATTAATTCTGACCAAAAGGAAAAATCATTACAAAACAACAAGATGACAAAGAAAATAATGTAATGAGTAGAAAAGGAAGAGAATAACACCTCATCTCATAAGTGAAAATTTTGACTACCACTAAAAGTAATATTCTTTCTCCTTAACTGATTGTGATGGTCAATTGGGACTTGAATCACTCAACATAATTTACTTTCCTACTTCATTCCATTCAAATTGTGAGCACGATTTAATATAGCTTTTGGTTATATATATATATAAAGACAGCAGATATAAAAAATCATTAGAGCTATCATACTATAAACCCACAAAAAATTCAAAACAATATCACAACATGAAACAATTAGATATATACAAGCCACAAAATCACGTATTCTCCCCGCACCTTGTTTTGCAAAGTTACGAGCCATATACTTCCAACTTCGTTCTTCAACAAAAACATGCTGCTATCTTTTTTTTTAATATATCTTGACTCTTTTATTATAAGATACTAACTAATAATCTGTATAATTATTGGAACTATGTTATGGAGAAATAACATAGTTATTGACCAATATTATCTGTATTTTTTATGTATTCAGATAATTATTAATAATTGAATAAATGTACTCCCATTATTAATTAGTATAATTATTGGAACTATGGTATGGAGAAAAAGATTGAAATTTATGAACCTTTGAGATGTCAAGAAGCTAGCATTTCTTAGGGCAAACCCATTAGCAGGATTGTGAGCTCCACGGCCTTGATGGAGAAGTGCATTGTTATTGACCAATCGCTTGCCATTTAACTGACGATTCTGTTGGCAGCACATTGTATGCGTCAAATAATTTGAATGATGAATCTCAGGCTCCTTACCATTCTTCTTTGCTTCCATAGCCGCTTCTGCACCAAGGAATCATACATGAGGCTAAAAGAATGATAGTAATAGGATGAAAAGATGTGGAAAGCAATGCATCTTGTTGTTAAATAATTATCTCAACTAAAATTGTTATATTTTTTTTATATTGAGATTTAATTAGAAACTTTATTAATCAAGTTAATTCGGCATCATGTAAAAAACTCATTTTGATTTAAGAACTTAATTGTTAAAGTAATTTTTTTAAAAAAATTATTCTATATTAAATTACTGACCCCTTTTAAATGAAGAAAATGAATTTCTTTATCATGGAGTTGCTCTTTTTGTTTACAGAACAAGTCGAAAAAAGGGTCCAAAATAAGCTACTGAATATGGTAGCCAAGCATGATACCCTTGTCTAATCACTGTTGCAGCTTTACTATAATTCTTCTTTTAGATGATAACTCTCTGACATGGAGCACAAAGGGTACAAAAATTATTTTCAGAACAAAGGGAAAATAATTAACTGACATGGTGACCATTGCCTTCCTGAATGACACTGTCACAACCTATTTGAGTTTTCAGCCGGAGTTATTACCTTGTCTGTGTTGCCAGAATTAATAGCTAATAATACATTTGTTACATACCTTGTGTCATCTGCTCATGCTTCATGCTCCTGTACATCTGACCACAAACATACCAAAGCTTTTACTAAAACCTCTAAAGGAGATTCAAAGGCAAAACATTTTTCTCAAGGCAAATTTGATCATAGCCAACCTGAAGATGGCTCTTTACGTGAGATATGGTAAGGCCCTTCACATCCATGATTTGCAAAACCATCTTTGGGGTGGCCCCTGTATATGAGAATTCAATATTTTTTATATACAATATTTATGAACTAGAAATTAATTATAAAGTGATGTGAAGGGCTTGTAAATAACAAGATAACTTACGGTCTTCTCCACCGAGCCTTTCAACTGCATGCACAAAGCAGTGATGAAGATCAGGTGCCCAGCGAAGCCTGGGCATTTTCGATCGAACATAAGGCCTAACAGTGGCTGATTTCATGTTTTTTTCTTGCAAACTACCAGCTACACCTCTCTGAGTAACTCTTATATCAAGAGAAGATGATGGAGACCCTTTATTTGGAGAGCTCTCAATTTGAACTTTCTTCATTGCCTCTAGGATTCATCAGGAAGAAAGATAGAGATATATATAGAGTGAAGATGAGCTGGTCTATGCTAATACAAAAGAGAATAAATACTAAGGAGACTCCGTTGCATAATTTCGTCATTATGTGCAGCTTTTTTTCTTTTTATTTATTTTTTTTCTTATTATTATTATTATAAGGTCAGTTTAGGCATTGTGGGGTTTTTTCATGAGAAAAGGAAGAAATTGGGCTGAGAATATCAGAGACTTGCGTTCAAAATTGCGTTGATGATTGGGTGAAAATGAAAAGTGTAAAAAAAGTTGAAAAAGCACTTGAATCATGATGATATCATTTTGTGTGCATGTATGACATTCTTTGAGCCATATCTAGACATTCGTTACAAGAGATATTCTTGGATGAGGGGATTATCTTTCGGGCTCAAGAGTTGCAAAAGGATTTTGAATTTATTCAAGAAATGGAAAAGGGGAGTAATTAGACTTACCATAAATTACATTTTCATATCCATGGTGATTAAATTTTCTTCCTTAATGAGGAGGTTTGTTAGATTTTAAGCTACAAATTATAGGAATATTGTGGATATTTTTTTATTTGAATCTATCTTTTATTATAACTATTTAGAGAAATAAAAAGAATAATCTATTTTTTAAGTATATATAAAAGGAAGTTGTTATTTATTTCCTATAATCAAAGAGTAAAAATAAAACCCAATATGTTAAGGTCTTTACATATATATATTAAGATAGATTTTCGAAAAGAAAATACATAAATTACAAAAAAAAAAAAAGAATTATACAATGCTTTTTTCTTAAAAAAAAAATTCTTTGATACAGGTGAAGTATGCTTTCTAATTACATTGATCGCATAACTCTTTTCTTTTAAAGATTTCCTAACATCATACTAAATCTGATGAAAAATTAAATGATTAAATAATTGAAATTAAATCTTGGACCTTTTACAGTCCTCAATTTTTTCCCCCTCATTCTTATCGCTGCTTGTATTGTTGCAAATCAAGATATTCTTGATGAGATCATGTCCAATATTTGGTCAAATAAAACAAAAGGGAAGCCTCTTGGAATAGCAAACTAAGCATGCCAGCAGCCATTCCCAGAACAAATCCCCACGCCCAATTGCCTAAACCAAACGTTATAGCAAAGAAACGTACGCACAAGAAGAAAATTCACAACAAAACAAGGAAGACATAGGCATTTGAAAGTGAAAAACATGGGCTCATGACCTAAGCCTTTGCATGACCTTAAGGAAACATACCAAGAAACCCTCCCACACCTTGAAACGTTCTCTCTTCTTATCCCCTTTTTTTTAAAAAAAAAAAAAAACCATATATAGCTTTAGCTTCCCTTTATCTTGCCTCAAAACCCGATAATCAATGCTCCGTTGACAAGACTTTGAACCAAAAAAAAAAAACCATGTTTATATTAGAGATATCCTTATCAGGTAGCTTTTGATTATTATATTGGATTAAAAGAGACGGAGTATTATTGTTTTGGGTTATAAAAAGATTAAAATAGTAGTGATAAAAACGATATGTTTTTTATTATTTAAAAATAAATTCATTTTATATTTTTATTTTTTAATCAATTTTTTATTTTATTTTGAAATACTAACCATATACGATTTTAACGTAAGAATGGATGTTATTAAGCATATAAATATGGGCACGTCATGTATGGTCCAAATGGTGTAATCATTACCCGACTTCTAATACTAGTTTTATTGTATTTCTTAAAAATAATTTTGAAAAAATAATAGTGCTATTAGAACAAGCGGTGCCACGTAACATGCTTGGAATATCGAGCAAATTTCCATGCACATGACACCTAGGGTTTAAAACGTCACTATTGGTGATGAGATTTTATTTTATTTTTATTTTATATTGTAAAAAATAAAAATGATTATTTTTTATTTAATTTAGTTTTTATTAAAAATAACTAAATTAAAATTTTTTTTAAAAATCAAAATTAATTTAAATTAACCAGTTTCGGTTCAGTTTAGTTTTAAAAACAAAACCAAGTCAAATCGGTTTGACTCGATTTTGGTTTTTTTTTTTCTGGTTTGGTTCTTGTTTTGGATTTTAGCTTGGTTTTTTAGTTTGATTCAATTTTTTTTATTTTTTGGTTTCAAGTTTATAAAATTGAACCGTTTAATTTTTAAAAAATTTAAATTGATTTTTTTTTATGGTTTGGTTTTTTTATTATTTTTGTTTTTAATTTTATTAGTTTAATCAATATTTTGGTTTCTTCGTTCATTCTTATTCTTAGTAGGAAGCAATACTGGGTTTTTCCATTGCCAATTGAGGCCAAAAGTGGTGAAACAAATTATGAATGTGACAAAGGGTTGGACAATTCAGAAGACGGTTTCATATTGGGAAATATTCTTTGGATGGATTTTCCACAAGCATGGACAAGTGTTTTATGATTTCGTAAGCATAATTAAATTAATGATAGAATGTAAAGAAAAAAAAACAGAGAGAGAGAGAGAATTCTTGGAATTTTTGTGTTTTTCCTTAGACATTAAATTATCCAAATGAATGTTAAAATTCTGTACATTTAACATTTGTGAAGGTTGCATTGTCCCAATCGTGCAACCTTAACAATTGTTTATATATATATTGAAACAGGTTAATTTGTTGGTGGCAACATAATTAACCTCATAATTCTTCTTTTTTTATATTACCATTTATGTTAAATGGTTGCATGAACTCATGCATTATCAAGAATTTTTGTTTAATGGGAAGATCAGTTATATTTAACTTAAAGTTGGGAATTACCTAGCTAGCCTCTGTTCATGGAAGTTGGGGGGGGGGGGGGGTACTACTGTTAGGGGAAATGTGCAAGAGCTTCACTAATTAATTCTTGGATAAAATGGTCATCCATGTTTCTTAGTATGTTGGCATCTTGTTAAATTCAATATTGTTTAATTCAACTCTCTTAATCCGTACGTTACATATCGAGTTTTGAGGTAAAATACTCAAATAGTTAGCAAGTCCACAGCATCCAACAGTTACAATAATTTCAAAATATTTTAATCCAGATTCAAGTAGTTAAAAAGAAAAAGAAAAAGAAAAAGTTCCCTTTCCCTTCCTCAAAGGAATTAAAGAAATGATCGTTAAAGATCCCACCATTGATGATAAATTAAAAAAAACAAAAAAATTCTTGATCTTGAGATGTTGAGCATGAAGCTGAGTCGATCACCTTGAGGATTCCAAGCTTTATTGAATGTTTATGATGGTGAGAATGATTATAGCTAGGTTGACGACTATGACAAAGAATTAAGCTTTCTTTACCAAGACAAGCCCATCATTATCATTAGTGTTGTGGTTTCATAAAGTAGGAGCTAGCTATCAAAAGAAGGGCACCATCGGACTAGAAGCCGAAATTTGTTTTATAAGATTGTTCCATATATGATTAATAAACTAAAAATATAATTTAAAATAACAAAAAAATTAACAAAGGATGATTCAACGCTGCTGCACCAGACGCTTACTAATAAATCACTAAATGGGTTGTGACCCTCCATTAGTGAGGCTATGCTGCATGCTGTGGTATTTTTACCACTGTTCTAAAACCCGGCATGGCCCAAACTAGTGGATTTGAGAACCTATCAACTTGAGCCCTGGACCAAGGTCTTTGTTCAGACCAGCCATGTAGGAAATCCAATTGACTTGATGGTCAACTCGTGACCTGAAGATCAAATTGACTTTTCATCTTTTGTTTCCGTCTCAAGTTGCGTTTATTTTTTTTTTAGACAACGCCATTTTGAATTAAAAAATTCATTGAGCTAGGTTCACTCGCTATTCTTCGAGTTGACCTGAAGCATCCATGATACCTTGCCAGGCTTGTATCCTATTGAGGATCTAAGCAGTTATCAAGCTCAGTATAGAACCAGATGTGCTGCACATTGAATTCATTGTTATTTAAAAGGAGCACACCAACAGTCAGATAAAAATAAGCCAGACAACAATGAATGAAAAAAGACTCAAGAGCTCAAGCTGAGCTTTCATTAAAGATCTCCGCAGGGAACAGTTAGCCCTCATCTGCAATAAACACAATGTCACACTCTCGTGACAAAATTCAATGATCTAGCTACCTCACTCAAAGAGGCCTCGTGTGACGACCTCTTGCCCGGCCGCAAAGGAGAGCATTTTTCGGAATTGGTAATTCATCTCTCCATGAGTGTGCTGGAGAGTAAACCCTGAGGTAGAACTGCTGACCTAAGTATTGCCTAGCCCAGTTTTCTGACCTTATGTTCCACATTCCTACGTTGTCCAAAGCCATATAAATCGCAGTCCATGACTTGGGATAAACCTGCATTCAATCAAAATATTTAGCAAAAACTACAAAAGCATCTACAGCTTTCACACTGAACACGTTTAGATCGAATAAAAAAATAACAAACCAAAAGGTTGTTTTTTTTGCAAACCTGAGTGGTGCAACGAGCTACCGTGTCTCTTAAATTGTAGCGTGCTCTACTTGCTGGTGTCCATTGCCCTCCATCCATACTGATCACATAGCAAATCTTCAACATTTTTTATGACTGAAACATTGTACAGTATTCTGTACAATGGAAGCATAAATCCTGAGTATTGAGAGTGAGAAGCTTACCCGACAACAAAGAAGGAATGACCATCAATGTGCCATGACTGAACAGTGTCCTCCCAATTTTGGAAAACAATCTCAACGAATTCACGGAAGTTAGCAGGCATGACTGCAGTCTGGAGGTAAGCATTACCCCAGGAGGGGCTGCTAGGCATGCTACCAAGGCTGAAAACCCCAGGAATATTGAAGTAGTCTGCAATTTTTAATGGGGTGTCCGCAGGAATATATGAGACACCATTGACAGCATACCGCTGCTTGCGGTTGATAATTGGACCAGAGTTTGCAAGGGTGATTGTGCGGCTGGTCTTGATCAATCCATAGTGGTAAGACCCTTGGGGATTCGGCCTAGGTCCACTTGCAGTCAGATTCCATCTGGTTTGAGAGAATATGAGATAAGATTTGTGTTCATTAACCACAACCCCATCTAATATACGTTGTTAATATATACAATAAGTCTCATAACAGCTGAATACCTAAAAGATCGAGCCTGGTTGAGGGACCAATCAATCTGAGTAGTAGGTCCACCAGGAATAGGGCCAGAAACTCTTTGCCATGAATTACTGTAGTGAAGAATGGCAGTTGTGGTAAGTACAGGCTTGGTGAAGCGCGAGGAAACAACTATGTAGTAGTCTTTTGCTGGCTGATCGGCTGTGACGAGGACAGAATAAGATTGTCCAAGATGGATGTCGAGGTCAGAGTATGTATTCTGTAGTGTATGGGATCCTTCTACCTCCACCAGTTTCATCTTGTGCCCCTGGATTCTGAAGTTAATGGATGTTGTAAGGCCAACATTTGATATCCTGAACCTATATGTCTTGCCTGCGGATAGATATACAATACATAGATTGCCCTCAGTTACTAGTGATAAATTAAATCGAAAGATTAAGCATATTTGCAGGGATATTTGTAAGTTCAAGGGCAGGAACCTGGATCAACTGTGAATGTGTATCCATTCCATCCACGACCATTGATGAGAAGGCCATCAGGGAATGGGAGATTGTGGCCGCCATCCAAGATTCTTCTCAATTGCTACATAACCAAAGAGAACCTGGTATCAATACTAATAAATAAGAATATATTAGGCTAAAGTCCGTTAATCTATGAGAGCTCTTACATAATGATTTCTCTTGTACCAGTCTCCAGCCAAAACAGTGAAATCACCGGCAGGGGGAGGAAAAGGCACAGGAATGCGAGGCCGGCTCCAGATTCTGATGCCACCAAATGCACCAGCTGCCTTGTGGAATCCTAGGGATGGGAAGTAGAAAAAGCTACCAATCTGGTCCTTCACTTGGAGAGCATAAGTGAAGTTCTTTCCTGGTGGGATTGGGCAGTTAGTGCCATAGACTCCATCTTGCCATGAGTTCCTTCTTTGCTGTATGCCATTCCTGTTATGCCATGACAGCCGAATTTCACATCAACAGTGTTTGACTTAATTGCTTTACTTTATAGACATAAGTGGAAGCTCAAAAAAGTCAGTTGAAGTCTCTCCATATTGTGCTTGAGTCAAACCCAGACACTTGGAGGATGAGAAACGACTACTTTCGTTGTGGGAAGCAATGGTCTATCTCACACCAGGAGAACCCACGCAAAAAATCTGCACTGGAAATTCAGGTCATGTACAGTATCAAGAAATTGGAGATCATCCAAGGGCTCAATGTTTGACCATGAAAATCAGCTCAGGGTTTCAGATCATATGAAAATTTCCTCTTATTTACTTCCTTAAAATCATGCTATTTGTCTTGTGTAATTTTAATAAATCCTTCAATATCTTTTTGTCCTTTTCCAACTTTACTAATAAATTATTCAACATCTTTTTCTTAATGCACTCCAGCACACTCCCATCATAATGGCAGAATGGCAGAAGGCACCATGAACGCAGATGCTTGTGGTTCCCCATGAAACAAATAAGGTGGAAAAATTGCAAGAGAGCTGGGATGATAGTGGGTTCTCAATCCACCTAGGGCTAAGATTAAAAACCAGAATCATACTCACAAAAACATGTGAGGCAAGCTTTTAACTCTGGCCACCTACCACCACTAACATTAAAAAATAATAATAATAATAATAATAATATCATAAAAATCCCAAGTGATGTAGCACATCAAGTTTTAAATTTGTTTTTTAAAAATTATCAATTTAAATTTTATAAATTTTAAAATTATAAAAAATTTATATAATTATTAATTTTAAAATTTATAATTAAAATAAAAAAAAACTATCCAAACACTCACGTTTATAAAAAAATAATACCATATGCAAAAATGTGGGTGCAGTGAATATCCAGAGATCTAGCGAGTAGTGGAATTAATTTCAAGGCCAATTGTACAACTATAATATTTGAACACATAGTTTTAAAACCCGGCCCAGTTCGGCGGGTTGATCCAGGATCTGGCCGATTTGGAACTGGAACCGGGCTGGGTTGATAAAAAAATAAAATAAGCCATGACCCAGTATGACCAGGCCGACCCTACAGGTTGACCCGGAAATCCGGACGACCCGGCAAAACCCGGTCAAAAACCCGGTAGTAACCCGTTGACTTTTATTTATTTTTTTATTAAAACGACATCGTTTTGAATTTTTTTTAAAATAGAAATTGATCCGGCCAACCCGTTCAACCCGGTCAAAACCCGGTAACCCGGTCAAAACCTGGAACCCGGCCAGCCACCGGCCGGATTAAAAACTATGTTTGAACACCGCCTTCATTGTCGGCCAATCAGTGAGTCGCAAGTGAAAGAAATTATTTAGAGAAACTAGGATTTAACCATGGCATTACATCATTCTTAACAGTGATTCTAATGTGAGTGTCAGCTGTAAAAACACAGACCATAGGAAGTAGCTGGAAAAGGGCCATGTTTTTCTGCCCAACATTTTCTATAGATCTGTGTGCAAAACAAATATTTTTGTATTCATGCTATCCAGGAAGGCAAGGACATAAATCCAAATAAAAATATCTTCAACATGCAACTGGCCAAAGCAACCCCATGATTGATAAAATTGAACTACCATGGTGGTGACTTTTTACATCAAAATCTCAACAAAAAAAAAAAATTCCCACATATTTTACAATGGAAAAATTTTAGCCACAGATCTGGTTAGAGAATTTAAACCCAAAACAGAAAGATATTAAGAGTGGCAATCTGCTTGGTTGCCAGGGAAATGCAAGAAAAGAAAATGGCATGTGATTAAGGAGCTTCATGCAAAGTATGAGAAACAAAGAAATGAAACATCCCAGACAAAAATAATAATAATAGTTCTTTCTTTTCTTCCATTTTCCTACATTTTCTAAGCAACCAAGCAGAGCCATGAAAACACCAAGGAAAAAAAAAACAGAAAGAGAGAGAGAAACATTGCTGGATAGTTAAGTTTACCAGGAAATGAGGAATGGCTCTCTCAAGTAATTGTAAACACTGATAATGAGGTTCTCATTAGTAACAGCATCAATTTGTGGCCCTGGAAACTGCCCATTTATCAAGATCCCCTGAAACATTCAACCCACAAAACTAAACACATTACTTCAAAACCTTAAACCCGCTGCAAAAATAATTTCCGAAAGTAAGAACACTTCTTTCCAATCCAAAAATTACAAAGAAAACAGGACAAGAAACTAGCAGTACTCTACCTGTTGCTTAACACCAAGAGGGTAGATATCACCATAAGTGATTTTCCATGTAATGAATCTATAAGGGTCTTCACAATTAACACCATTGCCAAGAAACAACAAGAAAACAACGAGAGAAGCACAAAAAACCCTGTAGTCTCCCATTTCTAGCAAACTCTCTCTTGTTATACTCTATGTAGCAAAAATTATTTGACTAGTGTTTGTTTGGATCTGTTAAGCAAAGATTTAAGGCTGCATTACATTACAAAGAAACTAAAAGGGGTCTCTCTCTGTATCTATCTCTTCTTTGTTCGGTCATTTTTAAGCTGAGAGCTCTGTTTTCGTAAGGTAACCGAGCAGAGACAGTACGGCGATGATTAGCTGTGCTTTGGGTTTTTATCACATACATGCGTAGAATCTAGTGAACTTTAGCGGTGCAATCAAATCATAGACACCTCTCGGTGTCAAAGTGGGCCACCACTCAGCACCAAAAGTGGATCACTTCTAGATGCGGTCTGATTGGATGATAAAAGAAATCTTTAATTGGTGGATAATAAAGAATTCCAAAAACAAATACTAAGGTTAGTTAAATCTTTCTATTTATTTATTTAAATTATGTTTGAATAATGTTTTAAAATAAATAACAAATATAAATATAGAAAAACAAAACATGTTTAATTTAAAAAGGATGACGAAAACATAAATATAAAAACTAAAGGTGTCATCTTTTATATTTCAAAATAGTATTTTAAAAATTTTTTTTTTTATATATATATATGTGTGTGTGTGTGTGTGTTAAGGTATCTTAGTACAAAGTTATTTAAAAAAAAACTAATTGCATGTTTGAGATTATGGTGCAGAAAATATTTTTTATTTAAAAATATATTAAATTAATTTTTATATATATTTTTTATTTTTAACATCAACATGTAAAATTATCAAAAATACTATAAAACAACCTATTTAATTATTTTTATAAAAAATATATCTTTAAAAAATATCCAAAAATAAAAATTATTGTACCATAAAAAAACCTAAATGCCATAGGTGTTATAAATAAAAAATGTGTAATATAAGTGTTATGTTTTTTTTAATTAAAAACAAAATTAAACTACTTAATTTCCATTTTTATGTACCAAAAAATGATTTATATAAAATATTGATGACTTCATTGTCTTGCATTTTTCTTTTCTTAGTTATTTGATTTCTTAATTTTAGGATTTTGTTTTCAAAATATGGTAATAAGGTAGAGAGTTAAGGCTTGTTTATTTGCTGAAAAGTGATTTTTTTTAAATTGAATTATGAAAAAGTGAATTCTGAAAATATAAATTATTTTTTGATGTTTGATGGTGTAATAAAAAATAAACTAAAAAATAATTTTCAGTATTTGGTTATGTCATAAAAAATAAGCTGAAAAATAATTTATTAATGTTTTATTTTTTAAAAATTTATTAAAATAACGAGGAACAAATCTTACAAATTAAAAGGTTGAATGAGAATACAATTGAAAAAAATATAATTTCATAAATTATATCAAATAAAATAAATAATAATAAACTAATAGAGATCAAATCTAACAAATAAAAAAAATTAAAAGATGAAGAAATTAAAATAATAATAATAATTATCATTCCATAAATTATATAAAATAAAATAAGTAATAAAAAAATATCAAATTTGATAGATAAAATTTTTTAATTAAAAATAATAAGAAAAAAGCAAATAACAATTATAAAAATCAAAATTAAAATTAATATAAAAATAAAATTCTAAGAGATAAAATTGAAAAAAAATATTCAAAATAATATATATATATATATATATATATATATATGTAGCAATAAAAAATTTGAGGATCAAATTTGATATAATTATCAAATAATATGATATTTCTAAATTTTTAACAATTTTCAGAAAGTGTTTTCCATGTAAAATAAAAGAAAAATACTTTTTTAAAAATCAAGCTAAATTTTTCTTTGACTAAAAAGTATTTTTCATTGATTAACTTTTCTAATAATAAATAAACACAAAAAAATTGAAAACATTATTTTTAAAAAAATTATTTTTTTAAAAAGAAAAAATTAAAAAGAAGTAAGAGAAATAAAAATATCAATAAAATATGAATTGCCATGGATTACTCTCGAGTGTTTATAGCCATGAATGGTGTCAAACCTATTAAAATGAAACAAATCTTCCCTCTCCAATCACAGACTTCGACCGCTAATCCCCAATTGTTACTCTCATAAACACCATTTAATCTGTCTTAAACTCCTCCATGTAGATAAAAAGAGATACATATATTTTTATTTGAATATATATTAAAATAATATTTTTTTAATTTTTAATGTAAATGTATTAAAATAATAAAAAAATCCATAAAAAAAATTATAATAGGGTGATTTGTTCTAAATGCAAGAAAGCTCTTAGAACAAAACAAAGAAAAAAAGTTAAAAAAAAAAAAAAGTGCATCGTGTGAGAAGTAAAGAGTTACCTCATTCACGTGAAGCCTGGAATCACATGGATACATGCTCTGCTACAGACCGCCTGTCCTTGAAAGCTGAGAACCACCCACGGGTGCGATTAATTTTAGGTTTCATTGGATAGGCAGCCCGAGCCAGGCAGCGTTCTATCATTTTTTTTGTCTTGGCAATCAGTTGCCCCTGAACATACGTCTGAATGCTCAGAATTTCTGTAGAACTACACTGGGTGAATTATAGGAAGAGGAAAACCTGCGCATCTTTAATATCATGGTTGAATGGTGAATAATAATTTGAATTGTTGTTTTCTGATGACAATCTTTGCTGCCTTTTCATGCTACGTATGGCACGCTGCAGCTTTGCTTTCGTTTTCTTCTTGCTAGCTGTATACAGTGCCTTCATTGTGTGCCTGAGATCCTGACAAAACAGCAACAAAATATTGTAAATTAACCATATTTGTTCAACTGTCATTGATGAATTAGATAGTACCTCCTTCACTGTATCAACGCCAGTTCTGCATGCCAAGAAGGGGCCGGTGAGGTTGTGTAACATACCCATTTAAATTGATAGTATAAATTGGAATCTGAAGACATCCAAGATTGTAAACAAGTTAAGGCTGATTTGGTGATGGTTTCATGTGATGTTTGGCGACTGGATATATATGATTTTGCGATTCTTTCTTGTTGGATAGTGAGATTGAGTGGGATAACCAAAGTCAGGGATTAACTGGGGGGTTATTATGCTACTAATCATGTGGACTCTCAGGGTAGTGGCTGGGGATTCAAGTTCATCTTACTTCTTTCTTCTATTTTCTGCTACTAATCATGTGGACTATTATGATAGCAGCTAGCTGTTGTTAGTTACTGTAGAATGGCTGCCTCTATAATTCCAATAAAACCAAAATATAGGATCATTCTCATTATAAATACACTCTTTATAACTAACCACAACTTGAGCTGTTCGAGGATCTGTGGATCGTCTTCACCACTTGAAGTATCAGTATTATCATTGTCATTATCTTCGATCTTTTCATAATCGAGGAGAAAATACAGAGTTGGACACCTATAAAAATAAAAGATGAAGGATAAAATATCAGTCAATTTAATTTAATTTAATTTAAAAATAATTTTTTTATAGAAAAGCTAAGAAGACTAAAAAAACAACAAAAACTAAGACAGCTCATATTATTTTTAAAATAATTTAAAAAATATTATATATAGAAAATAAATTAAAAAATAATAAAATAAAGGAGAATGCAAAAAAATAAAACTAAAAAAAAGAAAAATAATCAAAGAAACTTGCGTTAACTTTATAAATTGAGGCTAATACTTTAAACTCATAAACCGTTAAATTTAAACTCGGATTGAACTAAGAAGTTATATATCTAGTTAGCTAATTAAATATTGGATGATAAAATTAAAAAATCTTATA
This sequence comes from Populus pruinosa, assembly GCA_026413675.1. Taxonomy (NCBI): domain Eukaryota; kingdom Viridiplantae; phylum Streptophyta; class Magnoliopsida; order Malpighiales; family Salicaceae; genus Populus; species Populus pruinosa. The sequence continues at coordinate 654,878 of CM048595.1, forward strand.
ATATCAAAAAATAAAATAATAACAAAATAGATTTGACATGAAAAAACTAAAAAAATGATGAAATTGTAAAAACCATTTAAAATAAAAATAATTAAAAGAATAGAAATCAAACTTGATAGATGATGGGTATGAAATTAAAACAATTCTTAATTTAGTAAATTATTCTAAATATAAAAAAATGCAAAAAAAGAAAAAAAATAAGGATGAAATTGAAAAAGACCCTTTAATTTCATAAATTTTTCTAAATTTAAAAAATATATATATATAACAAAGAGAATAGAGATGAAATCCTAGGGACAACAAACTTTAGAAGTTGATATAATTTTTTTACTCCAAGAACAAAAATCAAGTAGGAACAAAAAAAAATAAAAAATCATGCCACACCAATATCATGTGATACATGCACCGCTAATCTATTAAAGGGATGTCAAGGCACTTCAAAAGCTGTCCTACAATCATATTTTTAAGCATCGGATGGCGTCACATTCACTGTCCGAAAATGGCTAATAATGTTCACCGAGAAACATTTTTTTATTTAATTTTTTTATTTACCAAATTATCCTATTTACTGGCTTTTATTTTACATAATATTAATTTATTTTATTTTATTCAATCAATTTCATATATATTTTTATTTTTATTATCTTTTATTAATTTTAATAAATAAATTCAGTAGATATAAATGAGTAAATATCTCATTTTGCATTATTAAATATCTTAATTTACATCTATTTTTTAATTTCTTATTTTTTTCAGTTATTATTAATGATTTTTATTTATTTATTTATTTACATAAATGATTATTAATTTCTTTAATTACATGCTTGCATGATTTTTTTTATTTATATTTTAAACAATTTTATGTAAAAAAATATATCAAAATACTCTACTCATCCAAGTATTTTTTTTTAAATTAATACTTACTACAGAACATGGAATTACACGCTACTACAATTCTATTTTTCCTTCTCGAAAGAAAAGAAAAGGAGTAAATCAGGTTATATATTTGATAATTTGATTTCACTGCAAATTTTGCCTTTTTAGTAAATTATGCTGTAATTAGTAAAAATTTCACTAATGATAGAGTGATTGAATTAATCAAAAGACACCAAAATATTAGCCATCTTACATACAAAACCCTAAGCTGCTAAAAAAAAAAACTACGAAAAACCACCCATGAAATCCCTGGTACTAACTCTTGTTCTCCTCTTTTCTTGGACTTTCATTGCCACATTATTCTTCAATGTTTCCAAAGATGCCTTAAACTTTTCAAGTTCCTTGAAATCCATATCTTCAACCGACCTCTCCCACCAACACGCTTCTCCTTCTTCATTAATGTTGCCACAATCCATGTTGTTTCTTTCACTGCTTTCTTGATCACCAAGGTATTGATCAACGACGGTATTCACATCAGGATGACCAAAAGAGTATGGTCTTTGGTTAGGGGACAAAACGATTATAGCAAGATTGGCATCATCATATAAATTGCAAAATTCACTAGCTTTCTTGAAAAGACCATTGCGTCTCTTGCAAAAAGTCACTATTAAGCTGCTCTTGCTCTCTATTTTCTTCATCTCCACCTTCTTCCGGCCCGTGCCCCATCTCCTTGTAGTGTTTACTTCCGTTTCTTGCATGATGGTGTCAAAAAAATTAAAAGGGCCACGAAAAGACACAAAGAAAGAGAGAAATTACGGTCAATTGGTATGTAATTTTTGCGTCTGAGAAACAATAAACAAGAAGGAATGTTGTGTGTATGTGTGTGTGTGTGTGTAAGAGAGCTATTATAGTTTTGTTTCCTATACAGTTTGGTAAGTGGTAACTCCCAAAGTCGTTTCCTTCTATAAAGAGAGGGAATTTTGGAAATTATGAAACAGGAAAGCAAAAAGATTACGAAATCTCTAAATTTGATGATTTAATTATTAGTAAATTCTTTTTTTAAAAAGGGTGCTTTCCTTTTTGGACTTTTGGATTTCCGAATTAAGAGTATTTTTCTTATTAAGGGGTGTCTTCGATCATTTCTTAATTTCCATGGACCCTTTCTTGGTCCCTTTCTTAAAAAAAAATAAAAAAAAATCTAGGAATGTACATACACGCTTTGGCCTTTTGACATATATTTCTTGTAAGATTGATCGAATGCTGATTGTAATCCTTCCATGTTGAATAAATTGAATGAGAAGTTTTATCAACAACGTGGATCCCTAATTTGATAATATTAATGTGGTCTAGAAAAGTACTTCATGCCTACATAGTCCAATGATTTGGTTCTTTGGCGGATTGGCATGGTTGGGCTTCACTGTCGGCTAACGAAGAATACTGGTGTTCGACTGATATTTAAGACTCCTCCATAGAGCTGGCATGGTCGCTGGGAATAAAAAAACTGATTCTAGAGTCAGATTCAGAACTTGTGGTTAATTTATTATCACATGATATGGTGAAGATTGATGCAAATTATGTGTTAATAACAAAAGTAAGAGAGGTGTTGAAGGTGGCATGGGATATGTAAAGATACAACATGCATATATAATTTAATGTGTTAAAGCATCAAGTTGGAAACTCTCATTTATATATGTAAAGATACAACATGCATATATAATTTAATGTGTTAAAGCATCAAGTTGGAAACTCTCATTTATAATTGAAAAAAAAAAATACAGATAGCAATTTGACAGCAATGAGGTTGGAATCATATAACAATACCTCGATTCCTTGACAATGCCGGCTAGCCTGGCATGTCTTTAGATGTAGCCAAATGTGTGGCAGCAGCCAACAGGCTGCAGCCTCTCCTCTTCTATTATTTCCGATAACAAACAAAAAACTAGTGCATGGTTTTCTGACAGGAAAAAAAAAGAACAAGCAGGACCTCAGGCCAGGCTCAAACCAGTCCTTAACCATTTCAATCTGAAACTGACCAGATCACAGGGTTGTGCTACACATTTCAAAGAGATCGATAGCATGGCGCCACTTTATTACTTGTTTCAGAAGTAACTGGTCGCCTTCAAGATTTTCATACATGCACGCCCCCTGATTGGTTCACATTTTGGTGAAATAATACAGTTTTATTAATTGGCTGCATAATTTACTATACGTGCTCTTTTTATAGGTATGGAAAATAGGTGAATAATCACCACACCCACTTATCGTCAGGAAGAAGAGTCACTACTCATTATCCCCTCTTTATCATATGAGCTACTACGTCCTGCTCCTATTATCTTCGTCGGTGAGTCATGTAATCCTGGGTGGCCAGGTGTATAAATACTCTAAACCATCCTCACAACATACAATTTCAAAAAAATACTATTCTTTACCATTACTTTAAACTTTCTCTCCCTCGTTCATCCCTCTTTATTTTCTCTAACTTCACTGACTTAATCCAAATCATAACATTCAGGCCCAAACATTACGTCCAAAATCAGTCATGGAAAGCCCAATATCCTGATCCGTCTCTACTTTCCTTTTTAATAATACACTGTCTCTTGAAGCGTAGAGAAGACACCTTGAAGTCAAGCAGCTAATTAATGCAGTTCAAGACAATTCTATATGTAGGTTCAACAAATTAAGAGCGATCAACTTGTTAATATTAACTAGGGCAGTCTTAGCTTGTTTTGTCAAAGCATAGGCAATTTAACGAGACATAAAAGATTATAAACTTTGATGTTGTTGTATTTTCTTAGTAACTAACTACCTTATCACTCTTTAGTCATCTAACACTTGAAAATGATATATAGTCATCACAAGTAATTGAGAGCAAAAAGGTAAGAGGTACAAAATCTTTAATGGGAAAGGGGAAAGTTAGGTTGGTCAACCAAGGTCCATATACAAGTCTACTGCCCCACAAGTCTTAACTCTCTCCTCTACCTCTCTTTCATACTACATGCTGGTGTTTAATTTGGTGCAGGTCATACTGGACAATGGTTTGGTGAGGCTCACAATATTGAAATCTCAAGGGTACTTAACAGGCCTTAAATATGGAGGAATGGACAACATTCTTGACCTAAAATCAAATGAATCTAGTAGAGGATAACCTTCAAAAAAAGCACCACAATTATTCATACTTCAATTCTTTTTTTCAGTAGTCTTGGATAAGCAAAGAACATATTCTAATGCTGCTGCTGCAATTGTAAGATGATCTCACAAGTCCATGTTCTTATAATCTTGAACATAACTTGACAAGTCAACTATATAACATTGTCTCTGTAAAATTTGCAAATATTGGGACATCAATGGCAACTTGCCAGGAGGGCAGGACAGATATCAATTGTATGGCCATCACTTGAACAAAATAGCTATGATACTTTTCTTGTCATACTTGGTTTCTCTTAAATGATTCAAAATATTTGTTACTTTGTATGTTGCAGATTGCATGGAGCTGAGTATAATGCATTTATAATAGTAATGACAAGTTGGAGATTTCATTTATGAGCACCAAACTGCCTCTCAGTATTGACATAAGGTCTTTGATCCATCTGAGCCTTCTTGTTCTTCTTCCAAAATTAATTTTCCTGAACTTATTTTGAGTTTTAATATAATCTTCTTTCTGTTCTTATGTACATATTGAATAGTGGTGTTTCAGGATTCCTCTGCTATGCCATCTATGAGCTTCTGGCAGGATCTCCAGCTTTTGATCTTGCTCAGACAAGGATGGTCTTCAAGTTTGGACGCGACAAGTGACTATGCTCTCTACGCCATTTGCTAATTAATGCCTCTTTCTGTACATGCTTGTTGGCTTTAAGCGAAAATGCTTGTTTTAGGTTTCATTACATGGCAATCACTGATGAGAAGCAAGGGATAATGCTAATGCCTGAAGATCTACTTCCAGACAGAGGACCGCTAATTGTACCTGAGTCAGTTCTTTTGGTAAATCCAATCAATCCTGATCTCAAAGGAGAGGTAAGTAGGAAACGGTACCGATGACTGTTTGTTCCTTCAACTGCAAGATATAATGTTGATTTCATGCTGGCAAAATGCTGTGAGAGCTTAAATGTACCAATATTCAATGGACAATAAATATGGTGGAGTCCAGGGATGGATAAGTTCTGGCCCCGTTATTGGATTCTGGGTCATCTTTCCTAGTCATGAATTTCGAAATGGTGGTCCTACGAAGCAAAACCTAACAGTGCATGCTGGTCCAACTTGCATAGATGTATGTTCTTCTGTCCTCACAACTAAACACTTCTCATATTTCCATAACCATGCAGCATTCCTAAATGATACGATGTTACGAATGTTAAGTGTAACTCCAAGTGATCAATAATTTCCAACATTGAAGGCAAAATGTGCAACAGAAACCGAACGAAACCTGCCAAATGCAGAACAGTGGTTGATCATCCATGCGCGCTTAATTTCTTGTGTGTCGATCTAATGCAACCCAAAATATTGAAATATTCAATTATGGTTTTAACATTTCAGGTTCTTGATCTCTAGTTTTAGACGAAAACAGTTGAACCACTTGGTCACACAGGTGAGCTAGAAACTTAAGTTACAAATTAAAATAAAGTTGTCTAATGGCGATGATCTATTGCTATAATTCATACCTAATTACATCACAAATCAAAATATTATGACAGCAATTCTCAAGCACAAGCAGCTTAGCCAACTTTCAATGCTCACTGATAAAAATGTGGACAATCCGTTAATTGATACTAGTGATGATAATGTAGAACATTTAATTAACGCTTCAGTTACAAGAAACAGTTCATATAATTTCGATCCAATGAGTTTTATACAAAATCTGTAACAGCATGCTCTGCAAGCTGCTCCAAGCCTTTGAACCTTTGCGTTTGTTTTGTACAAAATTGCATGCAAAGTATTCTCAAAGGATTTTTTGTTCCCTGACTGTATAGTGATCGTCCAGGTAACTTTACAGACCAGATACTGTTAAAAGTAAACCATAATGATCACTAGGCAAGACAGGTAACTCCAACATCTTTACCTCTTTTCTCACCTTCTTCTCCTTCATATATGATAAACCAGGTATGGCATCCTTACCAATCATGTCAATTTTACTGATCTTGAAATCACACAGACTGCATATGAATCGATCCAGTCTCTTTTGCAATGCACGATTACCAGACAACATTTGGTTGGATTTGGTATCATATGTCCATCCATTGTCCCCTGGCTTCAACTCTACCCAGGCATCAACCCATCCATCAGGGAAAGGAAACTGACCATCCAACTTATCATCCCAGTTCATGTCACCACAAAAAATCACATTTGAGTTCTTCTTGAGAAGGTTGATGGCCTCCTTTGCCTGATCCACACGTTCCTTGCTGAACATCTGATCCCATTTTGGAGGTGCTGGACAAGGACTCTCTAGATGGCTAGTGGCAACAACTAATGACTTCTTTCCTGGAACTTCAAGCTCAGCAATGCAAAGTTCTCTCCCCATTATTGAATTCATAAAGGGTTTAGTGCTGAAGGATTTTACTGGCAGTTTGCTTAACTGCAAACAAGGGAGCAATATTAATAATACTAAAACAGATGAACGCCAATATTAATTCTTTAATATATTAAATTTTGCCACACGTTTTACAAAAAAAACAATGACATTTAATGAACTGCTAAAGGTTAGTTAAAGGTCTAACATATTCCGTGATCAGTCAGATAATCAAGGGCCAGTCCAATAAATTAAACACTCACTCAACCAAAAGAAGCAAAACCTGCAAAAGCTCATTCAACAGCCAGCATAAAACCATGTTTCCATGATTCTCCAGTTCTGGGGGGAAAGCGTACAACTAGAGAAATATCAGGATCCATACTTGTCAGTAAGTAAAGTTAGCCAGAAACATACTAACAGTCATGTTAATTTGAAACCAAGTATGAGTTGTCTCTGCCATAATAGAGCATGAGTGTAACTGTAACAACTTTCAACACGATGACTTACTAGACCACTAATTTTGATGGTTAATATATCTATCTGGCAGGCCTGTGAATGGTGTATTATAAGAAAATATGAAGCAGAATCACCATCAAGCACATATCAAAACCATACCTGCATGCAAAAGTATCCTCTTGAACTTGCTATTTCAGAAGAAACAGAGCACTGATATGCTTTCCACCAGCTGGATCGCTGAAATATGTCATATATATCTGGAATAACCTCCTGCAAGGAAAAATGGAAATAGTTAAGATGAAAGTCAACACAGGAAGATTCAATTTGATGAGGTAGGGAACAAGAAAAACCTGTAAACAAATGACATCTGGTGAATGTAGTTGAATAAGTTCACCAAGTGCTTTCATCCTCCTATGCATCTCCAGGTCTTCTCGGAACCAAACATTGTAGCTCAAAATCTTGAAGGAACCAAGCACTGCCACTGAATTTGTATCCTCTGCCACAAATTTAAGATGCTTTGAATCGTGCAATTAACATATGTAACTGAAACCTTTTAATAAATTCCCATCTCCCTAGTACTATGGTAGAGGCCCAAAAAGTACAATGTTCATAGGCAGCAGTCAAATTTTATGATGGTAAAACGGATGCTAAAAAGCAAAATGAATGAAGCAACTCAACAAAACCAATGCTTACGCATAACCTCATCAATCCATCATTGTGGTTTCAGACAACATAAATAAACTAACAAAGAAAAAAACCATTAAACTGAAATAAGTAAATAAATAAATAAAATGAAAACAGCTTGGACTATAAAAATCTCTGTTACCTGTCAAAACAGCCACTCCCTTGTTTGATGCCCTAGCACCTAGAAACGCACCCAATTTCACACTAGCCCCATCACTTTCATCTGCGTATACTAGAACATTCAACAACAAAATCTAGAAGCCTAACAAGAATCACAAAAAAGAACTAAACTATAATTAAAAAAAAAACATAAAGAAAAGCTGGCTAGATGATTATTCAGGACAAGACAACAAGCTTAACATGTGACTGACAACAAGCAATGGCATTGATGTTCACTTTTTCCACACACACTTTATTACTTAACATAACCTCTCTAATCCACCACTATCAAAGAAGACAACATAAATAAATGACAAAACAAAACCCTTAAAAGAAGACTAACTAGAACCAAAAAAAACTTACTTACGACTCACCCTTTAGAACTATGACTCCCTTGTTTGATGATTTAACCCCTTGAAACCCACCCAATCTCACACTATGGCCATCAACTCCATTTGCATAGATCAGCAACAAAACCCAAAGTACAAAGAACATTACAAGTAACTCGCATTGTACTTAGCATACACACAATAATGCAATCAAAATCACATTGTTAAAATGAAAATAGCAACAAAACTACAACCTCAGAAATTTCCATTTTGAGTTGCACAGAGTGGAAATAAACTTACAGAGCATAAACCTTTAAAAAGAAAAAAAGAAGAACTTGAGCCACAAACATATGACTTACCCTTTAAAACAGTCACCCCTTTGTTCGATGCTTTAACACCTTGGAAGGCACCCAATTTCGCAGAATCCCCATCACCTCCAACTGCATGCACAAGCAACATTCATCCATTAAGCAGACAAAAAACCCAACAAAATCCATAAAGCAAAGAACAGACACAAAAAATAACCAACCTTCGACATTGTTCAAAGACTTAACCCCACGAAACCCAACCTCTTGATGATCGTCAACTGAGTCTCTAACCTTCCTCTTACAATGCCTTAAGGGCATGAAAACAGACCCAACGGAAGAATCCACATCACCATCAAGACCACTAGTATCGGTCAAATCATCTAAACTAGAAAGAGAAAAAACAGAACCTCTAGTGCCACATACTTCACAGCTACTGTTCTTATACGGGTTCAAGAAAGTGCAAGCCTTGCAAGACCATTTTGGGGATTCTTGATTTGAAGAAGAGGAAGGTAATGGAGGGGGTGAAGGAGGTGAGAGACAGATTTGGCAAGTGGGTTTTGGTGATGGCGAGTTAATGAAAGTACACTTCTTGCAAGACCAAGACATGAGGTTTGAGAGATGAACAGAAAGATTGCAGCTTTTACTAGGTTTAGAAAGGGGAGAGATGATGACGATGGGCGCAAAGGTTAACTTTTGCAACAAGGATTGCATTTTTATAAGTTTTGAAAGTTCAAACTAATTTGAAAAATTAAAGTCCAGCTTTAGAGACAAAGTGCTTCAAGTATGGCCCACTGAAGAATCACACTTGTAGGTGCTTCAATGGGACCTATGGTAAGCGGAAGGCACCTGAGGGACCCACATAATGGGCTAATTATTTTAAAAGTTTTTTTTTTCAGTTTAAAGCTGCATGAAAATTGCGTTTAATTTGAAAAAAAACAATAATATATCGGTGTTAAAATAAAAAATATATTTTTAAATAAAAAATATTTTTAAAAATATCTTGCATCATAATAATGCTACTTTTAATTCAAAACAAAAGGATTTCAAAGATTGTTTTTTAACGAATTTTAAAGAAAAAAAGTCAAAAACAAAAAAAATTCAACATTTATAAATTTAAAGAAAAATACTTGTAAAAAAATATCAAATTAGGTTTTGATTAGTTTAACTCTATGTTAAATTTAATTTAAAACTTGAAGTTTCTTATTTAATTTTAAGTTGATGAATTATTATTATTATTTCGGTAAAATCAAATTTAATAATTAATAATTTGTTTTTTTATTTATTGGTTTTACAATAAGGGTATCTTAGGTTAACCTAGTAACTTGGACACAAAGTTCACCTTTAAAGTTCATTCAAAACCAGTTCTGTATCTCACAATCCTAGCTTGAAGTTTGAATGATTAAGAAAGAAGCTCACCTTAATCACAGGTCAAACCTTAGTTTAGACTGTTTTGTCATGATCATTACGAGAAGATTAGCCTAAAAACGTACTGAATAAAAAATATAAAATAATAATAAGAAGAAAATGGGTCTTAAAGACTAGCTTTTTCACAAACTACATTCTTTCTGGCTTGTTTAGAGGAAGGGAAAATGGAGCTTAAATAGAGAAACTGATAGCCTTTTTAAAAATAAAAAAATAAAAAAATCTTGAAGATACTCCCATTATCTTGCTCATAATCATGGCCCCGAAAAATCCTCCTCTCTAGGCCTCCATGTTTGTTGCGGTATGCTCTTGCTTACGAGAAAGTATATAGTGCTAGCCTACCTTTTTGAACACTTTTGATTCCACAGAAGAGCCCACAAAAAACATTGTCATCACTCCTTTCACAGAGAAGACCCTACCAAAAACATCTCTCAAGTGAGAATTTGCTTCTACAATGAAGAATCTGTGGACTAAAAACAGCCTAGCACAGCAATAGCCAATCATCATGAAGGAATTGAACACTATTACATCACAAAAAAAAATTGTTTTATTTTACGCCTCAAGACATCATACAGGGAATGTGTAACAAAATAGAGAAGATTACAGTCAAGAGAGTTTGTAATGCCTTGTCTACTGCACTCATTCTACAGCTTTTGAAGCTGATTAATCTTGAACCACCCGCTGCGTTACCTGGATTGGTTGTGTTCACCACCGTCCTCGCCTTATTCGTTATTTTTTTGCTGCATCCGATGTTGGAAAATTGGTGAGAAATTGTTGCAAGGTGTTTTCATTAAGTAATGATTTTGCTTTTTGCACTTTACATCACTTTTGACTACCAGGAAAAGGAATGCAAAGAAGCAGAAAAGGAACCAAAGTGTGATGTCCTTTTGAATAAATTAGGCCACCAAGTAGAAAAGAAGAGTTTCTTACCTTCCAGGAAATATACAGCTCCCATGACCTGCCAACAAGGAGAAAAGATGTTAGGTTTGATAAACATAACAGGTGAAAAAATATTACAAATAGGACTCATTTTCCTCAACGTAACAGTCATTCGGTGGATAAAGAGCAGTGATGGAGTTTCTTGCAATAGTATGTATAAAAGAAAGAGGATAAATGGCCTTGAACTGTTGTTACTGTCCTGTCCTGACTCTATGGGGCTCCCTTGGCATATAGGTCCAAGTTCAAATCATAATTTCCTAGGTTGGCTGTTTCACACAAAATGTTATTCCATGCCCTTTCCACAATCCAATCACTCAAGAAACCATGTGACTATGTCAGGTAGGAATCACACAACATGTACCCTTGAAGTCACCTCAAGAGTATCCCCCGAGGATTATGATGGTGCCATCATTCACTTTCCTTTAGTGGTGTCGCAGAAGGCAATTAGCACCTTTTTAACTTTTAATCCTAAATACTTGAGCTTAAGGTATCTGTTTAACCACTCAAGAGCCTTAATGCACTTTTAGTAGATGTACGGCATACTATTTGGTTGTCTAAGCAGTAACCACACATTCAATTTTGCATACAGACAACAGTTAAATAACGATCTATTGAGGACGAAATTTGAAGATCAGATCCTAAACTTTGTTAAAGTTCAATGAAATATGAAAGAACCGTGTTTATTCAAGGCAATAAGAGTGAAAAAAGCTTACTTGGATCGGTAGTGGTGGTCATGGCAATGCCCTTGAAATCACAGGACCCAGAAGCCCTTCCTTCCTTCTGGTAATAGCTATCAAATGCATAAGAGGCATGGTTCTTAACATTGTTAGGCTGATAACAATTCTCCCCTGGCTGAATCTCACTACAATTAGCCCTTCCTGGTCCACATACCCAATCCAATGCTGCTTGCAATGTCTTTGAATCAACACCATCCATAACAATACAATATGTTTGGTTGGTTGTATCATTAGCCAAGAATGTCCCACTTCCAGATACATGAAGCAAATAAACGGGTGTCGAATTCGCATAAAACAATCCCCAATTTGCTTCTGATACTGGTGGTGACCTCAAGTCTTCATTGAACAACTCGTATAAATATACACTGGAAGTGATTTCTGGGTGCAAAGGAGTCCCGGTACGATCAAGAACATGCTTAATCAAATTCGAATTATAAGTATCTGCATTATCAATTGTAGCATAAGGTTCTTTTGAATCACCCTTTGAAGGCCAACCACTCTCGGTAACAAGAACCACAACATCAGTAAAATTCATATTCTTCATCGAAAAATAAGCAGCATCAACCATAGCATCAAGAACATTAGTGTAATGCAACAAAGTATTAGGATCAACCATTTCCTTGGATGGTGTCAAGGGCTTGAACAAAGAATTATCAAGAGGCACCACTCCTTTATTTTGCATAAACACATAGTAAGGATAAAAATTCATCATCAAAGGTGACCCAGTTCTTGATAAAAAATGAAGCAAAGGTTGAATAACCGAGATCCAACTCTGATTAAAAAAAGACTGAGAAGGTGGAAATGAATCAAGAATTATAGAAGCAGAGTGTGGAGTTGAAATCTTTATCTGATTATGCAAATTTTCAGCCACCAAAGCATTATAAAGAGACTCAATAGCTGGCATAAGCAAAGGAGCTGAAGAGGGTACTGTAGTTAAAACCTCATCACCAACAGCAATTGCAGTAATTACAGTCTGTGGATAATAAGCAACGACATTTTTACCAATCCAAGAAGCTGCAGTTGTATTGGAAGATCCAATAGCAAGAAGCTGATTATTTGGAACACTAATAATGACCCGGATCTTGGTTTTAGCCAAGGCCTTGAGGATGTCGGGTTCTGCATCATAAAGCTTGATATGTGTAACCTTTTGAAATTGTAGAAATGAAACAAGTTCTGTAGCTGACATAAGATTGGACACGTCTTCTCCAATGTTGATTCCCACAAATGGCTCATTGTCTTGTTGGTCCTTGATTTGTGCCACTGCTATTTTTGATGATAAAGCTGCAAATTTGCCAGAAAAACATTAGAAACTCTACAGGGATTCTTCTTAGTTTCTTGAAATAGTGAATATACAGGTGGGGTTTTTTCCCATTACCTTGTGATGATATAAAAAAAGAAATGTACAGGAGGAAGAAGACACAGCAGAGAGGAAGCTTAGACAGTGCCATAACTGAAGAAGAAATTGAGCTTCACAACGTCATCTTCTGGTTCTGGTTCTGGTTCAGCTAAAGGTTCTTGCATTTGTAGGCTTAATTTTTTCTTTTTCTGAGTGAATTTTCTTGTTGGGTTTTGGTTTGGCTTTGGAGTTGGAGTTGGAGTTGGCTTTGTTGACCTCAAGAAATCTTCCAGTATCTAACAAGAATCAAGAAAGCAATCCCATGAACCTGCTAACAAGATGAATTAATTGTTCGGGAAACTTCAAGAATACCCCTAACTAGACTACTAGTTTCAATTTCGTCCCCAAACAAAATTTTATTCCTTCAGCTTCAGTCATTTTCAACTAAATCTTTCCATTCATGTTTGATCATGGCTTCCATCCAAATCATAATTTTCTTTTACCTCTTTATTTTAATGTTTTCCATCACATATAACTCTTTTTTTCTTCTTTTTTTTACCATTGTTACCATGTTTCTTCCTTTAGTGTATAAGATTTGTTTTATACATGATTTTCTAATATTATGGAACGTACGAGTAAAATGAAGTTTTTTACGATTTTGGAGAATATTATTGTCGCTATATTTATTTTCTAAAATTTATTTTTTAAATTTTTTATGTTTATTTGCTATTAAAAAAATTAGTTAATAAAAAATATTTTAAATCAGAAGAAAATTTAGCTTCGTTTCTAGAAAAGTATTTTTCTAAAAAATTTGAGCCGAAAACACTTTCCGGAAATGGTGAAAAATTTTAAAATATTATATTATTTACTGATTATATCAAATTTGATCCTTAAACTTTTAATTGCTATATTTATTTTTTAATTTCATCTTTTAAAATTTAATTTTTATAGTAAATTTGGTCCTCATTTTTATAATTATTATTTGCTTTTTTCTTATTATTTTTTTATTGAAATTTTTTATGTATCAAATTTGATCATCATTATTTTGATTGTTACTTATTTTATTTGAAATAATTTATGAAATGTTAATTATTATTATTTTATTTTCTTCATATTTTATTTTTTTATTTGATCTCTATTATTTTGATTATTATTTATTTTATTTGAGATAATTTATAAAATTATAATTATTTCAATTTCATTCACATTCAACCTTTTAATTTATAAGATTTGTTTCTTATTATTTTAATAAACTTGAAAAAAATAAAAAATTAATAAATTATTTTTCAGTTTATTTTCTATGACATAACCAAATATTAGAAAGTGTTTTCCAATTTATTTTTCATTACACAGTCAAATATCAAAAAATAATTTATTTTTTTTAAAAAAATTAAAATTTATTTAAAAAAACTACTTTCCAGAAAATAAACAGTATTTAGAAGAATTTTATCAAAAAATCCAAATTATTTGGGTATAAAATCAATAGAAAAGGTTGTTTGGGGAGACAATCGACAACACTCCAATAATTGGGGGGTATAATTGAAGTTTTCCCTAACGTGTTCGTTGATCTATGTGAATTCCCTAAAGTGGCCTTGTGAACCGACAAGTACTTTAGTTGATTTGCAAAGTGCTCTTAAAGACAGAGGGTAAAGGCTTGTAACAAGAAGTGGAGCTTTATGGTAACTTCATCTAGATTGACATGGCTGGCTCTTGATGTGATGGGAGTTGCATAGGCTGGCATTCCAGAGAGAGACGTTAGAAACCTCTGACTTTGTAGCCCACCAGCACAGGGCACTCAGCTGCTTGCTAGAGTTTCCTTCTTTATTGGAGTTCGGACTTGTAGCTAGGCCTACACTCTAGACAACATTTTGATTGCAGTATGTTTTATTCTTGTTTAATTAAACATACCATATATATATATATATATATATATATATATATATATATATATATATATATAAAATACATACTCTATTTGTAATATTCGAAGACAATTAGGCATCTTTTGTTCAATCTTTTCATGTCATGTGGCTTTTATTTGACCATTTTGCTAGTAATAAAAAGTTGGCTCAAGAAACCTAAATCACTTTTGATTGGAAATAGAAGGGTATTTTTGCCCAAATTATAGATTACAAGAAATTAAAATACTAGAAGAGATCAGATATCCTGCAGATTAAGAGTGCTTTTACTGTGGATTTAAAAGCGTTTTACGTTGAAAATTTTGTTGATCTCGAGATATGTCTGGTTTAATTTCTTCTCAGGTTTTGTATGTGCGGTTGAGTTCTTGGCAACGTGGCTTCTTTGTTATCATAATATACATATATTTTGTGTTTTTGTCTCGAAATATGGTTAGGGCCAGACACCAGCATACAGTTTTCCTCTCATATGGATCTTCCCTTTCCACCAAATATCACCAAAACCTTGTCTGGCCATTGCTATGCATCACCAAACACATTGCCTCTCTGTGTTAGAGAAAGGGTGGGGCTTATTCATTCGAAGATCGCTTGTCAGCCAAGGAAGAAAGGTTTGATCTCTTCTGTGCTTGGCTTTTGGTTTTTTTTAGTGTCAATTGGCACAAATAAGATTTTTTAAACAGAATTGTCTTCTACGGTGGTGTGTGCACTTTCGCTTTCTGTTTTAATAACCCAGATTTTACATGATGAATTCTGATGAAGGAATACATGATTGACAAGACAGCCATGAGCAGTAGATGAAGGCTACTTTTCAACTCGAAAGCCTTGGGGAAGTTTCTTGCATTCTTGCTGAAATAATGGGATAGCATATTGTCATAACAGTGTACTTGCAAAAGCTTGAAACTCATCCCATAAGAAGGAAAGATTTAGACTATACATTTGAAGTTTAGTACCTAATCGAGCCATTGTGCAGAATATTGTGTTTCAACGCCCTTAGTAGTTCCAGCAACCTGCAATGATGCTTGAATAATTTCTATCACAATAACATCTGTTCATTTTCATTCATGTGCACCTTTATACATGGATTTTCTAGAGAGCACTGCTTGC
The DNA here is from genome assembly GCA_026413675.1 of Populus pruinosa. Taxonomy (NCBI): domain Eukaryota; kingdom Viridiplantae; phylum Streptophyta; class Magnoliopsida; order Malpighiales; family Salicaceae; genus Populus; species Populus pruinosa. Next base: position 670,644 of record CM048595.1, read on the forward strand.
TTCGGGGTACCCCATGCTCAACGCTGTTTGCTTCAGTTTAACAAGATTTTTATGCCGCTATACCAGGTTTTATGAATTTGCTCCTCCCGTCCGACTTCCATTGTTTCTTGGCAAATGGAATAGCAGCCAGATGTTCTCGTAACACAACAGCTTAGTAACAATTTAGATTTTGTTTTGTTAATGCATCTGAAGCCTGAAACTTTTTTTAATTACTTGAAAAGTGCCCTGTGCCTCCTTTTTTCTTGTTTGATTTGTTTCCAGGGACTCTTGCACTGCGATACGATGTATAAAAACTCAATCGATACTGGAAGAACAAAGGCTAAAGCAATTTACTTGAGAATGGAAAGTATCTATGATCAAGTGGATTCAATTAAAACAAGAGCAATGAGCACATACTAATAAGTTGACAAAACCCCACATAAGTACAGCAGATATACACTTTGAGCATCTTTGGCATTCATCAATTCCATATAGCAAGTAGTACATTCATGCATTGTTCGCTTTCGGCATCCATCAGGACCATTATTATAGCTAGGAAAGACTGTGAGGCACGCATGTCTTGTTGATGAAGCTCTGGCTTGCTTAATCTGGCGCATAAAATGACAAAAAAATAATAGCAATTTCTCCTGTCATCCACAACCTGGAGGACGAGCAACAGATAACTTGATGATTTACTTACATGCCAACCTGTAGAGATCATCTTAATAGAATGCTAGCCTTAGTTGAAACTCATAATAGTATATTTCCTTTAGATAAATAGCTTCATGGACCCTGAGAAATTAAAATAATATATTGTAAAAGAAAGAGATTTATTTGTGGTGTGTGAACGTCATAACATTAGTGAAATTAAAATAATATATTGTATAAATTTGAGTTAGCTTTTGCAGGGAAATGACTTTTGTTGCCGAAAAAAACCGCCTGAAATTTTGAACTTATAGGGTGAAAAGTACTTCGTGCCTCAAGCTGGCTTGATCAGCTGCATATGCATATAAAACATATTCAATTGTCCAGGATTTCTGCAGATGAGAGAAATAGTATATTTTAGATGTGTTGAAAGGTAATGTCCATAAGAGGAAACTGTTAGAATTAATTTTGAAATCTGGAACATAATTAAAAGAGAGTTTAAGATAATATAAAATTGACTTCTTTAAAGATTAATTCTTTTTTATTCTTCTTGGTGAAAATGTGCAATGCACTAACGATATGGTCATGTTTTTCAGTGTTTGGAATTATTATTAGATGAGTATAAATGTCTTAAAAATATCATAATCTGATTCCAAATTTATTTATTTATTATATAATCATTAATTTTATTAATAACATGGCTATTTAGGCCATAGCCATTTTTTTAAAAAAAAGAGCCTTACAAATTGAATGGGGAATTTACTGTTTAACCCTGTTTCTCTCCTTCTCTCAACAATTGGCTAGGCTGAGTTTTTAGATGCTCATACAAAAATTAAAAAAAAAAGTGAATCTCATCAAATATGAATCACAATTTACAAATTAAAAAAAAATTGTTATACTTTGGTGCGTTAAAAATTCTCTTGGTCCTGAATTAAGTGGACATTGGGTCATCGGTTCGGAGTAATTTTATTAATAATTTTCATGCAACAGCCATTATCGTACAAGAATATTGGCACCTGGAGACTAGGGGCCCGTATATACGCCAGCTCGGCGATCAGGATCAGCCACTTTATATCTCTATAAGGGATATACGTCATGCTCCCGATTTCTGTCAGATTCCCCTGAACGAAGCCACTTCCACGAATGCGGGCAGCATTAGATTTTTTATTTATTAATATAAAAACACTGGAGCTATGGTTTCAATCTGGGGGTGTGTTTAGGGGTGTATCCAACCTAGCTTGTTATTAATTTTAGGTTATATTTGTTTTTTAAAAAATAATTTTTGAAAAATAATTTTTAAATTTTTTTATGTTTACTGTCATTAAAAAAAATTAATCAATGAAAAATATTTTTTAATCAACAAAAAACACTTTTCGATTAACCAAAAATATTTTTCAGTCAAATAAAAATTTGACTTGGTTTTTAAAAAATTATTTTCTTTTTTAGCTGTGTTTGTTTTTTGAAAAGTAATTTTTAGAGAAATAATTTCCAAACTTTCTTATGTTTGTTTGCTGTTATGAAAGTTGGTGAACAAAAAACTTTTCCAGTTAAAGAAAAATTTGGCTTGATTTTTTAAAAAGTGTTTTACTACAAAATTTGGGAGGAAAACACTTTCCGGAAGTTGTGAAAAATTTATAAATATCATTATTTGCTGATTATATCAAATTTGATCCTCAAACTTTTAATTGCTATATATATTTTATTTTAAATATTTATTTTTTAATTTAATTTCTTAAAATTTTATTTTTATATTAACTTTGGTTTTTATTTTTATAATTGTTATTTGCTTTTCTCCTATTATTTTTTATTGAAATTTTTTATCTATCAAATTTAGTCCTCATTCTTTTGATTGTTACTTATTTTATTTGAAATACTTTATGAAATGTTAATTATTAATATTTTAATTTCTTCATTTTTTTTTTATCTTTATTATTTTGATTATTATTTATTTTATTTGAGATAATTTACAAAATATTTTTTTTAATTTTATTATTATTTAATTTTTTAATTTGTAAGATTTGTTCCTTATTATTTTAATAAACTAAAAAAAATAAATTATTAATAAATTATTTTCCAGTTTATTTTTCATAACATAACCAAACACTGAAAAGTGTTTTCAATTTATTTTTCATAACTCTACTAAATATCAAAAAATAATTTACTTTTCAAAAAATAATTTACTTTTCAACAGTTTATTTTTCACAAAATTTATTTTTTTCATAATTTATTTTTTAAAAAAAATAATTTTTTTATAAACAAACATAAGTTTAGTTTTTAGCAAAAAGGGAGACATGTGACAGCCTTTTAGAAGTTTTTGTCACATCGCATTTTGTTGGAAGTATCCGACAGGGGTGTTTATAGATAATGTTTGGTTACTGGCTAAACTAAGAGATAAAAACAGTAAACGAATTGAAGGGAAGCTCAACTCTTTGATACCGACCACCGTTCAGTGAGGCGGCAATCATCAACGAATAATATGCAAATAGGCATTCGTTCATTCAATCATCAACGAAGTGACTTCTGATCGTTCCTCCACTTCTAAAACTAGGAGATAGATTGAAGAATTTGGCGGGACACGCACACGCACCTCTCTCTCTCTCTCTCTCTCTCTCTCTCTCCCCCCCCTACTCGTGCATTCACTCTTTGCTTCTTTCTTTTATGTATAAATTGCACTCTCCAGTCTCCAATATTAATTCACAATTAACCGAAAGCAAACTCTCTCATATCATCCTTAACTCTTCCCTACCCATTAATTAGCTCTATCATGGCAACCGTGCTTATACGTAAGCGACTCACTTCCACAGACATCAAATATTGTCTGTCTTATCCCTCTCGTACACTCTGGGCATTTCCGATGGGCGAGGGTCAAACGGCTATGTGGTTTCAAGCAAGAGATCTGACAGGGAAAGTATGGAAGTTTGAGATCTCTAGACGGCCTCATGGCTATCAAAAACCCGTCATCAGAGGTGACTGGTTGAACTACGTCCGTGAGAAGGGCCTTAAAGTTAATGAAGTTATCGTCCTAACAAGGGAACAAGATATTCAAAATGGAGAAACCTACCACGTCAAAGTTGAACCAGATTTCAGACTCACCTTGTAGACCATTGTTTCGGCTTATGAGGTGATCACCTTACTCTTTCTGTGGCATTTATGCTTTTTTCGATCTGGTTTCATATCCCCTAGAGAGTCTTCAACTTCTAGGGTTTGGTTTAGTCTTGGGTTTATTTTAATATAATCTTTGACGGTATGATACTATTAATCAATATAGTTATACACTCACATAAGTTGAGTCTACTCAGTGTTCGAGTCTACTCTACTTCTAGCCTTTCTTGGTCTCTAGCAGTTCTCTCAGCCATTGAATCTCTCCCTCCCTCCCTCCCTCCGCTGTGGCAACGTTTTTCCTGAAGTTTTCGCTGAGTTTTTTTGGTTTGTGCTAAAAAGAAATAAAAAAGATACAGCCTTTTGGATGTCAAGTCTGATAAGTTGTTGGATTTGTGGATTGTGATCTCTTTGTTCAGCTTTAGAATTAGAATAAATTTCATGGATTTGACCATGATAAAAGCTTTGACTAATGGAGTCTCTTTTGTTCTCTCGAGTTTATTGGGATGCTGGAGAAGATAATTGATGATGGCTAAAGATACCATGAGGGTGGAAACTATGTGCTATAGTAATTATGTCTCTTAATGATTTGATTTTTTAGTGCATTTTCTTGTGTTCTTTGTTTGTGCTAAAAAAAATATACCTCTTGATTCCTACATAGCTATGCATCTCTTTCCTACAACGACTAACACAGACTCTGACCAGACGCTTTTTTTTTTTTTGATACGGAATGGTGTAAAAGTAAAACAATTGACTGAAAGATTTTGTCGTAAGAAAAAATCAATTCAGCCATTTGGGTGTTTATTCAGATAAGTTTATAGATTTGTGGAATGTCATCTCCAATCTCTCTGTTGATATTGAGCCTTTGAATTAGCACAGGCATAAATTTCATGAATTTGAAAAAGATAAAAGCTTTGACTAATTGATTCTTTTCTGTTCTTATTCAGATGCTGGAGAAAACAATTGTTGATGGCGCTCAAGATACCAGGAGGGTTAAAGATGCAGAATACAAGAATGCGTAGCATGCCTTTTAGACAACTTAATTAGGGGGAAAGCTATTGCATTTTTGGTATCAACTTAAGGTTACTTTTTTTTTTCTTATGGTTCTTTATATGGATAGCATCTACTATATGTGAGGAATTGTCAAAATTGTGTGAATCACTGCATAATGTTAGTTTTTTTATTAGCTTTGAAATATATAATCGTTATCTTGAAGCAAAAACGTACGTTAGTCTGTCCAATTTTTCTTTTTTCATTGCATCGTTGACGATTTGAGTTTGAGCTGAGTAATAATCCATAGCGTTTAAATCAAATATTGATATAAAACATTAAAAAATAATTTTGAAATAACAACGGAATAAACGGTGACTAAGTTTTTTTCTTTTAACAACAACAATTAAATTAAGTTCTCTACAGAGATGATGAAGGAGAATAAATGATGAATAATGATGAGAGGCGTCGACGTGTATAAAAGGAAATTGCGACTCGAAAGAACTAGCCTACCGAACCCTTTTAAGTCATCTCGGCTTGGTGCCATGCACATGCTGAGGCTCTGTAGCTCCAAGCAATATTTGACTTGTTTGCCTCCATAGGAGTCTCTTGAGTTTATGGGGATGCATGCAGTCGAGAGTGAGACTTCTTGGCTAAAAACGGTAAATAAAGAAAAACGGTGTCAAATTTTCTCACAAAGACAAAAAAAAAAAAAAAAGAAACATACCATAGCATACAAGCCATTGAATCTCTCTCCCCCCCCCCCCCTCCTGTGGCAACGTTTTTCCTGAAGTTTTGGCCGAGTTTTTTTGTTTGAGCTAAAAAAAATGATACATCCTTCCGGATGTCAGACAATTTATTTTATATTTTGAGTGGTTTTAATGTGTTAAAATAAAAATTATTAAATTTAAAAACTAAAAGATAGATGTCGATTAAAATAATTGACCCCCTAACATAAACTTGATTGGATTCAACCACACTGTGTTTTAGAAATAATTGTTTATTTAATTAAAAAATAATAAAAATAAATACGCACACAAAAGTGATTGAATAAAACTTAAGAAAAAAAATCACAATTCAATTGTCTCTCCATAATTGCATAAAAAAATAATAAATTTATAATATTATATAAATAATTTATAATGAAGACAATATCAAGGATATTCTAATTTTATTCAATATTAATGAACAAATTATCATAAAAATTCTGCATATGAAATTGATACATGATTATTCATAAATGAGTAATTCATATAAAAGAAATTTAAATTAAATTGTAAAGATCAAAATAAAATTAAAAAAATATATAGCAATTAAAAAATTCAAATTTTATATAATTAACCTATAACAAGATAATTTTTAGTTTCTTGTAACTTTTGAAATGTATTTTTTGTCCAAAATAAAAGAAAAGTTCTTTATTAAAAACCAAGCTATATTTTTTTATATTAAAAAATATTTTTTTAATAATAAACAAACATATAAAACATTAAAAAATAATTTTCAAATAACAACGGACGGTGACTAGGTTTTTTTCTTTTAACAACAACAATTAAAATAAGCTCTCTATATAGACGATGAAGGAGACTAAATTATGATGAGTGATGAGAGGGGTAGGGTCTATAAAAAGAAATTACGAATGAAAAGAACTAGTTTTTATGTTTTAAAAATGTTTATAAAAAAATTATATTTTTTTAAATTAATATTTGTTTTGATATTTTTAAATTATTTTAACATATTAATATTAAGTATAACTTTTAAAAAATAAAAAAAATTATTTTAATATATTTTTAAATAAAAAATATTTTAAAAACAATAACAATCTCACATTTAAATACACAGTTGCTGTCGGCTTGATGCGCCATGCACATTCAATATGTGACTTGTTTGCCCTCGGCAACGCACTACCCTAAAGTTACACATCAGCTTGCAGTGTGTTCAACGGAAAGCAACACCCTAAAGCAAAAGAAGAGATGCCATGGATTCAGTTGTTTGTTTTTCGGAGTTTGGTTTTCTTGTTTATTTGGATCTGTAACAAATCTGCCAGAGTACATGTTTGGTTTAAAGCAGATGGTATGCTTGGTTGTTTGATTTATTTAATCTGCCAATATATTTATTTATATTTTTCTCTCGGTTTCTCTTAAAAAAAAATTAAAACATTATTAATAATTATTTATTTATTTATATATAATTTTTAATTTATTTGATTACATATGTATATTAATTTTTTAATTTATTTTTTTAAAATTTAAAAATTATTTTAAAAAAACTTGTATATATAAATTTTTATTAAAAATAAAAATATTTAACTCGTGATGCAGCGTGAATCATATAGCTAATAATAACTATGTTTTTTTAATTGAAACAAATTTTAATATTTTTCTTTGTTTTTTAAAATATTAAAATATTGTTTTAATATATATATATATATATATATATATATATATATATAAAGCTTGGTTTAACAATAAACTTTAATTGGGTTAGATTTTAAATTAGAGAATCACTTAATTGATTGAATTGAATTGATATTCTTTTCCTCGTTATCTTCGATGTAACTAAGCAGAAACTATTTCATATCTTTCTTAATTTAAATGTGGGCTCGTAGCATAATATGATTTTAATATGTAAATCAATGATCATCATATAAAATTAATATGATTTTAATAAGTAAACCTTGTTGGAGAATCTAACCAGTAATGTATTGATATTTGCTTATAGAAAATCAAGCACACTGATATAATATTTAACATGGTTTGACAAATCGCCTATATTCAAGGGAGAGTCGATATTATTAAAAATAGAAAAAGAACACAAAATAAATATATGGATTAGAAGGATTATACCCACTCTAACTCAACTCTCAACTCACATACACATTGCGTCCTTGACAGCCTCTCTTTCTCTCTTCTTCTCACATGTTGCACTCTCATTACCCCTCTCTCATTTTACTCTCAAATAATGCCTCTATTTATAGGTATCAATGATAAGACAGGATCTATAAATCATGGCATAATTTGTGGCACTAATGGTGGCAACACATGGGTTGCACCATTTTTGTCAATAGTGGTGCAACTACTATTGTAGCCTTTTAACAATGATAACCCTACTTGTTAGGGTAGGTTGCCCAATTTATTGTCCATTAATGGCAAATCCTAACAATCATCCCCTTTGACATTTATATAAGTAATTGTCCCCTTTCTTTTTCAGTACAAGCTTGCATTGCGGCTCTTCTAAGCTTACCATTCTGAGAGCATCTGTGGCCAAATTTACAGGTACTCGCTAAACCTTTTAATCACCAGAATCACCAAAGCATACCTTTTTCTCATATAAAAGGATCATTACAACTAGATGGTCTCCTACATCACATCTGAAAAATCTTAATGCTCATCTCCGGAACACGACATTCCCCTTCGAGCGTATCAAACATGCTCGATCTGGAATAATTTATCAAGCCTCACACCAAAGCTTATAACACCCCTTCAAATAGAAATTTTTATTTTCAAGTGCGACAATCATTATCTGAGTATTTTAATATGATCACAAGCTCACCACTCTTCCAAGAGTCTACTCATCCTAGAGTTGTATCTACCATTTGTTCCACCCTAAGAACCACGCCTTACTTCTCCGTGAGTCTCTTGCTCTTAGTCTCAAAAGTCCAGGTAACTCTTCACCTTTAACTATGGGGGCAACACATTAAAGCTTAATCCATATCTGTCTTCATACTTTGAGTATTACAATGCCATTACCAAGCTCACCACCTTGACAAAAGTCAATTTGTTCTAAAAAGATGTGCATGCCCTCTGCTCCTATATAGTAGTCACGTCTTAATACTCCACAAGTCATCAACTTATTATCCAAGATAAATGTCTTCTAGCTCATTGATCTTTAGCATGGGGGAAATATCCATGAACGTCAATCAGGCTTTTGTCTCTATACTCATCATAGCCACTTCATTGGCTATCTATATGTCCACTCATATCTAGTCATCACATCAGCTTTGGGGAATTCTGAACTGGACTCCTTTCACGGCCCTCACACCTTCTCCTAAGATGTCTCCGCTCGTCGCCATGAGAAGGTCTAATCTAGGGCTCATTTCATAGCCCTCACACCTTCTCTTTAAGGTGTCTTCACCTTTCATAGGTGGTCACATTCTTCTTCAGTTGGAACGCTTCAAAGTGGCTCCAAAAATTCTCTACCACCATGTGGACTATGGGAGAGATCACCACCACTGATCACATAAAAAAAATGAGTTGCGATACACTCTTAGCAATTGTCAATCTTGATTTCTATGTTTGGAACTTCTACACATTTCTGCTTGACAGCTCCACCCACAACAACTCCTTTTGGTGTTTTCTCTTTTTGTCATAGGCGGTCGCACCCCTCAATTAGATGCATTTGCAACAACTCATCTTTCTATCCTTACATGTATTGGAAAAGTCCTCACTTGTTGCCCTCATCAAAAGCACAAAAGACTTCCTGTTGTACAACCTTCATACAGTCTCTACTCTAAGCTTCATTTGGAAACTCTTCTTCTCTTTGCACCTGTTGTCTCATTACAGTACTTGTTGGATCCTTCGGGTACTCCTGTATAATCTCTGTGTGCCCTCGTGTAATTTTTGTTCTCCAAATTTCTCCCTATTCCTTGCTTATGTTTGACAACAACTCATCCTGTCACAATACCTATTCAAGTTAAAATAGGGTGTCAATCTTTATCCCCTTGCTCTATTTCTCTTTCATTATCAAGGTCTTCATCAATTCTTCCCTCGAGAAATTACAGTCACCAAATCTAACTTCTTTGGAGAAATCACCACTGCACCAAATCCTTAATCATACGAAACCCAACTGTTCTTTTATGTCGTCATCCTGCTAGTCTTCAACAGTTCATAACAAATTGTCACATATATGAAAGTAGTACCATATGGATAATCCTTCCACTAAGCAAGTTCCCAATAAGGATTGAAGGGGTCACAACGGTCCCACTCAAAACCCAATCTCCAAGCTAGAACTTCTTAGGCCATACCTATTCATCATACTGTCTTTTCATATATACAACCATTTGCTAGCTTTATTGTGGCTTTTCTTTGTAAATGATCTGAAATATTTTGGTTTCATACCTGATTTCTCAAAATCTAACAAGACTACCATTGCTTAGATTCATCAAGATTGGTCTTCATCAAATTTTACTCTCTACCTCAAATTGTCCACGTGATCGGGTATCTAGAGTGTCCTAATTTTGCCTTCTCTCAAGGCAATTACAATTCCCCACATAATAGTTCAACATATGTAATTGGGCAAACATGTGTGATTTCTTCTTCTTTATCTCCATCGACCATCATAATGACCATCAGATGCCTCCTGATTGGGCAATCTCTCTTTAATAATTCACCACCATCATTTCTGGTCTCAATCTTAATGATTGGATCATACCATTGCATCCAAAATGATAAAATTAGTTGGAAACAAGTCTGAAATCATCCAAGTCGCACTTCAGAATGCTAAGATTTTATGAAAATAGTTTTGGCCTAATCAGCAGTCCAGATTCAATCTCAGATCCGGTTGCAAGTAGACTCCGCTACATAAAACCCTATCCTTCAGCTCTCTTATATCGTGGTTAATGACGTGGTAAGTGGATCCCACAGTGTTGATGTGGTTGCTGACATAGCATGCCATATATTCATGTTGATGTAATTATAATGTCATGCTGATGTCATCATTATCCGGATCTGGCGCATGGGTCGGGTTGTTTGATAGTCAAGTTGGGTCAACCCATCCAAGAGAAGAAGACGCATGGTGCGAGTTTGCGCATGTGGCCAGCCACTTTGTCGGCACGTGTCGGTGCGTGAGGATGATTTCTACGTGGTTTTCAACAGTGGCTTCGTCTCTTCCTCCTCTATATAGTGGTATGGTCAAAACATAATTTTGACAATGTTTATTTTTTAGCAAAATCAAACACCATTTTAAATCATGTGCTTTGATACCAATTGTAGGGGAATCCAACCGGTGATGTACTGATATTTTCTCATAGGAGGCCAAGCACACTGATATAATATTTAACGTGGTTTAACAAATTACTTACATCCACTAGAGAGTCGATATTATTAGAAATAGAAAAGGAATACAAAACAAATACATGGAGGAAAAGGATTACACCCACTCTAACTCAACTCCCAGCTCACACACACACTGCTACACATTGCAACAGAGTTGTTGCCCTTGGCAGCCCCTCTTTCTCTCTTCTTCTCACATGTTGCACTCTCACCACTCTCTCACTTTGCTCTCAAACAATGCCTCTATTTATAGGTATCAATAATAAGATAAGATCCATAAATTATGGCATGATTTATGACACCAATGGTGGCAACATATGGGTTGCACTATTTTTGTCAATGGTGGTGCAACTACCATTGCAGCCTTGTGGCAATGATAACCCTGCTTGTTAGAGTAGGTTGCACAATTTATTGCTCATTAATGGCAAATCCTAACAAACCTAAGACCCATGATCATCACACAAAATATGACTAAAACAAATAATAAAATTAGAGTTAGCTAGACACTAACATCTAAAACACAAACCAGAACCCTTTCCTCCAAGCTTAACCCCACCATATTTTGGTATTTAGCTATCTTGTTCCTGCATATAAAACCTTTTAAGCCATCTCCAACCATATCCTTGAGTGAAGAGAAACTTGGATGGATCAAGAGCAAGTTGATGAATATTATGACCGCATTCGAGAGTCCATTTTTCTGTCATATTTTACTCTGACAAAAAATTCATTGATAGAAAATTTACTCTAACCATCATAGAAAGGATGAGGGGTTGAGTTTAGTCTTCTGGAATTGGGTGTAAGCAAATTACATCTTCTCTTCTGATTTTATAAAACATAAATTATAAAACTTAATTCTCAATTAACTTAATATCAAAAAATAAAATTAAAATATATAAAAAAATATAAAAAACCATCAAAGCCGTCTTACCAAACTTGTAATCTGGTTACGATACCAGGATAATATCATGGAATAAAAATTTTGACTAATAGAGTCTTTTTTGTCCTCTTCAATTTATTGGAATGCTGGAGAACACAATTTATGATGACTAAAGATACCAGAAGGGTTAAAGATGTAGACTAAAATATTACGTAGCATGCAGTTGAGACAACTTAGGGAGGAAGCCATTGCATTTTTGGTATCAAAATTGAGGAATCAACACTAATAATAATATTTAATCCAACAAAATAGGGTGGTTACTTTTTTTTTTCTTATAGGTCTTGTAGTTTATATGGATAACATCTACCTTCATGTGAGGAATTGTTAAAATTATGTGAATTGCTGCACAAGGTTAGTTGTTTATTAGCTTTGATATATATTCTTGTTATCTTGAAGTGAAAAATTTAGTATGTCTAATTTTTTTTTTTCATTAATTGTGTTATGTGTTATCCCGCATCATGTGATGGTGGCACTACCACATTAATTTTCAAGAGACAACATGGTTGTATCTTGGTATTAAAATTAATGTGGTTCGGGTACTGTAGCGACATAATTGAAAAACAAAAGAGCGTAGAAGAAAAACCGAGAGAGGAAAGGAGAAGAAAAGGCAGCAAAACAGCATGTGTTCTTCCTTCGATTTCTAGCTCGTTCACCATTGGATCGGGCTGAGATTTTGATAGCAATTTCTAGATATGTTACTTTTCATTCTACACGATTGGATCAAAGATTACTGGTGTGGAAGCTGTCCGTTTTGATAAAAAATGGGGCTATCAGTATTATGAGTTTTTCTCAAATAATTCTCCTTTAATCTCATTGTAATCCGAGAATAAGTTGTTCTTGATGATATATATGTTGTATCCCTTAGTTGAATCTATGGAATAATGATTTCAAACCCATTATTTATTGATAATGGAAGTTTTTAGATGAACTACGGTCCCGTGGTTTTTTCCACGGGTTTTCAACGTGAAAAGTCTTGGTGTTGATTTTTGTGATTATTTGCATTATATTTGGTCATTGTTTGATTCTGTTTTTACTGCACAATGAGGGAAAGAATTGAAACTTGTGAATTGTGAATTGTATTAAGCTGAATTAATCTGGGTAAATTGGCATCCGGTTATTCCTTGTTTTCCCAACAAAGTGGTATCAGAGCATTGGTTGTGTAGATTTAATTTATTATGCAGTTAAAATGAAAAAGAAAGATTTGAGCAGATTCAACAGCTTCTTACCATGTTACACCCCGACGTGATTTTTACACATCCTACACTGCTGGTGACTTTGGTCATGTTAGGATAGGAAATCAAGGGATGGTTAGTGTTGTGGGTATTAGAGATATTTGGTTGGAAACCAATACTGAGTGCAAGTTTCTACTCAAAGATGTTAGGCATGTGCCTGATATACGCCTACACTTGATCTCTACAGGTACTTTTGATGAAGAAAGCTATCACAATTACTTTGAAGATGGTAAATGGAAGCTTTTCAAAAATTCCCTAATTGTTGCCAAAGGGAAGAAAATGGGTCTCTACATGTCACAAGCCAAGGTGATCAAAAGGGAGGTGAATGCAATTAAAGATTGCTCTACTGATCTATGGCATAAGTGGTTTGGACATTTGAGTGAGAAAGGTCTTGGCATCCTTACCAAGAAGAACTACCTTCCATTAAAAGGTATGAACTTGAACACATATACTTGCGTTTCAAAGATCACCTTCACATAGAAGATCACATGTTCTTGATTTAATTTATACTGATGTTTGCTCTATGATTAATAAGTCTCTTAGGGGTGCATTGTACTTTGTTAGTTTTATTGATGATCACTCCAAGAAAATTTAGGCCAGAGTTGAAAGAAAAACTAGTAGAAAGCTCAAATGCATTCGAGTTGACAATGGTGGTGAATACAGTGGTTCTTTTGAGAAGTATTGCAGGGAACATGGTATCAAGTTAGAGAAGACAGTTTCTAAAACTCCACAACAGAATGGAGTGGCTGAGAGAATGAACATAACCATTATTGAAAGAATTAGATGTATGCTCTCTCATACAAAGCTGTCTAAGCCCTTTTGGGATGAGGCAATGAAGACTGCAATTATCATGATCAACCTTTCTCCATCAATTCCTCTTGAATTTGATGTTCCAGATAGAGTTTGGAAAGGAAAGGGTCTTTTATGCATACTTGAAAGTGTTTGGATGCAGAGCATTTGTACATTTTTCTAGAGATGAAAGGTCTAAGCTTAATAGCAAGACAAAGCAATTTATTTTCTTAGGCTCTGAAGATGATGAGTTTGGTTATAGGTTGTGGGATCCAAAAGAGAAGAAAATTAAGAGAAGCAGAGATATTATCTTCTTTGAAGATCAAACCATTGAAGACTTTGAATACAAAGAGAAAATAGAGTCTACCACTTTTATTCCAACTAATTCAAATCCAAGACCTACTTTACAATTACCTTTGATACCTACTAATCATGAGAGAGACTTGTAAAATGATGATAATGGTGTTTTCCTTATTGAGCCATTAGTTGGCGATCCTATATCAACTAATGATGATATTAATGTTATTCCTGAACAGGTTATGTAGGAAGCTCAAGATAAGCCACAATTGAGAAGGTCAACTAGACCTCGCCAACCTTCCACTAGATATTTTCCTCACGAGTATGTGTTGGTTACTGATGTTGGAGAGCCAAAATGTTTTGATGAAGCTATGTCACATGATAAAAAAAAATGAGTGGTTGAAAGCAATGCAAGAAGAGATGAAATCCTTGTATGAAAATCATACCTTTGAGTTAGTAAAGCTTCTTAAGGATAAGAGAGCACTCAAGAATAAATGGGTGTTTAGGTTGAAAATTGATGAACATTGCTCACAACTAAGGTACAAGGCAAGATTGGTTGTGAAAAGTTTTAGTTAGAAGAAGGGTATTAATTTTGAAGAAATATTTTCACTAGTGGTCAAGATTTCTTCAATCCGAGTTGTGTTTGGCTTAGCTGCTAGTTTGAATCTTGAAGTTGAACAACTTGATGTGAAAATTGCCTTTCTTCATGGTGATTTAGATGAAGAGATCTACATGGAGCAGCCTGAAGGGTTTGATGCAAAAGGCAAAGAGCAACTAGTTTGTAAGTTAAAATAGAGTTTATATGGGTTAAAGCAAGCTCCAAGACAATGGTATAAGAAGTTTGATTCTTTCATGGTGGATCATGGTTATGACAAGACCACTTCTGATCATTGTGTATTTATGAAAAGGTTTCCATATGGAAACTTTATTATTTTCCTATTATATGTGGATGATATGTTGATTGTTGGTCATGATGCTAAAAAGATTCAGATATTGAAGGAAGAGTTGAGCAAGTCTTTTGGAATGAAAGACATAGGATAAGCAAAACAAATTCTTAGCATAAAGATCACACATGACAGGAAGAAGGAGAAACTTTGGTTATCTCAGGAGAAATATGTTCAAAAGGTACTTGAGAGATTCAAAATGAGCAACTCCAAACCTGTTTGTTCTCCACTTATAAGCCACTTTAAACTAAGTTCTAAGAAGTGTCCTTCAAGTGATGAAGAAAAAGATGAGATGAAAAAGGTTCCTTATGCATTCGTAGTTGGTATTTTGATGTATGTTATGGTTTGCACAAGGCTAGATATAGCTCATACAGTTGGTGTAGTTAATCGATTCCTCTTCAATCCTGGTAAAGAACATTGGTCAGTAGTGAAATGGATACTCAGGTATCTCAGAGGTACTTCTAGTTTCAACTTATATTTTAGTAGTGATAAACTTGTGTTGGATGGATACATAGATGCAGATATGGCTGGTGATGTTGATTCTAGAAAGTTTACATCAGGATACTTAATGAAATTTACAGGGGGAGTAGTCTCATGGCAATCAAGGTTGTAAAAATATGTTGCATTATCCACTACAGAGGATGAATAAATTACTTTTACTGAAGGGGGCAAAGAGTTGTTATGGATAAAGAAGTTCTTATATGAACTTGGCTTAGTTCAAGAGAGTTTTGTATTGCATTGTGATAATCAAAGTGCAATCAATCTCAGTAAGTATCCTACTTTTCACTCTTGATCAAAGCACATTAAGGTTAGATATTAATGGATTCGAGATGCTATGGAGATAAAGTCATTCGTTGTTGAGAAGATCCATACTGATGACAATGTGTCAGACATGATGATCAAACCTCTACTGAGAGAGAAGTTTGAGTTTTGCAGAAGGGAAGTAGGCTTGTCAGAGCCTCCTAAATTGAAGCTTATATATTGATCACCAATATGGCGAATTCCTCACATGGTGCGTGAGGGGGAGATTTGTTATGTGTGGTTCTGCACCATGTGATGGTGGGACCACCACATTAATTTTCAAGAGATAGCATGGTTGTCTTTTGGTATTAAAATTAATATGGTTCGAGTACTGTAGCAACAAAATTAAAAAACAGAAGAGAGGAGAAGAAAAATCGAGAGAGAAAAGGAGAAGAAGAGGCAGCAGAGTAGCCTGTGTTCTTCCTTCGATTCCAGATCCTTCACCGTTGGATCGGGCTAAGATTTTGAGAGCAGTTTCTAGACACGTTAGTCTTTATTCTGGACAATTGGATCGAATATTGGTGGCGTGGAAGCTCACTGTTTTGATAGCAAATGGGGCTATCAGTATTGTAAGTTTTTCTCAAATAATTATGTTTTAATCTTGTTGTAATCCGAGAATAAGTTGTTCTTAATGATATATATATTGTATCCCTTAGTTGAATCTCAGGAAGAATGATTGTGAACCCATTATTTGTTGATAGTGAAAGTTTTTAGGTGGACTACTGTCCTATAGTTTTTCCCACATGTTAAAAATCTTGGTGTTAATTTTTGTGATTATTTGTATTATATTTGGTCATTGTTTGATTTTATTTTTACTATATAAAGAAAAAAATAATTGAAACTTATGAATTGTATTACGGTGAATTGATCTGGATAAATTGATATCTGATTGTTACTTGTTTTCTCAACAAATTGCATCATTGACGCTTTGAATTTGAACGGACTAATCTAGGTAGTGTTGAAATTTCTAACTTAGAGAAATTAAGAGTGGCATTAGACTGTAGAAAGAGGAGGGAATAAAAAGCTTCTTCTGGGAGGTGACTTTCAGGGGACTTAATTTCATGACAAAATAAAGAAGAAAAGAATCTTCTTTTCTCTCCCATTTTTATTGCTCTCCAAGAGCTAGCCATATCGGTTCTTCACCCAACTATTCATCACTACAAAATTCTGCTTGAAATACTTAAGAAGAACTCGATATGTCAATTCATTGGCTAATTAGGAGGATTTAATTTTGGAATCGGAGTAGGTATATGCTATTCTTTGACTTCAAAACGTAGACAGTACGCATGGAGGTTCAAAAGGAGTTCAATGCAGCTTTTTTCGTTATGTAGTGGTATAAAATAATTTATTTTTATTCATGTGTTATGTGTGGCCTAGACTGGGATTTTAATTAATGTAAAAAAAACTAAAATATCCTTAGTTTAATGTAAAAATAAGTTAATTAATGCAAAAAAAACTGGAGTTCGATACAAAACAGATGAACCAAAGAAAAAAGGCAAGTAAAAAAAATGAAGCTAACTTAGCCAACATTAGATAGTTGGGTCCATGACGACTAGCTAACAAAAAATTTCTTATCTTTAGTTTTTAACGGAACTTGATTGCTAATCCAAGTAGCATTGCAACATAAGTTTATAGAGATTGAAAGTTGGCAACGAAGCTGATGGTCTATGAATTAGGATGACGTCCAACCAAATACCTGCTGCAAGATACAGATTTAGCTGTAGAAAGTTCTCTCTTTTTTTTACTCATAAATATGACAAATTACCGGCAAGCTAAAGATCTTAATATTTTCTAGTTTTTAAGCTCACGAAACCTTCTTTAAATTTATAATTTATTCCCCATTGCCAGTCCCATAAATATATCGTGGCTTAGCTTAGTGCAATTTATAACACCGTAGAACAAACTTGAGCAACCAAACTCTCGTAACTGTAAAAAAAGTAACGTGTTATGGTTGAATAGAGCCAATCTGAATGGATACAATCATGCATATAGACAAGATTCGTTCGTAAAATGCTTTGAAAAAATGATGTCCTCCATATAGTAGTAAGCCGTAAGAAGCAGCTGAAGGAATCCAAGAAAAATGGTGTCCTCCATATAGTAGTAAGCCGTAAAATGCATAAGAGATTTATGAGGGAACCCAAACAGTAACTTTTAAGCTTAATTCTAGGACATCCAATGCTTTTTGGCTTGGACAAGTTTCACTAATTTATAAAAGTACTTATTAGACCATCCTCATAATTTGTTTTGGTTACATCCCTCCTCTTTAGTTATGTTAGATCGTAACTTTAGTTTCTATAAAACCAATTGCACCAAAAAAGTTGGTTGTTATAGAATTTCCTAGTTTTATTTTTATGCAAAATAAACAAATTTTTCCTCACTTTTTTGCACTAAAAATTATTATATGATGAAACAAATAATTTAAATGGATTGAATTTAATAATAATTTAAATGGATTGAATCTATTTGTATATAATTCAAGATATATATTACATGGTTCCATTAAAAACTAAAAATATATCTTGTTAAAATATTTTCAAGCTTTATCACAAAAAAATATACTAGAACTCTATACATAATTCAAGATATGTGTTATGTGATTTTATTAAAAACTAAAAATATATCATATCAAAATATTTTTAAGCTTGAAGATATACTTATTAAAGTGTTTTTACATACAATAAAAAAATTTTATGTAAAAAAAACCTCCTAGTCGAAGGCAGAATCATTCTAAATAGGAAGGTTGATGGGAAAACTGGAAAAGGATACAACATTAAAACCTAACAAAGAATATTTAATGTTAGGGTCAATAATTATCACTAACAAACAAAAATATAATATAATAAATAACCTAAATAAATTGAATTTACATATACGTAACTCAAGATATATATTATGTACAATTCCATTAAAAACTAAAAATATATCCTATTAAAATATTTTTTGACTCCATTATAAAAAAAAATGTACATAACTCAAGATATGTATTATGTGGTTTCATTAAAAACTAAAAATATATTTTATTAAAATATTTTCAGTTTTCACCATGAAAAAATTATACATAATTCTATGCATTTAACAGTTTTTAAATACATAAATAACTTTTATAATCTAAAAATAATTATAAAATACCTAAGTTTTTTTATATATAATAAAATAAGATCAATGGGAAAAATGAAAAAGGATACAGCATTAAAACCTAAATGAGGATATTTAATGTTCGGGTCAATGTTGAGTAACGAGTAGTTGCCTCTCCATGTTAGAGGCTACTTATTGTCTTCTGTTTTAAATTTATGATCTATGCTTTGTTGTGCTGCCTAACTCTCATTAGAATAAATTTTCTTCCCTTTCTCTAACCGGCTAGAAAAGAGAGAGGCTGCTGTGTGTGTGTGTACCCTTTTCATTTTAGATTATGATGTGTGACAAATGTTTTTTTTTTTTTTGTGTCATATATTAATGTGCAGACAGCATCATACGATCCAAGAAGTGATATGCTATTGGGAAGCATAAAAGCCGTGTATAAATTAAATGTTTAAAGCATTTTGTTGAATAAAGTGCATAAATGTTTATGTCAGGGAGGGAGCAGAATCTTCAAAAGTTAAGCGTTAGCAAATCAAGTGGCTGGATTCATAAATCCTTAATTTGTGCAAATCTGATTCATCATAAATGCTTTGCAATCGTCATTCCCTGTCCATTGCCTGATCTACAAATACTCCCTGTCTATCTGATCCTTTATATATCTGCTTGTTGTTCTTTTCAAACTCATTTCTATTTATTGCTTTTTTGTTCTCAAATGCCTGCTGAATTCATTTGAAGAGAGTAGCTAGCAGGTTAAAACGTTATAGATCATTATGTCACTTAATTTAAATTGATTTATCAAATTTCTATTCAAAGTTATGGAATGAATGAGATTTTATCATCATGTGCTCTAATTTATCAATCTTCTTCGGGGACACTGTCTGAAGCTCATGCGCGACAAATGGCTTACGGGTGGAGACATATAATTGTCTGGAGAAGAAAATAACGAGTATAAAGTGCATAAATGGTAAAGGCACCGAGGGAGTAGAATTTTCAAATGTCAAGGTTTTAATGAGCTGGCACCAACATATCCTTAATTTGTGAGGAGAATGCTCGGTTTAATGAGTGAAGTGTCCGGAAAGTAAAGTGTCTATATACAATGAATCACGTTCATGCTTATCCTAAACATATCTCAAACCGCAAATTAATATAGCACCGTAAGTGGAAGTAGTAGACATATATTTATACTTTTTATTTTGGAATTGAGCGGATAAAATAAACCTGATCCGACAATAAATAGTGGAGAGTGAACTATCAAGATCACAGGAGAAGGGGAGAAGGAGCCTGAAGCTGCTTTCGACAAACCTATGTTTTCAATGTAAATATAACTAAATTTCACAAACAATAAATTAAACTCTAACATTAATCAAACATATTGTTTGCGTCTTTAAAAGCAAAAGGTGAAGTGAAAATAAACACCCTATTTTACATGCGTCATAACTGGAGTTAAGAAGAAAGAATGAAAGAAAAGGTTGGGGCTATTTTGCTGAAAAGGAGAAAAATCAACAAAGAAACATTAAGAAAATCAGACCATTCAGCCCAATATAAAGCAGCAAGAATACTCTTAAACAAAGTTGTCGATTATATTCTTGCCAAGGAGAACAAATTTTATTTTGCTCAGGAAATTGATTCATTCCGAATTACTAGTTAGCGAGAAACACTGGAATATCTATTTGGTGCTCTGGAAGATAAATCCACACAGTTCCCTTCAATTCAAGATGAGTCACTCTCTGAAACACTGGAAGAATAAATCTTCAGAAGACAGAACCAGCTGACTTATAATCAAGAAACTAAAATCAAAACCATGCCATTGTTCCTTCAATGCAAGAAAACTCCACCTTGATAGTATCATTAAGGACCTTAGTAGTAGCTAGCAGCTTCTGAAAAAACAAAAGTCCTGCCCATGCATGATTGACAGGGAGAGAGGAAGAGAGAGCTGCTCAATCAAAGGCTAAAATTTTTATTTCATTTATACAAGTTTTCTGCACATTGATTCATTTACATACTGAGTTCAGCTTTCAATACTCACTGAATAAGATAATTCTGGGCAATCCGTAAATTGATACTAGGGATGACAACGTAGTTAGCGTTGCGGTAACAAGAAACAGTTCATATCATTTCGATCCATAACGTCCAATACATGCTCTGCAAGCTGTTCCAATCCTGATCGCCCAGCTAAAATCATCACTTGACTTTACAGACCTGATATTGTTAAAAGCACACCATAATGATCACTAGGCAAGACAGGAAGCTCCAACATCTTTACCTCTCCTCTCACTTTCTTCTCCTTGATATATGATAACCCAGGTATTGCCTCCTTACCAATCATGTCAATTTTACTGATCTTGAAATCACGCAGACCGCATATGAATCGATCCAGTCTCTTTTGCAATGGAAAATTGCCGGACAACATTTGGTTGGATTTGGTATCATATGTCCATCCATCGTCCCCTGGCTTCAACTCTACCCAGGCATCAACCCATCCATCAGGGAAAGGAAACTGACCATCCAACTTATCATCCCAGTTCATGTCACCACAAAAAATCACATTTGAGTTCTTCTTGAGAAGGTTGATGGCCTCCTTTGCCTGATCCACACGTTCCTTGCTGAACATCTGATCCCATTTTGGAGGTGCTGGACAAGGACTCTCTAGATGGCTAGTGGCAACAACTAATGACTACTTTCCTGGAACTTCAAGCTCAGCAATGCAAAGTTCTCTCCCTATTATTGAATTCATAAAGGGTTTAGTGCTGAAAGATTTTACTGGTAGTTTGCTTAACTGCAAACAAGAGGGCAATACTAATAATAATAAATAAAAAAATTAGAAAAAAAATGAATGTCAATATCAAGTCTTTAAGTTGGATCGCTGACAACTACAAGGCAATGTAATAAATGAAATCCAGGTAAGGTATTATTTGGTCCTATGATTTACAAAGACACTGACTTTAAGGAACAGCTAAAATTTAGTTATAGGTCAAACGTATTCCGTGATGAGTAAGATTATCAAGGGCTGGTCCAATTAATGAAACACTATCACTCAACCAAAAGAAGGAAAACCTGCAGAAGTTCATTTAACAGCCAACATAAAGCCATGTTTCCATGATTCTCCAGTTCGGGTGAGAGAGTGTACAACAACGAGAATTCTCAGGATCCATACTTTGTCAGTACGTAAAGTAAGCCAGAAGCATACTAACAAGCAGAATCACCATCCAGCACATATCAAAACAATACCTGCATGCAAAAGTATCCTCTTGAACTTGCTATTTCAGAAGAAACAGAGCATTGATATGCTTTCCACCAGCTGGATTGCTGAAATATGTCATATATATCTGGAGTAACCTCCTGCAGGAAAAAAAATGGCAATAGCTAAGATGAAAGTCAACACAGGGAGATCCAATTTCAAGAGTAGGGAACAAGAAAAACCTGTAAGCAAATGACATCTGGTGAATGTAGTTGAATAAGTTCACCAAGTGCTTCCATCCTCCCATGCATCTCCAGGTCTGCTCGGAACCAAACATTGTAGCTCAAAATCTTTAAGGAACCAAACACTGCTATTGAATTTGTATCCTCCACCACAAATTTAAGAAGCTTTCAATCACATGCAATGAACATACATAACTGAAACCTTTTAATAAATTCCCATCTTCATAGTACTATAACCGAGGCCCAAAAGGTACAGTGTTTGACCAAATATACATAGCAAGCAGTCAAATTTCATGATGGTAACACGAATGCTAAAAAGAAAAAAGCAGCAACTCAACAAAACCAATGCTTATACATAACCTCATCAATCCATCATTATGGTTTCAGACAACATAAATAAACTCACAAAGCAAAAGGCCAGTAAATCAAAATAAATAAATATAATTAAATCAACTTGAACTACAAAAATCCCACTTACTTGTTAAAACAGAGACTCCCTTGTTTGATGCCCTAGCTCCTTGAAACACATCCAATTTTACACTAGCCCCGTCACTTTCATCTGCATATACTAAAACATTCAACAACAAAATCTAGAAGACTAACAAGCAAATAAGAACTAACCTATATGAACAAACATAAAGAAAAGCTGGCTAGATGATTATTGAGGACAACACAACAAGCTTAACATGTGACTGTCAACAGGCAATGGCATTCATTTTCACATTTTTCATCTCTAAATATATAAATATTTATCAGTAAGTACTTTATTAAGTAAAAATTACTGAAATCCTTTTAATTCAATCCCATCTCCCAAATAAAATGAGGACAAAAAAGCATAATAAGCAACACACATGAACCTAACATATCAGAGGAATCAAACTGAACATTGTGAACAAAACCAGCAACACAATAAAATTATTAATTAACATAACCTCTCTAATCCACCACTATCAATGAAGACAACATAAATAAATAATAAAGCAAAAACCCTTAAAAAAGACAAACTAGAATCTCACTTACGACCCGCCCTTTAGAACTGTGACGCCCTTGTTTGAAGCTTTAACCCTTGAAAATTGAAACCCACCCAATTTCTCACTATGGCCATCAACCCCATCTGCATGAATCGGCACCAATTCATTCCAGAAACAAAACTAAACAGACCCAACAAAACCCAAAGGACAAAGAACATTACAAGCAACTCACATTGAACTTCACATACACAATAAAGCAGTTAAACTAACCTCGCTAGAATGAAAGTAGCAACAAAACTACAACCTCGGAAATTTCCATTATGAGTAGCACTGAAAGGAAATAAAATCACAGAGCATAAACCTTTAAAAAGAAAGAAAGAAAAAACCTTGAGCCACAAACATGGCATACCCTTTAAAACAATCACTCCCTTGTTTGATGCTTTAATCCCTTGGAATCCACCCAATCTCGCAGAAGCCCTATCACTTCCGAAAGGATTCACTTCTCTCTCTCTCCCTCTCCCACGATCCCAACCACCTCTCCCACGATCCAAACCACCTCTCCCACCATCACTAGCATACCCACCGCGGTAATCATTTCGGGGAACACCCCAGCGTGATCCACCTCCATACCCAGGACGATCATTACTCGACGCAGGCCCGCTAAAGGCAGCAGCCGGTGGATCTGAAGATGGCGCGCGGTTGCGGAGATGAGGAGGGACATATATGGATCGAGTAGGGGCATTTCCTGCAGTACCTACACTTCCATTGTTAGCAGAAGAGCCAGCATTTGTGCTCTTATCTGCAGAATTCGAAGCCAAATCAGCCCATGAACTCCTCGTATTCATCACAATTCTTAACCTAAACGCAAAAACCCCAATACATTCCCTTTCTGAAAAAAAAATCAACTTCTACTTCCACAAATCAAACTTTACGCAATTCCATTATTCATGATATTACAACTTCAATTCAAGCCCTGATCTGATTCACCAACTGTCAAAATTGAAATGCAATTCTAATCCATAAAAACAAACAATAATCCTACCGTTTTTCTAGAGAGAACCTGAGAAGGAAACGGAAAGGAATGAGAGAGAAAGAGAGAGACGCTGGAAGGGAGGGAAGGATGGTGTGTTAGGAATGGAGAAGATCGAAGAAGACAAAGAAACCCTAAAATTAAGGATGAAGAAGATGGAAAAGGAACAGATTTTGTTATGAAGAAACGCAAAAATATGTATTGGTGGGGCTTCCAATCAAATCATATCATAATAATCACATTACAAAATTATAGTTATAATTACAAATTAAAAGAAAAAAAAAATGTAATTATAACTTTATAAGAAACTCTTACAAAATAGATTACCAGAACTCACAAACTTGCAAAGCGGTGGAGCAACAGTGGATCAAAAGGAAACGATTATCTTCTTAATTTTTTTATATTAATTTAGTGAATTATTATTAGACGGAAGGAATGTTTTGACTATATATATTTATCATTGCTCTAATTTTCCCTTTTTTTTCTTTCCTTTTCTTATCTTTCTCTGTTTAAGATTGTTCAACTGCGGTTTCCTGTCTCTTGCTTTACTTATTAATTAATTTTCCTTGTTTTTTTATTTATATTTCAAGTAAATTTTTTTTTTTTGTATTTATTTGATTATTTAATTTTAATTTTTTTTATAATTAGTTATTAAAAATAGAGTTTATAATAATTTATTTAAATATGTTCAAAATAAATATTTAAATTTATTAATTTAATGAATTAAGTGTTTTTTATTATAAAAAAATAAGTTA
The DNA here is from genome assembly GCA_026413675.1 of Populus pruinosa. NCBI lineage: Eukaryota > Viridiplantae > Streptophyta > Magnoliopsida > Malpighiales > Salicaceae > Populus > Populus pruinosa. The sequence continues at coordinate 695,658 of CM048595.1, forward strand.
ATATTCATGTAAAACTACTATTCTTAACCTCTCTTGTATTGACAAAATTATTTATTGAAATTTAATATTTTCACATAATTTATTTGTAAGTAAAATATCAAGTAGAAAATATATTTTTCAAGTATTATTTCTATTATACATGTACTAGACATTGTTCCTCAATTAAATATCTAGAAATAATTAAATATAATTTAATTAATATACTTATTATATACATACATATACATATATATATATTGAAATATATTTTGATTTTAATGAATTGAAATGTATTTTATATAAAAAATTTAGAGTTATTGTGTATCTCAACTAAATTTTATTTAATAGTGAATTATTATGTAATTATGTTAATTATTATGTAGATACTAATAATGATAAAAAAAAATATAGCAAGTTCATATTAAATTAACATATCATTAGATAAGTATTTCAAGCATAAATCTTTTGAAGATGAAGAGTCAATTAAAACTTCATATGATGTAACTTAATCAAGTTCAAAGAAAAATCATATTGAAATCAATCTCGATACTCTTTTTATTAACTCTGGTTTAAAAGGACTAGTTTATAAATACCATATAAATAATAGAAATGCAATCCAAAGAGCTTATATACAAAAAGATCATTATCAACTTTCACACCATGATTTTTCTAAAAAACAATTTGGGAATATATCAATAATTTTTTCAAAGATCTTATCTTTTGCTTGTATTGTTACCTCTTTAAGTTAAAAGGGGATGTTAATTCGTTTATTATGATAAAATTGATAATAAAACTATTATAAAATAATTTTAAAATATAAAAACTAAAAAAAACAATTATAATTTAAGTTTTTTCATTTTAAAAAAATTATGATTGTGGCCTAAATTAAAAATTATTTTTTATTTAAATTTTTATATATGTATATTTTTAAATTAATATAAAACATAAATTTTAAAAAGAAAAAATATTATTTTTTATGTGTAAAAAATACTTTTAAAAATAATTATTATTACACTTTCAAACACCTTATTTATTTTTATAGTTAAGAAAATATTTCTGAAAATTTTTATATTTTTATGTTTTTGAAATTTTTTAATGTATTAATATTAAAAATACATTTTAAAATATAAAATTACTTTTCAAAACATTATATTTTCTCAATATAAACCCCCCCCCCCCCAATGCATAAAACAGTGGCCATTCATTCTCAAACAGTCATCAATTACTTGTATTTAGCACTATAAAAAGCTAGGAGAGCTCATTTTCCCCGCTTGGATAGCACAACACAGTGAATAAATCACTAAAAAATTTTACAATAACAATTTAAACATATCTTATAGAAGATCTTCAATAATAATTTAAAAAAATAAAAATACTCTTTAAAATATTAAATCATTAGATCTTATTATGAAATACACACCTAAATTTACTCTTTTTTTTAAAGTAAAGTATTAGCTTGATTTCACAAATAAATCAAGTCATCATGAATTAAATAATTAAATTTAAGAAGAGAATTAGATAGTTATTTTATTTTCTATTTACAAATTACATTTTAAATAAAAATTATATCTAATTATATATTTTAATAAAATTACATATTTATAAATAGTTGCTCATGACTAGAGATACTTTTACTTTGATCATAACTTTAAAAATTATAGTAAAAAATTGGGTTGAAAACATCATAAATTTATAATATTTTCAAATCTAATTTTTTTCCAACCTTAATTAACCGCAAACATAACAGAATTCAAGGTAATCTTGAAAGGTTGTGTTAATCCAGACCTCTAATTATTGCCATTTACCGGACATGTTTATAAATATGCTACATACCAAGTAGCTTAACATATATGTTTTTTCAGAAAATACACGGCTTCATACCATTTATGAACCCAAACATACACCATGAATTGGATTCTTGTTCAATCTTATTAATTTAGAGTCCATTTTATTAGAATTCTGTAAATTAATTTTAGTTATTTCTGTTTAGATTTATTTGTCTTGATATATTCGAAGAGAAATCGTATGTTTGGTTGAAATTATCTATGATTTTCACTCTAAATATTGAATCATAATCCTGTATTTCAAGTTACTGTCATAACTCATGCTAAATGCAATTTTTTCTTTATTTATTTACCTTCTACAAAATACACACATATTTTTTTTTCTTTTATAATAGTCGAGTGAATTTATTATCAAAGCTAGTGCCAGTAAGTTGTTGGCAAACCAGGAATTAAGTAAAAACATATAATCTCATGTGCAAAAGAAAAGTGCAGAACAAAGATGATCGAGTTAAAAATTGCTTAAGTTAGAGAAAGAAAAACTCTTTTAAGCTCATTATATACTTATGAGTCCATTTCCGTGTCCCTTATATTTCATCTCTTCACTTTTCTACAAGAATGCCTCCACACTTGCTCCAGAAGATATCCCTACCTTGCCTGTGCAGTAAACTAGTGATCAATGGAATACCAGAAACCGAAATGCTTCCTTTCAGCTATGATACGATAATTTCTTACACCATTCTCTAGCACATGCATAGTCAAGGTAACTCTATCTCCTGGCCTGAGCTTTTTCTGAAGAACATAGAGTCCCCATTGACCACATATCCAAGGTTTTAGATACTTACCTTTCTTGCGCACAGAGATCTTCAGTCTCCACGGTTGGTCTAACATGTCAAATGCAACGAAATGAACTGAATTTTGACCGGCAGGCAAAGGGAAAGCCCCCAAGCTCTCAGTCGGGAATTCGAATCGCTTATTATTGGAGTCACTTTCGGATAGCAATTTGGCCATCACCTCCATTTTTAGAGAGTGGCTGGGAAAAATGTATAATTAAGAAGGTACATGCGTTCTAAATGGTTAATTTGAAGATTTTTATTGGGATGGTGATGTGGGAGTTGGATGGATACAAGTCATTCATACTGATCATCAAATTATGGAAATTTATAAACCTCAGTCTGTGGCGTTGACATATTGTTATATCTAGAATTTGGATTGGGAACATGCACTGAAATTACTAATGATCTTTGGAAAACATGGTGGTCAGTAAAGTGGAGTTTTTTTTTTCTTTTCCTTTTACTTTAAAGATTATTGTGGATTTCACTAGCATGTGAACTTCGGGCTGGGTACATGCACGACAATTCAGTAAACCTACAGAAATTAAGAAAAACTTTGTCCGAGTTGATTTGACCTCCTATGCAAGTAATATTCTAGAACCAGTTACTGGAAAGTAGATGACAGACAATGTTGTCTTAGTCTATAGGTCCACAAAGAAAAACAGAAGATAGTTTCACTGATATGGGTGGGAATCCGTCAAAATACCTTTTTAGAGAAGCTTTCAACTGTAGTTCACTGTGGAAAACAGGATACAAAACAGGCAAAATCAGCTTTTTGTGCCCTTTGATTGTGGCAATCGCTTGTTTTTCTTTTGAACTTCAAAGTATGGTCGATTGGCTTTAAAATCTACCGAAAGTAGGTCCATTGATCCATTTAATAAATACCCCTTAGAAAACTACCAGATTGCATTTTTTAGAAAATATGGTTTTTAATATTGCAATATTGTTAGGCAGTTTCAAGTTTTTTTTTTTTTTTGCTTCATTTCTCTGCTTTTATGGACTTAATAGAGAAGCCAATTAATCATGTTTTGTTTTGTGATTTTTCCGTATATTTTTTGTTATTTTTTCTCTCCTGTTTAGCCATGTTTTTATTGGCTAAACACGGTGATTAATAAAATTCTTGTCTTTCATTAAAAAAAAAACTATTATTTTGGCTACTGGTGCGATTTAGAGTTTATTCAATTGTGCCAAGTTAACAATGAATAATATTGGAATTTTATTTTTTAAATCAATTTAGTCTCTATATTTTTTATGTTTTTGGTAGATAACCATCTTGACAAAAAAATGAAAATGTGGAGTTAATCTCAGTATAAAAATATATATATATATATATATATATTAAATAATACTTGGTTAATTATATGACATATTGACATGCTCCACAAAAATAAAGTGAAAAATACTTCAAGGAAATTATATTTGGAAATGGATGAAGAAGAAATTATTTGCTAGGAGATCAAGGTAATTAAAGCTGGGGCGAAGCAAAATATCAAGGAAGGGGGAACCCCTACTTAAATTTGAATGTCATTTCTAATTTTCCTTTTTTTCAAATTTATAAGAATTTTAGGGAAATTCAATCCCAAACCACACAAGGAAGATTAAAACAGAAATGTTTCTAGATCATATGTAGTTCCACAAAGGCAACAGTTAATTTTCAAAGAATCAGTTATTTATATGATTTAAAATCATTATATTAATTTTAGAACAAATGTTTAGAGAGGGTAACTAATTTTCAAACGTTTATATTTAAAATTTGTGTATTTAAAGTTGTATTTTATTAATTTATAATCTTTATTAGAGTTTAAAAATTTCTATTTATTATTATTAATTGTTGTTATATAACATCTAACTAAATTTGTTTTAGGACAAAAATATGAAAAGAACTAAATACATGTATCTTAAGTTGTTGTCTATTATGTATACAAGAAGATTATTGAAAAAATAGATTATATATATTAAAAAATTTTAAATTTTTAAGCTGAAGTATTTAAACCAAAAGATTTTTTTATTTTATGTTGAAAAAATTTAATTTTTTTTGTGAATATAGAATATATATACGAAAGTGTTTCAAATCTCACATTGAAAAAATAATTTTTTTTGTAACATAGAGTATATATCCTGAAGGATTTCAAATCCCATATTAAAAAAATAAAATATTTTTGTAGTATTTATATAATAAAATTTAAAAAATATTAATAATCAACTAAAAAACATATGAAAAAAGGGATGTAAAAGAAAAATTATATTTAAAAAAAGAATACCAAGTCTTATCCGGGTTTGCCTGAATTATAAATTAATCAATTTAATTGATCGAGTTTTGTTGTTTTGTTATACTAACCAGTTTTTTTATTTTATTTAAATCAGTCCAGCTATCAAGTTGATAAATTAACCTATTAATCTAATTTGAGCCGTTCAAGTTTAATAACAGCGGTGAAAACCTCGTGAAAACCCAACCATTATATGTGTTGTTACCCATTTTTAAGCCATGCGTGCTACTGGAGATTTCCCTTTTAAATCGAAGGCAGAAGTTTAGTTCATGGTTGCTGGGAAATTGACAAAAGCAAAGAAGAAAGAAATGTTTTTCGAACCCTATTTCAACCATCTCCTGCTCTCTTTACCCTTCCTCATTGCTGCCGAAATTTTTAGGATTATTAGGCTAATTAGGATTCGTTATAATGCTAAATTTATTCCTCTTTTACATGGGCTGTAAGGTTGAATAAATCCCTCGAAATTGCCACTAAAAAAACCCTAATTCTACTGCTGCCGCAATCTTTTTGTTCCAACTTAGGCCCTGATTCTGATTTGGTTTCGTGTAATATCTGACCATACCAACTATATTATGTCACTCATGACATGTTGAAGGATGAAACTACACCTTTATTTGGTCCTAAGGCTCGTTGTTTTTATGGCAGACTCTCAGTCAAACTAGGATGCTTGGCATTGTCAGCTTTCTGAATTTAGATCGGGAGACCCTTTTTGACAAACCAGATTGCAGCCTGATTCTATCCTATAAAAATATTATATCTCACCTTGAATCCCCATGAAAATCATAGTTCTGGATGCATAGATGAATTTGGGCTTTCAAATCAATTGATTTCGATATCAGAAGCTCAAGCTCTGCACATTTGAATATCTAATGTGAAAATAGAGAATTTTGCCGCGAGCAGGATTCTAACCCCAGTTTTGCACTGAAAGAAATTTCTGCTTTCATCATGATTTTTCTGGTTCATTCTTAGATACTCCTAGTCATATCGGGATGCTCGGCATTTATTAGTTTTTGAATTAGATCAGGAGACCATTTTTTACCAACCAGATTGCGGCTCGATTCTGTCCTGTAAAATGAATATATCTCGCCTTGATTCCCTTGAAAGTCATAGTTCTGGATGCATAGATGAATTTGGGCTTTCGAATCAATTAATTCCGATATCAGAAGCTCAAGCTCTACACGTTTAATATCTAATGTGAAAATAGAGAATTTTGTCGCGAGCAGGATTCTGACCCAAGTTTTGCACCGAAAAAATTTCTGCTTCCATCATGATTTTTCTGGTTCATTCTTAGGATACTCCCAGTTATATCGGGATGTTCGGCATTCATCAGTTTTTGAATCAAATCAGAAGACCCTTCTTGATCAACCAGATTGCGGCCCGATTCTGTCCTGTAAAATGATTATATCTCGTCTCAAATCCCTGTCAAATTTGTAATTCTACATGCATAGATGAATTTTGGTTTTTGAATCATTCGATTTTGATACCGAAAGCTCAAGATCTGCACGTTTGAATATCTAATGAGGAAGTGAAAATTTTGCCGCATGTTGCAACCCAAATCAGTGTCGTTTTGAGACACTGTTCCTCCCTCCCCGCATGTTGTTGCCCGGAACCCCAGAAGTGGAGAGCAGTGCAGGCGCGCCTTGCAAAGCCACGCATATTAGAGAGGTCGCCTGGTGTCCCCTGCTCCCCATGCGCAGCAGCATCCCCGCTCCCCCATCGCCTATAAATACAGCTCTTAACAGCTGCAGTAGGAGGAGGTTTTTTTTGGGGGGAAGGACGAGAGGAGAGTTTTTTTTTAATGAGAGAGAGGGCTAGAAAACTAAAAGAGGGGGAAAGTTTTTGAACTAAAGAGTGGGGAACGGGAAAGAAATAAAGGAAAACAAAGAGGCCAAGCAACGCTAAAACGACAGAGGGGAGGAAGAGCAGCAGCGGCGCCATCGTCAGCTCATCATCTCCTTCATCCCAGCAGCCACACCAGGAGGAAGGGCAGCTGCAACAACGCCAAGAGGAAGAGCCGCTAGCAGCACCACCTCTGTTGAACCTTGGTCACTTCTTCCCTGCACCCGAAAACAGCTCTCTCTGTCAACGTAGCCCCAGACCAGCCTCAACCGAACCCCACAGCAGCAGCAACCATTTCTTCTCAGCAGAGACAAGACGAGAAGCACAAGAAAGAAAACTAGAGAACAAACAGACGAGGAAGAACACAACAGGGACGAGCAGAAGGAGAGAAGATAAACAAAAGAAAACACAGAAGGACCAACCAGCATGCCCTCACCATCATCTTTGTCCTTTCATTTCTGTCTCCAGTAGTTTCTTCTCCTCCAACGGTGCAACAAAGCAGCAGCCCACAGGAAACAAAGAGAAGAAGCAGCAGCCCATAAGGGAACAAAGAGAAGGAAGAGCAACTGCAGCGCCATCACACCTTCATCATCATCTTCGCCTGTCAGCTATCAGGTAAGCCTGTATTCTTTCCACTTCTGCAAACTTAATAACACGGCTACTGTGCATGCTTTTGCTTTTGTACTGTTCAAGTGAATTATAATTCACTTGAACAGTAACTAAGGATCATTGGTTTGCCAAAAGATAATTACCCGGTTATTGTACATCATCACAGTAACCGGCTAATTAATTAAGATGGTACTGTTCACTGCACAGTAACACAGTTACTGTATGGTGAACAATAACCAGCCATGTGGTTTCCTTTTGGGCTGATTTCGGCCCAGTTTCCTTTTGGGTCATGTCTAGCCCGTTCAACCAAAAAAATTCTTTAAAAATATTTCAAAAAAATATATGATTTCTAACAATTTTATTACTGTGTTTTGATCAATGTTGATTTGTATTTTTATATTATAAAGATACAAATCCGGTATTAAATACCTGTTTTTCGTCGAAACATCAAAAAATATAAAAATAAAAAATGTTTTGTTTTCATGCATACGGCCAATACCCTAACATGTGTTTTTTAACGTTTTTTTCATAAAAAAAAATATTTGAAGTTTTAAAATATGTTTTCGCATGAATTTCTTAAACACAATAAAAATTATTTTCTTGTATTTTTAGATTTTACAACAAGTTTGTAAATTGCAAAGGGTCTTGGCTAATATTTTAAAAATATAAAAATCTTATTTTTGGGGAATTCATCTATATTCACTATTAATATTTAGATAAATAAATCCTAAATGGGTAAATATCCAAAATATTATTATGAATAATTTGTTATTATTCACTATTAATGTTTGGATAAAAAAATTATAAAAGGATAAATAACCAAAATTTATTAGGAATAATTTGTTATTATTTACTATAAATATTTGGATAAAGAAACATCAAAGGGGTAAATATTTAAAATATTATTGGAAATAATTGTCTGCTGTAAATATTCAAATAAAGAAACTCCAGGTGGTTAATATAAAAGATATTTTTCTAGGAGTAATTCTAAATTTATTTTAAAACAAACACAGACTCCAAGAAATCTGTAACGTCTCTCTTTGTCACTCTATAAACATATCTAAAGATATGATTCTTTTCCAGTATATATTATTATATATCTTGTAGACATGTGCTGGTGGTTCATTCGAGATAATGTTTAAAGCATTTGAAATAAAATTAAGTGATAAAATTAAGAGTTAATACAACTCAATTGATAAACAATAGGTAATACACTTGTAGAAGCTAAATTGAGTTTTTTAAATATTTAGATTTTGTTTGTTTTTTTCTGTGCTTCAAACTAATTATAAAGTTTATTCTTCTTGAAAAAAAATAAAAATATTATTTTAATATATTTTTAAATAAAATTTTTTATCACACTTTTAAAAGGTGGAAAAATGAGTTTTATTAAATATTAAATAATCATGTTTCATTAGTATTAGTACACATATTAATTAATCAATTTTTATAATTGTAATAAGACAGTCTTCTGGGGCCACCCACCATCAAAAGCGGCGGAAACACATTCCCGGCATAAAAAAAATGCACAAGGGAAACCGAATCCCAGAATTCAATGATGTCTCTCTCCAACAACTCCCACTTCCCGTACATGATGCCGTGGCACCTCTTCTCGTTTCGGAGTTAGGCTAGGATGGTGTTTGGTATTATTACAGGTGGGTTTTTTTTTTTAATTTTTATATCAGCTAACTAAAATAATTTAAAATAGAAAATTAATTTTCTTAAAAAAATGACAGTCACGCAGGGAAAAAACAGCAACGAAGAAGAAGCATCTCCTGGCTCTTGGGATTTTGAAGAACTAAACCACACATGAACGTGCAACGGTGAACATGTAATCGTGCAAAGTAAATCGAAGTCAGGAATGTCAGGCGAGCCGACCACTTCTAGGAGAAATTACAGAAGACGACATGATCTTTTTCACAAGTCAAGTCCAAATTCGAGACACCCTGGCAGCTTGCGTGACAAGCAACTACGGGTGATGGATCACGTAAACAGGTGAACGACTTCCATACAAATATATTACACTTTCACCAACTACAAACAAGGCCGAAAAGGCTTTCTACAACGAGGGACTCAATTATGATCTTGAAAAATATTAAATGAATAATTTACAAATTAATTACAGAAGGTTAGAACAAATAGCACTGATATAAATAGGTCCTTGACTAGCGTTGAACATCCTGAACTTAATAGCTTTTTGTTCAAAAATCGTGTTCTATCTTATCTACTTTTCGTTTCTTTTTTCTTTTTACTTCTTGAAAATAAAAAAAAAACACTCATTTATAAACGGATTTAAGAATATGGATAATTAAAAGTTCTTAAAGCAACTAATTAATCAATCATGTCAGCAATTAACGTCCCTCTCAACTGGTAAAAAGAAGAAAGGAAAAGAAAAGGTTGTAAGATTGCTCCCATTAATTAGCTGACATCCCATCCCTATATAATATTAATTAGTTCAATATTTATTCTTTGATCACAAAGATTTCTAACGTAGGCAGTAGGCTATGGAGGTGAATTGGATTTTGGAATGGACGAGGTATATATATGCTATTCTTTGACCTCAAAGCGTAGGCAGTAGGCTATGGAGGTTCAATGCAGCTTTTTCCATATGTACTATACTAAATTCAATTATTTTTACTCGTCATGTCTTATCCGAGATAAGGGAGTCGCAGGTTTTGATTTCTAACTTAACTAGTTGAGATCCGTTTTGTAAACTTGTTTTTCCTAGTTATCTACTTGCTTGTTATTCCTCTTAGCTATTGCATTATTGATTTTTGTAATGTATATATATGGAGGTTCAATTGATCGACCTGTTCATGCTTCTAGTTTTTTAAAATATTTTAAAAATAAATTAAAACTTAATTCATTTTAAAGTGATCATATCTTAGCCATATATTCGTGCCCTTTAATCACCACTTAAACTAGTTTTGATTAATTACAATAACTTAACTGTAGTTAAATTAACTAAAACTAAAGTTAATCAGCTGTCAACAATAACTTTAACTACTTAGAATGGGATTAACAAATGGTTTGGAAACATCACTTGTTATTACGACTAGCTAGGACTTACCTTCTTCAAGACAGACACATATTGCTTTTTCACCTCTAGTATATTACTCTACCTGACAGAATTTCTTAACAGCTCCAAAAGATACTTTCTGCTTGCCTGTGACACAAGACATAGGGGCAGAGCCAGCCTCAATCGTCAATTAATATATAGAACCATTACTGCTGATCAATTGAATACCAGAAACCGAAAAGCTTTCTCTCAGCTCTGATATAATATATTCTGTCGCCATTCTCTTGATCATCCATAGTGAAGATAACTTTATCTCCTTTTTTGAGCCCTTTCTGATGAACATAGTCATCCCATTCGCCATTTAGCCAAGGTTTCGAATGCCTTCCTTTATTGCGAATGGAGACCTTAAATTTCCATGGTTTTTGCAGCCTGTCAAATGCCACAAATTCCATCGAGTTCTGACCGTCAGGCATGGGGAAGGCCCGGAGACTCCTAACTGGAAACTCGAGTCTCTTATTTGCAGTGTCACTGTTGGATAGTACTTTGTTCATCACCTCCATGTCTACTTAATCAAAGGGGTTGAGCAAAATGTAAGAGATTAGCTAGTTGTGTATGCAATATTGTGGAGAGAATCGAGTACGAAGTAGGGTCAGTGGTATAGAAATCAAGGCGGATAGTGATATATAAAGATTTGAGAACTAGATAATAAGAGAAGTCTTATTAATCATGGTGTGTTGCTATTAAGATCGTGATCGAACGCTTACTTGTAAGTTTTTGTTAATCATCGCGCGAAAGTGAACGTCATCTAGATTGCGAAACGATTATGCATTCAATACAAGAATATTCAAAGGGTACTAGAGATATTTCCAATAATTTGACTAGGAAAATTGATCAGCATTTTGGTAAATAATTAAAGCTAAAAACCGTGTTTAAAAAGTTGAGATTAGGTGGAGAAAAAAGCGAGAATACCTGACTCATTTCATAACCAAAATCAATAACCATTGGTCTTTGATACTTGGATATGATTTTGTTGTTAACTGTGAAGATTAAGAATAAAATCACACTAACTCACTCCAATTCTTTTGAAGTTCACCGAGAAAGATCAGTGCTTACAGGAACTACACCTTTTTTTTTTCGTGGGTGTGTGTGTGTATTCAAATTTGATCTTTAAATAGATGATGTAAAATGATTCTTATAAACCATTAAAACGTATTAATCCGTTTTAGAAAAATATAATGAATTTTTTACCATCGCATGCAACTCGAACCAATATATATTTGTTTACAAAGCCTGTTCATGTTACATATATTATCTTGGTCTCGTAATCATGACAAGCGCTTTAAGCTGACAACTAACCTAATGCATTTCCCAAAATAAAAACTGAGAAATAGAAATTGGAGCCCTACGTGTCGGTAATCATATCCCTACGAATTAGATTATCTAAGAATCTTATATAGATTGCTGCTGCACTAACATAATTTATATGTTGATCGCGCCAGGATATATATATATATATATATATATATGAACACCCCCCCCACACACACATGCATGTATATACGTCAGATGATTTTGATAATAATTATCTTAATTTAAAAATTAAAATTATTAAATAGATTTTAAAATATAATTTATATTATTTTTTAATAAATTTTTTTAAATTAAATTTATTTATACTTAAAATTTATATAAATTCATTCTATTTTATACTTAATTTTTATCAAATAAATTAGAACGATAAAATTCAAATTTCATAACTGCTTGTTTATTGAAATTCTAATACTATATAAAAAAATTATCTTAACTCAGAAAATTAAACTGTTAGATAAAATTTTAAAATATATTAAGATATAATTGATATTATTATTTGAAAAAAATTAGATTTTAAATTTATATATTTCATGAAATTTAAGATTATAAATATATCATTATTTTTTATTTTTTATTTTTTATTTTCTTGAATCTAGATACCGGCATTCAATTTGTTAGCATTATTATAATGTGATTTTGAATGGATCCTCCTTTAATGTGGGATAATCCTAACAATCTTTTTCTCACACAGCAATTTCTGTCTCACGCATCATGACAAATGAATTGTATAAATTTGGACCCTACAATTTGGATGACAAATGAATCCTAATTGCAGGGTCCAAATTTATTGGCAGATCTAAGTTATGATACCATGGTTCTGGGTATATTTTAAGGGAGAAGGTTTTTGTTCACATTTATAAACCGTCCACTAACCGATCCTTCCACAGCTGATGTGGAATAACTCAGTGACGTGGTCCAATGAGATGACCAATATCAGACCAAGTCGATAAAAATTGATCTTGACGACTTAAAGTGAATAGGTTTGCATGTGATCACAAATAAAAAGAGGCAGCTTTCCTTTCGTTGTCATTTGCTTTTTCTCATCAGTAGTGAGAACAGCCATAACACAAAAAATACAACTAAAAAATAATGACAAAAAAGAATTGTAAATATAAAATTTAAATTTATAATTTACTTTCTGAAAACAAAACTAATAAAGTTGGTCTCCTTAAAAAGTTTATTCCTTTTAAAAAGTTTATTCCTTTTAACTTCTTGTGAACATTTTAAGAATACAAATTTTATTGGTTTTGTCTTCTATTTACAAGACAAAACCAATAAAGTTTGTATTTTTAAAAAGTTTACGGGAACTGTAAAAAATATTTAGAAAGATAATATTATATTGATGGTTTTTTAAAGTATTTTTATTTAAAAATATATTAAAATAATGTTTTTAAAAAAATTATTTTTAATATTAGTATATTAAATGATTTCAAAATACTAAAAAATATTAATTTAAAATAAATTAAAAAATATTAAATATTTTTAAAAATATTTTTTAAACAAAAAAACAAACAAACCATAAATAAATCATTAAAACCCCTAACATCACAATAAAAAATAACTAAGAATATAAAATTTTGAGGGAAATTAAAACAAAATCCAAAAACATTGGTGCAAGCCATAACTTTTAAGCTTAATTAATTCTAAAAATTTTAAATCTCTTTGGCTTGTACATATTCCACTTATATATAAAAATACTTATTAAATTATTCACATAGTTTATTTTAATCATATGTCTATTTAGTTATATTAAATCTTTATTTAAATTTTAAAATCTTCAATTTCTACAAAACCAACTGTATCATCAAGGCTAGTTGTCATAGAATTTCATAATTTTATTTTCATGCAAAATAAACAAACTTTTCCTTATTTTTTTATACACTAAAGATATTTGTTTTAGAACATATTTTTTTTTCAAAAAGTAATTTTCAGTAAATAATTTTCTAAACTTTATAATATTTGTTTGCCATTAGAAAAGTTAGTTAACAAAAAACACTTTCTGGTCAACAAAAAATATTTTTCAGTCAAAGAAAAATTTGTCTTGGTTTTCAGGAAAATGTTTTCCTTTTTGTCTCTATTTGTTTTCCAAAAAGTGGTTTCTAGGAAATCATTTTCCAAACTTTTTTGTGTTTGTTTGTTGTTATGAAAGTTGGTCAACGAAAAATATTTTCTAGTCAAATGAAAATTTGACTTGGTTTTCAGGAAAGTGTTTTCCTGAAAAATTTGGGAGGAAAACACTTTCCGAAAGTTGTGAAAAATTTAGAAATATTAATTTTTGTTGATTATATCAAATTTGATCTTCAAACTTTTGATTGCTATATATATTTTTTAAAAAATATTTATTTTTTAATTTAATTTCTTAAAATTTAATTTTTATATTAACTTTGATCCTTATTTTTATAATTGTTATTTGTTTTTCTTTTATTTTTTTATTGAATTTTTTTATCTATCAAATTTGATCCTCATTCTTTTAATTGTTACTTATTTTATTTGAAATACTTTATGAAATATTAATTATTATTATTTTAATTTTTTATGTTTTTTTAGATTTAATCTTTATTATTTAGATAATTTATAAAATTATATTTTTTTCAATTTTATTTTTATTCAACTTTTTAATTTGTAAGATTTGTTTCTCATTATTTTAATAAACTTGAGGAAAATAAAACATTAATAAATTATTTTCCAGTTTATTTTTCATAATACTACTAAATATCAAAAAATAATTTACTTTTCAGGTATTTATTTTCATCAAAATTTATTTTTCAAAAAAAAAATTTCTACAAACAAACGTAGCCTTGGAGAACAAAATTAGGCCTAAATTTTCTACTTTGGAATGAACTTGAATAGGTGCATTGAGTTGGGTCCAAGGGAGACATATTTTTTTATTAATTATTTATAGTTTTATTGAAAAATAGTTGTTAGTAATTTAGTAAATGACTAAACAAGCGATAATATGAGTTTTTATTGAAGGAAAAATACAAAGGAAAACATGATATAGGGATCCCTACTTTTTCAATTACACGTTGAATTATTAGACCACGCACTAATAGACGTTGAATTTATCTCAAAATGCTTTTCGCTAGCATATAATAAAAGAGAGACGAAACAAAGTTATAGAAAGAGTATTTTCCACATTAGGTTGAACATTATTAAAAACTAAGTCATTTCTAACTAGCCAAATACTCCAAGCGATATCAAAAGATAGGAGTTGTCATGCCTTCTTCGGGAATTTTCAAAAACCATGTGAGGCCATTCAAATAGTAAGTTATCTAGTGATTTAGGAACGCCCCTAGAGACGCCCCACCATATCATGAACTAATTAGTCCACAATCTCCATGCAAATAAGCAATAAATCAGTAGATGCTTTGTTGTTTCCATGTCAATTGTTTATAAAAGTCTATTGAGTGAGTGACGGTAGATATATACCAATGAATCTGTAAAATTGCCATCCCATTGACATAGCTTCAAGTGAATAGAGTTTGAATCATGTAGAGATTACAATAAGATGTTAAAAACTTAATATCGAATGGAATCATTAAGTTTTAAGTTTGTTTTTTCTCCTTAAAAATTACTACTTCAAGTATCATAAATTTTATATCTTTATCTAATTATTAATTTCATAGTTATATTAAATTAGTTGAGATATATGTAATTAAATTGATAAACATCATAATTACCAAAAACAAAAGTATTAAAAACTTAATAAAAAAATTAATTTTAATGAATATGAATGTTTATTGTTTTTTTAGGGGTAAGCTAAAAAACCAAAAAACCAAAAAATTAATAAAACTGAAAAAAAAATAATTAAAAAACTAAATTGTAAAAAATCAACATGTTCGGTTCAGTTTTATAAGCCTAAAACTGAAAAATCAAACCGAACTCAAACAAAAAAACAAGTCAAACCATAAAAAATATAGCCAAAACCAAATCAAACCGAAAAATCTAGCCAACCCAAAAAAAATAGATTTTATTCTAAAAACTAAACCAAACCGGTTAGTTTAAACCGGTTTTGATTCATTTCTTTATTACTTTTAATTTAATTATTTTTTAAATAAAAACTAAATTGAACTATCACCCTACTTTTTCTAAAAAGTAGGCGTTACTATTTAATTTGTAACTGATCAAGAAGAAAATCTACTTTATTAGGAATGTTTTTTACTATGCTATATACATATCCTGAATTTCATGTTTCACACTGGGCTAGAAAAGACATGATCAGGCTTTTATAAGCAAGCACCGTTTCCAGCAAACTCCCCCTCCAGATGTACGAGGATATACAATTAACAAAATTTTCTCATTTATTTGGAAAGAAATTTATTATTAAGACTGGTTTTGTTTTTGTTGTAAACTGGATGAACAAACAACCTGTTAGATCATGGGGAGATTAATTCATGATCTCTTCATTCTAATTTCTTCTCGTTACTCTGCTCGGTTGGGTTCTATATCTTAATGCCATGTTTTAAGAGAGGCAAATCATATGGCTGACATTTAACCTTGCTAAACAAGGAATCATGAATAGAGTATGTGAGTTGAAACTGATATGACTGCTCTCTCTAGTTTGCTTCTTCTAAGGAATTGTATATGGCTACTGTGGTGCAATATGTCCTGTAGATGGAAATGGGAAGGCCATGGTCTCTGTCTGTTTTAATTCACAGTCCTGTGATGTCCGTTGGTTCAGTTTTGCTTGGTTTCTTTTGTTTTTGTATGCTGTATC
The DNA here is from genome assembly GCA_026413675.1 of Populus pruinosa. Taxonomy (NCBI): domain Eukaryota; kingdom Viridiplantae; phylum Streptophyta; class Magnoliopsida; order Malpighiales; family Salicaceae; genus Populus; species Populus pruinosa. The sequence goes on from CM048595.1 coordinate 712,070, forward strand.
TGTTCCTCTGTCAACCCTTTGGGTTGCTTGTGTTGCCTCTACCATGCTTCATGTATTTTGCTCATAAAAAATAAAGTATAAACACTCGAATGTGTATAGTTAAAGAACTGAGACTAACTTTTTGAAGGGGCAGGTGCCAGGTCTGATATCAATTTCATACTTTAACAGAAATAAAATAAAATAAACGAAATCAGGCCTGAATTTGTCTAAGACCTGCATTAAGCGTGCTTAGGAAGGTTATTAATTAATATATAGCAAGGATATGATCCGTACTCAACAATTTTCCAAGTTCAGTTAAAGAAAACAAAAATATCTGCCATTGTCAACATTATCACGTAACAAAGCCTCGAATACGGACCCTCAGAAGCTTTAAGCACTTCATTTGATTCGATAATGCTAACAGACGTTGAGTAAATACAAAAAAAATATTGCTCAAGGAAACCCTTAAAATTTATACCGCCCCCACCGGATCAGCCTGGTTTCATTAAGAATGATCCCTCTATAATTTACTTTAGCGAGCCCTACATAGAAGGATTCAGGGATGTCATTACACGACTGGGATTGAATTTAAATATTAGGCATCTCTATTTGTATCCCCTAATTGCCAGTGGACACGACTGGGCTTCTGCTCCTATTTTTCTTTCCCTTAAGATTAATAATATCCTGTTCACATTCATAAAAATAAAATAAAAAATAAAGTAATAGGCCCAGAAGAATTGTTCAACTATAAGCATGCCTAAGAATATTAATTAAGCTAAGAATGAAATTGGATGCCCAACACTATACTTTAGCCTTTTGGAAGGTCCAATAGCCCAACACTAAATTGTCTCTTTGTTTATCAAATATTTCTGGCCGCCGTGGCATCTTCTTCTTTCCCTTTCAATTCCTCGTTTTGCCTCGCATGACAGAACTAGCAAATCAGTGTTTGAAATCTTCAAGAGGTGTCAGTCTCAGATTCCATCCCCTTACCCGGATCGTGTCAGACAGCGGTATTTCGGAATAATATGTAGGGCTCCAGCAACGGAGGTGTTTGACTGTTTTAAAATATTATCTGAATATATCCCTAATTAGTGCTTAATCCAAATCCAATCATGACTGAAATTGTCTAATACCTGCATGATTAATTGTAGCTCAATAATGGGACACCTTACCAATATCCAAAATACAATATCAATCAATCCATAGGAGCATGCTTTAGAAGAGTTTTAATTAATGGCAACGCTTAAATGTATTTAATAATTAATTTAATATTAATTTTAAGAAGTATATTTTAATTGATTAAATTTTGAATTTGTTTTCTAAAAATCATCAATTTAAATTTTATATACCTCAAAATCACTAAAAATTTAAATAATTATTAATCTTAAAATCTTAAAATATTAATTAAAATGCATGTAAACTGACTTGAATATCCATAATTAATAATAAAAAATAAAAAATAATTAATTCAACACAGAATCAAAATTTTGTTTTTTTCTACACTAACTGATCAATTGATGACTATGCATTTACTCATGGGAACTAAAATATAATTCGTTCTTGACATTTTTCCAAGTTAAATTAAAGAAACTAAAAATCTCAATCATTTAATCTAGCACTGTCAGCAACATTATCATACAAAAGCTCAAACGAGATTCTTGCACGACATTAATGAAGAAATGTTTTGGAACCAATGAGGTCATTACATGACGCCTCGCTAACATTACTTTGCAAGTTCCCATTATTTATTTTAATGAAGACATTAGTCTATAAATATGTTTAAGGGATCACAAGAAAGTGATTAAGAGCTCTAGCTCATATAGGTTGAGCTCATTTTCGCTAATACTATTCCAATGGTTGAGCTCATCATAAACAAACTATTAATCTCAGCATACATCAGATGACGTCTAGCATACCCTACAAAAAATCTGTGGGCTTTCCGGATGCCTTCAGGGGAAAATAATGTCTAGTTTAGAGTAACAGACACCCTAGGAAAGCTTCACTGTAGAAAATTAGTAAATATATATTTTAAAAAACACTAATTAAATGTTTTGATAAGTAGATTACACTCAATTTTACCAATAAAATATTCTTCACTGTATATATCAAGAAAATTATAGTAAAAAAACAAAAAATATAATGATATATTATTTATATAGATGATATCATCGATAATATTAAATATTATCGGTAAAATCTATATGTAAACATGTAGTAACTTGTTCCCTTCTTCTTGATACTATTTATTATATTAATTATAGAGCATATCATAAATTGATTAATTCCGTTGGTATATTTTAGAAACTCTTGAATTGTTCAGTTTTCAATTACATTATTTATATTGACAATTACATACAAAATTATTGATTGATTAATTTTATTAGTATTTTTCAGAGAGTTCTGGAAGTGTTCAACTCTCAATTGCACTGTTAATTACTTTCTTAAAATATTTTAAATAAAATCACTTACAGATTAAAAAGTTTTCAATAATACTTGGAGAGTTTCTAAAAAAAATTTATTAAATTAAAAATTACATGCAAAATTATCAATGGATTAAAAAGTTATCGATGATATTTAGGGGTTTTTTTAAAATCTTCAATTAAATTAAAATTTTAAAATATAACAGACGAAATTATAGATGAATTAAAAAGCCATCAGTGATATTTGAAGAGTTTCTGAAATTTTTTTATTAAATTGAAATTTTGAATTAAACAATACAAACAAAATTATCGTCAGATTGAAAAGTCATCAATGATATTTGAAGAGTTTCTTAATTTTTTTGATTAAATTAAAAGTTTAAATTAAATAATATCGATGGAATCACCAACGCATTAAAAAGTTATTGGTAATATTTGAGGGTTTTTAAAAAAAAATTATTAAATTAAAATTTTTAATTAAATAATATTGACAAAATCACTAATAAAATTATTACAAATATCAATATTTAATTATTTATTGATAAAACTGCATGTAAAATATCATAATAAAAAGATTAGAATCTTTCACTCTATAACAAACACACCTCTTTTTATTTTTCTATAAAAAACACCAACATCTTTTTCTTTTTTTCTCTTCTCTCTTTGTCTCCTTTTCTTTTATTCTTTTTTTTTATACCCCATGTGCAGGTAAGTCTTCTCATCTTTTCTTTTCTATTTTTCTTCTTGATTTTTTTTATTAATATATTTTATGAATTTATTTTTTTTCTCTTCTTAACTTCACTCATAATTAAACCAAGGTTAGATATTTTTTTGCATTATATTTTTTATTTTTTAAAATTTTATTTTTAATAATTATATGAATGCTGTTGCGAGATTTTTTTTCGTATGAGAGCAATTTTGTTTGTTTTTTTATTAATTTTGTTATTTAATTTCAATTAAATGAAATTATTTGTTGTTGGATTGTGGGTTTTGGAATAAGTTCTTCAGGTTAAGTGAAAGAAATTGATAAAAATAATAAAAAACACAATCTTGGAAAAAAACATGTAAATCCTAAAAAAAGAGAAAAAAATATTAGGAAAAAGACAACAACAAAATGAAAAATACTACAGTACTTTCATCAAGCATTTTAGAGTATTATTTAATATTCCAACTATTTTTTTTATACCAATGTTATTTTTATATATCTTTTAAAAAATTAAATATTAAAAAACAGTAAAGAACCTTTAAAATATATTTTTTAAATTTAATATAAATAAGTTATGACACATACAATAGCGCAACTGTAATACGACGACATGTAAAAATAATAATAAAAAAAAAAAAAAAGATTTAAAGTTTTGCATTGTGAATGCTTTTGAGGCGAAACATGGCAGGGTAGGGTAGGGTATTCTTTTTTCAATCAACAATGAAAATGACTCACGACCTCTCAATAGAGAGAAGACAAAATTGTCCTTCAGTTGAACGTAGCGAATTCTTTAAGATTAGATGATAGAGCTAGAGGGTATGCCAGTAATTACACTAGATTAGCTTTCTCAGAGGGTATAATGTAATATTTTCGTCTCTCTCATCTCACAGCACAGAACAAGACTTGAACGCGCAACACAGAAGAGGTACTTGAGCGCGTTGAATTTTTTTATATATAATTTTAAATTATTTTAATATACTCATTTTAAAAATAATTTTTTAAAAATAAAAAATATAATAAAAAATATTTTAAACTACAGTCGTTATTAAATATTATTTTAATATAAATAAAAAATATTATAAACCATAATCATTATTATAATTTTAAATAAAGTTATGGTTAATTATTGTTGTGCCGCTGCCTCTGATCTATGGCGCTGTGTTTGAAATGTCTACCTTTTAAATTAAAGAATGATGGATGTGGCATGCGGGAGCCTGCATGGGGATAGTTGATTTGCTTAGGTACGGTGATGGATAACGAAGATTACAAAATAAGGATTGAAGAACGAAGAACTATTGATGGCTATTTGATAGTGCCGTTATATTGGTAGTTTATTTAGTAGTATGATTATGATTGTTTTTTAAATAATTTTTTATATTAAAATATATGTTAATAATATTATTTTATTTTTTAAAAATTATTTTTAATATTAATATATTAAAATAATTTAAAACATATAAAACATATTACATTTTAATAAAAAAAATTTAATTTTAAAAAACATGATTTACATCATATTCTAGATAACATCTAAGTGTGAACTTAGAAGTGTTATCATGGGAGGATGTGAGAACTAAGGTGTGGCATGTCTATGTCTTTGGAGAGGGCCGTTGCTAGGGTTATTAGGTTAGAATGAAAAATATTTTTTTATTTATAATTTTTTTTATTAATTTAAAATGATTTGGTTTGGTTGGGTTTATCAATTTTAGATTTATAAAATTAAATTTAACCAGATTTTTTTAAATATTCTAAATAATTAATTAGTTTTTTTATAGTTTGATTGATTTATTTATTTTTAATTTTCTTAGTTTAATTAAAAAAATTAATTTTTTTCTCACCCCTTCTAAACTCTCAATTTCTAAACACAACAGCAAACTGAATTGTACGAAGAATAGAAAGTTGTTTGTTCGATGTTCTATTCAAATCTTCTTTATTTTCCATATTGAAAGTTATGGTGGTTATTTGATTTATTTAATTATCCTTTTGTTTTTTTTGTTTTTTATTTTAATTTGGTTTTCTGGTTTGGTGGATCTGTAACAGATAGGCTCTCTATTTTATTCATGGCAGAACTCTCACCTGCAAGTAAAGGGATATTTTCGTCTCTCTCGTCTCCCTTGTCGAAAGAGGGCTTCGAAGAACCAGAGAATAAAACGCTGTTAGGTATGTGGTTGCGGGTGACGTTCACCCGCAGCCAAAAAGAAAGTGAAGTTCAGCTTCGAGTTTTTGGTTGTTCATATAATGGTCACTGGAAATTTATATGATCGTTAACTTCAGAGCCTGTAAGATTAGTCATGATACGCGCAAGCTGACCCGGACACTTAAACATTTTTGGTAAAATCCACTAATTTTCACTGTAGCCACAGGTTTGGAGAACGTGATTTTCCAATGAACAGTCATGATGTTATTAAAGTGAATAACTTTTTTTTAAAAAAATTAGTTTAGTTAACTGATTTCACTCAAATCATTCACACGTGAATATAAAAAATAATATTTTTATTTTAAAAATATTAATTTAAGATAAATTAAATTTACTTATATTGTAATTTTTAATTTTATTACACTTAAAAAATTATAAAAATTATAGTTCTTGTCGAATAAATTTTGTACATAATAAAATTGTAACTTTTTTTAAAAAAATTAAGTTTTACTCGAAAAAACTAGTATTTAATATTATTTAATAGCACTACATAAATTACAAGAATATCGCATGATGACGTAATATTTATGAAATTTGATCACAATTCTAATTATGTTCTTACCGGGTCTGACCCAGTTAAAAAAATTCAGTTTTTATTTTTATTTTAATTATGTTTTATTTCAAAAATTAAAAAGATATCACTTGATGACATAATAAAAAATTCAGTTTTTGTTGTTACGTGCTTAAAAAATCATGAAAAATATAGTTATTATTGGATATATTTCGTATGTGATGAAATTGTATATAGTTTAATAGAATAATAAAAAAAATTTAATATCAATATTATTTATTTCATGATGTAGCAATAGTAGTTAAATCTACAATATTTAAATTAAAAATATTTTTTAATTATTTTATAATCTCAATTTGAAAAGTATTTTTTTAACTACACACATTAAGCTATTTTTTGTTCAACCTGAATTTCAACCATAGTTTTAACCAAACATGTATTTTTTCAAATTAATCTTAACTAAAAGTACTTTTTATAAAATAACTTTTTTAAAATCACAACTATAGCAGCAACTTCAATACCGAACACATGCCATGAATTCATACATGTATAACAGTTTGTTTTTTAATTTTAATTTTTTTTTAAAAAAATTAATTTTTAAAAAATAAAAATATATATTATTTTAATATATTTATAAAAAAAATTACTTTTAAAAAAATTATAGTTATTTTTTTAAACACGTTTGTAATATTAAAAAAATAATAAAATATTATTTTAATATATTTTAAAATTATTAGTGTATTTTTTAAAAAACATTACAGAGTATTGAAAATTGTAGCTTATTTAAAATATGATTATGATTATTTTTTAAAATAATTTTTAATTAAAATATATTAAAATAATTTTTTTATTTTTAAAATTAATATATTAAAGTAATTTAAAAAATATAAAAAAATCAAATTTCAACAAAAAAAAAAAATATTAAATTTTTTAAAAATATAGCGTTTCACCAGTAACTTACTTTTAAGGAGTTCCGGATGTCACTTTCAAAGCGTTCTGGGATGACTCTCGTCTTCATTTTTCATTTTTATTTTTATTTTTTATAAGCATTTCTGATCGATATCCACCATGATTTTCCTGTTTTTCGTCTCTCCAAAGGGAGTCACCACGATGCACAATGGGTTTCTTCTCTTCTGTTTTAAATCTGCTGCTTATTCGATGTGCTGTTCGAAATTTTCTCTATGTTCCAGGTTGAAGGTGTGGTGGTTTTCCTTTTGATTGATTTAGTTTGTTGTTGGGTGTTTGGTTCTCTGGTTTGTTTGGATCTGTAACAGATCTGCCATGAATATATGGTTCTCTCTATTTTCAAGCAACTGACTCTTTTTATCTTTTTCTGTTGTTTTATTCATGGCAGAACTCTCACCTGGAAGTAAACGGTGATATTTTCGTCTCTGTCATCTCACACCTCAATGAAATCCCTGGCTCGAAGAAAAAGGAGAGGAGATGCATGGATTCGCTAGTTATGTGATTGTACCCAGAGGTTAGTGGTGACAAAAAAAAAAAAAAAAGTAGTGTTTGAGAGAGAAAAAATGTAAGCAAGAATTTTTTTTTAAAAAATCACGAATCGCGATTTACAAAAGCAAAGCTAAACACCCTCTGATAGCAGAAAGAAAAAGAATCAAAGAAAGGAAGTGAGGGACTCCTTCTGTGGTCACGGGACTCTCAAACACTGCTGACATGTTCCAGGATCAAAATGAAGAATTCTCCTATTCAAGGTTGTCAAAAAAAAAAAACGCTTTTTTAACCCTACATAAAATATATAATATAAACTCGAATAATAAAATCACAAATAAAATATTTTAATTAAATTGCAAAATCTAGTCTTGTAAATAATAATACAATAAAAATAAAATAAATAATACAAATATTCAAATACCTTAAAATACATAATTCAAATACAAATTCATTTTTATTTTCATTGCATAGAAGTACAAGCCAATATCTTGCCATTCATATGGTTAAAACAATATCAAATGTGTAGTAGTCTCTCAAAACCTTACTGTCAATCAAATTATTCAGATCTAATAGCAGATTAAATAGCCACTTGTCTTTATTGAAGAATAACCCTCATCAAATCTAGACACACATAAATTTTTTATGAGCTAAGATGGAAAATATTACACTGGAATAGAGCATGCAACAAAAAACTAACACTATGCACATATCTGCATATATAAAAACCTAATATCCCATAAAAAAACCAACAGAACCCTGTAATCTCGTATTATAAACTGTAAAATCTCCTATTTTTTCTCATAACTTACCTGTATTCACACTGTAACTTATCTGCATTCACACTGATTGTTTTTCTGCAATTTAATGTTATCATTTTCTGATTGAAAAGATTTGCTCTCCCAAACAAACCTAATATCTGTTGAACATAAAGATTTACCCTGTAAAAAGCGTAAAAAACTACAAGCAGCCAGAGAGATGCTGGAGGATGAAGATCTAACTAAGAAACCAGAAGTACGTGTCCCCTCCTCTCTGCTAAATTACATAACCCTGATCAAGAAGGTATATACTAATTAATTAGTTAGCCATGTCAGTTGGACTAGTTTCATATGAAATTGTATTTTGTAATTAAATCTTTCATGCAAGATTGCAGGGATGATCAAGGTTTTTGTAGCATAGAGTGCAAAAATAGGCAGATGATTTTGGATGAAATAAGAGAACTAGAAGTGTCTACCAACCAAAACCAATAATTTTAATCTACATGAATGTGTTTTGTGCATTTTCCTTTTATGGAACATAGCTTTCCTATACTGTGACGGTGCAAGTAAAATCCAAGGATTAGAACTTCTTAAAAACGAACTTTCCAAATCAATCAAAGCAGATTACGTGCCTGGGACCTGGGCTTATATATTATATAATTATAATTAGCAGATTAACAATTTTTCCCACAATTAGTGGGTCACGTCTTCTTAAAAACAACAACAGGCAACAACACTGTATACAGCCAGAAAAAAAAAAAAACATGGCCCTCTTCTACATAATAAAACATGACAGTAAAGATGAGAATCCAACAAGCAAACCTGGTTATATATTTGTGCTGCTGGTGAGTTGAGAGGCGAGAGTGAAACCAGCAGCAGTCGAGAGGGAAATCAGCTGGTGTTAATTTGTTAGGGCTGAGACTCGAGATTATGAGAATTTGAGATTTGGGTGAGTGTGAGTAAGGGTTCGCTTTAACCGTTAAGAGTAGCCTTTCCCTGTGCTCTTTTTTCTATTGTATTCTATCTCATCATATCACATTCTGTTCTGCGATATTTGAGAATCACCATCAATACCTCGGTGTAGGTAAGTCTGGTATAATTTTTTATTCTATAGTCCGGGGCTATTTACAACTAGCCAATTAAGAATTTTCAGCCCGCACCGAAATAGTGTTTTACCCTTAGATGTCCAGTCAATTGCTGCGCCTCAACACATTTCGGGGAGAACCAGCTAGCTCTGGTTCGAGTGGCATTTCACCCCTAACCACAACTCATCCGCTGATTCTTCAACATCAGTCGGTTCGGACCTCCACTTAGTTTCACCCAAGCTTCATCCTGCACTGAATGGAGTGTCGGGTGCAACGAAATCAGGAGATGGAGTAGCAGTGAGAAGACCTGAATTTTTTAGCGAACTCGTGAACTCGGTACGCTTTTACCGATTTTCACGAGCTGGACCGAGTTTGACCTGATTTTACTAGTTTTCGAGTTTTAACCCGATTTTACACATTTTAGCTATTTTGCCTCGTAAAATCAGATGAGTTTAAGAGTCAAAACCTGTTTTTGACAACCATGCTCCGATCCAAATATTTTCTATACGTGATTTTTTTGGTATTGATAATATTGTTTTTTGGTAGATGTTTATTAATAGAATTTATTTTTATTCAAAATTAAATTTTTTTAAAAAAGTGGTACAATTATTTTCAAACATTCTCTAAACATGTTTGTTTGAGAATGTGATTAAATTTGTTTTCTAAAATATTTTTTATTGAAAATTATAATAAAATGTATTTTTTTTTTAATTTTTAAAAATCATTTTTAATGTTAATATATTAAAATAATTTAAAAATATTAAAAAAATATTAGTTTAAAATAATAATAAAAGTTTTAACTTTTTTTTTTAAAGAACATTTCAAAGACTCGGTTTGGGCCCATCCCGGCATAAAGGTGAGTTTTAAAACTTTTTTCCTACCCCGGTCCCCCGGCATGAAGGTATTCTACGGTGAAATCAATCAACAGCACTATATAAACGGTCCATCTACTAACATTATTCATTGTTAGCTTGACAGGTTTAGAGAACGATACTGGTTCTCTTTAGCTCAGCCAAGACTTCATCATCTTCTCTCTCTTTCTCTCTCTAAAGAGATACGAAGAAATAAAAAAGAAAACGAAGAGATGCCTTTTTAGACAGCTATTTCTGTTTTAAATCTATTGTTTATTAGATGTTCTGTTCAAATCTTCTCTATTTCACAGGTTTAAAGTTATGGTGGTTATTTGATTTATTTAATTATCCTTATGATTTTTTTGAATTTGGTTTTCTGGTTTGGTAGATCTGTAACAGATCGGTTCTCTCTATTTTCCCGTCTCTGGGTGTTTATCTTTGTCTGTTGTTTTATACATGGCAGGAACTCCCACCTACAAAAGAGGACTTGAACGTGCTAGAATGAAGAAAAAAGAAGAGCTGCTATGTATCAGTTTATTTTATGTGCTGTTAAGAAAACTCTCTACTTTCAAGGTCGAAGTTATGGTATGCATGGCTATTTGGTTTATTTAATTTGTTTATGAGATTTTGGTTATCTTGTTTGCTTGAATCTGTAATCTGCCATTCCAGTGTCAAAGGTCTCGTCCCTGCGATACCAGTCATTGAACAGTTCTGTTTTTGTTCTAGAGAGGTATTGGAAATTCAACTTTGGCTCGTTTCTCCTAAAAAAATACTGCCCTTTTGGGTGTCTGTTCAGATAATTTGTTAGATACATGTGGATTGTGATCTCCAATCTCCTTAATGTCTTTCAGCTTTTGAATTCGCACATGTATAAACTTCATGAATATGACGAAGATAAAAGTTTTGACTAATGGAGTCTCTTTTGTTCTCTTGAATTTTTTGGGATGCTGGAGAAGACAATTGATGATGGCTAAAGATACTATGAGGGTGGAAACTCTGTGCTATAGTGTGTCCTTGTGCCAGGAAATCACCTTTCCCTAACCATTGCCAGATCTAAAGATGCAAGGTAATCGGTGGATTTTGTTTTTCGAAATTCATTTATCTGGAGAAAATTGCGAACTTAAAATCCTTTCTGTTTATTGTTCTTTTCAAATTCATTTCTTTTTTGTCAGAAATTTATTTGAAAAAAAAAGGTAGCAGGTTAAAATGAGATTCTCATCACAAATTTTGATCTCTCCTTTATCAGGTAAAACCTTGATTTTTTTTTTTGTGTGCTTTGATATAAATCATTATGTCCTCTAATTCACTTTATTTAAATTGATTTATCAAATGTGTGTTCTAATTTAATGAAAATGAAATTTATCATTATGTGCTCCAATTTTTAATACAAGAATGCATAGTAGCTAAGACACCTTACGGTTGAAAACATAATAGCATGCTAAAGCCAACTCTAATTAATGGACTGTTGGTGTTTCCTTAAACCTTGTGTTTTTTTTTTTTTTTTTTGCAAAAGGGCCAATGTTAATGGCATAGAGGGAGTAGAATTTTCAAATGTGAAGGCTTGCTTTTTTAAGCTCAATTGGCTGGAAATTAACATGTTTTTAACATGTTAAAATTATCTGGCACCAACATATCCTTTGTGCTAATCTGATTCATCATGAGATTACTAATCTGCAACTTACATTGATAACCCTGAATTTTGAAAGCAAATACCCCTCATATTTGTTTTCTTTCTTTTTTTGTAAGCTCCTTCAAATAGCTCGTTTGTTTTTGCATTTCAAAAGCGCTCTTAAAAAGTTTTGACTTTTTTTGTTTGCTTAATTTTGTTTTTGTTGTTTTCAAATCGTTTTAATGTACTGATGTCAAAAATGATTTTTTTTATAAAAAAACATTATTTTGATACATTCCCAAATAAAAAGCATTTTGAAAAATACCCGCTACCACAATACCAAACGGGTTCTTCATCTATAGTTTCATCAATTCTGTTGTGGTCTAAATTTTAGTGACGCTTGAATTGCAATTGAGATCAAAGGCACGACTACGACAAGATATTACTTCTCCCATGTATCATTTCTTCTTGATACCCTATTTTGTAAGACAATACCACCTTTTTCTTGGTTTATCGAATTCATCTATTATTATATTTTGATATTCAATTTCAAGTTTACTTGCATTTTCTCAATGACTTGGTAGATAGTTTTCTCACTCATGGTCTCAATAAATCTTCAATAATTTTTCTTCTTTCCAGTAAGCCTTTTCCAAATTATTTCAACTTTATTAAACACTCCTTTTATGTGTTTTGTTTCTCACTTTCTTTCCACTAAACAATAATTCCTTGGTAGAAATTGTATGATTAATCTTGAATTTCTTTATTTTTTTTTGTCATATTTTTTACTGCCTATTCTTACATTTCAATATTCATTTCCTACTATTATATGAATAACATTTAAATTTTAGCATAGCTAAATGAGTGGTGCACAGAAGCCCAACACAAGTCATTACAAAGTCAAGCACACAATCGATTTAGAGAAATACCATGGCAGATTAAAACCCTAAACAATCTCTGATTTATAAAATAAGAAAAAAATACATAAAAAAGCTTGCTCACAGAACTCCAGCTGCTTAGAGATCTTGAGAGACGACCTCATTGCTGTATCTCAAGAACCTTACAAGTAAGTTTTTTGTTTTTGAATTTCTATTTTGAGTCATGAAGCTCAATCGCTAAGTGAATTTGTTTGTTATTCATGGGTTGGTCCTTTTCTGGTTAGGAATTTTTGAGATTTCTTGTACAGATACATGTGACAATGGTAGATCTTAGTCTCTGTCCCATAAATGAAGCTATGGTTTAAGAAATTGGGGGTTTTGTGGTTTAGAGCTCAAAAGAATCTAGAGTTAAGTTCAGTAATTGAACTATCCAGAGATAGGAGAGCAGAGAAGGATTAATACAATCAAGTATTCGATGGAATATGTAAGGTAGGTGAAGTGTTTGAAGAAAAGACTGAGAAAAGGAAAGATGAGATATAAAAAAGAAGCATTATTAAAGGAATAGAATAATTACAAAGAATTCAGGAAGAAATCATAATGCTCCAGAATGAATAGAATTTTATCTTTGCTTCCTATTTACACAAGCACAAGTTCACCCACTTGAACTAACTGTTTATCCCCTGATTATAACTGTCACCCAAACAAACTACTAACCCTCTTAACAAACACTTTATAAGAACTGCTGCGACATGTATGACTATGATGTTACCCCTTCGATCTTTGTTATCGATGCTTGTCCAATGTTATTGATGTAACCCTCCATTCCTGACTCGGCACCTGTCATATGAATCTTAGCATCTCCTGCAACCCTGTCCTTGTCATTGATTCTGGTCCAGTGTTATTCTCCATTCCTGACTCAGCACCTGTCATATGAATCTTAGCATCTCCTCCTTGGAGCTGGAAATTCTTGTGACAAAACACTGAATATCTGGTTGCTGTCCTCGTAGAATTATGAGGCACGTTTGCAATGTGTCTGGCAACGTAATTCATAATATCTGCAGAGTTATGTTCAAGGATGAAATATTCACTAACATCCAAACAGGTTGCAATTTGGTCAAGAATTCCTGAAATGACTTGCAAACAGTAAGAATTTTACACCCATTGCGTTTAGGCGCTTTCACAAACCCATCTCTTTTCTGCTTCTTGTGTCGTGATCAATGAGTTTTGGCAAGCCACAGCTCCTCTCTTCAACCCTTGCAGCTGGTACATAGATCTCTTGTAAGATTATTTTGATGTTTTACTTGAAACAAGAATGCCCAAATTTTACATTTGGGTAGATGTGAATGTGAGTTTGACAGTACTATGGCATGGTAGATGCTTCATGAATTCTCTGCAACTGCATTAAGTTGCAGTGGCGTATGGGATAAAATCAGAGTAAGTGGCTTTCATTCTTTGAATCGACTTAAGCTGGTTCGTGGGCTTTTGTTTGGCACGGATCATGTGGCATGCATGGTGAAGGGTTCCAGTCCCGCCCCTCCCTTCCCCACTTCCTCCCTTCCCTTCTCCTCAAAACAAACACTGAAGTAGTTGCAGCATTTATTTTCATGCTGATCACTCTTTTAGTTTAACTTTATACATTCATTAATTGTTTCTGTGGTCTAAAGCAGTTTTTGTTTTTAATTTGATAGGGGAATGGACAGACATGGTTGGTTTTTCTCTGCTATTGGAGCACTGGCTGCCCTTATCCAATTGAAACCTGAAACTCTCTCTCCATCTAGTACACACGATGCTATCATAACCATGTGCGTTGTTGCTGTGCTCCTCCATATTGTAAGTAGTGCATGGGAAGTTAAACTTGCAGCTGGTCGCATCCACTCAATTGCTGCTGGCGCAAGTCTTCTGGCCAGAGCTCTCGCCATTGCTCTGCTACTCATAATCTGCGTCCCAAAAATTTGGTGGTTTCTGCTTTCCGCATGTGTGTTGTTCTTCATATGGGTAACATATACTTTACGCGAGGAATTGTCACAATTGTGTGAATCACTGTATAATGCAGTTCGCCTTCGTCAACGCCGCGGCCACAGCCAAGCCCAAGAGCCAAATGAGTTGCCAGTGTAACCATACCGAGCCATTGAAGAGAATCAGTGTTTCTCACTGGTCGACGTCTATATCCAAGAGAATCATTTGTACGGTTGATGGAAGACTGTTGCCTATATATATAATTGCGTGGTGTGATTGAAATTACAAGTGCTATTTTTACAAGTAAGACCGCAACTTGGTAACGTTATCTGTAATATATTGTTCGAATACTTGCTTTAAGAAAAAGAAAATTATCCAAAATGCCTATTTAAAGTATGTAGAAGCTCCCGAGTTCTTGTTACTCTTTTTTATCTTCACCATCTCACATCTCTCTGGCTGCCTTCAACAAAAAAATTGTAGTTTATTATATGTTGTTGACATTGCTTTCCATTATTTATCAATTCCTTTTTCTGCCTTAATTAATCAATATTTATTAACATATTTGCACTAATTTATTTAATAGGAAAATCAGGTTAAAAGGATAACTTATTTGAAACTAAACAAATTTTATTACATGAAATTAAAAGGGCTGGGGATTGGCCCATGCAGGCTACTTTAATTTGTATTGTTTGGTAATATGATTTAATCTGTTATTTGAATTGTTTTCGTGTTTTTTTTTTTATTATTATTTTGAAGTAAAAATAAAAAATTATTTTAATGTATTTCTAGTTAAAAAATATATTTACATCTACCAGGCATCATAACTATAATAAATTCACTGCTTCAATTCAATTTCATGATCTATAATAATTTGTCCTATTTTTACCCTCTTCCATTTTAGTTTTTATACACACACATTGTTTTTTTTTTTTTAATATTTGGTTGAAATGCGTTAAGAAAAAAAAAACTTACCATTTTATTTAAGTTATTATTAAATTTTGTCATTGTTATTAAATAATTTTATGAGTTTTTGTTAACAATTATATAGCTGATAATAATTATTTTATGGGATTTGTTTATATATTTCTATCATGAATCGATAAAAATCGTTAAGAGTTTTTTTAAAATATATACCTAATATGCCAAAAAAATATATTTATTAAAAAAATTCCCCAGTATAAATATTTAAATACTATTTTATTTTTTAGAAAAAACCTATTGTTATTTTTACTTAAATATGGTGTTTATGTTTAAAAAACATGTTTTTTGTTAAAATAATAAAGAAATGCATTATTTAAAAAGTATATTTCTCCTCAATAATTTTATGCATTTAGGAGTCATGACAGACGTCATCATTTAGACATGGGTTAAACCAATTTAATTTAAGTTAATCTAGAAAATCATCAATTAAATATTTTCTAACATATTATTAAAATTAGCAACCCTTTAGAAATCTACCTTAGCATATACCAAACTAACTGTAAAGCCCTTTTTAATCCCTCACATTTTCAATATTCTCACATATTGCCTCAACAAGAGGTTTCTTATGAAAATTCTAACGACGTCATTCATCACCAAGTCTTATCCTACCCGATCCCACTTAAACACCTAAAACAATTTTAATATATAATCACAGTACCAATTTTCTCTAGTTTTAGCCTCGTTAAAAAAAATTCAAATATTCCGATACATAACGAAAATAATTAAATTCTTAGCAATTCTTATTAAAATGCTCAACACAACACCCAAGCAATTCTAACATCTTTAAAACATCTCAATCAACCTAATTTAGTCGACAATCATCTTAACCGACAATCATCTTAACCACAACAAACTTGGAATTTCTAGTTCCTACATTTTCAAAAAACATGTAGATTAATTTAGTCAACCTAAGTTAGATAATTTATCATTTCTTAATTAAAAATTATTTTATTTAACACTAACTTATCCATTTTTAAATCAGAGGTTTACAAAGTAAACTCTCACCCAATTTCATTTAAAACGAGGCCAAGTTATCAGGTAAGCATGTTAACTCACCAAGCTCAACTAGTTAAATAACCTTGCTGAAATACTCTTATTGACGACATATGAAATCAACTAATAATAACTAAATAGTGAAATCTAACTTCAATTAGGGATGATCATTTTGATTTGGTTTGTTTTTTATAAAAAAAATAACAAAATTAAAATTTTAAAAAAATCAAAACTGATTCAAATCGACCGGTTTCGGTTCGGTTTAGTTTCTTAGGACAAAAACTAGTTTAAACCAGCTTGGCTCGATTTTTCCGAATTTGCTTGTTTTTTCGGTTTGGGTTTGGTTTTTTTGGTTTTGGGCTTATAAAATCGAAACAAAACCAAACCGGTCGGTTTTTTTAAAATTTTAATTGGTTTAATCAATTTTTTTCACTGTTTGGTTTTTTTAATTATTATTTTTTCTTGGTTTAATCAGTTTTTTAGTTTTTTCCCCCACCTTTAACTTCAACAAGACCTTTCTTTTAATTCTTCCAAGATTGCTTCACCATTTTTCTTATCCATTTAAAAATAAATCATAGTTATATATGTTTGATCTGGCTTAAGGTTCAAGTCGCAAGTTGAGCAAATTAATCTATTATTTTATTAACTTCAATAAGCTAGCCCATTTAAATTTGTACACACATAACATTATAATCTTCCAAATATACCGGAGTTAATGATATTATCAACAATTTACATATCCAAAAGATTTACTTGTAATAAGAGCAGACTCTGAAACTACTAGGATGCGCAGTATTGAGATGAACCTGCACAATGATTTAAGAGATAATCATAATCAATTAGAGCATTTACATTTACGCGCGTGCACGCGCACACACACATATATATATTCTAGTTACTCAAAAAAGATTTAAAAGTTTTATTATCTACCAAGTACTATTTATAAATCAATAATCTAAAATCCAAACTTGTTACTCGAAAAAAATTTAAAAGTTTTATTATCTACCAAGTACTATTTATAAATTAATAATCTAAAATCCAAACTTGTCCGCATCATAGAGTTCTAGTTCTAAACCAGTACAATTGGACCACAAACACCACTTCTATACCAGGATAACTGCCCCACCAGCTGCCCATTCACAGGGCACCAGTTCCATACCAGAATAACTAGTTTACAAGTCTTCCATTTACAAAATAAATTATCATGGAAAAATATATCAACATAATGCATAAAAATTCATTGAACGAGAAAATAATTTAAATATCTAAAGTTCAGAGAAAAATATTAAAGAAATTAAACACCTATCTAGTGTTTACGTTCTGCTCGCTAAACCTGTTTGCTGAGCAGTTTTTGTAGCCTTGCCTACTCTTGCAGGTTTATTTCGTTAACAATTAAATGACTGCATCAATAATATCATCACATTATCAATTTAATTTGACATCAACAAAATCAAGTTGTCATCAATTTAATTATTTCATCAACAACACCATCACAAAATCACTCCACTTATTAAATCAACAAAACAACTCATTGTTATTTTAATTATTTCATCAATGCATTATCATATAATTCATTTAATTATCAAAGAATAATATTTAGTTTGCGTGAAGATTTGGAGCAAATTTTGAAAAGGGTGGGTAGTGTTTCTATGCAACAAAAGTTGAATAAATTAAGGCTCTGTTTATTTGCAGGAAAATTATTTTTTTTTGGAAAGTGAATTCCTGGAAACTGAATTATTTTCTAATGTTTGATAGTATTATGGAAAATGATCTGGAAAACACTTTCCAGTATTTGGTTATGTTATAGAAAATGAACTGAAAAATAATTTATTTTTTTCAAGTTTATTAAAATAATGAAGAACAAATCTTACAAATTAAAAAGTTAAATAAGAATAAAATTGGGAAAAAAATACAATTTCATAAATTATCTCAAATAAAATAAATAATAATCAACATAATAAAGATTAAATCTAAAAAAAAAGATGAAGAAATTAAAATAATAATAATTAACATTTCATAAAGTATTTCAAATAAAATAAGTAATAATCAAAAGAATGAAGACCAAATTTGATAGATAAAAAATTCAATAAATAAATGATAGGAGAAAAGCAAATAACAATTATAAAAATAAGAACCAAAGTTAATATAAAAATTAAATTTTAAGAAATTAAATTGAAAAATAAATATTTAAAACAAAATATATATAGCAATCAAAAGTTTGAGGATCAAATTTGATATAATCAGTAAATGATGACATTTCTAAATTTTTCACAACTTCTAGAAAGTGTTTTCTGTCCAAATTTTTTAGGAAAATACTTTCCTGAAAACCAAGCTAAATTTTCTTTGACTAGAAAGTGTTTTCCATTGACCAACTTTCCTAACATCAAACAAAAACATTAAAGTTTGGAAAATGATTTTTCAGAAATCATTTTCCGAAAAACAAACACAACTAAAAAAAAAAACACTTTTCTAAAAACTAAACTAAATTTTTTTTAACTAAAAAGTATTTTTCATTAACTGGAAATTATTTTTTATTAATTATTTTTTTAATAAAAAACTAATATAAAAAAATTTTAAAAATTATTTTTCAAATAAATAAACATTTTCCAAGAACCCCAAGCAAATAAGTAGTTTTCAACAGTGATAAAAAAAACATTTTTAATTTTTTGCGGGAGGAGAAGCTTCTTGCGAATCTGGGACCTCAATTTCATCATGGGATGCGCCAGCATGGCTGTCCCAAAGCGAATAGAAACATTGCAGTGGGGAAGCAACAGTACAAAAAACGTGTCTAGCTGCTATTCAAGAATTCAATGGTAAACGTGTGGAAACCTATAATAATTGATTAAATGTTTTCGCATTTGGACCCACAACGTTTTTAAGGAAATCAGCTGTGTAATGTTTTACTCCTACAAACATTAATTTCGAACCGATGATGATGATGATGTGTGTTTGGAATAGTTTTTAAAAAATTATTCCTGAAAAAGTTAATATTTTAAAAGTAATCTTTACTCCAAAAAAATAATATTTTTTATATACCTATTTCTAAAATAATTTTACGAAGAAGACAATCTTGAAAAAAAAACCCAAAAAAGGGGGAGAAAAACGAAAAAAAAAAGTGGAGGGAAAAAGAGAAGAAGAAGATAATTTTGGAAAAAAAAATATATAAAAGAAAAAAATAAAAAAATAAAAGAAAAACTAAGTATTTTTTCCACATGCCTTATATAATATTACTTAATGTTCTAACTATGCCTTTTCTCTTCTAAAACATATTATTTTTATATATCTCTTAAAAAATTGAATGTTAAAAAACTGTAAAGAAACTTTAAAATATATTTTTTAAATTTAATATAAATAAGTCATGTACGCCAAATACAGAAAGTTTTGCACTGTGAATGCTTTTGAGGCGAAACATGGTAGGGTAGGGTATTCTTTTTTCAATCGACAATGAAAATGACTCACGACCTCTCGATAGCGAGAAGACAAAATTGTCCTTCAGTTGAACGTAGTGAATTCTTCAAGATTAGATGATAGAGCTAGAGGGGTATGCCAGTAATTACACTAGATTAGCTTTCTCAGAGGGTATAATGTAATATTTTCGTCTCTCTCATCTCGCAACACAGAGCAGGACTTGAACGCGCAACACAGAACAGGTACTTGAGCGCGTTGAATTTTTCTTGATTAAAATTTTTTATATATAATTTTAAATTATTTTAATACACTGATTTAAAAAAATAAAAAATACAATAAAAATATTTTAAACTACAGTTATTATCATTATTATAATTTTAAATAAAGTTATGGTTAAAAAATGTCCACCTTTTAAATTAAAGAATGATGGATGTGGCATGCGGGAGCCTGGATGGGGATGGTTGATTTGCTTAGGTATGGTTTGGGTTTATCAATTTTAGATTTATAAAATTAAATTTAACCAGATTGTTTTAAATATTCTAAATAATTAATTAGTTTTTTTCATGGTCTGATTTATTTATTTATTTTTAATTTTTTTCTCACCCCTTCTTAACTCTCAATTTCTAAACACAACAGCAAACTGAATTGTACGAAGAATAGAAAGTTGTTTGTTCGATGTTCTGTTCAAATCTTCTTTGTTTTCCAGGTTGAAAGTTACGGTGGTGATTTGATTTATTTAATTATCCTTTTGTTTTTTTTTTTTTTAATTTGGTTTTCTGGTTTTGTGGATCTGTAACAGGTAGGGTCTCTCTATTTTATTCGTGGCAGAACTCTCACGTGCAAGTAAAGGGATATTTTCGTCTCTCTGGTCTCACTTGTCAAAAGAGGGCTTGAAAGCCCTCGAAGAACCAGAGAATAAGAGATGTCACGAATTCATAGATGTATAACAGTTTGTTTTTGAAATTTAAAAATATTTTAAAAAAATTTAATTTGTTATATTTTAAATTAATATATTTTTTAATATTTTTATATTATTTTTATTTCTTATATTAAAAATAATTTTTTTAAAATTAAAAATATTATTTTAATATATTTTAAAAAAATTAATTTAAAATCATTAGTGTTTTTTTTTTTTTTGTGACATCCCGGGGTTTTAGCTTATATAAAAGTATGATTATGATTATTTTTTGAAATATTTTTTAATTAAAATAATTTTTATTTTTAAAAAATAATTTTTAAAATTAATATATTAAAATAATCTAAAAAATATAAAAAAAATAAATTTCAACTCAAAAAAATTTATAGTTTTTCACCGGTAACTTACCTTCTATGGAGTTCCGGATGTCACTTTCCTTTTGTCTCGCCACCGGTCCAGCTCGCATTCAATTTCCTTCGATGTCGCTTTCAAAGGGTTTTGGGATAGCTCTCGTCTTCCTTTTTTCTTTTTCCTTTTTTTTTATAAGCATTTAGGATCGATACCCACCATGATTTTCCTGTTTTCCGTCTCTCCAAAGGGAGTCACACCACGATGCACGATGGGTTTCTTCGCTTCTGTTTTAAATCTGCTGCTTATTTGATGTGCTGTTCGGAATTTTCTCTATGTTCCAGGTTGAAGGTGTGGTGGTTATCCTTTTGATTGATTTAGTTTGTTGTTGGGTGTTTCGTTCTCTGGTTTGTTTGGATCTGTAACAGATCTGCCATGAACATATGGTTCTCTCTATTTTCAAGCCACTGACTCTTTATCCTTTTCTGTTGTTTTATTCATGGCAGAACTCTCACCTGGAAGTAAGCGGTGATATTTTCGTCTCTGTCATCTCACACCTCAATGAAATCCCTGGCTCGAAGAAGAGGGAGAGGAGATGCATGGATTCGTTGTTTATTTGATGTGATGTTAAGAAATTTCTCTATTTTGCAGGTCGAAGTATTGGTTATGTGATTATACCCTGAGGTTAGCAGTGACAGAAAAAAAAATGTAAGCAAGAATTTTTTTCTTAAATCACGAATCCCGATTTACAAAAGCAAAGCTAAACACCCCAAACACTGCTGTCCTCTTCCTTCTGTGGTCTCCTTACTCTCAAACACTACTGACCTCCTCCTTTGCCTCTCTCAAACACTGTTTACCTTTCCCCCCCCCTCTCGAACACTGTTTATCCTTTTCTTAGCTTTTTATCTTTGGTTATGATTAAAGTTTTTATAGCAGTATATCATATAGCTGGAGCGGCTCCTTTTTGGAAACACCCTCTCTGTGAATGGTTTTCGGCGGTGGGACATACTATTCAGCGGTGGTTGACTAGTTTTGAGAATACCTTACTCTCGAGAGTACTTCACTTTGGAGAACATTATACCCCACCACCTCCTCTTAGAAGAAATCGCCATTTTAACAACTTTTTTTTTTTTTTTCCTCACACTGGTTATCCTTTTCTTCGTCGTTTATCTTTTGTTGTAATTGAAGTTTTTTTATCAGTTTATCTTCCATACCCGCACCTCACACCTATTTAGCGTGATTTTGATTGTTTGTTAAAATATTTTTTATTTTAAAATATATTAAAATAAATATTTTTTAAAAAATTTATTTTTAATATTACCATAATTTAAAAATACTGAAAAATATTAATTTAAAATAAAAAAATAATTTTTTTTAATTTTTTTTAGAAGTGTTTTCGAAATACCAGTACCCTGCACACGGTTTGGCCCATCCCCTACATAAAGCGAGGGTTTGAAATCCCCTACATAAAAGCGTGGGTTTGAAAAAATGTGGTCGGCTGTTTGTGTACTTCTACAGTGAAATCAACAGCTTTATGTAGGCCCATCTACTAACGTTGTTCATTGCTGGCTTACAAATGATAGATTTGGAAAACGGTATCGGTTCTCTCCTCTCTCAGCAAAGACTGCTTAATCTTCTCTCTCTTTAAAGTGGTATTTCTCTCTTTTTTAGACGGCTATTTCTGTTTTATATCTATTGTTTATTAGATGTTCCGTTCAAATCTTCTCTATTTCCCAGGTTTAAAGTTACGGTGGTTATTTGATTTATTTAATTATCCTTTTGATTTTTTTTTTTAATTTGGTTTTCTGGTTTGGTAGATCTGTAACAGATCGGTTCTCTCTATTTTCCCGTCGCTGTGTGTTTGTCTGTCTGTTGTTTTATACATGACAGGAACTCCCACCTACAAAAGAGGACATGGACGTGCTAGAATGAAGAAAAAAGAAGAAGAGCTGCTATGTATCAGTTTATTTTATGTGCTGTTAAGAAAACTCTCTACTTTCAAGGTCGAAGTTATGGTATGATGGCTATTTGGTTTATTTAATTTGTTTATGGGATTTTGGTTGTTTTGTTTGCTCGAATCTGTAATCTGCCATGCCAGTGTCAAAGGTCTAGTCCCTGTGATACCAGTCATTGAACAGTTCTGTGTTTGTTCTAGAGAGGTATTGGAAATTCAACTTTGGCTCGTTTCTCCTAAAAAAATACTGCCCTTTTGGGTGTCTGTTCAGATAATTTGTTAGATACATGTGGATTGTGATCTCCAATCTCCTTAATGTCTTTCAGCTTTTGAATTGGCACATGCATAAATTTCATAAATTTGATGAAGATAAAAGTTTTGACTAATGGAGTCTCTTTGTTCTCTTGAATTTATTGGGATGCTGGAGAAGACAATTGATGATGGCTAAAGATACTAGGGTGGAAACTCTGTGCTATTGCGTGTCCTTGTGCCAGGAAATCATATTTCCCTATCTATTGCCAGATCTAAAGATGCAAGGTAATCGGTGGATTTTGTTTTCCCAAATTCATTTATCTGAAGAAAATTGCGAACTTAAAATCCTTTCTGTTTATTGTTCTTTTCAAATTCAATTCTATTCATATCTTTTTTGTTCTTTTATGCAGAATTTATTTGAAAAAAAAAAGGTAGCAGGTTAAAGTGAGATTCTCATCACAAATTATGATCTCTCCTTTATCAGGTAAAACCTTGACTGTTTTTTTGTGTGCTTTGATATAAATCATTATGTCCTCAAATTCACTTTATTTAAATTGATTTATGAAATTTGTGTTCTAATTTAATGATGAAATTTATCATTATTTGCTCGAATTTTTAATACAAGAATGCATAGTAGTTAAGACACCTTACGGTTGAAAAAAGAATAGCATGCTAAAGCCAACTCTAATTAATAGACTGTTGGTGCTTCCTTAAACCTTTTTTTTTTTTGGCGGAAGGGCCATTGTTAATGCCATAGAGGGAGTAGGATTTTCAAATGTTGAGGTTTGCTGTTTTAAGCTGATCAAGTGGCTGGAAAGGAACATGCTTTTAATGAGCTGGCACCAACATATCCTTTGTGCTAATCTGATTCATCAGGAGATTACTAATCTGCAACTTATGTCAAGAACCCTGAATGTTGAAAGAAAATACCCCTCATCTTTGTTTTCTTTCTTTTTTTGTTAGCTCCTCCTTTTTAGCCTGTTTGTTTTTGCATTTCAATAGCGCTTTTAAAAAAAATTGAATTTTTTTTTTTTTTTCTTTGCTTCAAATTAATTTTGTTTTTGGTGTTTTCAGATTGTTTTAATGTACTAATGTCAAAAATATTTTTTTAAAAAAACATTATTTTGATGCATTCCCAAATAAAAAGCATTTTGAAAAACAACCACCACTACAATATCAAACAGGTTCGAATCTATAGTTCCATCAATTTTGTTGTGGTCTAAATTTTAGTGATGCTCAAATTGCAATTGAGATCAAAGGCACGACTATGATTATATCTATTCTTCTATGACTAAGACAATACCGCCTTTTTCTTGGTTTATCGAATTCATCTATTATTATATTTTGATATTCAATCTCAAGTATACTTACATTTTCTTAATGACTTGGTAGATAGTTTCCTCTCTCATGCTCCTCAATAAATCTTCAATAATTGCTCTTCTTTCCAGTAAGCCTTTTCCAAATTATTTCAACTTTATTAAACACTCCTTTTATGTGTTCTGTTTCTCACTTTCTTTCCACTAAACAATAATTCCTTGGTAGAAATTGTATGATAGCATGGCAATCCAATTAATGTATCATCTGAAATCCGGATTAGAAGTTTGGTCTGCCTCTATCTTAATCTTGAAATTCTTTATTTTTTTTGTCAAATTTTTTACTGTCTGTTCATAAATTTCAATATTCATATTTCTTTATTCACTACCTACTATTATTTGAATAACAATTAAATTTTTAGCATAACTAAATGAGTGGTGCACAGAAGCCCAACACAAGTCATTACAAAGTCAAGCACTCAATTGAGTTAGAGAAATACCATAGCATATTAAAACCCTAAACAATCTCTGATTTATAAAATAAGAAAAAAAAAACATAAACAATCTTGCTCACAAAACTGCAAGCTGCCGAGAGATCTTGTGAGACAACCTCTTTGCTGTATCTCAAGAACCTTACAAGTAAGTTTTTTGCTTTTGAATTTCTATTTTGAGTCATAAAGCTCAATTGCTAAGTGAATTTGTTTTTTATTCATGGGTTCATGTCTGTAGTCCTTTTCTGGTTAGGAATTGTTGAGATTTCTTGTCTAGATACATGTGACAATGGTAGATCTTAGTCCGTGTTCCATAAATGAAGCTATGGTTTAAGAAATTGGGGGTTTTGTGGTTTAGAGCTCAAAAGAATCTAGAGTTAAGTTCAGTAGCTGAATTATCCAGAGATAGGAGAGCAGAGAAGGATTAATACCATCAAGTATTTGATGGAATGTGTAAGGTAGGTGAAGTGTTTGAAGAAAAGACTGAGAGAAGGAAAGATGAGATATGAAAAAGAAGCATTATTAAAGAAATAGAATAATTACAAAGAATTCAGGAAGAAATCATAATGAATACAAAAAAGAAGCATTTTATCTTTGCTTCCTATTTACACAAACACAAGTTTACCCACGTGAACTGTTTATCCCCTGATTATAACTGCTACCCAAACAAACTACAAACCTTCTTAACAGACACATTATATTATAGTTACAAGAACTGCAATAACACATGTATCACTCCGATGCAACCCCTTCCCGCCTTGCTATGGATACTTGCTCAATGTTATCCTTCATTCCTGACTCGGCACCTGTCATATGAATCTTAGCATCTCCTGCAACCATTTCCTTCCTCGTCATTTATCCTAGTCCAGTGTTATCCTTCGTTGTTGACTCAGCACCCCATTTCCTTCCTTGTCATTGATTCTGGTTCAGTGTTATCCTCCATTCCTGACTCAGCACCTGTCATATGAATCTTAGCATCTCCTCCTTCAAGCTGGAAAGTCTAGTGACAAAACACTTCATACCTGGTGGCTGTCTTCTTAGAATTACAAGGCACGTTTGCAATGTGTCTGGGCCCCTCTTTCAACATCATGATTCATAATATCTGCAAAGTTATGTTCAAGGATAAATATTCACTAGCATCCAAATAGGTTGCAATTTGGTCCAGAATTCTTGGACTGACTTACAAATGTTAAAAATTTTATCCTTAAACAGCCCATTACCTATAGGTGCTTTCACAAGCCCATCTCTTCTCTGCGTGTCGTGATCAATGAGATTTGGCAAGCCACAGCTCCTCTCTTCAACCCTTGCTGCTGGTACATAGATCTCTAGTAAGGTTATTTTGATCTTTTACTTGAAACATTAATGCCCAAGTTTTACATTTGGGTAGATGCGAATGTTAGTTTGACAGTACTATGGCTGCATGCTCTGCAAATGCATCAAGTTGCAGTGGTATATGGGATAAAACCAGAATAAGTGGTTTTCATTCTTTGAATCGACTGTGTTGGTTTATGGGCTTTTGTTTGGCTCGGATCATGTGGCATGCATGGTGAAGGGTTCCAACCCCGCCCCTCCCTTCACTTCCCCTTCAAAACTAACACTGCAATTTGTTGCAGCATTTGTTTTCATGCTGATTACTCTTTTAGTTTAACTTTATACATTTCTTAATTGTTTCTGTGGTCTAAAGCAGTTTTTGTTTTTAATTTGATAGGGGAATGGACAGACATGGTTGGTTTTTCTCTGCTATTGGAGCACTGGCTGCCATTATCCAATTGAAATCTGAAACTCTCTCTCCATCTAGCACGCATGATGCTATCATAACAATGTCTGTTGTTGCTGTGCTCGTCCATATTGTAAGTAGTGCATGGGAAGTTAAACTTGCAGCTGGTCACTTCCACTCAATTGCTGCCGGTGCAAGTCTTCTGGCCAGAGCTCTCGCCTTTGCTCTGCTACTCATAATCCCTGTCCCAAGAGTTTGGTGGTTATTTCTTTCCGCGTGGGTGGTGTTATTTATATGGGTTGCATATACTTTACACGGGGAATTGTTACAATTCCGTGAATCGCTTTGCAATGCAGTTCGCCAAGGCCAAGCAGTTTGCCAGGCCCAGGAGCCAAATGCTGAGTCAAGTGAGTTGCCAGTGTAACCTTACATGTCAAAGACTGGTTTGGGACCCTATCAAAATATTATGTTGCAAATGCTATTATCCATGAACGGCTAGTGTAAGACTGCTGTCTATATATATATATATAGTTGCTCGGTGAATTGAAATTACAGAAAGCCTATGTAAGGTTACACTGGCAACTCATTTGACTCAGTATGGGGTCCTGGACCGCCCTGACTGATTTGGGACCCTATCAAAATATTATGTTGCAAATGCTATTATCCATGTACGGTTGGTGTAAGACTGCTGTCTATATATATATATATATATATGTAGTTGGCTGGTGCAAGTCTGTTGTCTATATATCTATCTATCTATCAATCTATATATATATATATCTATATGGTTGCTTGGTGAATTGAAATTACAAGTGCTATTTTTACCAGCATGGCTGCAACTTGTTTTTAACATTATAGTCAATATATTGTTTGAATACTTGCTTTAAGAAAAAAATTCCAAAAAGCCTATTTTAAGGATGAAGATGCTCCTGAGTTCCTTCACAACTACAGGGTCAACATTGAAAATGATCTTGTTACTCTATGCATACGGACAACAACTTTGATGAATGAGTTGAAAACTTTGATGAATGAGTTGAAGTGAGAAAAAATCATTTTATAGAACAGCAACTGGCAATAATCTAGTTTGTCAAAAGGGATTTCCTTTCTGATATCGAAATCAAGTGATTCATAAGCCCAAAATCATCTACGCATTTTGTACTACAACTTTGATGGAGTTGAAGTGGAAAAAAAATCATTTTATAGAATAGAAACTAGGAGTAATTTATTTTGTCAAAAGGGATTTTCCGGTTTAACTCAAAAACTAATGAATGCTAGGAATGCTAACATGACTGAGAGTATGAACTAAGAACAAAAATTACAAAAACTAAGCCAAAAATGAAAATTTTTTAGTGCAGAATCGGGTCAATATCCTTCTCGCGACAGAATTCTCTACCTTTACATTAGATATTCAAAGTGGAATATCTTGAACTTCTGATATCGAAATTAAGCGATTTAAAAGCCCAAAATCATCTACGCATCTAGGACTACAACTTTGATGAAGGAGTCGAAGTGAGAAAAAAATCATTTTATAGAACAGAAATTAGCAGTAATCTAGGTTGTCAAAAGGGATTTCCGGGTCTGACTCAAAAACTGACGAATGTTGAGAATCCTGAGATGACTGGGAGTATGAACTAAGAACAAAAATCACAAAAACTGAGCCAAAAAGATAAATCTTTTAGTGCAGACTCGGGTCAATATCTTTCTCGCGATAGATTCTCTACCTTCACGTTAGATATTCAAACAGGAATATCTTGAACTTCTGATATCAAAATCAAGGGATTCTCCAAAATCATCCACCTGTCCAGGACTACAACTTTGATGAAGGAGTCGAAGTGAGAAAAAATCATTTTATAGAACAGAAACTAACAGTAATCTAGGTTGTCAAAGGGGATTTCCGGGTCTAACTCAAAAACTGACGAATGTCGGGAATCTTGAAATGACTGCGAGTATGAACTAAGTACAAAAATCACAAAAAACTAAGCCAAAAATATAATTTGAACGAAGTGCAGACTCGGGTCAATATCCTTCTCGTAGCAGAATTCTCTACCTTCACGTTGGATATGCAAACAGGAATATCTTGAGCTTCTGATATCGAAATCAAGCGATTCAAAAGCCCAAAATCATCTACGCGTCTAGGACTACAACTTTGATGTAGGAGACAAAGTGAGAAAAAATCATTTTATAGAATAAAAACTGGCAGTAATCTAGTTGGTCAAAAGAGATTTCCAAGTCTAACTCAAAAACTAATGAATGCCAGGAATTCTGACATGACTAAGAGTATGAACTAAGAAAAAAAAATCACAAAAACTAAGCCAAAAATTGAAATTTTTTAGTGCAGACTTGGGTCACTATCTTTCTCGTAGGAGAATTCTCTATTTTCACGTTAGATATTCAAACAGGAATATCTTGAGCTTCTGATATCAAAATCAAGCGATTCAAAAGCCCAAAATATCTACGCATTTTGGACTACAACTTTGATGAAGGAGTTGAAGTGGGAAAAAATCATTTTATAGAACAGAAACTGGGAGTAATCTATTTTGTCAAAAGGGATTTCTAGGTCTAACTCAAAAACTGATGAATGTCAGGAATCCTGACATGACTGAGAGTATGAACTAAGAACAAAAATCACAAAAACTAAGCCAAAAATGGAAATTTTTAGTGTAGAATCTGGTCAATATCCTTCTCGCGGCAGAATGCTCTACCTTCATGTTAGATATTCAAAGAGGAATATCTTGAGCTTCTGATATCGAAATTAAGCGATTCAATAGCCCAAAATCATCTACACGTCTAGGACTACAACTTTGTTGAAGGAGTCGAAGTGAGAAAAAATCATTTTATAGAACAGAAACTGACAGTAATCTAGGTTGTCAAAAGGAATTTTCGGGTCTAACTCAAAAAGTAACGAATGTCGAGAATCCTGACATGACTGGGAGTATGAATTAAGAACAAAAATCACAAAAACTGAGCCAAAAAGATAAATCTTTTAGTGCAGACTCGGGTCAATATCCTTCTCGCAATAGAATTCTCTACCTTCACGTTAGATATTCAAACAGGAATATCTTGAGCTTTTGATATCAAAATCAAGCGATTCAAAAGCCCAAAATCATCTATGTATCTAGGACTACAACTTTGACAAAGGACCCGAAGTGATAAAAAATCATTTTATAAAACAGAAACTAACAGTAATCTAGTTGGTCAAAAGGGATTTCGAGGTCTAACTCAAAAACTGACGAATGCCAAAAATCACAAAAACTATGCCAAAAATAGAAATTTTTTTGTGCAGACTCGGGTCACTATCCTTCTCGCGGCATAATTCTCTGCCTTCACGTTAGATATTCAAAGAGGAATATCTTGAGCTTCTGATATAGAAATCAAGAGATTCCCCAAAATCATCTACCCGTCTAGGACTACAACTTTGATGAAAGAGTCGAAGTGAGAAAAAATCATTTTATAGAACAGAAATTGACAGCAATCTAGTTGGTCAAAAGGGATTTCCGGGTCTAACTCAAAAACTGACGAATGTCGGGAATCTTGAAATGACTACGAGTATGAACTAAGTACAAAAATCACAAAAAACTAAGCCAAAAATATAATTTTTTTAGTACAGACTCAGGTCAATATCCTTCTCGCAGAAGAATTCTCTACCTTCACGTTAGATATTCAAGCAGGAATATCTTGAGCTTCTGATATCAAAATCAAGGGATTCCCCAAAATCATTCACCTGTCCAGGACTACAACTTTGATGAAGGAGTCGAAGTGAGAAAAAATCATTTTATAGAACAGAAACTAACAGTAATCTAGGTTGTCAAAGGGGATTTTCGGGTCTAACTCAAAAACTGACGAATGTCGGGAATCTTGAAATGACTGCGAGTATGAACTAAGTACAAAAATCACAAAAAACTAAGCCAAAAATATAATTTGAACGAAGTGCAGACTCGGGTCAATATCCTTCTCGCAGCAGAATTCTCTACCTTCACGTTAGATATTCAAATAGGAATATCTTGAGCTTCTGATATCGAAATCAAGCGATTCAAAAGTCCAAAATCATCTACGCGTCTAGGACTACAACTTTGATGTAGGAGACAAAGTGAGAAAAAATCATTTTATAGAATAAAAACTGGCAGTAATCTAGTTGGTCAAAAAAGATTTCCAAGTCTAACTCAAAAATTGATGAATGTCAGGAATCCTGATATGACTAAGAGTATGGACTAAGACAAAAATCACAAAAACTAAGCCAAAAATAGAAATTTTTTAGTGCAGACTCGGGTCACTATCCTTCTTGCGGTAGAATTCTCTACCTTCACGTTAGATATTGAAAGAGGAATATCTTGAGTTTCTGATATCGAAATCAAGCGATTCAAAAGCTCAAAATCATCTACGCATTTAGGACTACAACTTTAATGTAGGAGTTAAAGTGAAAAAAAAAATATTTTCTAGAATAGAAACTGGTAACAATCTAGTTAATAATAAAAAAATCTGGCAAAAAAAAAAAGAGTAACAACACATAATATGACTTTAATAAGTAAACCTAAGACCCATGATCATCCCACAAAATATGACTAAAACAAATAAAAAAATTAGAGTTATAAGTTAGACAGACACTAACATCCAAGACACCTTCCTTATAGCTTTAACCCGACCACATTTTGGCATCTAGCTATCTTGTTCCTGCATATAAAACCTTTTAAGCCATCTCTAACCACATCCTTGAGCGAAGAGAAACTTGGTTGGATCGAGAGCAAGTTGATGAATATTATGACCGCATTCGAGAGTCCATTTTTCCGTCACATTTTGCTCTACAATTATGCAAAACCAAATTCGAGAGATCAGGCAATAAAATATCTCCATTCTGTGACGGTTGTATCTCTTCAAGATCAAGCTAATCACTCAAGCTCAATGTGTTTTTTTGTCTCGACCATCTTGGTCCAAGATTCAACATTACCATACTCCTAGCTCCTTTAACCATATATTGACAACGTTCGGTTTAAAGACATTAAAGCAAAAACAGCAAATCTCTGGAAACCCACCATTACTTCTCCAATAACATTCACTATCACCAAAAATAAATATCCTGGAGGTGTTTGTTTTTTTTTTGTCAATAGATCTTTTTTCTTGGCTTTTTTCCTTTTTTTTCTGGGACCCAGACTTTTTTGTTTTTTTATGGGGCCCAGACCAGATGATTTTGGCATTAGAGAGTCCCTCCATAATAAAAATTACAATTCAAAGCACAGCCTAACTTTTAAAAATTTTAGTTTTTGGAGGAGGTTTTAGTTTTTTTTTTTTTTTACCCAGACAACCAGTAAAATTACAATTCAAAACACCCTAACTTTTTTAATTTTTAGTTTTTGGAGGGGGTTTTTGGCTTCTTCCCTTTTTTTATAGGACCCAGACAACCAGCAAGATGGCTGGGCCCCTAGCTTTTGGCTGCGTTAAGTTCTTATTGTCGTCTCTCCAATATCACAACACAGAAGAGGACTTGAACGCACTAGCTGGAAGAAAAAAAGAAGAGATGCCATGGATTCAGTTGTTTATTTGATGTGCTGTGACGAAGTTTCTCTATTTTCCAGGTTGAAGTTTGGGTGGTTATCCTTTTGATTGATTTAATTTGTTCTCGGGAGTTTGGTTTTCTTGTTTGTTTGGATCTGTAACAGATCTGCTACACATGTTTGGTTATCTCTATGCTCCAGTCACTGACGGTCTTTGTCTCTTATTTTTAATCGATTATCATGGCCTCAGAACTCCAGGAGTTCTTTTTTCTTCTTTCTCATTTACTGCTCAGACTCGCAGATTATCATGGCCTCAGAACTCCAGGAGTTCTTTTTTCTTCTTTCTCATTTACTGCTCAGACTCGCACCCCAAAGGAGGACTTGTTCTAGATTTGTAATTCTCATGGGAGTTATTGGCAAGATACATATGGCTATGTTTATCCTCTTAATGATTTGATTTTTTTCGTTGATTTTCTGGAGTTTTTCTGTTTGTGCTGAAAAAAAAAAAATTTATTTTTTATTTTTTATTTTTTATTTTAAACTAATATTTTTAAATTATTTTTATTAAAAACTAATTTTAAAAAATAAAAAAAATATTATTTTAATATATTTTCAAATAAAATAAAATGAATGACGTAGGTATTGTTGTCACTTTCAAAGTTAATCAC
This sequence comes from Populus pruinosa, assembly GCA_026413675.1. Taxonomy (NCBI): domain Eukaryota; kingdom Viridiplantae; phylum Streptophyta; class Magnoliopsida; order Malpighiales; family Salicaceae; genus Populus; species Populus pruinosa. The sequence continues at coordinate 744,993 of CM048595.1, forward strand.
TTTATTAGGCGTTAGCGTCGCTTTCAAAGTTAAAAAACGAGCGTGGTGGTCCCGGCAGCTCTCGCTAAGATCCTTATGTGTTTTGGTCGTATTTGTATTGCGAGTCGAAGTCCTTTTGTGATTTACCTGTTTTTCGACTCTCCGAAGTCGAAGTCGAAGTCACACCCCGATGCACGAAGGGTTTCTTCTCCTGTTTTAAATCTGCTGTTTATTTGATGTGCTGTTCGAAATTTTCTCTATATTCCAGGTTGAAGGTGTGGTGGTTATCCTTTTGATTGATTTAGTTTGTTGTTGGGTGTTTGGTTTTCTGGTCTGTTTGGATCTGTAACAGATCGCCCTGGCTCGATGAAAAAAGAGAGGAGATGCCATGAATTAATTTGATTATTTGATGTGTTGTTGAGAAATTCAGTTGATAAAAAACTGACAAAAGTCCTCTTCTCCCTCGCCTAGTCTGGGTTTTTTATTTTTAATCTCAGATAACAATTCTCACCTTGTAAAGGGTGATATTTTCGCGTCTCTCATCTCACACCACAAAGGTTCTAGATTTGTTATTTTCATGGGAGTTATTGGCAAAAACAATAATACATATTTGGTTCTCTCAATGTTTTCGTCTCTCTCATCTCACACCATAATACATGTTTATCTTTATCTGTTTTTTTATGGATCATCATGGCCTCAGAACTCCAGGAGGTCTTTTTCCTGCTTTCTCATCTACCGCTCAGACTCACACCCCAAAGGAGGACTTGTTCTAGATTTGTAATTTTCATGGGAGTTATTGGCAAGATACATATGAGTATGTTTATCCTCTTAATGATTTGATTTTTTAGTTGACTTTCTCGAGTTCTTCTGTTTGTGCTGAAAAAAAAAATACAGCCTTTTGGATGTCAATTCAGATAAGTTGTTAGATCTTTGGAATTGTGATCTCCAATCTCTTTGTTGATCTTCAGCTTTTGAATCAGCACAGGCATAAAATTCATGAATTTGACAGATGAAGTTTTGACTAATTGATTCTTTTTTCTTTTTTCCCTTTCTCTTGAATTTATAAAGATGGTGGATAAAACATTTGATGATGGCTAAAGATACCAGGTGGGTGGAAACTCTGTACCATAGGATGTCCTTGTGACAGGAACTTCTGAATAATACTGCAACCTCATGTTGATGAATCTGCAAGGAAGCTTCTTGAAGATAAATTTTCTTTAGGACCAGTGGTTCAGAAACTCTGCGCTTTTGCTTGGACAGTTACTGGACAAAATGCTTTCAATCACCATTCCCTATCCATTGCCTGATCTAAAAGATGCAAGGTAATCAGTGGATTTTATTTTCTTTCAAATTCATATATCTTTTTATTGGAAAACGTAGCAATCTTATAATCCTTTATCTATTTGTTGTTCTTTTCAAATTCTCATCACAAATCATGATCTCTCCTGGTGGATAGTTGTCTCGCTCATAGTCCTTAATAAATCTTCAATATAATTGTTCTTCTTTCCAGTAAGCCTTTGCCTAATTATTTCAACTTTTTTAAACAGACACCTTTTAGGATTTTGGTCCGCCTCTCTCTCAACCTTCAATTTATTTATTTTTCTGGGGCAAGATTCTCACTGTCTATTCTTAAAGTTCAATAACTATTAAATTTTAATATAGCTAATTGTTTCTAATAGAATGCTACCAAAAAGAATAGTTACGGGAAGAGGAGATTAAAACCTTAATGCCCAAATTTTACATTTGGGTAGATGCAAATGTGAGTTTGGCATTACTATGGCATGGTTGATGCTTCATGCATGCTCTGCAACTGCATTAAGTTTCAGTGGCATATGGGATAAAACCAGAATAAGTGGTTTTCATTCTGACACCAGCCATTGAATAGTTATGTTTTTGTTCTAGAGAGGTATTGGAAATTCAACTTTGGCTCGTTTCTCCTAAAAAAATACAGCCCTTTTGGCTGTCTGTTCAGATAATTTGTTAGATATATGTGGATTGTGATCTCCAATCTCCTTTATGTCTTTCAGCTTTTGAATTGGCACATGCATAAATTTCATAAACTTGATGAAGATAAAAGATTTGACTAATGGAGTCTCTTTGTTCTGAATTTATTGGGATGCTGGAGAAGACGATTGATGATGGCTAAAGATACTATGAGGGTGGAAACTCTGTGCTATAGCGTGTCCTTGTGCCAGGAAATCACCTTCCCCTATCCATTGCCAGATCTAAAGATTCAAGGTCATCGGTGGATTTTGTTTTCCAAATTCATTTATCTAGAGAAAATTGCGAACTTAAAATCCTTTATCTCTTTATTGTTCTTTTCAAATTCATTTCTATTCATATCTTTTTGGTTCTTTTATGCAGAATTTATTTAAAAAAAAAGAAGCAGCAGGTTAAAATGAGATTCTCATCACAAATTATGATCTCTCCTTTATCAGGTAAAACCTTGATTTTTTTTTGTGTGTGTGTGCTTTGATATAAATCATTATGTCCTCTAATTCACTTTATTTAAATTGATTTATCAAATTTGTGTTCTAATTTAATGAAAATGAAATTTATCATTATGTGCTCTAATTTTTTGCCATATTTGAAAAAAAAAAGAGAAAAACATATTTCCAATAGTTTACTGATTTTTGGCCATATTTGGCAAAGAAGCTTCTTGAAGCTAATTTTTCTTTAGGACCAGTGGTTCAGAAACTCTGCGCTTTTGCTTGGGCAGTTACTGGACAAAATGCTTTCAATCACCATTCCCTATCCATTGCCTGATCTAAAAGATGCAAGGTAATCAGTGGATTTTATTTTCTTTCAAATTCATATATCTTTTTATTGGAAAACGTGGCAATCTTCTAATCCTTTATCTGTTTGTTGTTCTTTTCAAATTCTCATCACAAATCATGATCTCTCCTGGTGGATAGTTGTCTCGCTCATAGTCCTTAATAAATCTTCAATATAATTGTTCTTCTTTCCAGTAAGCCTTTGCCTAATTATTTCAACTTTTTTAAACAGACACCTTTTAGGATTTTGGTCCGCCTCTCTCTCAACCTTCAATTTATTTATTTTTTTGGGGCAAGATTCTCACTGTCTATTCTTAAAGTTCAATAACTACTAAATTTTAATATAGCCAATTGTTTCTAATAGAATGCTACCAAAAAGAATAGTTACGGGAAGAGGAGATTAAAACCTTGAACAAAATTTAGAAGCCCAAAAAATGCATCACAACTCTCTCTGACAAGCCCATTTCAAACAGCCCATTGCCTTTGCAAAGTCGCAATTCAAACAAGAGATTAAAGTCTTGATCAAATCTAATAAAATAAATAAACATACAGAGTAGAGGGAGGACCTCATTGCTGTGTCTGAAGAGAGCCTCGATTGCATAGAAATAAGTAAGTTTTTTTGTTTTTCTATTTTGCAATCAAGAAGCTTAATTAATATGTAAATTTGTTTGGGATCTGGTTTGGTTTGTAGTCTGTCTGGCAGATATATGTGTCAATAGCAGATTTCCATCCCTTAGAGCTCAAAAGAATCTAGATTTTGTTAATTAAGTTCATTATTTGAACTATCCAGAACCTGAACTGCTCTGTTTCTTTCCGATCAGATGGGAAGCTTCTATGTTTGTTTACCAAGAGGTTTTATTATTATTATTAGTTTGATTTTTTTTTTCTTATTTGATATTTTAAAGATTTCTTATAGGTATCCCTCTCTAAATTATTCAGTTGGGAAGCTTCCCTGAACAGAAATTTTGCTATATAGTTTGGAAATCAAGTCTGATGGAATATGTTAGGTTTTTTGGTGGGGTTGGTGGAGTGTTTGAAGAAAAGACTGAAAGAGCAGGAAAGAAATATAAAAAAGAAGCTTTATTAAAGAAATAGAACAATTACATAGAATTAAGTAAGAAATCATAATGCTCCAAAATGACAAGAATTTTATTTTTGCTTTCTATTTACACAAACACAAGTTCACCCACATGAACTAACTGTTTATCTCCTGATTATAACTCTACCCAAACTAACTGTCTATCTCCTGATATGCCCTCAAGAATTATTTATTGGTGACAATACCTCACTAATTCCAAGAGTTTATATCTAGCTCTCAAAGGTTTACAAGAGTGATTTTTGCTATCACTTTCTAAATAGAGTGAATAATACAATTGAAAATCTAGAATTAAGTTCATTATTTGAACTATCCAGAGATAGAAGAGCAGAGAAGGATTGATACAATTTAGTATTTGACGGAATACGTGAGGTAGGTGAAGTGTTTGAAGGTTGGTGAAGTGTTTGAAGAAAAAAATGAGAGAAAGAAAGATGAGATCTAAAAAGGCTTTTTTAAAAGAAATAGAATAATTACAAAGAATTCAGAAAGAACTCATAATGCTCCAGAATGAAAAGAATTTTATCTTTGCTTCCTGTCTTTTTGGCATTGAGGTTAAACCTGCTTTTTGTTAAAATTTGAAATTTTCAAATTAATTTTTTTAGTATTTTTGAGTTATTTTGATGTGCTGATGTTAAAAATAAATTTTAAAAAATATAAAATAAACATTATTTAATACGTTTCCAAGCATAAAGTTTTGAATAGCAACCTCTACCACAATCTCAAGCACTAACACAAACACATGTTCACCCACTTGAACTAACTGTTTATCCCTGCTACCCAAACAAACTACTGACCCTCTTAACAAACATTGTATAAGAACTGCTATGACATGTATGACTATGATGTAACCCCTTTGATCCTTGTTATTGATGCTTGTCCAATGTCATTGATGTAACCCTCCATTCCTGACTCGGCACCTGTCATATGAATCTTAGCATCTCCTGCAACCCTGTCCTTGTCATTGATTCTGGTCCAGTGTTATCCTCCATTCCTGACTCAGCACCTGTCATATGAATCTTAGCATCTCCTCCTTGGAGCTGGAAATTCTTGTGACAAAACACTGCATATCTGGTTGCTGTCTTCTTAGAATTATAAGGCACGTTTGCAATGTGGCTGGCAACATAATTCATAATATCTGTGGAGTTATGTTCAAGGATGAAATATTCACTAACATCCATATAGGCTGCAATTTGGTCAAGAATTCCTTAAATGACTTACAAACGGTAAGAATTTTACCCTTAAACAACCCATTGCCATTAGGTGCTTTCACAAACCCATCTCATTTCTGCTTCTTGTGTCATGATCAATGAGTTTTGGCAAACCACAGCTCCTCTCTTCAACCCTTGCAGCTGCTACATGGATCTCTTGAAAGATTATTTTGATCTTTTACTTGAAATAATAATGCCCAAATTTTACATTTGGGTAGATGCGAATGTGAGTTTGGCAGTACTATGCATGGTAGATGCTTCATGCATGCTCTGCAACTGCATTAAGTTGCAGTGGCATATGGGATAAAAGCAGAGTAAGTGGCTTTCATTCGTTGAATCGACTTAAGCTGGTTTATGGGCTTTTGTTTGGCACGGGTCATGTGGCATGCATGGTGAAGGGTTCCAGTCCCGCCCCTCCCTTCGCTTCTCCTCAAAACAAACACTGAAGTAGTTGCAGCATTTATTTTCATGCTGGTCACTCTTTTATTTAACTTTATACATTCATTAATTGTTTCTGTGGTCTAAAGCAGTTTTTGTTTTTAATTTGATAGGGGAATGGACAGGCATGGTTGGTTTTTCTCTGCTATTGGAGCACTGGCTGCCATTATCCAATTGAAATCTGAAACTCTCTCTCCATCTAGGACACACGATGCTATCATAACCATGTGCGTTGTTGCCGTGCTCCTCCATATTGTAAGTAGTGCATGGGAAGTTAAACTTGCAGCTGGTCGCTTCCACTCAATCGCTGCCGGCGCAAGTCTTCTGGCCAGAGCTCTCGCCATTGCTCTGCTACTCATAATCTGCGTCCCAAAAATTTGGTGGTTTCTGCTTTCCGCATGTGTGATGTTCTTCATATGGGTAACATATACTTTACGTGAGGAATTTTCACAATTGTGTGAATGACTGTATAATGCAGTTCGCCTTAGTCAACGCCGCGGCCACAGCCAAGCCCAAGAGCCAAATGAGTTGCCAGTGTAACCATACCGAGCCATTGAAGAGAATCAGTGTTTCTCACTGGTCGACGTCTATATCCAAGAGAATCATTTGTACGGTTGATGGAAGACTGTTGTCCATATATATATATATATATATATATATATATATATATATATATATAATTGCGTGGTGTGATTGAAATTACAAGTGCTATTTTTACTAGTATGAGCGCAACTTGGTAACGTTATCTGTAATATATTGTTTGAATACTTGCTTCAAGAAAAAGAAAATAATCCAAAATGCCTATTTAAAGTATGTAGAAGCTCCCGAGTTCTTGTTACTCTTTTTTATCTTCACCACCTCACGTCTCTCTTGCTACCGTTAACAAAAAAGTTGTAGTTTATTATATGTTGTTGACTTTCCTATCCATTATTTATCAATTCCTCTTTCTGCCTTAATTAATCAATATTTAGTAACATATTTGCAGTAATTTATTTAATAGGAAAATCAGGTTAAAAGGATAACTTATTTGAAACTAAACAAATTATATTACATAAAATTAAAAGGGCTAGGGAGTGGCCCATGCAGACTACTTTAAATTGTATTGTTTGGTAATATGATTTAATCTGTTATTTAATTTGTTTTCGCTTTTTTTAATCATTTTAAAGTAAAAATAAAAAATTATTTTAATATATTTCTAATTAAAAAATATATTTACATCTACCAGGCATCATAACTATACTAAATTCACTGCTTCAATTCAATTTCATGATCTATAATAATTTGCCCTATTTTTACCCTCTTCCATTTTAGTTTATATATACACACTACACTAACATATTCTGGAATTAAAATTTATTATTATAATAATTGACAACCTCACTTTTAAATGAACAAATTGAAAAACAGAAGATAAAAAATCAATCAGCACGATATAAAGGAAAGGGAAACTCTATTTTTAAATAATAGAATCCAAAGAAGAGAAAAAAGTGAGACAATTTGGCTGGGAAAGGAGTAAAAGCTACAGATAAATAACAATAATAAACAACAATTAGTGGATCGAGCACGATAAAAATGAAGAAGACTAATTTTAAACAATCAAAACCAAAATGAAGACTATGGTTCGCCAGTGGCTGTTGGTGAGGGCGCTGGAGAGGGAGGCTTCGGGTTGCTGTCAAGTCTGATCTATGGTATTTTTGGAGGGGTTGTGTTGGTGGGTGGTCGGTTTCTTGTTGTCGGCATGAAGAGGGAGGAGGCTGTGCAGTGACTGTTATGGGAGAGATCACCGTAGGCTGTGCAGCTGAAATTTACATAATGAAAGAATTGAAAATGATTAATTATTCACAAAAACCTTAAAGGATCGTTATTTCCCTGTGAACTGTGAGGTCCCGCGTTTACCCTTTCTATTTTTGTTTTCATTTTTTTTTAATATTTGGTTGAAATGCGTTAGGAAAAAATAAAAAAACTTACCATTTTATTTAAGTTATTATTGAATTTTGTCATTGTTATTAAATAATTTTATGAGTTTTTGTTAACAATTATATAGCTGATAATAATTATTTTATGGGATTTGTTTATATATTTCTATCATGAATCGATAAAAACCGTTAAAGAGTTTTTTTAAAATATATACCTAATATGCCAAAAAAATATATTTATTAAAAAAATTCCCCAGTATAAATATTTAAATACTATTTTATTTTGAAAAAACCTATTTTTATTTTTACTTAAATATGGTGTTTATGTTTAAAAAACATGTTTTTGTTAAAATAATAAAAAAATGCATTATTTAAAAAGTATATTTCTCCTCAATAATTTTATGCATTTAGGAGTCATGACATACGTCATCATTTAGACATGGATTAAACCAATTTAATTTAAATTAATCTAGAAAATCATCAATTAAATATTTTCCAACATATTATTAAAATTAGCAACCCTTTAGAAATCTACCTTGGCATATACCAAACTAACTGTAAAGCCCTTTTTAATCCCTCACATTTTCAATATTCTCACATATTGCCTCCACAAGAGATTTCTTATAAAAATTCTAACGACATCATTCATCACCAAGCCTTATCCTACCCGATACCACTTAAACACCTAAAACAATTTTAATATATAATCACAGTACCAATTTTCTCTAGTTTTAGCCTCGTTAAAAAAAATCAAATATTTCAATACATAACAAAAATAATTAAATTCTTTGCAATTCTGATTAAAATGCTCAACACAACACCCAAAACAATTCTGACACCATTAAAATATCTCAATCAACCTAATTTAGTCAATAACCATCTTAACCACGACAAACTTGGAATTTCTAGTTCCTACATTTTCCAAAAACATGTAAACTAATTTAGTCGACTTAAATTAGGTAATTTATCATTTCTTAATTAAAAATAACTTTATTTAACACTAACTTATTAATTTTTAGACTAGAGATTTACAAAATAAACTCTCACCCAATTTCATTTAAAACGAGGCCAAGTTATCAGGCAAACATGTTAACTCACCAAGCTCAACTAGTTAGATAACCTTACTGAAATACTCCTATCGACGACATATAAAATCAACTAATAATAACTAAATAGTGGAATCTAACTTCAATTAGGGGTGATCATTTTGATTTGGTTTGTTTTTTATAAAAAAAATAACAAAATTAAAATTTTAAAAAAATCAAAACTGATTCAAATCGACCAATTTCAGTTCGGTTTAGTTTCTTAGGACAAAAACTAGTTTAAACCAACTTAACTCGATTTTTCCAGATTTACTTGTTTTTTCAGTTTGGGTTCGGTTTTTTTGGTTTTAGGCTTATAAAACCGAAACAAAACAAAACTGGTCAGTTTTTTAAAAATTTTAATTAGTTTAATCAAATTTTTTCATTGTTTGGTTTTTTTAATTATTATTTTTTCTCGGTTTAATCAGATTTTTAGTTTTTTTGCCCACCCCTAACTTCAACAAGACCTTTCTTTTAATTCTTCCAAGATCGCTTCACCATTTTTCTTATCCATTTTAAAATAAATCATAGTTATATACGTTTGATCTAGCTTAAGGTTCAAGTCGCAAGTTGGGCAAATCAACCTATTATTTTATTAACTTCAATAAGCTAGCCCATTTAAGTTTGTACAGACACAACATTATAATCTTCAAAATATACACGAGTTAATTGTATTATCAACAATTTACATATCCAAAAGATTTACTTGTAATAAGAGTAGACTCTGAAACTATTAGGATGCACAGTATTTAGATGAACCTACACAATATTTGCGTTCTGCTCGCTAAACCTGTCTACTAAGTGTTTCTTGTAGCCTTTCCTACTCCTGCAGGTTTATTTCGTTAACAATTAAATGACTGCATCAATAATATCATCACATCATCAATTTAATTCTATATCAACAAAATCAAATTGTCATCAATTTAATTATTTCATCAACAACACCATCACAAAATCACTCTACTTATTAAATCAGCAAAACAACTCATTGTTATTTTAATTATTTCATTAATGCATTATCATATAATTCATTTAATTATCAAAGAATAATATTTAGTTTGCGTGAAGATTTGGAGAAAATTTTGAAAAGGGTGGGTAGTGTTTTTGTGCACCAAAAGTTGAATCAATTAAGGCTTTGTTTATTTGCAGGAAAATTGTTTTTTTTTTTTAAAGTGAATTCCTGGAAAGTGAATTATTTTCTGATGTTTGATAGTATTATGAAAAATGAACTAGAAAACACTTTTCAGTGTTTGGTTATGTTATGAAAAATGAATTGAAAAATAATTTATTTTTTTCAAGTTTATTAAAATAATGAAAAACAAATCTTACAAATTAAAAAGATAATGGCAATACGAATTTTCTCTAGTTTTACATTGTCTTTGTTTTAGAGATGGAAGTTGTGGTTTGTATACAGGATTCACAAAAAAAAACTATAAAAAACATGAAATATTAGTTTTTATTGTTGAGTTTTGTGCATAAATGTATTGTACTCAACCACAATCTCAACCACAAAAACCAAAACAAATATTATATTCAAACAATTCAAATATTTCAATACATAACAAAAATAATTAAATTCTTAGCAATTCTTATTAAAATGCTCAACACAGCACCCAAACAATTCTAACATCATTAAAATATCTCAATCAACCTAATTTAGTCAATGATTATCTTAACCACGACAAATTTGGAATTCTCATTCCTACATTTTCCAAAAACATGTAGATTAAATTTAGTCAATCTAAGTTAGGTAATTTATTATTTCTCAATTAAAAATTACTTTATTTAACACTAATTTATCAATTTTTAGACTAGAGATTTACAAAGTAAACTCTCACCTGATTTCATTTAAAATGAGGCTAAGTTAGCAGGCAAGTGTGTTAACTCACCAAGCTTAACTAGTTAAATAACTTTACTGAAATACTCTCATCGACGACACATGAAATCAACCAATAATAACTAAATAGTGGAATCTAACTTCAATTAAGGGTGATCATTTTGATTTGGTTTAGTTTTTATAAAAAAGTAACAAAATTAAAATTTAAAAAAAAACCAAAACTGATTCAAACTGACCAGTTTCGGCTCGGTTTAATTTCTTATGACAAAGACTAGTTTAAACCGGCTTAGCTTGGTTTTTTCTGGATTTGCTTGTTTTTTCAGTTTGGGTTCGGTTTTTTTGATTTTAGGCTTATAAAACCGAAACAAAACCAAACTGGTCGGGTTTTTTAAAATTTTAATTCATTTAATCGATTTTTTTCACTGTTTGGCTTTTTTAATTATTATTTTTGTCTCGGTTTAATCAATTTTTTAGTTTTTTTGCCCACCGCTAACTTTAACAAGACCTTTCTTTTAATTCTTCTGAGATCTCTTCACCATTTTTCTTATCCATTTTGAAATAAATCATAGTTATATAGGTCTAATCTAGCTTAAAGTTCAAGTTGCAAATTGGGTGAACCAACCTATAATTTTATTGAGAGTACAAGTTGAATAAGCTAGTTCATTTAAGTGCGCACATACACAACATTATAATCTTCAAAATATATAGGAGTTAATGATATTATCAACAATTTACATATCTAAAAGATTTACTTGTAATAAGAGTAGACTCCGAAACTATTAGGATGCGCAGTATTGAGATGAATCTATATAATAATTTAAAAGATAATCATAATCAATTAGAGCATTTATATTTGCGTGCGTATATATATTAGCTACTCAAAAAAAATTTCAAAGTTTTATTATCTTCCAAGTACTATTCATAAATCAATAATTTAAAATCTAAACTTATCCACACTATAGAGCTCCAGTTCTAAACTAGTACAACTAGACCACCAGAACCACTTCCATACCAGGATAACAGGCCTCCCAGCTGTTTATTTATAGGGCACTAATTTCATACCAGTATAACTAGTTTACAAGTGTTCCATTTACAAAAACAAATATCATTGGAAAATCTATCAGCATAACACATAAAAATTCATTGATCGAGGAAATAATTTAAATATCTAAAGTTTAGAGAAAAACATTAAAGGAATTAAACAGTTACCAAGTGTTTGCGTTCTGCTCACTGAATCTGTCTACTGAGTGGTTCTTATAGCTTTGCCCACTTTTACAGGTTTATCTCGTTAACAATTAAATTACTGCATCAATAATATCATCACATCACCAATTAAATTCTATATCAACAAAATCAAGTTATCATCAATTTAATTATTTCATCAACACCATCACAAAATCACTTCATTTATTAAATCAGCAAAACAACTCATTGTTATTTTAATTATTTTATTAATGCATTATCACATGATTCATTTAATTATCAAAGAATAATATTTAGTTTGCGTGAAGATTTGGAGCAAAGTTTGAAAAGGGTAGGTAGTGTTTCTGTGCAACAAAAGTTAAATCCATTAAGGCTTTATTTATCTGCAAAAAAATTGTTTCATTTTGGAAAGTGAATTTTCAGAAAAAGTGAATTCCTGAAAAGTGAATTATTCTCTGATTTTTAACAGTATTATGGAAAATGAACTGGAAAACACTTTCCAGTATTTGGTTATGTTATGGAAAATGAACTGGAAAATAATTTATTAATAATTTTTTTTTAAGTTTATCAAAATAATGAGGAACAAATCTTACAAATTAAAAAGTTGAAGAAGAATGAAATTAATTTTTTTTTTATAAATTATCTCAAATAAAATAAATAATAATCAAAATAATAAAGATTAAATCTGAAAAAAAAGATGAAAAAATTTAAATAATAATAATTAACATTTCATAAGGTATTTCAAATAAAATAAGTAACAATCAAAAGAATGAGGATCAAATTTGATAGATAAAAATTTTCAATAAAAAAATGATAGGAGAAAAGCAAATAATAATTATAAAAATAAAGACCAAAGTTAATATAAAAATTAAATTTTAAGAAATTAAATTAAAAATAAATATTCAAAATAAAATATATATATCAATCAAAATTTTGAAGATTAAATTTGTCATAGTCAGCAAATAATGACATTTCTAAAGTTTTTATAACTTCCGGAAAGTTTTTTCCACCTAAATTTTTTACGAAAATATTTTTTTGAAAACCAAGCCAAATTTTTCTTTAAGTGGAAAGTGTTTTCCATTGACTAACTTTCCTAACATCAAACAAATATAAGAAAGTTTTGAAAGTGATTTTTTAAAAATCATTTTTTGGAAAACAAACACAGCTAAAATGTTTTTTTTTCTGAAAACTAAACCAAATTTTTCTTTAATTAGAAAATATTTTGTATTAACTACTTTTTTAATAACAAATAAATATAATTTTTTTAAAAAAAATTATTAAAAATAATCATATTTCAAGAAATCTAAGCAAATGAGTTGTTTTTAACAGCCATAAGAAAACAAGAGTGACACGGGCCAGATGAGAAGGAGACTCGCTTGAGTGCTTGAAGGAGGCGAGTCCCGGAGCTTAATTTTTTGCGGGAGGAGAAGCTTCTTGCGAATCTGGGACCTCAATTTCGCCATGGGATGCGCCAGCATGGCTGTCCCAAAGCGAATAGAAACATTGCAGTGGGGAAGCAACAGTACAAAAAACGTGTCTAGCTGCTATTCAAGAATTCAAATTTCAATGGTAAATGTGTGGAAACCTATAATAATTGATTAAATGTTTTCGCATTTGGACCCACAACGTTTTTAAGGAAATCAGCTGTGTAATGTTTTACCCCTACAAACATTAATTTCGAACCGATGATGATGATGATGTGTGTTTGGAATAATTTTTAAAAAATTATTCCTGAAAAAGTTAATATTTTAAAAGTAATCTTTACTCCAAAAAAATAATATTTTTTATATACCTATTTCTAAAATAATTTTACGAAGAAGACAATCTTGAAAAAAAAACCCAAAAAAGGGGGAGAAAAACGAAAAAAAAAAGTGGAGGGAAAAAGAGAAGAAGAGGATAATCTTGGAAAAAAAATATAAAACAAAAAAATAAAAAAATAAAAGAAAAACTAAGTATTTTTTCCACATGCCTTATATAATATTACTTAATGTTCTAACTATGCCTTTTCTCTTCTAAAACATATTATTTTTATATATCTCTTAAAAAATTGAATATTTAAAAACTGTAAAGAACCTTTAAAATATATTTTTTAAATTTAATATAAATAAGTCATGTACGCCAAATACAGAAAGTTTTGCACTGTGAATGCTTTTAAGGCGAAACATGGTAGGGTAGGGTATTCTTTTTTCAATCAACAATGAGAATGACTCACGACCTCTCAATTGCGAGAACCGAATTCTTTTTTAAGATTAAATGATAGAGATAGAGGGGTATGCCAGTAATTTTCAGTTTCTCAGAGGGTATACTGTAATATTTTCGTATCTCTCATCCCACAACACGGAACGAGACTTGAACGCGCAACACAGAACAGGAACTTGAGCGCGTTGATTTTTTTTTTTTTATATATAATTTTTAATTATTTTAATATATTAATTTCAAAAATAATTTTTGAAAATAAAAAATATTTTAAACCATAATCACTACTAAATATTATTTTAATATAAATAAAAAATACCTTAAAAGCATAACTAATATCATAATTTGAAACATACTTATGATGAATTATTGTTGTGCCGCTACCTCTAATCTATAGCGCTGTGTTTGAAATATCTATCTTTTAAATTAAAAAACGAAAATTGAAAAGTTGGGCGTTGCGTGTGATAACTTGGATGGGGTGGCTGATTTACTTAGATATGGGCATGTCTATGTCTTTGGAGAGGGCGGTTGCTAGAGTTATTAGGTTAGATTGGAAAATATTTTTTTATTTATAATGTTTTTTATATTAATTTGAATTAGTTTCGGTTGCGGTTTATCAATTTTAGCTTCATAAAATTAAATATAAACTTAACTAGTTTTTTTATGGTTTTATTTTTTATTTTTAATTTTCTCAGTTTAAACAAATTTTTTAATTTTTTCTGACCCCTTCTTAACTCTCAATTTCTAAACACAACAGCAAACTGAATTGTACGAAGAATAGAAAGTTCGATATTCTATTCAAATGTTCTTTATTTTCCAGATTGAAAGTTATGGTGGTTATTTGATTTATTTAATTATCCTTTTGTTTGTTTTGTTTTTTTTTTAATTTGGTTTTCTGGTTTGGTGGATCTGTAATAGATAGGGTCTCTCTATTTGATTCATGGCAGAACTCTCACCTGCAAGTAAAGGGATATTTTCGTCTCTCTCGTCTCCCTTGTCAAAACAGAGCTTGAAAGCCCTCGAATAACCAGAAAAGAAAAGATGCCATGAATTCATAGATGTAATGTTAAAAAAAACTATTATTTTTAATATATTTTAAAAAAATCAGTTTAGAATTATTAGTGTTTTTCAGTATCTGAAAACTCAATTTTAGTGTAATTTAGTTGTTTTTTAAAATATTTTTGTAATAAAATTTATTAAAATAATATTTTTTTTTATTTTCTAAAAATTATAATAGAAAGCAATCTAGAATATATAAAAAAATTAATTTTAAAAAAATATTTTTAAATTTTTCAAGAATAAATTTACACTAATAATTTATTTTTTACCGTACTGCGACAGTTTTAAAAATAAACTGCATAAATAATATATTTGACAATCATAAAACACTAATTATTGGATACATGAGGCCCATTCAAAATGTTGTTTTGTGAAAAACAGCTCTCAATCGGGCTATGTCAAGCTCCGGTGAATTAATTCACCAGGTCATTGTTTCACATGAATAATGTTATTCACTTGACACTGAAAAATTATATTTTATTTATTTATTTATATTTTATTTTAAAAAATTAAAAGGAATTACTTGATGATGTAATAAAAAATTCAATTTTTATTTTTGTTGTTATATAATTAAAAAATTATAAAAAATATAATTTTTATTTGATAAATTTTATACTGTATATTTAAAAAATCATAAAAAATATAATTTTTATTTAATAAATTTTGTATGTAATAAAATTGGATATAATTTAATGAAATAATAAAAAATATTTAATATTAATATTATTTATTTTATAATATAATAATAATTGTTAAATTTACAATATTTAAATTAAAAACTATCAATATTAATATATATATATAATTTTAATTAATTTATAATTTAAATTTTAAAAATATTTTTTTAATCAAACATATTAAATTATTTTTTATTTAATTTTAATTTTAATTTAAATTATAATTTCAACTAAATATATTATTCTGTACTAATCTTAATTAAAAATTTATTTTATAAATTTTTGTTTAAATTACAACAACACCATCCAAAATACCACATCAAAATCCAAAATACCACATCAAAGTTCGCGATGTCACTGTCCTTTTGTCTCGCCACCGGTCCAGCTCACATTCAATTTCCTTTGATGTCACTTTCAAAGGGTTTCGGGATAACTCTCGTCTTCATTTTTTCTTTTTCTATTTTTTTTTAAAGCATTTCGGATCGATACCCACCATGATTTTCCTGTTTTTCGTCTCTCCAAAGGGAGTCACATCACGATGCACGATGGGTTTCTTCGCTTCTGTTTTAAATCTGCTGCTTATTTGATGTGCTGTTCGAAATTTTCTCTATGTTCCAGGTTGAAGGTGTGGAGGTTATCCTTTTGATTGATTTAGTTTGTTGTTGGGTGTTTGGTTCTCTGGTTTGTTTGGATCCGTAACAGATCTGCCATGAATATATGGTTCTCTCTATTTTCAAGCAACTGACTCTTTATCTTTTTCTGCTGTTTTATTCATGGCAGAACTCTCACCTGGAAGCAAACGGTGATATTTTCGTCTCTGTCATCTCACACCTCAATGAAATCCCTGGCTCGAAGAAAGAGGAGAGGAGATGCATGGATTCGTTGTTTATTTGATGTGATGTTAAGAAATTTCTCTATTTTGCAGGTCGAAGTACTTTAGTGTCGGTTTGGCCCATCCCCTACACACGGTTTGGCCCATCCCCTGTATAAAGCGAGGGTTTGAAAAAATGTGGTCGGCTGTTTGTGTACTTCTACAGTGAAATCAACAGCTTTATGTAGGCCCATCTACTAACATTGTTCATTGCTGGCTTACAAATGATAGATTTGGAAAACGGTATCGGTTTTCTCTTCTCTCAGCAAAGACTGCTTAATCTTCTCTCTCTTTAAAGTGGTATTTCTCTCTTTTTTAGACGGCTATTTCTGTTTTAAATCTATTGTTTATTAGATGTTCTGTTCAAATCTTCTCTATTTCCCAGGTTTAAAGTTACGGTGGTTATTTGATTTATTTAATTATCCTTTTGATTTTTTTTTTAATTTGGTTTTCTGGTTTGGTAGATCTGTAACAGATCGGTTCTCTCTATTTTCCCGTCGCTGTGTGTTTGTCTGTCTGTTGTTTTATACATGACAGGAACTCCCACCTACAAAAGAGGACATGGACGTGCTAGAATGAAGAAAAAAGAAGAAGAGCTGCTATGTATCAGTTTATTTTATGTGCTGTTAAGAAAACTCTCTACTTTCAAGGTCGAAGTTATGATATGATGGCTATTTGGTTTATTTAATTTGTTTATGGGATTTTGGTTGTTTTGTTTGCTCGAATCTGTAATCTGCCATGCCAGTGTCAAAGGTCTAGTCCCTGTGATACCAGTCATTGAACAGTTCTGTGTTTGTTCTAGAGAGGTATTGGAAATTCAACTTTGGCTCGTTTCTCCTAAAAAAATACTGCCCTTTTGGGTGTCTGTTCAGATAATTTGTTAGATACATGTGGATTGTGATCTCCAATCTCCTTAATGTCTTTCAGCTTTTGAATTGGCACATGCATAAATTTCATAAATTTGATGAAGATAAAAGTTTTGACTAATGGAGTCTCTTTGTTCTCTTGAATTTATTGGGATGCTGGAGAAGACAATTGATGATGGCTAAAGATACTAGGGTGGAAACTCTGTGCTATTGCGTGTCCTTGTGCCAGGAAATCACATTTCCCTATCTATTGCCAGATCTAAAGATGCAAGGTAATCGGTGGATTTTGTTTTCCCAAATTCATTTATCTGGAGAAAATTGCGAACTTAAAATCCTTTCTGTTTATTGTTCTTTTCAAATTCATTTCTATTCATATCTTTTTGGTTCTTTTATGCAGAATTTATTTGAAAAAAAAAGGTAGCAGGTTAAAGTGAGATTCTCATCACAAATTATGATCTCTCCTTTATCAGGTAAAACCTTGACTGTTTTTTTGTGTGCTTTGATATAAATCATTATGTCCTCAAATTCACTTTATTTAAATTGATTTATGAAATTTGTGTTCTAATTTAATGATGAAATTTATCATTATTTTCTCGAATTTTTAATACAAGAATGCATAGTAGTTAAGACACCTTACGGTTGAAAAAAGAATAGCATGCTAAAGCCAATTCTAGTTAATGGACTGTTGGTGCTTCCTTAAACCTTTTTTTTTGGTGAAAGGGCCATTGTTAATGGCATAGAGGGAGTAGGATTTTCAAATGTTGAGGTTTGCTGTTTTAAGCTGATCAAGTGGCTGGAAAGGAACATGCTTTTAATGAGCTGGCACCAACATATCCTTTGTGCTAATCTGATTCATGACGAGATTACTAATCTGCAACTTATGTCAAGAACCCTGAATTTTGAAAGAAAATACCCCTCATCTTTGTTTTCTTTCTTTTTTTGTTAGCTCCTCCTTTTTAGCCCGTTTGTTTTTGCATTTCAATAGCGCTTTTAAAAAAAATTGAATTTTTAAATTTTTTTCTTTGCATCAAATTAATTTTGTTTTTGGTGTTTTCAGATCGTTTTAATGTACTAATGTCAAAAATATTTTTTTAAAAAAACATTATTTTGATGCATTCCCAACTAAAAAGCATTTTAAAAAACAACCACCACTACAATATCAAACAAGTTCGAATCTATAGTTCCATGAATTTTGTTGTGGTCTAAATTTTAGTGATGCTTGAATTGCAATTGAGATCAAAGACACGACTAGGATTATATCTATTCTTCTATGCAAGAAAAGAGGAAGTTAATAATATCTATGACAAGATATTATTTCTCCCATTTGTATCATTTCGTCTTGGTACCCTATTTTGTAAGACAATACCTCCTTTTTCTTGGTTTATCGAATTCATCTATTATTATATTTTGATATTCAATTTCAAGTATACTTACATTTTCTTAATGACTTGGTAGATAGTTTCCTCTCTCATGCTCCTCAATAAATCTTCAATAATTGCTCTTCTTTCCAGTAAGCCTTTTCCAAATTATTTCAACTTTATTAAACACTCCTTTTATGTGTTCTGTTTCTCACTTTCTTTCCACTAAACAATAATTCCTTGGTAGAAATTGTATGATAGCATGGCAATCCAATTAATGTATCATCTGAAATCCGGATTAGAAGTTTGGTCTGCCTCTATCTTAATCTTGAATTTCTTTATTTTTTTTTGTCAAATTTTTTACTGTCTGTTCATAAATTTCAATATTCATATTTCTTTATTCATTACCTACTATTATATGAATAACAATTAAATTTTTAGCATAACTAAATGAGTGGTGCATAGAAGCCCAACACAAGTCATTACAAAGTCAAGCACTCAATTGAGTTAGAGAAATACCATAGCATATTAAAACCCTAAACAATCTCTGATTTATAAAATAAGAAAAAAAAAAAAACTTAAACAATCTTGCTCACAAAACTCCAAGCTGCTAAGAGATCTTGTGAGACAACCTCTTTGCTGTATCGCAAGAACGTTACAAGTAAGTTTTTTGCTTTTGAATTTCTATTTTGAGTCATAAAGCTCAATTGCTAAGTGAATTTGTTTTTTATTCATGGGTTCATGTCTGTAGTCCTTTTCTGGTTAGGAATTGTTGAGATTTCTTGTCTAGATACATGTGACAATGGTAGATCTTAGTCCGTGTCCTATAAATGAAGCTATGGTTTAAGAAATTGGGGGTTTTGTGGTTTAGAGCTCAAAAGAATCTAGAGTTAAGTTCAGTAGCTGAATTATCCAGAGATAGGAGAGCAGAGAAGGATTAATACCATCAAGTATTTGATGGAATGTGTAAGGTAGGTGAAGTGTTTGAAGAAAAGACTGAGAGAAGGAAAGATGAGATATGAAAAAGAAGCATTATTAAAGAAATAGAATAATTACAAAGAATTCAGGAAGAAATCATAATGAATACAAAAAGAAGCATTTTATCTTTGCTTCCTATTCACACAAACACAAGTTATCCTCCATTCCTGACTCAGCACCTGTCATATGAATCTTAGCATCTCCTCCTTCAAGCTGGAAATTCTAGTGACAAAACACTTCATATCTGGTGGCTGTCTTCTTAGAATTACAAGGCACATTTGCAATGTGTCTGGGCCCCTCTTTCAACATCATGATTCATAATATCTGCAAAGTTATGTTCAAGGATGAAATATTCACTAGCATCCAAATAGGTTGCAATTTGGTCCAGAATTCTTGGACTGACTTACAAATGTTAAAAATTTTATCCTTAAACAGCCCATTACCTATAGGTGCTTTCACAAGCCCATCTCTTCTCTGCGTGTCGTGATCAATGAGATTTGGCAAGCCACAGCTCCTCTCTTCAACCCTTGCTGCTGGTACATAGATCTCTAGTAAGGTTATTTTGATCTTTTACTCGAAACATTAATGCCCAAGTTTTACATTTGGGTAGATGCGAATGTGAGTTTGGCAGTACTATGGCATGGTAGATGCTTCATGCATGCTCTGCAACTGCGTCAAGTTGCAGTGTTATATGGGATAAAACCAGAATAAGTGGTTTTCATTCTTTGAATCAACTATGTTGGTTTATGGGCTTTTGTTTGGCTCGGATCATGTGGCATGCATGGTGAAGGGTTCCAACCCTGCCCCTCCCTTCCCTTCCCCTTCAAAACTAACACTGCAATTTGTTGCAGCATTTGTTTTCATGCTGATTACTCTTTTAGTTTAACTTTATACATTTCTTAATTGTTTCTGTGGTCTAAAGCAGTTTTTGTTTTTAATTTGATAGGGGAATGGACAGACATGGTTGGTTTTTCTCTGCTATTGGAGCACTGGCTGCCATTATCCAATTGAAATCTGAAACTCTCTCTCCATCTAGCACGCATGATGCTATCATAACAATGTCCGTTGTTGCTGTGCTCGTCCATATTGTTAGTAGTGCATGGGAAGTTAAACTTGCAGCTGGTCACTTCCACTCAATTGCTGCCGGTGCAAGTCTTCTGGCCAGAGCTCTCGCCATTGCTCTGCTACTCATAATCCCTGTCCCAAGAATTTGGTGGTTATTTCTTTCCGCGTGGGTGGTGTTATTTATATGGGTAGCATATACTTTACACGAGGAATTGTTACAATTCCGTGAATCGCTTTGCAATGCAGTTCGCCAAGGCCAAGCAGTTTGCCAGGCCCAGGAGCCAAATACTGAGTCAAGTGAGTTGCCAGTGTAACCTTACATGTCAAAGACTGGTTTGGGATCCTATCAAAATATTATGTTGCAAATGCTATTATCCATGAACGGCTAGTGTAAGACTGCTGTCTATATATATATATAGTTGCTTGGTGAATTGAAATTACAAAAAGCCTATGTAAGGTTACACTGGCAACTCATTTGGCTCAGTATGGGGGCTCCTGGACCGCCCTGACTGATTTGGGACCCTATCAAAATATTATGTTGCAAATACTATTATCCATGTACGGCTGGTGTAAGACTGCTGCTGTCTATATATATATATATATGTAGTTGGCTGGTGCAAGTCTGTTGTCTATATATCTCTCTATCTATCTATCTATCTATATATATATATATATATATATATATATATATATATGTATATATATATGGTTGCTTGGTGAATTGTAATTACAAGTGCTATTTTTACCAGCATGGCTGCAACTGGGTTTTAACATTATAGTCGATATATTGTTTGAATACTTGCTTTAAGAAAAAAATTCCAAAAAGCCTATTTTAAGGATGAAGATGCTCCTGAGTTCCTTCACAACTGCAGCGTCAACATTGAAAATGATCTTGTTACTCTTTCTTATCGTCACCCTCCCAACCGAGTTGTTAAACTATGGTCTGCACGAAAAGAAAAAAATGGTTAAACGATCTTGCCAGGTTGAGTCATGACTTAACTAACCTAAGTAGGCACCTGTTTTTTTCTCTTTTTAAATATGTTTTTTTCTTGTAGTTAAAGACCTTGTTTTGTTTTATATTTTTTAGTTGGTTAGTAGTTTTTCTTTTAAATTTTAAAAAATAATTTTTTTAATGTGTGATTAGAAGTTTTTTAATATATATATTTTATATTTTTAAGAAAAAAATTATAGTTTAATGGACGGTAATTTCTTCTTCTGCCTTAATTAATCAATATTTATCAACATATTTGGAGTAATTTATTTAATAGGAAAATCAGGTTAAAAAAACTAGCATATTTTTTGAACTGCGAGGGTAACACGTAAAAAGGTCCCGCGTTTTCCCTTTATATTTTTGTTTTCATTTTTCTTTTTAATATTTTGGTTGAAACGCGTTAGAAAAAAAAAAAAACTTTGCCATTTTATTTAAGTTATTATTGAGTTTTGTCATTGTTATTAAATAATTTTGTTAACAATTATATACCTCATAATAATTATTTTATGAGAGCTTTTTTTATATTTCTATCATGAATTGATAAGAATGATAATTTTTTTAAAAAAAAATATGTACCTAATATGGCAAAAAAGAAATATCATGAATATTTAATGAAAATAAAGTTTTCCCTCTTAAAACCTAAATAAAATTATAACATGATTTTATTATATTTATTAAAAAACATTTCCTAGTTCAAATATTTAAACACTATTTTGATTTCTTTAAAACCTGTTGTTATTTTTATTTAAAGATAGTGTTTACATTTAAAAATGATGTTTTTGTTAAAACGATAAAGAAATGTATTATTAAAAAAGTATATTTCTCCTCAATAATTTTATGTATTTAGGGGCATGACATAAGTCATCAGTTAGACTTGTTAAACCATTTTAATTCAAGTTAATCTAGACATCACCGATTAAATACTCTTTTTATAAATAACATTACATCAATGTTGTCTGTAGTCTCTTTCTGGTGTAGAATTATTAAGATTTCTTGTATAGATACATGTGAAAAGTGTAAGAACTTGGTTTCCGTCCCATAAATGAAGTTATGGTTTAAGAAACTGGGGGCTTTAGGTAGAAGAGCTCAAAAGAATCAAGAGTTAATTAAATCAGTGATGAATTCATGGGTATTTGGGTAATATTTAGAATAAGAAGATATGGATGATGAGATTTCATGCACAGGGATAGGGATGAAGTTTCTTAGTTGAACTGTGCAGAGATAGGAGAGGAGAGAAGGAATTAGGGCAATCAACCAGAACCATTCTTATCTTTCTTTGCATTTTTTAAGCGGTGAGTGTGATAAATTGTCGGTAAACAATTCTAGAGTTATCCCTCTCAAATTCTTTCAGAAGGGAAATCAAGTTTTTGATAGGGATGCAGCCCCTTCCTGCCTTGCTATGGATCCTTTTCCAATGTTATCCTCCATTCCTGACTTCGCACCTGTCATATGAATCTTAGAATCTCCTGCAACCCCGTCCTTGTCACTGATCCTAGGACAGTGTTTCCTATGTTCCTGACTCAGTACCTGTCATATTCATCTTAGCATCTCCCCCTCCTTTATTGGAACTCGCTATGCTTCTCACAAAACACTAAACATCTGGCTACTGGCTCCTTAGAATAAGAAGGCACTTCTGCGATGTGTCTAGGCTCAACAACATAATGCATAATATCTGCAGTTATGTTTCTAGGCACTTCTGTTTGGATTGCATGGGAAAATTGATTTCAATTCTTCAATTTAGCAAATGCTCGTGTTTGGGAACAACTTTTGCTTGTAGAATTCGTTGGTAGCAAAACTATGCAGAAATCAGGTCTTGAAATGGCATCCAAATGGGTGCAATTTGGTCAAGAATTCTCTGTTACAATCGTTAAGAATCAAACAACCCGTTACCTATAGGCTCTTTCACAAACCCATCTCTTTTCTGCTTCTTGTGTTGTGATCAACAAGTTTCAGCAAGCCACAGCTCCTTGCCTCAGGCCTTGCTGTTGGTAGATGGATCTCTAGTATGATTTTTTGATCTTTTGCTTGAAACAATAATGCCCTGGTTTTACATTTGCGATGGTAGATGTGCATATGAGTTTGGCAGTAATATAGCATGGTAGATGCTTCATGGATGCTCTGCAACTGCATCAAGTTCAAAACCAGAATAAGCGGCTTTCATTTTTTGAATCAACTAAGTCTGTTTATGGGCTTTTGTTTGGCATGGATCATGTGGCATGTATGGTTGAGGGCAGCCCCGCCCCTCCCTTCTCTTTCTCCGCCCTTCCCCTTCAAAATAAACACTGCAAGTAGTTCGGCATTTGTTTTCATGCTGATCACTCTTTTAGTTCAACTTCCTAGATTTATTGCTTGTTTCTGGAGTCTAAAGCAGTTTCATTCTCTAACTTCATTAGGGAATGGACAGGCATGCGAGTTTCTTCCCTCTCGTTGGAGTGCTGTTTACTTTCATCCAATTTAGATATGGAACTCTCTCTCCATTTAGTACAGACAATCCTATCATAACCGTGTTCTTTGTTGCCGTGCTCATCCATGTTGTAGGGAGTGCATGCGAAGCTGCACTTGAAGCCGATCACTTCAAATCAATTGCTGCCCGCTCCAATTTTCCGCCCGGAATTCTCGCCCTTGTTCTACTAATCACAATCCTTTACCCGAAGATTGGGTGCCTGCTTTTTATCTCATAGGGTCTTGTTTTTTATACGGGTAGCATATACTTTGCGTGGGGAATTGTTACAACTGTATGAATCTCTATACAATGCAGCTGTGCAAGTACTCGGGGGTCTTTACAATGCAGTTCTGCAAGCATATGCGAGTTTATACACTGCATTTATCGAAGCAGATGCAGGTCATGGCATGACAAATGCGGAGCCAAATGGGTCTCCTGTATAACCTGACCCAGCCATTGATTCTCATCTACGTATATGTTCATGTATTGTTGCTTGGCGTAATAAAAATTCCAAACTGGTTTATATGTATAGTTGCTTGGTGTGTAATTGAAATTTCAAAGACTATTTTGACCAAGCGTGATCGCAACCTTGCTTGAAGGGAAAAAAACATGCCAATATCATGAATGAAGAAGTTCCTGAGTTCCTCCACAATCACAGCTTCTGCATCGAAAATGGTGGTTCTTGTTTCCCCCCTTCATCATCTCGCCCGTCTCTTGCCACCTTTGATGATAAAATCGGTAGAGTTCAAGATTTATTTTGTGATTTTAAATTCAAATTTTTAGTTATTTGTATAATGATCATTAGAAACTTATATAATTATTAATTTGAGGACTTATAAAATTAATTATAATTCGAACAAGCTGACTAAACACTTCCATTAATTAAAAAAAAAACAATGGAGTCCATTATGTGTTGCTAGCTTTCTATTATTTATCAATTTTTATTGGATAGTTATATCTTTTCCCGTCTTAATTAATCCTATAATATTTGGAGTAATTTATTTAAATAAATCAAATTTTATTACTACATAAAACATTGAAATTGCTTCTTGCCGTGATAATAATAGTTTTGAAAGTGTTAATTTAATTAATATCATAAAATATAATTTATAGTTTTTTTAAAACAGCAATTAAGAAAAAAGTAAAAAATCGAGTAGTGATCAGCACGATATAAAGCAAGGAGGAAGACTATTTTCGAATAATGAAATCCAAAGTGGACAAAAAAGGGAGACAATTTGGCTGGGGAAGGAGTAAAAGCAACAAATAAAAAAAGAAAGAAAACTGTTAGTGGATCTAGCACGATAAGAAGGAAGAAGACTAATTTAAACAATCAAAACCAATATGAAGACTATGGTTCGCCAGTGGCTGTTGGTGACGGCGCTGGAGATGGAGGCTTCGGGTTGCTGTCCAGTCTGATCTATGGTATTTTTGGTCGGTTTTGTGTTGTCGGCATGGAGGGAAGAGGATGTTGAGTGACTGTTATAGGAGGGAGAGACCACCGTTGGTGGTGAGAGAGGCGGGATGTCCGCCGCGTGCTCTGGGTGGGGGGAGCTGACATTCACTTCAAGAGATAATTAATAATTAAAATTAGGTATTAAATCAATGCACTTAAGGCATAGTTTGTTTCTCCGTGAAAAGATGTTTTTAAGAAAAAAATTAACTGATATTAAAATTATATTTAAAAAAAAATATTAGTCCAACATATTTTTAAATAAAACATTCTTGCTCCTGCAGTTAAAAACCTCTAACGCCATGTCCAACCACGTATTTGAGCGAACAGAAACTTGGATCGAGAGCAAGTTGATGAATATTTCGACTGCATTCGAGAGTTCATTTTTGCGTCACATTCTGTGCAAAATCAAATTCGAGAGATCAGGCAGCAAAATATCTCCATTCTGTGATGGTTGTAGCTAATCACTCAAGCTCAATACGTTTTCTGTCACGAGCTTCTTCGCCCAAGATTCAACATTACCATGCCTCGACAACGTTCGGTTTTCAGACATTGAAGCAAAAACAGCAAATCTCTGAAAACCCGCCATTACTTCTCCAATAACGCTCACTATCTCCGAAAATAAATATCCCAAGGCTTTAAA
Source organism: Populus pruinosa (assembly GCA_026413675.1). Lineage (NCBI taxonomy): Eukaryota > Viridiplantae > Streptophyta > Magnoliopsida > Malpighiales > Salicaceae > Populus > Populus pruinosa. Next base: position 771,123 of record CM048595.1, read on the forward strand.
AATACAATGAGGTCATTGAGATGTGGATTTCATGACAAAAATATCCGTTGACAGGAAATTTACTCTAACCATCACAGCAAGGATTAGGGGTTAACTTGAGTATCCTCTAGAATGGGGTGTAAGCAAGTTACGTGTTCTTAGCTTTGCTAGAAATTGTACCTGTGGTCTCTTAATCGTGACCTCTTTGAAATGGGACCATCACCACTTGAATTAGAAGCACATTAGTTCTGATTTTGCGCTTAATCTTAATTGAAATTAATCATCAACCATCGAATTTGGTCATTTTAACTGTGTTTAACGTGTTCTCAATAATTTAGTCTTGATGAACACTTCCACTAGAATGGAAGAGAGAGAGACCATCTTTGTCATAAATCTATAATCTCAAGAATCCAAATCACCAGAACACAAAGACCTCCGTCGCTGAAAAACCACTAGGATGTAAGCAAGTTATGTGTTGGACAGCTTAAAAAAATCATCTGGTCTGTACTTTGAAGCTGGCAAAACTTAAAGACCGGGAATGAACCTAGGGCTGGCAAAAGAGACCACCCAAAGGAAGGAAAAAAAAAAAACACGTTTGAGCAATTTCGAAGTTCTTACGCCTAGGAATCCAATCCCTTCAAAGTGAAACATTAATCCTACTGATGATGTTAAAAAATACAATGATTCAATGTGACCAAGTCTTGACTCATGGTGAGAGATCAGGACATTCATTGATAAATGCAAACAACAATGGTACTCATTATCTAGCAGGCAGCATTTTATTGGTTTTCCACCTAAACAATTTTTACTACAAAAAACAACCATCAAAATTCTGGCTCGAGAAATACAAATTAAAAGGACAAGATGATTAAGAGAAGACACTATACTATAGCAACACTATACAAATAGACCAAAGATACATTTGTGTGCGCCAGTGCTGGGAGCAAACAATTAAGAAATGCTGAAAAATGAGGCTCCGTGCCTCCACCATTCCCACTCACCGTTGAAACTGAAGTCGAGGGTTTTACCGGAGAGCATTCACAAAAGTCATCAATGAATCCACGTCCCTTTTCTCAGAGGGGTACTTGATTGGGCGAGATGAGTGTTCAGGGAAGAAAAGGATTGTTGGAAAACTTCCTAGCTGTAATTCTTGCTTTGAGAATTCCTTCTGATCGCCATCTGCCCTGAATTTTCCCACCTTCACTCCACTCCCTGATAACTTATCGGCCAATTCAACATAGGATGCTTCCATACCTTGGCAAAATTGGCACCATGGGGCGTAGAGCACCACAAGCCATGGTTCCTTTCTGTTCTCTAATTTTATTAAGTTCTCGATTCCGGGCCTGCTCAAATTGACCAAATTCTCAGAGTTGAAAATATCAGCAACAGTGGCAGCCCCATTTGCATGGACAGCCCCGTTTCCATTGCCATTAAGTTGGGCAGCGTCACCCTGTTTCAGATTTCCTTTATGAAGACCACATTCCTTAGCTGTGGCATCCTCCCACCACCACCTTCCTTCTCTCTCATGTTGGCCAGGAAGAACTGGCCTTGTGCAAGGCTCGCAACCAATAGAGATGTATCCCTTTGAATGCAATGAGTTCACAGGCACATCCATGGTTCGAAGGAACTTCCATACATCTTGTCCCTCAACATTTGCCATTGGATTCCACTTGATCAGGCTTCCAGCCCCACCATCCAATCCCTCAAAAACCGGGTCCACCTGAACAACTGGAATTTCAGACCTCGTCCCTGGAGATTGATCCTTCCTTTGGCCAGTGATCCAGGCCCGAAGCCCCTTCAGTGCCCGCCTCAAGGGTCTCACCTTCCTGACACGGCAGCACTCCTGATGCCCATCCTCGTAAAAGGAGAACAAACCCTTGTTCCTTACTAAAGCTTGAACTTCAACAGCATCTGGAAACATGTACTCAATTCGAATGCCATAGTGCTTCTCAACTTGGTCAAAGAAATGGTATGTTTCTGGGTTCAATCTCCCTGTATCCAGGCTGAACACCCTGAACCGTCGCCCAGTCAACTTTGCATACTCAATCAAAGCAACATCTTCGGCACCACTGCATTACAATAAAAACTAGTTAACAACAAGTATTTCAAAACTTCACTCTTGACAACAAAGTCAGAATCTGATTAAGCACTTAGCAACCATTAAATTTCAAAGCAAAATCCAGAGGACATTTACAGATTCATGAGTTTGCATTATCTGAAATATGTTTTTAAGTGTATAGTCGATGGATCTATAATTGATAATCAAAACAATACACACTGACAGAGACATACTAAACATCAGCTCAAATTACTGATTGGTCCCAGTTAAATAACTTCTGTTGATGAACCCTCTAAGACAAATCAACCTCTTTCACATCAGAGTTAAATAATAGCAACTAAAATATGTGGTTTCAATCTAACGGAAAATTTGAAAATTTACCCCCTCGGGTGAACCAATAAGAGAACAACAAAGATCCGCCACACAAAAGGAATATTCTACTGCAATAATTGTACATCCACAATTATCATATTCAACAAGTTGTAATTTTAAAAATCAAAACCAAACAAATCCAACATTTACATAATTCCACAAACATTAAATTTTCACAAAATTAGGTACCTGAAAGCAATAGCAATGTCATCCCCAAATTTCTCAAGTGCCTTATCCATAATTTCCAAAGGAGAACCATTTGCAAGCTCCTTAGCTAACGTCTCATAATCTTCCTCCACCTCTACTTTCTCTGCAATCTCTGCAAATCCCATGAAAAAACACAAAACCCCATTAGTCACACCCCCAAAACAACATCAACAGGTCAGCTTTCGAGCAACCGGATAAAAAAAAAACCCACCTGGAGCAGCGATAGTTGCAGCGAGAGGAATAACAGAACCATTCCTTTTAGGCTCAGCATTTAAAGGCTTTACAGCACAGCGTCTTTGTGAAGAAACATTAACAAATGTTGTTGGCCGTTCTAACAGCTTAAAAGAACCAAAATGGGGTACTGAAAACACCAAAAAAAGAAACAAATCAAACCCATTTCTTAAAATCAACAAAAAACAAAACCCCATCAAAAAATTTCACAAAAAAAGCTCAAAAAGGTAAAAACTTCCGCTACCTTTAAGTTCTTGACTAGAACGTGAAAAACCAGAAGCAGAAATCGAAGAAGAAGAACTAACACTCAATGCCATAGCAAGATTTATCGAACAAGATCAAGACGTCCTGAATTACAAAGTGAAAATTTCTAAGCTTTTCTTCTCTTTCCGTGAGGAGTCGTAGGACAGATGGGTTAGAGACGAGGGGCATTAAATAATGACCGAAGAAATTGCGCGTTCTAAGGTTCATTGAATCTGGACGTGATTTGGGTTATATTTGGATTCTGACATGGCAAGTTTTGATTGGGTCGTCGATTGTCTTTGTAGCTCATTGCTTATGTCATGCGGTGGGCTTCAAACGAGACGTGGTAAGAAAGGAGGCTGTTATAAAATTTCTCGGTGATTTCCTTCTCTCTATTTTATCGTAGCTAAAATAGATTTATGATAACTACAAATGGATTTCCAATCTATTTAACGACTGATTAAATTAATTTATGTTTTAATGTTAAAAAATTGTTAGTTTATCACTAATTTAACAAGATTTTAGTTTTATCATATCTAATTTTTTAGAATTTGAAACTATATTATATTTAAAAAAAAATGATTACAAGAGTTAAAAATTTACCAATTATTTTAAGAATATTGAAGCATGAAAACTCGTGCATTGAAATTGATGGTTCATAGTGGTAAGAACATATAAGAATAGGGACAATTAAACCTGCAGGATGTGGGAATGGGGGGGTAAGTTTATATATATATATATTTGGAGGAGCCATTTCATAGAACTTAATTGAAATTATAAGCAACACTAGGAGGGATTTCAATCCCCCCCCCCCCCCCCCTTAAATGTGGGAGCCAAGGCCACCCCTTAAACTCATCTTGAATATTCTTGTTATATATAAGTGTATAGTTCTACGTTTGTACATTGTTTAATGCCTTTTTCCTTATCGAAGAGGTAAAATGCTAATCTAAAACACTGATTTTCTTGTCAATTTTTTATGCTGTATGTATGTTGTGGTGTTAGATTATAGTAAAGGAAGCTAGTAGGAGGCTAGCATGTTAAGCAAGAGAAAGGTTGAGAATAAGGTAACAAAAATTTGAAGTTCTGGGACTGATTCTTTATGATTATATAGATTGGGGATTTTTTTGTTGCTGCCCTAAGTTTTTTCTGGCCTGGAATGAAATGGTGGGGTCCATGGGATGGTTTGCAGGGTTGAAATTGAGCGATGGGGATAGGAAATGTGAAAGGGCAGAGGGGGGGAGCGGGAAGTGGGAAGTGGTGGCGTGGACGATTGAAGAGTCGTAGGCCTTGTGTGGCAATATATATAACAGATAATTGAGTATTATGTGTGACACACGAAAATTGGAAACTATTAATGTGTGAACACGGAGATTTAGCTTTTGCTTTTCTTTTTTTTTTTTAATGATTTTGACGGACGAAAGTTTGCTTGTATTAAAGAAAATGATGGGAATACAGGACCTAGGGAATAATACTATTTAATGATACCTTGCTAACATGGTAAATAAATTGCAGAGATTATTGATATATACTGTGAGTTAACAAGGTTACATTTTTCATGTATCAAGATTTATTAGTAGTTTTAAAACAAAAAAAACTTGTGTTTCGAGCCTAATTTAACAGCAAAAAAAACCTTAATTTTTCATGCAACATGCCTAAGCTCAATAGGCCATGAAACCATGCAATAAGCCTGGATTTATTTTGAGTTTTTGTTGAGCTCAACATAACTATTTAAGCCCAACCTTTCAAACTTAATTTTTTAGATCATATTATTTAACTATATAAATCTCTTTTTAATCACTTTGAATTTTAGAATTCATATGTTTGTTTTTGCTTCTAACCCTTCTTTATGAACAAAGTGTTTGCTTAGTAAAATGGCGCATAGTCTTTTTGTAAAAAACATCTTTTAATTGAAAATATAATAAAATAATATTTTTTTTGGATTTTTCTTTTAGTTTTCAACATGAACATATCTGAATTATTAAAAAAATAATTAAAAAAAATTAATTAAAAAAAATTAAAAATTAATTTCATAAATAATTTGAAAAATAAAAATAAAAATAAACACACCTTTAAAGCAAGTTGAGAAGAAAAGTCAAGATGTAATTTTTTATTTATTAATATGAATATTTGAGTTAATTTATGTATATCTTAACTAATTATATATTTTTTAAAGTTAATAATAATGAAATTCTCAAGTAATTTTAAAATTTATAAAATTTAAATTAATAATTTTTTTTAAAATTTAAAATTTAAAATTTAACTAATTAAATTATTTTTTATTATTTAAGCTGAATTTTTTAATGTGTTTAGTCGTACGGTGAAATGTGTAATACATATCTTGGCTTTGAAATAATGATGTCACAGTGGGCAGCTTTTGTTTTCCGATAGGAAATATTTTGCCAAAACCCAACCCTATCATGGATTCACTCTCTTAATCATAATGACAGCAGTTAAGCTTCAATGGTGGCATCCTTTTCCAATTCTAGACTTTTCACTCATTCATTACAGTGCCCTAATTACACCATGGAACGTTTTTTTCATGCAAAAATCAGTGGATACCTTCCATTTTACCTTGAAGGGTCAAATCAACCTGTTGAAGCCACCGTTGAGCCGCTAACATATAACTGTGCAAGAAGAAAATGAGAGCAAGAAGGAAGAAATAAGTTCCAAGGTATATACGTACAATATGGTGGGTAGGTCCCCTTTATTGTAGCGATGGGAGTTTTTATTTATTTATAATTAATATTAACCACAAAAGATAACACAATATCCAAAGTGCGGTCACCACAGCCACAATTATGATTATTTACAAGTTTTATATAGCATTAAATTCTCGAAGATGCTTGTGACTTTCCTTGTTTGTATTTGGCAAATTGTACAAAGAAATATGTCCATTACGCTATTTGCTAGAGGATAGTTTGCCATCAATTTCTTTGATAATTCAATCACATTTCCCTCAAATAATTAAAAACATAATTATTTCCATGAGTTTAAATTGTGAATCCAAACATCAAAGAAATTTATTCTAATACCAAAAACATGTCTGAAAAATAGTTTGAGAAAAAAATTAATCTGGTTGATATATATATATATATAAAAATTAATTTTAAAATATCCTTTATCATGCAAAATTATTAAGATATATAATTCGTTTGTTTACATTAAGAAAGTAAATATATATTTGGTATGAATATAATGCATGGAACGGATTTCTTGCATCTAAGAATCATCGAAACAAAATTTTAAAATTGAAATTTTGAAGTCAAACATTAAAGAAACTCACTCTCATACAAATAATATGTCTAATTAAAGTATTCTAGGGCTTGGTTTAGCGGTAGAAAGGGCTTATCTCCTTACACTGCACCTGGATTCGAGCCCTGACGTGCACGCCTGTCACCCCCCGCGATGCCTTACATGCCTATTGGATTTGCAGGGTGTTCAGTGGGCCGTGGGGATTAGTCGTGGTGCGTGCAAGCTGACCCGAACACTCCACGTAAATAAAAAAAAATATCTAATTAAAAATTGAATGAAAGAAAGATTTAATCCGATTAATATATAAATTAAACTTAAATTAAATATCCTTTACCAGAAAAAGTAATCAATTATACGCACATATATTTCGTATGTTGACACTAAGAAAGTCAATATGCATTTCGTATGAATACTTTGCATGGAACAAAAATTTCTTGTATTTAGGAATCATCCTTGGTCTAAAGATGAAACACAAGATTTTACAATTGAAACTCGATTTTAAACCTTGCCGATTGGACTCTTTCAAGGGACACAATCAATAATATTAACGAGGGGCGGATGTAATTAGGAAAGAGATTTGTCCTAATTGGAAAGACCATACATAAATAGGACCGCAGTCAATGATGAACAATGTAAGCTATGATGACCAAGTACAAAGAGCATTTGCATTTTGCCGTCTCAGATTTGGGGTTTTAATGGAAAAGTAATCCTTGTTGTTAATAAGATACAAATAAAATAGATTAATTAAGGATTAGATAATTAAGCCTCTGGACCCTATAGCGTAATACATCCAACGTTTTGTATGATGCCTTTGAATTTTCTAGTCCAACTTGAGGTTTTCCACATTTCTTAAATTTGTCGATTATGCAAAGCAGCCGCCTTGTGGAAGTGGGGTGCGCTGGACCTGCTGGTGGGCATGAGACTGCACTTTCCCTGCTCCTTCTACTGGCATTTCAATGGTGTATTTAACAGCTTAGATCAGTTAGAGAAGTAGTCTTGAAGAGGTTTTTCCGGTGAAGATTTCCTTCATCAGTAGCATAAACCAAAGACAGCCTAGGAAAAAGTAGTTAAGGTTTGGCCAGCTAAGAACATTCTTGCTATGGCAGTGGTGTAGTTTTGTAGATTGCACAGAAAAATGCACTCAGATTTAGTGACTGTAAACTTCAGAAAGAATGTGAGTTAAACCTTAATGGACCGCCACCACGATAGCCGCATCACTTGAGTGGAAACCTTGTGGTCGTAGAGTGTACTTGTTGCCATCAGGTTTTTTTTCGAGCAAGGTATCCTTCTGTCAAGATAAACCTTATCCACCAAGCTCCATTCCCAAGTAGGATAATCTTTGATTGCCCCAATAGCCAAAGCCTCAACATTGCCATGACATGCCGATAGCACCGATAGCATCATCCGCAGAAAGCCCTGACACACCCCCAATCAATAAACAGTTGAAATCCACGAAATTTTTTGTGGAATTTATAGGAGCAATCAATGAATGTGGATAGGTCAGGATTGAAGGGATCGTAAGAAATAATATGCTCTCCGTTGTAGCAAAACAACCTCCCATTGGAGGCTACAATAGAATATACCATCTATACCTTGAACCTCCAAGAACTGGTCTATACCATTGTTGAGTTTCTGACCCATATGTTCTCAAAACTATTTGCAGAGATTCTACTCTATCAAATTGGACTACCCTAGACCGATAACTGGAATTAATAGTGCATTCTCCCTTGTCATCTTGGGAATAATAAGGTTCAGAAACAGATCCCACATCTGGACTCTATTGTCTTCATCAGGTTCAAGCAAAGGGAGAGCAACCCATTGCGTTGGAAATGGATTACACATAATAATCACACTGAGGTATTCCAAATTCAGTCCAATAACTGATGAAAATGGAAATGGGTTTGCTTGTACTGATGATTGAGATGGTGAGTTGTAAAGCGACAAGCAAAAGGAGTGGAGATTAGAGAGGACCAATTCTTGCAGGCAGGTTTGGAGGGTGGTTAACCTTTGAAGAATCTCTTCAATTAAGAGGTCATTCGGAGGGAAATTGGATAGATATGATGAAGGGATTTGCCTCCTATTTCTCTGGGGTACACAAGAGACTGGTCTGTGCTTGGCTTCTCAAAATCACCAGGCGTAGCTGAACTCTCCTTCAGTACTCTTCGCGTTTGCATTTAGAGATGAGGCAAAACACTCTCTACTGGTTTATATTAGTATCTGTTAGTTTTTGTATTTTAAAAATATCTTTTTAAATTAATATTTTTTTATTTTAAAATTATTTTAACATGCTAATATTAATTTTTTTATTTTGATATATTTTTAAATAAAAAAATATTTTAAAAAAATCATTACTATAAACCTAAACACTCAAGCTCTTTAAAAAATATCAATAGATAGATTTCATCTATAAATTCATTCGTTATAATTAAAAAAATATTTTTAAAAATAAAATTATATAGAATAATTAATATAAAGTTGTATGAATGAAAAAAATAATAAATAAATAAATAAAATGGTATAAAATTAAAATATATCAAAATAAAATTGAATAATATATTAATAAAATCCAAATATTTACTGCAGTTTTATTTATACAAATAAAAATTAAACTAGAACAATGACAACACTACAGAAAAAAAAAATGGTCATTTCGAGAATTATACAAACTAAAAAAGGAATATACACATATTACTTATATGTAATCTCATGTCTATAATTATTAAAAAAAATCATTTATAATCTACCAAGAATCACCTATATGTTTAAATGAAATGAGCCGTTGCAAACCCACATACTAAGAAAACAATGTACTTAATATCAATTAAAAGCTCCTACTAACTGAAACATTATAGTTCATCTCCAAGTTAAAAATTGAACTGAGGTGGTGTCCAATTGATAAGGATTTGAAATTAAGGGATTTGTTTTCTTTATAGTTTCAGGTTTGAATTCTTAGTTGCTCATATGATAATCATTTGAGGTTTATATGGTCATTAACTTTAGGACCTGTAAGATTAGTCGTGGTATGTGCAAGCTGATTCAGATATCCACATTAATTTAAAAAAAAATTAAGCTGAAAAGTGAGAAGTTTTGAAAAACATATAATCTCTAAATATACTCTAAATAAAAGGATTGTTCCTAGAGATTATGTCCACAGCTTATGATAATACCTTCAACAGCAAATGAAACTATTACAAACCCTAACTCAACATCAAGATTTGGATCTCAGAATTCGATATTGGCTTTCGTACTATAAGCCTTCCTCTTTCTTATGTTAACGTCATCACTCATTTTTTACTCTCGGTTTCAACATATTTTAAAAACAATTAGAAAAAAATATAAAAAAATTAGTTTTGGACTTGATTCGGCAATTTCTAGTCATTTCGTGATTTTTAAACATTCGCTCGTTGTTTTTGTGTTAACATATTGTTCTTTAAAAGAAGAGAAGGAACGATTAATCAAATAAATTTTCTTTAGTGATTAAAATGTAATTTGAAAAATATATAAGGATTGATTCAGTCTAAAAAATAATAATTGCAAAAGAACAAGAGGATAAAACAAAGTTGGGAGAAGGAAAACTCTTTGGAAAGATATGGAAGATAAGATAACACTCTGGAAAATTAAATAAAATAAAAGAACTCTCTAAAAACATCAGGAAAGTCTCGAAAAATAGAAGGGATGAGAATGCTATAAATAGCCACATACCACACTCCAAAAACAAAAAGAGAGAACATGCGCCCCCCCCCCCCCCCCCCCCCCCCCCGAAAAAAGGCCCCACACAAAACACTAAAAACACTCCCTCCTGTCTTTACCTGCACAAACACACTAAAAACACTCTTTCAACTTCAAGAAGAAGAAGAAGGAGGAGGAGGAGGAGGCCAAAACCCGTGACCTCTAGAACAAAATCTAACCAAAATAATTAACCCATTTAAAGACCAGCCACCATCCCCCTCGTCTCTCTCACAGCTCCTCCAAGAACAGCAATCGCTGATTCCATTGTGAGTAGCAGCAACAGTGTAATCCCTGCCACCGTGACCTCCTAGCAGTACCAGTTGCGGCAGCATCTCCTCCCTGCATCATGTGCTTTCCTCATCAACGACAACCGTTGATTCCTTCACCGCCAACGCAACACCTGAAACCAGCAGCAACTATCCTCTTCCATGGTCGATGAGAAATGCAGCTCCACCAAACACTAAGATAGATTCCAGTAGTGACGACAGCAGGAAGGTTCTGGACGTGAAGATTACTATCTATGAGAAATTAATTACCTTTATTATGTCTGCTACCGGTTAAATTAATATACCTTCAGATATAATAAATTCTTCAAATTTATAGCCAACAATTTCAATAAATTTACAAGTACACTTTTACATAGAGAATTCAAAAGGCATCACTGTAGACGAATATACCTATAAAATTCAAAATGTAACTTCTTAGTCAAAATTTAAAAATAACTTAGTAATATATGTCATGTATAATTATATATATATATATATATATATATATATATTACTTTTCTAACATCCAAATCTTTTAATTTGGTATCTCTCACTTCATAAATTAAGTACAACAAAACCATTTTACTTTTCAATTCAATGTGTTCTTTACCTCATATTCAAACTATTATAACAATTCTTTACTTGACTAGTAATATTGGGTTGTATTATATTTTATGTATAAAAGAATGTATTTTTCTATTTAAACCTTATCTTTCTGTAAACATTTTAAAACTTTAAATAAATCGAAAAAAAAAAAGTTTAAATCAAGATTTCATGAAATAGAATTGGAAATACTACAATACATGATTTAATTAATTCAAAATAGAAATTTGAATACTTAAAAAGTTTTTCAAACTTTTGTTGAAATAGAACCACTTCCTACATACATATAGATGTATTTTTCTTCTCATATAAAGAATTTTTTTTTTTTTGAAATAGAATCATTTCCTACATTCATATATGTATTTGTCTTCTCATATAAAGATTTTTGAATACTGATTTAATAAATTTCAATTTCATACACAAATTAATATAAAACCACTTTTACTAATAATTTATTATTACTCATGAAACTCTTAGCTAGCAAAAGTACTAGTAAAAGTTGGGTTATTATTATTAATAAATTTAATTTAATAGTTTTATGCCCATATTAGCGGAAATATTTCTAATAAAATCTCGTAAGAGACCTTTAGTAAAAGAATTTGCTAGATTATTGCTAAATTTGACATACACAATAGTAATTATCTTGTAAAAAATTAATTATCTTATATATTCATGTCTCAAGATGATATATTTATATTTTTCATTATAAATTTTATTAAATTCTTTAGATATAGTTATTTGACTATTACAATGTAAAAAAATATATGATATTGGTTATTGTTACAATTTAATATTCAATAACATATTTCTTAACTATTATGTCTATTTTCATATAGCTACTAGAGCTATGAACTTGGATTTCATTGCAGAGTGAGTTATAAATATTTATTTTTTTAAGCCCAAGAAATAATACCATATTTTAAAATAAAATACTCATCCAAAGATTAATTTATTATTCTTTGCACTAATTATTCTACTAGCATCAATACAACTTTTAAGTCTAACTAGAAAATTATTATAAAATAACCTAAAATGTATAATTCTTTTCAAGTAACCCAACTACTCTTGCAATTGCTTTTCAATAATCCATAATTGAATTACTTGTATATCTAGATAATTTATATACATAAAATTAATGTATGGTTTAGTACATTATATGACATGTCATTAAGTTTTCAATTTCACTAGCATATTAAGGACGACTAACATTTACCTAACTGGGATTATATCTGTAATGTTTTGAAAAATAAAAAGGAATAGGAAAAGGCAACAAAGCCCTTGAAGGCTTAGAAATAAGTAAAATGAATAAGGGGTATTGTGGTAATTGAATAATAGTTGATAAATATAAATAGAAAGAAAAACAAAACAAAAGAGGGAGCTGTGTTTTTGAGAGCAAACGTAAGAGAGGGAGAAGGAAGAAAAAGAAGAGAAAAGAGGGGAAGAGAAGGGAAAGTGAAGAGATTGAGAGGAAATAACTTTAAAGGTAAGATTTAGGTTGTTAAATGTATAAATGTGTTGTTTGAAATTTAAATTTATGTTTTGATAAATATTAGGGTTTTGAAAATTTATGTTTTGGGTTAATTGATGAATTAATTTCAATGTTATAGGGTTGATTGTTGTGGGTAATTGATTAATTAGTTGATTTTGAGAGATTGTTGGTAAAAATGATGATGTTGAGTTGTGATTTGTATAAATTGTGAATTTTGAGTTGGAAGTCTAGAAAGAACAGTAAGTAATCTGTGAAAAATTCTGGGTTTGAGGTTGAAGATGATGAAAATTCAATTTGGTCCCTCAATTTGTGGAAATTACAGTTTAGTCCCTAAACTTTGGGAAAATTATAATTTGACCCCTAATGGTATTTTGAGATTCTGGACAGTGTTATTATGAGGTTAATGATGATGAATCTCAGTTTGATAATTGATTTGGAATATTTTCAGTTTGGTCCCTAAATTTTAAGAATTTACATTTTAGTCCCTAAACTTTATAAAAATTACTGTTAGGTCCCTGGTTCCTTCTGGACAGAATTAAGGATACTTTATGTGTGAAATTTCAGTATGGTTATATATTTACAGTTTGGTCTAGTTTTGGTAAAATTACATTTTGGTCCCTATTTGGATAATTGTCGTTTTAATCCCCAAAACCTAGGAGAGTAAACCTAGTTTTATTTTATGCATTGGGATATTTTGTTTGAGTTGTTTTTGAGTATATTTCATATATTGTTGTAGGTTCTCCTAACAATCTTCAATAGGATTTTCGGGTCTTTCGTCTTACGTTCCTTTAGTTATATATTTTTCGGGTGAGTGAGATAATCTTTAATATGCATATAATATAAGTAAATATGTATGCTGATTATATGATGAGTACAATTAGTTAATCTCTTGAATATTTATATTTATATATTTTGCTTTGTTTTCCGAGTACTCATCTATTCTTGAAATTGCACTCGCATTCTGTCGAGCTAAATTCTATCTGATATGATATACATTTATTTAATGATTCTGTGAATATCTATTATGCCTTGATATAGGACTTGTCAGTAACTCTATGCTAACGGAGAGTAGTTAGCCTATGTGCATATAGTATTCTGTATACTTAGCTGGTGAGAGAGACATCAGTCTATGGTGACTGATCATCCCACAGTGGTCACCTTCGAGTGTCATCTGGTCGCCATTGTGTGTCATCTAGTCACCTTCGGGTGTCATCTGATCTCTGACATGTATTCCATTACGTTATGATAATATGTTTAATATGTATATATATATGTATATGTATATCAAGATAAATCATCTGATAAACTATTAATATGAAAAATAATCTAAAATGTATATTAAATATTATTCCCTCACTGAGTTGGTTGAACTCACTCCTTATTCTTAATATTATTTCAGGTTTTTAGTTTCTGATAGCAATTGGACTTTGTTGAGTGTTCCTGCTTCTTCAGTTTTGGGTTGGTATGCCTTGCTTATTGTTCAAGGTTGTTTTAATTCGATGTCTTAGACACTCCACTATTACTCTGTTTTAATTAAGTTTAGATTTTGACAATGTAATGAGTATTATGAATTATTATTTTTGTTTTAATTATTGATGAAGAGTTTTAAACTATCCTTTGATTTCATCAGTTTTGAGTAATATAATATTTCTAAAGATTATGAAATGCTGTGTATTTTTGAATATCTTGTTCTTTTGATATGTCTGTTTTGAAGCTTAGTATAGGTGGGGTGTCCTTTCAACATTGCTCCTGCATTACCGGTTATGGACCCGAGATTCATGTTGTGAGAATATCATCTTTCATAGTGTACAAACATCATTAACGAGTAACATAAGACCCTATAAGTCGTCAAATTTCATATACGGCAAGACTAGTGCAGTGATCCTAGCATGGCAGATGGCTGTAAGAACATTAGGGACAACTTTCAAGGTTTGATTGAGAAAAAAACAGATGATATAGAAACAAAATTGCAGAGAGAACAGGTAATTACAATGTGCAGTGCCTAATTTATAGAATTCGTAAAGGCTAAAACAGTGAAAACAACATGAAATGTAGAGTGATTGTGATTTAAGATGTGGAAGATGTTACAAGTCATGGTGATCCATGAATCTATGCAAGAAATTATTTTCAGGAGTATTGAAGAATGCAAGGCTTCTGAAACTCTTGTCAAACTAAAAGTTGTCATACCAAAGCCCTTGGAATAAGCCTTTTTTCCAAGCTATACGATGAAATACATGGGTTTTTAGCAATATAGGAAGCCTCCCAGCCCAATTTGTTGACTAAAAGATCCATCAGTGCCATGATCTTCTCCTCAGACATGGCGCCATAAAACATGGGAACTTTACAAACAAAAGTTGTAAGAATTTCTCCATGAGACAACCCCCACTTTCTATGCATATCAAGCTTCTTTTCCCACTATGATCTGCTCACGGACCTCAGCACTGTGATTGCAGAAACAAATCGACTCTTGGAAGGATGAAATCCCCTTAGAGTCACTTCCTCTATAAACCTTTTAAAATTCTCCAGATTTGAAATCATAATAGAAGGCTGGAAACGAATTAGAAGAGCAATATTCTTTTTAGGGGCTACATTGTCTAGTAAAACATCAACAACACGTACCATTTTTTCAACATTAATAGTTAGAATACCAGGGAATCACTTGATTGCCATGATGACCAAGGCATCGGATTGGAGTAAGTTTTCAAGGAAATCAAAAGCAGGGACTAACTGGTTTTCTAAGCTACCCCTCAAAATCCAAGAGTAGGATGATCTGATTTTGACATCATCAGGGCTTGAAAAAACCTTTAGATTGGAAATATTCAAGCTTGGGCAATAGTGTTTTGTGAGGTGCAGACAAAAGCCGAAGGCAGTTTCCTCACAGCTTTATAAACATGGGACTTTGAGAAGCTGTAGTTCTTGAAAACGGCAAGAACAGAATAAGGCTTATCTGGGGTTTCAAAATGGACCTGTTTAGAAACTTCTAAAGCAGATTTTAGAGAGAGCCCACAGTTTTCATAAGGTATGAGACAGTAAAGGAATGTTCTTTTATATCATCATCTGTATTCGCTGATGACATGTATCTGAGATCTGAGACATGATAATACTGAAGGATTTTCAAGAAAATAATGAACTGAGGAAGCTCTAACAGAAGACCCTGTCACTATGCTTTTGCAGAGTAATTTAAATATTGGAAATTGAAACGCGAGAAAGTAGTTGTAGCAGTAGTGAATAAAATGCTACTCACCATTCCATTGAAGCAACTCTGAAACCCTAACAGTGGAGTAGAGTCTGCAGCGCAGACAGGGCATAGGGGTGGAGAATGGAGGAGACCTAACCTAGGACAAGTTTGGGTCCATTTTTGTACTACTTCTAATGTTTTCTGGACTAGAAGGCCTATTGAGACGTTTGTATTGAAAGCCTGGCCTTTACGACCTTCAGGTGATTACTCCTTCACAGTAACTTGCCTCATAAATACATGGAGGTTTCCATTACCATGTGCCTCTTTAGCTTCTAGATATCTACACTCAAATGGACTTGAAAAACCTTACTGTAGTTTACTTGTTAAGTCCCATGGTTTTCTGCTAACCCAAATCTCATAGTCCGAACACACCCTTTTGGTGTAATCCTGGAAAAAACATTCTTTTGTGAAATGCAATTTTTCTACTCCAAAGAAGCTTCGTAACAAGATCTTGCCACCGTGTTAGATAACAAACTTCATATTTTGACCAGAAGCTTGGAAGATCATGCACGTAATCCCTGATTAAACTTGAAGAAAATAATTTTTCACAGCATATATGAAGCAATTACAGATTTGATGCTCTTGAGATACAATCCTTCATACAAAAATCCTTGAAACTGACAATGTCTTAATATCTTCCTCGCAGTAGCATTCAAATCCCGCACTCGTATGATAAACAACATAGGAAGAATCTTAAGCCATGGAAACTTTCCCAATCCTGCAATAATCTCTATGTGAAACAAATTTGTCTTCTGAATACTTCTAATAGTATAAACAAACTGTAGATAGGAAAAAATCTAATACACGAAGCATGAGTGCCCTCCGTTTGCATGCAGTCTCAAATCGGAAAGAAGTCCAAGTCTCCGTGTTTCATGAATGCAATCACCAAGAACAAAAAGGAGGGTCAGCATATACCTAAATTGGATTAGATCATCTCTCATAGTGCAAAATCATCACCAACAAGGAAACAGTAAGATGGTATAAATTTTTCGTAAAATTTTAAGCTTAGGAAACTTATATGTTCTTCCAAATGGTACCATTCAAATTTTGGTGGTATCGTGATGATTCTTCACCATTTCTCTCTTAAAAATCTATCACTAGTGGATCAAGAAGTGCTGCAAATCCACAAGATTACTCCTTCACAGTCTATTGCCTCATTAATACATGTGGGTTTCCATTAAATCTGCATCTTCAGCTTCTAGATATCTCCGCTGGAATGGCTTGAAAAACCTGACTGTCATTAACTTGCTCACGTCCCATGGTTTCTCCTGAGATGCTTCAGGTCAAGGTCATGCAAGTGTTATTTAACAACCCTCGTACCTTGAACTGAAGCTTGGAAGAACATATAATCCCTAAATAAGAGGATTGTTCCTAGAGAGCATGTCCACAGCTTGTGATAATACCTTCCACAGCTTCTGAAACTATTATGCATGCAAAGCTCTTGCAATCGAATCCTTCCTAACAAACCCTTGATCTTACAATGTCTCAACATCTTTCTTGCATCAAGATTTGGATCTCAGTATTCAAAAGTATTGGCTTTCGTACGATGAACATTCCTCTGTCTTAAGTTAAGAAGAATCTTAAACCATGGAAACTTTCCAAAACCACACGAATCTCTACTTGAGAAAAAGATGTGTTTTGAATACACTGCTAGTTAAAAACGATCTGTGGAAGGGAAACGATCTAAAATACGCAATGCTTGATTGACCTCCATTCCAATGCAGTTACCAAGAAAACAAGGAGGGTCAACATATACCTAACTTGGATTAGATCATCTCTCATAGTGCAAGAACATCCCTTCTGAGTAACAATAAGACAGTATAAGGAGTCAAATTTCATATAAGGCGAGACAAGTGCAGTGATCATGTGGTATGGCAGATGGCTGTAAAAACATCATTAAGGACAAGGTTCAAGGTTTGATAAAGAAAAAACAGATGATATAGAAACAAAATTGCAAACAGACCAGGTAACAATGCGCTATGCCACAATTACAGAATTCTTAGAGAAAACAAATAGATATGTTGACTGGTGGTGATTTAAAATGTTGAAGAGTTTACAATTGATTAAAGATTCAGTTTCTTCTCATAAAATCTCAACATCAGGGTAGATTCAGAATGGTGATCTATAAACATCTTCCGGAACTTACGCTGGGTGTATTGAAGAATGCAAGGCTTCCGAAATTCTTCTCAACCAAACCTTTTCTCCATGCCATTCGATGCAATTGATGGGTTTTTGGCAAGATAGAACGCCTCCCAGCCCAATTTGTGGACAAAAAGATCCATCAGTGCCATGATCTTCTCTTCAGATAGGGCCATAAACCATGGAAACTTTACAAATGATGCAAGAACTTCCTCTTCGGAAGAACCCCACCTCCTATACACAGCAAGCTTCTTTTCCCATGTGGATCTGCTCATGGACCTCCCCACATGATTGCAACAACAAATTGACTCTTGGAAGGATGAAATCCCATTACAGTCACTTCCTCTATAAGCTTTTTAAAATTCTCCAGATTTGAAAACATAAAAGAAGGCTGGGTACGAATTAGCTGAGCAATATTCTTTTAAAGGACTCCATTGTCTCGTAAAACATCAATAATACATGCCATGTTTTCAACATTACTACTTAGAATACGAGGGGAACGCTTGATTGTTATGACGACCACGACATCAGATTGGAGCAAGTTTTCAAGGAAATCAAAAGCAGGGACTATCTGGTCTTCTAAGCTACGCTTCAAATCCATGGGTAGGATGATATGATTTTGACATGGTCAGGGCTTGAAAAACCTTTAGATTGGAAAAATTCAAGCTTGGGCATGTGTTTTGTGAGCTGTAGACAAGCACCAAAAGCAGATTCATCACGAGCTTCAAGGTTTGATTGAGTAAAAAACAGATGATATAGAAACTAAATTGCAATTCACAATGCCTAATTTATGGAAATCCAAAGAACACAAGAAAAAAACAAAATGAAAAAAAATGTATAGTGATAGTGATTTAAAAAGTGGAAGAGTTTCCAACTGAAAGATTTAGTTTTTCCTCGTAAAATTTTAATATCTCAGTAGAGTCAGCATGGTGATCTATAAACATCTGCCGGAACTTGTCTTCAGGTGTATTGAAGAATGCAAGGCTTCTGAAACTCTTCTCAACCAAGCCTTTAGAAACTAAAAATTGCAATACCAAAGCCCTTGGAATTAGCCTTTTCTCAAGCCTATATGATGAAAAAGTTGGATTTTTGGCAATATAGGAAGACTCCCAGCCCAGTTTGTTGACAAATAGATCCATAACTGCCATGATATTCTCTTCAGATAGGTTCATAAACCATGGAAACTTTACAAATGCTTCAAGAATTTCTTCCTCAGACAACCCCCACTTTCTATGCACACCAAGCTTCTTCTCCCACGTGGATCTGGTCACGGACGTCAGCACCCTGATTGCCACAACAAACTGACTCTTGGAAGGATGAAATCCCATTACAGTCACTTTCTCTATAAGCTTTTTTAAATTCTCCAGATTTGAAACCATAATAGAAGGCCGGGAACGAATTAACAGAGCAATATTCTTTTCAGAGACTCCATTGTCTAGTAAAACATCGACAACACGTGCCATGTTTTCAACAGTAACATTTAGAATACGAGTGAACGCTTGATTGTTCTGATGGCCACGGCATCAGATTGGAGCGAGTTTTCAAGGAAATCAAAAGCAGGAACTAACTGGTTTTCTAAGCTGTACTTCAAAACCCATGGGTAGGATGATATGATTTTGATAACATCAGGGCTTGAAAAACCTTGAGATTGGAAAAATTCAAGCTTGGGCACAAGTGTTGTGTTAGGTTTAGACAAAAGCACCGCTGACCGTCTCCTCACAAGGTTCAAGATATGGGATTTTGAGAAGCCATAGTTCTTGAAAACGGAAAGAACAGAATCAGGCTTATCTGGGGTTTCAAAATGGACCTGTTTAGAAACTTCTAAAGCAGATTTTAGAGAGAACCCACATTTGTTCATAAGGTATGAGTCTGTAAAGGAATGTTCTTTTATATTATCATCCGTATTCACTGATGAGATGCATCTGAGATATGATAGTATTGAAGCGTTTTCAAGAAAATAATGAACTGATGAAGCTCTAACAGAAGAACCTATCACTATGCTTTTGTAGAGTAACCTAAACATTGGAAATTGAAAAGAGAGAAAGTAGTTGTAGTAGCAGTGAATACCATTCCATTGAAGCAACTCTGAAACCCTAACAGTGGAGTACAGGAGAGGAGAGGAGAGCAGAAAGGGTGGAGAGTGGAGTAAACCTGACCAAGAACAAGTTTGGGTCTAATTTTTTCATTTCTTCTGAAGCTTCTGGACAAGAAGCTCTATTGAAAAGATTGCGTTGATGGCTGGGCTTTTGCAACATTCATGTTATTGGGCTTTAATCTTCATGAATAATGAAAAAATTAGAAAAATAAGCCCAATAATTGGAAAAGATCAATAAGCAATTTTTATTTTGTAACTGGTCGGGGCTATGAATATGATTATCACATGGATAACTGGGCTGGTGGGGCTATTATTATTATTATTATTAGATGGAGGGGAAAAAATAAAAAATTAATTAAATTGAAAAATCATAAAAAGTGATTAGAATTTTAAAAAATAACAAGTTGAGTTAAATTTTGATTTTATAAATTTGAAACTAAAAAATCAAACCAAATAAAAAAACTGATTTTTATTTTAAAATAGTTAAATTAGACTAAAACCGATTAATTTAACTACTTTTTTTTTAAATATCATTTTAATTATTTTATTTTATAAAAATCAATCCAAAGTTGATCACCCTAGCTCCTATTATCATATATTGCATGCTAAGTAAATTTCATTCACACAATTTAGACATGGATGCAGAGCATGATATCATTTTTGCTCATGATTGTCAATGGCCACGACAAGACTTTGATCCTCGTGCACTCACAGGATGGTGTTTTGGATAGGCCCCAATGGCATGGAAAAAAAAAGATGATGACTACATATCACATAGTCAAATAACTAGGATTACATAAAAGGAAAATACCATATGGAAAATATGTTTTCAGCAGTCGATCAATAATGAATCGTTAAATGGTGAATCATTAAAAAACATAAATTTTAAATGGATCAGTTAAAAATATACCGCTCACGGATGAATCCATCAAACAAGAACAAGTTTTTTTGAATTATTTGATTAAATCAAACAATTCATGGGTGGATAATTATACACAAAATTTTTAAAAGGATCGGTAAAACCATTAATCAGAAAATATAAGTTTTAAAATTAATTAATTTGTACAATATTTAAAAAAGGATTAATCATTTACGAACTACTTAGAAGTAAACCAATCCAAAAATATAAGTTTTGAAATTAACCAGTTAAAATGAATTGTTTATAAATAGACTAGTTAAACAAAATATTTTGAAAAGAACCAATCAAATACGAACCACACCAACTCAAAAGTTTTAAAATTAACTAGTTAAAATAAATTAATCATGGATGGACCAAATAAACATAATATTTTGAAAAGAATTGGTAAGAAAAGGGTGAAACCAATAAAAAAAACATGCATTTTAAAAGGATCGACAATCCTTAAAATTCATCTAATATCAATAATGTGGTAATCCAATTTTAGTCCACTAGTTTTTAATTTAATTTTATAGAGTTTAAAATATAAAATTAAAATATTAGAGATTTATTTCAATGAAAAGTATAATTTATCAATTTGCGTGAAAATTAAGGAACTACAATATGTTTTTACTATTCTATTCTTATCCTCAAGATAATCCTTACCTTCAAGATAATGATAATTATCTACTTTTAAATTCAATTCTAATTCAAACTTAAAAAATGAGAATAAATTTGATTGAGACTTTACTTCTCGCATGTAATGAAATTTTTACACTATAAATATTGATCTCAATGTATGAAAAAAAGAGAGAGGAGAGGACAATTAGAGAGAAACCCTAAAAAAAAAAGACCCCCAAGAGAAGGTTATTACCACAAACCTTAAAAGAAAGAAATATATAAAAAAAAGGGGCTGCGAATTCTATACTAGCTGTCGCTCCCCTTAACCTTTGTTTTTTAGCCCAATCTCCCTCGATTTCACCTCCAGTAACCACACGCCTAGGTAAGTTTCTTTTTTTTTTCTTGCTAAAATAATTAACTGGTTACTATATTTGCTAGGAGTGTGCTTGACAATTATAATTTTTATGTCTTGACTATAATTTCTATGTCAAATCTAATTTGATATTTGAACAAACGAACCCCTTTTCGATAACATAAAATTTCAAAAATATTTGGAACCTTCGTTAATTTATTTGTAGACCTCTCGCACCTTTTTTTTCTTTGTATTTGTATTTTTTGTAAATGCGCTTAATATATGAACTATTACTGTTAAATGCAAATATGTCGTGCAATATTATTTTAAATTTCCATCTAAAAAG
Organism: Populus pruinosa; assembly: GCA_026413675.1. Classification (NCBI taxonomy): domain Eukaryota; kingdom Viridiplantae; phylum Streptophyta; class Magnoliopsida; order Malpighiales; family Salicaceae; genus Populus; species Populus pruinosa. The sequence continues at coordinate 793,239 of CM048595.1, forward strand.
GATAAATAATAATAAAGGATAAATAAGAAAAAAATAACATAGAAAATTACTTCTTTAAATTCATTTTTTGCAAAAATATTCACTAATGCTAGAGTTAGGAGTATTATATTTTTGAATTTGTGTGATATTTACTAATGCTAAAGTTAAAAATATTTATGGGAATTGTTTACTAATGTCAGAATCAAGAACATGAAATGAAGAATAAAAAAGAAAGAAAAAAAAAATTTAGCAATTTTAGACAAAACTAGCAATACAGCTTACTTTAGGTAAAACACTTAAGAGGTGATAGTATCTTTTTTTTTTGCATAACCAGTCCCGTATCATAAAATTTCTATTGACAGGTTAGGATTCCTAGTTACCATAATATTAGGTGACAACTTCTTAAATAAGATCTTTTCTCCTAAAAGAACAAGATGTCAGATACCTGTTCCTTTTCCAATCAAGATTATATTTTTAATTGGTCGTCACAATATTTAGGTGTGACAGATAATAAAAATATTAAAATAATCAAGTAATTGATATTTATCGAGTCATCTCATATAAAAAACGAAGACAATAGGGAATAGAGATGGCATGCCCCCTTGTCTTTGTTTCCATATATTTAATTAAATATATTTTTGTATGTTTATTTTAATGCTGTGTTTGAGAGAGAGTTTGCTTATGTTTTAGGTGTTTTTAAAAGTGTGTTTTTTAAAAAAAAGTATCAAATTGATGTTTTTTTATAGTATTTTTTAATGATTTTGATGTACTGATATTAAAAATAAAAAAATAAAAATTATTTTTATATATTTTGAAGTAAAAATTATTTTTAAAAAGCACTCTACACCACAGTATTAAATACAATATAAAAACTTTTATGTTCTATGAATATAGTTTTAACTTCACAAGATATCATTATATAACCTAATTCAAAAAAATTTATATAATATTTTTCTGTATAAAATTTATATCATCGATTAAAATTTATTTAAGATTAATTTTTATTCGCTCATAAATAAATTTAAACATATGAATCTTTCCTCTTAAATATTTATGTTGATGTTGGATAACGATTCTCGGCAAAATCTTAGCCTAATACTTGTGAAAAGATCTCATTTAAATGTGCCCATGAATCATATTTTGTATCAATATTTCTAACAGTAGTCCATCATCACCCCCAGTAATTCATGACAAGTGCAGATGCGTTTTGCTTGCATTGATTATTGAGATGGTGGGTTATCAAGCAGCGAACAAAGATAGGCAGAAGAAATCAAATAGAACCAGTTTTGGCTAACGTGCGTGCACATAGGCAGATTTGGAGTTGGGTAGCCCCTGAAGAACTTCGATCACGACAGCTTGGAGATCATAAGGACAGAAACTGGACTGTTCTGATAAGATGATGATGGTGTTTCTCTCTTTGTTATTTTGTTGGAGCAGCATGATGATGGTTTATTTTATTAAAAAAATACATTAATTTTATTAATAGTAAATCACTACAAAGAAACTACTCTTTTGACATTGTTACATAAAATAAAATAAAAACGTTCATAGTTTTAGTGAATCATTGCCTTTCATTCTCATAGAAAAAAAAAAATAGTGTTCGCTTTTCACTCCCTGGCAAACCGCTAATGCTTCATTGCCTTTTTATACTGCTAGCCATGGAAGCAATGACGCTCCTTAAGACCTTTGCAGCTTTCCCATTATCAGAACTTAAATCACAGCTCTATCAAATTTATACTCCTTTATTTATGAAGTTAACAAACTGCTAATGCTCAGTATTACCTATATGAACTTGGTGTGTTTGGTTCTCAAATCCTGTATATGTTCCCTCCCTTAAGCCCTTAATTGCGGCTTTGCTATTATCAAAATAAAATTGATTTAGGCTATATTAATCCATTTTATTACTAGTTTAATATTATTATAAAAATATATTTATTCAAAGATTACATGGATACAATGCATAAACTTTTCAAATGATTTATATAATGATTTCCTAGAAAGTAACAACTGGGTTCGTACGGCATCGCCTTGGAGAATAGGGGTCTAGACAATATGGGATTTGTGTTCATACCACACACTTGCACTCAACAGCCTTGATCTAATGTTGATTTTAAAATAATCTTTTTGGCAACAAATGATCATAGTTGTCCAGATTCATTGACACTATTTGCACCGAGTGGCGTGTAATTTAATTAGCTTTAAGGATATATATAGGGTACAATCCTTGACAACAGCGTTTTTATTCTCTTCTTTGCACCCAAAATTTAGCAAGTAAATAATCTATTTATATTAATTCTGCATACATTTACTTTACACTAGACAATTATTTTAATAACAATCTAACATTTTAAGAACAATCAAACAGAAGTCACTAATAATGGGAGGAAGTGTAGCAATTTAGCAATGGCTTCTCTGCATATGTTGTTAGCCAAAGCGCTTGCACTCACAAGTGAAATCATTAACAGATCTTCAGACAACCCAATCACAAACCATTTTCTTCTTCATCTCTCTTCACTCCCTGGCAAACTGCTAATGCCTAATTGCCAATTTATACTACCAGTCATGGAGAGCAATGACAATGTTTAACCCTTTGCGGCTTTCCCTTTGTGTGTCGCAAGTGTTAAGTGAATACCGAAAGCATTTGTGTAAGTGAAAGAGAGAAGTGCTTGAATGGTGTGAGTGTCTAGTAAGGCATTAACAAAGTTATTGAGTGGTGAGTGATTAAGCAAGTTTAGTGGTGATTGAGTTTCCAGGTAATTCATGACAAGCTAATATTTCCAGGTTTGTTTCCTCAGTTTTTTTTTTTGTTGGAATGGTCTTGTTCCTCTAAAGAGTGAAGTGCTCCTACTTAATGATAGTATCTGCAATATGTGTTGGTTCATAGAAACTTGCTTATTCATGAGGATGCTTTTTTGTGCTACAAGCTTTGAATCATTTTTTTTTTTGTATCAAGTCTTGAAAATTTTAGAGTAAATTTGCGGAATCATTACGTTTTAAATGATGCAGATCATATACCATTGATCAAATTTTTCTTCATTCAATGGAAGTTTTTGTTCAAAAGAAAATTTAAAAGTCAGGCAATCCTTAAGTTAGGGAATATGGTTATGTCATAATAATCTTATATTTCAGGGTAAACTCTTGAACTAGTTAGTAAGTTTCTCCATCTTGATCTAAACCGCTTATTGTCATGGTTGGCGATTAATTTCAATTATATAGGAATGGATTTGTACAGAGGTCTAGAGGATATTTTAATATTGTCCAATTAGATGATAACTAAACTCTTTCTCCTAGCACTGCCAACACTAGCTTACATATTAATTAAACTAATCCGGACACTTACTATATATATATATATATTAATTTTTTTATAAAAAATTAATTTATAAAATAGAGAATGAGTTAGAGGGTATTTGGTATTGTGGTAGTTGTTGGGGTTGTGGTTTGAAAAAAATCATTTTATAAAAAGTACTTTTAATTGAGTTTAGTTTGAAAAAATAGATATTTGATTCAAATTGTGGTTAAAATTGTGGTTGAAATTGAGGTTGAACAAAAAATAGTTTAGTATATTTGGTTAAGAATGCTTTTGAAATTAAGGTTATAAAATAATTTTAAAAAATATATATTGATATTAATAATTTTTAATTTAAATATTGTGAATTTAACTATTACTATTATATCATGAAATAAATCATACTTAATATAAAATATTTTTTATTATTTCATAAAACCATCTACAATTCTATTACATATAAAAGAAATCTGACAAGAACTACAGTTTCTATAATTTTTATAATATATAATAAAATTAGATAAAATATTATCAGATATAAATTTTATTCTAAATTAATTTTAAAAAAATATTAAAAAACTTACCTTGAAAACAAAAAAATACAATGCATGTGAATAGTGTAATTTTTATGCACTGTTCACATGAACAGTATACTCATAAACGCTGTTAATATTAATTACACTGTTCATTGAACAGTATACTTGGATAAACAGTAAAAAAAAGCAGCCTTCACCTCTTGCGTTCCAAACACAGAAATTAATGAGGCCCATGAATAGTAATTAATGGTTTTTCCTTTACCAAATACTTGTTTCTTGTATGTTATTTTAAACGTAATTTTTAACGTGTAAACAAAAGTTCTTAGTTATGGTGGTGTGCTCTACAAGTGTCCTGTAAATAAAAGTATGGACTCTTTCTTTTCACTGCTGTTGCCTTAGATTCAACATCCTATTATCAGAATTTAAATCACTGCTCTCTCAAATCTGTAATTCATATATAATTTAAGAAGTTAACAAATCCCATTTGCATAATTTTTTTGAAATTGAAACTTTTCTGAAATCAAAAGCTAATAAACAACTCAAACAATTTGCAAAAGTTGTAGCGAATAGACTTTTGGTCATATGCTTTCACTAAAAGCGTGCGCATTACAGAAGAACACTTAAACTGCCAACGCCTAGAAGACAGAGATGGCCATATCAGTATCCAACCATGCAAGCTCCGCTTCATTACACCATCAGAAAAAAAAAAAAAAAAACAATTTCTCTTGCTATCTTCGGAATATAATAAGGAAGATGTCAGAACTAATACTAATCAGAGTTCTTGCAAAATCGATGCCTTAAACCTGACTTCATTTCTCTTTGATGACATCGGCGCTATTACATCATGGTCGTTTTCGTTTCCAATTTGGATCGATTAAGAGTCTTGGTGTCCTTAAATTCAGGAAAAACTAAAAAAAGACTTGCTGGGGTGAATCGAACGATATGCATATGCTTTCTTTATGATTGGTTTGGCAGCAACATCAAAGTTAAAGTAATATTAATAAATTTTTGCCACATTGCAACTGGGGTTAGCCAATTCTTTGTCTTGGCCTATTGGCCTTTTCATTTCCAATGAGCGAACCACCCAGCATCTTCCTTGGAAAGTGATGTTTCCGCAGTTAATGTCGCTTGTGTGTGACATCATAGCTATTATATTTCTAGATTTGAATAGTTAGAAATAATGTAGGTGAAAATGATAAGAATTTTTTTAGAAAAAAAGGAAATTTTTATTTTGTATTTTATTTATTAGAAATTATAATTAATTTCAAAATTTAGATAAAAAAACTGATTATATATATAAAAAGATAATGATACCCTTAATGCTCTTTACATGAGGTAAGTTACATTGTTTATTTGTTTAATATAAACTAAGAAAATATTATATTTTTTAATTGTTGGTATGTTTAAAGTTAAATAAAAATACTCCTAAAAAATAAAATCCTTGTTTTATCAGGTTAAAAAAACTAACCATTCTAATATTAATATAAAAATAAAAATAAATTGTTTTTTTATTTAATTAGGAATATATTCTACGTATAAGTTTATAATTCTATATATTAAAAAAAAATATTGGTATTTTTGAAATGCATGCCAAAATTCTTTGAAATTTTACAGATTTGTTGTAAAATCTATTGTAAAAGTATTTAAGATTTTTAAAATAATGCTCAAATTATTGTTTTTTATAATTGATTTTTAAAAATTCTCAAAAGTAATTATTCAAGAAAAATTTGTTTTTAAAGTCAATTTAGACTTTAATTAGGAAAAAATTAAAGTTTGAGGGTTGAATAACACTTTTTAGGAGTTAATTTAGTTAAATCAGTGGTTTAATTGTATAAATATTGAAGTTTAATAGACAATTAAGAACTTGATTGAAGAAATTCAAAACCAAGGACCAAACTAGAAAAGACGTATGAATATAGGAACTGAAATTGATCAAATCAAGAGCTAATTTGAAGTAATTGGAAGTTTGTTAGTCAATTAAGAATCAAAATGTACAAATTTAAAATTAAAAACTAAAATAAAAAAGACAGTTAACTTAAGAATTGATATTTGAGTCTAGCGGGTGTTAAATTACATGCAACTAAAAAGTTTTTGTTTCACTTAATGTTCATGAAATATATTAATTAAGCATACAACGAATGTAATTTTGGTTTGTTTACGTGGCTTTAATTTAATAAGATTAATTACATTTATCAACTTGTTTTTACTAAATAAATATGTAGAATAATAATAATTTTTAATTTGAAAATTAGATAATATTTATATAATCACAATACATGATACATGTATTAACTTTAATGTTTTTGGATAAAAAATAAAGTACCATGATAAATTATTTTTTATCAATTAGTATCTACGTTAATAAATTAATAATATATCAATTAATTAATTTTCTATAATTCTAATAGTATTAATTTGTAGAAATTTAACAGAAAAGAGAAACAAATGATGTTTCAACAATTCCAAGTAATTTAGAAGTAAAACTTATATGTTTGATAAATAGCCAACACCTTCGTTATAGCAATCTTTCTTCTTGATCAAAGCGGCTTGTATCCAATACCTATCTAGTACTTGATAAGATAATGTAATTAATACTTGTAAAAGGTTAATTTTTAATGGCTTTGAAAACTCTTTGATACTTAAATAAATATTTTTTTAAAAAAAAGACAATGATGTTTTAGAGAGAGATGCTCTGAAAATATATATACACTAGAGAATAAAGATTTTGAATCATTTATTTGGATAATTTAAAGGGTATTTATAACCCTTAAATCTTGTTGTTTTGTTGAAGGGATGGAGAGTTTCTTCCTCTTATTACTACTAAAAATATCACTACTAAAAATATCATTTTTATCAACATTAATATTGATAAAAATAACTCTTACACAGTATTAATATTAATAGAAATATCTCTTATACAATATTAATGTTGATAGGAATACAACAAACTCAGAATATTTTCATACAATATTATTTTGCATACATAAGATTAATGTTGATAGAAATAACTTTTATATAATATTAATATTGATGAAAAAAATAAAATTTTTAAAATTTTTATATATTTAAAAATATATGAAGAGCAAAATTTAAAATGTAGCTTTTTCTCGAGGCTAAGCCTATGAAAGCTCATTCTTTTTCTAAACTGAGCTTTTTCTCGAAACTTAAACATACAGGCCGAGTTTAAGGTGTTGTAATCTTTTTCAAGGTTGAGCCAAGGAGAATTATACCCACACACGTTGTTGCCTGGGTTTTGAGGGCTTTAGATTTAAAGCTGGACGTTAAATTTAGGTTTATCATGAAATTTTCTAAATCAAAAGCTATTAAACAACTCAATCAATGTGAACAAGTTATACCGAACATACATTTGGCCATATGCTATAACTAAAAGTGTGTACTACAAAAGGACACTTGAATTGCAACACCCAGCAGGAAGACAAAGTTAGCAATATCAGTATCCAAACCATTCTGCAAATTCCGCATCATTACTCCATCAAGAAAAAAAAAATCAGACTATCTTGCTATCTTCAGAATAATAAGGAAGATATCAAAACTACTACTAATAAGAGTTCTTGCAAAATCGATGCATTAAACCTGTCTTCGTTTCTCTTTGATGACATCAGCCCTATTAACTCATGTTCTTTACCTTTTCCAATTTGGATTAAGAGTCTTAGTGGACTTAAAATTCAGGAAAAACTAAAAAAAGACTTGCTGGGGTGAATCAAACAACATGCTTGGCTTAGTATTGGTTGGGCAGCAACATCAAAGTTAAAGTAGTTTTAATTTAGTATTTCCAAATTGTAACTGGGGTTAACCAATTCTTTGTCCCTGGCCTTTTGGCCCTTTCATTTCCATTGAGAATCCCATATAATTATCCAATTTATTCTTTGATATACAGAGAGGTCAAAACTGGAGGCTGGAACGAGCCAGCCACCCTGCGTCATCCATGGAGAGTGATGTTACACCTTGGCTTTATGATGATTAAAATAAGTAAAGTGTCGTAGGACACATATATTATGTTTGTTGAAAGACAAATAAAGATGCTCCAACAAATCCTAACGATAAATTCCATGAACTACTGAGGCGGGCAATATTGATCGTGTCGGCTAACTTGATCATCAAGTCTTCAAGTCCTCAATTAAAAAAAAAATTGATAAGAAAAAAAAAAAATTCGCTAGCTAGCTTCACTAGCTTATAAATATGGCACTACTTTCAATATTGTGATCGAAGCCAAGACACCAGGTCGATAACTAGAAAAATGTGGACTGAGCTAAGCGCCACCATATCTAGTCTAGCGGTTGCTTTCTTCATGTTTGAAAAATATTTTAACTATTTTCCTTGTACAATTCGTGGGTATGTTGAAAGAAATTTTCGGAATGTGGTTAATTTTGTGAACCCTTATGTCGAAATTTCTTTCCATGAATTCACAAGTGAACGCCTCAAGCGTAGCGATGCCTTCTTTGCCATTCAAAACTATCTCAGCACCAGCTCTACCGAGAATGCTAGGAGACTCAAGGCTGATGTTGTCAAAGACAGCCAATCTGTAGTCCTCAGCATGGAGGAATATGAAGAAGTTACCGATATTTTCAACGGGGTCAACGTCTGGTGGGCATCAGGCAAAATGCCCCCCCAATCAAAATCCATTTCTCTGTTTCCTGGCTCTGAAGAAAAGAGGTATTACAAGCTCACTTTCCATAAACATTATCGGGAAATCATCACCAAGTCTTATGTAGAACATGTTCTGAAAAAAGGAAAGGAAATTGCAGTGAAGAACAGAAAGAGGATGCTGTACACAAACAATCCTAGCAAGGACTGGCACGGGTGGAAGGCTACCAAGTGGGGCAATATAGTGTTTGAGCATCCTTCTACATTCGATACTTTGGCAATGGACACAGAGAAGAAAGAAGAGATCAAGAAGGACCTAATCAAGTTCAGCAAAGGGAAAGACTATTACGCAAAAATAGGGAAGGCCTGGAAGCGTGGTTATCTCCTTTATGGTCCTCCCGGAACTGGAAAATCATCTATGATTGCTGCTATGGCTAATTTATTGGATTATGATGTTTATGATTTGGAGTTGACAACTATAAAGGACAACAGCGAGCTGCGGAAGCTACTCATTGAAACGAAAGGAAAGTCTATTATTGTGATTGAGGATATTGATTGCTCGCTTGATCTTACAGGTCAGAGAAAGAAAAGGAAGGAGAAAGATGATGATGAAGCAGACAAAGAGAAGGATCCGATTTCCAAGATGAAAAGGGAGGCAGAAGAAGAAAGCGGAAGCGGCACTAAGGTTACTTTATCAGGGCTTTTGAACGTTATTGATGGAATTTGGTCGGCTTGTGGTGGAGAAAGGATTATTATATTCACTACCAATTACGTGGACAAACTCGATCCTGCTTTGATTAGGAGGGGGAGGATGGATAAGCATATAGAAATGTCATATTGCTGCTTTGAAGCATTCAAGGTGCTAGCCAGGAATTATTTGGATATTGAATCGCATGAATTAGTTGGGAAAATCGAAGAGTTGTTTGATGAGACAAAGATGTCCCCAGCTGATGTTGCTGATAATTTGATGCCAAAGTCTGACGAACAAGATGAGGAGACTTGTTTGAAGAGATTGGTTGAAGCTCTTGAAGCTTCAAAGGAGGAAGCTAGAAAGAAATCAAAAGAAGAAATGCTGAAGACCAAGGATGGAGTAGTCACTGAAGGTTAGGACAGAATGGAACCGTTTGGGATATGAAGCAGCTTGGTTGGATCACAGTGTTGTTGAAGTGAAAGCGTATTCTATGATGTCTTCTGTTAATTAGTATTGTATAGTATGGTTTCGCAGTCCAGGAGATTTGTTCCAGTAAATATGAGTGTCATGTCTTTCTCTTGTAAATCTGTAAGACTGTACATGAGAAGTGGAATTGGGTGTATTATTAATTATATAGTATGATATTGCAATAAACTCATCTAGTTACCAGAGTGGTCTCCTTTCGTTGCATGCTTGTTTCTTGTACCTTATATTTCTAATCTTTTCAGCTCCTTGTCAATGCTCATGCACTGATTTGTGGCTATATTTGGCTAGCAAAGCTTTTTTTACATGTTTTGCACTGATCAGATAGTGCTGATTTATTTATTTATGTATTTATTGTTATATATCAATTGAAGAGTTTTTTGTGGAGACTTAGTGTAAGCAACTAAAACTCCAAGGATCAAATATATAAAAATTTAAAAAAAAAAATCAAATCCAACTGTAATCCAATTGGTGAACAGTAACACCCATCTCTAGTAAAGCCCAATAACTTGAAACTAAGTTGTGAAGGCCGCCATCAGTACAAACAATACAATAGGGCTTATAGTCCACAAAACGTTAAAAGCAAACAAATAAGTCCAAAACTGATACCTAAGCATGTTCTTGGTGACGATTCCTCCGTTCTCCGCTGCTCTGTTCCACCCTACCTTTAGGGATTGAGAGTTGCTTGAATTGAATGATCTTCAAAAACGTTGCATAGGTAAGTAGCATTTTATCTTCTAATAGTACTTTCACAAATTTCGATTCCCAATGTTTAGATTTCTCTGCAAAAGCTTAGAGTTAGGCTGTTCAAATAGAGTTAATTTATCAGTTCATAAAGAACTTCACTCTTTTCTTGAAAACCCTTCAATATTATCATGTCTCAGACACATTTCATCAGTGAATACAGATGATATAAAAGAACATTCCTTTACAGTCTCATACCTTATGAACAAATGCGGGTTTTCTCTAAAATCTGCTTTAGAAGTGTCTAAACAAGTTCATTTTGAAACCCCAGATAAGCCTGATACTGTTCTTGCCGTTTTCAAGAACTGTGGCTTCTCAAAATCCCATATTTTGAACCTTGTGACGAGACGGCCAACGGTGCTTTTGTCTAAACCTAACACAACACTTTTGCCCAAGCTTGAGTTTTTCCAATCTAAAGGTTTTTCAAGCCCTGACCATGTCAAAATCATATCATCCTACCCAAGGATTTTGATGTGTAGCTTAGAAAACCAGTTAGTCCCTGCTTTTGATTTCCTTGAAAACTTGCTCCAATCTGATGCCTCGGTCATCAAAGCAATCAAGCGTTACCCTGGTATTCTATATATTAATGTTGAAAACATGGCACGTGTTGTCGATGTTTTACGAGACAATGGAGTCCCTAAAAAGAATATTGCTCTGCTAATCCGTTCCAAGCCTTCTATTATGATTTCAAATCTGGAGAATTTTAAAAAGCTTATACAGAAAGTGGCTCTAATGGGATTTCGCCCTTCAAAGAGTCAATTTGTTTGTGCAATCATGGTGCTGATGTCCTTGAGCAGATCCACTTGGGAAAAGAAGTTTGCTGTGTATAGGAGGTGGGGTTTGTCTGAAGAAGAAATTCTTACAGCATTTGTAAAATTTCCAATGTTTATGCGCATATCTACAGAGAAGATAGCTGGATCAATGGATCTTTTTGTCAACAAATTAGGTTGGGAGTCTTCCTATATTGCCAAAAATCCAACTTTTTCATCATATAGCCTTGAGCAAAGGCTAATTCCAAGGGCTTTGGTATTGCAATTTTTAGTTTCTAAAGGCTTGGTTGAGAAGAGTTTCAGGAGCCTTGCATTCTTCAATACACCTGAAGATAAGTTCCGGCAGATGTTTATTGATCATCATGCCGAATCTACCCAGATATTGAGATTTTATGAGGAAAAACTTAATCTTTCATCAGTTGTAAACTCTTCTGCATTTTAAATCACAGTCACTCTACATTTTGTCTTGTTTTCTTATTTTGTTCTTTGTTTCAGGATTTCCATAAATTTGGCATTTCATATTGCAATTTTGTTTCTATATCATTTGTGTTTCCCTCAATCAAACCCTGAAACTTGTCCTCACTGATGTTTTTACAGCCGTCTGCCCTAATAGGATAGATGCACTTCTCTTGCCTCGTACAAAATTTGATCACGTGTACCATCTTATTGTTGCTTGTTAACCATGATTTTACACGATAAGAGATGATCTAATCCAATTCAGGTATATGCTCATCACCCTCATTTTCTTGGTGATTGCTTTCATGAAACAGAGAGGCTCGGACTTCATTCTGATTTGATACTGTATAGAAGTGGAGGTCACTCATGCTTCGCATATTAGATCGTCCTTTCTACGGATTGTTTATACTAGTCGAAGTATTGAAAACATAAAAATTTGTTTAACTTTGAGATTATCGGAGGATTTAGAAAGTTTCCATGGCTTAAGATACTTCCAGTAACCTTCATCCTATGAGTGCCGGATTTGATTTCTGATGCAAAGAAGATGTTAAGCCATTGTCAGTTTCAAGGATTCATCCCACCTGACATTAATTAAAGGGTTGTGCTAAGACCAGCTTGTGTCTCAACAAGGTTAGAAGCTTTGCAAAGCCAACCTCAGCAAAGGACATTAGTCACCCCAAAAAATGGATGCATGAACTCCGACCTTGTTTATCATCACTTCATGACCTATGCACCTAAAGAGCTAGACGTTTTCCTATCCCTCAAGCTGAATAGGACCTATCTTATTGAAATATAATTATAAATAAAAGTAGGTGTCAAAGTTCATTATAATTGAATCATGGAAAGAAAACAGGATTATCGGGCAGGTGTGGGCACAACGAGATATTAGAGTGAAGGAGTTGTCATCTAATTATTTGATTTATGGTCATTAAAATTAAAAGATTTAGATGAATTGATTTTATCAAAATTTTCAAGGTAAAAGACTAAGAAATTAGCACCCTTTAACACATCATATGTACATAACATAAGATATATTATTTAATCTAAATATGGTTTAAAAATCATGTCATAACCAAATTTTTGATTTTTTGATTTTATTTATTTACTAATTTTTTTTTTATAAAAAAATAATAAATGAAGAATGAATTAAAATTTGAGTTAATGAAAACATGATTGGAAAGTTTAAATATTTAATTAAACTCTTAACTAGTTTAATTAATTAAATAAAGGGTTTAATTGGAGAATTAATAAATTTTGAGACTTAATTGAACTTGGGATTAAGTTAATTAATTAAATTAAAAGAAATTGAGGAATTAATGAGTTTGAGGACTTAATTAAACTTTGACTTAATTAATTAAAAGAATCAGGGGTTTAATTGAAGAAATACCAAAATTTGGAGGTTATTTAGAGAACATTATTGGAAAATTAAAATTCAAGGACTAAATTGAATAGTTTAGAAATGCAGGACTGTTGTGTAAATAACGTATCAATTTAGGGATCTAATTGAAATTAACCGGAAAAAAAATTAAAAGAAATTTTAATTGATTAGGGGATCCAATTGCTGAATTTCCAAAGCCCAGGGGTCAAATTGAAAACTCCCGTTTCCAGCCAAAACGCCGTCGTTGCCACGTCTTCTCCATCCCGAGTCAACAGGGGAGCTGATAATCTGCAACAAACCCGATCTTGGATAACATCTGTTGCCAATAATCTCGTTCAGGGATTCCATAACACAGTCCTGCAAAGACAGGACTGGCGGCAGGGCCAATTTCTCTATAAAAGGGGGAAGAAAGCCGAAACAGAGAGAAGGAACCCAAGAAAAAAGACAGAGCAAATAAAACATAAGATACATATATACAGAGCAGAACCGAAAGGAACCAGCTGTTTTCATCCCTGCAAGAAATTCATTGATCGCCGAACCATTGGTTGTTGATAGAAAGCAATCAGACCGTCCCGGGCGCTGCAACCTTCCTCAGCATCGCCAGAAACAGAAAGCAACCGAATCAAATTAGCCATGCCAGCGTTGCAGCCTTCTTCAATTGCCAGAAGCAGAAAAAGAGTAACCCAGAATCAGTAAAAGAAATCCTCGAAGAAAACCGGCATAACCCATCATCCTCTTAGCTCGTTCATCTCAAAGAACGGAGAAAGAGAGAACAGTGGACATAATTGGGAGATAAAGGAAACAGAAGTAAAAGTCATAGGAGGAGAGGCGACCACCACGCTGCAAGCGTCTTAGCCGTCTTCAACAAAACCAGTAAGCCCCTTCTTCATTCTGTTTCTTTTCTTTTTGGCCTTCTGTGAATTGTGTTGCAATAACACTGTGCGAAGGTAACTTAATTACCTTCGCACAGCTTAAGGCACGCGTGCATTTTGGGCGTAGCCCAGCCGAGCCACTGGCTTCAGCCAGTGGCTAGGCCAGGCCAGCTGGGCTGAGCCCGGCCCATATGGTTTAAGTTGGGTTGGGCCCAGCCCGACCCAAAAAAAATATAGAAAAAATTAAGAAATAAAAAAAAAGAGTCTGAATGTGTAAATAAAAAATAAAAAATGAATTTGTTGTTTTTATTCATGAATAACCAGAGCAAAAAATAAAAATATTGATTCAAATTTATTTCATTGAACTTTGTTTAATTTCGTAAAAATAAAAGTAGGTAAAAAAATATAATAAACTGATTTTATTTTTTTATTCACTGACGCCAGAGTCAGGAATAAAAAAAATGATGACTTAGATTTGTTCACTTTGATACCTACATAATATTTACTAACGTCAGAGTTAGAAATATCCGTAGTTGAATATTCACTGACGCCAGAGTCAGGAATATTACACATAAACAATCATAGTATAAACAAAAAAAATATATTAGCAATTAATGATTTAAATTTATTTACTTTGATATCTACGTAATATTTACCAACGCCAGAGTTGGAAATATCCGTAGTTGAATATTCACTGGCGTCAGAGTCAGAAATATTACACACAAACAATCATAGTATAACCAACAAAAAAAATATATTAGCAATTAAAGACAAAGAGTAGCAATGCAGTCTGCCTTAGGTAGGACGTTTAAGGGGTGATGATATCTTCTCTTTTACGTCACCAGTCTCGAACTATAGAATCTCTATTGACCAGTTAGGGTTCCTAGTAACCATAATACTAGGTGGCGACTCCTTAAACAAAGACCATTCCTCCATCAAAGAACTGGATGCCAGAAATCTATTCTTTTCATGAATTATATTTTTAAGGCCGCCGCGATGTCGGGTGCGACAAATCACATTAGATTGCACCTTGTCATGGATGTAGTCTTGCACTTATTTTTCTTGGCATAACATTTTCTCTTTAGTCTATCCTTACATTCTTCGGGTTCTATGAATGATTGATAAATGCCAAAAATAATCTTATCAAAGTAAAATTAAAAATCAAACCCTAAAACTTAAATATCATGCATGAAGAAACTAATAGTATATAGTAAAAAATCAAACTCTAAAACTTAACGATATGAAATTAATCTATATAAGATCACATATATACAAATGAGTTAATTAAGCAATAAATCTATCTTCATTGTTTCTCTTTCAAATCTCATAAATAAATAATAAATAAATAATTAGCACAACACTAACTAATAATTATATATTTCAGCTAGTTCTAACCAGCAAATTAAAATAAGACTCTAAATCTATTCGAGCATGCATTTATATAGAAATATTTTGACTTCAAATCTTACAAACAAAGAATGAATAAATAATTAACAAAATATTAATCAATAATCACATATTTCGGCTAACTCTAACAAAAACCAAATTAATGAAGCTTAAAGCTAAGAAAAATCAAACTCTAAATCAGACATATTATAAGAAAATGTATCACTCAAATTTCTTTTATCATATAAAGATTAATTTACCAATTGATAAATTAAAATCAAAAGAAAGAGAGAGTATATATTATTGTTGTTGTTCTTCTTCTTCTTGTTAAGAAAGTAAGTAGAAGCAAGTAAGGTTTTTTATGTAATGAACAAGTAAAGGAAAAGGGAACTTCTCACTCTCTTATTAATGTATACATCTTCCTACTAGAGGGATGCATGAGCAGAAATTTTTTTAATAAAAAAAAAAAACTTTTGAATATTAGGACCAAATTTCTTGATCAAATAAAGTCAAGCGAAATTTTCAAAGAAACGACAATCAAATTAAAGTAATTATTTAGAACATCTTTAAGTTAAATATATTTATTTTGAAAACATTTTTATATCAAATATAAAAAAAAAGTCGAGCAAATTTGTTCTCGTTATTTTTAGTAGTTAAGGTACTTTTTTCTGGAATATATTTGAATGGAATTTATTTATTTTAAAAACATATTTTTTTTTTAAAAAAAAAAAAAGTCTAGGCTCACCCATAACTAATTACTACCCCAAATAAACCCCAATTCAATTTAAAAACATCAAAGTATAATCGTTCAATTGAATCAATCCATGCTTAAATTGTCCAATGCAAGAAAGCTCAAGAATATACCATAGGTTGCGCTAAATCAGAGCCCAACCCATTTCAACATAGAGAACTACTTGATTCACCCGAGCCTTCGTCGCTGTTGATCTCCCTCTCTAGCTGGCCGTTAGATATAGGACCACTATCAATGGACAAATGAGATTGAGATCTTTCTGTGGGTTTTTCAATGCGTCATCATCCCACCGGGATTGTTGTCGGACCATCATCAACCGCGGTTTGTGAGGCGCACACGCCAAGTGAATAGCACAATGCACCGCAATGGCATTTTAGTAATTTCATAATTTGACCGGATGCATTTTGATCATTTTATAGTTTGACCATGGGGATTTCAGTGATTTTGAAATCTGATTTTATTTATTTTAACTTATTTTATTTATACTTGTAATTTAAAACAATTATCTTTATATGCTTATTTATGGATATTTGATTAAATAAAATATCTGCAGCTCACCAAAGCATGCCACACCTGATGTTTGTAAATGTCCTTTAACGGAACAAGGAGGAAGAGATTGTGATTTGATTTTTTTAATATCCTGATGTTTGCTGAGTTGATATTTGAATGATTGGTCGACCATTAATTTGCATGATTGATAATTTAATTTATTGATGTCATGCATGATCACCTTATTATTTATTGATCAATTGTGTATGATGCTTCTTCGAAATAAATATTTTCCAAGCAAATCCTGAATTTTGCATTATGATCATGAATGTGTGATATTAGTAAATATGAGAGAATTCAATAAATATTAATGCACACTAGTAATACAAGTTAATTTTTACTATAAGATGACTTGATGAATATTGATTGCTTTACTATAAATTCTTTTATGTCTTTGTTATTGATATTAAATTAATTTCAAAGCTTGTTAATTATTTTTAAAACTTATATTTTATGATCGATTCATTTATAAATAGTTTATTTTTATTAATTCTTTTTAAAATATTATATTTAACAACGGTATTCGTTAGCGATTTGTTTAGATAAATTAATTTCAAAACTTATATTTATAGACCGGTTCATATTTAACATATATTTTTTAAAATATTATATTTAATTAATCCATCTATGAACAATATAATTGGACCATTTGAGTTATAGCCCTGACCAGTTTAACTATCCTTGTGATAATCATAGAGATAGACCCAGCGAGTCCAGTTATCCTTGTGATGATCATACTGATAGCCCCAACTACTGATTAAATAAAAAGTGCCTAAGCAGCTTTGATCTTTTCTAATTATTGGGTTTATAATTTTCTAATTTCTTCATGATTCATGAAGATCAAAGCCCAATAACCTGAAGGCTGTCAAGGCCAGGCTATCAACACAAACTTTTGAATAGGGCTTTTAGTCGCGAGACGTTAGAAGAAGTGCAAAAATAGACCCAAACTTGTTCTTCGTCAGGGTTCGTCTATTCTCCTCCCCGATGCCCAATCTTGTATGCACTGCTCCGCTGTTAGGGTTTAAGAGCTGCTTCAATAGAATGGTAAGTAGCATTTTACTCACTACGACTTTCTCACGTTTTAATTTCCAATGTTCAGATTACTCTGCAAAAGCATAGTGATAGGGTCTTCTGTTAGAGCTTCATCAGTTCATTATTTTCTTGAAAACCCTTCAATATTATCATGTCTCAGATACATCTCATCAGTGAATACAGATGATGATATAAAAGAACATTCCTTTACAGTCTCATACCTTATGAACAAATGTGGGTTCTCTCTAAAATCTGCTTTGGAAGTTTCTAAACAGGTTCGTTTTGAAACCCCAGATAAGCCTGATTCTGTTCTTGCCGTTTTCAAGAACTATGGTTTCTCAAAATCCCAAATTTTGAACCTTGTGAGGAGACGGCCACCGGTGCTTTTGTCTAGACCTAACACAACACTTTTGCCCAAGCTTGAGTTTTTCCAATCTAAAGGTTTTTCCAGCCGTGATGTTATCAAAATCATATCATCCTACCCATGGGTTTTGATGTACAGCTTAGAAAACAAGTTAGTCCCTGCTTTTGATTTCCTTGAAAACTTGCTCCAATCTGATGTCGTGGTCATCATAGTAATCATGCGCTCCCCTCGTATTCTAAATAGTAATGTTGAAAGCATGGCACGTATTGTTGATGTTTTACGAGACAATGGAGTCCCTAAAAAGAATATTGCTCTGCTAATTCGTTGCCAGCCTTCTATTATGATTTCAAATCTGGAGAATTTTAAAAAGCTTATAGAGCAAGTGACTCTAATGGGATTTCATCCTTCCAAGAGTCAATTTGTTTCTGCAATCACAGTGCTGAGGTCCATGAGCGGATCCACTTGGGAAAAGAAGCTTACTGTGTATAGGAGATGGGCTTTGTCTGAAGAAGAAATTCTTACAGCATTTGTAAAATTTCCAATGTTTATGCGCAAATCTGCAGAGAAGATCGCAGCATCAATGGATCTATTTGTCAACAAATTAGGGTGGGAGTCGTCCTATCTTGCCAAAAATCCAACTACCTCATCATATAGCCTTGAGAAAAGGCTAATACCAAGGGCTTTGGTATTGCAATTTTTAGTTTCTAAAGGCTTGGTTGAGAAGAGTTTCAGAAGCCTTGCATTCTTCAATACATCTGAAGATAAGTTCCGGCGGATATTTATAGACCATCATGCTGAGTCTACTCAGATATTGAAATTTTACAGGGAAAAACTGAATCATTCATCAGCTGTAAACTCTTCTACATTTTAAATCACAATCACTCCACATTTCGTATTGTTTTCTTTTGTTCTTTGTTTCAGGATTTCCATAAATCAGGCATTTGATATTGCTATTTTTTTCTTTATCATTTGTGTTTTACTCGATCAAACCTTGAACCTTGTCCTGGTTGATGTTTTTACAGCCATCTGCCCTAATAGGATAGATGCACTTTTCTTGCCTCGTACAGAATTTGATCACTTTTACCATCTTATTGTTGCTTGTATGTGATGATTTTACATTGTAAGAGATGATCTAATCCATTTAAGGTATATGCTTACCCTCATTTTCTTGGTGATTGCATTCATGAAACAGAGAGGCTCTGGAGGTCACTCATGCTTCGCATATTTGATCTTCCTTTCTACGGTTTGTTTATACAAAACATAAAAATCTGTTTCACTTATAAATTACTAGTCCATTGCCCCCCATTACGCGGAACAAAAAAAAATTAAAAACACAACTAAAAAAAATTTGAAATAGACTTTAATAATAAATTGATTGATATTTTTATTAAATATTAAGATGAAAATATATTATATTAACTGAGATAACTTGTAAAAATTGTGTGGATAATTTTGAAAAAAAAAACAATAAGTTGTAAAAGTCGCATGGGTAATTTTGAAAAAAAAAACAAAGTGAAAAGCTCACAATCCAATTAACTCAGAGTTAAAAGAAAAATGATAAAAAAAAAATAACACTTAATTAATTAAAAAAAAACATAAATGAACTCAAGTAAACTAAGTAAACTTGTATTGCAAGTTATAGAAGTCTTTGGATTCAATAAAAAAACATATATGGAGCTTTTATTAATGATAAAATTGAATGAGAACTTTTTTGTATAAAACATATTGTTTTAAAAGGAAAAAAAATCATAATAAAAACATGTGGTTGAGATAGTAAAAATAGATCATTAATAATAAATAATGAATTTTTTTTTTTAGTTTTGGGCTAAGTAAAAAAATATATCATGATGAAATTATATTTTTTAAAATTGAGAGATAAAAAAAGTATTAATAAAAAAAAGAAGAAGCAAATAATAGCTTGAATTTCTCTGATCAAACTTGTTAAAACTATAACTTTTTCATGATCTCAATTAGATTTGGTGATTTTTCTTAGCAGGATATAAAAAATAAAAATTAAAAAAAAAAAGAAGCCGAGGTACATTCGGCCAAAATACCAGCCCAGCCACACTCCGAGACTTAGTTTTTTTTTTTTTTAATAGATAACTGTGTTATCTGTCCTGTTTGTCTTTATTTTTTAGAAAATATAATAGCAGATAACGCATCATTTGCTTTATCTAACCATCAAAAGTTGCTGGAAAAATATATGTTGTTAGTTTTTTTGTGAAGGATTATATCTCAAGAGCATCAAATATGTACTAGTTTCATATGCAACTGAAGGTCCGCTGCTGGAAGAATCCCTGTGAATAATTATTTTCTCCTTAGGAATTGCTTGCGTGATCTTCCAAGCTTGTGGTCAGAGTATACACGAAGCTTGTTATAGAACATTGTGGCAAGATCTTGTTCTGAAGCTTCTTTGGAGTAGAAAAAATGGATTTCAGAAAAGAAAAAAAAAGAGTTTTTATCGGGATTAATTACACCAAAAGGGTGTGTTCAGGCTATTTCTACCAAAATAGTAAGAAATACATCAAGATTACAACTATTTTCTTATAAAAAACCAAATCCATGATTCATAAGACGTTTCATTTGTGATAATCTAATATATATATGAAGGGATTATATTATTCATTTCATTTCTTTATTTGAAAAACAAAGGTGAAGAATCTTTAAAATGTGTTTTTCAAATTTAATATAAATTTGGTAAGAAGAATTATTTTTATAGAAAAACATTATATTGAAACAGAAAGTCTTAGTTTTCTTTTACCAACTTTAATTTTCTGAAAAAATAGACCTTTATTAGTTGCTTGGTCTTTTCTAACTATTGGGCTTATAATTTTCTAATTTTGTTATGATTTATGAAGATTAAAGCCCAATAAGGTGAAAGTTGTAAAGCGCAGGGTATCAATACAGGCATTTGAATAGGGCTTGTAGTCCAGAAATGTCAGAAGAAGTACAAAAATGAGACCCGGACTTGTTCTCGGTTAGGTTTCCTCCATCCTTCTCCAGTCTGCTCTGCTGTCCTCCACTGTTAGGGTTAAAGAGTTGCTTCAATGGAATGGTAAGTGGCCTTTTATTCACTACTACTACGACTATTTTCTCACTTTTCAATTTCCAATGTTTAGAGTACTCTGCAAAAGCATAGAGATAGGGTCTTCTGTTAGAGCTTCGTCGGTTCATTATTTTCTTGAAAACCCTTCAATATTATCATGTCTCAGAAACCTCTCATCAGTGAATACAGATGATAATATAAAAAAACATTCCTTTACAGTCTCATACCTTATGAACAAATGTGGGTTCTCTCTAAAATCTGCTTTGGAAGTTTCTAAACAGGTCCATTTTGAAACCCCATATAAGCCTGATTCTGTTCTTGCCGTTTTCAAGAACTTTGGCTTCTCGAAGTCCCATATCTTGAACCTTGTGAGGAGACGGCCAGCGGTCCTTTTGTCTAAACCTAAAACAACACTTTTGCCCAAGCTTGAGTTTTTCAAATCTAAAGGTTTTTCAAGCCCTGATGTTATCAAAATCATATCATCCTACCCATGGGTTTTTAAGTACAGCTTAGAAAACCAGTTAGTTCCTGCTTTTGATTTCCTTGAAAACTCGCTCCAATCTGATGCCGTGGCCATCAAAGCAATCAAGCGTTTCCCTCGTATTCTAAATGTTACTGCCGAAAACATGGCACGTGTTGTTGATGTTTTACGAGACAGTGGAGTCCCTGAAAAGAATATTGCTCTACTAATTCGTTCCCGGCCTTCTATTATGGTTACAAATCTGGAGAATTTTAAAAAGCTTATAGAGGAAGTGACCCTAATGGGATTTCATCCTTGCAAGAGTCAGTTTATTGAAGCAATCAGGGTGCTGACGTCCATGAGCAGATCCACGTGGGAGAAGAAGCTTGATGTGCATAGAAAGTGGGGGTTGTCCGAGGAAGAAATCCTTCAAGCATTTGTAAAGTGTCCATGGTTTATGTCCCTATCTGAAGAGAAGATCATGGCAGTTATGGATCTATTTGTCAACAAACTGGGCTGGGAGTCTTCCTATATTGCCAAAAATCCAACCTTTTCATCTTATAGCCTTGAGAAAAGGCTAATTCCAAGGGCTTTGGTATTGCAATTTTTAGTTTCTAAAGGCTTGGTTGGGAAGAGTTTCAGAAGCCTTGCTTTCTTCAATACACCTGAAGACAAGTTCCGGCAGATGTTTATAGATCACCATGGTGAATCTACCCAGATATTGAGATTTTACGAGGAAAAACTGAATCTTTCGTCAGTTGTAAACTCTTCCGCTTTTTAAATCACGATCACTATACATTTTTTTCATATTGTTTTCTTCTTGTGTTCTTTGGATTTCCGTAAATTAGGCTTCGTGTATTGCAATTTAGTTTCTATTGTCACCTGTTTTTCACTCAGTCAAACCTTTGAACCTTGTGATGAGACTGCCTTCGTTGCTTTTGTCTAAACCTCACAAAACACCTTCGCCCAAGCTTGAATTTTTCCAATCTAAAGGTTTTTCAAGCCCTGACCATGTCAAAATCATTTCATCGGACCCATGGATTTCGAAGCGCAGCTTAGAAGACCAGATAGTCCCTGCTTTTGAATTCCTTGAAAACTTGCTCCAATCATTTTTACTCATGATGAATGATGGTTTTTACACCATGAGAGAGATCTAATCTAAGTTAGGTATGTGCTGACCGTCCTTGTTTTCTTGGTAACTGCATGGTGGATCGGAACGGCGGAGAAATGGAGGCCAATCTGGCATTGCGTATTTGAGATCTTTTCCCTTCTACAGTTTGTTTTTAACTATAAGAATTATTCTAAACACAACATATTTTTCTCGAGTATAGATTCTTTTGGGGTTCGGAAGGTTTCCGTGGCTTAAGATCCTTCTAAACATGAGACAGAGGAATGTTTACCGTACAGAGCCATTTTTGAATGCTAAGATCCAAATCTTGACGTTGAGACATTGCTAGTTCAAGGATTTTTGTTATGGAGGATTTAATGTCAAGAGCTTCGCTTGGATAATAGTTTCATTTGCTCTAGGAACAGTCCTTTTTATTGATGGATTAAGTGTTCTACAAAGCTTCTGTCCTGATATAGCACACAAGGGTAAAAAGAAAGCAGAGAAGGCAGGAGAAACTGATAATAACCAAACAAAGTCTCGAAAAACCACCACAAACATTTTATTTTAGTTGGAAGCCACAGGGAACAGCGGCCGTCGACACGTACTGGGATAGCTATTGGCTGCTGTCATGGATATATACAAATACTGGCATCATTATGCATACGCAGATAGCGAAGCTTAGATAGTAAAGGATCCAGTATCCTCTATTTATGCAGTTACTCTTCCTTGTGGAGTTCTTTGAGGAGGTCCTCATTGTCAACCAGAACCTACAAGTACGATCCAGTATCCTCTATTTATGCAGTTACTCTTCCTTGTGGAGTTCTTTGAGGAAGTCCTCATTGTCAACCAGAACCTACAAATAAGTGTAAAGAAATAATAATAATAATGCAGATGCCACAACTAAAATCTGTGCATCCGAGGCCAATTCAGAACACCAGAAACGATTTAACATTCCATTTAGGGAAGCCTGGCACAGCGCATCTACACTCAGTCCTGCGCCAATTTCTAAGTGTTTCTACCCCGAACAAACAAAGCTTTATCAACACATACAACTGCAAGATCTCACATGCCATTTGTGACTATCAGACCAACATATATCTATTTTCCCACATACAGGGACAACTGATTCATCTTATAAGACCCATACAAGTCTAGCTATTAACTCAATATACAAACAAATTCAACTCAGTTTTCCCACTTCCAGTCACACCTGATTCTTCTTATACAACTCACAACTAATAAGGAAAACAATCGAATGGGCGAAGAACCCATTTGTTAATAAGGGGCAACCGCAGGTGCATCCGTAAAAATCAACTAAGTTGCACCCCAAAAATCAACTAAAAGATGCTTTTAACGAGGTACATCCACAAACAAGCCCGTATGGTTTGAAAAAAGCTAAACAACAAGAATAAAACAACAAGAAAAACTCCAAGAACAGTGATCTGAATTTGGGACCCAATGGTGGGTTCTAATGGTTCCCGTGCATTCTTTAAGTTTCTTCTGCTTGATTTTTCGTTTAGTATTACTTACATTGTTTGTGTGGTTCGGATTTTGTCCTGGATTTTCCTAATTGTATGTAAAATTTTTGATTTTAAAAGTCTCACTTGTCACATTTTTGCTACTATTCAATTGATAAGTTGGATAAAGAAACTTGGAATCTAGAATTGATTATAGGAAACTTACAGATTTCCAGCCATCTGGATCTAGAAAAGAGGTGATTTTGGTGTTGATTCCAGGAATTGGTCCTGGTTGACGTGTTATCTTACCACCAAGCTCTTGCGTAACAAGGTTGACAACCTCAGCACTTTTGTACACATCATCAGTACTAATTGCAACCTGTAGGAAGTACCGGAGTCATCAATGTCTAAACTAGGGAATCGTTTAGGGGTTCGAGTAGCTTGGAAAAATGAATTTTAAAAAACCTGTGCATATGCATTTCCCTTGGTGTATTCAGTCACACCATAGTTGTAAGTAAATTCCAGAACAGTTGTCTCATATTCATCAGCATACCCCACCATGGCCAATGTGTACTGTAAATTGAATCAACAAGGTGAGGGAGCTCCAAATGCCTACTCCTTATCTCAAAGCATAAAGAGCACACCTACTATTTATGTATTAACTGAGAGACAGCATTATACCTTGTACTCAGGTCTATCAATCTTCCTCAATAGCTTCATCCCCAAGGCCTGCACGGAAGGAAAACCATGAAGCTTGAATCAAACGTGTTATTTAGTATTGTTGCTAAGTTCCCCAATGCCTGCAACATTGTAGCGTAAAAAATGCATAGAACATTGACTTGACTGTATTACTAAACAGATGGGATGATCATAAATCTCTAATTACCCCCAGCATATCAACCCAAAAAAGGTATTTGGCTCAAGAGCAATACATTCATAGTCTTCATTTTTTCTTGTACCAAAACAAATTTGTAATGTGTAATTACTTTCTTTATTAACAACCTCAAGATGAGCTTGCACATAGTAATCTATTACACAGGCCAATCAATCACTAACCCAAATATAATGGATTCTTTACTTAGAAGCCCAAACATTCTTTCATTCTTTTTGCTCATAAATAACTGCTCTGCCCAATGCCACAAACATCCCAGAACAGACAAAAATCAAGTAAAATGACCAGCTATACCTTTTCATAGAACTTGATAGAGCGATCAAGATCTCCAACACGGAGCATTAATTGGCAGAGGGGCTCAGGAGTTGGACCTCTCTGGATGAGCTCAAAAGCATAGCCATCAGGATCCTTCACGAAAGCAATTACAGATGTTCCACCTTTGACCGGACCAGGTTCCCTAGTAATGTTACCACCAAGGGCACGGAGCTTTTCTACTAGCTTATAAACCTAAAAGACCATGAAACACAAGATTTATTCCAAGCACCAAGGAAAAATCTAATCCTAATAACATAATATCACACTTACATCCTCAGTTGCAATTGCAAAATGACCAAAACCTTCTCCAATATCATATGAAGTCACCCCATAATCTGTAAATCAACAACAAGCTATATAAACTCCTAGAATCACGGAGGTGAACGAATCAAAAGAGTATATATGATTTTTAATGCCAGTCCTACTGATTCCTAACCCCTTTGCTACTAAAGCAAGGCTCGAACATCACAAATAAATTAAAAAAAAGAGGAAACAAACAGAATCCATGCAACCAGTAAAAAAACCAAGGAATCCACTGCCACTCAACAATATAAAGAGATTATGCAGCTTATCTCTTCTATTATTCATAATACCTACCATAAATCCACCCTTTTCCCATCTAATTTACCATTCACCAACTAACCGTCCATAAATAACTAATGAATTCAATAATAATAAAAAAAAAGACTCTAAAGTAGGATCAGGTTTTGAGAGGGAAATACTGTAAGTTAATTCAACAACAAAATTAGACTCTTCAGGTCCAAACCCAAGAAATGCATTGGAGTATTTCTCTTCTGGTATATCCCTGTGCCTCAATAACTTCATTCCAAATCCTTCTGTATAAAACCTACACCATCAACAAAAAAGACAAAACTTACCAAAATTTCCAAAATCACAAAAAAAATCCAAATCCAGATTATTTACATCAAATGCATACTTGTTCGTTCCATATCACACCATCAAGTACTTAAATCCACTAAAACAATTGCAGAAATTAACGAAGCATAGCATAAGAAATCTAATTTATATTATACACATCAATTATAAATTTGCAAATCAAGAGAAAATTAACTGCAAAACAAGATAAAAAAGTCGAATTAAAGTAAAAGATTTACTCACTCAATAGTGCGATCAAGATCACCAACACGATACACGGCATGAAGCAAACGACGCTTGTCTTTCTTCGGCCATTCCAGCAACTCGGCGTTTGGCGTCACTGCTTTCGCTGCCCCCTCAGCCATACCGTAATTCTCCATGACCACACAAATTAAGCAAACAAAATCAAACGATAATCATTAAATTAATTAATCAATCGCTCAATCGAAACCCTAAATTTTTAGATTAGAGAGAGATGTTACCAGAAATTAGATAGTGTAGAGTGGAGAGTGGAGAGTAAGAGCTGAAATGATCGTAGCACCTAGAAGGGTATTTAAAAGAACAAATATTAGAGTGACGGGGTTGTTACGTTGTGAAGTTGTTGATGTTTACCACGTGTTGGATTTTGTGGGTTTGGTGCAAGATAATCGAGTCATATGTGTCTGTCGTTAGAGTAATAAGATGCATCGCTGTTAGCTTAGTGTTTGACAGGTCTGGGTAACGGACACAATGGGGGAAACGTGGCGCTCTTTTTGATTGTTAGTGAACTGGATAGCGTCACGTAACGTGGAAAGATTTTTTTGTTTTTAATTTTTGGATTTTTGTTTTATGATGGATTTTGGCGTTAATTTGAATTTTTTTTCTTGTTCATAAATCTTGATATTGAAAAATCGGATTTTCATGAAATTCTTAAGATAATGTGACTTTGAAGAGATTGGAAAAATGAATTTAATAATTACGTACCATCTTACATGCTCCAAAATTTATATTTCAAATATATATATATATATATCTTTAATTGTTTTTACAGGTATACTGTTAGATATATAGTGTTTTGTTGTTATTTTGGAAATAAAAGACAGATTGTTAAGACAGAGAATTTTTTTTTAAAATATATATATATATATATAAATTTTATAAAATAAATTTATTTTATATTTTTATTTTTGTAAATCAAATGCATTCATCTCCATTTCTATGAATCTTTATATTTTATCTTGAACTGTAACCAAATTGACATTTATTTTATTTTTTGCTTTAGAAGGCGTTGCTAAGCTTTTTTGAATGATGGGTCAATTCCTAGTAAAAAGGAGTGGCTGCCAGCCATAAGACCTTTCACCGATCCTTTGGTTGATAGTATTTGGAGTCATCCTAAAAATACTATTCGGATTCTTGTGGAACCTGGTGAGTTATTGCTTTCAACAACTCCGGTAAATATTATTTTTAAAATATTATTTATTTAAAAATAAATTAAAATAATAATATTATTATTATTATTATTAATTTTTAACATTAAAAATATTAATTTAAAGCTTTTTAAAATTTTAAAAATATAATTGGACCGTGATTTGATATGATAATATTAAAAATTAAAAAATACAGTGATTTGCACTTGATTTGATCACAACTCCTATGACTAAGATTTATAAAACAAAGATATATAAATAAAATACAGTGATTTGCATTTAATGTGATAGCCTTCACATGATTTCATCCACGTGTCCTGTGTTTATTAAAAATAAACAAGATTTTTTAAATTGTACATCACAGAGTTTAAGTTAATTGTGTTGTTATAGTGGTTATTTTTTAAATTAATTTTTTATTTAAAATATATTATTTTATTTTATAAAATTATTTCTTAAAATTAACTTGTTAAAATGATTTAAAAATACTAAAATTTTATTTAAAAATAAAAAAATATTATTTTTTAATAAAAAACAAGTTAAACTATAGCCCACGCAAAGTAGTAGCAAGATTTTTATGATGATAGGAAATGGGGAAAGAAATAATTTGTTAGGATTTATTTTAACCTTTCGTTCCTTTCTAAAGATGCTCCTCATCACAATTTTAAAGGCTATTTTAAGGCAAGTTTAATGGTACGATATAAAAGAAAAAAAAAACAAGAAGAAGAAGAAGGAGGAGGAAATTTTAATAGAAAATAGCTTAACTTTAGGGTGATTTATGAAGTAAATATTGACCAATAAAATCGTAAAAATGATGATTTTTAAAAGGTACGTTTAGATAGGATCTAACTAATAGATCTTGAGTTTTATTTTGAGTAGCAATGATGATGCTCTCGGATGGAGTCTTGCACCCATTTTCTTGGCATACCATCTCCCCTTTGTCCGTGCTTGAATTCTTCAAGGTCGAATCAATCAGGTTCCTATCTTGATGATGAGTGTTAAGAATAATCTCATCAAGCATGTTCTGTTACGTTTAATGCAAGCTCAATTATTTCTGAAGGTTACCTTGTAAAACCAAGGATTTCCACCACCTTAAAGCGTTGATGAGAGCACTTTTTAGGCTTGATCTGTTCTGTTCTTGTTATGAAAGGTCCATCAACATCTAACTGAAACAAGAAAAAACGCAGAGATACCTGCAAGATAAATCTCTGCTAAAAAGGAGCTGCGCGCCTCAATCAACGAGGTGATGCTGAGAAGTGTGGTTTCTACATTGCTTAAACGAGCTATCAACTTCAGTTGCTTGAGGTTGGTCTCTATATGATACAGATATCTTGAAAGTCTGTAAAAATTATGAACAATATACTCGCAATAATCTCCTCCTATATATCGACAGTTCAGCAAGTTGGGGAGCATGCTTCGAAGGCATTCTGATAATCAGTCCACAATAGTTGAACGATACAAGATTCATGGCTGACTGAGCAGAAAATTCAAACCTTTTCTTTATTTAAATTATGGATTAGCATGGTAATCTAATGACACTTTTAAAGGAATAATGGAAAATCCTCCGGATTCACCTGACTGTCTGCAATCGAGAACTCAGGCCTCCAATCCTTACACCTAGAAACTCCCATCAGGAGGAATGAAAAGAATTTTGAAAGAGAAAATCAAGATCATGCCTTCAGCACATTCCCTTAATTTATCTTGAACCTCCAGATTCATCTAGATCATACATAAGTACGGTGATGAAAGCCGAATCATCTCTTCATTGCAGATTCGGCCAGTATCTGAATAGCTGAATCCATCGGATAGCAACCGAGAACACGAGTAACAATTACCAACTCCAGTAGAGGGGGAAACAGAATAAATTTTTATGGAGTTCTTGTCTTTTGTATTTGACGTGGAAATTTCAGTTGACTGGAACGAGCTCCTTTGGGGCCATCACATATTCCTCGAAACAGATTTATTCTTGGTTAACAATCCCATGTAGATTGATTATGTACCAAGGAAAGGAAGATACGCATGGCCAGGAAGACAAATTTAGATTCTACTTTATGCAAACAAATGTTGGAAAACAGATATCCTTTAAAAGCCTTTTCATAATATCTCAAAGGAACATCTTCATCTGTAAATACTGGAAGCTGGACGTTGGATGTCAACCTGACTTGCAATGCCTTCCTAACAAGAACTCATAAAGAAGACAGCTTCATTCCCAAGGCCAGAAGAAAAAACAAGAAGGAACTAGACTAGCTTAAAATTCATATAGTTTTCTATTATTTTTCGCATGAGATATATTGGCGAGCTTATGGAATTTGATTAGAGTACAACAAGAAAAATGATTCATTCGTAAACTAGCAATCTTAACTGGTGTTCAAATGTTTTAGATAAGGGCTAATTATACTGAGAAAAAAATAAAAATCACTGTAAAACAATATTCTACATAAATTAAGCTTTTTTGAATTTGTTTTTAATAATTAAAGATAAATATTATACTTACATGCTAAGAAATTGTCCAGTATATTAATGCTTGTTATTAAAGGTAAAAAATTAAGACAGTGATTCGAGACTCACCAAGGCATCACAATCAGATCCTCACTTTTGAAATACACGACCACTCAAGTAGAGAAATCATACCAAGGGAAGTCTCAAATTCCTCTCTCTCGTTTTCTCTCTTCTCTAAGCCTTTTTCCCTACTGCTAGTATTGATTATGCATTGTTGTATTGGATATGTTAGTGAGGAGTGAGAGAAAGGCCATACGAGTTTGGTGGTGGTTATGTGATGATTGCGTGAGCAAGGGCAGCTAGTGTGTGGTGGTTTGGTTCTTGACGGATCAGCATGAGTGATGGTGCTTCTGCGATGATTGCGTGAGGAGTGATGTTGGTACTGTTGATAATGCATTATTGTATTGGATATGTCAATGAGATGTGAGAGAAAGGCCATACGGGTTTGGTGGTGGTTCTGTGATGATTGCATGAGCAAGGGCAACTAGTGTGTGGTGGTTGGTTCGTGACGGATCGGCAACAGTGATGATGGCGTTGCGGATGGCTAGTAGAGAAGGGTTAGTTTGGTGTTGTGGGGTTGTGCTAGTGGTTATGGAGGCTATCCACCGGATTGGTTCTTGGTGGCAATTGGTGGTGACGGTGGCTGAGGTTGGCAGTACGTGGAAGAGTATTATATATATATATATATATATATATATAGGTTTCGGTGGTCTGGTCTCTCCGTGTCTAGTGCATACTATTGAGGGCCTTGTGAGATTGAAAAATATTGAAAAACTTTTTTGTTCTCTAATTTCTTCTTGAATGGATGAAGACCTCAAAATTTGGAAACTTTGTAGTTAAAAATTAATTTATTTTCCTTTCTCGAACCATCTAGGATCTCTTCGAATATCTTCATTAAAACTATATTTTTTTTTCCAATTTGAAGCATAATCCCTCTTTTATTTTATATTTTTAATCTTTGAATTATATTATTTGATTCCTATTATCTTATTTGATACTCCAAGACTTTGGAGTTTGTTTAGGTCCTCTTTTTCTTGCTTGTCTGCCATATCACTCCCTTTTGTTTTAATTTTATGAAAAAAACCCGCCACGCCAAATAAGACAAGTAAAAATGCCAGAAATCATGAAATGAGGGTAAAATTCATAAAACCACATAATTTGCAGCAAAACAGGCTTGGAAAATAAAATCAAGACATATAAAACCAAACTATATGTTAACACGGCATCCTTAATAAGCCACAAAAAGAAAACATCTACTGGATTCAAGGGAGCAAGAGTGGGACGTTGAAGCTTTTACTTTCTTCCTAACCATTTTGATGGGTGAGAGTACTAATCTCCTCTTCATCTGTAAGCTCTGTTGGGCTTTCTGCTATCCAGGATGCCTCCTAGGGTGGCCAAAGCATCTTGGTACTTCGAAATCTTGAGGAAACCCCTTATCATGGTTACTTCATTGTCTGTGAACTTTGCTTTCTCCATTACCATATCAATGAGCTTAATCAGGGTTCCCACCATAGCTAAAGAAAAGAGTCCCTCGGCCAGCATATAGAAAGATGAGAATTCAGGTACATATCCTCTCTCTAGCATTTCCATAACGAAATCAACAGCTTCTCCAATTGGTCCTCCACCCTGGCACAGCCCACGGAAAACAATCTTATATGTGACAGCATCTGGAGCCTCAGCCTTCTCTATCATTTCCCTGAAAAGTCTCACGGCTTCTTTTGATCTCTTCCGTCTAAATAGTGCTTGAATTACAGGGTTATA
This sequence comes from Populus pruinosa, assembly GCA_026413675.1. Taxonomy (NCBI): domain Eukaryota; kingdom Viridiplantae; phylum Streptophyta; class Magnoliopsida; order Malpighiales; family Salicaceae; genus Populus; species Populus pruinosa. Next base: position 824,941 of record CM048595.1, read on the forward strand.
GGCATGTGGGGTCAGATTTATGCCTTTCATTTGAATGGTTCTGAGGAGCTTAGTTGCAGCCTCAACTCTACCTGCCTTGCACAGTCCTGCAATCAAGGTCCCATATGTGACAATATCTGGTTCACACCCATCGGAAGCCATAGTTTGAACAATATCTGCTGCTTTTTTTATGTCCCCTGCCTTGCAGAAGTACGTAAGCAGAGAATTGTAGGTGAATTTGTCAGGCCTCAACCCTTCCATTATCATCTGGTCCATCAATTGAGAAGCCTCCTCCACCCTCTCGCTCTTACAAAGACCGTCAATAAGGGTATTGTAGGTCACTGAGTTTCTGGAAACCCCTTGGAGTTCCATCTGGTCAAAGATCTCCTCTGCTTCTGCAATCCTCTTGTTTTTGCAAAACCCATCAATCAAAGTATTATACGTTATAACATTTCTTGCACAGCCACTCGCTTCCATTTCCTTAAGCAGATTCAGAGCTTCCTGAAGCTTCCCTCTAAAACAAAGGCTGTCAATCAACATATTGTAGGTAAACTCATCAGGATGGCACCCTTTAGTCTTCATCTCCTTGTACAATTCCATTGCAACGGTATGATTTCGACTCAAGCACAAACCTTGTATAAGAGAATTATATGTACAAACATCTGGTAAAATCCCCTTACCAGTCAAGACAAGAGCAAGTTTTGTAGCCTCTTCAACTTGGTTCTCCTTACACAAGGTACTAATAATAGTGTTATAAGTAACCGTATTCGGCGAGCAATCCCTCTCAATCATCTGGTTGAGAACTTCCACAGCCTCATCAACCTCACCCAGCTTACACAAACCTGAAATCAAAGAATTATACGTGTATATATCCGGATCAAACCCTTCCCTGAGCATCATATCCATAACCTCTAAAGCATGCTTAACATGACCTGTCCTACTCAACCCATTAACCACCATATTAAAGGTATACTTGTCTGGAAAAAATCCCGCCCTCAACGACATCTCTTCTATAAACCTCAACGCCTCCTCAATCCTTCCCCCTTTGCAAAACCCATTAACCAAAACATTAACAGTCACATTAGTCACAACACATCCAGCTTCCACCATTTGCTCTTTCACTCTCATCGCACCATCTAAATTCCCTTCCTCAATAAACCCTTGCATTATAGTAGTAAACGTTTTCTCGTCCGGCAACAAACCAAAATCTTCCATCTCCTCCATCAACAAAATGGCTGGCCTAATTTGATGAGCTCTACACAAAGCTTTAATTAAAATATTAAAAGTCGAAACATCAGCCCTAATTCCTCTACTAACCATATTAGAATGCGCAATTTCAACTAACTTCAACTTATTTCCATCAACAAGAACATTCAACAAGAAATTATAAAAGTGGGTATTCGCCACTACCCCAAATTCAACTTCCATCGCATCAACGAACTGAAGAATCTCATTATATAATCCAAAACTGGCATAACTTTCAATAAAAACAAGTAAAGAGTCATTATCAATGACAGACAAATAAATCTTCATTTCTTTCAAGATGTCTTTCATTGCATCAAATTCACCTGCTTTACCAAGTTTATGAAGAACTTCCTTGAAGATGGATGAACTGGGCTTGAAATTTGGCTGCTTTGAGGCCCAGTAAAACAGGTGAATCACGGCGGAGGAGTCTTCTTCGCTGCGAAGGGAGTGGAGGAGTTGGGTTGGAGTGAAATTGGGAGATAGACGGATTGCTGAGTTGGTGGTCGTGGTGAGCGGCTCATGGTTAGTGGTAGCAAAAGAAAGAGTGAAATTGGAGGTGGGTTTGTGAGAGGCGAGGTGGTGGTGGAAGGGAAACCAAGTGTGGTACTTGAGAGTGGAAGTGAAAGCCATGGCGGGTTCAGTTCTTCGGCTGAGTTGGAATTTTTAAGACACATCCAATGAGAGAGATAGAGATAGATGTTGGCTGGGTTTAGGGCTTTTCAGGCTAAGCAAGTATTTTTGTTCTTGAAGGTATCATTTTCAGGGTTATAATCCAGCCCTGAAAAAAATTCATTTACAGATAAGTAAAAATAATAATAAAAAATTGTCTTAAAAGGGTTTTTTTTTTAAATTAAATTAACTCAGATTAATTAATCTATTCAATCAGCATCCTAAATTTTAAATTAAATGCCTGTTTATTTAGACTGTCAATCAAATTTCAAACTGTAATTTGCCACAATAATTATAAAAAAATATGCTTTTTGCAGCCGACTATAATTTAAAATGTGGTTGACCTTATAAACAATCGTACACTAAATCACTTTTCAAGTCAAGTTGTATAGATATAATCATTTCGAGTTTAAATTGAATGATAGGTCACAAGAAGGTAGTATATATATTCAATCCACATATAAAATGATTTGGTTTTGACCCAAGGTAGTTTATACATTCAATCTAAATGTAAATGATTTGTATAAACCTCATCAGTTCTGATGTATGAAAAATAGTTTTGATATAAAACATCCACACAGAAATAAATAAAAAGGAAAGGAAAGGCTTTGAGCAGCTCAAAATCATGGCAAAATGCTCTTGTAGTGGAATGAAATTGTTTATGTTGCTCAAGAACTTGGATTGATCCTCAGCCTTGTCTGCTTCAACACTTGCCGAAAAAGTTATAATATCTAGGTTTTGTTCATTTAGGAGTGATCCGTTGAATTTATATTTTGCTCTTATCATAGTTTAAAAATATTTAATTAATCAATATATACCACAATTTGCATAGATATTAAACCTACTGAAAAAATTGCAATTTATAGCTTTTTTTTTAATTTATCTTTTCAAACTAAAACCGCAAAAATTATCAATGCAACAAACACATTACACTTACTGGAGGAAGCATGGCTAAAACTATCAATGCTTTAAAGACCATGTTACTAAATCTTGCAGGTCCAAAAATATTGGAGGAGGGATGAAAGGGATACACATCTCATGCACTAAATGTTTAAAGAAACCGTGTGAATGCACCAGAGTCTATTTAGGCTTACAATGGTTACAACTTACACCTTGAAACCCCAATTTTGGGGAAGTGAAAAGAATTATGAAAGAGAATTGAAAATGGAGGAGAGATCATGCCAAAGAGAACGTTTCCAGGATCTCTTCTCCAACTCTAGATTTATCTGAATCATGCATATGTACAGCAACAAAAGCTGAATCATAATCTCTCTGTTTCAGGTTGGATGACCATCTAAAGAGCTGAATCCGTTGCATAGCAGCCAAGAACACGAAGAAATCTAGCAAATTCCTGTATGAAGATAAACAAGATTCAAAATAAATTCAGTTTCAGTCTACAAGTTCTGGCACATGGTTTTTAGGATATGCGAAACACCAAAATAGGCACCACATCAGAGAGAGATTCAACAAGCAGAATAATATGGAGTAGAAGTCAGGAGAAGAAATATCTAATCAGGGTTTCGCTTCTTCAACAAGGATGAGTTTTCTCAGATGTATCAGGAAATTTTAGACTCACTGACCTGCAAATGTGCCAAAGCATGCTGAGCCCGAGGTTCTGCCATGGAAGCTTCAAAGTCAATGTAGAAAAGGTAATCAAAGTACCTGTTGCCAGAAATACATCATTACTGTTACACATCCTCCAAAAATCAAGAAATGATATCTTCATCTGAAACTACAGAAGATAGATGGACCACTTAGTTGCAGAGAAGTTGAGGAACAAATGAGACTCCACTCATCCAGAAGCAGGTTCAGTCAAGTCTAAGTCTTTTGCATGCAAAACTTTGGATGCAAAGGTAAATGGAGACGAACAGTGTCTTTTAAGTTTTAAGCACCAATTTGAGCAAGGGAATGTCTCAAGTCTCAATGATAAAAAGATTAAAAAAAAAAAAAGGGTTAACTCTTACCTGGCACTTGCCTTGTTAGAATCATCAACAACCCTTAATGGACGCTTTCTTTGTGGGCGACTCTCTATCTGGAAGGTGGTCAAAGAGAGAGAACAAATTGGTTTTTGGATACAACTAAAAATAATGATCTCAACTAAAAAAATTACCTTTGTCAAGTTAATGTCCCTCGAAGCAAACACCGCTAGTGCTTTGAACAGCATGCCAGGACCTTCTTCGAGAGTGAAAACAATGCTTGTCTAAGATGGGGAAACGTCATGACTCGGTAACAAATGTTTATAGAAAAATTTCTGTTGATATGTCAACGGAAAGTACATAGCACTGGGAGACAGATAGTAATACCTTATGGGGCCTGTCAGTTCCAGGAATTATAGGTTCTCTTGCAAGTATCAAAAAGCGGGTAATATTATCATCATCATCCTGACATGTGTAAGTGAAGAAAATTAGGCTACATTTTGATTTCGCAAAACTGAAAATCAAAACAACAAAAGTATGGGCATTCAAGACAATCTTGTACATGCTAACATATTTATAGGCATAATCAATCGGAACTCCTCTGAGACTAGATCCCAAACACATCAGTCATATTTGCACAGCATATTTGGTGGCTTTAGAAGCATAAACCAGAGTGCATGTATTGAATCTCAAAGCATGTTTTCCAACATTGTAAAATTAATCATTAGGATTTTCTGAGAATGTCAATGAGTGAGCATCTTTAGAGGTTGTGGCTTAACAAATATGATGACTAGCACATATTTACAATTGGCATTCTCCACGAGAGAGATCTTTTCAGCTAATTCCACATCCAGCAGCAACCCCATTAACATGAACAAGAGCACATAAGTGACAAGATTAGAATCTAATCAGATGTTGCCTCAGATAGCTTGAACATCTAGGTCCTAGCAAATTTAGCTGGTAAAGCCAGTTGGCATGATAGCAACCTGGGATAGAATCCCACACTCAGACTAGGGAGGGGGGGGGGGGGTGTGGGGGGGTGTGCGCTAAACAAAATGCCAATGGACCAACTGGTACAAAAGAGAGCAACAATAACATCTTTTACTTCGCTTTGCAGATTATTGCATCTGTGGAGACAAGATTACATATGTTTGGCTGTTATTGTCAATAAATGACCAAGCAGGTCAGGTTAATAAATCAGCACTCAGTAGATGCATGTGATAACAATTTAAGTTTTCAGTACGAGGAATGTATTTAATTTGAAAATTCATGTGATAAACAGTCATGGGAAACTTAAAGGAGAAGTCTTGCCTGGATTTTTTCCAACAGAATGTTAAGGCCATAAATGTCTGCTGCACGATCACTAGCGATCACACCAGAATCTCTTTCACCACTTGCCGCAACCATCTGTCCCCAAACATTTTTAGATTTAGTACATAGACAGTCTATAGCATGATTCAAGCTTGGTAAAAACAAGATCGAAAAGATCTGAAAATTACCTGAGCAGCACCTGCAGTATCATCAGTACTAACTCTGACAACACCTAATTTGGTCAATATCATGTCACATTGATCAAGTGCCTACAAGTTAGAATATTTTTTAATAGAGCATCATATAAGTTTTTGAATTTAGCCAAAAAGTCCAAGCATAACCAGTCGGCCTCATATGAAGTTTAGAGATAGCATGCTTGAAATGTTGGAAGCAAAAGTTCAGAAATTAATTAGATCACGCTGTCAGGACCCTACTTTGGCTGGATTAGCACTAGTTAATAGGTGCTGTACAAGTTTAGATACAATCACCTTAATGGAATCAGTTTCAAAGTTTTCAATAATAAATGAAATTTCACAAGCACTTTGACCACATATTGATGGATCTCATGGTGTACATCAGTAAATGTTTTCTAAAACAAACCAAAGTTACCAAAAAACACTCATTGGAGGGCATCTCCCAATCTAAATCAAACTACCAATAAATTCCAGCATACAAATTTTGGCTTTGAAATCATTTAGTATCACTTAGTTTATCAATAAAAGAAAAACAGTGATCCCAACAATTATTAGTTAAAATAGTAAAGGGGAAAAAAATGGTAATGACATAACATTTGCAGAAAAATCAAAAAATATTTGGTAATCTGATGCACTCCTCAAGGCAAATCATGTTATTGCATTCCATAGAGCAAACATTCTGAAGAAGATTACCATGATTTACTGTCTCATACAAGCAGCACACACCATTTTCAGAAAATTAATCAGGAAACTGGGTGTTTAGCTCCCTCATCTAACTTTCATATGGGATCTATTTGTAAAAACAATATGCTGACCCCATTAAAATGTAAGAGAGGGGAGTAGTATTCAGAGTTCTAACGGTCTTGTGTTAGATAATTTTTCCCATTCCAGAATTCATTCCATACCACAATCTTCAGTGTTTTGTGACTTTGAAACAATAACAAAAAAAAAAGAAAGATAACAGATTAAAATGTAAGAAATAAAACAACTAACCTGGGGGTGGCTCAAAACACGTTTCAATTCATCCTTCTGTACACCAGGCAATCCCAAAAGGCAATGGTTAACTATCATCTGCACCTCCCCTACTATATGCAGCCTATGGCGAAGGAGTAAATCATAATTGCGGTGGATGCTGCCACCCACTGAACTCTCAATGGGGAGGACTGCTTTATCCACTAGCCAGAGTTCAACTGCCTGCTCAATTGAGTAGAGAAGAATATCGGTGACAAGCTGACAATCATTTGTAGATTAGTTCAGCAAGAAAAGTGATACACAGGAATTATTTGAACCTTGAAAGCAGCTTCAAACTCTTCACACGGGACAGTTTCACACTTTGGATATGCTTTGAGCGCAGCAACCTCACCGTAGGCACCTGGCATCCCCTAAAATGGGCACCAAAGCCAGCTTAAGAATAGCATAAAAGACATAGATGTTTGAGTGAAGAATATTCAAGTTCTTACCTGATATGCAACCCGTACTTTTGCACCATTTCCAGGAGAAGAAAAAAGACCTGTAGCAGATAACGGTTCTGCAACACAGAGCAAAAATGCAAAACAGATCAACCAACAATTGTTAGAGTTTAGGAAATCACCACCAGCTTAATGAATTTTCTCTGTCATTATTGTACTGGCACAGTGGATTATTATCGCTTGGTCGACCTTAATAGGCAACATGGTAATTATCTGCCATGTGGTTGAAGCTTACAAATCAGAACAAGATCTATCACAAACCTCCAAAAGATCTAACATGCCCAGAGTACTGGACAAACTGATACAAATATGGAAACCACTGACTTCACATTAATGATTGAAAAGAAATAATATTAGGCTACTAAAAAGATCGATCATCAGACCAATTATGCATGCAGAACATGACAATTGACCCAAGAAATGCTCAAATGCATCCACTCGACGAGCATCCCTAACAAGGTTAGCGCCTTCTATAGAAGTTAAAAATTCTCAGTAGAAACTTCTTCCAATATAAACCTAGAAATGCCTGAATGCATGTACACTACAAGCATCAACTTTATCGCATCTTATATGGCATTTCAAAATTCTCAACAAAATCTTCTTCTAATATAAGCCTAGAAATGCCAGAATGCCTGCACTCTACACGCATCCAACACCATCAGCATCTTATATAGCATTTCAAGATTCTAAATAAATCTTCTTACCATGAATTGGTCAAACACACAAAATCATTGTAATAGCTTCAAATCATTAGTTATCCTCCAAATATATTTAGAAACACAACATTGATTCCATCAGCTAAAAAAGATAATTCATCCATAATCTCATCTATAGCCACAATAGCATTTGCTAAAAACTACAGAACAAAACAGAAAATCAATCTGCGTTGCCAGCCAATTGATTATATTTTGGTTTTCAAGTTCAAACCAAATTGATTGTTAAACTAGAGATATATATTAATTAGTAATCCACCAGGGAAGCAAGGTATTAGTTTATACTAAAGCAGGCTGTTTTGCAATCCAAGTGCACAAAAAGCTAACAAACATAAAACATAAAACATCAGTTCACTATATAACAATCGAATAGGAATAAAAAGGGCTTAACTACAAAGAAAAATAGTGATTGAACATGCAATAACTCACTAGGAAGAAGGTTCAAATCCTTGTGCAACCCCCTGGACTGAGTGTTCTGAACCTGATCAATTGCCTCAGAAGTCTCCACCTGAGGAATTAAAGGCTTCTCATCTTCAACAGGAGTGATAGCTCTTTGCGCCAAAAGACTAAAACAACAACATTCCCATCTAGGGAGCCTCTCAAGATCCCAATTGCACCTCAAATCCACACATCTCCTTAACCCCAAATCTGACACACCTACATTAGAATGAGGCCTTAAAGGGCTAAACCATATGTGAGAAGCAGCCATTAAAAAGTGAAAAGAACTGCAAATTTCACAATGCAAATGCAAACCAAAAAAAAAAAAACCATACAAAACAAAACAACCCCTCCAACAAGGTTATTAAGAGAACATAAGAGAAGGGTTGTTGGTGATGGGGTTGTTGGAGGTGTGTTTTGGTGAAATCTATCTCCTACAACATTGTCAATGAAACTCAACTCTATGGACCCCACTAACCCAAGAAACAATATAAGCAAAACCCATAATTCAATGGTCTTTAAAACCAAAAAAGACGTAATCTTTTTCACTCGTTTTTGTCTTATAAATATAGTATGACACAGAATTGGTCTCTTTAAGGGATATTTAGTGAGGTAGGTGAGCCAGAAAGCTGGCTACACGGTTTCTCAGATTCTATAGAGACAAACAAATAATAAAAAAAAATAGGCACTAAACGAGACAGCTTTGAATGAGAAATTTTGAGTTAAATGTGTTTACCTGGCTTTCTCTACCTTCAGTTATATTTGTATACTGTGATGTGCATTTACAAAGACTTAACCTTCTACAGGTATTAACAAAGAAGATGAAGAGAGAGCCGTCGTTTTATTTTGTGGGGCAGGCCTTATTTTTGTCCCTATAGATTCATCAATGTTTCACTTTTCTCCCTATATTTTAAATATTACCTGTGTAGTTTTCAAGAGATCAATAATACCCCTAATCATTAAATAGCTTTTTTTTTTAATTTAATTTTTGAGTATTCTTAGTATTTTTACGAAATATCCGATTTGAGAGGAAAGAATGAGAGCAAACAAGTAAAACTATTAGAATAATATGAAGAAACGTGAGTAGTTGATAGTTTGTTTAAGGGTTTTAATTAAAACTTTCGAGATTAGAGGATTGAGATTGGAAAAAATAAAACTATTATTGTAGGAGTGGAATATTGATAAGAGTATAAGGTTAAAAAAAAACAATAGATTACCTTCTTTTCCTTCAATATTTACTATCATTTTAAGTATTGTAGATATTTTAAGCCGTAATAATTAATTTTTTATAATTATAAATCAAAGTTACTAAATACAGTCAAACTCAACTCATGACTGCTTCAAAATAAAAATGATTTGCGAGGTGAAGTCCTAATTAGCCCTCTAGCAGATAGGTAATTCTAGATTCGTGAGGTGCTATCTTGTGTCATGGTATTAATTTGCTGTTCAATGTATAAATTTCTTTGAAAAGTAATTTTCTGAGAATATTCTGTACATTTAACTTTACTTAAAAACATATCTTATTAATTGATTCATCCATATCACTGTGGAAATGGGACAAATTGTTTTCTTTTTCTTAAAAAAATAATTTATGTTCATCATAGAGGCTTCATATAATAAAATTATCATGATTTTGTCAGATGGGATATCATGTTATTATCGACAGTTAAAATAGGAGAGTGCATCTCAAGTTAATTTTTTTATATATAAAATAAAGTTACCAACCACAGACATTTTGTCAAAGTTCAAAAGTTTTTCTTTTCTCTTTGTCAATCTGATGTTAAACCCCTCTAAATAATATTTTATTGAAAGCAGTATCTCAGATCAAAACTCTTGACCCTTTATATATATATGATTGATGAATTTTCTCCTTCTAGATGGCATGGTGAAGCTTCAACACATGAAGATTATGGGTTTGTTGTCACTGTTAATCCTCACCTGGCAGCAGGGCTGCACGGCCTGCAATAATCATACATTTCTGCAAACCTAAATGGCGAGGTTTGACTTCATGGAGAACAATCTCCCAAGTATGATGAGAAGGCAAGAAGACAAATGGATGACAGGGTAAACAAGGACGTTACTCATCTTCTTTACTCTCCACTGAGGTGGCTTCTTCTCCATTGAAACCCTGCTGCAGTCACTGGATTGGTGGAATGTTTGGGAAGTTGGTGAAAGATGGCCAGCTGACAATAACCAGTCAGCTAACTATAACAGAGTCGATAAAATAAATCAATAAATTATAATTATAATAGAGTGTTGGGAATGCGATTTCAAAAAACAATATGTGCTGTCTTAGGTAAAATAAATAAATGAATCTTAGTAATTGGTATTTGATTATTCAAAAATTTATAATAAACACCCAGTATTTTAATCATCATGATTCTTATCTGTAATCTAAGACTAACATACAAATATGTAATATCATGTAAACATCCTCCTATAACACCCACAAGTCAATGCTGAATTTAATGTTTTGACAACAACAAGGGAGAGCCGCTTTGAAGTTGTCGAATGGTACATTTGCAACTACTATAATTAAGGTTTATATAACAAGCTGATCAACTCCAATCTTTTTAGGATTTATTCTAAATTAAATATAATAAAAGTTAATTTAGTTAATTTTGATATACTCAGTCAAAATCTAATTTGATTTAAAAAAATTAAAATAATATTGTTTTGGATTGATCCGGTAATAAAACTTAGCTTTGTATATAATATGATATATATATATATATATATATATATAATATGGTGACAAAATTATAGTAAGTCAATTAGATTACTTTAATTATATCGAACCCTATATAGCATTTTTAAATCATTGGATTATTTACTGGTTTACAGGAAAAAGCTAAAACTAATCCTGGCAGCAACAACTGGGTTTTAATGAGGAAGAAAAACTCACCCTGCTTTTTCAGATCACATATTCCAGTTTCGTTATTTATTTTAAAAAACATGGGAAATATATGAAATATTTATTCTTGAAAATATTTTAAACTTGATTTAAATATTTATACGGTGGTGGTGATTTTTTAAAATACGTATGAGAGGTAGAGATAGAATGAAGATAAAAGACGCTTTGGAAGTTTAACCTTTCTTTCTAGACATGTGCCTTTATATTTTTTCTGAAACTTGCTCATCAATCTATAATATTTACTATTTTATAATTGTTTTAATTTAATTTTTAATACAATGATTTCCTTTACATTCATGCACTCACTCACTACAATAATATTTTTCAAGCTTAATGACTTTCATATATTTTTGCCTCCTTTATCTATAAATCCTAAATTTGCTATCTTTTATGAGTATTTAAGATGTAATACTTTTTAACATTTATAATATATGTATATTCATACTCTCTTTTTTTAATGCACGACTCGTATACATGTAATTTTATGTACATGTAATGTAGCAAAAACCCAAATCTTAAATGATCTACAATACACACACACCCTCCCTCCCACAGATTCTCCTGTGGATAGACCAGTAGACGAATCATGTTGTGGGATGATTGGCAAATAGGGTAAAAAATGATACAAATTTGATACAATCAAAGGAATTATCTAGATGACTGACTAATCGTAGTTGAATATCGATCTCCAAGCTAATTTTATTATTTAGGATGTTGCATAAGTGCTACACCTAACTAAATCTTAGTTTCTTGAGGAGGTAGGTGTTGAAAAGTTTATGGTAAAAAGTAGAAAAGTTTAGAACAGTTTCTCCAGGGAGAGTCATAGGAGGACCTCTTGCTAAGACGAAGAACGTAGAGACTGATGATTACAAGCTAGCTTTTCAACGTAGATTTCCAAAGATGGAAGTGACGCCCTTTTACCAGTTACGTTCATTGCATCTGTGGAGAGGACAATTTAGAGTATCATTTTCCTCTTCTCACATTGTGAGCTTCAAGGGATGTCTTGCACCTAATCTCTCTTCAGCTTAGGTAATTGATTGTCTATTATTTACTTAATCGTGACTTCTCTTGTTCTGTGCATGGCCGTGGGTGATTGTGGAGGTCGAGAGTCTCGTATTGGCTAAGTAATGTGCATGTGTTGATAGCATCATCGTGGTTTTGTTGAGTTTGTTCTCCTGGGTAAAAAGAATCTTCAAGTTGGCAGCATCCCCACTCCCCATGGTAATCCACCAACCCAATCACGGGTTTTGACTAGATTTTAAATTAAATTTTATGGTGATTGATGATTTACTCAGCCAAACAAACCTAATTAATTTGGTTAAAATCCAATTAAAATATGATTTGATTTAAAATAATAATTTAAAAAGACAATATCATTTTAACTTTCTAATAATTAAAAATATGGTAAAAAAACATTATTTTGAATTGATTCAAACTAATCTATGATTTAACTCTTAAATTGAGTCATGAATCAAGTTGGATTTAATAACTTTGATTTATTAATAATATTAATCTACCCACTATTTATTATATATTTGATATTGTGATAGTTTTTAAAATTATAATTTAAAAATATATGTTTAAAAAAGCTACAAATTGTAGTTTTATCTTAACTAATATTTTAAAAGGAGTTTTCAACGAGATCATGTAAACTATAATATATATTAATTAATAGTTTTTAAAACTATAATTATGATACTACATGGTTTCAACCATGTAATTATGATAGTACATAGTTTCAACCACATCACAGTATGCTCTGAGCCGACCCTTAATATGGTGTGAGCTATTGAAGGCCAAAAGTCTCACGCAACTACAGAAATTGTGTGTTGTTTACATGAGTAATCATGTTTTGGCAAAATTTTACAGGAAAAGAATTCACTTTTTCTTCATGAAGTGTATTTTCTTTAGTTGGAGTGCCAATAATATATCATAGCATCTCTCTAATAAAAGACTAAATAGATAAGAATTGTGAAGATTTAAAGAAGGAAAACAAAAAAAAAATCACCAGTAAAATTGAACTGTATAAAATTAACTTGTATGTATAAACTACAAGTATCTTGTTTATCTATGGAGTTTGTTGCGTTTCAAGTTTTTTTTTTAAAAAAAAACATTATTTTTTTTTTATGTTTTTTGGTATTTGAAATATAGTTTTGCTCGTGTAAACAAACAGCCTGAAGTCAATTATTATGTGGCAAGAGCTTTAGTCCAACCCTAAAATTACAAATAAGAAACATGAAATTTCCTGCTAAAAGTATTAAATAACAGCTTAAATTCAACAGATAAGTACATGTTAAATGAATATTGGTTTTATGTGCCCTAGCTAGATCATAAGCGAGGAAAATCTAGCTCCAACAGGAAATTATGTCATAGGAATTGGATGACCTTTTTTAGCCTTGCTCTTCTCCAAGGACTTGTCCTCTTTGTCGAATCTGCTTTCAGCACTTCCTTCTCCTTCAAATGCAATCCTGCTAGAATCCGAGAAGCAACTAAAGAAACCAAATAACAAAGACATTGATAAGTTGCTGGATGTCAAGCTCTCAAACTTTGTATAGATTGAATTTTTTTTATTTATATAAATATTCAGGTCAGTTTACATGCACTACAATTAATCTTATAACCCATTGAATATTTTATAAATCAAATAAATATATAAGATATCGCGGGGATGATAAGTATATATAATAAAATTCAAACTCGAATACAAAAAAAAAAAAACAACAAGTATCTCTCATCGTCTAAAACCTTAAATGCAGATTGAATTCTTTATTGCAAGGGTGTGTGTGTAGCATTTCTTCATTTATATACATGCTAGAATTCTTGGCAAGTAATTGTCCTAATTTATGTGGCAGTTGCTAGATATTTATAGAAGAGAAGGCATTAGACAGAAGTATTATTAAACTTGCCCTCAACGCGGAGTTAAACTTAAAATCTGGTTTAGTTTGTTTTTTAAAAAAATCATGTGAGAATTAATCTAGTTAAACCTAATTAAAATCTAGCTTTACTTTTCAAAAAAAAAAAACTCTTAAAACAACAATGTTATTTAAATTAATCCAAATTAACTAATCTAATTTGTAACCCAGCTTTCAAGTTGGATCATGAACTTATCTGATTTTAATAATTTAGCTTTTAAGTTGGATTATCAATCAAGTCTGATTTCATCATTAGTTATTTTCTTGAACCCATGTGTTAAATTATATGTTGGGTTAAGAGGTGACAAGGAAAGAAATATTTCATATTTGGCAGTGTATTGCCCTAGCTATGGTCCATTCGAGTGTGGTCGAAATTTCATTTTCACATGGTTTCCATGAGGATCAAGATACTTTGCATGAAAAATTGACAATATTAACTCATTGTGTCAAGAATTTCGTTTCCATGGTTTTGGATTGATCTCTACAAGGGCCAGAGATAATTGTTTGTCTTTGTGCTCATTACAAGGCCCATTTTTTATGCTGAATGTTAGGACTCCAAATATATTTTTGGACCTAAACAAAACACCCGTAGGCTCTAAAAAATAATTAAAGGGCCTAATCTGATGCCTTGAGAAAACATATAAAATTTCTTGTGTTCATTAAAGAAAAAATGTCTTGCTTTTTATTTCAATATTTTGTTAAAAAAAAACTTTTCTTCTAACGAACGGCCTGGATTTTCAAGCCTTGTAAATTAAGAATAAAATAAAAGATACCTTCTAATTATTTCTTGTAAATTGAATGCTAGTTAAATCCTTACGTATCTAGTGAGATTTTCTAACACTCTGTGATCTATAAAAGGGCAAGTGGTCTTATAATTCTAGCTAGGAAATAAATTGAATTCATAATGGTTTTGATTTGCTTGAAAAACCCTTTTCTTTTGCTCATCCTTGTGTTGAATTTGTTGCTGATAGCTTTCTTGAGGAGAAAATGGATCCTCCCATGGAGGCTTACAGACGAAAAAAATCAAGGGAGCTCTTTACTTGGATGGGCTGAGATTGCTTTTGGGGTGTTTTCTTCTACATTGAAGCCCGTCTCTTTTGCTCATGTTCTTGTTAAATAAGATTTGATAATATTAATAATACACTTAAGTATACACATCATAAATGGTTTCTTATATATTTGGGATATGCCATTGCACATATATATTTTTTATGATAATTTCTAATATTACATTTATGAAATAGCTACACACTCTTAAGGATACTCTAGTTCATTTAGACAGTATAGATAGTAAACTATATAAAGGGTCTAAAGCTATCCAATTTCATTATGCTTTTATTCTCGTAAATACAAGAAAATAAATAAATCCAAATATTGGAGGAAAGATGTATTGTTACTGAAAACCTTTTTATTTACTCTTACAAACTCTTTTTGACAAATATTTTGGAAAGGATTGATTTTATATTAACTGATAGACATATGTATCCAAGTGGACTTTACAGGCTCCCAGGCCCCTTCCCGCCCTGGGGCAGCTCCCCCTGCAGAGACCTGGCCGAAGCTAGCCACACCACCTAGCTATTTTGTAATTGTGGCTTGCAGGGACATCGAGGCTCTCCAAATTGGCAATTTCTTTTTCTTTTTTTTTTAACAATGAATATAAAGGCCAGGTTACACACACCTTGACTATAGTTTTGGTACCAATTTTGTATCGTATGTGTTGAATTACATCTCTCATGATGCTAAATTAGCGATTTTGTATCATATATGTGTTGGTCCTAATGCCTGAAGGGAATGGCAAATCTCCAAGATGCAACATTGACGTAGGTTGCTGGGAATACACAGCGTTAATCGACGACTCAAATCTCATCATCATTGCAGGCCATCTCACCTAGAAACTCAGGAAAAAATAGTTAAGAGCTGTGTGTGTGGGGCATGTAAGGAAGTGAAATCCTTCATGGTTTGGTCTTGGTTGATGCAGACATGTTTCACTCTTGTTGATTGCTTAATGTCAGCACAAAGGAAATGCTTAGAGACTGCTCTTTTTTCACTTAACCCCATCAGTCATTTTAGACTTGCGTCCTCCAGATTTGATTAAGATCTTGTTAGCTGTCCACTGTTTTAAGCTTTAGTTTATTAAGGAATTGTGCACTTACTGTTCTAATCTGAAGATTAGTCAACTTGATTAGTAGCAAGGTCACCATCCACAGAATGACACCTCATCGTCCACTCTGTTTTTGCTGCCATTGTCTACAGAATTCAACCACATTTCCTTGGTAACATGCTCTTGCTCAATAAAGATTGGACAAGGTAGAGACAACATCAACATAATTTTCAAATCCTGTTCCAGTCACTTTTTCCCTTCATTATAATCTCAGTTACTTGTGAGCAAAAGCTTGAGCAAAATCATTATGTTCTATACTGATTAAAGCAATAAGCTTGCCTTCTTCAAATCAAAACAAATTAATGTTGCATTCATACTGCATTATTATCATATACGTAAACAATTTTATAAGACAAGATTCGAGGGTTAATTTAGCTCAAGACTTGAGTTGTAGATGTAGTAGTTAACTTAGAACAATATATATTTGTTCTTTAAAAAAACCATGTAGTAGTTAACTTGGATCAATATATATTTTTTCTTTTAAAAAAACCATTAACGGGACCGAGTCAAACCCTAAATCTCGATAAATCCATCCTGCCAGGGCCCTCTTATAACCATGCTTATAAACATGGGATTGTCTTCGCATTTGTACCACATTAATTTACTAGAAAATCAATGAAGAGTTTGTTGTTTCTGATCTCTAATAATTAACGGCCAGCTCCTGTCATTTCTGAACAAGCTCAACATGCCCCATTATTTTTCTTGAGAGGAAAGGATCAAGGAGCAATTGCTTTCACATTTACAGCTATCAATGATTGTGATGATTTCTAATAATGGAAGAATGTCTGTTCCTCTCATTTCCAGTCTTCATCGAGGAATTTCCAGCTCCCAAGTGGATGTCAAGGATCTGGCTTCCCAATGAACAAAACCAGACGCCAAAAAAAAAAAAATTCAAAGCCAACCAGCATCTTCTCCACCTTAGCTCAAGAACATAAAAGAACGAAAAAGCAATTGATGGTGAAACCAGCATGATCTAATTCACTAAATGAAGCAATAAAATTTTCTAAAAAAATCTAGGCATTAGTTTACCTTCTAATCACTGTGTTGTCAGACCCATCATTGACCACACAAATCAAGGGCTCAATATGATTCCATTTATATTTGCAAGCTCAAATTACATGAATGCAGTTAATTAATCATCACCAACCATCTACTTTCTTATCTTTGCCCTAAATGAATTTCCTCATTGTGTCTTCTGCTCATTCGTTACTTAGATTTCCTGACAGACTTGGATTTCTTCATTTTGCTAGACTTGTCATCAACACTTGTCCATGTATATCCACTTGGTATAGCAAAAGGGTCAGCTTGCTGCTGCAGCCGCCCCACTGAAGAACCATGTCGGTGGTGGTGCTTGCTCGCAGACTGGCTGCTGTTTCGCCGCAACCATGAGGTCGAAGTTGAAGACGAAGACAACGGTAATGATGAATAAAGTGTGTCTGATTTTTTATCATCATCTGATATTCCTGCTCTACTTCCTACAAGACCACCAAAATGTCTTGGACTTGAAAGTGGAGTGTAGAATTGTTCAGTTGGTGGTAACTCGACAAATTTAGTGAATGTTATCACCACCCTCACTGTCGGGACCACCGGGATCGCCACCTGCATCCACCAAAACACACCACCACCACCGCTACCGTTAACAAATATATATACCAGATCAAATAAATAAAAACCCCATCATGCATGTGAAAAGTAAAATCACTCGGCCCCTCTCTCAAGCACAAGATATTGCCACTTTAGCATCTGATCAATCCCAGATGACGTGGCAGAATCGGGGCGATACTATTGTTTTCTAGTCAAGAAAAGAAACAGACAAACATGGGACCCATAGGGCTTAAGCTCCATACCCTGCTTACAAGAGAAGGAAAACCTCGGATCTTTAGGGTCCCACCCACCATCACCGTCGATTAAAAAAAAAACCAATCACAACATCCCACGTCACATCACCGACCGCTAAAAAGCCCCAACCCCACCTCACAAAAGTTCCCTCCTCTGCTACTAATCACAGACAAGAGAGACTCCTTTTCTTTTCCTTAGCTTACGCCAAGAGCACAATGGGCCGCGCAGAATTCCTCAACCCCGGGGTCCCGCATATCCCCATACTTATAGATTAAACGACAACTAAGTCATATCCAAAACCATCAAAACGACAGCGGCACCAAAATTTATTTATCAGAGACACTTAATTACCACAGTAATCCTTTTCCAAGTTCATTAAAGGTCAAAAACAAAAAACAAAAAGGCCCCACAAAACCACTTGAAACGACAGAATTCAATAGTCAAACAAAACTCAAAACGACACCCAAAACACTAATCCCAAAATCCGCTATTGACTAATTAATGTAATTAATTTACCTTAACCGGAAAAGTTCCCGCCGGGAATTTAGTGGTGAGCAATTCACGCATTCTCCTCACAGCTTTGACTTTATTCGCTAAGATATCAAGTAACGGCAATAGCTCCTCAATCTTTAGCGGAAATTGTTCCGTTAACCAAACTGACGGCTTCAAACTCCTCACATACTCTTTCTCCTTCACTTTTTCGGGCACCGCCACCACCCTCCTCCTCTCCGCCACCGTAGAGGACGGATAAATATCCACACTTTTCCTCCCTACACTCACAAACTCCCTCTCCTCCCTCACAAAACTGCTATGCCTCCTTTTACTCTCATTTCCGTTATTAAATTCAAAATTAAGGAAGCTAGGATTTTCAGCCACTAAAAAGCCGTCACCATCTTCATCAAGCTCTAACGGCAAAACTTGCTCGCTTCCTGCGACGTCGTTTTCGCTTACTTTACGAGATCGAAAGCTGAAAACGACGTTGTTTAATTCGTAAACTTTAGCTTTCCATTCGCCAACAGATTCTGTTTTCTCTTGTCGTCGCCAATTCGTTCGGCTTATTAATTCGGCTTTAGTGACATCCATCCCGGGACGGTAAACGCTCGTTTGGGAACAGAATCCGGCGATATCAGACTCGCTCATCGGAGATCCCGCTGATTCGAATGCATCGAAGATTTTACGTTCATCATGGTTAAGAACTAAGAGAGAACCGGGAGGAATGGAGTGAGTTTGTTCACCGTCGCCGAGGAAGAGGAAGCTTTGATCGGCGCGCTGGATTTTCAAGCCGTCGAAGCCGGCTAAGGTAGTATCGGCTCGGAGATTAGCGTCACGTTTCCAGATCTTGTACGTGTCCGATGGTGCGAGTTTGTTTACAAAAGGAATGACTGAGCTTTCAAAGTGGAAGGAAATTTCCATGTAGAAGTCGCGCATTCGGCGAAGGACGGCAGTGAGACGAGGCAAGCGGCGTCGCCACTTGGACCAGGCGGAGCGGTGGTGGAGACGGAGAAGAATGAGAGCGATTTCCGAGTACCGGCGACATAATGCCTCCTGGAGGGGGTTCCAACCAGCGGAGTTCTGTAACGACACGTCAGCTCCAGCAGCTGCAAGGGCTTTGGCGGCGAAGAGGTCGTTTAAGCGGACAGCAAGGTGGAGAGGCGTTTCACGGTAAGGGACATCACGGCGGTCGACGAGAGAGGATATTTTGTCGACAAGTTGTTCTTGACTCAGCGAGTCAGACTCCGTGTGGATTTTGGTGGGATCGGTGAGTCTGGGGAGAGTGGAGAGGAGGCGTGTGAGGGTTGTGTGGTCCCCCAGCACGACGGCGTAGTGGACTGGACTGTGAGAGTAGGATTCTGGTTTTATTGAAGGAGACGGTGTCGTTGATGCTGAAGAAGACGACGTTGAGGTGGATTTGGACATTGCTTAGCTTAGTTTAGTTTTGGTCTTGTCCGAGAGAGAAAAAAATTAAGAGAGTTAGGGAGGGGACAGGCAATGATTTTGAAGAGGGATGGAAGGAGACACTTATGCTTGTTTTGTGTCTTTTTTCTTACTGAATGATATGAGAAAAGGAAAGGGTATAATTGTCTTAAAAAAAATTAAGAGAAAAGTATTTATCACAAATATATCAATTTTATTGCTATGAAAATAAAATACAAATTAAATTCAAGAATTTAGGTATATTAAGATGTTATTCTAAATCATGGTCATGAGAAATTAGATACATTTTTAATATTATTTATAATTATTAAATATTTAAAATATATTAATATTAAAATCATAAATACTAAATCTAGTTTGTTTCCGTGATCAATCTAATAAATTATTAATTTAAAATTTATTTTAATTTAATTTTAAATCTAACATGTTAAACTACATTAACTTGAATTAATTAAAATTTAATTTTATTTAAAAAATTATATTAAAATAATATAATTTTAATTTAAAAAATTAAAGTGATTTTGGTTTAATAACTTTAGGTGAGATAATGACATTCATAAAATATAAAATCTATGATCAAGATTGCATGATATATATTGATATTTAATATGAATGATTTAATTTAAAAAAATATTATTCAATAATTAGAAAAAGAAAAATTGTATGATGGAGATTAAATTTTATTTTTGATGGATCTCAAAAGAGTTTAAAAGAGCTTGTAATTTGTTTTTAATTCAATATTCTTGAAATTCCATTTTTCAACTTCAAATGGTAAGGTTTAAGCATGTGTTGTATAGGTGCATGGCTGCTTTGGTCATCCAACATATATAATTTAATATTTTTATTATATTTTATTTTATTTTCCTTCCCGATGATCTTATATAACGAATATATGTGATCTGATGATGGCTTGGGATTGGATAGAATTGTCTTTTAGAATGTTTTTTATTATTATTATGTTTTATGGGAGACTGTGTAAAAGAGAAGAGGGGAGATGGAGAGATACGCGCAATCTTGTCTTGGCTCGGCTTTTCTTGATTCTCTCTTGCCTGGCAGGAGACAGAGAGAGCAGCAGCAGGAACTCGTGGATGTTTTCTTTACTTGTCAGTGATCCTATCGACTCTCTTTTGCCTTTGGTTTTTCATGTCTTTTTTATTTTATTTTATTTTTTTCCAGTGTGGGGGTGATGATTTTTGACCCAATGATTGAGCATGGTTGTCAGGATTTGTTGAGAAGAAATTAAGAATATAGATTATTGGATTAATTTATTAAATAATTTTTTTTTATTTTTAGATTTCTTTTGGTGTTCTTGCAACGGGTTTGGACGAGTTAATTAAATTTTATTATATCCATATATTGTTTGGGTTAATTAAAAACTTAACCTACAGAAGTCATGATCTAATGGTAAAAGATGTTTTGATTTTTAAACAGAACATGAAATTGTTTGTAAGGAAAATGGAACTGTCTGGTTTTTTTTTTTTTAAAAAAAAAGAGCCTTTATGTGGCCAAGTTTTGTGTACTAAATCATGTATTGGGACAATGCGATGTAATTTACTAAATACTAACACAAAGTTCTTGCAGCATGGTATAAAGCATCTAGACATTTAAAATTGTGAAAAATCCAATTCATAATTTAAAAAAAAATTATATTAAACATTACTGAAACTATTGTTTCATTTGAACTGTACGTAGTAATAGATTCTATTAACATATGAAGATGAAGAACAATGTAAATGATGAGTACATGATCTGACTTTTTGTATTTCATAAAGACATAGAGGAGCTGATGATTCAATCAAAATTTATATTAACCTGTTATCTAATTAATTCAATTAATTTATTTTTTAAATAAATATTTACTTAATCTAATCTATCAAATTCTTGACTTGAATCTTATAGCAAATTATCTCTAAATCTAATTTAATAATTATAGATAACATAATTGTATTTCATAAAAAAATAAAAAAAGTTGAATCTACATACTCCAATCAAAATTTAAATTAACTTGTGATTCAATTAATTTAATTAATTAATTTTTTAAAAGACGATCTGATGGATTCTTGACTTGAGTCTTATATCAATTTATCTTTAAATTAAATTTAATAATTATGAATAACATGATTATATTTCATGAAAAAAAATATAAAAAAAGTTGAACGTGCATGATGCAATCAAAACTTAGGTTAATTCGTTATTCCAATAATTAAATTAATTGATTTTTTAAAAGAAATATTTACTCAAGCTAATTTAGTGATTCTTGACTTAAATCCTACGCTAAGTTATCTGTCAATTGAATTTAGATTAACTAGGGATTCAATTAATTTAATTAATTGATTTAAAAAAAATATTTACTCAAGCTAATCTATCGATTCTTGACTTGAGTCCTGTAGCAAGTTATTTCTAAATCTAATTTAATAATTATGAATAACATTCATTCATCAACTTTATTTTTAAATAAATAGATGGATAATTGAGTTAACTTAGAATTTTATCATATTTTTTTATATTCAATATTAATTAATATTATTTAATTAAAATCACACACAGAACTTGGTATCTACACAAGTAACAGTAGCAGTGCTAATAAACAATAATGAGATCGGTAGCCTGGAATGTGAATGATGGGCAAGACAACAGTAAGAACACAATTAAGGGCAGCTAAAAGAGAAGGGATGAGGAGGTGTCCCTTTGTAAGTGGGCATCTCGTACTTAATCAAATTGACTAATCTTGATTTAATGACTGTAATTGGACAATCTGTGTGTTAAACTAAAGCCAAAACTAGTGCTGGTCTTGGATTACGCTGGTCTGAAATGATTAGTAGGGTTAAGTGGAAAAAGAACAGTCTCAAAGCATTCCTTTGTCGTGACCACAAGCAACAAACGACAGGGAAACCTGTCTGCATTGACCTAGACCAAATCCTAACGTATTTCACTCCCTTTCATGCCATACAATGCAAAGGAAACCAGAGCCAGCTACAGGCCATTTTTTGGCTCAAGTTTCTTATTTCTTCTTGGGCCCTTCACGTTCCTTTCTTCGTACAATATGGTTGATTAATTTGGGATTCCATTTTTCTGTCATATCTTCATGGCTTGCAATTTGCTTTGACCTAATTATCCAAATAATGCCACCCCATTCCTCTTATAGTTTTGGCAGAATGGCCCACGATAACACATAGCTGCCAAATAATGTTGGACTTACCAGACCGCCGTTTATTACCATGGCGGCTAGGATTTGAGCGTGGATTTCCAGAATAACCTGTGTTTGGGTGGCGGTGAGGGTATGATTTGGAGGGAACATTGCGGGGCGCAGAATTGAACTGGAAGCCTCAATGCGTTTCAAGTAGCTTTCATGGCCAACCAGCATGTCATGTAGTTCTTCAAACGTAGGATTGTGGGCATCGCTAATGACGGATAAACAGTGGTGCTGTCCAGAGATAGCCCTGAAGGTCGTTACCGATGAGCAAGGACATCAATTGAGCACGACGCGAAGGAAAGTTGGAGGGTGTCAGTTCCAGGGGAACCGGAGAACCGGCAAGGTGAGTGTCGATGCTGCTATACAGAAGATTTCTCCGGGATGTTTTTTTGATAAGTAGATGTTCTATTTATAAGGACTGTACAAGATGTTGTTGATAAAAATTCAAATACAGGAGAACTACTCTGTTAACTTAAAAAGAAGATCCTAGGATATATAAGAAATTTACAGGAGATAGTTAAGATATTACCATTTTGATAAGAAATCTAATGGTTACAACCTTTTGATTTCCTTCGTATATCATACCTTAATTGACTGTTTTCCATATGAAGATATAGGTCATGGTGTTATCGAGTCAACTGTTGAATTACAAGATCATCAAGTGTTAATTATTTTTATTAAAATAATAATGTTTAGTTTTATTAATTAATTAAGTGTTGAACTTTCGAATTTGAATCAGGTTTGATTAAATTCCCAACAACTTAATTAAAAGGGTTTGACGAGTTAAATATTTTATCTAACTTAATTTGAAACTTAATACAAGTGAATCTTTGAATTTTGAAATTTCTAAATCACTTTATTCACTAGCCATGATTATTATATCTAAGGGATCCTTTTGTTCTAGAAAAAGTTTCTTGGTCCTAGCATTTTCCTCATATAGCATTTTCATCCCATGAAAAGTTCTAAACCACTTTACTCGCTGGATTTGTTAGCATCCATATATCCTTTAGTTTTGACAGAGTTTATATTTATATGCAATAATGGTATCACAGTATCACTGTTCAAATTGTGTTAATCTTTTTACTGAAATGATAAACATATCATGACATTACATTTTATTTTAGTACCCAAATCACATAAATCATAAACTTTTAGTATATCTCGATTTATTCAATTTTAAAATTTTTTCACACATTGCACAACCAAATTATAGAAACCCAGATTTGTAAATTGGATTTTATAAATTGTTCAATTCAAATATGATTTTCACACTAGTTAGTTGTCTTTATCATCCAAAATTTAAGGTAGAAAATGATAACGCCAAGCAACATTAATAATCATCATTTCCTTCAATGGAAGGTCCACTAGATTAAATAGTATCTAATATAAAATATTACCATAATAATCTAATTAATAGTATATGCCTTAAATATATTGTTTTAAATTATGGATTATCATAAAATTTAAGGTGATGGTTGAAGGACTCTAAATACTTATTTTAGAAATATATAATCCTTTTAAAAAAATGTATGTGATCTTTCTAGTGATATATGCATCAATATTAAAGGTACAGACTTGATCCTCTTAATATTATATGCATCATTTTCCAAGAGATAGACACAATCTTCAAAGAATGGATGTAATCTCCCTAATGTTATAGTGCTAACCAGATCCAGCCTTGAGTGGACTTGGCAATGTGTCAAGTTTAATCCCAAATGAGCTTAAGTCTATCATAACCTGCAATGAATGGAATACAAGTTACAATGTAATTCAAAATATCACAATGATAACTTTATACTCCAGCCCCTTTTAATCACACAATGACTCAACTTATGAGTTATAAATATACTATGAGACCTTTAGAATAACAGTTGACAATCTTTATTTTCTAATGCATATATATTTTGAAAGCATCTCTCTCTATAGTATTATGATGTTTTTTTCTTTCTAAAAAAAATGCTTATTTGAGTATCATAAAATCCTTACCTCCATAAAAAATTATAATATCAACTATATTGGCCTACCTAACATCAAATATAAGCTATCAACCACTTTAGCTAGGAGAATAGATAAAATTGCTAGAACCAATTGATTCATCGAATATCCAACTTAAAAGTCATGTTTCTAGGTTACTTGAATTTTTAAGACATCATCACTTTCTCAGTGTAACTTAGATATTGAGTTTAGAAAAAGAAAAGTTTTGGGTGAGTATCTCCCTTTCTCTCTCTCTCTCTCTCTATCTAATTGTTTTAAAGTTACTAGACTATGTATTATTTACAATTATATATATATATATATATATATATATATATCTTTAAAACAATTAAAACTATAATTTTGAGTATCAACTAAAAATGCGTTGGTAGTTTTTCACCTATTAGTAAGCTTTTTTTTTTCTTTGATAACCTTTTTATTGAATTTATTGTTAATCGACACTTTGGTGATGAAATGTCATATAATAATAAGACTCATTCTCATGGAGGCTTCTTAACAAATGAGATTAAAAGATTATTTGAGAAACATAAAGGTTGTGTTTGGTTACTGTTTTAGAATAAAAAAAATACAAAAGGAATATAATATTGAGGGGTGGAGTGGGAGACAAAAAAAAAGAGTCACATACAGTCTTAAAGTGAATTTCTATCATTTCAAAATAGAAAGAATAAAAGAACATATTTTCTTTGTCTCAACTATTTTCATCTCTTCTATTTTGAAACAACAATGAAATGATATAAAAAAATGATGAGCCAATTAAGTTTTAGTGTTGTTTGGGATTTGAGTTCTTAAAATTAAGATTGCATCTAAAACTACAACTTTGATGGTGTATTTTAAAAACCATGGTTTTCAAAACTCAATTCCAAATAAAACAAAACTTTACTTGATCTACCATCTCATTATTATTCTACACTTATTCCATTATTGACGAGCCTTTATAAGAATGAGTATTATCACCATATGATGGATATCCACAAGAAAATGATTAACGATATATTTAAAATAAGGATAAATAAAGAAAAAAAGCTTACCAATAATGAAAAAACCACAGGCAATTTGACTCTCGATTAGAATAAGAAGCTCACTAAGCTTTTTATGGATTTGAAACATGGACTTAGAAAGTGTAACAAGATAGGTAACTCTATAAAAATACAACATGTAATTCATAAGTAATAACTGGATATTTTTTGTGTTTCTTTAATTTTATTCTTAATTTACAAGGTGAGAATCTAAGTATTTTTAATGAAAAATAAAAGTGGTAAATTACACAGACACACATATATAAGAAAAGTTTTTTCTTTAAGAAACAAGAAAATAAATGTCAAGTTGTCCAATACACACCATAAAATTGTAAATTTATGAGATTTATATACAATAATTTTAGTATAAAAAATCATAAAAATAGAAAGCAAAATCCTATTCTTTGAAAAAATTTATGATGATACCAATAGTAAAAAAAATAATATAGCATGTAAGAAAGAAAATGGAAAAAATAAAATAAAACTATAATGCTTCAAACCCTTGTTGAAAAGGAAAAAAAAAGATCTTACACATATAAAAACTTGAATGAAACAATACTTAATGACTTAGAGCTTAAACTTCTAAATCATCAATTTATGTTTTAACAATAATTGCTTGGGGTATTTCAAATATTTGGCTTATGAATTATGGTTATAAAACATAGATATAAAAATTAAATCAATATCCTGTTGTACCCTTACTAGAGCTCAACGTTGCGGCGACCCTTCTTGGAGCCAGGAATTACTTTTCAGGGTCTTTGTTTTGTGTAAAAGGGAGTCATCACCTAGTATTATAGTCACTAGAAAATCTAAATAGTCTTTCAGAGGTTCTAAGGCAAGGAAATAATTGCGTAAAGGGAAGATATTAACACCACTAATACGCTTACCTAAAGCAAGCTACTTGGTATTTGGTTTTATAATTGTTATGGTGTTAGTGTTTTCTATAAATAGGTTTCCTAGTATAGGTTTGCTATGACAAATGAATTTGGGTTCAAAGTCTAAAAGCAAGAACCCTTGGCTAATATAGATCATACTTTTAGATATGTCTTCAAAATACCAAGGAGAACCAATGCAAATCTTCTGAAATCTATGTTTGATTCAAAATAAATTTATTAAGATATAAATCCAAGGAGATTCCATATGCTTTAAAAGCATATTTTTCTCTTAGTATTTCAAGAGTTTGCGACTCGTAAATCGTAAGAAGAAGGGATAAAAATTTAGGAATATAAGAAAATTCAGGGCGCTTTAAAAATCTATTTGCCCA
Source organism: Populus pruinosa (assembly GCA_026413675.1). Lineage (NCBI taxonomy): Eukaryota > Viridiplantae > Streptophyta > Magnoliopsida > Malpighiales > Salicaceae > Populus > Populus pruinosa. Next base: position 852,104 of record CM048595.1, read on the forward strand.
AGCAAGTGACCTGGCTAAACACAAAAGGGTGCGATCTTCTTAATGAAACTAGTGAGTTATTGTTCAAGTGAATTAATTCACTTGAATAGTATAAATACAAAGTAAAATGCATGCAAAGAGACCATGTTACTGTACAAATGAATTAAAATTCACTTGAATACTGCAAACACAAAGAAAAAAATGTATTCAAAGAGGTGAAGAGAACAAACTTGGAGACGAAGAAGTTGTAGTGACATTGAAAGCTTGATGGTTGTTCGGTTTTTGTTTGTGTATTTCAACCATTTTCCTTCTGTTTTGTATTTGCATTTGTTTCTTGTTTTTCCTTTCTACTTCGTCTTCGTCACTCTCTCTCAATTGGTTCTTGCACTTTCTTCTCCCCTATTCCATAGATTTTATTTACAGAAAAATAGAGCAAAGATCAAAAGTCAGTCTTTGTTTCTTCCTTATTTCTCTTCTTTTTTTTTCATCTTTTCTTTTCTCTTTTTTCTTTTCTACTGCCTACCTTCCTGATCTCACAACAACGCAAGGATGAAGGAAAGAAACTCCCTCTGTTCTCTATATTTTTTTCTCTCCTAACTACATGCTTCACTTGTGTTTGTTTTTCTTGTCTTTTCTTTTCTCATCCTCCCTTTTATCCTACTAGAAGAGGTTTATATAGCCTAACATGCAACTCTATTTAGGAAACAAATATTATATTAATTCTAGGTTATAATCTCAGGTAAGCAAAAAATAAAAAACCAAAATATTTGATTCTGATTCTGTGATCATCATTGATTTCTTTCCAAGTTAGAGGATGGTGCAACTCCTTTTCATCCTTCCATATCTAGAACCATGAAACACTAGCTGTTTCCTTTGAAATGAGGAAAAAAAACATGGTTTGCAAATGAAAGAAAAGAAGATAATTGTGGTAGCTATGCAGAGAAAAAAGGAAGAATTGCAGATAGGGAGGCATAATTTTTCTTTTTTGATCTAATCCCCGTTCTTCAATTTATTCATTTGACAAAATTTATTCTTATTTTATTTTCAATCAACTCTTTTATTTAGCACCTTTTCCATTTGGTTCTTAGTTCAAAAAAGGGGCTTTAAATTGTCCTGGAATTGATCTCCAAACTTTAAGCATCTTGCAATTGTGTCCCTGCAAACTTGGGTAGAAACCCTTCTCACGACAAGATTCCCTACTTTTATACTAGATATTCAAACAGGAATATCTTGAGTTTCTGATATTAAAATCAAACGATTCAAAAGCCCAAATTCATCTACGTGTTCAAGACTACAAATTTGATTAATGATCTAAAATTAGATAAAATCATTTTAAATAACAAAATCTAGCTACAAATTGATTAGTCAAAAGGGATCTCCTGATCTGATTCAGAAATTAACCATACCGAGCATCGCAATATGACTGAGAGTATAACCTAAGAACAAATCAATAAAATTTATGATGGAAATAGAGTCATTAGTGTAAAACTCAGGTCAGGATCTTTCTCACGACAGACTTCTTTACTTTCACGTTTTATATTCAAATGGGAATATCATAAGCTTTTGATATAAAAAAAACAAGCCATTTAAAAGGTCTAAATTCATCTATACTTGTAGAGCTACAACTTTTATAAAGGATAAAAAATGAGATAAATTTATTTTGAAGAACAAAATTGCAATCAAACTCGACTGGAAACCTTCTCGTGGCACAATTCTATGTTTTCATGTTAGATTTCAAATAGGAATATCTTGAGCTTCTGATGCTAAAATCAAGCAATTCAAAAGTCTAAATTCATATACATTTCCCAAAATACAAATTTGATAAAGGATTCGAAGTGAAATAAAATCGTTTTAGAAAATAGAATCTGGCAGGAATTTGGTTGGTCAAAAAGGTTTTTTTGATCTGAAAATACGAAGCATCCAAATCTAACTGAGAGTCTACCCTACGAACAGTGACCTTTGGAACCCAATAAAGGTATAGGTCAATTCTTTAACATGTCATGAGTAACAGACTATAGCAAGAATGGTTAGATATCGTACGAAACTAACTCAAAATCAGTGTTTAAGTTGGAATAAAAAATTATAACAATAGCAAAATCATTTTTTTAATGCAAATTCTGAGTGATTTCCAACCTTAAAAACAAGATAAAGAAGGAAAGAACTTAGTATTATAAAGACTCCTAGTCAGTATAAGAAACATGATGATTTTTGCAACAAAATGGAAGAATAAAGAGGGTGGAAAATAGCTCAAACAGGGTTTGAAAAATATTTCTTTCTTTTTTTATTTTTGTTAATTTTCTAACAAACATAAACTACACTCTTGCACTTGGTTCAAAAGAGGTATATACTGTCTCTAGCATGTGGGGTTCATAAATGAGTAATAACAATAACCATCACTTTAAATAAATTTCACTAAGATTAAATCACATAAATTCTCGAGTTCAACACTTTCAAGAAACACAAGTTTACCCCCTACCTATTAGCCTGATAGTGCATACTAAGCGAAGCTATTAGGCATGACAACACTCGCTAAACCTTAAAGCTAGGTCTGGAGCCATCTGCCAGACTCAAACAACAATTAAGTATGGCCAACATCAGACTCAGCAATATATAGGTCTAACGTAGCCTTTGGATCTAGCAATGACCAGATCTAATATGTCTAAACTTGGCATATTATCATGCCTAATTATGTTAGAGTCAGGTTAGCATCAAATCCAATCATATTTGTGTTTGGCTTTTGCTAGACTTAGCATGCCTCCACTAAGACATATTTATGCTGGCACGTGGCAATATATGTTTTTCTTGATTTGATATTTTTTGATGAAGATATACTGATAAAATCTTTATTTATCAATTTAATTTAATTTTATAGTTGATTTTTTTTTTCAGGGATGGAGTTATAAAATTTTATTTAGGGATATCATAATAAATATTATAAGATTGAAGAGTAAATATATTATTTTTGAAGAAGCTAAATGCATATTCATTATGAAAACTTTAAAAAATTAATAACTAAAATTAAAATATTTTAAAACGTTGGCGTTATCCAACTCTCTCCAAACATAACGTAGGTCTGCCTTTGCTTATGTATGAAATAGATTTAAATTATAAAATTTATTTGACCTCGTAATTATTGGGAGCTCATTTAAAAAAAAAAATGTTTATGTGTATATAATTGTTTGGATGTACCTACCCCAGGTACAACCCAATGTCCAGCCAGGACATGATGAACACAACTACGTCAGATTAAAATTTTCTAGGGGAACATAACCAGAAAGGGTTACGGTTAGTTGGATGCCAAATTTAGTTTTCTTCGTAACAAGGAAATAAGAAACAAGTGAGTTGGAAAGTCTTTTTTAAGCATAGAATGGAGCTAAAGACAGCCTATCAACAAGTGGCTTCTTTTCCTTTTCATTAGTTCAAGGGTGCTTGAGTCCTTGATCATTTCCCATCAACTCTTCCTTCAAGTTTCTCAATCTAAGCCAAGGCTGATCACCACAGCTCCACAAGGTAAATCTTGTCTTTTTTCCTTTGACCCACCAAAATAAATATGATATCTTGATCTTCTCTTTGATTGTGTTCTTGTCAATGTTTAATATGTTTATGGTTTGGATCTGTTCTATTTTGACATGCAAAACTCTTGTAAAATAACAAAAATCTGAGGTCTCTTCATGCATTTGAATATGATCTCTAGTTGTTAATAAAGAATGGCTTGTCTTCTGTATGATTTTCTTGAAATGCTTGTAAACGTGATCACAAAATGTAAATCTCTTGATGCTTGCTTCTCATAGGTATATGGGTTAAATTGGATCTGTACTTCTCTTGTGATGTATGCAATATAGGTTATTAAACTTTGGCTTTGTTGTTAGATTCTTGGCTTTATTGAAGGAAAACAAGAAACAATGGCAAGTGAGGCTCCCAGCTGGGCAGATCAATGGGGTGCAGGAGGCATTGGTTCCATGGAAGAAGACAATTACACAACCAAGCAAGATACCAGCAACGAGAAGAAGTCAGATGGCAAAGGGGGATTAAACAAAGCCAAAACAGCTGCTATGTCTGGGGCTCAAAAGCTCAAGAGTGGAGCATCCAGTAGCTTCAAATGGGTCAAAAGTAAATGCCAGAAAAAATAATCTCCGAAATTATTTATATGTAAACAAACTGGCCTCGTGTTATTATGTTATGGCCTGCTATTAATGCTCCCTTTGTCTTCCTTCTTTTTTGTTGCGTGTTTATTTGTCTAGGAATTTGTTTGAATGCTAGTTGGCTCACAAAATAAACAGATCTTCACCCAAAGAAAACACAGTTTCCACCATTGCAGCATCCAATTGCATGGTTGTCCGTTTTGCAGTTTAACTTTTTCTTAACCAAGGTTTCAAAGAAATTTTTGGTATAATCCATATATATCCATACAAAATTGTGATGTATATTGATCAACCAAAACACTTTCAAATATATGATTAGGATAAAACGCAAGCCTCACCACACTGCACCAAAAAACAAATTGAACACAAACTGTTATTTTTGGAAAGTTAGCGGTAACAGCAAGGAAATGCAGGCTGCGAGATGCCCTTCACTACAGAAGGCCAATTGAACAACTCATTCTGGTTGAGATGAGCAAGCAACCTCGAACATTCCAGCGTTAAAGGGTAGAGACCGGCTTAATAACAAAACTAAGAAAGAAATAAGTCAAAAGAAACCTTCCACGAATTTCTTTTCATTGCTTTTGGTCATTTATGATTTGTTCACACTTTGTTATTGCTTCAGGAAGAATCAAGAGAACAAGTTTCACTTTGAATCTTTGCACCCCCAACAAAGACTTAACAATCTCGAAAAAAGATAGCTGCAATGATGCCATGTTATCCATTCAATTCCATGTCATAAATAACTTCCATCATCCACTCAATGGCATAATCAAAACTAAAGGGAATAGATAAAAACAGTCAGAGCTTATGCTGAATGCTAAGAATATACTTCTTCCAGGATTCATTTATACAGATTGATGACATAATCTAGTGCAATCCAAAGGTATTCTCCCCACTGTATGTCATGTAAAGAAAACCATCTTCATCCTTGTTTTCCTCATAGATTGCAGACATCAATGAAGCTGGAAAAAAGAAGACGAAGAAAATCACCAACATAACTCATAGAACATTGACTTACAACTCCAAAATTACAGAGCACTACTCACCGGTAGAAGGCAGAGTGTTTTTTACAAAGACAAATATAGCCTTCTCAGGACCGAGCTTGATCCTTTTCCGGACAACATAAACAAACTGACCCACAGTCAAATCAGCTGGCACGAGATATCTGAATTTACAACAACAGAATGACAATTAGAACAAAAGGAGTATGGAATAAAAATTGAAATCCCCTTTGTGGTGTACAGAATTTGAGTCAGCAGTGCCTTATAATGCTGCTAATTATTAGATTTGTTAACTGGATACGTACATAGAAGTTTCAAAAAGTCATAATAGCAACAAAATGTCCTTGCTAAGAAAAAAGAAATTAATCAGAGTTGTCTAAAAAGATTATAGTAATTAACTATTATCTAACTGGAGCTCCTTCAAATAAGATGAGCTCATGCTGCAACTTAAAACATGAGAGAATATGAAAAAAATGGAACTAACTTCTTCTTATCAATGTCAGGGATATCACTCCTTTCAGCCCTTTCCACAATCACCTGCACAGTGCACAACATGGCACATGCCGGTTAGAAGAAAATGTATTTTCAGAATGACTAGAATATATAGAATCTAGATTGCCAGCTGATGTTCTTACAGGTACTCTATCAGGATATTTCTCTCTGATGCGAGAAGCTTCTGCTTGCCTCCTCTCTGAAATAAGATCAAATTTTAGATAGAAGGTAGACAAATTTATATAAGATCAACACGCTGACTTCGTTTTCGAAGCATATGATTAAGATGAAATAGCAAACCATAACCAAATTAAAGAACTACAACATCAATAGAAACCATTTGAACCTCATATTTAATTTGGATTTAAAAAAAGAACTTTCTATAAAATGTTCAGGAATCAAAAAGGAAAAAAAAAAGTAATATTCATTTGTTTCCGAAAGAAATTCAACAAATTAAGTCCAATCAAAGTCACCACATTCAAATCTGACCCTAAAGTTCATTCCTTTCATGTCATCAAAGAAAATAATAGACAAAACAGTAGATGAAATTCATGGGAGGTCCCGAGTCTCAACTACACCAAACAATGAAATTTGCCAGATGGCCTGATCACGCTAGTCCATTGCTCATACCGAAAATAAAAATACATCCAATCTCTGCATATCAAATTGGAAAGCCCAAGATATAAAGAAATAATTATATTCTCCTTTACATATCAAACTAAAATCACACCAAGCCCAGAATATCATTCAAAAAGTAAACCTCTCTTATCTTCATATATCAAACTAAATAGCTAGCAAAGAAAAAAGTACAGTATGATCACCCCCCCCCCCCAAAAAAAAAAAAAAACAAGAAGAAGAAGAAAAAATCATCAAAACAGTAAGTTCAAGCTTTTTTCTTTTCTTTTTATTTCAAATGCAATAACTCAGCTCAAAGGCTACATGATTTTCCACAACTCCTCGAATAATCCAATAAACACGAGATTGTGACTGGGAAAACAAAAGCATGGGTCTTAACAATTCAATCAAAATAGAAACAAAACAAAACTAACCCAAAGTATGATCAAGCTTGAATGAACTTCTATCCATGGTAGTGGTATCAAGATTGGAACTTTTATAATCCACTGCAAATTTCAAACACCAAAACATCATTAGAACCTTTTCTTTCACTAAGACCCCACAAAAAAGGATTCAAATTTTTTATCAAACACATTCATCCAACTGCATAAAGTTTCAGTCTTTTTATAAAAAATAATGAACCCGGATAAAGTTTCAAACTTTACAACATACCTAACAAGAAATAACAAAGATAAATTGAAGGTGACTTGGGTTTCAATTGATTGATCAATCGAAATGAAGGTAAAGAAAAATGGGAGGGCGAGGTAGAGGGAGAGGTAACTTGTCAGGGTTTTAATTTGATGCCAACAAGAAACCTATTGGTTTTGTACCAGGAGTGTCTTAGGTGATTGAATTGGATCACAAACAGTACTTAGGTAGCCTACTTGTCAAGAAAGAAATCTGGTTTGAGTCAGCAATTTTGAGAGCGCATGCTGGCTGGGCTTGGGTTAGCAAACTAGGCATGCGTGATGCATTCAGGGTCCAAGAGAATTCTATTGATTAAGTTAACTAGGCTTCTCTCCATAATCGAAGTATCTTGATGATTATATTGAACTTTAATTTAATGAAAGAATGGGAAAGGGTAGTTTTCATGAATAAGTTGATGAGGGTATCAATTATATACATTAATTTCTAAGATTTAGGTTTAGAGACTATTTGTTTTTGGATTTTAAAAATATTTTTGAAAAAATCTAAATTTTTATTTTATTTTATTCTTTTTTTAAATTAATTTTTTTTTATGTTTTTGATTTTTTTTATATGTTTCTATCAAAAATAAATTAAAAAATATTATTTTCATATATTTATAAGTAAAAAATACTTTAAGATATAAATATTACTACAAAAACCAAAGCAGTATTTTAATAAAAAAAATCATAACATAATGGTATTTTTAATTCTCATTAATTCTTTTTTGAAAAAAAGTGTTTAAGGTTATAACTCCATCATGTGAATAGCAATAAAAAAAGAACTATAGTGTTCTTCTCGGTTGGATTATAAAGGTTTTGTTTGTTTTATAAAAAGTTATTTTTTAAAAATTATTTTCTAAATTTTTATTTATTTATTTATCTTTAAAAAAATTCATCAATGAAAAATACTTTCTAGTAAAGAAAAAAATAATTTTGTTTTCAGCAAAGTTTTTTTCTTTTATTTTAGAAGGAAAACAATTTATAGAAGTTATGAAAAAAATTAAAAATATCTAGTTATTTATTAATTATATCAAGTTTGGTCCTCAATATTTTGATTTTTATATTTTATATTTTTTTTTCAATTTCATCTATTAGAATTTGATTTAATTAGATTTTTATATAAACTTTGATTCTCATTCTTTTTATTATTATTTTCTTAATTGAAAAATTTAAACTATTATATTTAGTCCTTATTCTTTTGATTACTATTTATTTTTATTTGAAATAATTTATAAAATTGTATTTTTTTTATTTCATTATTTTTTATTTTTTTTAATTGTCAGATTTAGTGTTTATTATTTTAATTATTATTTATTTTATTTAAAATAATTTATAAAATTATATAATTTTTTAATTTTATCCTATAACTTTTTAATCTATAAGATTTAGTATTCATTCTTTTAATAAACTTGAAAAGAAAATATTGATAAGTTATTTTATAGTTCATTTTCTGACTTAATCAAACACTACAAAATCTTTTCTTAGTTATTTTCTATAATATTAACAAACATAAAAAAAATAATTTACTTTTCAGGATTTATTTTATATAAAAATTACTTTTCAAAATAAAAAAACTTTCCAACAAAATTCCAGGGCCAAAACTTGTCAAAATCTAAAGTTTGGGTCATGGATTAGGCGATTCAATTTTAAATACTGTTGTTTTGAATTTTTTTAAATTAAAAAAATATTATTTTAATTTTTTTTAAAATCAAATAAAATCTCATATAAGTTTTAATTTCCAACTTAATTTAATATAAAGTTTGAGTTGGAATAAGTTTTTACTTGATATGTAATCAAGTTGCCCCATCAAATAATAATTCAAGTTTTGAGGATTGGATGAGTTAATATTTTACTTTTAAAGCAAGAAGGGGATCTTAGAATTCACATTCAAATCTTTTCTTTGGTAAAAGGTTTGATTTGATTAAGTTTTAGAGCTGGTATATAAGAAAAGTTATTAAAATTAATATAGAATTGCTTCTTTAAAATTATTCAAAAACAGAACTTAGTATTAATTGATAAATAATTCGACCGTATGATACTTTTTATTGTTAAATAAAAAAGGTTTAACGTCTTGGTTTGTTGTGAAGTTGAATAGGCTGAAAAAACTAACATGATAACAAGTAAAATGGATTCCCAAAGAAATATATACAATATGAATTCTCTCAACTCTAAGCCAAGAAAATAATTGTGTTTGGTCACAAATTCATACTTCTATGGAATCCCACCCCTATTCAAGCACAGTTTTGGGTTAAGCAGCACACATCTGGGCTGCTCAAGATGGTGTCTGTATGTACAATTGGGCAACAAAATGCATATCAAGCCCGATTAATCACATTAAATTTCACTGCTACAAAGAATTTGGAGTTTTATAGGAATAGGAATTTACATACATGATCTCAACCTGTCTATTGCTATCCTTCTAACATTAAATGTTGAACAGTATACAAACAAAAACTTTGCCTAGCTGAGTCCACTTCAATAGCAAATATAGAGAAATGAAATGAAACCATCCAAAATTTCATCTCAGAATATAAAATTAGTGTTCTAACGTTCCAGGGCATTGGCGTACGTCTCCTACATCTCTTCTTCTCTCTTCATAAAGTCTCCAACTGAGTCTTGTTTTGGGGACACACCAGACACCAAGAAGAGCTGTGGATGTGGCCCATCGAGTCAACACCAATAAAGAGGATCTCCTAACCACTCGAACCCTGCACAAATCTCTCCCTCTTGCGCTCTCTCTTCTTTATTAGAGTTTCTCTATGTGGTTCCTTAATTGTGGTCACAATAAGTTGGAAAAGATGGATCGGTGTTATTCTCCATCATCATCGTCAACACAAGGAGGGCACGGTAGTGGAGACCATGATCAGACTCCTTCAAGCTTGAGGAAAAGATGGCTGCTTATGGCCAGAGAACAAAGGTGTAGGCTCTACATCATGAGGAGGTGCATCATTATGTTACTATGCTGGCAGAAATACGACAAGTGTTGATACTAATAATAACACTAAGCTTATTACATACTTGACATGCCAGTGGCCTTGTACTCCTTGTCTATTGATCATTGTATCAACTACTTTAGGGCTCCAAAACCATATGAAGGTTGAAGAAACATCAAAGAAAATCTTCCAGGGAAATCAACCATTTCTAGATATGAATTATGGGGTTAATTTGCTCAATATATTCTCTTTTGTATGCTAGATTAATGCTCTTAATTCTGAATATGATCGTGATTTTTGTGTGCAAATTAATGATCACGGCATGTGTGTACATGAAGGGTAAGGTTTTGTGCACCGAGATGGAGACGGGATATGTTGCGCAGGGTTTTTTTTCACGTGAAAACATTGATGAAAGTGGGGCTTCGTTTATTTTCTATTTTATATTTTTACTGTGAAGGAAAGCAAGGAAAAGACAGCCATTAATTCACTTGGAGAGAAGGACAGAAGATCTTTGGGGTATAGACACAGGCCGATTTTTGGTAGGGTTTGAAAGACAAGGGTGTGGTTTGGATTATTGGCTACATGCACTTTCTACCTTTCTATGTAAACCCACCAAGCTAATTGAAACCCTATTTTTGCTTGGGTTCAACTGAATTTTATTGTTTCATATGTTCATATATTGGCAAATGAGGTAATGTTTAGTGAAAAAGAACTAGTTATGAACATTTAATTTTTTCAAAACAATCATTATTGTATTTTACTTTTTAAATCTTAAAATGATATTATTTTAAATTAATACAAATTAACTTATGATCTTGCGTGTTGTAATTCAACCTCGAGATAAGCCATGGGATCACAAGTAGGTTTTAATAACCTTTACTAGACTAGCATGTAACTAGTTGAAATTTAAGAAGTTAACAGGAGCTTCAAAAGAAGAATTTGAAATCTTAAACTTTTTAGCAAATCCAAGAAGCTCACGTGACATTAGGAAACCAGAGGGAGGGTAGATTGGTTTTAAGCATCCAAAATTATTACTAGTTTAATAATTATAAAAAGCCATTGCTACTAGTAGATCCCAGAATATAATTATCGCTTAGCCAGCACAACATGGTCGAAGTTTTGTGCCTCGTGAATGTATGTGTCCAAATTCGCATCGTGGAAATAAGACGATAGATTCTCACTTTCGTGCTTCTTCTTCTTCTTCTTCTCCATTTCATTAATTAATCAACAAGAACTCCACCATAACAAAGTGGGACACATCAAGATTCTAAAGCAGCTTGTTGAGGCAAGCCCGTTTCTTGCCATGAGCGCGCCCTTCTGTTTCAAATCTTTTTGGAAACATTGAAATTAAAATTATCAGTGTAGGGAGATCAAATATAGATGCTCTTCGCTTATTTCAAATATCATAGCTAACAATGGTGTCTTGCCTCAGTACTGTTAATTTGTTTCATACTGGCACCGTCCCTCTAGGGCTGGACTGCCTTGAATGTTAGGGGAACATGCTCCAAACATTCAAATCCTTGTAGAACATGGGTTCTGACAGTAGCAAGATGTGAATTTAATGCATATCTAACGTTATGGGGATGCCGACTGGCGAGGTCTTCTCTAGGAGACCCCATGCTGGAAAGATTTTCAGGTTCATATGATTCCATTTTGTTTTGGTCCATGGCCACTTGTAATTCCTCTTTGTTTTATATCCAATCCAACACATTATTCCACCATTACATGTTTGATTGTATCTGTGCCCATGCTGTCATTAATTCGAGTCTTAATTTACGGAGAGATTTTATATATATATATATATATATATATATATATTGATTGCTTGATATCAGATCATAAAAAGAATTTAATCTTACCTTAGCCAAAAATTATACATGTGCTGTCACTGACCAATATACATCAAACTTTTAGTGTGCCATCAATTTAGGGCCCATAATGTTCTTATACCTTAGTATTTAGTGTTCGGACATGTTCGAGAAATGTAAGAAATGGAGCTAAAATCTAGGGGATGTGGAATATGGATCCAATTAATTAATATATGATCCCTCCTTGTGTTAGAAAAACTTAAACAATGAAATCCCTTGTCACTGTCAATATCGAACATTTGTCCCACTCGAAATAGTGGGTTCTCAGAGGAGACAATTTTTTATATTGTCACATCCTCCCCTTTCCTCGCCAGCACCACCTTATTTAGGTTGTGTTTTGTTTGCGGTTGAATCTTTTTTCTTTTTTCTTTTTTCTTTTTTTTTTCATGATTTTATAATTATTTTAATATATTGGCGTTTAAAAATAATTCTTTAAAAATAATAAAAAAATATTATTTTTATATATTTTTAAATAAAAAACATTTTAAAAAACAGTTTTAAGGAGCAAGGAGATCTGTATATATGAGTATTCCGATTTTTATATCCTTACATCCTCATTCCTAATCATCAAACCAATATCTCATACGTAAGATCACTCAAGTTCAACTTTACTTGTCACAATCTACGAGGGTGGATCATTGGTTGAGAAATGCCATCAAAACTTGTAAAATTATTGTTCGAACCTCACCTCTCGTCAAAACATTCAAAAAGAAAAAGAAAAAAAAAGAGATTATACACATATTTGGAGCTTTATTTAACTCTTAGCCAGACCTTATATAAACACATTAGGAGTAGAGAAGACATGTTTTTTTTTATTTTAAAAGAATAAAAATATTTATAAAATTATTCCAAAAACATATTTATTTTATATTTATACCATATATCTCAATCAAACTAAATTTATATTATATTTGTGTATGTTTTTTTAATCTTAAAATATTAACCAAACACAAATTTTAGGCGTGGGGTCTAAGCCGTGTAGTTGAATTTACTCCTAATAAATGCCCAAGGTTCTATCCGGAGCATGACCTGAAGCCATGACCTTAAAGTCTACTATAATTAAGGATGCTTGTGTCATGGCAGCAGCTGCACAGCCAGGGCTCACCTTTTTCCCAATTAGCTAGCTAGCTGGCTAGCTCAGGTGCGTGAATTTGTAGCCTGTGGAAGGTAGTACTGTGCTCATAGATGGTCTTTAATGACCTGTGCAGTAAAAAAAAAGACAGAATTTTGTTCCTCAGAAGGTCTAATTAAAATTGTACCTTGCGAGTACTTTCTAACCCCATTAATGTATGATCGTGTAATTACAAAAATTAATTGAAAATTTAACATAAACCCCTTATCATATCTAAAATTTTTCAGATATGTTTTTTTTTCTAGGATTTTTTTTATTTTTTAATTAATTATTAATCCTTTCCAAAATTTATTATATAAATAATAGATAAATATTTTATTTTTTATATGGGATTTCAAGTTTTTTAAGACTTTAATACATACATACATACATACATACATATTTATAAAAAATATTTATTTTTTTAACATGAGATTTGAAATCCTATTATATGTTTACAACAAAAAAAATATTTTTCTAATATAAAATATATTTTTGTTTGTTTAAATAATTTAGCTTAAAATGATAGTATGATATATTTTTAATATGAAATAAAAAAATTTTAAAATAATTTTTGATATTTTATTATTTTTAACATGTATATTCAATATCTACATAAATTATTTTTTAATTTTTTTATATAAAATATTAAAATTTTAAATATTTTTTTTAATTTTTTCAGTTAACTCGTACATGCAGAAATAGCTAGGTGAATTCCTGATAGGGTATCCAAATAGTGGCATATGCAAAGACTTTGCAGGCTATTTGTACTAGTGGTTCATGCTTCCTTCACATGCCTCCTGATGGGACACAATTAATTCATCATATTCCTTACCTTTTCAATTTGGACAAAAAAACACCAACATAAACGGAGATCCCCTTATGTTCCTGAAAACGTGAAAAAAATCATATTTGTAAAATCTTTTTTGTTGATTTCAAATCAATAGTTAGATTTTAATTATTTCAAGTTTGAATAACCACTGTTTATGTATGAAATTTGAATTAAAAAATGTGTATTTTACATATGATCCATCATGTTTTTTTTTTTAAGAAATTCAGATCCCCAAAAATGAGCTCAATGACTTGCACTAAACAACATTAAACCAAACACTTACATGGTGTTTGCTTGTTGTCTCAGCTTATAAGGTGATGTTTAGCTATTATTTTATGAAAAAAACAGCATGAATATGAGAATATATATCCATATTTAACTCTCCAACCAATTCAAATACGTTTATATCTCTTTTATTGTCAAAGGATATATATATATATATATATAAGCTCCAATTAAGTGCTAACTGTAAGACATAGCTACTAGTATTTATATTGGTAGTTCATGCTTCTGTCGTCTGCCTTCTGGGGCCGCAATTAATTCGTCTATGTTATGTTGTTTCAATATGAACACACAAACATGCAAGCCATATGAGAAGGAATCATCAAACCTCACTATTATTTTCCCCACAAATCCAGGCATTTATGCACCCGACCTGTTACTTTCCTTCAAAAACAAGTTTGCCATGTTTTCAGTATTTTCAAACCAACTTTGCCACCTATTTGTTAAGTAAAACATCAACTAGCTAGACTACACATAACCTAGAAAATTCAACCAACCAAGATTAAACCTTTCCTTTGCTTTGCCTTTTCAAATTCAAAATAATGACCGGTGGCATGGCACCATACCAATGCCAACATGCCCTCTCCTCCAAGCTCTCTTTTTTAAGTCATAAATACAAATTGAAAGCTCAAGGGACCTCAGGGTGCCTTTTGCATTGTTTCTTTAAGCTTTAAATTTAATATACTCACCTTCCCTTTTGTTGTTGGGTTGGTAGGGAATTAATTGCCAACTTATGCTAGCCTATACATCCCTCCTTTCATCCCTTCCTCTCCTCTCCTAACAGACACAGACATACACATTAAGTAATGGATTACAGTCTCACAGTCATAGATAGAACATTGCTTCACCTTGCAGAAAACAAATCCCATTTGCTTTCCCTCCATTGCTTTTTTTCCCTCCATCGATCTTTTGACTCTTCTATGTCTCTGTGCGGTAAGTTTATTTACTCGAAAGCTTCCTCAAAGCCCTTAATTCTGTTGACATTCACTCGAAACCATCTATTTATTCCTTGATACTTGAATATCATGTTTCTTGGAGCTATTTAGGGTTTCATGCTGCATGTGCTTGTGTTTGTTACTTCATAAACTAAATTTCAGTTATATGTATACATTGTTATTCGTATGTTTCTTCAGAGAAAACGGGATATTGGTACGGTTCAATCAGAAAGTAATGCTCCCAAGAGTATAGAGTACTATTGTTTGATTGAGCCGTGCCAATATCACGTACGCTCATCTTCCTCTCGAGGACCGAGCTCTTCCAAATATCGAGCTCATACATATTTGGAAGGTATGATTCCTAATCCTGATCTCTTCTTCGAGTTATTTCCTTCTCGATCTCCAATACATTTCTTGAGCCAAAAACAGGTCTTGTGCGACTCAACGCACAAATCAATTCTTTATGTATTAGTAATCAAGACATTTCCTTTATCATTTTATCTTAAGAATTGTTGTTTCTTTGTTTCTGTTACAACTTAAGAAGATATTGAACCTAGATCTCTTACAGGAATGAGTTATAAGTTAACTATCATTACTGTTTTTTCTTACATCTTGCTAATTATGCTATTGGAACCATGTTTCCATGCAGAAATTAAACTAATCCAGCAACCCGTCATTGCAAACTTGATGGGAAAAACACAGTACAAATTTCCTTACAAATCTTGTTGGATTTCTTTTTTCTCTTTGATTACCAATATACTTCTGTGGCTTTAAAGAAGTAATAATCATGGAACAACCAACTGATCTAACTAAAGTGACTTGCTTAGGTGGTAGGCAAGAACTATTAATAGTTGTCTTTGAAAAGTACTTCCACTTTTTTGACAAAGTGGGCATCAGTAGGTGACAAAGATTCAATCTCCTTAAACTGTTCTCTTCTCATTATTCTAAAGCTCCAGGCATCACGACTTTCCAAATGTGTGAGACGCTTTAGCGCCAGAAATTGAGGAATTATATTGTTTTTTTTTAATCTTTTCCATCTAAATCCTTTTTAAGTTTATTTTGTAAAAGTATTTTAATTGGAATTTTGCCTTGTAGAGTACAATTTTTGTGGCAAAGATTTCAACCTTCGAATTATCAAATGCAGTCTCACTTGGAAACCATAAATTGCTTAGTGTTTTCGGTCATATACTTATCCAATTGAAATGTATTTGTAACGTCTCCCCTTTTTTGTTTTTCCAAAAAGGGAAAAATGGATAAAATCTTTAACCTATGGAAGTTTAGATCAAGCACTATTCCTCCCAAAATAACTGTCCTCGGCATGTTAATGAAGACTATTGACTTCTTGATGGTTTGCATAATATGGGGTTTTAGACGGCACACCTGATTTAAGGATTAACTTGAAAAAAGATTTGGGTTAAAGTTTGTTTCGCAGTGGATGTGGGTGTTTTTTTTTAAAAAAATTATATTAAAATATATACTAATGATATTTTTTATATTTTTTAAAAAATATTTTTAATATCAATACATCAAAACAATCCAAAATATATTAAATTTTAATAAAAATATAAAAAATTTTAAATTTTTTAATAACATGGTTTGCACCTCATTAGGTTATTGGATGAACTTAAGAGTTGCTATTTCAAATTATTTTTATTAAAAAAAAAAATTTTAAAATTTTTTTTCTTTGATGTTGATTCGGTTATTTACATATTAATCCAGTTGTTCTAATCAACTCTAAAACTTATTTGAAAAAAATCTAAATCATTAAATAATTGGGTTAGCCCATGAGTGATCAATTATTTTTATTAAAGTATTATTTCATTTTTTATAAATAAAAATTTCTTGTTTTTAATCTCACCAAGTTAACTATATCATCAATACTTTATCTGATTTATCTAGAAATTTAATCCCGGTCATGTTTTGAGTCTCAAATTTCTTGGATGGGTAAGGTTTAACAACAAAGTGTATAACGCATACCAATTGAGTGGACACCATGAACCCTTGAACGTTACTTAGAATAATTTCTTCCGAGACTTGGCATTATGGCTCATTCAATGCAGGTCTTATTTGATTTGATGTGTCTAGTACCTAGTTTCTCATTGTCGACAATGGGGTTAATGTCCATGGAGTTTTACTTTCAGTTTCCTGAGTCAATATGATCCATCAGATTTTTCATCACGTTCTCTATTACTGTCTTCTTTAAATTTGAGGTCATTGACCATTCATTATCACGGACAACTGAGATTCTTAGTGTAGGCCAAAAGGGAGATGGAAATAATGCAGAGGGAAGACAATTGGGGCATCCCACTGTTATTCTACGTCGTTGTGGGGTAGCGATGGAATTTGCTTTCTCCATCCTGGTGTTGTTAGGTTATCCAACAGACAAGGCTGCTGACTTGCTCCTGTAGATGCCTAATGTTTCAAAGCTGGATCTCATCATTTGACTGGGAAGCTATGTTGTAGCCATTGCAAGAGGCCAGCTGCACCGTAAAGATATTATGATCTCTCTCGGATCCTTGATGTTCTACAGAATGGACCTTAAGCATGAAATGAAAAGAAGCATTAAAAAGTGAAAAACCATTAGCAATCTGAAGGAAAAACTCAACAAGGATTTTTTACTCTGTTGTATATTGTATTGATCCATAAAGCAAAAGTTGTCCATCATAAAGATTATTCTAACTTATTGTTTGCTATTAGCAGTCATGGCAGAGAACCAACTAAACAGTCCTCCAACCATTCAAAGAATGGAAGTTAGTTTGTTACAGCCTCTCCTTTTACTGTCTTACCACCATCTAGGGCTGGCCTCCTATGGATAAGGGCCCGTGCAGCAGCAAGGATCTCTATTCTCTTTGACTGTAACTCTATAATTTCTACTAGTATATTACACACAGCTCTACAACTTACTTCCCCATGTTGTCCTTTCTGAGTTTGGAGGGATGGTATCTGATCTCTCAGAAGCTTGCATGCTCTAGAGCATTTACATCTTCACCACATGTCCTGTGAACTTCCACCATTCTCTCCACGGACCTGCAAATCCCGCTACATTTCCAATCAAATGAAGCAGCACAGACACTGCCAAGCTGTGCCTTCCACTCACAATCTGCAGTAACGAATCACATCATTATCTCTGTAAGGAGTATTTATATTTATGCTATATTCTCACTATTTAAATTAATCAATATATGCAGTTAAAGGATGAATGGAAACTTGTAATAATTCTGAATATGTCTGTTTATAATTACAAGAGCTTACAGATAGCAAGAAGAACCTTTAAAATTAACACTATAATAAGTTCAAAGAAGCAAATTGTCAATTTGGATCTGCGTTGTTCTACAGAATGAGCATCTGTTCTCAGAGGCAGGGAAATTTTACAGGTATTCAGGTGTTGCTTTCTTCTTTTCGCCTACCGACCAGAATAGATTTCCCATGTGAAAACTAAATGAATAGTATATAAACATGTACCGCTAGCAATGTCAAATTTACCTGGTGGAGTACCACAACAGATTCTCTTATCATCAACGTGCTCCACATCTAAACCGATAAACCAAGATCCCAGAGAAACATCTTCATTGACATATTTATGCAATATGTGCCTGAAGATAAGATTAAAAGAAAATTGAAGTGCATATTTAGCAAAACAAATTCACAATCTGTAATGCTTAGGAATCAAATACATGGAGCCAGAATTAGAACCCCCTTTTCCAGATTCTTGGTAGCAAACTGGATTAGCAATCAATTTCAGCCCATCCAATCATTACTCATAAGAGACTTTAAGTTTTTCTGTAAACCAAGTAATTTGTATGACTGGAGGGAGACTTACTGGTTTTCAGATATATAGGTAGCCAAATCCTTTGATATAGCATAAAGTTGTCCAGTAGCATGTCGGAAATACTTGTTTCCAGCTTCTCCGAATTTCCAATACTCTGGTTCGTAATATTTCACTCCCCTGTTTCATGGATATGTAAGAAACCATACCTTACCAATGTTGAGCTAATTCAAACAGCTCAGACCACTAAGCATACCTTTTAGAAAGTACAGGACCAGACTTCATACAACCGACATAAACCCGACGTTTCTTTCGGTGTCCAGCTAAGATTGTGCCCAATGTTGCTATATTAATTTCACAGCAAATGAGCTTAATGAGATGGGAGAAACAAGATAAACATGTACTCAGAGAATTCACAGGCACTCATCTCTAAAAACGCATGTCATTTTCTCCAATTCTACATATTTGTGTGTGCCCGCAAGTGTGTGTGTGTGTAAGAGAGAGAGAGAGAGAGAGAAGACATATTGCATACAAGATCTACAAATTAAACATGCAAGAAAGGATAAAAATTCTTTTCACCTAAATTCACATGAACATCATCGTCAACTTTGATATAAAAGTCCGCATCCCACAAAGCAACAGCAGTACTAAAGTAAGTCTTTGTCTTGGCTGATAGTTCCAGGTAGCCCTCAACATGTTCCTGTTTAGACATTATGAAAAATAAGAAGCATATACCTATTAGACATTTCATTAGACCCACTTTCAACCATCTGGAGAGCAAAAGATGAACGCAACGGCTAAGTAATGAATAAAATCACCAGTCTCAAAAAATCTCCGTGCACCATTTCCTCTGCTTCAATAGCTTTGTCAAGAATGCCACCAGCAGTTGAACTGTGAAAAAATGCCATTTCATGAAAATTTCCTCTTTAAATTCATACTCCACAACTATATAGTGTACCGACATCTAGCATGAACAGTGAACATAGCAATCAAGGAGGTATACAAGTCCACGTCCATCCCTTCTTCCTCAGTTTACTACCACTTGTCCATCGTTTCTATCTCGGTTTATTTCACAGTGCACTTGATTCTATTCCTATCTTCCACATGACATTGCGATTGTTTTATCTACAAGTTTTTCATGTCTCTCTAGATTTCTTGCTTTTAAAACAAAGTCCTGCTTTCATTATTGCATCAGTTTTGAAATCTTTTCACAATGATTCTATACGTATCCTCCACATAACATTGCATTGTTTTATCTACAAGTTTTTCTTATCTGTCTAGTTTTCTTGCTTTTAAAACAAAGTCCTGCTTTCATTATTGTATCAGTTCCGAAATCTTTTCAAAAGAATATAATCAAATTTGTACAACCTTTCAGTGCTAGAGCCACAAATTTTACATACAGTCCAGTAGAAGAAAGATGGCAAGTGCTCCACATTTTAAGAAAATCAAGCACACCGCAAACAACACTAGCTACAGGATAGGTATAAAATCTCACCTGTGACCTATAACAAAGCGTATGACTATACCCTTCTCCTTCTCCAATTTCTTTCTTGCCTCACCTATTTAAGGATTCAAAACATGAACTGGTTAGTCATTCTCTAACTGCAAACTGGCAACTGGAGTAGCATATAACTTTAAAAAGAACAAGTCAAAAACAAATTTGATCCCAGCCAATTCACCTTGTGGCATCCAAGTTGTACGAACAGAATCCCTCCGTTTCCGACTGCTAAAAGCTGTATTGATTCCAATTACCATAAAGTATTTTCTTCTCGAGTTTCCTGATGCAGCATCGCCTCTTAACAAAGATTGCTGCTCTGCCTTAGCAGCTGCTAGTTTCATCTCTATATTTGAAATTTTACTATCTAAGGCACTGCATTCAGAATAATACAGCAACGGGATTTGCATTTAGGTCAATGAAAGGGTAACACCATCGTATCTGTGAAACTCAACATAATGTACAGAAGAGCTTACCTGATATCATACCGAGTATTTGAAATTTGCCCTAGACTGTTAATGGATGTATGATTTTCAACCTTCTGATAGTGGCAAAAGATTGAAGCAAACTAGAAAGTCAATTGCAATAGTATAATTGAAAAGCATAGCTGAAATCTGATTATATGAAAGACAACAATGCAGAAAAAATGACTTAAAGAAACATGTACATTGCAAATTTTAACCTTTCCTTGACAAATATGACAATTGTATAAAAGAAAGTCCATGGACAGCGAAACTAACATTCAGCAATAAATTCTTCCATCCGGTTTGCATTTACAAATCACAAGTTATATATATTTGAAGAAAACTGCTTTGATGATACGATAATCCATAGCTAAATTAAACAATAAAAAATTCTTATTCCCATAAATTATGGATCAACCACTGAAATAACTGATGTGTCAGAGAATTTTTAGCATTGTAGTGAAGGGTGTTTTTCAATTGAAAATACATTAAAATAATGCTTGACCACTGTCGCACCCGACATCGCGGCGGCCTTAAAAATTTTGATGGAATGGAAAGAATGGATTTCTGGCATCCTATTCTTTGACAGGGGAATGGTCTTTGTTTAAGGAGTCGCCACCTAGTATTATGGTTACTAGGAACCCTAACTGGTCAATAGAGATTCTATGATTCGAGACTGGTTACGTAAAAAGGAAGATATCATCACCCCTTAAACGTCCTACCTAAGGCAGGCTGCATTGCTACTCTTTGTCTTTAATTGCTAATATTTTTTTTTGTTGGTTTATACTATGATTGTTTGTGTGTAATATTCCTGACTCTGACGTCAGTGAATATTCGACTACGGATATTTCTAACTCTGACGTTAGTAAATATTACGTAGGTATCAAAGTGAACAAATCAAAGTCATCATTTTTTTTATTCCTGACTCTGGCGTCAATGAATAAAAAAAATAAAATCAGTTTATTATATTTTTTTTAAAAAAAAGTAAAAATAAAATATTTTTAAATCAGTATCTTTTATATTCCCGACTCTGGCGTCAATGAATAAAAAGATCAAATAGATTTTTTTTTATGCATGTATATCTTTATGTAACTAAGTAAAAGAAAAATACAATAAAATAAAATAAATTATTAACTTTATTCCTGACTCTGGCGTCAGTGAATAAACTTATAATTTTATTTTATATTATTTTATTTTTATTTTTTACCTACTTTTATTTTTACGAAATTAAACAAAGTTCAATGAAATAAATTTGAATCAATATTTTTATTTTTTGCTCTGGTTATTCATGAATAAAAACAAAAAATTCATTTTTTATTTTTTATTTACACATTCATACTCTTTTTTTAATTTTTTAATTTTTAATTTTTTCTATTTTTTTTTATATATTTTTTTTTGGGCTGGGCCCAGCTCAACATATATTTTATTTTAGTTTTTACCAACAGGCGTGCGTGAACTGCTCACGCACTTTTGCTACAGGAAGCATGTAATTAAAATGTAAGGAGGGAAAGAGCAACTTACTTGATGCTGCAACTAAAGATGATAATGATAGTGAAGGGCCGGCTTGATGCTATTTTCTCTTCCTCTGTTTTCCTCTTGGTGTCCCTCTAATCCTCCTTTTCTCTGTCCTTTTTTTTTCAAGCATACCTCTAGCAAACACAGTAACCAGTTAATTATTTTAGTAAGGAAGGAAGGAAACTTACCTAGGCGTGTGGCTGCTGAAGGCGAGGTCGAGGGAGACTGGGGAGAAAAAAGGATTAAGGGGCGGCGGCTGATATAGAGTTAGTCGCCCCCTTCTTTTTTATGTTTCTTTATGTTAAGGTTTCTGGTAATGGCCTCCTCTTAAGATTTTTTTCTTTTAGGGTTTCTCTCTAATTGTCTTCCTTCCTCTCTCTCTCTCCTTTTTTTGCTCTATTTTTCTAGGTTAATTCTCTATTCTCGGGTCTATCCCTCCTCCTTTCTTTACCCTTGACATCTGTATTTATAGTGTCAGAGTCCCTTTGTGTGTGAGAAACCAAGTTTCAATCAAACTCATTCTCTTTTTTGAAGTTCGAATTAGAATCAAATTCAAAAGCAGACAATTATCATTATCTTGAGGATTATCTTGAACAAGGTAAGGATTATCTTGAAGTAGATAAGGATTATCTTGAAAAAGGTAAGAATTAGCTTGAAGGTAAGGATTATCTTGAAGAAGATAAGGATTATCTTGAGGATAAGGCTATAATGACAAAGGGACATTGTAATCCTTAATTTTTACAGAAGTTGACAAATCACACTTTTCATCGAAATAAATCTCTGATCTTTTAATTTTTCATTTTAAACCCTGTAAAAATTAAATTAAAAGCCAAAGGGCTAAAATTAGGTTATGACAGTTGCCCCCTCTTTATAATATTTACATTGCAAAGATATTGAAAATTTTTATTTTCTTTAGCTTTGTGTAGTAAATTTATAAAGAAAAGTAGATACAGAAAGAGATTTTTTTTTTGTAGAGTCTTGAAAACTTCGAAAACAGTAGATTGACATATGACTTTTATAGAGAGAAACAAGACATTTGGAAGACGACCCCCTTTTTTTTTGTTTTTTGGTTTATTATCTTTTTTTTTTTTTTGAAATGGATCAAATTGTTTTGGGCAACTTGCCCAATGATAAAAGAAACGCAAAGAATTTTGTGAGTGGTCTAATTATTCCGAGTGACTTGCCCAATGAAGAATAAAAATACAAAGATTTTTTTTTGTGATGGTATATTGTAATGGGTTACCTGCCCAGTATAAGGTGGTATATTGTAATGGGTTATCGACCCAGATGGTCACATTGTAATGGGTCACATTGTAATGGGTCACCTGCCCAGTTGGTATATTGTAATGGGTTACCAACCCAGATGGTCACATTGTAATGGGTCACCTGCCCAGTTGGTATATTGTAATGGGTTACCTACCCAGATGGTATATTGTAATAGGTTACCGACCCAGATGGTCACATTGTAATGGGTCACCTGCCCAAATGGTATATTGTAATGGGTTACCGACCCAGATGGTCACATTGTAATGGGTCACCTGCCCAGATGGTATATTATAATGGGTTACCGACCCAGTTGAAAAATACAAGGATTTTTTATAAGACATGATAGGGTTCGAAGGCGCATTGTTCAATAGATGGAAGCTTGGAGGAAATGAGGGCTCGAAGGCGCACTTGAAATAAGGTAGGATAGGAAATGCACTATCTTTGATGGTCGAGGGCTCGAAGGCACACTCAAATGGAGGTAGGATAGGAAATGCACTACCTTTGATGGTCGAGGGCTCGAAGGCACACTCAAATGGAGGTAGGATAGGAAATGCACTACCTTTGATGGTCGAGGGCTCGAAGACGCTTTCGAAAAGAAATAAGACAAGGGCTTGAAGGCACGCTCGAATGGAGGTAGGATAGGAAATGCACTACCTTTGATGGTCGAGGGCTCGAAGACGCTTTCGAAAAGAAATAAGACAAGGGCTTGAAGGCACGCTCGAATGGAGGTAGGATAGGAAATGCACTACCTTTGATGGTCGAGGGCTCGAAGACGCTTTCAAAAAGAAATAAGACAAGGGCTCGAAGGCACGCTCGAATGGAGGTAGGATAGGAAATGCACTACCTTTGATGGTCGAGGGCTCGAAGACGCTTTCGAAAAGAAATAAGACAAGGGCTCGAAGGCACGTTCGAATGGAGGTAGGATAGGAAATGCACTACCTTTGATGGTCGAGGGCTCAAAGACGCTTTCGAAAAGAAATAAGACAAGGGCTCGAAGGCACGCTCGAATGGAGGTAGGATAGGAAATGCACTACCTTTGATGGTCGAGAGCTCAAAGGCTCGCTCTAAAAGAAATAAGACGAGGGCTCGAAAGCACGCTCGAATGGAGGTAGGATAGAAAATACACTACCTTTGATGGTCGAGGGCTCGAAGGCGCGCTCGAATGGAGGTAGGATAGGAAATGCACTATCTATGATGGTCGAGAGCTCGAAGAAATGCTTGAAAAGAACTCAAAAGGAGGTAGGATAGGAACTGCACTACCTCAGGAGTGGAAAATGAAAGGTAGTGGAAAAATAGAGAGATTTTTCCAGTGGCCTAATTCTCATGGGCGGCCTGCCCAGGTTGAAAAATTCTCAAATGTGAAAATTTTTCAAAAGTAATTTCAATGTTCGCCATTTCAAGTTGGCCTTCCACTTGATGGATTTCGTTAGAATTTTCTCTAATAAAAATTTACAAAACTCATTGTCCAAGGTCTCAAAGTTTAAATGATATGCATGCATCTTTACCTGATTTGAAATATAGGCCCCCATTTCTTCTTAATCTTCTTGTTGCTAGGTTGGTGAGATCTTGTTATCTGATTTGAGTCATCTTTGTCGTTTAGCTTTCTAGCCCACTTGAGTTGGCTCATATAAGTCTATTTCCAAATTTAATTGTATAACTCAGCATTTGTGGTGCCCATCGTGACCCACTTGTCTGCTAAAGATTTTCTGATTCGTCAAATAATTTAAGAGGATCACTCATTACTCCTCGTTTCACTGCTAGAAACATTCGGTGTCACTTGCTGAAAGGATCAAGCTGTCTTTTGTAAACCAAAATGCCCCCTTGTCTGGTTAAAGGAAATTACCATCTCCTTTTCTAGAATTTTTCCTTTTAAACACAATGTTGCCCCTTTGTATTGGTTATTGCCTCTAAGTGTGCTCTCTTAGTGATTTGGACAAATAATGGTTCTAAGAGGTCATTCTCTCATATCTATCCTTTTTTCTGTTTGGTGAAGGAATATGGGTCTAGAATGAATCTTGAAATCTTGATCTTGCATTTTGAAAACAAAAAATTATTTTGATGTGAGTCTAAAACAATTTGCTTTTGAAATCTTGCAACTCCTTGGTTATTTTTCTTTCTTGGAAAAGAGATTATTTGTTCTTGTGTTTGGCAATGCGGTCTTCGGTGAAAATATGTCATGATATTATGACCTTTTGCTTTTATAAGTTTTCAGAGTGGAGGGCTCGAGAAAAAGCTCGAGGTTTTGTATGAGAAGAATTTGTCTCTTTTTGCACATTTATTTTTATCAGCATGAATAATAATGAATAGTTTATTCTTGATGTCATGAATCTTATGAAAAAGTATTCTTTGCATTTTGAGAGCATTGTTTATTGTTCTAGGTTGCTTGCTTGCTTGATTAGAAAGGACTTCTATAAACACGTAACGTAGGCTGTGGTTTTTGGCTATGAAAGAAAAGGATTCATAAGGCTCAAAGAGTGTTTCAGGGCTTCAAAGACTGAGAATCACTATTAACAGTTTGACTATTGATGTCATTCATATTTTCTTTTGCCGCTCTTCTTTGATTTGTTGCTTCTTTTTTTTCATTGCTTTGCTTATAGAGCATACTCACTTTATCTTGGTTATCATTTTTTCTTGTGATTTGGGCATGCCCCCTAGCATTTGAGTTTCTTGAGCTTTTTTGACTTTTGGCTTTCTCACAGCTTTATCATCTTTCTTGATAATTGAAATTTCACTTGCCCCCAGTATGGGGTGTGATCTTAGTCGGGATTTTTTTCTATGAAAGAAAAAAAAATTATTCAGGCTCAAAAAAGGTTTGCAAGGGATGTATTTATTTTAGAACGTGAAAGGAAATAACAAAGATAGCCTTTCCTCATTTCAAGCGCAAGCAGCTATGATCAATAAACTTTGACCTCGTATAGTGTGATGGTTTATTCTTTGCAAAGGTGCATTCCATGAGTTATGAGCAACAAGTTCACTACATACCATTATTCATACATTAAAAAAAAACATGATTCAAGAGTAATGGGGTAAAAGTGTTTTTTTTTTTTTATAAATTAGTCACCTCAATAATGGAGTTGCTTGATTCACTTGTCATTCTACAAGTAAAATGTCAAAAATATCATTTTTGAATAAACATCAAATTACTTTTCGAAATCAAAATGCTAGATCAATTTTTCAAAACTCTAATAAGGAAATTGATTTTGGTAAGAATAATGAATTGAATCTATGAGATTGTGCAAGGCTTCAAAGATGTGTTTGTGAGTCTTTACAAGAAAACTCTCTCAAGAAAATGAATAATGCTTGGTCATAAACATGATTGAATGACAAACTCATTATTTCATTGAAACTTTGGAAAAGAAGTTTAACAACAAAGAACTTCTGTCAACATCTTGGGCTATGAACACTAGCATGATAACATATAAAGGGGCTAAACATTTAGCGATCATTTATTGGAATTTCTAGAATCTTTCAATCATTTATTCTTCTCGACAAAGGCATCTTTTCAACAGTTAGTTGAGGCCATATGTAAGAACAGTAAGTGCCTCGGCAACCCCCTTTAATGTCTTTTTCTTTTTTAGTGAAACCGTTCTTTTTCAGTTGGATAAGCAATTTTACCTAACCCAATTGCTTGTTCAATTCCCTCAGCTATAACAATCAGGTCAGAGAAATGTTGCGCAGAGCTTCTAACCAAGTATTCAAAGTACGGAGCTTTAAAGGTGTTGGAAAATAAACCGATCATCTCCTTTTCCAACATGGAAGGATTAACTTGTGCAACTACCTCACTCCATATCCAAGCGTATTCCCTTATGGAATCCTTGTTGTCCTTCTCCATAGCTTGCAAGCTTAACCGATCAGGGCCCACGTCTATATTGAACTTATATTGCCTTATAAAGGCATCCACTAAATCCTTCCATTTTTTAACCTTGGTATTGTCCAATCGCATATACCAAGTGAGGGAAATGTCACTCAAGCTGTCTTGAAAGAAATGAATCAACAGTTTCTCATCATCAACCGCTTCAACCATTTTGTTGCAGTATGCCTTGACATGAGTTACAAGGCATTAAGTTCATGTATATTTGATGAATTCTGGAACCTTAAACTTCCTATGAATGACTGTGTTAGGTACCAAACACATCTCAACAGCTTTTATGTGGTCATGTAGGCTAGTTCCCTCAAATGCCCTTCTTCTTTGTTCGAAAGCAATGAATTTGTTTAGTTCATCTTTTTTCACTACCTTATTCTTTTGAGATTCCTTTATTGTAAGGTCAATGGTAGATGACATTTTTATGAGATATGCTGGTTGAGCAAATTGGGAATACATAGCCTGTTGAGACACCTTATTTACCCCCAAATTCTGTGGATTTTTTAGCATAAGTTCGGGCTGAGCTGTAGATTTTACTTCTTCTGGTTTAAATCTCAAGGCCTGTTCGAGTAGGCTAGTAAGCTTTGTGACTTCTTCTCTAAGACTTTTCGTCTCTTTTCGGTGTTGGGCTTCCAACTAGGCTTTTTCTTTGTTTTCCATTTTTTTTTCGCAATCAAGTGTTATAAGCGTGTTTCGATGGGGGACCTATATTTCACCTGGAGTGCAATATTATGACAGGTCATAATTGTATGTTCAAACATGCATGAAGATGAATACAACATATTAGATATGGATTTGCCTTTTGGAGGGTGACATAATGATCGTTATTTTTTAAATGTGTGGTCAGATTTGAATTCGATATTCATTGCAATGCCGAGAGAAGATCTGTTTAGCTTTTGGTCATCTGAGCTTTCAGCCACATTCTTGGTGTCTTTCACTAAACATCTAATATCTTTGAGTAACGGTATCTCACCGACATCCAGTCTAAAGCAGTCTCCCTTGGTCATTTGCAAGAATTCAGACTAGAGTCCATGCTCAACAATTATTGTCTTAGGAATAGCAGTCATTATGTCACCCAAAAGCCTTGAAATAATGATGCTTACACGTTTAAGCTTTATCTTAGTAAAGTTATGCAGGGATCAACCTAAAGGATAGGTTTTAATCATTAAATGTTTCAGGTTAATTTTGCTATCTAGTCTCAAAGGTCTTTCGCATGTTCAGTGATCGCCCTCAAAAGGTTGATATGAGGTTTACAAGCAGTATGAAGATAGAGGCCCTGAGTAATATCAGTTCGGCATATCAACCACTATCGAGCAAACAATCATGCGAGAGTTGGATAGTTTCACGAGCCTTACCCAGGCTAAAGCCATTGGGGTGCCGTTACTCCTCCACTTATCCTAAAGTTGATACCACATGTAAAAAATGAGATAAGTGATGTGTGAAGACCTTAGATCCATATCCAATATATATGCATGATAAACATGAATAACTATACATGTTAAAACAATAAAAAAAAAAAAGCAAAAAACGGTACGACAAAAAGTGTTTAGCAATAAAAAAGACAAATAGCAAAGCTTAGTCCTAAAGTCCCCAGTGGAGTCGCCATTCTGTCGCACCCGACATCGCGGCGGCCTTAAAAATTTTGATGGAATGGAAAGAATGGATTTCTGGCATCCTATTCTTTGACGGGGGAATGGTCTTTGTTTAAGGAGTCGCCACCTAGTATTATGGTTACTAGGAACCCTAACTGGTCAATAGAGATTCTATGATTCGAGACTGGTTACGTAAAAAGGAAGATATCATCACCCCTTAAACGTCCTACCTAAGGCAGGCTGCATTGCTACTCTTTGTCTTTAATTGCTAATATTTTTTTTTGTTGGTTTATACTATGATTGTTTGTGTGTAATATTCCTGACTCTGACGTCAGTGAATATTCGACTACGGATATTTCTAACTCTGACGTTAGTAAATATTACGTAGGTATCAAAGTGAACAAATCAAAGTCATCATTTTTTTTATTCCTGACTCTGGCGTCAATGAATAAAAAAAATAAAATCAGTTTATTATATTTTTTTTAAAAAAAAGTAAAAATAAAATATTTTTAAATCAGTATCTTTTATATTCCCGACTCTGGCGTCAATGAATAAAAAGATCAAATAGATTTTTTTTTATGCATGTATATCTTTATGTAACTAAGTAAAAGAAAAATACAATAAAATAAAATAAATTATTAACTTTATTCCTGACTCTGGCGTCAGTGAATAAACTTATAATTTTATTTTATATTATTTTATTTTTATTTTTTACCTACTTTTATTTTTACGAAATTAAACAAAGTTCAATGAAATAAATTTGAATCAATATTTTTATTTTTTGCTCTGGTTATTCATGAATAAAAACAAAAAATTCATTTTTTATTTTTTATTTACACATTCATACTCTTTTTTTAATTTTTTAATTTTTAATTTTTTCTATTTTTTTTTATATATTTTTTTTTGGGCTGGGCCCAGCTCAACATATATTTTATTTTAGTTTTTACCAACAGGCGTGCGTGAACTGCTCACGCACTTTTGCTACAGGAAGCATGTAATTAAAATGTAAGGAGGGAAAGAGCAACTTACTTGATGCTGCAACTAAAGATGATAATGATAGTGAAGGGCCGGCTTGATGCTATTTTCTCTTCCTCTGTTTTCCTCTTGGTGTCCCTCTAATCCTCCTTTTCTCTGTCCTTTTTTTTTCAAGCATACCTCTAGCAAACACAGTAACCAGTTAATTATTTTAGTAAGGAAGGAAGGAAACTTACCTAGGCGTGTGGCTGCTGAAGGCGAGGTCGAGGGAGACTGGGGAGAAAAAAGGATTAAGGGGCGGCGGCTGATATAGAGTTAGTCGCCCCCTTCTTTTTTATGTTTCTTTATGTTAAGGTTTCTGGTAATGGCCTCCTCTTAAGATTTTTTTCTTTTAGGGTTTCTCTCTAATTGTCTTCCTTCCTCTCTCTCTCTCCTTTTTTTGCTCTATTTTTCTAGGTTAATTCTCTATTCTCGGGTCTATCCCTCCTCCTTTCTTTACCCTTGACATCTGTATTTATAGTGTCAGAGTCCCTTTGTGTGTGAGAAACCAAGTTTCAATCAAACTCATTCTCTTTTTTGAAGTTCGAATTAGAATCAAATTCAAAAGCAGACAATTATCATTATCTTGAGGATTATCTTGAACAAGGTAAGGATTATCTTGAAGTAGATAAGGATTATCTTGAAAAAGGTAAGAATTAGCTTGAAGGTAAGGATTATCTTGAAGAAGATAAGGATTATCTTGAGGATAAGGCTATAATGACAAAGGGACATTGTAATCCTTAATTTTTACAGAAGTTGACAAATCACACTTTTCATCGAAATAAATCTCTGATCTTTTAATTTTTCATTTTAAACCCTGTAAAAATTAAATTAAAAGCCAAAGGGCTAAAATTAGGTTATGACAACCACCAACTAGCTATGCTTCATTCTGCATTACCTCAATGCCATAGCGCAACACAACATTAAGCTTGTCCGTATGTTTTTAAATAAAAGCCTGATATGCACTTACAAGCTTCTGATTACAATTCTTGGATTCTAAATTTGTTCTTTCAGGCTCTGTCCAAATCCTGGTGCAAGATTTCTTGATTAATATATATGACAAAGCAAATCACCTTGAATTGTAAATTAAAGTAGCCTAAAATCTATTGACAAAAAACAATTATAACTTCAAATGACCGCCAAAATTTATCAAACGAAGCTTGCTAGCAATTGGCACCAAAACTTGTGCAATATAGAATTATAAAAAATGTGGCCCAAAACAACATAGAATAACACTCTGCAATTGAATCCAGCCCACAACATCAGACACAAGTTTAAGCGAAGGAAATAAAAAAGAAACGACAGCACACGTTTACAGCTTCTGTTTCCAAGGTTAATAAAGTGTCGGTGGAGACATATTTGCCAAAAGAAAATAAATTTTTTTTTAAAAAAAAGGTCAACATGGCAGTCATTTGATTCCACAATATCCAAAAATCAAGAACAGAAGAGTAAAGCACAACACAATTTTTTCCTTAAACATTCAAGTTCTTCTTGTCTTACGACATTTAGCTTCAAGAATCAATGGCAACACTTCAAAATAAAAGTCCAAGAAATCA
The DNA here is from genome assembly GCA_026413675.1 of Populus pruinosa. Lineage (NCBI taxonomy): Eukaryota > Viridiplantae > Streptophyta > Magnoliopsida > Malpighiales > Salicaceae > Populus > Populus pruinosa. The sequence continues at coordinate 883,510 of CM048595.1, forward strand.
GTCAGAGAGGCTTACTTCAACAGCACAAACCAATCCAAATGACCCTTTTCAATATCTCTATCACAAATCACATATTTCTCAAAATTAATTGATACCCAGTAGAGTAATAATCATCATACAATCAAAGCAACCTCCAAAGCCTACAACTTTGAAGAAAGCAATAGGAACGCATTAATCAAAACTTGCCTGTTAGTGAATAATATCCCAGCAGAGAAGCTGCCAAAACAAAGCAAAAGAGCCAGATTCCTTGACACCACTGCATTCCTTGAACCCATCTCTCCTCCTCCAACTCCTACTCTACCCTTCACTGACATTTTTGTTTTACTATTTAACCTCCACTCAAGAACAAAAAGATTCAAACTTTATCAAAAGTATAATTCTAAAACCAATTTAGACACAACCCAGAATCTGTTTTGGTTTAAGAAAACAAATGAAAGTGGTGCTGTACATGTGTTTATGTTTATGCAATGACACAGTCCACACACTTCTCTCCGTCCACAAAAGGGAACAGAGACAGAGAGGGAGAGAGGTGCTCGGTGAAAAGTCCTGGTTACCAACTTCCACTCTTATTAATATATATAGTCTAAAAAATTACTTAACCGTTCTCTTTACAGTATGTTTCTGTATGTCACCATTAATGTACTTTTGGTGTTACATGTTTCAAGACTACAATTACAATGTTGTCTCTTACTTTTTGGAACAACAAGATTAACGTTTCTAGTCTACACTCATAACAGTAACAGTTTCACTCGCATAGAATTGGTACTTTCTTTCTTAATCAATTCATGGGGTTAGTGCTTAGAGCTTTGACGCTAGTTCTTGGTCTTGATAGTTTAAGGTTCATTTAAGTGAACCAGATGGTTTTGAAAGATATCAAATTGGAAAGGTAATTCTTCACTTTATCTCAATCTGAATGTATAATTTTTTTTAAAAAAACTTTCGATTAAGCATTTGTGTACAACTTTTGTTAATCAATTACTATATAAAAATTACAATACCGGCATACCAAATTTTAGTTGTTTTCAATCAAGTACATGGGGTTTAATTGTTTTTTGGTACACTAATTTTAGTACTTCTTAAAATATCATCAATATTTTTTTTATTTTTCAATCACATAATATCTATTTCATTGATTGAAATAATAAATATTTTAATGATATTTATAATTTATCTATTTATTTTAATCAATCTTTAATCGAACAAACTTCTTTAACCATTATCCCATAAAAGTTGAAAGCGAACCCATGTTTTTTAGATATTTAGAGTTTTTAAAACCTCTGTGAAGCTATATGCATGGCTAATACAAAAAAAAAATTGATCTTACATGGGCTGAAGTGGAAATGTATTAAATCTATGGGGACTGCTTTGTGAAATATAAAAAAGAAGAGAAGCCCGAAACCTTCTATAATCTAGGCCGTCTATTATTTGCGTGAAACAAAAGTAAAATAAAGTCAACAAGCTTACAATTATACAAAAAGAGTCAACAAACACATTAATAACATAAAAAAGGAGGAGGAGGAGGAGGAGGAGGTTGATCCGAGTTTAGAAGATTCAAATTAAATTTGAAAAAAATTTCTAACCTCGCTGGCTTGGCTCTGGAAGCAGTGATCACGAGAAAGCGAATTGGGCTTATTGGAAATATTTTGGCAAAATTGGTTGTGGCCTACTTTCTTCTCATCTCTATAGCATTAAAAAAAGCTACCATTTTGCCTCTTTTTTTTTTTTCATAGCAGTAACACAGACGACACAACCATGACAAATGATGTAACATGGGCTGTTTTTGTCTCTAATAGTTCATGTTTTAGCTGTAAGAAGAAACACATATAATGGCTTTAATAATAACTTTATTTCCCGGTTTAACAAGAATGATATTCTTGAATTAACTTGCATGTTAATTTAAACTAAATCCCTCTATTCGAACGATCTTAGATTTACAATTTCTTTCACATCATTCGAATATCTTTTAATAGAATAAATCTTCTTGATCGTAATGTTCTCAGTATTCGATTTGAAGAAATCAAAGAAGAGAGCAGAATTTTAATGGTGAATATTGATGTAATTAATACAAGCACAAACTAGCACCTTCCACCCTTTAACCAAGCATCAACGGAAAGATAAAATCAAGGGGCAGGAAGTTAGGATTTTGTACTTTTGTGCAATAGAATATCCATTCGAACAAAGGTTTAAGTTTAGTGTTTTTTATGAACTAAGATGACAGATGATGAAGCACTTTTGCAACGCTAGCGTATAGGTGTAACACCTTTAGTTTGCCAATGTGTAAAGAAGATAGCAATATCATAAAAGGGAGACGATAATGGAGGCAGAACTTAAGATCACGAAGCAATATTGAGACAAGAGTTCTAGTGAATTAATCAACACTCAAGAACCACTTGTATTATTTATAATCAGGAACACTTTTGTGTGGATTCAAGGCAATGGCAGAAAGTTTTTTTTTTTTTTTTTTTTTTGAAGTGGTCCTTGAAAGTATTGGAGAGTGCTCAGCATGTGATCAATGGCAGAGGTGGTAAGTGAAGGGAATGGAGAATTTTGCGAAGAAAATAATCGATATTCCTGTCGGAAAAGGGGGTTAAAGGCTTCTGTATTCTGGTGGAAAAGCGGGGATCTATGAATTATAAATGTCATTGACATATTGTTCCAGATTCTGACACCATTGTTAGCATGCAAGAATCTGTCCAAGGACAATGAGCAGGACGATTATTTTCTTGAACTTTATGCTGGTGGCCCCTTGATCCAAATGGAATGGATTTTAGAAATACTTGACAGTGAAGTTACACAATGAAAAGGCAATCCCTTTTCTATCTTGAACTCTTTTCGATCATAGAAATGATCAAGACTTGCCCGTTTGGGAAAGTGGCGCGGGAGCAACGGCAGCTGAGCCAGCCCTCGTTTCGGCTGCACGTTCCCAAACGGAGTCGATAGAATGCTAAAAGATTTTATCAACTAATACCCAGGAGAAAAGATAGTTCAAGCACTTGCGTTTGCATTCAGGCCTCATCTGTCCAGCTAACAGCACAAACCAATATATAAATCTTCTTGCAAGTAAATGACCAAATCAAAGTCATCAAGGAAACAAGAGCAAGATTTAAGTAATAAGAGAAGGCATGAAACAGGTGTAAAGTATTAGCAGCCAAAAGCAAAGAGATAAGAAGATTAAACTAATCCCTTTTTGATATATCCTCTAACACATCTCACTGCATTACTCGAAACACAAAATTCTACCAGGTTACCAGGCAAAATATCAGAGGCTGCCGAAGGTTTTTTTTTTTTTTTTTTTTTTTTTTTTTTTTACGTTTCAATTTTCCTCTCTTCCTAGAGACCACACAACAAAAAGGGCAGCTCTGACTTCTACTTTCTACTCCCTCCCTGGTACATAACATATACCATTTTAATTGGATTTGATAGTTAATAGAAGCAACAGCTGAAGAAAAGAGTACTTCATGGGATCATGGGACCCTCTTTTACAAGATGACAAAATTGATGATGATGATGATTTGATGGTGGTGATGAACTAGATTATGATGATGATTAGAGGGAGGAGATGACAGTAATCTTGGTTTTGAAGAGTGGTTTTAAGAACCCTTTTTTCACTCTAGAAAACCAGTTTTTGTCAAAATAGCATTTCTCACTTTACTCAGATCTCTCCCTTTGAGTGTCCTTCCAATCCCTTCACACACAGAGAACGAAGAGATTTGACTCCTTGCAAGCTTCCTAGCTAACCACTCGTGTGGAGGCACTATGTCACCATCACCATCTTCATCACAATCATCAACATCATCATTGACATGATCATCTCCATCACCATAAGCAATACCATTATGGTCATCAACCCATGAAGCCATAATAACCCTTGAATCTTTCCCATAAATTTTTGACCAATCAGGGATGTTCACAGGAGCTGATGACTGCTGGTGAACTGCTTTGCCTCCATGGTTTGTAGCTGTTGTCTTTGTTGCTGGGATCATTCTTGGAGCCGTACTAGGTAGATGCCATGCAGAAGAAAAAGAAGGACCTGAAGAAGGGTACTTGGAGCTAGAACTTGAATCTCCCATCTCCTTCACGACTGACCAAACATCTTCTTCTTCAAAATCTTCATCTCTCATTGATCTCCTTCCATAGCCACCAACAGTAATACTTCCCTTACCCAAGACACCACACCAATCTGCCATAACTACTAAAAACGACAAGAAATGGAATCAAAGTCAGTATTTTAGAAATCCAAACAGACGAGCAAGAGAGGTCTTGAGCAAAAAAAGGGAAGGCTACTTCAATCAATATAAATAAATGAGGTAAAAGGAGGATTCTTTTTCTTTGATTTTTTGGGGTTTAACTATTACTTAGTGCTGTCTTCTGTTTGGTGTTGATATTAATAAATATATGTATTTGATAGGTACCCGATGCGGGGTTTTTTAAGTATTTTTAATTGAAAATTTATTAAAATATCTTTCTTATTTTTAGTATAATATATTAAAATTATAAAATATGAACACTTCCAAATAGATTTTTTTCTTGAACAAAAATCTATTTTTTTTATTTATTTTATCTATTCCATGATCATAACAGGAGAGAAAGAAGTTCCAAGAAATGCCAAATCTATTCACTTTATATCAGTAACCGAGCCGATTTAGGTGTACCATAAGGGATTTGCTTTTATATTGATTTCTACATATTGGATCAAGCTTGAATGAGGTATTCAACTACCGTGATGAATCAAAAAAAAAATCCAGAAAAAAATGGATTTGAATTTCCTACGGGAATGATTTGAAAGATTCAAAACAAAAAAAATTATATTCAGTAACAACATGATGGAGGTAGTTCATCAATATGAATTCATCTTAAATCTAATTCAAATTTAATATAGTATATACTAGTATATTTATCTGTATTTTATTGAAAGTCGAAGTATTCATCTTCTAAACTTAAAAGAAATAATAAAAGTATGACAATATTATTAAATTAAATTAAACAATTCAATCTTGAAATTTTTCAGTTAAGTTCTTTGACTAACTTAAATTTTAAATTAAATTATATAAAAATTAATTTTAAATAAATTATTTAATTTAATGAATCTAAAAATAATTTAAATAACCAATAAAAATTAAATATAATTTAAAAAATATTTTAAGATAATATTTTTTTTATATTAAGATGATGCCAAATTAGATAAATCTTAGTTATTATACGACTTGAATTATAAATTTTAATATTTTTAATGATTTTGTTGTTTTTATAAATTATTTTTATTTAATTTTATGATAACATTAGATATTTTTAAAATCGACCATTAACCCTAAAAAAATATATTTATTTAAAATTGTAATAATTCTATAAAAAATATAAAAAAAATAAACTATGAATTATATTTCTTAACTAATTCAATATTAAATAAAAATGACATAAAAAAATTAAAAAAATTAAAGAACCAAAAACTAAAAAAAACATATCAAGTATAATAGATAAACTTGCTAAACCAATGAACAGGGCCCGAGTCAACATGTCAAACTTGTAAATCAGGTAATAGATTCTATTAAGATTAATAACTTATTTTTTTTATAAATTATTATTTATTTAATTATATAATAATAAAAATAGACAATTGCAAAATTAAAAGTCAAACTAATATTGAGATTTTTTTTTAAATTATGATAACCTCATAGAAAACAAAACAAAATAAATCATAAAACTCAATTCTGAATTAGTTCAATACAAATAATAAAATTAAAAAATATATATTAAAAAGATGAAGTTAAACTTATTATATAGTCAATAGACCCATGAACTTTTTAAAATTTAATAATATATTTTTATTATTAAAATTATTTTTTAAATTATATGATAAAAAAATAAATAATAACATAATTAAATTTAATTATAAAAAATAAAATGTATGTAATAAACTTACAAACTGGAATAATTAGGATTTCTTTGCTAAACTTATAAATTGAATATTGATTCTATGAAGTTTATTAACCTAGTTTTTTAAAAATTATTTTTTATTTAATTAATATTTTTAAAAAATAAATTATACTGCAATGCTTGGATTTTTTATACTAAAATAATTATAAATAAAATAAATTATAATAAATTATTAATTTTAAACCCCATAAATAAATTATATAAGGATTATATTAAAAAAAATTCATTAAACAAAGGAAAAAAAAAGTCAAAATGTAAAAAAAAAACTCTTTCCAGCTTTATTTATAATTTATAATATAAAAATGTAATGAATCAATTTTAATTTTTTTTAATGAACAAATCAAGTGAAAAATGATTTAAAAAACAGGATCATATAACTCACCAAAAGAGAATAAAATGAGCCCTCTGTGTAGGGAAGCAGAGAGAGAGAGAGAGAGAGAGAGAGAGTTGTGCAGAAGAATCTACCCTAGCTTTGTTTCAAGACCCTCCAAAAGAAGCAAAGATTTTGAAAAGATGATCTGAAGACAGACGAGGGTGACGCAGAGAACTCAACTAGGAAAGACCTCTCCTTTATTCTGTGGCTAAAATAGAATAGATCCAGAGAAGGTCACAGGCACTCCAGTGACATCAGACTTGTACAGCAAAGGCAAGGAAAACGACAGCAGGCAGTAGGATTTCCATATGTTTTGTCTACATACACACATCAACCCAAAAATCAGCAAAAGAAAACAAGCAATTTTGAAAGAACACGTATAAAAGTAGTGATGGGTTTTGATTAGATTCTTTAAGTTAGTTGCCACCAAATAATACTCTCTTTTATAACCTCATGGAAATGGCGCACTCTACAGGTGCTAGAAATCCAAACGCCCACAGAAAGTAGTAGCAGCAGCCAGTACTGGCAGTTTGGCTTTGATGGCTGTAAGAGCAAAACCAATAGAACAAAAGTCTTTATCGTATCATAACTTACCACCCATGGAGGAGAGTGGTCCGCTCCTCAGTATCAAGCAGAAGTGTGTGTGGGAGTAGAGAGGGAGAGAGAGAGATGTGTTTCGTGAGGGTACAGAACCTGGCTTGCAAGGAATTAGATTGAAAGAGACTTGACAGAAAAAGTGAGGAAAAAATCAGACTATGAGATAAGGACATAACTGTTTTTCGTCTCTGTCTTGTATACATATTAACTGTTAATTTTTGTTTTTTTCAAAAAAAAAAATAAGTTAACAGTATTGGCAAATGATATCATTGTAAAAAGTATATATATATTTTATCAACCTTCTCTTTTGAATATATCATATAAGTAAATATATATATATTTTTATAATAAATGTTTTAATTAAAATCTTAAAAAAATTAATGCTACTTGGTTAGTTAATTTAATTAATTATTATAAATTGATTGACAGATTTGTTCTTCTTAAAATTTTATTATTTTAAGAACCATGATAAAATTTCAATTCATTTTGTGGTTCACAATGATATTTAAATAAATATTATGTTTCTGAATTATAAAATTTAAAAAATGTTGTGATTTATAATTTTAATATTAAAAAATATGATATTTTACCCAAATTTTTTTCAAACTTTTTGTTGTTGTGATAATTCACCATTCATTTTTATTTTATATTCTAATTACTCAATTTGCCCCTGTTAATATGATTTAGAGATTGTGTTTTAACTGTAGCTGTAGTGGTGATTTAAAAAAAAAAGTGTTTGGTGAGAATAATTTATTAAAAAATATATATATTATATTAAAAAAAAAAAAAAGCTTGAAAATTTAACTTGGGGGTTTTCATGGGACTCGTTAAACCTGTCATGATCTTGACACGTTGATCTAAGAAATTTACTATTAGAAGCTTAATAAAGGTGAAATTTCAAGCTAAACCAGAAAAGTCGATGGTGTAGTTGGATTTAAGTACCAATACAAGCGAAGCGTTGCGTTTTGCATAGGATGATTCATGCACGAAACACTAAGCATTTCAATAAACAAATTTAGTGTTATCTCCTTTGTTGTAAGCAAAGAAAAGGCTGGATTCTGACTGGGAAGTATGGAGAAAGTTGATTGGATAGACCAATTGTCACAGATTTCAGTAAAACCTTATCCTCTCTAATTACTCAATGGCAATCCAACTCACACTGCAATCTCACGACGCAGTTTCTCTCGCAGCTCAGGGTGCAGTGGCAGTAACTAGTGTGAGAAAGTGTGAAGCAGCAGCCATGAAGCTCTTTTCATGGAGGACCCCTCCTGCCTAGGAAGGAGGAACGAGGGAGAGTTGTAAAAGCATTTGTTGGCTAGCAGTAGTATTATTGCCCTTGTTGCTTTGAGATATGTGGCGAAATTAGCGCTTCCATTCTTCAATGCTTCCTGGGTTTTGGGGGTTACAGCAGATAGCAGAAAGTATAGATATTAAAGTTGTTTTTGGAGTACGTTATTTTATTTAGTCACTGGGTTTTTACCCTTATGATAACTCAGTCCTTCAAGTTTTAAAATCTATAATCTAGTTTCTGATTGATTAAATTAACTAAAATTATTTTGAGAAAATCGGACCAAATTTTTCGTCTTTTAAGATGGAGAGTTGATTTTTTGATTTCAGAGAGTTAAACTGGTCGAGAATAAAAAATTCATTGAAGGAAAAATGATTTTTTGTATTGGTCCTTACAGTAGCCTGTAAAACCAAGAAGTTTTAATAAGATAACACAAGTTAAAGGGACAAGGTTATATGTTTTCAAACATAAGAGACTAAAGTTTGCGATTGTGTTCATAATTCAGTGACTAAATGATAATTTACTTACCCAAGATTTTAGATAAAATGAGAAATTAACATAAAAAAATGATGAATTGACTTTGTAGCAAAAAGTTTTAGCGAAGTAGTGCATTTTTAATTGTTATAGTTGTGAATTAGCATATTTAATTAAATGTTGCGTTTATGAACGGCATCAATTAAATTCATAATTAATTTGTCGATTGCTTTATAATTAGATAAATTAGTTAGTTGGCTAAAAAAACATTATAAAATTATAAAAATCAAGATCTTAAAGTGAGATTTTTTAAATCTAAATATTTGATGATTAGATGAGCGATTCCATCATTCTATCTATTATGACCGGACTTTCTTTTAAATCTAAATTTGTCTCATTAATACATAATTATTTTTGTTAGGCTATCCATAAATAATAATATACTCTAGTTTTTGGATAAATTGAATAATTAACATACAAAATAAAAAAGAAAGAAGTGAATTAATGTGGTTGCATAAAGCTTTGGTAATATACTTGGTTGTGAATTAAAATATTTAATTAAATATCACATTTATAAATGATATCAACTAAATTTAGGATTAATTAATTGATTTATAATATTTAGTTAAACTAATTAATCAATACAAACAAATCATAAAATTATTAAAATCAAGATTTCAAATGAGATTTTTGAAATTTTAAAATCTAGTTATTAGAGTAGCGACTTTATCATTTTGGTTGGATTAAAAGTCAAGATTCTTTTGAACCATTATTTTGGGTTGGTATGATCAAATTTCTTTTTAAATTTATACTTATGTAATTTGTTTATAAATATTTTTGTTAGGTTATTTATATAATTTATCTATGATAAATTTTTATTTAGTTATGATAAATCCACATCTAACTATTTGGAATAATTTGTTATTTTAAGCTCGACCATATCATTAATATTAAAAAAAATAAAAAACAATTAAAATATATAATTAATAAATTTTTTAGATTTTAATTAAAATTTATTTTTTAGTCTGCAAGCTAGACAATATATATATATTTTGACTTATAAAATATATTTTAAAAAAATATTAATAAAATTATGATTTTTATATGAAATGATTGATTCATAAAACTGGATTAATCAGTCAACTTGTTAAATTAAAAAAATTATTAATAATAAATATTATATTTAAAAAAAAATAATATATTAAACATAAAAATTGCATCTTTTCTCTAAAATTATCTAAACATAATATATTTAAGTATTGCTATTTTAAAATATGATAACATAAAATTATATCTTTTCTCTAAATTTACCACGTCCAAACTTTTGATTCAATATTCTATTTTTTTTTAAAAAAAGAAAATCCCTAGGTTTTGATGTTTTGGGTTTGCTAGGGCACTCATGGGTTAGGGCAGGGCCAGGGAGGTAGGTAAAGTGAGTGTCTTCTCAACTCAAATCAGAAGAGTCGTTTGGATAGTGACCCAAGAGATACGTGTCGGTCAACGCTTTTCTTTGGTTTCATTGCAAGGTTGTGAATTCCAGCTGGAAAATTTTACTTCCCATAAAGTTACCTGTTTTAAGTCCAAGTTTTACCGTTAGATGTTAAATTTGGCTGGATATGGGATTTCACTGGAACAAAACTCTTGAAACTTAGCTACAATATTTAATAAAATTCGGATGATTTAATTGATATTTTAATAATTTAATTAATTTGATATTTAAATTTGATAATTAACACCAGATTTTTTAAATAATAAAATGATGTTATTTTAATAAAAATAATTGACTTAATCTAATGATTTAAATTTGCTTGGATTAGTCTTTAATCCAAATAAGATATCTATGATTTTACCTATTTTTTAAATATATTTCACTATAATTGCAAATGGTTAAAAGTACTCAAATTTTAGAGTATATTTGTTAATGTAGCCAATCACGTTGTCATCTCTCCATACATATAAAATTGTCGAGATAATTATATAAAGTCTAAAATCTATCTTTATGTTAAGAATTGTTTTTTATTTTTAAATAATGTTTTAGCTATATTAATTTTTTTTTTAACTATAAGAGTAAACCCAAAATGATAATGTAAATAACAAACAAGCCCGTAAAGGATATAATTAAAAATTATCAAGCTAAAAAAGATTAAATAATACATAGTAGCATTATAGAATTTACCCTATGAAACAAGGAGAATTACAAGATTAAAGTAATAGGTCTGGTCCACTTTAATACTTTATATTATCATTCAATGAAACATTGCTATGGAGTAATTAACTTCATTCCTAATAATATAGAGCCTAAATTTAAGTTTTAGCTGCTATTAATCGATCATTAAGCAATAAGAGATCCCACTAATTCTGTCTAGTGATTGCATTATACACATATCAGAGCATTAAATAAATCTTGAGCAATCCATATCTCCATCATAAACAGTGCATTATCCTGTTCCATTTACATTTTCAAGATGATCCAGTTTCATGTTACAAGAAGATTGTAGCCTTAATCTATGTTAATAGCGAGTGAGTTGCCAAGGTTTTTTTTTTTAATAAAAAATAAAATAAAATAAAGAGCTTGTGAGGTTGAAGTTCAACCCTACTTCAGAATTTAGGTGGAATTAAACTTGAAATCAAATATGTATGGCTTGATCCTTAATGTTTAAAGTAACATAGAAAATTTCCTTTTTGAATAAAGAACATTAATGCATGATGTAAGTCAAACATTAAAAATGATAACATCCTGAAATATATTTGTTAATATCAAATGTTGGTTTGATCTTAGAATCACTTATACTATAAAAATGATTTTCTCATCATTTTTGTAAGAACAGAAAAAAAACCAGTTATTTTTTCATATAAAAATAAAATATTCATTGCATTGAATTGAATTGAAATCAAGAAAATCTTCTATATTTAAGTTAAGAATCAATTAAAGTACACAACAATAAAGAATAAAACAAGTTTACATGTTAATATAAAAATCTCTTAAAACATGCAATGAAAATTAACAAAATATACATGGTGTGAGAAAAATAATATGGCATTAGACATTGATTGCTATGGATGGTAACATGTACTCCATCAAATCAGTTTAGAAAATTAAGATTAGGGTTAAAATATATTTCTTCATCTCAAGGCTGAGCAACAAAATTAAAAAATTAATTAAACAGAGAATACTAGAAAAAAATTAAAAAAAATCAAATCATGTAAAAAACCAATTAAATCAATTAATATTTTAAAAAAACTAGTCGATTCAGTTTGGTTTCAGTTTTATAAGTCTAAAATCAAACCGAACCGAATCCAAACCGAAAAATTAAAAAAAAATCAAAGCAAACCGAATCAAACTGAAAAAACCAAGTCATTTACTGAAGTCGTTCTTTTCTCTTCTTTTTTTCTTCTTCTCAAAATTCACGCTTGACAATTAAAATTTAATAACATTTCTCTTAGTTAGAGATATTTTAATATTAATTCTCATTCTTTTGATTTATTATTTTTTCCCTTGGTCATTTTATAAGTTTTTGTTTTGTTTTTGAATTTCATTATTCAATCATTTTTTTTTTCAAATTTGATTCTAGTGTTTTTCTTCATTTTCCTTTTATTTCTTTCATAAACTTTCAATTGTTTTCAATTTTATCATTTAATTAAAATATTTAATTTGTTATTTTTAAAAAAAATTAGCCCTTATATTTTTGGTGTTTTCTTTTTTTTATTTCTTTTGTAATTTTTTTTCAGTTTATCTACTTCAATCCAAGATTATCTACACTCTCATTTTTTTTTTAAAATTGATCCTTATATTTTTAATTGCTATTTTTATTGTGATTAAATTTATTTTTCAATTTTATTCTCATTCTTTTAAGGTTTGGGATTTATGATTTTTTAATTTTAATGCTTCTAATCAAATGGCCTATGTCAATAGTTTGCGAGAAAAAATGGGTTTCCATCTTCTTTTTTATGGACTTATTTTATCTTTTAATTTCATTTCTCAATGTTAATTATTTTTGAAAAAAAATATGCTTCATGGTTTTTTTTGTTTATCTTTTTATAGAGTTATTCTAATCTTATAATATGGTCTATGAGTTTTGGGGATTAATCTAAGTAATTTCCTTTTTTTTTTTCCTTTTAGTTACTTTTTTCTTTAAGATCCTTTTGAGTTATGGATTTTTTTTAATCCATCTTTAATATTTAATTTATTAAAAATTAATATTTGTGATTTTTTTATATTTAGTGCTTCCAATTAAATAGCTTGAGGAAAATGTTTTATAATCTAATAAGGCATGGCATAAATATTTTTTGGACTTATTTTTTTCCATCTCATAATTTGTAATTTATTTTTAAAAAAATTAGGTTTTATAGTTTTCTTCACTTTCTTTTATGCTGATTATCTTGATCTCATAACATAATGTAGAAGTTTGGTGTGTTGATCCAAGTAGGTTTAGTTCTTTTTCTAGTTTATAATTGCTATTTTTTTGTTAAATTTTTGTATAATAGATTTTATTTTTTTAATTTTATCTTTTAATATTTAATTTATTAAAAATTAAATTAATTTTTTTTATATGACACAGGTTAACAATTTGTTTTTTACTTTTTATTATCATTCAATTTTTTTTTTCTTTTTAAAAACACTCTCTCGTCTTCCTTACATTGTTTCTCTCTCTCTCTCTCTTTTCTGGCTATGAAAGGAGCACAATTCACATAGCTAATTCGGTAAATAATCGAAATACCGGAATTATTATTATTTTGTTTTTTATTGTTAATGAAGAATTTATAGTCAAGTATAATTTACAAGTGCTTAAGACCTTAAGATCTCACCCGTTTGGTAACGTGGCCAACCACACGATTGGCGGCACTACCACAACCAAATAATAGACTTTTTTTAATAACCAATCACGGCATAACACGCTTCACTAACTGGGATTATGAGTTGAATACATAGTTGTGTGGGATCCAAGTAAAAGCACACAAATCAACTTATCGAGAGCTCATGAATCATTATACAAAAGAATCCATTTCCTACCTTCCAAAAGGGATCTTAGTGAAGTCTTGATGATAAGATAAGCGAACCACACCTCAGCTCCCTTTTCATTAATTCCCTACTTTTTACATGCGATTGTTCGTCGGGGTGGCTTTGAGATCTACTGGTAATAAATTTGAGAGGTCAAGGTAAGATAGATTTTGCTCTTTCTTTGTGCATTTGCCACTACGATTCAAACCTCATTTAGTTGTTATGCTTTAGTTTTTATGATTCAAACAATATGATATTGGTTTTTTTTAAAAAAATTAAACTGGTTTTTGACGATCCATAAATCATCCACGTTTTCATCATCATCATCATCATGTAAACTTCCATCTAGTTTCTTTTGAAACTAAATTTAGATTTTTGGTCAAACATATCACAACAAATTCAACATGTTAGTCCAAGTTTTATAATATTAAAGTTGATACCACTTTTTTGTTTTGCTATATTAAAAAAATAAAAAAATAATTTTAATATAAACTTTAAAAAATAACCATAACAATAATCTTATAACACTAGCCTGTGGTCTCTTCAATGCCAAGCCAAAGAGGAAGCGACTTTAGTGGCTACTATGGCAAAACTTGGTGGCTAGTTGATATGGAAACTTGTACTTGCTGACCGGGGCCCTTCTTGAGAGTGTATGTACGAAGTTACAGTCAATTCCCTCAAGTTGTCAACAGTGACATTCAATCTCCACAGTTTGTAATAAAAAATGGTAGCCTAAACGCAGTGAAGACATGCACTTTCCTGGAAAAAACGTTGAGCTGGTGCTTTTAATGTGAAGGAGATGTAATTACATGACTTGTATGATGTGTTAATTGTCTAGTAATTAAATGCAGAAACAAAGGCATCTCAAGCCAGGAACTCGAACCCCAGTGACAACAGAAGGGTTAGGGTTTGTTAATGACAGACCTCCACTGTCCCTCTCGTGCAAGCCACAACCAAGATGCATGCTTTGGAAAAAAATAAACCTCTAGGAATAGTCCCTTTGGAGATGCTAATGAACATTGATTGATAATATAAGCGATCAAAGGTACATAAAAGTGTAGCCTATGGTTTTGTGCTGCACAAAAATGGACGATCCATTTCGAGCTCTAACACTGATATGACCTTGCATATTATTTGGAGTAGGCAACTTATGTGCAAGAAATTACCGTGTGGAATTATAAAAAAAATCAGAGGTGTGCCACTAAACATGTACAAACTATGGTACCGGATTGACTTACATATTGCTCTCTTGGCCTACTGATTTCTTGTTTTCACTTGCGTGCTGAATGGTAAAGCTCCAAGTAATCGAGAGCAGGCTTGTTCCAAGACCAGTCTTGCTCCATCACCTTTTTACACAATGAGTTAAACCAATCCCGACCGTCGTACCAGGCAGAGATTGCCCTGAAAGATTAATTGGAAAATAAATATTACTGAACAAAATATATTCAGAAGGCAAGCTTGCATATGCAAGCGATAACAGGCAAGACGGATCGGAGTCATCTTAACATTTTACAGCATCCCCATCAAAACTTCAATCATTTCTTCTTCACATGTTCAAGAATGATGATAAAGTTCTAGTACAAAAATAAGACGGCAAAAGAAGTTTTCCGTGATGAGGAAAAAGAACCAAAAGGATTGCTAATTGGCTTGCTTATGTACTCCAGGCACTACACGTCAGTAGCACATGTTAAATGGTATGGCATCTTCACATTAAGATTATATCAGGGCAGACACTGGTAACGATAGTTTACCGAGTGTTCAAGTTTGTGTTTGTTAAATTGCACTGATGATATCCTCATATTCAAGATTTTCCAAAGGGGAAACATTGGAGACATAACTTGCGTGCGTGTGTTTAAACATGCAGTTCACTAAAGCAGATAAACATCCACTCACCTATTTAGAGCATAATCAACACCAGCAGGGTCAGCTCCATCAAAGTTAAATCCATTTGGTTCAAGACCTTGTGCTTTGGCTCTTTCTTTGTCATGGTCAACATCGAACACAGTGTCGAAAAGCCCTAAAGAAGAAATAGCATGAAAATGGACTACTTAGCATACTTTAATTGCTGGTACTAGCTTGAGAAGTGCACTAGAGAGCTTGTAAACAGTAATCTTGTCAAGAAGCACCACATGGTGGCAAGACATTTGACTAGGAAAGTAGCAATTAATTTCAGGCCTACCAGATGCCAAAAAAGCACAGTATGAAGTATCCAAGAGCTACTAACACTTCCCCTACCCAAACCCCTCATCCTCGTTACTAGTGATAATAATATAAAGCACCATCAGAGTTTCTCTCTTTTTTGTAGGTGCAATGACAACCTGGTGGTCAACATAGACACCTCAAAAGTGGGTCTAGAAAAAATTTTAAAAGGAAATTCTTCTTATATTTAAAGAATAATTCATTGGAGTTCATTTTTCTTCTTTTCTTGAAGAAAAAAAAAACTAGAATAAGTTGAGATATTTTGTCAACATAAAAGAAAGATAGGTACTCACCTCCAGTTTTTCGAACAACAGCTACTGAACCATATCTCATAGCAGTAAGTTGGGTCAGTCCACAAGGCTCAAAAATAGATGGGACTAGAATGAAATCAGCACCCGCATATATCTACCAAACAAAAAAGAAGATTTTCCTGGTCAGTTGCAAAAGGAAGAGGTGAATTCATTGAAATAAAAATTGAATGTGAAGTTCCAGGAGAATACCAAATGTGAAAGAGGCTCATCATAAGTCAAACAAAGGCGAGCACGGTCATGGTGACTAGAATGCAAGTGGTTGGCTAAATTCACAAAATCATTCTGGACACGGGGATCTGGAGCTGAACCAAGCAATACAACCTATACACAAATTTCATTTCACAGAAATGGTAAGACGTTATTATGCTTCAACATATGCATTGTTCAAACCTGCAGATGACTTTAGACCTACTAATGGACTTCCATAATTCTTATGTTGGCATTCAGATCATAACTATGAAGATATTATTGCTTAATCACAATAACAGAAACACAAGGAAAGATAAAAGACAGGATAAGTTTGGGGTGGGTAGGTGGCAATGCATCAGCTAGATTACACAGCAGTCAGGATGCTTCAGGCCACTCCCAACGCTGCTCTGTGCTGGAAGGAAACCTAGATGGATTACAGTACTTGTAACTTTTTTTTTTCTTTTAAATTAGTGATGGGTCAAGTGTTGAGATCATGTCCAACATTAAGGAGTCTGCACTGCCAAACAAAAAATTGGCCAAATTCTCAACTGTTAACAATCCAATAACAAAGGAATACTCTGCAAAGGAATAGCTCCCATTTAAAGCGAAAAGGTGGCATGAATTTAATGGTTTTTCACCATGCGATTCTGTGCCACTATTCAAGAGACATGTTATTGTCTTGGTGTATCTAAATCAGCCAACAGAACCAAAACATTTACTGCTAGCATTGCACTTTAATGATTGGGAAATAGCTGGCAGAGATTAGATATTGTTGAAAAGCAGTCCTATGGGCTGATAAATAACCACAACAAGAAGAGAATTTGAGAACTAGGAAATCGGATAGAAATGAACCTGCCCGCTGCGCTCTAAGGTGCGCCAAATTGCATGCTTGATGAGATGGATTCCCTTTTGATGTGTCAAGCGAGTAATTATTCCTACCAGAGGAATATCAGCCTTTTTCAAACCAAGCCTTTGTTGCAAAGCCTCCTTGGCAGCTCTTTTTCCTTCAACAACATTCTCGGAAGTATAAGGTACCTGGAATAATAGCTATTAGCCACAATTGCTTGGCGGAAGCAATCTGAATCTCCAAAGAAGATTACAATTAAAGACAAAAAAGTGCTGTTCTAACAAACCATCTTCAACCTTGAAAAGTAATTAAAAAAAGGTACGCATAGAGTTTCCATCAAAATGACAACCCTCAATGTTTGCATATGGATTAAAGACAAATAATGGCACTTGTATTTCAGAATGGATTCCAATTGCAATCTTCAACCACGCATGGTCATGCATTCCCAGGGCCAATCTTTCATTTCACTTCTAATGCATAGATGTATGTATCCAATTAGTAGGTTGCAAATTCATGGAAGATAGAGCATGCTAGGAAGCTTTTAGAACTTAAGGACTTCAATTCAAGAACCATCAGTCTAAAAAATTCAAAATGATATGGTAACCCACTTACAGGAATGTATGCATCATTATAAGGGTCCCATATATCAGGGTCAATTCCATTTAGGATGCCATGGAACTTGTGGAGATGAGAAGCAATTAGAGGATTTCCTGAAATCTCCCTTGAATATGTGGGAGATACCTGCAACAAAAAACAGCAAAAAAAAATATTCTCAGGTGCCATTACAGAAATCATAAAAGAGTGAAAATATTATAAAAAAATGTTGATTGAAAAACTAGAAAACGCAAAGGAAAGAACAACAATTTACTTACAGTTGTAGCCTTGTCAGAATATGCCATAGCTTTCCCAATGTTGTTTGCCCCAAATTCAAGATTATGAATGGTGAAGACTACCCGGGATTTACTCAGACCATAGTGCATATAATGGTCCTTAAACAACCATGCAACTGGAGCGCTAGACCAATCATGGCAATGGATAATATCCTGGGAGTGTAAAGCACTGATTAATACATGTCTTAGAAAGGAAGAAAAGAATTAGATTCAATGAGCATATTCAGGCGGAGGGAGCTGGTTGATTTGGTCAGATGGATATCATAGATTAACAATCATTGTCACAACCAGTGGCCCAACCAGCAGCAAAAGCTGGTTTTGAAAGGTGGGCATGGAGAATAACTTCCTGAAATCCATTCTTCTAACATAATTAGTTGTATTTTTCCTATCACAATGTTTATATATGGACTTTATTAGGGTGTAATCAATGAATGACATCATCACTTCATTATGCATGAAGTAAAATTTACCACCCATGCAAAAGAGATATTCTAAGAACTAGTAACCATTTTAACAAAATAACTGCTTGATGCTGAATCAAATCATTTAACTTACAGGATGAAATCCACTTTGTTGTAAAAATTCAAGGGCTGCATGGCAAAAGAAACCAAATCTCTCCCCATCATTCTTGCAGCCATATACGCAACCTGCCCAAAACATTCTGCAAGAAAATAATGCATCAAGAGACCTTATCAGGCATTTTGTTATATGAAGTGATAATTATGGTGGAACTATATGTACAAGCAGGCAACACTTTGAGGGTACTGTAGAGCACAAAAGTTACCCATTTTGAGGCTCCAAGAAATAGACAGAAAGGCCTTCCACCTTCCCAAACCATACTTTTATATCAGTCCCACCCCAGGAATAGCTTCTCTGGTAGTGCAAATCTTTCACCTGTTTCAGAGAGCACGTTTAAAGATTTACTAGAAGCAGTGCTTTATGTTTTACGGAGAAACAAGATGCAAAACCTACTATTTAGTTTGATAGTGTCATTTTAATTCTTACAGGGCAAATAACTTTTCTTATTGAAAGACACATGATCCTGTAATAGTAGTGCATGCTTTATAAGTGCCAATTCATTATTGCTATAATTATTATTTTATTTGGAAGAGGTTTTTTTCCCCCCCAACATTCTGATAATTAAATCATCCAAAGATAATATGGACCTCCAACAGAGAGGTGTAAGACCAAGTGTGGGTGGGACATAAAAATACACTAAAGGATGAATAACACAAAATCTTCAATTTGTGGAACTTGCAATGAGCTTACATGGCTAATCTTCATACAGTCATACTTTGGAAGAATGATGTCCACATTGTGGTTTAAATCTTGAACTGCACGGGAGAGACTAGTCACAACATCACCAAGCCCACCAATCTGCAAGAGATTTATCACAGAATAGTTGTACAAGTATACAAAAATAAATAAAAATAAAGAATATGAAGAAGAAGAAGAAGAAGTAGTGTGTTATTTTGTTATTTTAAGACAAGTTGCTCACTGGTGTAATTTAGCCAATGGAATGCACATGAGGGTTAATTCACTAAGCACATAAATTGTTGGAGAAGTTGTGCTCAGAAACAAGCCTCCGTCCCCTATTCTACTAGTAGAAAAATGTTGCTCATGACTCAAAGTAAGCCTTTCATATGAAATCATAACCCAATTTTTATGGCTTGTGTGTGTGTGTGTGTGTCTATAAGCTATGCTACACATTAATCTGCTTCTGGTATTTGGAGGCTCTTTTCCTAACTTAAATACAAGTTAACACCTTAAAATGTTTCTTTCAATTATTTGAGGTTTTGATGAGTGAGGTGTCAAGAAAATTGAAAGGTTTAGTAGCCTATAACTCACCGTGTCTTAATGATACAGAATAGATACCAATGTGGTTAAAAGGCTCGAGTCCAAACACTTTGGATTCAGTCTAGAAAATTAATATCACTATTTGCTCTTGATTTTTTTAAAAAGACCATATATTCAATGAAAGAAAAAGAGAGAGAACAAGTCAGCAGTAGATGTAATTGAGACAAAACAGAGAAATAAAGAAAGCCGTTAAGGATGTTAGGTTAAGGTGGAAAAGGAGATGTTA
Organism: Populus pruinosa; assembly: GCA_026413675.1. Classification (NCBI taxonomy): domain Eukaryota; kingdom Viridiplantae; phylum Streptophyta; class Magnoliopsida; order Malpighiales; family Salicaceae; genus Populus; species Populus pruinosa. Next base: position 903,694 of record CM048595.1, read on the forward strand.
GAAGTGAAATGGATAGTTCACACCTTATACGTAATGGTTAGAATTTTATCTACACAAGTACCTTGAATCGTGTGAATATGATTTTATCCTTTTAACTTTTTCTCACTACTAGCTTATAAACATTTCCTTTGTTTACCACAATCCTCGTATTGAAATTTATTCTTACAGTTGGTCACAAGTATTAAAATATGTTAATTAATTATAATAGCTAATATACTTAAAAAACAATGAATTTATTTCTTTGACAATAATGTAACTTTCAAACCCCATAGCACCAAGACAGTATCATACGCGTTATGCATTAAAATTACCTTTGCGATTGGGGCCATTTCAACAGCAATATGCACAATGTGCATCGGTGGTTCTTTTGCAATTCCTCCAGACACTGGTATGTGATAATCCATGCCTTCTCTATTGTCAAAAATTCCACCATCTTCCTTCTCAGAGAATACAAAATCCATCATGTAGGCATCCAATGGAACCTTGACTGCAAAAAACACACAAAATGAAACCTTTTTTCCTGAAAAAACCCACAATCTCTTAGTAAGTGTGCTATCTGTACTAACATGATATGCCATCATCCTTTACACATTTAAACTTGCGTATAGATGATTAACTTGCATACTTAGGGGATAATGAGCTAAAATGTATGCTGGAAAGAAATTCCTTGGCATCATATATGAAAGAAATTGAACCCAATGCAAGTCATCTGTGAGCTGTATGACACTGCTTACAATGTCCATGACAAGAAAAACCCACAGTGAGGCGACAGCAGCAAAGATGATACAAACACCAAAATATGAAGGCTACAATAAGCCACCATATTAAATGGAAGGAAATTGCTAAATAAACAAATAATTCTTATCACACATAAAAGAACAAAGAATGAAAGCTGGAACTAAAAGCTTACCAGTGGCTTTGACGTGAGAGCCATTATCTGCAGGCAACATTTTCTGAGGTGGCAATGGACCCTTGCGGTGGGTCCAACGGTTGAATGAGCCTCTGAACCAAACTTCAAGTTTATCATTCAGAATGGTGTTAGCAGGATTATAGAAAACTGTCACGGTGCTTCCAGCCTGAACATCAAGAGGCTCAGTATAAACTATATGCTTTTGTGACAGCAGAAACCTTTTCAAAGTTTGTTCCTTTGTTTCAGCTTTAATACGTTCTGTTTTCTCAGCCTGAGACGAGAAAGCATAGAGGCAGCAGGACTTAGTAAACTTGAAATTCAGAAAGTTACAATATGACAAGATTTCATAAAATTTAACAAAAAATAAGTCCAAAGAAGGATGCAGAACAGACGACGACTTTTAACTGTTAAAGAATTCCACTAATGCAGCTTGTTAAGATAACATACACTCAGAGTGACCAGCAGCAGAAAGTTAAGTGGCTGTTCTATGTGTTCAGTATGTGAGCCAAGGTTACTAGCAGACCACAAAACATGTGGTAGAAATTTCAGCCATGTTTATGTTGTGCGTGATTCAAAGATAACTAATCATGCTTTTATAAGTGCCAGAGCACAAAATCTTGATCCTCCTATTCTAATTCTAGTACTTTGAATGTAGCATCATGTCAACTGACCTTGGCACGTATAGCGTCCTCTCTTAACCTCCTCTCTTCTTGTAGTTTCCTATATATTTGGTTTTCTTCCTCAACCCAATACAATTCTTCAGGAATACCATTTGGGACAATAGCATGGAAATCTTGGCGATGATTGTTATCATACACAGTGGCACTCTGAGGTGGACCATCAGCAAGGACCCAGTCCAGGACAAAGGCTCGATCAGGGACAACAACTGCAAAAGACATTGTTGAACAAAAATTCCTATGATACAGCAAGGATAAACCAACAAAACAGAATCATGCAGGGCAAGGTTGACACAGACATAGCATCCTTTTTGTGCCAGTTTTAAAAAGGTGCACCCAGGCCCACCAAAAGAGATGAAGAGAAGAATCATGCAGTAATAATTCATAAAAGAAGAATATTGGGGACCTTTTCTATTTATTACAAATAAATAACATTGCCAATTTCTTCTTTCTTCCAATTTCCCTAAAATGTACCACGCCAGATTGAAATTTCATGATAATCAAAAACAAATTGTTCGTGTGACTATAAGGCTCAATAGACAATGTAAAAAGAAAAAAAAGCACAATTACTAGATTAAAGAAGATATATTCAAGCATACCATTAGCATACCACCAATCGCCATCCTTTTTGTCAGAGCTGACAAGTCTCTCAACAATGGACAATCCATCCTTCCAATTATTATGCCCCCCATGAACCCAAAGGTCATTAGCATGGGCTAGAGGACCTGAGCTTTTGTTATAATATAACTTGATCATGTCCTCACCTTTGAACTCACTAGGTTCTATGCGGCAAACATTATTGAAGGACCTTGCAGCCTTTTTCATCAGTTCTTGCAATGTTCTTCTCCTTTTTTCAATTTCTGCCCTTGCCTGTGCTCTATCAGCTTCACTTGCAGCCTTCTCTGCTTCTCTTCGCCTCTGCTCTTCTGCTAATCTTTCCTTCACAGCTTGCTCCTTTGCAAGATTCTCCAGTTCCCGACGTTTTTCCTCAAGCAAGAAATCATCAAATGCAAATGCATCCATTCCACCTTCAACAAGAATATAGAAATCCTTCTTGTCATTATTGTCATAGACATCTTGCCCATTGAAGAACACAAAGTCCATCTTATATGCTTCTTTTGGAACATGAACCTGGCAAGACCACCAATCCCCATTGAGATGGGTCTTGCTCAACCTAAAGGTAAAAGATTTCCATCTCCAGTCATTGAATGCTCCCATAATCAAAATATCTGGTTCGTCACTCAAGGTTGATAGACTTCTATTAAGGAACACTTCTATGTCTTCATCGGGTTTCACCATCAGCGGATAGACAAACAATTTGTTACCCTTAGAGAAGTTTTCCTCAGCAAGCCTCTCAATTTCTTGCCTACGCAATTTTTCTTCAGCAAGCCTATCGGTTTCTTTTTTACGTAATGTTTCTTCCATTTCCAACTGTAATTTTATTTGTAGAGAATCATCTTCAGTCTTTCTCCCATCAATTGAAATACTCTTCTCTTTCACAATACCATCATTCTTCAAGTCATCATTTTGGCTTCCCTCTAAAGCAATTTTATCCTCTGACAGAGTCACATCCTTACCAACTCTGCTGATACTTCCATTTTTGACCACTTGATTACCATTAGCAACAGCCACCTTTTTACTCATCAAAGATACTTCCTCTCCTATCTTTTCTTCATCGACTTTTTTCTCCCCAGAATGTTCAATTGCCTGTTCTTCATCCTCATCAACCTGTGTTTCTAGTGTTTGCTTGTTGGCCTCTGCAATCTCACTAGATTTTGGTGTAATTGAACCCTCTTTCTCTCCATTGTTTTCTAAATCTCTCTTCTGGGTGCTTGTTCCAACAGGTGTTTTCGGCGTGAATCCCTTCGGAGAAGAGCCTCTAGGCCTAGCATTTGACATTTTTCTCTGTCTCCTCTTAGAAAAATCTGCATATAAATGCAGTTCAAATTCTAAACTATATTCAAATTCATCAATAAACATTTAAAACCTATATCCAAATATTATATTATATCTCCTTTTTCCTATAAAATCCAAAGAAAAAAAAGAGAGAGCAAAACTTGAACAAACCAGCAGTTGCAGTAATTCGAAATGAAACCCTACTTGCTGGAAACTCCTTCCTCCATGAATTAAGCTAGAACCAAACACAACAAAGTAAAAAACTCAGTATCCAGTAGACTCATACAATACAGTTTACTCGCTTTCATCTGCTTAGAACCAATTAATTCTCAGTCACAGATTAAAAATTATAATCACAGTCACCACAATGAACAAAAAAGCCAATAGAATCCCAATAATTAACAAAAGCATTACAATCAGCAGCACAAAAACAAAAACAAAATAATAATCACATTAACAAACCAATCACAATCCCAAAAAGCAAAAAAGCTTTAAAAAACAAACAGCAACCAACATTGAACAGAAACATCCAACTAAAACCAGAACAAAAAAAACTTCCATTCTTCATCCCAAAACCAACAAAACCAATAACAATTCCATCAAAACAAACACATAACACATTAAAAAACAGGAACTAAATGAGCCGATGAATCATTTTAGAGTAACAAAGACACTTACACTTGAAAGTTGTCCACTTCTAACATGAGGGAAAGACCCAACAAGAAAAGGTTTAATCTTTAAACCATTTCTTTCACTAAAAACACCCCTTCCACTACAACTCAATGGACTTTGTACTAGCAAAGCCACTTCCATGGCTTTCTATTTTCAGAAACAGAACAGAAAGTTTTTGTGCGAGCAAAACCCACTTCAAACTTCAAATCTTTCACTCCAAAACTGAACTTATAGTTGCTAATCCATTGATCAAGACTCGATCTTTTCTATTCTTCCAACAAAATTATGCATGTTCTTAGCACTGTTTAATTTCTTTATTAAAAAAAACATGCTCTCTGCTAAACAGTACTTCAAAAGTGATAGAATCTCGGCCAGAAGTGTCAAAATTGCTGCTCTCTGTTTTGCAAAAATAGTGATCTAAGATGGGGGTTATTCTTGGGCCGTTGATTAATGGTAAAAATTGTGTCAATTATTTTTTAATGGTGGACATGGATTTGATGAGAGGGTTTATTGTGGGGTTGTATGTGGTGAAGTGGAGCCAGAGATAATTTAAAACTTTTTGGGGATTTTCTTTTGAAAGGGTTGTGCTTTTGAGAGGCTGTTAGTGTATGATAGGCTTAGATGGCTCCAGGATCGGAATAGGAATTGACCCATCAAATAGAGACATGCCATGTCAGCAAATCCTTTGTGGCTTGTAGTGTTTGGAATTTTGTTAATATAAATGATATCTCTTTTTTATTTTTTATATTAATATATTAAAATTATCTAAAAACTAAATTAAAATATTTTAAAAATTATTTTTTAAATACAAAAAAAAAATATTCTTACCAAACTCTAATTTTATGGTTTTTCAATATTGATTGTTCAAAACTCAATGAAATTGTTTTAGAGATGGTTTGATATATCATTCTCACCTTTTATTTTAAAAAATAAAAATTTATATTTAAAAAAAAAAGTTCATAAAAGGTTGTCAATTTCTTTTATAACTAACAATATAGTTTTCAAAAACTATGATAATTGTAGTTGATTAGTTTTTTTAATAAAAAATATCAAGTTTTAGTTTTTTATTTTTTAAAACTTGAAAACTAATATAAAAAATAAAAATAATAATTAATAATAAATTAATCAGTTATAGTCAGAGTAATTAAATCCAGCCTAACTCATGATCTAATTTATAATTTAGTCAAAGACTAGTGCTATAAGTCGAACTCAGATCAATATAAAACAAAATCATTTAAGATCTATATATATATAAGAGTTAAAATAACATGAATTTATTTATTTTTATAAAATCAAATTAGATTTTTGATTGAGTTATATATTAACTTTTCAGATTAGTTAGATGATATTAAGATTAAATTTTACTTAAATTTATTTAAAATCTAGTTTGGATTAAAATTTCAACCATAAAAATTATTAGGTTGAATGCTAGGTTGGGTGAGATTTAATAACACAAGTTTAGTATTAAAAACTAATAAGGCCTGTTTATTTTTGAATTTTAAAAGTATTTTTTAAAAAAATTAAAAATTTTTATTTTTTCTCTACTTCAAATTAATATTTTTTTTTATTTTTTTAAATAATTTTAATCAATTAATATTAAAAATAATTTTTTAAAAATAAAAAAATATTTAAATACTTTTTTAAGTAAAACAACAGCAACCTCACTTCAAATATATCATTAAATAATTGAAATAAAAAAGCAATATAAAGTAGAGATTAAGAAGAAAACATTTAAATATTGGCTAGATAGTCTTTGGAATTGGCCTACAGGCATTATCGTTTTCATATTATTGCGAGACAAAAGAGAAACATGAAAGGACAGGTTCCAGAGTATAAAGCTTACATGAAATCTCTCTAGGAGGTTTCACCAAGAGATATTCTGACATTTTTTTAATTAAAAAAACCCTTTAAATAATTTAATTGTTGCTTTGAAATGAAGTTGATTTAATTATTATTATAATAATAATAATATCATGAGCACTATTCATTCACAAGAAAAGAATATCGATTAATTTAAATGAACAGAGGTACACAAGAACGTGCTAAATAAATCATAATAATCAATCTAGGCTTGTAGAGGGATTAAAGAATAAATTCCTCATTGTGTTCATTACCTGAATAAACTTTAGGTTAGGGTTCTTAGTACGTACAGGACTATACAAAATAAAAGGAAATATTCCAATCTAAGAAATAAAATAAAATAAGGAGGAAATATGGTCGTGCTTATCACTTTGCATAGAATTTCTCCATGGGAGGGCAAGGCCTTGCGTCAGAGAAATGAGATCTCTGATTTTGATGAAATCTTGCCGGCGGAATTCAGGTGGCTGCGTGGTGGCTGTACAGGTGTTGGTTTTTCCTTTTTATTTATTTATTATTATTAATATTAATGCTGGATCTAGTTTATATGCGTGGAATAATTACATAAATATTAAAATTAATAATCTTATAGATATTTAATAATTTTATAAAAAATCAAACTCATAACTGTTAAAAAATAAATTCAAAATTTCATTAATTAACCAACCACTCCTTAAATTTTTTTATCTATGTTGTTATTTTTTTAACCTGATAGGCGCAGTCACAATGGCTAGAATTGCAGTATTTGAAAATCTAAAAGTAATTTGTTTATAAATTTTTTTATTTTAAAATAAATTAAAATAATATTTTTTTATTTTTAAAAAATATTTTTGATATTAGTATATTAAAATAATTTTAAAAAATAAAAAATATTAATTTAAAACAAAAAATAATGAAAATATAAATTTTTTTAAAACACTTTTAAAATATATAAATAAATTAAACAAAAAAGATGTGATTCATGGGCACATGTCCATGACCATGAGTGACAACCATCCCTTATTTCTTGTATGAACTCCAGCACCTTTTCTAGTGTCCTCGAGTGATAGAATTTGTATTGCATCATGAGGGATCCTATTTTTACATGAGAAGGGAGTATAATTCAAGTTAATGAAATGTTTTTTAAACTTTATTAAACCCAGTTTTATGAATCAATTTGATAATTTATTAATCTAAAATATGGTGATAATTAGATTTTATTTTGAATTGATTATATTTTTAACAAAAGAAAAGGATATTTTTGTTTTTTTAATCTAAAACAATATTATTTTTAATTTTTTAAATAATCCTTGAAATTATTTTATTTTAGCTTTTTTTTTTAAATTATAATTTAAGTTGATCCATTAACAAGTGGAACATCCCGCTAAACTCAAAACACAAGTTTTAGATTGAGTAAACTCTCAATATATTCATTAATTAAGATTTCATATATTTAATTTAAAAGCTTTGGATTAGAACCGTTCGAAAGATGGAAAGAAATTCTGAGATAAAGAGCGTGCAACTCATAATCTATCAAGTTTTTATTTTTTTTAATTGAAAAAAGGAATATTATTAAGATATGAATTAAGAGTGGCGATGGGGATGGGTGGGGGCATTTACATGACTGATTGGTGGAGGGCGTGTTCAAGGCTGATTAATTATGAGTCAAGAAATTGCTGCAAATGCCAAAAGTTTCGCAAATGATTTAGGGTGAGAGATTGGCATGGACTCCAGAAAGATAAGCTAGAATTTGGTAAATATCTTTGATGCATAGTTCTACTTCCCAGCCACCTCAATAGCTGGAAAGTCGGTTTTTGGGATATTTTGAATAAAAACACCCAATTTTTTAAATTGTTTTCTCCTGAAAATACATACATACAAATTCGTAATATGTATATCCATTTCTAATCCCAAAACACAAACAAATTAGATTACAAAAAAAAAAAAACAAAATAGATAGAATCAAAGAACCTTGTCAAGTTTTGATTTATATTTTAGGAAAAAAGATGAAGTTTCAAATTATCTTTATGAAACTGAACTTTTCAAACGAGCCTATTAACACTAATATTAATCCTTTTTTTGTTTGCTAAAATGTCGCCTACCAATCCTTTTCTCTTATTTATTTTTGGTGGCTTTCTCTCCCTCTAGCTACATCGCTGTAATCCAAAAATATATTTGGTTGAGGATATAGAGATAAGAATATAAAAATAAATTTATTGTCAAGATAAATTTAAAATGAATTTTTATACTTTCAAAATAAGAAGGTAAAAATATCATGTTTCTATAGATAATATTTATTATTTTTTTATTTTTAAAATATTTTTATAAAAAACTCTTAATTTCAAAATTATCAAACTAAGATATGAAAAGATAAAAATAATTATTATCATAGTTTTAAAACTTAACTTGTGGTCAGTCAATGGCAAGGCCTAGGTTAAGATTAGGGTTGACCCAAATCAATATAATAATAAAAGTTGTTATTAGTTTTAAGACTCGAATTGGGTTCGACCCAAGATAAAGGTCAGACCATAGGTTAGGTTGACCATTGACTTAAGTTAATTTAAAAATAAAAGTTACTATTATCATAGTTTTAAAAGTTGATTTAAGAGTCAATCTAGGGTAATGTTTGAGTCACAGGTTGAGAGAGTAAAAGTAAAAATAAAAGTGTTTATTATTATAGTTTTAAAACCTGACTTGAGGATCAACTTTAGACAAGACCTGGGTCACGAGTTAGGAGGGTTAACCCGGGTGAATTTAGATCAATGTAAGGATAAAAATATTTATTTCATAGTTATAAAACTTAACTCGGTAGTTGACCTAAGTAAGACTCGTGTTGCAAGTTATGAGGGTAACTAAGGTGAATTTGAGTCAACACATAAATAAAAATTATTATTATTATTATAGTTTTAAAACTCAACTCAAGATTGAATTAAAGCAATATTTATATCTTGTGTCATGGCCCGAATCATAGGCTAAAAAGGCCAACTTGAGTTGAAATGAGTCAACATAATAATAATAATAATAATAATAATTTTAAAATTTAATTTGGGGGTCGACCTAGGGTAAGACTTGAGTTGTCGGTCAAGAGTGTTAATCAGGGTTAACCTGAGTCAATATATAGATAAAAGTAATTATTATCATAGTTTAAAACTCGAGTTATGAGTCAAGAAAATCAACTTGAGTTAACCTATAATTTTTTTTAAAAAGAATTAAAACAACCTTGTTTTGACCATTTTTTAAAAAAGTCAACTGGTTTTTTACCAAGTCAAGTCGGGTTAATTCTTCCTTTATTTTTTTTAAAACTCAAACTAGATTAGACTCTAAGTTAGTTGGGTTCCATGTAAGTCGCCAAGCCAATCCAAGTTTAATAATTATAGTTATAATAATATTATTAATGTCAACACATAATATAAACTAAATTAAAAAAATATCTAATTATTTTTTAAATATATAAGTTTGATAATAATATATAATAAGGGTAAAACAAACTTTTTATATTTTATCCTGTATTATCCACCATAAGAATATGGAGACAATAACTCTCTGTTTTGCATAACACTATCGAACACAATTTTATATATATATATCTTTTTTTTTTTTTTGTCTTAGTCTCCTCTTAATTACTATTTGTCTTTTTTGTTTTGAGATAATTTCCATATAGTATCTTAGACATAAAAAAATTAAGCTTAGAATCAAAATATAAAATAAAAAAATTATAGGGACCAAATAAAATAAGGGGATATAAATTTTATTTATTTTTATCATAAATATAACGCAACATATTTATTTTTCTTAGAGTTAATAAATTAATTCAGAGCATCCAATAAAATGTGGGGTCTCTTTTGCCTTGTTTTCAAGAAAGTGGTTGCCCTATCCAGTAAAAAATGAGGGGTCTGTGTTCATAGGAAGAACTTTCAACACAAACTTTTCTATTCACAAAGCCAGTCCCCTACGCCGTAATAGACAGATCCTGATCTTCATGAAACCTCCAAGTAAAGCTTAGCCCAAAGAAAAAAAAGAAAAACAAAATCTGTTAATTGGAATCCAAATTTTTTATTTCTGCTGTTCTTGTTCTTAGACTAATTCTGCTTCAATGTCACTGCTGAAGTTGCTTATGCATTTATCTCCTTTCTTGGTTGCTCATTTATTCGTATCAGGTATGGTACAGCAATCGATCACAATTTTTCTGTTCCCATCTCTAATTCTTGAACACAATTAATTAAGCTGTTATCTTATGTTTCAACAACTTTAAGAATATTAAACAATTGTGACTACACTATATGGCCAGGAATAAACTCAACATATGATCCAAGACCTTTCTTTTATGTCACCCCAACGATCCCAACTGGTTTTCCCTTGGAAAGAATGATAGTTTACCATTTTTCAGTCTTATAGTTTTTTGAGTTTGGTATTTTGTTTTTAATCATTTTAACATTTAGGAGTGGTGTAAGTTGTTTGATGAGAAGTTAAGAAAGCCTGCACAAATAGAAGTTAGTTTACCACAAAGACACATTATATATATATTGTACTACACGTTGAAAGAAATTATAGCTTACACAATTCATACATCTGTTCTTTGACATGCTTACATGTCCATCACAGGAAACACAATTGGATACAACGCCTTGAAAAGTAACAAGACAGTTGTTTCTTCAGGACATGCAGAACCGACGCCATCAACAACTGTGATAATAGCACCAAGCCTTTCCCCACAAGTTAAAAAACCACCAAGCCCTTCGCCACAAGGGATAACGCCAGCAAGCCCTTCGCCACAAGACACGCCACCAAGTTTGGTACCATTTACAGCAGGAGTTCTTCTTATCATTTCTTTTGTAGTGATTTTTATTTTGAAGGCAAGATGGCATGGGAAGTCTGAACAAGATCAGCAGGATGTGGAAGATGATCATATAAAGCATGTTCCTGGAATGCCTGTCAGGTTCTCATACCAAGAACTATGTGTTGCAACTGATAATTTCAACGAGAGACTTGGAAGAGGAGGCTTCGGGTCTGTATTCAAAGGAAAATTGGGAGATGGAACACAAATTGCTGTGAAGAGGTTGGAGAAACGAGGCCAAGGAATGAGTGCTTTTTTAGCAGAAGCCGAGGCAATTGGAAGTCTGCACCATTTTAACTTGGTGAGGTTGATTGGATTTTGCGCAGAGAAATCCTCTAGGCTTTTGGTTTTTGAGTATTTGAGCAATGGATCGTTGGATAATTGGATTTTTACGAATGTACAAGGATCTTTCCTTGATTGGCAGACCAGGAAGGAGATTATACTCGACATAGCCAAAGGGCTGGCTTATCTTCATGAATACTGTCGACATACCATAATACATCTTGATGTAAAACCACAGAACATTCTTTTGGATTCAAGTTTCCATGCCAAAATCGCTGATTTTGGGTTATCCAAGCTAATCAATAGAGATATGAGCCAGGTTCAAATCTCAATGAGAGGAACACCGGGATATCTTGCTCCAGAATGGCGTCAACCATTAGGTCGTATTACGGTAAAAGTTGACATATATAGCTTCGGAATTGTCCTCCTTGAAATAGTTTGTGCACGCAGAAATGTAGACCAATCACAACCAGAATCTGCCTTTCATTTGCTTACAATGTTGCAGAAGAAAGGTGACCATCAAGATGGAGTAATAGACATTGTGGAAAATTTGGATGAATACACGCGGAGTGATAGAGAGGAAATAACGAGGATGATAAAGGTTGCTGCTTGGTGTTTGCAAGATGACCCAGAAAGAAGACCTCTCATGTCAACAGTTTTAAAAGTGTTGGAAGGTGTTATGGAGGTAGATTCAAACATCATTTATCGGTTTTCGCATGCAATGATATCTTCTCCACCTGGTAACAACCATATTTCTTCAGCACCTCCTCCAGCATCTGTTCTTTCCAATCCTAGATGATGTAGTTGTAAAACTCTCTCTTCTGGCAGAAATAAAATCTATCATGCTTATTATCACTTCTACTACTTTTCCATGCTATCCTAAGCTAACCTCAGCTTTTTTAGCACCGGTCTAGCAAGCTATTGACATGTCTCAAGTACTTTGCTGTGTTAAACTAACTAAGAACGAATACCAAAAAAAATAAATTAGAATTCTTAATAATCTATTTAATTTAAATGCATAGTCTTAAACTAAATATAAATAAAATATATATAGTTCAAACTGAAAATACTATTCTATCCTTAATAAACAAGACAAAAAATATTATTTAACATCTCCTCTCAAACTCATGATGCGGCAATTACAAGTATTGAGAGTTTGCTAACTAGAAAACAAAAACAAGAGATGGAATGCACCTTGGTAAAAAAATCTGCAATCTGCAAGGAAGAAAGAACAAAAGGCAAAGTAATGGTATCATGTTTGAGATGATGACGAGTAAGATGACAATTAATCTCAATATACTTAGTTCGCTTATGAAAAATTGAGTTGTGAGCAATCTGAATAGAACTTTGATTGTCATAATACATAGGAGTAGGATGAGAAAAGAAAACTCCTATATCAGCAAGTAATCAATATAACCAAACAATCTCGTTAGTAGTAGATGCCATGACACAATATTCTACTTCGATGGATGATTGAGAAACAATAGATTATTCCTTGCTCTTCTAAAAAATAAGAGAATCATCTAAAAATATACAGAACCCAGTAATAGACTTGCGATATGTGGGATTACTACCATGATCAGTATTAGAGTATACACGTAGCTCCAAGAAAGAAGTGGATGAAAGTAAAAGACTCTGAAAAACTATACCCCAAAGATATCGTAAAATATGAAGAAAAATTGCCTAGTGAACAGTAGTAGGAGAAGCAATAACTGACTAACAATATGAACAACATATGCATTATTTGGACGAGTAATGATGAGATATACCAAACTCCCAACAATAGTATGGTATAAAGTAGGATCTATCAAAGGTAAACCATCAGAAGAAGAGTACCTTGCATTAACCTTAATAAGAGTATCTACAGTCTTGTTATTAGTAACTCTAGCCCGCTCAAGAATATCTACAACATATTTCATCTGAGAAAGAAGGTAATCTCTTGATAAGTATGCTACCTCAATACTTAGAAAATATTGAAGATAACTCAAATCCTTCATTTCAAATTGTCTAGCCAACTCTGTCTTCAAAACTGAAAAACCATCAATTTCATCACCAGTAACATCAACATATAAAGATAGAATAATACGACTTGCATCAGTGCACTTAATAAAAAGAGCAGAATCATGACTGCTAAAAACAAAGTCAAGAGATGAGATCATAATAGAGAATTTCTCAAACCAAGCACGGGGTGCTTGTTTGAGACTATATAATGCTTTCTTAAGTTTACAAACATATCCAGAGTCATGTGAAATACTAGGAGGGGGTGTCATATTAATTTTTTCTTGAAGATCTCCATTCAAGAAGGCATTTTTGACATAAATATAAGAAATATGCCATTAACGAATCGAAGCTATGATAGTAAGAGTATGAATAATAGTTATTTTTTGCAACTAGGGCAAATGTTTCTTCATAATTCATACCATACTGTTGAGAGTACTCTTTTACAATTAGCCTATCTTTGTAGCGCTCAATAAACCCATCAGAATTAGTCTTGATCTTATACACCCAATGATAACCAACAATACTCTTACCAGGAGGTAGAGGAACCATGTCCCAAGTATCTGTTTTATGCAAAGCAAAAAGTTCCTCATCTATAGCTTGATGTCAAAACGGATCAAGAATTGCCTTTTTATAGGAAGAGGGCTTAAAAAGATAATGAATAGAAGCTAAAAAAAAATTAAATGATACAGAATAACAATAATAAGCAAAATTTGGTAGTTTTATGGACTTACAAATATGAATAGACTAATGTGAAGGTGGATCCATAATCTTAGATGAAGCTTGGGGGGCTATAGATGAGAATGGAGCTTCAGGTATGCTAGAAAGTAAAGTACCAATACTTGTAGAGTTATAAGTACAAATTGATCGAACATGGGGAGAGGTATTATTACCAGAATCCTCAGAAAATGGATCTATATGAATAAAATCAGATTTAGTTAGGCTATGAGTAGTGGATAGAATAGAAAAAAAAGGTATATACTTAAGGAAGACAACATGACAATACACGTAAAGTTTCTGAGTTATTGGATAAAAAAAATGATACCTTTTTTTACCTTCACCATAACCCAAAAAGACATAAATAGTGGATCGAGAGGATAGCTTACTGTGTTCTATATAAGGACGAAGAACGAAACAAGTACAACCAAAAACTCTAAATGAGGAATAATCAAAGACATACCTATATAAATTTTCAAAAGGAGTTAGACTCAAACTATGAGAAGATGAAATTGTATCAATCAAACTTACAACAGTAAGAACAGCTTCTCCCCAAAACTCACTAGAAACAAAAATAGATAACAAGAGAGAACGGGCAGTTTCGATAATCTGTCTATATTTTTTTTCAGCAACACCATTTTATTCAAGAGTATCTGTATATGATGTTTGGTGGATGATTCCATCTAAGGCAAGCAATTGGAAAAATTTATTAGAGGTGTATTCCCTACCTAAATCATACCTCAAGCATTTGATCATAACAGAATGTTGAGTTTTGATAAGAGCTCGAAAAACTACATATATCTCAAAGAATTAAAAATGATGTTTCATTAAATAAACCCAATAATAACGAGTATGATCATCAATAAAAGAGACATAATATCGAGACCCTCCCTTTGTGGCAATAGGAGAAGGTCCCTATACATTAGAATGAATCAAATCAAATGGTGAAGAAAAAACAAAAATACTTTAATTAAAAGGTAAAATGAAAAATTTTGCCAGTTTACATCCACAACAATTAGAAATGTCACAAGTTTTCAAATTTCCTAAAAATCTTGTGGATGCCAAAAATCTCAAACAAGAAGACAAAAATGACCTAGACGGGAATGCCATAAATAAAAACTAGAAGATGAAAGACTCAAACGAAAGGAAGACAAATCAACAATATTAGTAGCAACGACGACGACAACAACTAACACTTTTAATTCATCCAAAATATATAGTCCATTCTCCGTACAGCTTGTCCTAATTAGCTTTTAAGACTGTAGATCCTGTACACAACAAAAAGAACCAAAAAACATGACTAAATAATCACCATAATCACATATTTGACCAATAGACGCAAGATTCAATTTGAGTTTTGGAATAAGATAAACATTAGAAAGAGACAAGTGAGGTGTGATAACAGAACCAATACCTGTTAAGGACATATGAGTGCCATCAGCAGTTATAACAGGAATAGAGGATAAAGAAGACACAAAGGTAAAAAATGAGGAATCTGGAGACATATGATAAGAAGCATCAAAATCCAAGACCCATTCAGAGTGTGACATACCTGATGAATTATGAGACAACTAACCTATAAAAGAAGAAGCGGACATTGCTTGAGACCGTAAGGAGAGAAACTGCTAAAATTGCTCAACTAAAATATTAAGATCGGTAATAGAGCTTGAGGAAGCTACTGCTGCGGTATTGTGGTGTGGTGATTTATAACCCTGAAGTGGTATATGAGCATTAGATTGTGATTGAATGCCAGACTTTCAAGCTTGATTCTGCTATCTGAACTTAGAACATTGAGCCTTCCAATGACCTTTCTACTTAGAAAAACTACACTTATCGAAGCCAACCCTTGTGTAAGGCTTATTTTAATGATTATAGAATGGTTTAGAAGGTACTGCTAGTATAGAAGGATTTGAAGCAGAAAGAATTTCCTTTTCAGAATAAGACTGAAGACATATTTTTTCAGGTAATAACTCACTGACAACAGAGTCAATAGAAGGTAGTGAAGAACGATGTAGAATTGAACCTCTAAGTACTTTAAAATCACTATGAAGTGCTGTTAAAAACTGCATCAATCGTTGCTACTCTCTACGTTCAATATAGGCACTACATGCCTTTAATTATGCTGATTATGTAAGAGCCAATTGATCCTAAAGATCTGTCATAGCAAAATAAAACTCTTGAATACTCATATTCTTTTAATGAAGAGCTTGTATGTCATTCTCTAATTGATACTATTTTGTAAAATTTGATTGTGTGAATAACCTTTGCAGATGATTCCAAACCTCTTTTGCTATCTCATACTTCACCAACTGCGTATCTATTGAATGTTTAATAGAATTATTGATCTAAGTAATGATCTTTACATTATTTTCTTTCGATGTATCTATCAAAATAACATTCCCCTCCTCAATATTCTTAGGTATCATATAAGTGCCACTAACATACCTTCATATCTTCTGAACCTTAAGAAAATTTCTCATTACATAACTCAAATACAAATAGTTTTTTCCATCCAACCTCACACTCACAGAATGAAGGGAATTATCTTTTTCAATAACCATAATCAACAATCATAGATAACCAGAATGCAAAAGTAGCGGAAAACAAAATACCAAATTACAGAAACTGAACAGAGATTACAGAAACTAAACAAATATCTTTTCAAAATTATACGATAACCCTAAAACGCAATTTGTTTTTGCAAAAACTAAACGCAAACACCAAATTACAGAAGCTGAAGGGAAGATGAAATACCAAAATAATTACAGAAACTGATAAAATACTAAATTTTATTAAAGAAAAAGAAAAAATATCACTCTAAATTTTTTTACAGAAGTGGAAGATGAAATACTAAACCCCCAGCTAACTCACCATAGAGTTGGATCCGTGAAATTGTGTTCAGCATTAAGCCTTGTTTCACAAATCTAGCTCTGATACCATGTTAAATTAACTAAGAACAAACACAAAAAGGAGGTTAGGATTCTCAATAATCTATTTATTATGAGTGCATAGTCTTAACCTAAATACAAATAAAGTATATATAGGTCAAACTAAAAATACTATTCTACTCTTAATAAATAATACTACATAAATATTATTTAACATACTGGTGTACTGGAGTATAGCCTTTAAAATTTTCAACATTTGATTATTCAAAGTCGTTGGCTCTTGATTAGGCACTATAAGAGTTTTTCATATGCGTGTAGATGCATGAAATATATCCTATAGAAAATTGAAGATGGTTTTCACCTGCCTATCATTTTTTAGGGAAAAAAAAAGCTTTTTTTAGGCAAAACCTTTATAGAATTGAGTTTATTGAATCTC
The DNA here is from genome assembly GCA_026413675.1 of Populus pruinosa. Taxonomy (NCBI): domain Eukaryota; kingdom Viridiplantae; phylum Streptophyta; class Magnoliopsida; order Malpighiales; family Salicaceae; genus Populus; species Populus pruinosa. The sequence goes on from CM048595.1 coordinate 920,840, forward strand.
TTAACCAAATTTGAATGTAATTAAAAAATTAGATGGAAAGTTATGAATTTTTTTAGGCTATTTATTTGGCGTGAAAACATGTCTTTTATTGGGCTCAACTTTATTCCACTTTTACTAGAATTCTTGCATGATTCAATTATGATAGATCTATAACTGAATATTCAAAACTATCTTAGACTTGCTTATAACAAATCTCTATTATTAATACCACATTCTCCCTCTGAAATGTTTTTGTTAATCTTTAATGCAGAATTTCTCAGATTTCATGATTTTTGTGTACTGTAATAGTAGTCTTTTTTAGTATAAAAATTTAAGCTATGCATAGTTTCTTATTCCCCCTCTCATTTTTTTAGCACAAAAAATGAAAAGAAACTTTTGGTTAAAACTTATATCGTGTAATGAATCAATATATCTTTAATATATTTGTTTAAAAGCTCGTAATTAAAAAGGTCAAAAGCATGGTAATAACCTAACGTATCTAGATTTAGCAAGATGCTACCTCCAGATAACAACGACATGGATTTGATTTACTTTTAGGTCCAATATTTTTAGGTTTAGTTATATGTTAAACCTAAGTGCACGTGAACCTGAAGAGGTGCTAAACTAAACTTCCTTGAGTTCAACTATGTGTTGAGCTCAAATATATGTGGTTCTGGCTAGATGTTAGACCTAATATCCTTGAATTCAGTTATAAACTAAGCCTAAGTACATATGAGTCAAACTAGATTCTAAATTTAACATCCTTAAGTTCAGCCACACATTAAGCTCAAAAGTATAGAAGTTTGACAATATGTCAAACCCAAACATCCTTGGGTTCAATTAGGCACTGACCCTAAAGACATATGGGTTCGACAATGTGTCAGACCCAAACATACTTGGTTTTAGTTACCGTTACGTCTAAGTATATATGGAGGGTTTGGCAAGGTGTCAATCTCAAATATTTTTGAGTTTAACTATGAGTTGAGCCAAAGTCTATATGAATTTGGTAAAATGCCATTCTCAACTGCCTTGAGTTTAATTACGCACTGAGCCCAAGTGCATGTAGATTAGGAAAGATGCCAGATCCAACAACCTTCGATTCAACGACATGTTAAGTCTAAATATATGTGGGTATTGCAAGATGCCAAACCTAACTACCTTGAGTTTAGTTATGTACTAAGCCCATGTACATATTAGTCTAACAAGATATCAACCCCATCACCCTTGGGTTTGGAATCATTCCAAACCCAATACATATTGAGTTGATAATCTTTTTAGACTACATGTTGGGTCACATGGACTTATTTTTTTATTTTTATATCTTTTAATATAAAATATTAAAGTCAGTAATGATTATCTTCTTATATCTTTAGGTGCATAAAAGTCTCCACAGAGCTTATCATATTTCCATTAATATTAATTTTATGTAAAAGATATTTATCATTTATTAATATTGTGTAAAAAAAATTTATCCCTTATTAATAATATAAGGAAAAAAAATATTGCTCTAACTTCTCTATTCAAGCAACATGAAAAAATTTAAAGGCTATATATACCATCTGAACTACTCAGGTAAATGATTAATATTTTTTTATTCTTTTTTTATTCTCTTATTTTACAGAGCATTTATCATACATAACTAACAATAAATATTATTATTCTTTAGAATTTAAAGTTCATCATCTCATTTATTATAATCCCTTCTTAAAAGTCATTGGTTTTATTATTGGAAAATTCTTAAATCCCAAATAAAAGAATTGTTTTGTAGGTGCTAAATCTTTTATCATCAATCATTAACTTGAACTTCGGAGAAGGAAGCATTAACATGAATGTTCAATCACTTTTTATCTAAACACTAAAAAAATCTTCATTCCTAAGTATATTGGATTTTAAAATATTATCGACATTGTTTTCAAGAAAGTGTTGAATACCTATCACAAACTATGAAAATTTCAGTTGTTTTTCACATTAAAAAAGTTTCTTTGTGGTTTATTTTTCATGTTTAGAGGGTGTTTCAGATAGTAGTAGTGGTTGATTTTCGAAGTGTTTTTCGCTTGAAAATGTATTAAAAAATATTTTTTTAATAAAATAATTATTTTTGATATTAGCACATCAAAACGATCAAAAAACATTAAAAAACCAATTAATTTGAAGCAAAAAAATAATTTTTTAATTTTTTTTCAAACATGCTTTTAAAACGCAAAATAATATTTTTTTTTATTTTTTAAAAATTATTTTTAATATCAACATATTAAAATGATTTAAAACATAAAAAATATTAATTTAAAACAAAAAATAATAAAAAATTAAAATAGTTTAAAAATACTTTTAAAATATAACAATAAATACTTTTTAAAAACCATTGAATATGTGATTTATGGTCACATGTCCATACCCATAAGCACCAATCCATCCCTTATTTCTTGTTTGAATTCCAACACCTCTTCTAGTTTCCTCAAATGATAGAATTTGTATTGCATCACGAGAGATCCTAATTTTAGATGATAAGGGAGTATAATTCAAGATATTGAAATGTTTTTATATATAATTATAAAACTTTATTAGACTAAGTTTTATGGCCACTTGGTGATTTGCTAATTTAAAATCAGATCATAGTTAGATTTTATTTTGAACTTATTTTTTTAATCAAAGAGATATTTTGTTTTCTAAAAAAAAATTTAAAACAATATTATTTTTATTTTTTTAAATCCTTGAAATTATATTATTTAAGTTTTTTTTTTTAAATTATAATTTGAGTTGATTCAATAACAAGTGGAACATCCTGCTAAAGTCAAAACACAAGTTTTAGATTGAGTAAACTCTCAATTTAAGTTTTAGGAATGTAATTCATTAATTAAGATTTCATATATTTAATTTAAAAGCTCTGGATTAGAATCGTTCTAAGGATGGAAAGAAATTCTAAGAAGAAGAGTGTGCAGCTCATGATCTATCAAGTTTTTTTTTTAATTGAAAAAAGGAAAATTATTAAAATATGAATTAAGAGTGGCGATGGGGATGGGTGCGGCATTGATATGACTGATTGGTGGAGGACGTGTTCAAGGCTGATTAATTATGAGTCAGGAAAATCCTGCAAATGCCAAAAGTTTCGCAAATGATTAAGGGTGAGAGATTGGCATGGCCTCCAGAAAGATGAGCTAGAAGGTGGTAAGCATCCTTGATGCATTGTTCTACTTCCCAGCTGGATAGTCAGTTTTTGGGTTCTTCTAAATAAAAAAACCCAATTTTTAAAATTGTTTTCTCCTGAAAATATATACATAAAAATTCATATATATATATATATATATCCATTTCTAATCTTAAAACACAAACAAATTAGATTATAAAAAAAATTAGATCGAATCAAAGAACCTTCTCAAGTTTTGATTTACATTTAGAAATAAGATGAATATTTAAAATCATCTTTATGAAACTCCACTATTTAAAAGTAGCCTCTTGACATTAATATTAATTCTTTTCATGGTTAAAATGTTGCCAACCAATCATTTTCATAGTAAAAAATGTGGGGTCTCTTTTAGCCTTATTTTCAAAAAGTAGATGGATGACTTTGGAAGAACTTTCAACACAAACTTTTCTACTCACAATTTGTCAGTCCCCTACGCGTAATAGACGTATCCTGTTCTTCATGAAACCTTCAAATAAAGCTTAGCCCAAAGAAAAAAAGAAAGAAAAAGAAACCCTGTTAATTGGAATCCAAAATTCTTATTTCTGTTGTTCTTGTTCTTAAAAACTAATTCTGCTTCAATGTCACTACTGAAGTTGCTTATGCATTTATCTCCTTTCTTGGTTGCTCATTTATTCGTATCAGGTATGGTACAGCAATCTATCACAATTTTTCTGTTCCCATAACTAATTCTTGAACACAATTAAGCTGTTATCTTATGTTATTGCTCGCAGGTGTTGTTTCAGCAACTTTAAGAATATTAAACAATTGTGACTACACTATATGGCCAGGAATAAACTCAACATATGATCCAAGACCTCTCTTTTATGTCACCCCGACGATCCCAACTGGTTTTTCCCTTGGAAAGAATGACTGGAAGGACATAACAACCTCGGATGATTGGGCTGGTCGTTTATGGGGTCGCACACATTGCACTGAAGATGATACAGGAAGATTCTCCTGCATCACAGGCGACTGCGGCTCTGGCAAAATAGAATGTGCAACAGTGCCAGCTGGCTCGAGTCCTGCGACGATGGCAGAGTTCAAGATTAACAGAGATGGACGATATTTTTTTAATGTTAGTCTTCTTGATGGCTACAACCTGCCTTTGCTTGTTCTGCCTTCTAATAAGACCTGCAAAAATGCAGGATGTGTGGTGGATTTGAACGGCGTTTGTCCTTCAGAACTTACGGTTAATAGTTCTGATGGGAAGATTGCGGGGTGCCGCAGCGCGTGTGAGGCCTTTGGTTCACAGCAATATTGTTGTCCTGGTGTATATGAAACAACTTCGACTTGCAAGCCTACTTCTTACTCCCAGAATTTTAAGAAAAAGTGTCCAAGCACTTACACCTATCCTCTTGACGATGAGACTGGTACCTTCAGTTGTGCAACATCCGATTACCAAATTGTCTTCTGTGCAGGTAAATTTACCATTTTTCACTCTAATAGTTTTTTGAGTTTGGTATTTTTTTTAATCATTTTAACATTTAGGAGTGGTGTAATTTGTTTGATGAGAAGTTAAGAAAGCCTGCACAAATAGAAGTTAGTTGACCACAAAGACACATTCTATATATATTGTACTACATTGAAAGAAATTATTGCCTACACAATTCATCCACAAATCATACATCTGTTCTTTGACATGCTTACATGTCCATCACAGGAAACACCACTGCATATTCTGCCGAACCGCCGCCATCATCGACTGTGATAATAGCACCACGCCTTTCCCCACCGCCATCACCAACTGTGATAATAGCACCACGCCTTTCCCCACCGCCATCACCAACTGTGATAATAGCACCAAGCCTTTCCCCACAAGTTAAAAAACCACCAAGCCCTTCGCCACAAGAAATAAGGCCTAGAACTCGAAGAAGTTTGGTACCAATTATAGCAGGAGTTATAGGTAGTGTTATTCTTACCATTTCTTTTGTAGTGATATTTATTTTGAGGGCAAGATGGTGTGGGAAGTCTGAACAAGATCAGCAGGATGTGGAAGATGATCATATAAAGCATGTTCCAGGAATGCCTGTCAGGTTCTCATACCAAGAACTATACGTTGCGACTGATAATTTCAACGAGAGACTTGGAAGAGGAGGCTTCGGGTCTGTATTCAAAGGAAAATTGGGAGATGGAACGCAAATTGCTGTGAAGAGGTTGGAGAAACGAGGCCAAGGAATGAGTGCTTTTTTAGCAGAAGCCGAGGCAATTGGAAGTCTGCACCATTTTAACTTGGTGAGGTTGATTGGATTTTGCGCAGAGAAATCCTCTAGGCTTTTGGTTTTTGAGTATTTGAGCAATGGATCGTTGGATAGTTGGATTTTTATGAATGTACAAAGACCTTTCCTTGATTGGCAGACCAGGAAGAAGATTATACTCGACATAGCAAAAGGGCTGGCGTATCTTCATGAAGACTGTCGACATACCATAATACATCTTGATGTAAAACCACAGAACATTCTTTTGGATTCAAGTTTCCATGCCAAAATCGCTGATTTTGGGTTATCCAAGCTAATCAATAGAGATATGAGCCAGGTTCAAATCTCAATGAGAGGAACACCGGGATATCTTGCTCCAGAATGGCGTCAACCATTAGGTCGTATTACGGTAAAAGTTGACATATATAGCTTCGGAATTGTCCTCCTTGAAATAGTTTGTGCACGCAGAAATGTAGACCAATCACAACCAGAATCTGCCTTTCATTTGCTTACAATGTTGCAGAAGAAAGGTGACCATCAAGATGGAGTAATAGACATTGTGGAAAATTTGGATGAATACACGCGGAGTGATAGAGAGGAAATAACGAGGATGATAAAGGTTGCTGCTTGGTGTTTGCAAGATGACCCAGAAAGAAGACCTCTCATGTCAACAGTTTTAAAAGTGTTGGAAGGTGTTACGGAGGTAGATTCAAACATCAATTATCGGTTTTCGCATGCAATGATAGCTTCTCCAGCTGGTAACAACCATATTTCTTCAGCACCTCCTCCAGCATCTGTTCTTTCCAATCCTAGATGATGTGGTTGTAAGACTCTCTCTTCTGGCAGAAATAAAATTTATCATGCTTCTTGTCGCTTCTGCTACTTTTCCATCATGCTATCCTAAGCTAACCACAACTTTTTTAGCACTTGTCTAGCAAGGTATTGACATGTCTCAAGTAGTTTGCCGGTGTACTGGAGTATAGTCTTCAGAATTTTCAACATTTGATTATTCAAAGTCGTTGGCTCCTTGACCAGGCACTATGAGAGTTTTTAGAAGAGTGCATGGGATGTATCCTGCAGAAAATTTGAGATGGGTTTTCTATCATTTTTTAGGGGAAAAAAGGGGCTTTTTTTAGGCCGAACCTCTATAGAATTGAGTTTATTGAATCTCCAAACCAAATTTGAATGCAATTAAAAAATCAGATGGAAAGTTATGAATTTTTTTAGGCTATTTATTTGGCGTGAAACATCTCTTTTATTGGGCTCAGCGTTATCCCGCTTCTACTAGAATTCTTGCATGATTCAGTTATCCCGCTTCTACTAGAATTCTTGCATGATTCAGTGATGACAGATCTATAACTGAATATTCAGAACTATCTTAGGTTTGCCTACAACAAATCTCCATTATTAACACCACAATCTTTCTCTGAAATGTTTTTATTAATATTTAATGCAGAATTTCTCAGTTTTCATGTTTTTTCTACCAAGATTGAAAAATTCAAGGTTTCTGTGTGCTGTAATACTAGTTTTTTTAGCACTTTTTTTAGCACAAAAGTTTAAGCTAAAGCTATGCATCTTATTCTATGCATCTTATTCTTCCTCTCATTTTTTTAGCACAAAAAATAAAAAGAAACTTTTGGTTAAAACTTATAGCCTGTAATGAATTAATATATCTTAGATATGTTGATTTAAAAGCTCATGTTTAAAAGGATTAAAGACATGATAATAACCCACTACATTTAGATTTAGAAGGAAGCCAACCTTATATAACAATTTATATAATAACGACGTCAGTCTGATTTACTTTTAGATCCAACATTATTATGCTCAGCAGTGTATTGAATCTAAATGTATGTGAGTCTAATAAAATACTAAACCAAACTTTTTTAGGTTCAACTATAAGTTAATACTAGATACACATGGTTTTAGTTAAATATCATATCTAAAATCTTTAAGTCCGGCTATGTATTGAGCTCAAGTATATCTAGATTTAACCACATTCTAAATCTATCATCTTTGAGTTCAGCCACATGCTCAAAGACATATATTCAAACCTAAATATCATTGTGGTCCTAAAGACATGTGTTCAATAATGTATCAAACCTAAACATTCTTGGATTTAGCTATTGTTAAGTCTATGTGTGTGTGCGCGCGTGCGCGGGGGTGGTAAAGTGTGGAGGGGGATAGTAAAGTGTCCAGCTCAAATATTTTTGAGTTCAACTACAAGCTGAGATCAAATCTATATAAATTTGGTAAGATGTTATACTAAACTATTTAGGGTTTAGCTACGTGTGAGTCCAAGTGTATGTAAGTCATGTAAAACACCAAATTCAACTATCTTGAATTTAATTATGTGTTGAGTCCAAATGTATGTGAGTTTCTTAAAATGTCAAATCTAATTATCTTTGGTTTAGCTATGCACTGAATTCAAATGTATATAAATCTAACAAGGTGTCAGACTCATCACCCTTGAGTTTAGAATGAATCCAAACCCAATACATATCAAGTTGATAATATTTTTAAACTCCATGTTGGGCAATATGGTTTATTTATTTATTCTTATATCTTTTAATATAAAATATTAAAGTTCAGAATAATTATCTTCCTATATCTCTAGGTATATAAAAAGTCTTCATATGACCTATCATATTTTTATTTACATTAATTTTGTATAAATAATATATATTATTTATTAATATTGTATAAAAGATATATATCCCTCATCAATGATATATATATATATATATATATAAAATTAATGCGTCAACTCCTCTATTTAAGTAACATGACAAAGTTCAAAGACTATATATATCCTTTTATCTACTCAGTAAATGATTTATATTTTTGTTAATCTCTGTTCATACTCTTATTTTATAGAGTATTTATCATACACAACTAACAAAAAATATTATTATTCTTAAGAATTTAAAGTTCATCCTCTTATTTATTGTAATTTTTTTTATTAAAAATTATTGATTTTATCTTTAAAATATCCCTAAATCCCACCATTTATCATTAGAGAATCTCTAAATTCCACAAAAAACAATTGTTTTGTAGGTATTTTTTATCACTAATCATTAACTTGAACTCAGAAGAAAAAACATTAATATGAACGTATTTAAAAAATCCTCTTTCCTAAATACGTTGGATTTTAAAATATTATCGGGATATTTCTAAAAAATATTGAATACATATAATAGACCATTGAGAAACACAAAAAAATAATTAATTTGAAGTAAATAAAAAAAATATTTTTTTAAAACAATAAAAATAAACGGGATTTTAAGCTTTTTAAACATTATGCTTCGAAACTTTGAAAATATCATTCATTCCTTGTTAAAGGCAGAGTCAGTCCTCTCCCAGGTTCCACAGTTGCCTTTCTTCTTGCACTTTATTCTTTTCTCGAAGAGGAAAACGAAAGGATATATAAATTAAGTAATGCACAAACACACTCATGTAAAAATTAATTTTAAAAGGCTGGTATATAGATTATAGGACTAGAAAATTAGGAGGCAACAATCTCCCTGTTCAGTATATTTGGATTTCATGCTATTCTGTTTTTCAAATTATTTTTCATTTAAAAAAATTTCAAATTAATACTTTTTATATGATTTTAAATAATTTTAATATAGTGATAAAAATTTATTTAAAAAAATATAATTTCGAATTTATTTTGATTTAAAAGCTCTTTTATAAAAACAAAATACATCTTATTACCAAGTACACTCAGACACTATAGATTGTAACTCTTAAGTATTACATCTGCATTTGTTATACTATTCTAGATTTGTCTCGATAAAAATTACACAGAGGAGGTCTCTTGAGTTACATGTGGGTGCTGCCTTGGTTATAAGGTCTTCTCAACAGGTCCTGCGAGGGTGTCCCTTGCCAGGAGTATAGAAAAATAAAAAATGGAAATGTGGAAGTCAAGTCAATTACTTTCGGTTGATATCCCAAATCATGGGCCAAAACCATCCCAGCATGATATCAATTTATTTTAATTAAAGTATATTGTCGTGTTGGAATGGCACTTTAAAAACAAAACTCCAGTTCAGCAATGTAGTTTTGCTTCTGTGTGTCTTAAATTATGGGTTTTAATGAGAAGGAAATATTGCACTCTATATTATGTTATAGTATTATTACACCAGACTTGAATGGACAGATAAAATTGATATGGTTGATTGATCATTCTAGAATCTTGTTGATATAGCTCCTGGTCAGAGTTGGATTTGAAATTAAACTAAATAAAACTTAACTTGTTGTGTCTCGGTTAATTTAATTAAAACCGGTTTAAATTTTTATTTTTTTAATAATATTTTTTTAATTAAAAAATCAAATCTTGAAACAATGATAATTGAGTTGGCCTAGTTCAATCTAAGTTAATTCATTTAGCTTGTAACTCAAGTTTTAAATCGAGTTATATATATAAGGTTATGAAATAATTCAAATTTAATATTATCAAAGAAATATCTCAATTTAATAGTTTAAATTTTTAGGTGAAATCATAAGATATAATTTATATTATTTTTTAACACGTCTTCTAAAATGAAAGTTTCTAGGCTTGAAACTTGTAAATACTTACATTACCTTATATTTTATTTTTATCAAATAAATATGGATTGTAAAATTTGAACTCATAACTATCTCAACTCAACACTTTTAAATAAGATTATAGAATGTAATTTATATTATTTTTTAACCAATATATTTATATCAACATAGCATTGAGGAACTGCTATGGCAACATTGGGACTATCTTAGTTTCCAATTTATTTTCTGTCATGATTTATTTGAGTCTCCATGTTATCCTTGCCTTGCATTTTCTATGTATTTAAGTGAAATCTGTACATTTGGTTGCTTGTTGCAGCTTCGTCCTTAAACTTGTTTAAATTCTTTTTATTAACATGAAAATTTCTTTTGATTTGGGGTGAGTTTACCATTCATGGAGTTGGAGATTCACTTTGGGCACCTTATATATATATATAGGTGGCTTGTTAATTTGGATTTAATTGTAACAAGTAGAAGTGTAGGGTGTGTTTTTGGTGCTTTGATAATCTTAGAGAATATTTTATATTCTTAAGTAAGGTCTATATATGTTGTGCAGGTTGGACCAAGCATAAAAAGGGCCATTTTGCTATTTCTTTAGTTTATTTGATATTTGTGTTTGGGAGATTCAGGAATCAAATCTCATTTCATGTTCTGTGTCACTTGTTTGAAATAGAAACGGCTAAAGCCCTCAGGAGCCCTTTTCCCTCCATTTAAGCTCAAATCCCATTTGCATTTTTTAATGGCGCCGCCAGATACAAAGTAATATGTAACAAAATTATTGCATTAGCATAAACCTAATAGCTTTGACATTGAATAGCCAACTAAGCATTGAAGAATTCTTCCGATAATAGCTTAAAGAAATATTTTTAATAATGTGGTATTGAATTTAGTTAATAACATTGGAAGCGTGTTTTTCTTTATCATAACAATGGAAGGAGTTAATTGTAAGATGAAATATAAACAAAAAAAGAAAAAAAGAAGGGAGAATATTGCTGAATCGGACCTTGCTTTTTAGCCATTTAAGAATTAATTTTTTTTCCATTTCAAAAGTATTTTTTAAATGATTTTTTTTATTTTAAATTAATTTTTTATATTATTTTAATATATTAATATCAAAAATAAATTTTAAAAATAAAAAAATATTATTTTTATATATTTTTACATAAAAATTACTTTAAAAAATAACCACTATGATAATACTATAGACGATCTAAATGGTTTTGCAGCGAACCCATTAATTTAAACAAGCCACATGTGAAGAGCTAATCCGATATCAAACTAAGCAATCACGATTTTTGATAATATATAAGTAGGGTTCAAGTGCTAGCATCAAGATTTTCTGCTAGCAATAACAGAAACATCCTGTTTGTTTTCTTTCTGTTCCTACAACAAAGTAAACATATTCAATGGTTATTTGTATACACACACTCCGACAACAAAGCAACCTCAGTTTTTTCTTTTAATCGATAATTAATTATTACTGTCCTGACCCTTAAGTGAATATACTATTATTAGAAATTTGTAATCATGTATCTATTTGCTAGAAACTATAACATACTCCTTAGATGCATACGTACGTGAAGATCTCTAACAAATACCATCTTCATACAGGTCGAATTCAGAGACTCGACAGTTATTATCGGTGACAATTTTCAGCCATCGACAGGCCGGGAGATAACACCAAGCCCTTTGCCAGATATAATGCGTAATGCTTCTCCTAGAAGACGTTCGGCACCATTTGTGGCTGGACTCGTAGGTGGCGGTCTTCTCATCATTTCGAAATTGTGGCGCAAGTCCAAAACTACGAAGGAGGATATTGTGCAAGTTCTAGCAAAAATGCCTATTAGGTTTCCGTATGAAGATCTACGTGTTGCGACTGATGATTTCGCGGAAAGAATTGGAAGAGGAGGCTACGGATCTGTGTTCAAAGGAGTACTCGCTGATGGAACAAGAGTTGCTGTGAAGTGTTTGGATAAACTAGACAAAGGAAAGAAGGCAGTTTTAACAGAAGTTGAGATAATTGGAAACCTGCAACACTCTAACTTATTGAGGTTGATAGGATTTTGTTCAGAGAAATCATACAAGGTTTTAGTATATGAGTACATGAGTAATGGATCGTTAGATAGTTGGATTTTTCAGAATGATCAAAGACCTTTCCTTGATTGGCAGACGCGAAAGAAGATTATAATTGACATTGCAAAAGGGCTTGCTTATCTCCATGAAGAATGTCGACAGACCATAATTCATTTCGATATAAAGCCGCAGAACATTTTGTTGGGTCCAAATTTCAATGCCAAAATCTCTGATTTTGGGTTATCTAAGGTCATCGATGTAGAAACGGGACAAGTACAAGTTTCAATGAGAGGAACCCCTGGATACATTGCTCCAGAATTGTGTAAGCTACCACCAGGACGTATCACGGAAAAAATTGACATATACAGCTTTGGAATTGTTCTCCTGGAAATAGTTTGTGCACGAAAAAACGTAGATCACTCGCTGCCAGAATCTGACTTCCATTTAGTTAGAATGCTGCAGAATAAAGCTGAAGAAGATAGACTCATAGACATTGTGGAAAATGTAGATGCATGCATGCACAGTGATAAGGAGGAAATGCTTAGAATGATAAAGATTGGTGCTTGGTGCTTGCAGGATGACCCAGAAAAAAGGCCTCTCATGTCAACGATTGTGAAGATATTGGATGGTGTAATGGAGGTAGATACAAACTTGGTGTATGTGTTCTCACATTCACTAATAGCTTCTCCCATTGCTAATCACCACATTTCTTCGGCACAGCTGCCAGCATCTGTTCTTTCTAATCCCAGATAATGGCATTGTAAATCTCTTTCTTTTTTTTTTCTTAAAGAAAAATCATCAAGCATGTTTCATAATTTGTACTACTTGTCCAATATAAAATTCATCTTAATTGAGCTAAGAAAACTATCATTTTAGTATTGCTAATTTTTTCTTCTAGTAAACTTCATTAAGACATTATGATTGGTGACCGAGAAAAAATAATTAATAATAGGAACAAGAGTAAAAGTTTCATTTTGACTTTATTTAGGTTGAATTGATTTTTTAGCTTGTAGCTTGTTCATATTTTTCAGCCTTTTTTTAATGAATAATAACTGAAATATTTTTTAAATATTTAAATAATAACATATTAAATAGCACATATTTTTCTTTTAATATTGAAAATGTGACATATTGAATTGATCTGAGCCAATAATGATTAACCTATACAATTTATAATTTGGGGTGTAAGATCATAATAAAACCATGGAATCTCTACATAGTAGAAAAACTAAAAATTTCAATTATAATAAAATAAATATTAGAGGCTGAAAGTGAAAAAAAAACAAAAAAAATAATCAAAGTAAACTTATATTGATCTTCAACTTAACGTCGCGGGTCCAGCTAAAGTTTTTTAGATGTAAGATGAACAAAGTTAAGACGATGCTAGAATTTCTAAAAAAGTAAAAGAAATGTAAGACTCAAGTCATTGAGTCGATTGGGTTGAATAATTTTTTAATAACATAAAAAAGACAACTTAATTTAATAATATTAAAAACCAAGTAAACCCAGATAAATCTCATATACCTACCTTAATATTTCAAAATTATAACCCATGAAATCTCAAACTTGTGCTTAATTTCCAACCAAAAGGATACGCCCATACAAATAATGTCAACTTGTGAAATATAAAATCATAATTTTCAACTAATCAAACGTTAAAGGATAAAATTAAAAGAAAAAATTAATCATATAAAATGATGAAAAAATAGAAATTATAAGCTAAAAAAAGGTTTGTACCCACTCGAGTCAACCCATCAAATCCACAGGTTAGGCAACTTGATACAGACAAAAATGAAGAAAATCATGAAATTTATTTTAAAAAAACCATCGTTAGCTTATAAAATTTGTTACCTAGGCCATTGGACTAAAAACATCATATATAAAAAAAAATTATAAAATTCAATTCTCAACAAATAAATATTTAAATATAATATTTTAAAAAATCAGCTACGCAAAAGGATTCAAAAAAAACAAAAAGTAATTAAAAGCAAAAAAGAAGAAGAAGAAGAAGATGTGAGTCCACTTAAATTAACCTATTAAACTTATAGGTCAGGTCATGAGAACAATATAACCTAATAGAAAGTAAAATGAAGAAATTATAAGCCTATTTTGTGGAGGAAAAAAAATCAATGTCGATGAGATAAAGAAAATAAATTAAAAAAAGATATTAATATGTGTTAGATTATAAAACTTGTGTCCCATGTTAGCTTATAAATCAAATTTTAAATGATAAAATTAAAAAAAATAATTATACAAAATATTCAAAAGAAAAAAAATTATAATTAAAAAAATAAAGATCAAATTAAAAAATGATAAAATGAAAAGAAAATTTGACTTTACGAAATAATTAAAAGAAGAAACCACCAAAAACCTAATGACTGAATTTAAAAAAAATTATTTTTTTTATCAAATAATAAAATTAAAAACAATCAAAAGTTCATAAAATAGGTAAGTAAAAATTTAAGAAATAAAAAGAATCAAGACCAAAATTTAAAAAACAAAAATATAATAAATTTAGATTGAAAAATAAAATTGAAAATTTGTCAATAGACCAAGAATAAAAGTTACAAATCTAAAGAATGAGGATAGATAATAACAATAATAAAAAAAAAAAACACAACTAAAGGGATTGCCTTAAATTTTTAAATGATTAGTGTGAATTTCAAGAGTGGAGATAGAAAAGGAAAAAAAAAAAATTACCCGCAACCATTCGTCGAGAAACAGCCAACATGCATTGCTTAAGGAAGAAGATGTCGTGAAGAATCCATTGACATTACAAATTAAAGTTTTTAACTGCTAGAGTCACTTAAAGAGATGGAGAAGCTGACACTTGCAACAAACATGTCAACAATTTTTTTCATTTTCATTTTGTTCTATTTATCAAATTACAAAATTGATCTTAAAACTAAATAATTACTATGAAAAAACCTTTATGAAATTACACAAAAACCCATGAAGCCATTCCCCAAAAGACAATTAGGCCATTTCACAATACTTATAAAAGTAAAAAATCAAAAATACCCCTTGATCATAGGCAAGTGTTTTTATTTTTATTGCTTTTAAGGGTATGCGTGTAATTTAACTGTGCAAAAAATTAAAAAAAGACAGAGCTGCCTCTTACAAACAAAAAATGACAAATGAATTCTGTGAAAAAAAATCATTTTACCCTACGCGACCAACTTAATTATTTTTTTATCAAAGGTAAAAATATCAATTGATGATTATAATCCACAATGAATCACGGCATGCATATAATAGTTTTCCCACGTGTTTAAAGTTTTTGTAATTAGAAGAGATTAAAATAAGAACAAAGACGAGTATAAAAATTAAAATAAAAATTAAATGTAGTTTTATTTCTAAAAGGGAAATGCAAATTTTTTTTTTAAAATATTATATTATTACTAATTTTATAATAATTCATTTTTTACTGATTTTCATTTTAGTCTTATAATGTTTAGAAAAAATTGTTTTGATCTTTTTACTTAATTTTTTTTATAAGAAAGTTCTCCATTAGAAACTATTTGGTCCTTATATTATGTGCAAATTTTACTCCTTATTTTAATTTTCCTTTTCAATTAGGCTCTGAAACTCTATTTGTGTTTGTAAACATATTAAAATAATAGTTCTGTATTTTTATTCCTCTCATCTTCATTTTTTTTTCAGATATATAAAAGGAGAGAAAATAAAAATAAAAAATAGGTTTCAACATTATGAAGTCAAACATTTCTTCAATTCGGAGAGAAGCGGGATGAAAAGTTTGCTTCGAATTATTAGGATTTGAGTTTTGCCCTTGATTTTATTTTAAAATCTTACCTAAAGAAATAGTAAAGGATATCAATGTAGTTTTCTTCTAATATACATTCCTTTTCTTTTCTTTCCCTTTCTTTTCCTTTCCTTCTCAGTAGAAAAAAAATATTCAAAATTTATTTTCATTCCTCCCATCTTCCTGTCTTTCAAATATAAGGAGAGAAAATCATGATATTTTCTATCATGAAAAGAGAAAAGAAAAAAAAATCATAAATATAAATCAATTAATAAAAACCCAAGCGCCTCTAGAAATCTCTATAAATAAAAGACGTTACCTTATATACTTATATACACGACAAGAATTTTTTTAGAAATACAAAAAAAAATTCAAGATAAGTTTTTTAAATAAAAAATCTCTCTCACACTCAAACATTCTTTATCCACGCTTCAAGTTAAATAAAGCATAAATATTTTATAAAAGCTCTTCAACAAAACATAAAATCATCAAATCTTATTATGTAATATATGTATTTTTTAATTTATGTTTAGTAAAGTATAAATCTTGACTTGATTTTATAATTAAACCAAGGCAAAAAAAAAATTCAAGAGAAGAATCATGATTGTTTTATTCTTTCATAAGAACATTTTAAATAAAAATTGTACTTATCATATATTTTAATAAAATCAAGTATTTATTAACATATATGTATATTAATTTGTTTAATTTCTGTTACTCAAATAAAATTCAACTGGACAGGCATTAATTACAGATCATGCAATAATGTGTACCAATTTTCCATAAGCAAAGGAACAGAACTATAAAATGTGTAGAGGCTTGTATTAGTATTTGCAGCCACGGCTTTGTAAAAGTACAGACGCAGTCCAAGTTTCTACAATTGTTATGTATTTGTACACCCAATCCAAAGACCAAATTAAGCAATCGAATTCTTTCAAGTTGACCCAGCACAATCCAGGTCACTATTTCATTCCTGCTTTTATTCTCTTTTCCAAAACGACAAAGCAAACGTATTTAATTGTTGTGTGTGTACAAACAATCCGACAACATTTCATCCTCAATTTTATTTTATTTTCAATTTATTCCTACCTATTATAAAATAAATATAATAATATTAGAAAAACTTGATCATGCATCAATAAGCTAGGAACTTGAACATTAAGCAGTTCTGTTCCTCTGCATGTCAGGTATGTTTGTCCACGGTTCTACTAATAATAATAATAATAAAACTTCAATTAAAAACTGTTGAATTTAAGGAAGACAATAGTTTTTCCAGATTTATCTTATCATATTAAAAACATGTCTATTTTAGTATAAAAATATAAAAAATAAAATAAATTATTTTTTATTTAATATTAAAAATACATCTTATATATAACTTTATAATTCCAGATATTAAAAAATAAAAAAAATCTTTGGTATTTTTGAAATGTAGGCCAAAATCCTCTGAAATTTTACAAACTTGTTGTAAATACTTGCAATATTTTTCAAAAAACATGTCAAAGTATTTTAGATTTTTTTAAAAAAATTGCTTCAATAACGTTATTATTTTTAGCCATATGCAAAATATATGTTTTTCCTTTTAAAATAAAAAATAAAAAAAATAATTGCAATAAGACTCGTGATTTGAAAAAAGCAGGCCGAGGAGGATTTCAAACATAGAAAAAATTAAAGTTGCAATTTTGGATGGAGTTAGGAGTGTAATTGTATCCAAGATTGAAGAAACAATACGCATTCAAAATCAAATTAAATAATTATTGAATAAATTTGCATAAAAATTAAGCTTAGAAACATAATTAGATGTTTAATAGGTCAATTTGATTTTTATCATTGGTCCAAGTAAAATTTTAATTATGTTTAAGAATTAATTCAGGTCAAATTAAATAATTTAATTAAGTGCAAATACTTAATTATGCTTTAAATAGATCAAATTAATTTTATTAGGGACTTAATTGGTAAGAAATGAATTTGAAAGCCTAATTTGGGTTTAATTGAGAAGATTGACATTTTAGAGGACCAAACTTATTTTTTACAAAATTAATTGGTTGGCATTAGGGGTAAATTATAAGAAAATAAAAGTTTAGGGTCAATTAGGGGTTAAATTGAAGAAATTCACAACTAAGGATCTTTTTGAAAAAGACATCACACTCTAGGGACTCAATTGATTGAAATTAGGGGTGAAATTAAAAAAAAATTAAAAGTTTAATAGTCAATTTGCATAAATCCAAGATCAAGGATCAAAATAAAATAAAAAACATTACAATTCAAGGTTGATATTGGAATTTGGCAAGCAACAAACCGCGTAAAATTAGAAGTTTTAGGCCAATTAAGGATGCAATTGAAATAGTCAAAAGCTTGAAGGACTAAATTGAACTTTTATCAAATCCGTAAATTAAAACACTAAAGCCAAATCAAAGGTATTTTGAAGATAAAGAAATAGAAAAATTAGATGACGTATTGTTTGATTACAGTTTATCACCTTTATCTTTTACCTGAAATAGTTGTTTGGGTGACTACTTTTTAAGAGCATTTAATACTTCTTCTCCTTACTAAACCGGACAAACCATGCACCGCCATGGTGACCTGACATTTTACTACACTCAGAATAGGTCTTGTTAACCAATGACCTCTATGGCTACCACAATGTCGCCCTATAATAGCTAACCTGACTAGTTTTAACATCCTATAAATCATGATGATACCTTTAAACTAATGGTTAAGATCCTTTCCGGTTGAATTAAGGGTCAAAATTTTTCTTTCACCCCCTATAAATAAGTGTGGATTTCTAGATATTAAACATAGAGAAATCGAGGAGCGAAGTGGGGAAGAAATCATTTTTCCTCTGCTAGCATTATTTTTTTTTCTCTCTCTCAGCCACTATTTCAGCTTCAACAACCATCTAAGAATTACCTATACACACTCACCAACACCAGGTCCTTCACCAGTGATCGTCGTTCACAACCAACGTGAATAATGGCATCGCCATAAATTTGTTCTTTTTTTAAATGATAATCCAATAATTGTTACCATCACTTATCATGACGACCACCACCACTTCCTCCATTAAAATTAGAAAAACATGGTTGGATAGTTATTGAGAAGTTCTCTCATTTGACTCTATTAAAAAAGTAATATTATGGAAAGTGCAAGTGATATTTAAAAACACTTAAGAAAGCCTTCTAAAGGTTACTTGAGTTGTTTTATACTTGCCCATCTATAAGTATTGTTGAGAAAAGTTCTAGTCTTTAACCTGTTAAGAAGATTGTATAAATATTTGATTCTTAGCTTATGCAAAAAAATTGAATCTAATTTTAACTTTATAAAAGGATTGAGATAGATCCTGAACCTGGAAAGGATTGAGATAGATCTTGAACCTGGAAAAAGATTGAGAAAGATTTTAATATTTGATATATATAAAAAAAATTATGTAAATGCTTGGTCTTACTCATTTAAAAAATTGAGTGTGATAATAAATACTTGAACAAGGGTTCAAGGAATGAAATAAAGAAGCCACTGTAAAAATATTGGAATACCCTTTCTTAACTCAATCTTTTTATTTGTTAATTATGTTGATTTTTTTTCATCTTTAAATTTGTTTCATTATTGTTTGAGCTTTTGCTCATTAGATAGTGCTATAAAGTTGTTTTAAGTAAAGAAAAAAGCCTTTCTAATTAGCAATCTAATTCACCCCCTCTTATATGTGTAATGTTTATCATTTAATATATATATATATATATATATATATATATATATATATATTAGTTTTTGTTGAATATTAAATAAAAGTTAAATAATAAATAGTTATATGAATACTCAAAACTTGATAAATAAAGTATGAATGTATAAATTTATTATTCGATGAATTAGGGTATAAATTTTAAAAAACCTAACTTATGAATACTCATTGCCATCCCCAGTAAGAATTACCTTAGAAAAGAAAATTCCTCACATCACAAGAGGTCTTATCATCTTGGTAATACTTCTTGCTAAACCAACAACGTGTTATGGACGGTATCTTAAACGTATTCTTTATATAAAAAAAAAAAATTGAATATTATATGGAATTACATTAAAAAATGGTAAATTAAAATTTATAAAATTGGCTATAGCTTTTTAACGAGATTACTTACAATGATGTTCCAAATTATTTTATTTGATTTAGGTCCTCAAATCAACATTATTCAACGGGTCAGTCAAACATATGACAACTGAAGTGGTCAATTGTCACCATTTGAATATGGTTGAGATATAAATAAATAAATAAATAAGACGTGTTCTTGGCAGCTTGACCTAAGTCTGTCGTGTTGAATATATTATGAATTGTACAATTTTGTAGCTAGTTAAATGGGCCTGCATGTGAAATACACCATGCAAGCGGAAGATGTCCACATGGGAAAATATACAGGGCCAGGATCATTTGTTGTTTTGTACTGGATGAAATGTAGCCGTGGATGTGCATGGACGAGAGGCTCTCGTGGTACGTATAGACTTTTGACTTTACTAAGAAGTCCTCTCTTGGAACACAACAAAGAATATTAAAATCATTCTTGAAGGATTCATGGAATTATATAAGATAACAAAGATGAAGGGCAGATGCGAAAATTATCTTTGAAGAGTCATCCAAATGGGAAAAGTCATTTATTTCCTGGATAACGTAATCCCTCCGTTAAGTTATTTTTCTATCCAAAATACCCTTTTGACTATATATTAAATTAAAGAAATGCAGGGGTATAAGGTTATTTTCTTATAAGCTAGCAAAGCTTCTTAAGGTATTAGCCATCATATAGACTCCAAGGACCGAATTATGATTTCTTAAACTAAAGGGACTAGGCTGTTGTATCACTAAAAACACAGGGACTAAATTATTATTTATTCATGATGTTAAAGAATTGAAGAATTTAATACAGGCGAGATTCTACTTCTTAGTTTTGTCCTGCTTTGAGGGGATCCCTTCAAAGCTGGTTTTTTTTGTACAGATAAGAAGAAAAAATTATAAGTGTTATGATTTCAGAAGTTTTATCTGCTACTACTTAGAATTTGTTATATGTCAGGAACTTAAAAATAAATTTCTCATGATTTGATTTAAGATATAAGTTATGAGTTATCCCATCTCTAGAACGAGTTATAACAATGATGTGGGACGCGGCGGCTCTGGTGAAAAAAGTGGGGCAGCCACATACCTTATTTCCAAGAAGGTGGAGGAAAATCGTTCACTGCCCTGGGAGAACTTTCAACGCCACCTGTTCTCATCACAAAGTCGGTTCCGTAAGCGTGTTGAACTTTTCCTTCTCTTCATGACCGACCTTTGTGCCAAGCCTAGCCCAAAGAAAGGAAGAAAGATTGCTCACTGGACTTCAAACTCCTCCTCCTTGTTGCTGTTAAATAAATTTTATCTGCTTCAATGTCTGTGATAAAAGTACTTGTGCATTTATCTTCTTTCTTGGTCGCTCATTTATTCATATCAGGTAAAGTCGAGAAATCTATTTCTGTTTCCAGCTCTGATTCTTCAACTTATTTTATTAATGGAGTTGTTTTTATGCTATGTTATTGCTAGCAGGTGTTGTTTCAACAACATTTACAATAACAAACAAGTGTAGCTACACAGTTTGGCCAGGCATTTACTCAAGTGGAGGTTCAGCAGCTCTCTCCACAACTGGTTTTTCCCTTGAAAAGAACGAGTCAAGGACCTTAACAGCACCAGCTTCTTGGAATGGGTGGTTTTGGGGCCGCACGTACTGCACCGAAGACTCGTCAGGAAATTTCTCCTGCATCTCAGGCGACTGTGGGTCCGGCAAACTAGAATGTTCAGGAAACGGTGGTGCTCCTCCTGCAACGTTGGCAGAGTTTGCGATTGGTGGTTTTAATGGCCTTGATTTTTTTGATGTTAGTCTTGTTGGTGGCTTCAACCTGCCTTTGCTTGTTGTGCCTTCTCGTCAGAACTGTACAAGCACTGGATGTGTGGCGGATTTGAACGAATCATGTCCGTCAGAGCTTAGCGTTACCACTAGTACAGAAGGCAAGACTGCGGGATGCAGGAGCGCGTGCCAAGTGACCGGGTTGTCGATGTTTTGTTGTAATGGTACAAACGGAACACCTGATAAATGCAAGGCTTCTTTGTATTCTCAATTCTTCAAGAATGCCTGTCCACAAGCTTACAGCTACGCTTATGATGATGATACCAACACTACCTTCACTTGTGCATCCACCGATTATCAAGTTACATTCTGCCCAGGTAAATATGCCGTTCTCCAATTTGTGTAGTTTTATTAATTTTGTATTTTGTTTCTGATGATGTCAACATTTAGAGGTAGTTTTGTGCCTCTGAAAGTCGGTGTAGTGTTCACAAACCATGAAGCTTAAGTTACCGTAAAAGCTCAAAGTATACTGCAGATACTGCTAGAAATTACATCATAAGAATGAAGACCTGTTCAGTATTTTAGCAGTTTTAAGTACATGTATGTTGGGAACTTGGGATCCATGTACGAGTATGGCTATAAAAAAAGAAAATTACAGAGCCATGCCAGTGATGGGAATGAGAACATAGTTTCATTCTATCATTTCTTTTCACATAAATCCACCATCTTTTTGGTTCCATAATAAATCTACTTCAAAATCATTTTGTTTGGCAGGCAACACAACGGTTATCACAGAAAACAGTTCTCGTCCATCACCAGGGGAGATAACACCAATTCCTTCACCAGAAATAAGGCCTAATACTACTTCAAGGAGACAATGGGTGCCAATTATAGCAGGAATTGTGGGTGGTGTTCTTGCCATCATTTCTTTTGTAGTTATTATTGTTTGGAGGGCTAGGCTGAGCAAGTCTAATGATACTGAAGAGGATGTGGAAGATGATTATATAAAGCAAGTTCCAGGAATGCCTGTCAGGTTTTCGTATGAAGATCTACGCGTTGCAACCAATGATTTCAAGGAAACACTAGGAAGAGGAGGCTTCGGGTCTGTATTCAAAGGAGTACTTGCAGATGGAACAGGAATTGCTGTGAAGCGTTTGGATAAATTAGGCCAAGGAAAGAGGGCGTTTTTAGCAGAAGTTGAGACGATTGGAAGTCTGCACCATTTTAACTTGGTAAGGTTGATAGGATTTTGTGCAGAGAAATCGTATAGGCTTTTAGTATATGAGTACATGAGTAACAGCTCATTGGACAATTGGATTTTTAAGAAAATACAAGGATCTTCCCTAGATTGGCAGACACGAAAGAAGATTATACTTGACATAGCAAAAGGGCTGGCGTATCTTCATGAAGAATGCCGGCAGACCATCATGCACCTGGATATAAAGCCGCAGAACATACTCTTGGATCCAAATTTCAATGCCAAAATCTCCGACTTCGGGCTATCTAAGCTGATTGATAGGGAGATGAGCCAAGTTCAACTCTCAATGAGAGGAACCCCTGGATATCTTGCTCCAGAATGGCATCAAGCATTAGGTCACATTACAGTAAAAGTTGACATATACAGCTTTGGAATTGTACTACTGGAAGTAGTTTGTGCACGCAGAAGCGTTGATCACTCGCAACCAGAGTCTGCCTTCCATTTGCTTAGAATGTTGCAGAACAAAGCTGAATACATTTTGGAATTTTTAGACGAATATATGCAGAGTGATAGAGATGAAATTATCAGGATGATAAAGATTGCTGCTTGGTGTTTGCAGGATGATCCAGAAAAAAGGCCTCTCATGTCAACAGTTGTAAAGGTGTTGGAGGGTGTCATGGAGGTAGATTCAAACCTGGTGTATAAGTTTTCACATGCACTGGCACCACCTCCTGTTGCTGATGACTATATTCTTTCAGCACCGCCACCAACATCAGTTCTTTCTAATCCTAGATGATGTTGTAAAGATCTTCCATTTTTGCTAGCGAAAAAAATTATCAAACTTGTCATCACTTAAACTACTCTGGTCTCAATCATGTCATTTTAACCAATGCATATGTTGTTTTGAGTGGCTGATTTTTGTAGTAACATTCATAAATTAAGATTTGAGGAGTTTGAATTTGTAAACCAATCATCAATGAGCTGAGGTAAGGTAACATAACAATTCTTCTATGGGCTGTCGGGTTCAGTGATGTTATCAAGTAACACAACAGGTTCGATCATTGATAAGAACTCCAAGTGATTCATTCGCTTGGACGTTCCTGCCTCTTTAAGAAAGGCTCTTCAACTCAGAAAATTGTGGAATTTATGTGGCAATACGTTATCGTGATTGTTCTGATTATTGGACTTCTTTCTTTCAACAGTGTTCTCGAGAGCGAAACTCTTCTTGAGGCAGAGGGCGTGTCACCGCAATGCAGATGACTTGTTGAATTGCAGAAACATCATTTTCAGGAAAAATATAAAAACATAAAACGACATCTTGTTGCGCCCACATGGCTTAAGTGTACTGTAAACTCATCAAGGCTAAGGCAAAGGTTGGATCACCACAAATGATCAGAAATGTGGTGACCACCTTACAATTGCTTTGGATAGAATAGATTCTTTAGCTAATCACCACTTGTCGAATGCTACGACAACTACATGATCAAAATGATATGAGGTTGAAGGGAGCCTAAGAGTTCAAATCAGAATATGAAAACGCTTGCAACAGATGTATATGACTTTAGCTTCATTGGTTACAAAGAGTTCTGCATGCCAGTTATTGTCAGTCTGAGACATGGAGGTGGAAGGACAAAAACATTAATTGATAATGGAATCTGCTATTTGAAAGAAGGTTTTGGATGTAAAATAATTCCATTGAAAAAACGTTCTGGGGAGTTCTTAGAACTTGTAAAATGTGTGCAAGTCATTAATAATCTGAAATTATCAGAAGAGCTGAAAATTATTTGTTCTTCGGGATGCCAGATTTAATGGCGAGGACTCAAAAACTTGCCTCTCAATTGCATTCTGAGTACTGAATTCCTGAAATCATTTAAAATCTAAATGATTTGCACAAGTAACTCTTCCATTAAACCAATCACAAGGCTCGCAGTAATTCATTGGCAAACTAAGAGGCATCCAAGTAAGAACAGATGACCAACAGCAGCTTTTTGGAATTTACAGCTTGAACTCAAAAATTTAGCAGCCTTGTTTGAGCTCAATGGATCTTACAGTCATTTAGAGTTATGAAACCTGAGGAAAATGGGAATTAAAGAAGCGAGAACCCTTGTGATTAAATCAAATTACAACGAGGACGAAGATCTGCAGTAACATTCTATACATATAGTGGAACACACATAGGACATCCCTGTAATGAAACCTCTTAAAAGGACAAGTAGTACAGATATCAGAGGAAAAGAAGCTGAAGCACAAAGATCAACAAGCAGAATGCTCCTGTTGCAAGATACATTGCATATCTCATTGTGCACAGAATTTTTATAGGCGATTTGAGAATTACAAAGGGAGGGGGAAAAAAGCATTGTATCTCATAACTGTCTTAAAACAGGCATATTTGAATGAGTAAGCAATCATCCTTGAATTTTACCTACAAAGATGCAGAATTGTGGAGGGGGCTAACATGATTAGGTTAAAGCATCGGCACCAGCAACAATCTCCAATATTTCTCCAGTGATCTTGGCCTGACGCTGCCTATTGTAAACCATGGAAAGGGACTTCTTCAATTCTGATGCATTATCAGTAGCATTGCTCATAGCACTCATCCTAGCGGCAAGCTCACTAGCTAGTGATTCTTGCAATGCCTTCAAAATCTGGCTGTTCAAATATAAAGGCAACAAGGCATCAAGAATCTGAACTGGGTCCTGCTCAAACTGTAAAATTGGTGAGAAATCTGTTGTTGCCGTCCTACTAATTCCTCTCTCTACAGTCAATTTCCCTTCTCTTGTTGTCAACCTGAAGAACTCATCCTCGGCTGCATCAACGCACACCCCATTCACATCACAAATCTCTCCCTTTGGTGATAATGGAAGCAAGGTATGTATAACAGGTTCAGACTTAACAAGTGACACAAATTTTGTGTACAAAAGTTCCACTTTATCAACCTCCTCACTTACAAACAGTGAAAAGACATCATCTGCTATTGCTTGAGCTTCTTTAGCTGTAGGGAGACCACCTTTGTCAAGAAACCTATCAACTGGAATATAAGGCCTACGAAGAAAATAAGAGTTGCCCTTCTTTCCAACACTAATAATAGTATAGTCAATTCCAAGCTGCTTCAAGTCTGCAATTCTTGCTTCTGCTTTCTTAATTAAATAATTATTAAAACCCCCACAAAGTCCTCTATCACCAGTAACAACAACTAGAGCGACTTTCTTAACAGGCCTAACTTTTGTTAATGGGGCATCAACATCATCAGTCTGAAGCTGTTCATTGATGTTATAAAGAACTTCAACAAGAGTTTCAGAGAAAGGCCTACCATTAACAACAGCTTCTTGTGCTCTCCTCACTTTAGCAGCAGCAACAAGCTTCATAGCCTCAGTGATCTTCTGCGTGTTCTTCACTGATTCAATACGAGTCCTAAGCTCACGAAGACCACAGTGAATTGGGGTCACAGAAGAGGATCTTGAAGGGTTGTTTGCAGCAGGTGAGCTTGGAAGCTGAAAAGGGCTGAGAGAAGAGCGAAAGGAAAGTGAAGTGGTGTCAGAAAGAGAAGGTTTTGAGGACACCAACATTGTCAGATTTGAGCAAGACATTGTCGTGATGAACTTGTTGGGGCTCTAGCTAGGTAACCACGAGAGGAGAAGAGAAGGGAAAGAGGAATTTTAGGCTATGGTGAGGAGCTGTTTTGTGTGATTGGCTTATCTTTTTCTTCATGGTATGGAGGAAAAGAGAGGAGAAATGAGTGGAGGGAAAGGAAGAGAGTGGATGAGGTTTGGGATAAGGATTTTGACCGTTGGGAGATTGCTTGAGACATCAATTAATTAATAGACATAGATTTTGTTTGTAATTAAATCATTTTCCTTGATATTTTTAAGTCTGATACGAGGTTAAGGATGATTATGGTGGTATTTAATTCATTTTTTTTGTGATTAATTAAATGACTAATAACCTGATGTGGCCGCGTGATCTCAGTTGGAGATTCAGGTAGCAGTGGACAGCAGTCACTAGACAGATGCCACACATTACTGAAGGGTATATGCGGCTATGCGACTAGGATGCTCTTGAAGCAAGAAATATCAACTTTAACCCACCAAGCGATCCACCTATATGGCTTGGTGCTGTAGTTTTAGCCTTTTAGGGCTCTGTCCCTCCATCATTTAATCTAAACTTGACCATTCTGATCAAACAAAAAGAGAGAGAAAAATGAGCTTGAACCAATTACCAAGCCCCTGCATTCTAAGGCGAGCCATCATGCTAATTACTCCAGTTAAGGCCTTCACAACATGCTACATATGCATGTCTCATGAAACAAAACACCCTCTGAAGCAATACAAGAAACTACACAAGAAAAAGTTGGTATAATTCAAAAACATGCCCTTACCCAAACGAAAACTACGTTTCAAGAAGCACCTTCTTTTGATTAATTTAAGAACATAGAAAGCTGAACACTCAATTCATCAAACACTCTTGTAACTGCAGCACAGAATCGAAAGAGAATTTTCAAATCAACTAGCCATAAAAGATTTATAATCTACTTAGATGCATTCTTATTAACAAACTTTGATAAAGGAATGCTCAGAAGCATACTAAAATGATATCAACACCATTCCAATTCACCAAATGAACAAATATCTAACTACAACACAATATTTAACAAGATATTCTCTCTCTCGCAAGAAAAATATATGTTCTTTTCCATAAAAATCGATCTTTTATCTCCTATGGATAATAAGACTTCAAGGAAAAAAAAAAAACAATTTGAAGATTTTAAAGAAAACCAAAATTCCATTAAGCTAGAAAAGGTGCATCAGGAAGGACCAAGTCCTCAAATATCATTAACAGCCTCTTTACGCAAACTTGCTCCTTTACAAGAGATGAAGGCAAGGGAATAGGCAACTCTATACATCACAGTTACACAGTACATTGGACAAGCTGCTACTGAATTAATAGAACAGTTTTGCTAAAAAATTATTACCTTTAACGTTACCCTTTCACAAAACTTCACGATGTTGTCTTCACCTGAATTGCGATGTGGAAATTTACAAACAAAACATTTACTCATGGTATATACCAGAAAATATATACATAATAAATGGAAAGGGTGAAGAAGAAAAATCCTCCTAACTTTGTTAGCATCTGTTAAATGTCATGGCTCCCGAGGTAAGAGATTGGCAAGGCAGAAAGTAGATGCCAATCAAATTTCTCTGCACTTATTGTAGTCCAGCTTCGACAAGAGATTCTCAATTGTCAATTTCAGCAAGTTCCAAGGAACACAAATAGATAACTCAGGTTCATCAAATAACTGCTCGACTTATTGAAAAAGCAGCAATCAACCTAACTTATCATGATCGCATCTGTCATTTTCGGTGGCTGTTCCGGTGCCTGAATTTGTATTTGTTCCGCCATTTTCAGCAGCCGTTTCGAGTGCCCAAATTTGTATTTGTAGGCAAGTACACTTCCTGGGTTTCCTCAGTGTTGAAAAAGCAAGAGGACCCAGACAAAGTTGCTGTGCCATGTCACAAACATCCTTCTGTGTTTCACCTTTTGCGCTCAGTGTAGTCTTCTTGCACAATCTATTGGGACAACATGAAGATAATTTTTTGGCAGCTTGGCATTCATTAATTTCACCCTTTCCATGGACGGCCTTCATTTTTGGAGAGTCAACAGGCGCATGTGAATCTAAACTTAACCACGAGCTACTTGTAGTCTCCTTTCCTAAGCTTGTCAGACTCGACTTTAATAAAGGACTGCCCTTTCAGAGGATAGAAGGTTTGCCATGAGAATGAACAGGGCTACTCAACTCACAACATCGATTACCATAATTTTCAGCACTAATAACTTCTTGCGTTGCAAGACTCTGGGAATCCTATTAACAAGTAAATAAAAAAGGGATGTTAGACAAAATTTAGTACAACCGAGGCTAGACAAAACCCCAACAGCAACATCAGTCAACAAGGAAACATAGTAATGCCCCCACTGCATTAGATTTAACCAAAAAAAAAGTACAGGAACTGTACGGAAATATTGGGAGGGGCGGCAAAATGATGTACTAGCTCAATGTAAAATTAGAGAGCAAGAATAAGCAAAATTAGACCAGAGGTACATTCATATAATGTCATTGGTTATATTGAGCTTCAGTAAAGCAAGCATTCCTAATTTTCTGAAAAAGCGTATCAGTGGTTACTTGGGGGAATAAAATACCTAACAGGATGCTAGACAGTAAGAAGAGAAGAAAAAAGTAGAAAAGAGGCAACTCCAACTACAGTCAATGAGCTCGGGGGTGTGATCATATCTTGGTTTGGTGAAACAAGGGAAACTAGAAAGACTTGAATTATGAAAAAAGTTTACACAGCCAACTCAAATGGTAAAACATTTGAAGTTAGGATAAATCAATGCTAGTGAAGGGAGACTTGCCAAATGAGTTCCCTGAAGCCCAGTGTTCATTGGATCAGTGGGCACAATTGGTGGATCAAGTTCATCTCATCCAATGGATAGTGGATTATGAGTTCCCCTCATTAAATACAGCATTAATTAAAGGCTCTAGAAAGTATTCATGCGGTGATACAATACTATACAACAAGGTCTGCAATCAGGAAAAAAAGTATAAGCACTCAGCTGAAAACCAAGCTTCTCCCACCTCAAAAGCAGCACAATAATAAATAAAAAGAAAAACAAAAAAGGAAAAAGCAAACACATCTTCTTGCACCTCAGCAACAGGTTCACAGCCTGCACCGTCTATTTTTGGGTTTTCACACAACAAAATAAAAAAATATCAAAAAATATATATCAAAAAATATTTGAAAAAAATCTAAAAATTAATAGAAGCGAGAAAAGTAGGTTGAAATATCGAAAAAGATCAAAATTAATTGAGAAAATTTAAAAATATAAAAAATTAAAATTTGACAGTATATTTTTGATTGATAAGAGTTATGTTGACAAAGAAAATTCAAGGTAAGAAAAAAAAGTCTAAAATCAGATGTTTATAGATTTAATTAAATTTTATCTAAAATATAATTAAATTTATAGAGGTTTGGATTGTAAGAAAATTGATCTTTAAGTCAATTTATGGTTTTATTAAAAAAAATTAAAAATTTTAGGGTTCAATTATAATTTTAAAAAGTTGATTTAGTCAAATCAGGAATTTAATTATATAATTATTAAAGTATGATAATTAATTAAAAACTTAATTAAAATAATCTAAAACTAAGAATCAAAATATTAAAATTAAAGTGTCCAAGTAAAATATTTTCAAGGGGCTTGATTATAAAATTGTAAAAAAACATTCAAGGAACAAATCAGGAATATCATTTTGAAATTGAAAACGGCGCCGTTGCATTAAGAATTGCGCGCATTGTTCATGGTCTTCTTCAAAAGAAAGAAACGGCTGGAAATAGAGAGGGGAAGCGTTTTTTTGCAGAGACAGTGGAGCTGTTTCAGGGGAGCATCTCTCACGCCGGCCGTTAACATATGCATGCCATAACTCATGCATCCTCTGGCTATAAAATCCAGAAGAGGGAACGAGACAAGGGAGAGGGGGGGGGAACAGAAACAGAGAGGGGGAGACGATAGAGACGAGGGAGAACAAAAGGAGAAGGGGAAAAAAGAAAAAAAGAGGGAGCACCCGAGAGGAGAGATGGAGAGAGCATAAGGAAAACAGACGGAGGGAAAAAGATTTAAAAATACACAGAAAGCAAAATACTGAGAGAAGGAAGAATAGAGAAAGAACTGAAGAAGAGAGTAGCTTCGACCTATCAGCTTCACCATCGTCTTCGTCCCCAAGCAACAGCTTCGCCTCCAGCTGCACCAGGGAACAGGAGAGAAGAAAAGAAAAGAAAAAACAGAGAGGCAGATCGAGAAGGAGCAGAGAAGGGGGAGGAGGAGAAAACGAGAGAGACGGCAGAAGGGAGAAAGGAAAGGAAAACAGGGAAACCAGTAGAGAGAGAAGCAAACAAACAGAAACAAAAAAAAGAATACTGGGAGGAAGGAGAAGACAGAGATGAAAGGGAAGGAACCTCAAGAAGAACGGCAAACAGAAACAGAAAAAACAGGAAGAATCAGAGCATGTTGTTGCCTTCGCTGCTTCCAGGTAAACTTCTCAAAATTTTACGCTGTGCATTTGGAGATTAATTACACCGTGACTGTAGCAGCCTGCTAGCAGGCGTGCGTGAATTGTTCACGCACGCTCGCGGATAAAAACCGGCTGGGTCCAGTACAAAATAAAATAAAAATTAATTTTTTTATTTTTGACAAATATTTTACTATTTTTTATCATTATTGGTTTATATTTTTATACTGTAAAGATATAAATCCAACATTAAAATACTTGACTTTTATAAAAAAAATAATAAAATATTTTGTTTTCTTGTACATGGTCAAGTCTCTCTAAAAAATATATATATATATAAAATAAAAATATCATATTGTATCTTCATAAAAAAAAAGTTTTAGCATGTATTTTAACTTTAATAACTAATTTATTAAAGTTATGAGAACTAGTCAATATTTTAAAAATTTCAAAAAAATTATTTTGTTTTCTTTTAATATCTGGAATTACAATCTTATACATAAGACGTATTCCGGATATTAAATTATTTGTTGACATTACAACTATTAGGTTTTATTTAATAAGATAAGGATTTCTTTTCCGAAGAGAACTTTTCTTAAATCATAGACTGATCAACAACTATAAAACACAACAAGACTTTAAATTTTAGTAGACAATAAAACAATACAGCTTATCTTAGATAGAATGTATTTAGAATGTTAATACCTTTCCTTTACACAATTAGTCCTTGTACTTAATTTCTAAGATCGGTTAAGGTTTCTAATGATCAACATATTAAGTGGTGATTCTCATTTCATTTTTTCCACTCATAAAAGATAAGAATTCCTTCTTTCCTTACATATTTGCCAAATTGATAGAAGATTAAGATTTTGAGGGTGGAAATATTAGCTGCAACGCCGCACACATTCGACACTTCTCATCAAAATTTGTCATTTTCTCACACTCAAACTCAAACCCTACATTTTCTTCCATGTCTTCGTTATATTTACTCAACTCTGCTTGCTCCATCACAATTTCTAGATGAGATTGATCACCACTACCGTTCATTTTGCATATGCTAGCATTATTGCTTGGGATAGGTGATACATCAGCACATGAAACAAAGTTGCTATGAACAGTGGCGCAATGTCATTGTGTTAATCACGTGAGTTGTTTACAAATTTCATTTCTCTTTCCAGATTTAATATTAGAAAATAATATAAATTATATTTTAAAATTTTATTGAATTAATTTTTTAATATGGTATCAAAATATTGATAATCAAGTAATCACGAATTTAAATTTTACTATTCTTATTTATTTAATAAAAATTAAATATAAAATAACATAAATTTATTTAAGTTTCAAGCTCAAAAAGTTTTTATTTAAAGTAATATATTAAAGAATAATATAAATTTTATTTAAAAATTTTATTTAAAAATTTAAATTTTTAAATTAAGATGATTTGTAAGACAGTTTGTTATCTATGCCAACCTCATATGTCTCCTTCGCAGAATTAGAACTTAGATGGATCTCCAAGTCCAGGTCATAGCTTTCTCATTTGGGCTAGACTCTTTAGGATCAACAACTGGCCATGATTGACAAATGATTTATTCTGGACCGCATCAAAATGACTTTGTAATTGAGTAAATTCACCTCTCACTTTGTAATTGAGTAAGTTCCTCTCAAACAAACAAATTGGTTTGGATTTGAGTGTGCCATCACCAAGTTGCTATTTTCCTCGTCAGTTCTTTGCAGAAGTGGGTGGAAGTCAGTACAGCATGATGCTGAAGTAAAATCCTGGTCAAATATTTATTAAAACTTCAACAACACGGTTTGCTTGGTGGTGATAATGAAAGAGACTCAGATTCAACTGGGGTTGATGCCCTGAAAAGAACCTAAAAGAACAAGGTGCACCAATATTGCAGCTCAAAGGTAAATATGACAGACGGCCACTTTCTGAGGCCCGGAACAGTAAAGGATGCATTTGAAGGCTGGAATCAGTGCCTCTTTCTTCAGCAATGCATTGTGAACTAATGCAGATTCTTCTGGGTGTGAATCCATGACATTGTTTGTGGTTGATTAATCTTATCCCTTCTTGTGTCTACTGAACTGGAGGTTCTCAGATTTCCAGCATGTGGAAGCTGAGAAGCTATATTTTCTTTTCCAGCATCACCAGTCCGACTTCCTGACGCAGACGCTTAGATACATGATCCGCATTGGTTGTTTTTGAAAGCTGGCTGAGAAATTATACGAAAAGACTGTAGAAGATTCACAGGGGTTAAATCTGGCGCCAATCTCACTATGCGCACACTATCAGTTTTACAACTCCGGTATGGCTGCAAATGGATTTGGGACTTGGAGGCACTCAATGACATATTAGAAATTTGATAGTTTGGTAGAATGGTATTAGGAGGGCAGGGCTTGACATGAGTAAGAGAATACTGGTTAGAGCTGGATCCATAAGGAAACCCATTCATGTTATCACTCCAGAGTTGAGCTTCTCCAGGCCTACAATCGTTTGGATGCTCTCTGGTGTTTGTACCCTCTGTTGACAGTAGATCACTGGACATGACACTCAATGCACCTGGTCTCCAATCTGATAAAAATGCCTGATGTACATAAGCTTTGTTTGAGTTATCAACACAATCATCTCCACTGCTATTCCCCCCACCAGTTCTGTCTGCCTGATTGTCCTGTACTCGGCCAAAGAACTCAATGAGCCCAAGCTCAGCTAAATTATGAACTTATGAACCACGCCCAGCTAAGATCTTTAATTTTATGAAACCGCGTAGCAACGATGTCAGTGTTTTATAGCACACATGTGCACAGGGAATATAGACACACCGCTGAGTGCCTCTGAGATTTTCACAGAGCAATTGTACAACCAAATTATGGTTCAGTCAACCAAAACTCATTAAAAAAAGTAGCTAAATCATATGGATATTGAGTGACAAGGTAAGATGTTGATCCAGGATAATAGCATACCTCCTTTTCAGATGCTGGTTTCCAATGTGCTAAATCTGCAGTTTGAGACCGTTTCTTTACTTCAGATATCCTTCTTTTCTCCTTTTTAGCAGCATCTTGCTTATATGACTTCTGAGTTCCAAGGGCAACCCGCAATTGCCGAGATAACAAGAATGGATCCCTGTGTGGGACAACAAATTTCCATAATGACAACAAATCAAGTTTGTAAACCCTGAGTCCCTGGAGTGCATGAGACTACATTAAAAATCAGATAGTCACGATCCAAATACTGGTCATCTGGAAAAAACATAAGAAATATCCAGGATGATAATACCTCCTGAATGCGTTCTGTCTCTTCTGCAGTCAACAAGGAGGTTTTCATTCTCTGAACTGCCTGCACAAAGTAAAAATATTAAATTTTCACTAACTAGAAGTAACGAGGAAATATTCCAAAAGTGAGCATCAAACTGAATGAAGAACCAGACCAGCCTATGCAGTAGATTTTGATTCGTTCTTCAATTCAATTCACTTCAAAATATAAACACGTAACACACCCAATTAATTTTTGTTGTGATCTAGTCTATATCCCTTATTGTGTTTCAAATTCAATTGGGTTAAGGTTTTTCAACAAGCAGGGATACAGCTGAGAACTACCATTCATGGGCCTGGATTCAAGATGTACCTTTATAGGATTTTCCGGTGCCTTGGATGAACAACGATTTTTCTGCCTAACAAAAATCTGCAAAAAAAGCAGCATATGTTGGTCAAGTGTCACAATAATACTAAATAAGACAGCTGTACATGTGATATTGACTTCAAACATCAGAAAATAAAAGACAGACCAAGAGAGTAGCAACACAATTCTTTATCACCAAGAGAAATGAACAGGCTACGAAACCGATGACCAACTAGCATAGCAGGTTAAGCACATGGAAATGATTACTACAAGAACCCCAGAAAACATTATGCTGAATGTACAAACAAGAAAGCAGCAAAAATAGTATGTACATAGCTGCAATGAGGAACAAACAACACATATTAGGTCATAATTAATCAATAACATCTTAATAGAAGCTCGCCATTCAATCATGGTTTTTTTTTTTGGTAACTTTTTGGTAGCAACAGCACAAACTTTTACCACGGTATTACACAATGGTCTCCAGTCTCATTTCACAAAAACGCAGATACAAGTGTATGGATCAGAGGCATACCAGATCAAAAAATAAGAAACCTATGAGTTACCTAGTAGTGACCAAAAGATATGGAGCCCCTATTTTCATTAGCTTAAAAAGTAATAATAGACATGAAAATGGCACGAGTTTGTAGTTTAATTCTGCAGCAGTTACTAGAAGCATTTATGTTTATAACAGGAATCTATGATGAAAACTACCCGATGCTTAGACTTGCATGGAAGAAAGCGTTGTTGAATCGCCTTCCAATCTATATTATATTCCATGATGCCTAGTGCCAATAATCTGCATCCAAATCCATGAAAACTTTAAGCCTTGGCAATCATATCTTACTAGTCACAACTAAAAACTATAAATTTAAATGGTAACAGCATTGATGACTGGAAGACAAAGCAATAGTGAGATATGATCCACATTTATAGTTTTTCAAAGAGCTATGATTCGGTAAATGCTTTCAACGAATTGATGATACAAATCCTGGTTTTGAAGGGGGTTTTTTTTCCCCTGAAATCTTATACACAAACAGACTCTTAAGCCTGTCATATTCTATGACCTTGGTATAAAATATAAACAGCCATCAATACGAATACACTGCCTATTGATCGTTTAAATACTCAAACTTCATGCTGTTTTCTTCCAAAAAAAAAAAAGCTTTGGAATAATGCTCCTAGACACGGTAAACATCTTTCTTGATTGAACAGTGGAAACTGAAAGAGTAGATAAGAGAAACTAAAGGAAACATTCCACTCACTCGTCCTCTGAATCAGTGAAAAGGACTCGATTTGCAACAGCTGCAGGGGGTGGTTTATGTGGAAATAGAGCTGCGTTGAAGAGTGGAACAAATCGCAGAGCTAACTTGCTAATATTCTTTGGGACTCATGCAATTCATTACTTCTTGGTACTTTCAACAATGGAAGCAGCCAACGTCTTCTTGGGTGGTTGTGGACCAGGTGAGGATGGCACTGTATTGCCTCACCTAATAACGGAGAACGAGGAAAGTAGAAGAGTGGTTCCTTTTCATTCCATCTTTCAGAACTTGAATTCAGAAAACGCTACCGATACTCCCGGACAGCTGTCAAAATTAATCAAAATAATTGACAGAACATATATAGTTTGAATGCAACAAGAAGAAAACCATTGCAAGAGAACTACATCCTGTTATAAACATCATCCATATATCTTCCAACTAAATTAAGCGGGGCTACATCCAGAATTGATACTATTGGACCATTTATGAAAGGCATCCAAATCGAGTCAGCAATCTGTGAAGAACTTATTTTCTAGTTAAAAGCATGCTCATCTCTTCTTTGTGGAAGGGGGATATTTTGAGATACTGACATCTGCAAGTTTAGAGCACGGGGTGACTCAAACGTGCACTGTGCTGGCCATATGTTGGGCATTTCATCTGATACAGATGAGCATATATATGGAGGACGAAAGCAAATACCAGGATATGGAACACTTTTGCAGGCTATTACATCATCACGTTTGTGAAGCATCTCAAAAATCAATCCCTGAACCAGAGAAGCAAGGTGTTGCCGGGAAGAATGAAGAATGCAAAGAGAGAATACTTAAACAAGTAGCTGAAGATGTTCATGTATCAAACAATGTAGCTGACCTATTTGCTGTGGCGTAAACCCATTCATTAAACCACCCCCTTCTGCAGAAGACACATAGCTAGGAGCAGTCTTAGGTGCCGAAGTTCTCATTGACAGCAGGAAAAGGAGGGAATCCATTAGGAAAAACTGGTAAAAGAGGGCCTTTTTTACTGTTTTAAAAGCTTCTTCTTATATTGAGCAGAAGCCTGTTGATGCTTTTTCTGCCTGGTCACTGGCCGTCTTCCACCTCTGTCATACTTCAATCCCTGACCCTCATCCCTTGCACCATCATCAACATCACTGTCAAGCAACTCTTCAAGTTCAATCTCAAAATCCACATCATTATCCTCATCTTCATCATCAACATTTTCACTCTCTTGATTTGACTGACCATCACCATCTTTACCAAGCAAAACAGCCGCAAGAGAATCTTCCTACACTCTGCCTCGTCATAAACATTCTGAAGATCATCCTCATCATCACCCTCATGAAGAAATGTCTCTAACTCATCCAGCTTAAAACTAGCAAGCGAGTACCTAGCCCTCTTACAAATAGCATCCTCGTCATCATCCACATCCAACGCAACCTTTCTCACCCCACTCTCCTTTTCTTGCTCGTTCACATCTTCCACGTTCGACCCAGAACCTGATTTCCTCTTCTTACCCCTCCTATCACCACTACTCCCCAAATCCCTTTCACTTTCCTCCTCAACCCCACTTGCCACAGCAACCTCCTCACCATGACTCAAATCTCCAACATCATCCTTTTGCAATCGCTCCTCGCCTCCTTCACACCCTCCTCCAAACCTTCAACTTCAGAACTCAAACTTGACGACGCCTCCGGCGAAGGCATTCCCTTTAAAAAAAAGTTTAAGATCCATATCTTCCTCCTCATCCTCTTCCACGTTCTCATCCTCACCCGGGAACAATTATTTTCGGTTAGCCGACTGTTGGCAAAGAGTAAGAAGACTAAATTATAATGTTTTAAATATAATGTACCAACGTATAATTTGTTTTAAGATACCGGGCACTAAATAATAATCTGATTTTATTTATAAAACATACAGGTGGAAACGGTGGCGTTTAGTAGATTAATCCCTGAAACATGTTCTGTGTCGATGATCTCCAGGTATTCAAAAACTCAATAGCCCCCTTGACTACTTGATGAGCAGGCATTAACACATTATTCCAAACCTGCATATTCCTCTGATTCCATATAGCCCCAAGAGCAGCTGCTACTTTTGAAATCAAATCCTCATCCAGCAGATAGAACAGGCTGAAGAACCAGTCTTGGAGCTTACAGTCTGATGTCATATGAACATCAATTCGTAACTCCTGCGCCAACGGCACATAGCAAATGGACAATGCTCAAAAACATGTTCCTTCGATTCACCCACAGCTTCACAGAATACGCAGACATCAATGACATCAACCCTCTTCTACTGTAAATATGCCCTTGTTGGGAGACAGTTCTGGCAGGCCTGCCACAAAAAATGCTTTATTTTCTGGGGAACTTTCACGTTCCACGACTTTCTCCATTCTCCCATTGAAGCTTCACCAAGATTAGGACACACCACCTCAACAGCCACGTGATAGCCCGACTTGACATCATAAATTCCATTCTTTCTATAGTGCCAGATCAGCTCATCATTAACCCTTCTAGAGGATATTGGGATGCTCATAATTGCTAATACATCACCGTGCTGGAAAATTGTGAATATTTTGCTTTCATCCCAAACAGATCCATCATGTCCCAATAAATCACTAACCATCAGTGTCTCCTGCCCTAGAATTATTGGTGTTTGAATGTACCTGCAGTTGTCCAAGCTCAACCATGCATCAGGCCATACATTGACTTTAGTCCCTATACCAATACGCCATCGTGTTCATCTCCTGACAATTTCAAGAAGTCCCCTCGCGGGGAAGTATTTAGCTTTGAGAATCCTGTTTACTAGACAATTTGGTCCGGCTAATAACTTTCATCCTAGCTTGCCAAGAAGTGCCACATTAAAACAGCGCATATTGTGAAAACCCATACCACCATTATCCTTCGATCTGCGTCCCACCTCTGCCAAATAACTCCTTGCCTATTCTGCTGGCCATGCCCCCACCAGAAGCTATCCATCATCCTCTGCAACTCTTCACATAATGTCATTGGCAGCAAGAAAACACCCATCGTATAGGTTGGAATTGCTTGAGAAATAGATGTGATCATCACAGTTTTTCCTGCTTTAGACAGCACATGATTTCTCCATCCATGGATCCTCTTCCACATTCTGTCTCGAACATATGCAAACACGGCCCTTCTGTTCGTTCCTATAAATGATGGCAGACCGAGATATCCATCCCATTCCTGCAAGCATTACAAATCTCGGAGCCTGTTAAAATTTTGGATTAGCCCGTCAGGACCTGGGATTTATCAATTTTTAATTATTGTTTGTGACTTAAATGTTATGTATATATTTACACAATTGTATCTTTTTCTAAGAGTAAGTCTGAGATCTATAAAAAGGCAGCTAGGAAAGACATTTCCTGACTAGGATCGACGTTGCTTTCGTAGAATTGTTATTTGTAGGAAAAGTCCTTTTCCTTGGCTCTTCCTCGTGATGAATCTGTTTCTAATTGCTTGTTTTATTATAAAAAAAAAAAAAATCCATCATACAGTGATAAAACTCATCATCTCATTAAGGCTAAAAACCCCTAATAAAAATATAAATTTAATATTTTTAAAAATGAAAAGCAATTTAAAAAGGGTGGGATACAAACTAATTAGAAAGAACTTGCCTTTATGGTGTTTTCACCAGAAGATGAGCCCTTTTCCTTTGCTTATCCTTTTGTTGATACGTTGCTCATTGCTTTTTTGGTGGAGCCACGGCATTTAGTGATAAGAATCTTACTCTTGTGGAAGCTCACGATAAATGAGAATTGGAGAATTGATAGAGAAGCCAATGAGACGAGGGGGTTATCTCGATAATAACAAGGAAAAACATCATCACGCCAAAGGATGGGTCAAAAGAAGAGAGAGAGGCAATGGTTTTTGGAGGATGATTTTGAAAAGTTGAGGAGATGTTCAGTAAAAAATATATATATATATATTTTCATCTCTGTATATTTTCAAGTTTATTTTTTCTGTTTATTCATAGAAACAAAGAAGAATATTTTTCGCAGAAAACAAAAGAGAAAAATACATCAAGATTATTGAATTGAAAGTTGAGTTTAGATCTGATATCAAAATTAATACATGTGGGATATTTTCACCAACTCTCCCTCAGTTAGAGCCTCTCTTTTGATGTTATCTTGTGGATTGAGCTGCCAGATCTTCATTGAGCTTGAATATCTCAATTTCATACCATATAAAATTGAAACAACAATAATAATATTATCCAATCTTCTTTATGCTATTGCTAGTCTATTTCACAGACAGTAGCTTCAAATAATTCAATCTTTTGAGAACTGGAACATTTTCTACCATCAATAATACTAGCTAATCATCATGTTCTACATGAGAGGTAATGAGATTTTGGTCAATTTGAGAATCTACCATGTACAATTAAGAAAAAGATTTTCATCTCCCAAAACATCATGGCTCATCATGGGAGTCTTAAAATAATGTAACATGGATAGGGATGAACGCCAGGTCAAGCTGAAATATGTGTAAGACACTAGGATTCAAAAGAAGCAGTCAAAAAATACCACAGGACACCGTCAAGCTGAATCATTTACAGACCGTGATGTAGATACATTGAAAATGACCGGGTTGGCAAGCTTCATCAATAAAAACAAAAGGTTAAATCTCTAGGATGCTTCATGTTTATTCATTTTGAGACACACCACAAAGAGCCAAGCCAACAAACAACGATATATCACAACAAATCATCCAAGTTTGAAAGCTACCAGTCTTTTTTCAACAACCAAATGATGCTTGGTGACTATAAATTCAGTGCATCTTTCATGCTCTTCTCCTACAACTTCATGAATTGCAAAGACTTCTTGTTAGGAAATGGCAGGCTCGGGTCACACCTCAGATAACACAAATCAAGATACCAAGGGTCGCTTTTCTCTTCTTTCTCTTCCTTACCTTTTCTTAGGGTCACTTAGCTGCTGTAGTATGGTCTTGTTTTCTGATACGGATTGTTTGTTTCAGCTGCAAAGAGTAATCAAGACTCCAACCTGCAGGATTTCTCTGAAGATGAAGAGAATCTCATTGCTAGAATGTTTGGCTTGGTTGGGAAGAGGTTAACTTAGTTTATATATCTTTTCCATTGCATGTCTACTGAATTGCTGATCTTTTAGTGTGGGGATTTCTCATGTTCTTTGGATTGTCCTGTGCATCTATAGGTGGTCACTAATTGCTGGGAGAATACCAGGAAGAACAGCAGAGGAGATTGAGAGGTATTGGACTTCAAAGTATAGATCATCAAAGGAAAGATGACTTTTGTTAGACATGATGATGGTATATGCATGGCCCTGGTAGAGAATTGGGTTTCTGCTTTCTATGGATAAATCCAACAATTTAATAGTACTGTACAACAGCTACAGTGTATACGACTTTCTTATACATGGGGCAGGAATTCAGTTCCCAATTCCTCAATTGGAGTTAGGGAAAAGCTAGCTCGGGTGTAATATGTGCATGATTTCAGAGTTGCTGAAAACAAGAAATATTCACGTGTAATTATTTTAAAGAAGTTACAAGATTGCACTAGTTTGATTCCCTCTTATGTTGCTGCAAGAATTTTTTTTTCTTAAAAAAAAATTAAAACTCGATCCTTAAAATTTTAATTGGGTTGAAATATTAAATTTTATCTCCTCAAATTAAGTATTAACTTAACTTTAAAATTTATTTTTACATCATCAAAGACTAAATAAAATAAATCAAAATACAATTTTAAACATAATCCACTACAAAATTTAATAGTTTTACCGACAAACAGAATCCATCGATATAAGATTCAGACTCCATTGGTAATTTTTTTACCTGCTAAATCACAAACAGAAATTGTCCGTCAACATTAATTTTGTTGATAATACCATATTCCGTAGCTAAGTCTATTGGAAACAAAAAAAAAATTACTGATGGTTTTACAGACGGAAATTACGCATTCAAAAAATAATTCCCACTAGAAATATAGCGACAGATTTATTTCTTCAGTGATAGTGGCATATCCAATAAATATGTTGCAGCTCTCAGTAAAATGTCAACAGACTGTATCCGTATGTGAAACTGTCGGTGATTATGACATTTCCAATAAATATTTTTGAACTCTCTGTTAAATGTCCATAAATACATTTCGTTTGTAAATTCATCGGTAATTATTTTTAAAAAAAATTATTTAGAATAAATAATATAAATTAATAGTAAAAAAAACTAATTATGCAAATAAATTTTATTAAACATAAAAAATAAAGTTAAATAATATTCATAGAGGAGAAGGAGGAGAAGAGTGGTTGTTCCCAGGACCATACGGTAAAAAAAAAAAAAGCACACATACATCACCATTATGTGATGTCAAGTTTATGACCATTTGGCAAAGTTGTTCATAATTCATCAAAAATTGCTCGTATTTCTC
This sequence comes from Populus pruinosa, assembly GCA_026413675.1. Taxonomy (NCBI): domain Eukaryota; kingdom Viridiplantae; phylum Streptophyta; class Magnoliopsida; order Malpighiales; family Salicaceae; genus Populus; species Populus pruinosa. Next base: position 962,994 of record CM048595.1, read on the forward strand.
AGTGAGATAAGTTGTAAGTTGTTCATAATTCGTCGTGTGTTGTTCATAATTCATCGATAATTGCTCGTGTTTTTCAGTACGATGAGCTGTGTGTTGTTGTAAGGCCTCGAACTCCTTAAATTAGATGCTCGATATTGATTGAAAGTTCTCAATAGTTGAGACATTATAGGTCGCCCGCAAGTTTTTAGTCGTAGTGTTGGAAAACCTATACACCCAATTTTTATTGGGTCCACTAGACTATCCTATCTCCATCTACAAATCCAGATCAAAATTCAGATGGATCGAAGGATTATCTACATATTTCTCCCTCAACCAACTATTATAGGTATCCTAAAAATAAAAAAAAAAGAAATCATCATATTCAATTCAATAAAATAAATAACTTACAAAATAAAATGGTTGAACGAACATATCATAAAGTGTTGAGTGTGGTTGTTAACGAACTATTGCACCCTCTTTTGGTGTTCTTAACTTCACACATGCATCGCAACAAACAACTCCGTTAGGCTCGACTCACGTCCAAAAGATGTAACTTATAAGGAAAAAAATTAATTAAGTAACAAAAAACTATTTAATAATATATTTCATTTAAATTAATTTTATCATCTGTTTCACACGTACAGCAAACAGAACGGAGTTGTCACTGAACCATGAATTGGCCAGTTTTTGTTACTAGTATTAGACTGTGAGCATTGTGTGAACCGCTCAGACATCACGTGCATAATATATTGTGGCCATATATCTGTCGAGATATATAATGATTTGAAATCCCTCCAAACTACCACGTCATTCCAGCCTAAGAGACTGTGATCTCTCATTTTTTTGCTTTTTTTTTTGTGCTTCATACCAAAAATAACACAACGTATTTCCATAATGAGAAATTAGATTTTAAAATATATTTTTTTAAAAAAAAATATCATATTATTTTTTATGTTACCTAGTTGCCGCGTGATTTTTCCATACCCTCCTTACAACAGTATTATTCACACTGTCCCAGGTGAATTTGTCATGTGTATAAATAATTAATTTTAAATAAAAATAATAATTTATTTACTTAAAAATATGCTATAAATTAGAAATTAACACCAACCTTAAATTTGTCAAATCATATATCAATTTGAGGTATCCATTTAATATGTCTGGATACCTAACTCCATTAAAATAATAGAATCTCCATTGATGATTTAAAAATTGATGATATTACTCGGGTGACCTTAATGTTTGTGAACTTTAAAATAAATTAAATTAATGAAATATTTATTAGTTGTTCATAAATTATGTTATAATTAAAAAAGCTAAAATCAAAATAAACTTACGTTGAAAAGTTGTCCTTCCAGTATGCCTTGTACTTGCAGGTGAATTGATTCTGTTGTAAAGGCACTCCGCCTCTGTGCTATGAAACCGCACTGGAAGAGGCAGCATTGATAGATGGCGTAAGTGCCTCTTCTTAATAGGAACTTAAGGATATGTCATCCTTGCTGCTAGAAGAACTAGTTGTGATTTTATGTGAGCAATGAGTTGTTGATTTCTTTCTACGCATCTACCCAATTTTATATGAATAATTACATAATTAAATTTTATTGTTAAAAAAAAAATCAGCAATACCTCCCCTATACTAGAGACTACCCAAAAATCTTATTTATAACCTAACATCTATACAAATAACAATTAAAATGAATGGAAATAATTAAACACATATCATGCAATAATAGAGTAAAATTGAGAGAAAATAATTAAATTTATTCCTACATATTCAATTACTAATTACAAGGTAAATTCAATAATAACAATTAAAATTCCATAAAGTATTTAATTATTATGACAACACAAACAATAAAATATATTAATAAATTTAAAAAAAAAAAACTATAGACTTTATGAATGAAAAATGCTTACCTTAATAATGTGTTTATTTCAAGACTTTATCTTCTACATTATAAAAATACACCAAAAAAATAACAAAAATAACAATAGCTAAAACAAAGAAAAAAAATCTTAAAGTAAAATGAAGTAGAGAAAATACATACATTTTGATTTCATGAAATTCAAGTAAAGATTACAAGCTAAACAAACAAAAGATTTGAAGGAAATGAGGAGGAAAAAAATGAAATGAGAGCTCTGAAATGAAGGAGATGAAGAAATGAACTAAAAAGGCAGTTGTTAAGATTTATAGCATAGTTTTACCGACAAAATTGCCTGCGGCCCATTTAAATAATATTATTTTTAATTATTTCATTGGTGATCTTTCAAAAATCATTTGGTAAATTTTAAATTTAACACTAAAATTTTTAATTACCCTTCATATTTTTTACAATTTATAGGTAATTTCGTCGGCAACTGCACGCAATCAAAGATGCATTTAATACCCTGCCTTTTGGAATTCACATCATCCTTCAATGATTATGAATTGCCAATAAATATCGATGGATTGTATCCATCTGCACAGTCATTGGTGATTATGCTATTTCCACCACTCTATGTGAAATGCTGATGGACAGAATCCATCCACAAAGTTGTCAGTGATCATGGCATTTGCAGTGAAGCTCCTCAGTGTCAACATCAACAAGACTATCATAAAAAACATGAAAATTTAAATTTTCTTCCAAGTCAATTGAATGAGCAACTAGATATGGTTCGACCAACTTACTAATTTGAAAAACTTCATCTCGCATACTTGTGTCTTCGTTCTCATCCTGAACAGCCTCGACACGACTCTTGGGTTTTATTTTTAAAACGAATAACTAATTAACTCTTGATCGATGTTTTCTAAAGAAAAAAGAGTATGTGTAATAAACTTGTTGATATTGCTTTGCGAAAACAAAGACATTGTTTATGTTGTAAAGCCTAGCTTTTGAGTTGATTTCGACCAGGTCATAGTAAGGATCAACTCTAATTCCTCTGTCATTATTATACCAATAACATTTGAATAAAAACACTCTATTCTGCTCGCTATTATAGTAGTTCGACGACCTCTTCTAATATACCATAGTAGTCAGCTTTTAACTCACAACTAATTGATCCCTTAACACAAACACCGATGTTATATGTCTTTTTTCTACGCCCTTATTCTTTAATATATAACACATATCCATTGATAAAATACATTTTGTAGCATTTAACTTTTCTTTCAAGGCTCAAGCTTAGTGAAGATAATGACTTAGCAGCACTCATTTCCATTTAATAAACCTTATATGTAATGTACAATAATAAACAGTAAACGAGAATTTCATAATGACATACAATAACTTTGCAAGAGATAATAAGTTTGTAATAGTACTTGCATGTGTTCTGAACCACGTGACAAATTGTTCATCTTGTAATTGAAAGATTTGGGATTCGATCATCTTTGAGTTATTGAACAACAAATATTGTCAATGTTGCCTGCAAGGTTGATCCAAATTATATGAGTTAGGGCATATATCAATTTTCTAGTATCCTAAACCGAGGGGATTCATCACAGACTTTACAACATAGAAATTCTCTTTCAGCTTGTTCCCTTCAAATAAAATACTTCTCACCAATTTAATAATTTTGTCATATTCGACCTTACTTAACCCGTGATCTGACTTGATGGTGAACACCTATGCTACGGCTGATAATTTATTATAGTTCGTGCAACCATTTCATAATGGTTCGTTAGAATCTTTTAACAAATCAAAAAAACATAGTTACATTTGTATTAGGTTCTTCTTTTATGATTGGACATTGACTGACATTACCTTGATTCATTCTCATTATATCCATCACCATATTCTTGTAATGATTATCGTTGTCATTTGCAACTCCATGTGCGTTGCTAGCACTAGAAGTTGACTCAACTACCTTTTCTCCCATGCTCTTATTATAAACAAATACTTCTCCATGTGCACATCAACATTGATAATTCTCCATAAACTCTTTATATAGAAGATGCATCATTACAACATCAGGATGTAGATACTTTTTATTTTGACACTTTTTGCATGGATATCTAATACCATCTCCAGTAAAATTTTCAGTAATAAATATTATAAAATTAATAAAACCCTGAACCTCGTTATATAATCCATCATTTACAATCCTTGGGATGAATCTCGATACATTTATGAACGATCATCCATGACTTCGGTCGAACATCTATAAAATTATGATAACAATATATATTAATTAACTATGTTAAGTAAATAAATTTGTAAAAATATTGTTTTACCTCGATAACAAACTAATTACAACTTCTTATAAATATTAAATATTCATTACTAATTATAAATATCCATACAAATTTATACATATAAATTTACAAAAATTACAACTCCTCAATAGCATTGATAAAAATTAAAGTAGACCCGTTAAACAAGTTATTAATTATTTCATTACAACACATGTAATTTGGTAATTCAATAAATTTTCAACAATTTATAAACAAATATAATTTTATAAAATTTAAAACAAACTATAACAAATACAAAATTATACATTCATATACTACAAGTTTGTTTGAGAAATAACATTAACACATGTACATATACTAGCAAAATACACAGAGTAAAAAAAACAATAAAATTGACATTTAAATATTAAAATTAAAAAAAATAGATTTACTTACAAAAAATAATAAAATCCACAATAAATCAAAACATGAATGTTGCGACCATAAAACTTAAACAAATATGACTTGTGCTAAGAAGAGGGAGATTTATTTTTGTGGGGCTAGTTATTTGCAGTTTAGGAGGAGAGAATTGGAATGGGAAAGAAGAAGGAGAAATAGAGAGGAGAGGGTCGGCAGAACACTGATATATTCACTTTTTTCTCTGATGGAATCACCAACGGACTACTTTTATTGGTAACTCCATCAGCAAGTCTGACAGTGAATTGGTCAAGTTATTGTACAGAGATCTTGTTTTGAATCTCTCGGTAAAATTACCTGCAAAAACTGCAAAACACCTTTTAAAAAAAAAATCAATATATTTCATCTATAATTTCGTCTGTATATACCAACAGATAATTCCGTCAGTATATACAAATGAAAAAGTATCCGTCAGTAATTATCATCACAAATTGTCGACAGAATTATTTTGCTGGTAAGTCTGTTTGTTTTAAACAAATTTCTAGTAGTGATCTCAAATCAACTTAATAAAAAATAATTAAATGAAGAATATAAAAGGTTAAATGATGAAATAATTAAAGGAAAAGAACAGGAAAATACTATGAATATCTATTTGCAACACACCCTAGATGGTGTATTTTTTCTGTGTTATATTTTCATCATCTTGCATATGTTCATGATTTCATAAACTATATTTCATGGTTCACGAAGCATTAAATTTGCAAAAACAATTGTTGAGATTTATTAAATGAAAAGAAAAAAGATATAATAAAAAAAGGTGTGGATGAAAAAAAATTAAGATTTGTTAAATGAAAAGCAAAATGATCGAATAAAAAAAATACAATTAAAAAAAAGTAGACCAAACAAAAAGAAAAGAATTAAAACTCATGTTATAATAGTTGAAAGGGAAGCGAAAAAAAAGCCCAATCAATAAAAAAAAGAATAGAATACAAATGTTTTATTTTTATTGATAATTGATAATAATTGTTAGAGATGTGTTAAAGAACTTGTAGCTTTATGGGTAACCAATAAAGCAAAATTTAAAAAAAAAAAATTGAGGCAAGGCCATCCATTGACTTCCAGTTTTGTACAAGTTCTTGGACATGTTACCATCATATGATGGAAATGGGAGTTACGTATGGACGAGGATGGAGTTCTTGGAAGCATTTATACAAAATTGTGTCTCTGTTAGTTGCTCTTTCATGTCAGAAGGACTTGCATAATCGATAACACATTCAGCTTTTTACTTTATTGCTTTGAATTTTCTCGGTCTAGCATAGTGTTTAATTTTATGAGTTTTTCCAATGGGATTTTAACCCACTCAAGAAATTCCCTGATTTTATTTTATTTTATTTTATTCATGGCAGAGATTGGCTTCATGGGTATGCTTCCTCTTTCTAAGAATTGGTTTTAGTGTGTGTTTGTTAATATGATTTAATTTTTAAAAAAATTATTTTTTACTTGAAAAAAGATTAAATTAATGTTTTTTATGTGTTTTTTTATGGTTTTAATACACTGATATTAAAAATTAAAAAAATATTATTTTGATATATATTCAATTAAAAAATACTTTTAAAAAATATATTTAATTATATCATCATATACAAACTAATATTTTCGATGTCAAATGATGTGGAATGAAAGTATCTCTAGTTCCAATATAGATGCCTTGTATTTTTAGTACACTCCATAAATTCAATTGGGTTAGGATAACATTTGATGTAGGGAAAAGCACAAAATACTCCTCTTAAACCTACCTTTTTCCCACTAATTTATAAAAAAGCATCTACTAGATTATTCTCTTTCCTCCATTTTTGCCCCTCTCCCTCTCCCTCCACAAATGGAACCATGGATCAAAAGGCATTAAAATTAAAATTTAAGGATCAAAATGAAAAAAAAAAAAAACCAATGGCCAAGATCCTAGACCCTCTGTGCGAACGGCTAAGATGGCTTAACACCTTAGCTGCACCATAAGAACCGATCTCTATATTATGATAATTGGATCCTTCCTCTACATACAATATTCATAACCATGTGGTCTTAAGTTTAACACCTTGCATGTATGTATCCAATGAAATTTCTCATTTTAACATTGTTTATTTTTGTATCATAAAATGTTTTCAAAAAGTTTTAGTTTTTTTTAATTTTAATTTTTATATTTTTAAATTGTTTTAATATTCTAATTTTAAAAATAAATTTTAAAAAATAAAAAAATAATATTTTAAAAAATAATCATTACTATAACACTAAATACGATAAAATCATCTCTATTATCAAAACTAAAGGTGACCCCACATTTATTTCTATTTGGCTCAACGCCAAGAAATCATCAATTCCATCCCATGTTCTTTATTGTGTTTTACTTCAACAACGATAGCATGCATGAAATGAAATTTTGTTACAGCAAAAAACCCAATGAAAAGGTTAAAGCCACGTACGTACCTTTTGAATGATCATGACTCTTGAAACTCTTTCTGATAGAGGCGCCCCTCATCTTCTTCCCCGCAAAACCTCTTAAAACTCCCATTCTTCAAGTAAAACAAAGAGCGTGGCAATGAAAAAGAGCTGAATCTCAGATTTTTCCGTGTTGAAAACCAAGACGGGAATAATAACTTCAATGGCGTAGCTTTAATGTCTGCTGTGTTTGCAACAGTTCTATCGCTTTGAAGCAGTTGCCTCCGTTTGCCGAAGCTGCTCCAAGGATTCAGGCCACCAGGATTTGAGCAAGCATCTAAAATTAAGTTCTTTAAACGAATTCAGTCTATCCGCTTCATTTGTTGACTTCAATTGTTGATTTTGTACTCTCGAAGGCTTGAGGTAAGTTTTGCAGGCAGCAGAATAAGTTGTTTGAGATCGTATTTGAATATATTTTAAAAATATATGTAATGTGAAATTGATAATTTTTTTTATTTTTAAATAATTTAATGTTTTGATATTAAAAATATAAAAAAATTATTTTCATGCATTCTCAAATAAAAAATATATGATGTTTAATAACACCCTCCAAAATAATTTTTAAAATTGGTATCAATTTAATATATAAAAAAATAATGCTTTTTATATATATATTTTTTACATGTATACATAAAAATTATCAAAATACAGCTAAAAAATATTAATTTTAAAAACATTTTAAACATGCTTTGAGTGCAGCGAAACCGTGCTACAGGCCGCACTCCCAAACGAACTCAGTACTGACAAGGCCCAAACCCAAAGTATCAAAAGCCCAAACAAACCTAGCCTGAAAAGCCCCTAAAACCCTTCTTCTTCTTCTTCGACAGTGAGGAAGGAATTATTTCATCTTCTCTAGACACGAACTAGGAACAGAGAAAAGCATGGAGTTTGAGAAGAGAAAAGCAGCAACGTTAAGCTCACTGGCATCCTCAAAGACAGATAAATCACCAAAAGGAACGGTAGACACACACTTAATCCCACTCATCAACACCATCAACTCTCACCCTTCTTACTTCACCACAAGTTCCTGCTCCGGCCGTATCTCTATCCTCTCCCAACCGAAATGGAACCCAACACCATCCACGAGTAAGAAGAAAGCACGTGGAGGATCCTGGCTCTTCATCTCCCACGACCTGGCCAATCCCAACTCTCTCCTCCCCCTCCTCTTCCCCTCTGAGCCACTCTCTGAGTCGACCGAGTTTACCACTGAGTCTTCCAGTTCAGCGGATGGGCCCTCCGAATCAGCAGCTGGGTTGGTAACCCAGTTGGTGTTCCGGTTCGAGCCTTTGATTATTGCTGTGGAGTGTAGAGACATTGAAGCTGCACAATTTTTGGTGTCTTTTGCTATAAAGAGTGGGTTTAGAGAGTCAGGGATTACAAGTGCTAATAACAAGAGGGTTATTGTGGGGATCAGGTGTTCTATAAGAATGGAGGTCCCTTTAGGTGATAGTGATAGGATTTTGGTGTCAGAAGAGTATGTGAAGTTTCTTGTTGACGTGGCGAATCAGAAAATGGAAGCTAACTGGAAGAGAACTCAAGGGTTTTTGAGTGGTTTAATAGACAATGGGTTTCAGAGGCATACAGTTTCAGAGAATGGTGAGCGTCGAGATGGGGATGATGATCAGTCGGAGAGAACAGCAAATGGGGATGCTCGTATTGGTAATCTTTATTAATTTCTTGAGTTTTTTATAGCTTATATGTCTTGAGATATTGTGAATTACAAACTGACTTTAAAGATTGTATATTCAATAGAAACACATGTCAAAGTTTCTGACTTTGAAAGTTTAGTAGACTATAATTTTTTTGTCTCCTGTATTGATTTTAGCATATTCTTGCAATTCTGAATTTAGCTATTTTTCTGTTTAAGTGGTTGGAATATTATAATGTCGCTTTTACATAGTGATGTATATTGCATATGTCTGATGTGTGAATTTTTTACAGATTATGTACTTGTGATTGCAGGAGACTTTTCGTTTTAATATTACACCAAAGTTTGAGTCTTTGAATCATTGGCATTGGCAGGGATGGTAGGAGGAGGAGAAAAAGCTGCTGATTGCAGTTTACCTGTTTCTTCGATCCTAGTTGCTGGTGAATCTGTAGAGAAGCTTTTCCTTTGGGGTCACTCTGCTTGTGTATTGGATAATGGAAGCAATAAAAGTGTTCTGGTATTTGGTGGTTTTGGAGGGATTGGAAGGCATGCCCGGAGAAATGATTGTTTTCTGCTTGATCCGTTCAGTGGCAAGTTAAAAGCAACTGATGTTGAGGGTGCACCATCTCCACGATTGGGTCACACAGCTTCTTTGGTTGGTGATTTAGTTTTTATTATTGGAGGCAGAGCTGATCCTTCTACCATTCTTAATGATGTATGGGTTCTAAATACAGCTAATATGGAATGGAAGCTGATACAATGCACTGGCAGTGTTTTCTCCTCAAGGTGAAGTGTTGAGAACATTTATATTACTTCCTTCAGTTCACATTTTAGTCTCCCTTTCTTTTGCCTTTTGATATGTAATGACAGGCTTTATGAATTGTTCGTCAAAGAAACAAAAGAGTGTATCCCATCTTGCAAAACAACTGTTGATTTTGTTCAACTTTCTTTGCATCTTTAAAATCTCTTATAATGGATTCCTTAGAATCCATGCATCATGTTTTTTTCCCCCCTTGGAATGAATGAAATATTTGTGCTTCTGAATTCTTTATGTATGTTTTGCAGGCATCGGCATTCAGCAGCAGTAGTTGGCTCAAACATATTTGTATATGGTGGGCTTAACAACAATGATACAATCTTATCATCCTTGCATGTTTTTAACACTGGAAATCTGCAATGGAAAGAAGTCTTGGGTGATGGGGAACAACCATGTGCTCGTCATTCTCACTCAATGCTAGCATATGGGTCTAAAGTATTCGTGTTTGGAGGATACAATGGTGAGAGAGCTCTTGGAGATTTATACAGTTTTGATGTCCAAACATGCATGTGGAAGTTAGAAAAGACACCTGGAAGGAGTCCACATGCTAGATTTTCCCACTCAATGTTTATCTACAAGGATTTTCTTGGAGTCATTGGTGGTTGCCCTGTTGGACAACATTTCCAAGAGTTGGCATTGCTTGATCTGCAGTCTCATACATGGAAACAAGTAACACTTGATTATATTGGCAAAGAGTTGCTTGTGCGAACGACAGCCAATGTTGTTGGTGATGATCTTGTTATCATTGGGGGTGGTGCAGCTTGTTATGCATTTGGAACAAAATTCAGCAAGCCATTTACAGTCAACTTGCTTCCACTGGTACCTTTAGGAGACAAACTTATGCCAACAGAGAAGAATGTCAACTTTAGAGTTTCTCATGCTGAAAATGCAGAGGCTTTAACTCAGAGTCCTGCCATGAACTTTGAGGCTGAGAAACATCAGTTGGTTTCTTATAGCCGGGTACTACAACTTGAAAAGAAGTATGCAAAAATGGGGAAAGACATACTGAAGAATTTTGGATGGTTAGATCTTGGGAGGAAGGTATATACTAAGGAGGATGGGTTACATATTTGTTTTCCTATCACAGAAAAATTCTCTGCCATGTTTCTGGAAAAGCATGATCAGGATTTGGATGTGTTTGAAGAGGGGAATGATACTTTTGCATGTAAACCATTTACAGGAGGAATTTTGTTAAATGAGGTGTCCTGTTCAACAGCCTTGAACTTCCTTAAGAAATGTGGTGCCACTAATTTAGCAAATGCAGTTGGTGAAGTTAGAAAATCTTCCAAATCTCCCTTTCAAACAATGAAGGAATCGATTGCCTTGTTGATTAAACAGAAAGACCTAGCAGAAACACTATTAGAGCAGCTGCCAAACAGGTTAGTTTGTCAGGAACTATATATTTTGGCATCTGTTGTTGTGCTGAAGTGTTGTAAGTTGAGGTCACGCTACATTGGTTACTAAGAAATATAATTATTGAGATTGTTGCTCACCTTTTTTTATATCTTTCCCCCTGTCAACTTTTCTGTACATTCAGATGGGAACGACTTGGGGATATTGTGGTGCTTCCAGCAACATCCTTCAAGGATCCAATATGGGACTCAATCAGCAAGGAGCTTTGGCCTATCGTAGCCAAATCACTTAATACTCGCCGTGTTGCTCGCCAAGTATGATAGAACGTGAAATATTTATAAACTGGAGTTGATATTTTGCTTGCTTACAGATGTTTTTCTTCTTTTTTTTTTAATTTGTAATGTATCTTATTTAATAATTTGTTATTGCCAAGCTCATACATTTCTTTGAGCCATGATTATCCAACATTTGAAGTTTTCTAACTGCATGCTGAGGCTGTAGTATCCTAGGTTGATTGGCAGAGGAAAGATACTAGTTGAAAGTATGAATCTTTCTACATGAGTTTAGAAATGTTGGCATTGATGTATGATTTGTATCATCACACTGCGGTAACTTTGATTGTTAAAAGGATCTCTATGCATGATCACCAGGCAGCATCTTGCTATTGCTAGGATCTATTTATGCATACTTTCTTTTGTTAGCTTGCTGTATAAGCATAATTCTTGCATTTCTATGCGCAAAGGACTGAATGTCATGGCTATTTAGTGCATACTGCTATTTTTATGTATCATCATATTTCCCAATGTGTTTTATTAATCATATGCCACTGCTATGATATGCTTATAGACAGTTTTCCATAAAAAGGTTCTTGAATTTCAATTTGATAAAGGTTTTCTTACGCTTACAAATTTTTTGAAAGTATTGTTGATTCGTGTATTCATTCTGTGAATCTGATGGCATTTTAGGGGCGAGTTGCATCCACTGGAACAAGGGACAGTACTTTGGAGATTCTGGTAGGAGATAATGGGTGGGTTGATCATCGAGAAAATGGAATTCTCTATTCCTTCGATGCTACCAAGTGCATGTTCTCCTGGGGTAATCTTTCTGAGAAGCTTCGTATGGGAAATCTGGAGTGCAAAGATGAGGTTATCGTGGATTTATTTGCTGGAATAGGATATTTCACATTGCCATTTCTTGTCAGGTAATATGTGATTTATATTAGTCTGTGTACAAATTGAAATTCAATTGTTAGTACTTTTCTCTCTGTTAGAAAGTCTGATTGTTTCAAATTCAATTGGTCTTTTACTTATCAATGTCTGGAGAAGTAAAAATTTGGGAAGATAATTGCAAATGTTTGATGGTTGGTTTTGGCCTTGGACACCTCTTAAGTTCAACTTCAATCAAAATGGTGGAAGTTACTTGGGAATATGGTTGCAGTTACTTTTCAAAACGTTTTTTACTAAGAAATGTATCAAAATAATTTTTTAAAAAATTTTTAAAAATCATTTTTGACATTAGTATATCAAAATGATCTAAAAATATCAAAAAAAAATTGAAGTAAAGAAAAAAATAAAAAAAATTCAATTTTTTTCAAAAGTGCTTTTGAAATGCAAAAACAAAGACCTAGTTTTTATTGTTTCATTTTTTGTTTGTATTTGATTTTGAGTTTTAATGATGTGTTGATTAGGGCCAAAGCAAAACTGGTTTTTGCTTGTGAGTGGAATCCTCATGCTGTTGAGGCACTCAGACGTAATCTTGAAGTAAATTCTGTCTCTGATCGATGTATTGTACTTGAAGGAGATAATAGGATGACAGCTCCTAAGGTACATTTTGCTCTGGTCATTGTTAATGTTTTACCTGCAAATTCTCAAGTTTTTTGGGTTTGTCTATACTGAATGCCTTTTTATTTGTAGTTGTGAAAGGGTTGGGGGTCTTAGATTTTTTTGTTACCGGTTTTCAAATTTAAAGTTCTTGCTCTTTGCACTGCTTCTCTGGTGCGAGTTGACTTGGTGTGTTTGTCTGTAACTTGATACTTTCTTGATTTATATTGAAGCATGCACCTAACTTTCAGGTCACCTGGCTTGATTCTTTGATATGTTGGCTGCAATCTAATGTGGTTCCATAATGTACGCCTTTTTTTTTTAATCATGTCCATAACGGACATCCTCTACCAAGATATGATGTGCATCAGTTACAAGGATGTTGTTACTATTACGTATAAATCAAATTGCTTAATTGCAGGGAATTGCTAATCGAGTTTGTCTTGGTCTTCTTCCAACAAGTGAGGGCAGTTGGGCTTCTGCTGTTAGGGCATTAAGGTGATTTATCCTAACATTATACACTGCTCATCTCTCAATGATCTAAACACAAAACTTTCATACCAAGTTTATTTTTAGCTCGAAACATTCATCTCCACAAAATGTTTAAACATCCTTCGAGATTTAAGCCACATTAGCAGTGAAAATTTTCCATGGGCTTTGTCCACTCTGGTTTGACCTTCCCGAGCCTATAGTAAAATGCCTGCCTTCTCTCCCTTTCTGATGGTAGCACTGATAATGCAGGAGTGAGGGTGGGATGTTACATGTGCATGGGAATGTGAAGGACTCACAGGAGTCTTTGTGGACCGCACATGTTTTGAAATCTATTGATGAAATAGCTAGATCCGAAGGTATGGTCTTCTGGACTCTGGGTCTCCTTCTGAAGTTCATTTAACAAGAGTATGCAATGCCAAGGATGTCAAAGTTCACTCTTGACATGCTGCTGCTTATCTGCAGGTCATTGTTGGGAGGTCTCAATAGAACATGTGGAACGAGTAAAATGGTATGCCCCTCACATCCGCCACCTAGTTGCAGATGTGAGGTGCGGCAGCTTCTAAGATAACACTAGAAACACCGTCCTCATTCAGGGCAACAAATTATTCTTCTGCCAGGAAAGTGGCAGTATTTGGATGATGCCACGTGTCAAGCTACATGCTGATCACCCTGTGGTATTACCCCTTTTACAAAATGTGGCCATTAGAGCCCCAGGAGCTCAAAAGAGTTCAAACATTCTTGCAGTCAATTTTTTGAGAGATCTGTAGAAGAATGCAGCACTTTAGAAAAAGGCATTTGTTATGTAACTTCCATGCATATTTTTTAGACTGAGACAATGAGTGTGGTGCGTGTGGACTAGTTTCCATAGGACAACTTTATTTTATAGTGCCAGCAGCTTTACTGGTGGTGTTTTACGATTGCCCTGTTCTCCCGCCACACTTTCTCTAATATCCATGGAACAATCGCATGCACTTCGAAAGGTGAATGAATGATGGCTAGATGAAGTTGCATGGGACCATTAGGACTAGCTTTTGTTTGAGGAGTGAGTTAGACAAAGGGAGAGCTTAGAATTCTCTACATTTTCATGGGAGGCTTGTTCTTCTGTACCCTATTATTAAAGGAACAGGCCCACCTTTGGCAGCCACTGATGTTGGAGATTTTTCTGGCTCCACTGAATGTTGAAAAGTCATAGCTCTTTGGTTCCGTTTTGTCTGACATAGTCTAACTAAAAATTAAAAAAAAAAAATCATCTCATTTCAAATTTTATCTAGTCTGGATTTTTGTAAATTTTAGCTAGAATATTTTGGTTTTATTTTATATATTCCATTCCAGACTTTTAAAATTATTAAATTAAATTGATATTTTGTTTAAGTTGAATTATTTTATATTTAAGTTTTATTTAATCTTAATTATTTAGAAATATTTTAAATTTTAAAATTATATTTATTTATTATTATGTTATATATATAATCTTAAAATAACACATCAAAACATTTTAAAACCAAAATATTTTATTTTAATAAAATAAAATAAAATATTTGTTAAAATAGAATTCACAACTTTTTTATAACAGAGGTTTCTGGTTATTTTTTAAATAATTTTTTGTATTAAAATATATAAAAATATTTTATTTTTATTTTTTAAAAATTATTTTTAATAATAACATATAAAAATATTTTAAAACATACAAATTATATTAAATTTTAATAAAAAACAATTAAATTTTTTAAAATCATATATTAAACCATATTATCATACTTTTCAGTTGATTTGAAAGTTGGGCTGTAACAATACATCATTCTTGTTGAGATGTTGATTACTAATGTGGTCCTGTGCTATGATGTGAGTCCACAGTAATTATTCTTAGTTTAAGTGTCATTGGTGCGTTTTAAATATAGAAAAAAACTCTGTATGATTGAGACTAAACCTTACTAAAAAATAAGATGGTTTTGTTTTAATTAGATAAAAAAAATAATGATATTAAATAAATAAAAATTAAAAAAATATTTTTTTCAAAAATAAAAAAAATAATATTTAATTTTTATTCAATTAAATATGAAAATAGAAAGTTGGGTAAAAAGAAAATTAAAACACTGGCATAATTTTTATTCAATTAAAAATGGAAGGATGAAGTTAGGTTAAAAAAAAATTAAAAAATCAACACGGTATGAATTTGTATGATAAATATATAATTTGGATAATAAAGAATAATTTAGTTTAGAATAACCCGTTAAACTTGTATCTCACTTAATAACATGGTAAAAAAATAAAAATAAAATAAGAATTAAATTAAAAATATATTATACTATAAATGGATTAAAAAGATGAAATTGAAAACTAATAAAACTTATAAAAAAAAAAAAAATTAAATAATAACATATGATAAATTTAGATTTAATGATGAAATTAAAAGTAATTAAGATTTTTACAAAATAAACCAAAATAAAAAATAAAGTTAAAATAGAAATAATAAAGAGAACCAGATTTCAATTCTTGAAGGAGAAAAAAGAAAAAAATAAGGCTTTACTAGCGATAAAGCATGTCATTACCGTCAACATGCATTAACAGGAAAAAAGACATGGCAACATTTCCAGTAAAAACAACAGAAAATAACAATGAGAAACTAAGTAGATGATGCCCACATGATAATACATCTATTGCATACCTTTTCCATTAAAATAATAATTAATCAATATTAAAAGATTAAATTATCCATAATAAATCTAGTAATAACATAATAACTCCCTGTGAAAAGATCAAATGGCCGTGGATGTATGATTTAATTTAAAAGGTAAATTTTATTTTACTTGAAGAATTTAAAAAACATAAATACCCTCATGTGCTTTAAAATTAATTTAGAAGATAATTAGATTATTTTAATGTGTTTAAATTGTTTTTAAAAAAGATTTATATCTTTGATTAATAGAAAAAAAACCAAAATACTTCAACACCAAGGCCATTAATTTTTTTGTAGTTATACTGTCACAATGAATAGTAAATTATATATCCATATACAAGGTGATTTTTCCTTCCTTTTTTTTTTTTGTTTTTATAATATCCTCCATGGCCAGCGGGGGTACACATTCTAAAGCCTTATTACTTGCATTAAAGGGCGGTCCATGGCCCATGAACAAAACTTTTCCACATGCCTCGGCCCCACCCATTGCAGATGATCAAGATTCTTGTAAAGGAATCACACACAATTAATCCAGAGACTCCAAAGTTACTGTATTCTTTTGAATGGCATGTTGATCAGTGCTATGAATCCCGGTCCGGTCCGCTTCAGTCGATTAACTCAGCGAGCTGCTAATATAATTTAAGCCCGGGCCGGGTTTAAAAAAACCAAAAAAATAATCTTTTATTATAATTTTTGTAATAATCTAGATTAATATTTCTAAACTTTAACTCAGATTTTAAATTAAATTATAGACCCCTGACGGGTTTAATAGCCTTGATGCGGACCATGCATCATGTACACATTGCTCTGCTGCCTATGTATTTAAATTTCCAAAATTACGTTTGAAGACGCTGCACGTGGGCACACGTGCGTGTAAGAATCTGCCTAGATTCCAAATTTCCAAACCGACGTTTATTAAAATAGGATAAGGTAGGGCCCTTTTATGTACACGTCATCGTCAAGGCCAGAGGAAGGAGGTCCCTCACATTTTGTGGATCTTGAGGCAAATGTCGATTAATTCATAGATAAATTCATGCTGAGGAGTTACTGGCAAGCAACAGAGGGCCATTGTCTGTTTCTTTCTTTCTCTTTTTTCAAGGGCCAGGCAGTATCGATCTTGCATGTTGGGATTAAATTGGACGTTAGGAGATTAATGTTCATAATTAGCGGAATTATTATAATTAAATTGAATTAACCATTACTACATAGCTGTTTTTTTAGATTAATATGGGTATTTAAATTAGTTTTTATGTGTTATAACTAATTTTATGGATTCAGAAATTAATAATTATGTAAATTTTTAGTAGTTATTATACAAGTAATTAATAACTTAAATATAAAATTATAAAAAAATAATTTTTTTAATTTTTAATTTTTATTATTTAATCACCACCTGGTTAGATAAAAGGTGTTCTCCCCTCTTCTCTTCTAATGAGATGCCTTTCAACTTAAATACAGATCCTAGCCTTTTACATTCTCTGGAGTATAAAAGTAAATTTGATTTTGAAATAATTTTAAAAACATTAAACACTATTTATTGTTTTGAAATAAAAATAATAACTTGAGCAGACCATGGAGTGGGCCCTCCTGGATAAGGTTGAGACGGCATTCATGGTGACAGGTGTCGCAGTACTCGAGAATCTCATAATGAGTCATCACCCTTGCCTCCTACAGCAAACTTAAGTGTCGGTGGCCATTTTGATGCGTAAAGGGTAATTGTTATTGTGTTTTTGATTTTAAATTAGTGTTTTAATATTTTTCATACTAATATGAAAATAAATAAAATAAAAAAGCCTTAAAAAGACAATTATAACAAACGGCTCTTTTAGCTTGGCTTGATCCATGGAATTTCTCACAACAAGACATCACTAGCCTTCTTTTGATATCTTTTTCCCCAGGCGGCTAGCTAGGCAATAATGTCACCACCTCTAAATTATACTCATCTAGTTTATATTAAAACCTGTAATAATAGGATGATTAAATTTATGATAACGATAATAATTTAAAATATTTTTATTTAAAAATATATTAAAAATTATTTTTAAAATTAAGTACATTTAAACAATTTAAAATTATAAAAAATATAATTTTAACCACGTTTTCAAACTCTATTTAAAATATCCTTGAGAAGGGGAATAGATCCAGATCTGTTGTTACTATATACTAAAATAGTATAATTATATTTTTATTTTTCTGTTCAAGAAACTTAACAAGTGCCCTGACCATTTTTAACCATTGAACCAGAAGACTTGAGGTGAATAATTATATGCAGGAATGAATAACACAGGATTTGAGGAAGTGGAAGCCATTCAGCTTCTTTCCCACGAGCCACAGAAGATGGGGTCCTGCTGAACATTAAGCTCCTTCACCACCACTTGGCTAATGCTTAATTTCAAAGCAGTCTATTCAAGATTATATGTATTATTTGATCCTGTAAAGAGAAGAAAATAGTTTCTTTCCATTTCCATCATCTTGTTTTTCTTGTCGCTGTCCTTTCACATTATATTATGCAGGACTGGTGCCTTGCCATTTACAATCAGCACTCAATTATCCATCAATGGAGCTGAAAAAACCCTTTATTCAGAAGATCTCGTACTTGCTGGTCCACGGAGAGGAGTGGTACAACCTTGCTTGCGCAGAAATGCTCTCATCAAGATCATATCCCATCTAATAATTGCTTAACATCATCTTGCTACTGTAATCAGCAACATTGGCAAGCATTTTCCCATGCTAGCTTCCAAGATTCAGCTTCCTTGTGAAGTTTGAATGAGGTGATTAGGAGCATTATTAACCCTAATAATTCTACTTTTAGGGCAACCCCACTTGAAAGTGAAAGCTCATGTAGCTTGCTCTTTCACTGTTTTCTACTCATCCGCTAGACGAAGAGAAGATAAACCAAGCCCTGTAGCACATGCAGCAACGCTCATCTCCCTCCACCTAGCTCCAACTTTATCGTGGGTTTTTCCACCAAGCAGCAAGGCAGTCCCACTTATTAGCGATTAATAGCTACGGTCTTATTTGTTAGGTTGGTTGCCATTTCATGTAAGGCACCAACCATTTACCATTGACTATTGGTAGCCACCATTGTTGAATGAGATAGAGTTGGTGGCCACCATTGTTGAATGAGCTAGAGTTGGTAGCCATCAATGTTGACAACAAACCAAGAAGAGCTTCCATGAATGCCTATAAATAGAGGCATATATGAGAGAGCAAAATGAGAGAGAGGAAGTAGAGCCAAAGAGGTGAGAAATGTAGGAGAGAGTGGGCTGCCATTGCAGCACAAAAGGAGAGAAATAGAGTGAGGTTGAGAGTTGCTCAAAGAGGGGATGATTCCTCCTCCTCTATTGTTGTAAATCTTGTACTCTCCCTACATAATGTAATGGCTTCTCCCGTGGATGTAGGCGGTTTTGCCGAACCACGTTAAATATTGTGTCAGTGTGCTTGACCTCCTATGAGCAAATATCAGTACATCACCGGTCGGAATTCCCAACAATTGGTATCAGAGCCTTCGGTTTAAAGTGGTGTTTGATTTTGCTCAAAAATGAAAGTTGTCAAAATTATATTTTGACCATACCATTGTGTAGAGGAGGAAGAGACGAAGCCACTGGTGAAAACCGCGTCAAAATCGGACGCCGAAAACCGCCCCAGAGCTCCGGCGGGGTGACTGTCAACGTCATCAGCCACGTCAGCAGTTCTGCACAGTCATCAGACACGTCGCCTGACACATCAGCACTCTGGCCAGTCAAACTGCCACGTCATTAGGCATGTCAGCAGTTCTGCACAGTCATCAGACACGTCACCTGACACATCAGCACTCTGACCAGTCAAACTGCCACGTCAGATTTGGTTGACCCTATATGTCCTACGTGGCTGACACATCATCACAGCCACGTCAGCTCCCTGGGTTTTGATCCTGTGTGGCGGAGTCTACGTGCAACCGGTTCTGAGATTGAATCTGGGCCGTTTATCAGGCCAGAATTGTTTTGATCAAATCTTAGCCGTCTGAAGTGCGATTTGGACGATTTCAGACTTGTTTCCAGCTAATTTGATCGTTCCGGATGCAATGGTACGGTCCGATCATTGAGATTAAGATCAGAAATGGCAGTGATGAATGATTAAAGAGAGATTGCCCGATTAGGAGGCATCTGATGGTCATCATGGTGGTCGATGGAGCTGAAGAAGAAGAAATCACACATGTTTGCCCAATTACATGTGTTGAACTATTATGTGGGGAATTTTAATTGCCTTGAGGGAAGTTAAAATTGGGACACTCTAAACACCCGATCATGTGGACAATTTGAGGTGGAGAGTGAAATTTGATGAAGACCAATCTTGACGAATCTGAGCACCAGTAGTCTCGCCAGATGTTGAGAAATCAGGTAAAAAACAAGGATACCCCAGATCACTTGTAAAGGAAAGCCGCGACAAAGCTAGCAAATGGTTGTATATACGAAAAGACAGTACGATGGATAGATATGGCCTAAGAAGTTTTGGCTAGGAGATTGGGTTTTAAGCGGGACCATTGTGACCCCTCCAATCTTTCCTGGAAACTTGCTTAGTGGAAGGATTATCCATACGGTACTATTTTCGTATATGTGACAGTTTGTTATGAAACTGTTGAAGACTAGCAGGATGACGGCACAAAGGAACAGTTGGGTTCCGTATGATCAAGGATCTGATGGAGTGGTGATTTCTCCAAGAAAGTTAGATTCGGTGACTGTAATTTCTCGAGGGGAGAATTAATGAAGACCCTGATAATGGTAGAGAAATACATCAAGGAAATGAAGATTGGCACCCTATTTTGACTTGGATAGATGTTGTGACAGGATGAGCTGCTGTCAAACATAAGCAAGGAATAGGGAGAAATCTGGAGAATCAAAATTGCACGAGAGCACAGGAAGATTATGTAGGAGTACCCGGAGGATCCAACGAGGTACTGTAATGAGACAACAGGTGCAAGGAAAAGAAGAGTTCCCAGATGAAGCTCAGAATAGAGACTGTATGAAAAAGTTGTACAACAAGAAGTCTCTTGTGCTCTTGATAAAGGCAACAAGTAAGGACCTTTCCAATGCATGCAAGGATGGAAAGATGAGCTGTTGCAGATGCACCTAATTGAGGGGGTGCAAACGCCTGTGATAAAAGGCGACCGCCTATGATGAAAGGCGAAGACACCAAAGAGAGTTGGTGTAGGTGGAGCTGTCAAGTGTAATGATGAAAGACATAGAAGCTCCAAACATAGAAATCGAGGTGGAGGATTGCGAGGAGTATACCGCAACTTTCTCTTTCTATGTGATCAGTGGCAATGAACTCTCCCAAGTCCATATGGTGATAGAGAATCTTAGTCACTGGAGACATCCCCGATGAAGGAGGATGTGACTGCTTTATGACGAACAAAGACACCTCAGACAGAAGGTGTATGGGCCATGATATGAGTCCAATTTCAGACCGTCTCATGAAGACAGGCAGAGACACCTTAGGAGAAGGTGTGAGGACCGTGATATGAGTCCAAGTTTGGACCGTCTCATGACAACAGGCGGAGACACCTCAGGAGAAGGTGTGAGGACCGTTATATAAGTCCAAGTTCAGACCGCCGCATGACGACGAGCGGAGACACCTCAGGAGAAGGTGTGAGGGCTGTGGAAGGAGCCCAGTTCAGAACGCCCCAGAGCCAATGTGATGGCTAGGTATGAGTGGACAGATGGATAGCAAATGAAAGGGTTATGATGAGTATGGAGACAAATGCAGGATTGACTTTCATGGATATTGCCCCCATGCTAAAGATCAATGAGCTATAAGACATTTGCCTTGGACAATAAGTGGATGACTTGTGGAGCATTAAGACGCGACTGCTATGAAGGAGCAGAGGGCATGCGCAGGTTCCGGGAACAAGTTGACTCTTGTCAAGGTGGTGAGCTTAGTAATGGCATTGTAATACTCAGAGTATGAAGACAGATATGGATCAACCTTTTATGGGCTGCTCCCATAGTTAAAGGTGGAAAGCTACCTAGACTCTTGAGACTAAGAGTGAGAGACTCATGGAGAAGTAAGACGTGGTTCCTAGGGTGGAACAGATGGCAGACGCAACTCCTGGATGAGTAGACTCTTGGAAGAGTGGTGAGCTTGTGATCATATTAAGATACTCAGATAATGACTGTCGCACTTGAAATATCCGTTTGAGGGGGTGTTGTAAGCCTTGATGTGAGGCTTGATGAATCATTTCGGACCGAGCATGGTTGAAGGGGAATGTTGTTCCAGAGACAAGCGTTAACACTATTCAGATGTGATGTGGCAGACCATCTGGTTATAGTGATCCTTTTGTGTAAAGGTGTGCTTTGGTTACTCTGATGATTGAAAGGTTTGGCGAGTACCTATAAACTTGGTCAAAGATGCTCTCAGAATGGAAAGCTTGGAAGAGCTGCAAGATGCAAGCTTGTGTTAAAGAAGCAAGAGGACAATTGCCCCACATGAATGGCAAAGGGGGTGATTGTTAGGTTGGTTGCCATTTCATGTAAGGCACCAACCATTTACCATTGACTATTGGTAGCCACCATTGTTGAATGAGATAGAGTTGGTGGCCACCATTGTTGAATGAGCTAGAGTTGGTAGCCATCAATGTTGACAACAAACCAAGAAGAGCTTCCATGAATGCCTATAAATAGAGGCATATATGAGAGAGCAAAATGAGAGAGAGGAAGTAGAGCCAAAGAGGTGAGAAATGTAGGAGAGAGTGGGCTGTCATTGCAGCACAAAAGGAGAGAAATAGAGTGAGGTTGAGAGTTGCTCAAAGAGGGGATGATTCCTCCTCCTCTATTGTTGTAAATCTTGTACTCTCCCTACATAATGTAATGGCTTCTCCCGTGGATGTAGGCGGTTTTGCCGAACCACGTTAAATATTGTGTCAGTGTGCTTGACCTCCTATGAGCAAATATCAGTACATCACCGGTCGGAATTCCCAACATTATTTTCATTCACAAGTAAAGATTGTTTCATTCAAATATATTCTTGAATATCAAGTGTTAATTACTATCCCACCTTTAATTTCTTCTGCCTTTTGTTATGATTTTATCGATGTCCCTTGCATGTGAGCATAAGAAAACACAACTTTTCTATTTATTTATTTGATATTCAAGGTATTTTTCAATATATATATATATATATATATATATATATATATATATTTATATTTATATTTATATTTGTGTGTGTCTGTGTGGCACATGGATGTGTGGTTCCTTGTCTGATTATCTGTTTCTCATATCAACTTATATAAAAAAGAAGAAAAAAGTTGACTAAATCTTCTACATAGCGTGCAATCTAGTGAATTTGTTGAAATCTATAATATGCTTACTTCGAGATATTAATTTGACATTAATAGTCACATTACAAATAAATAAATAAAGTAATACTCATCGTGATGATCATCCAGCTTCCAAGACGCTACACATAAATTAATGGTTCGATAAAAAATAATGGTTCGGAATTCTAAACTGGAATTGAATTTAATCTACTTAATTTTGCATCTTCTATCACCAAATCATCCATAAAATATGCATTGATTATGAAAACTTATAGTAGAAGGAACATGTGAGGGACCAAGTAAATGACACATATTTATTTTTTATTTTAAAAAAATATTTTTTATATTATTAATCTGAAAACATTAAAAAATAATTTTTTAAAATAAAAAATATTATTTTAATATTTTTTAAATAAAAAATATTTTAAGAAACAATCCTGTAACTTATCTTCATAAACTTTATATATCTATATAAAGGAAAAAAAGAAAACTATCGAAAAACTTCAGTTTACTAGTAGATGCCAGTAATTTGTTTCAGCATCTTCAATTAATAAAATGCTATCCAGAGAGCAGTAAAAGCATAGATGCCCTAAAGGGAAAAGGAATCAAACTCATAAAACCATAAAACCAGAATATTAAATTTATGACAACTGGCTGTTATTTTATTTGAAAATCTATCCATCATTTCTTTATTTAAGAAGTTGCCCCAGAGAGCTTCAAAGCAAGGTCAGTGACCTATAGTGAAGGAAAACATTAAAAAAAAAAATGGATGCCAAGGCTCTCTTCTTCTTTGCTTTGTTGTCCTTCTCAGCTGTGTCGGTCAGGCCGGCCGTAGCAGAAAATGAAGAAGACCCTGGTCTTGTTATGAACTTTTACAAGGATACATGCCCTCAAGCTGAGGACATTGTCAAAGAACAAGTTAGACTCCTTTACAAGAGACACAAAAACACTGCATTTTCTTGGCTAAGAAACATCTTCCATGACTGTGCTGTTCAGGTAATGAAGTCTTGCTTTTATTCCTCTTTTTTGTTTCGGATTTTGTTAGTTCTTGATGATCATGCATGTCTTGTTTTGTAGTCATGTGATGCTTCACTGCTGCTGGACTCAACAAGGAGGACCTTGTCTGAGAAGGAGACAGACAGGAGCTTTGGCCTCAGGAACTTTAGATACCTTGACGATATCAAAGAAGCTGTTGAAAGGGAGTGTCCTGGAGTTGTTTCCTGTGCTGATATTCTTGTCCTGTCTGCTAGAGATGGCATTGTTTCGGTACTTCCCTGATTTAAACTTCATCAGTCTTGTCTTTGATTCTTTTAAGCGGTTTTTTATCCTCTCTGATTGGTCTAGAAGAAGGTATATTGTGTTGGCTAGATTTGGGCTCTTTTGTAGTTTGCATGGCAACTTTTACTGAATTTGGTGTCTCCAGTTTGAGTCTTTTTTTCCCTTTTAGGTCACTTAGACAGGTTTTCTCGGGATATTATATGCTCTATTTCTGACAGAATTTGTAATCTTCAGTCTATTTTAGCTTGAGTGTAGAGTGATTGCTGAAATTTGTCCAGTACTTTTATAGTAAATGGAAGTTTAATGTGGCCTTAAACCTTTCTTGATTTCAGCTAGGAGGACCTCATATCCCTCTCAAAACTGGAAGAAGGGATGGCAGGAAGAGCAGAGCAGATGTGATCGAGGACTATCTCCCAGATCACAATGAAAGCATATCTGTTGTTCTAGACAGGTTTGCTTCCATGGGTATTGACACCCCTGGAGTGGTTGCCTTGCTAGGTATATATATTAACATGTAAACCTCAAATGGTAGCTTTATAGTCATGAATCCAGGTGTCCTCATTACTAAAAAGTTGGTTTATTCCTTTTCTTTTCTTTTTATGTCCAACAGGAGCTCACAGTGTTGGGAGAACTCACTGTGTGAAGCTGGTGCACCGTTTGTACCCGGAAGTTGACCCAGCACTAAACCCTGACCATGTTGAGCATATGCTTTACAAGTGCCCGGATTCAATCCCAGACCCTAAAGCTGTCCAATATGTGAGGAATGACAGAGGCACGCCCATGGTTCTAGACAACAACTACTACAGAAACATATTGGACAACAAGGGCTTGTTGATAGTGGATCACCAACTAGCCAATGACAAGAGAACTAAGCCTTATGTGAAGAAAATGGCCAAGAGTCAGGATTACTTCTTTAAGGAGTTTTCTAGGGCTATCACCATTCTTTCTGAGAACAACCCACTCACCGGTACC
The DNA here is from genome assembly GCA_026413675.1 of Populus pruinosa. NCBI lineage: Eukaryota > Viridiplantae > Streptophyta > Magnoliopsida > Malpighiales > Salicaceae > Populus > Populus pruinosa. Next base: position 988,387 of record CM048595.1, read on the forward strand.
AAGGGCGAGATCAGAAAGCAGTGCACTGTTGCCAACAAGCACCACTAGAAACTTCGATTTGCTACATGTCAAACTCAAGTACTTCTTTTCCTTGTTCACAACGAGGGAGAAGAGTCTGAGATTTGCAGAATAAGATGTTTTCTTTAGAAATGGGTGTTGTTACTGCTAGTCAGTGGCAATTAAGATTAGTTGTGGTATTAATGTTGGTTTAACTGCCCTGTTTTTAGCCTGGTTAGGCCCGCTCCTCTTGTTGTTGTGGTTTGTGAGATTAATGTTGGTGATGGGCATGGTGGGATATGATGGGATGTATGTATAGATGGTGGCGATGGTGTGTGATGATCCATGTGTTTTGAAATGATAATAAGTTATTGATGATTCATGTCTGCAAGTTTCTATCACCTAGGCTACCATTGATGGCTCTCCCTCTTTGAAGATCTTAATTGAGTTGGAATTTAATGATGCAGCAGCTCCCCCACCCACAATGTAGCTAGATGGCATCAAGCAAGATGACTAAAATAAGAAAGGGCAAATAAAGAATTAAGAAAGAGCAAAATAAGGGTGGAGAAACAGGAAGTACAAGATTTTTTTAATCTGAGATAATGTTTGTTTATGGATTTTGGCGCTAGATGTTCCTTTTGTGGTAGGTAAAAGAGACAGATCATGCAATTGTGGAGTTGTGGGTCTCAGCCTCAGACACAATTGGAGACAAAGGAAGAGAGAGTGAGTGAGTACGTCAGGAAATGATGGCTTGTGGTTTACTTTCTCTCTGTTAATGGTGGGATTTACAAGTGGTTGCATTTTATATGCGTGGTAGCATCATGCTGGAAACTATTTTAAAAATATCTTTAACCGACACAAGTTGAAAAGGAAAAAAATCAAAATAACATGAAAAATAAAGAACGAAATTTGAAGATAACTAGGAAAATAAGAAAAATTCTGAAACAACATTTTAATTTGGGCATGGCTAGCACTAGCAAGCTATCTCCACGAGGATTAGAGCCTGTAAAAGCAATATATCTAGATTTTTTTCAACACTGAACTTTGCGAATCCATTTATCCAAAGTTTGCTTATGTGGGAGACTGCAGATTCTCTATTTCAGGGTTTTTTGAGTGAGATTTGCCAATTAAAAACACATCTGATGCCAAAATATCAGTTTAACAGAGTTAATTATTCTTCACTACAGTACAAGCATGGCAGTAGTTTGACCACTGTAAGGCGGTGAAACTATAAATTGCAATCCAAGGACCATGAATGATCTATGAAAGGGATAATTTAAACCATTTAGTCGCAGTGGCCTTTCATACATGGATTATTGATTTTTGTTAATAAATTAAAGTAGTTTAATTATTGTCTTAAAAAAACAAAACATAGTGTACCTTCTATTTTAAAATAACAAAAATTCATTTAAAAATTATTTCAGAGATATTTGTTTTATATCTTTGTTTTTATCATTTCAATTAACTATGTTTTTGTTGATCCTGTATCCGTTTCTTTTGCTCTGAGACATTAATTTTCACATGACACAAGTCCAGTTCATTTATATATTGTTCAATGATGAAGTGACTAAGCTGCAGCATTTCACTATAAACTGGCATAGAACAATTACAACGAGTGGAATTACATACCAACTGTGCTAGAGAACACAAAAAATGCACCACCTTGCAACTTCCCATGATAAGATTTATTTCCTAGGAGTGTTAGATGATGTCATCTAAGACATATATATATGGCTACCGATCCAGGGGTTTCAGCTTAGTAATGGGACTTTTGTTTCTGTACTGCTTGAACTGCTATCAGATTCCTTCAGGATCACTTCATTCTTCTCATTCTTTTCTGGTTCTTTGGGAATTAGAGAACACAAAGAAGGATGGCAGTAATAAGGCTGCTGGTGTATGGAAATGTAGTTTGCAGTAGATGGAAAAGGTCGATAACCATATGTGTTGGCATAAGGACTTGAAGGAAATGCACTTGGTGCTGACCAATATATCATAGGCATGAAACTACTTGCTGGCTGTGGTGGGAACATATGATATGGGGTTTGGTTATGGTAAGAGACATTAGGACTGTTAATTACTTGGCTTGGGACTGCTGGAGTATCAGGTGGAGTTTGATATGGGATGGCCTGGAATGCTGCCATTGCATGAGTTTGCATTGAGGAATATCCCAAATGCCCAAATGGGGCGGGAGGTGCAGAGGTTGATGGAACAGACTCAGGAATTGATGATCTTGGAAGATTATGAGGCTTACTCGAGGAGTTTGATTGTTTCTTTCCCTTTGATTTTGTTGAATTTGTTTTCCCTGTTAGCTTCTTTGACCCTGGACTGGCCTGCCAAGAAGCAAGAAAGCAACAAAATCAAATTTAAGTAGTTAAATTCTTAGGAGGAGATCGCCAAAGAGAAGGCATAAACCTACCACTTCACACGTCTTTTCCGGTGAAAGAAACAACTCCTCTCCTTCTGCGTCCTCATCAGTTCTGCAAGAGAGAATTTCTGCATTATGTGAGTAATGTTCTCGAAGATGAAGCAGTTTAAGAGTCGGTAGGCGTTGAGCAAAGAACAAGAGTAAGCAAGAGACAAGTTTATTAATCTTCATAAATCCTCAGTCCTGACCTTCTCCTGAAGTCCAACCTAACAAATCAGAGGAGATGGTTCATTGTATTGTTCATGACCATTTCAATCAATGTTGCTCATTCTTATCTGCAACCTTACAGTGGATAATATTCAAAAGAATATGATAATTCTATATATATGATACTTCAGAACGGAAGTTCAATGCATGTGGTTCAATATGTAAGCATTAAGATTCAATCTTTGAGCATTCATCTACCTGTAATATTTTTGCAGCAAGTCTAAGTTCCTGTATTTGGTTTCTCTTTGTACCAGGTCATCAGGAAAGCCAGCCATGAATAAAAGCGTGATTCCTAAGGCCTTGAAGAAGAAGCTCCCACAGCGTATGTGAACTAGCATTGCCATTCGGCACAAAAGTGGCCCGAAAGACTTGAGCTTGTTTCTTCCCATCCGCTGCCTGACATATCTGAAAAGAAATGATCACACAGATATCTTTAGATCAGGCTACAAGAGTATGCAACTCGGTAAGAACCTAACAGAAATGCCAGAAGATAAGTACTCACTCATTTTGAGGAAGATTTCTTGTCCTACCACCGTACTTAATGCAAAGAAAAAGGCATGATGGGCAACTAGGATCTGATCGGCGCATGTCCTTCTCTTCCTCAAGAATCTGAACTGGACATAGCGTTGGATTCTGCCGATTTGGATAAAATATTTTCCTTTGAATTCCTGGATTCTCATATAGCACATACTCCTGTCAACAAACTAGTCCATGTTACTTATTCTTTGTTGATTGACGTTGAAACAATTGTAGACATGGAAGGTTAACATGGTCTACTACAAGTAATGAAGGGCTGCTAATAAAAACAGGATAAAGTACTAATACTGAAACCATAAGCATTCTCATTGTAGTCATATCTTTTAGTAACTATTCTGATACCATTATACGGAGGAGAAAACCGCAGATTTTCGAAAGAGAATCGCTTACCCCTGGATCTTTCGGTGATACGTATGGTTCACCCTTCCGTAGAATGCTAAAATGATTGAAGTCTAATTCATACATATCATCACAACCATGCCTTATACCAAGAGATGCAAACACTATGATTTTTCTGATGGTGTGGGACTGAGCATTTCTCAATAGAAGGACTTCAGACTCGAGTATCCTCTTTACTTCCTTGGGACAGAAAGCTATCTTCGGAGGCTTTCTAAGCAATGATACATTTCCAGGTCGAGTATGACAAGCCTCCTTAGGTACGAAATCATCTGCTTCTGTCCTGTGAGATTCGTTATTTTTAATTTCTCTGTTGTCATGATTTCTAGCATCTGCGCAATCATGAACTAGTTGTTTCTCTGGTGGAAGGCCATCATTCTTTTTATCTTTATTTCTTGCTTGGTTCAGATGTTGAATTGTTTGCTCACTCTGTCCACCAAATGAACTTTCAAAGCATGGTAACTTTATTGCCTCGCCAACACTATCTTCATGAAGATTTTCTATTAGTTCAATAGCAACCACATGGACCCCATCCATTTGTCCATTAATGTGGTTAATTTTATTATCAGCTTCATCTTCTTCATCAGTGTCATCTGTATCATAACAATCTGCAGCAGAGTCATCACCTTTCAGTTTTTCAAGCTGCGAAAACTGAGTCTCATCCATGCTCATCCAATTGACTAAGCAGTCTTCAAGATTTGCATCTTTGGGAGGAATACTGAATGGAATCTCATGCTTTATCTGTGAAACCATCCCAGCATCGACTACATTTCCATTTTGAACATCATTTTGGATCACTTTTAATTTCTGTCTTTTGAACCTCTTAAGCCTTCTTTCTGTTGCATTGATAGAGCTGCCCTGAGAGTGAGCAAAAGACTTTCCATTAAAATTTATCTCGCATAAAATTGCTAACGATATTAGAGCACAAGAGAATTAATTTAACAGTAGAAACTTATTGATATCTTAATCCATTAGTTATAAACTTCTTCTGTAAAAGGCTCCTGGATCATTGATCAAAGATAGATAGATAGATGCTCAAAAACAAGTGAGAGGCCGATCATCAGAAACAGGAAAAATAGAATTTCTTAGATTAAGAGCGGCTCCTAAGTCCTAAACTATCATCAACCATCCATTCACAAAGACTTGTTTCATGCTTAAACTAAAACATTAATGGTTGTTCAAAAAAGGAAAAGTACATGTAGCATCTTTGACAATCAAAAGACTTAAATATGAGATTGGTGATCATACTCGTCTGTGTGTGATCAAGGACCCCTTGTGATCTCTTTCATGTAATTGAGCTTCAAGTGCAGATATTTTCTCCATAAGCTCAGCATTCTTTTCTCTTTCCCTTTGTAGTTCTGCAGATATCTTCGCAATAACAGTGACAGTATTCTCTTCTTTCACTTCTTGCTCTATTGAACACAATGCAGAAGCATTGACCAAGCTAGCACATGATTGAAGCTCCACCATTGAACCCGAACAGTATAAGAAGTCTATAGACTCTCCAAAACTTATAGCCTAGAACTAATTACCCTCACAGACATAGTGAGATACCCACCAATCAAAAACACTTAGAAATGGTTCAAAGATCAAGACTTCAAGAAGAAAGAAACATTTTTAAAAGCAAAGCTACATCTTGGACTGTTGAAGTACTACACTCTTAAAGCAAAACTTAGATAAACAAGATGGTTTTGAGAGCAAAAGGATAGGCTAAGGACTAAACCATTGTCGAAAAGGGTTCATTAATGGAAGAGTTAAAGAGAAGGAAAGAGGACTGTTTATAGATTGAGTAGCAAGTTAAACTACGAAAGTTGAATCATAAACAATACAAGTAAATGGAAGAGTTAGAAGAGAAAAAAGAGGAGCTTTTGTGGGTTTCGATTTATTGTTTTGGTTGTGTAAAAGCAAAAGAGAGCGGCGAGAGGTCAGGCATGCAATGCCACTTGCATTCTCTCTTGCTTACACTCTTGTTTTCTTACAGGTTATTTCAATCAATTTTATATTATAATTAAATTTAATTATAACATTTCTTTAAAACTCAATCAATAAATAAGTTAAATTTACATATTTAAAAAAATAAAATTAATTTTATTTTGTTTTCTATATTACTCTTATTACATTCATTTTATTTCTTCAAAAATCTTTTTTTCAAAAGAGAACTAGATCAATATTTTAAGAAAGTTAATTTTAATATTAATTTTCAGCTCTTTGAAATTATACAACGAAAAGGTTAACCTCTGATTTATTCTTGTAGTACTTTTAAAGACTGAATTCTATTTAGAATTCAATTCTTAAGACTAAAAAAAATCTTAATATAAGACTCCATTAATATAAATCTCTAAATTGAATTCAATTAAGAGGATTTCAAGCATGCTGTTAAATATTTTTAGGTACTCAGAGTAATGAACAAAACCATCCTTCTAGTTTAAAGGTTGGTTGAGATACTATGTCATATGAAAGAATGAGATTTGAAAAATAATTTTGTATCATTCTATAATATAAAAGCTCTTATACTAATAATCACACACGATAGCAAAAGATAATGAGTTAATTATAAATCAAAATCTTTTAAAAAACAAAGAATACCTTAACTATAAAAAGACTCTTAAAATAATTAATTTTATTTATTTATATCTTCTTTTATCAAAAAAAAAATTTACAACCATTTATATATATATATATAAATAGAAAATCAAAATAATATTAAATAAAAAAATTATCTCCTTCACATTAAAAAAATAGAAAAACATAATAATAAAAAAATATTTATATATTTTCATATATCAATCTCCTTATGTTAAAAGAAACTTATACTTAAGATCGCTAATACAATATTTTTGTATGGGTCATATTATTATGAATTTTTAACATAATATCTTTGTATAGGACATCTCATCATAAATCTCATTACTAAGATTCTTATTATAGAAACAACACACAAGTTTTTGGACTTCTTTTCATGATGAGAAATAAACACATTCTCTTTTGTAATTTTTTTCGGTCATGATTATTCAATATTACATAATAATTAATTATAAAAAATTATTAAACTATAATACATGTACTTTACAATATTCAACCAAAACCATTAAAAATTGTTAGATTTTAATATTCCAATACCAAATCACCCGTAAAAAAGGAAAAGATAATAGAATTTATTATAATTCAAAACTCTTAAATACTTAAAACACAATAACTATAGAGAGACTTGCTTCATTTTATTTATTCATGTTTTTAGTTGCTAAAAGGCTATTATAACCCTTTATATAAAAAAAATATTAATTATATTGAATAAAAAATAAATTAAGATAAAATTATTTTTTCAAATAGAAAAAAATATTAATTATATTGAATAATTTATTCATGTTTTTAGTTGCTAAAAGGCTATTATAACCCTTTATATATGAAAAAATATTAATTATATTGAATAAAAAATAAATTAAGATAAAATTATTTTTTTCAAATAAAAAAAACAACAACTAGAACGTAAAATTTTGAACTAACAGACGAGACTTTATATTAACAGATGACAATCTTGACATAAATAACTTGTATTTGATTGGATTAATGAACCTAGTCTTGATGGTGGCTTGATGAGTAGCTGTCAATACCCCTTAATCAACATAGGGCCACCTTCATAGGATTCCTTTTCATTTAATCTTAAATTTCCGTGACTTTTGTCAAGTGCTTTGCTCTCATGATCTCAGAGACCAAAGTCATTAACACTTACAAGAAGGCACTTACTCTTGAAATAGCAAGTCTCCATATATATATATATATATATATTAAAAGGCTGTATTTTACCAAGAAATCACTTTGTTTAAGATGGTGCATTGTGCTTTCTTGTCCTTGTCTTAGGGTTCACGGCCTCATATTTTATAGTCTTTGATCAAGAAAATTATCTCTTAGATTATTGGAAACAGTTTGCGATTCTGATATAATTAATACAATAATGTCTTGTTATACAAGTGGTGTATGTGTGTGTCTGTGCCCCGTTTTTAAGCAAGCTAGCTAGGAGCATCCTAGGCATTCATCAATCATTCTATTGAATAGATAGCTAGGAGTTATACATAAACTCTACCAGGCTAAGATGTTTAGCCAAATAATTTAATTATATTATATCAAAACAACTGTTACCAGTTTCCAATCAGGACAAGACCATGTTCTTAATGGGAAATCTGAAACTCAAATGGCTTTTATTATAATTTAAAAATATATTAAAATAATAATTTTTTAATTTTTAAAAATTATTTTTAACATATCAACGTCAAAACATATAAAAATATCTTTATAACCGATTCAATCAAATCATGAATTGAATTTAATTCATATCAAGTCGTGATCAGGCGAGTCACAAGTTAACTCGCTAGGTTTTACAGCAATGTTGCACGCAGATAAAAGGTGTCCATCATTAAGAGATGAACCCTAATTATCAAAGAATAAATGAGAATGGACATTTTGGAGTAATGATTATAAACACTGCAAAATGAAAAGATCTATCTGCTGTCTGTCTGTCTTGACAAGAGAGTCCATGGCCCTTTTCCCCATGTATAAAGGCATAAAGAAACAGTGTACACACGTGCATATAATTTTGTAACCCTAGTTTTTGCAATATACAAATCCATCCTCACGTGGAAAGGTTACCTGAGTGCTTGTCTCTAATGAAATTTCGTGTCAGGGGAATATGAAGCTTGAGAACCTCGGATACCTATCCCTCTAATTTTAAATTATGGCCACCTTCTTAATTAATTATAATTAAGAAACTAACCAGCCCCTCAGAGCCTGAAATTCTTAGTGATCAAGGGAGATGAACACAAGAAAAAGTTGGTCTAATGATCCTGGGGTTGCTCAATTAATGGTTAAATAAGATTTGGGTCCATGTATTATCCATTTTTTTTAATGGCATCCTTCGTTTTTTTTTTAAAAATTTTAATCTTTTCTGTTCATATCATTAATGGTGTTATCTGATATTGACTTCGACATATTCTTTATCCTTTATTATGTTTGAAAATGGAAGGAAAAATTAAGATTTAGGTCTTATCAATAATTCTTTCCCCACACGTATAATTAATCATTTAAAAAAATTAAAAAAACTAATAAATACATAAAATTAATAATATAATAAATTCTCATTAAAAAATATATCCAAGATTTTCTTTCTCGGTTATTTTCATGAAAACTAAGTTATCACAAACCCAAATTTTAATGTATTCAATTAAAAAAAAAATTATGGTTTTCAGTTTTTTTTACTATTTAACTTTTCATGATTATTTTTTTATTTCATAATGTTGTAGTTTTAACCAAAATCTAATTATAAATCAAGGAAAGACAAAATTGGTGGGAATAGCTCATTTCAGTTTAATGTTTTTAGTTTTTAATCTGTTGTTTAATGCTTTTTTTAATTTATTATCTATTTTGTTTTTAAAAAACAAAAAAAATTATATTTTAAAGTTAATTCAAATAACATCATTAGACAATGTTTGATTCTTGTACTGAAAGAGAAAAGATGAAGATAATAAAAATATAAATATGTTTGATTGAAAAGATAAAGACATAAAAATAAACCTATTTCTAAGATAATTTTAGGATAAATTTTTATATTTCTAAAATAGAAGGTACAAAGGAGACAAGTCTTTGTAGATAATATTTATTACTTCTAAAATATCATTATAAAAATCTTTTAATTTCAAAATTATCAATATAAAAAAAATTAAGATAAAAGAAGTTATTATTATAATAATTTTAAAATTCAACTCAAGAGTTAATCTGGTGTAAGGTTACAATCACAAGTTAGAAAGGTAAACTCATGTTGATCTAAGTCAACATAAAAATAAAAATAATTATAATTATAGTTTTAAAACCCAACTCAGAGGTCAACCTGTAACAAAGTCTAGTTCACGGGTCGAAAGCATCAAGCTCGATTAATATATAAATAAAAATAATTATTATTATAATTTTAAAAACTGAATTAGGAAATCAACTTGATACAAGGTCCTTGTCATGTGTCGGGAGAGTTAACTCAGGTTGACTCGAGTCAACATATCAATAAAAATAATTATTATCATGATTTAAAAATCTGACTTGACATGAATAAAAAATCAATAAATTTTTTACCTGTATTTTATCTTAAGTCAACTCAGGTTTTTAACTTGTTGATTAGGTAGAGCCAATCCTTTTTTTTCTTTTAAAACCTGAAACAAATTATGCTCTAAATTAGTTGGGTCTTGAGTTGAATTATAAAATATCTTTTTTATATTTTTTTTATGTATTGTCCATTATAATCAAACAAGATATATAAAAAAATCTTTTTATTTAATACATAGTTACCAAATATAAATTTTTTTTCGTCATCTACTCTGTCATGTATTATCTATCTCTACAGTCTTTGTATTTTCTGTCTGAGGAAAATAATGCTACCTCAATGACAAAGGGACTAACGGTATGGGTACAGTTAGATTAAAAAAATTCAAAGATAAGGGACATCATTGAGAAAAATCGATAACATAGGGACCCCTCTGTTAATTAACAAGCTTTAATCTGTCTTCTTTATGATTTATGAAAGGCGTACTTGTGAAGGGAAATGAGTCATGTAATTAGCAAGCAACTCCTCTTTAATTTGCTGGTCATTAGATTACAGTACAATATAATATAATATAATAATTGAGATAATCTTAAAGGGAAGGCAAGTTGGTGATAGATTATATTTTGTTTTCCTAGTAACTTATAAGGTTAAGCATATTGACGTTAACTTCTGATGTTCAATCTTTATTACCTTCACATGATGTCTGGTTCGAGTTTTCCTAGCTTCGAAATGGGGAAATTTTTTCTAGGTTTTGCAGGTAACTTGTCCCCCTTTATTATTATTATTATTTACATTTACATTTACTACTGACAGAACTTCTCTTATGAATAATGTGATTTCATTTTGGTAATCAAGTTGTTTGAATGTTCATCCCCAGATTAGGAGGTTCAGGTTCCACCATGCCAAAAAAAAATTATAAATTTAAGAATTAGAAGGAGATTATCACATTCTTTAGAGCATACTTGCAACCTAAAACTCTGACCTCAATTGGATATTGAGTAAAATTTAATTTATCTAAACAAATTAATTCATAACTTAACCTAATCAAACTCGGTCTGTACCTGATAAGGTCAGTTAAAGGGTCACTGTTAAACCCTATATATATATATATATATATATATATATATATATATATATATATATATATATATATATGAAAGTTTCAAATATAGAATGATATGCTTCTACTCTTTTTGTCTTTTCGGGTCATAAACAACTCCGTCTCCAACAACGAGTGATGTACTTCTACTCATTGCAATTTGGCAATCATGCATTGGTTCTATGGATCACAGATTAATTTTGTTGTATAATGGAATGAGAAATAAAAAGAACGAAGAATTTATATTATTTTCTAATATTTTTATTGTGTAAAACCTTTTAAATTTATACATGTTTGTTATTATCAAATAAAATAAAAATAATAAAATTTAAATTTGTTATCACTTTATTAATAAAATTCTAACAACATATCAAAAAATTAATTTAAACTAAAAATTTAACTATTAAATAAAATTTTAAAATATAATTTATATTATTTTTTAACATTAATATGGCTTGTAGGACTTAGTTTCAACTGTAGTGTGACTGATTTGGTTGCCTAAATTCATTTAGATAGTTTCTGCGTTCGACAGCAAACAGATGCCGCCATTGTCTTACATTAGCTGGCAAGCATGGTGACGGGAAAGGTCCACAGGGGAGCAGGTTCTTCAAGAACAACCAAGCTTCTTGCTAAGTGAATCCAAGAAAAGTAGAAGGGACAACAGCACCTTAAATTGTAGATTTTATTTTGCTGGAAACACACAGATCATGGGGAAAACTGCATATATTCCTTGGCCCCAATTGCAGACCAGAACTCATTGCTTCTGAAGTGAAAAAATTGTGCTCCTTTTATCTCTTCCCACGTGATATCAAGTGTTAGTCTATCACAGAAATCTGATGGCTTGGTGGCGATTGATTAATTCCACCAATGAGTTTGTAAAACCCGCATAACAATAAATTCTCACTGCTATGCAAGGAACGAGGAAAACAGGCGGAAAAGCACTCCCAGAGGAGATAGCAGTAAAGTTTATTCATTATCCACCATAATTTTTCATGAGAGTTCAAGTTGTTGGGAAAAAAAAAAAAAGAAGTGAGAAGGGAACCAGAAAATGGAACAAACAAGATACTAGATATGCACAAACATTACAACGCAAACCCGAGCAAGCCAAACTTGTGCTTAAAGTTCAGTGTTCTGGATTCAAAATGGCATATTGGACAGTGTAGAAGTGCATTCTCAGTGAGATTGTTTTGGTTCTAATAAACTCTCAAGTAATAGTTCTGCTCTCACCTTCAGAATTAATAGAGGCTCGGTGCAGGCGGAGTTCCACTTCTCATCATTGCACAGAATTCTTCGTAGTTGATCCTCCCATCCTGTTCATTCCCATGATATTATTATTAACCAATACTGTTACTATAATATAAGCTACAAAAGTTCGAATTATGTCGACCACTTACATTATCTGCATCCACCTCAGCAATTATTTCCTTAATGCTGGATTCATCTCCCATTCCGTACTCCTTCATTGCCAACTCTAATTCATCCCTTGTTATATACCTGTCATGAAATTTATAACAATGAACTTTTCTTGATTCATCTACAACACTGCCTTAAATAAGGCTGCAAAAGCATAGGTTCCTGGCACTGGCAGAATCTAATTTGCCCCGTGTAATCATAGAATAGATAAGCCTTAATAGAGTTCCTTTGACATGTATAAAAAATTATCAGTAATCACTTTTAATTACAAGCTACAAGGGAGAAAGCACGAATGACACTCATTTTCGCATTCTACTAGTTGAAACTGATCTAACACCAGAAACATATAAAATCAATGATTCCCAAACAAGAAATGTGGCTATTTTGAACAAGGGGAATGAGAACTCACCCACTGCTGTCCTTATCAAAGTACTGAAATGCTTTGTACAGGTGCTCATCTCTTTCCAACTTATATCTATGCATAGTGGCAGAGATAAACTCAATGTAGTCAATACTTCCATTTCCATCCACATCAGCCTGAATGCATTCAGGCTATATGAGAAAGAGGTACCAGACATAATCAGAAAATTCAGTGGTGTTAGGTCCCTCTATTACTTACAGCTTCCATGAGGTTCTCGACTTCAGCTTCAGAGAGCTTTGACCCAAGTCGAGCCAGACCTGTCTTCAGCTCTTCATAGGTGATGGTTCCACTCTTGTCGGTGTCCATGTTTGTGAACATTGCTTTAAGACCTTTAATTTCTTCTTCAGAAAGATTTTCAGCAATGACCTATGGGATTTCCAAAGTATAAAATGTTATGAACAGAAGGCCAAAAACAATCCAATATTCCCATGTAGACTCTTATCACTCAAAACTTGGAAAATATATCTTAAAATTTCTGCTGCCGTTAAGAAACAAAAAACACCTTGCACTTTTTTCAACTTTGGAAACAATTGCAGGATTGTAGTCCGTTAAATGTGTCCAATCTTGGGAAATGGTTGTCATGCATTTTTACATCGGAAATACAATAAGAACATTTTAAAGTCAAGAGAAAGAAAAAGGGCTAGAAAACTTTCATTTAACCATTTCTGTTAGCACCTATAGTTTATATGTTATCCAATCCCATTGAAATATGCAAATAAATATACTATGAGGGAGAAAGTATGTACTGTGCCTAGGGTCTCCAACTCTGAAACTCTCTCTAAACAGAAAATCAGATGCAAAGGCCCAAGGCATTGGGTGACACCTGTTGTGTCAATAGGTGTTTAATAACTACATAAGCAGAAGATATGAACATATACACATGCCAAGCGCTGCTAAACGAAATGCCAAAAGCTACAATAACTCTTCTTGATATACTTAAATGGCTTTTTCAAAAGTAACTTCTACATACAATCAACAAAGTTCATTCAACCATAGCACTTGTAGACACATAAGCAAATACTTTATAGAGGACAACCAAGAATCACAACACGGATCTTCAGAAAGAATCATAAGAACAATAAGGGCATTTCAGATAAATTATAAATTTACCTTCAAAGCAAGCTTCATCAGCTTATTCATTGCCCTGAATTGTTTCATTCTAGAGAGAACAGCACTGTCTATCGGTCTGTCAGCACCTCCATCCTTAATCCATGGATGCTCTAACCACACATATTAATTGATGCAAGGCACAAAAGCATGCAAGTGCAGCGCAAAAGTCAGATGTGATACCAGAAACTAACCAAAAAATAAAGCGTCTTACCAAGAACTTGTGCAGAAGTGATTCGCTTGTTAGGATCCTGAGTCAACATCCTCCTGACCAGGTCTTTTGCAGTGTTCGTTATCGAAGGCCATGGTTGATTTTCAAAGTCAATGTCTCCTTGTAGAATGGCATCAAATATTCCCCTTTCATTTTCTACAACACAAATTTAGTAAATTAAATTAATCCACAGTGGAAATCTAGAGCAATTTACAAGAGAGACTTTTTAAACAAATAACATTTGGCCAAAACTTGTTTTTACCAGCCCAAAAAGGAGGTACACCACTGAGTAGAATATACAAGATAACTCCCGCACTCCAAATGTCTATTTCCTTTCCATAACTGCGCCGCAATACCTCAGGAGCAACATAATATGCACTACCAACTATATCACGGTAAACTTTCCCTGCAATATGTTTTGGAAAAGCTCAGTCAACATAATAATTCGTGGCCAATTTAATGTTTGTAAGAACAAATTGATACAATCCTAAAACATGAATGGAGTTCCAAAAGACTAGCAAAGGTAGAAATTTGAAGATAACTGAGACAGAAAGATCATACAAACAAGTAAAATGAATGGAAGAACTGGTGTAATTTGTTGTCAATTGCTAGTGCCACAACAGCTTATCACATTTCTTAATATTTGTCCACCCTGCTCTATTTATGCACCTTATCTTCTCAACTTAGATGAGTCATACAAGGTTAAATGAAGAAATGGAAAAAGATCACTAGGCATTTATTGATTGCCCAAGTCCACCAAAACCTCGTTCTGAGAATACCTGATCCCACTACAACCTCAAAATGCTCTCTTAATGAACCTCTTGAGAAATGTAGTGTATCTAACTTCTTTTAATGCTACTGAAGCTAGCCTCACTAGGATTACTCATGTCATAGACACAAGCAGAACCCCTTCATAATTATCAACATGCAAAATAAGGTTGAATCTACTATTCTCAAATAGAAATCAGCAGGGGATAGCTTTACCAGAAATAAACTGACTTGTAAACCTAACTGCTAGCCAGATAAAAAAGAAAGAGGAGGAAAACAAGTGTTTTCCACTCTATACTTTTTAAATATCAGCTGAAAAAAGTAAAATGAACAGAAGACCAAATATAACTTCTCGTCAACAGCTGGCAGGAAACAGCCCGTCACATTTCCAGAAATCTATCCATCCTTCTCTATTTACATACGTTACATTTTCCTCAACGTGGCTTAATCTGTGGAGTTCAAAAAATAGTAAAAGACAAGGGTCATTTGCTAGTTTGTCTAATCTCACCACTGAGCTCAAAACGTCTTCTAATAAACAAAAGGTGCCGTTACAGTATCTGAAAAAATTTCTTGAAAGACATTGTTTAGAGCACCTTTTATGGCTAATCAAGCTAGCCTCTCTAGGCTTTTACCCATAATAATACTCAGAGGCAGAACCGCATCAAAATTAATAACATACAGAATGTAGGTCAGGTCTGCTATTCGCAAATAGAAATTCAGTCGGAGGCTGGCTCCACCAAAAATAAATTGACTTGCATACCAAACCCATGAGCTAGATCAACTGCAAAGACAGAAAAACAAGAGTATTCTTTCTTACAAGAAAAACAAGAAAAGGTACACAATCCAGCAAATAGTATATATCAACTGACCCAATTCTCTGTTTTGTAGTTGCTCATTCTAATAGAAAATATCCAATTCTATCACTTAACACCAAATTCAACTCCTCTTTTCTACTTCTCGAACAAATTCGAAACCAGAATTTGAACAACTCCAACAATGTTATGCAGAAAAATTCTGAAATTCACAAAACTAAAAGCACAAACCTTATACAACACATCAGGTTTTAACACAATTCTCAAACAACTCAGCGTAACGCAACATCACGTATATTACATGACCATTAACTGAACTAAAATGAAAAGCATAAATGATTTAAGAAATTAACCTTCCTCAATAAACACAGACAGTCCAAAATCAGTTGCCTTCAGAGAAGCACCCTCATCTTTACTAGACAGCAAGAAATTCTCAGGTTTGAGATCTCTATGCATAACACCCATAAAATGACAAGCATGAACCACATTCACTATCTCCCTGAAAATCTTAGCAGCATCTCTCTCTGAATAATGCCCTTTTGCAATAATCCTATCAAAAAGCTCCCCGCCTGCACAAAGCTCCATAACAAGATGCACAGATTGCCTATCCTCATAAACCCCTCTAAATTCCACAGTATTTGGCTGCCCTGACAAGTGTTGCATGATATTAACCTCTCTTTTAATATCATCTCTATCATTCTTATTCACCAACTTCCTCCGCAAAATTGACTTGCAAGCATAACTATGACCAGTAGCATTCTCTGTGCACAAATAAGTAATACCAAACTGACCTCTACCCAACTCTTTACCAAGTGTATAGAGTTGCTTGATGTCTTCAAAAGGTTTTCCTAGCATAGTATCAACCTTTGGAACTGGCCCTGTTGGGGTTTGTTGCTGTGTCTGTTGAGGTCTTCGAGGTGGGATTTGTGTCTGAATTTGAGGGGCTACGGCCTTTTGTTGGCTTTGATGATATTGAGGTTGTTGTTGCCTAGAATAACCAGTTGTTGATGGTCTATAAGTACAACCATTAACATCTGGTCTTGGAGCTTTTTCTTTGCTACTAAAACAACCCATCTCAAGATTTGAAACTTTTTCCAAGAAATGGTGTTAAAGATTGACACTTTGGATAAAAAAGTAGTCAAGATTTAAACTTCGTGAGAATTTGAGCAAAACCCAGATCAAGTTTTTGGGTTTTGAAGGCTGAATCTTCAGAGAGACTCAACGTATATTAACGTGTTTTCTTGTAAGTTCTCTTCAAGGCTACTATAAATGAGAGTCTTTCAATAATTTTGTGTTTATATCATATCAGGTTAGATAGAAAGGCTGGACCCCTAAAGAAAGAGGAATTTAGGGAGGTCTATCGGTATAATTAATATTATTATTTAATTTAATTTTAAATATTTTAGATTTTACACTTTATTCAAGTGATTGTATTTTGGAGCATTAAACATGAGATATTTTCATTTTAAAAAATAAGATGTTTTTAGTTTAGTGTTTTATTTTTTTGGCTGGTGAGAAAAAAAATTAACGGCTTAGAGTTTTCTCTATATAGTTATTTTTAAATTATAAAATTATGTGTAATAACAAAAAAAGTTTTACGAAGATTTCTACTAACACAATTAAGATTTAATATATTAAATTTATAAATTACTTTTATGGTAAGTAAATCATTTTTGTAATATAATAGAAGTAATAAGGTTCATGTATGCAAAATTTATGTTTTTGTAGGATTTTTCTTTTGTTTAGAAATAATGTAGGTGTAAATCATTTTTTTTCTTTTGGTGAGAAAAAAATTAATTTTTTTTTTATGATTTTGAAATAATAATATAAAAAATAAAAATAAATCTAAAAAAACATATATTTTTAGTTAAAAACTATTTGTAAAAATAATCATTTATCACATGAACAATCACAAAAGCTAGCAAGTCTCATCCCAAATTCCAAAGGGAAAGGTTGATTTACTTGGAAGATTAGGAGATCAATCACTTCACGTCAGGCAAAAAGATTACAAAGGGTAAAGTGAAAGAATAAAGAAGAAGAAAAAATGAATATAAATCCATATATCTAATTATTTAACTAATAAAAAAAGAGCAAATGATTGAATCAAATCTGTCGTGCAAATCAGAAATCAGGAAGGATAAGATGGGTCGTTATTTCATTTCTTAATCAAATGAAAGTATCTCTTAACAAATTGATTAATTTGTCATAAACATGCATAGATCTTGGATTGTTTCTTAATACTGCCATAAAAATTCCTTCATAAATGAAAGTTAATGTTCAAGCTTTAAATAGTAGACACTATTTTTAAATTGGAAAGAAAATGTACAATTTTAACAAATGAAAATGTATATAATAAACTTAATTGTCTAAATATTGGTTCAAGATTTGAACGCTGGAGATCATAGTGATATGCCTCCCTTGAATCTTGATGTTTAAATCCCCACTCATCTGAAATATTATAATAAAGATTCAAGTTATAAGAGTTAAGCTATCACTTTTGAACTCTTGAACCAATATTAAATTGTTTTGTTTTTTTAGTGGTTAAGATAGGTTGTGTTTACTTTACAGTGTCCATCTTTAGTTGTCTTATTTATATATTATATATTAAAAAAAAAAACTATGAAAAGTTAGGAAAACTTGTTAACTAAATAAAAAGCAAGAGCCTTGTTTGGCTTATCTTAAAAATAATAAAAGGAATAAACGTAAAATATTAGGTGAACCAATCAAGACTCATGTGTTTTTAGAGAATTTGAAAAACATATAATTACTTGTTTTCAGTTTTTTTCAAAGGATTGAAGAGTTAGAAAGCAAACGTATATATAAAAAAAATATACATTAAATATTAAAAAAACAAAGTAGCATAAGACAGGCAAGTTCATCCCGAGATTAACGTTTGAGTGTGATTTTCTTATAAAACTCAAATTAATTGCTATCCAAGTAGAGTTGCGTGTGGAGAATATATATAACAAAAGATGAAATCCCAATCATCGACATCGCAGTATTCTAGCCTACCTAGTATGCTTTCCTGTCCGTCATTGTCCATCTCTCTCACCAAACACCACAAGTCAGTGGCTAGCAAGGAAACTACCGCTTGTCTTATATTTGCTAACATGATTGAGAAATTCATGGCCTAATCCCCTCCACTTCTTTCTCTCTTTTTCTTTATTTTTTTTTTTGTTAGAATTGAAGAAATAGAAGAGATATATATATATATATAAAATATATATTTGGTTAAAAAGATAAAACAAAAGCATAAAATAAATTTGTATATGGAATAATTTTAAAATAAAAAAGCATGAAAATATATCTCATGTGTTTCTATTATCTCATCTAGAGGATGTAACTAAAGACAGTCTGAAAAGGCAAGAAGGAAACATGCAGCCAGTTTGTTGCTTCTTTTGCACAGTAACTGATGGAGAGGATTCCAGTCCAAAAGATAAGAATATGCATTTTATAATCCTAATCCCATCATTACAAGGAAGACTCAAGGTTAGTTATTTTTATGTGCTTCCTCACAACGTGTGGACCATAATTGCATTTCGTCCACTCATTTTTGTGCCCTTATGGGACTTGTGATTATTCTTTTTTGTTCTCAACTGGATGTCGACAACCGATTATTTTGATTTTTTCTTAAAAATATGATCACACAAGAGGCATGCTCATTTAGATTAATCTGCTGAACTAATCATTTAAATGATAAAATCATGATAATTAAAAAAAAAATACAAAATTTATTTTAAAAAATTCAATATCAAATCATGAAATTAAAATATAAAAAATTAACATGTATGAACTTTTTAAATTTATTATCTAAATCATTAGATCAGGAGTACCACATTTGAAAAAACCATGACTTTTAATTTTCTATTAATAAAATATTAAAATATGAAATTAAAAAAAAATTATATAAAAAGATTTAAAATGAAAAAAATAATTAAAAAAATAAAAATCAAAGTAGAAATAAAAATAACTTGAAAAGTGAAATTGAAAATAAATCAAGGGATTTTGAAATCTAAATGAATAATGTTTTTTGAAGCTATTTTAACTTTTGTTAATTTGCTGTAAATATTAATACAGGAACACATAATATTCCTTGCAATGTTATCATATGTTAGAGCTCATTTCCAAGCATCGATATAGTCAAAGTAATTGTAAGTTTTGAGAAAAATGTTAGTAGTTAGCAATAAATTTATAGGTGTGGATATTATGGCATCATTCATCAAGAGTAATGATTCCTTTAACCATGAACTTAAACTTAGAAGAAGCCCAATCTTCTTCATTTCTAGGAACTTGGTGGAGAAATATTGATCCTGCCTCTAATATTATCTCTCAGTAATAGATAGCTCTCTTTTCATCGTGCAATGAGATAAAGTGCTATGATAAAAGCAATATAGTCACCTCTTGTAGAGTTGAAGAATGAACCAAAGCTCTTTCAATCTCACAAATGTTAAAAATATTTTGTGGAGTGAAGTATATATTTTTCTTATCACTGGTAGGAGGAAGGGATAGATCATAAGTTTTTTTGGACAATTTAAAGTATTTTTCTTATTAGAAAAGACTGTAGGTGTTTCTCCAATATAGTTCTTTGCCTTTAGTTTGCAATCCCTGCAATAATTGTCTGGTTTGAAAACTAAGAAGACATTTATTTTCTCATTTGATATAACCTATAGCATAATCAACTACAGATAGAATTCCTTGCCATCTAGCAAATATTTGTTTAGAGACAATATTATTTACATCCTTTATTAGAATTTCTTTTGCATATTTGCAATCAATTCTCAAAAAGAATTTTTATAATTACCGATGAAATTTTTTGTTTGTATTTATATTATTATTTTGTTGGCAATTAATTTACCGAAGGAATAAAAAAAATGCTCTATCGGTGAATTTTTTGTTGATAATTTTTTATCCATCATTAAGTTTCTTGATAATAAAAAATATTATTACCGATAAATTTACTGATGAAAAAAAAACACAAAAAAATTATCAGCTTCATTTTGTTAGTATTTTCTTTGAAAAAATACTTTATATAATTCCGTTAGAGATTGTTTAAAAATATATTTTTTAAATCTATTTTAAAAAACCATAAAATAATTAAATTATTATAAATCAACACTATAATACTCAGAACTGAGTTGCTTGAAAAAAAAAAAAGAAAAACAATTTAAAAAAATTTGCAACAAATAAATAACATAAAAAAATAAATTCAACTTAAAAAAATTCATATGAAAAAAACAAAGTTGTGATTGCTAAAAATTTAAAAATATTATAAATAAATCAACTAAAAATTGATCTTATATGAAAAAAATATTCTACAATAACATTAATACAATTACTAAGAATAGAAAATTTTAAAAATAAAATGAAAAAAATAAGATGAAAAAATATTACCTTAATATAGCTACGAGTGAAGCTAAGAAGAGAAAAAAAAGAAAGGAGAAGAATGCATACTTGAACATGAAGGAGAAGAGAAGAGAAGAGAAAGAAAGGGATATTGATGTTTTTTATATAAAAGGAAGAAGAAGAAGAAGAAAGGAGGCTCGTTTGTTATGAAATGAGAGATTCTAAGTTTTTTATTAGAATGTTTTATCGATGGTTTTACTGATAGATAATTAAATATTAATATTTTTAATCATTTTGTTGGTAATTTTGTTTGTAATATTTAATTTAAATTTTGAATTCAATAATTTTTTTCCAAAAACCATCAAATAGCACCAACAACTTTTTAATTCATTAGTGATTTTATCTATGAAAAAAATAATTAACAATGCAATTAGAAAATAAAAAATTTTAGAGCTATTTCTAAAATACTAATAGAATTTTTTATTGATGATTTTTGTAGCACGTGTGTGACGTTGCAATGATCTTCCACTGTCGTATATCTGGAAATCAGGAAATGGAAATGAAAAAGACAAGGAATTCTTATCTTTACTTAGTGGAATGATGAAATGAGAGTCGTCATCTAGTATTTTGATCACTAGGAACCCTAATTGGTCTAAAAAATTTGGTATGAGGAGTGGTTGTATAAGGAAAGGTATTAGCACCCTAAATATGTATTACCTAAGGTAACCTGCATTGTTTAATTGTCTAATAAAAGATAAGGTATGGTTGTGTTTTCTAGTTATTGGTTCGTTTAAAGTTTAAGAAAAGTTCTTCTCGATAAGGAGATATTTATTTTATCGTGTAAAAACTTAACCATTCTAATATCTATAAAAAAACCTCTTTAGTATCGAGATATATTTTACGTATAAATTTATAATCCTAGATATTAAAAAAATTTAGGTATTTTTGAAATATTGGACAAGTTCTCATGATTTTAATAAACTGATTATTAAAAATCAAAGTGCATGCTAAAACATATATTTTTTTAAAAAAATTATTGTATGAAAATACCATATGATTTTTGTTTTTCTATCTTTGACAGACTTGGTCATATACATGAAAATAAGATATATTTTTTTATTTTATAATTTTTTTTGCTATGTTTCGAAGAAAACTAAGTATTTTAATATTGGATTTATATCTTTATAATATAAAAATACAAATCAATATTAAGCAAAGTTGAAAAAAAAATAAGTTGGAAAATCACACATTTTAAAAGGATTTGTTTTGAAATTTGTTTTTGACTGAACCATACCTGGCCCAACCATTTTGGTTAGGGGCGGCGCAGTCTAGCCCAATAAATAATGGAGAGTGGATTAATTTACTTTCTACTATTCACTTTACAGAATAATTGAGACGGGAAAATGAAACCAAAAAAGAAGTAGAGGGGGAGGTTGACCTACAATAGCTCATAGTGGCGTTGCAAATACAAATTAAGGAGTTGCGTGGCCGATGGTTCTTCTTTCTTTCTCTATGTTTTCTGTATTTCTTGTTCACTCTGCTTCTATTCTACTGTATCTTTGTTTCTTCTTCTATTTCTAATGATGATGGTGTTGTTGTTAATGGTGGTTGAGATGGCAGTGTTGCGGACTATAGACGATGACATTGCAATGGTTCTTCTGGTGAATGAGGTGTTTGTGCATAAGGAGCTGCTTTTTCCAGCTAGTGATTCTTTATATCTTCTCTATGCACATTCCTCTACCATTTTTTCTCTTCTCCCGTGTCTCTATTTCTCTCATTTCCTTTGTTCTTTCTCTTTTTAGTCCTCTCAAAATGTTATTGCGTCTCTGTTTTCAAAACAATCTTCTCTCTCTGATCCTCTCAAAATGTTATTACGTCTCTGTTTTCAAAACAATCTTCCCTCTCTCTTCGTCCATCCTCCTTTCCAAAACTCCCCCTTCTATTCAATCATTTTTGTTTGGTATTTATAAGCATGAGGAGAGGGAGCCACCCTACGTTGTTTAGTCATGAGGACAACGTAAGGTGGCTGAGGCGGTTTCTATGCAGCCACTTGCAAGGCATGGCTCCCTTGCCCCTTCAATAATAGTGGTAGGGCGTGGGGCATGGGTTGTGTCAGTTTCTTACAGTTGGTGAAGGAGAGAGAGTGGAGAGAAAAGCAAGAAATGTTTTTTGAAAAATAGCTTTTCCTTCCCCTATTGCACATCCAGGGAAAGAGGAATAATGCGATTCAAAATGACACTGTTTTATGATTTTGTCTTCTTTTTTTTTTTGTAAAAAAATTAAGGAATAACCTAAAAATGAGTTATGAAAATTTTATTTGTAATTGACATGATAAACAATGTTAACAGTTTACTAATGATTTTACTAATAGAATTAAGTTTTTATGTAATTCAACTGGTATAAATGATATGTCATCATATTTTTTAGCTTTGTTTTATTTTTTTTCCACTATAATTCCTACAATATATACCAAAGAAATATTTTCATCTGTAAAATTTAATATAATTTACCAATAAAAATATTTTATTAATATTATTATTTGTATTTATTATTTTTCTAGTAGTGGAATGAATACCAAACATTTATAGTTCAAAAGAAGTTTTGGCAAACCTTGTTTTTTGAAGTAGCTTGGAGAATTTGGCTTACACTTAATCAAGTTGTTTTTAACGCCAAAACAATGGATTGAGATGAAGTCTTTGATTTGATTTTTCATTGTTTGTCTTGTTGGATAAAGGTTAGCAAGCCTAATTTTTCATATACAGAAATTAATCTCATTTATAATACTGAAGGCATTTATCTCAAGACAAACATAGATAGAAAGCGCGCAAAGAATGAAGTTTAGATTTTTTATGTTACAAATATACTATAATTAAACTTGTTTCCCTTCCTTCTTTTTTTAGTTTTCTTTAAATTCATTGTATTTCTCATAATATAAACGACTATTTTATTAATAAATCAATCAATTATTATATATAAAAAATCTATTTACATGTGAAGAGGTCAAATACTATTTGAGATTATGAATGATTATGGTTTGTAAGTTTTATGTTGGAAAAGAAGGATAGGATGTATTGGCTATTTTATAGAACAAATATAAGAACAAAGCTAAAAACAAAACAAAAAATGAAATAAATGATATTTTATCTTTTTATATTTTTTTTATGTTTCTAATTACAATTTTATTTACAGATTTCAAATTGTAGATAATCAATGAATTAAATTATTCAAAGGAAATCATAATCTAATAAGTAATTTAATATTCTAATTAAACAAGATTCTAATATACTAGTCTATTTTATATTCTTTTTCATCAATAATTTCTATATTAACTACAATGCCTTCTTTAACTAATATTATAATTCTTATAATTTCTAAATTTTATTAATTTAAATTCTAATTGACATTATATTTTAATATTTTATCTGTTGGGTGTACTTCCAAAAAGAATTAACAGTTCCTTTATTACTTTGATTTCTAAAGTGGTAGGTTCTTGCGATCTGAAAGACTTTAGACCGATAACTCTTAATGTATCTCTTTATAAGGTTACTTTCAAGGTCCTCGCTGCAGGGCTGAAAGATGTCATGCATGAATTTGTTCGGCAAAACCAAAATGCATTCATCAAAGGTAGGAAAATCATGGATAATGTGTTAATTGCTAATGAACTTATTTGTCACCTTACGAGAAAGAAGCAAAAAGGACCAGCAGGGTTGTGGCTGTTGGGGCAGCTTTTCTTTTTTCGAATTCAAGTTCGAGTTATAATAGGAGTGGCGTTAAAGAGTTGTTTTTTTTTTATATTTTTATTGGGTTTTTTTTTGTGTGGTATGCTTGTCATTTTCATAATATTTTATCTGTTACCTGCTTATCAGGTTTGTAGAATATTCAATGAATTATAAAATTAATTATGATGCACCATGTTAATTAAAAAAAAAAAGTAAAAAGAATATCTTTTGAAGTAGATTTTCACAGGGCTTTTGACTCTGTTATATTGTTCTATTTGGATGAGATATTGGCATGTACGTTCTACTACTGCTAGAGTTGCAATTCTTGTGATGTCATTTTAATTTTTTTTGTAATAAAAAGTACAGAATTCAGATCAACTAACCGACCATTTAATTGACTCGTTCATCCTACAGCATAATCTTTGTACTGGGTGAAAGGCTTAAGTACTATAACTATGCAAAAGCAGTAATAAGATTAGAATCACTCGAAGTCCCTCCTGTAAAGCTCCCTCACCCGCGCTCCGACAAAGATTCAATCAGAAGTAGTTATATAGATGCTACGGCTTAATTTTTTATAAAAACATATATTAAAATATTAAATTTTTTTATAAAATGATAATTAAAAACTTTAGATTTAGTTATTTGACTTAAAAATAATATTTATAATATTAATAAAAAAACCAATAAAAAAAACTAATAAAAAAAATCTAAATTAATTAGGTTATCTTTTCAAACTAGTTTAATCCGTTAAATTTAGAATTCACATAATAAAAATATGATAATTAAATAAAAAAAATTACATTAATAAATTAAACTAAATTAAAAAAATTAATTTAAAAAAAAGCAAAAATTCAAAGTAATCTGTCAAACTCGAGATCCATATCATAAAAATATAATAACTAAATAAAATATTAATATTAAAAAAACCTATAACGACATAAAAAAATAGAAAATAGAAAAAAAAACAAAAAAATAAATAGCTATACGCTATTATTATTTTATTATTATAATTATAATATATAAGTTCAACAAAAATAAAAACATTGGAACATACCTTTTAGAGTATTGTTAATATTAGTATGTTTAAAAATATAATTATTTTTTTATTTTTAATATCAGCATATCAAAATATTCTAAAAATATTAATTTAAAATAAAAAAATTTAAAATAATATGCTGATATTAGAAATATTTTTTAAAAAATAAAAAAATAAAAACAGGATATAAATGCATTAATTGCTTTGTTCGATGGTGTCATAATAATACTATAAATGCTTTGGCTGCTTTGTTGGATGTTGTCATATCTCTTCATTGACAGGATGTTATCAGCCAATTACTACAGTTATCAAAAGACTGCCAGGAGTGATAAATAGGGAGCGGGAAGTAATGAATTAGTGGTTGGATCATATAATTTATATTTACATTTATATTCAAGATTTACTCATGTCCACTTCGGTTTAATAAGATGTTCCACAGACAGTTAAAGAGTGACAGCGAGTGGGTGGCAAGCTCAGTCCAATTTCAGAGAAGAAACAAACAGAAAATGATAGATTTCATTGTAATTTATATTTACATTTATATTCACATGTCCACTTCGGTTTGATATGATGCTCCACAGACAATTAAAGAGTGACAGTGAGTGGGTGGCTAGCTCAGACCTCATTCAAAGAAGAAAGAAACAGAAAATGATAGATTTCAAGGAAAAGTTACTGAAAATAAAGAAATAGATGAGTAGGAAACGATGATGATGACGGTGGATGGACTCAAATCTTTTCCATTTTATTTTATCTCGTTTGCCTTGCATGTCATTGATGTTATAGTATTAAATTAATGACCAATTTTATAAGATTAAATTTTAATTTATTTTAAAAAATCCAAATAAAATATAAAGGACGGATGTACATACAAAGGCGTGCAAAATTAAAATTTAATCTCTAAAATTTAATTTTTATCATAATTCATCCATGTATTTTTATTGGGATCCTCTCAATAAGAGAGGTCCCATTGAGATATCTTTTTACTTTCATTTCATCATAAAAATTTATCAATACTCATGAAATCTTTTCAATTAGTGTTTTATTCTTTTATTTTTGATATATTGTGTTTTAATATAAAAATAAATTTATTTAGATTCTTAAAATATTTCTTAAATGTTTCACGATAAAAATAATAATTTATAAATAGGTCTTTAAAATCACTAAACTCGAGTCTTGAGTTTCTAACCACCTTCAATGCCAAGTTCTTTACTATTTAACAATAGTAAATAGTAATTAAATTTTTGCTTTGATGAAGGCTACTAACACTGGGCCTTCACTTCCGAGCAAGTTGCTGAAGGTTGATTGGATCATGCGGTTGCCAAAAACTAAAGGTTGATTGGAATAGAATTAAGATGAGATCAGCTATGAGAAAGGCTAGGGCCCAAGCTCCTAGCATTTTTTAACCGGCCATTTTAAAGGTCATTATAAATAAAATAATTAAGATTATGTTTAAAATATTATTTAATTAGATATCGTTCAATTTTTTATTTGTTTTCAAATAAGATTATGATGTCAGCCACTTTTTTGTTCCGTAAAAAATTGACTGAATCGTAGTATTATGTATCTATAAATATAGTTATATTATTGACATGCATATTGTTGTAAAATTGAAGCACAAATTAAAGGTCCAGAAAACCAAGTGAGAGTAGGCAATGTGGAAGCTTGAGGTAGCAGAGGGCCATGATCCATGGCTGCTTATCACCAATGGTTTTGTTGGCAGACAAGTTTGGGAATTCGATCCTGATCTTGGAACCCCGGAGGAACATGCGGAAGTGGAAAAGGCTCGAGAGAAATTCTCTCAGAACCGATTTCAAGTTAAAGCAAGCAGTGATGTTCTCAAGAATTTGCAGGTTTAACTTGTAGTATTAATAAAAGATGCATCCATTACACTTTAAGCAAAACTGAACCTGTTAGTTTCGGGGGTTTGCTCCATGCTTAATATCTAGAGTTTCCATTTCATGTCATATTATATTGAAAAGTAATATCTTTCTTCTTTAATTCAAGCAATAACTGTTTCAAGCTAGTTGAGCCTGTAGTTCAATATATAGTTAGTCTAGTTTTACCCAACTAAGATCATATCACACATTACCACTAGATTGAGTACTTAATTTTCCCTTCTCTTTTTTTTTTTTTCTCATGAAGTTGTCCAAAGGGTCTTAGGCTAAATATTTCATCTTATCATTTATTCTGTTTTCTTTGAGTTCGAAAATGCAGCTTATCAAAGAAAATGGGATTGATCTGAGTCTACCATCAGTGAGATTGGGAGACAGAGAAGAAATAACTTGTGAAAAAGCAGAAATTGCGTTGAGGAAAGCTGTTCGGTTCACTTCAGCATTACAAGCAAGGGATGGGCACTGGCCTTCTGAATTCTCAGCCCTCCTGTTTGAACAGCCTTTTTTGGTAAGTCCTGATTTAAGAACACTCATGTTAGGTAGCAATTGAAGCCCAAAAAAGATCTGCTCTGTAAACAAGATAAATAGAGAAATTCATTATAAGAAATTAGAAAAATGGATTTTTAAAAATACATTTTATTAATTGATATTTTTTTAGTGTTCTTAATGATTTAATTTTAATATACTGCTATAAAAAATAAATAACTTGCATCACAGTAACAATCTCACAATACGACATCCCCAAGGATTCCGTAGTTTCATTTTGATCTAGCAGATATTGGTAAAAGTTGTTCTTGTTTATCTTTCATCGAAGTCTTTGTTTTTTTTTTTTAATTTACGTGGGATGTCCGGGCCAGCTTGCGCGTACCACGACTAATCCCCACGGTCCACTGAATACCCTGCAAACCCAGTATACATGTAAGGCACCACGGGGATGACAAACGTGCACACCAGGACTCGAAACCAGGTGTAGTGAAAGGAGACAAACCCTTTCTATGAAAGTCTTTTTACTAAGCTTGGAAGTGGCTGCACTTGTCCTCCTTAATGTATTCTACACTTAATAATTAATTTAAACATATCAAGTTGAGCAATCCCTGGATATATTATCAAAATCTATTTTGAATATCAAGTAAGCATTAGCCCCCAATTTATACTATAAAAGATTGTGATCTAATGAGGGATTGTTATAATTCATTAAGTGATGGCTAAGTGTTAAAAGATATGTTTGAAATGCAGGTTATTGCTCTGTACATTACAGGAACCCTAAACACAATCCTCTCATCTGAACATAAAAGGGAAATGGTTCGATACATCTATAATCATCAAGTAAGTAAATGATATCAATAGGCGAAAGGCCTGCTTCTCCAAGGTGGAGAGTGTAAGGGACCGTACACTTGAAGTTTTAGGGTTTAAAGCGTAACCACGAAAGATGGTTGAGAGTGGACTGGTTCCTCGATTATACTAATGTTTAGGATTACTTGATTTACAGAATGAAGATGGAGGATGGGGCTTCCATATTGAAAGCCATAGCATGATGCTATGTACAGCACTTAACTATGTGTCCTTGCGTTTGCTTGGAGAAGAACCCGAAGGAGGCAAAGATGGAGCTGTGGCAAAGGCCCGGAAATGGATACTTGATCATGGTGGTGTAACAATGATATCTATCTGGGGAAAATACTTTCTTTCGGTAAATGAGCAAATTGAACTGAAATATTCAACATGAATATACAAAACTAATGAAACCCACAAGTCAAATCTTTTTACTTATTTATTTTCCCATATATAAAACTTATAAGCATTTAAAATCTTGATTTTGTAGTTCATTGGATTATATGAGTGGTCTGGCTGCAATCCAGTGCCTCCAGAATGTTTGCTTCTCCCATCATTTCTTCCTTTCAATCCAGGTAAAGAAGGTTTGAACTGCTATTGAGAGAAATTGTAATGGTAAACTCGACTAGAAAATTCACTAATTTTTTAAAATGAACCCCATGGAAAACAGTTTTAATATTGTTTGGTACAATATGGGACCAAGTTCATGTAATAATCTAGGTAAATTACAATGACCTTCTTGGTACGACAATTACTCTTATTATTCAAAAGTATGAATATTTGACATAAATTCTCTCAAGTTGAATAAAATACTACAAAAATACCTTTCACCATATTTACTCTATATTTTCTCAAATAGTGATTGATTCATGCGGCTCCTCCCTTTTATTAATCAATCACACACACAATGCAGGAAACTTCTGGTGTTACTTTCGCACAGTTTATATTCCATTGGCTTACTTGTATGGTAAGAAATTTGTGGCACCAATCACCGATCTCGTTATATTACTAAGGGAAGAACTCTACATTCAACCATATGGTGAAGTAGATTGGACAAAAGCTCGCATCTTATGTTTGAAGGTAATTTGTCCCTAGTGTTTTCACCCTCCTTATATGATCACTGTCTTCGTTGCAACCATTAACATAACAGTTTGAATTTGTTTTACTGAAACATTGTTAATGGGCACTTTTGACACAAATTTAAAGTGGGAATCTCTTACTTTTAAAATTAAAATTTATAATTGAATGAAAAATTAATCGCTTGGTTAACATTGTAAAATCCAACACTCATTTATTCCATATAGAATGAAAAAAAGATTTTTTTTTTTTTGTTTTATATAATAAAAAGTTGAAGATTAGTAAACGAGCATTAGCAAAATAATAAGGCTTAACTCACGTGCATGTACTTGGCTTGAGTTTAGTCCAGCTTGAGCTTTGATCTTGTTTCTAGGTTTAGGTTTGAAGTTTTTTCCTCTCGTGGACTTTGAACTGTTTCACCCATAAAAAATAATTTGGATTTGTTATAAAATAACTGTTTCACCCATGAAAAATATTTTTTACATGTTTATTTATGTATTTTTAGCCCATTAATAAGAAATCTGAAGAGTTAATTTTCTTTATCTTTTTAAACTGTCTTTAAATAAAAAAAATATCTAATTTTAAAATTAAAAAATATCATATTTTTTTTTTATGATAAGTAATATTTTAAGATCTTCAACAAGTATATATCTTATAATAGTTTTTTTTAATGTAATAATATACATGCTAGGATTTTTTTATACTTAATTGTTATCTTTTTTTGTATATACCTAGCATGTATGATAAGGTGGTTTGATCTCATCATTGATTTAACTTCATCAATTTAAATAAAAAATGCATGCTTTACAATGTAAACTTTTGTAATAACTGGTATAATTTATAACTTTTAGGCAATAATCACATGGTTTATATATATATATATATAACACGAGATATTTATTAATCAATTGTTATAATTTATTAAGTTCATGGCGTAATAGAGACAAGAGTACAAACAAACCTAGATAGATCATAAAACTTATTAACAAAACTAAACTAACAATAATAATCAAGCAAAAATAAACCCTAAATAAAAAAAAAATTATAATCAGTCAAAAGTCATCTTCTCTAAAAACTCTTTGCTTAGTCAAATCTGCAATATAATTATTCTCTATATAAATATGTTCAAAATACACGAAAGGAAACACACATTTAAAATATCATTAAATTTAGTTGTCAATCACTAAGGCCACATAACATTTATTCTTTTAATTAAAATACTAGCATTATAAGAATATTTATGATTCCATATGATATGTTGAACAAGAAAAAAATGAATAAATTTCTCTTTAAAATCTTTAAAAACACCATCAATTCTTGAAGGCCTAATTTTTCATTTGAAGACAAATCACCATTCCAATTCAGTATACATATTGGAGGAGGTAGGCGATAAGAATTACTTCTCAAGTTTATCTTTTTAGGCCATATAAAAACACTTTTTGATAAACAAAGTATTTATGAGTCGGTATAGTAGAAACTCCAATTATTACATTTCATCCAAATAACAACCCGATAAAAAGGAAAATAATATAAATCATTCTAATGTGTTTATTTCTTATTAAAAATCACATTATTACGAGCATTCCAAACAAATCAAATTGTATCAAAGAAGAACAAACATTTCATCTTTTTTTTTTCATAGATCCCTATACCATGTGATTCTATAATGAGAACAATTCATCTAGAGATTGAGGTAACATCAACTATTATGCTAACCAATCTACCACCTAAGATCACAACATTCGAACCATTTTATAGTAAAGTAAAATATGACACACAATTTCAATCTCTTTTTTACCATAAAGATAGTTTAAATCATTACCTTATAATATATCTTTGATACATAAAATGTTTTGTTAGAAATTTATTCAAGATAGAAACCAAAAGATGAAAATCTACCTTCAAGGGAGCATCAAAGTACTATATATCTAATAAAAATAATTCTCTTGTTAAGAGAATTGACTCAAGAAAATAAATTTAACTCTTGAACAAAACAAAACCCTTTGAGTTTGGTCTTCATACTATTTTATAAGCAACATTTTGGTATTTAAAAACCCCTAATAACAATTGTAATAGTCAATCTTTCTTTACCCTTTCTCAATCTCAAAGTCTTCTTCTTTATGATATAAACCATTTCCAACTGAAGTGATTCTAGGATCCCATCTCTGAAATCTTAGCATTTGGATTTTCATGAACTATATAAAGAGTAGAAAATTTAAGCATATAGGCAGAATCTCCTAACCACTTTGACATCAAGGATAAAATGTCTTTCCTAATTTTTATAGCCACTGAAATTACCTTTATTAATCAAGAGAACACTCCTCCACATCATTAATAGTTAACAGACACCACTCTAAATAGCTGACATAGTTCCTAAAAACTTTGGCACCACCCCACTATTATTAAACTGATATTTTATACTCATAAGATTCCTCTAATTGTTGCAACATCATTATTATATTGCCATAACCATTTAAATAACATTGTCTTGTTTTTGCCAATATAGATATGACTTCCAATCCCTCTTTACCTCTCAACCTAATTAGAAAACTCCAAGCTACCTTACTAATTTTTTAAGTATTCATATCTACACTCCATAAAAATCTTCATTGCATGAAGATAATTTTCTTTCCATTTAAAAATAATCTTAATTATGGATATATAACAAAGTGAAAGATAAATGACACAAACTTTATTAAATAGAGTCTTCCACCTATTAAAAAGAATCATATCCTTCCAAGTCCAAAGATAATAATCACATCATTAACTTTACCACAATCAGCACTTTATTTCTACCAACCATTTTACCATCATCATTGTATTTTCATGTTATTTATGAAAAACATGGTTAACATAAAACATTTTACTTTGATTGGATTTTTATAAAATATTTTATGGTGCATATGAGAAATATTTTTTGCATAACAAACAAACCTGTAGTATAATATAAAATTATATGAAATTGTTTTGGATGCAGAAGGATCTATACAAGCCTCATTCTCTCGTGGAAAATGTTTTAACTGGTGTACTCTATTACTTTGCCGAGCCACTTTCTACACATTGGCCTTTCTCAAAGCTAAGAGAGAAAGCTCTAGCAAAAGCAATGAGTCTTATTCAATATGAAGATGAGCACACTGGATATTTGACAAATGGTTCTGTGGGAAAGGTATCATATAATCTACCAAACTATATGTGACTTCATATATATATATATATATATATAAAGAAAATAACCAATGCCTTATTTAAGTTACAATAATTACAAAAGGGATATAGACTATGTTGAAGGTTAATTTCTAGTTTTTTAAACTTTTTAAGATATTTTCTCAATGAAACATTCATTGATTTAAAATGTTCACATTCCCAATAAAATAATGTTTTCACCATTACAACATTTGTAATGCTTGGAAAGTTCTATAAATAGGATATACCTCGTCAATTAGCTGAGAATAATCAGGAGGCTTAACCTATCGGTTAACCAATCTTTTCTATATATATGTGTAAGGTAATATATAATAGTAATGATAGAGATTACAACATAAGAGTGCCTATAATATTTTCTATATAGGTACTTATATAATATATCCCCTCAAGCTAAGGGTAGAGGATCAACCTGAAGCTTGAATCGAAAAACAGTAAATATAGTAGTGGGAAACAGTTTAGTAAAAAAATTTGCAAGTTGATCATGAGAAGAGAGAAAGTGAATATGAATCTCTTTCTTCGCAACCCTATCTCATACAAAATGATAGTCAATCTCAACATGTTTAGTACAAACATCAAAGATAGAATTTGAAAATAAATAAATAGCATTTAGATTCACACCAAATAGTAGGAGTAGAGGCAGAAATCAATATGCAGATCTCTTAATAGATATTGAAGTCAAATAACCTCAACAGTGTCATCGGACAAGGCTTTGTACTTATTTTCAATGGAGGAGCGAGTAACTGTGCATTGCTTGCTTGATTTCCATGAAATCGGTTTTTGATAAAAGAAGATAAGATAACTACCTGTAGACTTATGATTATCAATACTACCTACCCAATTTGCATTTGTAAATTCATATAGAGCAAATGAGAAATTATAAGTGATATGTAAGTCAAAGGTGGTCGTACCCTATAAATAACACAAAATGCATTTAACGGTACCTCTAATGAGAACTTATAAGAGAATGTATAAACTAACAAACTCTGTTAATTACAAAGTAGATATCTAGTTTTACGAAGGTGAGTTATTGAAGAGCACCCATAACCTGATGAAATTGTGAAGAATTAGAAAATAAAGGATATGGTAGTATGGTGACTTTGGAATTAGAGATTGGAGTATTAAAATGGTTTACAAGAAGTCATACCAACTCGAATAAGGATATCAAGAATATACTTATATTGTTGTAACATCAAACCCATAGCAGTGGATTGAACCTCAATGCCTAAAAAATAATAAATGACGTCTAATTCATAAAGCTTAAACTCTAAACTTAGTAACTATATTAAGTAGTGAAGTATAGTAGATTTGCTATCCAAAAGCAAAATATCATTAACATAAACTAGAAGATAAAATAATATCAGCATCAATAGAAAATATAAATAATAAAGTGTCAACCTTAAAAGCATGAAAGCCAATAGAAAGCCATAAGTCACTCAGATGAGTATACCATGTCCGTGGGGCCTGTTTGACACCATATAGAGACTTATGCAACTGGAACACATAAAAAAGAAGAGCAGAATCAATAAAACCTAGAGTTTGTTTCATGTATACCTCTTCGACAAGAACACCATTGAGGAAGGCATTATGGATATCAAGTTGATGAATTTTTCAATTACACGAGACCACAATGGAGAGGACTAATCTGATGGTGTTTGCTTAACAACTAGAATAAAGCCATTTATAATAATCAATGCCTTCTTGTTGAGTAAAGTCTTTAGCAACCAAACATGTATATCGCTCAACACTGTTATCCACACGACGCTTTATCCTGTACATTCACCAGCTACCAACATTATTCATCTAAGGATGAAAAGGAACCAAGAACTAGGTGTTATTAAAGTGCAAGGCCTGAATTTTATCATGCATAGCACTATGCCATTCCTTATACCTGTTAACACCAAATAATGCAATCAATTTAAAGGTAAGATAGTACCTTACCTGAGAGATGGGTACAATATAGGAGGCTACAAATGTTGTGAGAAGTGCAATTTTCAGTAACCATAGGTGAAAAACCATCAGATGTTGATGAGCAACAAACTAAAAGGGAAAAAATTTTAAACTGGAAAGCTGCTGAAGTGGATAAAAGGAGATGTAGGAGAGCCTATCGTAGAATTTGTGCTAGTTGTAGTAACAGACTTGAAAAGATGCCATGCTGAAAAAGGATAACCTGTTTTTGCATAATGATCATCACAAAAACATTTAGATGGTGACATCAAAGTAGGGCTGAGTGACGGTGGTATGGTGGCAGACAAGGTTGAGAAATGAAGGGTCTGTTTATATGGACCTAGAGATGCGGTAGATCTGCTAGAAGAGGTGATTGAAGAGTCATATGGGTGAAAAATTAGGGAGGTAATCAAGGTGGAAAAGTGTATAGGCTGGGTAGAGGTGGTTATGGGTTGTGTTATCTATTCAGATTTAGCAAATAAAAACACACTTTTATGAAAATGAACATGACAAGAGACATATACGTAGAGACATTAAATCAAAACAACGATAACCAAGATGAGAGGTACTATACTTGAAGAGCACACAAGAAGATGAACAAAAATCCAACTTATGAGCATGGTATAGACGCAAAAAAAAAAAAAGGAAAAACAAGACACCTAAATGTACGTAGAAAATCATAATCAGAAGTACGATGAAACAAACATTCAAAAAAAGACTGATTTTGAAGGACAAGTGTAGATATGCGATTGATGAGATATACTTATGATTCAAACTTATTATTCCAAAATCATAATAGGGTACTACATTATTCTAGGAGGGTAAGACCTATTTTAACAATATGAAGATGACGACGCTCAATGCTGTCATTTTGCTCATGTACATGAGGACAAATTAACTTGTGATGAATACCAATAGTTTGAAAGAAACCATTTAACTTGTAATATTCACCACCTTAGTTAGTTTGAACAAATTTAATTTTGCAGAAAAACTAACGCTCAACAAGCAATTGAAAACATTGGAATATAGAAAACACATTAGATTTGGCAATAAAAGGATAATAACATATATATTTTATATGCACATTAATAAAAAAAACAAAGAAATGAAAACCATAAGAAGAAAACATAGGAGCAGGGCCCCAAACTTCACTAAATATTAAATTAAATGGAACAATAGTTTTATGACTTGGAGGTCGCAAAGAAAAACACGAAGACTTACCAAGCAGATAAGCTTGACATTGAACAAGAGAGCGTTTAAAAGTACATATTATTTTATTTTTTAAAACCAACAAATTAAAAATACAGGACGTAGGATGACCCAATCAATGATGTCATAGATTAGTAGTCATAGAGAAACAAAAAGACCAATAAGCTTGAGGAATAGTGTGGTAGAA
Source organism: Populus pruinosa (assembly GCA_026413675.1). Taxonomy (NCBI): domain Eukaryota; kingdom Viridiplantae; phylum Streptophyta; class Magnoliopsida; order Malpighiales; family Salicaceae; genus Populus; species Populus pruinosa. The sequence goes on from CM048595.1 coordinate 1,024,802, forward strand.
GGCTTAGAGAGAACATACAGACCATCATTGCTCTAATTAAAAAGGAGCACTACTTTGATGGTGAGATCATTTATGTAAAACATAAAGGCGTAAAATTCAAAATGAACATTATTATCATGATAAAAATTTTGAACAGATAGCAATGGTTTGGTAATATAAGGATTATGAAGAACGTTAAGCAAACATAATATGGTATGCTCAATATGGGATATGGAAAAACCCTTATCATCACTAATATGCAAGTGATCATTACCAAGATAGGGTGCAGAATCGATCACAGTTGCAAAATTAGGAGTAACATGTTGGTTCGCACAAGTATCCGGGAACTAAGTAGGGACAGAAACGAAGCCAATAACAAGATGAGCGGAGGGCTAATTACCACTGCTGCAAAACTAAGGAAATTATGGGGCAGTGTCATTGAAGGAGAAAGATAGCTGACACTTGATGTTTTGCTTAAAAGACCAGTAAAGAGGCCACTACTTAGAACCATCAGGCCGTTTAGTTTGCTGCCAATTACCTTGCTTCCAGTCTGCAAGAGTAAAGGAATGAAAAATATGAAAATCAGACTTATGATGGTTGTTATACCTGTTATTGTTGAGGCACCAATTGCAGCATGAATGACCTTTGTTATGGCTGAAATCAGACCCGTATTGATGCTAGGTAAGGTAAGCAGAGAGCAATAGAGATGGTGTGGGTAATAGAGATGGATTTACAGTCATGGATGGAAAAGAAGTCTTATGTAAAAAGTTATAAGTAAAAAGATGGTTAGAAGGTCAGTGTATGATAGTGGTTTTGTCTTGGTCATGAGACTAGTTACCAAGTCTTTAAACTCACCATGAAGACTATGAAATATATAGAGGTTGAAGTCTTCAAGAGAAAAAAGTCAGTTAATAGCAACCAATTCATCATATAATGACTTGGCGTGCTATATATATTAAACAATAGAGGCATCGCCTTGCCAAAGATCTTGAAAAGATCCGTGGAGTTGTATGATATGAGAATTTGGTGGAGAAGCGAGCATTTTCTTAAGAGTGCACCAAACATAAGAAGAAATATGGCATTATACCACAAGGTGCAGTACATCCTCGGAGAGAGAAGGAGAATAATGCGTTTAAAATAAATTAATCCTATTGTTTCCAATGAAGAAAAGAGGGGTTGGTTTTTGAAGAAGAACTATCAGAAACATGAGAGGAAAGACATGATATTGAGTAGGCATTGCCTTGTCAAAGATCTTGAAAGAACCCGTGAAGTTGCATGATACGAGAATTTGATGGAAAAGTGAGCATTTTCTTAAGAGTGCGCCAAACATAAGAAGAAGTCTAGCATTCTACCACAAGGTACAATGCATTCTTGGAGAGAGAGGAGAATAACGCATTTAAAATAAGTTGATTTTATTGTTTCCAACGAAAAAAAAAAGGGGTTGATTCATAAAGAAGAACTATTAGAAACATGAGAGGAAAGACATGACATTGAGTCATCGACAAAGTGAAAAACACCTTCTTGTTCCCATGATGTGAAGAGGGATAGTAGAAACATGGGAGGAGCCATGGTGCTACTTTACAGGTGAGGGCTGCTACTGGTGGCAAAAACAGCCATCGACAATAGCTTCTAATTGCCTAGTCAACTGGGCTGCACTGCCAGTGTGGTATGCAGAGAGGGCAGTGACAATAATAGAGTCTATAGAGAAAGTGAAGAGAGAGTTTTGATTGTAAAAGTTTTTAGTAGCAAGTTGAGAATAATTAGAAGGCTTAGCTTATTGGTAAGCCAACCTTATATATATAGGGCAATATATAATAGCAATGATAGAGATTACAACATAAAAGCATGCTTATAATATTTTCTATATATTTAATATCTATAATAAAATTAATTATCTAATTATGAAGTCTTATGACGAAGTCTGGTAACTTCAAAAAATAATGTTACTCTTGACACAATGATTCGAAGTTGATCGAAGACGAAGAAGGTGACTGGTAAACCTACAAAATAAGTCTCTCTGCTTAGGTGAGGGTCCTTTGAAAATTAAGTTGGTAAATGAGGGAGCTGATGTATACGAGAACAGAAGATGAATTAAAGGAGTGAGGAAAATGGAAATGTACGAAGTAGGGGAAAATAAAGAAGAATGAGTCTGTGAACCCTAGACCTTCTTGTTCTTTAATAGCCATGGATGGCAAGTTGCATAGGAAGAAGGGTAACTTTGTTTACTCCTTCCCCTGTGATAGCTTTAGAAATTAATGAGGGGATAAGTGTTTTTAATACTGATGAATCATTGGTGTGTGGAAATGATGATATCACGGTAGTTACTAATTAGACTAGAGTATCCTTGAAAGCGTCCATGCATTAAATGAATTTGCTATACATCTTTCCTGTGGATGGATGGTCAGTCAGTATTACCCTAGTGGAGACCGAGTTTACGCCTAGAGGGGAAACGTCTTTGTTATGATGGATTGATTCTCTATTCTAGGTAAGCCTCTCATGATTGGGCCTTGCACTGGTATGGACCGGCGGAATATGTTTTACAAATGTATTATTGAAGTTCCCGTGCCGTTAGGTAGATGCCCAAGTGAAAAAAAAAAATCAAAAAATACAAATCAAACCAAATCGAATAAGAAACAATAGAAAAACTAAAAAAAAATAGTTTAAGACATTAGTTATTCCAAAGCAAAATACTTCCAAGATCTAATAAATTTTAACTGTACAGAAAAATCTACTTTTAAAGCTTCTCTGCCCTGTAATATGGGTGGGATATTATTGAAGATGTTGGCTCAAATTCATAATTAATCATCTCATGCTTGGTTCACATAATAAAAATTTCAGAGTTTGAACATGATTGCCAATTGGGCTGATGATCCTAATCAAGATTCACTCAAGCGTCACCTTGCTACAGTTCCTGATTACTTGTGGGTTGCTGAAGATGGAATGAAAGTGCAGGTTATCAGATCTCATCCACATTTACTAGAATATTGTTTTTCCAAGATCACTGGATTGCTGAATAATATTAAACGTGCTAATTGATTTATTTTTATTTGGGACATAGAATATGGGTTCCCAGCTGTGGGATTCTGTTTTTGCTACTCAAGCAATTATTGAAAGCAATCTCACTGATGAATATGGCTCAACTCTCCGAAAAGCCTTCAATTTCATCAAACTTTCACAGGTTAAATTTCTGTCCTGCAGGTTATATAAACCATATAACTTGGTATGCTAACCTTGTTTCATATTTGTATAAGCATTGTCTAATAATTAATGTAAAAATATGTATGTATTTGGTCTCCCATATTTCCTTTTTGTGGAGTAAATTATTTATGTGAATAAATATCCATGAAAAGGATAGAATCCGTAAACTATTCTGGTTTAAGGTCGTTTAAGTTAATTAATTAAGAAGAAAAACTTTAGTTTGTATAAATTTAATTTTGTATTAATTAGATATCTATAAGTTTATTGTTTTATTTTGGTTTCAATACTAAATCATAGATCCGAGAAAACCCATCGGGAGATTTTCAGAGCACGTATCATCAAATTTGTAAAGGAGCATGGACTCTTACTGTCAAAGATCAAGGTTGGCAAGTTTCAGACTGCACAGCTGAAGCACTAAAGGTATTTATAATACTGAGCAACACATTATAGTTAGTATAATTTTATTATTGTTTTCCGCGTAACACAAATGATTAACAAATATTGCAGACTTTACTCTTGTTATCACAAATGCCAGCAGACATTGTTGGCGACACAATTGAACTCGAGCAATTATATGAAGCAGTGGATTTCCTTCTTACCTTGCAGGTAATATTGAGTGCACTTGACCTGTCCTGTTAAATTTCAGTGTATGAATGTTTGTGCGTCGCATGTCTATAAGGTCTTTGTTTCATTCCTCCATAGTAATTGTGTTTTATCCTAGAGCGAAAATGGAGGGTTTTCAGCTTGGGAGCCAGCAACATCACCGCAATGGATGGAGGTAAATATTGCTTTTCAATTATAATGCATAATAACTAACAACATCCTCTAAAACAAGAAGAAGTAATTCTCTATTTTTCTTTTTTCTTAGATGTTTAATCCTACAGAAACTTTCGGTGGTGTCATGGTCGAAACTGAGTATGAAATTATCCCCATCTTCCTTACATTAACAATGTCTGCTGTTATTTGATTGTATAACTGTGTGCGCGAGCGGGCGTGGAAAATACATACTGACATTGTTAGTCATTTAATTTGGTGGTTTTAGATATGTTGAGTGCACAGCTTCAGTCATCCAAGCTCTTGCATTATTCAGTCATTTACATCCCGAATACCGGGGGAAGGAAATAGAAACGTCTGTGGCTAAAGCAGCACATTACGTCGAAAATGCACAAATGGCCGATGGTTCCTGGTACATTTTCCTTCTCAAATGCAATTACTGAACTACGAATTAGACGCAAAACATGTAACATTCTATCAATAGGTATGGAAACTGGGGGATTTGCTACACATATGCAGCATATATTGTATTAGTTGCACTGGCAGCAGTTGGAAAGACACATCGCAACAGCGAAGTGGTGCGCAAAGGCTGTGATTTTTTACTTTCGAAACAACTGAAGTCAGGAGGCTGGGGAGAGAGCTATCTTTCTTGCCGAAACTCAGTAAATAATTTTACTTTAAATGAATGGTTTTGGTGATTGTATTAATTATGATTAGTTTAGAAAGAGAGACATAACTTGTTGTGAATACATAATTATTTTCTTCTTTGGTAATTCAGGAATACACACCGCTAGATGGAAACAGATCAAATTTAGTGCAAACCGCGTGGACAATGGTGGGTTTGATTCGTGCAGGGCAGGTTAGACATCAAAATATAAATACAATAGTCTTAAAAATAATTTTATATTATTTTCTAATACTATTACAAGGTAATATAGCAATATGGATGATAGAGTATAAAGTTTGAAGCAATAGTATACTTTATTGTAACAACAGTGTAACCTCGTTATGAAATCAATATCCAATATATATTTTTCCCAGTTTATATTTGTTAAACAGGCCGAAAGGGATGCAACACCTTTACATCAAGCAGCAAGATTATTGATCAATTCACAGCTTGAAAGTGGTGAATTTCCTCAGCAGGTAATTTCCTCAGCAGCTTTTATTGTGCAACAATTTAATCTTTTGATATGCATTCCCCGTCAACTCTAATTATGTTCCTATATCTGTACTTAACCACAAAGTATTCTTCATTACAGGAAATCACAGGGGCCTCTTTGAAAACCTCCATGTTGCATTATGCTTCCTACAGGAACATATTCCCACTCTGGGCTTTGGGTGAATACCGTAAGCATGTGCTATTGCCTAAGCAAAACACTTGAAGGTTACATTTGGTTGGTGTGGAAGTGATGAGCAAAGCACTGTATTTCGGAAATAAATTATAAGAATAAAACACTATCGAAAATCCTTTTTAAAAGATTTTTGAATTCAAAATAAATGCTAAGAGTTATCACTTCCTTTCATCAATATGTTGTATCGAATCAAATTTAATTGTTTTTTATTTTGAAGTTCAATAATTGGCGATCGAGTTCTTTGTCTCCTGCATTGTTGTTTAAATGCACGTTCATCCCGGTTGAGGATTTGAAACGTTATATAAATAGAGTATGGTACTTCATATATAATTAATGTTCCACTATTTGGTTTGTGGAAGTGATGAACAATGTGATTTATCAGGAAATAGTTGTATTTTTTTCCTTGGCGTTATTGTTTAAATAATTAAATTTATCTATTTTCGTCTCCTCTTCAAGCAAGTTAAAGAATAAATATAGATTATGTATAATGCGAGAATTGACTATTTGATAGTAGCCATCTTTTATATTTATATAAATGTGATTTTTATAATTGTAATTATTACAATTAAATACTTCCTTTAATATACTTTTTCAAGCTCAAACTAAATGAAAATGAATATTCCACAATAAGCTTGAATCTTAGAAATAAGGAAATAGAAAAACACCTTTATTCCACCATTCTTATCTTTCTAGTTACATTGTAGGCATATTTTAACAGCCTATCCGTCACACCTGAATATCATGGTGATTTATTAAAAATTAATCTTAATTATAAAAATAATAAATATTTAATATTTTATTTTTTTAGAAAAAAAAAATCTTGTTAAGAAAATCGCCACCTAGTATTATGATCACTAGAAACCCTAATTGATTAATAGAGATTCTATAGAACATGAATGGTCATACAAAAGAAAAAAAATTATCAACTCTTAAATGTTTTACCTAAAACAAGCTGCATTGCTAGTTTTGTCTAAAATTGCTAATAATTTATTATTTTTTTTTTCTATTCTTCCTTTCATGTTCCTAACTCTAACGTCAATAAATGATTTCCTACAAATATTTTCAACTCTGGTGTTGGTGAATATCGCATAAATTCAAAAAAATATGATACTTCTGACTCTGGCATTGGTGAATATTTTCATAAAAAATAAATTTGAAGAAGAAATTTTCTATGCCATTTTTTTTCCTTATTTATCATTTATTATTATTGGCCTTTTATGGATGGAAAAAAATAAAAATATTGCACAACATATTTACATTTAGCAATAATAGTTTACAAATTAAGCACATAGCTAAAAAAATAAAAACACGAGGAAGTAAAAATAAATCAACATGCGAGGGGCCCACAAATAAATCAACAAATATCATCAAATATTTTTAGAATTTTTTGATATAAAAAAGGAGGCTCGTTTGGTTAAATATCAAATTAAAATGGGCATAAAAATATGTTTTGTCATACACACATTTAATAAATATAATTTGAATCGACTGGGCGTAAAGTCCAGATCCGGCCTACTCTTTTTTCTTAGGGAGTTAGGTCTCGTCCAACCAACATGGGCTAGGCTGGGCTAGACCGAGCCTGATCACTGGCCCAAACTAGTGACTCGGTTGGGCAGCAGGCAAGCATGGCTCAACCTACGCATGCGTTGTACAGTGCGAAGGTAATTAAATTACCTTCACATTGTTTTCTTCTTTGCAATATTTATACAATCAACAAAGAAAATAGGACTTTACCTAGTAAGGATGAAGACGATGATGCAGCTGAAGGTAATGATCTGAGCACTAGCTGAAGAATTCTCTCTTCTTCTTCCTCATTTTAACCTCTTCTCACTCTGTTTTGTTCAGTCTCTCCTCATCTTGCTCTTGTTTGTTTATTAATGGGTTCTCCTCTATTTTCTCTTTTCTGTCATCTCCCATATTTTTTTTTCCTTTTGTTTTTTCTAGCAACCCGCTAGCCTTTTATAGGGGCAGAACCCACTAGTTGTTCCCCAACACGCCTTTTCTTTCCTTGATAAAAGATAAGTCATGCAAGGACTTGGATCTGCGATTCCATCCTTACCTACATCAATGTTTATCTAAATGTAAGGATACTCTTAGAACATTATGTTTTAGGTAGACTGCGACACCAATAGTCCCGCCACAGTTGGGCTATTGGTGGTGATCTTTAAAACAGGCACCAGAAACATGGTACACTCATTTGAATGATTTTCTACTTTTTAATGGCTTTCACACCTCCTTATTTATCATGTTTGCTGGTAGTAATATCTTTTATATTCTGGTATATGTTGGTGATATCCTGTTTATGGGCAATAACTCTAGTATGCTTTATTATCTAATACAATTATTCAGCTTAAAGTTCAAGTTTTGTGACTTAGGTGCAGTTCATTATTTTTGTGTATTGAAGTTCTTTCTACCGGTTTGGATTTGATGTTACAACAATATAAGTATATTCTTGACATCCTTACCCGGGCTAGTATGACTTCCTGCAAATTTGTTGATACTCTAGTCTCTACTTTAAAGGTTGACATACTACCAGATGTCTTGCTCTTTAATTATACACAATTTTGTCAAATTATAGGTGCTTTTCAATCTCACCTTTATGAGACTGGATTTTTTTTTTTATGTTAACAAAGTCTATCAAATTATATATGCTCCGACAGATTTTCATTGGGTCGTCATTAAATGTATTCTATGCTATCTTGAAGGTACAACATCCTATGGCTTCTATATCACTTATAGTTCCTGTTTTACTTTACATGGTTTTACAGATGCATATTAGGCAGATAGTATTGATGATTGAAAATCTACAAGTGGCTACTTTGTTTTTTTTTTGTCAGAAGCTGATTTCATAGAAGTCAGACAAGCAATGCATAGTTGTTCACTCCTCCACTAAAGTTGGGTATAAAGTCTTAGTAGATGGCACTATTAAGGTTATTTACCTTTAGTATTTATTAACATATCTGCAGATTCCATCTACCTCTACTCTTATCATTGGTATGATAATCTTGATGTTACTTCTCTATTTGCAAATCTTATAATTCATGCTTATATTAAACATGTTAAAGTTAATTATTATTTTGTACGAGACTAGATTACAAAGAATGTAATTCAGATTCGTTTTATCTCCTCTCATGATTAACTTGCAGATATCTTTACTAAGTTTCTTTTTGTTGCTTCATTAACTACTTTTTGATTCAAGCTACAAGTTGATCTTTACCCTTAGCTTAAGAGGACGTATTATAGAATAATATATATAGTAATTACTGTAAGATTATTTCAATGTTGTAGTTTCTATAGTTACTATCATGAACTGCCTTATACATATAAATAGGAAAGGTTGGCTAAGAAATAAGTTAAGTCATTTTATTATTCTCAACTATGAATAAAATAAGTTAATGCGAAGATAATTCAAATGTTATTAATTATTATTTTTTTAGAGTATTTTTTTCTAAAAATATAATTTTTGTTGTTGTAAAGATATACTTGGTATTTTAATTTGACTATATTTCAACACTAGAGGGATAAATGATGATATTCTTCCCTAACTAGAAATGGTTATTACTCATATTTTTCGTATTTTATATTGTGATACAGATAATTTTTAAAAGTGTTTTTAATTGAAAATATATAAAAATATTTTTTATTTTTTATATTATCATATTAAAATCATTCAAAAACACCTAAAAAGCATTAATTTGTTGTTTTCTAAGAAAAGAAAACAATTTAAAACATATCTTGAAAAGCACGTTTTAAAACTAAAAGAAATACATATATGTCTCCTTTATCTTCCCTTTTTTCCCTAAAAAAACAACATTTTCTTTTTATATCTATATTGGAATACCACCCATTTAAGGAAGTGAACATCAAACTCTATTATTATTTACTTTGTATGGATGAAATTAAAGGTGTTTAAAAAAAATTAATTTATCTATAATATTTTTATTTTTTAATTAAATTCAACCTATTAAAGTTAAATAATGTGGATATTACAAATAATAATTGGTCAAAAAACATAATAAATAGATATCACAGATTAAATGTGGGTTAAAATTTTTAAAACCCGCTCAACTCAACCCAACCCGACCCAAATTATATAACTTAATACAAGGAACTTGAATTCTCTTTATAAATAATTTTTCTTTCTTTCTTTTTATTTTTTTCTTTTTTGTATTAACACTACAATCATCTCTAATTCTTTTATTCTCTTTTTCTTCTCTTCATTCTCTATCTTTACACTAATTATATTATTTTTTGAAACTTGATTTGATGAATAGATAGTGCATTTTACAATTCCAAGACATCATGAAAAAACAATTGAAGATTTTAAGAATCCAAAATGAGTTTTTAATTTTTAGTCAAATTATAACTTCAAAAGCATTTTATAATCACTTCTTACTAGTCTATTTTTGTATCATATTGTTCCCTAACTATTTGATAAAATGTTTTGACTATGATTTTTAAATTTTTTTTTGTTTTTATGTGAAAATTATGATATCTTTTATGTTGTCTCTAATATATACATTTTAGGATTTTTATCTATTTTCAATTGTTACAACCTAATATTTTTTCAGAATTATCAAAAATATCTGTAATATTCACAAAATTTTTAACCCAACCCAATATATCTTTTTATATAGAATTTTTGTATCTTTATATGTGAAAATTTAAGTCATTTGAATAAAGATCAAAAATCTAAATTTTATTATTTGAAAGAGATAGACAGACATGGAAATTATTTAACAGTTAAAACCTTTCATTGCGAGGCATGGTAATTTGGCGTGTTCCTCTATAAATCTACTACAACAAGACGAAATCATATTTTAAAAATCCTTCCTTAGAAAATTTCGAAAAACTTTATTTGTGATTACTAAAACAACTAAATCTTGCTTGAAAAACTATGGTTTGTCATATTTTTTAAAATGTTGTAAGATAATAATTTATTTTATATCAATTTGGTATTAATGAAATTGTTGTTTTTCTAAAACAAGAGGAAAAAAAGGAAAAAGTCTTTGTTATAAAAAAAAAATATTAATAAAATTAAGAAGAAGAAGAAACCTTCATGCTTATATATATATATATATATATATAAAGGGCCTAACCCAGACAATTGGGCTGATATATACAAGGCTGGATTGGCAATTTGGCATCAAGTGCACTAGACTGATGCAAAAATAAAATAAGATATTAGCTAACAGCAGCCCAAAAAAGATGGATAAAATGTCAACATGTTATCATGTCACTGGAAATAAACTATAACATAATGTCCCTAATCAGCAAGTCTCAATCTTATGTTGCAGCCAGGTGTTGCTGCTTTCAAGTTTGGAATTAACAAAAACCACACATTCTCAAGTACCTCCTCCATCTAGTGTTTTCTATGCCAGAGCATTAACCTGAAAAGGTGAAACGGGGTAACATAATTATTTGTTTGTTTTATAGGAGGTAGCTTCTACTCTCAAATAAACTATTTTTTTATTTAAAAAATATTAAATTAATATTCTTTTTATGTGTTGATAATTTTAATATATTATTAACAAATAATATAAATTATATCTTAATATCTCTTCTAAATTAGATTTTTTAGTTGAATTAATTATTTATTATAGTATGATAATGATTACTAAGCGATCACGAATTTAAATTTTATTATTATTATTTATTTAATAAAAATTAAATATAAAATAATATAGTTTTATACAAGTCAAAAAAAAACTTTCACTTTAAAAAATATATTATAAAAAAATATAAATTATATCTTAAAATCTTATAAACTTTTAAATTGAATTAGTTTTTTAATATATATTAATATAAAAACTCCATATATTTCTAATTAAAAATTACTTTTAAAAACAACCCTACATCATGGCACATAAAAAACACACATTTGAATTAGGATTTTGTTTGTGGCAAAATATTCAAATTTAATGATGGCATCGGAGCCATCAAATTTCAAGCTTACTCTTTCGTTTTTTCAGAGGCTCAATCATCCTTCCAAAGAACCCAACAGAAACTACATGCCACTACTTCCATTAAGTACTTAAAGTGATGATGGGATTGTCAATTCTTTGTTTGAGGTCATGTCACGTGCATGAATCACAAGAGAATTGGGAATTAAAGATCATTGATTTTGGTGATGATCATGAAATCTTGTGGACCCTCTAAAAATCCCACAGTCCTATGGTGGTAGAGGGAGGAGAGTTTATTAACATCACTAGAAGTAAAATAGTCTTTTTTTCTTTTCAAAAAGAAAAACAAAACCAATGGCTCGAGGCTCATGTGAGCTGTGAACCCAATAAAAAGAGTCGAGTCCTTTTCTTGAAAAAGGTAAGCCATGAGGTGCAGACACCTCTGACCTTGTCAATACGTGACCCCATGGCCCCTCGCAGCATCAGCCATCATCTTCCATTAAGAGCTAATTGTTTTCCCTTCTCTCCAGCTGCTGGTTTCCACAATTATTGTCCCAATTCATTTCTGTATTCTATGCCATATCCTACTTTGTTTTCAGTTCTCTCGAAACCGTTTGTGCCATTGGTTTTTAACCATTCTCTCCAAACAAGATGCTCTCATCTTAGGTTGTTTGAGCCTTGAGAAGGTGTTATGGGGATTAAAACGGTATATTTCTTCCCTTAATTTATGGTTTTAAATAATATAATCCATTTTCAAAGTTATTTACTTAGATGATATAAAAAAATAATATAAATTATATTTTAAAATCTTATTTAATAGTTTAATTTATTAGGTTAAGATGGTTTTTTAATATAATGGTAATCAAGAGATCACGAATTTAAATCTCATTATTTTTATTTATTTGATAAAAATTACGTATAAAATAATATGAATTTATACAAGTTTCAAACTAAAAGAGCTTTTATTTAAAAAAATATATTAAAAAATAACATAAATTATATCTTGAAATCTCGCATAACAACTTAAATTATTAAATTAAGATAATTATTTAACAAATTAAAATAAATATGCTTTTAAGTTTATGGAAAAAAATAATATTATCATCAATTTTGGACTTGTTATATTAGTTATTGTAGTTCATGATTTGAAATTATTTTTAATTAAAAATATATTAAAATAATATTTATTTATTTAATATTATCAAGTAAAAACAATCCTCTAATGTTTTAAAAAAAAACAATTTAAAAAGTAATTTAAAAAACAGATTATTAAAAATTCGAACAAACACTCACTGAAAAATATTTTACAAAAAGCAGGTTGTAAAAACACTCACTGAAACATTCTCTTGCATTCAATTTTAGACTTCAAATTAATTCAAAAATATTCCTTATTATAATGAAAATATATATCAAAAATTCAATTATAGGAAACATAGTTACTTTATATCAAATACGATGCCAAAAATGTAACGTCGTGACATCATTAGCATTATTACTCAATTTCTTGTATTTTTTATTTGCAATTTCATAGTGATTTTGAAATCATTAATGTAATGAAAGACTTCACCTTACTTTGAATCTCTTTATTCAAATTAATTACACATCATGTTCTAGAATTTTTCATGTTCTTGATAGCCTATCAAACGAAGGTATTTATCCTATTAAATACAATAATATGACAAATGATTCATTTGGTATCACAATGATATAATATGATTCAATTAAATTAATATTGAATATATTTCAGATAGTATCTCAACACTATACTATAGAACCATCGCACAACTTCTTGATTATTATTACCTCAAACACAAATCAAGATATTAAACAATTTTGTAACTTGCTGATTACAAAACAAATGTATTTTCCTCTCCCTTAATTTCTTAAATTTAAATGATAAAATTATTACATTAAACACATTAATCTGATTAATATAAAAAAGGTAATCATTAAAAATAAAGGTATGGTCTCGTATAAAATAAATAAAAATTACTCCTAGTCATCGGAAAGAAGCTTTTTTATACATGGGAAATTCACATATAAAAATAAGATTATTATTATTGGTGACTAGGCAATGAGTTAGCAAGAAGCTAAGGGATTATAATTTGGTACTTGTATGTACTTAATTCCTTGTTCTATGAAGGTTAACGAAGAAGCTAAATCTCCTTCCAAGGTCAAATCCTAAACCAGAAAAGTGGCACTGTTTTTCACAAGATTGGACAATTTTTTTTTGTCTATTTTTTCTTAAATTACGAGCAAATGACCTTGGCATTACTGTTGATGACTGAAATTACCAAATTACCACTTAGCAATTAATGGGTACAAATTCCAATCAAATGACAAATAGAAGCAATGACAGTCTTGCATCATCCATCATTCAGAATCATGCTCGAGCTCACTAGCTACTGAGTTGACTCATTTCAAAGACGAATCAACTCGGCTGAATCATTGCCCAAGAAAAAATCATAAGCAATTTTTTTTCTTAAAAAAAGCAATAGTAACAAGAACTTTGATCTCCATATATCTGCAAAATTATCAGCCATAAAACCCAGTTTGGCTCCATACTGCGTCGCGCACGCGACTCATGTCTCGGCCCTTAAGCGTCCGGCCCACACCCTCAACCACGGAGGCGCCACCCATCTTTTGAGTCTGTGCATACTCACGTGCCAAGTACTCATGCGGGGGAACCATCTCGGACTCGTGGTCATCCAGCCCATCATCCGAGTCATTGCACGAGTCAACCGAGTTGACTCGATAAATCTTGCTCCAATCGGGCACGTTCAAGGGGGCTGACGTGGCCATGTTGCGGGGAGATTGCGATGCCACGAGGTCGTTTCCACGAAACTGGTGCACAATTCTCGAGGAAGCTATTTTGTTATTGCCAGAAGAAGAATCTTCGAAGGCCAATGATAACCCACCCATGTGGCGGTCATCTCTTGGGATCCTACGGCGGCCGCTGCTAATAGACATGTTGTCAAAACTACTTTCAAGATCAGTGCGTGGACTCCAGTTGGAGTTATGAACACCACGGTCATTCCGATCAGCCGTGTCATCCACCATCGACCACACATCTTCCTCGCCTAGTTCCGACACGTCATTCACCATAGGTCCATGGCCGCTACCATAGCTATAACTACTTCCTAGCAATCTTTCACTGCGGCTTGCTGTTAGCCTCCTGCCTTTGGCCATATAGTATCATATAAATTTTAATGATAAGATTAAAAAAAAAAGGAAAAAATTTTGGGTTAGAACAAGAACCCGCTTAGAAAAAAATGAGAATATATGACACTATATAGCTTTAAAGCAAAGTAAGTATTGTTAAGAGTCCATGAGAAAGGCTCTAACATAAGTGACTTTGAAGGAGGAGACATGTATATATAGCGTTTAGTATTTCACTGAAAGGAGGCTCATTTCATGTGAATTTGGAGTTCATTTTGTCTTCATTTCATGACAATGGATGGTGAGAATGGAAGACGCCAAGAGTGGCAATGAACTGACAGTCGAGTTGGATGCTTGGTGGGTTCACTTGCTTTTGGAAGCATGTGAGGTGCATTTACCACTGACTGGGGAAAGAAGATTTTTGGGTGTCGAAGTAGAGTGGAGATTACATTTTAAAACATAAAAATAAAAAATTTGCCAAATTTGGATATTGAATTAGAATTACTGCGGAGTAATTTACTATATTTAGTCTTTTGGCTTTGATCTCACGGTGGTAAATATTTCCAATGATTTGCATCTGCCAGTATATACTACAATAATGTCTTCTTTGTCTTGAATGTTTAAATCGTGATTCTTGTTAAATCCGATTAGGTTTAACAATTAATCCTAGAATTTTAGAATTCAAAGCTTAACATGGTTTGGTATAGAAGATTTTAGTTAAATTGAATATATTAACTCATAGAAATCTAGTTAAGTTTTTAGATAACCTACACATATATTCAAAGGTTTAATGTATTGGAAATTATATCAAACTTGAATTTGAAACATCAAATGATAATTACAATTTATTTAGGAGTATGTTTGTGGTTTTTTTAAAATGTTTTTTATTTTAAAATACATTAAAATTATTATTTTAATTTTTTAAAAAATATTTTTTAAATCAGTACATTAAAACAATTAAAAATATAAAAAAAAAATCAGTACATTAAAACAATGTTTCTAATTGTTTTCTAAATCCATTGGATTTTGTATATTATTTAAACTAAATCTGGTATAATGTATTCACCAACTTATTTTATCTAATCATTTTGATTAATGCAAAAAATATATATATTTTTCGGCTTGGTTAACGGCTTTACTTTACGTGTTTTTTTTTTTTTTTACTCAATAATCCAAACAAGGCACGACAACTGAGGTGAATTTTTTTATTCCACTTCGGATTTCATTCTCTTGTTTCAATGGGTCCTACTCGATGAACCCATCTTGTTTGACAATGTCTATTTACAATCCCAATTAGCTAGGCCCCACGTCCACGTGGGTAGTCACACTAGACCTCTTCTCTCTCTACAAGTACATTCACAGCCAAACACGTGCACGCTTCCGATTGAAGTAGGTCCCACAGCCATGTCACCATCATGCCACATGGACAGGCAGCAACCTAACATTAAAATTATTTATTAAAATAATTAGTAGCACTGCGAGATTTGGTGGGCTAGTCACGACAATGGCTATAAAATTAAGCCATTATTTTGCATAATTGATGACAATAGTAGCATTAATATGATTAAGATCCATAAATCCTTTTTTTTATATATATATATTGATCCAAGTTAGTTTGTGACTTGAATTTTTAATAGGTAAGATTTAACAACTATGATTATAATTTTAAGGTATGAACATGAATTCGGCTTAGGGTTAAAATAATATCCACTTGTGTGTTGATGGGTTATGAAAAGCAAAGTGTTTTTCGTGTCTTCTTGAAGGGCACATTGGGCGGTAGAGAATGATAATGGTGGAGGGCCCTATTTTGGGCACCACAATTACTCGTCTTTTTGAATTGAACAAGAAACCTTATCATAAATCATGTACATTTCACAATCAACCAACAGTCCAAGCCGGTGGGGATGCCAAAATTCATGACCACCTTCTATACCCGTTGCTGCTGCTTGGGTTGTTTTTCTTTTTTATTAACTTGGTGTTCAGATTTAATTATTTTTATATATTTAAAATTAATAATTATATAAAATTTTAATAATCCTAATATTTATAAAAAACAAATAAATTAACTCTAGAAAACCTAAAACCTGCTTGGATTGTTCTTGATCGTTTCACTGCTTGCTTGCTTGCTGTGATGGTATGGTACAGTGCTATGGTTATGCGCAGTAGTATTATTGACAGATGTGGGATCCATTTTTACTGTGGGAAGACATGCTTTGGACCTATTTTTAGTTGTAGGGTATGCTAGGTGTGGACCCTGACCCAACTCCAGCTAAACAGGTAGTGGACCTATCAGTGTTAAAATCAGTATCCTATGCTCCCATTAGGCTACTACATGTGGTTACCCGCACGGTATTTTTTTTTTTTTTGGGATATTTAGTTTATCATACTTATTTATAGATTGGACTAGATAGATAACCGGCATGTTGCGGTATAAATAAAACAATTAAAATAAAAAATATTTTAGGACACACCTGGCGTGTTTTTTTTAAAACAAGAAAAATCTAATAAATGGGTTATATGCTCATTTAGATTCAACAAACCAAAAACCAATATTAAAAAATATAATTAAAAATTAATATAAAAATAACATGATTTAAGATAACCAAACCCGCATTATAGATGATGAGATTGAGATAATTTTATACAAAATAAAAATAAAATATAAAACTTAATTTTCAACCAAATCTAATATAGAATAATCCAATTGAAGAAAAAAAATCAACTAACACAAAAGACAAAAACAATGATCTAAATAAACCTATTAAACCTACAAAACATGTGAATTGGGTCATGAAATCAGGGTAGCTTTATGAAAAAAAAATTACAAAACTCAATTCTCACTTAAATTAATATTAAAAGATAAGATTAAAAAAAACAATATTATTAAAAATAACAATAAAAAATAATAACCTAATTTAACATAAAAAAAATTAACAACAAAAACAATACACAACCTCCTTTTATATTTTGGACAGAGTAAAGCATGAGAACTTATAAGAGGAGAAAGAAAAAAGAGAAGCAAACAAAAAAAAAAACAGATCATTAGGGCTATATTAAAGATCATACATGAACACACAATATCTCATGAAGAAGCCATTGTTGAGACAATTCCAACAATATTGATAAAAAACTCATTTAGATCTTGGAGAAGTCACACACACCACCATGACACGATGGCCTTCCCCACATGCTAGCATGTGTGTTATATTGGTTGACCAATTTTCTTCTTTATTCTCAAATCCAACTAAAAAGGAGGTTGAAAACTTCGATTTGGTCTTTGAAGTTTAAATTGTTTTGAATAAAAAAAAATTGAATTTGATTTTTTCAAATCAAGCGTTAACCAAATATCATATTTTTTTGCTAACACCTCGGGAACTTCATGCCAAGTCAACTGAAACAAATGAAAATGCTCAAATTTAAATCAATCTAATATAAAATAATTAAATTGATAAAAAAAATAATTATTATATAACAAGAGAGAGAGAGACTCAGAAAACATTATTACAATCCACACTACATTATGACTAACGTTATACTAAAACCACAAAGTCTTTTAATTTTTCTTCTTGTGATAATGCATGTGACTAACAAAAATTTATTTATGTATCATGTATTTAATCTATCTAATCTATGAATAATTTCTATAATTGTATAGTTAAGTCTAAAAAATCAGCCTTTATAAAAATATTAATATCAATTAAACTATTAGATTTAAATAAAATCATGAAAAAAATTCATCTTACTAGCAAAAACTAGTTTAGATAAGAGAGTATTGAAACCAAACAAATTAGATTGGATCATTAATAATCTCATTTTATGGGGTGTTTTGTAATTCTAACATTGTATAATAAAAGTTTTGAAAAAAGAATATATATTTTTGAAAAAATATTTAGAAAATAGCACAGTTTGAACATAACTGCTATTAAAAATAAAATAATTGTTGTTTCAAAAATCATTTATCAATCAAATTAATTAATAGCTACAAAAGTTAATTAAAATTTATATAAAGATTCAATAGTGAAGAAATAAAATTCAAGATCTAATGGTCAAGAATATGTTACTAAAGACACAACCGAGCTTTATTTTCGACATAACTAGTATTATTAGAAAGACCTCGTTGAGACTATTCTAATAACACATTAAAAGAGCACTAAACGTGGTTGTAATTTGTTAATGTTTTTGTTTGGGGTAAATTTAACTTTAATTACAACCTTGTTTAATGGTCTTTCAAAATATAATTAGAATCATTTTATTGATATCTTTTTAATGATATTAAGTATATAAAAAGCAGATCCCTAGTGTATTCCCCTGACCTCTCTCTCTCTTTTTTTCTTCTCTTTTCTACCGTATCAACTTATCTCTTCACCCATTATATTTTAAATCTTATCTTTTAGTAATTAGATCTTTATAAAAAATTAAGATGGCTTTTCATAAATATAATTTTTTATATAAAAAATCACTATACAATCCTATTCTCGACAACATTGATATATAAAATTAATATTAGAAAATAAGATTGTATTTAAATGCTATTTTAATAGACTGATATTAAAAAATATAATTATATTAAAAATATGCTATTTTCAAAATATTTTTGCAGCCGAAGTTATTCTCTTAAAAAATTTACTAAACTATGTCAACAAAAGTTTTTTTTTAAATCATTTTCTGTCACCTACATTTCTCAAGTCATGCCTGGCCTGTATAGTTTTGAATGGGAATCTACATTCACACACCACCATCGGATCAGATTACCTCATGTTTAATGAAATGACCAGAACGTTTATGCCGAACCTCACCCAATGATCACCCTGTTGTGATATAAGCATGTGAGTTGCCGTGCGTCTTATCCTTGGAAAAACTGAGAACCTTGACGTAAAATGTTGATGGGACAACATAAATTATAGTTTTATACGATATCATGGAAGGCCTCATGGCCTCCACACGCTAGTAAAAGTAAAATTAAAAAGCATTCAAGTAGTACAACCACATGATCAGTCAGCAAACTGACAGGGGAAGAACGAGTTTCATTACAAGTCAGTCATTTCGTACTGTGGAAAGCCTGATATGAATAATAGTATTATTTTGTTTATATATACATACCTGCCTCGTATAAAATTATAATATGGTGTATTTTATCCACTTTTATAGACTCAGGTAAATTAAATAAAATTCTGATTATTCCAAGTTTTTATAAAAAAATATATGCTCTAACTTAAACTTAAAATCTACTATATAAATTGTATAATATAGTGTATTGTATACCCTTCACATATAAATACAAGAGGAGGGTTGCTTACAGTCTCCTGTAATATTCAAAACGTGAACTCCTTGAATGGGTAAATGAATGGAACCAGTATGCGATGCATCCAATCATGCATTGCCTTCGCTTGGATCTTTCTGATTTGTTTTCCCGTTCGGCGGCTTTAAGAGATTCTTTAAAGCCATGTGCATGTAAAATAAATAATTAAAGCTAAATGACTAAATAATTAATTCTTTAAACGAGAGGAACTAGTTAATCAATCCTTTTCTCGAAACCAAAAACATTAATTTATAATTTACTGTGATATGTCTTGTAGTAACATCTTAACAAGAGTCAGTGATGGAATTTAAATCTATGACTTCAAATTGAATAAATCTTACGTTTGCAGCTCAACCAATCCCTTAAAGGAGGAAATCGAATCTAAAATAATACTGTGAGAATAAATTTAATTTTTTTAAACTTGATTTTTCCAGCAAAGTCAGTATCTGAAGATTCCCATAAAAACAATTGACGGTTCATAAAGTAGGATGTAGAGGGACTCAATGGCACACCCTAGACTTTGTATGACCCACCACTCGTGTCCTTACTCTCGAAAAACGACATCAAAACCCAATCAATCCTTGATATCATGCCATTCAATTAACACTTAATTGGATGGCAAAGACAAAGATTTAGGTAATCCTATTTGTTTGTTCCTCTTCTTTTTTCGAATAAGAATCTCACATATTACTTATAATAAGCAGCATAACCACTCGAGCTAGAAGTTAGTATCGATTTAAATGATTCAGTTTTGATTAAAAAACTCAATTAGATCAATTTTAAAAAAAAAAAATTAAACTAGAATAGTTAATCAAGTTTGGTTTTATATTTGTTAAAAATAAATAAATTCAATTTAGTTAAAAAGAATAAAGGATTGATCAATTAGGTAACCGATATTTTTTATTTATATATATAGGATAGTGTACAATAATTAATATAGAGATTACCATATAAGATTAATCCTCTTACTATTTTTTGATTACATACATTTTTTATTGTGCAGTTTTCTATAATACGATTTTTCAAGTTGAAAATGAATAAAAAATTAATAAAAAAAAATAGTAGGAAGTGATTTAGAATGTATTTGTTTTTTTTGTTAGCTCTCACATTAACGGCGAGACAAACGAAACATAAAAAAAAATTGTATTTTATACCGTAGAACCTATTAAAAAATTAAGTTTGAAATCCAAGTTTTGAGCAGTAGTTTTTATATGTTTTTTAATTAAGTTTTATAAATATTCCCTGAGCGTGTTTACAAGTGTGGTTATAGTTGTTTTTTTAAGTGGTTTTTTACTCGGAAATGCATTAAAATAATAAATTTTTATTTTTAAAAAATTATTTTTGACATCAGCGTATCAAAATAATCTAAAAATAACAAAAAAAATATTAATTTGAAGTAGAGAAAAAAATAAAAAATATTTTTTTTCAAATGCGCTTTTTAAACATAAAAACTAATAGGATAAACATTTTATCCAAATATTTTATATATGTTTTTTGTTATACAAAAATTTCAACCATGATTTTTACCAAATATATATTTTAGTCCAACTAACTACAGCTAAAAATACTCTTTTTTTTCCTAAACTTGTTGTTTTCAAATCACAATACAAAAGTTATCTCTAAAACAAACACATTCTTTAAAGAGATAAAATTAATTTGAATGTCTTTCTTAGCAACCTTGTCATGTACAAAATACAAAATAATAATACACTTTAATATGTTTAATATAATTATAAAATATAATATTTACAAAAAAATAAGTAGCATTTAAATTATAACACCAAAGTACACGTATAGAAGTAGGAGTAATTTGTAAACCTGATAATAAATACTAAAGTTATTTAATTTTAACAATATTAGTGGTTACTTTATACTAGTTCTAATAAAAGCATTTGTTCGGATTTTCAAGAAATTAATATATTACCAAAAATGACATTCAATTCAATTAATTTCAAATTAGTTTTAATAAATATTATGAATAATCAAGTTATTTTGCTAACCCTACCATCCACCGTGCCACACTAACTGTACAACAATCAAAATCAACATTTTGAAATTGCATTTTAAAGGTCTTTCTATGAACATTTTTTTATTTAAAATTAATATTTTTATATTTTCAGATCAAATATGTATTGTATTGATATAAAAAATAAATTTTAAAAATAAAAAGATTATTTTTATATATTTTTAAATAAAAAATAAAAAACAACGTTTTTGTATGTATTAACTGAAAGGTTAAACAATAGAAATCAGGATTTGTAAGCACCTCTGGGCAATTGTTCTTTATCATGCAAATTGATTAATCAAATCTAAGGTGTTGGGAATGATTGCACTAGACTACTACGGTGGATTACAGGGGGGATTCTTATATTGCCATTGATGAGTTAAGAAATTCTGAAAGGTCGCTGTGTATGTACTGATTAATTTAAATGGAACAAGTGGGTGTCTTGTCCGAAGGAAATGTCATAGAAAATGTTTCTGTTGGAGGCTTTGTCGGATAGTTGGGGTTAGGGTTGTCAAGAACTGATGACTCGTCAATGAAAGTTGGTTCTTGCACGAACTAGCTTCACTAACACATGATTGCAGTGGAAAAGAAAAAGGGCCTTTTACTGTCTTTAGAATCGAAATTAGATCCTTGTACTTGCCTTTGTAATTCGTGCATGAAACTGAGTTTCTTTCCTTCTTCTTAATTACCACATTATCATAAAAAATCTGCTAAAAATCATTAAAATATTGCAGTTTCTAGGCGAGTGCAGGTCTAATATGAAATGCCTGTAATTGTAATTTTAAAGGCACGCATATGAAATCTACGGGTTTTAATAATATTTTAAGGAGTAAACTTTACTTACCTCTTATATAATAATGTTTGAATAAATTTAATTTCTTGTATTTAAATTTTTGGTAATTGAATCATTGATCTTTTTATACCTATCAATAATTTAGAGATCCATTAAATAGGATTAATTGGCTTTACATGAAATTTAGTTGTAGTCTAAATTCGCTGGTTGGATGTCTCAAGCTTCTAATTGAATTATTTTGAAAATACATAACAATTTTTTTTTAAAAAAATTATATATAAAAATTATTTTATAAAAAAATTTGGGAAACTATTTTGAACACGCGGTATAAAAATCTAAAAGTGTGTTTAGTACTGTGATAACTGTTGTGGTTGTAATATAAAAAAAGATATTTTATAAAAAGTAATTTTAGTTGATGTTGCTTTGAAAAAATAGATCTTTGGTTAAAATTGCGGTTGAAATTGAGATTGAATAAAAAATAATTTAATGTGTTTGGTTAAAAATACTTTTGAAATTAAGATTATAAAATAATTTTTAAAAATATATATTAATATTGATGATTTTTAATTTAAATATTGTGAATTTAACTATTGCAATTACATCATGAAATAAATCATACTTAATATAAAATATTTTTTATTATTCTATAAAACCATCTACAATTCCATTATGTATAAAATAAATCCGATAAGAATCATAATTTTTATAATCTTTATAATATATAATAAAATTAGATAAAATATTATCAGATATAAAATTTATTCTAAACTAATTTAAAAAAATATTAAAAAATTTACCATATTAAAAAAAAACAGTGCAAGTAAATAGTGCAATTCTCTTGCATTGTTCACATGAACAGTCTACTCATGCATACTCTTAATGTTAATTTCACTATTTATTGAACAATATAATTACAATGAAAGTGCAAGAAAAGCAGCCTTTAGCTGCTTCTTTCAATGCTGCGTTCTAAACATAGAAATTAATGAGGCCTATGAATAGTAATTAGTGGTTTTTTCTTTATCAAACACTTACCTCCTGCGTTTTACTTTAAACACAACTTTTAACACGTAAATAAACGGTCTCTAACTCTTTAAAAATTTATGAAAGAATTATAGAAAAAGCATGTACTTTTACAAGTAAAAAGCTTAAAAGAAAGTTTTAGTGTCATGAAAAGGGACACTTAAAAACGCATTGTCTATTCAAGCTTTTATTGGTGTTTGGGAATGTTTTTTAAAAATATTTTAAAAAAAAATTAAATTTTTTTTTGTAGTAATATGTTTTTGATATTTTAAAATTATTTTGATATACTAATTTTAAAAATAATTTTTTAAAAATAAAAAATATTATTGGCATGCTTTTATGAATAAAAAATACTTTAAAAAATAACTATAATTATATTTCTAAACACGCGAGGTTGAAGAAATAAAGACTTGTGTATGCATGACAGTACAATTATAAATAATTTATTTAAAACTTGATTGAGAAAGAATTTAGTTTTAATACATATATAACTGGTGACTTGAAGATACTCTAACAGTAAAAAAGCAAAAAGAAATTTTGCATTTTTTATGAAAACATTATTTGGGAACTTCAATTATGAGTATTGAACCACAATAGTGTAAAAAAGAGTTTTTTTTTCTTTTAATGAGAGACAAATCGGGGTGACATGAAGTTGAATTTCAATGAACAAAGAAGAGTTTCATTAAATTAAATTACCATACTCACAAAATAAATTTTATGTTTCCCAAATTAACATTGAAGACTAAGAGGGTTTTTTTTTTTGTGGCTATAAAAGAAATATTTGAACTTGAATTTTTTTAAAGAAAAAGAGGGATGTTAATGTTAATTAAGGTTATATATATATATATATATATATATATATATATATATATATATATATATAGATAACAAGCGAGATTTTATATCAAAGTTAATGCCAAAAAAACTTGATTAATTAGAAAGAGAAAAGTTATGTTTGTGTCCATGGAT
The DNA here is from genome assembly GCA_026413675.1 of Populus pruinosa. Classification (NCBI taxonomy): domain Eukaryota; kingdom Viridiplantae; phylum Streptophyta; class Magnoliopsida; order Malpighiales; family Salicaceae; genus Populus; species Populus pruinosa. The sequence continues at coordinate 1,049,253 of CM048595.1, forward strand.
AGAGAAAAGAAGAAAAGAAAACGAATAGCTCTATACCAACTGAAAAACTAAAAAGTAAGATTCTTATAAATCTAGTTTGTCCTTTGTAAGATGCTTTCGGGATCTTTATAAAGATCTAATCCTGTATAAAAAAAATTCTTGTTTGTAGATCCAGAACCCAATATGAAAATCACTATTTCTTTTTGAATTTTTATCTTGAAACATCATGTTATTTCTAATCACTCAGATTTCCTAAAAAAATTCTACAAGACAATGATAAAATCGCGGGTTGCTAAAAACTCCCTATCACCAAATAATATGATGATCAATTGAATTTAACACGCACCATCTGAATCCCAAGTCAATTCATGAATCTAGTCCATGGTTTCACTGGTGTTAATCAAGTTACAGCTCGCGACAATGAGGTTGATGAAAGGATGAATGGCTTTCTCTATACTTCCAAACGTCGTTAATTAATAAGTTTTAATAAAGTTCTTACAGTTTGCACCAAATATCTTTGATATAATGCCAATAACATATCTATCTCGACAGAGCAATTATATTCATGGGTGACAAGAGAATTTTCCCTTTCTACGTAGGCCTAAAGGGACAAGCAGTCATGATCAAAGATCATCATCAAGGAGAGATGAGTCCCACAGAACTGACACTCTTTGCAAATTGTTAACAATTTTAGTGGTGGCAAGCTCTGGTGGCAAGATCCCTTTTTTCTTTCTCCATGATAGGTTAAATTAATCAACTAACTCATTGTTCATCTCTACTTTGGAATTGTTTCTTTCAAGTTGGGTCGGCCACCCCATTTTAAGCCATCTAGCTAGTCTCTTTGGTAATGGCGCCAGTACCACAATGCGATAAGCTTGCCTTGATAAGAGTTTGATGTGATAAAATACCTCCATAGCTCATAGTTATCTTATATCGTTGGCAAAGTTAAAATTGATGCATGCATGGTTTTGATGTTCTCCTCGTAATTAAAAAAAATGGCACCATTGGAAATCCAGGTTGGGTACCTCGCAAGGGCTAACTCGAGCATGATAAAGCTAGAAGTTAGAAGTTAAATTTGGGTCCAACATTTGGGATAGTTACTCAATGTGAATTCAACGTGTAGGCTAACTATCTTACAAAGTTAATAACATTACAGATGTTTCACCTCCAGCAATCGCAAGTCCTTGTCTGCAATTTTCTGTGTAATAATATGCATGAATGATTAGTTAAAATAGATATATACCATTTTAATTTAAAATTTAAAATTTTAAAATATAATTTATATTATTTTTTAATATATTTTGTCTTCCGAAAAAACATTTCAACCTTGAAATTTATACATGATCACATTATTTTATATTAAATTTTTATTAATTAAAATAAAAAAATAATGAAACTCATAAATTTTTAATTATCAAAAATTAAAATATCTTGTTAAAGTCTAAAGACTCACGTATTTACATGAAATAAAGAGTATCTAGATAGGTGCCCTCCAAGCAAATCATGATTTCCTACCATTCATTAGCATTAGGGAATTTTTTTTATACAAGTAATCAAATAATGCTATTATGAACTCAAATTATTAATTTGCTTTTTAGCTCAATGATTCATATATTTTATACTCCATGATGAACTTGATTACCATATCTTGGCTGTGATTAAAAAACAATTCGAAGGGAATCTTGCCCTTTCAAAATTCGGTGCAAACCGGCCATTATTGCCATGCTTTCCTCCCTAGTCCCTACTATTAGTTAATCAGGCTATGATATGTGCATAAACTATTACTAGGGATAGCAATACTATTACATGATTTTCAATTTTTTTTCTAAAAAATATTATATTAATTTGTTTATATATATATATATTATAGTTTTGATGTGTTGATATTACATTTTTTAATGAAAAAAATATTATTTTAATATTTTTTATTAAAGATTACTCTGCATCATATTAATAAACATGCAATTAGCATATCATTTAACATTGTAATAGCTTCTATTTTTTGCACTGAGCTCATAAATAATTACATTTCAGATTTTAATTTTATAAAAATAAAAATAATTTATTATTTTATTCAAGAAGACATACCTTTTTTATTTATTTTATTCATAAAAATCTATCTCATTTTATATTTTTAACCAAATACATATTTTTTAAACTTACTTTTTTCTTAAACCACAACTAAAAACAACTTTTTTAAAACCTAATTTTTTAAATTATAACCATAAAAACTAACACGAATATAAACTCACGTACAAATTGGTTATACATAATTGAGATTTTCATTTCCAAACATTCATCATTAGATAACATTTGAGGACAGAGATAAGTGCTTAATTCAAAAAACTTTCGGAACCTGAACTTGGTGGGTGTAGAGTCACTTTCAAAATGATAGATGAACAATTAATACATATAGCTATGACAATTAACTGTTCAACTTTCTTTAAGTTGCCATAACAGTCACCAGAAAGCTTGCATACTTCCCTTTCATGGGGTTACTAGCCAGTTATGAAGTGCTCCTCCCACTTGCATAGGATGGTACCTGAACTTGTGGCTCCAGCTGTGGTGGCAGGTCCATTCCTTCATCAAGTGGAAATATTTTCACTCATCAAATTTTGACAGTGTACTTCTTGTTTGGACTCAAACGAAGATAGAAATGATTGATTGATTTGGCTGGCATCTTTGTATTTGGCTAGCTCGCAAAGGTCACAGTGTCCCCAGCTTATGGAATCACAGTCACTTTTAGCTCACAGAGGTCATTAATAGCCCCATTTGCAGCCGCGTTTGTCAAAACTTTATTTATTTTTATTTAAAATTAATTTTTTAATATTTTTAATATACTAATTTTACTTTTTTAAAATATTATTTTAATATATTTTAAATTAAAAAATATTTTAAAAAACAATTAATATCACATCACAATATACATCACCATATGGGACTTGACCATTAGGATAGGGATGCCTCAATTATGTTTATCTTTGCTTTTTTCTTTAATTTGAAAATGCTTCATGGGATATATTAAGGCCTTTTAATAAGTATTTACGTGATTAACGGGGTCATGGATTCATTAGGAGCTATAATTTCCTTGGCTTTCTATATTGTTGCATGGTTCTTCTATTAATAAATAAAAAATTGTATTGGATTTCTTTACTAATTTTCTATTGATAACTGATATCGTAATTTGAACCAATTTGTCCTTGGCTTTCTATGTTGTTGCAAAATTATTCATCAATTTATTAGGAGTATTAATATCTTTCACTTACTTTGTAGATGGATATTTGATATTAAATAAAATCAGAATCATCCATCTATAATAATAATATAATTTTCTCTTTTAAGACAACTAAAATAAAAATTTTAAATAAAAAAATTAATTAAAATTTCTTTTAATATATTTCTTGTTTTTGTTTTACCTAAACCAATTGGAAGTTTAAATTATAAGTGTAACATCCTCAAACCACTGAACTTAAAATATATAACATATACTTATATTTATTAAAAAAGTTTTATATATTTATATGTTTTACTGAAATTTTGGTAGAGTTTTTTTTGTATTCTTTCGATACTAAGTTATCGACTCAATTATTTTTTCAATATGTAATATAAATCACAATTTTTGTTCATTATTTAAACTTTCAAAACTCAAAAATATATCAATATCCCCTTTCTGATTTGTATAGAACAATTTATTAAAAGCTAATAAATTCATAACATGCATAGTTTGAAAATTATCAACAATCATAATTCAACTTAATAACATCAATATCATAAATTACATCACACATAAGATAATAAGTTAAACATTTATAATTCTTAGTTATAAAAAGATATTACAATAAAATATTAGTTCTTTTAATTATATTAATCACATAGCAAAATTTATATCTAAGTATCTATTTTCTGGTTTGAAAATGCGACGTACCTAAAAATGTAGTCATATTAAACATGATTAAAATTATAAATTTCAACAAGTAATTGAATAATGACTAATTATTCATGGATATAAGGTAATTTTCACATAATTGAATAAATTATTTTATTTTTTTTGTAATTTTTAAACTTTTAAATTCATATATTCTTTTCTAAACACATAGAATAAATCTATTGAAAATTAACAAGAGTATCTTCCACAACCTGCATATTTAACCTCAAACCAAAATTTTATAATTTATCTATATATTATACTAAGTGGTTTTCCTATTGACTTATAAGTTAATTTTTTTAACATGATCCTTCAATCAGGCATTATTCCCGATAGCCAGCAAATAATTTTCTCATGGTTTGCCCATTCAACATGGTGTTATTTCCATTAATCCAGGAAATTATTTTCATGGCTTGTCCATTCAATAGGATATTATTTTTAGAAACTAAAAAATAATTTTGTAATATTTCTAATAACCAGGAAATAATTTTTCATGCCTTTCCCATTTAATATGATATTTTTTTCAGTAACTAGAAAATAATTTTCTTGACTTGCCCATGACTTGCCCATTTAATAGGGTATTATTTCCAGTAATCAGGAAATAATTTTTTTCTTTACACTAAAAATTATAATCTACAAGATTTCTTCTACAATAATAAAGATTAAATTAGTTAACTACTGCAAGGTGTCGAATACCTACCTGGTGTCTGTGTACATGAATAGGTCTTTTGTTGTTGGTTAGGTCCTCCGGCCTCCTCTATACCAACACAATTTATTTTGTCATTGATAATTTATTTAAATCGGTAAAATTCTAATACCAATTACATATTTATTTTTTTCACAAAAATCCTTATTCAATTTAACCTATCAACATCAATTATCTTTAATTTGGCAAGATTTATCAATAATATTTTTATTAAACTCCATTGTCTAATTTTCTTCTCCTTTTAGCCAAAAATAATCCAGGGGAGAAAGTGAAGATTTTTTTTCTTTTCTCTTTGAAAAATTCTTACTCCTTTCATATAATAACACTTTTAAACTTATATCTTCCAAACAATTGGACTAAAACCTCAAATCCCCTAAATTATTCCTCTTTTGGCCCAAAATTCAATTAAAATGGGGGGTGGGGGGAATTTTTTTTCTTTTATTTAAAATTAAACACTTACCCAACTATAATTGATACTTCCTTACATGACTAAATCATAATTTGCATTATTCTTATAATTTATAACATACATTCACAACTTCACATAAATCATAATTTTGCATAATCTTTCATCAAACATAAAATTAGAGAAATTAATTAATTAAAACATGTTATTTACCTCACTTTGATAGGATTCAAGGAAAGAATGCAAGAAAAATTAAGTTTTCTTCAAACCCTAGTTTAAAATTCTTCCTCCAAAGCACTTACCACTTTAAAATCACCTCCTCTTAATGTTTAAGTAAATTAATCACCTTAATTACTCTCATTAATTGGTGAAACTAACAAGAATTTGAGTAAGAAATCACATAATTCTTCCGCCTCTCTTTGGTTCTAGCTCACAGTGAAAAGAGGAGAATATAAATTATTTATAGACTTGCTTTTAACTATTTACATATTGGTCCTCATTACTTCTTAATTCTATTTTTGTCCCTTAACTATTCTTTTTACTTAATTTACACCATAACATATTATCTTTTACTTTATTGTATCCATTTACTATGCTTGAAATCCTTGTATTTAATCTATTCAATATTTTATTTATTTTACTTGGATTATAATTTATTGGGTTTTCATAATAAATTTAAATTTAAGATGTATATTAGTTAAAACAGGGTTTTGAGATAATTTGGTAGGCACCCAAATAAAGAAGGCTTTTCTTCTATATATGATTAGTGCATTACACATTTGTTATGGTGTAACCTATCACATAAGATAAATCTATACAAGGAAAACATAATATTTTTTATTTGACAACACATCCCATAGTATACCCCCGCAAGCTGAAGGTGGGTTATCTACATCAAGTTTGGAACGTAAAGAAGCAAAAATAGAGGAAGCACATCGTTTAATTGATCTTTGGAGGAGATAAAACAAATTTGAATCTTTTTTTTTAGCCACTCAAACTAATAATCAACCTCAACATGCTTTATACAAGCATGAAAAATCAAATTAGCAGACATATAAATAACACCCAAATTATCACACCATATAGTGGTAACAGAACTATGAGAGAAACATAAATTTGATAAAAGATAGCGAAGCCAAAGAACCTCGACAGTACCATCAGCTAAAGCCTTATACTCTATTTCAGTGGAGGAGCAAGCAACAATTCATTGCTTGCTAAATTTTCATGAAATAGGAGTTTTGCCAAGAAAGACGATGTATTCACCTGTGGATTTTCGATCATCAATACTCCCAGCCCAATCAACATCAGTTAAACCATGAAATGATAAAGAATAGTCACGAGTAAGGTGGAGATAGAAGGAGGCCTTACCTTTCAAGAATCATGGTATATGTTTAACAACGGTCTAATAACTTACAATACAAGCATGCATAAACTGACATACCTTATCTATAGTATAATGGATGTTTGGTCTAGTAAAGGTGAGATACTAAAGAGCGCCAACAATTTGGCTGAAGCAAGTGGGATTTGAAAACAACTAACTAGATTGCAGATTAATTTTTAAAACAGAGGTTGATGTATTAACAGGTTTACACGGTGACATACCCGCACACTTTAAAAAATCAAAAGCATTATTGTCTTGACTAAACACGAGACCCATATTGGTGGGAGCAATTTCAATCCCCAAAAAATAATTAGCATTACCCAAATCATGAAGTTTAAACTTTGAACTCAACGTTACCCAAATCATGAGTTTAAACTCCGAACTCAGTAAGGTAATATGGTGTTCATTCAATTTAAAGTTATTACCGGTAAGTAAGATGTCATCCACATAGATAAGTAAATAATAGATATCATGATTCACATTTAAAATAAATAAAGACTATCAACCTTTGAAGCCTGAAAACAAATGGTCAGTAAAAAATCACTTAGCCGCGTGTATTAGGCTCGTGGTGCTTATTTTAACCATAAAAAGACTTGTGAAAATGACAGATATAAGAAGGCAAAGCAAAGTCAACAAAACTTGGGGGTTGTTCAATATAAACAACCTCTCGAAGTGAACCATTGAGAAAAATATTATGAATATTAGGTCGAATCTGTCATCCTTTAGATAGTGTAACAGTGAGAATTAATCGAATAGTAGTTGGTTTAACAACTGGACTGAAGGTTTTTGAGTAATTAATGCCTTCTTGTTGAGTGAACCTTCGCCCAACCAAGCAAGCCTTATAGCGGTCAATGGTATCATCAAATTGCCGTTTTATTTAAAACACCTATCAGCAACCAACAATATTCATAAAAGGATCAAATTGCACCAAGGACCAGGTAACAGTGGCATGTAAGGCTATAATTTCAGACTTCATGGTAGTATATCAGCACAAGTACTGGTTAGCCTCCTTAAAATTCAATGGTTTAAAAGTAGAGGGAGACGTTACCCGTAGAGTTGAAGCTGACAAAGAGAAAGCAGAACCAGAGGTGATGTTGCCAATCTTTTGTTGTCTAGGATGCAACACCATGAGATGTTTTTGGTGTTGATGGTGGAATAGGGGACCGGTTAGTGAAGTTCTGTTGTGGAAGAGAATATATGAAGAGATCCACGTATAAGTTTAGTCTTAGCAGTGACAAAGCAGAGTGCTTAAATAGGGAAGAAGATGTTGGCAGAAGGCTGGAAAGACATCAACAGATGAAGAATTTCATAAAGATAGTGTTGGCACCTCAAAACTTGAACCTATAAAATGATTAAGAGATACATATGAAGATCAAGGTGAGGGGATCAAGGGGTTAGTAAGGAGGGGTGGTGTGGCTGAGATAATTTGTGTTAGAAAGATGATAAGAGAGGGCAGGCTAGAGACAGTGGTAGATGGAAAGGAGGGACTGATGGTGATATATACAAGCAGATGTGCAGACTCATTAAATAGGAAAGCATGTTCATGAAATTAAACATAACAAGAGGTGTAGCTATGATTAGATGACAAATCAAGACAATGATAGCCTAGATGAGATGAATTATAGCCTAAAAACACATATAGAGTGGAGCGATAGTTTAACTTATAAGCATTGTAAGAAAGAAGTAAGGAAAAACAAAGACATCTAAAAATACATAAAAAAAACATAAGTAGGTATTTAATGAAACAAACATTGAAAGGGAGATTTGTTTTGTGAAATCGGTGTTTGCGTACAATTAATGAGATAAATTGAGGTTTCAAACATTGGACAAGAAAAGTAAGGACAATTTCAACAATATGACAATAATGATGCTTAACGGTACCATTTTATTCATATGTATATGGATATATGAGGCGGTGATGAATACCAATGGTTTTGAAAAAAAAATTTAATTTATGATATTCACCACCCTAATTAGTGTGAACAGATTTGATTTTGTAAGAGAACTGACATTCAACAAAGACTTAAAATTGATGAAACATATTAAATACATATGATTTTATGACAATAAGATAAAATCAAATAAATTTTGTATATGTATCAACAAAATGATAAAATATCAAAAACCATTAAAAGATAGCATAGAAGTAAGGCCCCAAACATCACTAAAAATAAGTTCAAGAGGAGCAGAAGTTTTATGACCTATAGGTTCTAATAACAAACGAGAGGATTTTCCTAACGAACAAGCTTGATACTAAAATTTGAGATGACGAGAGTTACAAAAAACCTTTTTATTAGATGCTAGAAGACTCTAAAATACATGAACTTGGATGACTGAGTTGACGATGCCAAATATTAGCGACAGTAGGTAAGGACTTAGAGGTCATCTTTATTCTGACCGGAAAGAAAAACTTCCTTGGTGATGAATCTTTGATATTGAAAACAAAAAAGTGAAATTAAAAAAAGATAGAATTTTCATGATAAAATTGTTGAACATAAAGTAATCTTTTTTTTTTTTTAATTTGTGGAACATGTAATATATTAGACAATGTAAAGACTCATTTTGGAGTATACAAGATATTATGTGCGGTATCAGATATACTAAGTCCCTTACTATCACAAACAAGTAATTGATCATTACTAAAATAGGGTTCTGCGTGTGCCATGCTTGTAATATCTAGAGTAACATGGTGATTCACACTTGTGTTAAGAAACCAAATGGTATAATTTTCTGTTGACGCATCACTAAGTTGAAATTAATGAGGGAGATAAGTCTGCCAGTTGCAGCTAATTCATCAAACAAACCTTTAACGCATTGCAAGTAGAGAGTGATAGTATCATCACCTTGTTGAAGATCCTAAAAAGAGCAATGCAATTACATGATCCTAAAATTGGATAGGGAGGTAAGAGCATTTTTAAGAGTGCTCTAAACACCGGTAGAAGTTGGAAAATCGACCATAAGATAGAGAACATCAATTGAAAGAGAGGACAATAAAGTGCTAAAGATAAGCTAATCTTGTTGTTTCCAAGTTAGAAACATTAGGGCAGGGCTAGAATTGACGCTAGTAGAGGCAATAAAAATAGTACTAGATAGATAATGCTGAGAGGGACATGAAGTCAAGCGTCAACAAACAAGAAGACTCATTGATCAATCAGATACAGTTTCATCTGCACACGCCAAAACAAATAATTGTTGTTGGTGAGTTTGAGATTAATAACTTGCTCGGTGTTGGAGAGGGGAATAAATGTTATTGTCGCAGTAGAGGAAGTCATGGTTTTGTTTGGTTGTTGTTGTTGTTCATCCAGGAGCTGGAGGGAATGAATTTGGAGAAGAAGGTTTGATATTGATGCTAGCAGCTGCACTAACCAATGGATCTATAACAATAATCGTGACAAGTCAGATTAGTAATAGCAAGATAACAAAAACTGAATAAAAATAAAAGATAAATCACACAGAAGTTGAACTGCGAATCACTGTCACATAAAACAAACTAAGAAGAAGGAGATGAGCATGCTTTGACTGATTACGTAGAATAACAAACAAGCAAAGAATCTTGAAATCACGTTTACAGCAAAGAGGAAAGGAACAAGGTCTGCGGTAGCTAGGAGAAGAACCTATCAAAGGAGATGAGAGAGGCCCAGAATCACATTTGCGACAAAAAGATCAGGAAAAATATGAGCTAACCATGTGAAGGAGACGAAAGTGTAAATCTATTTTAAATAAAGAGGTTATGATACCAAATTGAAACAAGTTTTTGAGATAATTTGATGAGCACCCAAATCAGGAGACTCCTCTGTTATTGTGTAACATATTGCATAAGATAAATCTATACAAAGAAAACATAATATTTCTTATTTTACATCACATCCAATAATAATATTGAATTTTTTTTTATTTATGTCTAATGTGATAAAAAAAAATATCTATGATATGAGATCAATCCTTACGATGTATATTAAATATTTTATCAAATATGAGAGAAAAGGAATAATACAACTTTCTATAAGGTTAAAAGGTCCCTAAATTTATTTGAATAAAACACATATAATAGTGTATTTGTTTAAATTACATAATAAATATAAATAAAATCATTTTTAGAACCTCATGTTTTAACAAGTCTTCCTATTTTTATTTCACACAAGAAAGAATCTTAAATTCAAAATCCCTTGACATGATTGAGCTGATTTTCTAATCTTCAGAAAACATTTTATTTCAAGAGAAATATTCTCTTTCTTTCCAACAGTTGGATGTCTGTGTCTAATTTTCTCATCTTGAAAACCAACTCCAAGAGGATAAGAATATATCAACAAGCTTCCATGAAAGCCATAATTAAAGAGATGTGGGTGTGAAGTGTCAGTATCAAACCCTAGAGAATTCTGGCTCTTCTACTTGTTCAAAGCTTTTTAGTTTTTTTCCACGACATTTTGTCTCCTGAGCCTCGACCCAGCCTCCCCTCCATGTCTACTTCTTCATAATGTTGTTTCCTTTTCTATTGTTGGCTTTGGGTCATCTTGGTAGGTGGCACTGTGTTTCGAGGAGGAGGAGGAGAAGTCTTGATTGTTATATACAGGCACTGTATAATGATTTAATTTCATTATAATAAAATATTAATAAAAAAATATAGAATGAAATTAAATGAACATACTATTTAACCTTTTGGATACGAATAAGCCAAGGATCATTCAGTTTGCACCGAACATTTAATTTTGTATCAAAAAATTAAAAAAGAAAATCCTCATTCTATCTTAAGTTTCTCAACGTTATCATCTTAAGAGAGCCAACGCATCTAATCTCATTGATGAAAAACCAAATCAACGATTCCGGGGTGTTTGGTTTTCTAAAATAGTTTGAGTATTTTTATTTTAAATTATATTTTATGTTTTTTTATTATCTTGATGTCAAAATAATTTTTTTAAAATATTTTTAAATAAAAAATATTTTAAAAAATAGTATTTATTTCTACGAACAATACTATACCTGGCATTATTGGCTTATCGATTTTTCACTGTATACTCTATTCCCTATTCTCTCTGAATAAAAAAGTTATCCACTGGCAAGTGGGTTATAGATATCCAGGAAGCTCGTGTGTTCAACTTGCCAGGACTTGACCCCGTCTTCTTACAAGGTCTCATATGGGGACCCAGACATTGCCACTTGATCCTCTCATGCCCCATACGCACCTTTTTTTGGAAAAAAAAAAATGGTAAATGATTAACTTAAGCGTTAACCAAGAATTTTAAATTTAGTTTTTTTTAGTTATAATCAACATGGCTAAGGAGTGATTTAATATTTAAATAAATATAAAATATAATTAAAAAAATAGTTGGTACAAGCAATGTGTATATCAACACGTGGAAGATGCTCGAGACTTTCGAGCGACTCCTCTTATCAGCTCCTTCTATAAGCTTAAAACCAGCTTTCATTGTATTGTTGGAAGCCCTATAACAACGTTGGTGAAATGGTTTGTTATTGGCAGTAATGTTATGTAAAATTTTAGAGTTATCCTCTAATTTATAGAGATTTCAACAGCAATTTTTAATATTTTTTTTTTAATTTTTATTCTCTATATTTTTATAAAATTTTGATTTATTTTTAATTTTATCATCCAATCCTAATTTTTAGAATTCTTTTGTTGAACTGATTTTTATTTTCAATTTCACCCTTCATTCAAAAGTAAAGTTGACCACTAATTTACTTATTTTTATTTTAATTGCTATTTTTAGTTTCAGATCCTTTATGTGTGCGTGTGTATTTATTTATTTCATCCTTTAACATTTAATTAGCTAAGAATTAGATTTCATAATTTTTTTTAAATAGTATTTATTTTTTAATGATATGGATCATAAGTTCAACAATTTAACTTAGTTTGATATCATTTTTGTTATTTTACATATCTTTTTAAGTTTTTATCATTCAACATTATTTTTTTTAAAAAAACAAACTTTATAATTTTCAATTTTTTTTATCAGATTTATAATCTAAAGTTGGCTCAATATTTGTTACATAAGTTACATATTTGGATGCTAACTCAAGTTGATGTTGCTAGGGATTATTTGTCTGTCTTGATTATTTGTCTGTCTTGATTTTATTTGCTCTAGTCACATGTATCAAGTTATAAAATTTTTTCTTTGAAACATGTATTTTTTTCTTTTAAAAATAAAAACGACCTCACAGTGGAGACTTATCCACAGCTAGGCTCGATGTTTCAGCTAATTTATTTTGAAAATAGCTAAGTATTTCCAACAAAGATTAGTGGGAATCCCATTTTCAATTACAAGAGATTTTGGGTCCCACTCCTTCACCTCGGGCCCTATGACATTGTCCATGTGTGACAGATCACAAGAACGGTATCGAGCACAAAATAAACAAGCCCATCTAACAGCGGGTCCTTCCATACAATATTTATTATTTTTTTTAACGTAAAAACATATTTAAACTTTTATAATATGTTTTCTAATAAAAAAAATTTAATCATTAATTTAAAATATAATAAATATTAAACATCTTTTTTAAATATCAATACAACAACATATTAACTAATTTTTTATTTCTCAAATATTAAAATGATAAATTAAAACTATCAAGATTTTATATATCAACTTTATAACCCAGATAATAAGATCATAATAGTCTTATAAAAAAATTAACATAAATTATAATATTCAATTTTTAAGATGAAATTAAAAAATATATTAAAAAAATAAAAAAATACCCAAATCAACCCTTGTTAACTTGCTCAACTCAGAATTCGGATTATCAAATTAAAATAACTCTACATAAAACAAATTAGAAAAAAAAAACTATGAAGCTTGAGCTAATATGAAGGATGATATAAAAAGATCAGTTAAAAAAAGAGAAAAAAAAACTTTATTTTTAATGTATCTAATGTTGAAGATTGAAATTGAAAGAAAAAAATTAAATTCTTGAGATCATGGTAACTTCACATAAAAAATTAAAAAAAATTACAAAACTCAATTTTCAAATAATTTAATATCAAAGGATGAGATTAAAAAAAAAACTAAATAAAAAGAGGATTTGAATTGTTGAAGGGTAAAATTGAAAAAAAAATCAATTAAAAAAAAACCTCAAAAAATGAACAAGGTCAACTCGTCAAAACCCTGCTCATGAGATCAAAATAACTCATGCAAAGCAAATAAAAAAAAATCACGAAACCCAATTAAAAAACAAACCAAAAAATAAATAGAGTCAACTTGTGAAACCCACGATTCAAGTCTTGAGATTAGAATAACTTTATAAAAAACAGATAAAAAAAAAGTTATGAACCTCTATTTTCAATAAACTCAATATTAAAGAATGAAATCTAAATAAAATAAATTAGATAAAACAACAAAAAATTTTTTATCAACTTAGATTAATCTATTAAACTCGTGATTTAGGTCATACAATAAAGATAAATTCATGAGAAGTAAAAAAAAATTACTAAATGAAATTTTTTTTTCTAAATCCATGAAACTTTGAGTTAAAAAAAGAAGCATACATTTCAATTTTACAGGGACACATAGTGACAAGCATGAACATGTATGCAAGTGGGGTGCAAAAAGGAGGCAAAACGATGTCCAAACAACTCTAGTTTTATCTGTATCTGGATGTTGCAGAATCTCACACATATCAATTTGTTCTTAAAGGGCCTAAAGTAAGCAAATAGAACTTGACAAACATAGCAGCATCTTGCCCCCACCAGCATGAAAGCAAAAGAGAAAAAACTTGAAAACGAATGACTTTGGAATGTTAATTTCCATGAAATAGTGCAACTTCAGCAGCTAGCCTCCAGAGCACGAATTTTAACATAAAAACTTCATTAAAAAAAAAATCAGAGAGAGAAACAAAAGAATATCGAAATGCATATTTTTCACAGTAACCACTTTTTTTCCCTTTTTGTGGCTTCATCAAATGGAGCTAGTAAAGAGAAAGAAGTTAGCAGCTGGCGTCTTGTATTCTACAACAGCATTATGATGAATCAAGACAAAGTAGATGACAGAGAAAGATGCTATTTCTGTAATAAATGGATTTAGATATTTTCCTTGAGCATTTATCTGACAACGCAGCGAGTGCATCCGAGTATAATGCGTTCTATCTTTAATGACTTGCATGAAAATAAGCAGAGTCCTATAAGGGCAAACAATTCATTCATGATATATGGCAAATTGTAATTTGGCAACAGATGCAGAGAATATATAACCAGGGCTGATAATGATCGATGAAACAAGCATGCAAGAAGATCGATCGATAGATGTCCGTCTACTTGAGGTTTACAATTTTCTCCCCTAAACTCCAGCATTAACGAGGCTTTTGGGCTGACGGACACATTGTTCTTCTGGTTAGAACTGCTCAAACAGCAGAATTTTGGGAAGTTACTACACCTAAATCTTTTGTTTAAGAACACTGCGCAGCTGAGCTTTCTGGCTTTCCATCCTGGCTTCCAAAAGCTTGGCCTTCAAACTATTCTTTTGGATGCCTCGGGACCATTTAAATAGCTTTTTTATTCCTTGAGTAACGTGTGGATTCACTGACTCTGGTGAGCTCCACTGCTCCATGGAATCTTGGTGCCGAAGCATACCTTCCCACGACTTTCTTCTGGGAGAAGTCTCCTTAATAGAAAATTTTCCATTCAAGGCCACTCCATCACTGTCATCTGCTGTTATCTCATAGCATTTGTTGTTACGTTGGGCAGATCTTGAAAGCTTAGATATGGAAGATGCCTTGTGCATTGATTCTCCTGAAAACGAGTAGACACCACCACTTTGTGTGTTTGGAGAATTCTGAGCTTCATTCTCATCACATTCTCTTGCAATCTGCCAAGCATTTTTGCTTTGGCTAAGCCTGCTAACAGAGAGTTGATTCCCTTCAAGGGAATAACTCGAACCTTGACCCTCAGCATGACTCACTGCATCATAGCCTCTTGCGTCTTCTTCTAAATGACAGTTATCATCATTAATAATAGTCGACCCTTGCTGCAAAGAATGGTAGTTATAGGCATTCAAATCAGAAATGGCAAGATGGAGTTTGGAAGCATTGCTTGCAGGGCTGTTCTTCTTGCATTCTTCAATCTCCCTTTCATTGTCTTCAATTTGCTTGAGTTCTTCATAAATAGAGTATATATCACTTAATTTTGGTGGGGCATAAGAAAATTCCTTGATGTCTTTAACATTTACCAATTTTGCTGCTTGTCTGATCAACTCGGCTTTCCTTAACTCATTCACATCCAAGGTGCCACTTCTTGACCTTAGAAACGTTTCAAGGTCTGTTATTAATTTATTCATCTGGCAATCCTTGTCTTCAAGGGCCAGTTTTGCATCAATCAACTTCATTTGGACACGTTCTTCACGCCATACCTCAGCCATCTGCAACATCTTCCTCTCTTCTTCCATTTCTTCCTGAATCCTGATGGACTCAGTCTTGAATGTTTCAACTTCAGCTTTATCTTCCGCAACTTTATAGGCAAGTTCATTGCAAACTTCTTCCATTATTTCTCTGGCCTTTTGCTCCTCTTCATAATCTTCCCTGAACTGCTTTGCAGAGGATTTGACATTTGATAACTCATTGACCAATTTATAATTGAGAAGTTCCAGCTTTTGACGTTTTTTTCTTTCCCTGCTTATTTGATTTTCACAATCATCTATAACTGCATGAATTTTCTGACATTCGCTGCTCTGCCATGAAGTTCTTTCTTCTCCCAGCTTCTTCTGTAAGTGTTTGACTTTCTTCTTATAAGACTGGCACTCAGCTTCAAGCTCATGAATGCGCAATCGAGCTTGCACAAGTTGTTCTTGCATGGCAGAAGCAGACACCATAGCAACTTGATTTTCAAGAAGTTTTGTGTGGCTATAAAAGCTGCAGATGTCACTGAATTTTCTTGAGCATCTCGGTTCCCACTTCATTGCACCCTCCATGATATGTTTAGAATGCAGTAATGGGGATTCAATCTAACATATATATAAAAAAAAGGAAAGATAAAGAACACATACAAAACTGACTTCACCAAACTGAAAGTAAATGATAAAACCAGAAACCACATGGTAGATTCTGGTTACCAAGCAAGTCATTAATTGAAAGTACAATAGATAAATAAATAAATAAAAACAACCTCTTTGTCTATTATTTGGTCCAGATGTCATGAATACTATTAACAACACGAAGATGAGACGAGAAGATGGTAAGGGCATACTATGACAAAGTTCAGTCTAATCAAACCATGGATAGATAACCTCCTATTTATGATATTAGCTAAAGTTGGACTGCATATCTGTATTCAGACATTTTTAATGGGTCCAGGCCACCCTATTGAGAAAGCTTAAGGTTAAGCAAGGAAACTGTTAAAACAGTGATGTTACTGGTAAAGAATGCACGCCTTGCATAGGATCCCATGCTTTGAATTGGACACGAATTCCCTGCCCAACACCAGGCTGCAAGTAAAATACGGCATCTCAAAACTGGTATGGCAACAAAATGTGGATGGACATTCAAATAGAACATGAAACAAGCTGCGCGAAACCAATAAGACCATTACATTATTAAGCTCAATTAGACATTAAGTACTCCTGTTGATCTTGACCTTGACGGAACAAGCCAAACATCCAAGAATAGGGCAATGAGAATGCACAACCGCAAACTATTACTAAACAAAAAGAGATTCACGAGCTCAGTCGTTGCTAGATGAGTTTTAATCAGCCCAGATGCACTTGAGAAATAATCAGACAAGTTCATCATTTTTTTTCACACTTTATCAAGGTAATAAATATGTAGAATCAGGTAGATCAAGGATAACTCATTATACCGGCCCCAAAATGAAAAAGAAAATCCTTTTCCACATTTCTCTTTAGTACTAAGTGACTGCACATGGACAAAAAAATAAAAAATTGCAATCTTCCTCTTGTTATCATGGTAAATTTTCGTTGATGAGTAAAAAAAAAAAAAACTATGATAGAAGAAATTATGACCTCCCTTTTCTTCTGCACTCTCTTAGCAATCTAGAGACTAGACAAATCAATAACAATCCATTAAGAAAAATAAAAGTGAACATGCAATTATAAGAAAACAAGCAAACATATGGCCCATTGCATTCGATTGGTCACCTGAATCCTCAATACAACAAAGTGCTATCTGCCAAGTCTCTATCATGAAGAGAAAGAAAATATGCCAGCCAAAAAATTGAAAATAAATAAATAAATAAAAGAGAACTGCTTGGACTAATTTCAACTTTCTCAGCAACCAAACATGCATTCAAGTAAAAAAAATACACAATTTAATTCATTCACAAAAACGGGTCAAATTTTAAATCAAAACATTAATAAAATACATACCTCTAACCCCAATTCATCAGTTTTCCTATATTTCAAGTTCAAAGCTTTATCACCTCCACCACCACCCGCCAAGCATAGGTTCCACAGCCCAGCCGCCAGCTTCCTAGCCGACACTGCAGCCCTACTACCTCCAACACCAACACCCCCCTGTCCGGCCGCCTTCACTCCGCTGGCAACGCTGCCGGAGGAGGCGGGGTGTCTGCTCTTGCTATCATCTTGAAGAAACTTCCAATGCAAAAGAGGGGTTGGCGGGATTTTGAGCTTCCGTCGAACGGAGCTGGTGGTGTTCCTCCGGCGGCGGCGGGGAGTGGCAGTGTTGTGGGTCCCACGTGTGGAGTTCATATCTTGGTCTTGGAAAATTGTGTACTTGATTCCATTTGAAACACCAAGAAGGAGAGAGAGAGGGTGAGAGAGAGAAAGAGAGATTTAGTTGTAATATTGGAAGAGATGGTGAAGATGATCAGTTGTCAGAAGGAACCGAAAACATTACAGGCTCGAGTTTTCAAGTTTCTGTTCTTGATTAGGGGGACTGCTGTTTCCTCTATATATCGTGTGCATGTGTTTTGTTTTCTGTTTTTTTCGTTACTCTTAGCATGTATTCTGCCCCAAAAAGTATGCTATTACCCTAATTTTTTCCATAGTTTGCAAATCTGTTCTTGTCATATGTACTATTTTGAAAAAAGACCCACATATATGAGTTTGTTGATATGACAATTATTATACAAAATTCTAAATGTTGTTCGTAAAACACTATGCACATAAACGTTGTTCATATTCTCAAACTTCAAAGTTGACTTACTATTTAATTTTTAAAAATTTTAATCTTTCAACTTTATTTTTACATGATTATATTTTTTAGACTAAGTTAAACAAGAATTGAATCAAAATTTTCATCTAAACAAAATAAAAGATAGAATTAAAGTACAAAAGTGTCACAAATAGAACATGATTTCACAAATCTCATAAAAAATTTAGTTTAGTCCTTAAACTATTCAAGTTATACTTATTTGGTTTCTCATTATTTTTGCAATTTAATTTTGACATATAAAGCTTATTTTTTTATTTTTTAGTCATTAATTAAAAAAAAAACAGAGAGATCGTAAGTTCTAATAGTAAAAAAATTCAATGTTGACAATAATTTCAGCTACCCAAATAATTAATCATGGGCTATATTTGTTTCCTGAAATTTACTTTCTGAGAAATTATTTTTCACATTTTTTTTTATTTGTTTACCATTAGAAAAATTAGTTAATGAAAAACACTTTCTAGTCAAAGAAAAATTGAACTTGGTTTTCAGGAAAGTGTTTTCCTGAAAAATTTGGATGAAAAACACTTTTTTTAAAAATTGTGAAAAATTTAGAAATTTTATATTATTTGCTGATTATATCAAATTTGATCCTCAAATTTTTGATTGCTATATATATATATATATATATATTTTGTTTTGAATATTTATTTTTCAATTTCATCTCTTAAAATTTAATTTTTATATTAACTTTAGTCCTTATTTTTATAATTGTTATTTGCTTTTCCTCTATCATTTTTTTATTTAAATTTTTTATCTATCAAATTTGATCCTCATTTTTTTTATTGTTATTCATTTTATTTGAAATAATTTATTAAATGTTAATTACTATTATTTTAATTTTTTTTATCTTTTATCTTTTTATTTTTTAGATTTGATGTTTATTATTTATTTTATTTGAGATAATTTATGAAATTATATATTTTTTTCAATTTCATTCTCATTCAACTTTTTAATTTGTAAGATTTGTTCCTCATTATTTTAATAAATTTGAGAAAAATCAAATATTAATAAATTATTTTCTAGCTCATTTTCCATGACATAACCAAACACTGAAAAATACTTTCCAACTTATTTTTCATTACACTATCAAATATCATAAAATAATTCATTTTCTTGAAATTCACTTTTTTAGAACTCACTTTTCAAAAGAAAACTATTTTCTAGTAAACAAACAGACGTTTGGTATTAATAAGTTTTATTTGACAAGGAAATTTTCATTTAGTTATTTTTTTCATTTTGAAAGTACCTAAAAAACAAGATCTAAACTTTAAAAGATTTTTAATTTTAAGTGCAGTGATTTTTTAGGTATTCAAAGATCATTTTGGTTCCATTTATGTGATTGTTTTCATTTATTTATATAGATATTCTTTTAATTTATTTAATTATATATGTGTAGGTATTTATGCTTGCATTTAGAATTTTTTTATATAAAAAACATATCTAAAATGCCATTGTATTTATTTATTTTATTAAAAAGAAATCTTCTACCCACAATAAACTGCAAGTCAGATAGCTAGTGTTAATTTAGGTTATGTTTGTTTCCTGAAAACTAGTTTATAAAATTTCATGTGTTTGTTTGCCATTAGAAAAGTTAATCAATGGAAAATTGAACTTGGTTTTTAGAAAAGTGTTTTCCTGAAAAATTTAAGCGGAAAATACTTTCCGGAAGTTGTGAAAAATTTAGAAATATCATATTATTTGCTGATTATATCAAATTTGGTTCTTAAACTTTTGATTGTTATATATATTTTGTTTTGAATATTTATTTTTTAATTTCATCTCTTAAAATTTAATTTTTATATTAAATTTAGTTCTCATTTTTATAATTGTTATTTGTTTTTTCTCTATCATTTTTTTATTAAAATTTTTTATCTATCAAATTTGGTTCTTATTCTTTTGATTGCTATTCATTTTATTTGAAATAATTTATGAAATGTTAATTGTTATTATCTTAATTTCTTCATTTTTTATCTTTTAGATTTGATCTCTATTATTTTGTTATTATTTATTTTATTTGAGATAATTTATGAAATTATATTTTTTTTCAATTTTATTCTTATTCAACTTTTTAATTTGTAAGATTTGTTCCTTATTATTTTAATAATCTTAAGAAAAAATATTAATAAGTTATTTTTCATGACATAACCAAATACTGAAAAGTATTTTTCAACTTATTTTTTATTATACTAATAAATATCATTAATTTTTTTTTAAAAAATTATTTTCTACCAAACAAGCAGTTTAGAAATAATGCGAACATCAATAACATCTCACGGATAACTGGAGCAAAAAGGTTCATCATTAAGGTCTGCACATGCATGTCTCAGACTGTTGAATTTTTTTTAAAAAAAGCAATAATTAATCTACTGTTTTTTAAAGTAATTTCACTAAAAAAATCATCAAAATTTTTCAAACTCTAATTGCACGAGCTTGCTTTACCTTGTTGTCTGCAGTTGCATGTTCAGCAACAAGCATAATGGATTCAGGAGACACGGTAAGATGCAGAATTATTTTGCCTCTTTAAGTGCTCCGATTTGTGACAGTTTGAGAGAAAAGGAAATGGAAGGAGCACCAAATGCCCAATTTTCTGGCCTCTTTAAGTGCTCCGATTTGTGACAGTTTGCAGCAGACAATTTTGCAACACAGATGCTACCAACTCCAACAGGCATACCACCCTACAGATGCTAAGCAGGAAACTTGATAGAATGTAGATCTAGGACCTAGTGTTCGCGGGTTCTTAATCAAATTCTTCAACTTATATCCATTGGATTTTGCTCGTGGATCGTGTCCCCAGTGAGAAAGTTGTTTTGGGAATTGGATTTTGCGAGAAGAATTTCACCAGACAAAATCCAATGAAGAGGATAAATCAACTTCCATGGATTTTATTACATAATCGTGTTCCCGTGAGAAAATTGTGCAGATTTCCATCTATTATAAACAAGAGTAAAAATATATATATTTTTAATATAATTTCATTTGTCCCATTGACTAATTGGATCGTGTTTTTAAAAAATTTAATTTTTTTATTTTTATTAAAATTTAATATATTTTATATATTTTGAATCGTTTTTGATATATTGATGTTAATTTTTTTTTAAAAATAAAAAAATATCATTGATATATATTTTAGTACGAAAAATTATTTGAAAAGCACTCGTAACCACGCTGTCAAATAAATTCCATGGAATGTTATGATTTAATTCCCATGTTTTTGTATATATTTTGAAAAAAAAAAATTAAATAATATTTTTTCAATAAATTTAGTCATTTCACTATTTTTATATTTTTATTTAATTTTTGTGTGTTAAAAACCATGAAAATCATATAAAAAAATAAAAAATACAACTAGAGTTCAAACTGGATCAATAATTGAATATCAAACCAAAACAAAGTTTGAAAACTTTTAAGTCGTAAAGGAGATTTCTTTGAAGAAAAATAATTGAATTTGACTTTGATTTGGCTAAGATTAGAAAATTCAAATACCTTGATCAAATTAAAAAGTAAAACTTATTTGAAAAGAAAAAAAAATAAAATTAGATCAATAATTAAATAGCACAAGTAAGAACTTTTATGTTATAAATAAGAATTTCTTTGAAGAAAAATAATTAAATTTAATTTTGATTTGGTTAAGATTAGAAAAATATAAGAGCTTGATCAGATTAAAATTAAAAAGTAAGACTAATTTGAAAAGAAAAATAAGATTTAGAAGTTAAATTAGCCAAAATTACATTATTTTTTAGAATTAATAATCAATTTACAACAAACAACTAAAAAGATTTAAATTGATTATATTATTGAAAAGATGGGTGATTTAAAGAAAGAAAAGTGATTTAGGACAAAATGGATTAAAATTGAAATTCTTTTAAAACAAACCAAGGACTGTATTGAAAAAGAGAAAATACTCCAGGGATCAATTGACTTTTTATTTAACTCTGCTTCAGTCCTATTCTTTTCAGTCCAACCAATCCAATCCAATTTAATTTCAATTGAGTGCAATTGAATTAAATGAATTCAATTCAGCCCATTTAATTCATGTTTTCGGTCTCATTGTTTTCCATTGATTCAGTCCAAGTTAATCTAGTAATGAAACCCTAAAATCCAGCAATTGATTTCAGATCGTTCAGTCACAATCCTAGCAATTAAAACCAGATTCCAATCTCCCAATTTCAGCTCCTCAATCTCAGGATTCCAGCCCAAATCTCCAGGAATCAAGTCCCAAAAACCATTCAAATTCCAGCCTTTTCTCTCCATAAACAGATGGAACGGAGACAGCGAACAGGAGGAGGAGGGAGGAACCAACAACACGGATTTTCTCAATAACAACAGGACTTAAAAAACCAGCTACCTCTTCCCACCAAAACAAGAAAACCAACAACCTCTCCAGCCTTCTCACCCACCTCTGCAAAACATCACCATTATTCCCACAATCCTAACCTTTATCTCCAAAACCAGCACAGCAAAGAGAACTAGAGAGGAGGGACACCGCCAACAAGGGCCTTCACCAACATCATCCCCTTCCTTCAACAACACTGCCCAAATTCAATCTTCACCCACGGCCAAAAAACAATTGCCTCCACTGCAACCACCCATTCACCGCCAATAAATAGCCTTTCCAGAGTAGCCTTCTCTCCTTCTTCATACCCACCAAAACAAAAACCACGCAACTGCCTCATCACCTCCATACCAAACCACCACTGTATTGTTCATCTTCTTCCTTCTCTCAATCACGATTCCTTACAGCACCACCACATCAACACCAACAGTAACCATCTTCCCCGCCATAAACCCAAAAAACTAACCACCACAGCAACACTGGAAGATTCCTTCCCTTTCCCACAACAGCATCAACAACCAGCAGTAACCATCTCCGTCACACAAATCCAGCCGAGCCCCAACCATTGCCCATTTTAAGAGCAACAACCTTTCCACCCATCTGACCCATCACTATAATCAATCTCTCGATTTTTCCCGCGCCAACAGTGGATCTTTTCTTCCCAGAAGATCCATAACCCATCCTTGCTCCAACCACCCACACCAGGATCAACCCAAGGCCACCAAAACCTCATCTTTAACCTTCCTTCCATAAACACACCAAATTAGATTCACAGACAACCCAGTAACCTCCAAACCGAAGCCACCTTCACAAACACCAGCTGTTTTCTTTGTCACAATCACCCCTCCTAATTCAATCAACCACACTTAGTTTGCTAGCCCGGTTCAAGCACAACCTTTCAACACACCATGGACACCAAATCGGTTATCTCCAAGCACCCAAAGAATGTTTCTTATCCGTACTTCCCAAACCATTGAAACACCACTAACACCACCAAATTCATCTCCAAGCCAGCCTTCTCTCATATAAACTTGAAGACAATAGCCATAACTCCCAACCCCTGTCTCCACCCAAATACCCAGATTGAAACACCACTAGCACCACCAAATCAATCTCCAAGCCCAGCCTTCTCTCATATAAACTTGAAGACGATAGACACTATTCCCAACCCCTGTCTCCAGATAAAACCCAAACATCCTTCTCTTCCTCGGCGAAAGCCCCGCTAAAACAGTCACACACTAAACCAAAACGTCATCACAGACCCATATTCCCTCCTTCCACGCCAGAATCCGTGACCCATCTCCTCTTCATTTCACAAATCATCCATGGCTGGTGACCTCCCTCTCATCAATGTCAACCCAGCGACACTACGCCACCGAAGACAGCAACAGCTTCCCAGTAGCATCTTCTCCACATCTTACCCGAAGCCCCCTCTTAAACGGCGGCGCCTCCCATGTCTCCCTCTCACAACAGTTCCCCAAAACAAGAAGCCCTGAACCACCACAAAGAAAAATCCCAAATCAATTTCTTCACAATCGTATTTTTTATTTGCTTGCAGGTTTGTTAAATAGGCCCGTGACAAGCACGTGAGTTCAAGTTCAGCGATTTTAAATCGGCAAGCGCGCGAGTGGCACGCGCGATGCGTTTCGTATTATTTTCCAACGATTTTTTGTGTTTTAAAAATCAACCCAATCTCATTTTTACCTTTTTTTTATGGGTGCAATATCATTTTAAAAATAATTTAAATGAGAAGCCTTTTTTTTTAATAGAAATTGATTTCAAAGATCTTGCAAAAAAAAATAAAATAAAAAACCCAAAACGACAAGTTTCATTTTAAAAGGAACTGGTGTTAAGATTTTAATTTTAAGAATAACTCAACAAGTTTTTATTTTTAGAGATTTTTAGGGAATAATGTTAATTTTTTTTATAAAGCAATTAGAAATTAAATAAAAAAATAAGCTAAAAAAATTACAATAATTAAAGGCAATAAAACATATAAATTTAAAAAAATGTAATAAATATAACTTTTTGTAAAAAATGATGCAATAAGAGTGATATTATTCTTCTCTTGGATATAATTAATTCCTACATAAATATTTGAAATTATTATATATTTTAATATTTTTAGTTTTTTTTAAGTATAAGGTGATAATTTTGATTTTTCTTGATATATACTTTTTCCCTCGATTTCAATGAGCCCTAATTGACATCATAGTATGATAGAAGAAAACTAGAATTCTTTAAATTTAAAATTAAAAACAAAAGATAAATAAAAAATTATATGAGGATTTTTGTAATTATCTCATATTATACATATAAAAAAAAATTAAGAGGTGGGGTGATTTTATTATCTATGTTTTTATTGTGCAACATTCATTGTGGATTTAAAAAGTGATATTTTTTTATTTTGATCATCAATTTTTTTTTTCATTGATAGAATTTTTTGATGATCAAATTGATGACTAAGAAATGGAAATATCAAAATACAAAAGAAAAAGGTTGTCATTAACTATTTTGGATCTTCAAATTTATTTTATAAAAAATATAAATTTTTATTAAAAAAATTAAAAAAATTAAGAATTTTAAATTCAAAAATGTTTGGGGACACAAGGGGATAAAATCGCGAGCTGCAACAAGACAAGAATGTTATACTGGGATTTTGATGAAAGAATATGCAGAGGAAGGATTTATCTTAAAAAAGTTTCAAAATTGACCAAAATTAAAAAAAAATTAAAAAAGAGGAAGATATAGAGAGAGAAAACAAGAGGGGAGATATGAAAAGGAAAAACTCTCCCTTGACTTACCACTCAAATGTAAAAAATATATAACTAGTGAACGAATCTATGGTTGTCCCTCTCTTTTTTATTCCAATGGGATAATTTATTTTAGATTAATTTAAAATAGTATTATTTAAAAAATTAAAAATTAAAATAATATCATTTTAAATTATTTTTAAAATAAAAAAATTAATGCTAACCCATTAAATTAACTCTCATTCTCTTGAATTGATGAGTCACTAGATTAGTCTCTTATGCTTGTCCACCAAGGTCTCTCCTTCTCTTCTCGATTAGCTAATGCTTTGAAATCTAAATAATGATTTGAAACACTTGATTTCATGTTCATGTTCTTCGACAAGGATTGAACAGGCTTTATTTTATCTTAGAGCACGCTCAGATGAATGAGATCATACTTCTCCATAGCAAGAGAAATAGAGAACAGGATGCATGACTGCAGGATTTACTTGTAGCTAATGACATGTACGTGGCAAATTAACTTCTAGCTGTCTGTATGATATCTTTCGAGCTTCTTTGACTAAAAAAAAGCTTAATTAATATTTAATGCAGATAATTCAAATTTTAATTCTTATATTTTAAATAAAGAGATGCAGATAATTCTTTGACTACGAAGAGGAGGGTCAATCTCCAGGAAAAACAGTTCTTATGATTCTCAATTTTGGTTGCTGGCAGGCTAGCTGACTATCCAATCAATTTATTATGTTTTTTGACCGGCTTGCTAGCCAGCTTGCGGATTTATGTAGGAGAAGATTTGAAGCTCACCGATTCATCATTCATTAAAATAAAACTTGGTCTCCATCTGAGCTAATCGAATAAAAAAAAAAAAAATCATCATTCATTTATGGCTAAATTGCTCAGATTTGCTCTAAGTTTAAAGTTATTTGATAATTAATTTCTATATTTTTAATTTTACTTTACTTACGTGTACTTTAATATTATATTTTATAAAATCAAATCTTTCTATTGTTTCTTTCACGCTTTCCTTCGTATTTTCATATAAAATTTACGAAATCATGAATTCGTCAACTAAACATCAGCAATATTTAACCTAGTTTATTATTATTATTATTATTTTACCAGAATTAAAGAAAGCATGCCTTCAACTACCAGCTTGACGGATGCCCATCTTGTTTAAACCATATATATCCATAGACGTTTTTCTCTTCTTCAGCTTAATCATTTTTACCATTACAATGGGCTTGAATATTATAGATAACTTCTCGTGAAGGAAGATATCTGCAGGTTTGACAAAAATATCACAATTCTTACAAGAAAAATGTGTTCTTGCTCCAATTTCTTGTTCGTCAATGTGTAAAACTCTTCATGGCCACGTATTATCTTAGACAACATAATAGTAGTAGGTTAAGAAGGAAAGTGACAAATTCTATAATGTTTAAACTCTAAACTATAATGCTTATCATCTTAGTTTTTTTAAAATTCAATATTTAAGCTTACTGCGATGAGATCTTAATCCAGAATAATTCAAAAAAATAATTTAAAAATTAAAAATAATATAATTTTAGTTATTTAACTACGTTAATTCTTCTTTAACTACATCCGATCTAAACCCTAAATTCTGAGAATTGCATTATTATATATTGTACGAGGAAAGCACATACTTGTAAATTAGGAGTTGAAATGTGCTAGCCTGGAAGTGGAGAAGGAATCGAAGCTAGGTCCAAGATACCATTTACAAAAACAAGTTCACACTTGTCGAGCCCAAAGATGCCATCTAGAATTCAATTCACACTCTCCAACTTAATCATTTAGTTTATTTTATTCATAAAATCATAATCAATTGAGTGATTTGGATCTGTAAAGTAGGATGAAACAAGTCAATACAACATAAAATATCAACAAGAAATAAAAGTTAGGTGATGGAGCCATGTATGATTGAGCTAAGCTGGCCTATGCCTACCCAATAATTGTCAAATATGTCACCGACATGGCTAGCTTGCTCAAGCTGTGGAAGCCGATTTGCTGATTTCATTACACAACACGGTTTACTGTCATGGGTTGCTTACCATCTACATTGCTCTTTCTGGTCAACAAACAGCCTCTTGCTTTGCCACCTATGACCACATCTCACCATGCCCTACATGGCCCATGCATGTAACTTCTTGGAAATGAGGCTAGCTGGCTAGCCAGCCACACATTTCTACTTCCTTCTCCTATCTATAAATAGCACAGCCTTTCCTCGTCCAGAATCTCTCCTTTCATTCATTCATTCAAGATCTTTTATTATTCTGCAAACTTGATCAATAAACACCATGGGAAATTGTTGCAAGAGTGCATCGTCGTCGGTCGTATGGGCCGATGACGATTGGGCGTCAGTGGCACATCACAAGCATCATCACGCTACAATGTTTGATGGAGCTGATGACCATGAAGAACATGGTGCTAACGTGGAGAGACAGAGGCTACTGGGCACAGGTTCTTTGTCTTCAGGTTCTACTAGGGAGGTGAAGATTAGGATTACAAAGAGGGAGCTAGAAGAGATAATGGCAAGGGTTGGTATTCAGGGATTGTCCACGGAACAAGTCCTGGGTATGTTGGTAAACTCTAATGATCTTAAATTTGAAATGGATCTTAATCATAAGCACTGGAAGCCTGCCTTGCAAAGCATTCCTGAAGTGAATTAATGGATTGTTCATGTAGAAACCAAGTTCCTTTGATTACCCTCCTCGATGTTTTTGTTAGGGGAAGTTCCCAAATACTTGAGGTATATTTGTAAATTTAGGAAGGCTGGATATATGATAATGTTCATGTACATCTACTCCTTATTTAATTATAAAAAATTATTTTTTTCCTTTTCATGGCTAAGCCAAATAAGATATTCTAGAATTAGTGGTCTGATCCAATCAGTTATTTTATTTTTATTTTTATTTTTATTGGGGGGATGAAAAATGGTGGAAAACTTCAACATGCATGACTTTATCAACATAATTATATATACTTATTATTGCAATACCTCCGGACATTATTTAATTAAGGCTATCTCCTTTAATTTAATTTAATTAGTGATTTGTAGTTTCTGATTTAAAAGAGAAACGAATTTAAGACATAATATAAACTCCTTAACTCAAGGGTGTCTCTAAAAGCTTAAAAAGCAATAGCAAATATTCAGACAATTTCAATTTGCAAATGTCTGAACATGTGAGCAATCAATAGATTTATTTATTTATTTATTTATTTCAAGTTTGAAAGATGAGGTTCCGTGGAAGAGAGAACCATGCAAGAAGTCCTAAACTAGCCATCGATGCGTAATCTGAAAGCATAGAAAAATGGAAGTGCATATGATTTAGCCCAATAATCTGTGTGTGAGATTACTTGAGAAAGTATGGTCCAATATTAATTAAAACAAACATAAATGTTGATGATGCATGCATGAGGAGGGATAGGAACATGTATACATGGATTGAACTTATATTATATTATTATATCTTAACTTATTATCTTGATATTTCTATTAATCAATTAAAATCATCCAAAATAACAAACGGAATATTCAATAACTTGTTAAAATTGTTAACGAAATTTATAAATTATCAATTTGAGTGTTGTAAATTATAAAAGTTTAAGAGTTTAAGTGTTATAAATCATAAAGTTATTAAAGATTTTCATAAACATTAATTTTAGAAATTCAAGAAATTAATTGATATATATATATATATATTAATTAGTACAAACACAATTAACAAAACAAAATAATATTAAATGAAATAATAATCATAGTAGTAATTATTATTATTATCATGCAAAAGAGAAGAAAAATAGTAATAATAATAATAATACTAATAATAATTATTTTTAAAATAGTAATAATACTAACAAAATTATTATTATCACTATTATTAATAATAATAATAATAATAATAATAATAATAATAATAATAGCGATAATAACAGTAACAATGATAATAATAGTAGTAATTTTAATAATAATAGGAATAATAATATTAATGATAATAATAATAATAGTGATTTTAATAATGATAGGAATAATAATATTGATGATATTTTTTATTAATGTTAGTAACAATATTAATTTTTATTTAGATTTTTTTAATTATTATTTTTAAAACTTTTTGTATGATTTAATATTTAATTTATTAAAAATTAAACTTGTAATTTTTGTAGATTGAATAGCTCAAGTGTAATGACTTAGATGATAACTTTAAAAAATTAACATATTTTTTTTTCAATTCTATAATTTTTTATAATTTTTATCATATAATTTAACATGAGTTTAGTAAAATGTCTTCTCACACATTTAACGTGATAGACTTTTAAAATTCGTTTGGCTTTCCATATCAATACCGACCCCGCAGCAAAGGGCATATAAACTGAACCTAATATTAAACATAAAATATATAATATATCTTTCGTTTCACAGATGTCATATCTAAACTATAATGCTGGCAAGCAAAGAAGAGGAGAAATGATAGGAAAAGGCAATTGATGGCATGCTAACGCCACTGCAGTCTAGATCTCACCTTTGTAGCTATCTCTAATGTTGTGCGGGGCCCAATGCATGCGCAAATAGTAAAGACACTCTCCTTGTCTTTAGTGTACAGTTATTGTGAAACTGCACTTGTCCCCACACACTCATGAGTTATGACATTAACAAGCTTGCATTCATGGCTTCTTCTCTCTTCAGTAGTCACCCACTATTACCCTCCTCTGAATTCCAAGTCACTTACTTTTCATCACTAACACTTGCTTTTCACTTCATTTAGTCTCTTTTGGGCTTCTTGCTGCCTTTTTTTTTTAAATTTTATTTCAGTGGAGGAATGAGTGAAGGGGTGTCTCTCAAGGTGAAGCTGAGTCTGAGTATGGTTTTTGTGGAGGTGTTTCTTTTGATTTTGAGTGAGTATTTTAGCTCTTATTTTCTGTTTTATGGGTTTTGGTTATTTTTGCATGATCCGTGAGTTTTCTCAGTTGGGTTGTTTCAAGCTGAAGTTTTTGTGGAGTGAATGTAATTGGGTTTTGGTAATTTTATGGTTTCCCATGAAGGGTTTGTGCAAATGGGGTTTCTGGAATTTGTTAATTTAGTGGGTTTGTAGCCTAAAGTTTTAGACTTTGTGTAGGGTTATTGATTTGATGTTAGCTGATATGCAATATTGACTCTTTAACTTATTGCCCTTTGTCGTGTTGCTTTACCTCCTGTTGATAATATTAAAGCTATGATCGTTGTTCGAGCGTAGTGTGTCTTTTGCTTTGTTTTTGGTAATGTATAATGTGATGCGGTTCTAGGTTCGGTGCTCATTTAGGTTTCCTTTCATATGCACATGAAAAATAAAGAAAGAAGATTTTTGTCAGGTTTGGAGTGATTTCATTTAATGTGATTATTAGGCAAAATTTGCTTTACTTACTTGATGCTTGTAACATTGGGTGTAATTGTAATGTTTTTCTTTTATTCTTGATGTGATGTACTATACCTGCCATTTTGGCGAGGAGTTGGCTTTCAAGTTGTTAACATGATTTAGGTTCTGTTAAAGCATCTTTTGCTGTCATGATTCTGAGAAAAGCAATATTTTTGTTACTTATACCCAACTGCTTGTGTAGTTTTATATCCTACTTCAGGAGAATCATTCTTTAACAAACATTATGATCAGGGGAGAGGTCAGGTTTTTTTTTTTTCCATATCTTTGGGTATTTGTACTTAGTATGGTGATTAATGTTTAAGAAAATTGGACAGGGATCTATGTGGCTGGTGCATGGGTGATCGGCCATGTAGTTAGTGCTTCATTTGTTTATAAGCTATGGGTATTTATACTTAGTATGGTGATTAATGTTTAAGAAAATTGGACAGGGATCTATGTGGCTGGTGCATGGGTGATCGGCCATGTAGTTAGTGCTTCATTTGTTTATAAGCTATGCTTATCTTGCTGCATAACATTTGCTCTTGGAAATATCCTTTATAGCCTGTTTTTTCTGTATACAAAACATTCAAGTATTATACTTATCTTGCTGTATTACATTTGCTTCAAGTATTCGGATTTCTCATTGGTTTTCTGATTGTAAATTAAGTTCAAATGATCCCTTTAAATTGCATTTGATTTTCAAGAGTGGTTGAAAATGTAGTGGTGCATGGATGCTTTTATTTTTACATATGCTTCACATTGAGCCCATCCTTCTGCTATAGGTCTGAATGAATGTCACTGCAGCCCATTCAATAATCATGGAGGCTCATTGTCAACTGACAGAAGAGTGGATGGTTTTTTGCCTGAGATCTCTCCAAATTCAGCTCCTCAGCCCCTTCTTCCTCTTCTTGCACCTTCTCCTTTCGCACCTTTCACAAACATTACGATCCCAAAGTTATCAGGTTAGTCCGGTCATAATTTATTTTTTGTGGCATTTGAGTTGAAAGGCCCAATTTTGTTCTAAATATGGTGATGTCATCTTTTTGTAGGAAAATGCACGTTGAATTTCACTGCTGCTCAAAGTTTGATGAGAACGACATCAACTGATTGTTGGTCTATTTTTGCGCCATTGCTGGCTAATGTTATATGCTGTCCCCAGTTAGAAGCCACCCTTGCAATTCTTATGGGCCAATCCAGTAAAGATACCAGAACTCTTGCTTTAAATGAGACTGTTTCGAAGTATTGCCTTTCAGATATCGAGAAAATTTTGGCTGGTCAGGGTGCAGAAAGTAATGTGAATAAGATATGCTCAATTCATCTATCAAATCTCACTGGAGGGTCTTGCCCTGTTAAGGAGGTCAATGAATTTGAGGGAACTGTGGATTCTTCTAAGCTTCTTGCTGCCTGCGAGAATATTGATCCTGTTAAAGAATGTTGTGATCAAGTTTGTCAAAATTCCATATTAGAAACTGCTACAAAACTTGCACTGAAAGCTTCTGAAGTATTGATCATAGCTGGGTCCCATGGTTTAACTGAGCACTCAACAAAGGTTGATGATTGTAAACATATTGTACTTCGATGGCTGGCTGGTAAACTTGAGCCTTCCCGTGCAAAGGAGGTTCTCAGAGGACTATCTAATTGCAAAGTTAATAAAGGTGAGTTTTAAAATGTGGATGTCACAAACTTGCTTTTCTCTTGTGGCTAGAAAGGGCATTTGTTCAGTTGCGGACAATCTTGTGATGATTGTATGTGGCACATCTGTGGATTTTCAAATAATTAGTCAAGTATTCTTCTAATAGGTATCTTTTGACGCCAAAAGTGACTATGCACATATGTATCTTTTGACGCCAAAAGTGACTATGTATCTATTAGTGTGCATGCAAGCATGTAATATGCTTCAGCACTCTGCATCTTAAATGTCTTTTGATGTCTCTTTGGTGCTTTGTGCATTGGCAGTCTTGCCACCACTACGCACATGAAGCAGATTTTCATTGAAGATGCTAGTAGATCCTACTTGTCCTTTTGTTGAAAGTAATAATGACATCTTTGATTCTTTACAAAAAAGTGTTAACTTTCCATATGAGATGTGCCGCTTTATGTTTGCTCATTGCTAGTATTTTTATGCGGGTTGGCACATTGTTCTTGATTCTCGACTTTACCTAGACCACAATCCCTTCAGCGGGCCTCACCAGTAACTGTTCTTTTCTCTTTTTTTTTTGTGCTTTCTGCTTCAGTTTGCCCTCTGGTTTTCCCTGACATGAGACATGTTGCAAAGGGCTGTGGGAATGAGATTAGTAACGAGACAGAATGCTGTAGTGCCATGGAGAGCTATGTGTCTCACTTGCAGAAGCAGAGTCTTATAACTAACTTGCAAGCTCTGGATTGTGCTACAACTCTAGGAATGAAGTTACAGAGGTCTAATATCACAAAAGATGTTTATAGCCTTTGTCACATAACCCTTAAGGATTTCTCCCTTCAAGGTTGATATCTTCACTATTTTTAATAATTCATTTTTTCTTTAGTGCCCTCTATCAAATCTCAGTTTTCTGCCAGACAAATTTAAATCAGATACTAACGCAGGATTCTTTTCTTATTTTGCTATTTTGATACGATTCTGGTAATTGACAATGGCACACCTCAGTTGCAAAACAAGGTAATATATGTACCTTATGGAACAATTCTATGAAATTTTCTTTATTGTTTGCAAACTTAGAACCCACATAAGCATGCCCAAATTATCAGTGCCCGTTGAGCACCTGACAGAAAATCTGATTTCAGCCATGGGTATTGGGCAGCTGATTCTAACCAATTCTCTTGTGTTTGTTACCATGATTAGCCTTCTTTGCACAGAGTATCTGTAGCTTGCGTTATATGTATAGAATTGAATTGAATTTCTTTGCTTCATCCACTTCTTTTCCCCTTAGAGTCTGGATGCCTTCTACCAAGCTTGCCGTCGGATGCAACATTTGACCATTCCTCGGGGATCAGCTTCATCTGTGATTTGAATGACAATATTCCTGCTCCATGGCCGTCAAAGTCTCAGTTATCAGCACCGTGCAATAAAAGTATGTCCCAGTCATGACTAGTTCGTTGGATAGTTCTTCATTTTATAGTTGAAGTTATTTTGGCTATTTAAGTTCCTATTTCATCTCTTCCATATTCAATGATGTTTACCTGAACTTATTTGATTTGCAGCCATCAAAATCCCAGCACTTCCTGCTGCTGCAAATGCTCAAAGTGGTAAGAATATACTTGTGCTCATTCTTTCACTAGAATACCACTATCCAGAAAACAAAACTAATGTGTTTAACCATCATAATTCATAAAGCTGGCTTTTGGATGTTAAAAAAACCATCCTATTGTAATATTTGCATTATCTGACTCTTCTCAATCTGTTAAAATCAGATAATATCAATATTACAGCTGATAGTGGGCAAAAAAACATAAGAAATGAATATCGCGGGTTAGGTGGCGGGTTGGGATTTTTGAAGCCCGGTCAGCCCAACCCAACCCAACTTGTATACCCTATACTCCTTTTGTCTTTATATTTGATAGCTGTAGATTGAGTATTTATTTTTATTTTATTTAGATATGTTTGTAGTGGACTTTCTATTATATTTCTTTAACGTAACAAAAAAAGTCTCTTTATTATAGAGGAGAAGTGAGGTAACTAGAATTTAATGATAGCGCAAAAATATAAAAATTAGACCTAACGTTGTGGGTGCAGTGGCACCTACAATTCATATTGTAGGTTTGTCTCTAAATGTAGACCCATAAAAATTAGCAATATAAACTTAACCTGTTTATATCTGTAATATCCACAAAAAATCTAGCCCATCTCAATATATTCAACCCACTCATGTCCAAAAAAAATTGAATGTGTCGGGTTTACAATTTATAAAATATTAGAAGTTGGGTTGGATGCAACTATGAATCAAACCCGACCCAACTATATCTATGAGCACTTAGTATGTATGATCTTGAGTCCTGCAACTCTTTCTTTAAGCAGTCATGTGATTGAAAAGAAGGAAGGCTGTAGTTATAAAATAAACTGATTAGAGTTATGGGCGCATAAATCTCATTGATTGTTTCATATTATTTAGAAGTATCTTTGATCTTCTACTTCTAGCTTAGCATGTGAATTGGATGGCACATATGTATTTTTGTAATTTCTTAGAAGAGTTGGAAACTTTACCAGCTTTCATTGATATGGAAAGAGCACCCCATCTACGCGTGCTATCCCTCAAATGTATATTTATTTATTTTACAAGTGTTCCTCAATAACCTAGATACTGGATTAGAAGGAAGGTCTTTCATTTTCCTCACCAAGAACGATTTTAACTTCACAATGGCCTCTACCCGACTAAACATCTGTTGCTTCACAGGTCTTTACAATGAAGATGCGATATTTTATGTGCTGTTTGCTGCCTCAGCTGTTACCATGATGCTCTTGTAGTCTTTTGTTTGAGCCATTCCTGCTTCCTCTCGGCATCAAGAATGCTAGCTTGCATGATACAAATTTTTTATTTGTTACTTGTGAAATGAGGGTGATCATATAGAAGTTAGATAGAAAGAGGTCTCGCATGCCTGACTCTTGTCCAAACCAAGTGCACCTGGGAGAGTCTCAATCTGTTATGAATCAATCAAGCTTGCTTTTCTGATTGTACTAATTCGTGATTCTTGCACGCTTCGTGTAATGATATTTTTTTGTAAAGAAATGCTAGGAAAAAGTCAGAGAGATAATATTGTATGTAGCAAAATCAATATAAGATGTTGTATGTACCCCTATTTGATTGTACTTTACCATGTAAAAGAATTGGATTGCTGATCAATTTGAGCATACCTTGAACCATTTATTACGTTCTTAAATAGGAGAACCACATGTAGATGCTAAATTATCTCCGCACTGACAGCATTGCTTAGAATATCAATCCCATGTCAGCAAAAAACGAAGTCGTATTCTGATTGGGTTACATCTTGTAACGCTATCAGCATTGAAAACAAGCTTTGATTCCTTATGGTTTGCTATCAAGTTATGGGCCTTTGAATTTGCCTTTTGAACTGGTAAGATCGTCTTGCTCTTTCAAGATGATTTCTAAAATTTTCTGCATCTCAATTTGGTCTTTCAAGTCATTCCTTACCTCCTCCGATGTTTTGTAAAAATCTAGGTGAACAAAGATCTAGTGTTTTGTACCGCTCTGAATGTTCCAGTTTAATTAGTCTGTTCAGTTTAATTAGACAGTTTTTAGATTTATTTTTTTGGAGATCATCAGTTAGAGATTTATATAAGATTAATTGAAATATATATAATTTAGCCGGATATCCATATTAATAAAATAAAAAAATTCAGTGTCTTTGTTTATGAAATGCATTTCCCTCACAAGGAAATGTATGAAAGGATGAGCGACATGCACATGGCAGTAAAGGCCCGAGTCCCCTAGACCATTCGGGAATGTTGAATTCTCCAAGACGATAAAGAGCTGGTGAAAAAAGGCGATAAATGCGAAAGATTACCATCAATAAAGATGATGGATGTCGGGTCCCTTCTCCTCGTGAGGGATGGCCATATTCGGCCCTTTTCTCGAGGCCTCTAGAAAGAAACAATTTGTGCTGGTAGTTGTTGAATGTTTCTTCAAGTAGATGGAAGCATAAATTCGAGCACATATCACATCTAGCAAGGTGATGTTTCGGCCAACCAAAAGTATTGATCACGCAAACCAGTGCTTGGTCCACCAGGAGCTTGTCTCCTTTTACTGTATCTGGGTTCGAGTCCTGATGTGTATGTTTGTCATCCTTGCGGTGTCTTACATGTCTACTGGATTTGTAGGATATTCAGTGGGCCGTGGGGATTAGTCGTGATGCGCACAAGCGGTCCGAACACCCCACGTAAATAAAAAAAAAAAAAAGTATTGATCACTCACAATGGTCCATAGTGTCGAAGATGATTACATTGGCCGTTGATTCTCCTTGCCTCGCATAAAAATTAGTAATTATTTTTAAAAATATTTTTTATTTAAAAATATATTAAAAAATTAAAAAATATATAAAAATTATTATTTTTTTAAATTAAATTTTAACAAATCTCTATTTGAACCGCATTGGGTTAAATTCATAAATAAAAACCTGTTTAATAAGAAAATGGAAGGGGCAAAGGAAGAATGTGTTGACATTCTAGGTAAGATCTTACAAGCATGCAAGATGACTTGAAAAGCTTCCATAGAAGAACCCCATTCCTGCTCAACACTAAAGCCACGATCCCGACTGAAAGTGGTTGCTCTAATTATAAGGTATAAAAATAAATGGGAGAAACAGACAGGAAAGAAACGAGAATCAACCTGGACAAAAACCTGTTCGGCTGCGGCTGCGGCTGCTACAATCACAGGCAAGTTTTACAAACAAAAACTTGACATTATGAATATCTTCAAAAATATTATTATTGAACCGGTACATTTGAAAATATAATTATAATTAATTTTTTAAAGTATTTTTTATGTTGAAATATATTAAAATAATATTTTTTATTTTTTATTTTTAAAAATTATTTTTAAAATCAACGCATTAAAACGATTCAAAATATACTAAAAAATCAATTTTTAATAAAAACATTTAAATTTTTTTAAAAATATAGATATAACTGTGTTTCCAAACGCTCTCAAGGTGTGTTAATGCAAATTCTTCTCTTAACTTTTCTTTCTTTCTTTTTAACGCCTTGCCTATACATAAAGAAAATACTTTAGCTTACTAAGCTATAAAAGCACACAACAACTGCTCGGGTATGAAATCACCACACCACCCGACAAACTCCCTTCCTTCAATAACAAATAGCCAACTAAGGAAGATAAAATCTTAAGACATAATCCATGCTGGGCTACGTACCCCAACTTGACAACAAGGTACTTGGCATAGATAACCATAAGCCATGAGGAACCTGGCTGGATGGGATGCCCTCAATCCGACCGTAGGGTTGATGACGTTCTAAGACACAAAGGATCGTCTTACGTTTTCCTCTTGATTGCCAATGGTATCATATGACCAAGTCCCGAGTGGACTGGCTGCTTAAGTACTTATCGAATTGTCTTCCTGTCCAAATCCCCTTTGCCGAATTCTTTGCATTATTCTATACACCAACGTTACCTACCGAATAGGGTTTTTTTTTTTTTTAATAATCAAATTTTATTATTGAAATGAGGCTAGAATCAAAATTTGAGCTAGCTAATTAATATTAAAAAATAATATAAATTATATTTTAGAATTTTATCTAATAATTTAAATTTTTAGATTGAGATGATTTTTTAATATAGTATCAGAGTCTTAATGAATAAGCGGTTACGAATTCGAATCTCGTCTTCCCTATTTATTTGATAAAATTAAGCATATAAATGTGAATCTGTGCAAGTTTCAAGTCTAAAGAGCTTTCACTTGAGGAGTGTGTTAAAGAATAATATAAATCATATCTTGGAATCTCACCTAACATCTTAAACTTTTAGGTTGAAATGGTTCTTTGATAGCAAAAAAAAAAAGAAAAAAGAAAGGAAGAGGTTATAGGAAAGAAATATCCAAACAATCCTTATGAGTCTACGAAGATAGTTCTATTTGAAAGACCAAAAAAAAGATCCCCTCTGAACCTTTAAACAAATCCAAACCTGCGTATAAAAATTTCTTTTTAATTGTATTCAATCATAAAGCAAACATATATGTATTTGAGAGTATGTTTGTGATTATTTTTGAAAAAAATTTTTATTCAGAAATATATCAAAATAATATTTTTAATTTTTTAAAAATTATTTTTAACTTCAGTGCATTAAAATGATCTAAGAACATCAAAAATACATATTAATTTAAAGTAAAGAAAAAAATAAAAAAAAATTTAATTTTTTTCAAAAGTCCTTTTGAAACATGAAAACAAACAGAAAAAAATGATCTCAAACAATGTGTCATAACCATTTTATTTAATAAAATCTTACAGCATCATCAAAGGTACTAATGATTGTACGTAGAACTGTTATATTTAGTAATTTTTTTTCTATATTTTAGTCAAATAGATCCCAAATAATTTTTAAAAAATTCTAAAAAGAATTCAAGAATCATTTTAAAATTATTTTTGTATCCCTCACATTTTTTTCCAACTATTTTATTTAATATTTGAGTTGTAGATTTATACTATAAAATGCTAACCCAGTATTAAATATTTTTATTTTTCTTCGAGCCCAAATAATTTCCAAAAAATTATACAAAAAACTCAAGGACCATTTTAAAATTATTTTTGGGTCACTCACATTGTTTTCCAATATTCGGGCTATAAACTTATATTGTAAAATACTGACCTAGTATTAAATACTCAAGTTTTTCTTCAAAATTTCAGAAAATTATAAAAAATAAAAATTTTCATAATCAAATAAAAATATAAAAATATGTTTTTACTTGTGTGCATATGGATAAATTTCTAAAAAACTAAATGATATTTGTATAATTTAACATACTAGAAATGAAAAAAATAATATTCTTATTTTAGATGCATATTAAATTTAATAACTAGTTGTTTTATATTTGTTATGTTGTTCACTTTTAATAATTTGCTTGTTAAATGGTTAATCTAGATTTATGCTGTATAACCCTTGATACAACAAATACTTGACACTTTCATAGCCCAATCGTATGGTATAATTGACACTTATGTTATGAAAGGAATTTGATTTGTTGTTAACATAAATTAATATCATGAATACCTTACAACATTTACAAGTATTAACATTATTAAAATAAGATAACTAATATAATTATGTTAACAATTTATAATTCGATTGGAACCTCTTTTGTGTATGGTTTCTAGTTGAGTAATAAAAATAGTTTATACTATATTTATTTGAAATACCATTAGTGGATCTTTTAGCCTTAACAATGATTTTATCTTTGTTTGATTCTTATATTAATAGTACATCTTAAGAATTCTCTTCAACTCTTTTTTATTTATTATTTATAATTTTATATAGTTCACTTTCTTATCGTTTGGTCTTAATTTTACCAAATTATTTATTACTTCAATACTTATATATTTAAAAATATTAATTTTTTGATTGTATCATGAAAATACTTGGATACTGTACTTTATCAAGTAGTTCAATGACAGTATGTTGTACAGTGCTTTGAGCTGCCCATTGTCTCAAATCCTCTATATATGTACTCAAGCTGACCCCATTTAATAATCAAGAAAATAAGCTGCTGAAGTTGTGATGTATCTGAAGATCTAATTAATCGCCTATTCCATCTAAAGTTCCAGTGCCAAGAATCTGTCCTCATATCCCCTATTTCCACCATTGTCTTTATTTTTGTGGTTGATATTTCATCAAGTCACGGGAAACAAGATTGTAAAGTCCCTGCTTCTGGCCATTTATCTATCAAGAAACCTTGAAATAACACTTATTCTATAAGATATTTGAAGCTGCCGAATCAGAGTTAATAATGGAGTATATTCCTCTCCAAGCATGAGATATTAACGCAACACTGAAAACTGGAAGGCCACCTTCCGTCGGCAAAAGAAGGCTTATACTCCTTTTTATTTGACATGGAATTTAATTAACTCTTTAAGAAAATACAAAAAAATAATATATATATCCTGCACATAAAGGAACAAAATCACGTGCTAAAAACTTGGAATAATTCTTTTTGTGGTGCTTTCCATGCATAAAAGAAAACATAAGTGGTCACCTGTTTTTATTTTTTGGTAAGCAAAGGTGTCAATGAAATCCTCTGTTCTTTAGAACTCTTACTTCATCAATATGGGTTAAACTTACCTAGCTCAAATCCAATGGCCCTTTTTATCTTCTACTATTAATGTTGTTTTGGTTCTATCCTTCTACAACACAATCGCTTCCACAAATTACAAATAGCGTGTCAGGCACGATCATTTTCTTGTTCCGAACAAGACTAGCTAGCTGGGTGTCATAGAGGAACCATTCCATGATCAAGAAATTGGGAAAGATTGCAAAGCAATCCCTGGCTATTCATCATCGTCCATTTTCAGATCTATATCCAGATATCGCAAGACATATCATGCATGGTTTTCCACACACGTCCTAGAATCGAACCTTATCTACGCAAAAGTGTCAATGACCCTTCAATATGGAATTTCGAAGTGATCCCTTTCTCACTAGTTGCAAGCTTTTTTTAATGTCACATTCATGGATTTCTTGCAATAGCTGAGAATATTGTGGCTTTGGAACTCTACGTCATATCAAGAATGAAGAAGAAAACCATTTCGATAGTGGGGGATAATCTAAAACTAGAATAATGGAAGGGGCTAGAGGAGTAAGTGCTTTCTCTTTTCACTAAGTGAAGTGTTTATCTGCGCACTTTTTCTTTCATGACGGCAATTATAAGCACGGGAACCCTCCTTTTTCATCCCAAAGCATTTAATTTTATTCATTTTTAGTCTTTAATATATTAGACTTTAATCAATATGATTTAGAAACCAAGTGTAAAATTTTCCTCTGAATGGTATAATTCACTTAATAAACCGAACAAAACGATGGAAAATATTTAAGGATATGATGGAAGGACTCACTTGAAAATATTGATCTATTGGAGATGTTTTTTAGTTTATGGATCCAATTCAAAATTAGTGAATGTATAAATTGGGGACTAATCTGAAGGTTTCCAATGATGTTCCCAATAAATTAGGAGAATATTATAATGTTCCCAACAAATCGTAACTGGAATCTTACATTTCATTTCTAATAAGCACTTAATGCATGGATGGAGAGATTCCTTTCATTGATGAATAATGAAGTGTCATACTATTTTAAAATTTTAAATGATTTTATTTCCACTCAATCGGAAAAAAAATTACTTTATTTAATTTTAATTTTTCTGTTAACTATAAATTAAATTCCGTTCACCATTTTTCAAAATTCAGTTTAATATACAAAAGTAAAAACTTTCAAGGAAAATCCTTTTTGGCAAACAATGGAAGACATGAGTTTATTTTTACATTACAATAACAACTTGAGTATTCGATTTAATTGGTAATTGGAAATATAATATGTTAATCCAGTAATCCTCAAAAATTTACAAATTAATTTCAGTATAAAATAATAGAGGGCTAGCTAGTACCAAATCCTTCTATCACCAAACTGTTCAGAGCATCTCATTGCCTGTTTTGACACCAAATCACATCAAATAACCATCAAAAGAATTCATTTGACACTCCTAGATAATATCACAACTTTAAAAAGTATTCAAATTCAAATCAAATAATTTTTTATTCTGTTTTTAGATATGAAATCTAAAATGCTTTAAAGACATAATTTTTATGATAACGGTTGGACACAGCTATGAAATCAATGAACTTTATATATTTTTTTCTGTTAAAAAACCATCTTAACCTAATAGTTTAAATTTTTAGATAAGGTTTCAAGATATGATTTATATTATTCTTTAACACATCTTCTAAAGTAAAAGTTCTTTGTGATTGAAACTTGCATAGACTTACATTATCTTGTACTTAATTTTTATGAAATAAATAAAAACAATGAGATTCGAATTCATGACCATTTGATAATCAAGGTTTTGATGCTATATCAAAAAACTATCTTAACCTAATAACTTAAATTTTTAGATAAGGTTTTAAAATATGATTTATATTATTTTCTAACATATTCCTCTACCTAAAAATTAATAAATAACAACATAAACACTGATAAAAAAAAATTATTGGTAATTTTTAACATAACTATAGATGGAAAAATTCCATCGATAGTTGTCAATGTGAATAGCAAAGGAATATGTTCCATTAGTAATTACCAATGAAATTTTGAATTGATTAGAGAAGATTAAAAAAAATATTCAATCCATGATTCCATTGAACATTTGACCTATCAGAGTTTTTCAACAGAATTGCCGATGGACATTTTGTTAGAAAAAATAAATGAATTACAATTCTCTCTTCCCTCCATTTTCTTCTTTTTCTTTCTACCAAAAGAATCAACACCCCCTCCTTCTATTTGTTTTCACAAATCCAACCACCATCCTCACAAATCCGGCTAGCCCAAACCATCAACGTTGACCTACATCTATTAATAGTGTCAGTATCCCTCTTTGGTTCAATTTCTTGTGAATTTTGCGCTGCACTGAGTGAGGAGACCCATCCTTTTTTTTTTGTAACCCATTAAATTATGTTCCAGGTTAATTTATTAAAATTTCTTTGTAGTATTTGTAGTTTCTTGTATATTCAAGTGTTTTATAGGTTTTTCCTAGAGAATTTTATTGTATTAATGTATGATTTGTATATTAGAGTTTGTTTAAGATTTGATGGAAATTGATTTTATTTGTCATTTGATAAAATTGAGTTTGATTTTGTAACTTAAGTGTGTTATAATTAAAAATAGGCACCAATTAGATTTTGTCAATTTTATTCTCAAGTTAGAAATTTGGTGAATTTTTTGTGGAATTGATGATAATTAAGATATATTGATTTAGCTTAAAAAAGTTTGAATTGAAAAAATAATGGATAATTAGTTGGAAACCTAATCTTTGCTGTTAATTTTATTGTTTAGTTCACATTTTTATGCAAAATTGAATTTGTGTAAAGATAATAAATAGTTATTGGATTGTGAATTCATTTTTAATAAAAAGTTAATTTTTGAATT
Organism: Populus pruinosa; assembly: GCA_026413675.1. Classification (NCBI taxonomy): domain Eukaryota; kingdom Viridiplantae; phylum Streptophyta; class Magnoliopsida; order Malpighiales; family Salicaceae; genus Populus; species Populus pruinosa. The sequence continues at coordinate 1,092,917 of CM048595.1, forward strand.
GATAGTTACATTAATAATAAATATTTTCATCAATATTTTATATAGGCTTCAGAACTAATAAATGATCGTTCTTGGATATATCAAAATTCTTGTGAAAGGTTGTAAGGCAAGATTATCTTAAAAAGATTGAGGGTTTTATTAATTTCATGCTTTCTAATTGAAAAAATATTAGTGAAAATAAAATTACATATCCATGTATGAAGTGTGAGAATAAAAAGTTATGACGCATCTACTTAAAAAGAATTTGTTGGCGCTTTAAGATTTATCCCTTCATAACAATCCTTATTAGATAGTAGCAACACTTTTGCCTCACTATTCATGTTGTTAACATACTTAATCATTGTTTGACATTCATCTACTTTAAGTTTTTCATGCATATATAATGCATCTTCTCCTTGGATTCAACTAAACCGTGACTCAAGTTGCTTGATTACCATAAAGAGAAGGATCATGATTAATAGATATTAAATTGATTTAGATGTGATACTTCATTGTGTAATGAAATTTAATTTGTTTTGGATAATTGTTGGTGCTCTATAATGCATTATATTTACTTTTATTGTATAATTTTAGAGATATGTTCATTGTTTCAATAATTGAATAAGTATTTTCTTTTGTTGTGGATGTGTTATTGTTGTATGTTTAGGTTGGAAATGGGATTATGAAAATTGAAAAAAAAATCCTTAATTGCTAACAAATTCAATGACAAAAATTAAGGTTATTTTTTTATGGAATTAGCGATGAACTTCTTATTTTTTTTAAAAAGTTACAAAAGGCTTTAGGTTTACTAATAAAATCAATGAGAGACAAGTTTGTCAGAAATTAAGATTTGTATTTTAAAAAGAATTGATGATGAGCTTATAATTTTTGTTGGAAAGTTATAGAAGGTTTTTGGTATTTTGCTAGAATTAGTGACAGACTAGCCCATAAAAATAAAGGTTCTTAATCAGGGACACAATAAAAAATATTACATGGAGAAAAAGCTTAAAGTCTAATAGAAACGTAGCTGCTTCCATGAGTAGTAATGTCGATGACCATAAACATGCCATTAATTTAAGTGTTGAACATGTAAAGACACTTGCAGAGACATCTTCTATAAATATTACTAACCAACCAAGGCTTATTCAATGTTGGTTGAAGCTAGAATCCCTTTTTCATAATACCTTTATACAAGAATACTTATTGTAAAATGAAAGACTGACCAACATTTTTTTCTTATTATTAAAGTTATTTGTTTGAATTATGTTATTTTAGGTTTTACATCAAATAAAAATAACTTTGATGAATTAATTTTCAAGTTTACCAGTACTGAAATGGTTTGTTTGATCATAACACAATTCGGTAAGTATCAAGCAACATTATAATGGAATAGGCAATGAAGTATTTCTGATGGAATCGTTGATGAAAAATTCCATTGGCAATAAGGTGGATTTTCGATAGAATGTGAGTTGGAATATTTCACTTGTAAATAAGGTTGCCAACAAAGTTATCGATAGAAAATAAGCAAAAAATCTAATTTTTAAAGTAAGTATTTCATAGGCAATACTGTTAGAAAAAGAAGTTGTTTACATAATCGATGACAGAACACAAATTCCTGACAAGCATATTGCCAATGACATGTTTATTGAATATGGTCTAAGAGATAAACACAAAGTCTTTGTTGCAAGATAAAATCTAAAGATATTAAAGGCCATAACATTTAAAGTTCTTTATTTATTTTTCCTGATAAATAATTAGAGTTCTTTATATTTACATTGAATTAAAATGACTTTCAATGAATTGATTTTCAAGTTTATTGATAATGAAGTGGTTTGTTTAATCACATCTATAACGAAACTATCGTTCAAAGAACCATTGTTTTAATGGAATCTGCTTCAAGATCTTCCTAAATTGATGAATATGGTATATGTTTAAGGGGAGAAATTTAAGGTTAGATAAATAATATATGATTTTTTAAAATTTTAAAAACTAGCTCATATATGAATTGACTTTTAAGGGAATTTTTTTACTAGGAAGTGGAAAACAATAGGGTGATCATCAAAGTGTGGGAAAACCACAATGCAATTTGGTAAAATATCAAGCAATATTCTAATGAAATAAGCGATGAAAAATTTATGATGGAATTAGTGAGGGAGAATTCCATTGGTAATTAAGGTGCATTCTCGATGAAACATGAGATAAAATATTTATTTTGCAAATAAGGTTGTCAACAAAGTCATTAATGGAAAATAAGAAAAAAAAACTATTTTTTTGCATGAATTTTTGTCAACGATGTAGTTAGAAAAACAAGTTGCTGATAGAATTTATGATAGAACACCAATTCCTAATAAGTATATTTTCGATAACATGTTTTTGTAAAAAAATTTATTGGTACAGTAATTGCTAATAAAAGTTTCTCCTTAATGTCAATAGAATATTTCATCAATTTTTTTTAATTTTCTAGTGGTGTTCAATCATTGCCTTAGTTAGATCACATTTTGCAACATGAGATTCAAATTTTATGATAGGACTAGATGGTATGAAACATCATGTCCAAGTCAGAATAGATGTGTATCATATATCATGGCTATTGAATATAGTCTAATAGACTAACACAAAAATAGTGTCATTGAATAAAATTTAAAGAGAGTGAAGTGAAGGACTTAAGGTTTAAAGTTCTTTCTTATTTTTTTTTATTATAAATGTTTAGAGTTCTTTATGTTTACGAAAAATAAAAATAACTTTGATAAATTGATTTTTTAGATTTACTAATATTGAAATGGTTTATTTGATCACATCTATAGCAAAATCATAATTAAACGAACAATTATTTTAATGGAGTTAATTTCAAGATCATCCTAAATTGATAAATATGATAGATGCTTGATGAATAAATTGTAAAGTTAGATAAGTAATATATAGTTTTTTAAAATTTTCTAAACTAATTCAAGTATATTGTCGGTTACACATCAATGGGATATTTCATTGACTTTTTCAATTTTCTGATGATGTTCGATCATTGCTTTGGTTAGATTGTATTTTATAACATTAGGTTCAAATTTTATAGTGAAACTAAATGGAATGTAACATCAGGTCCAAGTTGAGCTAGATGTGTAACATGGATATATCATACTTATTGAATATGGTTTAACAGACTAGCATAAAGACAGGGTCACAAGAGAGTGAAGATCATAATGTTTAGAGTTCTTTTTTTCTTTCTTTTATTTTATTTTATAAATGTTTAGATTTCTTTATATTTAAAAAATCTATAATATAGTACTTTAACTCATATAAACCTATAACCTTAGAGAGAATGAAGTTATGAACGATTTGAGGATACATATATGCTATAACTAGACTAGATAGAATGCCTATCAGACTTGTGTATGAATTAGTAGGATATAGATTAGTCCAAGAAGAAGCTTGATCATACCAAAAAACCATTTAGATAGAAAAACTCATAAATTTTTGGATCGTTTTCAAATCTGTTAAGAAGGTTTTTTATTTTTATTTCTTTAGAGGATCAACTTATATATTATAATCAACCAAGTTCAAAAGGATCTTCAAATTATGTTAAAAAAAATGCTCTTTCATTCAATTTTGTTATTTTCCTTGTCTTAGATTTCTAGTTTAATTTTGGATTTTATATTATTTTCTATTTGATTTAGGATTATGATTTTTTAATTTTATAAAGGTAAGTTATTTTTCTATTTAAAAAATTATAGATCTTTTGAAGATTCAAACTATATTAGAGAGAAATATTCATTAATAAAACACAAATAAGAACTCTAGTTATTGAGACCCTTTTTAGCAAAATTCTATGTTGTTTTTTATTCTTTCAAGTTCAGCGATGTTATTTTCTCTGAACACAGTGTATGTATGGGTTTTTTCTTAAGTTCAAATTAATGGTTTGAACTACACATTTGTGATTAAGAAAACACCAACAAATGTTTTTATACCACAACAATCAACAAAAATCAAGGAACTCAACTAATGGTTTTCAAATATGAGGGACTAAGATATAACAAAGTTCAAATCCAAGGACTACAGAACAATTTATCAGCATTTATTCGATATATAAGCTCAAATAAGGAGCGCAAAAGAGGAGGAGATCGAATGGACTCTGATACTTCAAGATTGAGCTCCAAAGTCTCTCACCATGACGAGACTGTAAGCAATGAGCTTGAAGAAATACTAACAAATAATCAATCACCATACTCTAAGAGAGTCCGTTTAGCTTCCTGGGTTGAGCTGAAATTGCTTTTCCAGCTTGCGGCTCCGGCTGTGATAGTTTACTTGCTCAATAATGTGATTTCCATGTCTACTCAGATCTTTTGTGGACATCTTGGAAACCTTGAGCTTGCTGCTGTCTCTCTTGGCAACAATGGCATCCAAGTTTTTGCTTATGGCCTTCTGGTACGTAACACCTTCTCTCGCTCTTATGGATGTCTCTTTTCCCTTCTAAGTTTGTGTGTACTAGAGGAAGGATTTGGAAGTATCAGCTTATATGAAGTAGAAAATTATCCTCTAGTTTTGTTTTGTCTTGCAGCTTGGAATGGGAAGTGCAGTGGAAACCCTATGTGGCCAAGCATATGGAGCGAATAGTTATGAAATTCTAGGCATATACCTCCAAAGATCAACTATTCTCCTCATGCTAACAGCTCTCCCTCTATTGGTGATCTACATATTTTCCAAACCTATCTTGATCTTACTAGGTGAACCAGTCAACATAGCATCAGCAGCTGCGGTTTTTGTGGGTGGACTCATCCCTCAAATTTTTGCTTATGCTGCAAACTTCCCCATTCAAAAATTCCTGCAATCCCAAAGCATAATTGCACCCAGTGCATACATATCAGTAGGTGCACTTGTGGTGCATCTTTTTCTAACCTGGCTTGCAGTCTTCAAATGGGACTGGGGCTTGTTAGGTGCAGGCCTTGTGTTGAGTCTGTCTTGGTGGATCATAGTGGTGGCTCAATTTGCATACATTGCAATGGGTAAGACGTGTAGAAACACATGGAAAGGTTTTAGTTTGCAGGCCTTTAATGGTCTTTGGAGGTTCTTTAAATTGTCTGCTGCCTCAGCAGTAATGTTGTGTTTAGAGACTTGGTACTTTCAGATTTTAGTCTTGATTGCTGGATTGCTTAAAAATGCTGAGGTTGCGTTGGATTCTCTCTCAGTTTGGTAAGCCATGAGATAGACTTGATGCTTTCAGATTTTCTTTGTCTCTTGCTAGGTACTTCAAGAAAAGAAAGAAAAAGCTTTGTGACTGACTGGAATGTTAACACTATTTATTCATCTCTATATGCAGCACGACAATATCAGGGTGGGTGTTCATGATTTCATTTGGATTTAACACTGCTGCAAGGCCAGTTAAAATTTTCTATCTTGGCTTTCGTTATATCCAAATTGTGCTCCAGCATGTTTCAATCCAAATTTATGCAAATAAAACTTGAAACAAGAGAATATTACCTCACTAATTATTATACCAATTTAATTACACATCTAACTCAACCTTGGGTTTATATAGGGTTTAGAGCTCTGAAGTATAGATTAAAACTATATTTAATAACTATGATTATTTTTCAATAATTTATAGTCTTAAATCAATTCCTGCCCCATATTATAATTAAATTTTGAGTAGATTGCAAATCATATCAAGTATCATTATAATAAATCTTTATCTGAATTTTCAAAATATGAGAAGTCCTAATTTTATTATTTTTTAAATTAAGTACCCTTCTCATCATATTATTGATATTGTGTTTATGTATCTGATTTAATCCATAATATTTTCATTAACAAGATCAACATGGATAGTTCCATAATAAAAGATGGCCATAAGCACCTAACATAATATATTTTCATTGAAAACTATATGAATTACATTAGTTTTAAATCCTAATTAAGAAGAATTATATATATATATATATATTATTGCATAGAACACAAAAATTGACAGCATTTACTTGATTTCAAACAGTGTGAGAGTGAGCAATGAGCTAGGAGCAGGACATCCAAAATCAGCATCATTTTCAGTCGTCGTGGTGACTTCATGTTCATTTATAATTTCAGTAATTGCAGCCATTATTGTGATGATATTTCGAGACTCCATTAGCTATATCTTCACTGAAGGTGAAGTTGTTGCTAAAGCTGCCTCTGATCTCTCTCCATTCCTCGCTGCCACTCTCATACTAAATGGCGTTCAGCCTGTTCTGTCCGGTAACAATCTTTAACAAAAAAAATGTTCTTTTCCTTAACAATCTTCGCTGAAGGTGAAGTTAGTATTGCCGTTTACCTTTCTCTGTAATTTAGTAAGCATGAAAGTGTTGATAGTTGTCATCAAGAAAACGATGAGAGTGAAGCAAGAAACGTTTGTATTCATAAAATATTAGCATGCAAAGCTAGCTTCAAGGCACAGGGCCAAGAACAATAGCCGAGAAAAGCTGCCAGCTTGAAGCACAGAGTTAATTCATACATAAAATTCAAACAATTGAAACCCAGCCCTATAGAAGGCAACGTTCCATAATTGAGCTAGCAAAACTTTTGAGTAGCTTAGCGTCACTCAGCCCTATGAATAATCTCTAATCAACTCTTACGAATCAATGCAATGGCCGGACGTATTAATTTCCATTAGTATATACAAATTAAAGCAAGGCAGATCATATAGAGTAAAGAAACATGATGGTTGCCATAATGGTGCTCACAACTCAATAGAAAAATGCTCTTCTGTTCAGAGATAGAACTTCATATCATCTGCATTACAGTGCTGATCACTCCTTATCCTGTGCACTGTAATGGTTGCCATAACTGTAGATAAATTTGTTTGTGTTGAAGGGGTGGCTGTTGGATGTGGATGGCAAGCATTTGTTGCATATGTGAATGTAGGGTGCTACTACCTTCTTGGAATTCCACTAGGGGTGCTTCTTGGTTTTAAATTTGACCTTGGTGCCAAGGTAATATTATTGCCTTGCTTACTTTTAATTACCTTTATTTTATTTTATGACTAAACAGTATTTTTGGATTTTTTTTTGATAATATGAGTATCCTCGAATTAACTTATATTTTCATTTTCATACAAATATCCAAAGGCTTTACATGGTATATTCTTTGATTTTAATTTTACATATACCTTGTTACTTTCTTTCATTTATTTTTTATATATTGTTAAACAATATCCTTTATATATATATATATATGCACACACACATGATAATAAAAGCTCGTCAATTAAGTTAAGTTACTCTCCAAGTAGTTTTAAATAAATTGTTTATATATTAATATTTAATGCCCGTCCCTTTTTTATATAAATCATTTTCTTTTTATTGATGTATTATTGATAAAAAGGTTTGCTTACAAACCATATGAGTCCTTCAAATCTTGAATTTCAGAATTTTGAAAACAAGATGTCTGAAACTGAAGTATTGGGGTTATATTTGTCAATTTAAAGGTATCTATAATTTAACTATTAACTGTATTTTCTGCAGGGAATATGGTCAGGCATGCTGGGAGGCACACTTTTGCAAACTATGATTTTGTTATGGGTTACTTTGAGAACAGATTGGGATAAAGAGGTAAAAATTTTAATGTTTTTTTTTATGATTTTGTTGATTTTATATATTTTAATCTTCCAAATTCCCTATAATTTTATTTATTTATTATATTAAGCTAGTTATTTCCCTTTCAAAGGATATGGCCATTCATCTCCACTTTCTCTTAGCAGTAGCGGAGGGTAACTAAAATTATTGGAGACAAGTTAGGAACAATAGGACTTAAAAGGGAAAAAAAAAACAATATATTGTGAAGGGGCCAAATTAGAAATTAAATTATATGGGCCAATTTGAAACATATACTAAACTGTAGGGACTATAGTGATTTTCTTAAAATTTTGAGGTGCCGAATGAGAAGCATCATATATAGCATAGTGATAGGCTCGTTTGAATGATTTTTATAGCTCGAACTGTTGAAATTTATGCTTTTATTTAGGATTCTAATAAGACATGTTGAGATTCATTAGATTGACTTGTTAATTATTATTTTTTAATTTTCAAAGATGTCCAAGAACTTGGTATTGAATATTGAAGTCTAATCTAATCCTATAATATATTTATTATAAAAAAACATTAATTATAAAATTGATCCCACAAAATACAAAGTAACTGAAGAAAACCTAAATGAAACTTGATCAAAATATCATCATTTTTATTTTTTAAGTAATATAACAAACTGGGTTTACCCAGAACTTACTCTCGATCTATCTTAAATCAGATTTAATGTACTCACATGATGCAATTAATTATATTTTTATCATAATTTTTCATTTCATCCTTATTTTTTCAGAAAAAGAAATAAAATAGCAGATGAAGCAAAAATTACTAGTGTCAAAATTTTCAGGTGGAGAATGCGAAGAACCGGTTGAATACATGGGATGACAAAAGGCAGCCACCTCTGCCGGAGTAAAGTGTTTGGCTGGAATGTTTGGAATCAGTAAAGGAGGATCTGCCCTCTGTATCCAATCTTTGGGATTGAAAGATGAGATGAAACAAATAATGATGACAAATTAACAGTGCTAGCTACTTTAGTTAGTGGAAGGCTACTGCGTTATCGTAATATACTTTTAGCATTCTAGGTAATTATATTTATTGAATAAAATATTTAACTTCAGCTCATCATGATGTCGTGATTAAAAAAATAAGGTTAATGATAAAGCAAAATTTAAAGGATCAGAAAACCTCCAAAAAAAAAAAAAAACCCAATCTACATTGAGCTCAACTAAAGAAATTTATTTTTTTAGGCTCCAATAAGGAAATGACTAACTTTTTTTTCAATACAACTACATTTTAAATTTTATTTTCTTTACATTTATTATGTTTATAAATTTTTTTAAAAAACTTACTATATTTCCACCTATATTATTATTATGTAAAAATTCTTTAACAATCTATAATATTTTATTATTATATATAAGAAATAATATGTCAAAATTCTCTAACAATCCATAATATTTTCATCCACACACACACACACACACACACATATATATATATATATATATATATATATATATTAGGGGTATTTTCTCTCATTAATATATATGTTGAGGATATTTTTTTTATTAATACATATATTGAGGATATTCGTCATCAACATTAATATATATGTAACATTCTAATTTTTAACACATGTTGTGTCCAAATAATATACTTATATGAAACAGTAAGGTCAATATTTTTTTATTTATAATTCATATATAAGTGGTCAAACAAGATCTTACAATATTAAAGATTCTACCAAAATTTTAGTAGAATTTTCTTTAAATTTGGAGAATATCAAATTATCGACATCTGCAGTTACAACCCTTGAATAACACCACAATCATGGTCCAACTATTCTAAACCTTACCCCACATCAACATAACTCAAGATTGACATACAGTAAATTTTTTTTCATGAAATATGAATAATAAAGCTTAAAAATCAAATGACAAGCATATAAAATATGTAACAAGAAAAGTAAATGCACGACACTACATCTAAAGAGTTTACAAAATGATTAATTTATAGAATAAAGTTAAGGATTATACTAATTATACATAAGAAGTGTGTGAGTATAAAATATACTTAATACAATAAAATATAATCCTATTATATCAACTCTATCTTGTAGTGTGTGATGATTCTATAAATGATAACAATAAAATAATAAATAATTTAATAATAAAATTCACAAGTGCTCACTAATATTTAAATAAATTTTGATAATTCTCAACACACTAATTATTATTTTCCTTAATATAATACATTTTTCCATCCAATCCAAAATTTTAGTTGCTTTTCAATCATAACCTCATTCTCAACCCTAAAAGTCATATTCAATGTTCTAATTTGTTTTATTTTAACAATGCAAATGATATATTATTGACTTAACAAACAATGATTTCCACTCAACGATGAAAATTACAAACATTGGCTTTTATCCGGTTATGAAAGCAATATAACAATGACTCTCCTTCATCAATGAAAGTAAGCAATATATCATTGGTTTCCATTCAATAATAAAAGTTACAAACATTGACTTCCATCCAACGATGAAAGCAACATATCATTGGTTTTCATGTAATGATGAAAGTTATAAACATTAGCTTTCATCCAATGATGAAAGCAACATAACTTCCTTTTTTTCCGATAAAACAACACGCATTGACTTCATTCAATATGAAAGCTATATAATTATTGGCTTCCCTTGAATAACGAAAGCAATAAACATTGACTCTATTTAATAATGAAAGCAACATAATCTTTGGTTTTCCATAGACCCTTTTCCAATATACTTTAATCACCTCTACCAAAGTTTATCAAGTGTAAGAAATCATAAGAATAATATACAAAATTAAAAAGACTAAGGTGCAAAAAGATGGTCATCGTCAAAACCACTATAATTAATTCTAACTTTTCTTCTTTTTTTTAGGAATTGATTTTTATAGCATGATAGTGAAAGCCAAGTCAAACTCAAGGAAAATTATTCTAATTCTTCTTACAAGAAACTATAATGAAGATTGAGGATTAATAAGAAAACTAAAGAAAAATAAAACTATGAAAACAAAATGTAAAAGATAATTCAGTGTTTATATGTTTGGTTCAAAGAGATTGTTCATTCAACAAATTCTATTGATTATCGAAGTAAAATAAGTATTATTTTAATTCAAACAAATACTTAAATTCCTTTAAGCAAGAAAGATTGAAAATATTAAATTAATTAGAAAAAGGCCCTAATTAATTCCTTAATGTCAATCAAATTCAGGATTGAAAAATAATTTTTATATTTGATGATGAAAGCTTTAAGAGTGAAAAAGGATCAAGTATTCTATGCTATCATTAAAAAACTTAACAATTTTTTCTTTTCTTATTATTTTAACTTGAAAGTTAGATCAACCAAATTCATTTATTTTGCTTTCTTCTTTATCCAAATCAATAATTACCGATTGAAAAATCACAAAATAAACATGTTTACCGTAAAAACCATTCAAAAAGCTTGAATGAGAACAATAGACATGTACCAAATTCAGGTAAAACAAGTACTTGAATGTTAAAAAATAAAGTTGGAAATATCTCTTCTCACAATCTAAACAAATAATGGAATAAAATTCCTTTGAATCAAAAATGAAAATTTAGTTCATAGCTACTTGCAAATTAAAAAATAGAGAAGAAAATAATGCTATTTAATCCTTTCTAGTTTTTGTCATGATTTGCCTCCTTTATTCTCTTCCTTAGCTGTTATCTTTTGTTAGGACTCTTTTGCTGATTATGAGTCATTGATGTTATTGAATTTCTTCATCTTTATCAGGTTATTAAGATTTGTTAAATCCCTCAAAATTTATGTTGAAAATAAATTTTATTGTTGTCATTCAAACTATACTGCAACTTAGATTTTGTTTATGACCTGGTTTCTTACAATACCTAACCATCCTAACTTTATTTTTTTATTTATGGCATGTTAAAGGCTTGATCTATATTTTTTTTTAATCCTAAAGCCTACCATTACTATGTTAGACTCTTAGCCTTAATGAAATGCTTGACACCTATATATACACACATTTCTATCAATAACATATATTTTATGAAGTCCTTAAATTTTAAACTTTGTTGATTGTTGAATTTGGGAGATTAGAAAATAAACTTAATGTTGAGATTTTTGGTTAATGGCTTTAAAATCTAGTTATAAAAAGGAGATTGCAATCTCTGATTTAAATGTCTGGATGTAATTGGGGATTAAATTCAATTAAATCAGTTCAATTGGACTTAATCAAATTGAAATAAATGAATTTATTTGACTAAATTGAATTAAATGAATTGAAATGGACTGAAATAAAAATTTGGACAAACATTCCTTATTCTCATTACAATCCTTAGATTTTGAATCTTTTCCAATTTCATTCAATTTGTTTTAAATTACCTTTATTTTTTTTGTAATTGTATCCCTATATGAATCAATTTCAACCTTCAAATTTAACAACCTATTTCAAATTCATATTTAACTCCCAAAATTATACAATTTTGATCAATCTAACTATCAATTATGTTTTTTTCTTTAATTAAACCTTTTATTGATTTCTAATTTGGTTATTTGTTTCTAAATCATCCTTAAACTTCAAATTTCTTTTACTCTTAGCCAAATCAAATAGAATAATTCTTTTCCTAAAATTCCTCTTCAATTGAAACCGAAACCTTGATTATGGCCCAAAAATTTCCAAACTCAATTTTGTCTATAATGCTCAATTATCAGTTCAATTTCAAACTTTAGCTAATTTTTATATTTTGATTTTTATGATTTTTAAGATGTTTTGACACACAAGAATTAAATAGAAATTAAGAAAATAACAAAGTGATTAAAATAGTTGAATTTATTGACAATACATATTTTTTTGGATTTTTCTAATTTTTTTTCAAAATATATACAAATATGGGGGTTAAAAATTAGTTTACATGTTTCTTTACATAAAAAAATTCAAAGATTAAATTGAAAACTTATATAGTCATCTAACCAAATAAATTGATATTTATCTACGCAAATAAACAAAAAAGTTCATTAAAAATAACAAAAAAAAGAAGTTGGAAAAATGGAGAAATGGTTTGAAAAATGGAGAAATGGTTTGAAATGATCTCACACAATAATATATTTATTTATTTGTGTGTAATAAATTTATTTATTAAAATTAATAAAAATTAATAAAAATAAAAACATGTATAAAATTAAGTGAATTAAATAAAAATATATATTATGCAATTCCAACAAATTAGAATTGAAAAGGACAAGGTGGCTGCAGTTTATAAATGATTAAGTATCTGTGAGAGGAGGTGAACAACATTTGTTTTTGGTTTTTTATGCTTAAATCCTCGTGTAAACTAACTAAAATTTATCCTCTGGTTTTATTTGAGAATGTTTTAAAATTGTTTTTAAAATTTTTTAATAATTTTTATTTTTTTAATTTAAAAGAACTTTTTATATTTTTAAATTATTTTAATATAAGAATATCAAATAACAGTAGGTTAACGCGAGCCGGAGGACACCTATAACCCTTCAAAGAAATAGGGCCCCAAAATGATGCGAGGTCTGGTGGGCATGTGAAATGCCGTTAGATTGACACGCCGAAAGACACTAATCGGTTGGTTTACACCTGTCAAGCAACCATTCATCAAAGACTGGGGGAGGGAGTCTATTACATATACCTACCTGCTACTTGTGTATTAGGACAAATTGATGGCCATGGCAGATACAGTGGTCAAATCACTGGCATTGTTATTAGTGGCTGTCCCCTGTATAATTTTGAGATTCTATATATTATTGTCGTAAAATACTCTATGTTAAAGCATATTTTCCAAAGTGTTTATATATATATATATATTAACATATCAAAATAATCAAAAATATAATTTTTTTTTTGAAAGTGTGATCACACCTCAAAAAAAAAAAATACACTCATATATTATCTATTTAACCAATATTTTGCTGTGATTTATGGATTTAAAAAAAAAATTAAGTACACAAGCTATCGATATATTTTTTTTAATCTAGGTATTTAATCAAATAAATCAATAATTATTCATATAAATAAATAAAAACTTTGTTAACAATAACTAAAAATGAAGTTAGAAAAATTAAGAGAAAGTTGTAGAATAAGATATTTAATATCGCAAAATAAGATATTTATCTATTTGTGTCTCTTGAATTTATTTATTAAAATTAATAAAATATAATAGAAATAGAAACACATGTGAAACTACACATTAGAATTATTATTTTAAAATAACTATCTTTTTTATAAAATAAAGCTTATATGTATAAAATAAGAAATATTCTTCAAAAATTAAATACAACAAAACAATTTAAAACAAAAAATTTATTCAAAAAAGGCTTGCAAAACCCGCAATTTAGCTCATGAAACCAGGATAAACCAATAAAAAAAACGAAGATAACCTCAAAACCATTTTTCTTATTAAAAAAAATAGAATGATAAAATCATGAAAGAAAATGAGGAAAAACAAAATCCCTAACCATATTAATTTTTAAAACTCATGACTCATATTATTAGATTAGAAACATGACAAATAAAAAAACCTTGAAGCTCAATCTAAAACAAATTAGATGCCAAATGAATAAATCAGGGAAAAATCAATCATACAACAAATTATAATTAAAAGAATGAGGGTGAAAATAAAAATAAAAATAAATTAGATGGCATAAAAAAATTTAAATTAGAGGGTTAAATTGAAAAGAAAAAAAATTAACAAAAGAAAAGGAAATCAAAAGAATAAGGGCTAAATTGAAAAAAAAATAAAACAACATATACTTTGACTAAAGGATGAAATTGAAAACTAATAAAACTTTAACAAAAAAAACCAAGGAAAAAATCATAAATAAAAATAATAAGAAGTGAATTGAAAAAATAATATATAACAAATTGTAATTTAAGGACTAAGTTGAATACAAAAAAAAAACTTTTATTAAAGGGTCAACAATGAAAATAAACAATAAAAAATATAAGGAGTGAAATTATAGAGAGAGAGAGAAGACAAACAAACACTTTCTCTAGAAGAGAGACAAAAAAAGAAAGAAAAAACAATTATTGACGACAAACCACTCATCATCTACCATCACATGCCATACTAGACAGGAAAGGGAGGGGTGGTGCTTCTAAAAACATGAAGGAACAACTAATTTGGATATCAGGAGACGCCACATGCACCTTCTAAAAGGAATGGGTGTCTCATATTATAATGACACTATTTTCACCTTTTTTTTCTTCACAACTTGAGTAAGTCATTTATTACAATAAAACTATTTTGATATTTTTTAAATATTTTTTGATAGATCACCCACGAAAATGATATCACTTTGGATAGATTACCCAAGAGAATAAGACCGACTTGGGCCATCAATGAGAATGAGATAAACTTGAAAAGGTTACCTATGAGAATAAGACCATCTTAAGCAACTTACTAATGAAAATGAAGCCACTTTAGGCAGGTCACCAATGAGAATAAGACCAACTTGGATAGGTCACCTATGATAATTAAATTATTTTAGGCAAGTTACTTATAAGAATAAGACTAACTTAAGTAAGTTACTCATGAGAATGAGACTAATTTTAGGTAGGTTAACTACAATAATGAGACTAATTTGGAGAGATAAACAAACACTTTATCTAGAAGAGATAAAAAAACAAAAGGATGAAAAAAAACAACTATTTAAGACAAATCGTTTATCATCTATTATCATATGTCATACTATAAGAAAGAGAGTGAGGTGGTACTTCTAAAGAAATGATGGAACAACCAATTTGACCATCAGGAGGTACCTAAAAGGTGTCGGTGCCTCCACGCACTAACACATGACACAAACATTCCTGTAACTTTTTAATTTAAAATTAATTATTAAATGTAAAAAAATCCAAAATATCTTTCATGATTCTGGAATTAACACCAAACCTATGTGAAAAGATAAAAGCATTCTTGAATGTTTGCCTTATCTTTTTTTTTTTTATAGGTAGAAAAGTTATTTTATTGTTCTATACAAAAATATAAAAATACCCTTAGCCAATAGTTCAATAATTTTTTAATTTGAGGGTAAATAAGTAATATAATTCTTCAAGAAAGTTAACAAGTTGAAAATAACTTTTAACAATCATTTAATGACGATTGACTGTTGACTATTTGAAAAAAAAAAACCACCCTTGGAATTAAGATACCTTAAATTTTCTTCTAAGGACAAAATTGCATTTTAATCTTTGCAATGAATAGTTTTTGGTGTCTATGTGCATAGTTCAACAATGTTTAGCCTATGCATTTCATTATTTTGGATATATATATATATATATATTAAATTTAGAAATTATTATTTTTATTTCTTATTTTTTTTTCCTTCATCTTTTTGTTAAAGTTTAATATCTTTTGAATTTAGTCATTTGATTACAATTTATAATGTATTTATTTTTTCAATTTGATTTTTCAATTTATAAAAGTTTTATTATTTTTCAATTTCATCATTCAATTCAATTTTATGATATATTAATTTTTTTTAATTTTATCCTCGTTCTTTTATTCTATTTTTTTGTTAGAGTTATTTTTCTTTTAAATTTAATCCTCGAAACAAAAATTTTTAATTTCCCTATAGTTTATTTTTTATTTTTTATTTTCACCTTTATTATTTTAATTATTATTTTTTTAGATCCTTGTGTTGTTAAAAAAAAATTCCCCATTTCATTCTTCAGCGTTTAATTTAATAGGATTATGCTCATCATTTTTTCATATATGATGATTCTGATTTAATGACTAGGTCACAGGTTTGAAAAGTTAGCACGGGTGGGCATTCATTTTTTATATATATACTTATTTATTTTTTTATTTCATCATTTAAGGTATTTTTTTTAAATAACTCTATGATTTTCTTTGATTTTTTTCTACTACTTTATCTCGATTTCATGACCTAGATAATAAGTTTTGTGAGTTAACCTGGATTGACACCTTTTATTACATATATTCAATGTCTATCGCACTACCTCAAATTGACTCAAACTTTTTTTTATCTTATCCAATTTCATACCTCAATAAACTTTTTTCATTGTTTTGTTTTTTTTAAATATTTTTTTATTAGTTATTGTTGTCTATTTTTTTATTATTTAATTAAAAGTAAACAAACTTATTAAATTTGGTTTGTTTTATTTCTTTAAAATATGTTTGTGGTATCTAAATATCAGTTTTTCTAAGGGGAAAATACAAATCTGTGATGTAGTGCGAGCCTATGCCTAGTTGGTAAATAAAAGCCAAATGAAACCATGTTATACGAAAAAAAAAAAAGTAAAATAAAGGAAAAAGAAAGCTATTGTGCTGTGTTATTAATAAAAGTTTTTAAGGTATATAAGTTTATTAAAAGAAAAATATTTTTCTTTTTTAATTTTTAATTTTCATTTTTTTCAGTTTTTTAAGAAAATATTGAAAAACATATTTATTTGTTAATAATGAAAGTAAGATGATTATTTTATAAAGAAAATACATCAAGATTACAACTTATTCCTATAAGAAAATAAAAATCATAATTTGTGATAATCATCTTAATATTTTGTATTCATGATAATTTAATTGTAATTTATTAATTTTATTTCATTAAAATAAGAAATTATTAGGAAAAATTTATAATGCTAGCTCAAAAATATTTATATTAGATTTATAATAAAAAAAAAAATTAATCTTAGTAACGCTAAATATGCAAATACAAGAAAATAAATTTAAATTTTTAAAAAATCTTGTATATAAAAGAAAAGGGATTTATTGTTCATATTTTTTCTTCATTTGAAAAGTAGAGAAAAACTTGTGAAGAAAAATCATGGAGCACGTTTAAAATATATTCTCAAACTAAGTAGAAATTTGAAAAACTAGCTTTTTGAACGGAAAAAAAAAATACTGCATTTGAACAAAAAATTTCAAAATTTATTTCTGACTCATTCTATAAAACTAGAATATTGCTTTATTTTTTAGCAGTCCCTTACTTTTTTTCTCGCAAAGCTTTATATAACTCTGTAACATATCCCAAAAAAAATAAAAAATACTATGAATTAATAATCCAACATCACAGATAACATGGATGGCTAACAACTGCTTTAATTACTAGCTTAATGTACATATTTTGTGTGTGTAAAGAACTATTTTTTGTTTGTTTGTTTATATGATTGACTAATAAGAAAAAAATATTACTCAAGACAAACGCACAATCTGGCAATCGATGCCTTATATAACATTGTTGTTGACCTATATATAGGTTGTAGTAAATTCACGAGTTTCCTGTATAAAAAAAGAAGAAAGGAAGAAATTACTTGAGTTTCAATTAATTGCTCAATAATTATATTCACCGAAACTAACAGAACGAATAGCTAAATAAGTATCCATTGATATGTTGGAGTTTTAATTGAAATGAGAAATAAATGTGTGTTTAATTTATTCAAGTATTTTTGTTTTGGATGTGATTAGCAAATTTGAATTTGGAAAAATGGGATCTCACGTAACTTCATAGAATATGAGCAGTGAATATACTTTTTAATCGATTTCAATAAATATAATCTTTAAAAGGTTTATGTTTATTATTTGTTTATTATCCTTGTACGTAGGTCTAATTAATTGGATCTTATTACTATACTCGAATTCCAAATCATTATCTTAAATTTTAGTTCTTTCATTTCTATTAACAAATATACATGTATACTAATTTACACAAATCTGATCTGACATGTAAGTATAGTAAGACATTCTTATCATTAAAAATATATAAACACAAAGTCATCATTTCTATGGCATAACCGGCCAGCCCTTCACGTAAAATCTATGAAAAATCAGTTGGAATTTCTAATCACAGTAAACTAGGTAGTGAATTCTTTTTATATTTTAATCATTTTTATATGTTGCTGGCTTTGATTTACTCTGCGACATTTATAATCGCGGTGATAGAAGCTGGAGTTGCTCTTTCTCTACACCGTGTGATCAGCTACGCCACCGGTGGTGAAAACAGCCAATGCAGTCTTGGAACTCTGCTTGTTTGTCACCCTCATTCTTAATGGGGTTTAACCAGTCTTATCTTGTAAGCGCTTTGATTTATAAATTTTGCATGTTAATTTCTTCTTTCAACACCTAAATGCTCACTGTATATATTAAGTCTAGCTTGGTCTATTACTCAGCCGAAGGTTTAGTTTATGTATCGGATGACCCGAATTAATTTAAAATAATATTATTTTAAATTTTTTTAAAATTAAAATTAAAATAAAATTTTGATTAACTCACTAATTGATCTGTCAAGTTGATGGAGTCAAATTTCTTCTGAATTGTTTTGAAACCTGAGCCGGACAAGATATTGGGTTAATTCATCAAAACAAATGGAGTCATTGTTGTTGGTTAATATTAGTAGTATTAATGATGAACATTAGACAAGAGGGAAATCACAAAATATTGTAAATAATATATCGCCTAATAAAAAGGAAAGAGTGGCTGCCGTTCATCGATGTTTTACTACCTAGGAGAGAAGGTGAACTGTTTTTTTTTTTTTTGGCCGTTTAAATCCTCGTGCAACTAACTCCAATTTGTCCTCACGTTCTTCTTCAAGGAACAAAATCCTTGTTTATCACATGCATCGGTGTCACGTGACAATGAAAAGGACAGAACTTTACAAGCCTAAACAAGTGTTTTATATATATATATATATATATATATATATATATATATATATATATATATATATAATAGCATGAATCTCAACTAATCAAATTATCCTAAAATTATGTGATGGACTCATCTATGTATATAAAAACATAAAGCAATTATGCTTCTTGCGTAGTTTATTCTATTATGCGATGAATGGATTTTAGTTAATTCAAAGTATTTTTTATCTAAAAATATATTAAAATAAAATTTTTTAATAAAATTATTTTTAATATTAATATATCAAAATAATTTAAAAATATAATAAAAAAATAAATCAAAAAAATTAAAATTTCATAAAATATGAATCGTGTTCTCATATGATAACTAACAAAAATAAATGAAGATCATTTCGAGATATAAATTTATTAATGATTTTCTATATTTGTCTTTCCTTTTTTCTGTATAATTAATCAACTAACCATAGAATTGGATTCTTTAGAACTCAAAAGCAATTCATAAAATTTTTAATGATTTATTTTTCCTCTTCATATTCAAATTCTTTAGTATTATAATCAAGCCCACCCACCAAACGGCCAGACACGTCGAAAAACAGAACACGTGCAGGTGTCTCTCTCATTTACCTATAAAAATCAAAGACATCAACTACTAAGCTTATGGGTTTGTACTTTCACCATAACATAATCGTACTTAGTATGGCTTTCTTCTTTTAGAAACACCCTTTTCGAACCCCAAATTATTGGCCTTATACCTGCACTGATTATCTCCAGGGTCATGGGTACCTCTAATGGTGGCAGAATAGATTATGCTGATCTGGATGAGTCATATCAGCCAATATTACATGAAAGACGTTCATTCTCGGGGGAGACGGTGAGTTCTGAACTTGAAGAAATATTATCTAACATGGAATTATCCCGCAGTCGGCGAATCCTGAGAGCCACCTTTCTTGAACTGAAAATCCTCTTTCCTCTAGCAGCACCAGCAATTGTGGTTTACTTGCTCAATTTTCTTATTTCCATATCCACCCAAATTTTCTGTGGTCATCTTGGCAATCTTCAACTTGCTGGTGCCTCTCTTGGCACTACTGGCATCCAAGTTTTTATCTTTGGCATTATGGTATGATCTCCTAACATAAGTTCCAGATATAATTAAAAGAAATGGTAGCCAAATAGAACATTATATTATTGTTATTTATTTATTTTACCATGTTTGATGATACAAGTATGTAATTAATCAATGAATGCGTGCAGTTGGGCATGGGAAGTGCAGTGGAGACACTATGTGGACAAGCCTATGGAGCACACAAATATGAAATGCTAGGCATATATATGCAAAGATCCACAATTCTTCTCACTTTATCTGGGCTTGTGCTTATGTTTATCTACATCTTCTGCAAGCCTATCTTACTGGGACTACACGAATCTCCTTCCATTGCATCTGCAGCTGCAATTTTTGTCTATGGTTTAATTCCACAAATCTTTGCTTACGCCTGCAATTTTCCCATACAAAAGTTCTTGCAAGCTCAAAGTGTAATTTTCCCTAGTGCATGCATATCAGCTGGTACTCTTGTACTGCATGTACTACTAAGTTGGGTTGTAATTTTCAAGCTTGGAGGAGGGTTGTTGGGTGCTGCATTGGTTGCGAGTCTTTCATGGTGGATTATAGTGGTGGCCCAGTTTGTGTACATTCTAGCAAGCAAGAAGTTCAAGCACACCTGGAGGGGTTTTAGTATCCAGGCCTTCTCTGGGTTATGGGATTTCTTCAAGTTGTCCCTTGCATCAGGTGTTATGCTATGCCTTGAGACTTGGTACTATCAGATACTAACGTTGATCGCAGGGCTGCTTAAAAATGCTGAAGTTTCCTTGGACGCTCTGTCCATCTGGTAAGCAGAGCTCTACAGTTTGGATTCATTTTTGGTTATCCAGATTTAGATGCTCTTACTTTCTATAGGAGAAATCCAAAAACACTGGAGTTGATGTGTTTTAATCAAATCGATTTCGTGGTTTCTTGAACAACTTCATGTACATAATTGTAACACTTGTTTGAATGCAGCATGGCGATAAACGGGTGGTGTTTTATGATCTCTGTTGGTTTTCAAGCAGCAGCAAGGTTCGTTTTCTCATGTAATTGAAGCTATGTTATTTAAGTTATTTTTAATTTGGTCCTTCCATTGAAAAAGGTAAAAAATGACCTCCTAAGATTTTGGTCTATTTAAAATTGGGGGTCCTTTTGTTAAGATTTCACTCTAGTTAAATTGAATATTCTCTACAAATATTTTGATCATATTAAACCATTTACTGTCAATTTATTGTTACTTTAAACCACCCATTCATTTTTGCTCGTGAAAGTCACTTAACTTGTGCACAAAATGATTTAAATCCTTGATTTATTAACTTATTCTTGAATCCTTAAATGAATTTGACTTCTGCCAAAAAAAAATAAAAAAACTGTCTTTATAAAGCGATACGAAAATATCCATAAATCTAAAATAACAATTATCCATACAAATACAAAAACAAAAATATACTCACTCTCTTTTTTATGAAATTTAATTTGTTATTAAAAAAATTTATTTTTTTAAGCCATACTCGAACTTACGTAGCTAGCCCTTGATTTGATCAATTAATGCTTCACATTCAATCTAACAAAAAACAATAAAAATGGATGCGAGGTTTAAAGTAACAAGAAATGGGAAGTAACGGATTCAATATGATCAAATTATTTGTAGAGGGTTGAATTTGACTAAATTTTAATAATACAGGGATACTTGGTGATTTTTAAATCTAAGTTAATAAAAGAAACCCTACAAAAAAAATCTAATAATAGAATGACCCCACTCTTAAAAATGAAAAATCGACCCTCGTGACTTAAAATCCAAGAGATGTTGACCTATTTAGCCTCAATTACATTATTCATAAAAAAAAAAACAAGGACCTATTTGTCTGTTTTGTCATCAATTTTAATGGTGAGGTTAATTGGGAAAGGTTTGTCTGATCTGATTTGGAATTTTCTTTGTTTGGGGACTCGATTGAGAATCAAGTGATGTTTGGTAGATAAATATTTTAATCATCTTGTATAGACAACTCGATAATAATAATAATAATAATAATAATAATAACTATGTTTTTTTTAATTGTTAATTACAGTGTGAGAGTAGGCAATGAGTTAGGAGCTGGACATCCCAAAGCAGCTTCTTTTGCTGTTATAATAGTAAATTTAAGCTCATTGATCATATCTGTGATCTTGGCCATTGCTGTGCTCTTGTTGCGGCATGTCATAAGCTATGCCTTCACTAGTGGTACGGTGGTTGCCGGTGCTGTTGCGGAGCTTTCCCCCTTTTTGGCTGCCTCCATCGTACTAGGTGGAGTCCAACCTGTTTTGTCTGGTAAGGTACCGGTAATAAAAATGTTTCACACGTTGTAGTTCCATGCTTAAAGTTGATACAGTGCTATAGTTGTTGTGGAGGTTCCTGTGCTTGTCTTGTGAACCTCTCTATCATCATCAAAGAATAGTAAGCTGAGTTCATATGATTTGTTTTTTAAATATATCACAGTTTTAAAAAGATTTTTTGCAAAATAACACAAGTGCAATTATGTTTTATAAAATAACATAGTTCGATTCATGTTGAAATCTAAAATAACTAGCCATTTTTAAAGAAATTATTATAATAGATAAGCATAAATCTAAATAAAATAAAAAGAAAAATAAGTAAGACTTTAAAAACACATCAAAATTCTGATAATGAGAATCTTGATATCATAAAAAAGATCATTAATATTAAAAAAAATTATCAACAGTAATCAAATTAAATTACACGTGCTGAAAAAAAAAAAAAAGAGTCATCAGGGTTGTTATTATTAAAACTTTGGTATTTCTTCAGGGTATTATTATTCTTTTTTCTCTCCTATCTTTTTCAAACATTTTAAGAAAATTTGTTCTTCCCAACCACACTTCTCACAAAGTCGATATTGTCTCAAATTTGGCCCCATACCCTTATCCCAAAAGGCACTAAGAAACAGCTAAGAAAGATGAGCAATTAGAAAACAGGTTTTTTTTTTTCTCAATTTTTAATTTCTTTGAATTAATTTTTGAAGGAGTGGCTGTTGGATGCGGATGGCAAGCATTTGTGGCATATGTTAATATTGCATGTTACTACATAATTGGCATTCCATTGGGTTGCGTTCTTGGCTTTACATGCGACATGGGTGCAAAGGTAAATACTTATTTATGAACCATAAATACCCTTGATTTCTATTTTTTTATATTATTATTATTATTATTATTAACGTGATCCATACTGAATATGTCTCTTTCTTTGTTACAGGGAATATGGAGTGGAATGTTGGGAGGCACAATTATGCAGACTATAGTCTTATTATGGGCAACATTTAGGACAAATTGGAAAAAAGAGGTAATATCAATATGTAATTTACCATTAAATCATTTGACTGATCTCTAACTTTCCAATCAATCTTATATATATATATATATATATATATATATATATATATATATATTACAGTTGATAGACAAATTTAAAATTTTATATATTTGAAACCATAAGCTGTGAATTTTGGATTTTTCAGGTGGAGAAAGCTCACAGTCGATTGGATTCTTGGAATGACAATAAAGAACCACTTTTGAAGGAGTAAAATGGACATCGGTTTAGGTTCAGTGGATATTTTGCTTGCCTTTAAGGAGATAATTTTACTAAATAAATCTCAAGAAGCAAGATGTTTCCTTTTTCATTTCTTATAGTTTCTCATATCCTTTTCCCCTTTGAATATTCAAGAGCATTGAATTTGGTACTATGTTTTTTTTAAATATTTTAGTTCTATAAAAGGTTTAGCCATTGTTTTAAAATTAATCTAGGATTCGATTCACAAGGGCTTTAACCGATTTGAATTAAAATAAAATTAAAAAATTAAAAAAACTTAGAGCTTTAACCGATATGAATTAAAATAAAATTCAAAAAACTTAGTAGACCCGAACAATATAACCTGACCTAGTTATTAACTCATTAAAATGAAAGACAATATTTTAATTTTTCTTTTAAAAGGGTTAAGCTCTTTAATATATAATTCTGATTTTATCCTGTATTAATATCAAATTAAATTTTAAAACTATAGTAATGTTTCTTACTATCCTTAAACCGTCGCTTCTGGACTTCCAATTTTAATTGTCAAGCCTTGTAATTTAAATTTTATCCATTTTGTATTTCAGCCACAATCCCAAAAGAAAGCTTAAAGTCCCAAAGCATTGTTTCTAGCCCTCCCCCATTGTATCCATAAACTCGGAATATCATCACTAGGACCATACAAGCAACTTGATAAGGTTGATTTTGACTGGACAACAGTCTGGGCCAACTCCTGGCATGTTCTGTCAACGTCTAATTTCTTCCATGGAGATCGTGTAATTAATGGCGTATGACTGTATGGCACTAAGAGAATTTGTTTCATTTGTGGAATTGATCGTTTCATCCAATATCTTGCCTTCCCCTTTCCTTCTCACAAGGACACACAACCTCAAATCCATTAAAAAAATTGAAAGCGTATGCCCAGCATTTTTAACAGAAGTATAGCCATGGCCAATAAGTACTTAACTTTCATGTGTATATATCCTGTCAATTTCCAAATGCATGTAGGGCTTCTTTTTTTTTAATCTACCCGTTCAATTTTTTCAATTTTTCAGAATTTTATTTCATGAAAATAAAAAACTCACTTGCCATTTGAAAATAAAAACTATTTGCTTGAAAATTAACACGTGTTTTCCAACTCTTCGATTTTTTTAAAAGCTGATAAAATATTAAAAAGATGTTCCAAACTCTCTACTATAAAAAATCGAGAACTTGTTTGAAATTGACAAGGGAAAAAAAAAAAAGAAAAGGAAAAGAGAAGGACTTCCGAAGAAAAATATTATTTTCTCTGGACCATCACACCACTGTCTCTCCAGGACAAATTTTGAAATGTTTTTATTTTTAAAAAAATAATATTTTTTTTATGTTTTTATGTGATTTTGATGTATTAATATTAAAAATAATTTTTAAAAATTAAAAAATATTTTTAATGTATTTTTTTAAAAAAATATTACTATATTTTTAAATACATTAAATAATAAAGTCCACCGTGTGCAAACCTACTTGGAGAGTGGCGACCGTTTATTTTCAAGTCTTCGTCCCGAGTCCTGACCTCCTCCACAGAGAAAAGAAGCAAGCATAACTCACTATGTCCTTTTCTCTTAGTTTTTTTTTAGGTTTTGTTTGCTTGTAGGAAAGTTATTTTTTTTAGAAAATAAATTTTAATAAAAATAAATTTTTGAAAAGTGAATTATTTTTTAATATTTGATAATATTATAAAAAATAAATTAAAAAATTGTTTTCATTGAATTTTGTTATGATTGTCACGCTCAGATATGAGTTTGGTATGGTTGTCAACTCAAGTGCCCTGAGTCTAATAATCATATCAAATCCAACATGTTTGAATTTGACAATCATATCTAATTTGATAAGGATAATTGTATTTTAGTTATTTTAAGAGAGAAAAAAAAATATAAATAATTGATCATTAACAATAATTCAATCATTATTTATCTATACTCATCATATTATGTTTAAAAGAATAGAACTGCACATCAAATGAGATAATGAATGACTAGATTTAGTTACCATGGAGTGTCATATACACTTTCTTAACAGCGTAGTGCTACTCATTCACTAGGAAAGAAAAAAATAATAAAGAAATATTAAATAAAAAAATTAAAAATTAAAAATAAAATTATTATTATAATTTATAGCAAAACATCTCTTAATCTTTAATGATTTCTACGTCATTTAATTTTTGTTATAAATTCATTTATCCCCTCGGAATTGGGACTGGGACGTATTCAATTTTCCTCCTTAAAGCTTCGTTTATATTAATTTGTCTTCTAAGATTTCAATCACGTATCAATGCTCTTCTTTAGGTATCTATGCTAAGAATTTTTTTTTTTTTTTCAGTTTCTAAGCTTTTAAAACTTGATAAAACAGAAACCATTGAAAAATAATTTAATAAGATCAAATCTTCTGCTCTTATTAAAAAAGTATAAATGATATCTTGTACATCATTTATATTTAAAAATATAAGATACGAAATAAGAATTTATCTTTCTAGTGAAAACAAATAAAAACATACAATATTTTGAAAATTAGAAAACCCAAAAAAAGATTAAAATTTTTAAAATAAAAATCTTGATGAACAAAAGAAAATAACTCTTAAACTTTTTTATTAATACAAGGGTATAATCGTAAGCTAACAAAGCAATACTATATTTAAGAATATCAATAAATTATGACACTAGAATGTTTAAGACTCTAATGTAAGGTAATTTTTAAAATAGTTTTATTATTTAAAAATATATTAAAATAATTTTTCCAAGTTTTATTTTTATTTTTGATATTATCATCATATAAATAAAAATAAATAAAAAATATCAATTTAAATTTATTTTAAATAAAAAACACTGTTCAAAAACATCCAATAACAAACCTCCGATTACTTGTTTATCTTAAATATATTCTTCAATATGTGGATGAACAAATTCCCTCCACAAAGGGCCTCCGTACAACAACCAGAGAAATTAAAGTAAGGAAAGTTAGTTGATTCGCACGCTGTTTCTCTCCCAGCTACCCAGGAAAACCATGGCATGTTTGCCTTCATTTGCTTTTATTTCCATCCTTTTCCCTCAACACTTTCACACTATTAGGAAATTAGCTTATCTTTGTGCTTCTGCGTATGAGCAATATCCCTGTACAAGACCAATCTTTGGCCTTGCATATCTGCTTTGTTTAGCTCATGTAGAGAGAAAAGATCGAAGATCATGGCCACCTCCAGTGAAGACAGCAGAATAGAGTATGCTGAAGATGAGCCTTACGAGCCTATATTGCATGACAAAAGATCATTCTCCGGGGAGCCAGTGAGTTCTGAACTTGAAGAAATACTATCTGTCATGGAATTTCCCCGCTCTCAACGAATCCTCAGAGCCACTAGGCTTGAACTGAAAATCCTGTCTCGTCTAGCAGCACCAGCAATTGTGGTTTACTTGCTCAATTTTTTAATTTCCATATCCACACATGTTTTTTGTGGTCATCTTGGCAATCTTCAACTTGCTGCTGCCTCTCTTGGCAATACTGGTGTCCAAGGCTTTGTCTATGGCATTGTGGTATGGTCTCAATAATTTGACCGTTCGTGGATTACATGCTCAGAATAAACGCCATATATGTATATGTATTTGACGAAAGAAATTTTCATGTGCAGTTTGGAATGGGAAGTGCAGTGGAGACACTATGTGGACAAGCCTATGGAGCACGAAGATATGAAATGCTAGGCATATATATGCAAAGATCCACAATTCTTCTCACTTTATCTGGGCTTGTGCTTATGTTTATCTACATCTTCTGCAAGCCTATCTTACTGGGACTACACGAATCTCCTTCCATTGCATCTGCAGCTGCAATTTTTGTCTATGGTTTAATTCCACAAATCTTTGCTTACGCCTGCAATTTCCCCATACAAAAGTTCTTGCAAGCTCAAAGTGTAATTTTCCCTAGTGCATGCATTTCGGCTGGTACTCTTGTACTCCATGTACTACTAAGTTGGGTTGTAATTTTCAAGCTCGGAGGAGGGTTGTTGGGTGCAGCATTGGTTACGAGCCTTTCATGGTGGATTATAGTGGTGGCCCAGTTTGTGTACATTCTAGCAAGCAAGAAGTTCGAGCACACCTGGAGAGGTTTTAGTATCCAGGCCTTCTCTGGGTTATGGGATTTCTTCAAGTTGTCCCTTGCATCAGGTGTTATGCTATGCCTTGAATGTTGGTACTATCAGATACTAACGTTGATCGCAGGGCTGCTTAAAAATGCCGAAGTTTCCTTGGATGCTCTATCCATCTGGTAAGCAAAGGATATGCTACTAGGTTCTTGTACCTAACTAGCCACTTGTGATCTGTTTGTGGTTCAGATTGAGTCAATTAAAAATCGTTAATTTCTGATTTTTTTTATGCCATTTGTAGGAATTGGCATTAAAATTCTGGTCTCAGAATAAGATAAGTAAAATGCTTGAAATGATTTTAAAAATATTATAATTACATGTTTATTCAGGTAAAAGATACTTTTTAAAAATATTTTTTATTAAAGAATATATCAAAATATTTTTTTTATTTTGAACAACAATATATTAAAATCATCAAAAAAAATTTTAAAAATATTTATTTTTTATTTTTTATACCAAATATATTTTAAAAATACAATCCCAAATAACCTTTCGCTAGTTGCTAAAAGCTATTTTTAGTAAAAGATAATCGATCTAAAAATAGTTAATTTTTAATATTATAATGTATATGGTGATTATAATTATAATACAATGTCAAAAATAGGGATCTATAACAAATTAATTTCTTATTTTCTTGGATAACTTACTCTGTCTAATCTTGACACTTAATTGAATGCAGCATGACAATAAATGGTTGGTGCTTTATGATCTCGGTCGGTTTTCAGGCAGCTGCAAGGTTAGTTTTCCAATAAAATAGAGGCTAAGTTATTCGAAATTTGTTACAATTAGACTAATAATTCTTTTTATCTCTCTCCCAACTATCATCAAATTCTTAATTTGTACTCCATTTATGTAACTGAAGAGTAAGGTTTTATCCTTAGTATTGCTGCTCAATTTTGATCCTATTTTAAAAAAAATTCAAAAACAAACTAAAATTAGTCAAAGGAAAATTATATATAAAAAAACCTAAAAAATATATTCTTGATATATTTACATTACTTTCAGCATCTATTTCTACGCGTTTAGTTATTGATATGTTTTTTAAGTCAATATTGATGTTACTTTTTTTTTTAAAAAAAATCAAAATTACAAATGGGACAAATATGAAAAAAAAAAAAGAAGTTGAGGGACCAAATTATTTTTGGATTATATGTCATCACACAATTAAAAATAACGAACTTGTTTTCGCCTATAAAACATACTAGAGGAAGAGGGAATTAGTTAGAGCATGAAAAATCATATAATACAAAACATCTCCTAGTTCTCAATCAGCCACCAATCAACCTTCATCCCCCCGTGCCAAAAATCTTACCAACTTCAACCCATGATCCTCATATTTTCTTCTTTAAGATGGTAAAGAATCAACACAAATAAAAAATTATTTTTTACTCCAAATTGATTATAAAAAAGAACAATAAAGCCTCTCAAGCTCTCCTCCATCTCACCCATAATTGACAACCCTTATCATTGACAACCATTGTAACGTACCATAAGCTCTTCCAATTGATGGCCTAAATAATCCTAACAACCACCGTTTCTCTTCAAGACTGAATCAAATCAACAGCTTAACACCAACGAGTTGTCAAAATCTAAAATGGAAAACAGATCTGTAGGGAAGAAAAAGAAATAAAATAGAGAAGCAGGTCAACTAGAAGCTCTTAAACACACCCTCTCTTTCTCTTTAGTATTTCTTTCTTATATTTCTCACACATAATAACATAAACTTAGTTGTCTATTTACATACAAATTGAAAGTTAAAAAAAAAAATCATATTTCAAGTGTGAACACTAATGGTTGGTGGTAGTGTGAAGATGGTTGGCAGCTATAGTTGGTGGTTGTCATCCTTGACGTTTTAGATTGAGTTTATTATAACAAATTCTCTTTTTAAACTTAATCGAGAGATGTCATGTCAATCATGAACTTCAATTTGATAAATATTTTTCCCTTCAATAGCTTTGTAAAGATATATGTAACTTGATCATTTATTTTACAAGATATTAGTTCAATTTCTTTGTTCTTCACATGGTCTCGAATAAAGTGATGGCGTGTATCAATGTATTTACTTCTTTCATGATACATTGGGTTCTGTACCAATACAATTGCCAATTGATTATAAATATAAATCTTTATAGGATTTTGTTGAGAAAATCCCAAATGCTTCAGCATATTTCTTAACCATATTAAATAACATATAGCTGAGTTGGTAGCAATATACTTAGCTTCATAGCTTGATAATGTTACTACTAATTTTTTCTTGAATAACCATGTGAAAGAAGTATCTCCCATAAAAAAGTCAAATCTTGTTGTGCTTTTCCTTTCATCCAAGTCGTAACCCCAATCATTATCTAAATAGCCAACAAGATTGAAGTTTTTACTTGAGTATATCATGTCTAGTACATGTCAAGTACCTCAAGTTTCCTACTAAGTTTTTAAAGTAGGCTAGATCAATATTTCCTACTTTACTTTTCCTCAATTCAACTCCATTTTCAATTGGAGTTGATATCAGATTGTAATTTTTTATCTTAAACTTTTCAAGAATATCTTTAATGTAACTATTTTGGGATACAAAAATCCTTTTTTCTTTTTGTGTCACATTTAAACCAAGAAAATATGTCATTTGACCAATATCTATTATTTCAAACTCTTATACCATGCTTTTCTTAAAGTCTTTAAACATGGTAAGATTGTTGTTGGAGAATATCAAGTCATCAACATATAGAAATATGAATAATGTGCTCCATCAACTTCTTTATTCACATACATTGTGTGTTTATATAAATATTTTTCAAATCTATTTTCTTGAAAATACCTGTCAACTTTAGTATTTTAAGACACAGAGCTTGCTTCAAATTTTAGAAGGCTTTCTTCAACTTATATACTTTGCTTTTATTTTCAGCTTCAATATATCTAAGTGGTTGTTTGATAGATCTTTCATCTATGGTGTGCAACTAGTAAGATCATTAGTTTGATTTCTTTAGCCTGGCTATAGGAACAAATACTTCTCCATAATAAATGCCCTCTCTATATTTATAGTCTTTTGTCACTAACCTTACTTTATATCTTTTTACTTCACCTTTTACATTCTTCTTTGTCTTATAAACCTATTTAACACCAATTGCACACTTACTTTCTCGTAGATTAATCAGCTTTTAGGTATCATTCTTCTTAATGGCTTGTATTTCTTTATCCATTATTTCCATCCATTTCTCTTCTGTGATAGCTTTATTGAAGCTAAGTGGGTCACTATTTACAAAAAAACTTGAGTGGCATTGTACAACTCTTTTAGATTTCTCATCCTTCTTGATTCTTCTAATGAGGATGCTAATAGTGATGTTGAAGATGATCCTAGTATTGATGTGTTTCTCCTGTTGAATACATAAAATCCATGTTTGGGACGTTATGGCTCATTTGCTGGTAACATTGAACCTTTTACAAGTATTCTTAGTACTTCCATTTTATCTTTAAAGATCAGATCAGTGCTAATCCATGTGACTACTTCTTAATCATCATTTTATTGCCAATTTTTCTCTTCTTTAAAGGTAACATCTCTACTTATAACTACCTCCTTTATGATGGGATTATATATATCTTGTATCCCATTCTTCTTCTATCACCATATCTGACAAAGTTGTATTTCTTGCTTTTATCATTGAGTTTGGTTCTTCTTGCATTTGGAATCTTTGCATATGCCACATAACCAAAGACTTGAAGATGAGTAACACTTAGTTTGCGACCACTCTATGCTTCTTTTAAAGTAATAGCCTGTAAACGTTTAGTTGGGCATCGATTCAGCAGATACACTACACATGATACAAACCAACACATGGTATTATTTGGGCAACTTTTTTACTTTAAGTAAACTTCTTGTCATGTCAAGAATCGTTTGATTATTTCTCTTAGCTGCACCATTCTTTCTTCACTTTGTAGTCGTGGCTATTAGATGATAATTCTTCATAAAAAGAGTATAATCTTCTTTAAAAGTTGACCTACAGCAAGCATAGTGTGCTTTATGGATGGAATATAATAAACATCTGTGATGTAGCTATGATCGTTATTCTTCAATCTGATTGAGATGTTGTCTTTACCTTTTATAAGAACTTTTAAGGTATCCCTAAAGATGGTTTATCCTTGTGTGGTCTAATTCAGATCATTAAATAGATCATGTTATTCACACATGTGATTATTGACTTTAGAATTTAGGTACCAAACATTCTTTTGATTCTTACCTAGTGCTTGTTGGATAAATACTGCAACTGATCCTCTTATTGTGGCATCTTTCTTTGTATAAGCTTGTTCATGTATCTCTAATAGAGCTTTCCTTTAACATTCAATGTCATGCCTAAATTAATTACAGCTATAACACTAGATATTTCTCTTGTCACGGTTATTGTACGTGTCTCATCTTTCTCTAGGAGTAAATGCTTGTTCTCCTCGACCTTCTTTATTGGTGTTTCTACACTTCTTCCTCTAAATCATGTATTCTAAGATCCTCTTCATTCAAATTATTGAAATCCTCCTCATCTTTATTAACCTCTTTCTTGAGTAGTATATCCACTTGTTGGAGTCTCCCCTTACTCATATATCTCTTCTGTAAGAGACAATTTCGATTACAAAGCATGCTCAATTACCATATCTTTATTTTTTTTTATAATCTTTTGTTCGTGAGCTTATAAAGAACTTATGAGCTCATCTCTTGTCAATTTGTCCACTTCTTTGGATCTTCAATAGCGACAATAACAAAATTAAATTTTAGATCTAAGGATCTCAAAATTTTCTTAGTAATTCAAGCATCTATGAGGACTTCTTTATTTCTTTTTATCTAATTAACTATCATAATAGTTCTTATATGATAATTAGAAATAGATTCTACGAACTTTATTTGCAATGATTCAAACTCACCTCGCAAAAATTAGGGATGAATCTTTTTGATTCTGTCAGCACCTTTGTATTTTTGTTAGAGAGCCTTCTATATATTTTTTTATGTTTGTACAAAAGCAATGATTTCAAATATAGCTTCATCAAGACCTTGTTAGATGATGGTCTTTTCTTTGTTGTCTTTCTTTCTATTGGTTTTAAGGATTTGCTTCTGTGGCTCTTGTAGATAATCTTCTACTTCTTTGGACTCTGGTTCATTATAACCATATTACACAATCTCTATACACTATTGTGAACTAAGAAATACCTTCAATACGATAAATTAATTATCATAATTATCTTTGGTTAGCTTTAGGATGAGTGTTTATGCATTTTCTATAGTTATTTTATTCTTTGAATTACAAAATAACCTTTTAAGACTTGAATTTTACAAAATAGACACTATAGATTAATCCAGAATGGTTTAAATAGTAAGGAATCAGTCTAACTTGGTTGAAAAATAGGTTAAAATGAGTTGAAATGGTCACAAACTGACTACAGATGTCGGTCAGTTCGCTGGTGCTAAAATGGGAATATTCAAGGAATATTCTTCAATTGATTACTGGATGGCGCAGCTCGACCTGGCTCAAATATGGTGCACATATGGATCAATACCAAACTTTCAGAAGGCATGTGTAGCTACCTTTTTGCTCCAATAAGGTTAATTTTTACACCATTGAGTTTGTATTGATGAACTCTACACTGTGAAATGATCAAAATGTATTTTTGACAACTTTAAAAATTCAGATGTATCTCAAAAAACTCCTTTGTTTTTTACGAATAAGGTTCTAATATAAATGGTTGGTGGGAAAAACCATTGATGGTAGCTTTGAAACACTTAGAAAAGATAAAACACACTATTTTATTTCAAAAACAAAAAGCTTACAAATAACAAAAAGCTTTAAAACACACTCTTTTTATCTCTAGTGTTTCTCTCTTATATTTCCCACACCTAATAAAATAAATTAGGAAATAACTATTATTTCCATACGATTATTGTTGAATGTGAATAATATGTTTCATAAACTAGAAAATCAACAAGGGCATATTTAGTGTATAAAACCAAATGAAATTTGGGGCCATTGGCTTAAAAGTTGTCAAAGATGAAGAAAAATACCACAAGTTTTGTATGGTACAAAAAGTTTTTATTTCAAACATATAAGGGCAAGTAGGGGTAGTGGCTTGCTTTTTTCCCCCACCAACTCATATAAGAAGCTCAAAATTACTAGGATAAAAGTTAGAAGGGTCTAAATGGATGAAATCTAGCTATTTTTTAATCTAAATTTTGAGCTTCGTAAATGCTATTTTAGTTTCTTTGGTTTTATATTATAGATACTTTGCCTCTTCACATGAATAAATTAACTGTCTATTTATACACAAATTAAAAGTAAGAAAAAATCATATTTCGACTATGAACACTAATGGTTAGTGGTAGTGTGAAGATGATTGACGGCTACAATTGGTGGTTACCATTCTTAATTTTCTGGATTAAGTTTACTACAAGACAATGGTGATGGTGCTCGTGACTATTTTTACAACCTAAAAGCTTCTCGATATTGATCTTGAATTTCCAACAATTTTTCTAGATTAATTTTTTGATTTTAAAAGGTTTATTTTATATATACATGTATTTTAGATTTAATTAATAGTTTATTGAATCCATGAAAACTTGATCATCAATATTTCAATAACTTTTTAAAATTTTAATTCATGAGAATTAATGATCAATATTCTAGTATAAATGTTGGACCTATAAGAGGTTGGCATTTAAATATCAAAAATTGACTAGAAAGTTCTCAGAATTATTCTAAATATTTATAAATTTAAACGAGGGATATTTTTCATCACAACACACGAGTTGTGGAAAACCCTTTCACCTTTCAAGATAGGTGAAATCTCTCTAGGCATTTACATAGACTCTTTCTATAAGAATTTATTTGGGTGCACAAGCTCATAATAAATTCAAAACGCTAGATTTATTAACACGAATAAATTTTTATCTTAAATCATAGACAAACTATCAATTAGGAACTTATCAAAACCTTTAAATCACATTGAAACAACACAGTAGAACTTACCTCATATAAGATATGCTAAAAATGCTAATATATTTTATGACCACAATCAGTACCTTACTTTTAGAATTCTAATTTGAATTTTGTAATGGTTATAAACTAAATAACTAAGTGGTTATAAACTAAATAAGTAAGTGGTTACTTCTTAACCCTCAATGTCATGACACATAAATGAAAAATCTAATAGGAATTTTTTTTTCTTAATTGTGTTTTACGGAATTAACATAAAATTTTAAGATTCTATTGCATTTTGTCTGTTGCAACAATCCATTCTCACCGGAAGACACAATTATTATTATTATTATTATTACTATTAAAGAATAAAAACAGGTTTTTGTTGGAGAAACAAAGAGAAGAATATAAACTAAATTTGTCTCTATAATATTTTTTAAAATGAATTTTTCGTCTTTCTAAGTCAGAAGAAAAACAGGAGCTTACAGGAAGGCAAGTTCATTCTATCCGTATTTTTATGGCTTTTCTATAAGAGAAATCATCAAATACCTAGAATGCATCTCCGATTAAATTAAAAAAAAAAATAATAAAAGAAACCCTTGTAGGGAAGCCCGTTTTAGAACAACACTATAATAACCACACAAACAAATCCAAGGAAACCAGAGATTTCTTCTCCATTTAATTTGATTTCTTTTAGTCTTTTTCATGAATGAACATATATATCATTGATAAAAGAAACTTGAGAAGAACTCACCCTTCTCAAAAGCCAATACACTTGATTTCTTCCGATTTTTTCTCTGTTTTCTTAATTTGTTATTGACCGTGACCGAATGCCACAAAAAAGCTATGCGTAAAATAATCACTTTTAACTTTCTTTGTTATTGTTAATTACAGTGTGAGAGTAAGCAACGAGTTAGGTGCTGGGCATCCCAAAACATCATTGTTTTCTGTTGTGGTAGTGAGTTTAGGCTCACTGATCATCTCAGTGGTCTTGGCTATTGCTATGCTCTTATTGCGGCATGTCATAAGCTATGCCTTCACTAGTGGTACCGCAGTTGCCGAAGCTGTTGCAGAGCTATCTCCTTTCCTAGCAGGCACCATCGTTTTAGGTGGAATCCAGCCTGTTTTATCTGGTAAGTTAACTGGTAATAATATTTTGCAGCTCAGACATGAGCCGTTATTGAGATTTTTACCTTGTGTTTCTCATATGATTTACTTGGGTTGTATTGAAGAGGCTCTTGCACTTGTCTTTCTGCATCTTTAACTCAACTCAGCCATGAATTGATCTGTGATTCATTGATCTGAAGCTTAGATTAGGTTGGGTTTATTTTTAGCATGCTTAAGAAGTTGACTCGATTAAACTTGGTCAAATCAGAGTGATATATAATTAAACTGATTTTTTTTATTTTAATATTTACTCAAAACAATATTGTTTTGGGATAAATATAAGTTGACATAACCAACCCATAACATCATCTTTAACCAAGTTTAGAAAATATCTAGTTGGATTGAATCTTTTTTTATTTTAATTTTTATTTAAAACAATACTATTTTGATAAAAATATGAATTGACCTAACCAATTCATAACATGATGCTAATTTAATGTGTTTGATAACTATGCCAATATTGCATGTTGCTATGTCAATAACTATGCTTTTCTTTGCTATCTTCTAGTGCGTGTTTTTGTGACAAGGGAATGTGGCCAAATATGAGCCACATCCATCACTTTCTTAAAGAACTCAACTAACTATAAATGAAGATCACAGGGACCAGCGGTTAGGAACACTTTCTGTAAGCCAATTTTTGACTGGTTATTTCTTGGAATATAACTTTTGAAGGAGTGGCTGTTGGATGCGGATGGCAAGTATTTGTGGCTTATGTCAATATTGCATGTTACTACGTCATTGGTATCCCATTGGGCTGCGTTCTTGGTTTTACATGCGACATGGGTACGAAGGTACATACATATTTTCTAACCATAATGCATCAAATAATGTCCTCCATTAAGAAATTGTTTCCATTTATGATCTTGTTTTTTCTTCTTCGTTTACGATGAATCCTTAACTCATCAATGTGGGCAGTTTCCATTTGATTTTATGAAACAAGATGAATGTGACCAACACTAAATATGTTTCTATATTTTACAGGGAATATGGACTGGGATGTTAGGAGGCACCATTATGCAGACTATAGTCTTGCTATGGGTAACATTTCGGACAAATTGGGAAAAAGAGGTATAAGCATTGTTCTACATATGGTTAAATTAGAAGGCAACCCTTTTTATAACTGGGAAATTTTGGATTTTTCAGGTGGAAAAAGCTCAGAATCGTTTGGTTACTTGGAATGACATTAACGAACCTCTTTTGAAGGAGTAAAACAGGCATTGGAGTAAAGTTAAGTTATAGTAATTTGGGAAGGAGATAAAAAAAAAAATTAATTGACTTAGATGTGTGAGAGACATTGTTTTTAAGATATTTATTTGTCTTACATCAAAACAAACAACAGCTTCAAAACATAAGTAATATGGATTGTATTATTTTCTTTTTCATCGGGCAAAATGTTATGATGTGAATTTTTGCTATATGGGCTAGACTTACTTTGTACTTCAAATGGTCTCCTTGTGTGGACTAAGAGGACAAATAAGAGAAACGATTCATTGTAGATGCCTTCAGTCATACATATGCTGAAATGAAATGTTTGCGCGTCGTAAAATGACAAATCAGGACCTTCAGTAATTAATGGTGTTCTCAGAGATCATAAAGGGAGATTTCTTTACATTTTTTCTTGTTATAGGTTCTAGTAAAGTTGAGATCTTGAAAAGTAGAAAAGCTATGGTTTTAAGTATTGTTCTACAAATCAATAGATTATAAACTTAAATTCTTATAATGCAATTACTTGGATTAAAAGAAAAAATGTTATGTGGCCTTGACGTTTTCAATCAGAATTCAATGGTATTTTCAATGCATGTAGTAGGCTTCATTCTGTGTGCTTTGATCATATGCAAAGAGAGAAAGCATGTTGCGAACCATTTGGTCAAGGAAGAAGTTCTTAGAGAAAATGACTTAGTTGTTTGGTTATAGTGTTTCCTTTTTATCAGGGTATTTTTTGCTTGATTTGATTATAGATTTAGTTTTTTAAAATATTTTTCTATCACTTATAAAATTTTATATATGTACTCTTCTCCATTAAGTCATGTATTTAATGGCTATAACAGTTGATTTAATAAATCTCCCGTAATTCATCTAAAAAAACATAACTAAGTAATTAAAACTCTTTAAAAAATAAAAAATAAAAAAAGACATGTTTTGATATGTTTTATTTTATTACATAACATATCTTTATTTATAGAACTAAAAAAACATAACTAAGTAATTAAAACTCTTTAAAAAATAAAAAATAAAAAAAGACATGTTTTGATATGAAATTATATAACCATTAATAAATAAATAAAAATTAATTGAATTAAATAACTATTTTTCAATTTAGTTATAACAATCATAATTATTAATAAACTAATAACGAAAATTAAGAAGGAATTATTTAAAAAAATAATCTCATTGGTAATATTTTTAGTTCCAAGTGACATATGCTCTATTTTTATATAATTAAGAAGAAATCTAAAAGAAATTCATTGTTCATTGTTCATCTCCTCACATCTTAATATGGATTCACACAGTAACATGTTTTTTTTCTTTTATTTTATTCAATTATTTGATTTTTTTAGTTTATTTCTTTGACATTGTATTATTTGACAATTGAATTTTATAATTTTTTATTTTATTTTTATTTGGTTATCATGATCTCAAAAAAATATTATAACTTTTAGTTGGTGCTTAATTTTGAAGAAAAAAATATCAATTTTATTGTTTTCAAAATATCAATTTATTCCTTTGACATTGTTTTTTTTTACTTTAGTCCTTGGTCTCTGATTTTGTGCAATTTGACCCTCAATTAATCCATAAACTCTCAATTTCTTTAATTAATTATATGATTTGATTAATTACAACCCCTCTATTTACACATCTTTTCCAGTTTGGTCCATGGTTTCTGTTTTCTTCAATTAAGTCTCTAATTGGCTATCATACTTCAATATTTATGTAATTAAACCCCTAATTTGACCAAATTAACTCTTAAAAATTATAATTGGACCCCAAAAATTTAATTTCTCCAATTAAAGCCTAAATTAACTTCAAAATCAATTTTTTATGTAATCAAACTCTTCATAAATTCAATTAAACCCTCAATAAAATTTAATTGAGTCCATAAGCATCTAATTTTGAACTTTTCTTCCTCAAATTGAATTTTTTTTATCAACAAGGCTCTCATTAATCAACAATATACTATCAAATTTTAATCTTTGTATTTTTAAACCTCCTCAACTAATTATTAGTCATTTTTTAGGCACTTTAACATTCTATTCTCAGTGCTATTATTGTTTTGGATGTTTTTGGTTTTTAGTTTGAATTTTTTTATTTTTTAGAAGAGAAAAAATAAATTTGGGGAATAACCCAAAAATATATTATGACAATAATTTGTTTTAATTTTATTTATATTAGGTTTTTATAGTCTCAAAAAAATATCTCAACTTTCAATTGGTGCTTAATTTTGTAGGGGAAAAAATAAATTTTGTTGTTTGCTAGAGATTTTGAGTTAGGGGAACAAAATTAAAAAAGAAAAGAAAAGAAATATGACAACCTTATAAAAACAATTCTAGAGAAAATTGTTCAAAAATCCTTTTGTGTCTTACTAGTTTCACAATTATACATTT
Source organism: Populus pruinosa (assembly GCA_026413675.1). Lineage (NCBI taxonomy): Eukaryota > Viridiplantae > Streptophyta > Magnoliopsida > Malpighiales > Salicaceae > Populus > Populus pruinosa. The sequence continues at coordinate 1,132,603 of CM048595.1, forward strand.
TGGTAAAAAATTCTTTTTTGTTCGTGTTTTAGTTTCTAAACTTGAGAGATGAGAGAATTAAAGAGTTGCCTTATTGATCGAATCCAAATGATGAAATTGGCCACATTTGTTGTCAAATTGTTCTCCTTAAAGAGAGGAATGTGATTATGGTGTTTTTAGGGTTCATGTTTATGGAAAAATTAAATCAAGGTTGAAGAATGTTTTTATCTTGAATTATTGTGTTTTTGTTTTTATTGATTTTAGGTTTTTTGGGTTTTTTTGGGTTAGGGATTGGTTTTTTAGGATTAAAGGGGTGTTGCTTTTAGTTTTTTTATTTGAAAATAAGTTTAAAAAATAGAGTTTTATTGGGTAAATAATGAACTAACTTGTTTTTTTAGCCACTACTATAGTGCTGAAAACTAAAGGCGATGTATCATGATGTGCCATTTGCTTTTACTCTTTTTTAAGAAAGAAGATGGATGATAGGTTAGTAATTTCCTTTATGCCAAAAGAGAGGGAAAAAAAAAAACTAAGTCCACATGCATGGCCTTCTTTTTTGTTAGGCCAAGCCCAAGTATCTAAGTTTTTATTGTTTTGGCTTTTATTTTATTTTTTGGTTTAAACTTAAATTAATTAAAATGAATTGATTAATTATACATGTGGAATGCTTAGCTTGGAGAGTTTTCAATTTTAATTGAAATTAATTATAAATTTTTTCATATTTTTAATAAAAATATCATTTAATATTTACTTGGTTTTTTAATAAGATTATAAATTTTTTATATTAGTAGACATTTTTTTATGCAACCCTATATAATTGTTTTCTTGAATTTTATTCAATCACTTTCCTATAATTATTTATTTTTATTATTATTTAATTAAATAAAAATTTAATTTTAAAAAATAAAATTATTAAACTCAACTAGGTTCATGAGCCATCATGTGAGATCAAATGTCTTTATTTTCATTTATCTCTCAACTTTCTAGTATAGTCTTTGGTTGGCATTGACATGTTTTTCTTGTATTTATTGGTATATATGTATGATTCTTGAATTATTTAAGTAAATGTATATATTAGTCTTTTTATTAATATTTATATTTTTTCTGTAAAAAAAATGTTGGGAATGCCTATGTGTTTATTTTTGTATTAAAAAAATTTATCTAACATGTAATGAAGTAGGGGTCAACTAACTAGATATTCTTTTATTTAATATTGTTCAATTTTTACTATATTTTTTAATAAGATTATAGTGTTTTTTTTTTAATATTAACAAGAGTTCTTTTTGTGCAATTCATAGTAGTCATTCTTTTTATATTTCATTTGATTGTTTTACTATAATTGTCTATTATTATTATTATATAATTAAATAAAAAATATTTTTAAAAAATAAAGTTATTATACTCAATTAGATTTATGACCCGCATTGTAAGCTTAATAGATTAATTTAAATTAACTTGTTAATCTAAAATATTATCGTTTTAATTTAAAAAGAAATATAAAGTCTTTAAATTTTATTTTTAAGTTAAATTGAATTTTTATTTGTCAATGAACTTACTTTTAAATTGAGAATCTTTATTTATGTTTATCTCTCAACTTGACAGCTTAATTTTTAGCTGATGTTAAAAAAAATTTCACACTCATTTGCTCGTGTAATTCTCAAGTTTTGTGTCAGTGGTTAAAAAAAAAATTAACTCCTTGAGTTGCAATACCATGACATTATAAAAAAAAAAAAAATAGCTAGAAGAAATAAGACCAATCCTAGTTCATATGTGTTTAATTAGGTTTTTTTATTAAAAAGAAAAAGAAAAAGAAAAAGAAGAAGAAGAAGAAAAGAATGACTACAACAGCTAAGACTTTGGTAACAAATGGATATTACCATCATGTTATTATGTCTAACTATTTTGAACAACACAAAGGGTTGGATCGTACACCATAGTAAGTTTGATCAAAGATAATATCATTTTAGGTTCAAAAAATTTATAAATATACAAGTCTAGATATGATGTGGTCTTCCTAGACCCAGTCATAAACGATTCTTTGAGAAAATCCAAGGTAGGATTTAGAGGGATGATGAAGGGCCCTGTTGTTTTTCTAACTTTATTGACTGCTTCGGAGTTGGCCTGAGAATTATATTGAAGCCCTGAAGAACAGCTTTCTTTAGTGGCTAACCGCATTTGTTTCTTCCATTTCTAGTCTTTGCTTGAATCCTTTTGCTTACTAATTTAACAGAAACTTACCTCATACTAGTTGTCCAAAAAACTATTTTTGAAAAATTAGCCTGTTCCTTTCTTGATATAAACCACAAACAACCAGCCCCTTTTAGCAGATTACAGAGAAGATGAAGCCCGTTACAAGTTTCTTCTTGTTTTCTGTAACTATAAGCCTCGCCTTCTTCTTCCACCCATCCGTGGCCAAAGGAAGCACCAACCTAATCCAAGAAGTGTGTACAAAAACTCATAACAAGGTTAATTGTGTTGCCAGCCTTGAATCTAACCCTGATAGCAAACAAGCCAATCTACAGCAACTTGGCATAATTGCATTAAACCTTGCATCAACGAACGCAACAAACACATCCTCGTACATCAAGACAACATTGCTTAGTAACAAAACTCTGGGCCCTGTCAATGAGCAAGCCCTAGAAGATTGTTCAGATCAATACTTGGATGCCATCCAGCAACTTGATAACTCATTGGCTGCTTTGTTAGCCAATGCTACTAATGATGTACGTGCTTGGGTGAGAGCAGCACTTGCTAATGTTGAATCATGCGAGAATGGGTTCAAGAAACAGGCTCCTGGCCAACAAACGTTGCTGTCTTCGAGAAACGCAGTTTTTCGCCAATTGTGCAACAATGTCTTGGTCATCAACAAACTCTTAAGCCGAACAAGTGCTGGAAGTAATTAAGAGCAGTCGTAAATTTTTCCCAGCCAATCCACAAGGAATTTTCTTTTTTTTCTCATTAAAAGGCTTTCCTTGGTAATAAATAATTTTAAACATTATTTGGCAAAAGTATGGTGTGCTTTCTCTCGATTACCATTGAAGTTATGCAGAAAACTACTGTGAAGGTGAATTTTTTTGATCATATATGAGAGGAGTATTTTTTATTTTTTACATATGAATAGAAGAAAAATTACTTTATTTTTACAATAGGAAAATTCAGTAATCACCAAGAATACCTGTCATGAAAAGAAAAAAAGTAAACCATTTTTTAAAATATGTATAAGAGATGGTATTTATTTATTTATGGATCTCTTTAAATGACTACAACTAGTACTTCATAACTTATATTCATGATAATAGTTATTAAATAACTCGGTGACTCAAGAATTCAGAGCCTTATATAATTAAACCAAATTAATTTCATCTTGAATTATTTTTTGAAATTGACTTGGTTAAACTTGAATAAACTAGATAGTTAATATTTAACCCATTTGACTATACTAAATCTGATTTAAACTCGAACAGATCAAAATCAAGAAATATTTTTAAATTAAAATAATATTATCGCATGTATGTGGCATCACGGCAATCGTTCACTCTCCAAAAAAATAGATATGTGTATTTCTGAAAAAATATAAAGAGACAGAAAATTCTTATCTTTTATCAGTGAAAAATTAAAATGGAAGTCGTCATCTAATATTTTGGTCACTGGAAGCCCTAACTAGTTTCAGAGATCGGGTACAAAGACTAGTTGCGTAAAGAGAAAGTATTAGCACCCCAAGTGCCCTACCTAAAGCAGACTACATTGTTTTGTCTGATAAAATCTAAAGTCGTGTTATGGTTTCTAATTGTTAATTTGTTTAAGGTTCAAGACAAGCCCTCCTTAATAAGAAGATTCTTATCTTAATACAATAAAACCTAATCGTTTTATTGTCCAGAAAAAAGAATTAAATATCCGGAATACGTATTACTTTTAATGTTATACCCCGGATACTAAGAAACAAACAAAATAAAATTTTTGTTATTTTTGAAATTTTGATCAATCTCTTGACTTTAATAAACTAGTTATTAAACCAAAATGCATGCTAAAATATTGTTTCTTGATGTATAAAAAAACACAATATGATTTTTTAGCTTTAAGATAGTTGGCCGTATACACAAAAAAAAAAAAATTAATTTTTTTGTAATTTTGAAAGTTTTGATGAAAACCAAGTATTTTAATATTGAATTTGTATTTTTACAACATAAAAATACTACATGATATTGATCAAAATTACATAAAAAAACTATGCAGAAAAATTGTAAAATTCTAAACAAAAAATATTTTTTAATTTTTTTTAATGAACTGGGTCAAACCTGACCCAACTTTTGTGGGCTAGGCTGGATCCGACCCATTTACTGTGGGCTAGCTAAACCCAACCTAGGCCTAAATGGGTTGGTTACTGTGCATCAGCACAGTAACCAGTCCACACTATATTTTTGCAACAAAACGTGAAATCATGTTCTACATGCAAAAATACAAGTGACGCTGGTAAGGAAATAAATGGTAAGGAGAAGGCTTATCTAGAGCAGTGGCGTTGCCGGTGGTTTGGGTGGCTGGCGGTGCTACTGGGGAGCTGAGGGTGGCAGGGGCAACGTTTTCTCCTTCTTCTTCCTTTCCCTCCTTTGTTTTTATTTCTTTCCTTTTCTTCTCCTCTTTTCTCTTCTTTCTCTTCTCTTTCTCTTTGCCCTCTTCCCTCTATTATGTTCTCTCTCTCTATTTGTCTTTCTCTTGGTTTGTGCTCCCCTATTTTTATAGGCAAAAACAGGGGAGACATATGGACGAGGCAACCGCTGTGCTGCCCACCCTCCACTACCCTCCCAACACATGGCAAGTGATCGGCATCTTTTAAAGGGAAGGCAGCTTCTTTTTGGAAAGGAGAAGTCATTACAAATAAGGAAAGAAAAATCTTCTTCTTCACTTGTATCGTGCATCTAGGGGAAGAAAAAGATCTAAAGTGCTCTTAAAACAACATTGTTTTGGGTTTTTTTATGAATAGTGCATGAAACGATGTCGTTTTATTTAAAAAAAAAAGGACAACAAAATGTGTTAAATTTCACATTGGTCATCAATTTATAATTTATTCAATCAAGTTATAAATTACAATTTTAATTTAAAAATCAATGCAACTGCATCCCTACCAAGAATCGAATAGCAGCCTTAAAGTTGGCCACCTTTTTCACTTTAGTCATTGGTTTTGAAATTATGTAATTTGACCCTCAATTGAGCAATAAAAATCTAATTTCTTCAATTGGACCCTTGATCCAGTTTTAATTACAGCTTCTCTATTTACGAGTCTTTGCAATTTGATCCTTAGTTTTGAATTTCTTCAATTAAGTCCCTAAATGACCAACAAACTTCAATATTTATGCAATTAAGCCCTTGATTTGACTAAATTAAATCTCAAAAATTATAATTTGACCTCGGAACTTTAATTTCTTCCAATTAAAGCCCAAATTGACTCCAAAATCAATTTTTCTTGCCATCAAACTCACCATAAATTCAATTAAACCTTTAATAAAATTTAATTGAGTCCATAACATCTGATTTTGGACTTTTCTTCCTCAAATTAAATTTTTTTTTATTAACATGGATCTTATTAGTTAATAAAATACTGTCAAATTTTAATCTTTGTAATTTTGAAGCTCCTCAACCAATTTTTAACTATGTTTTGGGCACTTTGACATCCTTTTTTACTATTTATATTTTTTATAATATTTTTTTATTTTTTTGCATTTTATTTTTTTTAAAAAAAAATATGAATCGAGAAATAACCCAAAAATAAGTTATGACAAATATCATCTTAGATAATATACATACATATATATATATATACACACACACACACCTGGGTTGACCCATGAGTTGACTCAACAAACCAAAGACCTGGGTTTTAAACCAAATCAAATCTGGAACGAATCTAACTATTATAATCTCAGTCACATGATTTATTAAATTTACAGGAAAAAAGGTCATGTGTGACCAAGGACTCAAGATTAACAAGCTATTCGGAGATAGAACTTGGAACTTATTATGATATCTTCCGTATCTCAAAGCAATATTTTTTTACCACTTGTGGTGAATTTTATTTTGTTTTTGTTTTATTTATGAATCACTTGTGGTTATCCTGTGGAATAATTCACTGACAAACCATCAGGAGTATTCCTCAAGTCTCTCACCATGATTATATATCCTCCAACCCATTCTCAAATCATATTCTCCATTGTTCAACCCAAGTAACCAAATCAGCATCACGATCTCCACAAAAATGGACAAAATGGAGTCTCGAGGTGAAGTCCATGAACCCCTTTTACGCTCAATCCCAGAACATGAACCAATTTCTCACTATCATGAATTGGACTTCCAGGCTTGAAAATGTCGACACCAACTTAGGCTACTTCGAGCGCCTCGGTTGGCATCCTGGATTGAGCTTAAGATCCTTCTCCGCTTGGCTGCGCCTGCTGTTTTGGTTTACTTGATCAACAACCCATGTCCTTGTCTACCAGAATCTTCGCTGGCCACCTCGGCGATCTTGAGCTTGCTGCTGCCTCTCTTGGCAATGTGGTGTCCAACTCTTAGGCTATGGCCTCGTGGAAATATATACAACAAAATGACTTAAAATGTGATTTAACTTTTTAGGGTTTAATCTTATTGATTTTGTACCTTGATCTTGTAGTTAGGGAAGGGACGTGCTGTGGAAACTCTGTGGCCAATCTTATGGAGCTCGCCGATATGAGATGTTCGGCAAATATCTTCAAAGATCAATTTTTTAATGTTTTCGCAAAGCCAATTTGATCTTACTTGATGAACCAACAACCGTAGCGTCAGCAGCGCGGCTGTCTTTGTTTGTGTTCTCATACCCAAATTTTGCTTACGCTGTGAATTTTCCTATACAAAAATTCCTTCAAGCACAAAGTATTGCAACCCCATGTGCCATAATATCAGCAACTGCACTTGTCTTTCACCTAGTGTTAACTGGGCTTGCAGTGTACAATTTAAGGTGGGATTGACAGGAGCATCACTGCCTGCCATGGTGGATTATAGTGGCTGCTCAAGTTGTGTTTATAGTGATGAGTAGGCGGTGCAAGAGCACATGGACTGGCTTTACCTGCCAAGCTTTTACTGGGCTGTGGATTTTCTGAAATTATCTTCTGCATCAGCTGTAATGCTTTGCTTGGAGACCTGATATTTGATTCCGACAAATTACGCATAATAATTTGTAATTTTGTACATTTTCACTACTAGTAGACTTTTGTAGTTATTTGTGTGCATTATCATATGATAGTTGACATAACAGAATGCCAGGAGATCAGTGGTTGCAAATTCATATGGATATATGGACAATTAACTATAGGACAATGAGCTCTTGATTTATCGTTTGGTTATCGTTCTAATATATATAAACACAAACATGTTCAATATAGAAGCAGGAATGAAAAAGTAAAATAAATTTGTTATAATTTTGAAGTAAATTTATATGAAAATATATCTCTGCCTTTTTTGTATGAGATACCAAACAAAGCCTTTGGCGACGCAACACAGTTGTCGCAACAGTCAATTTTGTCGAGTGTGAGTATGTTTGGTATTGCGGTAGATGTTGTGGTTGTGGTTGTGATTTGAAAAAAGTTGTTTTATAAAAAGTATTTTTAGTTGAGGTTGGTTTGAAAAAATAGGTGTTTGGTTAAAACTGTGGTTGAAATTGAAGTTGAAGAAAAAGTAGTTTAATGTGTTTGGTTAAAAAAGCTTTTGAAATTAAAGTTATAAAATAATTTTTAAAAATATATATTAATATTGATGATTTTAAATTTAACTATTATAGAATTAATTACTCCTATTATATCATAAAATAAATAATACTTTATATAAAATATTTTTTTATTTTATTAAACTATTTATAATTACATTACGTATAAAATTTATTCGATAAGAATTACAATTTTCATAACTTTTTAAACGTGTAATAAAATTAGATAAAATATTATTAAGTATAAAATTGATATTACAGTGCGAGTGAATTTAATTTACTCTATATTAGTTTTTCGAGAAAAAAATATTGTTCACATCACAGTGCAAATAAATTTAATTCACTTTAAACTAGTTTTTTAAAAAAAATATTAATAAAATTAACACTTAAAAAAACATTAATAAAATAAAAAATATTAATGAAATTAACACTTAAAAATATTAATAAAATTAAATGAACACTAAAAAAAAAAAACACTGTATGAACTGTTCATGTTAATTACACTGTTCAGTGAACAATGCAATTAATGTAAACAATAAATGAAAAGTAACATTTCTCTGCTTTTTATTAACTGTGTTAACCTGCTTTTTATTAACTACCGTAAAAATTATATGGAATCCATGCATAATAAATTAATTTTTTTCTTCACCAACAATTATAAACTGTGTTTAAATTAAAACGCAGCCGCAACCACGTGAACAAATGATCTCTCTATAGAAGAAAATGGTCAAATGACTTGTATATATATTATATTGTGCAATATGTCAATAATGGGGTTATTCTTCATGGTGTCGGCGGGTTTAAATGCAGCTGCAAGGTTACTCTTTTTACTTTAACTCTCTAATTTCCATAATTATTTCTATTATTTTGTTATTAAATGAGTTGCTCAAGTTAATCAATATCGTTTCAATATTAAAAAAAGAAAAAAACAATACCTTTTGAAAAAAATATCTAAACAAGTTTTGATTGGATCAGAAATTGGCAAGTAAAGCTAACAAATTTATTTTTCACCTAATTTATTTTAAAGAGGTCAGGTATTATGTATCTATTGACTCAGGCCGAGCAAGGCTTAATGTCTATGATTTTATACAGAGAAAAAAATAATAAGAATTTGGCTGTCTTGCCTTTAAGTTTGATCTTGGAGCAAAGGTCAGACCTTTCATTCTCATGTGCTTCTCACTTTGTCTTTGACAATTCCCTTTTAATGCAGGCATGCAGGCTTGGTCTTTAAGGTAATTTAAGGTAATTTGAGTACAAGAGTTTATAATTTTTTCAAACATAATGTAAGATGGGTTGCTTTAAAACCTGATCTGGTAGGAGCGGGTATTTTCCTTCCGATAAGCAAATGGGGAATATGGTCTGGAATGATAGGAAGAACACGAATGCAAACCCTCATATCCTACTTCGGTAACATTGCAGACAGATTGGAACAAAGAGATGACTATATTCCTGCAACCTACAAGATGTCTTTCTATATATCATTTTATGCATGTAAGCGAGATGATTTGTACTGGAAAAAGAAGTGGAGAATGTATTTTCTTAGAAAACATCACCACTACGCAAGTCCTGCATCAACACCATTGTCATCAGCCCTAAAACAAGCAAAACCGTTGCCAAGATGCTCTCCTGAACCTGCTCTGTGTAATAATAGTTTTCAACGTTGGTGATACAACGTAGGATTGACAGAAGTGGCGGGATATCATCAAGCATTCATAGCAACAAGTAATTATCGATAGAAAGAGGATACATGCCCATTACCACAATGGAGGTGACCAAAAGACGAGTCTATGGTGTGGCCATAGCATCTTGTGATATGTCTGTGTCAATTGATTGCTACAGTAAACAAAAATCAAGTGCAGTTGGTGTTCTTAAGTTGACTAGTTGATAGGAATCCAGCAACTTTGACAAGCATGGGCATGGCATGAATGCTGGAAATAATTTTTCTCAATGATGAAGCTCCTGATTGTATAGATGTTCCAATTTCAGGTGGAGAAGACTAAGTAATCTGGGCAAATGGGAATATAATTGATTTTCTGAAACTGAACATCGATGCTGTTCTGTTTCATCTCATCCCATCTGCTCGCCAAACACAGATGCAACTCTAGCTATACATGCCTAGCATCATCATGCTAGTTCAAAAAAAATACTAAATTCATTAGTTCTACTAGAGGAAACATTATTGCAGACCTAGTGCAGGAAAAATCAGCCTATCAAGATTGTTATGAATAAAGATTTTAATATTTTTTTCCTCCTATTATAGTTTATTGGTAATTATAGCTCGAGCACCATAAAATTTACACAAAGCAAAAGTATCTATCAAAATCAAATATGTAAATTCTCATTTCATCATGCAAAAAAGGTAACACGATTGAGTTGGGTAAAACACATGAGAATATATGCATGATGACCAAAGCATATCTTTCCTTGATATTACATTTTTGTCAAAGAAATTTTCCTCTTCTTTTTTTTTTTTTTTTTTTGTATGGATAAGTACTGAACCTACAGCCCACCTCAGTCTCAAAGCATCTTTCAACCCTACCAGAGAACCAATGTTGCATGACGGCAAAAGAATCTTAGCAAGCAACTGGATATGCAAATACAAAACTCACTTTCAAGCAAAATTAATGAACCATTCTTGTGAAATATGTCACTAGCTGATCAGCCGATAAAATGGACCTAGTTCAGGATAAATATTCTGGTTGTTTTTCTGCTGTTGCTGATTGATGACATAAAACAACAGCGTATACAGCATCAATCTAACTCCCCATCATCTGGTTTGTCTATATGATCCGAATCATCTGTTCTTGGGAGAGATTTTGTTATATATTTGCAGGTCCTGAAACAAAAAAACCCATCAGCTTCTGTGAAGAAATTAAAAGGAGTAATAAAATCTAAAAGATAAGAAGCAACAGTCAAGAAACTGAGAAGAAAACACCACTACGATGAAGGTGAAATCCTTAGAGAATAGAATCTTATCAAACCTACATACACTTATATTAGTGAATAAATAAAATTTTCAAATCCTTCATTCAATGTGTATGGGTGTGTCATAAACCTATGTGTTGATATGGATCCCTTTGACACTGAGAGAGACCCAAAAACATTGTCTCCGTACAGATCCAACCTTTTTTTTTTTTTCTGTAGTACACCCAAAATCTGTTTTGCTTGAGTACACAGAAACTCAGACCATGAATTTGAGTGAAATATTGCACAGCGATTTAGCTAGAAGCTTTCAATCATCACTTGATGCACAACATGCTGTCATATTTTTGTCCTTGTGATGATTTGACAAGAGATCAAATCAACAAGCAGAAATGCTCAACACATTATGCTATTTAGATATTGAATACAAACTACTCTATAGCAAAGGACACTGAAAGTAAAGTAATCTAGATAATTTGGTTCTACTGCAGAGATAAATATTGCCAGTCTCAGGATGTGAGAACAGTACGCATCAAAACCCTCTGCTTTTCTCTTGATTTCGCATGACCACAGCACTGGATCAACATTTTTTGGTAATGAGTCCTGCTGTTGAGTTTTCTCTTGCAGCCATTTTTCAGCCTTGTTGCACTCATCTATAACCTGAAAAATGGGGGAAATGTCAAAAGAGTAGATTCAGTGACTGATCACCAAAATCTCTACTGCCACCCTATTACAGGACAAGGATCATACCGCATCCCTCTCACCAGCTGTAAGTGATCCAGCATTCATTCGATAATCCGCGATGCAACTTAGGAGATCCTTTCTTGCTTTTTCTCTGGCCTCATCTTCTTTATATCGAATTTCAATAGGATCAACAAGCTATTAAATATTTAAAATTTATCAGTTGTTTCCATCAAGCAATAAATTATGGTGAATCCAAAAGATAATACGAGTCAAAGTACCTTTCTAAGATCCTCTAACTTTTGATTATAAATATTTTCTGATTCATCATCAGGTTCATCTTCGTAAAGCCACTCCTCTGTCTTTTGTAGATTTATAGAGATCTCATCCCTTTCTGACTCGGTGGCAAAGCTCTGGTACTTGCTGAAAATCTATTCATATTACCGAGTTATTCCATCATGCAACAAATGAGGGGAAGAAGGGTGAAGCATGATCTAAAGGCTCACTGTTAATGAACTTAACTACAGCCTAATAAAGAACATATAAGAAAATAGAATCAAGGAAAGATGGACCTAATTTAAAGTAAAAATTCTTAACAGTCCTCACAGCAATATTTTCTGCAATGTCCTATTAAATAGAGTTTTAGAGACAAAACACAAGCAAGCTAGCAATTTCTGCATGTCACATTCACTTCTACAAGAAAAAAAATATATAACAGAAAAGAGAACACAACTTTTTTGTGAGTGTGCGCACATGTGTGTGTGAGAGAGAGGGAGAGGGAGGGAGGGAGAGTACTAACCCTAGTAAGTGATAGCAGCTATTACCATAACTATGACATCTTACATGTGAAATAAAAAATGAAAGTGTATATAACAGAAAATCCGTTACATGGAAACGGAAAGCAGTGAATGCTCTTAAAGTAAAATTTTCAAGGTGCCTTGTGCATGCTCCAATAAAGCCAAGCCTAAACATGTGAAACTCAAGAGGGAAAGCCCAAGCAATCTTTTGCCAAGCCTTCCATCATCAAAGCAAGCCAAAGAGCATGCACCAAATTAACCTTTTAGTTCACATTTTGTATAAAGAATGAAAGAATAAAATAAGAACATCTGCTAACTTTATAGTGCATTCCACAAAGACATTGGACAGCCAAGACGGCATGGATTCTGCATGCCAATTTAGAAACTGATAACAAAAGGTTAGTTCTGGGAAGAGGGACCTTGACATGAAGCTATATACCTTATCTCGCATCTCATAGACATAGGACTCCAAAGCATTTTTCTTGTCTTTTATCCGCTCCATCTTCAAGTCCTGGTGTGCCAACTGAAGCTCTATCTTCTCAGCCTCTGAGAGCTCAGCCTTTGTCATTCCTCCATAGACTTCCTCACTGACTGGAATTTCAAGCCTTTTGAAAAATTTTCCTTTCCTAATTTCATCCTTCACAGAGAGTGGATCCAACATCAATATTTTCCATCCTAAAGCACTTTTTTGAATTCATGACACCCTCAATTTGTAGTATTGCAAAATCTAAAAGATATGGCTGCCAAGAATATATGACAACAGCAGTCCAGAAAAGGATAGCAAAAATCAGGCATCATTTGTCAGTTTTTAGTCCGAAGCCAGGAAATATAAATCTGATATATACCTAATATTAGAATTGAATATCTTTTTCTTCTTTTTTCATTATTGCAATATTTTCAGATATGTTAAGCCAAAAGAATAGCAGCGAAAAATTAGAGTATAAAATCATGCATATGATTGGCAATTGAACCAACACATACCGCAGGTATGGATGAAGGTGCTGACAGTGCAACATTAGTAACTTCAGCACCATTTTGTTCAACAGAAGGTGAATGGTCGGATTTGGCCACCATATTTTCTGAAGTAACATTTGTAACTTCAGCACCATCCTCAATTTGCTAATGCATTAATGGAGGACACTCATTTAGTAGGGGTGTAACTAAAAAAATCAAAAAATCAAATAAGTCAAAATGCTAGCAGAATTTGTCAAGATACACTTACCATGAATGCCTCTATGTTTACTATTCCATGGAGGTTTAACTGAACTCTAACCTTAACTTTCACCATTTCCAATTGATAAACTGGAAAAGGCCCAATCTACAGAAGCATTAACAGAAAATTTAAGCACAAGATGATCAAAATGTCAATCAAAACAGTAAGAACAGTCAAGTCTAGAAGATTTGCATATATCTGTGAAGAGAAGCATATCTATTCTTGATTGTTGCTTGCTATCCTTACCATAAAACTGCTGATTTGTGATGCCATGCCAAAAGGCAGTTCATTCGGATCAGCATAGAAGGCTTCCATCTGAAACATATTATTTCTGTGAAGAGCAAGTATCTTAAGACTTGGGAAAGCCTGGCCCTTTGGGAAAAGCGTGCTATTTGGCAATGTGCAAATTGGAACTTTATCTGATGAGAGTCCAATGGAGAAAGGAAATGAATCTTGAACCTGATAATGGCAACATTGAACAAATTACAATCATGATATATATAGTACCTAGCACCATGCACGTGAAAATGGGCATGCCAGCATATGCAGTTGCACATAAAATATGATGTTAATTTATTGATGGTCACAACAAAGTAAACTGAAGGAAGAAATTGAACTTATAATGTTCATGTGACCTCTGAGAGAGAGAGAGAGAGAGAATGATGGATACTAATAAATGACAACCCCACACACAGCCAGGAGAGAGAAGGAATTAATGTGCATTTGTCCATGGTAAAGCACAAACCTGGTATTCTCTAACTCGAAGTATTGGGCTCAGCATTGCACAATGAAGAGCACAACCACGAGCCACACACTCGCTTGCATTTATTCTCCGGCTTGGCTCTCTCTTGAATAGAGAAGCTAGCATTCTAGTAATTGCTGGTATCCTAGACCCAGAACCAACAAGTTCAACCGAATGAATATTTTCTACAGTCAGGCCAGAGTTAGCCAGGACCTTTTGACAGGGAACACTAATGCTTTCCACCAAACCTGATGACAGCCTTTCAAACTCCTCCCTCTTAATAAAACCTCTAACATCTTTTTCATCCATCAAACACTCTATATTAAGTGGTGCCTCTGCATTTGCACTCAAGACCTTCTTCAATTTCTCACATGAAGCCCTCAACCTAATAGATGCCTTCATATTAGTACAAACATCAATGTCATCTTTCTCCTTGAACTGTGCTGCAAAATAACTGAAAAGAACCTCATCAAAGTCTCTCCCTCCCAGGTTCCTGTCAAATGCATGTGATAATATCTTCATTTGTCCACTCTCGAAAGATGCCAGACAGACCTGGGTGTCACAGTGACCAATATCAACAAATACAACATAAGTTGGGCCTGCATTGGAGATATCATTTTTGTAAATGCCATATCCTAGTGCAGTTGCAGTACAGTCATGCAACAACCGCAAAGGTCGCAGTCCAGCAATTGCAGCTGCATCCAAATAAGCACGTCTTTGCAAATCCGTGAAGTAACATGGAATACCAATAACACAATCAGAAATAGGCATCTCGAGACTCTTCTCTGCTATTTGTTTCAAATGAGAAAATAACATCCCCAAAATCTGTACTGGACTAAACTCATGAATCTCACCCAAGTACTGCACCTTAATCAAAATACCACCATCATGGCCCTCTACAATCTCAAAAGGAAACAATTTAAGATCATCTTGAACCTCAACTTCTTTAAACTTCCTCCCAATCAATCGCTTAACCTGAGAAACTGTCGATTTAGGATTCATAGTCAAAGAAGCAGCTCCCTCTGAGCCCATAAATCTCTGTTTCTCAAAAAAAGACACCACAGCCGGTGTCTCACGATTTGATTCATCGTTCAACAAAACATCAATCCCACGTTCCTTTGCTACTGCAATCACACAATTCTCGTTCCCAAAATCAAATCCCACCACACTCATTTTCACTAAACCTCACAAACTTCACACCGAAATAATTAAAACACTAAACCCACATTTCCTCAACTTTCTTAGTTTTAATAAATCAAAAATCCCTCAAATCCCATCTGAAAACAGCAATCAAAATCACAACCTTTGCCACTCTGAAGCTTAATTTATCTGCATTGAAGCACAAAACAATCATAAAAATCACAACGTTGCCCCTTTGAAGCTTAAATTCTCTGCACTAGAGTATAAAACAAGCTTAAAGATTACAGATTTTCCACCTTGAAGCTTAAATTCTCTGCATTCAAGCATAACCCACATAAAAAAATCAATTCAGTTTAAAAAAAAATCATTAAATTGACCATTAAGCTCTCGATTAAGAATTTAAAAAATCGACAAAAACAATAAAAACTGTTATTTTCTACACTAAGAAACTAAAAATCACTGTTACATTATAGCATGCAAGTCATTTAAAAGAGAGTCTAAGGAAAAAAACAAAAAAATTCTTTCATCTTCCTACATTTTCTCAGTAACCAATCAGAAGATAAAAGAGATTGTACCTGGAATCGAAGGGATGAAACTGTAGAGAAATTGTAGAAGGGACTGTTTGTTTGTTTGGGTTATTAAAATAGCTCTGAAGATCTCTTCTTAAGAAGTTAACAGGGAAAATCAGGAGCGACGTGTCATTTGTCGAATAACAAGTGACATTTCTTCCCCTTTTTTCTTTCTTGCCTAATTTGGTACAATCCAGTATGCTAGAGGTTAGCCCTGAATTATAAAATATCTGATCTTGATCTTTATACCTTTTCTTTTTTTCTCTTTTTCTCCTCAAAGTTGGAAAAACCGGCGCCGCTAAAGACACGGGCTTGAGCGACTCAATTTAAATTAACATAAATCAATCCAAAATAACTTATTTCATGATTTAAAATAAAATTAAAATTAAATAATTTTAAAAAAAATTAAAGAACAAATAAATTAGTTGGCTGGTAAACTTGTCGGCTTGACCTAATCAACTCTAAACCAGTTTGAAGAAAACTCAATCTAAATTAAATTTTAAATCTACAAATTACTAAATTGATCTATTTTATTTGAATTTAATAATACTATACTTTCGTCTACTAGGGTTTCATGTATTATCAACTTAAAACCTATATTTGGTGAGATATTTAAAATTTCCATGTGAGTTTATTCTACAAGTTATCCATATAATAGTATCATAGAAATGAGGCATATGAATAAAATTTATGCCATCCCATCTAATAATTCATGTATATAGTGTTACGGTATAGAGTTGTTTTTTATAATTAAAAATATATTAAAATAATATTTTTTTAATTTTTGATATCGACATTTTAAAACCATCTGAAAATATATAAATAATACTAATTTAATTCTTTTCAAGAGAAAAATAATTTAAAAAACCCTTAAAAAAACAAAAAACTACTACAAAAACAAATACTCACTCAAGAAATGTGGGTTATATACATAGATAAACCTCTATAAATTAATACCCTTAGAACCATGAAATTTTTTTAACTAATTGAGATATTATTTGAATATTAAATTTAAATTGAGAATAAATATTTAGTTCATATTATTAATTTATCAAGGTTATACGGTAATTGTTTGACCATGTTTAAATAACATGTGTAATTTTATGGATAAAAAGTACAATAATAAATTTAATTTCACTCCTGATATCTATGGGATCTTTCAATCAATTTTCTTAATTTTGCAAATCCCCCATTGTCCATATTTATCCATTTCTATCTACAATGGTAATGGAAATATTTATAAATACCAATTTCATTCTTAAATTTTATATAAAAAAAATCTTAAAATTACCTAAAAACTATATAAAAAATAAACTAAAATAAAAACTTGAAATTAACAAAAATAAAACAGAATATCAATAAACAATTTTTTTCCAGTAAAACACAAATATGAAAAAAAACAATAGTTATTTTATTGGTATAAGATTTTCTTGGATAATATGGCTAAGCCCGAACACTTTGAAGGGCCATTTTTTACTTATACCATTGGTTTTTATCATGAAATTGATTAGTTTCTTATTGTATTTGAATTTCTTAACTACTTACATATCTTCAATATTGAAAAAGCATTTATAGTTCTTTTAAATGTGAAAATTCTAAACTTTATGTAGACAATACTTAACTGGATTGAGCCTTATTAAATATAGGCCCAACCCAATTCTCAAAGCTCATAAGCCCATGAAAAAGAAGTGTCCCATGTGCAATGCCCACCAATAGAAAAGAAGGGCATATGATGTTGCCCAAATTTGGTAATGTGCATGCTTGAGATAAGTCGATAGGCATTTGTAATTGTGTTTGAGTGAATTTTAGATGTTTGTTTGATTTAAAAACAAATATTAAATTGATTTTTTAATTTTTTAAATGTTTTTAATATGCTAATATAAAAAAATAAAAATAAAAATAAAAATTTATATTAATATATTTTTAAATAAAAAGTACTTTTAAAAAATACTTTATAATACAATATGAAACACACTTAACATGTAAGGCTAGCACAAGCTAAAATTTGCCATGACTTCAAAGCTTTTGAGGGTGTCGACAGACACAAGTTCATCCAAACTACTTTGTAAAGTTATATTTATCAGGTTGGATTTAGATTTAAATTTGAATTTAGAGACTGATTCAAAAATTTACCAGGTCGGATTTAAATCTCTAGCTTGATTCGAGTCAAGAATGATCAGGTGAATTAACACTCAAAGCACTTATAAATGAATCGATTTTTGGTGAGTCAATATGTTTAACTAGAAAATGAACCAGGAAAAGCTTCGAATTTTAAGTTTCTCGGATCAAATTTATCGTAAGAGACTCGGTATAGCAACCATCCATGAATCAGAAGTCAAAAAATACACCCATATTGGAAAATATTAATTGCGACTACTGGATCATATGGGTTGGTTTTAATAGGGTGATGATGCCCCAGCTGCTACGTACTGGCTAGCCAATCAATAATTATAAATGGGGGAGTAAGAAGACAGTACGGCATGAATGGGAAAGTTCCAAGAGTATCCGGGTTGCCACTACTTTTGAGACGTAAGGGATGGTTTGTGTGCTTGTGCCCTTTTCCAAGATGAAAAAGGCGTTGTGCTTTGCATACACCGCTTATAATTGACCATCTTGGCTTGTCTAGGACAATAGAAATGCTCAATTTCATGCCCTACCATGGCATATTAATCATTCAATCACCTTAAATTTAACAATATAGTATGGAATTTATAGTGGTGGGGGAACACAGACTAGCAAGGAAAGATGCGCCGACAAGTAGTGATTCTTACTCTCATTCCTTGCAAGGAACTACCTAGACATGTATATATGATCTTCGATTTAAGGTTTCCTTCGAAAAAAGCAGTTCTTCATGAAAATAAAAGGAGCAGAATAACTATAATATTGTTGCACACAAGTGTTGATGTTCAGCAAGGCCAAAAACATTCGATATATGAAACCTAATTTCAAGCATTCAAGGCCAGCATAGGAGGAAGACTAGCAATGGCCTGTCCATCGCCAAACAAGCGCTTCCACTGACTTTTAACTTTCTCATAGACCCTAACTCTTGCAACAGATATAGATAACAGCATGCCCTTCCTCAGCTTCTTTAGTTTCTTGCCAATCTTGATCTTTAACCTACACAATCTGAGTCTCAAAGATGGCCTTCTTCTAGGGGAATCTGCTTGTTGCAGTGCCTTGTAGATCAAGAATTGTGCTCTTCTATGCATGACCTCTTCTGGGTCTTCTTTACCCAACTTTGAGTAGCCATATGATGATCTCCTCGCTAGGATACCCATCTCCTCTCTAGAAGAAGAAGACGAAAAGTAACAGTGAGGAAATCTTGGAAGCTTAAAGAGAGTAAATAAAGAAGCAATGCTTAATATTTTTGGACAAGTTGAGGTGATCAGACATGTTATATTTATAGCGACTTGAAAAGAACTGCTGGTAATTGGAGTAGTGTGTGATGGGGCAAGTTGGAGGATGTCATCTGATGATGAAGCAGTGCATGTGCACTGATGTTTGGTAGGAAAATAATGGGAAAAGCTGGCCTCTTGAGCTGGCCATGCATCAAGGTTTGAAAACTGCTGCTGCTCCTAACATTAGTTTATTGATTTTGCAATCCATCATGACAGTTCTTCGATGCTGCAGGCTTATGCCAATATTAAAATTGATTCACGCCAGCATGAACAATTTAGCTAGCAGAAGCAAGTGACGAGTAGCTAGCTTAATTGAGGATTAATAATGCATTGCTTTCTTGTGGATGGAAAACTAGGGGAGTTTCGTATTGGGATTTCGTTGGGGAAAAGATGCTGGCTAGCTAATTAAGCAAGGAGGATCACAAAATCATATGCACATCTTGGCTGATTTAATATGCTAATTGATATCATTAACTAGTAATTAAGGACTACTTGCCCTTAATCATGATCATTCGATCTACACTGAATATCATCCTCTATATATTTAGACCCTTCATTTCATTTATCCATATAAATATTCGATACCTAAATCGTTTGTCTAGTGCTTTAGGATATCAAAGAGGATTTAGAAATAACAAAAATATGTTTAGTCAGAGTCATTAAAAAAATAAAATAAAATAAAATTGTTTATAAAACCTAAGAACATACCCTTTATTTTTACTGGTCATCTTTCTGATCGCAAGATAGCAACGAAACTCTATTTAAATATTAGAAATGATAAGAAGTGGTTGGTCGGTGAAACTTGAGATCATATTTGGGAACAAATGTGCAGCAGATATATATGAAAATATGCAGATATAAAGAAATTTAATAAAATTCTGGATATTAATAATGTTTTTTAGGACAGCAGTCTTCATTTACGAGGTGGGACTAGTTCAAGTGCGCTGCACATTCACAAATCATGGAGTCATCCATAACTTTGAATCCGTCATAATTTTCTTTTAATAACAATAAATGATTTTCTATTTGAATTATTGTATTTATATTATTGAAGAAAGCAAGAATTATTGGCATTAAATATTCAGATTAACAGAGCAGGCTGCATGATTCACACCCTAGCTGAGTATAAAACTGTGCTTGATATCACCGATCAATTTTTATCTTATTAAAATCCTTGAGCTCTAGAGTCAACAGGGGAAGCATGCCTTGCTTAAAATAGACCAAATTTCCACCGGCATGAAGCATCTTTGACACAAAACATACTAGAATATATATATATATATATATATATATATATATATATATATATATATATATTATTTTTATTTTTATTTTGTGTCAACCTTGATTGAGTGACTGGGGGGGACAATCCCATGCCCAAAACATTGGCCTTTGAATTTCTTGCCTGTAACCATTTTTTATGTTAGGTCACGTTGCACGTTAGCTGCAGCTGCGGCCTCTTCATCGCTATAGTTTTATTCATAAATGTCACCTTACATTTTGCATCGAAAATATTATATCTAATAGTTAAGAAGAAGATACACAATACGGGAAAAAAGTTATCATTAATGCATAAACTGATATGAAAATAAAAATAAAAACATATTTTTTTACGGATTTGTATATCTTGTATTAAGGTTTCATTTGTTATTATTACCAAATAAGTGGTTGGCATATTAAAAGAGAGTTTGAAACAGGGGTGAACCAGTATTTAAAAAAAAAATTAAAAATAATTTTTTAATATATTTTAAATCATTTTAATATGATAATCTCAAAAATAATATTTTAAAATAAAAAAAAATTATTTTAATACATTTTAACCTAAAAAATATTTTAAAATTAATTATAATTATATTCTCAAACAAGCTCTAAAAATAATATTTAAACAGGCTCTAAAAATAATATTTATCACGAGTTAGCTGCACTAACAAAAAGATTCCGAGAGATAATAAATACACTTGGCATGATTCCTTGTTAGTGAATTTGATCTAGGTTTTTTGTTTTATTTTCTTTGTCAGTTTGTATGAATGCTAGTAGGGTTTCAATAAAAAAAAAGTTAAACTATTACGAAATAATATCATGTCCTTTAAGGAGTGCCAAAAGAGCGTAATTTTAAAAAAGATAATTGCAATAGTAAAGTATTTGTTCCTGATGTTAAAGGGACAATGCCTACAAATATCTTATAGAGTATACATGGTAGTTGATGCCTGCAAAGTGCAGTCTTGAGTGTGATTTCCCGGCACAAATTTAGTTCCAAGAGACTCATGACCTCACCAATTTGCATATCCCTATTTGGCTAACTCCAGACGCAACCTTTGTTCACTTGAGAAGGCTTTTCTTTCCTTGCAGATATAGCCTTTGGGATAGGAAGAAAGAGTTCCAAGCATGAACGAATCATTCAGGCTTAAAAACGTGAGCGTGAGGGGTGGTTTTGTTCACGTTAAATCCGACTCCAACTAGCTTGAAAAGAGCTTAGGTTGATGGCTCATGAGATGGAGTCAACAAATCAACTCAATCAACTATCAATTAGGTTTAATCAAGTTAACCAAATCATAAAAAAACTATTTAAAACAAATAAATTCAACCAAATTAATATCTTATCTACTTCAACTAAAACTCTTAAATTTAAATTAGACTTCGAGTTACGAGTTTGTATTGAGTAACTGTAATCAGGTGATGTCAGGCTACAAGAAATAAAACCCTCGACCTGGCCGTACAAAATATATATCATTGCCCAGAAGAGCTTCGTCTTTTACTATCCACTTGTAAGTTTGTAACTGGCCAAACCAACAGGATAGGAAGAAGAAAGAAAAACTGAGCCAGAAACCTATGTTTCTCCCATCTCAACCAAATGTGGAGAGGCTTACTTCTGGTCCAGCTACAAGCTCCAGCATGGTTCGGCTAAAGCACGGATATGAATCAGTCAGGTAAGCAAACATGATTCTTTGACAAAAAAATGCTTATACATTAACACTGTTCAAGTTTCATGCCATGAGAGGCAAGCCAGTGCAAACACAGATGGCCTCTTGAAGAACCAAAAACAAGAAAGCACCCATCCTTGCATCCTTTTTTTACAGTCTATGGTACAATAGGTGTAGAGTATGATTACATCATTCATAACTTATGAGTTATTCTGGAACTGCAACTCAACTTTTTTCTGTGGTGGATTTACAAAGTGAACCTTACAGAGTTCTACAGTAGCAAACTTGCTGACACAAAGATGAGAATATCGTTACTAAGCCAGACCGTAGTTTTTGCTTAACCCACTGATCCCTCCAGCTTTAAGCTCATCAGCTGGTTCACCTCAGAACCAAATTCATCAGGAAGTTCATTGAAGACGTCTCGGCAAAACCCAGAAATCATGGCTGCCATTGCTTTTTCATAGTCAATTCCCCTTTGCTGAAAGTAAAACAGCTGATCTTCACCAATCTTGGAGGTGCTGGCTTCATGTTCAACACGTGCAGTGGGATTTTTTACCTGTTAAACAATAGAGATCAGGCTATTTTTAAGTAGCAATATAGAATGGCATGAAAAGTAACAATTTCTAGAAATAGCATGTCGAGGGGAGGAAACTACGTGGAAGATGTAACAGTACTGTTCAAGAAAAAAAAGCATATAACATGTTTGAAAGTATGCTGATTCCTGTTAAAATATAACTGTAACTGTCTCAAGCAAGTGAAGCCAATCTAAAATCAAGAGAGCTCTTATTCTTTTTTATTATTATTAAGAATCAAAGCTAAGGTAACAGATTTTAGGAGCTCCACACATGCAGGAGAATGGAAACCTCCAACATTTACATGTCGAATATTTGGGAACAAATGGGCTGTCCTGCTCCATTTCCCAAAGGAATGTTTCCACTTTCACAGCCTTGTGGATGGACTATTAACAAAAAGGGCAGCAGGCTTCCATCTCAGTTGCCATGGCTTTGAGATGTATTATATAAAATGACAGGAGCAACAACAGTATATTAACAAAGCACTAGGCTGCCCCTTTCTCTAATGATAAAGTCATGAAGCTGGCTGCTCCACCATGGATATGAGACCAGCCCCAGGATCATCCCCTTCAGTCTATGGTGAACTCAGCCCCAATGGCAGATTTTTCAAGTAGCCCATCCCACTGTGCTTAAGGCTTATCTGGGTTGTCAGCAGGATAGAAGAGAATTAAATGATCTTTTTCAAATAGGAAGGGAAAAATCCCCATAATGCAATAGTTACAAACATATTCTACCTGAATCAAAGAGAAACATGTGATGGCATCACTGCATGCAAATTCATGAAAAACTTACGGAGTAAATAAATATCTAGACACCAAGTTAATAGTGCTGGTTTGTATTAGAAAAGTATATTTACACAACCTCAGCTCTGTTACAAAAGATGATGGTTAAGAGCAACAAAAGAAATACATGATCTCTTAGCAAAACAATGAACATACACTACATTGTTGTTTGGAAGACTCCAATAGAATAGTCAATATCCAATAGAAACTGATATACCATATATGATCTAACTTCCCATCAAACTTTTTGAAACTTATTTAAAAAAAAAAGAAGAAGAGATTTCCACCGTGTGCTATAATTATCCATAGAAAACAGCTTTCTTGGTTTTATGGATGTTTCATGTTTGGGGACAGTTCATCCATTTGCCATGCATCCAATTAATGCAACTCCAATTTTCTGAACCAAGTATGATAATTATCCACAAAGAATCACAGTTAGCATGCACCACAAAGGATGGCACAAGAAAAGGAGTAAGAGAATCCAGAGACGGTGAGAATATGAATGCATAGCGGCAAAAGAAGATGAGAAATTGGAGCATGCTCCTAATAATGTTCACTGGGGGTATCTTACTGCCAATCCAGACCAACTGAACTGGTTAACTGCTATGCTAACAGAAATCTCAGTGACTAATTTACCATCCATGATGTTTCCCTTAATTTTGTCCTATGCACCCCACAAGCTCACCTTAGTTGTGGGGTAACTTGAACCTGCAAATGATATCATGTTGTAATTTGCACTACATTTCATATCATCAACAAGGAGCTACCCTTTCCATATGAGCAGCTTATGACAGGAATAATCAGAAGACAGGATTCAACTTACAAAAGGCAATGCATATTAGTCAAGACATCATGAATCTCTTGCTTTTTAACCACCAAGTTGGTATTTGTACTATGTTTCTTGTTATCAACAAGGACTAACCCTTGATGTATGAGCAGCTTATTTCAATAACAGAATCAGACAACAGGATTCAGCTATGCCATACCAACAGAAAGTAACGCTCAGCCATAGCCATCACAATATGGCTGTCTTTGCATCAACTGATATTTAATGCCATTTAGAACATAAACCTTGAGAAATATTCAGGGAGAGGGCAAAACAAAAAAGCCAGCTCATACATGAATAGTCAACAAAAAAGTTTTAACATGCCTGGAAAAAAAAACACTTAGCAGATTAAAGAAAGTTACCTGGATATAAGGATAGGTATTGGCAGCTGCAGTGTCACCAATAAGCATTGAGTCACATTGTGAGGAGTTCCGAGCATTGTCTGCCTTGGATTGAACCTGAACCAGCCCTCTATAACAGTTTCTAGAATGTCCAACTGAAATACCCTTTGAAATAATTCGACTTCTAGTATTTTTACCCTTATGGATCATCTTCGTTCCTGTATCTGCCTGCTGATAATTATTTGTCAACGCAACAGAATAGAACTCTCCCACGGTATCATCCCCCTCCAAAACAACACTAGGGTACTTCCAGGTAATGGCAGACCCTGTCTCCACTTGAGTCCAAGATATCTTAGACCTATCCCCAGCACAAAGTCCTCTCTTTGTAACAAAATTATAAATCCCCCCTTTTCCTTGCTCATCACCAGCATACCAATTCTGCACCGTGGAGTATTTAATCTCCGCACCCTCAGCACAATACAGCTCAACAACAGCAGCATGAAGCTGATTCCTATCATAAGAAGGTGCAGTACAGCCCTCCAAATACTCCACAAAACTCCTATCATCAGCAACAATCAAAGTTCTCTCAAACTGTCCAGTCTCCATCGCGTTAATCCTAAAATAAGTCGATATCTGCATGGGACACTTGGTATCTTTCGGTACATAGCAGAATGATCCATCACTAAACACAGCAGAATTCAAAGCAGCATAATAATTATCCTCACTAGGCACAACTCTACCCAAATACTTCCTAACCAAATCAGGATACTTCTGTATTGCCTCTGAAATCGAACAAAATATAACACCAGCCTTCTCTAGAGTCTTCCTATGAGTAGTAGCTATAGAAACACTATCAAGAACAGCATCAACAGCAACATTCGCCAATCTATTCCTTTCAGTTAAAGGAATCCCCAATCTATCAAAATATTTAATAAGTTCCGGGTCAGCTTCCTCTAAACTATTCACAGTAGGTTTCTTCTTAGGAGCAGAATAATAACAAATATCTTGAAAATCAATAATAGGGTATTCATTATCAGACCATTTAGGTTCTTTCAATTTCAAGAATCTCTCAAAAGCATTCAACCTAAAATCAAGCATCCAATCAGGTTCTTCTTTAAGTGAAGAAATTAGCCTTATTGTTTCTTTCGAAAGACCTTTAGGAATTGCAAAGGAATCAATATCCATATTGAATCCAAACTTCTCGTTGTAATCACGATTCCTTAAAATCTCTCTAATCTTATCATCAGAGCTAGTAGAAGAAGTACCGGTTGCTGCTGAGTTACCTGGAACGCTCTTGACTGTCTTAGATTCAAACCCAACATCAGCACGGATCTTGAAAAGATTCAGTTTTGAAGGCTTAAAAAAGATGGGTTTTATCTGAAAGGAAAAGGGTTTGTTCAATTTTGATGAATCTTTAATGGGTTTTGGAGAAAAGTGAGGGATGGTGTTTGATAGCAAGGAAGCCATGGTTATGGTTTGTGGTTCAGACAAGAGGAGGAGAGCAAAGAAAGGTAAGTACTTGAAAAGAGAAGAAGTTTGTGGTAGATTCCTTTGTTCTGTCAGCCATAAGTTTTGAGGATTGACTCGTGTCTCACACACGTACCCTTTGAACTGGCCAAAGGCCAAGGCTGTTCTGTTTGTGACAATTTTGTTATAACTTTTATGGGTAGATTTTGAGTAATACATCTCAGTTATTAATCCGGACTAATTTTATGGATTTATAAAATGATTTGTTGATTTAAATCCTGTTTTATATCAAGTTATTTTAATTCAAGGTGGGTGTTCAGCCTATCAAACTCATGTCACTTTATAGATTAAATTTAATTAACATGACAAAAACTTGGTTAATTCAATTAAGCTTTTTTTTTTTTTTTTGAATTCATTTTTTTTTAATTTTAATTTCATTATTTTTTATTAATCTCATTTTTAAATTATTTTTTTACAATTGTTAAAGTTATCTTTAAATTAGTCAAGTTAACCAGATTACATCAAAATAACTTCTAAATAATTTAATTTTAAAATTAAATTAGACATAAAGTTAGATTAAGGGGTTTTCTCTTTTAATTTCATTATTTTTTTCAAAACCTCATCCTCGAATTTTTTTTATCAGTTGATTAGATTTTTTTTATCAGTTAATTAAATTGTTTTTAAGCTGATTAAATTAATTAAATTATATTAAAATAACTTTTATATAATTTAATTTTAAATTGTAGAAAGTTGAGTCAATATATTTTTTTTTATTGTTGATTATTATTTTTTTCTTAAATTTATTTTCAAGATTTTAAGTTAAATTTTAAATTAAATTAAATTAAATAAAAAATAATTTGAATAAAACTTAACTTGATTTTTTAATTTTTATATAGAACAACATTATTTAACTATTTTTTAAAAATATATTTTTAAATTCATTCACTCGTTTCATCTAATTCGTGACTCTTTAAACTGAGTTAGGTTTAATGATTTTTCAGAGAAAAATATATTTGATTTTTTTATTATTTATTTTTTCAAGGTTTTTATCTAAATGGGCCAATATCCACAACATCTACAATCGGTCTAATATGAGGCAACATATTTAAAAGCCCACTAAAGAATCCAAAACTAACAATACAGCACAAACTCCACACTTGACCTCCAGCACTATTTGCCCTGTGGTTATGTATATTTTCTCAGAAACCAAACGAGAAAATTGGAACACCCCATTAACAGATTCTTCTAGCTTGCTTGATTGGTCTTTCAGACACCCTTTCGTTCTCTAGTGTTGATACGTAAGTTTCTCTATCGTTTGCATTATGTTTTGGTTCTTGATTTTCTGTCATTGTTAGTGCAAGAGAGTGATCAATAATGTTAATGAGCCGTTAGAATTTTTTTTTAAGTGTTTTTATCTGAGATTTTGAAAGAGAACTTTTTGCATTTTATCAGGGAATATTATCGTGATGGTTGAGCTGTGATTTTTTTTCTTGATTTGATTATGATGGTTAATGCAAATCAAAGTGTGGGTTAGATTTTGGAAAAAAATTTGTATAAGAGAAAATCTATGACAAGGGTTTGCCTTATTTTGTTGTGATTATGTTTTAATGCCATCAAGTTTGTTTCTTGTTGGCTGTATGGGCGCTTTCAGCGATATATTTAAGTGAATTAGAGCTAAAATGGGACATCCTGTCGTTGAAGGTGGGCCCCAGATGATGTGCTATGCATGTATTTGATTACTATTGTTGGATTCTGGCCACTTTTTATGAATATGCTTTCTGCCTTCACAAGCTATTTAGGAAGTATTTAATAAATTATTGTTCCTGATTTTGATTTATTTAATGTTTTTTTTTTTTGTGATAAGAACACATCCATGTCTAGGTTTGTAGATCATGAGATATAAGCTTAGATGATAAAAACCTTTACTGATTTGAAAATGGATATCAAAATAGCAATGACAAAATGAGGAAGTTTTATCAATTCTTGTTAAGGTCATAACAAAACCTCAAGTGTGTTTTTTTAGTTTAGAACTTGTTACGTGTGAATTTTTCAATAGTAAAATCTTATGTTTATGGAAGGACATAAATGTGAATGCATGTGTGTGTTTACGTGGATTTGAACCCTAATCCTGCCAGGTATAGATCTTAGTGTGAAGTTGGCAAGATTAGTTATGGAGAATGAAAATGTCAAAGTTTTCTTTTTTCATTTTCATGGACTCAAGTAATATTAGATCTAGAAGAGATTTTTGCTTCTACTTTGCTTCTATGCCTTTTGTGTCTTTCAAAGAGTAATTTATATAGCAAAAACATGGACTTGACTGGATTCTGTTCAGCATGGCTTCCATTAAAGAAAAAAGACAGAATCTTTTCAAACACAAGAGAAGAAAGTGGCTTAAGATCCATAAGCTGAAGCCTAGTCCAAGGAGAAGGCTTAATGCAATATATGCACTTGTAGGCTTCTGATATGTATTGTCTTGTACCATGCAGACCAGAGAATGTTCAAATGCTCTGGTGGATTGGTAGAACTTAATCGTTCCAGGTTATTGTTATGATGTTAACCCAACAGAACTATACCAGGAATAGTGTATCATCGATCAGTTTCTGTTTCTAATAGTCTTCTTGTTATTTTTACTCTTTAACTGATGGTTTATTGAGGAAAAGAATGGATACAAAGTTTATGATCTTGTTTGTAGGAGAAAATTTTGAAGACCTGTGTAAAATCAATCGACTTGTCAACTGCACAAGATGAACCCTCTGAGTCAGGGGACTAGCTCTTCTCCGGTGGATCCTCCTATGAAACGCAAACGTGGCCGTCCACGCAAGGATGAGAGTGCTGTGCTAGGTGAGAAAACACCAGTAATGCCTGAATCTGACAATATGAAGAAGAACAAACAGACTGGAGGACCAACTGATGCTTCTGGTGTTAACATGGTGGGTCGGGCGATTACTGGTGTTATTGATGGTTTATTTGACGCTGGATACCTTGTTAAAGTTAAGGTAGAAGACTCTGACATTCCTCTGAGGGGTCTTGTATTTCAACCTGGCCGATTCACTCCCATCACTGCTGAAAATGATGTGGCTCCACAAGCAAAAATGTACAGAAGAGCAGATATTCCCATCCCAGTTTTTCATCCTCCAACTCAGTTGCCTAGTTTTGTTACTCCACCAAAGCACAGTGATAAGCAACTGGTTGAGCTAAAAAAGCCCGCACCGACTGCTCAGGACAAAGGGCTCCAATCTGGGTTTCAACCAACTGCTCCAATTGCAAAGGAGAGCCTATCTGCTTCTCAGATGCTGCCTCGGACTGAATACTTGCAGGGTACCACAGGACCTTTGTTTGGAGGAAATGTAATGCCGCCTCAAGTTTTGGGTTCAGGACATGAGAATCAATCTGTCTCTGTTACGGCAGAGATGGGGCACAATAAGATTGCCGGACAGCATGATTTGCTGCAGGAATTCGAAGCCTCACTAAGAAAAGGACCTAATTTAAATGTAAAGGCTAATGAACAATTAAAATCGGTGTCTCTACCTTCACCCCCTGCTGATATTTTGCCAGTGAGTGAAACTCCAAAGCAGCCTTCTGGTGATGACCTTAAGCTGAATCAACCGGTCCATGATGGAGTGAAAGGCCCTTGTTCTTTAATGGAAAAACAGGCTTCTCCAAAAAATGCTGGTCCTTCAGAGCTTGCTACGAAAATGATCAGTGGAGATGATACATCCCATCTTAATCATAGTCCTATTCCTATAGGTCATGCTGCTAGTACTACTGAGGCAAACTCACTATTCTCACCAATTGCAAGCTTTCCATCACTGCTGTTCGGGAGAGAAGCTATTCCCCCATCACAGAAGCTTGCAGTTGAAGGATTCTCTCTTCAGAGAACCACTGAACCCCAGTCAGATGTTCCTTCTGGTGCTACAAATATTATGAAGGCGGGGGTAGACATTTCGGCAGCGACCAGCATACCTGCAACTCTATTTGGGAGAGAAGCTATACTGCCAGAATCCAAGGCTGCTGCTGATGAACCTGTTCTTCCTAGGATGACTGAACCCCAGCTCTGCAATTCTCCTGATGTTACTAATAATGTGGACAGTAATATCAAGGATGTCATCCCACCTGCCGAATCTTAGATTTATCTGGTGGTATCAAAACAACTCAGTGGTGTAGGGCATTTTCTTATGAAACAATAGGGCATAGGCAGGATAAAGCTGTGATAGATGGAACACATGATGTCAATGGTCGAGGAATAAATAGGCATAGTCAATACTGGTCGACATTGCCATCGTTTAGAGTCCCAAGTAGATCCTTAAATACCAGTTCACAGGTCGGGCATGTATTTTCACTTCTAGATGGTTTACCTTTTGATTTGGGATCTCATTTTATATTTGTAGTAGAAATGGATGCAGACTTTGGTAATAATTTATTTGCAGCCTTTTGGACTCATTCAGTTGAAAGTAGTTTATCTTAGTTGTTAATTTTTTTGTCTTAAATGTGCTAGACGTTTTGCTTTTCAAGTCAGATGCCCTTAATGATGTTCCAAAACTCAAAGAAAGTTTCTAAATGCCCTATTTCTTTCCACATAAATTTATTTTATATTTTTATCTTTATTATTTAAATACTAATGCAGCTAGAAATTTTTTTGGATCCCTATAAACTTCACCTTTTATCTTTTTAACTAAATGTATTCTTATTTTTTTTATGCAAATAAATTCTCATTTTATTTCTCTAAAAAGTTTGAATCATATAGGAGTTTATATCATTAATATTTTTTTTAATAATTTAAATATTACAAACATTATTATTATCTTGAGCATTAAACTTGGACCAGTCTAGCAGGTCAACCTATAACCCAAACGAGACTCGATGATCTTTTTTTTTTTTTTAAATATGATTTCTATCCTTCAACCTTCCTTCTTACTTCATCATTTTCTCTACAATGAGTTGCTATTAGCAGCAACAAAGAGGAAAGGAGAGTACGGGACGCTGCTGTTGGAGGTTGGTTGAAGGAGAGAAAGCTGGGTCTCAAATTAGCAAAGATGGAAGAAGCTGAAAATGTTATTTGTTGGGCTGGTGTTCTGTGTCAGTAGACGCGCAGCTCTGGTTTGGCCAAGAGATGGAGGCAGTTGGGAAAGAAAAAGGAGAGGCTCTCTAATTTTGACAGAAAAATTTGGACAAGGTCTCTATGGCAGCTGCTTTGACCAAGCAAAAAAGAAAGTTTTAATTGGTTTTGGAAAAGAAAATCTAAAGTCAAGTAGAGCGATGATTGTTATTTTATTTAGTAGAGATAGGGAAAAGTTTATAGTTTTTGTATATTTTTCTTCCGGAAATATATTAAATTGCAATGTGGGGCATTTCCTGTAGCTTTTGGAGCCATTTTGCTAGGAAATATGAAAACATGTTTTACTAGAAAGAAAAGATAAATTATAAAATTGTGAGAATATTAATTTTATAAGTGTTAAAGCTGATGTCAACAACTTTTAAAAGAAAAAAAAAGGAGTGAATTTCTAGGTTAATCCGAGTTAATCTGGATTGACTCATAAAATTCGAAACCTGATCTTCTGATCAGATTAACCTCCAAACCGGGTTTAATAACCATGATCTTGAGAATAAATTAGTTTTAATTATCATATAATAATTTATAATTTTCTTCTTCTTTTATTTTTTTATAAAATCAAAACACATTAGAATAAAGATTAAAAAAAACAAATGGCTAAGAAGTAAAAACCAATTAATTAAATTATTTATGTATTAAAAAAACCAATGAACATTTAGGGTTTTAGCTAGGGATAATAATTTATTCTGAATCTATAGATACCGACCTAAATAAAAAGATATTTTTTAAATTTAATAGATAATAAATAAGATATAAATATTATTAAATCTATTGAGCCTAACTCAAAATATATATTTATATTATATAAATATATTTATAATATTAAGCATAATCCACCCACTAATAACCATTTTGATTCTACAGCATGGAGTGATAAGACAATTGATTGAGATGTAATTGTCTTTTTAGAAAAATAAAATTATAAAGAGTAATTCAATGAGTCTTGTTGAATCCAATTACTATATAATAAGAAAATCAATCCAGCAATCTATTCCCCTAAAATAGCTATGTAACAGCACTAAGAAAGAAATTACAACCTTTATAAATTTATTACTTTTTTTTTTAACTTTTCTTCTAGGTTGTTAAGTCTATATATATATATATAAAGTAATCAATAACTTTCTTCTCACACTTTGCACTTTGCATGAGAAGCTTTCTCACAAATATTTTTTTTATTTTTTTAATATAGAATATTTAAATTTTTTTAATACAATATATATTTTAGTATTGATAAAACACACACATAATATTTATTATTTAATATACATATACATATTTCAAATATATATATTAACTATTTTATTTTTTATTGATTAAAGAATAATATTAGATCATAAATACTTATTGAATAAAAAAGTTGGTAAATAATTTATAAATATGTAAATTTTTTAATTAATAAATAATAAATAAAATATAAATATAAAAAATCGAAAGCACATCAAGTTAATAGGCTAGTTTGTTGAATCATCCCAAAAGGGCCAATACTATTCTAGCTTCGGCTACTGTAAAACCTCAAAATCTGCAAAGTTCCGTTTGTTTCTCGAGAAAGAGGGGGAAAAAACCTATATACTCTATTCATTTGATATCAAAATTTCTAGTACTACTACTACTACAAATACAAGGTTGCAATAAACATGGACATAATATCTCAGTTACAGGAGCAAGTGAATCAAATAGCAGGGCTTACTTTCAACACTTTTGGTACTCTTCAAAGAGATGCACCATCAGCCAGACTCTCTCAAAACTACCCAGAACCTCCTCCAAATCCTACAGAAGATGCTGCCAGTTTCCCTGAGCAACCAAAACAGATGAGTGCTGCCCTTGTCAAAGCTGCTAAACAGGTAATTATTTCAAACAATCTAGCTCAAGAATTTAAACTTTATAGAGAAATCCAGAAACAAAGTTTGACTTTTTATGATTTTCTTGTCATTTTAGCATCTGGGTTTTGCTTAATTAGGGTTAATTCAGTGTTTTAAGCAGTGAATCTTTATTTTCTTTTCTGGGCTGGTGTAGCTTGACTAATCAGTGGGCGGTTTTTACGGTGCAAGATGCTTGGAGTTTTCTTTTCTTTCTTTTTAATTTTTCATGCTTGTAGTTTAGTGTGTGTAAGGACAACCTTTGATGCTAAATTATAGTCTTGATACTTGAACTTAGATTTTCTGTTCTAGGATTTGTTTTGAATCTGGATAGGAGTTGACGTTTGTCTCGTCTTGAGTGCTTTATTAAGTCCGGTAATCAAAACTGGGAAGTGGCTAAGATCTTATCGGTATTATTAGATTTTGCTTGATTCACCAGTAGAAGTTTGTTTAGAATGAACTTCGAAGCTTTTTGTGAAGTCTAGATTTTAGGACCGTTTGAAATTCTTTCTAGTGTTTGTTAGTGGAGATTTGTAGTGATAGGCCCCGTTCTTTTACTAAATTTAATGAAGATTCTTTTGTTTGTGGAGTGAACAACTCAAGTGCTAACGCTAAAGCTGCCTTGTCTGTGAATGCAAGAATCTAATAAAAATGTTGTGAGTGAAGTAAATTTATGATGCTTTGTTGCGTGTAGGGATTAAAGAGTTGAAAATTCCATCATATGTTAGAGAAATGTGGGGCTTCTTGAATAATCTACAATTTTCTTTAAAATGAGAGTTTGACCCTTGCTTTGTCATGTTAACAAAATTCATTTTTCAGTAGCATACTGAAAAACTGGTATGTTAGCATGATTTGTGTCAAAATGGCTGGAAGTTTTTTGGAAATCAGTATAGAAATCAGCACAAATGTCAGGGTTTTTTTTTGGCGATGCAAGGGAATTGGCTAGGTAATGAAAACAAGAATGTGTGAATCCAAAGCAGTTTGCTTTTTTGCTCCATGAGATTTTGATTTCAAGTGTCCAGCTGTTGGTTTTGTGTCCATCTCCTGTGTACACTTTAATAACTGAGTTGCACAGGATGGTGCAACTAATTCCTGGTTGTTCTTTGTACAGTTTGATGCATTGGTTGCAGCACTCCCTTTGTCTGAGGGAGGTGAGGAAGCCCAACTGAAAAGGATTGCAGAACTCCAGGTTTATTCCACAGAAACTTCACTGATTTACACTTTCTACATCTAGTATTTTAGAATTGATGAATGCTCTGTTAACTTGTCTGTGAATGCACAGGCTGAAAATGATGTTGTAGGCCAGGAACTTCAAAGGCAACTGGAGGCAGCGGGTAAATTCTTCAACTTCTCAGCTTGTTGTTTGATGTGCTGTATGTGCTCGGACACTAGTTACAATACTTGTCCTGCTTCAAAATGAATATTATAATTAGTGGGCAGTTTGAGCAATGGCACCTCCCCTGCAAAGCAACAGCAGCGCATAGAATTCAGATCCTGAATTCTGAATCCTTCCCCTTGCTTCCCTAAGACCCATAAAGGGAGGATATAACATTCTTAATGCCATTCCTGTAGAAAAAACGAATTTAGCAGTTTGGAAAGTGATAACATGAAATGAAAAGGATATAGCAAGTTTTGGAATCATGGTCACCATCTCAATGTGATTTATTTTTAACTGTTCTTAGATTTAAAATGGGTTACTTTGGATGATTTACATGCCCCTGACATATGTTTTCATCTTTTCTTTACTCGGTGGTTTGGGTGGTTGCAGAGAGGGAGCTAAAACTGGTGCAAGAGTTGTTCGGTCAAACTACAGATAATTGCTTGAACTTGAAGAAACCAGATTGAAGATAATTCCCCACACCTCTTAAATTTTTTAAGGATATTGCTAGAGTTACTCAAGGTATTTGGTTGACTGTTTCTACATATACTCAAAAGGCAGAAGCAGAATGCTGTATTAGTAATTATCTATTAGATCTAAAGTCATTTTCTTGGAATTCCTTTTTGTAGAACCAACACTCACTTGGAGAAGGGAATACCTAGCCTATGCTAATGTAGTTATTGTGGAACGAATTGCACCACCTGAGTTTAGTCTCGTTCTCTCTTTTTCAATAATTCAAAATAATTACATTGGTGAAAACTACTGTCGGGCATCCCTGAAAGAATACAAAATTGTTTTAGTACTAATGAATACCGAAATTAAGAGGGATGCAATAAGCATTAGCCCTACAATGGATTGCTGACATGTTGTGTCAAACTTTGTAATGGATTCAAGTGGATTCTTTAAGTAAGGGGAAACCAGCAACTCCAACAACCCACGGCAGCTACCAGCAACAATTCCACTCTCTGGACTGAAAATAATGATCATGCTTTCAGTCAAATACTGGAATTTTCGTCAATTTTATTTTTTACCGCACTTGACCATGATTTCTTCTGTGGACTTTGAAAAGCCTCAAAATTTCCAAAAAACAAAAATCTAACAAAATGAACACCATTTACCAAAACAGGAGAAATGTTCCCATCATGCAGTTGATTATCAAGAGCACGCTAGGCCCTCGGGTACCCTGTACCACCAACAAGCAGTATTCGGCCAAGTCCGGCTCTTCATCCCCAAGTTGAACTAGTCCCCACCCATAAATGTTCAAAATATTCACATCAAAAAATGAAACACAGAATAATAATAGCATAGCTCTCTGAACAAATCTTAAACAAGTAAGCTAATAGTTTTACAAATTTTTTAAAAATGGAGGTTTGTACTTGCAACAAGAGAAGAACACGGCCTGAAATGGTTTTCCAAAAAGCATACAAGATGAGAAGGGAAAAGCACCATCTTTCTACTAATAAACTACAAGGATAGGCGATGACATGCCAAAACTTCTCAGCTATATCCTACTTGCTGCTGCTGGCCCTGCTGATAGTTCCCATAGCCAGGATAACCTCCGTAGTACAAGTTGGGGTCCTGAGTAGCTGGAGCATAGCCATAATTTTCATATCCTTGTTGTCCATATCCATAGTATCCACCACCATACTGGTTTGCATCTGGCTGAGCCTGCAAATGAGGAGACACACCAGACACATGTATCAGGTTCATGAGCACATGCGAATCTCTCTAGAGAAATTTAAGTAGGTGTCAGCTAATGTAAAAAAACCTGTTTATTTGAAGGATTACGGCCCCATGACAATCGAATATTCTGTCCATTCAACTGAGCTCCATTTAACATTTTCAGTGCTTCTTCAGCAGAGCTCCTGATACAATGCCCAAATGCAGGTTAAAAAGTTAATTTTCCTCAAGAGCTGTCATCAGCAGCAGATGCTCAAGCAAATTTCCTTACCTGTCAGCAAACTGAACAAACCCACATCTCTTGCCTGCAGGTATCTTCACATGCAATAATTGTCCATATTGGCCAAAGAGTTCTTTCAAATGATCATCCATAACATTAGAATCCAAATTACCAACAAATATCTGTATAAATTTGTCCGTGTCAGAATCATGTTGGGAAAAGTAATTTCTACAAAAAAAAAAAAAAGAACAAAGTACCCACAGTTGTATTATTAGGGTCGCCATCGTTCTGAGGCTGAGGATTCTCATATGAAGCTGCATATGAAAATAAAGATGAAACAAACAAGAACTAAAAAATGACAGGCAAGACAGCCTCCAGAGATAATGGTCCCCCATAGTAAAAAAGCTGTTCAAGAAACACAGATGGACATCTCAATTCATAAAACAATTTATCATGAAGAAGAGCACATCATTAGTTCAAATACACAAGTGTGAATAAATTCAACTCAACACTAATATCCAAATAATTCTTCAGAAGTATCAAATCAATTCCCATCATTTAGCTTGCATGCAGCACAAGTTCCTTCTTGATCTCTTGTTTCTTGCATTAAGTGTTTTGCTAACAAACAAAAGGAAACAATTAAATGAAAGTAGAGCTTAACATTCAAATTTTTATTTGCCCGATCAATATGTGGCAAAAAAATGTAGTATTTGCACCTAATCTCCAATCATTCACTTCATCAAATTCTGGGGAGTAAATAACAGAAAATATTCTGATAATTAAGCTAAAACCATAAAGAACAGTTAAGAAGCATTTCGGATATCATGAAGCAGCATAGCATTATTCTCTTAAGAAAAAGGTTTACATCAAGAACGTTATAACCTTTTCACAAAAAAAGGGAAAAAAACGTGGCAAAATTCAGGCTACCAACTTATTCACATTGGAAGTTACACCAAAATGTTAATTTGAAAGTCAAGCCCAAGTAAATCATCAATTTGAAATAATGCAATATGAAGGAGCATGGCATGCCAATCTGACAAACAGTCAAACCAGAAAGCAACAAAACCGCACAAGTGCAAGACAATAAGCAATTCAGCATCTGCTCCAGTGAAACTAACAAACTACACGAATTCGAACAAACTGTTCACCTGATTTATCTGGCTTCTGGAACTAGTGATCATTTAATACTTTAAGAATGATAATGGTAGGACAAAAATAAACTCCCCAGAATTTATGGCAAAAAGTGTGAAGACTTTGGTTTTGTCAAAGAACATATTGTCAGTGTTGGTGGTTTTATTAGGAACTATATGTCATATCAATGTTCTTTAAAAGAAAGATCTTTAAATGTCAAACAAAACTCATCATCCACTCCTATGGAGAAACAGGCAAATTAGCACCCAGAGCAACTAATGGCACAAAAAAATCCTGAAGGAGCAAAGATTAACAAAATCAAGCTTATGTATTAAGTAAGGACAAGAAGAGACAGCAGTCCCCATAAAACCTAGACACAAAATGATGGTGGAGTACGTGGCACCACTACTTTCAAGCAATAGAGTCACCACAGGCTACACAAATTAAACTGGTAGTGGCTGGGAAATCTCAACTCACAAAAAATGCAAAGAAATTTAGAAATATTAATTAGAGTAATTCATTAAGGAACAATGAAGGAATATCTAATGAATGTATAATTAAGTAAGAACAAGAAGAGACAGCAGTCCCAATAAGCAGTCCCAATAAAACCTAGACACAAAATGATGATGGTGTACGTGGCAACACTAGTTTCAAGCAATAGAGTCACCACAGGCTACACAAAGTAAACTGGTAGTGGCTGGGAAATCTAAACTCACAAAAAATGCAAAGAAATTTAGAATTATTGGAACAATGAAGGAATATCAAATGAATGTATAATTAACTAGGAAACAAGCATTTTTTTCCCTAATGACCAAAAAAATGAAGAACACTAGACCCTCCCTATCTGATGGTAAAATGACACGATACTGAGCTGATAAATCTTTAGGTAACCAAAGTAGTAAGAAATATAACTTGACAGAAAGCTCAACTAATTGAACGAACTGAAAAGAAGCTTGAAACGTAGCATTGCAGATGCTACATAAAAGCTCAAATAACAGGCAGGACAAAAACTTAAAACTGACCTAAGTGAGGCCACGCACTAAAGGGTAACCAATTCAGCTGAAATCAGTTCCAGGCCCTTAGATGATAGAGCCTCTTGATGCCCTGCTCTGAGACAACAGGAATTCTATAAGTTTTTGCATGTTTCAAGATTTTTAATAGAATTTACTGTGCCCATGTGTTAAGGAAACAATGGAAGAAATGACTTTGGAAACTGCTGCCTATCTTCAAAGAATAGCTGGAAGAAGCAAACTAACCAAAAAGGTTAAGCATACTCAGAGCATAACAACAACTGGAAATTCAGACAATCACCCTACCAATCTAAATGGGGCAAATCCATGATTACAAACACATTGAAAAAAAAAAAACAATAACATGTTTAAAGAATTGGCATTCAGCTAGAGCAACGACAACTAAGAAACATACCTTTTGGATATTGCTGACCAACCACAGCCTTCTTGTTTGAAGCAAGCCCTACTCGCATAGGCCTTGTTGAACAAAATGCCCCATTCATCTCGGTCATAGCACGTAGCTGTTCGCTTTCATCTCCAAAACGAACAAATCCATAACCCTTTGTCCGTCCAGTGAGCCTATCAATCACCACCTTTGCACCCTTCACTGAGGGAAAGTGGGCCCTGAATGTCTCTTGGAGCATGAAATCTGTAACATCAGCAGCCAAATCTCCCACAAATATAGTGAAGTCAGGAGAATCATCACGCTTATCACCCCCACTAAAAGAAGCCCAGTTCAGCCTAAAGTTTTGCTCGCCATTTGGCATTGGGGTACCATTATAAGTCTGCAATATCCTTTCTGCAGCCCCATGACTGGTCAACTCAATAAATCCATAACCTTCTATTTGAGAAGTTTGCTTATTACGAATGATTTTCACAGAAGCAACCTGCAACAAAAACATATTCTCAGTAAAGTAAACACTAGATAAGGATCCTCCCCTCTCTAATTCACATGTTCACAGCATGCGTGTAAACATGTCTGTAATGTTTAAAGAATGAAAAAAGTCTGAACTATATTGTTAGATTTGGCATGTAATCACAAACTTTTTGTTGCCTCTGTAAACAGACAGAAAATAAATTTTACATGAACACAGATGATGAAGACATTTGATCCATGTGATTATGCATTAAATACTAAACTTTTCATGATTTTATACTTCCCCTTCAAACAGCAAAAACTAAATGCAACATTACTACGATTCTGTTTCTCTCAAAATATAACAAGGAAAAATAAAAATCATATATTGGTAAGCAAACTAGCCAGGTTCAATCAACACACAAACCTCTTTGATACAAAAAAGAATCTCCAATTCATCTCTCCTTTATATAAACAAACCATAAAGCACCCCAGTAAACAAAACAGACTCATTCAAAAATTTCAAGAAAGAACAGAACAGAATCAGCACAGACTACAAAATCTTACAAACCAGAAAATCTTATAGTCACCATCTCCAAACCCATCCTCCTTCATTGAATACTGCTATTAAGCTTCATACTAAGTTATCCCACCTAAATTTACCACCCACCCACCCACTAGATAAATCTTCATATACTATACAAATAATAGTCATAACTTCAAAAAAGAAAAATAATCCAAGAAAAAAAAACAGCAAACCCTCAGAATCAAAAAGATCAAATCTTTACACATAAAACACAAACTTTACACAAAATAAAAACTGGATTTTTCTTTTTTACCTCTCCAGTATGAGCAAAACAGCTAGCAATATAGTTCTCATCCATCCAGTACTGTAAGTCACCAATCCAAAGAGTCCTGACCTCATCAGCAGTAGCAGGAGGTTGTCCCTGTCCCTGTTGTTGCTGTGGTGGTGGAATAGAAGCCTGATGGGCCTGATGCTGAGCCCACATGTGTGGTGGTGGAGGTTGGGTTTGAGCCATTGGTGGTGGCGGCATCATCATCATGTAAGGAGGTTGCTGGTATTGCTGTGGTGGTGGTGGTTGTTGTGGTAGCATGGCTCCTCCTGGTCCTGGTTGCTGCATCATTGTGCGTGTGGCTGTTGGGTTTCTTGATGGGAGAGTGAGAGAGAGACAGAGAGAGAGAGAGAGAGAGGGAAACCCTAGCAAGTGGGTTTCAGGCTCGAGGGAAATACAGACGAAAGATTAGGGCAGAGGGTGTCTTTTAAGGACACCTAGCGTGGAGCGTGGCAGATTCCTCCCAGGTTTTCCCTTTATAGTAAGGTTAAAAAAGGAGTTAAACTATGGTTATTTGTTTTTTTTCTCCCGTATAACTCTGATTTAAAAATATTTTCTCATAATTATAGAGAATTTATTTTAAAAAAAACATAACGATGTGTTTTTATTTTAAAATATAAAAACTCATTTTAATATTATATTAAAAATAAAATTTATTTTATTTTTTTAACTAGGACAAGTTTCTTTTTTTTTTCCGAGTGAGATCTATTGTTTTTTGAAATTGTTTAATTTAAAAAATATATTTATTTTAAGAATTAATGTATATAAAGATCGGATTTTTATTCACACTAAAAATCAATTTGGTATAATTTTTGATATTTTTATTTATTATGGAACATAGTCGTTTTATTAAATGCAAGATAATTGTTATTTTCAAATCTCAATAACTATAAAAATTATAATTTACTAATTAAGAAAAATCAAACAAAACAATCTTTAATTTTTATGGACAAACACGAGTCTTTTTGTAATTGATAGTCACTCAGTTCACTATTTACTTGCACTCGAGTAGGAGGATTCGAATTCCTTTTTCACACGAAAAATCGGAAAAGAAAAATAATTTATTCAGATTAATGATAATTTTCGTGGATCGAGTGGATATTTTCCAGAACTTGTTGCGGTCACTGTCTCCCATCCTCCTGGTCAGGCATATGATGAAAGGGCTAGCTCGACACCCACCAAGCATGCTGAGCCACCCAGGGAGGAGATCTTTGGTGATGTAATAAGAGTAAATTCAAATGGCATCCTGAGAGGTATTGTGCAACGTGCGAGAAAGAAGTTCTTCGAGACCAGTCTCGATGTTGTGCGCAGTACTGTTGCTCTGTGGTCTGCTGCAGTTCTCTTTGACAGAAGCAGCTCAACATCATGCTTTAAAAAGCACTGCAGCAAGCTGTAGGCGTAGGTTTGCTTTCAATTGTTACAAGTTCGAGTTCTCTCGGCACTAATGAAAGCTTATATAATTAATAATTTTAGAATTTATAGGATTAATTGAGGCGCATTAAACTGGCTGAATACCCATATTAATAAATTAAAAAAAACTGCAGCAAAAGCATCATCTCCGGTGATTGTGCTGGCGAGTTGGTAGTGCAACCATAGCGCGTCACGTTGCAAACGGGCACGAAATAAACAGGATATGCGACGCAGAGTTGCGGTATAGTAAACTTTGTTCAAGCACTTGAAGATCTTCGTGACTGGACCATTATTTGTGGACATGGTAGGTTTCACCAGAGCATTCCAAAACGGTGGATCCGGAATGGGCCAACCCTACTTGAGCTCCTTATCAAGTTGTCAAATCTCGACAAGAATCTCTCTTAACTGGTGCAAGACACAGCTCTATTTTGCTGTTCTTGTAAAAAGAAATACATGTAACCAGCTTGTCAAGAAATGTCCAGTTCTGTTCATGTTCATCGAGGGTAAAGGAGCTGCAAAAACTATAATTAGTGGATAGTTTTGTCTGATAGCACGAGTCTATGCAACTAGCACCGTAAATTTTGACCATCCGCCTCTTCTTCTATAGAAGGAAAACAAACCCTACTGCAAAGTTCAGAGAGCCAATCAACTTGCAAAACCTAACCTCACAATCACAGCACGGCAGCAACCTGACCACTTGCTCTATAAAAAGGCTAAACACCTGATCCTTTCTCTTATAAAGACGCGTAACTATCAATATTATGCCCCCAAAGAGGTCTGATGGAGTTGTCCATGTATACCATCAACCTTCACCATGTACTATCTCCCCAATGAGTGTTCAAGATCAAATATAATGAAGATGGTGGTATACGGAAGCAAAAAACTAGTACTGTTGCAGAAGACTATTCACAGCAGCCTATAGTTGATTTTTTTAAGATTTTTGCACCTGAAATCAAAATTGTCCTTGCTTTGGTTGCGCTATTAGTTTTTCAACTTGATGTTAAGTCAGCATTCCTTGATAGAGAATTGGATGAAGTTTATGTTGAGAAGCCTCCAAGATATGAATTAAAAGGAAAAAAAGATAAAATTGATTGACTTTATAAAGCTCTTTATGGATTAAAACAGGCACCAAGGAACATGGAACATCAAAATTAATCTTTATTTCCATCAAAATAGATTTGAAAAAAATCAATATGAACCATTACAAATAGATTTGAAAAAAATCAATATGAACCATTACTCTATACTCTATATGAAGAAAAAGAGAGAAGATTTTCTAATGGCCTGTCTTTATGTTAATGATCTAATATATGCAAGAACAAACAAAGATATGGTTGCAGAATTCAAGAATACTAGGATGAAAGAATATGAAATGTCAGATCTTGGATTGATGAGATATTTTCTTGGCATTGAAGTGAAGCAATCTCTAGGAGATACTTTCCTTCATTTCTCAAGGAAAGTATATTGCAGATTTTCTTAAGAAATTCAAAATGTCAGAATGTAAAGCAGCAGGTACTCCTATGACAGCAAATGAGAAGTTGCAGTAGAATAACAGTGCTGTCAAGATGGATTCAAAGATGTCTTGAAGTCTTGTTGGGTTTTTTATTTATCTTACTAATACAGTGCTTCCAGT
This sequence comes from Populus pruinosa, assembly GCA_026413675.1. Classification (NCBI taxonomy): domain Eukaryota; kingdom Viridiplantae; phylum Streptophyta; class Magnoliopsida; order Malpighiales; family Salicaceae; genus Populus; species Populus pruinosa. The sequence continues at coordinate 1,175,814 of CM048595.1, forward strand.
AAGTATAATTTCTAGATTTATAGAAGAACCAAGCACACTTCATCTTGCAGCAACAAAAAAGATCATGTGATATCTTCAGGGGACAAGGATCATGTACAATAAACAAGAAGATAATAGGCTAATTGGGCTTACAGACAATGATTGCGCTGGAAGCTACGATAATAAGAGTATATCTATTTATATGAAATTCTTTAGCTTTGTTTTATGTTGAGGCAAAATACATTGTTGCAAATGAAACAATTTGTTGAACACTATGGTTGAGAGGAACCCTTTCTGATATGTAGCAAAATGTCCATGATCCTACTATTATGTTATGTGATAACATGTCAACATTTAAAGTGATTAAAAATCCAGTTTTTCATGCTAAATCAAAACATATAGAGTTAAGGCATTGTCTTATTGGAGACATGGTTAGCAAGGAGGAGATAAAAGACTAGAATTTATCTATATAAATTCCTCATCTTTCTTGTCCCTTTGAAGATTACATAATTTCATTGGTGTTGCTCAAATTGGCCAAGTGAATCGAAATCAAGCATCCAGCAAGCTAACTCATGACCAGGTTTCAATAAAACTACAAGAAAAATTCACCTGGTATAATTCAATAAAAAATCCAACTTGATCTACAACCAATAAGCCTAGGAAAACTCTTCTTTTTTTTTGAAAATTTTGTCATTTTAACTTTCTTATAAATAAAATAAAAGAATTGAATTGATTTAGATAACTCAGGTCAATCCATTTTATCAGCGTTTCATGCCTGGTTTAAAAACTCGTTGATTTTTTGCCTAACCCTTGTGCGCTTAGCTTCATGATAAATTCTGATTAATTATAAAGAAACGTAGATAAGAAAGCATCTTATGAGATTTCTCCTAATATATGTCCCTGGCATAAATAAATCAGGATAATTAACATAGTTTTGCAATTTGTCTAGTGGTTTTTGATCCGTCGCAGCGTTTTCATGGCATCTACGAGGCACTTGCAGGAGTAGAACAGTGCTGTGTTCTAATTCCAACTTCACGTACACTGCCCTAGAAGTAGGGAGGGAGAAAAAAAACAAAGACAATTAGTGATCAAATATTCAGTACAGTTTATCAGTAAAGAAAATCAACTTCACTCAAATCTGCACACCTCTCAACACTCTTTACTTTTCTAAGAACCTTTGAAATTGAGACACAATGAGATCAGAAGATCTCCAAGCTCAAGCATGCAAAGATAAATTACAAGGCAATAGAAAGAACGCCTAAAAACATGGCCCTGGAACAGCTCCAGAATGTTGCATTTTCCATACCTTGAAGGGCAACTACAAGGGCCACTATAAATATTTACTAGAAATACAACAGGCATAAATTGTATCCGAGTTTGACTACCAAAGTTTGCTATTTATCAGTTTCAAAAGTTCGACAGCTTCCCGTAATCTTCTTTCCATGTTGTCCCTCACTGCCATGCTGCGAGGTTTCCTGCACAAAGATAGGTTGTATTGAACTTCGCTATCTTTCGCTTATTGTGATAACATGTTTTTTCTATAAAATTAACCAAAAACTAGGTTTTTATTCCTATAAAAATCATTGCAGTTTCAGTTACACTAATCTCAAGTATAATTGTAAGGGAATAGAGTTCTGAATGCCAGCAACTTACTTCTTCTCGAAGTTTGCCTTCCTTGTTAATTCTTCCACAAGACTGTGTAGCCTCTTTATAATGGGTGGTTTCCTCAGCACCATTTCAACGCCTTTTTGATGCGAACAGATCTTCTTCATAACATCAGAAGCAATGAAATATCCTTCCTCCTTGTTCCTGGACAACATTAGTTAGAAGACACTTTGTTCATACATAGCAAATAAAAACATACCATGGACTTCTAATCAGAACTTAACAAAATAACCTGAGCAACTGCCAAAGAATTGTTTCTACTACTCCTTGACTGTCAATAAGCACTTCAATCAAATGTGGATAATGGGCAAGATTCCGGAGAACTGAGAGTGCATGCTTTAAAACCTCCTGGTCAGGCATGCTTTGGCTGACTGAGCGAATCAGCTTCAGTAAGTTGTCAATTGCCCCAGCAGCCACAAGTTTCTCACAACATTTTTGAGAGTGTTCTGTAGTCATATCTGGCAAAAAAAAACTTGGAATAAATATACAAAATGATACCCTCTTTCAAGAAGTATATGGTTGACTCATTATTTCAACTAAAAAGAAAAATGGATATCTATGCTCACTCAATAAATTGAAGATTCAATAAAGATCATGAACTGCGTAAGATGGCATGGACATGCATTAGTTTTCATGCCAACACAAGCTAGTGAAAGCAAGTGTCTTTGCATCTTGTCCAATCATGTCATGATATTGTCAAACCAACCAGTACTTTCTTCAGGAAAGATGAGTGTTTTTTATGCAGGTTACAATAATTACACAGCCACCATTTGATTCCCATGCTACTTCCCAGTGAAGCATGGATTACATATCAAAACATTCAAATTTCTAAACGATCTGAGACATAAGAAAAATCTTACCCAAAGTTGCACAAGTGTGAAGAATTCCACTAACACTTTTCATGCTTGATAGTTCTGAAAGAGCCACTATGAGCCTGTTAATAATACGCATGCTGTCATCCACATTTTTAGCAGAATTTTGCATTCTCAGGCGCAAATCCAGGAGCTGCCCTCTAGCATTTTTACGTGCAAGGAAACCTTTCCAGTGCGACTGTTGAATTTACAAATGCCAGTTAGCCTAGAAATATGTACCTTTCCAGTGCAACTGTCGGATGTCAGTTAGCCTAGAAATATGTTCCAAGGAAAATATTGAACCATAAATGGGGCAGATAATATAAATGCCAACTCAGGAATATAATTGGGCTGACTAAAGAAGACCGATGCACAGAGAAAGGTGCCAAAGCTAAAACAATTCCAACTTACAAGGCTTCAGGGAAGCAACTAATTCACCTTTGATCCGGGAAAATATACACCCATGACAGAGAAAGTGGAGAGAAAGCAGTGTGTCAAATTTAAGTAAACGCCATGTGACCAAGACATGGATTCATAAAGAAAATTGTATTTATCCAAGTCATACATGAACGACTACTAAATTCAAGGGCAAAAAAGTTTTCAATTTTGTAATCACTTGGAAATATTTTAATCAGATATCCAGTTATAACGAACCAGATTTATTACATGGAAATGCAACATAGAAAAATAATAGCAGAGATCTATTAGTCTTACTTGAACCACGACAACGTGCTGCCTCTCTCTAGTTGCCTTTTTCCTGCCAATCCAACCTCGAACATGAGACTGTACGAGGATTGCTGATTTTGCTCTATGCTTCAGCAATAAAACACCTCTCCACCACCTTTGCAGCTTCAGAATAGAAGACATCACTATTTTCAATTCCAAACTCTGCAAGCAGACTCTTGAGGTTTGCATTTTGCAATAACTAGCAGTAGCTCTATGAAAGTGAGAAGCCCCTGCATCAGTCCGATGCCAGATATTCTTAAGATAACTAAACTCAAACCATATTTCAATAATGCAGAGAGCTTGTATGAAATAAAATGTGCTAGCAACTAAAGTTTAGAAGATATTTTCACAAACCTAATAGCCTATTTCGAGTAATCTCTCCTCTGACAAACCCCTGAATCTCTATAGCAGCTTGTTTACAGCAATGAAATGCCTTCCAGCAGTTCAAACATCGAACAGCACTTTGGATTTTTAACACCGCTTCTCTCTGGAACAAAAAGTTACTGTTTATTAGCCAAAAACAGCAGTGTCAAACGTAATCTACAAGCAGGCCAATTTCAGCTAAATTTACAGGCTCATTGACATCACGAGTGGCAAAGATTACATAACAGCCAACTGTATAAAGTGATTGGTCTGAGACAAAGGTCTACTGACACAATTGCCAGAGAATACCAAGACTTCGAAGAAAGAACTAAAAAAAAAAAAAACACAAACAAAATAAAGGACAAAAGAGAAACATAAGCATTTTGCAGTTAAGTTGGGAGTACACCATGTCTAGTTAGATAGGAACATGCAGAGGAAGTTTGTTTTCTATATGCATAGTTAAGGCAACCATGTAGAGGAAATTTTGTTTTAATCACACCAATATGTAACAACCAACAATTCAAGGGCAAGCAAATGGTATGAACTTACACTCAATCAGATATTCTGGTAAATGCGCAAGCCATTTCCTGTTAAAAATAAAAGCAGAACTCAAAAGAAGTCACAGTCTTACTTGGAGAGCAACACATTGCCTCTCTCTAGAGGCCATTTGCCTGCCAATCCAACCTCGAATGTGAGCTTGTATAACAATTGCAGACTTTGTTCTGAGTTTGAGAAATAGAATGCCTCTCCACCACCTTTGTAGCTTCAAAACTGAAGACATCAGTACTTTCAGTTTCAAGCTCTGAAAGCAGACTCCTGAGGTTAGAAAATTTCCGTAACTAGCAATGCCTCCAGAAAAGTGAGAAGCCCCTGTAACAATCAGATGCAAAATATATTGAAAGCTAAGCAAGCTAAACTTGATAAGCAATTCAGAAATGAACAGGCAGTTAATCAAAGAAAAGATGCAGGCATTTAAACTTTGGGAGAAGACTTTCACAAAATACCTAATAGCCTATTCCGAGTAGTATGTCCCCTGACAAACCGTTGAATTTCAATCGTAGCATCTTTGCAAGCCTTAAATGCTGTCCTGCAGTTTAAACATCGAATAGCACTTTGAATCTGTGTTGCTGCTTGTTTTTGGAACAAAAAGTCCCTCCTTATTAGCCAAGCCCGGCAGTATCTCTGGATTCATTTGAACATAATGGAACTTAAAATATATAAAAGAAATTTTTTTTTGTACTTCAGGTAAAATTTGTCTAGAGCATAAAGCAGTGATATTTCATGGAAAATGCTTTAAGGTTGGAGCTGTAGTGAAATCATCCCCAAAACACCCAGCCTTTCCAGGACCACAGTAAGCAAAGCAAATTCTACCCAATAGAAAAACTTCCATCTTGCTGAATTCAGATAGCACATAGAAGCAAGAAATGCACATGTAATGCCTTACAAGTTGCTATATACAAGTGAATTGCATTCAGACAAATGAACAAAATAAACAAACATTTATCTTGATGCAAGTAAGTGCTACAGGAATTCAACAATTATGAAAACCTTTGCCACTTCTGATAGGCAGCAGAATTAGTACTTAACCTAAGTGTTATCACCCACAGAGAGAACATTTACTCGTTAAAAAGAACAAAGAAACTGAGCATAATATTTATGCAAAATAAATACAACACTAAAACTAAATACCAAGAAACTCATTTTCACAATCTTCCCCTTCAACCCTCAAGTGGCATTTAAAGTAGTTATTTTGTCAGTAAAGTAAATGGACCAACACAAAAGCTAAGTCCTATAAGTTTAAGGATTCTACATGCATTATTTATCAATTCATAAATGCATGTAACTCATATTTTGATGCAAAAAAATGTGCATAAAGGCATACGATAGGCAGATAGCTTACTTGAAGCACACCAATGAGATACAGATATCTTCCCACTTTTCTCCTTACAATCCATCCACGGACACAAGACTGAATAACAATGGCTGACTTTTTAGCAATACTAAATTGTTGAAAAGCCCTCCGACATCGTAAGCATCTATAATTACTTTGAATTTTCATTATAGCTTGCTTCTGGATTAAAAATGTCCTTCTCAGCAGCCAACCTTGGAAATGACTTTGAATTTTAGTAGCAGCAAGCTGCTGTTCGTGGATGGACCTGGAAATTATAGTCTTTGAAGAAAGCTGAACTGTTAGACCATCAAATTGGCACGTGGATGAAGCCTTTTCCAATTGAACATCCTTATACCTAGACCTTGCTGCCCAACCACGAATGAATTTCTGAACAGCAATGGCAGCATTGACTATATCAAGAGTGGATACATCAAGATTACTAACACAATCACTTTTATGTCTTTGTCTGATCCAAATCCTCGTGGCTTTCTGAATAAGCGTAGCATCTCTTCGTAGCTTGACAAATCTATGCCGGTCAACAATGAACTTCACATATCTCCCTAGGTTTTCAGCCTGGCTCCACCTTTCTGCATGATTAACCAAACAAAAAGGTACGTGAGTAACTCAACAGAATGTGCAGGGATTCATACAAATGAACTGGTGAATAGAAGTAGGTACCACATGTAAAATCCTGAACCGTGACACTACTGAATTTTAAAAGGAATGGTCTCTTCTTCACCATTAACCAAGCCCGAATAGCAGTTTGCAAAAAGGAAGCCGCTCTTCTCATCTTCAAAAAGTTATGGCGTTCAACTGATCTCCTAAAGTGGGATTGTATTACTTTTGCAGCATTTTCTGAAACAGTATTGATTGTTAGTCAGAAAGAAGAAATTAGTAATCAAAGATTATGGTATAAGGCAAAGAAGTGATGCGCTACTTCTAATAGACTTAGATGATCAATCCATGAAAAGATGATTTCCATAAAAGGGAAAAATATACAACTATTTAAATTGTTGCCTCTAAAAACGGAAATTAACTGAACAGCATGGCAGTGCCTAACAAATTTGCAAACAAGAAAAAACTACAAACTTCAATAAAGATCATATCAAACAACTTAAACAGAACAATTATTGCAACTTGAAATATAGGTGCACTTTTCAATTGAAAAGAAAACTCAATGAGAATACCTCTTTGAATGATGATGCCCAGATTGCTAGTTGAGGTGCACTCCAAAACAGAAGTACCAGGCTGTGTGATGAATTTGTTGTTTCGTTCCGCCATATCTTGCCACCAAGCCTTAATAGCCCTAAACTTTCTAGCAGCATCTGCATAAACAAGTTCAAATAACAGATTAAAAAAGAAGAAGCTTTAAAACCAATATTCTTGTTTCCATTCCTACAACTGCATGTGAATGGTGCAAGCATTTTATCATTTTATTTTTTAAATCCTTTCTTTTAGTCTCATTCCAGGTAAATATATCTCATTCATCATAAGCCATACATATTGTTTTTATATATGAAACAAATTTAATGAAGGGTAATGCTCATCCCTATATTTCCCATTTGAAATGGGACCCAAGAGGCAAAAGTTGTATAAACCTTTGAAAACTTCGGTGCTTTTGAATTAAGTACACATTTGAAAACATTCAGTAATAAGAGGAAAAGGAAAGAGAACATTTACATAATGACAAGAAACACCAAAAAGAGATTTACTACTAAATTAAAGGTGGAAACCTTCTGTACTGGAGCCATCTATTATGTCTTGGTCCAGCTCTGCTTCTGAACTTAAAGAACACCTACCAGCGCTTGAAGTTCTCCTCTCTTGACAATCACAACACAATAGTTTATGGAAATTCAGTTGATCCTATCAAACAGAAAAGAATTATTAAAATATATCCCAAGAGTGTTGCCTCAGTCATCATCCAGCAAAAGAATTCTAGCTTTACCATGGTTTTCTTTACAGTCAGTTGTGATGAGAGGAACACCAATAAAATTACCACACTTCGATGATTAATTGCGCCACTATGTTCAAGAATGTCACTGATATGAAGAACCTGTAAATACAATACATAAAGTCATAGACATAACTTCTGACAAAAGTTCAAACATGTATATCTCTAATCAAGAAACAAGGTCATATGTTGACACTAAGGCCAATTTCTCAGCCACTGAAAAGCTGATCTAATCAAATTTTCAGGTCATTTATAAAGTACAAAACTTTTTCTCAAGATGTCCTTTAAATATGCCTTGCCTTAAAAACCAACAACTTCAACACGTCCAAATGTTTTACTTATTGTTTCTCAAGTTGACATGCCTTAAAACATATAAATGGATTGTCAGCTGTTGGTTAAGCGTTATGCATGTAGACAGATAGTTTATGATCTTTACCTCAGGAAAATTCCACAGTAATGTTGTCAGCTTCTGTGACAATAAGAAATTGTGGACTGAATCTGTATAATCAATAGCTGACATAAGTGATTCTTCTCTTCTACTTTCACGAGGATCCTGTGAAAAAAGATGAAGTGAAAATAAACATGAGAAAGAAGGATTTGTTGAGCTTGAAAACCAGTAAAACTGCAAGACATGCCGTACCTTTGGAGAATGAGAACAAGAAAGTTCTTTACGGAAATAATAGTCAAGCAAACACCATATGGCTTTACCGTCAACCAATGAAGCAAAATTATCAATTTTATAATCATATTTTCCACAAACTGCCTGCAGAAACAATTTCAATGGCCATGAAGCAAGTAAAACTACCAAATGAGCATTACCAAGTCAGAAAAAAATTGATAAAATCTGCATGTTTCTGCTGGCAAAACAAAAAAAGAAAAGACCTGACATGATAAGTGATCTCAAGAAGAGAGAGGAGGAAGGTGGGGGGTTGGGGGGAGGAGATCCATGCATAGACGTAGTGGCGTATATTCTATATAGCAGCCATACCTGAATCCAACTCAAAAGCAACTCCAAAGGAGAGGAACCAGGACTGATGTTAGCGGAGTCCTATGCAATAGAAAACAATAAGAGCAACATAAATATACAGCGGCTCTGAAAATGACTTGAGAAAAAAGATGAAAAGAAATACAGAAAGCACAAGAATCTCAGCTACCTCTTTAAAGTTCAAAGCTAGAAAGAGAGTGACTTTATGTAACATTTAATAAGCAAGAGGAAACTGATCTGACTGAAGCATACCATGTTAACTCCATGAATTTTCAAAATTTCATTCGCTAAGGTTGTTTTGTTGAGCAGAAGAGGCAACTGTGGAATTTGATTACAAGTTATAACCAGTCAACAACCTTAATCACTCCTAATATATTGAATATTACAATTCCAAAATCAAAGACTTTGTGAAATAGGAAAAACCCAACAAACCTGCAAGTGAACAAACATGTTCCAGAGCAAAGAAACAGTTAGCTCCATATCTCCATTAGCAACATCGTCTTCCAAGATTGTCATTCCATCTTCATCTTGCAATGTTACACCAGCACGCTTTAGATATTGCAGGGCAAGGCCACAATTTGCTAAATTTCTCTTGCGGGTATCTGATGGAACTACCATTTTCTGCCACATAACAAGCCCTACTAAGTAAGACAAATAATGTTCAATAATTACAAAGAGTCATTTTCCTAAAGAACAAGAAAGAGGAAAAAAGGGCCAACCATAAGAATAGAGGAATCATTTTGTAAGAGCTGGATGGCTCTACAAAGCCTCACTCCATCTTGAAGCTCCGCAAATAAATCTGTCACTCTGAAGTCATACTCAACGAGGGAACACTGCCAAAAGAAATTTTTGTTGGTAAATTAACCAATTAAAAACATAACAGTGTTCATAAAATTGAACTTTGAGATGTCATTATCAATGCAGAGTGTCTAGCCCCTTTTTTAACTTTGAACAGAGATTTAAAATGATGATGATACAACACTAGCCTTTTTATCCTGAAAAAACACACATGCAAGTGCTAATAAACAAGTTATTACGAGGACTGAACTACATACCTGTTGATAAGATACTTTGTAACCTATGATAACTAGATGTGCAAGAAGATTCCCTTCTCCATGCATCACCTCCGATGATAAGAAATCTAGAGATAAAAGTCATTCTACAATGAATAGGATGTAGTTATAACTCAATCTGTAAACAACCAAAATAAAGAACTTCAAAAATTACCATTAATCATTTGACGGCTAGACTTTATACTAGACTGCACAACGAACAGAAGAGGTGAACCCCCATCTACTCCATCAATTCCATACTTTAAAGAAAGACCACTCTGCAATTTAGCTCTATCTAGAATAAGAACCAGCAGCAAAAACCTCTTCAATATAACATTTCCCAAGGACTCATAGTAACCTGGTCTATATAACCCTTCAACCTTCCTGTTATAAGCATAAGTTTTGGCTAGTCCAGTATGTGAAAGAAACTGTTTCTCTATCACCATCTTCAAGAATGATATTTCTTGATCAGAATCAATATCTCCACTGGGCAACAAGGAATCGCCACCAAGAATAATTTGTAATCCAATTCGAAGCCAAACTGGATTATAGCACATGAGAATTCGCATGGCTTTCTCCTTCATGCCAAAATCTGTTACAATAGGACAATGTGGCTTCATTTTCAACCTCCCTTCATCTATAGTCTGTAAAATGAATAAAAATATTCAATTCTCTGCATCGAAAACAACAGTTTCTTGACTAAAATCACAATAAAACACATCAGTTTGCCCAGGCAAGTCCAACAAAACAAAATATCTCCTTTCACTACCCCAACATTTTAAGTAAAATGGCACTAAATACATTAATTTTTACTAATCAAATTGAACAAAAGAAACCGATGCAACTACTTTCTTAAACCAAATCAGTAATAAAGCAAATAAATTTCCCAAAGCAATACCACCAAAACAGATTATTCAAAGCTATAGCAACTTCTTTAATTTTCCACTACCATGTCCAGTAACACACAATTCCTTCATATTAAATACTAACTTAAAATAAATGATTTTTCTTAATCAAGTTTTTGAAAAAATACAATTCCATTACCTTGCCAATTATTTTTCCTAACAAAAATTTCATTGAAACACATAATTTAACCAATATTTTCCCTTGTCAAATACAGCAAAACCCACAATTATCAAGCAACTAGTTATAACAATTCAACAACTAAAACGAGATTTAAACAAAACGCATAATCTTCCCCTAATCAACCATTAAAACCCACAATTATTCCGCAATCGAAATCCCAATTAAACAAACATAACTCCCTGAAATCAATCAAACAAACAAAACCCACAAAAAATTAAGAGAACCCCACAATTTTACAAACCTTAACAACAACAACCGTAGCATCAAAAACTTCCTTACAACATCCCAAACTCAAATAAACCCTCATTCTCTCCATCAAATCCTCCACACTACACACTTCCTTCAATCCCTCCTTCAATTTTCCATACCTCTTAAAATTCAACACGTCACCATCCCCACCAACCCCTCCTCCTTTCCACGTCACATCCCTACTCCTCTTCGGACTCCTCCACGTATCACCCACCCCGGCTGCTCCACCTTCCCTCTTCCCCAACCCCACCAGAACACTGGGCCCCGCCACCGCATTCTGGGTGAAATTACAAGAGCACCCACAAGCACTAGGGTTTTCGAACAGGAAATTAAGCCAAGTAGTGAGAGATTTCGACAGTGTTTTCAGCGCCTGTTCTTTCCTAATCTGTGCCTTTCTTGATGACTGTGACTGCTCGATCTCGAACGCCTTGAGCCTTCTCCGGGCCGTGGTTGAAGCAGGCTTGGGCCTGAACTGGCCTGATAAGGAAGGACGGTAGGAGGAGGAGGAAATTGGGGTTCGTTTTGAAGCAGTGAAGAATTGAGAGCTCGGAGAAGTAAATTTGGAGAGATTTGGAGGGCGTTTTGGGGTTTTGAAATTCGATACGTCCTTGAACGGCTGGGGATACGGTGACGGACATGGATATTGCTCGCTGCCTTCCATTGGCTGTGATTTCTTGAGAGAGAAAGAGAGCTTTTTTCTCGTAGTTAGAGAGAGAGATTTTGAGAGAGAAGTGAGAGGGGAGAGAGGGGTCTGGTTATGTGGGTTTTTGAATTTTGAAATGGGAGGGGAGGGAGGGGAGTTTACGAAAATGGGCTTGGAGAGGCGGGAGCGGAGGTTTGAGATTTGAACTTGAGTAGGGGTATTAAGGGAAGAAGAAATGTGGATCCAATGGGGACGTAAAGGGAAAAAGGGAAACCTAATGCTTAATGTTTACTCAATTTATCAATTGAGTACTAAACTTTTTTTATTTTTTCAATTTTGCTCCAATTTTAATCCATAGATGACAATGCTACTTCCCTATTCATATAAATTTAACGATAGTTAGAGATTAAGAAACCTTAAATTAGCCTCTAATGTAGAATTTCTGAATTGTCATCTAATGGATGGACGAAGGCTGAAATTGTTTCATATTAATCATATATAGGGTAAAATAGATGTGGGACAAAGTGGTATGAGCAAAATTATGATTATTGAGAAATTTAATAATGATTGAGAAATAACTAGTGTTATTCTATTATTATTTATTGAGATATGCTTTAAAGAAAAAAATAGATACAAGAAGAGAAGAAATTATAGGTGTATATATTCTTATCATTTTTATTTTCTCTTCTTTTCTCGTGTTGCTCTTTATTTTTAAAGTGAATCTTCAAGAATAACTAATATGATATTATTAGCTGTTATATATTCACAATAAATTTTTTAATGATTGTTAAGCATTTTCACCCAATATATTAAAATAAACCTAAAGTTGTTTTAAGAAACAATTTTAGAATCATATTTTGTCTCTCTCTCTCTCTAATTTTGTAGCTTACATTAATTGAAATTTTGAAAAATCACTATGATCCAGTGTTATGACATTTAGGATAAACTAGCAATTTAACTAGTATTTCATTACAGGCAATGATTATTTTTTTATGACATTTAGGATAAACTAGTAATTTAACTGGTATTTCATTACAGGCCATGATTATTTTTTAAAAACAATATGGGCTATATTAGCTACTTCAATGTATTTTTTATCATAAAAACTTCAAAGTATAAATTGAAAAGCCTATTCAAATATCTCATTAAATGAATTAACAATCATTTATGTAAATAAACTAGGGTAATTAACCATAACTAAAATAAAAATTTATAAAATTAAGAAATGAATATCAATCAGGATATGCAACCACACAAAATAAGATGTTTACCTGATTGTATTTACTAAACTTGTTTATTAAAATCAATAAAAGATAAATTCACAACCTAAAAAACTCATAACTTAAAAGATAAACAAAAATAAAATTGAATTCTAAATGAATTTGCATAATATCTTGAAAAATCAAACACAAACAAAACAACTCTAAAAAAACTTATATTAAAAAATGACATGCAAAACTCGTGACTTGGATTATAAGATTATGATAAATTTATAAAAAAGAAATTAAAGATAATTACAAAACCAATATTAAAAAAAAACAAATGCAAAGCGATAAGATCGTATGAAGTCGAATATTTAACAAACCAAATATCAAAAGATGAAATAAAAAAATTACATAAAAGAATCTAAAATATAAGGGTGAAAAAAAATTAATTAGAGAGCAACTAAAAATTTGATTTGATATGCGCTTCGTAACAGATCATAATTTTTCTTTTCAAAAAAACTTGAGTGTAAAAACTATTTTGATATGTTTTTTTACATAATATAGCAACTAAAAATTTGATTTGATATGCGCTTCGTAACAGATCATAATTTTTCTTTTCAAAAAAACTTGAGTGTAAAAACTATTTTGATATGGTTTTTTACATAATATAAATTATAAATGTAAATGAAAAGTTTATCCAAACATCTAATAATCATTTATGTAAATAAATAAATTTTTTGTTAACAATAACTATAAGAGAAACTGAAAAAATTAAGAGATAGACATAGATCAAGATATTTGATCTCGCAAAATAAGATATTTACTTATTTGTGTCCATTAAATTGTTCACTAAAATCAATAAAAGATAATAGAAATAAAAACACGTATGAAACAGAGTAAATAAAATAAAAAAAACACGTAACAAATATTATTTCAAAATAACTATTTTTTGTACAAGACAAAACCTACTTATATAAAGTAAATTAAAAAATCAACAAAATTAACACACAAAACAATACAATTTTTTTTAAAAAAAATAAACATTTTTATCCCAAAATAGATTGCAAAAATCATAGTTTAGGTAACGAGACGAAGAGAAACTGATATAAAAAAATATGAAGGTAACCATAAAACATTTTTTTAAACAATGTATAATGATAAAATCACAAAATATAATGAGGAAAAAAATTGATTCCTATCCATATTAACACTTAAAACTTGTGACCCGTGTCATTAAATTGAAAGCATTACAAATAAAAAAATCATGAAGTCCAATCTCAAATAAATCAAACACCAAAAGATATATCGAGGAAAAAATCAACCTTGTAAAAAATTTAATTAAAAAATAAGGTTTGAAACCAAAATAAAAAATAAATTTGAGGGCATTTAAAAATTAAATTGCAATGTTAAATTGAAAAGAAAAAAATAATTAACAAAGAGAAAAAAGAAATCAAAAGAATAAAGACTAAATTGAAAAAAAAATAACATAAACTTTGATTGAAGGATAAAATTGAATACTAATAAAAATTTAACAAAAAATCCAAGGGTAAAAATGACAAATCAAAAGAATAAGGACTGAATTTATGAAAAAAATACATGAAAAATTGTAATTTAAGGACTAAATTGAAAACATAAAAAAACTTTCCAAAAAGGTCAATGATGAGAATAAGTAATAAAAAAACATAAGGGTTGAAAATGAAAACAAAAAAAAAAAGACAAACATGTACTTTAATTGAAAAAGAGAGAAAAGTAGGAAGAACAAAGAAGAAATGACCATCGATGACAAATCCTCGAGCCACCACTAACATGCTCTACACCAAGGGGAAGAGCACGTGACGAAGCTTCTAGTGATATGATAAAAGGCTAGTTTTGAACAAACAATGGTGTCGTACAAGCCGTTGAAAGAATATGAATGTTACCAACATGCTAACACATAAAAAACAAGAACCAACAGCTTTTCAAAATTTAATAATAAAAATAAATGTTAAATTACTAAAAAGCCTCTCATAACCTTAAAAATAACAAATAAACCAATGTAAGAGTACTAAAACACCATTGAATGCATATAAGCTATTTTGTCTTATCCAAGAGCAAAGAAGTATTTTGCTTGTTAAAAAACCCCTTGGTTAGTAGGTTTAAATTTCATTGACATTAGGGGTAGAAGAATATTTTTATTGTACAAAATAATATGAAATGACAATATTTATGTCCAATCTTTTCCAATGAAGAATGCATCAACATAAAAAGGATTAAAATACCCTCATATCACAGCCTTCAAACTTTTCCAATGAGGGGCACAAAGTTAAATTCACTGTAGCAATCCATAGTAAACTTTATCTATTGCTACAATGAATTCACTATGTGTTTTTTAGTATTATTTAATTAGAATTTATTTTGAGACACTCGAACTAAATAAATAATTTGATATGATCAAACGATTGGAGACTTAGTTGAAAATAGGATAAGATGTTATAAGCTAAATTATTATTTTTTTAAAGAGAAGATAAAGTTTCCTTTTCTCTCTTTCTCTTTGGTATGACCAAAATTTGTTCTTAATTTTTATTTTTGTTCATTTTTTAAAGGCTGGATGATTCATATAAGATGCAACCTAGTTTGAATTCTTAAAAACAACCCATCCAAATTGGTTGTAAAATCTTATGATTCTTAGAATAGTTTTGTTTTATGTAAAATATTTTACAAATAAAAAATATATTACATGTAAAATAATATTTTTCTATATATTTTCTTGTTCTTGTAAAATATTTTTCAATAATAATAATAATAGTGAAGGAGGTGATAGTGATAATTATGAAAAAAGAGGTGATGAAAAAGAAAAGGATGGTAATGATTATGGTGAGAAAATATGTGGTGGTAAGATGATAGTGGTGGTGGAGGGGTGGTAAGGTGACTGTGGCGGTGGTGATGGTAGTGGAGGAGGTGAAAAGGATGGTGCAATAAAATAACGATGGTGGTAAAATAATAATGGTGATGATGATGAAGAAAAAGACAACAGTAAGATGATGGTGATAATAAAAGAAGTTGTGAGGTGGTTATTGTAGTAGTGATAAAGAAAAGGGGTGGTGGTCATGGTAAGATAGAGGTAATTGTTGCAAGAGTTAGATGATTTTGTAAGTGAATCATTATTCATCAAATATTATTGAAAAATATCTTTTAGCAAATAAACTAAGTTTGAAGGTTGATTGTAAAATATTTTTTATTGAATAATTTTATTATGAAATGCTTTACATGAAATAAACATAGAAAAATATTTTTTGGAAACAAACACGAAAAAATTTTAAAAATATTTTATACAAAACAAACATATTCTTTATAATTTTTTAATTAGTGAATTGTGATTTATTTATATTTTAACCATGGCATTTTGAAGTTATTGATATTATTCAAAAAATAAAGTTTAATTAACTAACAAAAAAACTAGGGAACTAGGGGGAGGGTTAGTATACCCCTGTTGACATAACATTATTTACTAGAATGATTTTTTTTTCTTTGGTTTTTTCCTCTCTTATCTATGTTTTTTTTTTCTCAATTTCAATTATATCCTTCAACATTAAGTTTATTAGAGATTGGATTTCATAATTTTTTTTAATCTCCTTCTTATGAGATTATCTCATTCTCATGTTTTGGACCATGAGTTTGATGAGTTAATTCAGTTGACTTGAATTATTATTTTTTCTAAGTGATTTTTCTCCCCTTAATTTAATCCTTCAATATTAGATTGATTGAGAGTTATACTATGTGATTTATTTTGATGTACTTTTTATGAGGTTATCCCCTTCTTATGACTCAGGTCACGAGTTTAACGGGTTAACCCTGATTGACCTAAGTTTTTTTTCATGTTTTTTTATCAAGTTTTTTTTTTCAATTTCATCTTTCAACACTTGATTGATTGAGAATTGAGCTTCATAATTTTTTACCATTTGCTTTCTATTGAGTTATCTCAATCTCTTAACCTAGGTTGAGGTTTTAACAAGTTAATTCGTGTTAACTCAAATTGTTTTATGGATTTTTTTTAATTGATTTTTTCAGTTTTTTCCTTCAACATTAAGTTTGTTAGGAATTAAGCTTCGTAATTTATTTTGATTTACTTTCTATGAGATTATCATGATCTCATATCTTGACATATAGATTAACAAGTTAACTAAGGCTGGTCTGAATTGATCCAATATGTTATTATCTTAATATTTATTAAAAATATCTCATCTTAAATATTTATTTTGAATCAAACTATTTTTTTAAAGGTTATTTTAGTTACTTTTGAGCCCGCCAAAATGACCAAGCCACATTAGATTAATTCTCACATAATTTTAAATTTTTTTCTACTAGAAAAAACATTAGCAATATCAAGATATTTTTTAACATTAATTTTTTTATCTAACCCGTAGTGTAGCATAAGTCAATTATCCAATAATTAACTAAACATCTAAAAGAACTAGATTCCTTTAGTTAGCATCATTATTCACATGAACTATATCAACAATTTATTTTATTTTTATTTTTTAATTATCCTTCAATTTTTTTTATTTAATTCATTTGTAATGTAATTTCATGAGATAAAGTTTTAAATTTTAGTAGAAAATAAAATTAAAAGATAGAGAATTATAATAAAAATCACGGAGAAAATACATGATCAATTTTTCTAATTTATTTTATTAATTTTTTAGTCTATGGATTTGAGTGAAAAGAAAGAAACTTGTTGAAAAACAATAAAAAAAAAATAAAGTTATTAATTGACTATATTTTAGCCATAAAAAAAATAGGATCTCCCTCAATAGATTTATTTTTTTGAGAAGAATTTAAAGGATATAATTTTTCTTTTTAAATATAACAAAAAAAAAAGATCATTTGGTTTATTTTAATTTAATTAATTTTTATTTTTTAAAATGATTTTAGAGTATTTTGGGTTGTGATCATGAAAAGCTGTTTTAAGATAAGCATTGAAGTGAAAATAAGTTAAAATTGAGTTTTTGGAATTTGAAAATATTACCTTCTCCGATAATGATTGGAGGTGGCTGGAAAAATACCAATCGCCCTCCCCTCCAGACAACATGCTGCCCACAATGAAAAAAGGAATATACAAAAGCGGACAGAGACATTATGGTTCACGAAATTAAGAAAGCATTGGGATGAGATTATTACATCTTACATCGTTAGATGCTTTAATACTCTGTTCTCAAAGGGCTCACTTTGTTGTTTTGTTAATTATTGTAAAATCTCGATGCATCTTCAGCGATTCCTGTGTCCACCTGTATAATACGGACTGTGTGTATCGTTCGGGATTTCTAAGGTTTCTCAATGAGTAATAATCTGAAAATAGTTGGCTGTCTTGCAACATTATGTACATGAGAGCTACACCAGAAAGGAACGAGGCAAACCACCGTTCAATCATCCACTTTCGAACAAGTAAACTTCCTTTTCCATGCACCTGGAGCAGGCTCCTCCACTGCCTTCGCTGCAGCCAGTTCACTATCGGCTGCCACTTGAGGTAGTCTCTAACGCCGTCTGATGCAAGGACAATGAACTGGTCCTTGGAAGTTACTCGGTGATAAGAGATGTCTGCTAATGCAGTTATGCCACAGTTTTTAGTACAGAATCTCCAAAACCTCGAGACATTACTAAGCCTAGAGAACTTCACGAGGTAGCCGGACTCGATGGATGTGTGGCTCTCTTCCTCTAGTTCAAGTACTCTGCCATTACATTTTCTTATTCTTCTGCTTCGCCTGGATTATAAGAGGATCAAATTGAAAAAATGAGTTGCATATGATCATGAAAAAATGTTGTAATTCTGCCTTTGAATTGAGAAGAAAGTATTTCTTACTTGGTACTCCAGGCTTCAAAGCTGTAGTTAATTGAACATGCACGATTCCGTTCTGATCATTGATTCTGCCCAACGCTGCTCTTGCGTCTCGATCCAAGGATTAGGGTGGCTAGAGCGGCAGCTTCTAGTGGTTGTTGAGGTGGTGGACTGAGGTTGGCTGTGGTGATCGTATAGGTGTAGGGTTTTTAGCGGCTGTGATTTTTTGAGAGTTGAAAGAAGTAAAGAATAAAAGGGAGAAAGCTGAATCGAGTTGCTGACATGAACTGTAAAATGATGATCTGATATATATACGCGCGCGCACGTATGTATGTAAGGACGTAACTAGAAATTTTTTCTATCCTCGACTCTCAAAGATATATATAAATTATTTTATAAGATTAATTATTAATTTATATATATATATATATATATATATATTTAAGTTAATAATACAATTTTAATTCAAATTTAAAATATATAAAATTAAAAAAATAAAAATAAATTACACTATTAAAGTTGTACTCTTCCATATTTTATGGAATAAAATTCATCAATGATCGAATCCGAATCAATATTTTCAGCAAGCTCTCGTTTAATGTAAATTATTATAAAATATGCTAAAAACTTATCTTTTATTTTATTACGAAACATATTTTTAACATGTTTTATTGCTGAAAATACTCGCTTTGTAGTGGCAATGAAAATAAACAAAATCAAAATAAGATGAATCAACTTGTCAATCAAATAATAATGCTGTGATTTATTTATTTTAATTAATTTTCGACATAATGCAAAAATGGTAGAGATATTCTAAAAGTTTTTATGATCAATCGCATCAATCTAATAATGCTCTATCCGAAATCTCAAATAATATATTTCATGTTCATTAAAATCTTCATGATAAAATTTCTTAACAAGCTTGCAAATAGCATTAATTTTAAATGATTTAAAGTTGTCTTTATGTTCTAAAGTATAGCTAAGCATAAGAAGTTTCATTATCCCATCACTGAATCTAAAATTTAATTATTCATACTAAAAATCTATTATTAAGTTAAATATATCATAATAATAATGTTAGTAAACTATCATTAATTTTTGTTATTGATATAAATGACTTGTAGTTTTTTTATATGAAGTATTTATATATGGTATGTCAATTTCATATTGTGTGTAAATAAATTACACATATGCAAGGAGAAAATCAAATCCGGCATATAATTAAATCAATTTTCAATTTTACAAGCAGTAGTTCTCCATATTTTTCAAGAAGATAATATTTTTTTTTATCTAATAAAAGATAGACTATTTATATATCTAAACTTAATAAAAAATATTCAATTTTCTTAATTAGGATTTCACTAGTATCTTATTTAGGTTATTTGCTAATAATAATTTTATCTTCCTGATTAATATTTATCTATCATATTTTATAAGAGAATTTATTGTAAAAGCTTATAAATTACTGTATAAAATAATTAAATGTGAATAAATATATTAACAATATTTAGTTAATGGATATCACGAGGAAGCTAGTTAGTTTCTAAAATTTTAACCAAAACAAGATTAATATATTTAATAATATTTTTCTTGTTTATATACGTGAAATCCAAAATAAATTTATATTTTTTAAAATACTAAAGATAAAGAAAAGAATATAATTTTATTATTTTTTCATTAAGATATTCTTATCAATTTATTGGATAAAAGATAGATTATTTATATAAAAACTTAATAAAAAAATTAAATATTTTAACTAGGTTTTGACTAAATTATGCGTTTTGGTTATTTACTAAAAATCATTTTACAATTCTAAATAATATTAGATGGAAATATTAATGCTAAGAGTTTTTTTTTAAGAATATATTTAGAAAAAAATAATTTAAACCCATTAGAGCACTAAATTTTTTTTTAGAACTTATTAATTACTATATTGCATTTATCATGTGTAAATTAAAAATTTAAACACTGATTTATTTTTCTACTTAGGCTACAGTGCACCTCAGCTTTCTACATTTCTCTGTCTATGTATATATGTGTGTGTGTGTATATATATATATTTGGTGTTTGTGCTTGACCAAACTGGACAAAATACAAGCCCTAAAGGAGAAAAAAGTATTAAAAAAATATATTTTTATTTTAAAAATTTATTTTTATCAACTTATAAAAAAATAATTTAAAAACTTCAAAAACAAAAACAAAAAAAAAACTATAATTTTACTTAAGCAGTGAATATTTGAGATTGAAATACAAAATGTTTTTTTTTTAATATTTCTCACTTAAAAAATATATTTAAATAAATATTTTAGTTTTTTATTATTATTCTGAACATTATTTCATTAAAATTATTCAATAAAACATTAAATTAACATCTTTCAAGGCAAACTTGTTTTATAAGTTAAATACACTTTCAAAAAACACAGACAAATAATCTTTAAAAAAGCTCCTAGACACTAAAAATCATCGCGCTGCCATACACAGTACTGTAGATTGAGACCATTACATGTCGCCTATTCATTTATAAAAGGGGCTTAAATATTACGAACACTGGTGAAAGATTCAAATTTGCTTTCTGCTATGTAGCAGAGAGCTTCGGCAACGTTCCCATACTTCAGAAGCCTTTCCCCACCATGAACTGGTCCTTGGAAGTTACTCGGTGATAAGAGATGTCTGCTAATGCAATTATGCCACATTTTTTAGTACAGAATCTCCAAAAGCTCGAGACATTACTAAGCCTAGAGAATCTTCACGAGGTAGCCAGACTCGATGGGTGCGTGGCTCTCTTCCTCTAGTTCAAGTACTCTGGCGCCATTACATGTTCTTATTCTTTCTGCTTCGCCTGGATTCTAAGAGGATCCAATTTAAAAAATGAGTTGCATATGATCATGAAAAATTGTTGTAATTCTGCCTTTGACTTGGGAAGAAAGGATTTCTTACTTGGTAATCCAGGCTTCAAATCTGTAGTTAATTGAACATGCATGATTCCATTCTGATCATTGATTCTGCCCAACGCTATCTGCTCTTAGGTCTCGATCCAATACTTGCTATAATAAGATCGTCACCTGTTTTCATGAGCCCAGCTCGTGGGTTTGATGACTTAAGGATTAGGGTGGCTAGAGCGGCAGCTTCTAGTGGTTGCTGAGATCGTGGACTGAGGTTGGCTGTGGTGATCGTAAAGGGGTAGGGTTTTAGCGGCTGTGATTTTTTGAGAGTGGAGAGAAGTAAAGAATAAAAGAGAGAAAACTGAATAGGGTTGTTGACAAGAACTGTAAAATGATGATGTGATATATATATATATATATATATATATGGGATCAAACTTTAACTTATAGCATGTACCATAAAATTCAATTACTCATACTGATGACATAACTTCCATAAACACAATCTTAATTCGTACATATTGCGCAAACCAATAAAAATCAAGGTCCGTCCTGAAACACAGCAGGACAAGATGAGAATGATAACCAATAAGTGGTTATTTTCTTCTATATATATAGAAAGTAGAACAGATATCATGGTGAAGACAACTCCTTCCAGCAATATAAACTGACCAGATCAGGATCGATCGTGTGCTTGTTTAGTGAAGTCATCTGCTCCTGTGAGGAAGGCAAGGCCAAGATCGATGTCCGGATCTTGTTGGAAGTGAAGCATATCAATTTCCTTTAAGGTCATCCATGCCTCAATTCCATCTCCAAATTTGTCGTCCTTCAGAATACTAACATCTATAGGAAAATTCTTTGAACTCGTCCATGCAGGCTTTCCCCAGCCAAAGTTTGCTTCCTCCAAACCTAGCCTACACCAGCTTGAGAACTTGAATGTATCTACTTCCTCCTTGTTCAATTCTTCGAACAACTCTTTATGGTACCTAGTTACCATTGAAAACACATCGTCGCTGTTTACTGCATTTGCGCAATCTGAAATGGCTTTCCTCTTAGCATCCCTCAGCAGACTCGCAATGTCACTTAATTCTAACCTATTGCTCTCACCATTGGCATTGAATCTAGAAATGAAAGGCATATACATGTTCCCACAAGCATTTTCAGGTAAAGGCATACTCACCTTTCTTCTCAGTGTCATTATCTGGCGCACTGATGATGCTCTCAGGTGTCCGTGCTGTGCTTTAACTGAACCAATGAGAGCCTTCCATATAAGTGCTGTGACCACCTCCAAGCGCGAATGATGGTACTTGACTCCTGAATCGGTGCCACCACCAATTTTAGATTTCAGCTTGTCTATGGCTTCCTTGTTAAACACAAATACTTTTGTGACAATCTTAGGTTGAACTTTTGGTGCTGGTGGAAAATTGAGACGTAAATCTCTTTGTGGGAAGAGAAATGGGCAATCAAATCTTGGACGACGAACTTGATCACTTATCCCACGTTCTCGGAATGTTGTAGCCCATGCATTGATGAATGTGGAGATTGTTGGCATATCAGCTATCCTGTGCGAAGTGAGCAAGCCGATCGCTAAACCTCCACACTTAAACTTGTTGATTTGGATGGCTAATAAACGACTAGTGTCTGATTCAGTTACACAAGGAACAAAATGATCCAGCAGATCACGATTGCTATTGGGGCCTTGTTGGATAATTTGTGTGAGGTCTACCCCATCAACTTTGGCTTCCAGGAACTCCACCCCTTCATCATTACAATCAACTGAGAGATTATCTTGGATGTATCTTCCTGCTAGAGGGTAAAAGAGGGTTAATATTTCGGACAAAGATTTCTCTAGATCTTCGATGTTATTGACATGGTGGTTGTCAGGATAGTAGAAAATATTGGGTACATTCAGTGAAGGAGCAAGCTGATCGAGAAATGATATGTTCAGATTCTGAAGGTGAGGAGGAGTTTGAACTGATGGTTTTATTAGCTTTCTAGATATGAGATGAACCTTCATTGCCAGCTTGCTATATTTCGACTCGATCATTGCCTTTCCCCCTTTTAATAGCTACGTGCTGAGATGGTAGGTGGGTTTTGAATCATGGAAGCTGAGTAGGAACTTGAAAGTTTGATGAAGTTATCAACCTAATCTCTTAGCTTATTTGTTTATTGTTTCTATGTATTTCCTTGGACTTTGGTATAGAACTTATGTATGCTTGCGCTGGAAGAAAATCTAACAGATTCATTTATGAACCAGTGAAATACAATATGTCAAGTCTAAGATTTTGTGCTAACAGATTCATTTATTTTCAGCTTTATTGTTGTTGCAAGCCACCATATCCTCAAATTCATTTATTATCAGCTTAATTTTAGATTTTGTGCCTAATTTTCTTTTCTTTTTTTATCTAGGATTCTAATTTTTTTATCTTGGCCCTCTTAATGTAAAGTTCGGTTTTTTTCACCTATTTAAGAAGTTATAAAATTTATCAGAGTGGCATAATATATGTCCGAGATAATTATTCAGAAATAAAATACAAGTCCATGGACCCCATTTGAACTTCGCTGCTGCTTCCCAGTCAATCACAAAGAAAGTTCAATGCGTCAATTTTGAAAACCCAAATTGGAAAAGGAAACGACCATGAAGTAATTAAGAGGGCCGAAGCCATCAACGAGAAATGAAGACAAGTTCAACGCGTCAATTTTGCAAGAACCCTACTTACTAGTAGTATTTCTGATATTTTCTTTATTACTCTGAAGACAGCAAGAGTGACTGATTTTATCCTGACAGTGTAATGATGCGGAGTTTTCAGAAGGGTTTGGACACTGATATGGCTATCTTTGTTTTCCTTTCATGCCAACTTGACAGTGTCTTCATCCATGGACACTTTAATTGTTCTGTTCATCATAAAGGAAGATGCTGGGAGGTTGGTTCCAGCCTCCACTTTTGACCTCTGTACATCCAACAACTTATATGGGATTGTGACCGGAAATGAGAGGGCCAAGGGGCCATGACAAAGAATTGGCCACCTCCATTCTCAATTATTGGCAATACTTAATTAACATTACTGTAACTTTGATGTTGCTGCCCAGAGGCAAGCATATCTTTTGTTTCACCACAGCAAGTTCTTTTCTTAGTTTTTCCTCTATTTGAATTCCATTAAATCCGAATCAATGTTTTGAAACCCGATGGATTCACTCGCAATTAGAAACTTAAGCTAAGCTGGGTTTAAATAAAAATAAAGAGAAAATTAATTTAATATGATCTGTTAAAAATATAGATTGACACACATACTGGTCAATCCAAAAAAACCTTTGTCAAAAACTGTTAATTTTTTTCTCTTTTTATTTTTTAAAATGATATTATTTTTATTTTTTATTTTAAAAAATAATTAGCCCACTTCAATCCATATAAACTGTAACCCAGGACTTCTTAGATCGAGTTTAAATAATATGATACAAATTTAAAACAAAAAAAACCATGACGTAAAAGGGTTGATGTCATATAAAGGAAATGAAACACGTTTAATACATCAATTTTGCAAGAGACCGTTTCGATTTTTTTAATTTAGATGTTGGGAAAAAAATTACAGAAAAAAGGATAAAATTAGCTTAATTATGCACTTTATCACTCAATTTGTTTTCTAACATATTTTGTATTTTAAAAAGATTTATAACTCTTTAAATAAGTTAGAAACTTACATTTATAAAAAGAAAAAGAAAAATCAGAATTCTAAGTTAAATAAAAAACATAAAATCCAAAACTAAGTTAAAAATAAAAAGAAAATTTTTTGGGGGTCTAAAACAACATATTTAAAATTTAATTAGAGAGTTTTTGATGTAGATAAAAATAACACAAGAAAAAAATATAATTCAAGCAAAATAAAATTCTACTAAATAGAGTTATTATAAAAAATTAATTTGATATTTTATTATTGAATATTTACAATATTCTACTAAATAGAATTATATATCATATAAAAATTTATTATTAAATATATATTTTTTAAATATTCTCTTGAAATACAAGTTAAATAACTCTATTTATATTATTGAATGGACATTCTGGTTGACGTAATAAAGCATTGGGATGAGATAGATAGGAAGGCATGCGATTTTCGAATTTTTTTAGGGATTATTTCAACTCACATCATTGGATGCTTTATATATACTCTTATAATGACACTAAATTTCCCATGTAATTTTTATATTTCTTGTAATCCTGTATACATAGAAATGGGTAGTTTTTTTTTTTTATGTGACCAGAGGTTGTTTCTTTTTTTTTTAATGTAATTTTCACATTTCTTTGCGATTTTCCTCTCTCACTAAAAAAAACAGAAGATCTTGGTTTTGGACTTCAAGATTTTAGGTTCAAGAAGGGTTAAAGAAAACAAGTAGGCATGTCCCTCTCCTTAATGCGGAAGAATCGAAGAAGAGTTGGGGCTTCTATTTTGAGTTGATGATTTTATAATTTAAGAAATTTAATTTATGTATTAGGATGGTAGTTCTATTTAAATAAATTGGGTTAATGTCTAGATTGTGAATTTGTTGAAGACCATAAGGTTTATTCTTTTGGGCTCTATGGATTGAAAATTGACAAGTTAGAATTTTAAAAACTCCCAACCATTCAGTTTATCAGTTGATTTATGTAATGATTGATCGGTTGCTTCTATAATGATAATTAATTAAGCTTATTAAATTCAATTAGTTTAGGTTATTTTTAAAATTAAATGAGTGAATTAGTTTAATTTTATTATTATAATTTGATTTTTAAATTTAGAGTTTTAATATTTTATATTTTATTATTTTGAATTGTATTTTAGTATTTTTTATATCCATTATAGGTTCTATTAACATTCCTTTTAGCAAGCTTTACTAATTTTTGATTTTGTATTCATTTATTATTTTGCTCTATTTTCTAAGGAAGTGAGATGATTTCTATTATACGATATATATATATATATATAGACTAATTTGTATAGTATTAATATCCTACTTAGCAGTTAAAAAATAAAATATCATGTTCATGCAAGCTAACAACTCTTCATTAATATGATTTAATTTTATTTTATTTTATAATAAATGAATTAACATGATAACAAAAACAATTGATAAATTAATATATTTTTATTTGTCACAATCACAATCATAATATATATTAAATATCATATTTTAAAATTGCAATAAATAATTAATACTATAGTTAAAAAATAAAATTTTAATTAATATCATTATTTTCAACTGTCAATTAATTATTGTTTCAATATCAATTATCTTCTATTTTAACAGGGTTAAAGTTTAAATTCAAATAAATTTATCTTTAGATGTTATACTATTTGTTTATGTATTTTAAAAAAAATTAAATTTTTTTATTAATTTCAAATTAATATATTTTTAATATTTTTAAATTATTTTAATATATTGATATCAAAAATAAATTTTTTAAAAATAAAAAATATATTATTATTATATATATTTTAATATAAAAAATTATTTAAAAAAATAACTATAACTACAATCAAGATTTCATCAGACAAGACATTCTAGAAAATTTATTGTGATTTCTTTAAACACAATTAAAGAAAGAGTTTGTCTAGGTAATGTGATATTAACTAAATATTATTTTTTAAAAGCATTACATGTGAAAGGTAAAAATATATTATTTTTTAAAAAAATACAAACAATATAATTCTGTAAATTTTTATTATTGCTTTGTAATTAAAAAAATAAATCCTAAAAGAATAGTACAGTGAAAGCTCCCAACCTCGATCAAGGGAGCTTGATCATGGGAACCGTGAATTCCAAACCCAACTGTTGTTTCCTGGTTTCTAACCGTGATCATCAGTGTGTCATTCCCTTTTGTTTATTATTATTTTATTTTTTTAATTCAGTCCTTAATTTTTTAATTCTGTCATATTCAGCCAATTTTAGATTGTTTTTTCAAGATTTCTTTCAATTAAGCCCTTGATAACATTCATAATCATCCTTCAATATTGAGACCTTTTACACTTCAGCTCTTGGATATTTAATTTGCACAATTTTGATCAAATTGATCCTAAATCTCTTTTTTTTTTCTTTTAAATAAGCCTCTAATTGAATTAATACAATCACCATATTTCAAAATTTATTTAATCTTGGTTCTTGATTTTTTGATTATTTTAATTTTTATCTAATATTTTAACTTTAAATTTCAGTTTTTTTCTTCAATTAAGCTTTTAATTAAACCATTTGGATCCTCAAATTTCAGTGGCTGTTTTATTTTGATCTTTGATCATTTAATTTTTTTACTTTTGATCAAAATAACTTTAAATTTAATTAAGCCTTTAATTGAGTTAATTCAAATTCCAAACTTTTCCATCTCTCTTATTGTGGTCATTGACTTGTAAATTTAGCTTCTTCTTTTTTTATTCTGATTTTTTTTCTAGATAGGCTCTCAACTAAAATAATAGGAATTCAAAATTTAATTTGTTATCCTTTTTATTTTGATAATTGGTCTTTTAATTCTTTTAATTATGACCAATTTCAACTTTTTTTTTAATTAAAATTCAAATTGTATATCCACATGACTTTCTTACCCAGCACATCATAACCTGAAATTATATTTTATTTTTGAAATATTTTTTTTTGAAATATTTTTTTAAAAAATTGATTTTTTCCTTGAAAATACAAGATATGGCAAACAACATATACAGAGAAAGCATTGCTAAGTTGCTCCACTCCCTTAATTATTGGTGATTATTATTAGATTGTTATTAAATAAATACTTGTTTAGTGTAAATTAAATATGTGCAAAATTAATAATGAATAATAAAATTGCAATATACATATATGCGCAAAAGAACTGAAACCACATATAAAATTTTTCTCTTGTTTTTTCTCTTACATGGATGAGATTTTTATAATATATAAGCTATTGGAGGATACTTTTAGCTAGTGCAAACTGTTCTTTTTTCCTTGTGTTTTTTTTTCTTTTGGATGAGATTTTTTTTATTGTTTTGTTTTTTACTATGACGGTTGATCTTTCCAAATATGATATATCAATTTAGATCATATTTATTTTTTAAAAAATAGATTTTAAAAAATTATTTTTCAAATTTTTCTATATTTGTTTATTATTATAAAAGATGGTTAATGAGAAATACTTTCTAGTTAACAAAAAACATTTTTCAATTACAGAAAAATACTTTTCAGTCAGGAAAATACTTTCCAGTCAAATGAAAATTTGACTAGATTTCTAGGAAAATGTTTTTTCTTATGGATATATTTGTTTTTCAGAAAGTAGTTTTCAAAAAATCAATTTCCAAACTTTCATGTGTTTGTTTGCCATTAGAAAAGTTGGTCAACGGAAAACACTTTTCAGTCAAAAAAAAATTTGACTTGGTTTTTAGGAAAGTGTTTTCCTGAAAAATTTGGGCCAAAAACATTTTTCAGAAATTATGAAAAATTTAGAAATATCATTATTTACTGATTATATCAAATTTAATTCTCAAACTTTTGATTGCTATATATATTTGGTTTTGAATATTTAGTTTTTAATTTCATATCTTAAAATTTAATTTTTATATTAACTTTGATCCTTATTTTTATAATTATTATTTACTTTTTTCTTATTATTTTTTTATTGAATTTTTTTATCTATCAAATTTGGTTCTCATTCTTTTAATTATTACTTATTTTATTTGAAATAATTTATGAAATGTTAATTATTATTATTTTAATTTCTTCAACCTTTTTTTAGATTTGATTTTTATTATTTTTATTATTATTTATCTGAGATAATTTATGAAATTATATTTTTTTTTCAATTTCATTCCTATTCAACTTTTTAATTTGTAAAATTTATTTCTCATTATTTTAACAAACTTGAAAAAAATAAAACATTAATAAATTATTTTCCAACTCATTTTCCATAACATAACCAAATACTGTAAAATGTTTTTCAACTTATTTTTCATTACACTATCAAATATTAAAAAATACTTTTTTGAAATTCATTTTTTTTAAATTTTAATTTTTTTAAAAAGCTACTTTCCAAGAATTAAGTTTTTAGATTTGGAAAATTAGGTAATTTAAATAAATACTTTGAGATTCTAATCTTATTCGAAAAGGATTGATATTTAGTGGCAGTGTGGGATGACTCAAAACCTTTCATCAATAGGGCCGGTCGTCACGAGAAACTTGTTGTGTGCGTGATTTAAAAGAAAAGTTCATTTTTCAAAAAAAATTAGTGTGCGAAGTTTACGGAGATAGATACGTAAAAGTGTTTGGAAATGTGGATTAATTTATATTTTTAAAAGAAATTTTAAAATGTTGTTGTTAAAAATTAATTATTTTTTTTGTTTTGAATTTTTTGATATGCTGATTTTAAAAATAAAAAAAAATATTTTAATACATTTAAAAATAAAAAAATATTTTAAAAAGTAATTGTAATTATATTTCTAAACAGGCTAATTTAACTCATTTTTATTGAACTCTAACTCGTTTCTCTTACTAGTTGGTTGGAAAAAATTTATTATTATTATTATAATTGAATTAATTATAGTATTTAATTTGAATTTAAGTAATAAATAAGTTGAATTTAAATATTTAGAAGAGATAAAATTCAATTCCTTTTATTTTGAATATTACATTCATTATCTTCATAGTATTCCTTTAAATGTTTTTTAAAAAATATATGGGTAGATGAGTATTTTAGGAATCTAGTTTTAATATTAATTTTTATTTTTTAGTGTAGTAAATGATCTCTAATTTATTTTTATATTATTTTTAAAAATTAAATTCTACAATTTAAAAAAAAACCTCAATCACTCTTATAAAATACATCACAAAACGTATCATTCACGTTTTCTTTTTTTGTGAGATGACTCCTTTTTTGTCACGATGATACATCAATGACTCTGAGATACAATTATAAGATGACTTCTTTTTTTTCCACTTAAAGATAAGAGTGGCAAAGCAACAGTGCATGTCATAATAATTATTATTATTTAATTAATATGAATGTTTCAATTTAATTAGTGTGTATATTTTAACTAATTTTATAGATTTAATTATATAAATTTTTATTAATTTTGAAATTTATAAAATTAAAATTGATAATTTTTAAAAAATAAATCTATAATATAACCTGTTAAACTATATTTTAGGTTTCATATCACAGTTTAATAACATAAATAAATATAATTATCACAGTTTAATAATACAAATAAATATAATTATGTTTTAGGTTTACACACAATCTCTAGAAAAAATCATCCTAAAAAAAAATGATGAGAACAAATTTGCTGGACTCCTTTTAAGGTGTCTAATATTGCTCAGAAGCATAATCATATTGTAGATTTATTTGCTAATTAAGCAAACATTGAGAAGAATTATTTTATGCAATTCGCTTCCTTGTCCACCAGAAGTTTAATGGAAGTTTCTATATACTTAGAATTTTTTGTTTAGATAATCTCATTGTTGATAGTCAGAATTTAATAATAAATATTTTAAAAGTATTTTTTTACTTAAACATATATTTTTTTTTGTTTTTAAAATCACTATAGTAAAATCATCAAATAATTTGTTTGGAACTAAATCATGAGCGGAATTCAATTTAATTTTATATGTGATTTGAATTTGATTGATAATATATATATATATATATATATATATTATAATTTTTATATATAGAATAAAATATTAGATTACATAATCAAATTGAATTTGAATACGTACAGAGATGAATTGAATTGGCTATTTTGCTTTTAATTTAAAAATAAATTTGATACGAAATCAACACCATAGATAAAACGTGGATATGCATACCATTGGATTCACTGAATCAAGTAAATTTTTTTTATATATAGTTTTTCCTGAATTTGAAGTCCTCGACGACTCTGAGTCCATGAAGAAAAGAGGGCAGAAGCCATTAACGAGAAATGAAGACAAGTTCAATGCATCAACTTTGCAGGAACCCTACTTGGTAGTATTTCTGATATTTTCATTATAATTCCAAAGACAGCAAGAGTGACTGATTTTGATGGGATCGTAGCCGGGAAGGAGAGGGCCAATGGGCTAGGACGAAGAATTGACTAAGAAAAAGATAAAATACTTAATTAACATTACTGTGTCTTTGATGTTGCTGCCCAACCAATCCTAAGGCAGGCAATTTTGTTTTATTGATATATATATACAGGAAAATCACAATCACAAAGATAAAATTAGTTGAATTATGCATTTATTATTGAATATTTCTTTCCTTGATGTGATTTATCTTTTAAAAGTTTCATAACTCATCAATCTTTACAAGGAACGAAAATGAGAATTCTATGTCAAATTAAAATCTATATAAAATCCAAAATTAAATTATATAAAAAAAAAAACAAAAAAAAAACAAAATTCATTCAAATATCATCTTCCAACCGGATTTAGAAGGCTTTGACATGAATTAAAATAGCACAAGAAAAACATAAAAAAATAAACAGCATATAATGGAATCCTCGTACAAAAATTCTAATTTTGTTATTGATAGTCTTTTGATATACAAACTAAACAATTTCATTTATATCAGTTCTTAGCCTAAACTGAATACATAAAAATTCCTAAACTAAATGATTCCCTTACTAAATAAGAATTTCTTTTTTAAAAAAATTCTCTTGCATTAGAGTTGTATTAGTTTTCTTGAGTTGGAATGAACATTTCCTCAAATTCAAATTGTTCTTGCTTAAATATTTTTGATGTCCAATCAAAACTTCTCAACTTTTTTTTTTACTTCAACTATATAATAATTTTAGATATCAAATATAATCCTTTCATGTTAAAATTTATATAAAAAATAATAATTGATAAATTATTTCTTTTTAATTGGCTTCTATAGTAATTAATTGCACACTTCAAACTTGTTTCATTAACATAGTTGTATCCATATAATAAACTTTTTTATAATAGTAAATTTATAATCAAAAGTATCAACATTGCCTAAATTAATCATTTGTTGAGAATATTTAATTCTATTTGCATTCAACATATAACTTATCAATTAGGACATTATTAATGATATCATATTTGTTCTTATTCATTGTTTATAATATTATTATTAATATAATCATTATAAAAAAATCATAAATTAACAGGAAATACTAATTCACCTTTATTTTATCATAAACAGGGTCACTGAAATCCCAATGATTTTTATTCTAATTAAGAGATTATGTTTTTTTTTTCCCTCTCATGATGGTACATCAATGACTTTGGAATATATTTGTGAGATGATTTTCTTTTTCACTTGATA
The DNA here is from genome assembly GCA_026413675.1 of Populus pruinosa. Lineage (NCBI taxonomy): Eukaryota > Viridiplantae > Streptophyta > Magnoliopsida > Malpighiales > Salicaceae > Populus > Populus pruinosa. The sequence continues at coordinate 1,208,423 of CM048595.1, forward strand.
GTACATTAAAGTCTTTGAGATACAACATATTTTCTTCATTTTTTGTTTTTAGTGTTAGGCAATGAATTGGTGGCTTATATTGTTAATAAAAGAGGTGTTTGGTATTGAATTTGTTGAATATTATACATATATTTTCTTCATTCTTTACTTTTAATGTTAGCCAATGAATTCGTGGCTTATATTGCTAATAAAAAGGGTGTCTGGTATTGATTTTCTTGGATATTATACATACAGTGAAAATTATAAAACAATTATTCAAGAGTTTTTAGAATCTCATTAGATAGATTTAGAGTTTTAATGGATATATTACATATAGATCTAATCTTCTTCATCTTTGAATATTCTTTTAAAGGTTGGGTTATCGCAAACTATAAGTCGTTCAATTATCTGGCCTACAACAATAATCCAAACTAGCACTAATGAGAAATCTCCTAAATTCTTATTTAAGAAAGAGAGATTGTTATATTTAGAGTGCTAGCTCTAATTCTTTGTTTTTACAGTTTATCTATCTAACAGACATCAACCTCTAAAATAAGAGGTATAACTTTCAATTTATAGAAAAATCTGAAAAACCGTATAAATTAGTAAGATATCAATTTGCCTTCTAAATAATATTCATCATATATTAATTTATGATGATTTTAGAAATTAACTCAATAAAGTTCTTACTTGATTTTTCTAGGTTTAGAAATATAATCTTTATTTTAATTATATTCTAATCTTTAATTTTTAAAATATATTTTAATCAAGTCATACTTAATTAAATAATCCCAATTTAATTTCTAACTAACAGTTCTTATTGTGTGTGACTTATTAGGTTTTTAATATGTTAGCTCAAATATAAATTTTAATTCTAGTTAAATAGAATTAAATAAATTAAAAAACTTAATTTATTATCAATTAAATAATTGATTAATTTATATTTAAAGATCAAGTATATTGTTTAGCAACATGTCATGATCCTTCAAATATTAGAAAAGTTATTAGCGGTTTGACTAACCTTTTAGTAATTGATTTCTCATTATAATTAATATCCTTTCATCAATAATATTTTGATATCAATAATATTTTGATTTAACATTAAAGCATAAAAAATGTCTGTCATATTAAATTATATTTATTCTCTACATAATAGTCATTGATCATTTGAATAAAATTTAAAATCCTTTTCAAATCTCATTTCATATTAGTCAAGGATTTTTCATCAATATTATTTGAGAATAAATGAAATATTTTTTTAATTCATGTAAAATGATGAATTATCTCTTGATCATTCAAGTATTTTTATATAGTTCATGTTATACCTAATATATGTCCTTTCATCATCTTAATTAAGATAACATATAGCAGGGTTAAAGAATATCATTTTGTATATAAACTAACATACTGATTTCAAGTCTAAGAATTACTTACACAATTATCACGTGAACTTTTTTATAGATATAGGTGATCTATTCATATGAAATTTGCATGCGAGTTAATTCAGTATGCATATCTTATGACAAGCATCTACATATTAGTTCTAGGTATTCCTTATACCTGAACTTATGAGAACAATTATTTTTTTTCATAAAGAAAATAATATAAAATGTACTAGTTTCTACAATTCTAATGAATGTCCAATATTTAAGAGAGCATTGACTATGAACATTTTAGAAATAATGATTTGATGCAATAGGAATCGCATAATTATAATAATTTTATTATTTTATTTTCAAAATAGTTTTGTCTATGGACTTTATCTTTACTTTAAATTTAATTTAAATTAAATATTAGATTCATTAATATAATATTATATGAATATTAAAGATAAATTAAGCTTTTATTAATCATAAACATATAGTTACATGGATATAATAAGGTCACGTGTAACCAATCGATTGATTATAATACATATTAAACTAACATTTGATACCGTAGTAACAATTGTTTCTTAACGTGTTTTTCGCTTGGAAATAGATTGAAATATTTTTTTTATTTTTAAAAATTTATTTTTAATATCAATATATAAAAACATCTAAAAAAATTAATTCAAAGTAAAAAAAATTATTTTTTTTTTAAAACATTGTACACGGACACAAAACAATGGCAGCAACCATCTATCTTTCTTCAGTCAGCAAAATGAGGTGGCAGCTCCACACAGAAAACAACCCATCAACCCGTATAAGTGCGCTAATTGCATGGCATCAATCTTCAGCAGCTATGATGGCTCAAGTTTTCTTTTTCTTGCTTGTTTTCCTCCTCTCTGTCTACCTTCTCCTCACCAAAAATGCTTCCAAAAGGCTTCCACCAGGTTCTTTGGGTCTTCCCATCATAGGTCAAAGCCTCAGCTTCCTAAGTGCCATGCGCAAAAACACAGCAGAAGAATGGCTGCAGGATAGAATAAGAAAATATGGCCCTATTTCGAAGATGAGCATCTTGGGGGCCCCGACTCTGTTCATTCATGGACAGGCAGCAAACAAGTTCGTCTTCAGTTGCGACAGCAACACTCTAGACAGTCAGCAGCCATCGTCGATAAGTAGGGTTTGCGGTGAGAGGAATATCCTGGAACTAAGTGGCCATGACCATAAGCGCGTAAGGGGAGCACTCTTATCTTTCTTAAAGCCTGAAGTTCTAAAGCAATATGTTAGTAAGATGGATGAAGAGATTAGAAAGCATTTCGAGATGCATTGGCACGGCAAGAAAACGGTTTTGGTCAGTGAATCTTATCTAACAATTGCTAACCTCCACTGATTATAGATATCACAAGTAAAATTTTGTATTCTTGCAACTTTGATGCCTTACACATCTGATTTATCTCTTGACAACATAGGCAATGCCATCGATTAAGACCCTCACCTTCAATATTATGAGCTCGCTGATTATTGGGATAGAGCAAAGTGCAAAAAGAGACATACTCCTACAGCTCTTCCAACAACTAATGGAGGGTATTCTATCAGTACCATTCAATTTTCCCTTCACACGATTCAATCGAAGCCTCCAAACAAGTGGGAAAATCAGACCGATTCTAGAGGATCTTATCCGAGAAAAAAGAGTTGCATTGGAGAATGGAACTGCCTTTCCTCAACAAGATCTTATCACGACCTTGCTTAGTCTCCGAAACGAGGAGAATTCAGCAGTATTAACTGATGAGGAAATTACAGATAATGCAATCGTGATAATGGTAGCAGGCTATGACACCTCCTCCGTCCTCCTTAGTTTGTTGATCAGGCTTTTAGCCGATGATCCATCTATTTATGCCAGCATTCTTCAAGGTATGTAACTAAATTGATTCAATAAAAAAAAACAATATTGCAAGAAATCTTAGCAATCACTACGATTTGAGACAGCAGAACAAGCAGAGATTTCCAAGAATAAAGCCTCTGGGGAGCTTTTAACATGGGATGATCTCACAAGAATGAAACACACATGGAGTGTAGCATTGGAGACCCTAAGGATGACCCCTCCTGTATTTTCTATGTTCAGGAAGGTTCTCAAAGATATTGAATATGAAGGGTACCTGATTCCCAAAGGATGGCAGGTGTGATATGATTCTGAGCTTGCATACCTTATCATTAATATAGTTTAACCAAACCACTTAAAAACATATATAATGCTGTACAAAGTTACAACATTTTTGACTCAGGTAATGTTGTCGACCAGCATGACACATATGGATGACAGTATCTTCCCACATGCATCAAGATTTGATCCAGAACGTTTCCAGAATAAAGCATCAGTCCCGCCGTATAGTTTTTTATCATTCGGGGGAGGAGCACGCATATGTCCTGGATATGAATTTGCGAGACTTGAAACTCTGATCACAATACATTACCTGGTGAACAGGTTCATTTGGAAACTCTGTCACCCTGGCATTTCTTTTTCAAGAGAACCATTTCCGCTCTTCAAGGATGGGCTGGAGATAGAAATTGAGCCAAGGACCCCTCTGTGATAGATAACTAAATGCATGCTCTCATATATATATATATATATATATGCTCTCTGTCCTTCAATTTGCAGAATGTTCTGTTGAATAATTACTTAAAGTTGAATCCAGATATGAGGGATCTTCCATCTGTGCTTTTGTAGCATTGCTAATTGCCGAGCAGTTTCAGATTTCCATTTTTTTTTAAGTTAATGATGTCGGGAATCGAACAGTCGGATGTGAATGTATTGTAACTGGAGCACGAAAGCTTAGGGTGATCCCTAGGCATGGTTATAGGTTTTCTCAACAAGGGAGAGAGATCGAAATCCTCTCTTCCTCGAGATCCCCTGAATCGCCTCATCCCCTCTCCCCCGCAACGGGGCTAAAGCTCACAGTCCTAGGTGGTGAATCACTAAACCGGCGGACACATTTATGCATCAATGAGACAATCTAAATAGCTAAACTATGCTATTGATTTTAGGGGGTGTGAAAATGGAGAAAGACTTGTTAGGATTTTTCACAGTTTTGGATAGTTTTAAGGCATATGTGGATCCTGCTCCCCGCATCATCAAGAACTTTCTTGCTTCTCAAGCTGGGACAGGGAAGTTTGATGAATGCATAGACATTTTTTAGTTTCTCAGACACAAAAATTCCATGAACAGAACCCATTAATTAAAGTAAAGAAAAAAAAAGGATTTGATAGAAAAATCGTTCAAGTGGATGTTACATTACTAGGAAATTGGAAAAAAGCAACGGAAATGCTAACAAAAAAAATATTTGATCACTGTTTACTCCAAAAATTAGAACAAAAAATTTCCGTTTGTAATTTCCAGCAAAAATAGTGACGGAATAAAAAAAATAATCAACAATTTTGTCGGCATTTCTAAAGTGTTAAATTGCCGACATAATTCTCATCAGAGATTTTAAAATGAATAAAAAACCTGACAATCCTCTCTTCTCCATCCCCTCCTCTTCATCTTCTTCGATCTCAATTCAAGCCCTAACCCTATTTCTTCAGGTTTTTGACGAGCCCCCCTCTAAAATCTGGTTACCCAACCCGCTGATGCAACCTCCCTCTTTTAATTCTATTTAATATCAAGCTTCACTCTATCAGGAAGAAAACTTATCCATTTTTATTGTAACACCTATTTATATTTAAAATTAATTTATGAAAATTTGTTTACAGAATTTGTAGTTTATATGCATATTTAAATATTTTGGTTGTTTTATAATTATAATTTTACTGTATTAATGCTTTATTTGTATTTTAAATTTTATTTGGGATTTAAAGAAGATAGATTTTATTTGTAAATTAATAAAATTAATTGTTTGGGATTTATATAGAAGCTAGTATCTACATCAAATATTTAATTTAATAATAAAAATTTATTTATTTTTAATATTTATCAAATATTTTATTTATAAATCTAATATTTTATTAATAAATGAGAATATAGATAAAGTTCTTAGAACATAAATACTTTGTAAAGAGAACTATCAAGTTATTATAATTATGAGATTTATATTGCATCAAAGTATTATTTCTAAATATTATTGGTCAATGTTCTATTAAGACTAGACATTAATTAGAGTTATTGAAACTGATATATATTATGTTCTTTTTGTATGAAAGGAAACAATTGTTCTCATAAATTAAGATATGAAAGATACTTATAACTAATATGTAAGTTTTTTTTCAGATGATATATACATCGAATTGACTCACATAAAAATTACATATAGAGAGATCATTTGTATATGTGAAAATGATTATGTGACGGTTGTGTAAGTGATCCTTAAATTTGAAATCACTAAGTTATTTTATATAAAGAGTGTTATGTTTTGATCTTATTACATGTCATTATAATAAAAAATAACAAATAGACAGATATTGGGTACCACATGAAATATATGAAGGTATTTAAGTAATCAAGAGATAATTTATTACTTTAGGTGAATTGGAAAAAAATATTTCACATGTTCTCAAATTAATTGTAAATTTTTGCGCAAAGTGGAATGAAATTTGAAAAAAAATTTAAATCGTATTCAAATAATCAATGACTATGGTGTTGAAAACAAACATAATTTGGCTTAATAGAAATATTTTATGCTATAATGTTTAAATCAGAATATTGTTGATGAAAGGATAATAATTACATTGAGAAATAACTGAAAGATTAAGTTAAATCACTTATAATTTTTCTAATATTTAAGGGATCATGATAGGTTGCTAGACATTGTATTTGTATTTAATCTTCAAATATAAATCAATCAATTATTGAATTGATAATACATTAATTTATTTAATCTTATTTTATTTATGATAGTGATTTATATTTGGACTAACTTATTAGGAAATCTAATCGATCATATATATATAAGAACTATTAGTCAGAAATTAAATTGAAATAATTAATCAAGTGTGACTTTATTATAAATAAATTTTAGAAATTGATAATTAGAATGTAATTAATACTAAGGATTACAGTTTTAGATTTAGAAACAATCAAGTAAGGACTTGATTGAATATATTTCTAAAATTAGCCTAAATAATATATTTGATATTATTTAAAAGGAGAATTGACATATTTTTATTTATATGGTTTTTAGATTTCTTTATAAATAGAAAGTTATGATTTTTATTTTGTAAGGTTGAGTATAGTATACTACGTAAACACCTACAATATAAAATAAAAGAGTTAGAACTTTAAGGTAAGGAGATTTCTTATTAGTGGTTCTTGTAGATTACTATTAGAGACCAAACGTTTAAATGACTTGTAATTTATGATAACCTAGCTTTAAAGCAAATATTTAAAGTAAAAAAGAACATTTGATTTTCCAGTAATATTCATATAAATCCTAAATAACTTTAGATCTATCTAATAAAATCTTTGAGACTCCTGAAAAAAATTCAAATTTATAATTTTTACTGGATATATATATATTGTAAAAGCCAACAAACATGTCATACGATTAAACAAAACAAAAAAAACTGATAATGACAAGGAAATGTCAATGAAATATTTTTTATTTATAGTTGATGGAATAAAAAACTCTAACAAGCAAAGCAAATTTTCAATGACAATATTTTTTTATCAATTCCAAAATACTGGTAAAATATTTAAATTATATTTTTTAATTTTCTAGTAGTAATTAAAAAGAGTTTCATTGCATCCATAAAACCAAATACTTATATTCCAAATGTTTATTTTTGTGGAGTTTTTTTTTTTTTCAAGTGAACGAGTCTTACATGGGACACGTATCCCATTATTTTGATTATACAAAACAGGTTATTGTAGACAAAATAATGGAATCTGCATCTTGATATCAACTTTCTTGTACAGAACCTTGAAGTACTTCAGTTCGCCGGATTCAATATTATATTCTCCTTATGACAAACCATTGAAGTCAATCATAATTGTTCAATCCTCGTGATTTATGATTTCGTCCAACGATAAAGGCATGCTATGCGTCGATAACAAGAGAAACAATGGAAGAATACTGCTGATAAAAGACAAATCATATTCTCACATAGGAAGAATTATCTCTCAAATAGACACTGGTTGCTTTAACACCAATCTTGAGAGCAAGCAGCAATGGATCCTGCAATGATTTTCTTCTTGCTTCTTTTACTTCTCCCCCTCTACCTTCTCCTGAGCCATAAAAGACCAAAAGGGCTTCCACCAGGTTCTTTGGGATTGCCCATCGTAGGCCAGAGTTTGAGCTTCCTCCGTGCTATGCGCGAAAACACAGCAGAACAATGGCTTCAGAATAGAATAGACAAATATGGCCCCATCTGGAAAATGAGCCTCTTTGGGAAACCGACAGTGTTCCTGTGTGGACAGGCAGCAAACAAGTTCATCTACACTTGTGATGGTACCAAACTTGCCAGTCAGAAACCATTATCGGTAAGGAGGATTTGTGGAGAAAAGAATATCCTTGAATTGAGTGGCCATGAGCACAAGAGTGTGAGAGGTGCACTTGTATCGTTCTTAAAGCCTGAAGCGTTGAGGCAATACGTTGGAAAGATGGATGAAAGAGTCAGAAAGCATTTGGAGATGCATTGGCATGGCAAGCAGAAGGTTTCGGTATGAATTTTATCAAACAACAGAGTATCAGCACATCTTTGAAAATATTCTATAATTACAAGTGTTAAAATCCCAAATTCTGACCTCTACTAACTATAAATCATAGGCGGTTATGTGTATGTATAATTGTGCCTTACATATCTTCTTTTTTTTCTGTTATCATATCGTAGGCAATGCCCTTGATGAAGATCCTTACCTTCAACATTATGAGCTCACTGATAATGGGAATAGAAGAAGGTGCAAAACGTGACATGCTCGTAGGGCTCTTCCAACAATTGATCAAGGGTTCTCTATCCGTACCAATCAATTTTCCCTTCACACGCTTCAGTCGTAGCCTGCAAGCGAGTAGAAAAATAAGGATGATCCTCGCGGATCTTATACGTGAAAGAAGGGCTGCGCAGAAGGAGCAAACTGCCTTTCCTCAACAAGATCTTATCACCACCTTGCTTAATCTCAGAAATGAGGACTCTTCAGCGGCTTTATCTGATGAGGAAATTGTAGATAATGCTATCACTATAATGATAGCAGGACATGACACGATCTCTGTCCTCCTCACCACATTGATTAGACACTTAGCAAATGATCAAGCTGTTTATGCTGGGATTGATCAAGGTATGCAACTAAATTAATTCAATTAATATTGAACAATATCACACGACTTCATAGAAAATTATCAAAATCTGAGACTGCAGAGCAAGAGGAGGTTGCCAAGAGTAAGGCCTATGGAGAGCTTTTAACATGGGATGATCTTGCAAGAATGAAATACACATGGAGGGTAGCATTGGAATGTCTAAGGATGTTCCCTCCTGTATTTAACTCCTTTAGGAAGGTCCTTGAAGATCTCGAATATAAAGGGTACCTTATTCCCAAAGGATATCAGGTATGATCCAATTTATGCTTGTTTCCCTTAACTGGAATGACATGATAACATGTTACTCCTATGCTAAGTTTCAACTTTTTAACTCAGGTAACCTGGGCAGCCTCCATGACACACATGGATGAGTCTCTCTTCCCAGATCCAACGAAGTTTGATCCAAACCATTTCGATACAAAAATCCCCCCATATAGTTTTGTGGCATTCGGGGGAGGAGCACGCATATGTCCTGGATATGAATTTGCAAGACTTGAAACTCTTATCACAATACATCACCTGGTGAACAGGTTCACATGGAAGCTCCGTTGCCCAGACATTTCTTTTTCCAGAGATCCAATGCCAACTTTCAAGGATGGACTAGAGATAGAAATTGTGCCAAAGCTCTCTCTCAAAGTCAACTGAATGCATAATCCAACAACTTGATCATCATGTAATTTACAGATTCTACTTCTGGATTCTTCATCCGGATATGCTATGTAACAAATAAATGAGTTCTTCAAGTTTCATTTAAACGGTTATGTTTGGAAATTACTCAGGTTCAGCCACCACCCCCTTCCTAGAAGGAAGGCAAGCATTTGCATCGGAATCATAACCGTAAGCCTTCACATTACCTGGCAAACTGGACATCGCATCTTCCTTGAGAGCAAATATATTTAGGAAAATTTTAACTCCATAGCTTTCAGGATTGGAGTGCCCAATTATGAAACATAGGTTGGCAATCATAATTTAATCTTGATTCGTTTGGACAAGTTTTTTGAGGAATATGTAAATCCTGCTCTCAGCATCATCAAAAAATTTGCTTGGACAAGCTATTTTTTAAGAATACATAGAATAGTGTGGTTGTGATTGCTTTATAAAGTGTTTTTTAATCGAAAATATATTAAAATAATATTTTTTTTATTTCTTAAAAATTATTTTTGATATCATCACATCAAAATAAAATAAAAAGACAAAAAAATATTAATTTGAAAAAAAAAATATAAAAAAATTTTAAATTTTTTCTAAAACATTTTTATAACGCAAAAACAAAAAGAACCCGTGGACTACCTGTAAATTGTGCAAGAAAAAAGATTTGACGAAAAAGTAATGCAAGAGAACCTCCAACTACACAGACTGATCACATAGCTTCCATAAACCAGATACTAACACAGAATCTTAATGAGTACACATATCCAGCACACCAATAAAAGAAAAAAGAAGAAGAAGCAAGAGGTTCTTCCTGAAATACAGCAGGACAAGATGAGATTGATAACCGATAATCGGTTATTTTATTCTGATAGCTATATATAGAAAGTAGAACATCATGGTGAAGACAACTCCTTCCAGCAATAAACTGACCAGACCAGAATCGATAGTGTGCTTGTTCAGTGATGCCAGCTACTCCTGTGAGGAGGTCAAGGCCAAGATGTCCGGATCTTGTTGGAAGTGAAGCATATCAATTTCCTTTAAGTTCATCCATGCCTCAATTCCATCTCCAGATTTGTTGTCCTTCAGAATACCAAATTCTAAAGTTAATTGCACTGCACTCATCCATGCAGGCTTTCCTCAGCCATAGTTAGCTTCATCCAAGCCCATCTTGCACCAGCTTGTGAACTTAAATGTATCTACTTCCCCCTTGTTCAATTCTTCATAGAACTCTCTTTAGGAATTAGTTACCATTGAAAACACATCATTACTGTTTACTGCATTTGTTCAATCTGAAATGGCTTTCCTCTTAGCATCCCTCAGCAGACTCACAATGACAGTTAACTTTAACTTATTGTTCTTAACATATGTATTGAATCTAGAAATGAAAGGCTTATACATGTTTCCACAAGCATTTTCAGGTAAAGGCATACTCACCTTTCCTCTTAAAGTCATTATCTGAAGAAGTGAAGATTGCCTCAGGTGTCCGCGCTGTGCTTTAGCCGAACCAATGAGAGCCTTCCATACAAGTGTTGTGACCACCTTCAAGCGCGACGGATGGTACTTGACCCCTGAATCGCTACCACCACAAATTTTAGATTTCAGATTGTCTATGGCTTCCTTGTTAATCACAAATACTTTTGTGACAATCTTCGAATGAACTTTTGGTGCTGGTGGAAGATTGAGACGTAAATCTCTTTGTGGGAAGAGAAATGAGCAATAAAATCTTGGACGAGGAACTTGATCACTAATCCCACCTTCTCGGAATGTTGTAGCCCATGCATTGATGAATGTCGAGATTGTAATTCTATCAGCTATCCTGTGCGAATTGCGCAAGCCAATCGCTAAACCTCCACGCTTAAACTTGTTAATTTGAATGGCTACAAAGGACTAGTGTCTGATTCAGTTACACAGGGAACACATGAGCCAGCAGCTCAAGATTACTATTGGGATCCTGTTGGACAATTTGTGTGAGGTCTACTCCATCAACTTTGGCCTCCAAGAGTTCCACCCCCACATCATTACAATCAACTGAGAGATTATCTTTGATATATCTTCCCGCTAGAGGGTTACTACTTCGAAGGATTTCTCTAGCCTGTAGATGTTTTTGATGATTTCATGGCGGTGGTTAGGGTAGTAGAAAATATTGGCTAAATACAGTGATGGAGCAAGCTGATCGAGAAATGATATGTTCAGATTCTGAAGGTGAGGAGGAGTTTGAACTGATGGTTTTATTAGCTTTCCAGATAGGAGCTGAACCTCCACTGTTAACTTGGTTTCGTCTAGAGCAGTGCCTTTTCCCCTTTTTATAGCTACTGATCTGGAAGGATATGCAGGTGTGTTTTCTGAATCATGGAAACTGGGTAAGAACTTGAAAGTTTGATCAAGAGATCAACCTAATCTCTTAGACTATTTCTTCAATGTTTCCATGTCATTAAAAGTCTCATTTTTTCTTTGGACAAGCACCCAACTATCCCATTTCCTAGCTAGAATTTCTTTTGCTCGTGAAAAAAGTGAAGCAAAATCATGTTGCAGATTTATTGGCTAATCAAGCAAGCTTTGAGAATAATTATCGAATGTATTTTGTTGTTAAGCCTATCTTCCTTGTCCACCATAAGCTTATTGAAAGTTTCTTGGTCTTCTCTCATTAATTTAATGGCTGATTTCGACATGCTAATCTTTTGTTCCCACCTCGAATATCCAAAACAAAACAAAAAACAATCAGCTTCAGATCCATGCAGATCAAGATCTGAAAATATTGATAGAACAAAATAAAATGAGATCGAAGAGAAGAGGAGGATGAGATTGAAAATAATAAAAAAACACAAACATAAAGCAATGGAATTTAGGAGCTAAAGAGCTGGTGAGAAAGTCACCCACGGTGTAGTTTCCCTCTTGTTTTCCCTTCGGAGATATGAATGAGAGAAAAGGGTCGAGTCCTTTTTCTTCTTTTTTTTCTCTTACGGTTTTGGGTTATCAGACTTCACACAATTTCATAGGTTACATTCCCTGATACAGTTTAACATGGAAGCTCTGTCCAACTTTAACATGGAAGCTCTGTGGCTTTTTGTTTTTTAGAATGTGTTTGGCATTTTAGTATCTGTTGCTCTTAAAATTTGAAAAAAAAAAAACTACAAATTTATAATATATTTTAATTAACCAAACATTTTCAAATATATAGTTTTTACAAAACGCAAACAACATATATCAATGAGAAAATATGACGGAGAGGTTTTCAACAATGGATGCAGATCTGTTCTAATTGGATCATGGAGTTTTAATTGGATCATGTGAAAAAGGCATATTTATAGATTAGGAGACCAGATCTAAACCTAAGAAGAGTTCTAGCCATGTCGAACAACTTGTTTGATTAAAAAGCTCTTAACTTCAGATCTAACAATTGATTGAATCACACTCAAATATTGCCAGTAGATTCTGTAGGTTCTTCTATGATAAAGGTGATTACTTGGTTGATTATTTTCCTGTTTACTAGGTTGAGCCTTAGCAAGTTCTTGTTGTTAACACTTGAACAGGAATTAACCTAACAGCCCATGAGAAATGTCATTTCCCTCCTACGGACGTAAACAACTTGTGGGCGACCTCCCGGATATCTCCACCGGTAGGTTATCCAGCTGATCTCAGGGAGTCGGTTTAATCACCGAGGTATTGACACAAAACACAATGTGATAAACATCAGGCTCACAGCACAACTAAATGAATTCAAAGACCTTTAATTCTAACATCAGCATTTAGTAATACTCTATCCAAAAATATGTCCTTCTGTTGCTTAGAACTAGATCATCATGGAGATTCAAAAGCAAGCACGAAGCCATGATAAGTTAAAGAAGTCACCAGGTGTCCTAGTATGCGATAGCCTTTGGAAGAAAATGTCATCGTCCCGTGCATTTATTATTCGTTTATTTGGAAGAAAAGATCTTTTCCTCCTTGGCAGCAAAAAATGCTTCTAAGGATGGCCAGGTGTGATAACCCAACAAATTACACGACCCGCAATGTGTTATTCAAATCACTACCCTATGAGCTATAACTCTCGATGACGGGATTAGAGGTTTACTGTTAAGGCTCTAGGCACGGGGATACGCCAACAAAAGCAAATTACCTAGAATTCGACAGCGATGGACAGCAGCAAACTTGCATAGGCAAAAACGACTTCAGCAGGCAGCGTGCAATGGTCTATGCAAGTCGTTGAGCTTGTGACTTGGCATGGACGTGGGGGCTTAGGTGATGAACCTTCAAAGTCAGCAGTTGACACAGCAGAATAGGCAATTGGGACTACCATGTGGATAGGCAGAATGTGGCTGTATCATAGGGGCAAAATGTGGGAAGTGGCAGCATAATGGGGGAGAAAGTGCTCCACTATGCCCTGGAAATTAGGGATCATGGGTAAGCCACTAAGTTCATGGGAGAGTAAGTGCTCCACTATGCCCCGAAAATGAGGGATCATGGGGAGTAAGTGCCTCACTCTACCCTGAAAAATAGGGATCATGGGTGAGCTTAGCAGCTCATATTTATTTATAAATAGGTTGTCAAGCCTCTGCTGTGTAGCATGCGATTTTGTGTATAGCACACACACTTTTATTGTGTAATCCTTTGTTGATGAGATAAATAAAGGTTGAGAGGTATTCTTGTAAACTTCGGTGTGCTTGCTTGTGTTTGTTCTTTGTTTACGACTTGACAATTGTGGGAATCTCTTTGGGTGAGCGAAATACATAGTCGTAGGAAACACGAGCGAAAAGGGAAGGCTGAGTCTAGTTGGGACTAGATTGCCACATTAGGTTGAATTTCGTTGCGAAAAATTTAACCACGTGACAATTAGTATTAGAGCTCGATTTGATTCTAAAAACATGTAGTTGAAGTCATGAAAGCTATTCGGGAACGGTTGATGCGTCTTGAGACCTTGATAGGGTCAAATGAGGAAGGCGAAGAACGTTCCATTATTGATCGCTTGAAGGATGCTATGGAATGTGCTGAAAGGGCTGAGAGCTTGTACATATCTATTGCGGTAGAATCAAGTGAAAGATTGGAACCTGCCGAAGAGACGATTGCTATTCTCAAAAGGACAGTGACAAACACTCCTATTAGGGTAAGTACATCTAAGTCTAAGTTGCCTGAACCGAAGTGTTTCGGTGGGACAAGAAGTTCCAAAGAACTTGAGAATTTCTTGTTGGACATGGAGAAATACTTTAGTGTTGCAAAGATCGGCGTGGCTGAACAAGTGGATCTTACCATGATGCAAAAGTTTGGTGGCGGACGAGAACTAAAGATGACTTGAGTGCTGGATGTCCAAAGATTGAGACATGGGATCGTCTCAAACAGGAGTAGTTCCTTCCGAACAACGTATCTTGGATGGCGCAGGAGGAATTGAAAAGGCTCAAACATGAAAGGTCAGTTCATGAGTATATTAAATCTTTCAGTTCTTTGATTCTCAAGATCGAGAATATGTACGAGGAGGATGGGTTGTTCAACTTCATGTCTGGATTGCAAACTTGGGCGCAAACAGAACTAAGACGACATAATGTAAAGGATTTGTCCTCCACTATTGCTGCTACGAACAGTTTGGTTGATTTCAAATCAACTATTAGAGAGGGGTATACATCAACCTCCTTCAAGTCTAAGGAAAGAAACAAGGAGGATAAGATGAAGAAGAAATTCGGTGGGGGTGCATCGAAGGCTACTGTCGCGGATAAGGGCAAGGCTAAGCTTATGGGTGCACAAGGTAAGAGTCCAAAACCTAACTTTACTTGCTTCATCTGTGATGATCCTCACTTTACGAAGGAATGTCCGAAGAGGGAGAAGTTGAATGCTATCCGGGCTGGGGGTAGCGATGAGGATGAGGGGGTAGTTGCGCACGTCAATCTTATGCGTGTGATAAACTACTTAGTAGCTGAATCAGGGGATACGACTGCCGAAACCCGCCTTGTTGATCAAGACTTGGCGAGGATTGATGCACTGCAAAAGGGGAAGTCAGGGGCTACGGACAATCTGATGCATGTGAAGATTGGGATAAATGGCAAAAACGTGAATGCTATGGTAGATTCAGGTGCAACCCACACGTTTGTGGCAAATCGGCTGGTGAAGGAACTTGGCTTGCGGCTGAGTGATAGCCATACATCTATGAAGATAGTAAACTTGAAGGCATAGAGAATTACTAGGATGTCTTATGATGTGCCGATAATGTTGGATCAGTGGAGAGGTAAGCAGGATGTGTTGGTTGTAAATCTTGATGATTACAATATTATTATGATGTTGTATCTCAATGGGGTCATGATTGCGAGAGAGGGGTGCCCATGTTTCGTCCCGTGTTGCAATATCGCAGCTGCGAAAGTAGTGAAATGGGGGAAAAGCTTGGTCTCGACAATTGCTATTGACAAAGCATTGCGGAAAGGAGGGGAAGTGTTTCTTGTGACAATAGTTGATGAGAAGGCAGACTATTATGGAGAGGTGCCACATGAAATTGCTAGCATGCTGCAGCAATTCGAGGATGTGATGTCGCCTCAGCTACCGAGGAAACTCCCACCTAGAAGGACCATCGACCATCAAATTGAGTTGGTGTCAGAGACAAAGCCACCACCTCAATCCCCTTACCGAATGTCGCCAATGGAATTGGCAGAATTGAGGAAACAATTGGAAGAGCTGATTGAGGAAACAATTTTTTCCTCAATTTTGCCAATTCCATTGGCGACATTCGGTAAGGGGCTTGAAATGATGGCTTTGTCCCTGACACCAACTCAATTTGATGGTCGATGGTCCTTCTATGTGAGAGTTTCTTCGGTAGCTGAGGCGGCATCACATCCTCGAATTGCTGCAGCATGCTAGCAATTTCATTTGGCACCTCTCCACAATAGTTTGCCTTGTCATCAACTATTGTCACAAGAAACACTTCCCCTCCTTTTCGCAATGCTTTGTCAATAACAATTGTCGAGACCAAGCTTTTCCACCCTTTCACTACTTTCGCAACCGCGATATTACAACACGGGACGAAACATAGACACCCCTCACTCGCAATCATGACCCCATTGAGATACAACATCAAAACTATCTTAACTTTTTGTAAGAAATCAATACCAAGAATAATATCGTAATCATCAAGATTTACGACCAACACATCCTGCTTACCTCTCCACTGATCCAGCATTATCGGCACATCATAAGACATCCTAGCAATTCCCTGTGTCTTTGAGTTTACTGCCTTCATAGATGTATGACCATCACTCAGCCACAAGCCAAGTTCCTTCACCATCCGATCTGCCACAAACATGTGGGTTGCACCTGAATCCAGCATAGCATTCATGTTTTTGCCATTTGTACCAATCTTCACATGCATCAGATTGTCTATAGCCCCTGACTTCCCTTTTCGCAGTGCATCAAATCTCGTCAAGTCTTGATCAACAGGGCGGGTTTCGGCAGCCGTATCTCCTGATTCAGCTACCAAGCAATTTATCACACGCATAGGATTGATGTGCGCAACTACCCCCTCATCCTCATCGCTACCCCCAGCCCGGATTGCATTCAACTTCTCCCTCTTTGGACATTCCATCTCAAAGTGAGGATCATCACAGATGAAGCAAGTAATGTTCGGTTTTGGAATCTTACCTTGTGCACCCATAAACTAAGCCTTGCCTTTATCCGCAGCAGCAGCCTTCGATACACCCCCACCGAATTTCTTCTTCATCTTATCCTCCTTGTTTCTTCCTTTAGACTTGAAGGAGGTTGATGTATAGCCCTCTCTAGTAGTTGATTTGAAATCAACTAAATTATCCATAGCAGCAATAGCAGAGGACAGATCTTTTACGTTCTGTCGTCTTAGTTCCGCTTGCGCCCAAGTTTGCAATCTAGACATGAAGTTGAACAACCTGTCCACCTCGGATATATTCTCGATCTTGAGAATCAAAGAACTGAAAGATTTAACATACTCACGAACTAACCTTTCATGTTTGAGCCTTTTCAATTCCTCCCGCGCCATCCAAGATACGTTGTTCGGAAGGAACTGCTCTTTCAGCTCCTACTTAAGACGATCTCATGTCTCAATCTTTGGACGTCCAGCACTCAAGTCATCTTTGGTTCTCGTCCACCACTAAAGTTTCGCATCACCCGTGAGATACATCACGGTAAGATCCACTTGTCCAACCACGCCGATCTTTGCAACACTAAAGTATTGCTCCATGTCCCATAAGAATTCTCAAGTTCTTTGGAACTTCTTGTCCCACCGAAACACTTCGATTTAGGCAACTTAGGCTTAGATGTACTTACTCCAATAGGAGTGTTTGTCACTGCCCTTTTCAGAATAGCAATCGTCTCTTCGGCAGCTTCCAATCTTTCACTTGATTCTGCCGCAATAGATATGTACAAGCTCTCAGCCCTTTCAGCGCATTCCATAGCATCTTTCAATCGATCAATAATGGAAAGTTCTTCGTCTTCCTCATTTGACCCTATCAAGGTCTTAAGACGCATCAACTGTTCCCGAATAGCTTCCATGACTTCAGCTGCACGTTTTTAGAATCAAACTGAGCTCTGATACTAATTGTCACGGGGTTAAATTTTTCACAACGAAAATCAACCCAATGCGGCAGTCTAGTCCCAACTAGACTCAGCCTTGCCTCCCCTTTTCGCTCGTGTTTCCTACGACTATGTGTTTCACTCATCCAAAGAGGTTCCCACAATTGTCAAGTCGTAAACAAAAAACAAACACAAGCAAGTACACCAAAGCTTACAAGAATACCTCTCAACCTTTATTTATCTCATCAACAAAGGATTACATAATAAGAGTGTGTGTGCTATGCATAAAATCGCATGCTACACAGCAGAGGCTTGGCAGCCTATTTATAAATAAATGTGAGCTGCTAGGCTCACCCATGATCCCTATTTTTCAGGGTAGAGTGGGGCACTTACTCCCCATGATCTCTCATTTTTAGGGCATAATGGAGCACTTACTCCCTTATGAACTTAGTGACTTACCTATGATCCTTAATTTCCAGGGCATAGTGGAGCACTTTCTCCCCCATTATGCTGCCACTTCCCACATTTTGCCCCCATGATACAGCCACATTCTGCCTATCCACATGGCAGTCCCAACTACCTATTCTGCTGCGTCAACTGCTGATTTAGAAGGTCCATTACCTAAGCCCCCGCGTTCATGCCAAGTCGCAAGTTCAATGACTTGCATATAGACCATTGCACGCTACCTGCTGAATTCGTTTTTGCCTATGCAAGGTTGCCGTTATCCATCACTACCGAATTCTAGGCAATGTGCTTTTGTTGGCGCATCCTCGCGCCTAGAGCCTTAACACCTACCATGGTAGTGAAAGGTGGCAAAGACTGTGCAAGCGAGAGGTTTTTTTCTGGAAAAACACTACTTGGAATTGTTGGGTGCTTATGTTTCAAGCTATCATTCTTGGTGTTGCGATACACAAGATATTCAACAAAACAAAAGCTTGAATGCTCGTTTCAATACATCTCTGTAAATATAGAAAAGGAAAAAAAAAAATCAAAGTCGCGCATGCATGTTGTGAATAAATGTTGTGAAAAGTAAAGAAAGCATCACAGGCCTCATCATGTTAGGTCCTTGAATTTGACAACCTCACTTGTGGCCAAAATTATAGTGGCTAGAGTTAAGGGATCAATCCCATGCCAAGAATCAGATAAATTTGACAACTTTCAGACAGCTTATAAAACATGTAAAGAGAGTAAAGAGGAAAGCAACTCATGCTACAAAATTGAAAACTCACCTTCATCAAAGCAAAGCAACATTTTCATTAAACAATAAATTATGCTCACCAATCCAACAGCTAAGAGCAAAAAACTATTATTTCCTCTAAACTAGCATAGGTTCTCATTCCCCTCAATGTTCCCTTGATCTTTCAAACAAGCTAAAAGCTTACCATATCCCCTTTGCTACTGCGGCAACCCCGCTTCGACCTCATTCCACAACTCAACATTCTTCGAAAACTTCTCTTTTATTTCTCCAATAAGCTCTTTAGCCTTCTCCACATTCCCGCTACTCGCAAGCCCTTCCACTAACATCTTCATAGTTGAAGAATTTGGCACCAACTTCTTCTCCATACTCTGTTTGCAAATCCTATACGCCGACTCAAAATCCCTGCCTTTACTTAAAAAGCAAACCAGAGTGGCATAACAATAATAATCCGGTTTACACCCTCTATTCACCATACTCTTAAACAAACTCTTAGCTCCCTCCAAATCACCTTCCTTACAAAGTCCAAAAATCAAATACCTATAAGTGACCGCTTTCGGCTTCACTCCTCTCGCTATACACCCTCCTAGCAATGCCTCCGCTTCTTTCGACCTATTAAGTTTACACAAACTCCGAATCCTAATATTATAAATATCAATCCCAGCTTTTGTCCCATAATCCTCCTCCATCATTTTCAACACTTTCCCTACATCCTCATACTTCTCTTCCTTATAAAACCCAGCAATCAAATTCCCAAATGTCGTCGTATTCGGCTTCACTCCCTTCTTATCCATCTCATTCAAAATCGAATAACACGAACTCGAACTCCCACCCTCACTAAAAGCCTGAATTATTGTATTATAAGTATCCAAATTCGGCTCGATTTTATAACTCTTAGTAAAATCAACAAAAACCCTTTTCACTTCATCATATTTTTTCGCTAAAATACACGAATAAAGCAAAGAATTTAATAACTTCACTGATCCAGAAGATAAAACGACGCCATTTTGATTCTTCTCGTGATATTCCTTAAAAAGCCGAATTGCATGATCGATCATACCAGCTTTTCCGAAGAGGACGATGGAATGAGCCGCGAATTGTTCGGTGCGGAGATCAGGGCGTGAAGTGCGGAGTTCAGTCAGGAACTCGTCGATGTAAGAGAAGTTGTTGGATTTGGCGAGCTTGTCAATGGCGACAGATAAAGTGATTCTGTCGATGTTGACTTCGGGAGTTAGGGAAGCGGATCGGCAAGTCTCGAGGATTTTTTCAGGGTTGGTTTCGGTTTTTAGGCGGGAGAGGGCCACGCGTGTTTTGGATATGGAGGAGAGTGGGGAGGTGGAGAAGTTTAGTTGTATGGTTTGCAGGCGGCGGAGGGGTTGTATGGTTTGCAGGCGGAGGCGGGCGAAGAATGCCATTTTGGTGGAGAGAAAGTGAAATGAACTTGGGGGATGTGGAGAGTGAGGGGAGTGGAGGGTTTGGGGTTTTAGGGGAATGGTATGGTGGGTGAGGGTGTATGGACATGATGGTGGATGTTTGACGGGTATTTGTGGATTTGTAAATGTTGAGATCAATGGTGGTGATTCGAAGATTTTTTGGGAAGAGAGCACAAGTTTCAAATTAGTCATCACACTATACGTTAGATCTCAATTTAGTCTTAAAAGTTTTCTTTCATAATTTTATTCTGTTTCTATGAGAAATTAAAGGAACTTAGTTCATGCAAAGAGGCTTTGAAGCTGCCATGGAGCTTTTTTATTGCTTTTTTTCTTCATTAAAATTCCAAAGCTTTGACAGATCCGAATTACATTATGTTCCTCAAAGTTTTCACAAGATTTTAACTTTGAATATTAAGCTCTATTCAAAATAATTTCATTTTTACGGGAAAAAAATTGTATTTTAGATGGAATCCATATGTGAACATGAGGGGAAAGCAAACTCTTTTAGGGACCTAATTGAAAACATGACCCTTTAAGGACTAAATGAGACCTAAGTCATAGTTTGAACGCTAATTTCAGAATTGTTCAAAACAATTTTGAAGGGATCTCATTCTCGCATGGGGAGTTGGGGGAATGAATGTGGTGTTTGCGGGTGCACGGGGGCTTATTGTACGGGATGGTGGAGGACGCTGGATGTGCTACGTTGTCGTAATATGGAAATGGACGACGATGATTTGAGGATAAAAAATTACTATCCGGTTTGGAGTTTGAACCCGACGTGAATCGAACACGCAACCTTCTGATCTGGAGTCAGACGCGCTACCATTGCGCCACGGATCCCTTGAGGATATATGGTCACATAAACATTATATGTACAGTAATATTTAGTATTTGAGAACCTCATCAAATTTCATGGAGAAATTACTTGGTAATATAACGATCATTCATAATAATTATTTATGAGCCCCATATTTTTTTTTAGAGAACTTTCAAAGGTTGAATCATGAAAATAGTAAAATGTTGATTACAAAAAAGAAAAAAAATCTGGAAAAGCAATGACAACAGAAACAATTGATTAAAGAAGAAAAAATCATAGCTAGATTGGCTCTTTCTCAATATGTTATTTTATAGGATTCAATGGATTAAAAAAGGAAATTTATTTTTTATATATATTGAAATGTATGATTCTAGTAGTTATAGTAAAACAAAATAGTTCTATGAGTTTTTTTAATTAATTTATACAATTTTTTTTTATATTTTTTCTTAAACGTGATAGAGATGTTAATGAGTTTGGTTTAGAAAGAAATGGAGAGTACAGCTAATAGGATTTCTTTGAAGAATTGTTGATTTTAATTATTTTCTATCAAAAGTGCATCGCATTTGAAAAGATTAGTGATCCGCTTACGAAATATAATTTATTAAAATCTATATTAAAAAAATAAATTAATATTTAGTGTCAATTAACACATTTCACCTCAGCAAAAAAAAAAAAATGATTTTATTGGATATAATTTGCTATGCATAACAAATGATCATTATGATAATTTTTAATAATAATATTGAAGAAGCAAAACATGGCACATGCCTCTCTCTCTTGTTTTTTTTAATTTTTTAATTTAAAAATATATTAAAATAATATTTTTTATTTTTTAAAAATTATTTTTAATATTAACGTATTAAAATAATATAAAAATATTAATTTGAAGTAAATAAAATATTAAAAAATTCTAAAAAATCTATAAAAAAAAAAAAAATGATAGAAGACGGTGGGACACTCTTTCAAGAAACCAAATTGCAAGGATGACGCAAATCTTGAGAAGAGAAGAAGCTAGAAAATTGTTTATATAAGATGCCGGGAACGATACAAGATAAGATCAGTGGAAAAGTGTTGCGTCGAGGTATTATATTAGTGGAAGGCCATAACGCCTGACGTGTGGTGAGGCTGACAACACATGAAAGGAATTTCTAGCCATGCACTGAGAGAGGAAGGAATATCTACTTTTCAAAACTTTTCAAAACACTGCCCTTCCTGTTCTTGATTTTGCCTGTCAATATGCGTAGATTGAGTGCTGAGAGAGAGAGCGAAGAGGATAAAGTAAAGATAATGAATAGGAGATGGATGGTAACCCATATATTATTTGAATAACAATTCCAAAAAGAAATCGAAGTTTTCTAAAACTTATAATAAAGAAAGGATAGAATGAATTTCCCCAGTCGCAGAAATAATTTTATTTTAATTTTTTTATATATATATTGACCATCTAAACTTGAATGACCCAACTTATTAGCTCATATCCCAATAATTGATCTAACTAAATCAAATGATGTCAAAACCAAGAAATTTTATATATATATATATATATATGAAGATGAAACTGTGCTGTTTTAGATAAAAATATTCTTTTTACTAGACCCAACGAGCCACAAGCTACATGTGAATCGGGAATCGAGAACTTGATCCAGGCAAGGTTTCATTTCAAACCATTTTTCACACTGACTAACCTAAGCATGAGTGCCTTGACGGGTTGCCCCATGTATCGATTGACTTGACTAAACCTAACTAGTTCAAAACTAAAGGAGTTTTTATCTTCTAAAGATGAAACAATGTTATTTTATGTAAAAATAATATATTCGAATTGAAGTGATGACCCACAAGTTAACTCAATGACTCAGGATGACAATAAATGCTTCCATTACGTTTCCTTAAGGCCATGCTTCTGGGTATAAAAAACCAGTGACTTACCGGTTTTTCATGGAAAAATTTTGTGGGCACAGACACAAGAATCCAGGGATTTAATCGAAATACTTACAATTTAACCTAAACATTCCAATTACTAAAAAATTTTAAAAAAAATACTCTTAGTTAGGTTTCACCATATTTAAAACTTATATATTATCCAACATATATATATATATATATATATGATCTGTTTAGTATATGACTAGTTTATAGGCATAGATATATAGTGAAACCTTACTAGAGTGGACTGGCCTAATGATATTTACAGCCATGATGTTTTTCAAATTTAAGATTCAAACCTTTAGTAAAGTTGAACAAAGTCAAATCATCATGAATTCTCTAGTCTGAATACGATTGACTTATCACTAGTTGAATAGAATGATAAATTTAATCTTCATTGATTCGAACCTTTAATAGAATTGTACAAAGTAAAATTCTGACTTGCCAGAGGGTGTGTGCGCGCTCCAGATGGGGTGGGTGTGTGTGTGTTTCAGGGGAAAACCTTTTTTATATAATATATGAAATATATAATATAAATTTGGATTATAAAATCATAAATAAAATATTTTAACTAATTGTATATTAATATTTCAGTCAAATAACAAATAATAATATAACATATTAAAATAAAAATGAAATAAACAATATAGAAATCCAAACATTTTAAAACATTTAGTTCAAATCAAAATTTATATATAATTTAAATAACTTAAAAATACAATATAGTTACATCCATAAATTTTTATTAACTAAAATTTAACAAACCTAAAATATATAAAAATAACTAATTTAAGAAATATTTCTCTTTGGTATTTTAAATACCATTCAACTACATCACAATTTAAATTAAGAAACTCACTTCAACTGCCCCCACATGCCCCACTCTTTTTAATATACTCTAAAACGATGCCGATTCATTTGTCAGTTGTTTGTGCTTTTTTAACATTGTGTTTTTTGGTAAAAATTAAACTGGCAAGTACAATTCAAGATCACTTTTTCAAGGAAGAAGAATTTATTCACAGGATTGCAAGATAATGGTAGAGATATATTTGCTCATTTAATACGAAACATTTTTTATATTATTTAAAAAATAATTGCTAATAAATATTTATTATATTGATTTAAAAAGAAAGACAAACAAAATATTAAAAAAAATATACAATAGACTTTATTAAAAACATTTGAAAACCCATTTAACTTTCTTTTTTATGCTTGTATTTATCTCTTTTCATATGGGATAATATTACTTGAGAATTGATATATAATTTCCGTTAATGCAAAACTGATTTGAAAATATTTTTTATTGTTTAATTTTAAAAAATTATTTTTTTAAATTGTAAAAAATAATTATTCATTCAAGAAATTGATGGATTCAAAACTTAAATTGATAACGGAAGCCTTTTATTTTAAATCAAACCATGTTTTCTTGATTAAAAGATAAAAGACACAAACAAGATTTCAAATATTCTTTGACCCTATTTGAAGACATTTACTTAACTAAGGCCCCGTTTGTTTGCAGGAAAGTTGTTTCTTTTTGGAAAGTGAATTCCGGGGAAAGTGAATTCCAGAAAAGTGAATTTCGGGAAAAATGAATTCCTGAAAAGTAAAGTATTTTCCGATGTTTGGTAGTGTTATGGAAAATGAACTGGAAAACACTTTCCAGTGTTTGGTTATGTCATGGAAAATGAACTGGAAAATAATTTATTAATATTTTATTTTTCTCAAGTTTATTAAAATAATAAGGAATAAATCTTACAAATTAAAAAGTTGAATAATAATGAAATTGAAAAAAAAATTCATAAATTATCTCAAATAAAATAAATAATAATCAAAATAATAAAGATCAAATCTAAAAAAAAAAAGATGAAGAAATTAAAATAATAATAATTAACATTTCATAAAGTATTTCAAATAAAATAAATAACAATCAAAAGAACGAGGATCAAATTTGATAGAAAAAAATTTCAATAAAAAACTAATAGGAGAAAAGCAAATAACAATTATAAAAATGAGGATCAAAGTAAATATAAAAATTAAATTTTAAGAAATGAAATTGAAAAATAAATATTCAAAACAAAATATATATATATATATAGCAATCAAAAGTTTGAGGATCAAATTTGATATAATCAGTAAATAATGACATTTCTAAATTTTTCACAACTTCCGGAAACTGTTTTCCTCCCAAATTTTTCAGGAAAACACTTTCCTGAAAATCAAGCCAAATTTTCCTTTGACTGGAAAGTGTTTTCCTTTTATCAACTTTCATAACAGCAAACAAACACAAGAAAGTTTGGAAAGTGATTTCCCAGAAATCACTTTCTGCAAAACAAACACAAGAAAGTTTAGAAAGTGTTTTCCCGGAAACCACTTTCCGGAAAACAAACACAGCTAAAAAGGAAAACATTTTCCTGAAAATTAAGCAAAAATTTTTTTTGACTAAAAAATATTTTCGTTGACCAGAAAGTGTTTTCCGTTGACCGGAAAGTGTTTTCCGTTGACTGAAAAGTGTTTTTTGTTGACCGGAAAATGTTTTCCGTTGACCAACTTTCTTAATGACAAACAAACACAGGAAAGTTTGGAAAGTGGTTTTCCGGAAACTGTTTTTCAGGAAACAAACATAGCCTAAGATGCTTTTGTCTTTTTCCTCTCTCTCTTTTATTTTTTGATGTAATGCAAAATTGTTTTTATATATAAATGCCATATAAAACAAACAAAGTAGCCGCTTAATCTAACCGGCAAAGCCGCCCATGCGGCAGTCCACGGACGCGAGCAGTGAGGAAGTTTCGCGTCACAACCAATTAAATTAGTACTGCTCGTCATTATCTACTCTCTTCGTTCATGGTGAACCGACAGGTAAGGAATCTCCAGCAGCATCTCCTGATCTTTTGCATGTGACCACCTAAGTTTCAATTCCCCACCACTGTCCTTTTCAACCATCTCCTTTGAATTCCAAAAATAGTAAACTACAAATCAATTTTTAGTTGATTTTAAACAATTTTCAAATTCAAATTCTTCATAATCTAAAATCTGAACCCATCACTGGTGGGATATTGGTTTATAAATATCATAGCTTCATTTAATTTAGAAAATTCATAAATTGAAATCTGACATGAATTGAAAGGACATGAACTGAGTTTTGAAATGAACTAAAAAAAATTAATTTGAAATCTGATATTCATGTTGTTTGACAACTATAAGACAATTAATTCAAATTTTATTTTTACTACTCCTTTCATTTTGATTTTATTAGTTTTTCAGCGTTTGACCTTTCAAAGATTAATAAGATATATATATATATATATTTTTTATTTCATATGAAATCAAAGTTTCGAAAATAGATATATGAAAAATATAAACTTTAATTTTTAATATTTTAAATACAATATAAATGAGTTTGGTATTAAGATAGATTTTGCAATCATATTTTAAAAAAAATATTTTTAGGTAAAATATATATTTAGTTAAAATTATAATTAAAGTTATTGTTGAGTAAAAATTATGTTCAAGATATTTAATTAAAACTGCGATTGAAATTAATATTTATAATAAAATAACTTAAAAGATCATGAATTAATTTTTTATTTTAAAATTATATTAATATATATTTTTTATTAATAAATTGTAAAAATAATCATTTAAATTACAACACAAGTTTTATTATCTCATTAAATTTGCTGTAATGCCACCATAAATATATATAATCAAATTTCTAGTTTTTATAAATTTATAAACGTGAAACAACATCTATTAAAAAAATACCTATGAAAAAACTATCTAGTATTGATTTTTTTTTTATTAAAATGGATGTTTATTTATTTTATAACCAAACAAAATAAAATTATGGTTAAATAGAAAAAAAATACTAACACATTGCGAAACAGATTTGACAAGAAGATAAAAATTAATATTTTATAAGTTTTTAAAGTTAATAAAGTAAAATATATAGTAAAAAAATATAAATCTAAAATAAAATAGTAACAACTTCAGTTATTATTCACATTAGACAATGAGATGTTATAGGATAACAAATTGATGAAACCAATTTAAAGCATGTAATCTTATTTTTCTTAAGTAATAATTCAACCAATCTTTGATATAATAATAATAATAATAATAATCTCAATGATGTGGTGGCTTTGGAAGTTTAGATAATTCTTTTTAAGATATAATTATTTTAAACATATATCACACCCTCTGAAAACAAAAAATATACGCTTTTAATTTTAAAGGATATAGCATAATTAATTAAAATCCAAATTTATTCTATAAAAATTATCAGTTTAAATTTTATAAATTTTAAAATCACTAAAATTTTATATAATTGTTAACTAGAAGATATGAAATTACTCTAAATATATATAAGTTAGCTCGTACATCAACATTAATTAAAAAAATATTTTTTTAATGAAAAATCATTACATCTTCCATTCAAACACACATCAATCTAAAACACAACATATTTCATGTCAATTATGATAGAATTGCATTACTTAATTACAACTCCTGTGAGAAATTAACTTTAAAACTTAATGGACTCATCTATACTAATTTAAGAAATTTTTTATTTTTTATTAATATTTTAATATCAAGTGTCTACAATGAGGTAGTTTCTATTTTTTAATTTATTTTTAAATTACATTTTATTTAAAAAGATATTAAACTAATGATATTTTAGTAATTTTTCATGTTAAAAATAATAAAAAAGTATTTTAAAGTATTTTCAAATAAAAAATACTTTGAAAAAATATATATCACTACAGTACCAAATACAAAGTTAATATTATGAATGTTAAGCTCAGCATTACAAGTTGATTAGGAAAACTCATGACTCATAGCTTGATCTATCATAGATTTTTGGTTAAATTAGATAAAGTATATACCTTGTAAAATTTAGTTGACTCCTGCTTGATTATTTCAAAAAATAAAAAATAAAAAAAATATGAGATTAACATTAAAGACGAAAAAAAAAAAAGGAAGAAGAAAAGAAAGATAAAAAATCACATCATTTAATGACATCCATGAGTTGATCGGAGATTCAATAACCCACGTCTTTTTCCGGATTAATTATCAAATATGACAATTATGCCTAATACCTCTAAAAACAAGCAAACCACAATAATCTCACATCACACACGGGGGGTAGTTAAAACCTCTTTGCCGCCAAAACTACAACCAGCCACCTCCGGTGGCGTTTCCGAAATTAACTGAAAAACCAACACTTAATAATAATGACTCGGGTTCTCTTTCTGGTTATAACTGCTCCTAAATACTCGAAATCTGCTATATATAAGCAACCAATTAACACTGCCCACGTGTAAGAAATAATTGAAAGGGTTAACTTCATTTTCGCCCTTGTAGTTCGTAAATATCACTCTTCAAGTTGTTAAGAAGTTTCAAATCACCCCCTAACTAGCCACCTTTTTCCCCTTCTAATACTAATAACAACATTACTCATTTTTATAATTTATGCCTATAGTTAAATAAATAAAAAAATTATAAATCATTACAAATAACGATTCTAATTTCTATGAACAACATGATAATAACATAAATATCAATAAGATGATTAATATTTTATTTTTTTATTATATAAAATTAGATGCAATATCATCATATCTTTTCCATGAGAATATAATGTTTAATTGCTATATATATATATATAATTTTTAATTGCTAAATAATCAATGTTGAAAAATTGGAGACTATGAGGACAGAAGTGAAACATAGATGAATCTACAAGGTCAAAAACATTATATACCATAATTACAATAAAATCTGTAAAAAAAAGGAAAAACAATACAATACAACACACAACCACCAAATCTGATGATCCTCCCTCTTTCTCTCTCCAGACGCTTAGGTACTTCTCTTCTAAAGACCGTCTGGTAGAAGAAAAATACTAAAAGAAGCCACACCAATCTCTTCCTTTCCTTTTAAATTTCGCTCTTCTTTTAAATTTTTAATTTTTTTGTGATTTTGAGCTTGAATTTCTTAAAACGAATGGGAAGGATAATTAAAATGCCGGTGGAGTTACCGGCGATGGAGATTGGAGCTATGGTCGGCGACTGGTGGGAAGAGATCAACGAGTCGACTCAATGGCAAGACGGAATTTTCTACGCTCTCTGTGGCGCTTACGCTCTTGTTTCGGCTGTTGCTTTGGTTCGTACGTGTGTTTGATTTTTGATTTTTATTTATTTTTAATAATTAATGATTTGTTGCTGTGGTTCTGTTTTATTCCTTAGATTCAATTAATAAGGATTGAATTGAGAGTGCCGGAGTACGGATGGACGACGCAGAAAGTTTTTCATCTCATGAATTTTATCGTTAATGGAGGTTGATTTTTTTTATTTTTTATTTTTTAGTGTTGCGTGTGTGTGTGTGTGTGTGTGTGTGTGTGTGTGTTTGTGTTTGTGTATGTGTTTGTTTGTTTTAATTTTGTGAAAATTGTAAATTTGTAGTGAGGGCGATTGTATTTGGATTTCATAAGCAAGTATTTACTATGAATCCTCAGGTTTGTCTTCTTCAATTATTGATTTTTTTAGTTCTTTGAATTTTGATAATTTTTTTTCTTTGGAATTAGACGGTAGGTAGAATTTGTTAGGGTTTTTGAATTTTGTAGTTATGAAGGCTAATTGGTTCTTGGAGCAGGCATTGGTGCTGGTATTATTGGATCTACCAGGGCTTCTGTTCTTTTCGACTTATACTCTTCTTGTTCTATTTTGGGCTGAGATATATCATCAGGCAAGTGTGTATATCGGGGTTGGTTTTCCATAAGTTTAGGGTTAGCTACTCGAGGAATTTTTAATTTTTTGCTTGGTTTCTTACCACCAGGCGAGAAGTTTGCCGACGGATAAGCTTAGGGTTGTTTATATTTCGGTCAATGTTGCAATGTACTTCGTTCAGGTATGATTACTGTTGATACAAAGTATACTTTCCTGATGATATTATATTTAGTAGCTTGCCTCTGCAGGGATCTCTATTAGCAATTGTCATTCCTCTGTACTTCGTTTTTTAAAACTCTCTGGCACATCTATGACATTTTTTCTAAATGAGCCCTAGCTGTTTCCAATAAATTATGTTCTGTGAAGTTTTAATGTATGTGCCAAATTACCCAGGTTGATGCAGCATGACACGACTGAATTTATGTCAACCAAATACTTAACAATTGTGTGACATTTTGGAAACTGGATAAAGGTGCTGCTTTCATGTATACCAACAAATTGGGCACCTGAGTTTAAGTGATATTACTGATTTCTCTTTTATGTAGACCCCAGACTAGTTTGAATTTCTTCAATCACTTGCCTTAGTGTTGATCTCTTACTGTGGGAAGGTGTACATGCACATGCTTTGTATTGATCTGGCTGTACCAATAGCAGTCAATAGCGAGCTATCATAAACAGCGCTGAACTAGTTACTCATGTCACATTTCAGTGAAGTGTCTTACCGTAACGAACTTTTGAATCAGGTTTGCATCTGGGTGTACCTTTGGGTAGACGACAACAGCACTGTGGAATTAATTGGAAAGATATTTATTGCAGGTTAAATCTTGTATCCAACGTGGATGAGTTCGGCAGTCCCATTCTGATATTAAAGTTCTAGCTTGCCATTTTCGCTTAATTGTGTGTACTTAATGATAACTGTTTCTTTTTTCAGTTGTGTCAATCTTAGCTGCATTAGGTTTCTTGGTGTATGGGGGAAGGCAAGTATTCTACTTCATATTTAATGATTATGGTAGTTAGAATATCAAGAGATGTCTGGTTTTATTTACTCATGTAATTTCATTTGTGTGCTTTTACTTTCTGTGTCTTCTTCCTGTCGATTGGCATGTACATCCCTCCAGATTATTTTTCATGCTCAGACGCTTCCCTATTGAATCTAAAGGGAGAAGAAAGAAGCTTCATGAGGTTTGGTGCATTTCCTTCTTACCTTCTGTTGCTTTTAATTTAGAATCCATCCATATGATTGGATTAATTGCATTGTGGCTCTTGACCATTTCATTATCCATAAATGATATTTGCATGTTATTGTTTGGGTTTTAGTTATCATTCTTGTGAAATAAGTGCAGCATTGTCAGGGCTGCGGTGGATCCAAAATCAGCCTTCTTATATACGCATTTCAAAGACTTACTTTTCTCATAACTGGATGCATAGTCAAAATCATATCTATTAGGTGATTGCAAGTTTATGACATTCCCATTGAAATGGTTTTTTCAGTTTGTGAACTCTCCATGGAATCTGATTTGTGTCTATGATCTCTAGGGGCGTGTATGTTTGGTATTGGAATTGGGGCAAAGCATTATACTGTACTGGCACTTTCTTGAATAATGTAAAATGAATTGTGCATTTTGTGCTTAAATATAAATCATTACTATTAACACTTTGGGTTTTGACAAGCGTGAAAGAGATATCACCCAAAATCTGACCTAATGGAATTAAAAATCTACACTATCACGGCACACCTTGCTTCCTACAATGTAATTGGCCAAAAATGACAACAGGTTTTTTATCCATCCCAGAACAAAGAAATTTCATGCTGACATGCTGGCCATCCACAAAAACTTGCATGAACTTATCATTTGAATTTAAATTAGTATGATGATGCAATATTTGCTCCATTGCAGGTTGGATCAGTCACAGCCATATGCTTCACTTGCTTCCTTATACGATGTTTTGTGGTAAACCTCTATAATACATGACCCTGAATTATGTTCTACAGGAGCTCTTTTAGATGCTTCACCTAATTTAAATACTGTAGCGGTTAAAGAAACTTCATCTTACCTATTTCATACATGCTATAATCATGTAGTTAGAAGTGAGTCTTGAATAGATTCTGAGACTAACATGTAATAAGCATGGAAAAATGACTGAAAAGGTGTAGTGCATGAATTTACATCTTCTTTGACTCGTCGGAGTAGTCATGTGGTCAATACTGCCATCTTAAGGAGTTTTTGCTTTAGACTGGGAAAAACAATAGTGATATGGCAATACTGGTTCAGCATGTGCTTTCTGAGGCATTGCTGCTTTCTTAACCATACAGTTCCTTATTTAACTCAATTTCAAACATGCAGGTCCTTCTATCTGCATTTGATGCAGATGCCTCGCTTGATGTTCTGGATCATCCAGTTTTGAACTTGATCTATTACATGGTATTCTGTTACACGTTTTTTATACATGTAAATAAGCTTGTAGTAATACAAATCACATTCCATGGCTTACTTTTATTTCTGACATGAAACTTATGTTGCTCAAAATTACAGCTGGTTGAGATTCTACCGTCGGCTCTAGTGCTCTTCATCCTGCGGAAGTTGCCTCCTAAGAGAATATCAGCACAATATCACCCAATTCGTTAGCCAGCAATGCTTCTTTAATCTTAATGCCCCCCTCCCCCCCTCCTCCCCCGCCCCAAAACAATCAGTCCTGTCTGATTCAACAGTATGTAACTCTGGAGTTGTGCATGCAAGCAGAGCCAGAAAAACATTCCAGAATCCAGATGTCTATGCTGGCGTGGCTCATGATGGCGGAGATTCTTTTTAGATGTATATTACTGAGTTGATTGGAGCTTGTTGAAAGGGAGATTTGATTTCTTAATGGGTTAAACGATTGAGGCATCAGTTGTTTGATACTTTCATACGCAGTTTATTTAATTCAAATCTGCTAAAAGAAAATTTCCTGTAGTTTGAGGTAGTATTTGACAGTCAGTTTGTAGAGAATCCAATTTGATGTTGTATGCCTGCTGAACAAACCATCGAGATTATTTATCAAGTTTTTCCCCTCATTTTTTCTCTGTGGTACTTGTATCTTTGTAGAGGTATTTATTTAAGATTTGGGATCATGTTTCTTTTCCTTTGGTGTTAGAGCCATGAACAAATTCATACTTGGATGCTAGTTAAGCTCCATCGTTTTGGCCCCGAAAGGTGCTTTCTTCTCCAATTTCACTACTGTTAAAGGCTGATGAATAACCTTCTGGAAGGGCTGATCTCTCTGATTCCTCTTGCTTTCTCACTCCTTTTCTGTTTAACCTTTGATTTGTTACCATCATGAAGACGGTGAAAACAGTCTTCTATCTCTTGTGTATCTGTTCTCAAACGCCAACATCAGAAAGAACACGGGTTCTGTGGAAGGAATCCCTTCCATGATCTTAACTTGGCTGCTATCTCCAAGCATGGGCAAGACCCGCGCTGAAATCTCAAAAACAGACCTTAGCCTGAAAAGGAACAATTAATAAAAAATTAAGCCGTCCGGAGGTTTTATGGTACATGCACATTTTACTTTGGACTTGGTTATTAAATTTTGTATTTGGACACTTTGATCCGTTCATAGTTAAATTGAAGGTCAACTGCTTCTGATTTGTTAAGGGATGACAAGATTGAAAGATAAGAAATCAAAGTGAAAAAAAAAGGGAGGAAAATAGATGGCACTTAATGGGAAAAAATCACTTTAGCCCTTTATCTTTCTATCTTTTACATTTTTGAAATTTCAATTTTAGTCCAATTTTTTTCAATCCTTTAGCCCTTAAGCTTTTGAAATTTCAATTTTAGTCCAAATTTTTTTTTTCCAATCCTTCATTTGGGAGAAGGGAGAGTTATGAGATTTACAGTGATAGAAAAAAATATATTGTTTAATACTAATTTTGAATATTTAATTTTGATATTAATAAGTTTTATTTAATAAGAGGAGTTTTATTATGGTGATTTTTACTCTTTTTATCATTTAATTTTTATCATTTAAGAAGACAGATCTAACATCAACAAAATTTTTAAATTTAAGTTTTTTTAAATTAATTTTTAACTTATTGGTTAATATCATGTCTGAATATTTGATATTATTAGTTAATACCATGTCTGAATATTTGATTTTGATATTAATGAGTTTTATTTGATAAGATGAATTTTATTATGATAATTTTTATCCTTTTTATTGTTTAAGAAAATAGATATAATATTGAGAAATTTTTTAAATTTAAGTTTTTTTTTAAAAATTAATTTTTGACTTGTTGAAATCATGAAAGAGTTTACCCTCTTCTGGTCACCAAAATATAGGATTGCATACGATGAGTTTACCAACATCATTTTTCTCTTAAATAAAGGTGAATGACACATGGTTTGCCCTCAAATATTTAAGAAAAAAAAAAAGCATGACACATGAGCTAAGCTTTTTTAATGGGTTAGGTGAGCACACGTTTTATCTTTTTTTTTTTTTTTGAGAAAATCACTTTCATCTTACTATAATTTAGTTATTTTTTCATTTTATTTTTATTTTTTTAGGAATTACAATTTATTTATTTATTGTGTCTCCTTAATTTTTAAATTAAAAAAAGCCAAACTACTATCGTATAATATATATATAAAAAGTGAACAAACGACGTATCCCTATACCTTTTCAACCCACCTAAAAATACCATTTCTTTACCATTTCACAAACCATAAAATCATCAAATTAGTTTCTTCAATGCCTCCGTCCATGCGGCCGCTATCACCATCTTTCGAGCACCAATTTCTACCCGGATGGAATAATTTTGTCGATTTGGAAACCCAAGACTCGCCAAAAATTAACCACCCTTATTGTCCAAATTCATAGGGTCTGAGCAAGCAAGAATAGCTGCTAAGAATGCAACACAAAGAGCAACATATGAACCAAGGCCAGAACGGAGTGGCAAGAAGAGCCGCCCAGAATGCAACACAAAGTGCAGCAGACGAACCAAGGTCAGAACCGAGGCTTAAATCCGAGATGGGTCAACTTTAAAAAGGCATTACAACATACCCTAGGATCTTTTGCCTCTGGAATTGAAAAACCCAGATGGGTCTCCACCTCATGCTTAACCATTGTCAATGCCATAAAAAAACCCGAGATGCATTGCAAAGGAGTTGAATTGAGAGAGGAGAAATCAGAGGAAGGGTTTAGAGAGATTTTGTTGGAGGAAAAGAGAGTTGAAGAGATATGCATGGATGCTGAAATGATAGAGAGAACTGATGTCAAGAGCTTTAATACCCCGGTGAGGATCGAGCCAAGGGATAATTAAAATTTATGTCAATTTGCTCTTTCATAAAATTATCAGTCTTCATTATGTACATCAGAAATTTAATAAGTTAACCCAATTGACTTGTATTGATTTAATATGCCATGGTGTAGATTTTTAAAAATCATAACCCAATATATTACAACCTCAATATTTTAATATTTGAATATCTTTTTTGTGCAAGAAAAAAATTAATACAACCCATTATCCCACTGGATTCCAAAAGTTTAATTGAACCAGGAAATGTACGATCACTTCTATGAT
The DNA here is from genome assembly GCA_026413675.1 of Populus pruinosa. NCBI lineage: Eukaryota > Viridiplantae > Streptophyta > Magnoliopsida > Malpighiales > Salicaceae > Populus > Populus pruinosa. The sequence continues at coordinate 1,243,858 of CM048595.1, forward strand.
AAATGATCAGGAATCATGAAATGCACAAAAGAAAAAAAATACTATATTAATTAGCTAGAAGCAGTGTCATTTACATAGTTAATCTCTGAATTGAAGACGTGTCTCACATGAAGAACCACGTCCAACCATACTTCCATCTACTTTTAAGGGCAGGCCACCACTCATCACCCTGTAATTTCTGTGTACCTGATCAATCTTGGTGAAGTTCCTCTGCAGGTGGAGGGGCAAATCTGACGTTTACTGGCCGTGCCACCACAACAGCCTCATCTGCAAACAGTGATTTGATGAATCCTGGTGTTCGTAGGGGCCGACGACCTGTCATCCGTGGATATACATCTTCAAGAAAGTAGTAAGCATGACCCGCTATCATCCCCTGAATCAGAAGAAGTTATGATTAAACAAAGGAAATCAAGAGATTTATATGACAAAAGCAGCCAGATTAAAGGCAAATGTAATGTGACATCAAAGTCGGGAGGAGCCTTACATGGCATAATATAATCCTAGAGTAGCCATACGTTCTAATAGCTCCACGTCTAGATTAGAGTTCAAAAATATTTCACAACTAGATTAGTGTTCAAAAATACTCCTTGACCTTGTAAGTTTAACATGACTAGATCAACGTGGAAGCCCCTGATCCCTCACTACATCAAGCAATCAACAAGTGAAAGATGACTGAAATTATAGTGACACAACATGCCTTGTTTCAGCAAACAGCACAAAATTATGATCAGTATTAGTGTTTCCCTTTTCTTTTCATTTTTTGTGTAATGATGGGGACATGTCAGGTGAGGTGCTCCTAATCAGTATTCAGGTTTCTGCGAAACTTGAATGCTAGTGACAGAACATCCAGGGTTTGTTGAAACAAAAACTACAATAAAGTTCCAATCATGCAAACTTTACTATAGCCACTAGCATACTTCCCCGGCACACATGGTCAAGAATTTGCTAACATGCATTTAATATAAAAAGCCCAAAAATGGAATTAAAAAGAATATTTAGCACAGAAAACACACCAGTAGATCCACCCAAGCACTGGCACCAACAAGGACAGAGAATCCCAAGAGAACCTGAAGGAAACAAGATATACAAATGTATGGCAGGCAGAAATACACGTCATCATTATGAGACAGAATTATATGACTAGGTTAAAAAAATATCACATGCAGCATCGGTAGAAGCTGACTCACCCATGGAAGGTAAGCTGCTGTGAAAGTAAAGATGCCCAAGAAACTCATGTGGATAAAAGGATTTTGCTTGCTCCAAACATAAACCTGTATGGATGAAAAAGACAAAAAAAACTGATAAAGCTCGCTCAAAAAGGAGTTAATACAAAAGATATTTGAATGCAAACAAGAAGAAAGTAACTAACCATCATGAATGTCAATGAATTGCTCAGGAATATGATTTTTGCAAACGATTCTGACAGATAGGGTATGTTTCCTCCAACTATGACAATGCTAGTCAAAACAGTGGCACCAAACAAGAGCATGTAAAAGAAATCTGCAGTCCTTCCCCTAAAAGAGTTCTCTTCAAGAAGTTTGCAATATCGAGCAAGAAAGAACATGTGGAACATAAAGTCCAAGTCTGGTATCATGAAGAAGAACATTAAGAATGACACATAGATGACAAAGAAATAACTCTATCACACAAGTATATCATATGCAGTCAGAACTTATAATCCAATCTTTATTGTGACCAAGGAATTTGACAAAAAGAAATAAGAAGACAGAACTTTCAACTAAAAAGCATCTCAAGATGTAAGATCTTTCACAGAGAAAAATTCATGAAGTCAAGTATAATCAACTAAGCGAACAGGCTAGATCAGACATGAAACAGCAGTTTAGCGTAGTATATTAGAAGTGCTCGATTCAATTTTAGGAATTAAAAGTAATGCCTAACGCATAACAACTCAGGTTTTCTTTGTAGGAGGATAACAGCTACAATTTAATAATTCCTTTTCCTAAACTGATCAAGACTCAGACTGGAAACCAAGAATCAAAAGCATTTCAATGAAGTATCTTCTCTTGAATGCTAATTTTTGCTCAAAGAAGATAGGCAGTTAGAACTTGGACATCAGATGCTGTAAGAGGTGCAAATGTCATAAATTTCACCAGGAAAAACACGGCCATGCTTACAATGACCTTGTTCAACCAAAGTTTACAATAACTCTTCTATTCACAATACATCTACATCTTTTTTTTATAGATATGTAGATATGAAAATCCAAATTCACAGCATTCTTATAATAGCGATGCAAAGTGAGAGCAAATATTTCTCTACACCTAGGAACCTGTTCACAGATTGTCAATGGAGCTAGACAAAGCTAGAAAGCCTCCCATATTCACAGCGCACACGAATGACTCAACACATACAATAAAGTTGACAGCTTCCATAAATTTCTGATATGTAAACACCATTAAACTCAGATGAAAACTCACCCATTTTACGGAAGTAAAGGAAATTAGTGACGAGGCGCCAGAACTCATAATTCTTCATCACAAGTCTGGGGTTCAAGTAAAGGTTAGACGGAGATATTATCTGCACAAAATAATCAAACCAAAAGTAAATAAATCAGTCCCTTCACCTTTACAAAACCATCGAAATCACAAATGTCAGGATAAAAATAAAACCAGAATGAACCAATCTAACTCCCTAAGCCTAGTCATTGATGTGAATAACAAAAGCAAGAGCGAACACAACCTACAATAATCCAAACTAATTATTTTAACATCCTTCAAAAATTAAGAATAAAAAATAACACACAATATTCACATTGAAAATCAAAAGGGAAAAGCTACTAATCACAGAATTGAAAGAAACCCAGTTGAAATCATAAAAATAAAAATAAAACCCATCAACAAAAATTAAAAGGAATAACTCGAAAAATGTTTAATTTTTGCAAAAACACAACCCACATTGAAAATCAAAGAAAAAAAACAAGAAGAAGCTACCATTCAGGAATTTAATTTCAAACCCATTTGAAATTATAAAAAAACAAGAAAACCCATTTTATCAGAACCAAAATTAACAAATAAAAAAAAACCAAAACATAAAAAAATGAAAAAGTGAGAGAAGGTAGGCATACATCAAGAGAGCAACCAATGGTGGTAACAACAGCAGCAGTGACATAAGAGCGAGTGATTATTGGCATCTGCTTATACCAATCCTCCACTGCTTGAGCCATAATACTTTTATAATAATACTAATTAATAATCAATAATTATACAAGTAACCTCTAAGAATAAGATTATCTTATTATATGATGTTTCAGCTGAAGATTTTTGAGACCCAGATGAGAAATAACGATTTTCTAATGACTCAGTTGGTTTTAAAGATCGATTATTGAAAGTATATCGATTTCTGGAAAAACCAAAGAAAAGGTGAAAACTACAATATTAGGAGAGGGTGGCTATAATAATGTATGAAGATGAAGTTCGTTGCTTGATTGATGTGACTCTCATAGGACAGTTAGAAAGCGAGTGGGATTCACGACCCAATTAAAGTGTTTTCTCTCTCTCTCTTTTTTCTGAGTTTATGAAATTTTGGTAGGTTTTTTTTTTTTTTTAATAAAAAATCGATGGATCACTAATAGGATTTTATTATCCTCATCCATCATAACAGGGAAATGGGATTTAATCATATTAAATAACATTTAATTTTTAACTTAATCCTCATAATCCAAAATTAAAAAATATTTGATGTTAAAAAAAATCATAATAGGAGACTTAAAAATTAAAATGAAGTGTTTTATCATAAATTGCATATAATATTTTGAAATAATAGTTTTAAAGATATAATGATGATGACTATGATAATGATAATTTTAATTTATTTAGTATTATGATTGTATAATTTTTTAATAATTTAAAATTTTTTATATTTTAAATTATTTATTAAAAATAAAATAATAATTATTTTAATATATTTTAAAACTAAAAATATTTTAAAAAACAATTTATTTAACTTAATATGTTATTTGTCGTATAAATAGATATATATATATATTTTTTTGTTATTTTAATTTATGTGAGGTGTTCTAATCAGCTTGCGCGCACCACGACTAATCCCCACGGCCCACTGAATACCATGCAAACCTAGTAGGTATGTAAGGCACCGCGAGGATGACAGGCATGGACGCCAGGGCTCGAACCCAGATATAGTGAAAGGAGACAAACCCCTTCCACCGCTAGGCCAAGCATTGACATGTCTTGTTGAAACCATAAAATTATTCTGCACACTGAATATTGAGTTTTTATTTATATAAACAATAGAACATCTTCATTATTTAAATCACAACTCATCTAGATTGTTTTTCTTTTCTTTTCTTTTTTTTTGAATACCATCAACCATCTTGTTATTTCCAACATATAATAAGAAAATTTGCAAACAATTTAAGAATAAGATTCAAACATATAATAATGTGTTGATCTCGAACTTATCCTAAACCTGTCCTGAGTTGAGTTTAAATTCAAATTACTTTAAAGATTTCAATTGATATGGCTAAACTAATGACATTTGGCCAGATCAAATCTAAGGTTTTTATTTTTCAAATGATGTCGTTTCGTGACAGGGTAAGGTTGATAACTATGGAAGCTCTAGGCTTGGATATGAGAAGAGGTGCACACTTCTTGCGACAACATGCAGATATTTCCAAGTAACTTTGAGGACACTGTAATACCCTTTTCACTGATTTTGGCTTCGCGTTACAAGATTCATTGATCCTTGGAGGATGCATCCAAATCCCTAGATATTACCGAGAATGTTTTTGTCTTCACTGGCTTTAGATCATGTCATCAGAGTGCTTGTATCAACCCTTCTTTTGTCCTAGACAGTGCTGCCATCGCCACCCTCCTCCTGAAAAAGCCAGAATTGATCAATTATTCAATCACCACCTGCTTGTAATGTCATCATAACTTAGCCTGATGTTTCTACCATATCAGTCCAGGAGATTAACATCCTTTCTGTAGATTGATCCCTCAAAAGTATGAGTTTTGTCCAAAGAAACTTGGGTGGCAACAGAAGCTTGAACAAAATACACAAAGTAGATGAAAAGAATTTCCATTATTACATCTTGATTTAACAAGATCTTTCCTTTTCTCGTTCCATCACAACTTCTCTATATCAAATAATTTACATGCTGACATATTCATCAGCAGAACCATTTCCATTTTCCACTGCTTCACAAGCTGATATCTCCCCAAACTCACAGCATTGCCAATCGCAACTGTTGGAGAAACCACAGCTCATCTATACCATAGGGGCATGTCGGATATGACTTTGAAAAGGCCCTGATTGACCTTTTTCTTTTCTTCTGCAACCATGGAATGATGACCCTGAATATCATTTGTATGTCTAAGCTTCAAATGCCAGCAGCAGCTTGGTAACTCAAATTCAACGTCATTCCTCGACAGTCGGGTTAGAGCAGGGAAAACAAAAACTATGATTTCCTTGCAAGCAATGCAGGTCTATTCCTCATGTATTTTGCTCCATATGCAGCAGTAGAAGCCACTGTTGTGCCAGCCACTAACCAACTGCATCAAATTGTAGCGAACAATAGGTCATGTATGATAATTTATTGCAGTAGTTGAGCAGAAACAATACACGGGATGAAATTAAAAGTTGACTGGATTACCTCAAGTATGTTATGTAAGGTAGAGTCTCCTGGGTTCCAAACTCTGGTTGAATGAGAGCTGCAGCAACTAAAACCAGCTGGAAAACTGTATTTACCTGTCAATAACCAGGACGACTCCTTAGTGGAAACAAAAAGGTTTTAACCAAAATGAAATCCATTACGTGCTCAAGAAAAACAAAATGTCCAGATTTTTTCTTCTTCTTGACCAAGAACAATGTTCAATTCTGGAAAAATAGCTGCTAATGCTTGTTAACATCATTATTAGAACAGATTTTAAGTACAAAGTATTTTGGCATAATTGAAAGGTAATTATCATAGCAGGCAGCGCTTTCCATCCTCTACCGCCACCAGTTTCCTTCAGGCTTTCAAGAACTTCACACATTTCCTATAACGCATCTACTCTAGGATAGTTAAATTCATACAAGGTAATAGTATAGTGAGACCTCATTCTTTACCATACCTTTTGCTTCAAAATGTTCCTCTTTTCAATGATTCAATGCAAAAATCACCACATCATCTAAAAAATACACAAAGGATTTCTCCAATCACCCACACTCAGTGTTCAACTAAAATCATCTTATGGCTATAAAAATAAAAAATAATGGATCAAAGAAACTTATATTTAAACCATATTCCAGGTGCCATGACAAATCAAATTGAAAATTACAAACCATACCTTACTTATGAAGAGAGGCTCAACCTTCTCTGGGCGGGTTCCATCAAGATTGAAGAAGTCATACCAACTAGTCCACTAGAAGAAGAAATTAGAAAATATCAAGCAAAATTTTAGGCCAAGGAGTAAATAACCAGGTCAAAGCAAAAAATAATACAAAAAGGGACAAATGACAAGTTAGTCAACCAACCTTCCAACCCAAGCTACTAGATCTATGATAAACTGCTCCACAGACAAGTGCAACATCTCGCAACACTACCAGTCCGACAAGTCCAGCTTCACAAGGCATAGAGTATAACATAAGTTGTACAACCATGCATCAACCACATTTACTATCAATCTGCATATAAATTCCAAGTTCTACAAAATATGGTTAAAATTAAGACAACTTACGGTGTAGAAGATCCATATGCACCATTGCCAATGCAACAGATCCGATAAGAACCTATGTTAAGCAAAGAAATAAGTTTAACGGAATTAGCCCCTAGCAGGTTATAATAAACTCCAACTACAAACCGTGACTAGCTATCAACAATCAACACTAAAGCTTTGAAGAAGATGAAGCATTCACTCTACCTTATCAGCAAGCGGATCAAGATAGGAACCAACAACAGAATCAATTCTCATCTTCCTAGCGACATACCCATCTAGCTACAGGTTTTAAGAAAGAACAACATATTAAATTTTCAATTTTTTATTTTGAAAAAAAAATGCAAAACGAATTGTCAAGATAATATTACCCAGTCACTTGCACCAGCAATAGCCAACGCCACAAATGCAGAGGAATGCATGTCATTTGTAATCATCCTGCACAAAAACCATTAATTAATCACCCCTCTAATCCAGATCATAACAAACAAAATGCATAATCCTGAAATAACAAAACATCCACACAACAGAAACACTGAGAATTGAAATCCAAACATAAAAAACAGTTACTAGGTTACATAAACGACGCTCATCCGGATCATTTAGCATTAGCATTCATTTCCCAATATAATACCAATAAAATTTACTTCTTCAGCATTAAACAAACAATTTTGTATTCATAATTGTTAACAAGCTATAACTCCCAACTTTGAATACATATTTAGAACGAAAGATCATTCTTTTAAATTTATAACAACTAAAAATATCCAAATTAATAATAAAAAAGCACATTTTTTGCATTGACATAAATTAATCAGTCATAAAAACCCTCAAAATTTAATAAAAATTTAACCACAGTGACATCACTCAAAAACTTCAAAATTGAAGATAATCCCAACTTTTTCCCATTCACTTCTCTCATTTTCTCAGTAACCAAACAGACCATAAACATAGTGTGTGTGTGTGTAATTGAAGAAATTTAAAAATTAGAAAAATACCATCCAATTAAAGGCCCAGAGACCAAACGGCTAATAGAGATAAAATTAGGCAAATTAACAAAACTCTCCAAAATCCCATCTTTATCACCACCGTCATCCACTTCCTCCTCCTTCACCAGGTCAACCCGATCCGACAACACGCCTTGACCCACATAACCCGATCCGACCCGATTTTTTAACAAATGCAAATTAAAGGCCTCGACTTTCCTCAAAACAATAGCGTTTCCACGTAGATAAAGCGGTGCCGAAGACTGCAAAAGTTTCCACGGCGGAGAAGAGAGAAAGAGAGGGCCTTGAAACGGTGCATTTAGGAATATCCATTTAGAGAGGAATCGATTAGGAGGAGGAGAAGAAGAAGGGGGGTAGTAGTAGTAGTAATGTATAGGAGCGAATGATGATTGGATTATAGTGGAATTTGTTGTAAAGAAAGATCTGGATTTGTTTGAATTGGGGATTTTTGAAATTAGGGTTTTTATGGATCTGTAAATCGTCATTGATTGGAATTTATTTTGAAATTAGGGTTTTGTTTTTGTTTTTTCCTGCTGGGGTTTTAGGGGGGAAGGTGACGAGACACGTGTTAGTTTCTTGGGTATGAATGGACAAGTGTGTGGGTTTGAGGTCCTGCACGTGGAAAGTCTAGTGGGCTTTGCGAGAGATTAAGGAAAGGAATTAAGTGGGCGTGAACTAGGCCCATGGCGTTATTTTCTTTTTTATTAATTCAAGATTTAAAATTTAAAGGTTTCTTAAAATTTTGTTGGTTATGCTATTATTTTTCATGCATATTTTAAATTATTTTATATAAAAATAAAAATAAAATTTTATTTTAAAATATTTTATGTATATATATTTATATTAATTTATTTTTTTGTGAACAAAAATAAATTGTAATCATGATTGTACAAAAAATTTTAATTTAAGAAATAAAAATACTTGAGATTCCACACATGGTATAAATTCAAAAAATATTCAAAATAAAAATTTATTCTATCTTAAAGTTATTTTTATAAATAAATTTTATTGATTTATCACTTCTAAAATGATTCATCATATCTTATTTTGTATTGTCTAGAAAATATTTTTAATTTTAACACAACTAAACCTAGAAAAAAATAAATTAAAAATAAAAAGTTTCCTAAAAAGTTTCTAAACTCAATAATCCTGATTAAATTATTATTATTAATTTTTTTTATTTTAATAATCAAAATCCAATATTACAAAATGTGTTCAAGAAAGCTAAAACATAAATTATAAAATTATAAAACAAATAAAAAATAAAAATTAACTAGCAAATATATCAATCTCGAATAATAAATTTTAAGTTTAATTTAAAGGATACAATGACCTTAAATAGTTATGGAAATTTAACATTATAGAAAATAAAATTTTTATAATTTTATTATAAAATTTTAGCTTGATTTGATAAAACTAAATTAAACTTTTATAACATTATCATCAAGATCTCATGAATCAAATTTATCAACTACAAAGAACAATTTTGCATGGAAAAAAAAAAACTATACATGAGCAGTATCTATATATGGTCAGTCTATTGTATAACCAATAAACTTGATAAAAAAGAGAATATATATTTATATATGCAACTCAGGGGCAACCAACAATTCCAGTCAAACAAGAGGTGGCTTGATCAGCATTATCTTAGCCATGGATAATACTGATTATAGGAGAGAATGGTTGAAAAGATCGTTTAAGCAGCTATTTTTACTAAACAAAGATGGAATCAAAGAGATAAACAACCAGAAACCAGGCGACTCGCAATTTTTATCAGCATCCAAATGTGATCCTGGTGATATATGTAAGCAACTTTTACGGTAGGATTAAATCCTACTTTCAACAAGGGAATTTGAAAATAAAACTGGAGTTGTAGAGCTTATACAAAAGGGTTTTGCAAATTAGTAAGAGGAGAGGGAAGAAAATGAAATTTTTTCCATGCTGTAGATCGGAAAGGGAGGACGCTCCTGTAGAGAACACTTCATGCACGGACAAGGAATCTGCCAAACATGGCAGAGCATTGTCTTTCTGGAAGAACATGTCATGGAAAATAGATTTGTAATAAAAAAAGATTTCTAGTTTGTGGTTTTGGTGAGATATAGAAGGCTATCATCTTTGTCATGTTATCTATCAACGTTGTCGCAGGCAGCAGCAAAAGGAAGAATAATTTAAAGTTTTTCACGTACTACGAACTATCTGTTGTAGCTGATGACTTCAATCCTTCCTGCTTCGTCGGAGAAGGTGGGTTCAGAAAGGTTTACAAAGGATTCATTGAAGCATTGATCAGGTCAATCTTCTTAGAGAATAATATAAATTATAAATACCTCATCCAATAGTTTAAGTTTTTAAGTTGAAGTGTTTTTTTTTGACAAATCTTATGCTTTCAGCACGAGTTTGCATGCGTAGTCACCATCCTAGGCCATCTTGTGATGCAATTCTTTTGTTTCATTATCTCTTTTTTTTCAGCATGTTGCTGTTAAGCAGCTTGACAGGATTGGAAGGCAAGGAAACAAGGAATTCTTTTCAGAGGTTAATACATTAAGTATGGTTCAATATCCAAATCTTGTCAAATTGATTGGCTATTGTGTAGATGGTGATCAAAGACTCTTAGTTTATGAATTCATTCCCAATGAAAGTTTGGAGACTCACCTTCTGGGTATGCCCACATCAATTCTTGTTTCCTAGACAATAAGTTTACAAAGTTTTGAGTCTTTACATATCATGTAGCAGTTCAAGAACTGACTTGATTTAGGGTTAGGTACAAATTTTTGCTATCTACATTGTCTCTATAAAGATTTTGTGTTTAGTTTGCTAATATTTTCTGCTTTCCAGATCTACCTCCAGGAAGAAAAACTTTGGACTGGACTTCTAGGATGAAAATAGCAACAGGAGCAGCACAAGAATTGGAACATTTGCACGATACGGCGGATCCTCAAATCATTTATCGAGATTTCAAAGCATCAAACATATTGCTAGACGGAAATTTCAATGCGAAACTCTCAGATTTTGGATTTGCTAAGTTGGGTCCGACAGGAGGAAAGGATCATGTGTCTACAAGGGTGATGGATACATATGGGTACTGTGCTCCTGAATATCAATTAACAGGTCAGCTGACAACAAAGTCTGATGTCTACAGTTTTGGTGTTTTTTTTCTGGAGACAATTTCTGTGAAGACAGTCATTGACACGTCAAGACCAACCGAGGAGCAGAACCTAGTGCTTTGGGTATGGTCATGATGTTTTTTTATTCAAGGAATTTGTTAGGATTATAACCTCAAGAATAAATGGGAGTGCAGCCCTTAAGATTGATTCTCATTTCCATATTTCAGGCAGGACCACTGTTCAAGGACAGAAGTAAATTTACAGCTATGGCGGATTCATTGCTAGAAGGAAACTACCAGCAAAAGAGTCTATATCAAGCTCTAGCAATTGCAGCAATGTGTCTCCAAGAGGAAACTGACAACAGACCTTTGATGACTGATGTTGTAACTGCACTTAAGTTTCTTGCGGGGTCAATTGAGATGGAAAAAGCTACGTTGTCATCAACAGAAAGTATCCATCATGTCAACTCTGTAACATAAGGAAATGTGAAGCAAGAGTTAGAACCTCAAGTAACACTCCAATATGCCTAACATAATATATATTATGTTAGTCAAATTGACCAAGAATGAAAGAAATGGCCATTTATTACAGGAAGGAAAGAAGATGGCAGCAGTTTTTGGCATAAAAGCCATTTGACAATGAAAGCTGCTGGAGGAAAAACTCATGTAGGTTTGGCTTTAAAGCTCATGGCTTGTATTGGTGGTTTCAGATGTGTTCAGTTGGGTCCCTATGGTTGATGATGGAAAATAACTAATGAAATGAACAATGTTTTCTAATTTTCCATAGGGGAATGAAAATTGGAGTCGGAAAATGGAAAACATTTTCTATTACTGAACGCACTCTCAAGGTTTCCTGTAGAAACCGAAAGCTCCTCCTAGAATTCCTGGTGCGTGAGAAATGTGTATATTGCCCTGTAACTATAATTTGCATCCCACATTGTTACTGTATTGCATAGATTTGTAAAGATATATGGAATCTATTTACGAATGATTGACCTGGGTTGACCCCAGGTCGGATCTGACAGCTATGGTAAGAACTATGACACGGTGGCACGGCATTCGACATATCAGGAATGATATTTGCTAACCTTCCAATCTGGTAGTCAACATCTAATGCACTACAGACGCACTAAAACCTTACAGAAGTTAACCTATCAATATCGTATCGCTGCTACCTGAATATATATATATGGATGATTCGATGAAGCATGCAGGTTGAAAGCATTGGCAGCTCCATGAATAGTAACACAATCCTAATTATCAACAACATTCCTTAAATGTAAGCCTGATAGATAACTACCAGCTTAGAGAGGTCAGAAAGCATGGCAGCTCTCCTGCATATCCTTCAAATCATCCTTCAGGATTCTATGACTGAACCCAGGAATCCTACTGAGACTATTACTGTCAGCAGCTTCCACAGCTAGACAGATATTTGGAAAGAATCTGCTGCTGCCAGTTCCCTTTTTCCTCTTCAATTCATAGTTAAAGACTAGAAAAACAACCCTCTTCTAGTTTATAAAACTCCGAGAGGTCATGGATTTTTGAAAAATTATTATAAGAACTCGGATCATTATGAGTCCATGCTTACAAAATGATGGGTCCTATAATCATTTTAAGGTGGTTCCTATTTAATTTATACGTGTGGATTCACCATGAGACGACTAGAAAGTACCTAATATTTTCTTGTAGTAATTGTCAATGGAATCTTATTCTCTGGACAATGAATTAGTTATAAATCATGGTATTGTTCATTACCCAACCTAAAGCTTGAGTTATGGATTAGATTACAATAAACTAGTTAATCCAAATTAATTTAAAAAATATCATTTTAAAATATTTGTTTTTCTATAAAAAGTTAACATTACCTCATTTTGAATTGTGTTTTTTTTTTTTAAATAAAATCAAGTCTCTCTATATTTTAACTCAGATAAACATATTAATCGGATCAACTCCCACTCAATTGAATATAAATCCCAACCCAAGCCAGTCCAGTCAGCAGCCACTAGATTGACCCTCACCAGGGTGAGTTTAATAATTATAAAAAAGTGGTTTATAAATAGATTCCATGGTGGGGCCCTGTAAGCATTTATCTTAAGCCATGAGCAAGTACTAATTATAAGAGGGTGTGCGTTAACAGTTAGCTAAGAAGAAACCAAGAAAACCAATTACTAGGTGGAAGCAAGAGGCTGACAACTAGACTAACAAACAATTTCAGAATCCAATGGTTCTGGTGTTAAATTTTACAGTAAAAGCTAACAATACTGTTACCAAAAGAACTCAAGTCCTATCTAGTTTATGGATACATAAACAGCTTTCCAAGATGGGATTGAATCCTCTTTCCTCCAACAAGGTACCTAGCAATACACAAAAGGGTTAGCAACTTGGCAGGAGGAGAGGGAAGTAAATGAGTTTCTTCTATTGTCGCAGAATGGAAAAAAATAATTCTTTCAAGGGAAGCAGATCTTCATGGAACAGCAAGGGTTATGGACAACAAAGCAAAACATTGTCAATTGTCGGGAACATGTCTTATAAAATAAGTCTGTCAATGGAATAAAAAGTTTTCAAGTCTAAGATTTTGGTAATATATAAATGCTAATCATTTCATCATGTTATCAATGTTGCAGCCTCCAGCAAAAGGAAGAATATTAATCAGTTTTTCACATTTCGTGAACTAGCTGTTGCAACTAGCAATTTCAGTCATCATTGTGTAGTGGGAGAAGGTGGATTTGGAAGGGAGTATAAAGGATACATTGTGAGCATTGATCAAGTCAGTCTTGTGTCTTTAAAGGATATGCATGCCTATGTTTTATCCTACATCATCTTGTAATGAAATTCTTTTGTTTCGTTCTTCTGCTGCTTCTTTTTTTCTTCAGATTGTTGCTGTTAAGAAGCTTGACAAGAAAGGATTGCAAGGAAATAGAGAATTCTTTTCTGAGGCCCTTACGTTAAACATATGAATCTTGTCAAACTGATTGGCTATTGTGCAGATGGTGATCAAAAACTCTTAGTTTATGAATTCATGGCCAACGGATCTTTGGAAAATCACCTTCTTGGTATGCCCACATGAATTTTTATATCCTAGGCTAGAAGTTTTACCAAATTCTTTTCTGTTTACATGTCATGTGGCAGCTCAAGCACTGCCTTGATTTAACTTAGGTTTGAAGTTTTTCTATCTAAATTGTCCCAGTAGATTCTGTTCTCATGGTGCTAACATCTTCTACTTTCCAGATTTACCTTCAGGAAAAGATCCTTTGGACTGGAGTACTAGGGTGAAAATAGCATCAGGAGCAGCCCAAGTACTGGAATATTCGCACGGCGTTGCCGAGCCTCAAATCATCTATCGGGATTTCAAAGCTTCAAAAATATTATTAGATGAAAGATTTCAATCCAAAGCTGTCTGGTTTTGGACTTGCCAAGTTGGGACCAACAGGAGGGAAGGATCATGTGGGTGATGGGTACATATGGCTACTGTGCTCCTGAATATCAAATGACAGGTCAGCTGACAACAAGGTCGGACGTGTATAGTTTCGGTGTTGTTCTTCTGGAGATAATTTCAGGAAGGAGAGCTATTGATAAGTCAAGACCAACAGAAGAGCAGAACCTAATTCACTGGGTATGTTGATGATTTTTTTGCAATCAAGTTGTCAGGATTATATCTTTCCTTTCTGCCAGGGTTGTAGCACAGAACACAAGCTGCAAATTTTGAGGTTTTAAGAGTAATTGGGAGTGCAGACTGCAGACATTCTTATATTGATTCACATTTCCATATTGTAGGCAGCGCTGCTGTTGAAGGACAGAAGTAAATTTACAGCAATGGCAGATCCATTACTAGAAGGAAACTACCCAAAAAAGAGTCTATATCAGGCTCTTGCAATAGCAGCCATGTGTGTCCATGAAGAAGCTGAAGCCCGACCTTCGATGGCTGATGTCGTAACCGCACTTGAATTTCTTACCGAACCAACTGAGGATAAAAAAGCTTCAATGGCATCAACAGAAAGCATCCATTATGTCGACTCTGTGAAAGGAGGGAATGCCAAGGAAGAGCTAGAAGCTTAGTTGTTTTGCAGAAACCAAAACCTACTTCTACGATTTCAATATCAATATCAGTATCGTCGATATGCTTAAAGTTCAATGCCTTTTTATATTACTGTGCATCTAATTTCACAAACCTCGTAGATGCTGTATGTCTTATGTGTGTAAATATGTAAACGGACTGTTTTCGCCACTGGAAAAAGGTCCAGGCACTAGAATTGCAGGAGTGTTGTTCGTTCAGAACATCAGGATGTCCACGTAGATATAATTTCTCTCACGATATAAATGCTTGCTCTTCTTTATCAATCCCAGCCTGTTCATTCAATTAGAAACTATATGATCCAGTTTTTGCTGTTCACAAGCAACAGTAAAACTTTAATTTACATAGATATTTTTTAATTAATTTAACAGTACTCCTTACACTGCAATTTTTGAGCAAGCTTTCCACATGTAGTGCTTCACGACATTTTAATTGAAAATTAAAGTCTGGTATGATCCAGGGAACTATACAAATTATGAGATGGGGTTTGAAAATAGCAGGAATGACTGTTGTTAACCTCCTTATCTGGTACACACAATATGTAATGCACCAAATTCTTATAAACTCAAACCTGTGGATGCCATTACGCAGCTCCAATTATCATCTATGAAATGCTCTACTGCATGATGGTAATGTCTGGATGAAGCAAGCAGGTGAGAAAGCGTAGAAAATAGTAATTCTAATCAGCAACACATGGCAGGAAATCTACCAACGTGATCCCGTGCTCCTCTCCGAGTCTGACATATTCCCTTAAACGTATGTCTGATAGATAGGTAATTCTGAATATAGAGAATCTAGTACACTTGAAGTTGTGGACCTAATGTTATGGGATCAGAAAAAGCATGGTCCAGTGGCTTCACATACCGGCTTAGAGAGGCTAGAAAGCGTGGCAGCTCTTTAAAAGATTGTCTAAACCTGCATATCCTTCGAATCATCCTTCAGGATTCTATAACTGAACCCAGGAATCCTACTGAGCCTATTGCTGTCAGCAACTTCCACAGCAGAACAGATACTTGGAAGGAATCCGCTGCTGCCTCTCCGCTTTTTCCTTTTCCAGCTCATCGTCAAGGACCAGAAACTAGGCCTTGACTGACCATTACTGGAAGCTATGTCAGCCACCTGCTCTTGAGGTTTCCTTGAACTTGCACATCGGTCTATCTCAAACTTGGAGAAATACTCAATTTCTTTCCTCACAAGTGATCCTACTGTACCCCGCGTGCCTATTGCAACCGGAGCTGTTGCAGCCATTTTCTCTGGGAACTTGGTGGTAATGGTACTGGCTTTATATTGCATAATATAGTAAGATTGAAGTGATGAAGAAGGCTTCTGGTTGCAGAAAGTAGTGGCCCTGTCTCTTTGCCAAAAAATATAATGAAAGGGTTTGCTTTAATGTTGAGGAATCTCTCTCTCTCTCACTTGGGTTTTCTTTATACAGCTCTTGTCGAACTTCTTTATTAAAGTGTACAGCATGCGATTTTGCATAATTGGCGCATTTGATAGGGATATTAGCCATCATGTTCATCCTGTGATTGCAATGAAAGCATATGCATGCTTTACTGATAAATATTTTAACCCCTTTGACCACTAAAGGGATTTAAAAACTTAGCATTATGAATTGGGTAGAGCATGCACCATTTGGTCAAGCATACTTCATCTACTAATTCTGTGATAAAACATTGCTGGCAGGTTAAATCATGCCATACTCTGTGGTTTCCTGGTCATGTTTGTTAGGTTAACCCTCCTTTTCTCATGTCAATGTGATGCACGAGGTTTCAATCAACCAATCACATACAAATTTATTCTATTTGGAACACACTTGAATAGTCGAATAGTATGTATTTGAATCAGATGGGTAGCTTCAAGTCCAATAAGACGTATGGTTGCATCAAACAACTTGTTTGAAGAAAACATGCATAATTTTTTATTTGATAATTCAGTCGAGTTCAAATTTGATCATGAGATTTTACATGATAGTTTTATATGAGATTAGCTCAATATAGCTGTTCAAGATCAGGGTGGTTTTAAATTAGCTTGGAAGTTGTAGTTCTATTATATTTTTTATTTTCTTAATTAGTTTTGGATTTTTAGCTTTATTTTCGAGTTTCTATTTGAATTATAATTCTAATTATTCTTAGGTGGGACCTGCACCATTTGATAAGCATACTTTATCTACTTATTCTGTGCTGAAACTTTACTGGGAGGGTAAATCATGCTGTGCTCTGTGGCTTCCTGTCATAATTGTTAGGTTAACCCTCGTTTTCTCATGCCCAAGTCAGAGGGGAAAAGGGTTTTTTTTTCACGAACTTGCTAGGTAAATTACTTGAAGTGGAATTGAGGTATGGTGTCATAGGTGGGGGTGTCGATTTCCCTCCCTTCTTTGGCTTTTGTGCATTGAGAGCGTTATGTGAAATGGCGACAAATCATATCTTGATTTTGTAAAGGAAAAGGACACTTTGACACGGCATTCATAATAATAGAAAGGATAGATCTTTGATCTAAGGATATTCCTGTGGCTATGATTAAATAGCCCTATTTCAGTGTCCTTTAATGTCACTAACTTGCTCCATTATACTCGATTGCGGCATTTCAAATCAAATTCAACATCATGAACGGGACAATTGAGAATACAGTCTATAGTTTTATGAGATGGAATGTCTTTCTGCTACAGGTTTTTGGGAAACTCAAGTGTCGGTCTGTGATAAGGTTATAGGGAAAACATAGGCCAGAGTTTTCTTTGTTGTGGTTAAGGTGTGGTTAAGAATAATGGGATACAAATTGCCACAAGCTCACTCCCGTCTTCTTTTTTCACCTCAAATCTCTACACCCAATTTAGTGAATTGGCAGCTTTTGTTCTCCTGATCTAAGAAACACGCCAATCAAATTTGACCAAGTTAATATCTTTACGGTTCAAATTAAAACCCGGCCCGAGTCAAACTCTGGATTATAAGTTTCCGAGTCAACCTGGGGCAAATGGTAGTGAAATCATCCAGAATGTGTGCATCTCCATTGTGCAAATTTCTTTTCTACACGGAACAACTAGTTCCAAGTACAAGTATGACGACTTGCATCATATGAAACCTGTAACGCAGCATTCATCACAAATCTCTCCATGATTTTCTATAGTGTAGAATAGTCCAAAATTCTCTATTATCGTAACTTAAGAGACAAGCAACAAGACAGACTACATCATTCCCTTGTCTTTTTGCCTTTTTGAAGAACTTCTCTTTCCTGCTTTTGAGTTGTCATTCTCATCAGTCTTCTCGCATAGAATTTTGCATTTCGGAAAAACCAGTCACTTCAAAATAGCTATCAATTCACGTCACCAATGAAAACAAAATCCAGAATCATAATCTCTACTGGGGCAAAAATATACCTTCTATCATAATTACATAGTTGTAAACTTGGATTGAATTTTTGAGGCTCTGGGTAGCAAATCCAAGGTGCCGGTTAATGTCTTCGACACCAAGTTATCAGCAAGTATGGCATCTAAAAGCTGATCATTGATTCCAGCAATTCCCTATAAGTATGCATGACACAACCACAGAACCCATGGCATACCCGCTCATCACAACCCTCTGATCTTAAAGTCTAAAGAGGACTGTACATCAACCAAGCAATCAAGAAATAACCAAATTAACTGCCCAAGTAAACGCAGAATTTGGGTCTTATAAATGGAAAGGCTGACATAGGTCAGAAACAGTAAAAGTTCAGTGCAAATGACAAATTTAAATGCTCGTCATTGAAAAAAGGGGATCATTTATTATCTGCTTGTGTTCATGCAATGAATGACACAACTTTTTTTTTTCCTTGTGTGCCTCAAAACTGGATGTTCGCTCACTTCTGTACTTACGAATGCAATCATCTCTCTCTCTCTCTCTCTCTCTCTCACAGATTTTTTTTTTTCATGTTTTTTGGTTTATTTTCATTTTCTTGTATTAGTATCCAACTAACTATTGTATACCGGGAAGATGACACGAATACCTTTGCCTCCGATGGGAAGCAAGAGCATTTTGGAGAGCAGCATCTACTCTTGCCCCTTCCTGAAACAATGAATCATACAACTTACAGATAAACTGGGAGAGGTCCTCTTCATCATCATCCCAAAATCCAATAGAACGGTCACCATGCTTCTCAGCATCACTATCTTCCCAATCACTCACTGGACTGATAGGCTCAGCCTCTTCCTCCTCCTCCTCTGCCTCTTCCTCTCCAATCTCAAACCTCCCATTTTCTAGAACATTGAATTCCCCTGATCCATGGACTAATGTCACTGGCATTTCTAAGGGCTCTGCTGAAGGGCATACAACAGCTTTCGCACCAGAATCCAGAAAGGCCTTGATTAAAGTTTGTGTAGGCCCACATGTCCCTGTGCAAATTATAATCCTGTCCCTCCAAGCTCCAACCTAGGTGTTCACAAGCCAAGAGGAAACTGCATAAATCACTTGAAAAAACAAAGCAACATTGAATTAACAGTATTCTTATCAGCGTTTCTCAACCATTTGCAAGGCTCAACACAGCAACAAAATTCAAGCAGCAGTTTTTGTGTTAGCCCTTAAGAGTGTCCTGATTTCCCACTCGAGAAAGTCAGGAAGAATAATTATGCTAAGGGAAACATAAACCAATAGATAAAAATCTAATTATGCTTTACATGACTTGAAAATTTGGAAAAACAATATGGAAAACGAAGAGACTTTGTGGCTCAATTATTCTACAAAATGCAAAAGCTTTATGCCTTCTGCAGGGTTTGCCCATGACCTAGAAAAGTAAAAATTATTAAAAATAGGCCAAGGGTAAGGGCACTTCCAGAGAGCAAACAATTATGAGAAAAACACTGCAGGGCAGACTTTGTCCAAATCACTCCTAACAAAACTCTGATTCAGCAGTGCCACTAGTGGATGTTGGTCTTTTGGGAATAGTCCAACATTATAAGAGAACCACAGAAGGTGAGTAGTGAATTAATTCGTCAAACATCAACCATTTGTTCATCCAGAATTTAAAAATATGCAGAGGCAAAAGGAAGACATTGGAAAATCAAGTTTAGGCCAAAACATACCATCCAGCGAACATCTTCAGGTGTCAAGTGCATAGAAGGAACTGTTCTACGAAACATATATGCCCCAATTTCTTGGTCATCCTCCATGACCTTCAGAAAGTAGCAATGAACATTAAAATGGAGACTCGTAATTTGGTGTATCCTACTAATAGTGGCTTGAATGATCTAATAAGAAAAGAAAAAAGTCATTAACACATACTTGTGTCTGTCGTCCTATATAACGATGGATGACATTTCCAACTTGGAAGTATGGTTTCCAATGAACTAAATCAGCAACAGTCGAAATATTAGCAAGAAGTGACGCAATCTTCCTATGGCGGCTTCGGTTCATCGACAACAAACTAAATTTAACGCTTTGAAGAAACTTATCAGCAAGATCTCCAGGTTCAGCAACAACAAACACATCATTCTGCCAACTATAGAAACAAGCATTCAGCACATTAGAACAGTGGCTGAAACTAAATATCAATAAAAAATGTGTAAGTCAAACAACAGAGAAGCATGTTCACCTTAATATTGAGCCTGATGAATCATTTTGAAGGGCCAAATGTACAAGTCCTACTTGTGGTGAATTCTGCAGTTTCTCATGCAATGACCGAACAGTTAAAGAGAGTCGTCTGTGTTTGGGAGACATTGGAGGTGATAAAGCTGTCTTTCCAGACTGAGCTCCATCCAAGCTTAAAGGTGGGACCATGTCAATTCGGCCAATCCTCTGTAGGCCGAAATCAGGACTGAATAGGAGTGGGCTTGAGGGGAAGCTTCCAGTAATTAGAGGTGATGCAAATGGGGATGGGAATGTTCCTGTTGGCACTGTTCTTGCAATTCCAGATGTGGCATGCATGAGAGATAGTTTTATTGCATTGCGGGTACAAAATGACTCTAGTGCCCGAGCATGATGCACAACCCTACCTGAATCAGGGCTGTGCAAAGCTTCAACAAGCAGCACCATACGCCTCCAACCTAGAGAGGGGCTACTCTCATCTAAAATAGTGAAATACCAAAAGATTTCAGATTCAGAAAAAGGAGCATGCCAAATGAGGTACGCATGAGAAAAGCAACTTAAGAAGATGTGCGCATCAATACCTGTATTTGATACCTTTGCCTTGGAAAATTGCTGAGATTTCATAACCTCTGAAAATTTATCGTCATGTTGATAGGGAAAAAGTAGACTATCACAGACATTTTTTAAGGCTTCAGAATTATTCTGGACATATTCATCAACTGCAGCTTCCAGCTTATGCCAGATAGCTGGGTCAGTCTCATCCAGCTCCATACCACAGCGTTCATCAACTGCAAGATCAAACCATAGAGGATGCTGACTTAGAACTACAAGTTCTTTCACTAAAACTAGTCTTTAAAGGTAATTTTCAGGTATGAAAGAAGAGGAGGAAGAAGAAAAGCTTGTTAAGATATGAGGAAGATGGAGGGAAATTATAATATCTTTAAAGAATAAAGGCAGGTTAGAAAACAATTTGTATCTTGCTCTTATAAACAGTCAACTTAGAGTATACCTGGATTAAAGCGAAAATATTGTATCTCGGGAAGCATGGGTAGCAACGTACTTAAAGCTTCCTCCACTCTGTCCACAGAACATGCACTCTCAATCAACACTTGGCCAGTATCCAAATAACGCCACCCGCCTTTCCGGACCTAGAACGAGAGATATTTTTGTGAATCATCAAATGAAGTGGCAACTTTTGATAAAAAAGAAAAGAAGAAGAATCAAATCCCTTTCTTTACATGGTCATGAAGTAGAGTTCGGTCACTAACATCCACAGCTTGGCAGATCAATAAAAGCAGCATTACGTTCTTCTAGTGTTCTGTAAATAAGGCACAATATGTTCCACTGTTCTAATTCAAGTTTCATTAGTTATCTCATGCAACCTCTTCACTCTTTAAGTGCTTCCAAAGTTCTAATAGTTCAGAAGAATTTGATTGAATTCTTAGTGTACACAATCATATGGTGGATCCCATATGCCCTAAATTATAGGACAAAGCAACACAGATTTAGAAATTCCAAGCAAAACCACAACCCATACGAGGAGAATCACCTTTGTTGGAACAGAGCCACACCCAATTGACACCAGGCAGTCAATTCTGGTGTCGGGCCATAGAAGTTGTGCTTCTCTTATAGCAAATATGGTAGGGTTGTTTGCCACTATAGCACCATCTTGCCAGCGGTTGATATCTATTGAATTGTCATTGGTTAGCAAAAATATCACTGATGCACTCAACTTATACAGGGAGGGAGGAATGTCAACTTGAATAAGCAAGTCAAGAGCATACCATCTGAGAAATCATCAAGATAGTATGGAGCAGCAGATGATGCTCTTATGGCTTGCCAAATATGATGCTTACAACTACCAATAAATGCACTGCGTTTATAACCAGCTTGGGCTCCAGTAGTGGGTGATCCGAGCACGTGGACTCCTGAACTTTCTGAAATTGCAAAGGGCACTTCAGGTGTTCCAACAGGATACTGTATGTTGATACCAAAAGAGAGAAAGAGAGAAGATTAGAAGAAAATTAACAAAAACACCGCCAACAAGTATCTCGCAGGTATGATTATGTATCTATGCAGCAAAATTTGTTAAGCAATTCTTGAGATATAGCCAACACAATCAAAAAATCAAAACCATATTAAACATGTTAAGCAATAGAATTCTCAGTGTCAAACCTGATAATTGCGGAACACAAATGGTTGAGCTGGCATCACACTAACCAAAGTTGATACAACAAAAACTTTGGGAACATTTTTCACAGCTGATTCTATTAACAGGTCTCCATCCTCATTGGCACACATTTCTTTCAACAGCCTCTCGAACTGATCTGCATTGTGCTGCAATAATATATGTTATAGTGTTTTGTTCCCACAGCATCTGTGTTTAACAAAACATGTAATACATATACAGATATTAAATGAGCACATCATCATATCCTTTTATATTAAAAAATAAGTTGAAAACATTAGCAACATTCTGCAGTTTCCTGGAAGATGCAATTCTTTTATGTTCTCAGGTAAAAAAATATAGTCACACATGTTTTAATATCATTTATGAAGCAAAAAACCAGGACAATAGTAAAGCAAAAGTTACAAAAATGGAGAAAAGGATAGCCCATACTTTAGATCCATGCACCACAACTCTAAAACTCTGTGATGAACTTTTGTAAAGCTGATCCAACTTCTCTCTCCAAGTTGCAGCTTCATTATCCTTTGGCACAGGTTCAGCAAAGACAAGTTTCCCTTGAGAAGCAAATTTGCAGAACAGAATGTGAAAAAAGTGAGCAGCAAATAAAACATCCTGAAATACACATGCTTCTGTATACACACCAAGATTTTTGTATATTTCTTCACATTGATCCAAGGTCATTAGCTTAATGCCAAGAGCAACAGCCAGCATCCCACCAGTTGATGTCCCACAGATTAGGTCGAACAACTCATGTATTCGCTTTCCAGTTCCCTTCTCAATTGCTTTAAGAATCCGCACAGTTGCCAGACCTTTCATTCCACCTCCATCCATTGAAAGTATACGCAGTCCTTGCTTCGCCACTGGTCGCCCTCTTATGGCACGCCTTAAATTTTCATTTTCTCCTGGAGAGGCACAAAAGGGACAAACCCTTGTAATAATGTTTGGCTAGAAAATCTCAAGATCAGGTGAAAAGCGATGAGAAAAATCCAAGATACAAACCAAGAATTGCTAGAGCACGAGCAGCTGCTTTATTCACACGTGGTTCAGATGAAACCGTCATGTGCAGCAGAAGGTCCTGCAGACTTTCAGAGGTGACCAGAAGACATCGATTTTCCAAGCAGAAGGCCAAATTTCCAACTGCTAGTAAAGCTAACCTTTGCACCTGGTGAAAGATAAATCCAGTATTAAATTTCCTGCAGAATTGTACAGAAGCAACAAAAACCGGTTGTGTATCACAAAAAGAAAGAAAGGAACTTGCCTCGGGATTTTTATGAGCACATAACAATTTTAATGATCTCAACATGTCCCTAGTCAACATCTTCTGAGATACAGTGTCAGATGAAAATGCCAAGGTTGCCACAACTTGCAACACAGAAATTACTTCTTCCTGGGCAACTGATTTCAGTACCGTTTCAATGGGTTGCAATATGTCACATTTCATCAACTGCATTGCCACGGATACATCTGCAGCAAGATCGGATAGAGCAGAGCATGCTTGTTTAACCTGAAAGACTCGAAACTATAAGAGGTGTGCAGATGAACAGACAAACAACCAAGGTTCCATTTATGATAGCAAAGATTGTCAACATACCACATGACAGTTGTCACTACTCATCATACTAATAAGCTGCCTCACTGCATTCAGATCTTTCCCAACAACTGCACGGTTTCCTTGGTCTTGCATTATCTTTGCCAGTGCAGATGCCAGCAAAGGATGATGACAAGAAGAAAATCTAAATATGAGAGAGAAGAAGGCACTAAGCCTGTGTCTAGATGCACCAAAATAAGAACTGTTCTCTGTCTGCGATTACCAAAAAATAATTAACTAAACAAGTTTAGAAGACATCCAGGAAAAAAAAAATTGCAGTTACCACATGACCACTACCTCTATCTGAACATTCACTAATCTCAAACTTTCATCAGCCTCAATCCTTATATTAGCAAGGGACAGATGTCGTAGTTTGTGTAGAGGTAAAATTTCAGGAAGGAATTCCAGAGGGTTACCAAATAGCCTGAGAATTTGTAACTCAGCCATAGCCCTGCCGTTAAACTGGAGACAAACATTAGGCTAGAAGCAAATTGTAGTTTTTCAAGCTCTATCAAACAGGGAAAATGCAGCTAAGTATACTAATTTGCTGATAAAATGACCTGAAATCAAGAAGAGGCCGGACAAGCTTGTTGTGTTCCAAAGACAATTCCACCAGTTCAACACATTGCCCCAGTTCTACTGCTCAGAATTCCAACCAAGATCACACAAACAAATAAGTTAAATAAAACAAATAATGGCCTACAACGTTTTTAGTCCTAATCAAAAGGCAGGTTATATATTTTTTCTTTTCCAAGAAATAAATTCTATTGGATGATGCATATTACGATCAGATTCTTACCAGGAACTGAAACCAGCATGTTGTAATCAACAGCAAGAATTTTCAAATTCTTCAGCTCACCAAGCTCGGGTGGCAAAACTGAAAGCCTATTATTATCAAGATAAAGCTTCTCAAGATTCGGCAATTGAATTATCACAGCAGGCAATGTCTGCAGATAGAAACCCAAGCCCAGTTACAAACAATATAAGCAAGAAGCAAACACAACAATCTTATCCGTACAACACCCCTAGCTTTAAGCATTGAGCTTATAAGAGTAGCTATATCACTCATTTAAATTTACTCAGTGAAGATTTTTAACAGAGTGCGCCAACTAAGTAGTGAAAAGAAACTAATCCAAACACCAACCCACCTCCAAAAACTCCCACAGAAATG
This sequence comes from Populus pruinosa, assembly GCA_026413675.1. Classification (NCBI taxonomy): domain Eukaryota; kingdom Viridiplantae; phylum Streptophyta; class Magnoliopsida; order Malpighiales; family Salicaceae; genus Populus; species Populus pruinosa. The sequence continues at coordinate 1,269,213 of CM048595.1, forward strand.
AAAAGAAAAATCATCATGCATTCACCTACTTACAATAAATTACTATCGCAACAGATCTCCCAAAACCCAAAAATAGCAATATAAAGTTCAATTTTTACATGACACTCAGACAAAAACATAAATTGCAAAACCCCAACATCAAAACCAGAAGACTCTAAATAAAGAAAACGGCATAATCTCTCTATACTAAGCTTAACTGAGTGAATTTCATTTTCTAGCATTAACATTTCTAATAATGCAATCCCACATTTTCTCATCATTCAATAGAAGAACAATCCTTTAACCAAACTAGCAGGAATTGAAAAGAAATCCATCACGCATTCGCCTATCAAAAATTCTTTCTTTCTTACTGTCAACATTCACTTCATAAATTAACAAAAAAACTAACAGGAGAGGAAACATTTGAGTCCTCACCAACAATCCACAACTGGAAAGACTGAGCAAAGTAACTGTCTTCCAATGGTGACCACCATCAGATCTAAATAACCGAGTCAATACACCAACTCCATCACTCTGTTGACCTGATCCACTCTTACCTAAAAGCACCCCTCTCAATTCCTCTCTCTTCTTCTCCACCTTCATCTCCACCTCCACTCTTCCCTCCTCCTCCTCCGCTGCCTTCAAATCCACCGTCACACAATCCTGAGGCGCAGGCAACGCAACCATCAACTGCGACTGTAACCTCAACGCCACCTGATCCTCATCATCCACTGCATTCCAATCCAATTCAATTCTAAACCCTACCTGCTCCTCATCCTCCGCAGCGACCTCCGTCGCAATCTCCTGCGGCGAAGATGAAGGCGTTAATGTGGTGGAAGAGGAGGAGGAGACGGTGGAGGATGATGTGGAGGAACGGTTGAGTTCCTCACCGAAATCTTCGGTTCCGTAGTTTAGTGTTAAGCGGAGGACCTCTGATGGACGTTTCCAGCTAAACATTGTTGTGATCTGATTTTGATCTGATCAGATGGTTAAGAATTCCCGTGATCATGTTCTAGATGCCAGTGAGTGGCATTGTAGAATTATCGTGTACTAATGAGTTGAAGAAGAAGAGAGTTCTTGAGTTCTTGCTTTCTTGTAATGGTCATAAGGAGTTTGTGATTTCAATTTCTTTTTCGCTATTGGGCGTGCAAACTTGGCCACGTGGCGTCGTTTTGTTCATTTCATTTTTATTTTAAGTTTTAACCATAGTTTTCAACACCGTCTCATGCCCCGTTTATTTTTCAGTTTTTTTTATTTTAAATTAATTTTTAAGATTATTTTAAAATGTTAAAATTAAAAATAAATTTTAAAAAATAAAAATATATTATTTCATCAAATTTTCAAATAAAAAATATTTTAAAATACTAAACAAATTCTTATATTCACTTCGCTATATCAACTTAAATCAATTTTATTACTTTAATTTTTTTAATCTAAATAGTGTTATTTTTTATTTGAAAAATTTATAGTTGATTTTATTTAGTCAAATTAATCTTTAAAATAATTTGAAATAAATCAAATTTAATAATTATATTTTTAACTAATGAGGATGTTCAGATTTTAAACGAACTAATGTATTCACAAAAGGCAATTTATTTGATTTAGAGTGTTTATGAAGCTCATTGCCTTAGAAGCAATTATATGATTTTTAAAAATGAAAAATTGTTATAAAAAAAAACTTGTCTTATTTTTAAATTAAAAAAAAAGAACTGTAACTAAATATGTTTAGTACTCTCCGCAGCCCCTTGAATCATTCCATTAGTTGAGTCAAATAATGCATTATTCAAAAGATTCTCAATGACTTACTTATATATATATATATATATACACATGGTCAAGTTTTTCACAACTATATTTAAAATATAAAAATAATCCCATTCAACAAATATAATGTATTTTCTATTAATTTTTAAAAATAATTATAACTATACCTCCAAACACCCGATAAACTCTCAGTGCCTCTTTCTTGTGCCAAAGTTAACCAGAATGCTGCCAAGAGAGCACTGGATTTCATGTTCGGATGGTACGGATAGGATATTCTAGCTAGCTCGATGTGTGATATTCTTGATTGTTTAAGATGACTTTAAATTAATTAATTAAAGTGTAGCTTAGGATCTCCGCAGCAACCATTAATGTCCCCGTAATTATTCGGGAGCCTAATTAATTAATACAAGATGGCATTCCTACGCGTTAATGTGAATTTATAAAATAAATATATTTAATAGTATTAAAATTATGATGTAACATTATATAACTAATAAAAGTTAAATATATGATGAAGTTAATATTTTATAATAAAAAAAAAATTGTCTTAGTGATAATTAAATAAAATAATTTATAGTAATCCACAATATTTTATGAGAAAAAATATAATGCTTTCATTACATGATTTAGTTGATTTAGTTTTTATATTAATAAAAGATAAAAAAATTATAAAGCTAAATATTTTATTAACTTATTATTAAAAAAAAACCAACAAAGATAATTTTGGAAGGAAAAATATTGAAGTAATTGACAATGTTTTGTGAGGAAAATTACAATGTTTTCTTCAATAAAATCAACAAAGATAATTTTAGAAAAAATTATAAAAAATTATTTAAATAAATATTATAGCAATTTACAGTGTTTTGTGAGAAAACTTACAACACTTTTTCCATATAATTTAGCTTTGTTGTAATTATAATTCTTAACTAACTCAATATTAAAAAAAAAATCGACTAAGATAATTTATAAAAAAAATCATATGAAAAAACACTGTAACAATTCACAATGTTTTAAAAAAAATTACAAAGATAAGTTTTTAATAAGTCCAATATTGAAAAAAGATCAATAAAAATAATTTTAAAAAAATAACAAAAAAAATAACAAAAACCATATTAAAAATATTATAATATTTTATAATAAAAATTACAATGCTTCCCAACATCGCCATTTCCTATTAATCCTCTCGAAAAACGTCAAAGAAAAATGCTAATCTAACACTGACCATTTCCCCCTCTCAAGGAGCCTGTTTTCGTGTCAAAATTAGGTATGAGGTCTAAGTGACCGAGTCCATGGATTAAAAAAAGAAAGAAAGTATAGTATTCAAGCAATGCCAAGGACTTGTTCTGCAATGCCACCTACCATCATGACAACGATGACTGGCAACGCCATATCCAAGCCTTTGCCGTGGCATCTTCTACAAGTCTAAACAATATGCAGCTGCCATAGCCAATCTTCCTTTGTATATGAGAATCACAGGTTGGAACAAATTGAGGAAACCATGGAGATGGCCATTGCCAAGGCTATAAAAACTGATAACAGAACGAATCATAACAGTGCTAATGTTGAAAACAATTGATGTAAGAAACATTGTCAGCAGAAACTATCAGACAGACAAATTCTGGGATTCGCAAATTTGATTCCAATGAGGGGCCGTGGTTTTACTCGTGGAATGCCAAGAACGCATGAGTTACAAATTCAAATAGGTTCATGTTCAACATACATGGATATGCCTACTTTCGATCTAAGAATATTACTGAACTGACAAGATATCTGCGAAGTTCAATATCAATTAGATCAACAGGGTATCGAGCTACCGATAAAGTGTTCTGTAGCTCAAACCTCATCAACAATTTCACTAAAATAGTTACGCATACTCCCGGATGCTCCACCAGATGCCTGATCATAGATTTAGTTTCTTTGCTGCTGAATCCTGCTTGACTCCATCACCAGCAGACATAAACTCGATCCCTTTTCTTGCGAGCTCAAATGTTTCCCTCTTTCCAGGACCTTCATATTTGAAAATAAAACATACAGCCACTAGTGGTTAGATACATGATCTCCCTTCAACAATGATGAAAGCTACCTGATCCAATTCATGTCACAAGCACAGCAGATGTTATTTATACTTGCCAAAAGCATTCGAAGCAATATTATACTCGTTAGGAAGACTAGTGGGAAAAACTCGATCCAGCATCATCAGTGCACAGGACTTGAGGGTGTTTAGCATTATATAAATCATTGTTAGAAACAGCTTCAAGCATTACAAATGCAAACAGACCTCTCCATAGTGTAGAGTTAAATAGAGAACTTGTTCCTGGGCAAATTTAGTGCCGGCAAGATTGTATTCCTGAGTTTGATGAAAAGAGGATTTGAGATGCCATCTTTTAAAAGGACTACAGGACTAACATATTATCTGCTAATGAAGAATATTTACCAGTGTTGAAGTACCATTCATCCACAACAGGATTTCCAGAAAGGTCAATAGTAATACCAACAACATCTAAATTCCTACCTACAAATAAGAATCAAAAGGGGGGAATGCTGGTTAGATGCCTTACCCAGTTCATAATCTGCAGCAGCTCACAAACATCCTTACACTTTTTGTTTCAGTGTGGTAAAAATTGTTTTTTATTTATAAATATATTAAAATAATATTTGTTATTTTAAAAATTTATTTTTTACATTAAAACTATAAAAAAAACTAAAAAAATCAAATTTTATTAAAAAACAAATTCAACTTCAATGCCAAACAGGCATTCGGTAGTCTCACGATAGTGGTCCGTGCCGAGAAGAAGTCTAACATGTATCCATTTCCTTTTAGCTCCATCACAGGTAATATTCATGGCAATAGACTTCAATGAAGCTGAAGTGTCGAAATTATGAGGAACAAAATCTATATCTAACAGCCCTAAACCTTCCACCACAGCTTGCTAATTCTAATAGAATCATTTTTTTTCTGGATAATATGGAAACACGAATTCCTTCATCAATAAAACATAAAAACATTGCTTTGACCTGACAAAATAAACCAATACAATAAACTGAAACCTCGATCACTCATGAAAGTACCTTTGGAGTTGTTCTTAACTCTATATATAATGCACAATATTTTATTTTCTTATTAATTTTATTGTCGAGTTGAAATTTTAAATAAATATATAAAAATTTAAATTTATATAAATAATTAATGATAAATTAAGATGACTCTTAAAATAGATTGAATAAATTTGAGCTAAACCAATACTTTTATAAATTTATTTAGTTAACGGAATTAATTAATACACGCGTTATCATTATTTAAATAGGTTTGATATAAGCAATAAATAATCGTTCATGAATGTATCGAGATTTATTTTAAAGGTTACGGATGATGAATTATTGTAATGGATTCAGGATTTTATTAATTACACATTATCTAATCTGAAAAATATTAGTGAATGTAGTATTCCATGTCTGTATAAGAGGTATAAGAATAAAAAATTTCTAGATCCAGATGTTGTCATGATGTATCTTCTAAAAAAAAAGGGCTTATTGAGAGATATTTGTGTTGGTATGCACACAAAAAACCATGTGTTCCTCACAATACCATGTTAGAAATGATAGTTGGGTCAACTTCTAGTGCCAATAGTATATATAAAGTTGTAAATGACACTAGTAATTCTTATAGAAATATGGTTAGTTGGTGAGTTAGTTGATCCATATCGAGTTGCACTATCTAATAACTTAGAAGAAAATTTAAATTTTCATGTTGTCGAGAATATTTTTGTTAATATTGACACTGAGAAGTTGAATGATATTTTGAACTTTAATGGACACATATATGGTATTTTTGTCAGTTATATGATAAATTTCCCGAAGGAAATACCAACGGAATAAAGCAAATAAATTTTTTTGGCATATTTTTTATCTGTAAATTTATTTGTAAATTTATTATCGACAAACCATAAATTACTGATAAAAGTTTTCTGACGAACTAGTTCTGTCTGTGAGCCTATCAATAAAATATATACTAATAGTTTGCAAGTTCAAATATCAATATAAATTTTCATTAATAAAATTATTAAATTTAATAGTGTTAGATGATGATGCTGATCCATACAAGCTTTTATAATACATCAGTTACTAAAATTATTTTATCATAAAAAATTTAAATAAAAAAAATTCAATAACATACACATGAATACATTATGGCCTGGGACAAAAGGCACATTAGATTGCGACAATGTATTTATGTTTTTGCCCTTCTTCACAAAACAAAATGACCTAGTTGATGGAGGTACAATTGTCTCTTTATAGAGATTCGTTGCTCATTAGCAAATTAATTAAAATGAATTGGTCCACGCAATTGACTTTAACATGGTAAAATAACTATTTAAATATATATATATATATATATATATATATGTTGCTATTGTGCAAAAGAGCTTTTTCATCTTTTTATATTGGTAGCATAATAAAAATAATAGATTTACTTTTAGAATAATAATAAAAAAAATACTAAAAAGATTGTGAAATTAACCAAACTTATTAAATCTAGTCAAGTTGATGACTAAGTCTCAAATTTTTTTTTTTAGAAATACTTTCATCACCTTAGTATTTTTTTAATGTTGTAAAAATATTAATGTAGACCATCAATCTAGTGGATAATTCAATCATATCATATCATATACACATGGATAGTTAAATAATATCATATATAATTAAATATTATAATAAACTGAAATTATACATTTAAAATACATCACTTTTTTTTTTTAGGAAAACAAATATAAAAAAATAACTACTTTGTATTGTTATAAAAACTTCTTAATGCATATGCAAATTTTGTACTTTTATTTATTTTAAATTCATAAAGGGATTAAAATAAAAAGATTTTTCTATTTTTTATTACAAAAAATCATATTTAAATCTTATACTATTTTGGATAAAAAATAAATATATTTTAGCATGAAAAAAAAAGAAGAGAAATTTAGGGGGGGTGATAGACTTAGACACTCATAATTTTAATTTTTTTTAATAAAACTAGATATAAAACACATTGTCCATGTTATACACGAAAGTGTACAGAAAGACACTTTTGCTAGAAATCTACCTCGTTGTTTTCCTTTTATGGTAAAAAAAAAACACCTTAAGTCTATGCTAAAGACCTTAAGAAACCTATTTCTAACATAAAAAAAAAAATCCATTTTTAATTCTGTTTTGAAGAAATTAAATTTAATCAATTAAAATATAAATTGTTGTTCTTGTATGAAACTTTTAATCTACCTTTTTGGTAGTATTATACCTCAAAACCACTGTCAAAGAATCTGAGAGGTTGAACTCCACTTATTAAAGTCAAAATCGGCTCAATACATTACCTAATTGTGGCGATTCCATGAGCTTTTCTCTCTTCCTCTTTTTTTTTTTTTTTTTAATATATGATCGTTAAACTCCACCTATAAACCAACTTAGAAAAGGATATGGATGAAAAGGGTCTAGTCATCTTGTGAATCATCAGGTTAATTATTTTTATCAAAATAATATTATTTATTTTTAAAAAATTATTTATTTATTTTAAATTTATTTATTTAATTAAATCACTCACCAATTAAATTTAATTAAATTAATATTTTTTTCAATTTAACTAATATAAGACAAGCTCCCTATCATGTTTTTTTCATCCACTAGCCCTTGAAAGATGTTCTTTTCTTTTTCATAATTTTAGTTTTTACATGAAAGGATTAAAACTGACAGCATAAATATCAAAGGACCATAAATATAAAGGAATATTTGTCGAGATATAAGTTTTATACCGTTATTTGTCCCTGTTTATTATTGGATATAGTTTTCAAACTTGACCTAACCTGATAGTTTAATATGAAATTCAGTTGACTGAGACTGTAATTAAATCGGGTTAAAAAAATAGAAAAAGAAAAAATTTAGTATGATCCAGCAGGTTGACTTGGTCACCAGGTTAACCCAATAAAATCTGGTTGTAACTTATTGATCATTTTTTTTAAAATAATATCATTTTGATTTTTATAAAAAAATAAATTTAGACAACCTGATGACTCGGTCAAAACCTGGAACCTAGGCCTTGGACCGAGCAGCCACTAAACCAGGTCTAAAAATTATGCTATTGCTGCCAAATGGTACTTTCCAAGTCAGCAAGTGATCAACCCATGGGGTTGACATGTATTCTAGCCTTCTTTGAATATCTTGTGTGATGGGTATTTGGAAGTATGGTAGTAATTATTTTTTAAAATATTTTTTATTTTAAAATATATTAAAATATTTTTTATGTTTTTTAAATATTTTAAATATAAGCACATTAAAATAATAAAAAATTATTTGAAGTAAAAAAAATCAATTTTTTTTCAAATTGAAAAAAAAACAGGGTAAATGGTGAAGCGCTCTTCGCAATAAGCAAATGTCTTAAGATAGAAAATGTTGCGACATTCAAAACAAAAATATATTTAGTTAAAGAAGACATATAAAAATAAATATGTTTCCAAGATAATTTACAGTTAATTTCTCTACTTTGAAAACAAGAGATATATAAAAAAAAACATGTCTTCTGAGATAATATTTATTATCACATGTCTTTTGAGAGAATATTTATTATTTTTAATTTTTAAAGTATCATTGTATAAAACTCTTAATATCAAAATTGTTCAACTAAGATATATAAGGATAAAAATGATCATTATTATAATTTTAAAATTTAACTTAATATTCGATCTAGTATAAAACTCGAGTCACTGATTAAGTTGACCTAGGTTGATCCTAGTCAGTATAAAAATAAAAGTGATTATTATCATTGTTTTAAAATCCGAATCAACGGTTGACCCGAGACAAGGCTTTAATCATAAGTGTAGTTGAACATTAACTCGGGCCAATATAAGAATAAAAATAATTATTATCATAGTTTCAAAATTCGACTTGGCTGTCAACTCACAATAAAACTTAGATCAAATAAGGGTCAACCTGGGGTGATTTGGGTCAATATAAAATAAAAGTGATTATTATCATAGTTTTAAAACTTAATTTGAATAACAACCCGGACAAGACCTGGGTCACGAATTAGAAAAGATCAACCTGGGTTGACCCGTGTCAATATAAAAAAAAAATGGTTATTTTTAAAGTTTTAAAATCCAACTCGAGAGTTAACGATGGTTAAGCTTAGATCATGAGTTAAAAGGATCAACACAATTTGACATAAGTTAATATATGTATAAAAATGATTATTATCTTGAGGCAAGATTCAAGTCACGAGTTAGAAGGATTAATCTAGCTAACCTATATCTTTTTTAAATAATCAAAGTAACCTTGTTTTGATCAATTTTATTTTCTAAAAAGTCAACGTGTTTTCGAATTATATTTTATTCCTTGTTGACTTGGGTTTTTGATCGGGTCAAGTCGAGTTAATTATTCCTCTATTTTTTCTTAAACTTGGACTGATTAAAGCCTAGAGTTAACCCATCAAGTTAATCTTTCCTCTATTTTTTTTTTAAACTTGAACTATTCAGGCTCAAAAGGTTAACTCGTTAAATCAGTCCTAATTATATAACTAAAATTATTATAACATTATTAATTTTTATCTTTAGTATAAACTAAGCTAAGAAAAAAATATCTAATTTATTTTTTTAAATATATAAGTTTGACAACAATACATATTAGAAACAAAATAGATTTTTTTATATTTTATTATGTCTTATTTATCATAACCAAACATAATAAACAATCACTTTATCTTATATATTATTATGAAATATAATTTTATCACTATCTTTATTTTATCTTATATTCACTATCTTTATCCTTTTAATTTAAAAATAATAACCAAACAATACCTAAATACCAGCCGCCCACTGTCATAATTTTTCCCGTCACTATTCCCATGATCATGTTATAAGATAGTATCATTAATTACAACGAATATTTAGTAATAAGTTTTTATTTATGTTTATTTTATTTATTGTTTTTTAAGTAAAAAAATTATATATTTATATCATATTTATTAGATTTCAAGTATTTGTTTGTGTATTCACTATTTAAGTATTGTTTAATATATTTGATATATATTTATATTGATATGGAAATATGTATATATTATATATTATATTATAATAAATAAATATTAATAACCTATATGTACATACATGTATATGATACAAATACATACTTTCCAGGTCGGTTTCGAAAGAGTTGGAGAATATCTTTTAACCTATTTATTAATAATTGGGTATTTAGTAAATAATTCATAGAAATCATTTCAGCATTAATTTGACTCCCCAAACTTTGAAAGGTGTCAAATGTTTCATTGATTGTTGCTGGTTCAATCCCAGTAGTCTTTAAGAAATCTTCACAGGAAAGGATACGAGATCATAAATTAATAGGGAAACCTAGCTAGCTAGGGCACAGGGCTGAGACCCAAGTGTCAAGACCAGTGCCAGCCTAGCTAGCTAGGTCACAGGACTGGGACCCATGTCTCAAGACCAGTGCCAGCCTAGCTAGCTAGTTGATCTGCTCATTTTCGATATACAGTGGGCTGCGTGGTAGTTTAGTAAGGAATGCGATTCAACATGTATTTTTAAAAATTTAATTTTTTTATTAAAATTTAATATAATTTATATATTTTAAATCGTTTTAATATATTAATATTAAAAATAATTTTTAAAAAATAAAAAAATTATTAAAATATATTTCAATACAAAAAATGATTCAAAAAACAATAACTATCCAAGCACACTTTAGAAGTGCAATATTCACCTCAACGAAGCCTCTTCCTGCAAACCACGTAAAAGTTTCATTTGATCCTCCAAGTTTTATTTTTTCAATCTTTCATCCATTTAGTATTTATTATGTTGTGGTTCACATTGTAATCTTTAATTATCAATATAGCATGTTATGAACACAACATCAGCATAAACATCATAAATAGAAAACTTAATGCTATACTTAGGGTTTTAGATTTACATTACAACATAAACAATAACTTTAATTACAAGTTATGAACAGTAAAACATGTCTAGCTGTGCCTAAAATCACACAACAATTAAACATGTCAAACATTAGCAAAACATAGCCCAAAATGTACAATAATTAAACATATTAATGTTTTATTTGATATTGGGATCCAATCATATTTTTAAACTTTTTTAATTTTAAATTAATTTTTTTATATTTTTTAATCGTTTTAATTTGTTATATTAAAAATAATTTTTTTAAAAAATAAAAAATACTTTAAAAAATAACCTCTATCACACTTTCAAATAAGTTGTAAACCCCAAATAACACAATAATTAACACCTTTTAAAAAAAAAAATCAAGTTCATAATGACATTATTTTAACCATTTCTCACTATTTCAACATAAAAAACTTACAAACATGCCACTCGAAATCATATTTTTAATGTTCCCTACAGTTACAGTGATTTTTCAATAAATTATCGTTGTATTTAATTTTAATAATCATGTTGAGTTGAAAAGCATAAAAATCATTAAGGAATTTTAACTCTTCTACACCTCCCTCATTAATTTTCTCCACCTTGCATTAAAGGCCAGGGAGGGTGGTTTTCATTGAGAGAATCAATGGATTCATTTTTCTTGGGAAACAAATTGCTTCAAGGGGATAATTGCAGAGAGCACGGGCTCGGCATTAATGGTGCTTAGGGCATAAATTTTGGCCAGTGAACCTCACCCACCGTCTAATATTGATTGTTTATTTGACATTATGATAATATTTTTTTATTTAAAAATATATTACAATAGTATTTTTTTATTTTTTAAAAAATATTTTTGATATTAGTATATTAAAATAATTTAAAAATATATAAAAAATATTTTTAGGAAAATCAATTCATAATGGAATGAAGACAAGATACTAGTGTAAATGTCACCACTTCCTCAATTCTTGGTAAGAACATAAATGCGACTACAAATTTACTTCCTCACTTCCTGGTAAGAACATAAATGCGACTACAAATTTATATTTATGGTAATGTCTACATTTGCTCCTAGCTAATGTAGATCTGGTTTAGAAATAATAAAAAAGGTTATGCTGTTTTTCTAATAATTCTTTTTTAGCATTAATTGGCGAGGTGTAGGTCGGGTTTGTCTAAATCAATCAAGTTACTAAAATTTTAGCTAAAAAACTAAGTTTTACTAGATTATTTTTATTCAACTTAAAAACCACCCAGGATGCAGATTTCTTAAATCAAAATATAAAACTAAATTAAGTTTAATAACTATGATTTTACTTGAAATATCATCATTTATAATACAACATGTTCATAATATCCAAAAACTACCTTTAAAATTACCTTCCAAATTTATTTTAATGAAATACATTAAAAAAAACTAAAAGAAGTTGAGAACACATAAACATATGTTCCTTTTCACTAGAATAGGGTAATTTTTTTTTTACCTTCCAACCAAAAAACTATTAGCTTACTTATGGAGGTAATTAGGTAGTTTTTAAAGGATTTGTCGGTCATTGTCCATTTATTTGAGATAATTCATTCTTTTAACCTTGTATTAGTATAGGATAAAGACTGTTAAATAATATATTTATTTTATTTTATTTATTAAAGATAGAATATTATTTTTAGCTTAAATTATATATAAACTTTTTGTATTTAGGTTAAAGCAAGTATTGAAAGACAAATTAATTGAGGAGAATTCTAGCCTTCTTTTCTTTCATTTTTGCATTTATTTTTATGTTAATTGAATTATTCTAGCATGGTATCAGAATTGGTTTTATGGAATAAGGCTTAATCCCAAACACAGTTTTCACGAATCCAAAATCTGGTATTTCGACTTTCTTTCATCTTCTATAATTTGGTATTTCTGCTATGTCTCTGTAATTGTGTTGGTGTTGCATCTTTTGCAATTTGTGTTATGTTTTGGAGTAATCATACAAGTTCGAGAAGATATTTGTTGAGTATATATGATATTTGTTCAGTTTTTGTAATTTGAAACGTTTTCTTTCGCTGCTTTTGCATTCTAGTTCTTTTTGTTTATTAATTATGGCTGCCAAAAGAGATGATTCACTTGAGTTTGTGAATGTGATGTTAGATGGAAAGAATTATTTGTACTGGAGTTATATAATGAGAAATTTCCTTAAGGGTAAAAAGATGTGGGGGTATGTTGACGAAACTTATATGATAGCTAAAAATACTGAGGAGGGAGATGCTATTTCGATAGATACATGAAAAGCAAATAATACACAGATCATTACTTAGATCAACAATTATGTTGAGCATTTCATAGGTATGCAGTTGACGAAGTATAAGACAGCAAAAGAGGTTTATGATCACCTGCAAAGGTTATTTACGCAATCAAATTTTACAAAGCAGTATCATTTAGAAAATAATATTCGAGCTCCTTACCAAAAGAATATGAGTATTCAGGTGTTCTATTATGTCATGACAGATCTTTAAAATCAGTTAGCTCTTACAGAATTGATAGAATTAAAGGCATGTGGTGCTTATATTGAGTGTAGAGAGCAACGACAATTGGTATAGTTTTTTATAGTACTTCATAGTGATTTCGAAGGATTTGGAGGTTCAATTGTGCATCGTTTTCCATTATCTTCTGTTGACTCTGTTGTTAGTGAGTTATTGATTGAAGAAATACGTCTTCAGTCTTATTCTAAAAAGAAAATTTTTTCTGCTTTGAATCATTTTGCATTAGCAATACCTTTTAAGTCATCCTCTAATCATCAGAATAAGCCTTACACGAGGATTGACTTCGATGAGTGTAGTTTCTACAAGCGTTTCATGTATTTGTTTTATATGTTTTTTTAATATATATATATATATATATATATTTTTTTTTTTGTGTGTTGCATACGACCAATACTCTAACATATTTTGCATTTTCTTTTTTTTTTTAAGAAAAAAAATATTCAAAGTTTAAAAGAAAATGTGTTTTAGCATGAATTTCTTAAACACAGAAAATTATTTTCTTTCATTCTGGATTTTATAACATATTTGTAAAACTTCAAAGGGTGTTGGCCCATATTCCAAAAAATACAAAAATCTTATTTTGGAAGGAATTCATCTATCATTCATCATTAATGTTTGGATAAATAAATTTTAAAGGGATGAATATTCAAAATATTATTGGGAATAACTCATTATTATTTGTTGTTAATGTTTGTATAAAGAAACTCCAAGTGATTAATATCCAAAATATTTTTCTAAGAATAATAACTCATCACACATCCTTGAAAAAAACCTCAATTATAATTGAAGACATTTTAATTTTTTGACTCCATGGTTTACGAGCCGTGAAAGTATAAAACAACTAAGACAAAAATACGCTTTTAAAGCGCATTGAATTTTCTTAGATTTCTAAATTTTTATCCCTCTTCCTTGCAATTTACAAGTTGCGAACAGTTGAAATACAAAGAAAAAAATGAGCTTTTAAGCATATTAAATCTTCTTAGATTTTTATCTTAGTTATCTTTTAATTCATAGGTTATAAATTTAGTTCAAATCAAACATAAATTGTAAGATATTTGCATCTGTTCTTCTTGGCACTTTATAGATATTTCTAAATATATGATCTATATTGGCCAAGGATTCTTGCTTTTAGACTTTGAACCCAAGTCCATTTATAAACATATCCTAGGAAAATTGATTAGAGAATACCATCACCATAGCAAGGCAAGCCAAACACCAAGTAGTTTACCTCATGTAGGGCGTAATGCTTGTATCCAACATGTTATGTCTAAAAGTTCAATGCGACAATTACATTCCATTACGGAGAACCAGAACAAGGAGATTCATAGTTCAATTAACACGCATACTAGTGGATACATTCTGTTTGTTTCACATGCAAAATGAATATATGTGTGTGTGTGTTAAATGGTTGCATTATATGAAAATATTTAACTAACAGTTGACTATTTTTGCAAGTTATGATTCTTGGTTGCGATCCAAGACCAATGGACATTTCTATTGAAACTCATATGCAAAATGAAGTCCATCAGAAAAAAGTGTAGTTAACTTGTGGATAGCCAAGCTTGAAAGTTCATTGCAAGTTGAATTTCAATAATTTTTTCTTAAGTTATTTTTTAAAAAAAAATTGATGTTTTTTTATTTCATAAAACATATAACATCTGATTATAGAAGAGATATGAGAACGATCCTTCAACCCATCCAAATTTATGGTTGAAGGCTAGATCATTTGGTGAACTTGATAAAAATTAGATTTACAATATTCCAAACACTACAATTAAGGGTATACGGACGAGCTGTATTGTATCGACTGTTGGTTTCTCATAATCAAGTTCGAGCTCTTAATCTCTAGCCATCCAGGCTATTATACAAGAATAAGTTCAAGCTCAAACAACTGAACTTAGTGTTGAGACGATCTAAGTTAGGTTTGAGATGACCAATTTAAGGGATAAAATGAATGTCCTTGAATAGTTGTTGTCAACCCTCACTAATACATGTATTCTATCTCGTCACCTACCTGGTCTTGGAGAAGATTCGCCTTCTCTTCCTATTGTAGTTTTTGTCCACTAGATAAATTGTATTCAATAATTTTTTTAAAATTAATAATAAAAATTTGGTTTTTTATATTTATATTCTTTATTTTTCTTCTTCTACTTATTTTAAAAGAGTTAAAAAAAAATACATAACTTTACTATTAATAATTACTGATGGAATTATCAATAGACTAAAACTCTCGAAAAGTTCCAAAGAGTTTGAAAAGAATTATATGACTTGCAACTAATAGTATGTAAATATCCAATGGTTTAATTTTGTCGGTAATGTGCATTTGGTCACCGATGAAATTATTAATAGTTTATTTTGTTAATAATATGATATAATTCCTAATGAAATTACTGATAAAATGATATAGATAAATTTTTTTTTTATGTTTGATGTATTTTTTTCATATGTAAATATGTAAATCTCTCGATGATAGAATAGAAATAATTGTTGACATGTTCTTTTGATGATCAATTACCTTCCATGATTCCATCAGTTAATTCCTTTTTTATGGAATTAATATTTAATGTTGACAAAATATTCTATAAATATTATACAATGTTCTGGTTGTGCATGGAACTTAGACGATGAAGAATGTTGTATTATGAAAAATAAAAACGGAAAAGTGAAAGTGTTGGACGGTTTAGTAGAATGCAAAAGGCATATTCATTTGAATTTCAAAACAAAAACCAACACATCCATCTCATATATTTCATTTCCAATACATAAAAACAATAGAATTGCAACAATGCTTAAGCTGCAATTAATTCTCCATAAGCATGAAATTCCCACGAAAATTGTTCTACGAATCAATTACCTAGGCAATATCACAGCTTTTAGAGGATTCTTCATCACAACAGTAAAAGCAAAAGTCTCCGTCGGGTCGGGTGGGGCGGTCGGGCAAGGCAACCACTTGAAAGCATGAACCATCCGAGCAAGCAACATATGAACATGCAGTACACCAAGACTCCACGCCGGACAAATCCTTCGTCCGACGCCAAAAGGCATCATCTTCACCCCGCGAGTCCCGGTCATATCCACATCAACCCCATCACCCTCCAAGAACCTCTCAGGTCGAAACTCACCCGGATCCTTCCACAAATCCGGATCTTCAGTTAGCCATGCAGTGTAAAACTCCACATTAACGTCAGCTGGGATGGTGTAGCCAGCAAGCTGGGTCTCATTAGTGGCAGCATGAGATAACACAAAATGGCTTGGTGGGTGACGCCTGAAAGTTTCTTTAACTATCGCACCGAGATAAGGCATTTTTTCAGTATCCTCTTCTGTGACCACCCCATGTTTCCCTACACATCCAATAACTTCTTGGTAAAGCTTTTCTTGGATTTCTTGATTTTGTACCAAGTTTAGAAGAGCCCATTCAATCGTTGTTGCACTAGTATCAGTACCAGCACTGATCACCTCAGAGCATAACGTCACAAATTCTTGCTCACCTAAGGGACCTCTATTTACTGGTTTCATGTCAAACAAAGAGTCTATATAGGCTGCACCAACTGGACTCGCCATTTCCAAATCAGGGTCCTCACCTTTCTCCACAAAGGCCCTCCTGTTTCTAATCAATGGAACCAGACAGTCCATTTGTTTCCTTCTCAATTCTTTGGCTTCATCCATTTTCTTGCGAAATAAAGGAGCTAGAATTGGCAAGAAATCAGGAAGCTTTGGTGTTGTCATTAACATCACCTCTTTCAATATAGCTTCAATGTTCTTGATTCTTTCTTCAGAGATTCTTGCACCGAAGCAAAGACATATTAGGATGCTACATATTGTGAGCCTACAGTTGCTCATCACCTCAACAAACCCATTTTCAAGGGCCTCGGTTTTCAGTCTTTTCATATGGTTCTCTGAAGCCCACTGTCGAACCCAGCTACATTGCTTGATTCTCACAGGGTTTATGAACTGTGTGACAAAGTTCTTGCGTAGAGATCTCCAAAGAGGACCATATTCAGCAGAATTGATAGCACATTTACCAACGCTGAACACTAGCCTGATCGGCGAGTCAGCCGGCCGGCTTGCAAATGTAGGGCCTCTTTGAACTAGGGCTTCATGGATGAGCTCTGAGCTCGTGACAATAACAAGAGTACGTTGGCCCATTTGCAAGGTGAAGATTGGACCATATTTTGCACGTAAATCACGTACAATATAGATGAATGGACGGCGTTGGAGGATGATTTGGAACAAGTTGCCCACAATAGGCCAACCTGGAGGCCCTGGAGGAAGATTCCTTGGCCCGCTGCCGGTGACGGACCAATGTCGCCACCATAGGCGGGCTAAGATAAGTGCAATACAAAGACTAAGGAGGTCTATCAAGTCCATTTCGTTGAGTAGAGAAATTAAAGTGTACTGAGCTGGTGAGGACATGAACAGAATTATATAGAACAGGAGGAGGGTGAAGTAAATGAGTTCTATCGACCTACTGGTGAATTATAAAAGTTTGATCAGAAATATTTACACGGCGAGGTACGGCTCTCTCTCTCTCTATATATATATGAAGGATGCTTTTTCAAGAGCAAAGGGGGTTGGCGTCGTAAATATGTTTTGAGATAGTAAAGGAAACTGGCTTCTAATGGAAACTACTGGGTTGGGTTGGTAGGGTAGTTCCTTGCATTCAAGTTTTGAAGTAATTTTACCATATTACCTATTAACTATAAAGCTAAAAAGATGGGATCTTCACAGTGTAATCCACGGTAAAAATTTCACTTTGCCCTAATGTTTTATAGAATGCAAAGAAAAGGGAGATGGTTTGTCTCCAGAAAATTTTTTACAGAGTGTCAAGTGTCCTATGCATGACATCAAAAGACAGATGTGATATATTTTTTAGTTGATATATGGATAAATTAATTATCTATAAAGCTAAAAAGTCTGGGATTTTTAACAATCACAGTGAAAATCCCACTTTGCCCTTCTGTTTTTTTTTTTTCAGGTGCAGAGAAAGGTGAGATGGTTTGTCTCATATGAAATCCTTGGTGTCAGGTGACCTGATATTTATATGCACGGCACCGTCAAACTGATGTGACATTTTTTAGTAGATACATGGGTAAAATACTAGAATCAGTATAAAAGACCTGTATTGACAAAAAAAAAAAATCATCTTTGAATACTTCTTAAACCTATTCACACATGTTTGATGATTTTACTTGGTTCATGGCCTAGTAAGGCTTTTTTTTATTAATTTTTTTAGTTTTATCTTTGATTATAGGTTAATTAGGAATTTAGTTTTGTAATTGGATTCATTTCATTTTTTATAAAATTATTGTGATAAAAAAAATATCTTGGTATTAAATTGGTGTGTAATTTTACGATCGTCTAATTTTATTACTAAATAATTAAATAAAATATATTAAAAAATATATTATAATCACAGTGAAGTCTATAAACTAGTTTATATATTTTACGTGCTATCTTTGATTACTTAATTCATATATTTAATGAGTTTACCCACAAACTAGATATATATTTTTTTATTTTTATTCTTTAATTTTTTAATTTATTATTTTTTAATTTCATTTTTTAATATTGTATTAATAAAAAACTGTAATGTATGGTGTATTTTTGTTTATTTTTAATAGAATTATCATTGTCTCTAATAAATGTCTATTTTAGGTTAATTCTCAATCTTGGTTAACATTTATTTTATTATATAACTAAATAAAAATAGCTTGTAAAAAATATTATTAAACAAAATAGCATTTGTGATTTAAGTTGCAAATAGAATGAGATCAATTTAATTTATCATTGTCTTGATATTTTTAAAAAAATTGTCATTTTAAAGTTTTTTTAAAAATTAATTTATTTTTTCACTTGTTATCAAGATTATATTTAAATCTATAAAATTGATTGATTTAAATTGAGATAGATTTTATATAGCTTAATTAAAAATTTAATAAGACAAAAAGTTAAGTTATAAGGTTTAAAATTGATCTATTTTGTCGGATTTAATAATATTTTTTTAAAAAATACATGTATTTTTAATATTAATTTTGAAATAATCTGATCTGCTACATTGACTAAAATTTATCATATTTCACAGCAGGCCAGTACTTAGCTGGGACTTCATAAATATGGGTGGTACAAACTATAAATATGGGTGGTACACACTAATGCATCAAATTCAAAGCTCGATACACATGTAGGCCCTACGAGGATAATCTAGTATTACCTGGTACATTCTGATATGAAAGTCCCATGTTCTAGTACGCGTGGGGTTAAAGGGATGGATGGAGTTATGCTTGTTGTTTAACACTAACTTACCGTCTGGAAACACGGCGTTTTCAAAAAAAATTAACTTTTTCATTAAAATTTAATATATTTTGAATTGTTTTAGTATATTAATATTAAAATTAAATTTTAAAAAAATATTATCAACATATATTTTAATACAAAAAATTATTTAAAAAACAATTATAATTACACTATCAAAAATGCTTATTGTGGTAGAGCCTCGTTACGATTCCAACATGTTTTGGGTATATAATAGCGGTATTAAACCTAGCTTGATTATCAACCAGTAATTAATTCGTTAATCAAGAACTTGCCTAATCAAGTTTCATGTTGAACTAACCATCTAGGTGGTGACCAAGTTGTAAGAATTTGAGGCCAAAGGGTTTGCTCCCTCTGTAGTCTTAGGTTCGAGTCCTTAGTTGCTCATATGATGACCACTAGATATTTACATGGTTATTAACTTTAAGACCTGTGGGATTAGTCATGGTGCGCATAAGCTGGCCCAGATACTAACATTAATCTAAAAAAAAAAAGTTTCATGTTGAACTTGCCTAATCAAGTTTCATACAAGGTTCAAAAGGAAGAATCCCTTAGCCAGCTTGAACGAAGAGATGACATGAATAAATGAGATCTTTATCCTATGTGTTGCAGCAAGTTCTCTCTATTCCAAATTTGCAGGTTAGACTGATTTTATTTCCAAGGTTATTTGGCATTACTAAGGATTTTTATTGCAAGAAATTCATAATTTGGATAGAAATTATAGGAAAATTACATGCATATTATTGCATCAGCTTTCAATATTTTTTCTCCTTTGGGTTTTGGGATCCTTAATAAGAAAAAAAAGAGTGTTTTGCAATTAAAAAATAATATTTAATAGTTGATATACAATACAAAAATAAACATTAAGTTAATATAAGTATTAATTTACTATAACTCTATTACATAATTAAATAAATAATTAAAAATTAAACTCCAACAATAAATTTATTTTAAAGATCACTTATTTAAGAAATATATCGAAAGAAACAATAATATACATACATATACATATATAATTATATTTTGATTCTTTTTATAATTTGTCGAGGAAAAATCATACCCACCCACATCTACTGGATTAGGTTTTATTAGGTATAATTAATCATGATATATAATTTTGTCAATCTCAGGTATATATTTTTTAATAATCTATATTATATATTAAAGCCAATGTTAAAAAGACTTGGCTAACTAGAAAAACAAAAGTCATGTTTGTATACATAGACAAAGAGAAGAAAGAAAAGAAAGCTTTATACCAAACTTAAAAACTAAAAAAGTGACTCTTAAAAGTCAAATTTGTTTGTGGTAAGATGCCTTCATAGCACCTGTATAGATATAGCCCGTAAAAAGAAAATTTTTGTTTATAAACCTTAACCAAAAAGCCAATCTTTAAAATATAAGATGGAAAACACCATTTCATTCTAATACCATATTATTTCTAGTTATCCAAATCCTTTAGAGAATTCCATAAGACAATAGTAAAATTATTGGTTGCTAAAAACTTTCCACTACCGGATGACCCACTACATGAAGACATGATCAATTGAATTTGACATGCACCACTTGATCCAAAACCAATTCATAAATCCACTTCATAGCATAGTTTTAAAATTCAACCCAGCCTGGCAGGTCGATCCGGGACCCGGAGTTAAAACTGGGCCGGGTTTAAGAAAAAATAAAGAAAGTCAAAAATTCAGGTGATCCGACGGGTTAATGATTAGTACTTAAAAGTGCATTTTTATCATGGTTTTATATCATCATTTTGCACTTGAAGTATCAATAACTCCTTAACTAAAATATGTTTTATAAGAATGTATCTAATAATATAAGATACCTATAATTTGTGGTAAATGTCTATTTTTAATGCAGGCCTATCACATAAATAAAAGGATTGATTGATGACTTGGAGAACTTAAATTGCAAGGATAAAGAGATGGCCAAACTTAGAAAAGAGATGTCGGTGCAATCCAAACCGGAACACTGTTCGGTAATTGGGTCATATCTGGAGCTACAGATCTCAGATTTAGGTCCAATTTATATGGATGGAAAGGTAAGACATAGGCCTACAACTTTCATATGGAGCCCAAGATCTAAAAAGGCCATTATCAAGTCCAAATTGTAGCAACAACAAAGAAGCCCGAATCTGTCTTCCAGCCCGAGCACTGTTCGGTATTTTGGCCATATCTGGAGTTCTAGAAGTCCAAATGAGCTAAATTGTTTACACCAGAAAGCTGAGACAATTTCCTACAACTTTCATGTTTGCAACTGGCTCCAATTTTGATGTTATCAATGACGTTTTGGGCAGACAAGAGAAGATAAGGATTGTCACCAAGTCAAAAGTTGGCCACCCACTTATCAATTAGTCATCAAATCAATAGTTCCCAATTTTGGCCTATAAAAGGAGGCATTTGCCATGCATTTAGGCATCTTGGTTTCCAGATCAAGATCATGCTCTTCCTTTCTCTCTTTGTATTCTTTGTAATGTTTATGCTTTACTTTCATTAATATCAAGTTTATACCTTTTATTTCCTTTTCTTTACTTAGTTAGCTTTTATGTTCTTATTTTGTTTATCTATTTTTCTTTCTTTCATTATGTCTAGCTAAGTTAATTATGTTAAGGTGAAAAGGTTACACTAATGGTGTGAGAATAAGTATAATGTAAACTTAATATGGACCTTAATGTTTGATACTAACATGTTTTATATTTGTTATCTTGTTCACTCTTTAATACTTTGCTTGTTAAATGACTAATCTTGATTTATGTTGTATAACACCTGGTACAACAAATGCTTGGCACTTTCATAGCCCATAATGTATGGTATAACCGACACCTGAGCTATGAAAGGAATTTGATTTGTTGTTAACATAAGTTATAATCATGAATGCTTGACGAGATTTACAAGTATTAGCATTAATTGAATAAGATGACTAATGTAATCATGTTAACAATATATAATCTGATTGGAACCTCCTTTGTGTGTGGTTTCCAATTCAATAATAAGAGTTTATACTGTACTTGTTTGATATACCATTAGTGGAACCTCTAACCTTGACATTTGTTATTATTATTGCTTAATCCTTACTTTAATATTTCATCTCTAAGTTCTCATCATCATCATCATCTTCTTCTTCTCTTTCTTTATTATTATTATTGTTACTATTGTTGTTGTTATTATTGTTGTTTTATAATTGTTGTTTATAATTTGTACAATTAACCTCCCTATGGTTCGACCCCGGTCTTGCCGGGTTATTTATTACTTCGACACTCCTGCATTTGGGAGAAGACAATAATCTTTTCGTCGTGTCAGTTAACTTGGTGATCCAACGGGTTAACTTGGTGATCCGACAAGACCTGATCAAAAACTTGATTGCAACCTGTTGACTATTTATTTATATTTAATAAAAATGATGTAGTTTTGATTTATTAAAAAATTAGGGTTGAACTGAGTAACCCAATTAAAACCGATGAATTGAGTAAAACCCTTGACTCAGTTCTTACGTCGGGCCGACCACTTAGCCAGGTTTAAAAAATATGCTCCATATTTTTCATAGCTCTAAATATTGTAGGAACAAATTATTGGAGGATTTTGTTTCATAGTTACAAAATGGGTAAGTCGATTGTTGATTGGATATGATATGTCTGTAAGCTAAGAACTCCGTGATACATAAGCTGTCATACATTAATTTCCAAAGAAAGACTTCAGTCGTAGGAGGTACTAGACCTTCCCACAGTAATAAAGCGACCAGAAACACACCAAGAAATATTATCATGTCAATAGTGATACATATAGATTTAACTATGTAATAACTTGTTGTTTCAAGACTCCAACACCATTTATGTGTCTATGTGTATGTGTATGTGTGTGTGCGCGCGCGCGCGCGTGATTATATAATAAGAAAAATTATACCTATATAAATGATAAAAGATGTAGAGATTATAGTTCTGTACCTCTTAGCTCTTTTTACCACTATAAATTTAATCTTAGGACTAGTATATCATAAATTGTTGCGGTAAGTTTTGAATCTATAATGTAGAGGCATGAAAATGTTTACTTCATATTCCAATAATCATTAAACCTATTAGCCTAGAATTTAACCGTTCTCTCATTATCCAATTAGGTTTTTTGATCTTTTAAAAGATTCTAACAAATCATTATTAGATAGTTTCACAAATTATAGTAAATTATCAGTCGTTGTAGAGGTGTTCACCATAACGTCAAATCATGGTTTGAGTGAGGGCGATTATTACATAATTGTAGAATGGACAAAAAATATTTTACATTAAGGGAACAAACTGAAAAAGAACTTTTATACTGTTAAGTCCATAATAAAACTCGGTTTATAATACTAGAAAATTGATATGAATCCAAACTTCTATATGTACTATCTTGAAAATACAAAATTGACCGAGTATAGAACATGTGAGCATTCTTGTTGTAAACCTAGAACTGGTAGGGGAAGGACTTTTATCGCACACAGAAAACTTAGGCATTTCTCAAAGGACTTTTATTGCACATAGAAAACTTAGGTATTTCTCAATCATATATAGACTATAAAGGTTATTTATACCATAAAAAATGATAAAGTATATGACATGATGCTAATTATATGATGTGATAGATGAAGAGATGATGCATCCTTCTAATGGTGAAGTCTGGAAACACTTTAATACTGTATATCTTAGTTTTTAGTAGAGACAAGAAATGTGTGTCTTGGGTTATATACAAATAGATTTAATTCATTTGGTTAATTTATTGCTTATTTTTATTTGCTAGTGATACTTACGGTTTATAACTTGCTACCGAAGATATGTGAGGTCGGAGTTCATGTTTTTATCTTTGGTCAAACCTGGTCCTAATAGTTCGAGTTCGAATACAGATGTTTATCTTCGATTATTAATTGATAAGTTGAAACAGTTGTGGTCATTTGGGGCTTTGACTTATGATGTATCGAGGAAACAAAATTTTATGATGAATGTAATTTTGATATGGACTATCAATAATTTTTCAGTGTATGGAATGATTTTTGGTTGGAGCACGTATATAAAACTGACATGTTCATATTGTATAAAAAATAACAAGGCATTCACACTAACAAATAACAATAAAACATCTTTTTTTACTGTCACTAGTGGTTTTTGCCAATAGATCATAATTTAGAAAGAACATAAAATACTTCTTTATTAATAGAGTTGAAAAGGGATGTTGCACCGCTGCTTCTTTTCGGTGAAGAATTGTATAATGTGGTGTTGGAGTATGATGACATTATGTTTGGTTTTTAATTTAGCAAACATAAGTTTTTTTATTTTAGTTTGGCGCATAATTGGATAAATCAAAATATTTTTTAGGAGTTTTCTTATTAGAAGATCAATATCTTCTATCATAACATTAATATCATGCACATAAAAAAGAACATGTCTGAGAATATTTTCAACACGATTATGAACGTGAAGAGGAAAACAAAGGACAACATTAAGGTTTCAATTAATATAATTTTGTTTTGTCACCGTAAAAATATGAAGTTAGTTTATGTTGGGTCACAGGTCATAAAGCCCAAAGCCTAAAGCCAATTGTACCTTAGACAAGAGTACAAAATTACTTAAAAGTCTGTGTTTTCCTGACAAACATGCCTCGAACATATCAAGGTTGGTGAATTTGAAGTATTGTATGGAATGAAGAGCCATGATTGTGACTTATTTATACAAACACTCATTTCAATAGCTTACCAGGATTTATTACTAAAGAAGATATAGAATACACTCATGGAAATAACTCATTTCTTTAGAGATATGCTCCAATAAGTTACAAAACAACACATGAAGAGATTTGAAATGAATATCATTTAGACAATATGCAAACTTGAGATGATATTCTCTTCATTATTTTTCAGCTCAATAAGGCATCTACCCGTATATTTATCATTTGAGGCAAAAATTGAAGGCCTAGTCCAATATAGATGGATGTATCCATTTGACAAATTAGAAATTACATATGCATCACAATTAAAATTTTATTATTTTTCTTTGCATATTTCAAAAGATTCATTTAATTACATATAGATACTTGTTCAACTTTAAGAGAAAAGTAAAAAACAAAGCACTATATCGTTTAAGAGATCTCAACATTTATCTTGTACTATTTTAAGTCTCAATTAAAAACAAGAGTTAACTACGTTCTAAGGCATAATGATGGTAAGAAAGTGCATTGAGATGTGTTTCATATTGAAGAATATGGATAGGGTAGGAAGACATATAAAATTAGATTTGTGTTAAGAGATTGACTTCTAATGAGTTTAAAGTTGACTGCTATAATAAATTGGAAGAGGTAATTGAATTGTAAAATTATAGCAAATAGAATAAAGTATTTTTTTTTCAAATATTATCAGAGTAGATCTCTATCATGGCTTGGTAAAAATTAATTCAAAGGCTAAACTCTGTAACGTCAAAGATGTTTTTATTTTCATCAAGTGATGCCAGCAAGTTTATTACACACACATTCCTTCCTTTAGAAAGGATCGTTCAAGAGTTGATTGATTATTTACAACGAAAATCAAACTAAAGGTTGCATTGATGTTGTTTAGGATAACAACATTGAATTAAATGTGGTAAATGATGTCTTTCGACTTGGTGAGTTAGTTGATCTATATTAAGTTGCTTTGTCTAATGACTTAGAAGAAAATTTAAATTTGCTTATGCTAAGAATATTTTTGTTAGTGTTAATGCTGAGTAGTTGAATGTTTAAAAGTTTAGTGGACTTACACAAGTTGATGAAGATGATAGCGATGAAATCAATATAGAAGATTGCGATAGAGATAAGGATGAGTCAATTGACGAATGATTTTTTTTATTAATTTGCACAACACAAATGTGTAATGCTATAAACTATAATGGAATATTAATGACATTGTTGTTAAAATCGCAAGTTAACTCGTAGTCAACATGTATCTAACTGTAAAATCAATCCAAAAACTTCAAAACAGTAAAATCAGACTTAATTTGTGCAAAATCGATACAATTGATTGACTAGGTGAACTCGATCTGATTTTATGAGTTTACTAAATTTATAATACAAACTAAGTCAGGTCCAAATTTAGTTTTAAAATATCTGCTGATCAGTTTTGTGAGATTAAACATTTCTTTCACATCGTACATTGGATACTAAAATTTTACAAGGAAATATTAGACACATGAAAATATATTATGGTAAATATTTAAGTCAAATGGAGTTTGGGAAAATAATATTCTAAAAGGTCAAAGTTAGTGGACGAATCTTGTCAAATATGTCAAACTAGACATTCTTGTATTGTTTGTGACATATTTGAAGCTACTTATGGAATTTTACTACGATTAAAGTTGAGATAAAAAGTATGCATTTTAAGCTTTCCAACTATATATCATAGGCCCAATAATTAATCCAGACAAGAAAGAGAGCAACATATTTGACATATTGACTTAAATATGTCAAGATATATGCAAAAATTAGAGATTCAGGCTACAAAAAAGAATTTTAACATGCAGATTTTTTTTATTAAATTTTTTTTTTGAATAATTATTTTGAATTTGAATTTTTTTTTCTAGCTCATTAGACATTATTTAGGGGTTTATTTCATTATTGAATTTATGTTAGTTAATTACTAGTTTAGGCTCATTAGTTTGCAACTCAAAAGGGATCTATTAAGACTTATTGTGATGGATACAACCAAGTGTGTACTTTCTACCATTCAGTGATTCTCTTGTATTAAGAAGTTTTGTTCTGAATCTTTTTATTTTTCTATCTCATTAATTTTTTGATTCATATTATCTATCTCTTTTATTTTTTTCAGATACTCATTAATTATAAAGTTGTTGACTCACTTTATTAGATTTTAATGTAATTTAATTTCATGGTTGGAATTGTTAATATATAATTAGTTAAAAAAAATTATTTATGGTTTTACGAACCAATTTTATATTGTATTTTTTGTGTCATGTTAAAAAAAGTGTTTTTGACAACCTTGATTTATGGATGAAATTCATATCAATATAATGATAATGATGTTAATTTATTATTATATGATAAGAAAATATTTATTTTATTATTGTGATGTGAACTAATGTTAATATGTTGTGTGTACAGTTGTGAATTTAAGTATTTTTATGATAGATAGATAGAGAATACAATTATAATTTGATATCATACACTATTTTACACCGTTGAAAATACCGACAAACTTTACATTACATATAGGTATATTGAAAAAATGTGTCTGTTGATATATTTCAATGACTATGAAAACTATTTATTTCTCAATGTAATAATAATTACTATTCTTTTGGCTATTCATTTTTTCTCAATGGTGTCACTGACAAAATAAAAAGTCAGCGATAATATTTGGAGGCGTATTTAAAAATATTCATACAAGTTAAAAAAATTTATTTGACTTTAGAGACGGAATCATCAACACTAATTTCATCGGTAAAACTAAATTTAAATACTAGATAAAAACAAATGGGGCTTCATCTTCTTTTTTTTTTTCTTCTATTATAGATCCATTTCTCTCTTTTTCTCTTCTCTTCTTTATCTCTTTCTCGGCTAAAATCAAGTATTCTTTTTTCTTCTTATCCTTAGGAATGTTGTTTTTCTTTATATTTTTCTTTTTTATGGATTCATTAACAATATGTTTTTTTTTTTTTTTTAATTATTTGCTGAAAATATACATAATATTAAGGTAATAATTTTTCTTTCTTTTTGTGTTTTTTTTTTGCATTATTTTTTGTTTTTTCATCATTATTTTTCTTCAGTTTTATGATTTTAATAATTTTACGAGTTAATAAATATGTTAAATTTTAGTTATTACTGAAATAATTTTTGTATTATTTTGTTCAAATTTAGTTATTTGTTTTCAAATTTTATGTTCAATTTCAATTAAATGTGTATGATTAATTTTAATTAATATATTGTATTTATTCCATTTAGAATAATTTTTTGTAAATTTAGGATTAAAAATATAATCACTTAGAAATAATTGTGTTGAATTTTAATTGTTATTGTAATAAGTTTTTTTTTCAATTTTGTTGTTCAACTTCAATTAAATGTGTATAATCAATTTTAATTATTGTTTGTAATTTTTGTATATTGAGACTATTTTTTAATATAAATTCAGGACTAAATATATTATCACATAAAAAATGAAAATTTTCTATAAAATTAAATTATATTAAATTTTTAGATGAAATTTAATAAAATCAATATGTTTGTGACATTTATGTTATGTATTTAGAGGATTAACAATTTTAGACAGTAATTTAGACATATATGTTGCGAAATTAAATAAAATAGCAATCATTTAATTTTTTTTTATCTATTAATTTTTTGTAAATACTTAGGGGGGAAATCTATCCTTTAATTGTTTAAGAAAGTATTAAAATAAATAAATGAAAATCAGAAATATTGTTGTAAAATCTTTTCCTTGAAACAAACGCCCCCTTTGTTGACCAATATTTTTGGTTTCCCCCAACGGTAAAATGAATGCTGCTAGCTGCCTCGCCATCGCCACAACGACTGGACATCAATGCCCCCTGTGCTTACCAATTTTTTTTTGCCTCCATTTATACAGATAAATGCTGCTATCTGCTTCACCCTTGCCATAAAGATTCTACATTAACATACTGTTCAATTCTCTAATATAGTAATTCTTTACTATAATGTTTGTCTTAAGTTCAATTAATAAATAAATTAAATTTATGTATTTAGATATATAATAAACTTTATTTTATTTTATTTTTTATATTATCGTCATTATTTTCATCTTATTTTTTCAAAGGTTTTCTAAAATAAATAATTATTTTTGAAAAATTAGTTTTAACATTTTTTTATATTAGAATTTAACCTTTAATTTTAACAAATTGAAATAATTTAAAATAAATATCAAAATATCATTAGCATACATACTTCATTAAAATAAATATCAAAATATCATTAGCATACATACTTCAAATGGGTTTTGAAATCTCCATTTATAACTTGAAGTAATTCAAAAATAGTATTTGATATCGTGTTTCAATTTAAAAAAAAAACTTAAAATTTTTTAATTGCTTCAAATTAATATATTTTTGATATTTTCATATTATTTTGATGTATTAATATTAAAAATAATTTTTTAAAAATAAAAAAGATTATTTTAATGTATTTTAAAATAAAAATCACTTTAAAAATTAATCACTATCACACTTTTAAAATTCAAAATACATGGAAAAGCATAAATAACCACTCATTTATCATATATATTTTTATATTATTAAATAGATTGGATTCCAGGTATGTTGGGTTAAAATATTTCTATAATCTAATTAAATTTAATAACTAAGTTTGTATTTCATCCAAAGAACAAAAAAAACTTTAAATCCTCATTCTTCATTCTTATGTTATGGGTTATGGTGCTATTTTATTTATTTATTTATTTCATATTGAATATATTCACTAGTATTTTATAATATATTTGAAAAGGAATAAAAGTAATGTTTTAATGTAACAAAACTTGAATCATGTTTTTAAATATTAAAGTTAAGATCTCAAGAAATATAGAATTAAATTAAGTAAAAACTATATAAAAATCATATAATTAAGTAAATTATATTCTATTGTTCCAAAAGCTCGGTGCGGGAAACACGTAAGTCTCAACCGTGCTAGTTGACTTGACGAGATTTTTAGAAAATAAGACTCCACATTTATGGTTGCATAATTATCAGTTTAAGTATAATATACACCCGGGGGTACTTTTTTTTTAAAAAAAAAAAAAACTACCGGTCTCAGCCGAAGGGGCCCATTTCACTTGGGCCAGCCCATGCGAGTGCTAACTCACCCTGGGTCAGACCCAGGGCCCCCAGTCCAACCCGATCTCTCTCAATTTGTTTTCTCTCTCTCTGTACGCAATCCTATAATGTAAGATATATTTCAAGACTTTTTTCCTGTGCCAAACAAGACGGCCAATCAGCCAACCTCTTCTACAGCCAATGGGGCTTGCCTCTTGTTTCACCCGATAAAAAATCTTTTTGAGTGTACATGACATATCTGTGCTGACAGCGCCACCATTTCAGCCGCCCCAACCGCCGTTGCAGGATGAGCTACGAGTTGTCACCCCTACACTGTAAAGAAGAGGTTCTTCTATGTCATATTTAAGCTTTTGGAAATGAAGGGAAAAATGAGGATATCCATTTTTTACTTACCGGATAATCTTTCCACTGCTTATCCCTGAAACAACAGCTCATCCAACTGGAAAAAGCCTAATCCATCATCAACTGCGAAAAAACCAGAAGATTTAGCAAAGTTTTTATCCAACTTCATGAATTATTCTTAGGTATCTCACTGTTACTAGAGCTTGACTATTAGCTTCTTCCAATATTTCCAGATTCCATAGGTAATTCATACCTATAGTAGCTTTACCAGATTTGATGTCAATTGAAACCAAAATTCATTAATCTAACATCTTGAATTTCATTCTAATAGTCGTGGTCATCTCTTTATAATGTTTCTTGTCATGCACATTAAAAATTAGTGTCACTTAGAGAAAAGAAAAAACTATTTTAAAAACTATTTTCGTTGATTTTTAACATCAAATGATAGACATCAAATGAAAGATCATTGCTAAATAAAATCCTATGTTGTAAACCTTAATTTAAAATGTACATTGCATATTTTTTTTATATTAAAACTAATTTCAAGGCCCTTTCCTAATTAGTCATGAGTTTATTATTATAGGATAAAAAAATTAATAAAAAAAATAACTAGTCAAAACTAATTTCAAGGCCCTTTTCTTCTTCTTTTTCTGTTTTTTTTTCAAATCTATGATAAAAAAAAAAGAAATTGTTCTCTCGACATAATGTGATTTTGTCTCTATAAAAACCATCAAACAAATCAAACAATTCATCTCAATTTCTTTCCCCATCTTCAATTTTATTCAATAATTAATAAAAAAAACTTCTTCAAAAACAAAGATCCCAAAATTCCTTGAAACTCAATACAAGTATCTATTAGCTTCCTAGTCCTATGTAGATACAAATTCATAATCTCTCTCCTAAGTGCACACCCCAAAATAAATATTTAATTATTTAACAAAAACTGAAAATTATGAAATTCAAATAAAATAGGGCTTTAATATTTACCAGTCTGTTTATTTATCGTTAGGAATTTCAACTGGTGATGTTCTGATCTTTACCTATTAGAGGCTAAGCACATTGACAAAATATTTAACGTGGTTCGGCAAACCGCTTATATCTATGCAAGAGGTCCATATTATTAGAGAAAGAGAAAGCATACAATACAAATACATGGAGGAGAAGAATCACATCTACTCTACTCAACTCTCATCTCTCATTGTTGCACTTGCAATAACTCTTTTCTACTCTTCTCTCTTATTCTTCTAACACACTCTCTCTCATTTTTGCTCTCTAATAAAGCCTCTATTTATAGGCAATAATGATAAGCTTCTCCAGCACATTTCTCAACATGAAGGGGATAAGAAAGCAATAAAACATGACATTAATTATACCACAAAATATGCTTCCACTTTGTACCAAGTAGATGATGAGTTGTTTTACTTGTACAAAGTGGAAGTAGGGTATTTGCCACAATAATAACAATATCTTAACAATAATCATCTTTGTCATTTATGTGTGCAATTGTCCTCTTACTTCTTCAACACAAGCTTGCATTCTGCAGCTTTTCCAAACTTATCATTTTGAGAGCGTCTTTAACACAACATTTCCCTTCGAGTATATCAACCATGCTGGATTCAAAATGATTTATCAAGCCTCCCACCAAAGCTTACAACACCCCCTCAAACAAAAATTTCTATTTTCAAATGCGATAATTATTATTTTAGTATTTCAATGTGATTACAAGCTCATCACTCTTCTAATAGTCTACTCATCCAGGAGTTGCGTCTGCTCTCTATTTCACCTTAAGATCCACGCCTTTCTTTTCTATAAGTCTCGCTTTAGTCCTAAAAGTACAAGTAGCTCTCCACTTTTAACTATAAAGGTGACCCATCAAATGTTAATCCATATTTGTTTCTATACTCTGAGTATTACAATGTCATTACTGAGCTCATCACCTTGACAAGAGTTAACTTATTCCCAGAACCTGCATATGCCCTCTACTCATTCCTAGCAATCGCATCTTAATGCTCCACAAGTCATCCACTTATTGTCCAAGGCAAATGTCTTCTAGGTCATTGATCTTTAACATGGGGGTAATATCCATGAAAGTCAATCCTCTATTTGCCTCCATACTCATCATAGCCACTTCATTGGCTATACACTTGCCCATTCATATCTAGCCATCACATTGGCTCTTGGGTTGTACTTGGGTTCATATCATGGCCCTCATACCTTGTATAAGGTGTCTTCATCTATTGTCATGGGACGGTTTGAACCTGAGCTAATATCATGGCCTGCATGCCTTCTCTCTAAGGTGTCTTCGCCTTTCATAGGCGATCGCATCCTCTTTCATTTGGGACGCTTCAAAGTGGCTTTAAAATTATCTACCATCATGTGGACTTGGGAGAGATCACTGCCACTGATCACATAAAAAGAGAGAGTTATGGTACACTTCTCGTAATCCTCCATTTTTATTTCTATGTTTAGAGTTTCTACACCTTTCTGCTTAATAGCTCCATCCACACCAACTCTCCTTTAGTGTTTTCGCCTTTCATCATAAGTGGTCGCACCCGCTTAATTAGGTTCTTCTATAGTAGCTTATCTTTCCATCTTGCATGCATTAGAAAGGTCCTCGCTTGTTATTTTCATCAAGAGCACAAAAGACTTTTTATTGTACAACTTTTGACACAGTGTCTCTACTTTGAGCTTTATCTGGGAACTCTTTTTCTCCTTGCACCTGTTATCTCATTATAATATCTCGTTGGATCTTACGAGTACTCTTGCAAAATCTCTATGCGCCCTCGTGCAATTTCTGCTCTTCAAATTCTCTCTATTCCTTACTTATGTTTGACAACAACTTATCATATCACAACACCTATCCAAGTCAAAATAGGGTGCCAATCTTTATCCTCTTATTGTATTTCTCTTCCAATATCAGGGTCTTCATCAATTCTCCTTTCGAGAAATCACAGTCACCAAATTTATCTTTTTGGAGAAATCACCACTCCATCAGATTCTTGAACATACGAAACTCAACTGTTTTTTGTGTCGTTATCCTGCTAGTCTCCAACAGTTTCATCACAAACTGTTACATATACAAAAATAGCATCGTATGGATAATCCTTCAACTAAGTAAATTCCCAAGAAAGATTGGAGGGGTCGCATCGATCCTGCTTAAAACCTAATCTCTTAGCCAAAACTTCTTAGGCCATATCTATCAATCATACTGTCTTTCCGTATATACAACCATTTGCTAGCTTTTTTATGGTTTTTCTTTACAAGTGATATGGAATAACTTGGTTTTATACCTGATTTCTCAACATTTGAGGAGATTATCAGTGCTTAGATTCATCAATATTGTTCTTCACCAATTTCCACTCTCCACCCTAAATCATCCACAAGATCGGGTGTCCAGAGTGTCCTAATTTTGCCTTCCCTCAAGACAATTAAAATTTCCTCAATAAGCAATTCAATACATATAATTGGGTAAATATGTGCACTTTCTTCTTCTTCATCTCCAACGACCACCATGATGACCTTTAGATGCCTTCTAATCAAGCAATCTTTTTTATTAATTCACCACTATTATTTTTAGTCCAAATTTCAACAATCGAACTGTATCATTACATCCAAAATGATCAAATTAGGAGGAAACAAGTTTAAAATCATCCAAATCGCACTTCAGATGGCTAAGATTTGATTAAAACAATTTTAGCCTGATGAGCACCCAGATTTAATCTCAGATTCGATTGCACGTAAAATCCGCTACACTTGATCCCATCGATTGGCTCGCAGCTCGGCTCTAACTTAGCTTGGCTCCATTCGACTCAACACAGCTCGGCTCACGGCTGATGATATGGCAAGGTGAGTCCCACTATGCTAACATATCAACTGACTGGGCGCTGACTTAGCATGCTACCGTCATAATTACATCATACTGACATCATCCATATTCGGGTCAGTCACGTGAGTCGAGTTGTCTAGAATTCATATCGGGTCAGCCCATCCTGGTGAAGAAGACATGTGGCGTTGCGTTGGGGGTGTCGGGCGCGTGGGTAGTCTCCTTGTCGGTGCGTGTGGGCCCGTGCAGCCATGTCCCACATTAGAATTTTTTGCTATTTTCACCGGTGTGCTCGTCTCTTCCTCTTCTACATAGTGGTATGGTCAAAACATAATTTTAACAACTTTTATTTTTGAGCAAAAATCAAATATCAATTTAAACCAAATACTCTAATACCAATTATTGGGGATTTCGACCGGTGATGTTTTAATCTTTACCTATTGAAGGCTAAACAAACTGACATAATATTTAACGTGGTTTAACAAACATCCTGCATTTACAGGAGAGATCCATATTATTAGAGATAGAGAAAGTATATACAATACAAATATATGAAAAAAAAAAAAGATCACATCCACTCTACTCAACTCTCATCTCTCATTGATGCACTTGTAGCTACTGCAATGACAACAACCATTACTGTCACTCTCTTCTTCTCTTCTCTCTTATTTTCTTAATACTTTCTCTTTTATTTTTGCTCTCAAATAATATCTTTATTTATAGATAATAATGATAAATTTTTCTAACATATTTATTAATATAAAAAAATAAAAAAGCCATAAAATATTACATCATTTATACCATAAAATGTGTTTTTATTTTATATCAAAAAAATAATGAGTTGTTTTACTTGTATAAAATAAAAATAAGGTATTTACTATAATAATGCAATATCCTAACACTTGTGTAGTGGTGACTTTCTACAAAGTTACATGTGACTGGACAATAGCAATGATTGTTTACTGGTTAAGGTTGATCTGAGATAAATGAGATGGCTGCCATCCAAGGAGGCAATCTATAACTTAGAAGCTGACAGATGAGGGGCGGAGCTGGGTTCATTTTGGGGAGGTCAAAATTAATATAATAATGTATATATTATTAAAAAATTTATTTATTTAAATTAAAAATATTAAATAATAAAAAAATATTAAATTTTTTTGCAGGGGCCGGGCCCCTGCTTGCCATCCCCTGGCTCCGCCCCTGGATGAGATGACGCTCTTTCTGACCAGGCGAGCCAAGATGAGATGGTGGGGTCTCCACAAGGAGGCTGCCATCAATCCTTAGCTTCTCGTGGGGTATCGATTGTTTCTGTACGATCCAAGAGTACAGCACCCATTTCTTCATGATTTTGATTCAAAACTTATAGTAAAAAAAATGATGAACTAATCCTGTGGCTTCAATGATGTTGGTACAGAGACTCAGCAGTTTGACTTTTTGTTCAAGTTTAATTACTGCCATTTCAAGCACTGGTGTGTGAACAAGGCTACTAGCTAGTAATTGTTGCTTGCTTGAAATGGTTGAAAACCACAGCAAACCACAATAATAGAAAAAAAAAAAAAAAACCCTCTTGAAATACAAACTTAATAATTCAAAAGCATTGATTTTTGAGGCTCCACACATGGAGAAACTCTTCCCTAAAAACGAGAGAAAACAAGGGAGGAATAAAACCTACAACATAATAATACCAGTCCATTATAGAAATAAAGAAGAGATAGTAATAGCTGCTGCAAATACAAAACAAACGCGGGTTTATTAATGAGGAAATGGCTAGAAGAACATGCACTTAAATGATGGGTTTAGATCTAGAAAACAGCTACTATAAATAATATAAGTTGTTTGACTATTATATAATTTACATCAATCATTTTACTCTAAAATATTTAAAAATAAAATAAAAAACAAATGCAGGAGAACCAGAAGCCTTGTTGTAAGACATTTTACTAGAAACAAACCCCTCTTTGCTCACCAATTGTTTTGGTTTCCCAACTACAAAATAAATGCTGCTAGCTGCCTCGCTATCGCCACAACGGTACATCAATGCCCGCCTCGCCGATTTTTTTGCCTTTACAATAAATGCTGCTATCTGCTCTTCACCCTTGCCATAAAGATTCTAGAATCAATTTAATATTATTGAATTTAATTATAATATCTAATTTAATTTAAATTTAATAAATAAATAAATTGAATTTATGTGTTTTGATGAGATAAAATTTAATCTAATTTATTTTTTATATTACTCTCATTACCTTCACCTTATTTTTTCAAAACTTTTAAAGAAATTGATAAATAATTATTTTTGTAAAGTTAATTTTAACATTAATTTTTTTCTTTTTAGAATTGTAGATCAGAAAGTGGGTGATCTCTAATTTATTTTTATAATATTTTTAGAGATTAAATTATATTTAGAATTTAATTCTTAACATTTAAAAAGATTTTAAATATAAAATTTCATTAAGATTTTTAATTTCAATTGAGATCGTAAACATGATGTAAACATGATGTAAGACTCCTTGCGTTTTTTGGTTTCCCAATTATACAGTGAATGCTGCTAGTGGCTTCACCACTGCCACAAGGGTTGTCCATGGAACCTCGGAGCTCGCAGTGAATCACGATACTGATTACCACCAGAGTAAATTCCTGCGTTTTTCGGGCATCTGGTCCCCTTTGTCCACTGGTTATTTTCTGTCATTTTAATTATTTCCTATACTTTAATATTGGGCTTGATTTGAGCTCGTATTACAGTGAAGTTATAATTATTTTTTAAATAATTTTTATGTTAAAATATATATTAATAATTTTTTATATTTTTTAAAAATTATTTTTAATACTAGTATATCAAAATAATTTAAAAATATTAAATATATATTAATTTAAAACAAATAAATTTTTTTAATTTTTTTAAAAATATTTTTTAAATATAAAAACAATCATTTCATTCATTTCGTTGTCCATAATTTCAAATACAAGGTTAAATTATTTTTTATTTTTGTATTTTAATATTTTTTTCAAAAGTATTTTAATTTTTTTAAATTAATATTTATTTGATATACTTAAATTTTTTTAATATTCTAATATTAAAATAATTTTTTTAAAATAAAAAAAATATTATTTTAATATATTTTTAAATAAAAAATATTTTAAATACCTAATTTTCAAACACTTTTAAAACAAAGATTGACGCACTAAAAGTCGGACTAAAATCTAAATCTGCGAGGGATCAGATGTATTGATTTAATGATTCTCCTATTTGATTAACTATCCCTTTTCCTTGTAACCTCGAGTTTCGAAGTGATATTATTGTATGAATGAAACAAAATAAGTTTTTTTTTTTCGTTTTTTTCAACTCTTTGCTTGGCCAAATAATCGACCACTTGTTTTTTTATTCTATGAATAATGTGTAAAATATATAGGAAAAAAACGTTGAAGATGATATTATAACAGTTTAATTTTCATCTTTCTGTGTTTTTAATGATTCTCCCTTTCGTTTATATATTAAAAAAATAATCTTTCTAATACATCAATAAGTGAAAAGGGATCATAATTTTATTTTATTTTGGTGACACTTTTCATTTTAATTATAGACGCATACATAGCAGTTGAGGAGCAGCTGGGACAAGTAAGGACCTTGATCATAATTAATTAGAGAGCCAGCGGATCATAATGCGGAGAAAGCAGTAATCCCAAGACGTAAATGCATGCCTAAGCTAGCTGGTGGTGTGCTCTCTTTTGATTCTTCTCATTTATTGATTTTGAAAAAGATTTTTCGGACCTATCCACCTTAAATAGAAGTGAAAAGGGATATACATGAAGAACTGAAGAATTATTTTTAATAGAAATGAAGGTGATAGCGAAAACTATACCCTTTTGATCTTGCATGTTGCAACCAGGAAACAGTTCATAAATATGCCATAACGTGCATGCTGCTCTTGTCTCTGAAGTGACTTCGATCAGGTCACGAGCCAGCATGACTCACGACCATTAATTTAAGGCTAGAGAGTGAATAATAGGGCATGGTAGACCAGGAAGATTAACATGCTACATGCCACGCGCTTTAATTTTCTTATAGTAATGGCGATGCCTGAAGGTCCCAATGCAGAAGAAGATTGTTTTGGAAATTGAATACCTATTGAGGTCTGTCTCCCTGGAGTGGGTAGGCGTCAACATGCCAAGGAATAGTAAAAGATGTGGACAGTGCGTGGCAAGAAAATTGACAAATATAAATTAAAATAAAAATGAAATTTTTTTATTAATCTATTATTATAATATTTATAGATAAAATTTTCTATTTGTAAATCTCAATAGAAAAATTTTGACAAACAATATTATTGATAGAATTAGCCCGACAATAACGTTTATCCATGAATATATTAATGGAGAAATTCTTTTGATATATACAAAGAGAATTATGAAGGGTATTATAATGAGATTTAAAAAGAAAAATCATACGGTGATATGATATTTTTATTGATAAAGTTACTAAAAAAATAATTTTATCGGTAATGTTGTCAATTAATTTATGACCTGGGGATCGACCCTCCCCTTCCCCTCCCCTATTTTTCATTCTTTCTTATACATTATTTCTGCAACAAACACTCACCTTCCTCTCAATCTCAACACAATGCAACCTACCATAATAAATTTGCCCAACATAATACTTAATTTATTCGTGTTTTAATTCAAATTTTATAGGAGATTCTCAACTTTAAGTAAGTAAATCTAGCATTTTTTGTATTTAAACTCAATTTTAAAAGGTTGATTTTTTTTCATATTTTTTGTAGTATATGTATTTTTTTTTGGTGTTTACTTATTTTTATAGTTTTTAATTTTTTATACAAATTTGTAGTATGAATTTATAATTTTTACACTTTTGGGTTTGTTTTTAGATTTTATAAAATTGTATTTTTTTATAAATTGATGAAACTTATGTCAAAATTTGGATTTAGGTGTTTTGTGGTGAAATAAATAATGACTTATTTAATGGATTTGTTTTATATTTTGTTAATTTTATTGCCGAGTTGAAATTCTTTGGTTAATATGTAAGAATTTGAATTCATATAGATAATTGAAAATGAATTAAGAGTATTATCAAAATAGATTGAATAAGTTTGTACTAAATCAATATTTTTGCAAATTATTTAGTTAATGTAGTTAATTAATACATGTTGTCATTATTATTTTATATAGATTTGATATAAGTAATGGATGATCGTTCATAGATATATAGAGATTTACCTCAAGGGTTGTCGATGATAGATGATAAATTATTGTAATGAGATTTAAAGTTTTATTAAATACGCACTATCTAATCAGGGAAATATTACTTTAAGTGAAGAACCTAATGTATACGCAACCAAGTTTTTTGATCTTTTGAAAGAGTATGACGAACCATTATAAGATGGTTGTAAAAATCATAGTAAATTATCAATCGTTACATAGATGATCAACACCAAGTCAGATCATGGATTAAATAAGGCTTGTTATGACAGAATTGTTGAATGAGTGAAAAGTATTTTACCAAAAAGCAACAGGTTGAAAAGGAGCTTATATGTTGCTAAGTTTATGATGAAACCTCTTGTCTAGGATTCTAGAAAATTAATATGTATCTAAACTCCTGCATGTTGCACTACCTTAAAACTGCAGAGTTGACTAGGTGTAGAGTATATGAGCATTCTCATTATATACCTTAAAACTGCAGAGTTGACTAGGTGTAGAGTATATGAGCATTCTCATTCTAAACCCATGATTGGTAAAGGAATGACTTTTTTGTACATAAAAAATATAGATAATTCTTAATCACACCTATAATGTAAAGGTTATTCATGTCACCAAAGATTGCATAATGTGATTGATAGAATGATGGTGCACCCTTCCGATGGTCAAATCCGAAAAAATTTAAACAGTACGCATCATTAGTTTTTAATGGACACAAGAAACGTGAGTCTTGGGTTATGTATAAACAGATTCAATTTATTTGGATCATTTGCTACTCTTTATTCTTGTTAGCCGGTGATACTCATGGTTTACAACTTATAATAGGGGACGTATATAAAGTCAGAGTTTATGTTTTTATCTATATTCATACCTCGTCCCAAAAGTCCAGGTCGAAATATAAATGTTTTGTAAGTATGAGGTCTAATGGAATGATGATCTTTCAATATAAGTTTGTTTAGCTTTCACAACAACATGTTAAATAATTTTTTAAAAAATAATATCATTTCACGAAAGCAATTTCAGGTTTATAAATATTAAGGATATTAGAATAATAATGACGACCTTTAAATCATCGATGAAAATTTTATTATTTCAATAGAGCCATGTTTCTAAACATCCTAAATAAAAACCACAAGTCGATACATAGTTTTCAAAATTAGTATTAAATTAAATATTTTTTATGTTAATTTGGACCATTTGTTAAAATTATTGAAATTTTTCTTTTATAAATTTCTACTTTAAGGAAAAATTTGAATGGAAGAGAGATAATAATAGTGTTGTGAGGAAGGTTTCAGAGAATCATGCTGCAACTAGGTAAGATCAAATTCATGATATTTTTTTTATTCTAAATATTAAAATTTTATGTTTCATTTACTAATAGATAATTAATTTGTATGATATAGGTTGTGTGATTTCTGGTACGAGGCGCAAAAGAGAGCAAAAAAATATATAAAAGAATGAGAACTTTCAAGTTAAAATGACATGGCAGTTTAGAAAGATTTTAGACAACCATACATCTTATAGGCTGTTTAGGCAGAATCTGGTTAGCATATGACGTCCACGCATTTCACTAGACAATCACAGTCTAATATGAATATTGACAATCGACATGTTTATGATTTCATTACCACGCACATTAGCTGTTTCATTTTGTTTATTTTGCATGCGAAGCAAATGGTAGAATTTTTTCATTACATCCATTTTTATTATTTTTTTTTATAAATATATTTAACTAACATTATTTTTTTATTGTAGGCTACAATTCTTGTACACGAGCTAAACTTTTGATGAAGCTTTTTACTGAAACACACATGCGAAGTAAAGACCACTAAAAAAGGATATAACAATTCATTGATAGCTAAACTCATCACTTTGTGTTATGCATGTTGGTTTTCAATTATTTTTTTCATAAGTTATTATATTATTGAATTTGATGAATTTATTTTTTTCTTTCTAGGATATCAATCTTGATTTATGGTTGGAGGCAAGATTGTTTGATAGACATAATAGAAATTAGGTGTACAAACTCTTTAATATTGTGACCAAAAACTTGCAAACGACTTGTAGTTTTTGGACCATTGGAATATGCTCGGAGTAGATTTTGAGCAGTTAAACTTTAGAGTTTGTGATAATGTTATACCCACATATACATGATCAAACGATCCATCATAATGATAAATATGAATGAGTCATTGCTAATTATAAAGAACTTCGTCGATTGGTTACGAAGATGAGATCATATATGAGTGGTTCATGTGCACTCTCTAATTGGTCCCACGATCCTAGCGATGACTAGCTTCCTCCTCCGGCCTCACCTTTATTTTTGATTTATTATATTTAAATGTATAAATATTTAAATTTATAATAAATATTTGATTTTTATTTTAATTTTTTTCTACTTTTGTTCAATATTTTGTTTTTAATATATTATTGACAGGGTTACCAAAAACACAACTCCACAACTCCATTGATATATTATAGAGTTGAAAAAGAATCATTACAAATATCATTGCTATATTTTTTTTATTTTTGTTCAATACATGTTTTTTTAATATATTACTAACAGAGTTACTAATAATACAACTATGTACATATATATTTTATAG
Organism: Populus pruinosa; assembly: GCA_026413675.1. Classification (NCBI taxonomy): domain Eukaryota; kingdom Viridiplantae; phylum Streptophyta; class Magnoliopsida; order Malpighiales; family Salicaceae; genus Populus; species Populus pruinosa. The sequence continues at coordinate 1,311,510 of CM048595.1, forward strand.
AGTTTAAAAAAATTACTGCAAATATCACTATTACATCACTATTACTGATAAGATTATCAATGGAATTAGATTGTTGATATATTACAAAAAATTAGAAAAGAATTATGATAAATATATTATTATTGTTAATATATCGATAATATTATAATGATATATTATTGGTGATATTTTATTTGGACCAATAGATACACTAATAAAATAAAACTTTTAGCATATTTTATTTATCTATAAATTTATTAATATATTCATTATTGATATATCATAAATCACCGACGATAGGTGATAAATATACTGTTTCAGTATGCGAGTATGTCTGTAACACAAGTAAAACCAAGTTTGGTAGTGGCGGTGGACGTGGGCATAGTCATTAAGTGCAAATGCCAAGTTGGGAACCTTCTCGCTTGCTGGCATTCAAATTGAGAAATAACCTTTCTGTCCTCCACGTGTTGTTTACATGACGTGTTTTTGTATTTTACTTGCGGGTGTCCAGTTAACAATTACTCCCTTCTTCCATTGCTGTTCATGAGTCGTTTTCTTACCACCAAGCACCGCTGGCTACAGGTACAATACACAAATTCTAAACAATTTTTTTTAAAAAAATTTCTGTGTTGTTCATTTAATTCATTGCATAAATGTGGGTGGTTAGATCAGACTTTCATTTCCTATGATCAATTTCTCTTTATATAAGAGAATCGCTCGTAACCTGTGCATTGTATAACTCACATCCTTCTCTACCTAATTATGGAGTTGATAGATCTTCTTATTCTTGGTCTAACACTCTTTTTTCTTGCTATATGGTGGCGGAGCTTCTCTGTCGTCAATGGCGGCGGAGCCAAGAACTTGCCACCAGGACCACCAGGTTGGCCTCTTGTGGGCAACTTGTTTCAAATAATGCTTGAACGGCGTCATTTCATCTTTGTCATACGTGATTTACGTAAGAAATACGGTCCAATCTTCTCCATGAAAATGGGCCAAAGTACTCTAGTTATAGTCACTAGCCCTGACCTAATCCATGAAGCCCTTGTTCAAAAAGGCCCTATCTTTGCTAGTCGGCCACCGGACTCACCGATCCGGTTGGTGTTCAGTGTCGGGAAATGTGCCGTCAACTCAGCTGAATATGGACCTCTTTGGCGGACACTTCGTCGGAACTTTGTCACGGAGTTGATAAGCCCGGTCAGGATCAAACAGTGTAGTTGGATACGAGAATGGGCGTTGGAGAGTCACATGAAGAGGCTCAAAAGTGAAGCTTTAGAAAACGGGTATGTAGATGTAATGGATGTTTGTAGATTCACTGTTTGTAGCATTCTAGTATTTATTTGCTTCGGAGCAAAAATATCTGAACATTGGATTCATGATATAGATAATGTGACTAAAGATGTCATGCTAATAACAATACCACAGCTTCCCGATTTCTTGCCTATTCTAACTCCCCTCTTTCGCAAGCAAATGAAGAAGGCAAAGGATTTAAGAAAGGCTCAAATTGAGTGCTTGGTTCCTCTGATAAGGAACAGAAGAGCATTTGTAGAGAAAGGTGAAAACCCTAAAATGGAAATGTTGAGTCCAGTTGGTGCAGCCTATGTTGATTCACTTTTTACCCTTAATGCACCGGGGAGGGGTCTTTTGGGAGAAGAAGAGCTTGTTACAGTTTGTTCAGAGTTGTTTGTTGCTGGAATCGATACTAGCACAAGTGTGCTACAATGGGTTTTTCTTGAATTAGTCCTTAACCAAGACATTCAAGAAAAGTTGTATCGAGAAATTGTTGAGTCTGTAGGCAAAGATAGAGTAATCAACGAAGAAGATGTGGAGAAAATGAACTATCTGAACGCAGTGGTTAAAGAGACTCTAAGGGTACATTCTCCGGCGCATTTCACGTTATCACACGCCACGACGGAGGAGACGGAGCTTGGTGGCTACAAGATTCCGAGCAATGTGAATGTCGAGTTCTACATTGAATGGATGACTGAGGATCCGAGTTTGTGGAAGGATCCGGGTATATTTCGGCCCGAGAGGTTCATAGACGGTGATGGTGTCAACGTAGACATGACCGGAACGAAGGGCAGGGTGAAGATGCTGCCGTTTGGAGCCGGGAGAAGGGCTTGCCCAGGGTTGGCTCTTGGTTTGTTGCATGTGAATTTAATGCTTGCTAGAATGGTGCAAGCTTTCAAGTGGCTCCCCGCACCGAATGCTCCACCCGACCCGACAGAGGCTTTTGCTTTCACGGTTGTCATGAAGAATCCCCTAAAAGCAGTCATATTGCCCAGGTGAAGAAAATAAATGAATATTGGTAGAGGTATGTAAGTGATTATTCTGGTTTTGTGTGGTGGTGGAGAAAATGAGACCTGTTGACCATTTAATTATATGTACTTTTGTAATAAAAAGCAAGCTCTTTAATTAATTAATTAATTATATAGTGTGCATGCCAGCTAGAGAGATGAGAGATTAGGGGAAAACGGTCGATCAATTGTTAAGCCATGGTGTCCTAAATTTGGATATGATTTGTATTAAATAGGGTGATAAATCATCCCTACAAGTATCATATATGTGTTTTTTGCCCCCCTTTAAGCCACCGTCCGTACAATTCTAGGACAACATCACTAAAAACAACTAAAAGAAATACTTAATGAACAGTAAATTAAATTAATATACTTTTTAATTGTTTATTTAATAACTTCCTGTCGAAGCACAATAATTAATGCATGGAAATCATGTGGAGATTGTGAGTTCAAGACCAGAGGCTGGATATTATTAACTTTGAGTTGACAGACGACAAATATCATGCATGCCAATGGCTTTTTTAAGTAGCCATTTATTTTTTTATGTTTGTTTTTAGCTTTATTTTTTTTATATTGAGTTTTTATTGAATTGTATTGATTGTAAATTAATTTTTATATTTTTTATTATGGAATAAAATAAAAAAATTAATTCAACATAATAAAGTGTATAATTCGATTTATAATTTTAATAGATTCATTAGGATAAACTTAACGCTTTTTGCCTTTTCTTTTCTTTGATTTTTTTTTTATCTATCCATTTAACAAGATCACATTAAAATATCCCTCATGACTTAATTTAAAATTCAAGTTAATTAAAAAATCAAGTCAAGATTTTTTTTAAGTTTAAATTATTAATACCAAGTTTAATGATAACAACAACAAAAAAAATCATTATCTAAGATTTCTTTTCCTATGTTTCAAAAAATTTAAATCCAGCCAGCAATGAAAGCATAGGAATAAACTAGTAAAATCTATGTATGATGCCAATAATATCATATCAATGTCCAATATCAATGTCCAAGGTTAGATAATGAGGGAGAAAATAATCACAAAGTATCTCAAAAGATATTAATTTAATTCTAAAAAACATTCTCAATTCTATATTTGGAAAAATAAGGCATACAAGCATAGATGAATCGAAGAAAATAGTAAATGAATAGACAGCATGATTGACATCTTTATATTTCTCTCTATCCTTATCCTTTCATAGTAATATAATCATATCTCATTTATGAATTTAAATTATCAATGAAGATAGTTTTTTAATATAGTATGAGAATTTTAATAATAATAAAATTATAATTTTAAATTTTATTATTTATATTTATATGATAAAAAATAAAAAATAAAATAATATGAATTTGTGTAAGTTTTAAATTGAAATAAAAAGTTTTTTCTAGAAAGTATATATTAAAAAATAATATAAATCATCTTAAAATCACACATAACAACTTAAATTTTTGGATTGAATTAATTTTTTATATAATATTAGAGTTTTAATGATCAAGTGATTACAAGTTTAAATCATATTATATTCATTTATTTTATAAAAATTAAAATTAAAGGATTGTGAATATATATAAGTTTCAAGTTTAAATATTTTTTATTTTAGAGAATATATTAGAAAATAATATAATTATATCTTAGATTTTTATTTAAAAAATTAAATTATTAATTAAGATAATTATTTGGCATACTTAACATTTTTTTAAAAAATAAAAAATAAAAGATTTATAAAAATATATACCATCATCAATATCTAATAACTTTGAAACCAACCAAAAAAAAAAAAAAGAGGGCGGGGGGTGTGGTTGGTGGGTGTCCAGGACCTGGCTCGCACATGGAACTCGTCAGAACTAGCTTATTAAATCAAATAATGATGCCTTCTGAATCTCTAAACATGTCTATTCATGTGTATTGATAATTTCCATCAACCGTCTTAATCCATAAATTCCCGTTTCTAATTCTATGCATATGAACTATTAACTTCAAGCTATCTATCTTCAATGTTCTTGCTTCTTTAGTGCCTTTCACTTGATGTGGCATGTTATGTATCGCCCCTCTCCATTAATAAAGTTATTCGATATTCATTAAAAGAAGAAGAAGAAGAAGAAGAAGAAGAAGAAGAAGAAGAAGATTTCACATCAAAATCTTGGATGAGTGGATGCAGAGGAACTATCCTTGAATCGAAACATTAATTTTATCGAGAAACATTTAATCTGTGCGTAACATTACAAGCTTTATAGATGCTCAACATATCCCTTAGTTTAAGCTGTTATACAAGATGAATGTCAGAGGTTTTCGTTGTTTTTTAGTTCAGTTTATTATCGAATTCTTATCAAATCTCTCGTTTGTGATGTGATCAGCACAGAAGAACATTGTCATGCTCAGACATCTGTCACATGATATGCAGCAAGCCTCGCCGAATGAGCTGGTTGAGCCTTGAATAATGGCCTCTGCAGAATAAATTTCTAACTCTACCCCGTAGGGATGGAGGGCAGGGAGTCAGAAGACAGAGTAAATGCAGTCGGTTACCTGTGGCAGCTTCGCTAGCAATTGAGGCCTTACATTAACAATACTAGCAGAAGTCTCTCAAGCAATTAATCATGATTTTTATTTTTATTTTTTCAATCACACATTGATTGCAGCTTGCCGACTCTTGTGGTGGGTTACCGTTACATTTTCGAGATTTAAAAAGAATCTAGAATGGGCCCCCTGTCACAGCATCTCCCATGAAGATGCTATTTCAAAGTGGTAAAACAATAGTAATAACAATATAAATATAGTTTTTTAACTATATATTTTTTAATAAAAAAATTATTTGAAAATTCAAATTTATTAAAGTAAATTAAATATTAGTTTTATTTTTTTATTGATTTTGATATTATTTTTTTATATGATTATATTTAATTGGTTTATTTTTTTGATGGTCTTACTTTACTAGTTTTGATTCTTTTAAGAGATATGTAAAAATAATATTTGTGAAAAAAATATATTTTAGCATTTTATTTAGCTTTTCTTTTAAAGTATGAAAAACACAAGAAAAATTAAAATATTAATTTTTTATTTTCAATTATTCATTTAGTAGCTTCCGTTGGAGATGGCCTCAAAAACTCGTATTTTATATCTTACAAAGTAGATTCTTAGGTTTTGCATAGAAAAATAAAATATATAAAAATATATACTCTTTTTTCAAGATACCAGTAATTCATTGATAAGCATATTTTTTATTGTTTACTGGAATAATAACTATGGGTTAGCATCTCCACTACTTAATAATAATAAAATAATATTTTAGCATTTTTTATTTTATAAATAATTAAAATAAAATTTAATGGATAGTCAAAATATTGAAATTGTATAATAATATACTCTAACTCCTAACTTAGATTGGGTAAACTAGAATAGTATCCAATATGAAATATAAATACTATGAAAACAATTAAATTAACATAAAGAAAATACAAGCATGAAAGAGAAGGAGGCTAGAATTGTTTATTTGTGAAAAGTACATCATTTAATGTAAATACAAAGAGTTTATAAATATAAATATGTTAAGCTAAAAATATTATTCTACCCTTAATAAATAAAATTAGATAAATATATTATTTAATATCTCTCCTCAAACTCACGATGTGGTAGCTATAAGTATCTAGAGTTTATCAACTAGAAAACAAAAATGAGTAATGGAATGCGACTCGGTAAAGAAATCTGCAATGTACAAAAAAAAAAGAAACAAAAGGCAAAGTAATGGTGTCATGATTAAGATAATAACGAGTAAGATAACAATCAATCTCATTGTGTTTAGTTTGTTCATGAAAAAACAAGTTATGAGCAATTTAAATAGAACTCTGGTTGTCACAATACATAAGAGTACGATGAGAGAGTGAAAAATCCATATCTGTAAGTAACCAACATAACCAAATAATTTTTTTAGTAGTAGATGTCATAGCACGATATTCTATTTTGGTTAAGGATTGAGAAAAAATAGATTGTTTCTTGCTTTTCTAAGAATTAAAAGAATCACCTAAAAAGATGCAAAAACTAGTAACTGATTTGTGATTTGTGGGATCACTACCATGATCAACATCAGAGTATGCACGCAGCTCCAAGAAAAAGGTAGATAAAAGTAAAAGGCTTTGAAAGACTGTACCTCGAAGATATCACAAAATACGAATAACAGCTGTTCAATGAATAGTAGTAGGAGAAGCAACAAATTGACGAACAACATATACAATAACTGGACGAGTAATGGTAAGGTATACCAACCTTCCAACAATAGTACGATATAAAGTAGGATCTGTCAAAGGCAAACCATCAGAAGAAGAATATCTTGTGTTAACTTCAACATGAGTGTTTATAGTCTTGCTATTAGTAAGTTTAGCCCGCTCAAGAATATTTACAACATATTTTAACTAAGAAAGAATGTAACTTTTAGGTGAGTAAGCTATCTCAATACCCAAGAAATATCCAAGAGAATCCTTCATTTCAAACTGTCTAGTTAATTCTGTTTTCAAAACCGAGATACTATTAATGTCATTACTAGTAATAATCATGTCATCAATATATAAGGAAAAAATAATACGACCTGCATCAGTGCACTTAATAAAAAGAGTAGAGTCATAATTACTAGAAACAAATCCAATAGATGAGATCACAACATAAAATTTCTCAAACCAAACACAAGGTGCTTGTTTGAGACCATATAACACTTTCTTGAGCTTATATATATATCAAGAGTCATGTAAAAAACTAGAAGAAGGCGTCATGTAAACTTTTGCTTGAAGATCTCCATTCAATAAGGTATTTTTAACTTCAAATTGTGAGATATGCCATTAACAAACTAAAACTACAGCAATAAGAGTACAAATAGTAGTCATTTTTGCAATAGAGGTAAATGTCTCTTCATAATCCATACCATACTATTGAGAGTATCCTTCTGCAACCAACCTAACTTTGTATTGCTAAATAGACCCATTAGAATTAGTTTTGATCTTTTATACCCAACGACAACCAACAACACTCTTACCAAGAGGTAGAGGAACCAAATCTCAAATATCTATCTTATATAAAGTATAAAATTCATCATCCATAGCTTGATGCCAAAGAGGATCAAGAATAAGCTCTTTATAAGAAGATGGCTCATAGAAATAATGAATAGAAGTCAAAAGGAAAGTAAAAGATGAAGAATAACAAGAATAAGCAAAATATGGTGGTTTTATGAACTTACAAATATGTGTGGATTAACGTAGAGGTGGATCCATAATCTCAGAAGAAGCTTGAGGGGTTGTAGCTAAGAATGAACATTCAGGTATACCGGACTGTAAAGTGTCAGTACCTATAGAATGATGAGTACAAATTGATTGAACATGGAAATGAGTATCTGAGGTACTAAAAACTTGAGATGATAAACTATTAGAATAATTAGAAAACAAGTCTATATGAATAATATCAAGTCTAGTCAAGCCATGAGAAGTAGATGGAATAGAAAAGAAAGGTATATGCTCGAGAAAGACAATATAGCTAGACACATAAAGTTTCTGAGTTATTGGATCAAAACAACGATGCCCTTTTTTACCTTTACCATAACCTAGAAATACACAGATAACAGATCGAGAGGATAACTTAATATGTTCTCCATGGGGATGAAGAATGAAACAAGTATAACCAAACACTCTAAATGAGGAATAATCAAGAACATACCCATATAATTTTTTAAAAGAAGAAAAACTTGAATTATGAGAATATGAGATTGTATTAATCAAGCTTACAATAGTAAGGACAACTTCTCCTTAAAAGTCACTAGGAATAGAAGTAGACAACAAGAGAAAATAAGTAGTTTCAACAATATGGCTATGATTTAGCAACACCATTTTGCTCAAGAGTATATGTACATAAAGTTTAATGAATTGTTCCATCTAAGGCAAGCAATTAACAATATTTATTAGAAGTGTATTTCTCATCCAAATCATATATAAAGCATTTGATTACAACAAAATGTTGAGTTTTCACAAGAGCTTCAAATGTTATATAGATGTCATATAATTTAGAACGATGTTTCATTAAATAAACTCAATTATAATGAGTATGATCATCTGTAAATGAAATATAATATCAAGACCCTTTTTTTATAGCAACAGGAGAATGTCCTCTTATATCAGAATGAATGAAATTAAAAGGTAAAAAAGAAATAGAATTCGAATGAAAGGTAAAGTGAAAAATTTTGCTAGTTTATATCCACTACAATCAGAAATATCATAAATGTTTAAATTTCTTAAAGCTCATATGGATGTCAAAAATCTTAAACGAGAAGACAAAAATGACCTGGATGAGAATGCCATAAATAAAAACTAGAAGATAAAAGACTTAAACAAAAGGAAGACAAATCAACAGTAGCAGCAACAACTAACACTATTAACTCATTCAAAATATATAGTTCATTCTCCCTATGACCTGTCCTAATAAGCTCCTAAGACTGTTGATCCTATACATAACAAAAAGAACCAGAAAACATGACTAAATGATTACCAAAATCACATATTTGACTAATAAAAGTAAGATTTAATTTTAGTTTTAAAATAAGATAAATATTAATGAGAGACAAGTGAGATGTGACAGTAGAACCAATACCTATTAAGGACATAAAAGTGCCATAAGCAATCATAACAAAAAATGAAGGATGAAAGGGACACAAAGGTAAAAGATGAAGAATCTAGAGACATGTCATGGAAAGTACCAAAATCCAACACCCGTTCAAAATGTGACATAACTGAGGAGTTATAAGACAATTAATTTATGAAAGAAGAAGCAGACATTGCTTGTGGTTGTAAGGAGAGAAACTTTTGAAATTGCTTAGTTAGAGTACTCGGATTAGTGATAGAGCTTGATGAAGCTACCACTGCAGTATTCTAGTGTGGTGGTTTATAATCCCGAGGTAGTCTATAAGCATTAGATTATGACTCGCAACCATATTTCTAAGTTTGATTTTGCTGTCTCAACTTAGGACACTAAGTCTTCCAATGACCTTTCTACTTATAAAAGCTACACTCATGCATCGAAGCCAACTCTTATGTAAGGTTTATTCTGATGATTAAAGAATAACTTAGAGGGTACTACTAGTACAAAAGGATTTAAAGCATAAAGAATTTCTTTTTCAGAATAAGAATAAAGATGTATTTCTTCAGCCAATAACTCCTTGATAATAGAGTCAACAAAAGACATTGAAGAACGATGCAAAATTGAATCTCTAAGTCCTTCAAAATCACTGCGAAGTGCTGTTAAAAATTATACCAATCGTTGCTGCTTTCTACACTCAATATAGGCACCACATGCCTTTAATTCTATAGATTTTGTAAGAGCCAATTGATTAAAAAAATATGTCATAGCAAAATAAAACTCTTGGATACTCGTATTCTTCTCATAAAGATCTCATATATCATTTTGTAATTGATGCTGCTTTGTAAAATTTGATTATTTGAATAACCATTGCAAATGATCCTGAACCATTTTTGTTGTATCATACTTTGTTAACCGAGTGCCTATAAAATGCTCAACGAAATTGTTAATCCATGTAATAATTTTTGCATTGGTTGCTTTCCATACATTTATCGAAGCAACATCCCCTTCTTTAGTATTCCTAGGTTTCATATAAATTTCACTAACATATTCCTACATCCTTTTACCCTTAAGGAAATTTCTCATTATATAGCTCCAATACAAATAATTCCTTCTATCCAACCTCATACTCACAGATTAAAGCGAATCATCTCTTTCAGTAGCTATAATCAACAATAATAAAGAACCAGAATGCAAAAGCAGTATAAAACAAAATATCAAATTGCAAAAACTAAATAGAGATTGCAAAAACTAAATAAATATCTTTTTGAAGTTATACGATTACTCCAAAACACAAAATAAATTTATAGAAATTGAACACAAATACCAAATTATAAAAGCTGAAGGGAAGATGAAATACCAAAATAATTGCAAAAATTGAATGCAAATATCAAATTGCAGAAGCTGAAGGAAAGATGAAATATTGAATTTTACAAAAGTGGAAGAAAAAATATCACTCTAATTTTTTTTAATGAATAGTACCATGTTAAAACAAGTTGGATCCTTGAAAGTTGTATTTAATATTACTTCTCGTTTCATAAAACCTGTTCCGATACTATGTTAAAATAATTCAATTAACATAAAGAAAATATGAATATGAAAAAGAAAGAGGCTAAAATTCTTCTTTTTATTTATTTGTGAAAATATATAATTTAGCCTAAATACAAAGAACTTATATATAGATTAAGTTAAAAATATTATTCTACTCTTAATAAATAAAACAAAATAAATTTATTATTTAACAAATAATTTAGTGACTTTGTTATATAATTTCTAAAACATGAGCAATTAATACATAAAATAGCAAACTAGTAAATATTTCTTATTGCAATAATGAAGAATTGGGGATTATAAAATATGAAATAAATCAATTAATATTAAAATCATGGAATAAAATCTTATAAGTTTGTTTTAGATTTATATAATGGGAACATTTAGACACGCAAAATAAAATGAGTACTAAAATCCAATACAAATCTAATTAATCAACAACTAGGTGATTAATTTCTAAAAATCTAGGGTATAACAATTGTGCTATTTGCTATCAATGGAATTAATTTTTTATTTTAAAAAAATGATGAGAGTTGATTTATATTGATACTATAATTACATATTGTTGTTTAAAAGGAAAAAGAGATTATTGCAACTTATATAAAACTAGATAGGCTACACCGACGGATGCTATTTCTAAGATAATTTATTGGGATTAATGACATAAATTTTTATAATTTACTTATACATTTATTTTCAAAACATAAAGGAAAGAAATAAGATAAAGCCTACAAGATTGCATTTGGTTAATGTTGTAAAATAAAAAAATAAATATAAAGGGATATAAGTATATTTGATTGAATAACGAAGACATAAACATTAAATAAATTCTTATACTTTCGAGATAAAATATGCAAATTGGTTTTCACTATGCACTACCAAAATTTTCTGCCCTTCACAACAACCTTGAATGACTTGTCACCCGTGGACAACCAATACGGCATTTTGCGCCAGTTGTATTTGAATGACATGTCATTTACATACAAAATCAAAATATTATATGACCCGTCGTTTGGTGAAAGAACCGACATGCCTTCTAAAACTCATCCTTTAACACCTTCACTACTTCATGGCTGCGCTCCCTCCAAGCAAACTGTGAACAATGGCTTCGCTGAATTTAGCTTCAATCTTTAGCTATAGTTACAGGGGTTTTAGTGCACCAGTCACCCTCCTGCGCACGCTAGCATCCACCAGGGCTTATTCTCTCAACAAGAAGGCTTTGGTTTGGTGTTCTCTGAGTAAAAGGAAGTTCAGCTGTGAATCATTGAAGCAAGATATTGCTAGCACAACTGCCACTTCTTCTGTTAATGGGTATTCTTTACAGTCCGTTTATTTTAATTGATTTCTTATATTTTAGCTTGGTTTGGTTAAAGTTTCAATCATTAATGTTTTTGTTTGAAGTAAGAGGTAAATTTTTGGTACCATGGCTTGCTCTTCGTATGATTATAAGAAAGTTGAGGCTTACCAAATGTTATGATGGTGTATTGTATTTCAGAATTGTAATGTCTTTGAAAAGTTTCAGTTGTTGGTTTAGTTGCTATCAGTGGTGTAAGTGAATGTACTGAACAATTTTAAGAGCAAAAAATGGCTCCTGCATATTTTGGCTTTGGGGAAAGTTGACCTGAAAATAGCGAGCATTTTTGGTTTCTGAAGAAATTATGATATTTGAGAGTTGTAATGTCTTTGAAAAGTTTTGAGTTTTAGTTTCAAAGAGTTGTTGAGGTATTGTGAGTATTAGTTTTATTTGTTTTCTTTTGTAAGGTTTTTGATAAGGTATTAGCAATGGCCCTTAATGAAGTTGCTGTTTGCTCGAAGAAGGTATCGTGTTCTACTATTGAAAGTTGATTCTGTGGAAGGACTGAGTTGGAATTTAGTGATAACAGAGAAGTTGCTCCTACTTGTAGAACGTGGGATCTTAGCCAAATTTAACGGAAGATAAGAAGAGAGGTTTCTACACAATTTTTCTACCTTCTTATTAGCCTTCAATTAAAACACTTGATAGCCCTTTGAGGCCTTATTTAATTGAGCTTGCCATTCCTTTTTTGGTCTTGTTATCCACATTTAATTTGAAATTCATTTGTTGTTGCAATATACATTTGATGTCGCCTAATCTTGTCGATAGTGAATTTGGAGACTTAATTTGTTTCAGTTACCCGGAATATACCCGCTTGCTTCCGTGCCCCTCTCACAATAGCCCACCAAGAATTGAACACTTGGTTGTTTCAGAAGAAGGTCCTGTTCTAGACTATATCTGTAAAGCTCTGGACCTTCCTCCTCTGTAAGTGCTGTTCTCTTGTATTCTAAATGTTTTTCTTGATGTTAAAACACATATTCCAAAATTTTGCACAGCATGAACATCATTATTAATCAAGATAGAGTGATACATAGCAAATTACATTCTTTGAAGGTTTGTTGCAGATCTTATCCATTTTGGAGCTGTACATTATGCTCTTGTATGCCCACAGCCACCTCCAACAGCAACTCCTGAGCAGATTAGGGTATTTGAAGAAGTTACAGCACCATCAGTTCTAAAGAAGAGAGCTTCTATCAAAGGGAAAACAGTACGAGAAGCACAGAAAACTTTCCGGATAACCCATGTTGATCAGTTTCTTGAAGCTGGAATGTATTTGCGTGTTCATGTACACCCAAAACGCTTCCCTAGGTAAACACAATATCAGGTGGAGGTTTACTGCCATCTTCCATTAAATTGATACTCATTGACATTCTAATTGTCTTCAGGTGCTATGACATTGATTGGAAATCAAGAATTATACATGTGACTGAATCTTTTGTTGTTTTGGACAAACCTGCTGGTACATCGGTATGGCATTGATGCATTAGTTTATCAATTTTGTTGATTTGGCTTGAGCAACAGTCTGATTCTGGTAAACAAATTATTTTCATAATTTTGGATTTGATATAAAATACTAACTATGACGATACAGGATATTCTCAAAAGAAAATAAATTAACAGCTTCTGCCTTTGCTCCAAATAAACTAAGACTTGTCAAGCCTTGATGAGCTCTTGTCTGTTCATAGTGCATGAGTTTGGAGCCACGCTCAATTTTATGAATGAAATCTACAGTCACTTTGTGCTTTTCACCATTTACACTAGTGAACTGATTGCTTATATGATATGTAAACATGAACTTCATTTAGGTTGGAGGAACTACAGACAACATAGAAGAAAGTTGTGCCACCTTCGCTACTCGTGCATTGGGATTGACAGCCCCATTAAGGACTACCCATCAGATTGATAACTGCACAGAAGGCTGGTATGCACTCTGATAGAATTATGTTGTTGTTCTTATAGTTATCATGAAGAGTAAATAATGGTGTGTATTTCATGTGTAGTGTTGTGTTAGCCAGGAGCAAGGAGGACTGCTCAGTTTTCCACGGAAAAATCAGAGTAAGTTTCTGATACTATATCTTACATACAAATATTTGATTGGTTAGCTTGGGTGCTGGGCGGGCCACCCTCCAGAAGTGCAGGACCTTCAGCATATTATCACCAAGGTCACCACTCCCAGAAGTAGATGGTCACGAAGTTTTAAGTGCATCTCAAGGCCCTTAATTCAACCACATCTTTTTTGCTGTCATCAGGAGAAAACGGTGAAGAAGCTTTATATTGCACTTGCTGCATCTCCTGTGCCCATTGGTGTAGTTAACCACTACATGCGTCCTATTAATATGGCTCCGAGACTTGTTTCAGAAGGTAATCATCTCCATCAAGCATTGAATTGATGAAGTTGCGACTCAGGCAGTGTTATTCCTGGATATTACCTTGGCATAATGTACACTTGACTTACCAAGTACTTGTCATCAAGTGTCGTAAAGGCTATATACCTCTAGAAAGTGCCTCTCCTCTCTCCTTTATACCTTCCAGTTTGTATTCAAATGCCTCGTCAACTGATACCATGAAACCCATACCAGGAAATTAGTTAAGAGTTGCATTCTAATTAGAGGCTCTTTTGAATTATTACAACTGGATAGGGCACAACTTTCCGAGCGAATATCTTTAGCCAGTTCTTTTTGAAATGATATTGGTTTGTCATCATGCTCATTTATTTATTGAAGGTGGCAGAACTACCGGGTAATCAGTAGTCTTTCTGCGAGGTGGTTGTGGTATAAATTTGAAATAAAAGCTTTTATGGCATGCAGAATTTATAAAAGGTTGGCATTTATGTCAACTTGAGGTCATGGAATGCAAGAGAGTTCCTTGGCCAGACGCTGTTGTGGAAGAGAAATATTGTGTTCAAGACTGTGGGTGGCCCTCAAAGGATCATGCATATGAGTGTAAAATCAACCTTTTGACTGGCCGTACACATCAGGTTATTCAGCTTACCTTTTCTTTCTTTGCAAGTCATAATCCTCTCTCTCTCTCTCTCTCTCTTTTTTATATTTATACAAGTTGAGTCATAATTCTCATGTATTTGGATTGAATATGTATCTTATGCATTTTGTGCAAAAATTTAGCATTTGCTGCATATCCTCATTGAACCATGAGCATTCACTAAATGATCTGGACAAGATTTTCCAATGAGAAAACTCAAAAGTCGTATGGATCTGCATTTCTCAAATCATGATCTTAGAGTCTCTCAGCAGTAAGTCAGCGATTGGCATTGATAGTTAGCTTCTATATTACTTGGTTCATGGATGGAATATCTAGTGGGGATATAATGGTTACTTTGGCTATAACATTTAAGTCATATGGTGCAGATACGAGCTCAACTGGCTGCCATCGGTGCACCTCTGGTGGGTGACTCAATGTACATGCCAGCTGCAGTTGCAGAAATGGTCAGTCCGGGTTGTAATCCATTTGGAAAATACAAAAAGCAATACACTAGTGAGGATGATAAAGCAATAGCTGTTGAAGAGTGGGTTTTATGTCACGGAAAGGAACCAAACGTTGCTATTGGTCTTCAGGCATGCCAGATTTCATGGGACGATGGCAAGCACATTTACAATGCTGGATCTCCCTGGTGGAGATGCTGAATGGCTTAAATAGGTACTGGATGATTGGGATCAATTACCAAGCTGAGTGTTCTTCTTCAGCTGAAGTTTGAGGTCCATCTAGCATCACTCTTTGATCTAAGGTTCTGACTCACTCTTGCAGCTGAAACTCATTTAATGGACTGCCTTTCCTTTCACTGTTTGCTAATAGTAAAACAGATACACTGTGCAGGTATCCTATGGTCAGAGGGTGAGACCCAATTTAAGAACCGTAAACTGTAGGCCTTGTGACATGTTGTAAAGCAAAGGCAAATAAAATTCTGAAGGGAAGATATAACGTGGCTAGTGTTATATGGTTAGATATCCTTGGTGAACCTTTCTAATCTTTTATACCAAGTCCCTTTCATGGCATTATGCATAGATTGTTACCAGGAGATATTTTCTTTTGATATGATGTTAGTATGGCACGCTAATTCTTTTTGTTTCAATACATCTCATTGTTTTCCATCCTTTATTTATGATTCGGATGTTTATTATTATTATACAGTACACTAAGATGTGGGAAAAAGAAATAGGAATCAAAAGAGCTCCTTTTGTTTTTCTGGATTTTTTTCAATTGCATCCTTCTTTTTTTTTTTTTGTCAAATTGATAATTGATTGCTTATGATTTGTTATAGGAACACACAATTAAAAGATAGAGGACCGAAGTGTAAAACATGAAAAATTGAGTTGGCCAATCTAAAATTAGCATTAACAAGTACTTTTTTATTTCTATTTTATCATTTTTCTTCTATTTCAATCCCTTTAGTTTTTGGATGTTTTACTTTGATCCTTTTTTTTTAGAATAAAAAAAGCAAGAGAGAGTCTGCTTGATTATGGTGATAGAGAAAGAAAGTTGTCAGTTTACTATAATTTGATGATAAAAATGGCTAATCTTAATGTCATAGGTTCCTTTAATGAGAGGTGTTTAATAGTGATGGTTTTTTTCTATAAAAATATCTGAAAATATAAATGGGGTTCTATTTATTTATTTTTATTCAATTTATTTTTGATTTTTAAATAATTTTAAGGTGTCTTGAGGTAATATGTTTTATATGAAAGGAGGTATAGGAAGATAAAAAGATTAACCAGTTGAAGATGAAGGCTCAAGCTCGTTGAACAGCTAAATTGTCTGCGTTGCAATTGCTAACTGGCTCGGACCAATCACAATGTAAGACGATCCCAATGCTTCCGCCATATTTGTTTTTTGAGATTACCAACGTAGCTGGTGTCCAATTGTGTCCTATTTTCCTTCTACTCCTCACAGGTGATGTCTGAACTGAGCTTTTATCCGTATGATTACCAGAACTTGGTACTATAGATATGGTCTGCAGTTGCATGTGATAGGATTATGTTATGTGTTGTTTCAAATGGCCTGTCTTTGAGTCTCCGTAAGAACAAATTTTCAAAAGGGCTCGAGCAATGGGATGTCCAGTGTTGACTTGGCCGGTACCCAAATACGACTGGAAAAATTCAGATAAATAAATGTCATTTGTATTTAATTTTTTTTGGTTGAAAAGTAATTTTTTCTAAAATAATTTTTTAAGAAGTATATTATTTTTTAATATTTGATAGTATCATAAAAAATAAATTGAAAAATAATTTCCAGTATTCGATTATGTGATGAAAAATGAGTTGGAAAATAAATTCAAATTTATTAAAATAATAAGGAATAAATTTTATAAATTAAAAGGTTGAATGAAAATAAAATTAAAAAAAATTCTAATTTCATAAATTATTTCAGATAAAATAAATAACAATGACAATAATAGAGATCAAATTTAGCATATAAAAACATTGAAAAATGATGAAATTAAACAAAAAAATACAATTTCATAAATTATTTCCAATAAAATAAATAACTATAAAAAAATAAAGACCAAATTTGATAGATAAAAAATTTTAATTAAGAAAATAATAAGAGAAAAACAAATAAGAATCATAAAAATAAGAATCAAAGTTAATATAGAAATTCTAAGGAATGAAATTAAAAAAATTAAATAAAATATATAACAATCAAAAGTTTGAAAATCAAATTTGATATAATCAGCAAATAACATGATATTTCTAATTTTTTCACAACTTTTGAAAGTGGTCTATGTTGATCAATTTTTCTAATAACAAACAAACACAAATAAGTTTGGAAAGTAATTTTTAAGGAACTATTTTCCATGAAATAAACGGAACCTTAATACTTTAATCGGTCTCCAAAATATTATAAATAAATCTCATTCATATCATATCAAATTCAACTAGTCATTTCTTTTTCTTAATGTAAGGTTTCAATTCTATTATTGAGTTCTATCATCTCATAATTCAAGGTTTTTTTTTTTTTAATTTTGAAGTCTAAATTTAATATGTCAATTTTTTCCAACATGGTTATCAAAGCTAATTAGGTTTAATAAGGTGTTTAAGAGATTTATGCATGAGTGTAGAAGGGAGAAATCCCAATAGAATGTAGAATATCAAGTGACATCTAAAGAATAAAAAAACTAAAGGTACAAGAAGATAAAATTTAATAAAAAAATTAAAATATTACATCAAGAAATAGAGAGAGAAGGCTAAAAAAGGTTATGTGCAAGTTGATAAAGTCTGACATAAAAGATGAGGTAATATAAAAGAGACCATATATGAAAAAAAAAGAAGAAATAACTCATTTTAAGGGAGATGAAAAATGATTGAGGAGCCATGATAAGAAGAAGACAACAACTTGATAAAGAGTTGACTATAAATTATATTTTGAAATCTTACCTAATAGTTTAAGTTTTTGAGTTAAGAAGATTTTTTATCATGACATTAGATTCTTGATAACCAAATAATCATGAACTTGAATTTTACCATTTTTATTCTAATTAATAAAATTAAATATAAGTTAATGTGATTCTATGCAAGTTCCAAACTCAAGAAGCTTGAGAATGTGAAGTAAAAAATTATATAAATAATTGATTGAAATCCTATGTAACAATTTATATTTTTGAGTTGATATAAATCTTTAACAAAATTAAACATTGGAAAGAGACATTTGACCCAGGAAATCTGATAGCAATCACAAGAAGAGAAAAATGGTCATGTTTAGACAAATTCAATTGTCAAAGAAAGGAGAAATAAAGAGATCTCATTAGCTAAGCATGATAAAAAGAGTACTTAAGATAAAGATGTAAGAAAAATCTTTTCAAGCTGAAGATGAAAGATAGAAAAGAAAGAGTGATAGCAACGTGGGTGTTCAAAACAAATGAAAGAAGACACGATTGAAGTTTTT
Organism: Populus pruinosa; assembly: GCA_026413675.1. Lineage (NCBI taxonomy): Eukaryota > Viridiplantae > Streptophyta > Magnoliopsida > Malpighiales > Salicaceae > Populus > Populus pruinosa. The sequence continues at coordinate 1,330,200 of CM048595.1, forward strand.
GTCATCAACAAGAGATTGTAAAATCACATCATTCGAATATATTGCAAGATGATCCTTCAATATATTTATAAATTTTAAGAAATGTAATATTTTTAAAATTAAAGGAAAGTGTTAGAATTAATTTTGAAGGCTAAATTAAATATACCATTTTAGTTTTTTAAGTGAATAAATAATGTATTTATTTATTTATAAAAGTTCTCCACCTCATTGCAAGCTTTCTAACAGGAATGATTAGCTGAAGGAGGATAATTGAAGACAACTCTCCTCCATATCACAATACTCTCAATACATATGTTGTAAGAGTGTAGGGATAACTTGAAAGATAACTGTATTTTTGGACTGCTGTTGGCTGTGCAAAATAAATAAATAAAATAATACATGACAGGAGTTTTTTCGCACCTTGCCGCTTGATCCAGGCCTCAGCCGCATGGTGATTTGAATTAATATTTTTGATATTTTTAAATTATTTTAATATATTAATATAAAAATAATTTTTTTTAAATAATTTTTTTAATATATTTTCAAATAAAAAATATTTTAAAAAATAACTACTATTCCAATATCAAACAAAATCTACAACTCCTATGAAGCTAGAATAGGTATTATACATTAGCCCATTTTACAAGTTAACTGAATTAATTGAGGTATATAGAGTATATAGTTTTTTAAAATATTTTTTTGTTTAAAAATTTATTTAAATAATATTTTTATTTTTTAAAATTTATTTTTGATATCAATATATTAAAATGGTTTAAAAATAAAAATAATATTTTTTTTAAAAAATTCAAAACTTTTGAAAACGTGCACGTGAGGTTTTTATTATTTTTAGTGGTATGGAAAACAGGTAAATAACTGCCTTAACTTCCCGCCACGACATCCTCTGCTTATCATCGTCAAGTGAGTTACTACTCCCTGCCCTTTGTCAAGTAAGGTGTATAAATACTCCAAATACAAACACACTAGGACATTTGGAACAACAACCTCTCCATCGTTATATTAAACCTTCTCTTCCTCACTCATCCTGATTTCTCTATTTTTCCTCACCATTTCACTAACTTGATGTTCAATGGAGTATCCCCTATTTTGAAAAACTTGTTTTGCAAGAAGACACCAAGCCTAACATGCAAGCCCAAAGCCCAGTATACATTTGAAGTGATATTGAGTTAGTGTTGCAGTTCTTGGATCAAAGATTTAGCTTTGTTAGATATCGCCATGGAGAGAGTGCTCATGACCTGATTTGTGTGTGTAAACAACCCAATTGCTCAAACCTTTACCATCGCTCATGAAAGCCCCTTCAACCTGCAAAATTCAAGGGTCGAGAAAACCTTTCTATGTTCATTCATGGAAAAGTTCTACTGTACTGAGTGATAGGGTTGTATAAATTACATTTAAAGGATGATCAAAGTTAACTTGGAGTGTAATGAGAGTGAAGAAGTTAAAAAAACCTGGTAAGAAGAGGGGGCTGTTCCAAGGAGAAAGTTAGCCGGAAATATAGAAGGATCTATCTAAACTTCTTTCAGAGTTTTGTGATCAGATGATATAGAAAGAGGTAGGAGGACACTCTGTTTTTCAAGGAGGATTGAGAGAAGGATGGATGAGAGGGGAGAGATTGAGGAAGAGGGATTGGGAGTATTAGCATACGTTTGACAAGAAGGATAAGGGTTCGAGGATTCAATCTTCCAATTTGGATAATTTGAATGGATTACTGTCATCGTTATTCTTACTTGTTAGCCAAACAACTAGAGGGATAGTAAGCCATCCCTCCACTTAAGCCAATCCATCCTTCCTAACAAACATAGCTTAAAAGAAATATAGCTTTAAACAGAGAAGGAATTCTCCTGGTGTATGGAGGGTTCTGTCTGCATATCCCCTGCTCTAGTGTTCTGTCCGCATTCAATTGTTGAACTTTAATATATAACTTGGGTGGCCAGTTGACAATGCTTTCATACTTGAGGCCACTGAAAATGTTGGTTTTTCATTTTCAAGTCCTGTTTTTTGACGTCTGTACTCTGCTGGTGGCCTGATAGTAGCAATCAAGCCACATAACGTATGTTTGTATCAAGCGGGAAACTGTACATGTCATGCTTTATTGCAGAACTCTGCACGGTTTGAGAAGGAACTGCATGTTGCTTTTGGTCTTTAGGCATGGTGCTCCGGTCAACCTCATTTCGTACACTGATCTCCGAGGAACAGATGCAGAATTGCTTGACCTAGGTACTAATCTCCTTTACTTAAAAAGGTCCTTTCTTCTATTTCTGCTGATTTAATGTGCAGGTATCGGCCGTCAGTAGGCAGGACTCCAGACAAGATTGATGTACTTGTAATCATGCTGTTATGAAAATGCAAATAGAAGATTGAACTAGGCTAGTGTTATATGGTGAGACGTCTTTGAAACTTCTTACTCCTTGAACCAAATTCATGAAACTTCTTTCACTCTACTGTCAATTTGATATCACCATTCTTTTCGGCTCAATGCATCTCTTTATTCACATTTCTTTGTCTGTGATGTTTCTTCTCTTGTTATAGAAGGCATGACTTACCCCAGAACTTAATCTAGGTTTGATAATAGTTAATGATCTGATGAACGATTCTGCCAAAATCAAGCTAAGGAGCTCCTTGATTAAAAAATGCCATTGCATATTAGTAATATGTGCTGGATTATTGAAGAGAAAACAAAACTTTCTTATTGTAGATGCAGCAGAACCCAGCCTTTATTGAATTTCAATAGATTTAGTTATACAGTTACAAAAAATAGAATTGCAAGATATTCTCCAAGCATATTTGATTTTCTGTTACATAAAAGATAATCATTAGAAAACTTTGATACTGTAAACAAACTTAGATTATGTTAAGATTTTATTTTGCTTATAAAGTCATTCCTAGTCAACAATTCTCCTCTTTGACTCTAAAACTGCAAATTCTTAACTTCTATTTCAAATATTCAAATTTGACCTTGGAAAGTGCTTTTGTTAAGATGTCTGGATGTTGTTTCTCTGTTTTGCAGTAAAATAACATTACGTTATTAATAAATTGTCAACATAAAGAGAAACAACAATTATCTATTCTTCAGCTCCTTTAATATAAAGAGTAAATTCACTTAGAAGTCTTACAAAACCTAAGTTCTGCGACTAAGCATCAATTTTGTTACACCAGCTTCTTGTAGCTTGTTTTAAGCCATATGAGATTTTTTTAGTTGATATACTTGATTCTCTTATCCAACAAAGATTTCTCTCTCCAAGTAACCATTCAAAAAAGCTGATTTGATATCTATTGGATGTAAAGTCCAATATTTTTGTGTAGCAAGTGTCAACAGTATCCTTATTGTATCCATCCTTGCAACCAGAGCGAATGTTTTTGAAAAATTCATCCCAAACATTTGAGTATATCCCTTAACAACCAGCCTTGCCTTGTATTTATTCATAGAACAATCGAAATTCAATTTGGTTCTAAAAAACCATTTGACTCATAAGATTTTTTTGTGTTAAGGTCTGTCCACCAATTCCCATATTTAATTCTTTTCAATCATCTTTAACTCCTCCTTCATTGCATCTAGCGATTTCTAATCAGTTGCAGCTACTTCATAATTTGTAGGTTCTATTACAGCAACATTGCATCTTTGATCGATGTCAGCAAGAGTTCTGGTTCCTCTCACAGGCTCATCATATATTTCATTCTTCTAATATTGATCTTCAATCATTTTTTTTCCCTTCCAATCCCAGTTGTCAGATTCAAAAAATTAAACATCTTTAGTGATGATTACTTTATTTCTTTGAGGTATGTAGATTCTATAGGCTTTTACATCAGCATTGTAGCTTATAAAAATCTCAGTTTCAGCTTTTTTGTCTATTTTATCTCTCTTATTTTAAGGATTATAAGAGAAACATAAACAATCAAATATCTTCATATTAATTAGCTTTGGTTTTTAGCCAAACCAGACTTCAAATGGAGTCCTTGTTTGCAAGGCTTTTATTGGCAACTTATTCAACAAGAATATTAATGTATTCACTGCCTCAACCTAGAATTTCTTGGGCAGTCCTTTATCATGAAGCAAGCATCTAGTTATCTCCATCATTGTCCTGTTTTTTCTTTCCATAACATTGTTTTGTTACGGAGAATATTGTGCTGTTAATTGATATTCAATGTCTGCATCTTCATAAAATCTATTAAAATTTTTAGTAGTATATTAAGTTCCATTATTTGATTTGATTACCTGAATTTTACAGTTGCTTTGAGTTTCAAACCAAATTTTGAACTTTCCAAATATATTAGCAGCTGCAGCTTTGAATTTCATGAAGTAAATCCAACATATTCTGGAATAATCATCAATGAAGGCAACATATTACTTACGACCATTTAGAGATAATGTGTTTATTGGTCCTCCAACATCTATGTGAATTAATTCCAACTTCTGTGTAGCTCTACAGGCTTTGCTTTGTTGAAATGGAAGTCTTGATAGCTTTTCATATTGACAGGTAGCACATGTAGGAAAATATTTTCCTAATTTGGGCTAGCCTTTCATCTTGTTGTTCTTTTCCATGAAAGATAATGCTTCATAACAATAATGCTTCATTCTCTTATATCAAAGCATTAAATTATTGACTTCTTTGTGTACAACATCTTACTCTTCTTTAAAATCCAATAAAAAACTTTTTCTTTTTATTTGAATATTGAAAATTTCTGTGCCTTCAGTATCTTCAATCACATAGCTTTTATCTTTAAACAACACTTTATAACCTTTGTCTAGAAATTAAGAAACACTTAACTAGTCTTGACTAATTTCAAGAACATATAGTGTATCTAAAATTAATTTAAAACTTTAATAGCTACTATTCCTTTGCCTTCTACTTTCAGGCGAGTTCCATTTCCAATCTTGACTTTGGAAATAATATTTATATCAAGCTTTGTAAAGAGCCTTCCATGAGCCATATGATTTGTATAGCCGCTGTCAATGAGCTAGTTTTCTGTGAATTTATTTGTAGCTAAACATGTATCACAAACAAATGCTCCTCTTGATGTTGATCATCGGCAACCTTGGCTTCAGCTTGTTATTGTCGAGTCTTGCATATCTTTTTCATATGCTCTAATTGACTGCACCTAAAACAACATGCATTAGGTCTCCACCAACATTTATTCTGAGATTGTTTTTTTTGCAGTGAGGGTAGGGAGGAAAGCTTTGAGTATTGCTAGTCTTATTGTTTCTGGTGTTGAAAGTAGAGCCTCCAAACTTATTGTTCTATTTTTGTTTTTTGTTCTTACTATCATGATTATTTTAGGATTTGACAAAGAATACACCCTCTACGGTTCTTTCTTGCCTCATCAACCTCCTTTGCTCTTATGCTTGCAGTGCATTCAACAACTCTACCAAGGTAATGCTTGACTGATCTTTAGAGTTTTCTAAAGATGAGATTGTTATCTCAAAATTCTCTGGAATTGTTGCTAGAATTTTTTGAACAATTCTAGAATTAGAAAAATCAGTGCCAAGGAGTTTTATATTGTTAACAATACTAAGAAGTTTGTTAGAATATTCCTTGATTGTTTCTGATTCTTTCATCTTTTGTAACTCAAATTCTCGGATTCAGTTCAACACCTGTATCCCTTTGATTCTCTCATTTCCTTCATGTTCTCCTTTCAGAAAATCCCAGATTTTCTTTGTTGTTTTCATAGTCATTATTTTGTAAAAAAAATGATAGTGAAACTATTGCAAACAGAATTGCTTTTGCTTTTGATATTCTTTGCTTCTTCTCTCTGTGATTTTTTTATTTGTGCGATAGTTGGATTATTTGACAAGATTGACACTTCATATACTTGATAATTGATCTCATCAAATACTGGAGGTGCAACTGTAGTAAATGGCATTTCTGAATTCATATTGGATGTGTTGTGTTTAGATGATAAATATTTGAAGGTTATGTTTAGACTCTCTCAATCTTACAAGTTTTTGAAGGTTATGTTTAGAATCTCTCAATCTTATGAGTCCCTCAAAAAATTAACTTTGATATCAATTTGTTGTTTATATTGAAGAGAAAACAAAACTTTCTTATTATAGATGCTGAACATAACCTTTATTGAATTTCAATACGTTTATTATACAATAAGAAAAAACAGAATTGCAAGATATTTTCCAAGCATATCTGAATTTCTGTTACATAAAAGATAGCCATTAGAATAATAACATACTTTAAATAAACTCACATTTTGCCAAGATTTTATTTTGCTTATGGATCATTCTTGGTCAACACATATTAGTAACATGTGCTGGATTTCCTTTGCCAATTGAGCTACACAGAGGGGATGTCCTTAAGAAAGTGAACTTCTGTGTTCATGGGGGAGCAGTCCTCATCACAGCTCACATTTGTGATTTGTCTACCTTATACCTTGCTATAAATTCCTTGAACCAAGTAGCTGATAATTTTGGAGTTCTCTTCAGTGTAGTGAAATCAACGTGGTAAAGTCCGTATCTTTGTGTATAACCATATGTCCACTCAAAATTATCAAGCAACGACCAGGAAAAATAGCCCCTCACATCTGCTCCTTTCCTGATTAAAAGTAAAATGAAAGGGCGTAAGCTTTCAGTTGTATTTTGTTTGTAAAACTCTGAATTAGCTCTGAAAAGGGATGCAGTTTATGGAAAATGACCATGGTAATAGCGAGTTGAGTCTATATGATGTATAAAAGGTAAAATGCAAACACAATATGAACTTACTCCATTGCTGACAACAAGGAATCCCAGTAGCTAGACATAAACTCCACCCTTTCTATATCATGACAAACAATAGTGAGGTTTGGATTGTTCAGCTGGCCATACCCTACAAAACACTTTGCACTTGTATGAGGAAGACATTAAAAAGTTTGTCTGCTTTAAGGAACTCAATTCATACATACCATTCTCAGTAATGATCATTGGTTTGTTATTGTATCTCTTCTTTATATAGGTAACCATCTTCTCCATTCCTTGTGGATAAAAATGCAGCCAGTCCACATCAGTCTACATAGACCAAAAACCATTACCAAATTCCTGAGAAGGAAACATTAATTCTCATGATTGGGTTAACTTGAGAGGATACGTACAGGTATGCCGATGGGAGCTCCATCTTTTTCTTGGCTTCTCCGGGCAAGCCCTTCGGTCCTGGAGGCTCCTGTTCCGGGTTCACAAACGGAGAAGATGCAGTCCTGGACGTATTCACTGGTGTAATGATTGATGCCAATGAAATCCAGTCCGTTCTTCAGTTTCTCTTTGTCATTACTTGAAAATTTCGGTAAAGTAGACCCTAGAATTTTAGACATTTCTGCGGGATAATTTCCAAATATGATGGGGTCCAAGAACCTGCATTATACTTGAGATTCAACAGGTTTCATATGCTAAATGGATTTACAAACATTAAAATGGGCATTAAAGAAACCAACCAGTTCAGGAAGAAGTCTTGAGCTCTGTCAGCGGCTAACTTGTCTGCTGTGGAGTTGCTTATTTGTTCAAACCAAATGCAATCTAAGACAATTCCAATGCTGCCTCCTTGCTCTTTCTGAATAATTAAACAGGAAGTAGTAGTAAGCTTATCTGTCCTGAGCGTCTGCTTTCCTTATATTTTTTGTAGTTGTCTCACAAATGTTATCCAAGAAATTGTTTTATTGTTAATACCTGGTATTTAGTTCGGTAAACATCAACTGCTGTTGCATGTGCTAAAATCATATTATGTGCGGCAATAAAGGGCTCCTTCTCTGAATCCCCATGAGTGCAATTTCCGAAAGGGCTGGAGCAGCGACATGGTGGGTATTCACCTGATCGATAGGATTTAATAGTTTGTATATTTGGCTCATTGAAGGTGGTCCAGTACTTCACTCGATCTCCGAAATTCTTGAAACAAATATCTGCATAATATCCAAAATCCTCCCTGATTGAGGAAATGAAAGAAAGGAATCAGCTAATTCTCATAGCCTGGATTTATATTTCGTTAATGCTTTCTAGTTTATAGTACTGCAAACTCCATGGACATGTACTTACTGGCATCTAGGACTTAGCCATCCACCATATCTCTCCTCCAGTTCTTCAGGTATATCATAATGAACTAATGTCACAAATGGTTGGATTCCTGAAGCAATTTGAGAAAAACAAGTGCACCGAATAAAATATTGAAAATGAACACATTTTCCAGTTTCTGATGGAATTTCTTAGGCAGTAAAAATGATTACAGGTTCATTGGTTACAGAAGCTGAACCTTTAAGCAGGAGAGAATCGATGAGCTTGTTATAGTAGCTAATACCAACCTTGTTGATATCTCCGAATCTCCCTCCTGTTCTCAATTGAATGAAGTTACATATAAGCTTTATGTTTTAGTTATGTCAAGTCCTGCTGATAATATTCTGAATTCTTAAAGTTCTTACTGGGTAGAATTCGTGCCCATGAAATCGAGAACCTATAACTGCTGACTCCAAGGGAGTCCATTAAATCGGTGTCTTCCTGTTAACATCATTTAGCAAATATTTAGTGGATGAGCTTGTCCCATCATTAAAAAAAAATTAAGGGAGATGCTGTTGCATTACCAGAGAAGCGTAGTTTAGCAATTTATGAAGATAAGCATATCTTTTTTATAGAATATTTTAACCACCACAACCCCACCACCCCTTTTAAAATTCTTTCAGGGATCGATACTAATCATCGTATAGAAGGCTTATTATTTGCTTACATGAGGTGATTAATTTAATAAACAAGTTGCCTTCTACCTAATATGACTATGTCTAGATCATTGTAAAAGTATAAACTAACTTCTTCAAGGAAGGAAGATATTGTTTCATTATTTTTCTCTGTCAAGCTTCTGTTATGGGGCCTAAGTACAGAAAGTATTCCGAACAGCTACCCATGCTGTGGATTCAGGCAACAAAAGGTAAGATAAAGGTCATATCTGTTTACCGGATAGAGATGGTATTGGTCCGCAGCTATATCTCCATTGCTTCCATCAATTATTTTTCCTGCAACAGGAAACATGAAGAAGTAAAGAGCCAGAAAAATAGGATGGTCTAAATCTTGCTTGCTCGAAAATTCTGGTTTCTTCTTTTTCTGAAATATATGAATAGATAGATAGTAGTAGATCACAGTAAGCCTCATCATGACTTTGTTATCTTGAGTGTGAAAAATTGACACTTTTTAGACTCTTCGATATAAAAGAGAAAGAGTTCCTAACCTGGTGTGTGGGTATGTATATCCCAGTTGCTCAAACCTTTACCATCACTAAGATAAGAGCCCTCAAACTACACAGTACAAGAGTGGAAAGAAAAAAAAAAGATTCTCAGTGTTTAATTGACTATGCGATAATACTTTTATCATAGACTTTCAGGAGAAAACATTTAAGTTCTTGAGTTAGATGGAAGTCAAGGAGAGCAGTGGAAGTGACAAACCTGATAAGAAGAGGAGGCCATGCCGAAGAGAAAGTTGTCTGGCAATGAAAAATGATCTAAACTCTCTTGCAAAGTTTCTGGATGTGATGATACACAGTGAGGAACGAAGATAAGGACTAAAAGAAACATAACGTGAAAAACTTGAAAATTTGAAGGAAGCTCCATGATGAGTAATGCCCTTCCTTTGGTCTCTCATAAAAGTTAAGAAGCTCTCTGCATATGCTTTTGAGAAATTAAGTAATTGTATACTGGATATGAGAGTTTAGAGAAGGTGTCGGAAATTTTAACTTGTGTGAAAAAAAGAAGGGAACACAAAAACTGTATGAGAAAATCACATCCCTGGCCCTTTTAGATTTACAGATAGCTCCACTAGAAATGATCACACACTGGACCCTCAGCATTATTTTAGTGCAGCCTATGGATCATTGTAAAACACACTTCTATTATAGTGGAATTGTTGTTATCAGGTGATTACTTTTTAATAATATCAGCACCTTTTACGGGATATTTAGAAGTATAGTAGCAGTTGGTTTTTAAATTATTACTTTTAATAATTTATTTTTGATATTAGTACAATAAAATGATTCAAAAATACTAAAAAATAAATTAAAAAAAATTAAATTTTGACGAAAAGTAGGCTGAAACTCAATGCCAAACACTCCATGGACCGATTAAACCTCCGTGTGCGGCACGAAATGGTTAGTCTCTGACATCTAATAATAGAATTTTGAATATAAATATATGACATATTTCAAGACATGTGAAAAGAACAAGAGGCGTGGATAGCTACTATGTTACTGTCTTGCTGCTGTTGCACTGCATCCTGTCCTGAACATTAGGATAGGAATGCAGGGATTCAGGTGTTTTCAATTTGATTTAAAAACTTCTTGCTAGCTTTTCAGTATGCTACTCAGATTAAGATTTTCTGACCGAAGAAAAACAAAACGGTAGCTGCTAGGGGGGGATCTGGAATTTCAGAATCCTGGTTAGTATTTTTTGTACTGGCAATTAACCGATTGCATTGATAGACGGCTTCGTGCATTTGGTTTGCAGTCAACTCAGAGCCAAATGTTGCTAATGATCTACAGCCATTCCAGATTTCACATGATGGCAAGCATATTTACGAGGTAGGATCTCCCTTGTGGGAATGCCTTGTGGCTTCAACTGGAGGATTTAACTCCTCTAATCGAACATTACTGTTTGCTGATCAATAAAAGGGATTTAATCTGCAGGAATGAGATGTTATCTGTAAGAATCCAAACATGCTTTAGAAACCGAGTCGTTCTCTCGAAGCTGTAAATTAAAGGCAAACAACATCTCTTTGGTAAAAAAAAATAAAAATAATCTGCTTCGAAAAAATCCCTGCTTGTACCAGACTCCAGCCATGCCAGACCAGGTTTTATAACTATGCTTTATAGTTCAATTTAAGGGTTCATTTAATTGCTTAAATTTGACTTCATCAAATTCTTTTGGACTGCTGAAAACAACCAAGTAATTTAGTTCATAAGCAATTTATCCTGCATATAAATTATGTCAACTAAGAATCTTTCTCAATTCGTAGCCCAAGAATGATGAAAGACATTGCCCTTGATCCAAAACTTCAAACCTGCATGATTTAACAATCCACTACATAGTATTATATGTTCTCTGTTTTCTTCGCCCATGGAGCTATGTGGGGGGGTATCACTAGTGGAAAGTACAGTTCTATGTTTTATGACGAATAGTCCTTATAAGTCCTCACATCTGGGATTTGTCTACTTTATACCTTGCTATAAATTCCTTGAACCAAGTTGCTGATAGTCTTGGAATTCTCTTCAGTGTGGTGTAATCAACATGGTGAAGTCCAAATCTTCTTGTATAACCATGTCCCCACTCGAAATTATCAAGCAAGGACCAGGCAAAATAGCCCCTCACATCTGCTCCTTTCCTGATCACATGGAAAGTAAAGCAAGTTAGAGGAAAATAAAATTTCAAACCTTGTGGATTTGCTTGTGTTCTAGACACTCTAAACCAGATCTTTAAGGGGTTGAAGTTTCAGAAAATGAAAACAGTAATAAGAACATACAGCATTGCTGTCATCAAGGAATCCAAATAGCCAGACATGTATTCCACCCTTTCTCTATCTTGGAGATATTCTTCAATGGTGCGGTTTAGGTAGCTCTCTTGGCCAAATCCTACAGGACTCAGAAATTTTGTGAGAAAAACATTAAAAAATTATCTGCTGAAAAGATTTCTAGTTTCTATATATGTTTACCATTCTCTGTAACGATCATAGGTGTGTTATTGTATCTCTCCTTTAGATATGTTATCATCTTCTCCATTCCTTGTGGATAAACATGTATCCAGTCCACTTCACTCTACATTAACCAAAATCCTTAAAACAACTTCATGTGTGGAAAGAAATAGTTTCTGAAGAACATAGTATCATGAGAGGGTGCACATACAGATTTGCCAATAGGAACTCCGTCCTTTTCTTGGACTTGTTGGGCTAAACCTTCAGTCCTGGAGCCTCCTTGTCCAGGTTTACACACAACAAAGCTGCAATCTTGGATGTAGAAACCAGTGTAATGATTGATCCCAATGAAATCCAGTCCCTTTTTCAGTCTCTCTCTGTCATTGCTTGAAAATTTTGGTAAAGCAGACCCCAGAATTTTCGTCATTTCTGCAGGATATTTTCCAAAGATGATTGGATCCAAGAACCTGCATTATACTTAAGATTTGCAAAGTGTCATGTGCCAAATGAATTTGCATATGTCGAATCATGTAAATTTGTTTAGAGATGTTGGAAAGTAAAGAAGTTAACCAGTTCATGAAGAAGTCTTGAGCTCTATCAGTGGCTAAATTGTCCGCTGTGGAATTACTGTAAGGTTCAAACCAAGCGCAATGGATGACGATCCCAATGCTGCCTCCTTGCTGTTTCTGAAAATTCCATTAACAGGTAAGTAGTAAGCTTCCTCATTTCTAAGAAAATGTTATTATTTTCAATACCTGGTATTTTGTTCTATAAATATGAACTGCATTTGCATGTGCTAAGATTATGTTATGTGCTGCAAGAAAGGTTTCCTTCTCTGAATCCCCATGAGTGCAATTCCCAAAAGGACTGGAGCAGCGACTGGGTGGGCTTTCGCCGGTGCGATAGCCATTTATGACTTGTAGATTTGGCTCATTGAAGGTGACCCAGTAGTTCACTCGATCTCCAAAGTACTTGAAACACATGTCTACATAATATCCGAAATCCTCCCTGATTGATAAAGCAGAAGGAAGATATCTAGTTCATAGGACTGCAGACTATTTAGACATGTAAAGGGAGTAGGTTACATACTGGCATTTAGGGCTTAGCCACCCCCCATATCTCTCCTCCAATTCTTGAGGCATATCATAATGAGTTAGCGTCACAAATGGCTGAATTCCTGAAAGAATATTGAGGAACAAATGATTTACATAAAACTGGAAAATGATGCAGATATTTTGATGGCAAGTTTGAGCAGTTTGTAGGTTATATAAATCAACAAAAAGATTATCAGAAGAAAGGATACCCTTAAGCAAGAGAGCATTGATGAGCTTGTTATAGTAGCTAATGCCAGACCTATTAATATCTCCAAATCTCCCTTCTGAATCCATATTGAAAGAACTTCCATATCAGCTTTATGTTTTATTAATGTCAGACGTTCCTGTTGAAAACATCCTTAGTTCTTAAAATTCTTACTAGGTAGAATTCGTGCCCAAGAAATTGAGAACCTATAGCTGTTGACTCCAAGTGTTTCCATCAAATCAATATCTTCCTGTTAACATCATTCACAAATCTTTGGAGTGAAGATTTCATCGATATTCTTGTGATGTAGACATTGCATGGCATACAAGAACCCAATCAAATAAAAAACAACAGAGGGACTCAATCAAAGACACTAGAAGAGTACATGGATGAATTGGTAAGTTTAAAAAGTAAGTAAGGTATCAACCTAAGATTAGATTTTAAAAATAGCGACATGAACTCCATACTGTTGCTTGAAATAACTAAAAGATATGATAATAATGATGTGTTTGTACCAGAAAGCGATGGTATTGGTCCACAGCAATATCTCCGTTGCTTCCATCAATTATTTTTCCTGCAACATGATGAGAATAGTAAACATGTTTCAAATCTTTTTAACATGAATCTTGAATCTTGTTTTCAGCCCTTGATCAATTCATCTAAATTGCAAACAGATTGAAGCGATTCTCTCTTTTAAGAAATTGTTATATCACGCACAGTAAGTAAATCATCAATGAAAATGGAAGAAATACAACATAACAAACATGAAAACACATCATTATTCTGGAAAAAGATCATTAAGGAATATTAGTTTTTTATTTAAAAATACAAGCCTTCATCTCAAATTTCAACTCTTAAGAAAAACAAGATATCTAGAATTGTTTTAGCAATATTTCAGTCCGATACATATAATATATCCATTAATAATATGTATACTAGAAAAAAAATAATCTCCCACCTCTGTATTGATTCCATGGATGCAAGGCTGACACTCGTAGTGCCATGAATATATATATATATATATATATAAAGGAGGAGAATCCTCACCTGATGTGTGTGTAAATATATCCCAGTTGCTCAAACCCTTACCATCACTGAGATAAGCTCCTTCAAACTACAAAGATAAAGAACAAAATAATTTATGCCTATGTTTAGTAGCAGTATTCAGAGCACTATGCTGTAATTTTCTGATCATGGACAAAATGGATTCAAATTTTCGAATGAAATGGAGGTGAAGGGGAGTAGTATTAGAAGTTACCAACCTGATAAGAAGAGGAGGCTGTGCCGAAGAGAAAGTTGGGAGGCAATGAAGAAGGATCTAAGCTGTCTTTCAAAGCTTTTGGATGAGATGATACAAAGAGAGGTAGGAAGATCAGCTCTAATAGAAATGGAAACTTAAACAGTCTAGGAGTTCCCATGATATGTAATCCTCTTCCTTTGTTAGCCTTCTTTAAATACATGTGTGCAGTCTATATATCTGCAGGATTGTGTACTTGCTCTTGGGGAGTCAGTTAATTATATAGGAATTATTGGAGAAGGTGTTGAAGAATTCTAGTTGTATATATGGACAAAAGAAAGGTAAACAAATCTATACGAGCAACAAAGAAATAGAAAAAAAAAGGGTAATTCTCCTGAGGGAGTTCTTGCCTGAATGGTCAATGTCCAAGCTATATGGCAGACAGTTTAAAGCACAGATCCGGTGCTTATCATTTTTCAGGCGATTTTAGCTTTATAGATTGGATTTAATTTACAATAACCGAAAGCAATGACGTAATATCTCATCTCACGTTTCGGAATTATTCTGAAACACTCCTGTATAACTGTAGCAGCACTACCTTCAATTTTTTAGAAGACATTACCATTATTATTTGAGTTGATATGACAGAATTCTAGTCTCTTAAACAAACTTCAAAATATGAAATTATCCCATCTACGTCAGAAAAGGGGTCCAAAAAGCTTGACGTGCTGAATCTACTGTTTCCAGGTCACAGAGATTCTTTTATGAGATTAAATCAATCACCTTGAACATCATTTTTCTCTGAGCTGATGTTTAAATCCACTCAAAGACTTTTAGGTTTTTTATATTTAATTTTTAATTTATGGTGACTACTATTGATAATAGTAAGAATTAATTTTTTAATCTTTTAGCTTTTAAAATTCACTATAAAAAACAATTAAGAGTTTTTAACTTTTATTTTTCAGATTTTTCCACAGTCTTTCACATCTTATTTTTAGTATTTTCATTTCTTTTTATTCTTTGATTTTTCTTTTAAATTTAAAGCTGAGTTTATATTATTGAGAAATATTTAAGTTATATAATTTTTGGTTCAAAGAACTACCAAATATTTATAAAATTTGTGGGGGTTATAATATGTTTTAAAGAAAATCAAATGGAATTATGAAGAGAAGATTGGAATTTGCCGTGTTATATGGTGTGATATCCTTGAACTTTTATACCCTTTCCACTTATTTCATTTCTGGCAACAGATACAGTCAGTGTTACTAGTTGGATGTAGATCAATTTGTTTTGGCTCAATGTGTCTCACCATTATCAATCCTCCATTTGTTCCTTAATGAGTTCATTCATTGTGTTAAACTCAAGTTGACCTTGATTTCAAAAATAAGGAGCTGCTTGGTTTAAGTATGCTTGAATATTATTAAATGCACAATTTAGCAGAAAGTACACTACTCTGTTTTCTTCTGGAGTACATTCTTCGCTTCTCACATCTGGGATTTGTCTACCTTATACCTTGCAATAAATTCTTTGTACCAAGTTGCTGATAATCTTGGAGTTCGCTTCATTGTGGTGTAATCAACATGGTAAAGTCCAAATCTTCTTGTATAACCGAATGTCCACTCAAAATTATCAAGGAAGGACCAGGCAAAATAGCCCCTCACATCCGCTCCTTTCCTGATCACATGGAAAAGTATAGGGTTTGAGTAGAAAAGAAAACGCCATCCTTAAATATTTTCAGTTCCCTTGAGTGCTAAAAAAAAATCTGAACCAGCTCTTAAAGGGGATGTAGTTTCATGAAAATGGCGACTGTGGTATAAACTTACTTCATTGCTGTCAGCAAGGCATCCAAATAGCCAGACATGTATTCCACCCTTCCTGTATCATGAAGGAATTCTTCAATGTTTCGGTTTGAATTGCTCACTTGAGAATACCCTACAGGAGTCATTGCAATTGTATGAGAAAGACAGTATAAATTCTTCTGCTTAAAGAATTTCTAATAATCTAAATGTTGTACTTACCATTTTCTGTGATGATCATGGGTATGTTATGGTATCTCTCCTTTACATAGGTAACCATCTTTTCCATTCCTTGTGGATAAACATGTAGCCAATCCACTTCACTCTAGAATGACACAAAAACTTCAAAAACTTTTTGAGAAATGAACTAATTCTAATGAGACTCATAGCTTGAGACTTGAGAGGGTACATACAGGTTTGCCGATGGGAACTCCATCTTTTTCTTGAGTTAATAGAGAGGAACCTTCTGTCCTCGTGCTTCCTTTTCCAGGTTCACACACAGACAAGATGCAATCTTGAACGTAGTAACTGGTGTAATGATTCATGCCGATAAAATCCAGTCCCTTCCTCAATTTATTCATGTCATTTCTTGAAAATTCAGGTAGAGTAGATCCCAGAACTTTTTTCATTTCTTCAGGATATCTTCCAAATATGATTGGGTCCAAGAACCTGCATTATACTTGAGATTCACAAGCTGACATATACTAATGGATTTATATATACACGTGCTTGCATGTATTGAAGAAGTAGAAAATATGCCAATTCATTGTAGGATAAAGAAATTAACCAGCGCAAGAGGAAGGCTTGAGCTCTTTCAACTGCTAACTTGTTTGCTGTTGAATTGCTAATAGGTTCATACCACATGCAATGCATGACAATACCAATGCTGCCTCTTTGCTCTCTCTGAATATTTACAAATGGAGTTAGTCTTACGTTTACTAGCCCTTAGTATATGCTTTCTTGTATCCATTTCATTGTTGATACCTGGTATTTGGTTCTGTAAATATCAACTGCACTTGCATGAGCTAAGATTATGTTATGCGCCGCAATAAAGGGCTCCGTCTCTGAGTCCCCATGACTGCAATTTCCGAAAGGCTTTGAGCAGCGTTTTGGTGGGTATTCACCTGCACGATAACCATAAATGGCTTGAAAATTTGGTTCATTGAAGGTGGCCCAGTACTTCACTCGGTCTCCGAAGTACTTGAAACAGATGTCTGCATAGTATCCGAAATCCTCTCTGGTTCAGAAAATTCAAAAAGAAGATTAATAACCTGTCATGTCTAGTTAATGGCTGGTCAGCATGGTCTAGCTCTTAAAACTCTGGACTCAGCATTACAAGAGAGAAAGTTACTTACTGGGATTTAGGACTTAGAAAACCCCCATATCTATCCTCAAGCTCTTGGGGCACATCAAAATGAGTCAATGACACAAATGGTTGAATCCCTGGACATATGAAGATTGCAAAAACAAACGCTTAGCATAGAATTTGATAGTGATGAAGCTATTTACGGTGGTGTATACAGAGTAGACTGCTGCATTCAGAATATAGGCAGTGAAATTATTTGGGGAAAGCAAACCTTTAAGTAGGAGAGCATTGATCAGCTTGTTATAGTAGCTAATACCAGCCATATTGACACCTCCAAATCTCCCTTCTGTTTTCATATTCAATGAGGTTTTTATGAGCTTTATGTCTTGATTATATAAATCCTTATTGAAAATTTTGCTAGTTCATAAATTCTTACTGGGTAGAATTCGTGCCCATGACATCGAAAACCTATAGCTGTTGACTCCGAGGGAGGCCATTAGATCAATGTCTTCCTGTCAACATACAAATCTTTAGCCAGAATCTTGATTTTCAGAATCTGATATATAATCTTGTTTTATAATAATCAGAAAGCAAAAATTCAATGAGTTGCTGCATCGCTGTTGAAACCTGAGCAGTAGCACTATTAAATTATTCATCCTATTTGGCAGCATATGCATATCTAGCCCAGAATATTATAATGGAATATAGGGCTAGTCAATATTTATATTTTACTTCCAGCAATTCCCTTTGAGTCTTTTGAAGGTTAATGACTAATCATCCACCAAACTGTAATCAATATTTTTAGTTACTTCTGGCATTTAGTGATGGGATCTATTAACCTAACCAATACCTGTTAAAAAACTCTCATGGATGACTGATAAATCCACAGAGATACGACTAATGATTTCTTATGTGAGATAAAATTTGTAAGATATCTATTCTTTTATTTATATATTTGTATATCACTATCAACTACATTATTAGGCCTAATTACAGTAGTTATTCTGAAAAATGCAGCATGTTTACAGACAGATGAAAAAAAGACAAGGGTGATAAAAATCATGCCGGTACCCGATACCGATGATATTGGTCGACGGCGATATCTCCATTGCTTCCATCAATTATGTTTCCTACAACAAGAACCTGAGAGGTTTAAATGCTGCTCAAAGTGGTAATATTAATTCTTAACGTTTAAATCTTCATTGAATCTTTGCTAAGTTCTTACCTGGTTTATGAGAATGGACATCCCAGTTGCTCAAACCTTTTCCATCACTCAGGTAAGCTCCTTCAAACTACAAAGTGCGAGACAAAGGAAATCGTTAAGCTTATGCAAGAGAAACAGGAAGTTGGTAGAAGAGAAAAACCTGATAAGAAGAGGAGGCAGTCCCAAAGAGAAAGTTGGCAGGAAATGAAGAAGAATCTGAACTTTCATGCAGAGTTTTTGTATCAAATGATGCAAAGAGAGGTAGCAAGATCAGCTCTAAGAGAATTAAAGCTTTACAAAGTGAAGAAATTCCCATGCTAGATAATGCAATTCATATGCTGCATCCAAAGTTAAAAAACTAGATGCCTTTGTATACAAGTTTGTGCTTCTATATATATGTGCAGGGTTGTCTAGTTTCATGTAGAAAAAACTCTAATATAGAAGGAATCAGAGAAGTTGAAACTTCTGTTCTTGTTATGGGAAAAAGTCAGAAATTAGACAAGATGAAGAGGGAATCTTTTTCCAGAATGGCTCAAAAATCCTATAGTAACAGGTTGCGAACAGTATAAAATTGTTTTTTTTTTTGAAGTAATTTACTTTTATTTGATCCCTGTATTTGTAATGCAATGATTAGTTAATCCCTTTCGTTTAAAAACTTGTAGTTAAGTCCCTATTTCTTCATATTTGATTGTAACTTGGTCCTTCTGTTGAGTTTTCATCACAATTAACTTATTCTTTTGTCTTTCTTAGTTTGCAGTCAAATTTCTCAATCTTACCAGATAAAATTAAAAATGCATTTAAAAAAATTAATATAGAAATTAAATAAGAAATAGAAATCAATTTTTGTCAAGGGACTCGCATATACTTTTCAGAAACAGAGGAACTAACTTACAAGATCATCAAACATATAGGGACTAACTTATAATTTACTCAAAAAGCTGGCCCTTGTGCATCACAAATCAAGCTTTTTTATATTTATAAAATGGATCCACTTCAAAAGGGCCTAATTATTTAAATTATTTTATTTGTGATATGCTCAAAAAAAAGTTGGTTGACCAACCACACCAATATATTCTCAAGAAATAAAATACCAAATATTCTGGACCCAGACCACGGCATTGTTTGGATAAATCATGAGGATAAACCACCATTAATGTTTGATTGTTGGCGTCGACGGCAAGAAACTGGCGAGTCACCTTCCAGGCTTGGACCAGGTAAACCCGTGATTAGCCTTCCAACAACTGGTGAGAGAGATGAAGATAAATATTAGGAGAATTCAAGGCATGAGAAAAGAGCAAGAAGGTTAGATTAGATTGCCAAGTATGCTATTATCTTCCAGCTTTTATTGACATGGCATACTTAGTCGTTGCTATTTGCTGGGAGGGATGATAATGAATTGGGAGGGTTTTTCTTCTTCTTCTTCCTTTTCTTCTTCTAAAATAGCATATTTGGAAGAGGGAAAAAAAAAAAAAAAAAACTAGCACACCTCAAGTGATGCTTCACTGAAAGGGCATAACCTTTGAATTTCATATTCTTCAAAAAAAAATTATTTATTAGATATAAGAAAAATTAAAAGAGCTCAGTGAAAATAGCGTCCATACACTCATATTATATTATATTATATTATATTGGAGATTCGCATGGTAAAACTACTATTTTATTCTTAATAAAAAACATGTTTAATTTGATCCCAGAGATGGAAAGGTTTTTTTTACAAAATTCATAAGCTTTAGTAACTTTTTTTTACATTTTAGATGAATAGTGTGATGTCTTAAATATTATTAAAAATAAGAAAATTTAAAATTGGAGAGGAGGGTCTTTTGTAATTTCAATGCAAAATAAAAGGACTGTATTGCCCTTAAAATAAAAAATAATAAAACTTATATTTGGGGGCACTTAAGTCTTTTCAACACAATTATTTTGTAATCATGTATTTAGACAAGCGAAATTAAATCTTTGACTATATATAAAAATAATTAAAAATAACACTTAGATTTTTTTTTAATGATATATACGGTGCCTTCAGGTGATCTAATGTTGCTATAATTGAAGATATTAGAAGCAATGGTTCATCCTTTTCATAGTGGTTGAGGGTGTCTTCGCAACAAAGGTGAAGTTGAGCTCTATTGAATCTTTTTTTTATTTTTTTTTAGTTTAAAAATTTATTTTAGCTCTTTCAAAAATTAATGGTATCTTTTAATTTTTGTTTCAATTAATTTTGATTTTTATTATTTTAATTGTTATTTATTTTGCTTTTATGTCTTTTGTACTTTATTTATTTTTTAATTTCATCCTTAAACATTTAATTTTTTAATATAATTTGATCCTTATTTTTTTATTGTTTTTTTTTTAAATCCATCCTCATAATTTTGTTTTATTTAATTTTTGTGTCCAATTATAGTCCTCACTCTTTTTATTGCTATTTTTTTTATTTTTTTCTTAATTTATTTTAATTTTTAATTTAATCCCTTATTATTTTCTTTCATTTAGATTTTATACCAGATTTGATCCTCATTGTTTTGATTACTATTTATTTTTTTAATATATAAATTTTAGATAATTAAGGGTTTTGCTTAGTGATTTTTTGCTATTTACTTTTTATAGGGTGATTTCAATCTAATGAATAGATAACTGGTTTCAAGAATTAGTATGATTTAAATTTAGTATTTCTTATACCTCTTTAAAAAATTAGTAATTTTTTAGTATCATCCTTCAACTATAGGTTATTGGACCTTGAAGTTTATGGTTTTTTTATTCACTTGTCTTTAAGTGAGTTCATCTCGGTCTCATATTCTAGATTGCAAATTTGCTAAATTAACTTTAATTGATTCAATTTTGTTTTTCAATGTTTTTTTCATCTATCCTAATATCATATAATGGGTCTTTGATTTTATTTTATTTTTGTGTTTTTTAAAATGATCTTTTTTCATTTATATCATTGAAATTACATATTGGGCCTTGAACTTTGTATTTTGTCTGTTTTCTTTTCTATAGGGTCATCTAAGATTGCATGTTAGTTAAATTAACTCAGGGTTTTTTTTTAACATTTTTTTTAGTTTATTTTAGTCTTTTATTCTAAATATTTTTTTAATTTATTTTTTTATCTTTATCTCATATCACAGGTTACAGGTTATTCAAGTTGACTCATGTTTTTTAATATTTTTTTTAAATTGATTTTTTTTAATTTTATTATTTGATATTAGATTATTGAAACTTAATATTTGTGAATTTTTATATGTTTTTTTTTGTGAGGTTGGCCCAGATCATGGGTTAGTAAAGTTTTTTCAAGTTTTTTCTCATTGTTTTTTCTATGGATTTAACTTTGGTTTTTTTTTATATATATATAGGTCCTAATTTTTTTATAAAAAATAATATTTTTTTATTGATTTAACTTGGGTAACAAATTGACGAGTGAGCTTATGTTAACTTAGGTTTTTTTCTTTAACATTTATTTTTAATTTATTTTTAATTTTATCTTTCGACATTGAATTATTAGATCTTAAATTTTTTTTATATGAAGTTATCTCAATTTATTATCTTGACTCATTGATTAGTCAAGTTAATCTAACTTTACTTGAGTTATTATCATCTATATATATATATATATATATATATATATATATATATTATTTTTAGAAAAATTTTACCCAGCCCACAGTATATCACGAGTTGCCTATATAGTATGTTACTATTTCTAGTATCATAACATGTGAAACTTCATAAATCTAATATGGTGAATAGCACAACCTATTAAATTTTGATTGATTGCTCTATTTTTAGTAACACAGCCAAATGGTGTTGTTTGTTTTTTTTTAAAAAAAAATATTATAACCAAGCTTGTTTACAAATGATTTTAGTAAGTTGTAGCATTTTGTTTTAAAAAAGAAGTTGACACCTTACAAAATAAACTAAAACTGATGGCATTTTTGTCATGCTTCCACACACAAAACACTGGACCATAATGGTCTCCCTTTTCCTTTTTAATTTTTTCCAGTTGGTGCGTGCAAACCAAGGGGACGAAAGAGCAAAGAGAGAAGAATCAGTCTTTGAAATTTTGTTGTCGACACAAGCTGCCTTACAATGGAGCACTTGAAGAGGCAGTTTCAAAGACATCAAGAGGCTATCATCGAAGCTCGAAGGAGATGCTCGTGCCACCACAAAGCAGTATCTTCTGCTTGGATATCATTTTAATTTAGTTCTAAATTTCAGATAAATATTTTTGTTTGGTCCCTCTTCAATTTAGATTCATATTTCATCTTATCCTAGGCTAATTAAGGCATAGTTAAGCACCGCTTGTGGAAAAATGAGGGATAAAAAAACAAAGAAACATTAATCAACCAAGTTATCCTATTATAGTGATGTATATTACACGAATCATCAATTTTATAGGTTAACTAGATTAACTAAAATAATTAAAAGATAATTTCTTTTAATTTTGTTCTTAAGTTATGAATAATCCTAGATTTTATCTGATCCAAGGCCAATTAAAGCTTAATTGGTAGAAAATAGCACAAGAAAAAAAAAATAAACAAGTTGTCCAACCAAGTTAGCTCATTGTGATTATTTTCATTATTAGTTGTAAATTTCAAGAGTTAACTTATATCAATACAAGATGCCACTACCTTTTCATTTTAGGCTTTAAACTCTCTTTTTTTTTTCAGATTTAATCCTTGTATAATTTATTATTTTACATTTTAAGCTTTATAAGATTAGGTAGAAGTTGAGACGATGATGGCTTCACCATGAGCTAGAAAACCTTTTAAACGAGGCGACTAGAAAGGCAAACAATGGCCACCCGTGGTTGTTGGTAAGAGTGCATTAAATGATTGAATGGGAAAGAAGTGATTGGGACGCAGGACGAACATGTGGGTAGGTACCAGCTCATGATGATACTGGTCCACTGCAACATCTCCATTGCTTCCATCAATTATTCTGCCTCCATTTACCAAAACAGGAAAAGTGAGGGAAACATGAAAAGAAAGAAGAAAGGTCTCTGTTCAGCGGGCAAATTAGCACAATAAACATAAAAAACTGACCGAACGACATCTTTTGCAAAATATTTAGTGAAGTAATATGTTTTTATCCGAGAAGAATTATATTTATTAAATATTATTATTCTTAAATATAACAAATACAACAATATAGGTATAGCTTTTCAGAATAATGATATTTAAGTAAATATTATGCTTTTAAAACACAATAAGGTGAACATCTAATCTTCTAGCTCAATCAGTTGGCTACTTCATAATAATTATTAAAATCAATCAATCAATTTTAAAAATAACAAGAAAAATCTTAAGATTGTCAAAAATAAAAACCCTCAATAAAATTTTTTATATTTAAAAGTCTGACAATCTATATAGTAGGATAGTAGCTACTATAGAGGAAACAGTATTTGAAAACTCCTGTAAAAAAATTTACTATTTAGAATCATTTATTATCATAAGTCCGGCTACTCAGAGTCTTTTTTTAGTCTACAAGTTGGATAAAGATATATATTTTAACTCATAAAATTATGTTTTTTTATGAAACGATCAACTAGTTTTTATAATTACATCCCACTAGCCGATCAGTTGAGTTTGAAGATTGGACTTTTATCTTGTCACCCTTCAAAAATATAACATTTATTAAATATTATTATTTTAAAGTGTGAGAATGCAATTTTCATACATATGAATAACGATATTTAGTAAATATCGCGCTTCTAAAGCACAACAAGATGAAAGTGTGTTATTTTATCAAAAGTGTTTACAGTGTTATTCCTCTAATATTTTATGTTTATTGTGCTAATTTGACAAAAATAAACTAAATTAAGCTATATCCATGTTTCTTTTTAACCTTTTAATTGTAAAGTTATTAAACTTAACCTTTTCCATAACCTAATCCAAGATCTATATGCTATAACAAATAGAAATAAATGCTATAGCAATATTTTTGATGTGACTCAAGAGAAAGATCCATTAACAATGAGATACTCTAAAAAGCACAAAGTATACTTATAATTTGCAAAAATATAAATGAAAAATTTAAACAATAATAAAAATAGTAATAAATAAGATTTGAAGAAATCTTATTTAAATTTTTATTAAAAATGTATATAAGAGATATAAGTAGAGGGGATTTTGTATATGGTTACATGAGGATCTTGTAATTGGTTTTGTTTACAAATAACCATCTAGAGAAATATTTTTCAGAAGAGAAATTCTATTTAAAAGTTTTGCCTTGAATGCTTGAAAGGAGTCCTCTTTTATAGAGCAATTTGAGAAAGATATCTTTGAATTTTTATAAAGCAGTTATATTGTCTCTTGAAAAGTTGATGTAATTATTTGATATGAAATTCCATTTTTAAAAGTTTAAAATCTTCTTCTGCAAGTGGAGAAACAATTTTGGATTGCAAAGGCATTGAAAGGGTTTACAAATGAAAATCAGCTATAAAAGTTTCTTAAAATACTTTTTTAAATTTTTTTTAATAAAATGTATATTTATTTAGAAAAAATACATATAATTTTTTTATAGGAAAAAGAATGTCATAACTATCATATTCATTCATTTTGAATCTTCTAATAAATATGGGATAATTCAAAATCAAATGATAGAATTTTTTTATAGCAAAATCAAAAAATTCTAATCTGATAGTTATACAATGGCTTAAACAAAACCAAAAGGTTAAGATTAAAAACTTGAATCTTCAATCCAAATTCTTAACTCAAAGATTTCACGCCTTTATACTTTTAGTTGCAGCAAAATTTAAAGAAGAATATTTTATGATTATGAAGCACCTCCTGTATAATGAAGATGATAGTTATTTTTTCTTCTATATAAAAACCATAGGCATTTTTTATATGTAGATGTAAATGTCATTAAAGTTATATAAAAAAGTATTTTAAGAGATCAAAAACTTTTTAGTTAATTTTTATTTTTAAACCCTTTCAATACCTTTACAAACCAAAATTGTTTCTCCATTTATAAAAAAAGACATAAGACTTTTGATGGTTGGATTTTAAGACAAATAACTATATCAACTTTTTTAAAAAACAATATACTTGCTTTATAAAATTCAAAGATGCTTTCCTTAAATTGGACTCCCTTTATATGTTTAAGACAAAACATCAAAATGAAATTTTTTTCTAGAAAAAAATTTATCTAAATAATTCTTTATAAACAAAACCAATTACAAAATTCTCTATACTCATATCTTTTATATGCATTTTAAATACAAATTGAAGTATGATTTCTTCAAATCTTATTTATTATTATTTCTATTGTTGTTTAAATTTTGCATTTACATTTTCGCATTTATATTTTGCAAATGGTAAGTATGCTATGTACTTGTTAAAGGATTTCATCATTGCGGGACCTACCCTTTTTTTATATCAGAAATTTATGTTATTTCTATTGTTATAAGTGTTATATATATAAATAATTAATTAATTAAGGTGATGGTTTTTAAATCAAACCGAGTTGATAAGATAATAGTTGTTTTATTAGATGGATCGAGTCTAACTAAATCAAGTCTCACCCAATTTATTTTAAAACTCAGAAAGGATCAATTCCCAGTCGGCAGGTATTGTTATTGGAAGATGTTTCTGACAATCTAGGATGAAAGATTACCACAGTGAGATACAGAAAAGGTGAGTTTTTCTCACCTGAATTGCGGGTATAAACATCCCAGTCATCTTACATTTATCATCAACCTGCAAAAATGCAAGAGAAAAGGAAAACTTACTGGCAAAGCTCTACCGTAATCTGTAATGACATGCCTATGGAATCTGAGAAACAAACCGTAGCAGAAAGAGGAGAGGAGAGTAGCAGAAGAAACCAAATCTAACAAGCAGAAGAAGCAGGCCCAAAGAGGAAGTTGGAAGGAAATAGAGAGGGATCTAAGCCCTCTTTAGGGGTTTCTAGATGAGAAGATATCAAGGGAGGTATCAAGATCAGCTCAAATACAAATAAAGTTCAAAAGAATATTCAAAGAATTCCAATGGCAGGTAAGTTCACTACCTCTCGCAGGCTTTGTCAAGACAAAGTTAAAAAGGTTGTAATGTTCTTGTAGATTCAGCTGATGCAATGAAGATCTGTATTTCTGCTAAGGCTAAGCCCATAAAGTAGGATAAAATTGTGTGGACAGGAGAAAAGATAATTTTGACTTCCAATTTGATATTCAAATGCAATGATTTTTATGTGAACACTGATCAATTTGGACCACCCTCACCAGCATCGCTGTCAAGTATTTGGAATCATTCATGTGCTGAACATTTTTCGGCTTTGACAGTATCTGCTGTGAGCTTCATGCAAATCCCACAAGTGCAAGAATTTTAGGTTCTATATAATTTCAGCATCCCCTTTTTGAGGGTAAGATCACTGTGGTGGCCAAAGGAGATTAAAGTTGGAAGACACATATCCAGGTATTAGGATTGTCTATCCCTGATCACTCCACAGAAAAGCATGATGTCCATGCTAAAAACAGGATGCAGTGAAGTATAATTTCAGAAGAAACTGCCTGATCAATTTATTTCCTTTCAACATATAAGATGGATGCCATTCAAAACTATTCACATTACACCCATCAGATTATTACACCTTTTTTCGCAAAATGTTACAATTTGATAGCAATTAAAAACAGATAGAAAATGCCTCTGAAAAATCACCAAATTTTCACAAACTGCACCACAAAACCTTGACAGGGAGACATCGAATTCTTCGTGCAATATCTAGTGAAGCCAAACCCAATTAGCATTCAACCTGGATGTGAAATACTAACTACTAAGATTCTTGATTATGCTCAGGTGCTAGTTCTGACAACCTTGTGGTGAGCAATGTAATCTTTGTACCAAGTTGCCGATAGTTTTCGAGTTCTCTTGAGAGTGGAAAAATCGACATGGTAAAGCCCAAACCTTATGGTATATCCAGATGTCCACTCAAAATTGTCAAGCAATGACCATGCAAAGTACCCTCGAACATCTGCTCCTTTCCTGAAATACATTAGTTAGACCTTAACGTTTTAAATGGCGTCTCTTTTTGAAGACAAATCTGAGAGACAATTCAAGATATCAAGGACAACTAGAGGCTCAGATCAAGTATGGTACTACCTCACAGCCGTTTCCAGGGCATCCAAATAGCTGCTCATGTACTCCACTCTCTGAATATCTTTCAATACAGCTTTAGTTGTGACATTGACGTTTTCCTCCTCGCAATACCCTACAAGAATGACATTATGCAAAGAAGCTCAGAAAGACAGAAGAAACCATAGGTCTTTAGGAACCTTACAACACGGTTGACCCTGACCGTTTTCTGTAATGTACATCGGTATGTTGTTGTATCTGTCTTTAAAATAGGTCACTAATTTTTCCATTCCTTGAGGATAAACATGTAGCCAGTCAAGTGCGGTCTGCATAAGTAAGAAGCTAAAGTTATCTTCCAAAGAATAGGAGAAGGCAAGTAAGTTATAGTTATGGAGATAAGCAGAGGTTACATACAGGTTGACCAATGAAGAAACCATCCTTCTGTGCAGTCCTCAAATAGAGACCTTCTGTCTTGGAGACTCCTGGTCCTTGTTCACATGTAGAAAACGCGCAGTCCTTCACATAGAAACCAGTATATTGATTGATGCCAATAAAGTCCGCTCCACTCTTCAGCTTCTCCAGTTCGTACTTTGAAAATACAGGTAAATCAGATCCTAGAATTTCACGCATTTGTGTTGGATATTTCCCAAGTATAATTGGGTCCAAGAACCTGCTCAACATGTTAGGATAGCATATAGCTCTAAAGTGTATATAGGGAGTTCTACAACCATCAAAATATCAACAGGACTTGAGATTTCATTGTTCTGACAAAAAATGAGAAATAGAAATGCTTACCAGTTCATATAGAAAGCGTTAGCTCTCTCGACTGCTAGTTGGTCTTCCAAAGAATCACTGATGGGTTCATGCCATATGGCATTCATAACAATTCCAATACTTCCACCTTGCTTTTTCTGAACATTAAATGAAAGAATAAAACTTTAATTGATGTTTACAAAATCAAAACCTCTATTTTCTGGGTCCTTGTTTTCTCATGTATTAATGAGTTTCGGATATGTAACAACGACAATATTCCCTGGACAGAAATGATGTAAGGAGTTGGAGGAGATCAACTGAAGTACCTGATATTTAGTTCTGTAAACATTGACTGCGGCTGCATGGGATAGGATCATGTTATGTGCAGCAATAAAAGGCTCTCTCTCTGAATCTCCACTGCTACAGTATCCAAATGTCCCAGAGCAGCGAGATGGTGGGAAAATTCCAGATCTGTAACCGCGACTTGCTGCAACATTGGGCTCATTGAATGTGGTCCAGTATTTCACTCTGTCTCCAAAGGATTTGAAACATATATCTGCATAATATTTGAAATCCTCCCTGAAACATTGAATTCAAACCATGGCAAAACAAATGATAAGCAGATAGCATAACAATATTGCAGGACTGCAAGGAGATCAAAGAATCAGCTACTTGCTGTATTTCAGGACTTAGCCAAGCTCCATATCTGTCTTCAAGTTCCTGAGGAATGTCATAGTGAGTCAAAGTCACAAATGGTTGGATACCTGAAATCAGAAGAAGTAAATACGAGAATAAAAAGGTGATCATTCTCGCACAAACCAGAGCATCTTAATACTTATTAAGTAAAGTGATTCTGACAATAAATATCTTTTTCTTGTCTCACTTTCTGGGTTGGTTTTTCAGACTACGATCACATTGTGACAGTTTTGCAGCTGCCGGAAGTACTTTGACCAGATGAAAGATGGTGGAAATGGTATATACCTCTACGCAGAAGCTCGTTGATGAACTTGTTATAATGATTGATTCCAGCCCTATTCGCAGTTCCAAATCTTCCCTCTGGTTCAAAGTTAAGATGAGAATTAGAGATGAAATCAACAAATGTAATCAAATTAAAAACCTTCTACAGAAACTGAAAACTCACTTGGTAGGATTCTTGCCCATGATATGGAGAAACGATAGCTATTGACTCCAATATACTCCGTGAGATCCAGATCTTCCTGTTTTCATCAGGTCATAACAGAACATATTTATCATTATCATCTCCATGCATGATGGATACATTTTGTTCATTTTCATCTGCTCAAAACAATTGTCAAATCACAACAATTATGTTAACATGATCAGTTTCCTCCCATCATTTGATTTCCACCGGCGAAGAATCATGGGGCATCTGGACCCTTCAGTCATGTTCGAAAGTAGAAACACATAGTTACGGCACTAGAACAAATTGTGGCTTATGCTGAACTTCAAAGAAGCACACCATGGTGTGGAGGAAACAAGCATGGTCTAGACCATACAGTGACATTTGGGGTCCAAAATCTTCTTGTCCAATCATATATTACCATCCAAATCATGGAGGGGGTCATATCCCTGGAAGCTGTCAAAATGTTGCACTTTTTTTTCAAATTGACATGCTAACCAGAAGAATGATTGCATACTCAGCATGTCAGCACGCAAAACACAGCTGCCACACGCCAAAGCATGATTATATATGTAATGAGTTCAAATCTTCATAGAAATTGCCTTGTTGTCAATCTAAGCCCACCATAATAGTTCATAATTAGTAGACTATAAGATTTCTCCACAAATTCATGTACTGTGTGAGAACTATGAAAGAAGTTGTTTCCACCTTCCACCATGGAAACTTACTACTTCTGTTTCGGATACAGAGTTGTGCTGTTATGTAAAAGGGATGGATAGACAAGTTTCCATATTTCATAATTGCAGAACATGGGCAGAACTGTAAAGCTTCCTAGCATCTATCAGAATTTATTGTTTTGAAAGTTAAAAGGATAAATGAGGCACCGGATATCGATGGTAATGATCAACAGCAACATCTCCATTAGTTCCATCCATGATGGTACCTGAAACAAATTCCACAAAATCAAATCTAAATTTAAAAAAGGGGGGGCAAGAAGGGACTAAAGCTCTAAAACATAGTAATTACCAGGCTTATGAGTAAAAACATCCCAGTTGCTGAGGCCTTTGCCATGACTCAAGTAAGCTCCTTCAAACTGTGCAAAGGAGAAATAGAACAGAATGATATAAAAACACTTCAAAATACTCCCATGCACAGGAGAGAAATGGAGGCAACAAAACCTGATAAGAAGAAGAGGCAGTTCCAAAGAGAAAATTGCTTGGAAATGCTGAAGTATTTGAACTCCCCTTGAGAAATATAGGATTGCAAGATACCATAAGCACTAGGAACCATAAGTCAAGCACAATGAAAGCATAACACCCTACCAAGAACTCCATAACACAACTCTGCAAAGAAAATAAAAGATGTACATCAGAAATGTGAATTCCGTAATGATTCAAATGAATAAACACAGGAATTTATAGGACCCTTGAGACATCAATTGTGACCTGATACTTTCAGCCAAAAGGGAATTACCTCCCTGCCATGCAAGCCATGTAGGGTTGGGCTAAAATACAAGTGAATCATGGCCAAAAAATTAAGCTAAATAAATTATGTATAGCTAAAATTATGCCGGATTAAAGCTAGAGGAGCATTTTTTCCTTGATATTATACAATAATGCATGCTTCATGCTCACTCGATGTGACAAATTTAAAAGTCACATTGATAACGATGGAATGCTACGTCAGGATATTGAATCATTGTAAGTATTAGCGTTGCTGGACAGGGGGAAAAAAACAGGAGAAATAAAAATATATTTAATTAAAAAAACTGGTTTCAAGATTAAAAAAATATTTTTTAAAATACAATCTCTGTCACACTGCCGAAAAGCTAGAGATGTCTCCATCTTCAATCACAACCCATCGCTACCGCGATCCTGTAAGCAACAATGCACTGGATCCACCGCAAAAATTGCATAAAAATAGCTTAGCCAATGGACTTTCATAACGAGTGACCTCTCTTTATTTATCATTCAATTATTAAACTCACTTTTAAGATTCAACAGGAATTCAACCGAATGGTCGCGTTATATTTTGACAGAGCAGAGCAACGTACTGATGTCATGATTGATTTTGTGATTTTTTTTTAAAAATATTATTTTTATATTTATATAAATATTATTTTAATATATTTTAAAAAAATTCTTTAAATATTTATATAAACATAAAATTAAAATGGAAAAGGAAAGCATGATTGATCTATTTGTTAGAATCTATTGTAATATTCGAATTCGATGTCAAGAAAAATACAAGAAGCAAATTGGGGGGCTTGGGGGCAGGCCAATCTGGCTCTCGTGGCTAATGTGCTAATGTGCACTGAAAAATCACATCAATCAGATCCCCAATTCATTAAACAGTATGTAGTGTTTAGTGGATCTTTAAAATCAAGTTAATCCACAGTAACATTATTTAAAAAAAAGTTAAAATAATATTATTTTAGAAATAAAAATACAAATTCTATTCTTACTGGATTTTTTTGAAACTTGATTTGTTAAATTTCAAGTCATGTCATATCAACATGAGTATTTTATTTTAATTTTAGAATTAATGAAAACTAAGCTTTTTTTTTAAAATAAAAATTTTCATTATCTTATCTTGGTTTCAACTCAAAAATAAATAAATAGTAAGTTTTTTTATAATTTAAGTTTTCAAATGAGATGGTTTTGATATAATATTAGAATTTTATTAATTAAGTAATCACATTACTTTTATTTTATTTGATAAAAAAATAAGTTTAAATTTTTTAGTTAAAATAGTTTTTTGACATGGTATCAAAAATTTATTAATCAAATGATCAAGAATTTAAATTTTATTATTCTATTTTATTTGATAAAAATAAAATATAGGATAATATAAATTTATGTAAGTTTTAAATCTAAAAATTTTTATTTAAAAATATATATTAAAAAATAATATAAAAATTTTATTAAATAACTTAAATTTTCTACGTAATACAAAAATATTTCTTTTACAACTATAGGTTTAAATTATTGTATTTCATTACAAACCAATAACATTCAGCCAACACATAGAAAATATTAGTGCTTTGCTGCAGTCGATTGGCTAAACATTTAAAAGTAGCATCTCCTCCTGGATAAGTTTCGAATATTCACCCTTATTTCTTGCATGTTCGGAGGTGAAACCCTTGCTAGAGAAGGACATTTGGTGATCCTGGATTTTACAGGCTGTTCGAATTTTTGTTTTAAATAGTGTTTTTTAAAAATTATTTTTTTATATTTTTAAATCGGTTAGACAAAAGAACCATTCGACCGTTATCATAACTTAGTCCTTCTATATTTGAAAATCTATAAATTAATCCCTTACTTTTGTTGACTATTATCTCCTTCGTTTATTCTTAATCCCAAATGCACCCATTGACAATTTAAGAGAAACGACCATAATGGGAGATCAAAGAAAAACCAACCATTTTTTTTAAGAACACAATGGCCAACAAGAGACTAGCTCATGAAGAGGCCAGCCTACAGGTCTCCAAACATGAAGGACTAAGTCATAACTTCATTCAAAATAGAGGGACTAAAGAAGCAATTCACTCTTGTCTCTTCTGAATCTGAAGTCCATTGGACAACGAGCTTAAGAACCCCAGCTAATCATACCTTCAGACAGCCAAGTGAAGCCCAGCTAAACGTCCACAGATGTAATGATAGGAGGGCGGGACGGGACAAGGACCACTAGCAGAAAATACCTAAAACAGCCTGTGGAGCCCCACCAACCATACAGATTTGCACTCAATCATGGCAGGCAATGCTCCAACGAAATTTTATTGTGGTGGGGTTTCCCCCTTCGTACAAGTCTGAGCCACCTAACCCCAGCCCCAGCACAATAACTAAGTGACTTTTTTTTTAATGTTTTTAATTTTTTAATTTTCAGATATTTTAATGTATTAATATTAAAAATAATTTTTAAAAATAAAAAAATTATTTTAATATATTTTAAAATAAAAAATACTTTAAAAACTAACTACAATTCAACTTTTAAACACGGTGCGAAGCTCAAGTGTCCATCAAACAAGTTATCACAATCTTGCAGTGGCAATTTCTGGGTGTGGGAATTTGTGATGGTTGGAATGACAGTTAATTTGCTGTCATTTCATTACTAATTTTAAAGTTGAATTTTCATGATGTTTATAAATTTATTTTACTGAGACTTTTATAATGATAGTAAAAGATTTATTATTGAAGTTTTGATGTATTAATTTTTTTATTTTTTTAATATTATTTTTTTCTAATTATTGAATTCATTTTTTTTTATCATGACCTTTGAATTCTTAAAAATATACAAATTAACTTTTGTATATATAAATTATAAGGAAAACATGCATATGCTAAAAAAAAAAGTAGAAATAAAAAATAGATGAAAATACCCCTTTTTTTTCTTACTAAACTTCTTTTTTTTTTGTACTTTATCTTAAATTCATGTTTTTTTATCTTGAATCATATTTTTTTGAATCTAAATACCTTTCCTAAAAGAAATCCTATTTATTTTGGATTGGATTATCTCTTTGATTAATTTTATATAGTATGTCAAAAGCGGTTAAACCAAGTTTTTTTTAGGTGAAGAAAGTATGACTGCTTTACTAATAGTTGAAATCCAATCAAAAGACGTTTCGGCTTATATTTAGATGAAAATCAAGAAAATTTGAAGTTAGAAATCTTTTTAGATAAAAAAAATTTTCAATTTCAAAGAATTTTAAAGTCTGGAATAGAACTCAAAACTTTTTTGTTATATTATATGTCCATAAATCAATATCTAATGGGATTGCTGAAAAAAAGATCTTGAAGATTGTCTAATGATTATTCTCAAACTCTTTATTTACACAATAGTAATATTCTTTGTTTTCCTTTTCATTGGATTTTTATCTAATGATCTAGCTGCAGGCCTTAAAAAAAGAATAAACATTGAAAATTTTTTAAGAAAAATAAATAATTCAATATATTTAGGTTCTTCCAATAACAAAAAAAAAAAATATTATATCTGAATCTAATAGGGTTCGCGGTAGCAGAGAAACTAGATTAAAAAAAAAGAAGAGATCCTGGTTGTACAGGTAGCACCTTGACAACATCCCTAGCCACATAGGTGATACTTGTGTATATTAATTACTAAACTAATTTAAAAATTAATATTTTTTATTTAAAAATATTTTTTCACATACAAGAAAAAAACTCTACTCTTTACATGGGCAAAAAAACACACGTGATCCGTTTACCTTGCAGATTTTTTTATTTTAGATTAATGTGGGTGTCCGGGCCAGCTTGCGCGCACCACTACTAATCCCACGGGCCCTAAAATTAATGACCATGTAAGCCTCCAATGACCATCATATGAACAACCAAGGACTCGAACCTGAGATCATAGAGAGAGTAAACCTCTTGATCCCAAATCTTTACTATTTGACTACCACCTCTGGATGGTTATTTACCTTGCAGACTTGATTGAATCATAGCTATTACTTTCAATAAGGTCAAATCAACCGTCTACTTCAATTTAAAGGCACATTAGAATCTCAAGGCACACAAGAATCTTGTATCCAATTACGACTCCTTTGAGAACGCGTTGCATTTGCATTTTGTGATTTACTGCTTTCAATAAGGAAATATTAAAAATTAAATTTTAAATAATTATTTCAATACTTTTTTTAAAAAAAAACAACTATTATTAGTAAACTAAACAAACTTTAAATATATATTTATTTTAAAGCTTATTATTTTTAAATGTATATTTATTTTTGTGATTATTTTTGCATTTATCTATTTAAAAATATAATTGCAATTACTTTTTAAAATATTTTTTACTCAAAAAATATTAAAATAATATTTTTTATTTTAAAAAATCATATCAGCTAATAAAATTAATCTAAAAATATTTAAAAAATTAATTTCAAAAAATAAAATCATTAAACTCATCACTGAAAACAAAAAAATACAATAATAAAAGTATAAATTTACTATTTTTGCTCTTACATGTTTTGTTGTGGAGGGCTGTCCCCTATAATAAACGCAAAAGCAGAGGAAAACATAAACACACCCTGAAGGGGAAACATATAAAAAATAGAGAAATTGGTTTCATTATTATAATTCTGCTTCAAAACATTAAATTTTTTTATTCTTATATACTACAAGGCATTTTCTTCCGTAGAAAGTGAAGAGGAAAGGAAACTGTTATCTACTCAAGTCAGTAGTACTCTAAGTTCAAGCAAGCATTATCTCTCTGTTCTCTAACACCACAGTCCTAGTCTATCTCGGCAAAGATAATCCTCTTGTTCACAGGATACACAAAAATTTTGTCTGTCAAAAGCATTGCCCAAGATTCCAGCCAAGCCTACATCTTCATTTTTAACTCTCTTATCATCTGAAGTTAAAATCTTGGACCACTTCCTCTCAATGTTTTGCCTGCTCAGAAATATATCAGAATGTTGTTAGAGGTTTTCATGGTATCCACAATCTAACTTCAAGAATTAATATAACACCTTCAAAACTAAAGAAAGGAAGACCAGGGACACTTCAAAATCAATATGGTGCTCATCTTACTTGACAATCTAATCTGACTTCAACCATTTAATCATTTTATATGCACACCAATCTTGTGTAGTCAATTCCTTGATCATAGAGTTGATTGTATGATCAATCTCTCAACCAAGAAGTAACAAGGGAATGAGAAAGAAGCATGCTCAATTTGGTTTGTTTCCCTGTTCCTTAATGACCCTAAAGAAGATCGAAAGGCTACCTACGCTGATTTTGTCTCCATGCAAACAAGTTGGATGAGAAAAGCACATGCATAAAGCAAAATTGCCCAAGTAAGACGATCTGATCCCCACAAAAATCTGTATGACCAATCTAACTTAAATTGAATGGAGATGGGAATATACCTGTGAATAAAGGAAGGTGCCAAGAATTGCAATGGCAGCTCCAAGGGCATTGACTGGTTGAACAGGAGTGTGGAAGATGATGATGGAGGAGACTATGACGGATATCCGTTTCATCGTGTTTCCAATGCTAAATGTCAATGGCGAGATTTGATCCAGAGACATGTATGAAACTTGATTGTATAGGTGATAGAAAATGCTTTGCGCCGCCACCCACCTGTTTCAATTCAGAGCCGCAGAAATTATTATAATTAGCGAAATGGCAGTAAATTGTCCTCGATTTTGCAATAGATTAGTGCCTCTAAAGAAACCATCACATCAAGATTGCTACTTCAGTTCAAAACAAACTGGAAAGGGGAAATGAACATGCCCTCTGAGAAAAGTGTAAGAAAATGAAAGGAGATTTTAGATGTTAAATCTCTGGTAATAAGAAAATACTACAATATCTTAGCGAAAATATTTGCAGACACAATCTTAGAAACTTATCAATGTCTTCAAGTAACATGCCAGTCACTGTCACCAACCAAAATCAAAGCTAATCTTTACTATATACTAAAAAAAAAAAGATAGTAAAAAGAAATCAAAGCTAGTCTTTTCTATCTATTATCAGATATTGAATTACTTTTTTCAGATATTGTAAATATCACATGTAAATACTCAATATACTTAGCATATCTGCCTTTTACATTCAATGTGTTTTGCCTGAATAAAAAAAGACAAGAAAGTATGGTGGCGAAAAACTTGACATGTTCATGAAAGTTATAGGTCATTGTAGTTACCAAACAAAATTGGGTCCAATTTGAGCAAGAGCATTTTGCCAGCCAGCAGCCCACATTTGAGGCCCTTCTACCGCAATTGCGAATGGAGTGAGTATCAACAGAGACAACATAGACAAACAAGCATAGTAGTTCATTCCACTAACAGACTTCCCACTCATCCCTTTCTTCGAGAATATGTTCCGAAACACAAATGCCAAATTCGATATCATAGCCCCCATAAAACCTGAAAAATATAGCAGCATAATTTCAAACTCGACCACTAAAACCCATAAAAGTTTCCAGTTATTCAACAGAACATAGCTCTATATTGTTATTAAAATTGTGTACCCTGAGAAGTGATCTTACCGGTCATGTTGAAATTGAGCTCGGTAGCAGCTGATAGAGCACAGCCTCCAATAATTGGTAGTAGAGACAAATAAACTGGCAGGGGGAATGTCTCACCAAGCAGAAACTTTGAAACCAAGACACTGAAAGCAGGCTCCCCACTCTTGATTATGTGAGTGAATGAGACTGCAACTTTTGACATGCTCACAGTTGCAGCCACATGCCCAATTGTATGTGCCACAGCAACCTAAACACCAAACTCATAAATCAGCTTTTCATAAAACCAAATTCAAACACTTCTCACCCAAAATTTTTGCTCTGCTATATTAAAGACTAAAGCTTGCGTCAACTAAGACGGTATTATGATCATGTCTTCAACAATTTCAATGTTTTCATGTTCCAAAATAACACAAAATTCACTAACCAAATTCAAACTTCTCATCTTTTCCCCCACATTCTCAGCAACCAAAAAGGACTTGAATACATTAAGACTGAAATTTTATGCAGCGTATGTTTTCATGTCCCAAAAATAACAAAATTCACTAAACAAACTCGAATTTCTAATCTTTTCTACAAATTCTCAAAACCAAGCAAACAAACCCATAAAATACAAAGGGCATAAAAGACTTACAGGGAACAGAGTCTTCCAAAACTCAAAATCAGTCTTAGGAGCATCAGCAATCCTTGTAGCCCAAGAAATCAGCATCATAAGAGACCCACAAGCAAGTGAGAGAGTAGAAGTAAGCCAAGGGTAAGGAAAAGCATTCAGGACCTTCTTGTTATAAATATTGAAAACCACATTCAAAGCCCACCATGTAGCAAAATATAACCCAATTTTAATCTTTTGAGCTGCATGCTCATCTGATAACTCAATGTTAATATCTAGTGGCCTTGACCTATCAGCCTCATATGCATTACAGACTGTAACAGGCTTTTCTTGCTGGGTTTTTCTTGAAAATGAGAAACTCTCAATTGAAGAAATGTGAAGTGGTTTTTGTGAAATCTTATCATAGCTCAGGCCTTTTTGTGAGTTTTGGATAATGGGTAGTGGAGAAAATTTCAAAGCACTGAAAGATGAATGCTTTCTTGGTATAGGATTAGTCAAAGAAGTGAAAGCTAATTTTGATTGGTTTAATGAAGACATCATTGCGTTATTCATGTTTCAAGACTTATAGCAAGAGGGTTGTGTTTTCAAATGCAAAAGGGTCTTCAAAGAAAACACTAAAAAAAACCAAAACCACAAAAAAAAAAAAAAAAACAAGAACTTTGTTGTCTAATCGAAACAAGACCCAAGAATATATATGTTTTTTTGGGTTGTGTGTATTGCTAACCTCGCAATCTCAGAATATGAGCTTTGTTTTAGTGTTCAAGCGGATTCATTGAGGAAGAGAAGAGGAGAGGAGGTTTATATAGGAGGGAAGTGAAGAAGGAGCAATGCAAGGAAGGACATAGAGTGGTGACAGCTGTTTGATATTTTGGTATTACTTGAAGATACTTTGATTTGTTGTGTCTTTTCATGCTCTCCAAGTTGCGACTACTTTGTGCAAACCAGAGACAACAATGCTGTGAAAGGGAGAGTTAAATTTTTTTTTTATAAATTTTGAAAATACAAAGTTAAAAAGAGAAAGTATAGTCTCGATTAAAAAAACCCAGATAGCCAAATATATATATATATATAATGAATTATGCAGATAAAGTATTTATAATATAATTGCTATTGTATCATAAAAAATATGGCTCATTTTTTATTTGCATGTGTTTGTTGTTTAATCTAATTGTTCATTGTTGTTTTAGTATTATTGGATTAGATACAATGAGTGAGTTATATATATATATATATATATATATATATATATATATATATAATTAAAAAAAAGTACAGTCTAGAAATTATTTTAAAAAATAATATATTTTCACAGTCACATACTTTATATACACACGTAAAACAAAAAAAAAAAAGAAAAAGAAAAAGAAAAGGAAAATTAGAATTTTAATTTGATTGGATTGCTTGCAACTTGAAAGTGTTAAATGTTATATACAATTTATCAAATCATACCATTTTTTTAATATTTCTTGAATTGTGTTATTTCCTCTATTTTTAAGCTACGCTAATTTCAAAAAATAACTCAGTATTTATTATTGCAAAAGCATGTTTTGAAAAAGGAATGTTGTAGAATACCAATTAGTGTAATGTTGTTATATAAAATACAAGAAGACTAGGAAAGAGAATAGAGCTTTTTCATGAACATCACATGAATATGTAAAACGAAATAGGCTAAAAATCATGTATGGTCCTCTACTCTTTTTTTTTTTTTTTCATTTGATTTAATCAAACCATCTACTATAGATGGGATCAAATCGATTTTCATGCTTCTAATTAAAGGCTATTCAACCCTTATTTTTTGTTTTGATACCAAATACTATCAAATTATAAGATGGATTTTATGTTTTATGATGTAATTGGATAAAGAATCTTAGATTACCTTTATTTGAAAATGGACTAAAAAAGGTTAATTTGACCCAATTTTGGGTTTGATGGAGGATTGTTGTACAAATTGGAGATCCAATTGATAAAAAATAAAGGTTGGGGACCAACTTATGAACCTTAGGAAAACATCTTTCCGTTTGAAATTTGGTATACGTTTGAACCAAAGAGTTTTGGATTTTCTATTCTGATTTTATTTTATTTTATGGGAATATTCGTGGCAGCTAGAATCCCTATCAAATATGCTTTTCGTGACCAAATTCTTCAACCTCCCAATTTTCCAAGTTAACCTTTGATTCAAATTTTGGATTTTTTTGAGTGATTGTAGGCAATTCAAAATTATAAAATCCAGAGAATTCTCCGTATTTTTTCATTTTTTTAAAATCTAGATCTCCAGTCGACCCTCTGTTTGAATTTGTTCGGGTAGAAAAAAAATAAAAAAGAAAAAAGAAAAAAATCTAGTTAATCCAGTTAAAAGTTCAAGTTAATCCAGGCAAAACACAATCATCTATTCATTACCCAGACCTTCTCCTCTCTTAAACTTTGGAAATTATGCATATTTTTCCGGTTGATCTATCTCCAAAATACAACTGTACACACAATTTGAACATTGAAAATGTCAATTGGATTAAAATCCTCCACCAAACACCTCTCAAGTTCTTCATTTTGGTCAGCATTTCCCCTCCCCAACTTCACAACTTGGACGTCATTGATGTAACTCTGTCCAAGAAGTGCCAATTTTTGTGATATTTCCTCCCCCCTTCACTTCCTCGTATACCGCAACACAATTTGCAGCCGTTCCTTTTCTTTTCATGGTGGGGGAATTGGGATCGAAGACGCAACCATCAATAATTGAAATAAAATTAATGCAAATATCGTTCACGGATCTCCAAGAACATGATGAATCAAAGCCACCAGAGATCGATGTAACTATTCAGACACGCCTTTAGCCCTTACAAATTCTGCACCGCTAGTTTCCTCCAGCAAAGAACATGAAAGGACAATGTCTTGAGTTATGTTCATTGATTTTGAGCAAAATATCCCCCATGAAAAGACACACACCTGGCTTCTATTTGGTTGGCAAATGTCTATGATTCTTGTCACCTTGTGTCCATTGCATGTATTGATGGTGATTTCCAATGTTTCCCATGCTTTTCATGGACGGATGGAGATTTTTTAAATAAAGAATATAAAATCTTGATTGTATTCTTGGAAATTTTGTTCTAGTTGTTGGAAAACAAAATTTTCAACAACTTTGTTTTTAAAAAATAAAAATAAAATAAGGAAGATAAAACCATTGATGCAATTCATCCTACTCATGGTGTAAAATTGGAGATTTTGTTTAGTGTTTATTAGTTGTAACTGGCCATGTACAAGACCTGCATCATAATTAATTATGTTAAATTGAGTTTACTTGAATTTATCAATATAATTTTGTTTTAAACAAAACCCAAACCAAATCTTAAATTAACTAGTGGAACCAAATCAAGTTTGTTTTTATATATATATATATAGTGTACGTGATTAGGATGAGTTTAGTAATTACGAGTTTTAGATAACCTGTGTTATGTATGGTATGATTTTATTTTGGGATGATCATATCCATGGAGTGGATTGGATATCATATATGTTCTGTAAAAAATGCTTCTAAATAATTAATTTAATATTACAATTCATTTTTTTTTTGTAAGAGAAAAATAAAAAAGTAGATTACAAGAAAAAGCTAGAACTCAAAATGTCTTAAAAGGAAAGGAATAGCTATTGTATAATTGAACCACAAACCTCGATAAACACTAATATGTAACTAGAGATTTTCACATCAAACTGAGAGGTAATTATTTTTTTAAAAAATCATTTAAAAAACCCAATTCACCCTTTTTTTACTAGAAAAATCCGAACCAGTTCATATGATATTAACACGAGTTAAAAAAATAAAAAAATAATAATAAACCCCGTAGAGTCATTCAGACAGCCTCCAGTACCATTCCTAGGATCATGACATGTTGGTGTTTGGTAATTGCAAGAGGCATCTCACCTTCATGCTCGTGCAAGACATTAGGTGTCCCTCCCCTTTCACTTTCTTGGAGGGGTCAACCTAACCTTCCCAACAATATAATACTCCCTTGATTTTTTTTTTTTTATATTTTTTAAGGCTGATCGGGATAGTGTTATTATTTTTAATAATGGGATCCAAATAAATAAGAGATTGAATCAACTCTATTTTAGCTGTCTGTCCATGCCTTCATGCTGCATGCAGTCAAATTTCTCTCTTTATTGTAAACTTAAAATGTATATTCTTTGAAGCATAATTATTAAACCAAATTCAAGAAAAACCCAGCATACACGGGTTATTCGAATTAATTATTTTTTTAAATAATAATATTATTTTTATATTTTTTAGTTATAAATTAACAAGTGCAACTCAAGAGTCAAATCATTAAATTAAAAGTCAAGTTGGTAGGGTCCAATATTAAACGGATTAAAATCTAATAATAATAATAAATATACTAATTCTTTTATAAGTCTAAACTTACAAGAACCGGTAATCCAATAGAATATAATATGTTTAACATCTATAACTTACTTTTCTATGTGCATTACATAAATTTAGCCTTCCTAGATTTTATACTTTTCCATAGTGTTTTAACAATATATTTAGTTTGAAAAAATATTAAATTTATAATTTCTTAGTGTTCTTTCATGTTTTTGATGCGATAATGTTAAAAATAAAAACATCTAAAAAAATTATTTTAATAAATTTTTAAGTTAATTTCTTAGTGTTTTTTCGTGTTTTTGATGTGATAATGTTAAAAATAAAAACATCTAAAAAAATTATTTTAATAAATTTTTAAGTTAAAAATACTTTTAAAATCACTCTTAATCATAATAATAAACATACACTTCATCTCGAAACTTTGCAAGGCATAACATAAAAGTGTCATATTTACAAAATCAAATAATACTATAATAGAAAATGCACTTGATTTAGATCTCGTTTAGTATTGTGGTTCAATTATATTTTAGAAGTTTTTTGAATTTTTTTAGTTTTAA
Organism: Populus pruinosa; assembly: GCA_026413675.1. Taxonomy (NCBI): domain Eukaryota; kingdom Viridiplantae; phylum Streptophyta; class Magnoliopsida; order Malpighiales; family Salicaceae; genus Populus; species Populus pruinosa. The sequence continues at coordinate 1,373,137 of CM048595.1, forward strand.
ATTATTTTTTTAGTATTTTTAAATCTTTTTAATGTGCTAATATAAATAATAAATTTTTAAAATATATTATTTTGATATATTTTAAAATAATTTTTATTTAAAACAACCTCTACAATACTCCAAAACAATTCCTCAATTTAGAGTTAGAAGAATGTGCATTCAATTTCTTGTTGTTAAATCATATCCCAATTAATTTTAGGCTTAAAAGTGAACTGAAAATATACTTTATTGCTTAAATAAGATTCTAGATACATAAAAAAATGAATTTTTTTTTAAAAAAAAACTTATCAAATATACTTAATTATACCTTTATATAAATAAATAAATAACGATTTAGTTTATCAATGATTTATTGGAGTGTTTCATGATATATGTTATAACCTATTTTTGGATACCCCATAAATAAAATTAATTAATTAATTAAAAAAAATTGAACAGTGTCGTTTTGACACTATTACTCTTCCTGTATGTTCTAGACCCCATGCACCAAGGGAGTCGCATGCCCGACCAAAAAACCCGACCCCTCATGCGCTCTCATGAGGAGAAACCAAGGGAGCGGCACCTTGGCAGCCACTCCCACTGGCCGACCAACCGCCGCGTGCCCTACTCCCCATGTACAACAGTGAAAGAGCCCCGCTCCTTTGGCTCTATAAATAGCACCCAACCCAGCAGAGGAAAAGGGAGAGAAAAGAGGGGAGGGAAGAGCTTTTGAAAAAGAAAACGAAGAAGAAGAAGAAGAAGAAGAGAGAATAAGAGGGAGGAAGTTCGAATGAAAAAAGAGAGAGAGAGAGAGGAGAGAGAGAGAGAGCCAAAACAGTAGAGAAAAGAAAAACAGAGATTGGGGTCTTTGCACGGAGAAGAAAAAGAACCGAGCCTCACCTCCTGAAACTATTGCTATTCTACCACCCTTAGTGCTACCAACAACAGCAAAACCACCGTAAGAGGGAAGACCACCGTTAACAACAAAAGAATAAAACATAAACAAAGGAGAACAGAGTAGAAGAAAAACACAGAGAAGAAGAAAAAGAAAGGTTGACCACCGTCCATGCTATTTCTCAGGCCACCGCCACTAGCACCGCCACCAACACCACTACCAACATCACTGAGAGTGTCTGCCATGATCGTCAATATCATTTCTACCACTAGGTTTGTCCAGCCCCTCTCGTTGCTGTGTCTGCATCATTTCCTTACATTTTACCGTTCAAGTGAAACTTAATTCACTTGAACAGTAAATTCTATTTCACTGTTTACGTGAATTAGCATTTCACTGTTTACGTGAATTATAATTCACGTAAACAGTGAAATGCTGTTGTTACTATTTATGTGAATAGTGAAATTTGTAAATAAATAAATAAATAAAAATAAAAATTCTTCAAAAATTATTTCAAAGAACCTGTGATTTTCCGCAAGTTTTGTTATTGCATTTTGATTAATATCGATTTGTATTTTTATATTGTAAAGATACAAATCCGGTATTAAAATACTCAATTTTTGTCAAGTTATAAAAAATGATAAAACAAATATATTTTGTTTTCATACATACGGTCTAGTCTCTCCAATATATATATATATATATATATATATCATCTAATCATATTTTCATAGAACAAAAAAAAATTCAAGAAATATATGTATTAACATGCATTTTGGCTTTAATAACCAGTTTATTCAAGTCATGAAAACTAGGCCAATATTTTAAAAATTCCAAAAAAATTATTTTGTTTTCTTTTAATATCTGGAGTTTCATGGATAGATATTATACAACAAACATATATATATATATATATATATATATATATATATATCTTTATAACATTTTCAAATAAAAGTAAAAAACTCACCGCGACACCACACACATACAACAATATATAATTAACATCCCAAAACAAAAATAAATAGTAAATCCAATTCAAACGTTTGCAATATGATCATCCGTTGGAATATCTGGAAATATTGGTGTTTGGTGATGGTAAGAGGCACGACCTCATCATCCACGTACAAGTATTAGTTGTCCCTTGGAGTTTCTTAGAGGGCCGGGGTCATGCTTAGATCTACCTAACCTTTTCCAGAATACATTTGGCTCTTGTTTTTGTTTTGATGCTTCGTTTCTTCATGATGTCTATGTTTCTTCTTGGTTGATATCTTTGATATATACTTTTACGGTGTTAGTGTTAGGAAACTGAATATTTGTACATGGAGATTCATACTGATATTATTAGACTATTCAGAAACTGGCAAAAATTATGGAAATCTATCCCTCGTCTGGGATTTTCCATTCAAGATTGTGGCAGTAATGATATGAATTCTGCAGAAAAAGTCCTACTTCCTGATTTATTCCAGTGAATCCAATGGGTAGCAAAATCTCATTTACACTGATGAAGATATAATAAACATTATTTTGTTGCTCAATCTAGTCCATGAAGTATTATCTTATGATCAAATGGATCTTAAATTATTTAACTTTATTATTGATTTTGTCCCAACAATAGATTTCTAATAATTCTTTCCCTACAAATTCTCCACACACCATCATTTTATAGCATAAAATATGGAGATTAAATGGAAATACTTACCAGAACTGAGAAAATTGAGGATATGCTAGGGTTTCACTACTATTCATGACCTTAACCTTCCATGAAAGTCCAAGGGACAGCCAACACTTCCACATGATCGAAAATCACATGCCTCCTAGCTACCATTACCAAACAACAATGTGTCATATACAACTCCACCAAACATAAACGTATGATCCTTTTATATGTTACGTCGATCACAATTTATAATATGTAGCAATTACTATTGGAAAAAAAAATTATATAGTCATTAGTTACATTTAAGACCTAATTAGAAATGAAACCCAAGTTAAGATTTTATATCCTACAATTATTTGGTTGTTTTATTTGTATCACACTTGAAATAAAAGGTTATATAGACCAAAATATGATAAGTGAGTGATCATGGATGATGAATGGTATTCAGATAGAGATATATAAAAAATATATAGCTTTAACTCAAGCAAGTGTTTCTAGTAATTATTTAGTTTTTTCATGTAGAAACCATGTACTAGTTTTATTATTTCAAATTCCTTCTTTACTACATCCTATGTATATATTTCATTATTAGAAAATTGATAAATATAAATAGAAATATCGAGAAAATATTTTTAGCGGTAAATTTTTATAAAATTTTACTAATAAAAATATTCCCTTAGTATATACCAAGAGAATTACAATGAAGAAAAAAATTAAAATAAAGCAAAAAATATAATGATTTACTAATAGAATTACCAACAAAATAAATTATGTTGGTAAAATCCATTAGTAAATTCGTTGGTAAACTGTGAATCACTGACATAATAAATTACAAAGGGAATTACCGATAAAATTTTTTGTTAGTATTTTTCAAAGAGCTTTAAAACTATTCACTTTTCAATTGCACTGTTAATTATTGTTTTTTCTAGAAAAATCACCAACGAATTGAAAAGTCATTAATATTATATGGTGGTTATGTGAAAAAATTCAACTAATTTAAAATTTTGATTTAAATATTATAAACAGAATATCGATGAATTGAAAAATCATTAATGATTACTGACGGTTTCTTAAATTTTTATATGAAATTAAAAATTTAAATTAAATATTATAGACAAAATTATTAATGCATCCTAATAAAAAGCCTGAATTCCTTTATTTCATAGAAAACAGACTCATTTCTTATTCTTCTTCACTATATGTAAAAAATATCAATATCTATTTCTTTCTCTTCTCCTTTCTCTTTATCTCCTTGTCTTCTCATCCATGCTCGGGTATGTTTTCTTCTTCTTTTATCCTCTTATTTTTTTAAACTAATATGCTTTATAAATTTTTTTTTCTCATTAGCTTCACTTGCAATTATATTAAGATATAATTTTTTTCTTCTTTTTTCATGATTTTTTCACTATATTTTATTTTTAATTGTTTTTGTTCTTAATAATTATATAAATGTTGTTGTGAGATTTTATTTTTTAATATGAGATCAATTTTTAGTTGATTTATTTATAGAATTTTTAAATTTTTATCAAATTGCAATTTCATTTTTTTCATATGAATTTTTTTAGTTGAATTTATTTTTTCATTTTGTTTATTTGTTGCAAATTTATTTGAGTTGATTTTCTTATTCTTTTTTTCAAGAATTTTGAGTATATATTATAGAGTGTTGATTTATGTTGATTTAATTATTTTATAATTTTATAAAATATTTTTAAATAATTACCGATAGTATTTTTCGAGGGATATACCAACAGAATGAAGCAGATATTTTTTTTATATGTCTGCCCCATCAATAAATCTGCCAATAATACTATTTTTTTTACTAACAGATTTAACGACAGATAAAAAATTACCAATAAAAAATTTACTGACGGAGCATGTTCTTCAGTGATTTTATTGGTAAATTAATTGCTAACGAAATATGTGTTTTACACTAATAGAAAAATTCTGTCGATAAAATTATTAAATGTTGTGTTTTTTCCTATAAATATTTCTAATTATTCAGTTGTCTTATTTTTTTTGAAATAATTACTAGTGATATTTTTTTAAGTGATGTAACGACAAAATGAAGCGAATATTTCTTTTAACTGTTTGTTCTATTAGTAATAATAATAATAATAATAATAATATACACTAAGCATTAAAGAAAAACTGGAAAACCTTGGCCTCACACACTTTAAACTGAAACCTTATTTTTCTTGTTCATGTGTCAACAAGAAGGGAGTCGTCCTTGAATCTTTTCTGTAGTCCATGTTTCCCACGTAAGATTGAAACTTGCCAGACCTGATTCCTTACCCCAGGCGTTGCTGGCCCAATCCATCCCTTCATTGTTTTCTCTGTTCTTTTTCTAAGAAAAACTTAACACCTCCAGAATAAAACCCTTTTTAAATCTCACAAGTCATATCCAATCATATTTTTCCTGTTACTAAGTACACGATTAGATAATCTTAATAGTTGTATGAATAATCTTAACAAAAGTGCTTGAGTATAGTCCATAGAATTGATTTAAAGCCGTTAAAAATAAAATAAAAAAAATATTGTAACGATAACCCTACATAATTGACTAAAAATCCTAATATCTGTTTTTTTTTTTGTTAAAAAAAACTAAGTTATGTAGCACTACATAATTGACTAAAGATCCTGACTCTATGTTTTTTTTTTAAAAAAAACTAAGCTATCTAGCGCTTTAAGTAGCTTTAGAAACTAATAATTTCCTAGATATTCTCATGATAATATATATATAAAAAAAGCTAGTTGGAGCTTGGAAAGAGTAAGTTGTCCTCATAATAATTTTTATATCTTAGTTAACCTATATATATATATATATATATATATATATATATATATATATATATATATAAAGCTAGTTGGAGGTTGGAAAGAGTAAGTTGTCCTCATAATAATTTTTATATCTTAGTTAATCTATAAAAGTGAGAATTTTGGAATGATGAATTCTCTAATACACTTATTAAATTAAGATTTGTTAAATGATAAAATAAATATAATTGTAAAAAATAAAGAAGTTTCAAGGAAGAGAACTAAGTAGATACCATTATTTTGGTAAAAATACATACCAAATAGTATTGTGTTTAGTAATTAGTAAAGTAAATCCGATAAAATTCTTGATCCTTAGGAATTTTATTTTCAATCCCTATTTTTTGGGTAAAATTTGGATGATGACATCACACTTTAGCAAAATATGTTTTATAAAGGGTAGCAATAAATGAAATGATGTAAAATGAATTATCTCAATCTAAAAATTAAAATAGTTTTTTATTAATTTTCTAACGTAATAATACATACATAAAAAAACTTTCAAACTAAGGCTAAAATTTTTGAAGTAACAAATCAGTTTATAATGCTAACTAAACAATTATGAGAAAGAAGAAAGCAAGCCTTATATATATAAAAAAACTTTTGAAATGTTAGTAAATTTCTTTTTAAGTGAATAAATCCCTCTATCGATAATGCACATTGATTGAAAGTTGACGACTAAGCATAAACTTTTGATAATTAGCTAGAATAAGAAATGTTATGGATGCAACTATATTTTTGTCTAGATTGTTTTTTGTGCTATTCCTGCAATTTACTAAATCCTTGGCTCACTCTAAGCCAAAGGTTGAATTGTTTTTTAAACATAAAAAATATGGAAAAATATTATTAACATGTTTTTTTAACAGGAAATAAATTCAATCACAAAACTCAAAATTTGATATGGACAATATATTTTATAAATATCAAAATGATAACATATTTATTAAATGTTTTTTTTAATACTGAAATAACAAAATATTGGATCGATTCAAACCGTTAACCTACAAAACTCATTATCTATGTCATAAGATATTGATAACTCCAGAAAAAAATAAATCAAAATAAATTATAAAATCCAATTCCCAATCAATAAAATATTAAAGGATAATAAATAAATAAATAAATAATATTCAATTAAAAAAATCCAAAAAAAAACTCAAATTAACTCAAGTAAATTCATAACCTGGATAATAAGAACTAGAATACACTATATAAAGAAAATTAAAAAAAATAAAGTAAAACCCATTTTCCGAGTCATCAGACCCAAATAACTTCATATAAAGAAAAAAAAATTCTAAAGCATAATTTTTAAGCAATTAAATGTTGAAAGATAAAGTTAAAGAAAAAATCCTCGAAAACTGACCCGAGTCGACCTAGACTGACCTTCTAAATCCTCAGCACAAGTCATAAAATTAGGATTACCACATAAAAAGCAAGGAATTTTTTTTCTCCACAATGTCTAATACTAAACAGCTTGGTGTTAAAAAATAAAATTGAAAAATATATAAATAAATAAAGAAAAAATCATTCAAAATAATAAAAATTAAATTTGACATACAAAAAACAAACAACCCACTCTAGTATTTGTGATTAAGCAAGGTGCATAAATTGAGGAGATGAGAGAGAAAATAAAAGAAAAAATAAAAGAAAAAAGAATGGCTAGCACAACACATCTCCTTAATTATCATGTGTTGTAAAAAAATAAAGGCCTTGTCAAGACAATTTCAACACCACCCAAAAAAGTAACATTTAGAGATCGGTGGATTCCACATACATCACCACAGTATAACATCTTACTTCAAATGTTGGCGCTCTATTTTCACATTGCCTATTGAATTTAATCTTTTACCTTATAAGAAATGAGGCTAATAATTTTTTATTCAATTTCAAATTTGGTTTTGAAATATTTATAGAATTTTACTTTCAATAATCAATAATCAATCATATTTATATTCTAAAGATTAAGGTGTGTTTGGATTGTGATTATTGTTGTGATTGTTATTTGAAAAAAGTTATTTTATAAAAAGTACTTGTAATTGAGGTTCATTTGAAAAAATTATATGTTTGATTAAAACTGTGGTTAAAATTGAGATTTGTCAAAAAGTAGTTTAATGTGTTTGGTTAAGAACGCTTTTGAAATTGAGGTTATAAAATAATTTTAATATATATATATATATATTAATATTTATGATTTTTAATTTAAATATTATAGATTTAACTATTGCTATTATATCATGAAATAAATAATACTTTATATAAAATATTTTTTATTGTTCCATTAAGTTATCTATAATTCCATCATGTATGAAATATATCCTACAAGAACTGTAGTTTTCACAAATTTCTTAAGAGCATAACAACATCAAGTAAAATATAATCAGGAATAAAATTGGAATTGCGATCAAATTTTACAAATACTATGTCATCAAATGATTTTCATCTAATTTATATAGCGTAATTGAATAATATGTAACACTAGTTTTTTTAAATAAAATATAATTAAAAATAATTTTTTATTTTATTAAGTCTGATCCGGTTTAATGTATAGCTTTGAACCATATTGATTTGACCAAAACAGTGAAGCCTATGCTCCACTGGTCATGAAAGCAAACTTATGAATAATGGAGCATGGCTTCATTGTTCATAAATTTACGCAAAAGGTAAAAAGGAGTTGTTTCTTGCAAACCGGTGGTTGTGTTGTAATTATTAGTTGGTTTTATAAAAAAAATGTTTTTTCTATTTTATTATAATAGTTGTGGATGTGGATGAACATCATTCATAGTCGCAATACTAAACAACATCTAATAGAAAATAAAATCCCATTATCAGTACATTATTTTCGTTCATCCAATGGTGTTGGATTAGTGTAGTGTTATTGAGCATGGTTAAGAATTATACCTGAGTTGTGAATAAATGAAACTTGCGGGTGTGGAGTGAAAAATAAATAAAATTATTATGGATAGGGAAAGACGAATCTGCTCATGGCTTGGGATAACTAGCTTCTACGTGAATTGACTCAACGCTGAAAGAATGGAACATTGCATGCATTCTGATTAGGAGATCTATGGAGGGAACCTTTTGCTGAAAGAATAATAGCTTTTAGAAACATCTATATTCTTTTTTTTAAAAAAAATATTTATATTGATTTTTTATTTGCATATTTATATTCATAAAATTTGATAAATCAAATATCTCTCTTAGTTTTATTTCTCGAAATACGAGCATGATAGTTAACTCTCTGCCAAGTGGGCATCACAGGAAGAAAAAAAAACATTTCGAATAACGAAGAATACAAAACCCACCCTTTAATAATATATTAATTGTTAAGAAACGACGTGGACATATAGCATTCAAAAAATAACAGGCGAATTTTCATTAAACAAACATTAATATTTATTTATATTAATAGAAACTAGGGAGACTTTTTTTTTGGGGTTAGCTTCTTTCATTTTTGCTCTTTCATGTGCATGGAAGTTATTAGCTTCTCTAGCCTTCCCTAGATAGACAGTTGAAGCTTGCCCAGTGATGAAGCCGTGAAGTTTGAGTGGTGAACTTTTTCATTAAGTGTTTATTTTTGTATAGTTCTATTCTTGTTAATTACTATAACTAATTATTAGAAAAGATTCAAAGCACCTCATATCACTCCATAACATATATTATTATTATTATTATTATTATTATTATTATTATAAAACACATTGAATTTAAGTGATTAAAGCGCACACATTATTATTATTCAATATCGACACAGACAAGATACATAGAGGGATGACCGTCTTGATTACATAAATACCCACAATATCAGAAGGCATCGCCGTTTCATGCTACAACCTCCATAGAAGGGAAGCATGTCAGGAGCCAGCCTTGTCAGGTGAGTGAATATATATGGTAGCCTAGCCAGCCAAACCAAAAGGTACATACGTATTATTACATCTTAGTATGTAAGTGGGCGGGAACATGCATGCATACATATAATTAAGCTCCTTTGAACTCTTTATTCGTAAATACAGACACTAGTAAGTAGTACGGGCATGTTCTGTGATGATGGATATGTTTAGTAGTAATCATTAGAACGAAGGTAAATATCAACAGTAGCGTTGACAGTTGGCAAAAGTTGGAGGTAAAAATCAGGGTTTTCGCTGGCAGGATCTTTTTTCTGATAATTGATAGTCCATTTCGCGGTGCTGGAAGAAGTAACCTGTAGAGTAACAGAGAAGGACTCGTACTGTTGCAGCAACGCTCCTTCCAGCACTTTGTAGGTGATTTTCCTAGAGCGGTCGTCAATGGATTCAACTACGTACTTGATTTTCTCCGCAGTGTCTGATCATAATTGAAAAAACAATGCCCAATCTCATAAGTTTCTAAGTAATTTCAACCAGAATCTAATCTATTATAGCTAGAGTTAAAATCATTTACTGTATGGATCAGCACTGAAATATTGTTATTGCATCCTTAATTAATAGCGGACGTACCACGGCAAGACTCGGAAGACAGGATTTCAATCACTTTGCGGGAGCCAACAGTGTTAACCCAGCTTTTGTTACCGTCAGCGAGTCCTACTGTCTGCACAATAGAACCGCAGACATTCGGTAAGAAGTTTGCTTGTTTCTTGAAGAATTTATAGAAAGCATCAGTAGAGCATTGAATTGGTGTTTCCACGACTTTTCTGCAAAGGCGAGCCATATCTTTGATCTTTTGTAGACTAGCAAGTAGCTAAGAGACCTCCTTGGCTAGATAACTGACAAGGAGTGAAGAAATGCAGTGAAGAAATGTAGAGTTCTCCTTGGCATTATATAGAAAAAATGCCCAGCGTTAACCCTCTTGTTATTCATCTTTTGTCAAGCCAATAGGTCATTTTCACACGTCACCTTTCACACAGTAGTCGAAATTTAGAATGCATTCCCTCCAGTAGCTCATGTTCACACGATACCTTTTAAAGCAATAATAGGGTTCTGATAATTGAATGTTGTTTGTAGTTTTATTAAACAATTTTCCAACGATCTTATGGCTAAATTTTTACTTATTTATTAATTATTTAGTTTAATATATTTTGTTGTTATTTAATTTATAACTTTTTTAATACAGTTCTTTTAAAAAAAAATTAATATGCACATTCTAAGTCAGATTTTAATCAAAATAGATATTTAGCTGTTGTTTCTTTAGAATAAAAATAATTATGGCTTCACCAATTGCTGCAATGACAAGTTCTATTATAGTAAGGAAGATTACACCATTATCATAATAAATGATGTAATTTTATCTTATCATCTTAAACTTGAAAAAGATTTTAATCAGAGATGCATCAAAGTTGTTAAATAATAAATTTAATACCGCTATTGTGGTAGCTATGGATGAATTGATGCAATGCGATTTTGCATACAAAAACTATATCCTGAGAGAAATGGAGAATACATTTTATGATGAATATAGTTGGATTAATAATGTAAAGGTACTATAAGAATATTTTGATTAGAAATACAAAGCTTAAGATGCCATTGTGGACAAATTCATACTCCATTAAACTCTTGACTTCAATATGGTTGATTCATTGTCTATAATTAATTAAGTTCAAGAGTTTCAGCTCATTTTACATGAAATTTTTCTTGCTCAAGGAATGGTTTTGAGTGAATCTTTTTAAGTGGTTGTTATTATTAAAAAATTCCCACTAACTTAGAAAAATTTCAAGAACTAATTAAATATAAGAAAGAAAAGATGGTATTGAGAATAGAAGATGAGAATAATTTTTTTAAAAAAGTAACCAACTCTTATTTAATGACCTTTGGGAGAATTTGATTAAACAACTAACAAAGTTTCATAATAAAAACCAAAATAAGGATCTTGCGGTGAAGGGAAAATATATTGATAAGAGATTTAATGAGAAATGTTTTATATAAGACTAAATATCAAGCAAAAGATTGTAGAAATAATTCTCATTAAGGTAACTTTAAGAAAGAAAGGGCAACTCAAGCCCATGCCATTGAAATTGATGATGTTTTGAATGAAGTGTTAGAGATGAGCATGGATATGACTAGCTACAAAGTTAATCTAATCAACAATTCTAAGTGGTGATGAATTGATAATAGAATTACAAAAAATGTCTATATTGATATGAGGATGTTTTCCACTTATAAAAAGATTGATGATGAATAATTTTATAAGAAAAATTTATTAATCTTAACTGTACTAGGTGTTGAAAAGATTATTATAAATATGACTTTCAAAAAGCTTTCAAGTCTCAATAATGTGCTTCATGGTGTTGATATTAAAAAGAACTTAATATATTGCTCATTATTAAGTGAAAATGCTTTCCGAGTGGTCTTTGAAAATTATAATTTATATTAACTAAAAATGGGATGTATGTAGGAAAAATGGTATCTTTGTGAACACATTTTCAAAATGAATGTAACGACTACTGTAACCAAAGATAAGATTGATAATAATAAAAATACCTCTTATCCTTACTTTCTATAGTATTGTGATATATAGCATAATAAGTTTTGATATGTGAATTATAATTCTATATAAATATTAATTAATCTTGAATTATTACTAATTATGGTTCTTGAGAAAAATAATAAATTTAATGTTTATATAGAATCAAAATTCACAAATATTAAAAGAAAACAATTAAAAGATATAGTGAACCTTTAGATTTAATCCATTTAGATAATAGTTATTTATAATTTAAGAAAAATAGAAGTGGGAAAAAAATATTGTATTACTTTTTATATATTATTGTATAAGATGTTAATTTACCTATCTACTAAAAAGCAAAGTTAAGACTCTTAAGTTATTTAAAAATTAAGAAAAAAGTTAAAAACCAACTTAATAAAAAAATAAAGGTAAGAAAAATAGATAGAGGTGAAAAATATAAAACACCATATGATGAATTCTATTTCTAAAATGATATTATTCACTATACTATTGCTTTTTATTCATATACTCAAAATGGCATTATAAAGCAAAAAAATAAAAAAAAACTAAAATTTAAAGAAAATGATGAATGTCATATTGATAAATTTGAGAGCACCTTAAAACTAGAGAAAACATTTTTGACTTTGAACTATACACTTAAAAAAGTATGTCATAGTAAGTTAAAAAAGATACGATAGTAGTTATAGAAAGGTAGAAGACCTTCCAATAAAAAACTTTAAAGTGGGGAGATATTTTGAAAAATGGCTATACTTGATCTTAAAAAGGGTCAAGATAAGACCTAAAATTATGAATTATGTATTTTTGAATATGCTTGTAATAGTAGTGTATTTTAATTTTTTATACACAAGTCAAGTATTGAAATTTTTTATCTTAAATACAATAATAGAATCAAGGAATGATATATTGTTTAAAAACATGTCTTCTTTTAAAGAAGCGTAAAAATTCCATTCATTTAAGAGAATGAGTGAAGCAAGCTTAAGTAGTCATCATCTAATAAAATATGATAAAGTTGAGCCGAGGAGTAAAAAAGAAAAATTGATATGAATTCTTAATCCTAATTTTCTAGTATACTTGTTAGAAAAATAAACTTCAAAACTATTCCAATGTAATATATCTATTGAAAGGAGGTTGTTAATAATGAAATTAAATTTAGTATTTATGTAAAAGGTTCTAATAAATTAAAACTCATTTTATTGTATTCGAACCATAAAAATAGCATAATTGTTAAGCATTGGACCTATTAGAAAGGTCCAAGCCCAAAAAAAGGATCTGGTCAAGTTAAATAACCTAGATGATATGAAGGCCCATAACTTTTTATTTTATTGTTTGATAAGACTCATAGTTTTTGAAAAGCCTCTACAGGCCTGGATCTATAGCGAGTTAGGTAACTATAAATATTTTAGGTTAGGAAGGTCTTTAAATCAGACATAAAAGTTTATATTTCTATGAATTTGTTACTTTTCTAGTTAATTTTAGATTTTTGTCTTGATTTAAAAGATATGTTATTTTTCTATTTCAACTAAAATTAGAATCATGATTATCCCTATCTCGTAAAAGTTAGTTTAAGGTCTATTTAAGAGACTTTTAACTATGTTTTAAGGGAAGACAACAAGAAATAATTATTTAAAAATAATAATGCAAATTCGGATTTATATGCGATCTCTTCTTCAAAAAAATATGCCTTATTCTTTAATTCCTGTTCCTTAGATCTAGTTAATCCAGTTGATATTAGAACACAACAATCCTTTATAGTGTATTGCTATGAGCTTTTAAATAATCATGACTATAAAAGATCACAAGATAAGTCGTCTTCATATAAAAAGTGATGAAAAGATTCCACATTAAGAACGATATATCTAAAAGGGTGACAATAACAAAACAAAAAATTAACTAGTTGACTAGTAAGGAAAGACATGTTGAGGCAAGTTATAAAACTAACTCATCAATTGTTATAGAGAAACCTAGAGGATCATAAATAGAGTGATCATTCATCTATAACCACTTTTAAGAACCCATTTTCAATTTGTTAGTAGAGGAGGCATCTTAAGATGAATATAATATTAAAAGTGAAATTTTTTTTAGATACTAGTTCTTTTATAGATTGAAATTAACCATTAAAATTCAATGAGGAACAAGCTCAAGATACCATTAAGCTTAATGGTTATAGCAATCCTAATTTTTTTTATTATATAAATTTAGATTTACAAGGATTTTCTTATTAAAAAGAATAGTTATTTTTATACTCCAAAAGAGTTTTTTAGAGTTAATTTTAAATACATCAAAGTAGTCAAAATTTAAAACCACAAAAAAATCAATGGACCAACCTACTATTCCTTGCTAATAATCAAGTGTCCAAAATTTATACTTGAACAATTTCAAGGTGGTTTTGGTATGGTAAAAATAGGTGTATTTCTAAAAAAAGAACATCTTAGTTGTAGTTAAGGATAATAACATTATAATGAATTTTGAATTTAATGCTTGATTAAGAGATTTTAGTTTAACATATGCATTGGAGAATGATATGAATTACTATAAAAAAACTAGAGTGTGTGCCTATCTATTTTAAGGCCTATTCCAACTTTATTTGTATTACTAGTTCAACCAAGACAATATCTTGGTGGTTGTTGGCTAGCAAACCTAGTAACTAGTTTTATTACTGCAATCATAAATATTGATGAATAATAGAAAATGAATGCTAGTGAATTACTTTATGTTATACTTACACTAAGAAAAAAAATCAAAAACATGATTATATGTTTAATTTCTTAAATATGATCAATTATAAGCTTATTGTTGTGTACATTACTTACACCAAGAAGAATTTGAACTAAGAAAAAGTTCTTTTAAACATAGAAAGATTGTTGCAAGGGATTTTGATCAAGTATGAAGCTTTTTAGTAATAGGTATAACTTTCAATCTAACTATTATACTAGTCTAAATTGTTTTTAGATGATTCTAAAAACCATGTATCCTATAATGTTAGGTTTTTGTAGTCATTATGCCTAAAAAGTACTACTTAGATTTGATCATATTTTCCTAATTAATTTAGGACTCAATTTTCTATTTAGTGTATAACTCTTTTATTGTTTTTCATATTCTATTTAGGAAATTGTTTTGCATTAATATTGATGTATATCCTATAAAATAAAATTCAAACTTCTTTTTATTACACTATTAGAATTCATATGACTAAGTTTTCTGAAGTCATTTTTGTATATTTTTTCTTGTTAACCTTTTCATCTATAGAATAAAGTTTTAATATTCATAAAGATATTAATGATTCATTTATCAGTGATCCAAGGGTTCTTTGACAAATATTAGTTCGTAGACTATTTTATCTATGTCAAATGTTTTGTTAAATGTATGTATGGATTTTGTATTGGGCATGCCTTGAACCTGACAAGTTATGAACTAAATCCTTATATTGGTTGAAAGGTTCTTAAAGATGGCTCGCTTTATTAACTATAAGAATACCATGAATACTTATTGAATTGTCTATCTTTACTTCAAGAAAATGGTTTATTTATGTGGAATTTCTAAGTTTATTATTTATGACTAAAATACCAAATGCATAAGCAATATTTATAAGAGCTCATGGTATAAGAGAACTCAATTGAATTTTAGTAATGCTTAACATCCTTAAAAAAAAAAGGATAAAAATGTGGTAAATCACAACTTAAGAATCTATTTTGGAGCTGGTCAGGAAATAAACCAAAGCAATGGGATTTGTCTTTAACATAAAAGCAATTTTCTCTTAAAAGGTCAAGGAATCGAACTACTCAATTAAGTTCTTTTAAGATTTTTATGGATATAAATCCTTTATATGTTTTTTGATTTGACACCTCATCCTCACATTCATTGAAAAAAAGTTAATTTTGAAGTCACAAAATGGTATGGATGGTGTTTACTCGTGATATATTTACTTTGAGGGAGTATAACAAGCTTTAGGAAAAGAAAAATTATTCCTTATAAGATGCTGCAATAAATCAGTGATAATTTTTATCAACTTCATGTTTCTATTCATCAATACTTCTAATATTTTTAATGTTTAACATTTATCTCCTTGTCTAGTGGATGACTAAAACTCAAGGATGAAATTTCTTCCAAGTAGAGAGGTCAATGCTAGAGACTCTAATTAATTAGAAACACATTTATTATATTTTGACTATGTGGATAGCCTAACATATTATTATTTAGACTAGACTTTAGGCCAAAGACTAAGAAAAAGGTTTAGTCATGCCAAATGACTTATATAACAACAAGATTTATGGCTTTGGATCTATTATTGAAATAGACTCAAATTTTTTCAAGAGATCTTATAGGCCTAGTTTTATAAAAAAAAAAAAATAGGTTGATTATAACCATCCAAGAATGAGAAGGCCTTTAAATTAGATCCATAAATTCCTAGTTATTTTTGTTTTATTTTTAGATTACTTGTTATTTTAGCTCTTGAATTGGGATTCTAATTATTCATATCTTGTAAACCTTTGGTTTAAGGCCTATTTAAGATCATTGTAACTATTGAAAGATAGTTATATAGTAATAAAACTATGAATTTGGATTCCTATATAATCTGTTCTTTTAAAAATCTTGTCTTTAGTTTTTTTATTCCTATTCTTTAGATTTGGTTGCATCATTTATGCAAAACTATGCATGAAACTAATGGATCTTCCATTTGGAAGTAAACTGTCAAGCTATAAATAGATATTAAATTGGAAGATGGAAGCTGATGGAACTATTGATATATATCAAGTAAGACTTAATGTTAAAGGATTTAACTATTTTGACACATATTCATCGATGTCAAGTGAAACTTTCATATGAATATTAATAGTCACAACATTTATGAATAATCTTGAAGTATATCAAATGGATATGAGGACAACTTTTTTAAATGATGACTATGATGAGGAGGTCTACATGAAGTAACATTCATTGAGAAGTTTGTAATTAAAAGGCAAGAAATGAAAGTCTATAAGCTTATTAAGTCATTATATGGTTTGCAATAAATAGCTAAGACAAACATATAAATTTTAACAAGGTTATGTTAATAAGTTGAAAATTAACAAATGTGATAAATGTGTTTATGTAAAAACTAAAAATAAAGGTTATGTCATTATATGTTTTTATATAGATGGCATGTTAATTTTAGGCAACAATAAACACATGATCAAATCTACTAAAAACCATTTAACTAATAAGTTTGGTATAAAAGACTTGGGTGTTACATATATTATATTAGGAGTTAAAATTTCATAGATATTTAATGGATTGGTAATGTCTTAATCTCGTTATCTTGAGAAAGTTCTTGATAAATTTTATAAAGTGAAAATACCATTATCTAAATACTAATGGATAAAGTGTGTATCCATCAAAAAACAAAGGTAAAGGAACACACCAATTAAAACATTTTCAAACAATTGAAAGCTTGATATATGAAATAAACTATACAAGATAAAATATATTGCATACTTAGTTACCAAGTTAAATAGATTTACTAAGAATCTAAGTATATATCATTGAAAAATAACAAACAACGTACTCAAATATTTAAGATACATCTTGTGCTATAGGCTATACTATACTTGATATCTTATGGTATTAGAAAGTTATAGTGATGTGATTATATATCACACACCAAGGGTTCAAAATTCATTATTGAATATTTCTTCACACTTAATGGAGTAACAATGAATTGAAAATCTGATAAGCAGTTATGCATTACAAGATCTATGATATAATCAAATTTTATTTTTTTGTCTATTCCTACGATGAAAAGGAGTGCTTTTATCACATTCTTAATGAGAAATTAGGAATAAAGTTATTTTCATATATCAGTTTACCAAGTAAAATATAACAACCTAATCTTAATAATATGTCACCTATATAAGTGGGAAATGTAGATGTTTCTTTGAGAATTTTAAAAGATTGAATTCTTTAAAGCATTTATAAAACTAAGAGTTGTTTAGGGATAAAATAAATACCATTATGAAAACTAAAGAAAAATTTAAAAAGAGAACTGTGTGGGTACTATTATCTTGATTTACAAAAAAAAATTCAAGATATCATGTTCACTAATTGGCCAAATAAATCAGATGGTACGTGACTAAGAAAAGTTCAATTTCAAAAGCTATTTATCCTAATACAGTGATCTTCAAATTTATTTTTTCTCTTTATTTTTTTGTCTTTGTATATTAGCCATTCAATTTTCATTCATATGAACAATTGTTGAAAAAATGGTTTTGAAATGATATTTACATATCTTTTAAAATCATCAATGGTAATGTGAAATTTAATGATCAATTTCTTTTTATCTTGTCAAATTCATTGATTATAAAAATACAATATTTTTTTCTTGAATTACTTTTAATTATTCATGAATTAATTATGTTCTATTGAATCCTTTTGGATTCATTAATTATGTAAATTCAATGAATTGTTGGAATTAATTCTAATTAATATTAAATCAATTCAATTTAATTAAATCTTCTAAGATTCATTTATTTTTCAAAGTCAATTAATTATTCTCAGTTCATTCTAATTAATTTGAATGAATTTCTCTTCCCTAGCCTCATATATAAATAGGGGTAAAAGGAGCTTAATCTTATAAGTTGAAGAAGTAGAGAGTAGACAATAGAGAATTTAAGTAAATTTTCTAGTTCAAAGGTCTTAATTAGAAGTTTATTGTTTTAAGGTATTGTCATTGAAAGCTTTCGAAGCAAGTTGAACTATGAGATTGTTTGTATTAACGAGTAATTTAACCTAAAGGAGAGAAGGTACAATTCTCAATGATAGCATTTTTTTTCCTATCTGGGTTTTGATTCGAAAATCTATAAGTACTTTGTATGTTTATAATTTTTTTTACTTAATATTTTATATTATTTTTTATATTATTCTCCAAATATATTAAATATGTATAATTGATTTTACTAAATAATTTTCCAATAAAATTTATATTAGATCTTGGCTAACATATCACACAATATAATGTGACTAATTTGGTTGAAAAACCAGCCAATTAGTTGAATTTTGTAGATATTGTTAAAACAATAAGATTTTGGATCGATGCGGTAAAAAAATTAGGCTCCTTTTAAGGAGAAAAAGAAATAGCACTTGAAGAATTAAACGGACATAATTGGGGAGACGAGGGAAAGAGAAAGGATGAAGATGAACATCACATGAAAAAAATAATATTTTGAATAATAAAAATAGAAAACTATCCTTTGACGTTGTTGTACGTGTGCGGCGTCGCGACGATCATCCACCATCCATGCTAATAATGGGATGTAATGTATTTCTAGCAAGATATGAAGAGACAAGGAATTCTTGTCTCTTATCAGTGAAAAAATTAAATGGGAGTCGCCACTTAGTATTCTGGTAACTAAGAACCCTAACTGGTCTTTAGAGATCGGGTACGGAGACTGATTGTGTAAATGGAAGGTATTAGCACCCTAGTTACGCCCTACCTAAGGTAGGCTGCATTGTTTTGTCTGATACAATATGAAATCATGTTGTGGTATCTAATTATATGTGTATCTAAGGTTTAAGAAAAGTCCTCCTTTGTAAGGAGATCTTTATCTTATCGGGTAAAACCTAGTTGTTCTATGTCGTTAATAAAACAAAATAACCTTTTAATATCAAGAATATGTGTTACGTATAACCTCATAATCCCTGATACTAAACAAAACAAAGAAACAAAAATTTTCTTATTGTTTTTGATATTTTGGTCAATGTTCTCTTGACTTTAATAAACTGATTATTAAAGCCAAAATGCATGCTAAAATATTGTTTTTGATGTATGAAAAATACAATATAATTTTTTTTATTTTTGTAGCTTTAAGACACTTGGTTGTATGCACGAAAATATTTTTTTTTGTTAAGTTTAATTTTTTTTTTAGTTGATAAAAAAACCCGGGTATTTTTAATAATATATTTGTATTTTTTTTATGGCATAAAATATAGACCAATACTAAGCAAAAAGACATAAATAATAATAAAAAATATAAAAATATAAAAAAATTATTTTTTTAAAAAAAATGGGCCGAACTCGGCCCAGATCAGTGGGTTGGGCCAGACCCGGCCTAAAACCAAATGGGCTGGGTACTGTACAAACCAGCCCCCCCTCCTCCATTTACTGCAGAATATAAATTAATTCACGTTCTGCATGCTAATGTAGACCGAAAGAATAAAGAGACAGGGCAGCCGGAGATTACCTGGGATTGGCGCCGGGGCGGTGCTGCTGGCGGCGGAGACGCGGTGACCGGCGTTTTGTTGTGTTTTTCTTCTCTCTCTCTCCTTGGTTTTTCACAGTTTTCTGCTTTTTCTTCTATCTCTTTTCTCTTCTGCTCTCTCTCGTATTTGGTTTCCTTCTCTCTTTCTTTTTCTCCCTCTCTTCGTGTTTTCTTCTGTTTCTGACTTGCTGCTCCCCTACTTTTATAGGCAAAAAACAGGGGAGGGGACATGGCTGGGACAGCCACTGTGTTGCTGCTCCTCCACCGTTCTTCGAGCACGTGGAAAGTGGGTTATGTCGACGT
The DNA here is from genome assembly GCA_026413675.1 of Populus pruinosa. Taxonomy (NCBI): domain Eukaryota; kingdom Viridiplantae; phylum Streptophyta; class Magnoliopsida; order Malpighiales; family Salicaceae; genus Populus; species Populus pruinosa. The sequence goes on from CM048595.1 coordinate 1,393,448, forward strand.
CTTTTTGAAGGTAAAATGTCGGGAAAAAGATCGGTGAAAACAGAGGAGAAAAAAACATTTTCTTCCCCTGTTCTCTGCGTGTCCAGGGGAAGAAGATGATGATGCCATTCAAAACGACACCGTTTTGAGTTTTCTATTTTTTTTTTATGAACAATGCATAAAATGGCGTCGTTTTTCCCAAAACGCGTTGTTACATTTAAATGAGATTTGGCGCCAAAACGCATCAGATTCAAAATCAGGCCTTCAATTTGGGCGTTTTTTACAATTTGGTCCTTGGTTTTGGATTTCTTCAATTAAGTCCCTAATTGACCATCAAACTTCAATATTTATGCAATTAAGTCCCTGATTTGACCAAATTAACTCTCAAAAATTATATTTTGATCTTAGAACTTTAATTTCTTCTAATAAAAACCCAAATTAACTAAAAAATCAAATTTTCTTGCAGTCAAAACCTCCATAAATTCAATTAAACCTTTATTAAAATTTAATTAAATCCATAAACATTTTATTTTGGATTTTTCTTCCTAAAATTGATTTATTTTTTTATTAATTTTTTTTGTCAACAGGGTTCTCATTAGTTGATTAGTACTTAAAAGTGCATTTTTATCATGGTTTTATATCATCATTTTGCAATTGAAGTATCAATAACTCCTTAACTAAAATATGTTTTATAATAATGTATCTAATAATATAAGATACCTATAATTTGTGGTAAATGTCTATTTTTAATGCAGGCCTATCACATAAATGAAAGGATTGATTGATGACTTGAAGAACTTAAATTGCAAGGATAAAGAGATGGTCAAACTTAGAGAAGAGATGTCGGTGCAATCCAAACCGGAACACTGTTTGGTAATTGGGTCATATCTGGAGCTACAGATCTCAGATTTAGGTCCAATTTATATGGATGGAAAGGTAAGACATAGGCCTACAACTTTCATATGGAGCCCAAGATCTAAAAAGGCCATTATCAAGTCCAAATTGTAGCAACAACAAAGAAGCCTGAATCTGTCTTCCAGCCCGAGCACTGTTCGGTATTTTGGCCATATCTGGAGTTCTAGAAGTCCAAATGAGCTGAATTTTTTACACAAGAAAGCTGAGACAATTGCCTACAACTTTTATGTTTACAATTGGCTCCAATTTTGACGTTATCAATGACGTTTTGGGCAGATAAGAGAAGATAAGGATTGTCACCAAGTCAAAAGTTGGCCACCCACTTATCAATTAGTCATCAAATCAATAGTTTCTAATTTTGGCCTATAAAAGGAGGCATTTGCCAAGCATTTAGGCATCTTGGTTTCCAGATCAAGATCATGCTCTTCCTTTCTCTCTTTGTATTTTTTGTAATGTTTATGCTTTGCTTTCATTAATATTAAGTTTATGCCTTTCATTTCCTTTCTTTTACTTAGTTAACTTTTATGTTCTTATTTTGTTTATCTATTTTGTTTTCTTTCATTATGTCTAGCTAAGTTAATTATGTCAAGGTGAAAAGGTTACACTAATGATGTGAGAATAAGTATAATGTAAACTTAATATGGACTTTAATGTTTGATACTAACATATTTTGTATTTGTTATCTTATTCACTCTTTAATACTTTGCTTGTTAAATGACTAATCTTGATTTATGTTGTATAACACTTGGTACAACAAATGCTTGGCACTTTCATAGCCCATAATGTATGGTATAACCGACACCTGAGCTATGAAAGGAACTTGATTTGTTGTTAACATAAGTTATAATCATGAATGCTTGACGAGATTTACAAGTATTAACATTAATTGAATAAGATGACTGATGTAATCATGTTAACAATATATAATCTGATTGGAACCTCCTTTGTGTGTGGTTTCCAATTCAATAATAAGAGTTTATACTATACTTGTTTGATATACCATTAGTGGAACCTCTAACCTTGACATTTGTTATTATTATTGTTTAATCCTTACATTAATTTTTCATCTCTAAGTTCTCATCATCATCATCTTCTTCTTCTTCTCTTTCTTTATTATTATTATTATTATTAGTACTACTACTACTACTACTACTACTACTACTACTACTACTACTACTATTATTATTATTATTATTACTATTGTTGTTGTTGTTATTGTTGTTTTATAATTGTTGTTTATAATTTGTACAATTAACCTCCTTGTGGTTCTACTCCGGTCTTGCCGGGTTATTTATTACTTCGACACTCCTGCACTTGGGAGAAGATATCAACCTTTTAGTCGTGTCATTAGTTAACAAAATACTGCCAAATTTTAATCTTTGTAATTGTAAACCTCCTCAGCTAATTTTTGACCATTTTCTGAGCATTCTGACATCCCTTTTTTTACTATTATTATTTTTTAATTAGTTGTTATTATTATTATTATTATTATTATTAAATTTCTTATTTTTCTATATATATATATATATATATTTTACGCGGGGACCCAAAAATGGATTACAATAGACGTTACATTAATTGTTAGAAAGGATGTGGGCATTTGTGCAACGTTAACCTCTCCAAAAGCTGGGGATGTTATTAGAATATTAATTAGAATTAAATGGGAAAAAAACCATATTTTAACAATGTGGGTATTTATTTAACTAAATCAAAGCTAAACTTAATCCAAATCATTGCAACTAAATCCTATTGTAAAAAAATATTTATAAAATATTTTTTAAAATTACTAGTTTAATTCTTGTAAATTTTAACACTACTTGAGGAAGTAGTCTTATAAATCTCAGCATTAATTAAAGCTTCAATGATCATTAATTTTAAAATTTGAATGATTAGTTGAGATGCGCGTAAACTATTCCAGACAACTATATTAATAAAAAAACATTTTCAAAATAGATTTCTCAAATAATAATTCAATAATTTAACAAATTCAATATATTATTTATACACAATTTTCTTCATATCTTCAAAATCTAAAATCTAAACTCAAACACCAAGCAAGTATCTTTTCGGAGTATCAAACACATTCTTGAATCAAGCGTAGTCTTTACTCTATTAATAACCAGCAAAAGTAAAATAATCAAGCGTAGTCTTTGCTCTATTAATAACCAGCAAAAGTAAAATGATGAGATAGTTTAAATTTGGTTAGTGTATGTATAAAACTAAGAATTATACTTGAATATCATTTTCTATTAACCAAAAGCATGATTAAGAATTATCCTTGAATTATGAATAAGTGAAACTTGTGGATGTGGGGTGAAATAGAAATTGAAATATTATGGATTAGGAAAGACGAATCTGCTCATGAATTATCCAAAAGGAGAAATCAGAATAAGAATACAGGAATTAAAAACTTCTCTACCTTTAAAGGAATCGTTGGATAACTTCTCTTTTTTCTTTTTTTTTTTATTCTTTTCATTCGAACTTGATATGGCATGCATAGAAGAAAGAATAAGAGCATGATATAAGACTGATCGTTTTGAGGAGTGGTGGTCTCCAAAATACCTTATCTCATGCCATAAAGTTACACTAGCTAGCAATTCATGGTTTTGCTGGTCTCTCCCGTCAATCAAAGCCTGCAAGTAAAGAGAAGGTCGCGTCTTCTTTTTTTTCCACCCAGAAATTCTTACTATCATATAGGAAAAGTCAATTCAGAATTATTAAAAACAGATAAATCTGAACCAGATGAAGTGGAACGTTACATTTATTATCATTATGAGATCCACGAGGAATCTATCGCTGAAAAGAATAAAAACATTGATTATCCACAAAAAAAAAAAGAAAACGAATAATAACAGTTGGTCTGATAATTTGTCTCGAGCCTTATCCCACAGTAAAAGGATATATTGCATAGTATTGATGCTCGATTTTCTAAGAATTTGGTTTTGTCGATTAAAGACTAATTCAATACTCTTAAGGATCACTTGAGTAATGTTTCAAGACTTTCACTTAACAAAAAACACTATAAAAATAAATAAAATATATTTATTACTTATATTTTATGAAATAAAAATTATTTTACTTCATAAAATATCTAAATTATAAAATGAAGATTGCTCAAGACCTTTACTTGTCAGATATATATATATATATATATATATATATATATATATATATATCTTAAATATTTTAAAAGATTTTATTTATAATTTTATTAAATTCTTTCACTCATCTTAAGTCAGCTATGTCCTTACTACTAATAAAAACAAGTTGCTGAATAGTGGTTTAAATTAATTATTAGTTTAAACTTGCTGGAATGGAAATAAAATTATTATCTGAAATTTTTATTATCATATAAGAAAAGTCATTTTAGAATTATTAAAAGCAGATAAAATCTGAACGAAATGAAGGCAACGATTATGAAATCTATAAAAGAATACAACAATTGAGGTATTTACATTCTTTTATTTTTTAAAAAAATTAATATTTATATTGGTTTTGTTATTTGAGTTCTTGTACTCATGATCATATAAGTTAGTTTTGTTGTTGGAATACTGATGTATTAATTAATTTTGTGTCAGGTGCTTGCATGTCGATATTATTTTAATATTTTTTATATTAAGTTTCTAACACGATATATGCACAGAAAACATTCAAACTATGACTAAATAATTTTGAAGTAACAATTTAGTTTCCAACAAGACAATTTTACCATAGAGTTACACAAGCTAGCAATTCATGGTTTTGCTGGTCTCTCCTGTCAATCAAAGCCTTAAGGTAAAGAGGGTCGCGTCTTACTACCTTTTTCCAATCTGAAATTCTTATTCTATCATATAGGAAACGTCATTTTAGAATCATTAAAAGCAAATAAATCTGAACCCAATGAAATGGTACATTTCTAAAAGAATAATAATTTGTTTTGGGTCATGTCATACATCTTTTTCATGATGTAAAAAGATGTTTTCAATGATATCGATGCTTAATTTTGTAAATTATTGTTTAGTTTTGTGAATTAAAAAAAATAAAATATCTACATTTAAGTATTTAAAATAGAAACAAAGAGGTAGGCTTCCTTACAAAAATTAACAATTCATGGAGCGCAAATATGTTTACTTTAGTCCCTAAATCTGTTTGCTCTTTAGTTTTGGTTTCTCTTCCAAGGATTTTATGTTCCAATCAAATTTATTTGATTTACATTTCAATCTCTAAGATTTGAAAGAAGAGAAAAAGTTTCCAAAAAATATGAAAGGACAGAAAGAATAATAATATTTATAATAACATAATTTTCCCTAGTTGTATCTATCGGTAACCACCAACAAAATTATTCCCAAGTCTAGATTCTAAAAAAAGGTGAAGTGCTATAACATGTGTTTTATCTATAGACATGTATTTTATACTAAAAAGTAGGATTAAGATAAAAAGACAGATAATAATAAGATTTGTGTTCAGAGATCAACTTCTAATGAATTTGAACATTTGTGTTAAGGGATCAACTTCTAATGAATTTAAAATTGATTGTTATAGGAAGTAAGAAGATATCATAATAAGTAGAATAAAGTTTTTTTATTCTAATATTGGTAATGTCTTTGTTTTTATTATGCCATTTGTTTTTATAAATGCTCTTTCAAGAATTGATTGATTATCCATAGTAAGAACCACACATATGGTCATGTACAGGTTGTTCAAGATGACAACAATGAATTAATTATGAAAGATGATGTCTTTTGACTTTATGAATTAATTGATTCATATCGAGTTGTTCTGTCTAATTACTTAAAAAAAAATTTAAATTTTCATATCGTTGAGAATATTTTCATTGATGTTGACATTGAAGAATTAAATAATGTTTTGAGAATCAACAAACATATATAAGTCGATGAAGATGATGATATTAATGAAATCAATGTGTAAGATTGTGATGGAGATGATAATGATGTAAATGAAAAGGAAAAAAAAAAAAGACAGTTCTAATTAATTTATACAACACGAATGTGTAATAACATAAATTATAATGTAATGTTTCTGGATGAAATTAACTTTAAGTCAATGATGTGAATTTATTATTAAATGATAAGGAAACATTTATTTTATGTGATTTTAATATGATATATAAAATTGATGTTGTATGTGCTATTATGATTTAAGTATTTGAAGGATGAATAAATAAGAAATACAAATATAATTTGGCAACAAAAAATATTTTACATAGATGAAAATGTTAATGGACTGTAAAATATCAACAAATGCACTAGTGAATTAAGTATGTCAGTATATTCTAGAAAGCATTGGAATTATTCCCTTCTCTCTAACATGGTTCATTGTGTTTAATATAGATAGTATCACCAATAGATTAAGTTTGATGGTATATTTCAGAGAGTTTTGGAACTGATCACTTCTCATTGCACTGTTCATATTGTTCATTACATACTAGATCACTAACGAGTAATGTTCATCGGTATTTTTCTAAGAGTTTTGGAGTTCATTTCTTAGTTACATTGTTTATGGTGTTCATTGCATACGAGATCACTAGCCGTTTAATATCTATTGATATTTTTTTGAAAGCTTTGGAATTGTTCATTTTTCAATTATAATTTTAATTATAGTTGTTTAGATGTGATCACCAACAAACTAAAAATTCATTGGTAATATTGGAGGGTTTTCTAATTTTTTTATTAGATTAAAATTTTTATTTAAACATTACAAATACAAACACTAAAAAAAAAATTAAAATTATTAATATTTAATTTTTTGTTAAAAAGTCTTTCATTAAAAATCCCCCAAATTAAATGACAGAAAATCTCTAACACAACCTCTCTCTTTCTCTACATCTTCTTCTTTCTTCTTTCTTCTTTCTTCTCTCTATCTTCATCTTTCTTTCTATTCTTTCTTTTCTTCTCTTATCAACCCATTCTCTTCTCTCCTCGTCTTTTTCTATTTTCTTTATCTCTTATTCTCTTTGTTATTTAACATCACGTTTGAATTTTTTTTCTCTTCTCATGTTCACTCACAATGACATTAAAGTAATACAATTTTTTTGATTTTTTTGCATTATATTTTGAATTTTTTTTTCAAAATTTTATGTTAATAATTGTATGAGTTTTGTTTTGTTTTTTTTTTTTAAATTTTCCTGTTTTCTAAAGATTGTATGAATGTTGTATGATTTTTTTTTCTGTTCTTTAATGATTAAAGAGCATGTGCTTTTTTTTTTTAAGTTTTTAAAATTTAAATGTTGGAATGAACAATTGAATTTTTTTATTAAATTCTTTTTTGATTTGGTGGGAGGGGTTTGAAAATCTCTAAATCTCAAGTAGCGATCCTAGCTACTGTTGTAACCCAATTTTGGATTCACTAATTTTTTTTGAATGTTATTTTATCTTATTATTCATGACAAAAAAAAATATAATAAATAAAAAAAAGAAAAAAAAAGAGTTTACAATATATTTTCTCGAGTCAACCATCATTTTCTGTCAAAACCAAGTCCACCAGGTCAATAAGGGTTAAACGATGTCGACCGGGATAAAAAATGAGTTTCAGGACGTTTCGGGTCAAAACCGTTATTTTCGGTCAAAACCGAGTCCACCAGGTCAATACGGGTCCCACCATGTCGACCGGGATGAAAAATGAGTTTCGGGCTGTTTCGGGTCAAAACCGTTATTTTCGGTCAAAACCGAGTCCATCGGGTCAATACGGGTCCCACCATGTCGACCGCAATGAAAAATGAGTTTCGGACTGTTTCGGGTCAAAACCGTCATTTTCGGTCAAAACCGAGTCCACCGGGTTAATACGGGTCCCACCATGTCGACCGCGATAAAAAATGAGTTTTGAACTATTTTGGTCAAAACTAGTATTTTTGGTCAAAAAACCCGGTCCACCGAGTTGATACCCGTATAAAAAAGTTTTTTTTGTAATTTAAAATTGATTTTTAGTGGGTGAAAAACTTTTTATAATACTGATTTGAATTTTTAATTTTTACCCCTATAAATAAATATTATTATTATTATTTAGTATTATTATATATAATAAGACAAATAGTAATCGGTGGAAGTTTGAAAATTTTAACAATCCGTGAATTGTTAACAATCCGTGAATTGTTGTCTGAATTCATTGGCTATAAATAGCCAATGAATTCAAGACAGCAGAGGAGAAAAAAAATAAAAAAATTAATTCTCAATTTCAATTCTTCGTTTCTGAATTCAAGCAGGTTACTATTTAGTTACTATTTGGATACTATTCATTTTTCTTATACTTTTTCTACACCTTAGTAAAATATTAAATTTTTTTTTAATAAATTAAAAAATATCAAAAATATCTCAACCGTTAGATCTAATAGTATTTAGATCTGAACCCTTGATTTCGTAGGATACAATAGGCTTTACCACACCAGATTTAAAACCCAAATCAATCTCAGCCGTTCAAATAATCTTCCCTTCGATCCGGTTGCGCCATGTCAGCAGGTGTACCGAGTGGTCGGTACACCACGATACACCAGATCGCAGCCCATTCACTTCTGACCGTCCGATCAACTTGAAGATCAAACGAATCACAGCCGCACGATCCGTTCATTCGAGATCCAGCGGTTGACAGCCTTCAGACGCACGAGCGCACCATACACTCGTCCACACTGTAGAAAAACCCAGAGCTTCTCTCTCTTCTCGCCGGCGATTCTCTCTCTCTCCGCCGATCTACCATTTTCGGCCGTTTCAAGCCTCGAAACCATCACAGAAACGTGCATCGCCTCCTCTGAAGCAAAACCCCGGTCATTTTACACTTTTTCACCGGCGATTTTGGCCGGAAAAAGGCCGCGACCGTCATCGGCCAATCGACCTTCAAGTCGTCGATTCTCCCTCCTCAGCCATCAACGGCCAACAAGACCAGCACCATTAGAGTCCTCATCCTCATATCTACCAGAATCGACCATCTTTTGGCTGGAATCTCACCAGAAAATTTCGCCGCCGTGAACAGTGATCGCGCGTGAGCCACACGCGCTGCCAGTGGTATTTTCGTAAATTTTCGATAAATCCGAGGATATTTCAGTCTTTTGCCAATACAGGGGTAATCAGGTAATTTTCTATGATATTTTATGATATTTTTTGATATTTTTATATATAAATACTTGCAAATTTTTGCATGTGAAAAAACAAAAATAAACCAAAATAAATAACGACGCGGGTTTAACACCCATTTTATCATATCACTGTTCATCGGTCAAAAACCCAATTTTCAAGAATTGATATATCTATTTGTCAATGATATCAAAATAATTTTTATTTTATAAAATAAATATTATTTGTCGACACGTCTCTTTTATTTACAGAAAAGGACCGATGTCAAAAAAAAATTAAATACCAAATATGGATTATGTCCATTATTATTTATTTTGGTAAATCAGACGTAACTCTCCTTTTTTAGGGATAAACATCGATATTTTAGACAAAGTCTCCTAATTTTATGGACTGATGTCATTTTTAACGCGTCTCCTATTTTTAGGGACCGACGTTAACCATGTTAAAAAATTTACAAATAAGCTCAAAATATAATAGCATTTTAATCAAATAAGAAAAACACACAAGTACACAAGTAAAGGTAACCTTTCTCTGAAAGGATGTTTTAAGGGTGGTGTCTACCTTCCCTTAATCATAACTAACCCAATACCTAAATTTCTGGAACCAGTGTTTAATTTTGGATTTCTAGTTCCCTCAAATTACTAGATGGCGACTCCAATAAAAATCTTTATTTCCCCAATCAAATAAAAAACTAAATTTTTTTTTTGTTTTAAAAAAAAACAAATAAAAAAAAGAATAGAACCGTCGCCCGACGTTATATAACGAAAGCAACCATTAGTCGTGAGGTTCCAATCAAGTACAACGCATCTATGACATAAGTATCCATTAAAGATGTGAGCTCATCAAACATGATGTCGCCATTTTAAAAGGAGGTTTCTTTACAGCAGGATCTGTTTACCTGGAAGTACCAGGCCTAGCTTTCAATGTAAGATTTTTTATTTTTTCCCTTCTTAATAACATGTTAATAATAATATTAAGACCGTTTAAACCATAACCCACGTACACTGTCAGACAGCTTCAGTTTATATGCGACGACTTTAAATGGGCCACGGCGTTCGCAACGTGCCATCAAAACAAATCCAAAATATCACGCATGAAGATACGTATATATTCAAGTGGTTGTGGGTTCATTTCATGGACCAGCTTCTGTGCTCTTCCGGCCGAGGAGATAGCAGGGATTAACAACCGCGTGCAGGAACGGTTCATAAGTAGTGGTAGAGGAAATAAATCTAAGGTCGTTGCATTGATTTTCACTTTTTATTAGTTGAATTTATTTCATTATGGTGTTAAAAACCTTTAGTTTTGGAGACATATATATGCTAGCTGATAGTCTATTAGATTTAATTGTGTTTATTACTCATGGACAATATCAATTGCGATTTCTTTGATGGCCTATTCAAAGTCTTGTCATATTTTGCTTGTATTGAATTAGGGTATTTGGTGGACCTTCAAATGGGGGCACTCAAAAACCCTTTCCAATTTTCTTTTACCACTTTGGAAACCCATGTGGGTCATTTTTCCATTCATTTGATTGATGAAAATATAAAGATGAAAATATAATAAAAATAATGGTATGTCTTTCTATAAGGATAGATGAAGATATAATAAAAATTAAAAAAAAAATGTATGTGAATGCTATGTTTTATATGTGCTACGTCTTTAGGGTTGTATACAATACAATAATGGAATAGGGTTGTATACAATACAATAATGAAATGTATTACATATGATAACTATTTCTATATAATGTATTTACATATATGTGGACTCTTTACTTAATACTAAGGAATAGCCACACAAGTTCTCATATCATTTGATTCTTATGGTATTATGATGGAAGCATTGGAAATGGATATAGCACCATGGAGTGTTTACTTTGGTGAATTAAGGCCTAGCATTGACGGATGGTCCTATCGATCGGTTTGCCTGGCTTGAGGTCACTAACCTACCAATTGTTTATTGGAAGGTAAATAGCAACAACAAGATTCTGTCACCATAGGGCAGAATTAGTTTTGACAAGATTAGTTTTTGATACAGCAGTCTTGTCTTTTTTAACATTTTAGTTGGAACAAGACAAAGCAGGTTCATTAAGGAGTCGGTAAATTTTAAGCTGAGAGGAACTGATTATCATGTTATTATACAGGAGCATGATCCTCTGCATTTTCCAGTCTTTGACGCTATTGAGTACAACATGAAGGCCTTTAACCTCATGCTGGAGGAAGAAGAAGATGCAACAGAGTCCAGTAGTGATGGCTCTCCAAAGGCTGAAAGCGTGGAAAGAGGGATGGCTCTATTCCTTCTCATTCTGGTTGTGTACGCTATTGGTGGGTCTAAAAAGTTTTTAAAACTTTCTAAAATATTAAATATTATTTTTTTATAATTTTATTCTTGTTAATTACTATAATTAATTATTAGAAAAGATTCAAGGCAGCTCATTTCACTCCAGAACATATATTATTATTATTATTATTATTATTATAAAACACATTGAATTTTAGTTATTAAAGCGCACACATTATTATTATTATTCATCGACACAGACAAGATACATAGAGGGATGGCCGCCTTGATTACATAAATATCCACAATATCAGAAGGCATCGCCGTTTCATGCTACAACCTCCATAGAAGGGAAGCATGTAAGGAGCCAGTCTTGTCATGTGAGTGAATATATATGGTAGCCTAGCAAGCCAAACCAAAAGGTACATATGTATTACATCTTTGTATACAAGTGGGCGGGAACATGCATGCATATAATTAAGCTCCTTTGAACTCTTTATTCCTCAATACAGACACTAGTAAGGGCATGTTCTGTGATGTTGGCTATGTTTAGTCGTCATTAGAACGAAGGTAAATATCAACAGTAGCGTTGATAGTAGGAAAAAGGTTGAGGTAAAAATCAGGGTCTTCGCTGGTTGGCTTTTTTTTCTGATATTCGATGGTCCATTTTGCGGTGCTGGCAGAAGTAACCTGTAGAGTGACGGTGAAGTTGTCATATAATTGCAGCAACGATCCTTCCAGCAATTTGTAGGTGATTTTCCTGGAGCGGTCGTCAACGGCTTCAACTATGTACTTGAATTTCTCCGCGGTATCTGATCATAATTAAAAAATCAATGCCTAACTTATAAATGTCCAAGTAATTTTAATCAGAATTTGATCTATTATAGCTAGAATTCAAATCATTTATCGAATGGATCAGTACTGTAATATTATTGTAATTGCATCCTGAATTAATTAATCTCGTACGTACCACGGCAAGAATCGGCAGACAGGATTTCAATCACCTTGCGAGAGCCAACAGTATTAACCCAGCTTTTGTTACCGTCAGCAAGTCCTACTGTCTGCACAATAGAACCGCAGACATTCGGTAAGAAGTTTGCTTGTTTCTTGAAGAATTTATAAAAAGCAGTAGTAGAGCACTGAATTGGCGTTTCAACGACTTTTCGGTTACGGGGAGCAAAACCAGAAAATAAATGAACGGGTGTTTCAAAGAAGTTTTCTTGAAGGCAATTCATATTATCAGAAGAGATAAGAGACCTCGATGGCTAGATAACTGATAAGGATGCAATGGAATGAAGAAATGTAGAGGCCTCACTGGAATTATATAGAAGAAAAGCCCAGCGTTAACCCTCTGATTATTCTTCTTTTGTCAAATCAATAGGACATGTTCACATATTACCTTCTACACAATTGTGGGAATTTAGAATTCACTCCCACCAATAGAAAGATTCCACTACCTTTCACCGAATGTGATGCATGGTTGTTTATTTACAATAAAAATAATTTTGACTTCTACCAAAGAGATTGTTGCTCCTACAATTGCTGCAAAGAAAAGTTCTATTTCAGTCAAGAGATTTCACCATCATCTTCATGGTGAAAAACCTGGGCAATTTAATAGTTTGAATTTTAAGAGGTGGGAACATGAAATGTAGTTCTTGAATTTGAAAAAGTTTTTAATTTAAAATGCATCAAAGCTATCACATGACAAATCTGATCCTCATATAATGTCAATTATGGATGTATTGGTGCAATGCAATTTAGTAGGGAAAAACTATATACTCTATAATGGGTATCACATGACAAATCTGATCCTCATATAATGTCAATTATGGATGTATTGGTGCAATGCAATTTAGTAGGGAAAAACTATATACTCTATAATGGGTATCACATGACAAATCTGATCCTCATATAATGTCAATTATGGATGTATTGGTGCAATGCAATTTAGTAGGGAAAAACTATATACTCTATAAGGGTATAGTTCCATTAATAAAGCAAAGGCATAACAAGAAGCTTTTGGTCAAAAGTATAAAGTTAGTTGAAGATGCTACTATAAAAAAATTCATAATCGAAAAAAATTCTTAACTTTAATATAGTTAATTAGAAGAATATAATAAATCACTTTAATATAGTTAATTAAAAGAATATAATAAATCAAGTTCAAGAGTTTTAACTCATCCTATATAATATTTATGTTGAAGAGTTGGTTTTGAATATAAATCTTTCTAAGTGAGTGCTATTATTAAAAAAAATTATAACCATATTAAAAAGATTTTATGAACTTTCTTAAATATAAAAGGAAAGAGATTGTAGTTTAAAATTTTATTTTAAGGTTGAAGATAGATTAGGAGAATATATTTTTTGAAAGGATAGCCAATTCTTCTTTAATGTTCTATAGAAAATACTATTGAACAAATGGGGAAGTTTTATAATAAAAACCAAAAGAAAAGTCTTATTGTGAAGGGCAAATATATTGCTATGAAATTTAAAAGTAAATGTTTTATTGCTATGAAATTCAAAGGAAAATGTTTTATTTACAACAAGACTACATATCAAGTAAAGGATTATAAAAATAAATCTCAACAGACAATTTTAAGAAAAAAATGGTTACCTAAGCCAATATTATTGACATTGATAACCTCTAGAATAAAATGTTAAAATTAACTTGTTTATAAGTGTCCTAATCAACTATCATGAGTGCTGAAAATGTTCTTTATTTATAATAATGTTGATGATGAATAGCTATAAATGAAAAATTCATTAACCTTGAAGATAATTATTATTGAAAAGGTCACTATAAAAATAATTTTTAAAAAACTTGTCATCCTTAACATTGTATTTTATGGTATTGATATTTGAAAGAACTTAATGTTTAACATATTATGGAACAAAAATAGTTTTAAGATGATTTTTGAAAATGATAATTTGTTCTAACTAAAAAGGAGGTGTTTATAGAAAAAAATATTTTTGTGATCATATTTTTAGAATGAATATATTAACTATTTTTTGAATATAAATTATATCTTAAAATTTTATTTAATAACTTAAACTTTTAAATTCAGATATTTCTTTTACAAAATAGCACATGAAGATTTAAACAGTTCAAGGAAAGGAAGAAGAGATAAAAAGAAAACATGTCATTTTTAATAATAGAAAAACAAAAACTCCCTTTAATGCCACATTAACTACATTAATTCTAAAAAAGGATGTGGGGATTTGAACAACGTTAACCTCTCCAAAAGATGAGGAGGTTAAATAACCACATATAGCCTATTATAATTAGAGAAAAAAAAACAAAGTGATATTTATTTTACTAAATCGAAGCTAAGCTTAATCCAAATCATTGTAACTAAATCATATTTTAAACAAAACATTTATGCACAAATTTCATCATATCGTCAAAATCTAAAATCTAAATTCAAACACCAAGCTAGTATCGCCTAAATTTAAAATCTTTGGAGTCCCTAGCACACACTTGAATGAAGCGAAGTCTTTACTCTATTAATAATAGAAAAATTAGCAACCTGGTTTCTGGCCTGTCTCTAGCTTTAAAAGAATCCTTGAATAACCTTTTTTTTTTTTGTCATTCAAACTTATCTTGAAGAAAGAATAAGAATAATATAGGATGGGATTGATCCTTTTGAGGAGTGGTGGTCTCCAAAATTCCTTATCTCACGCCGTGAGGGATAATAAGATAGTGTGTGCATATTTATTTTTGTTTTTTCCAATCTGAAACTCTTATTGTCATATAGGAAAAATCATTTCAGAATTATTAAAAACAGATAAATCTGAACCAAATGAAATGGAACATTACATGCCTTATGATTATGAGTTCTATAAGGAATCTATCGTTAAAAGAACAATAACATTTGAAAGTCTAATCATTTTTCTTTTTTAATCAATAGTATAGATAACAAATATGATAATTTTAGCACCAGTAAGAGTATGATAAACTAGAGTTAAAAGTCACAAAAATGGATATTTACAAACATAAACAAAAAAAGAAGAGAAGAAGATATCACCGAACTATAGAAGATATATAAATCAAGGGGTGTTTGTGTACGGATGATTTTTAAAGTGTTTTTTATTTTAAAAAAATTATTTTTAATATTAATATATTAAAATGATTTGAAAATAAAAAAATATTAATTTGAAGAAAAAAATAAAAAAATATTAATTTTTTAAAAACCATTTTAGAAAGAAAAAAAAAAACCTCTTAATAAACTTGCTAGACCAACAAAACAAATATGTCTTGCTTGATTTTATAAAATAGTATTTGATTTTCTTGATTAAAGAAAGTACTATATCCCTTTTAACTATAATTAGGTTAACTGATTCTGAACGTAATCTTCACTCTATTAATAACTAATACAAACAAGCTGTTGGAATAGCGTTTTAAATTGATGAGATAGTTTAAATTTGGTTAGTCTATGCATAATATTAATATAATATGATTTAGCAGCATAAAATGAACTCCTGTTACTGGTATGTATATTATTGCTGTGCATTCAAGAGAAGAAACGAAACTAAAAAGGTGTCTTTGAATTATACTTGAATATAGGATAAGTGAACTAGAAATAAAATTATTATGGATTGGGAAAGACGAATCTGTTCATGATGATAAAATAGCTTTGGATAACTCAACTTTTTCCGAAAGAGGAAGGATCAGAAATGGGCAACTTGGTTTCTGAGCTGTCTCTACCTTTGAAGGAATCCCTAAACTTCTTTCTTTCTTTCTTCATTCGAGCTTGTCTTGGCATGCTCAGAAGAAAGAATGAGAATATATATTGGATCGATGAGACTGCTCGATCTTTTTGAGGAGTGGTGGTCTCTAAAATGCCCTATCTCGTTCAGAAAGGGACAATAAGGTAGTCTGTGCATGTTTATTGTTCTTTACCATAAAGCTACAGTAGCTAGCGATTCATGGTTTTGCTGGTTTCTCCAGGCAGTCAAAGCCTGCAGCAGATAAAGATGGTTGCAGAACGTCCGAAACAGGGAGAAATAAAAAATAAATAAATTGGGGAACGGTGATCCACAAAGTACAGAGCAAAGAATCGTCCTCGTAGTGACCATCAACCAAAAACAAATAAATAAAGAAAGAAGAAACTATGTTTCGGAAAAGAAAAGGACGAAATGAATAGGGAAAGTCATTTCAGAATTATTACTAAATTTATTTAGACATTGCTAAATTGAAGGCATGAACTTTAATGTTAAAAGTTGTTTTCTTGTTAATATATTTTAGATTTAGGTTTTCCAAAAAAAATAAATTAGGAGTAGACCTTAATTGTAAATTATTAATAAGAAACAGAATTTAACCGTAGGTTAAATTTATAACATCTTTTTTTTAGTCATATTTTATAAATATAATTGAATTAAACATATATATTTTTAAATTATTATAATATCATTATTATAATGTTAATACTAATTCGGTATTTAATCAATTATAAAAACATAAATAATTATAAAACACAGTAAAATAATTAAAATATTATTTAAAATAAAAATTTTAAAACTAGAGTTAATAGGCTTTTCCATCTTTTTATAATGGTTTCCAACTTTTATATATATATATATATATATATATATATATATATATATATATCAAATTCTAATTTGAAGATTTGAGCCACGAGATTAATGAGATATCCATAATTGTTCAGCTTTAATTGTTAAGGTTACAAGTTTATTATGCTAATTTATAATGATTAAAATTAATTTTTATATATTTTTTTATATTTAATAAGTTTTAAATTGAGATATATTATTCGTTTTTTTTAAAAAAATGTTTTTTCCTTAAATTTTTCTAATTACTTTTCTTTTTAAATTTGATCCATTTACTATTATTTTTTATTTTTTAAATTAAAATAAAATCAACTTACTCAGGGATATACCCCGAGTCACATATAAACATCACTTCTTGAAAAATAAATTTATAGCACCACAATAAGACGCAAACATTTAGGCTTATAGATAATACTAAAACACGTGGGGTTTCGGCTATAATAATTTACAGTAAAAAACGCCACTTTACACCTAAAGAAACCATTCATTTAACTATAATTGAGGGGTAAAATAACCTTAAAAAAAAAAAAATGAATTGGTGTATAGGGTCTTTATTTATATTTTTATTTTCTCAGAACAATTAAATTACTTAACTACTCTAAAATAATAATAAAAAAAAATAAAATATCGGGTTTTTTTTGTTATAGCGCATATGGGCAATTTGGTTATTTAGTAATGATAAAATGTTAGAAAAAGTTACTTCTATGCATACTAAAATTACTTAAATGCTCTTAGATTCACAAATGTTTAAAACTTTTATGAAGGGGTGTCTTAATCATTTATGCTTGGTTTTTTTGGTAATAATCATGTTGAATAAAGAGTGCTTTAGTCTTTTAATAAGGATAAAATACAATAAAGAGAAAAAGGTGTTTACAAATGCAATGGCATCCGACTGTCAAAAGTCATCATCCACAGTGGTGTTGGAATCATGTTGTCATCCTCTACATTGTAGTGTGACGTATGTGGATGACGACATGGCAGTTCAACTTCAGGTGACTTTTTTATTCTTATTCTTCCTTTCTCTCTTCTCATCCTTCTTTTCGTAAAGCATTTATTTTTTTGAGTTTTCCTTTGTTTTTACTTTCTATATGGTCCATCATGGCCTCATTACTATATTCTCAGCGTTGATTTTAGTGTTTTTTAAGTTTTTTATTTAATTTTTTTAAAAACATTTTATTCTTTAACATTTAAATTTTTGAAATTAATCTTCAGGTTTTTTTCTTCATTTTCCTTTCTATAGGTATTTTGGTTAATTGAATTTTTTTATATTTAAAAATATGTTAAAAAACTTGAATATATTTTTTTAAAAAAAAATATTAGAGCAGCACGAGCCACAGTGATATTTTTTGTTATAATCTCAGTTTCCAATAGAATTTACTGTTTTAGTTTCTCTCTATACCATGGAACATAACATTGTTTTTTTCCCATTAATGCCCATTCAAGGCTATTGCAACAATATATTGGATGGTCTAGCTAGACAGTGAACATCAAAATTTTCAAGAGCTTAATTTGGATCGCAGTTAATTAAATAATTAGATCAATTGACAAGTTTTCTTTGAAAGGGATAGGGCCTTTGATTCCTTCAGCTTTTCTTCATGGAAAAGATCCGTCCGATGCTTCTTCTGGAAGAGATCTTTTCCAAGTACATCCAGAAGACGATTACGTCGAATGGCTGGACTCTAAGGATGAATCCTCTGTGATCTACGTATCATTTGGAAGCATTTCCGTGTTATCCAAGAGACAAATGGAGGGGATTGCTCATGGATTGCTAGATACTGGCCGCCCATTCTTATGGGTTATCAGAGGAATGGGGAAGGACGGCGACAACGAGGAAGAGAAACTGAGCTGTACAGTAGAACTGGAAAAACAAGGGATGATAGTGCCATGGTGTTCCCAAGTTGAAGTTTTGTCGGGTGTTTTATGACGCATTGTGGGTGGAATCCAAGCTTGGAAAGCATTGTTTTAGGGGTCCCCATGGCGGCATTTCCGCTGTGGACTGATCAAGTGACAATAGCCATGCTTATCCAAGATGTATGGAAAACAGGGGTGAGGGTCACAAAAAATGAAGATGGGATAGTTGAAGGTGGTGAAATTAAGAGCTGCATGGAATCTGTTATGGGAGAGAAAGGAGAAAGGCTGAGAAAGAACGCCTAGGATGGAAGGATTTAGCAATGGCAGCTACCATGAAAAATGGGCCTTCAGACAACAATCTTAGGGGATTTGTGGAGGGCATTGGGCTGTTTTTAGAGTAGAATACATACAAGAGTGCTTAAATTATTTTTTTCTGGATCTGCAAACTGTTAATGATACACCACAACTTAATGAAACATTTCCCCATGACAGACGTATTTAAGCATTGCTCAACTTTAGCAATCACATTAATGGAACTTAAAAGAAAGATTGAAAATATTCATGCCCTTTTTTTTTATTTTAGATTAACGTGGGTGTCCGGATCAACTTATACGCACTACGACTAATCTCACGGGCTCTGAAGTTAACGACCATGTAAGCCTCCAGTAGTCATCATATGAGTAACTAAGGACTCGAACCTGAAATCACAGAAAAAACAAATCTCTTAATCCTAAATGCTTACTAGTTAACCACGACCTAGATGATTATATTCATGTCCTTTTCATTTGGAGTGAGAAAGGCCATGTTTTCTCGAGGAAAAAAAAAAAGAGAAGGATCTTATGGCTTATGTAGATACAAGAGCGGGATGCTGGCAAGGCAAATTAAGTACAAAGCTAAAAGTAGGAGTAGGGAAAACATTGTTAGGCACACCTATTGCCGTTTTCAATTACAATACTAATTCGTGGTGTTGCTCTTTTTCTTTAATTTTGTTATTATACTATGTGTTTATAGAAATTTATAATTGATAATTTATTTTAATTTATTTTTTATATAGTTATTACAATATAAAAAAATATCACAATGGGTTGATATTAAAAAAAAATTGAACATTATAGAATGGTTTATTTTTTAAAAAAACTTTAGTTAAATAAAATATAATTTTTTTTAAAAATGTGTTATTAAACTTTGTGGAGTGAATAATCTAATTTGAAACTTTGACAAGATAAACCTGGTTACCTTGATTTAAGAATTTAACCATGTATTTTTTTTATTTAAACTTTATTATATGATTATCTATTTTTTTATTATATAGTTAAAAAATAGATTTAAAAAAAAAAATTATTAGGTTTTAGAAAATCCATGAGTTTATTAATGGGTATAATTAGTTTAACTTTTCTCATTTTTCTTTTTTTTTTAATTTATTTTGTATTTTATTCTTTGATATTGAACTGATTAAAAATATTTATAATTTATTTTATTTTATTTTTTATGATGTTATCATAATCTTTAAAAAATCTCAATATAAATTTAACATTTAATTTTACAATTAATTATTTTTATTTTTAGATAGTTAAATAAAAAATAATTTAAAAAAAAAATTATTAATTTCAAAAGAGTGCATTGCCCCATTTATAAGTTTGATGTGTTAATCCAAGTTTATTTGATTCATAAGTTTAATAGATTTACCCATCAAACAAGATTTTTTTTTAATTTCTGGTAGTTTAATTTTTCTAATTGTTTTTTTTATTTCACTTTTCTTTAATATTAAATAAATTGAAAAATAAAATTCATGGTTTACTTTTTTTTAGATCTCAAATAAATAATAGAAATCATGTTTTATTTTTTTTACTTTCTATAAGATTATTATGATTTCAAATAAATATATTTTTTAAAATTGATGCTGCATTTTGAAAATATCTAAAGTTATTGTAAAATTAAATAAAAATAATTTATAAAAATAATAAAATTATTAAACTCATTAAAACCTATGATCCAGGTCACCAGTTGGCTGAAAACAATACAATCTAACATCTTTTCAATATAAAAAAATTATCATTTTATTTTTTTAAAAAAAAACTATAATATATTTTTATCAATTATTCAAGTTATCTTTAAACTTATTAAATTGAATAATTTACTTTGAATCAACTCCTATAAAATTTAATTCAAAACTCAAATCAAATAAAAAATCAAGTTAGCAAATTTCAAGATCAAACTATTTAATTGAATTTAAAAATTTTATTAAAAAAATTTTCATGCTCTTAATATTTTTTTTTTTGAAAAAAATAGTTCAACCGTGCAAACAAACAAATGCACTACTAAATATTAAACCTTGTTGAACAGCTAACACTTTCCTTAAGAATTCCAGCATCGTGCATACTTCGCAGGTAAAAATGGCAGCTCCAGAGGTTTCATTGGAAGTAGAATCAACGAACAAACAATTAACAGGAAATGGACGTCCATGGAAAAAGGTTTGTACCTTGTAGCATTTGTGAGAAACTAGGGCATGTTGTCCAAGGGAAACTCAGACGTCTTCGAATACCAGTAACGTCTGATATAATGGTTCAAATTTAAGCTACTATTTTGATGTTATTCACCCTTGTTAATTATTCCAACTAAGAGATTTGTTATCATAAAAACTCAGTACAGATGGAAAATTCACACCTAAATCTGCTTGGGATTTCATTAGAAAGGAGGAAAGCTAGGTTGATTGGTTTAAAGAGTACCACCTGCACATTCCCAGACATGGACTTGTCCTTTGGCATGCAATCTAGAAGAGGATGTCTACTAGAGTAGGCACCGAGATATGGATTTGTGCATTGGCATGCAATCATGAATAGGATGCCTACTAAGAGTAGACAAGTTAAGATGGGAAGAAATGTAAATCCATCTTGTGTGATGTTGACCAAGCAGTTGCCCAAGAGAACCAAGAACTAAATGATTTCGGCAGGTTAAGGGTGGCCTGAAGGATTTCAATGAGCAGAAAAGTTTATCTGTATGATTCAGTACCTGCTAACTTGACTCATTTGATAAATGAAGCTTCTCATTCATAATTTAACTTTGTTGTTCGTTTTGCAAAAAGCCAGAAGCCATGGCATGCCTTTTGAGCATGTTTCGATATAGAATGTAAACTGCATCTGCAAAAAGCCAAAAGCCATGGCAGTCTAGTGAGCATGTCAAATATAGAATGTAAACTGCATTCTACCTTTATCCTTCCGTGAAACAGGGTATCAACAAGTTTTTAAAAGCATAAACTGCTTGTCGCCACCGAAAAATAAAGACAATGAAATCATGAACCTACAATCCAGCTTATACAAACAAGCCTTTGGTTGAACAGAACAAAAAAAAAAAAATCTACAAGTCAACATATAAGGCATAGCTTAAGCATCATCAACCCATCATAACGTAATAACTGAAATCATTTAGAGAAAACATACCTAAACGAATTGTCCAGATGGTGCTGTAATTTGGTACTCCACTGAATAAATTATAAACAACAAAACCAACAGGTTCAAGCCCTAATTAACTTGTGCACGGTTCACAAGAAAATGATTTCACATTTTGTTGAGCCTCTCGGGAGCCATCAATATCTCCTGCTGCTTCGACAAACCACCCCAAATATACATCTTCTCCAAAACTGGTGAAACATCAAGCAAAACCTAGATCAAATACAAATCCTTTTCAGTTGCTGCAAATCTCCAGATTTTGATGGTCACTAGCTGTGTCAATAAACGAGGTACTGCATCCAATTCGGAGTTTTTTTTCCATATTTTTCAGGCAAGGGAATACCCTTCAAAACAAAATATATTTCAGCATCAATAACCAAAGAAAATACCTTTCAGCAATAAGAAAACATAATAGGTGGTTAGAAAAAGGTACTGTTCCAAAATCAAGACAATCAAGGAAAGGCAAATTATGAAGTAACCTCTGCAGAGCTCCATAATCAAAATTCATAGTTCCATAACCAAATTTGAGAAGATTCAGTATGTGGAACACTGGCAGATGGGGGTATAATTCTTCTGCACGAGTGAGAATCTAGAAACATGATAATGGAAGTGAGCAATGGAAACAAACTTTTGACAGAAGAAGAAGAAAAAAAATTAAGCATCATATGTTCCATCAACTTAACATATCTAACCAACAGCAGTGAGCTTGATGACTACAAGTTCTCGATTATAACTTAATTGGAAACATATATACCTCCAAAGCAACAGGTGATACTGTCAAGCTTTCAACACTAGAGAACCCTTAAGAAGCTCATGCATGTGATAAGCAGCTTCCCTTTGTTTTCCATACCACTCAGACACTGTCACTGGTCTCCAATCCATACATCCATTAACCAGTGAGGATGAATATATGCAAAAATCTGTTTTGAGTTCACTGCTGAAGGAAAAGAATTTGAGATTTGTTCCACAAGTCACAACTTGACAATCATTTGGACTGCCGCCATCCCATGTAAGATCATATATAGATAAGAATTTGAGCATAGGAGAAGAAATAAAAACAAACTTCTCATCCTTCCATGCGCATTCATCAAGAGTCAGCTTATGCAAATTCAGTCAACCATCAAAGAGCTGTGTTGAGTGATCATCCACAAATGTAATAAATGACAATTGCAACTCCTTGAGATTGGGAAGGCATATGTATGACAGAAGTTTAAGATCATGAAATAGGTATAGTTCCAATACAGTTAATGACTGACAAGTAAATAGACAGTGAGGTAATAATGACTTGTTGCATTGTATTGGTAAAGGTCCAGTTTCAATTCTGGAAATTTGCAACCCAGTGCAGCAAATATCCATGTATAAATGCGAGATGCATCAGAGTGCACATCACATATGGGGAGAAGTTTCTTATATCTGAGAAATTACAAAGCATCATATCTCTATTGATAAAATTCATGAAACACACCCTATCACCAAATATGCCTTCTTCTTCAAAGTCAAGAATGGGGACCGACATCCATAGGTTTTTCCATCTTCTAGATAATATGCTCTGACAACATCTTTCATTGGGAGGAAAGATAAGATGTGCTGAAGAATAACATCTGGTATATTTCTGATTAAATTCCTTCCCTCTTCTGTTTCCAGCTTCTGGCTTTAACCACAGATTACTTGAGCACTTGCATCCATGATTATGTTGACTTACTAAAGTACACAAAATAAGGAGCTTAGAAAGATCACGGGAAATTAAATCATACTGTTAAATAAGAAATAAAAGGTCTGCACATTCTGCTAATTGTTTTCCTATTTACAAGTTCCACAAGCAGCAACAAGCTTATTTTGAGAAAATTAACAAAGTTCAACAAATAAAAATCCAAAAGAATTGTTCCATCCACTAAAAAAAAAACAAATGGTCTCAAACCCAGTTTTAAGAATTTCCCATTTTCCTCCAATTTCATTTCTTTATCCCAATACACAGAATACTATGATCAGTCCTCTAAGACTACAACTTCTTGGCTACACTCTTTTCTCCATGATAATCAATAATCAATAATGATAGAATATGTATCATTATCATTATCAATACAAAGGGTTTTTCTCATTGGCAAACAAATAATTAAATTTTTTCTATCATTTTAAACCCACTTTGAAATTTTCCCATATTCTTTCAATTTCATGTCTTCACCCCAACACACAAGGTTCTTATCTACAATCACTGAAAAAGCACAACTTTCAGCAAATATCTTTGTTTCTTCTTGGGAAACATCATAATCATCAATCAACATCAAAACTAAGAATTCAAAAACTAACTCCAGTTTCCTAGTGAAACATCATAGTTAAAGACACGGAAAATTGGATATAAAATGAAGAACTGAGTAAGCAAACTTTGACAGCTTCTAGATATACATAGAGAGAGCTATAAAGCTAATTAAACTACAAAATTCCATAAGAACAGACAAAAATAAATATTTCTATAATTAACCTTTTCTATCATCAGAAATTCTGAACTAGAAACAAAAATGTTACAAGCTTGCATGTCTGTTTAGGCCAACAATCAAAGTTTTACTTTGTAGGCAAGGACTAGTACTTCAGATGTTTTTGGTTGCAATGGTACCAATTTGACCTGTGAAACATCCAAGTAAAAGCAGGGTGTTTTGTTTATCAAAGCTGAATTCAAAATTCAGCATGTTTGGTCGAGACAATTTACTAAACAATGTTTGGAAAAAAATCTTAACATGCTAAAATGTTGAAAAAATTACTTCCAACCATGCTTATTATTTTGAAGTCCATTGTAATTTACACATGTGGTTTTAAAAAGCAAGGCAGTTTTTGGCTTTAAGGATCCACTTACATGAACTAAGTAGGTTGGCGGCGCCCACAGCCCTGGTTACAAATGTAAAATGCAAGCAGATCATACATGGCTTTTTTTAAATATTTATATTTGGTTTTTATACCAAACAGCGATGTAGACAAGTTTGTGAGGATTGCATTTTTTCATGACTCATGAGCAGATGCGATCAGATAAAATTGGATTAAATGTGAAGGAACAAAGTTGTCTCTTGTGAGAATAGTTATTAAACCCAACCAAGCCAACAATTCGACTTGGTGACCTGCCAACCCAAAGCCTAGCCCCTTTGAACTAGGTTGAATGTTGACTCAGACAAACCTATATGACCTGACAGATCAACCCATGACTTGGTTGACTCCGACCAGACCTGAGTGAGACTTAGTTACGTCAACTCTTAGGGTTTCTTTTTAAATTTTTTGTTCAAAATAACATCATTTTGGTTTTTATTTTTAAAAAAATGGAACAACAACATTTAAGGGTTGACTCAGCCATCCAGCGACTTAGGTCTTGTGCCGAGATAATATGCTAGTTTTGAGAACATCTTTTGCAGGAAGGAAAGATAATATATGCAGAAGCACTGTGCCTGGCAGATTTTTTATTATGTCCCTATCATCATCTATGTTCTAAGCTTCTGGCTTTTGGCCTGACTACTTTCACTCATGATTCCAGTTAATTTGCTAAAGCAAACAAAATAAGGAAACTGCCAAGAATCATAGAAGCTTGATGTATCTCACTATCAAAAAAAAAAAAAAAACAAATTAGCAGGACAATGAAAATCGGAAGCACTAGCCAGGCACCACCGCTGCAAATTTAATCTAACCAAATCAAATTATAACAAGCTTACTTTGGGAAGACTACAACATTAATCACATAAAACAATTCAAGAAATTTTTCATAAAAAAATTGAAAACTATTCCTTGTACTCAGCAAAAGAATCCAAATGTAAGATAATATATCTCTTTCCCAACTAGAAAAACATAGCAATAAGTATCAAAATTCAACCAACTACTAAAACTTGCAAGAACCTAGGCAAATCATTCTAGCAGAACATCATAGTCATAGATACTAAATATGGAAAAACTTGAGAAGTTCAGTTGCAGGCTTACCTAAAAAAGAAGAGGGCTGCTTGATTTATCCTCAATCCAGAAGGAGTCGATTAGATTTTTTCCATCCCAAATTCCAAAAGCTCTTTCTTTCTGTCACTGCAAGCGCAGGCTGCTGGATACCAATGTATTTATAGAAGGGTCATAACTAGCACACGGTGCAAAAGTACAAAACCAACAAGGCCTTAACGTCTCGGGTGTAAAATTCAGTTTGGTCCCCGTAGATTGACCGGTGATCTAACCCAACATATTTTATTTAGAATTTGTTAATATCATCATTCTAGTTCTTAAAGAGATTCTAATATTATCCTTAATCATTAAAAACCATACATGAATTTGGTTTTGGGGTTTTTTTAAAAGGTTTTTAAGTAGTTGTGTGAGATATATGACATATTTAGGGAGAAAAATAAGAAAAAATAAAAAAGAAGTATTAAGAAAAGTAAGTTTCTTAATTCCTTAAATGATTTTTTTATTTTTTTTATTTTAAGTTATTAATAACATGACTCACATTTTATTTTTCCATTAATCTATATTAAAAAAAAAACTATCATGTTTAACTTTCAAACATATTAAGAATGTTATTTTACATTTATTTAGAATATGATCAATTAATTTTATTTATACTTTTCTAAAATAACCCCTAGTAGTTTTTTTTTAAATATATGCTTTTACTAAGGATATCATAATAATAAAAAAAGCATTAGTTATAATTATTTTGAAATAGATAAAAATAGAAAGCCAACCAATCCCTTTATTTTTTTAACTCATATCAAATGGTGGACACTTTTAATTTTAAATGAGAAGTGCTTTATTTAAATACTTAATTGAAGAATGTTACAATTTAAGTATTCATTAATGGCTTACTATTAAGCCTCTCTCTTAATGATTTAACAAAAAAAATGAGTTAATTATAAATTTAAGATTGTTTAGCAAAATCAATCTAATTATATTCAATCTTGATTAAATTATATGTAATACTTATAATGCAGTATTTTCATCAATTTCAATGTTTTCCCAATTTTATTTATCTATTTATCTTTTGAATTATAGAATAAAGAAATGAGAAGTAAGGGAGATGAGAGAACTTGACTAGGAAATATGGCAATTACCAATTAAAAAATGACTTAATTTGGATGGCCAATGCTGAGACTATAGGGACAATTGATTAGATTAATAAAGTATATGGACTATATTAAAACTAACTCCATGATTTAAAAAAAAAAGAATAAAAGAAGAAGAAGATACTATCCATAAAAAAAAAAAAAAAAAAAAATAAAAATAAAGAATCACTTTAATTTGTTTCCGCTATTTCACTCTCTCTCTCTAGAAAATAAAAATTTAATGCTATAACCCCTTAAAATCCCCAATTCATAAACCCAAATTCTCCACATTCCTTTTCAAATCTCTCTCTTAATGGAAACAAATGCAACCCACAAAACTCCTAAACCCTAAAACCGCCACCAAGGCGGCTGCTGCGGCAGCGGTTACCACCACCATGCCAAATGAACTGCTGCCACAGAAACCATCAGCATCGTCAGTTCTGGACAAGTTCCGGTCTTTATTGAAGCAACGACAAGGATCAGCGGTGGAGGACGATGGTAGTGGTGGCGGGGCGAGTTTGAGTATTGAGGATGTGGTGGAGATTTATGAGACGGTTTTGAATGAATTGACTTTTAATTCAAAACCTATAATTACTGATTTGACTATTATTGCTGGAGAGCAGCGGGAGCATGGTGAGGGCATTGCTGATGTTCTCTGTGCCCGCATTGTTGAGGTCTGTGTTTTATTTCTCGCTTTTTCTATGAATGTGTGGGATTTTTTAGGGTTTTGTTCTTGATATTGAGTAATGCTAGAGATAATGATAATTTTAGTATATTCTTGTAGTCTCAGAATCGGTGAGGTGGTATTGCTTAATTTTGGATTTTAGGGTTTAGTTATTGGGATGAGAATATTGCTAGTATTGATGAATTTATAAGTTATGGCGTTGGTAAAATGTGGGAGAAATGGTGAGTTTTAGGGTTTAGTTATTAATAAAAGTATTTTTGATATAGTTGGTATTGGTGTTTGGTGTTTTAAATTGGTTTTTTTTATGTTATTGATGGCGGGTTTAGTTGAAAGCTTAGGAGAGGGGATTTTTTTTTTTTTTGTTTTTTTTGGTTTGCAGGGGTTTTGTGTGTGTGTGTTAAGAGTTTTTGAATGTTTGTATTGGTTGGGAAAATGTGAGAGAATTAAGAAGTTAGAATAAAATTTAGTTGAGACATAACTTTTCAGCTTTGTTGGGCTGCAAAATTGAAAGTCTTTGTTTTTTCCCCTACTTGTTATTGGGTTTGTCCGTATGTTCAAGTAGAATCAGTGGAAAGGAAAAACAATTTGAAATATTACAGTGTTCAGATTCCAGCTGCTTGGTTGATGGTGTGGCTTCAAATCTTGTTCTTTTTGTGTGTCTCTGTGGATTTTAGGAAATTACTTAAAAAAAAAAATCTGCAATTTATTTTACTTGTATTCATTAGGTTTTTGAACCTTTTGATTGCTCACTTTCATGAATTCTTTTTTTTGCTTGATTACTTGTCTGGTTCCTTGGATAAATTTGGGTTAAGGAAAGATATTTTGAGTGTTGAAGTTAGGAACGATATATTACGTAACTTTGAGAAACTGAAGACAGGTTTGACTTTCAAATTTTTTGAAGTTAAGAGAATTTTGAGACCATTATAATCATCTTCATTGTATTATCCAAATTAAAAGTCTGAACATTTCTCCCTGTCTTATCATTTTTCCCTATCTTAAAGAACATTGAGTTTATATATCCATGCCTTTTCTTTTCTAAGGGGAGGTCATTTGTGTTTACTTTCTTTTCTAAGGGGAGGTCATTTGCGTTTACTTTTAATCTTTTGCAGGCCCCCGTAGATCAAAAGCTGCCTTCATTATATCTTCTAGATAGCATTGTCAAGAATATTGGCCGGGAATACATTAGGCACTTCTCGTCCCGTTTGCCGGAGGTGAGTTAATCAGAGTATTGTGCTCTCTTCTCTTGCCATCTTCCATGCTGTATATTGCTTATCCTGCATGATTGTGATATTTGTCACCTTGTTTCCTCGCCAGGTTTTTTGTGAGGCATACAGACAAGTTGACCCTAGCTTATATCCTTCAATGCGCCACCTTTTTGGCACATGGTCCTCAGTGTTTCCTTCTTCTGTACTTCACAAGATTGAGACTCAACTTGATTTTTCTCCACAAGTTAATAATCAGTCATCAAGCTTGACTTCCTTTAGAGCTTCGGAATCACCCAGACCACCTCATGGCATACATGTGAACCCAAAATACTTGCGTCAGCTGGATCATTCAACTGCAGATAATGTAAGGTTTCCAATGAAATCTCTGCCTCTCTCTGGTGCCTTCAGCTATTAATTTATAGTCCTGCTGATGAAACCATTTACTTCTTGTTTTAAATCTTCACCTGGGAATTTGTGGTTAAAATACAGTTTCAGTGATATGGTTTTTCTAATGGCCTTTTTAAACTTTAGAATTTAATTTTTTTAAGTAAAATGAATTCATAGTGGAGTATACATATACCATGTTAAATTGTCATCATTTTGATGTTTCAAGGCTGAAATATCAGTGGATAAAGATGGCCTCTTGATGCTAAACATTACAGGAGCACACTGTGGAGATCAAGATGAGCATTAATCAAAGAAAAATTATGCACAATAGCTCATTGGAGCTTGTTTATATGTTGCATCTCCCTTTAACCTAACATTCTCATGGCCTCAACTATTATAACACTCAAATGGAAAGCATCTTAGTTGTTTTGCAACTTTGTGGAATTTCTTCTGGGCTAAATTCTTCCTAATGTATTGCACTGGTTCTCTAGTGTTTACTATGTACAAAATAAATAATTTGATTGTAAGTTTAATAAATGAGCACACAAGCTACATTTTGAGATTATGTTGTATTTTGTTGATGATTCTCTGTCGTGTACTGTGTAATGCAATGTGCATCTGTTTGCATGCAGATAGGGTGGTCAATACTAACATACAAAGCTAAAAATGTAATTCAATCTTTGCAGAATGTTCATCACACTAAGGGAACTTCGAATCTGAAAATATATGGTAAAAAGCCTGCTGTTGGATATGATGAATATGAAAGTGATCAAGCAGAGGCCATATCTTCACAGGTTGGAATGGGTCGTACATCTCTCATTCTTGGATCTAATAAGCTGCAACCATCTTCAACTTCCAGGCTTGCAAGACGCTTGTTGCCTTCAACAACTGGAGCTGAGAGGCCTTTATCTTCAGAAATTGATGACTTTGCAGTAGGGAATTCTCCTCGAAGGTTTGTTGAGGGGCTGTCCCCATCTCATCCACTATTTGATTATGGACACGCCAGAGCCATTGTTAGAGATGAGGAGGCAAATGAATTAAGAAGAAATAACTATTCTGATGATAACCATAACCGATTTGAACCTTCTGCTAGATATAGGCTTAGCAATGGACTTGAACATCAAGGACCCAGAGCTTTAATAGATGCATATGGGGATGATAGGGGGAAAAGAATTACAAGTAGTAAACCTCTGCATATTGAACAGTTAGCTGTAAATGGCATGCACAATAAGGTAGCTTCAAGATCATGGCAGAATACTGAAGAAGAGGAATTTGATTGGGAAGATATGAGCCCTACTTTGTCAGAGCATGGTAGGAGTAATGATTTCTTGCCATCGTCTATTCCACCTTTTGGAAGTGTTGTTCCAAGGCCTGCCTTTGGAAGGCTAAGTGCTATCCATGCAGAATCTGATATCAGGAGCAATCGATCTAGTCTGGCTCCAATGGCATCTGTGGATGGCTCCTCTAATATTTCTGAAGAAGCAGTCTCAATTCTGGGTGTATGCTGTCTCAACTTGTTTCCTGTGTTGCTGTTTAAGTTTATTTACTTGTTCATATACTGTCCAAAAGCTAGGCTCTTGTTTGATTCCATTTACGTATTTTGATTTCTTTTCTATAATATGGTCGTTAATTTTTTTAATGGATTTGACTAGACTTTATTTGGAAATGAGTTTTTCTCCGTTCTCTCTACCTCCATTTGGCAATTCTCTTGCAATTTAGCACCTTTTAGAGCTTACTGCTGCATTCTGTGTCATAGTTCAAATTATTATGTGATGATGATTTGCATTTCAATTTACTATTTATATTGTCAGTTAACTCATTAAGAAGATACCCAGTTAAGTCATCTTTATGTGTTTTATCTTTTCCCTTTGTTATTTGTTTTAAGAAACAGTTGACTGTGTTGTTCATTAACCAGGAAACAAGCTGTACATTTCTTCCTTTCTGTTTTCAATTATGTTTTTGCATATTTTGGGAAAGAAAGTCAAATTCAAACTTTGATCTCATGTCCAAAAGAAATTGATGTGCTTCATGCAGTCTGGCCATGGATCAACAAGCAAGATTCCTGGATTCCGAACTGAGAGAAATCAGATCTTGGGTTCCCATCATCATCAAGAAGCTTGGAATTTTCCGCCTCACATCCATCAGTCAGCACATCTCCTGAATTCTAAAGGAAGAGGACGGGATTTCCAGATGCCCTTATCTGGAAGTGGCGTGTCTTCTTTGGGTGGTGAGAATTACTCTCCACTTGCTGAAAAACTTCCAGATATTGATGCACAGCTTAATAGGTCTCCTGCCATTGAATCAAGATGGAGCTCTAATATTGACTCTACTAGTTCAGGGACCTGGTCAAGTGTTGCGCCACCATCATCAGGGGTCTGGCCTCCAGTAAATGCACGAAAACCTCTGCCACCTCCTGTGCATCGAATTTTTCCTCCACCAGAGCAGAGTAGAAGTCAGTTTGATCCAATAAATGCCCGCAGCACTGTAATAAATCAGGTTTTACAAAAGGGTTCAGCTATGCCCGAACAACCATTTAATGGTTTTGAGAACAAAGATTACAATTCGATGAAGCCAACACCAATGTCTAATCAGCATGCTGCTTTGAATCAGCAAAACCAGGCACATGTAAATCCTTTTCAGCCACAACAACTTCCATCTCATGAAACCCGAGAGAATTTTCATCCATCTGGGGTAACTTCAATGCCACCTCGTCCCCTGGCACAGCCACTGAATCATGGATACAACACTCACGGGCATAGCACAGCCATTAGTATGGTTCCTTCAAATGCATTACCTGCTGTACAGCTGCCTTTACCAGTGAACAATATTCCAAATATGTTGCGTTCACAGGTTGGACTTCGGCCACCTTTGCCACCTGGTCCTCCTCCCCAAACAATGCCTTTCCCTCAGAATGTTAGTTCAAGTGTGCCCGGCCAACCATCTGGCAGTGCATTTTCGGGTTTGTTTAACTCTCTCATGGCACAAGGTTTGATCTCATTGACAAAACAAACTCCTGTGCAGGTACTTGTTTGAATAGCTTCGCCATTCTTTCTTTCAAAGAATGCAATATTAGCCTGAATAACCTTGTGGCTCAATATGTAGGATTCTGTGGGACTTGAGTTCAATGCTGACCTTCTCAAGCTGCGCTATGAATCTGCAATCAGTGCATTGTATGGTGATCTGCCAAGACAATGCACAACATGTGGCCTTCGGTTCAAGTGTCAAGAAGAACACAGTACTCACATGGATTGGCATGTTACTAAAAACCGGATGTCTAAGAACCGGAAGCAGAAATCTTCTCGCAACTGGTTTGTAAGTGCAAGTATGTGGCTCAGTGGTGCAGAGGCATTGGGAACTGATGCAGCTCCTGGTTTTTTGCCCACTGAGACCACTGTGGAGAAGAAGGATGATGATGAAATGGCTGTTCCTGCTGATGAAGAGCAGAGTACATGTGCATTATGTGGAGAGCCTTTTGATGATTTCTACAGTGATGAAACTGAGGAATGGATGTATAGAGGAGCTGTCTACCTGAATTCATCTAACGGATCAACAGCAGGCATGGATAGATCTCAGTTAGGTCCTATAGTACATGCTAAATGCAGATCCGATTCTAGCGTGGTTCCCCCTGAAGATTTTGGACATGATGAAGGGGTATGCATTTCTATTTCTATCTCATGCTTTTAGCTTCTTTTGGTCAGAGCATAATTTATCTTTTATGTTTCTACTTGAAGTGTTGTTATCTATTGGTGTATTTTTCAATAAAAGTGCTAATTGAAACACCAAAAACTTAAATCAGTTGCACGCTCATGCCACCTTCATCCAAGATGTGGATGTATGCATTTTGTTGGAAAAATTAATGTCTTGAGCTTGCAGCCAAATTGAATCATGGCTATACAAGTCACTTTGGTGGAATGTTGGTTTTGTATTAAACTACCTCCTTTTTTTTTAATTTTTTATCTTTTCCGTGTTCTTGCAAACATGTTATATATATGTATTCTGCTGGATTGGGGTCTGTATGGTTTGTTTTCTGTTAAAAACTTATGAAAGCATGTTAGCTTGTATATAAGTTGAAAGTTCAGTTGACTAAATATATTATCCATGTTCCTTCACTTCCTTGCTCTTCAGTTTCTTTTGATTTTCCTACTACCTCGATTTATTTCTGATTTATCAGCTGCAGGGAAATTCTGAAGAGGGTAATCAAAGAAAACGAATGCGGAGTTAACCTTTATTAGATCGGCTTCCAAATCTCATGTAACTTTGAGTTTCATCATGTTAGTGGTATGTGCTTACTTGTTTTTATAGTTGTGTTGGAGCTTGCAATGCATTGGCTCTTTAGCCCAAATCATGTAAATATTACTTGGGCTTGTACCATGCATAATATCTCTAAAAAAGAAAGATTAAAAATTATGTCTTTCTAACATCCAGAAAGATACCATCTTTTTAATATGCTAAAAAGAAATATTTTTATTAGATTTGCTGCTGGGTGCTTATAATGCTGAAAGGAATGTGATGTGGAATGGACACCCAGTAGAATCTACTGTAATTATTAGACTGCTGGGTTGTCTACTCTTTGCAGATTGTTTTGGTTTTCTGCAGGGACTGCAAACATCTCCAGTTACTCACATTCAGTTTATTATTCTCTTCAAGGCTGCCAAGTCGCATAATAAGCTTAGTTCCTCCCAAATTGATGGATTGGTGGCAGCAAAAGCACTCTTTGCCTTTTCCTGGTGTTGATTATCTGTATTTGTTGAATTACATCATTTCTATTTGAAGTTGAGTACTCATGCTACTATCTTAAAATATCCTTTCTGGATGGTTTTTCTGGAATGATGCCATAAGGAATTTGCTTGATAGCTGATTTTATGCGTTATTCACTAGTTTGGGATGGACCTTTTCAGATCTCCTCTGGACTATGCTTATCAACTTCAATTCTTTCTGTGGTAGGATTTTTATTTTTTTATCTTTTCTAAATAATATTATATATATGAGTTTTTTTCTTGTGTCATGGCTATTTTTTTGCAGGTCATAGTGTTTGGTGTATTAATTGGACACAAATAAATTTTGCTTAGAAAAATATGTAATAGATATGCAAGACGTTGTCTGATGGGATATGAATTGCAGATACTCGCCCTTGAATATTCTTACTGCCCTTGTTTAAACAGGGATGACCCATTGTTTTTAGGTTTATATTTTTTATTTTTCATGAAAGATTTGATTTCATCTTATTATTTATGCAAAAAATCACTTCATATTATTGAATATAAGTCATGTCATCTCGCTTACCACATTTTGATCAATATCAGTTCTTTTATTTAAACTAATAAAGCTTTTTTTATTAATTACTTGTAATAAAACTTCGATTGCCCCCAATGACAACGAATGTAAGTATCCTAAATGCCTCAATTCGATTTCTTCTAACCCTTTTCTTTAATAAAGAAACAATTTAAAATTCAACCACTTAGAGCAAAAGTTGAATTAATCTCTATGGGTTGGTAAAATAATAATAATAATAATAATAATAATAATAATAATAATAATAATAATAATAATCAACAATTTCTCTTCCGGGAAAAATCAGCCATGGCTGGCTGGCCACTACAATTGGAGAGCAATTATATATGTAATGAGCACAAAATCATGCCTGCCTTTTCGTCTTTTTCAGTTTTCCCATTTGCATATAGAACAATGAATGATATCATGAACACAATAATTTTGCCTTTAACCAGCAGTGCTTCCCTTTTATTAGCGTTTGTACAATCATTTGTCTAAGACGTTGTCTGTCTTTGCATTCGATTTTGTGGTATTGAATTGCTTTTTTGTGAACAAATTTGGATCTCATGCTCAAGTAGTCACTCCACTATTTCCACAAGATGAAGGGAGGCAACGACTCATGATTCAACAATCTCTGTAGAATTTGGCATAAGAAATGGTTTTTGCTTTTTGGGTTTTCTTTGTGTAGTGGCCAAGTCTTCTTTTTTTTTTAGCTTTTGATACGAATTCATGGAAAAATACTCTATCTCACTCTGTATTTTATCTAATATAAATTACTTTATATATATATATATATAAACTAAATCATATATACTAATTAATGTATCATATTTAAACCGACATGATTTTAATATCTTATTTCCATTTATCTGAATAGATTATATCATATTAAGTTTTACATGATTAAATGATAAAGTAGGAGGGGGCATTAATTAGCAAGTGATTGGTTTCTCGTTCATGGTAGTCATGCCCCCATCACATCGGAAGAGCCATGGTGGGTGTAATTAGCTAAATGAGTAGGTGTGAATGCATGTTTTCTGACCAAAAAGAAACAATGAATATTAAGTTCAATAAATTAATGTATATGTTCATTAACGTTGTCGTTGTCGTTGTCATTGTCGTTATTAAATAATTATTATCACATCCAATTTATTAGATGGCGTTAACTCCAAGATAAAACCTGTGATTGCATAACTCTGAGAATTATACAAGGTCAAAGGTTTGCTTTCTAGCTATATGAATACTACTATATTATTTATTTGCGCTATACTATAGTTTAAAATTGGTTTCATTGACTTGATAAATTTAAAAATAATTCAAATAATTCTTAATTAAAAATCAAAATCACGCTGTTTTCACATTTTGCATGGCAATTTTTCCTACCATGCATGGTTACAAGTTTGTCTTCGTGTGACAAACTTTTCAAGACAGCCATTTGCATTGTATCCACATGACATTGATGTGGAAATTTGATGTATGTTTTGGCAGAGAAAATAAATGATGTAGAGAGTCACAAAGAGCTCCTAGCTACGGGTCACTAAATGCTGTTGAGTGTGAATATATTATAAATATTTATATCGATTGTTCTGCGAATTAATTAATGTGTTTGTACAATTTGTTTGGAACAATTAATGATCGATGTAATAAAATCGTTTTTGTGTTGTTTAATTTCATCAAATTATGTTGCTCTAAATTCAGCAAATGACATTCAAGCCACATCAGGCTTGACAAATGATAGCACAACTGCCATAAACTCAGCACTAACATTACTCAACCAAAATTAATTATGTTTGATAGAAAACTTGATGTGTTTCAATTTATGAATCAGTAACGTGATCGTTTGATATGGAACATAAAATTCAAGTCCCTCTTGTTTAAACTTGAAAAAAACCAATCACATCTCCAACTCATGAACAAATCTATATCTTGATCACTCGAGCTCACCCTACTTCACCCTAGCTGATCAAATGTAGCCAGATAACTTAATTTTTGTGTTGAATTTAATTAATTTTATAACTTGTTATTAAAAATTAATTCAATTTAAAATCTTAAACTATTAAATGAGAATTTAAAATATAATTTACATTATTTTTTAACATATTGTTCAAATTTAATTCTTTTAGTTTATTTATTTTTTATTAAATAAATATGTATGATAAGATTTGAATTTATAACTGTTTGGTTATTAATATTAATGATATATATATATATATATATATATATATAATCAATTTAATTTGAAATAAAATTTTAAATATAAAATTTATATTATTTTTTTAAATTTAAATTTAGCAGTCTACCTGTTGTCTTTCAAACTTCCTGGATCTCCCCGACAGCTAGACCTTGTTTCTGCATCCCGCGGAAAGATCGCATCAATCTTGTCACTTACTAATTGATATTTAGGGAGCTACGTGCTGTCTTTCAAATTTCTTCTATCTCCCCGACAATGCTCATAAAATTCTTTAGCTGGACCGTGCTTCTTCGACAAAATTATTGGTCTCTGAAATCTACAACAATATAGTCTCAATGGAAGTACCGTAGCAGATGCAATTATTGTTTTTGGCAATTCAATATTGTGGTGCCACTCATGTTCTCTTTCATTTTGCTTTGTTTTAGGGCCGATCAAATCTATAGGTCCCAAAAAGACACGAAATCATCAAAATGTTTATTCTCATGTCTGCAAATATTGTTCTTCATCGTATACAAACTTATACTGCATTACTATGTAATGCAACATATATTTTCTATTCATTTCTTATAATATTTATACAGTATTGAGAGCTTGACTTTTGAATTTAAATATGTATAATAGAAAGATATTTACAATCAAAATTAATAACAATTTTTCAAATGGATCCTATAATTATGGGGAGCACAAAATCTTGTATAACTTATAATAATAACTGCTTTTGAATTTATTGTGATTTGATTTCATCAGATTTCTTGATACGCCGCTACAAGAAAGGGCTACCATCAGATAGGCCGATCTTGTCACGCAAGAAATCAGTTCGTTGTCTGGAGAGAGGTTTGGTGAGCAGATCTGCTAGTTGATTAGTTGTGTGGACATATTGAACATTGAGAATATTTTTCGCAACCAAATCTCGCACAAAGTGAATATCATTTGTATATGTTTCATCCTAGAGTGCTGAACAAGATTAAAACTTAGTTGAGTGGCACCTAAATTATCACATAAGAGTAGTGGTGGTTGTGATAGACAAAACTTTAATTCCTAAAGCAGGGATAACAGCCACACACTCTCAGCAGCAGCCGTTGCCAATGCCCTATATTCAACTTCAGTTGATGATCTTGCAATGGCATGCTGCTTCTTAGAACTCCAGGAAATTGGTGTAGTTCTAAGGAATAACAGATAAGTAAAAGATTTCCTGTCATCCAAACTACCAGCCCAATCAGCATCCGAGAAATAAGTTAACATGCTGCTGGATGTTTGGCTAATAGTAACTCCATGGAAGATTGTGTTCTTCAAATATCACAACAATCTTTTTGTTGTTGTCCAATGAATCTGTGTGGGATGATGCATGAACTGGGAGAGTTTATTGATAACAAAACTAATATTAGGTCTTGTAAGAGACAAATATTGCAAGGCACCAATAACTTGAAAAATTCTGTGGAGTCAACAAAGGAAGAACCATCATCCAATTGTAAAGGGACCAATGTTGAGAGAGGCGTGGTGACATCTGTAGCACCAACCATATTGGTCTTGGCAAGTAAGTCTTGAATATACTTGTGTTAAGTTAGAAACAAGCCACCTGCAGTAGGAATAACCTCAACACTAAGAAAAAAATGTATTAACCCTAAGTCTTTGATAGAAAATTTTTAGCCAAGATGATCAATAATACTTGCAACAAAAATTGAATTATTACCTGTGATAATTAAGTCATCAATATACACTAGGCAATAAGCAAGAGTGGAGCCATAATAAAACACAAAAAGAGACGAATTTGATTTGGAATTAAAGAATCCAAACTCAGTCAATGCATGCTTAAGAGCAGTGAACCAAGCACGTGGTGCTTGCTTTAGTCCATAAATGGCCTTGGTTAAGCAACAAACATAATCAGGATGGTTAGGAGTTTTGAAGCCTAGGGGTTGCTTCATATATACTGATTCAGTGAGATGCCCATGAAGAAATACATTAATAACATCCAATTACCTCAAGGACTAACCCTGCATCACATCAATAGCCAAGACAGTGCGTATGGTGACCGACTTAACAACAGGGCTAAATGTTTCTTTGTAATCCAGTTCGAGTCGATGATTGAACCATTTGGCCACAAGCCTCACTTTGAACCGATCAACAGACCCATTAGCATGCCTTTTTGCCCGAAACACCCATTTACAGCCCATAATATTACAATAAAAAGGAGGGGGTACCAATTGCCAAGTATTATGACGTATTAAAGTAGTTAATTCAGAGGATATGGCCTCACGCCATCTAGAATCAGCGAGTGCAGCAGTGACACTCGAGGGTTCCAAAGAAGATGGAAAGGGGTGTTTGGTAACAAGGAAGGTTTTTTTAGGTTTATAAATTTCATTCATAGACCTAGTAGTCATGCTATGAACACGCACCACAACAGATTTAAAGATAGTAGAAATAGGTAATTCCATGGAAGTAGTTGGATCTAAAAGTAGGGGAGAAGATGAAATACTTACTTGGAGAGGAGACAGTGTAGAGGGCGACCCATGCTCAAATAAAGGCAAGACTTCAGTACCTATATCCAGAGAAGTGCTGGGTTGAGGTGAATCAAAAGGTAGTTGTGGTAATGAGATAAGCATAAAAGAATTTTGCCCAATAGATGGAGAAGAAAGGACACTGTTATGACTGGTCTGTTGAAAAGGAAATGTTGCTTCATGAAAGATGACATTTCGAGAGGTGATTATTTTTTGGTAGAGTGCTCAAAGCACAGATATGCATTTTGGGATAAGCTATAACCCATGAATGTGCATGGTTTTGATTTCAACTCAAGTTTGTGTTTATTATATGGTCGGGTTAAAGGATAACAAAGACAACCAAATTATTTGAGCTTGAGATAGTTGGGTCATTGATTGAATAATTTTTCAAACAGGGACTTATTATTCAAGGTGGCAGTGGGCATGCGATTGATAAGGTAGGCAATAATTTGAAATGAATAAGGCCAATAAGAGAGAGGCATGTAAGCATCAATGAGCAAGGTAAGACCAGTTTCAACTAAGTGGCAGTGAGCAAGGTAAGACCAGTTTCAACTAAGTGGCGATGTCGTCTTTCAAACATACCATTTTGTTGAGGGGTGTGAGGAGCAGTAGTGTAATGAATAATGCCATGAACAGAGAGATAAGTTTTGAGAGCAACATATTCCCCCACCATTATCTGAATAAGGACTTTTTATTTTTGTGTTGAAACGATTTTCCACAAGATTGCGAAATTATAGAAAAATGGTTTGAACATTTGATTTTTGAGTCATGGGATAAAACCATATATATTTGGTATAATGGTCAATAAAAATAACATAATATTTAAATTCATTAATTCCAGGATCATGAGATGGACCTCAAACATCCGTATAAATCAATTCAAGTGGAATAGTGTTGGTAAGACCATGAGTACTAAATGTTTGACAATGAGCTTTGTTTTGAAAGCATGAAGTACACATTGAGGAATGACCATTTTTATTGATGGATAAAGAAAAAGCATGAAAGAGATGATTAACCAATTTGGATGATGGATGACCGAGACATTTGTGTCATCCATCAGATGTAATACGTTCATGAATATAGGCAGTAATATTTTTTTGGATGGGTGGCAGGTGCTTCAAAAATGGGTACACTCCATCTTCACATTCGCCTTTAAACAAGATCGTTCCCGTGATCCGATCCTTTACCAAAAAATAAGTAGGGTGAAATTCAATGTAAACATTATTATGCTTGGTAAAATGATGAACATAGATAAGATTTTTATGAATGGTTGGAAAGCAAAGAGTGTCACATAAATGAAAAACATGATTGGATGATTTAAGAGACAACAACCCAGTATGAGAGACATGCAAACCTGATCTATCTCTAATTACCACTTTGTCACTACTATCATATTCAAAATTAATTATCAAATTGGAGAGATCAGTGGTCATATTATGAGATGCTGCTGAGTCCATCAGTATCAAGAAATCTGATGAAATCAAATCACAACAAATTCAAATGCAGCTGTTGCCATGAGTTATACCAGATTTTGTAATGATGGGTGATTTTGTAGAGTCGATGGTAGATGTGGTGATGGTTGCCATTTGCAGGAAGTAGAGAAAGAAGAATAGCAGGAAGGGTGAATACTCGTTAGAAATTTTCAGGCTCTGATACTATTTAGAAACTTATAGTGCAATATTATGTAATGCAACTTAGAAACTTATACTGCAGTATTATATAATGCAATGCACATTTTCTATTTATTTGTTATAGTATTTATATAGTATTGAGAGCTTGACTTTTAATTTAAATATGTGTAACGGAAAGATATTTACAATTAGAATTAATAACAATATTTCAAATGGATCCTATAATTATGGAAAGCATAAAATCTGACATAATTCATGGTAATTGTTGCGTTTGAATTTGTTTTGATTTGATTTCATCAAATTCCTTAATACATGAATGTGTTTTTGCTATGCTTTTTGAAAGAGAATTAAATTTAGTAGGTAACCCATTTATTTGTATCTTCAATAACTCTTTTTATTGATTAATTTCTCGAGGAATATAATGGGATTAGAGAGTTCGTATAAAACCGTTCTTAGGATCTTACCACGCCATTTAAGCTTTTGAATTGAGAATTCTCCTCGAGTTGGCAATATTGTATTGCTTAAGTTCCCAAGAGGTTCTTCCAATAGTACAATTGATAGTGCCTAGCTCCCATCATACATTAATGTCAAATTAAGGGCTAATGAAAAGTTCCTTCGGCCGCTTTTATCTCTTATGTTAAGAACTCATAGTTGATGCATACCCTTTTTTTTTTGTGTAGAGTTTGAGATTGAACTTGAGATTTGATTGTTTTAATGAGCTCGAACAAGTTAGAAGCCACCCAATTCAATCATTCCTCCTTGACAATGAGAAAGAAGAAACTAAGGGGACCGATTCCAATTATCAAAACTGAGGCTGTCATTTTCCAGTCAGTGATCGATAAGTAGCAGTCTCAAACAGAAAAGAACAACTATTCAATAACAAGCTACTGAAAAAGTTCAACACAAAATGAAACTAACGTCTGTTAAATGAGTAGGGAAGCTCCTTAATAACAGGTACGCAAAAGGAGCAGATCACTAAACAAATACAAAGTAACTCACACCTAGAGGAACGCTAGCCCTAGTCAACACTAAAAGATAAAGCAAAAGATGAAAGCGAAATGTGGTTAACATTTGTAACAGGTTCTGACTTCACTTTCATCTTTGTCAGGCAAAGTCAATACCCGAACCTACAACCCTTGCAGAGTGGTGAAATGCCCTTTTACCAATAGCTAGCTACTCTGCGTTGACAAACACCACCAAGCAAGGATCATCTTAGGTGCGTTCTTGACTTAAATATGGTTGAAAGCATACTTCATTTGTCTTGCTTCCTCTCCTCTTCCTAGCTGCAACAACACCCATGATTGAGCACAAAAATGTTAGTTCTTCTGTAATTTTTGCTACTTGTTATGAAATAATTTCGCAAAAATATAGTAACTAGAAGTTCCTAACATTATGTGAGGCTTTTCAATCAGGCATTGTCACACATTACTGCAGCCTTAATCCTTTCAACTGTGCACTTAATTAGACTGTTTACAGTTGCTACTGATCCCAGCGAAAGTTTTGCTGTTGGGACTGAATCAACTAATATCTGAAATGCAACGGTCAGTAGAGAGCCACCGGACGCAACATCAAGAATTCCTGCAGGGCCATATCCTGGTCCATCAGGGAGTATAGCAAAGCCTGATGGAAGCAGTGCAACATAATCTGGGTCTCCACCGCTTAGGACTATGTTCATGGCCGAAATGTCCACTGGCGCATAAATCACATATGAGCCTGTAGAATCAGTGCAGCTCTCTTGCAATATCAGCATGTTGCTCTGGCTTGAATTTGCGCTCTGCAATTTATATGGTTGATTTCAGTGATGATATGGTTCTGAAATAAGATACGTGAACAGGAAAGGCTTGCTAGCACGCACAGAAAATCATGTTTCGGAAACTTACATTGACACGGAGTAAAGAGACGCAATTTCCAGGATCTCGTCCATTAGCTATATGAGCCATTTCTTGAACTTCGCCGCCGTTCGAAAGGATATCCCACTGTACGCAAAGATAAAATGTTTACATATTTGAAGAGCTTAAAACCTTGAGTTCTTTCAAGAAATTAGGCTTGAAAGCTACATGATTTCATGTACCTCACTTCGATGATTCTCATCCCTAAGGAAATCAAACATCCTCTTGGATTGAACTGGAATCCAGAAGGAAGTGGCAGCACTAAGTACAATTCCAGGCGGCCTGCCTGGATCATCCATACTCTTTCTGGTCATTACTCTAACATCATCAGAATCAGTTGCGGACAATGTCGTCCATGCATGTGCAGTAGAAGCACCAACTCCAGTGCAAAAACTCATCACCATTCTCTCGGCAAGCTTCAGCATACTTTTCCTCCCTTCAGCGGTTGTTATCACTATCCAGAAGAATAAAGATTGATCAAGATATTATGTCATGTGGAAGAAATCCAAATGACTAAACTTTTTAATCTCTAAGAAACTAAAGAAAAAAAATCAAAATACATTACCACAGAGATCTCCAGTTGGAATGTTAATGGCCATCGAGCTTGCAAGACGTTCGCATTGTCGATCTAGTGTTCCCACCCAACGTTTTGCTCCAAAAGCAAGACCAGAGTTGACTAGTGGTCTGTATATATTTTGAACAGATCTATCATCCACTTCAATGTGTTCAACCCAGACGACCTGCAGAATCATGATACCAGGGTTATATGATGATTTTAACGAAACGTTTTGAAGGTTTCCCTATTTGGTAATGAAAGTGAGGCCTTCAGAGTGA
This sequence comes from Populus pruinosa, assembly GCA_026413675.1. NCBI lineage: Eukaryota > Viridiplantae > Streptophyta > Magnoliopsida > Malpighiales > Salicaceae > Populus > Populus pruinosa. The sequence goes on from CM048595.1 coordinate 1,437,183, forward strand.
TCATATTCAAGTAAGAGTTACTACCTTTGAATAACCATTTGGCAATTCTCGGATCAAGCAACCTGATGGCCTTCTTCTACATTTCGACAGCAGACTAGGGCGTAAACTGTCCAAGGAAACATCTACCACTGCCCAAGTCCCATCGGTATGCTGTTTGCAGTACCTCACAAAGTAATTTTCTCTTGTAGGAACAACTGGGGAAGGTACTTGAAACTCAGCTGTCATCTGTGAAAAGCAATGATAGGTATGTCGAGAAGTCAATGAACTAAATGCAAATGCTGATCATCTTGGTGTTGGTACTATTTCCTTCACAAAAAAGTCATTAGATCCATAATAATAGATTAAATAAATTGAAAATTTGTTTATACCACTTGTAATGCTCCATTATAGTTCCCTGCCACTCCTGTTGATAGGACTTCCAGGGTCATTGCTCTTGATACAATACCACAGAAAATAGTCGACCATTGATTCTGAAACAAAAACTTTGATCAACATTATAGTTATTTGGAACTTAAAAAAATTCCGACTTCTAAGTGTCATAAATCTTTAAATCATTGAATGGAGATTTAGAGAATATATAGAGATATAAGCCATCCTAATTCTGTAGCCAAGTCCCAACGAGTCTACCGAAAATATCATAAATAGATACAGATCTAGGAAAACTTACAAAGTAGAAAAACCTACCGCGTCCATAAGAATCTCAACAAGATTAACATGATTCATGATAACAACTGCGGATTCCCTTGAAGCTTCAGATCTCATTCCTAAAGGTTTTGGTCCAATTCCCCTAGTGAAAGTTCTCAAATATTCCTCTTCATTGAGCATCTCAGTATTGTTCTCTCCTTGAATCCACAAGGGTTCTCCAGCCTGAGCCATTCTCATTAGTTCCTCCATTGCTGCAACCGCGATTTCAACTATCATTGATTTGTCTGCCTCAGTAGGTCCAGTGACTGATCTAAGAAGATCAGTAGCTCCAAACATCTCCCCTACGAAACCCGACTGTGCCCCAAAATTGCTAACTCCGAGATCAAGAGACCGGGACGGTAAATGAGGAGAAAGGTTGGAAAGAGAAGACAAAGGCTTGCCAACATACTTGGCAGCAATTCCAGAAATCCTGTCAATCTGTAAGCACACAAAGGAGTTTTATTAAAAACAATTTGAAGGATTACAAAATTTGAATTGATAAGAGTAACAGAAGGTGTAGTTTTTGTAACCTCTTCTCTTAGACGAACATTCTCAATCCTCAAATGCTGCTCATCAAAAGACATCTCACCAAGAGCGGCTGGACCACCACAGTTAGGGCATGAAGCATTACGTAGGGCTTCCTTGTACCTATTGTTCTCCGCACGAAGTCTTTCATTCTCAGCCTTAAGAATTGAATTCTCACTGCGTTCATGTTGAGCCTACACAATGGAAAGAAAGATTAGCAATATAAGCCGCTCTTTATTCTTAAACTAAAAAAACTTTGCTAACAAAAAAAAATAGAGTTTATTAATTTAGTCAAATATTTTTTCTTGCATATGGGCTTTAATTATTTGTAATTAGAAATATATCTCTATGCTAACTATCAATAGTTATATGTCGTATATGAATATGAATATCTTTCCTTGTGTTTATCTTTATCGTATGTCGTAAGTATTACGACTCAAGTATCTTAGGATTTCTCGTGCTATGTAATGGAAAAAATCTTTTTTTGGAAGGAAAAATAAAATATTTGTAACATTAATTATAAATATGGGAAGTTATATGCTTTCCTTATTACAATATCTATGAGATTGGAGAGAGTGTAGAGGGTGGTGCCTGAAATGTAGCGGATGAGTTACCTTCATTTGAGTGCGCTTGTTTTGGAACCAAAATTTGACTTGCAATGGCTCTAAACCTAGCTCACGGCTGAGCTCCTTCCGTTGCTTGTCGTCAGGATGAGGGCATTCCTTGAAGAAACTATGCAGACAAAGCTCATAAATAAATCACCAAAAATTTAAAACTAAAATAAATAAATAAAGCACGGTCTATCTATCCATCATTAATGCACGGTCGATCTAAGTTAAGACGAAGACTGCTTACGCTTCCATGTCCTGGATTTGACGCTGTGTATGGCGATGATAACGCTTCTTTTTGGGGTGTTGTTCACTGGGATCTTGTTCATCACCGGACTGGGCTTCCATAGTTTCGGTGCCCGATTTGGTCTCATAGTCATCATCTTTGAGCTTGCTCGAGTCATTTTCAGAGCTTTTGGGAGCCATATCAAACATGTGATGGCCCTCAAACATATTTTCTTGGAACATTTGTATAAATCCCTTAAATTTCAAGCTAAGCTGTCCTTCCAATCTGCAAAAAAAAAAAATCATAAATTAGAAAATAAAAAAAGAAGAATAATCCTAAGGTATGCCATATAAACATGCTAAAGGGGTGAGTAAATCATGTGTACAAGTAAAGAAAAGTATTAAAGGCTATATATGAGATGTTTGTAGATAAGAAATTAACATCTATATGGAAAGATTTATTGATAGGAAACTTTGATGAATTATAAAAAAGAGTACAAGGATGAAAAAAAGCAAAACCAAGTTAAATTCCCAACATAATAAATGTTGTTTGAAATTTGTAGGGCAAGGTGAAGTGTATTCCACACTGTCGTAGCTGTAGTTACAAGAGATGGCTAATCACCAGATAAGCAAGTTAACACCTTTTATCTCCCTCTCTCTTCTCTCTCTCTACTCAAAGAAAAAAAAGCGTTATGCGTTCATTCCAAGAAGGATTTTGCTTGGAAACGTTTTAATTACTTTGTTTAAGCATATTTAGTGAATAAAAACACCTTTTAAGAACCTCGACCAAAGTGAGAGGGACCTTACCTGATTGACTAACTTTAGAGGATGATTGAAATCTGACAACCTTTTTCTCCTTTAAACTCCATTGTAGAAGGCATATCATACTCTCACCAACAAACCCTAAGCAGCATCCTTCTCTTTCTCTCTTTCTGTCTCTTGAGGGTATGGCATGATTGATTTTGCTGCTTACGTTGGCTTTATGGGGGGTTGGTTTGCGAAATAGATTCTCTCAAGCTGTTTGAGCAAAAGCAAAAAAAAAAAAAAAACATTATTAAGAGAGGAGGATTGACTGTAGGGTGTTTGGGTCATAACATCAAAGAAAAGTCTCAAGTCCTTTCTAGTTTTACGTTCCAAAAGATTAGAATTATAAAAAAAAAAAAAAAAAGAGCATGAAGAGTTGACACTAAATGGACCCCTTTCTGAAACTTTGACAAATAAATTTCAACACACCATTACCAAGACCATAATGCCCACTAAGATCTAGGTCAAACCATCGCACTTGACATTTTGAATTCCTGCACAAAAAATTATAAAAAACACCATTTTTATGTTTAGGAAAAAGATTAGGACATGATATAAAACTGAAAATGAGAGAATCTTATTGTGAAGAGAAATGAAATGTTTTATAGACAAGTTGTGCAACTTACCAAAATATAGAAGCCTTTGAAATTCCGTGGAAACAAGGATTAGATTTGTGATGGAAGAGGTTTTGGGTCTCTACAAAACCAGTTTTTAGGGCTAGAGAACTGGTTTACTGGCTGGTTTTTGAAGAGAGACCCTATGTTCTGAAAAGGGTTTTAAGATGACTGTATGATTAAACTATGATGGGAGAAAAAAGGGCACACACAGAGAAAGAAACGGAAGAGGAAAAGGAGGAGAGAAATTGTAAGGTTTTGAAGAAGCTGCGAAAGGAAAGAAGAAAGGGAACAGGTGGTGAGGATGTGGCAGCAGAGGAGTAATTGCAGAGCGTATAGAGATGGTTTGCTAGCATTTATGGTGGGAGAGAGGTGTAAATGCGAGAGAGTGAAAAAGAGATGAATAGAAGCGATCATTATTTCATGTTTAAATTTCCTATAGAAGTATGGTGGTGTGAATTACAGCTTCTTGGATTCCAAATTTCCACCATTGTTGTTACTTCACCAGTGCAAAAATTTATGTATGTAGATGATCAATATTCGTGTATGAAATCATAATTTCCTCATGATTTTGTGGTCTTGATGCCTAGTTAGGAACAACATGATTTATGAAGAAAAAATATGGCTAAATTATACATATATATATATATATATGTATAATTTAGCCATATTTTTTCTTCATAAATCATGTTGTTATCATTTTTGACAATAATGTTGTTTAAATAAAAACGTAATTAATGAGAATATATCTAGGAGTTTTTTCGGGTTAGAAATATGACAAGTTATCTTACAAAATCATTATAATTTTCATGAGTTGTGAAATATATATCACATATAACACATTATAAATTAAATTCTACATGAACTCAAAATCATTGTAATAAATGCCTATCTAACAAGTGAAAATGATTATACACAGTTGATTACAATTGGAAGGCTTAACATATTTGATTAGTTAACCTTTTTTATATATATGTGTAGGACAGTATATAATAACAATGGTAAAGTTACACCACAAGAGTATGATTATAATATTTTTTATATAGTATATTTCCTATATAGATACATTAATATGCCCTCTCAAGCTAAGGGTGGAGGATCAATCTGAAACTTGAACCAAAAAGCAGTAAACAGAGTAGTAGCAAGCGGCTTATTAAAAAAATCAGGAAGTTGATTGTGAGAGGGGATAAAATAAATCTGAATCTCTTTCTTCGCAACCCTGTCTCATACAAAATGATAGTCAACCTTAATATGTTTAGTACAAGCATGAAAGATAAAATTTGCAGATAAGTAAGTAGTGCCTAGATTATTACATAAAAGGGTTGGAGTAGAGTTAGAGAGAATCTGCAGACCTTGTAATAGATATTAAAACCAAATAACCTCAACAATTCCATCAGCCAAGGCTTTATACTCAACCTCGGTGGAGGAGCGAGCAACTGTGTGTTGCTTGGTAAATTTTAAAAGATAGGAGTCTGACCAAACAAGACAAGATAACCACATGTGGACTTGCAATCATCAGTACTACCTACCCAATCTGCATTGGTAAAGCCATGGAGAGCAAAGGAGGAATTATGAGTGATATGTAAACCATAAGTGGTTGTACTGTATAGATAACGCAGAATGCGTTTAATGGTACCCTAATAAGAATGGGTTGGAGCATGCATAAACTAATAGACTCTGTTAATAGCAAAATATATATTTGGCCCCATAAAGGTAGATATTGAAATGCGCCCATAATTTGATGCAACTTTGTAAGATAAGAAAATAGAGGATCTGACAGTATGGTGACTTTAGAGGTAGAGATAGGAGTATCGACTGGTTTGCAAGAAGTCATACTCACCCGAATGAGAATGTCAAGAATATATTTATGCTAACGTAACATCAGACCCATAGTAGTGGGTTGAACCTTAATTCTTAAAAAATAGTGAACAACACCTAAGTCATGAATCTTGAACTCTAAACACAATAACTAGATTAAGTGATGAAGTATAGTATAAAAATGGCTACTTATAAGAAAAATGCCATCCATATAAACTAAAAGATTGAAAATATCAACACTAATAGACAAGATAAATACTGAAGTGTCAACCTTGAAAGAAATAAAGCCAATGGAAATAAAAAAATCACTCAGAAGAGTGTACCATACTCGTGGAGCCTGTTTTAAGCCATATATAGACTTATACAACCGGCACACATGAAAAGAAAGAGCAGAGTCAACAAAACCTAGAGGTTGTTTCATGTTGACCTCTTCGATAAGAACACCATTGAGGAAGACATTATGAATATCAAATTAATGAATCTTTCAATTACACGAGATCGCAATAGAGAACACTAATCTGACTATTGCATACTTAACAACTAGACTAAAGGTTTCAGAATAATCAATACATTACTGTCGAGTAAAACCTCGAGCACCAAGCATGTCTTATACCGATTAACACTACCATCCACTCGACATTTTATCCTGTATACCCACCAGCAACCAATAACATTCATCGAATGATGAAAAAAACCAAGGATCGGGTGTTATTAAAGTATAATGCCTGAATTTCATCAAGCATTACATCATGCCATACATCATACCTGTCAGTATCAAAAAAAGTAAGGGGCTTACAAGTAGGAGATGACAGTACCCGGTAGTTAGGTGTAGTAGAGGTTGCGGCAGACGTTGCTAGAAGAGTAGTCTTTGGCAGCCGCATATGAAAAACCATTAAATGCTGATGAGCAGCAGACCGAGGGGTAGAAGGATCTGAATTGTGGAGCTGCTAAAGAGGATAAAAGGAGATATTAACACAAAGTTCCAAACTTGAAGGAGAAATAGAGGAAAGATTGAAGCTCATAGCTGCAAAGATAGGAGAGCTTATTACAGAATCAAATATGGCTATAGTAACATACATAGAAATATGCAACTTTGAAGGAGGTGAACCTGTTCCTATAAACTGATCATTAGAGAAACATGTAGATTGTGACATAGGGGTAGGGTTGGGTGACGGTGGTATGATGACAGATGGAGGTGGGGGATAGTGGGGCTATTTAGGTGATGCTAGAGCTTGGATAGAGATATTGGGTAAGGCTTTTTATAGGTCAGTCAGGAGAAAATTACGAGAGATGATCAAGGTAAGCAAGTGTATAGGCTTTAAGAAAGTGGTTGGGGGTCGTGCTAACTGTTTAGAATCTGTAAAACAAAACATATTTTTATGAAAACAAACATGATAGGATACATATATAAGTTGAGAAATGAAATCAAAATAATGATAACTAAAATGTGAGGGACTATAGCCTAAGAACACTGATTAGTATTTAAAAGTGCATTTTTATCAAGGTTTTATATTATTATTTTACATTTGAAGTATCAATAACTCCTGAACTAAAGCTTGTTTTATAATAACGTATCTAATAATATAAGATGCCTTTAATTTGTGGTAAATATTCATTTTAAATGTAGGCTTATCATATAAATGAAAGGATTGATTGATGAGTTTAAGAATTGAAATTGAAAATACAAAGAGATGACCAGACTTAGAAAAGAGATGTTGGTGCAGTCTAGACCAAAATACTGTTCGGTAATTAGGTCATATCTGGAGTTATAGATCTCAGATTTATGTCTACTTTATATAGATGGAAATGTAAGATATAGGCCTACAACTTTCATGGAAGCCTAAGATTTAAAAAGGTCATTTTTAAGTCCAAATTATAACAATAACGAAGAAATCTAAATCTGTCCTACAGCCCAAATACTATTTAGTGTTTGGTCCATATCTAGAGTTCTAGAAGTCCAAATGACCTCTATTTGTTTTTCTGGAAAGCGGAGATAATTTCCTACAACTTTCATGTTTTTAAGTAGCTCCACTTCTAATGTTATCAATGATGTTTTGGGCAAACAAGAGAAGATAAGGATTGTCACCAAGTCAAGAGTTGGCCACTCACTCATCAATTAGTCATCAAATCAATAGTTCCAAATTTTAGCCTATAAAAGTAGGTATTTACTATGCATTTAAGCATCTTGGTCTCCAACTCAAAAGTATGCTCTTGCTTTCTTTTTTTATATTTTTGTAATACTTAAGTTTTTCTTTCATTACATGCCTTTCATTTCCTTTCCTTTACTTAGTTAACTTTTGTCTTATTTATGTTTTTATTTTATTTATTTATTTTTCTTTCTTTTATTATGTTTAGTTAAGTTTATTATGTCAAGGTGAAAAGGTTATACTAATGGTGTAAGAATAAGTATAGTGTAAATTTAACATGGATTTTAATGTTTGATACTAACATGATTTATATTTGTTATCTTGTTCACTCTTTAATGCTTTGCTTGTTAAATGACTAATCTAGATTTATGTTGTATAACACTTAGTACAACAAATACTTGACACTTTCATAGTCTATATTGTATGGTATAACCAAAACCTAAACTATGAAAGGAACTTGATTTGTTATTAACATAAGTTATAATCATAAAAGCCTAATGAGATTTACAAGTATTAGCATTAATCGAATAAGATAACTAATGTAATCATCTTAATAATTTATAATCTGATTAGAACCTTTTTTGTGTGTGGTTTCTAATTGAATAATAAGAGTTTATGCTATACTTGTTTGACATACCATTAGTGTATCCTTTAACCTTGACATTTGTTGTTATCATTATTTAATCTTTATGTTAATATTCCATCTCAAAGTTCTCATCAACTTCTCTTTTTTTTTTCTTTACTACCACTACTACTATTATTATTATTGTTACTATTGTTGTTGTATTATTGTTATTTATAATTTATACAATTAACCTCCTTATGGTTCGACCCTGATCTTGTTGGGTTATTTATTACTTTGACATTTCTATATTTAGAAGAAGATATCAATCTTTTAATGTGTCAAACACACAAGAAGGGGAACGAAAATCCAACTTATAACCTTGATATGGACATAGAAATGGAAAACAAAGACACCTAAAAGTACATAAAAAATCATAATCAACAATTTATAATCTGATTGGAACCTATTTTGTGTGTGGTTTCTAATTGAATAATAAAAATTTATACTATACTTGTTTGACATACCATTAGTAGATCCTCTAACCTAGACATTTGTTGTTATCATTATTTAATCCTTATGTTAATCTTTCATCTCAAAGTTCTCATCAACTTTTTCTTCCTCTTCTTTGTTATTATTACTACTACTATTATTATTGTTGTTGCTGCTGTTGTTGTTGTTATATTATTGTTATCTATAATTTATACAATTAACATCTCTATGGTTCGACCCCAGTCTTGCGGACTTATTTATTATTTCGACACTCCTGTACTTGGAAGAAGACATCAATCTTTTGGTCATGTCAAACACACAAGAAAAGAAACAAAAATCCAAATTATGAGTTTGATATGGGTACATAAATGGATAATGAAGACACCTAGAAGTATGTAGAAAATCATAATTAAGAGTACGATTAAACAGACATTCTAAAGGAGATTGATTTTGAAGGACTGGAGTAGGCATATGATTAATGAGATGAAATAAAGATTTAAATGTATAATTTCAAAATTATAATGGAGCATTACTTTGACCTAAGAGTGTAAGACTAGTTTCAATAATACGACGATGAGGACACTCAATATTGTCATTTTGTTTATGCATATGAGGACAGATTAATCTATGATGAATACTAATAGTTTGAAAGAAACTATTTAACTTATGATATTCATCGTTCCAGTTAGTTTGAATATATTTAATTTTAAGTGAAAATTAAAGTTCAACAAATGTTTGAAAACATTGAAAAAAAATACATTAAATTTGGTAACAAGTAAATAATACCATATATGTTTGGTATGTGTATCAACAAAGATAACAAACTAACAAAAACTATATAAAAACAAAAATATAGGAGCAGGGCCCCAAATATCACTAAATATTAAATCAAGTGGAGTAGTAGTTTTGTTACCTATAGGTCGCAATGACAGACGCAAAGATTTGCTAAGAGAACAAGCTTGATATTAAACAAGTGAGCATCTAGAAGTACACATTATTTTATTTTTAGAAACTAACGAATTGAAAATATGAGACGTAAGATGACCCAATCGACGATGCCATAGATCAGCAATATCAAAGACGCAAGGAATTGTGGTGGCAAAAAACTTCAAGAGAACATAAAGACCATCATTGTTTTGACTAGAAAGGAGTACTGCTTTGGTGGTGAGATCCTTTACATAAAACACAGAGGTGTGAAATTCAAACAAAACATTATTATCATGATAAAATTTCTGAACAAATAGTAATGGTTTGGTAATGTGAGGAATATGGAGAACATTAGATAATGTAAAGGTGTGTCTAAAGGAATGTAAGATGGTATGGCCACTATAGGATATAGATAGACCCTTACTGTCACCAACAAGCAAATAATCATTACCAAGATAAGGTATAGAATTGATCAGAGTCACAAGATTAGGAGTAATGTGCTGGTTCGCACCAGTATTTGGAAACCAAGTAGAGTTAGAAATCGAACCAATAACAAGATGGGTAGAGGGCTGGTGACCTCTACTGTGAGACTAAGCACATTGTAGGGCTGTGGGGCCGAAGAAGAAGCATAACTAACACTTGACGTGTTGCTCAAAAGATTGATAAGGGGGCCATTATCCACTAGAAGCAGGCTATTTAGGCTGCTACTAGTGACTCTGCTTCCAGTTCGTGGGAGCAGAGGAATAAGGGCAATGAAAATCAAACCTGTCATGGTTGTTGTACCTATAGTTAGAGTGTCAGCCACTACAAGAACGACCTCTGTTATGACCAAAATTAAAGTTGGTCTACTGCTGTGCAAGATGAGCAGAGGGTAGTAGAGATGGTATAGGTAGCACATGTTGATTTGCAGCCATGAAAGGGAAGAAAATAAGATGGTTGTGAAGGTCCATGTATGACAATGGTTCTGCCTTGGTCATGACACTAGTTACCAAGTCTTTAAACACACCACAAAGGCCACTAAATATATAGAGGTTGAAGTTTTCAAAAGAGGGGTTAGCTAGTAGTAGCTAATTCATCAAATAATAACTTGACGTGTTGCGTATATGTAGTAACTAAAGCATCTCCTTGCCAAAGATCTTAAAAAGACCCATAAAGTCATATAATACAATAATTTGATGAAGAAATAAGTGTTTTCTTAAAAGTGCACTAAACACAAGAAGAAGTCTAACAATCTACCACAAGATGTATGACATTTATGGAGAAGGAGGAGACTAAAACGCTTAAAATAAGCTGATTTTGTTGCTTTCAATAAAGAAAAAAAAGGTTGATTAATAAAGAAAAACCATCAAAATAGTCAGCAACATGATAGGGAGGACACACCAATGAGCCATCAATAAAGTGGACAACACCTTGACCAAAAAGATATGACTTCATCTACATTCACTAATAGAGATAGTTTATAGTTGTAAGCTTCAACGAGACCACTTGATGAGTGTTAGATAACACAATGATAGAAGAAGTCGTTATCTCTATGATGTGAAGAAGGATGATAAAAGCATGAGAGAAAGAGCCAAGGTTCTGCTCTGTAGGTTAGGGTTGTTGCTGGTGGGAGAAGGAACCAATAACAGCAACTTCTGAGTGGCTGATTGGTTGGGTTGCACATCCATTTTGGTGGTGGGAGTAGGGGTAACAACAATAGAGTCCATTTAGGAGAAGAAGAGAGGAGGTTGGCTGCAAGAAGGGAAAGGAGAGGAAAGTTCTGACAACAAAAGGTTCTGATATCAAGTTAAGGATAATTGAGAGGATTAACCTATTGGTTAGCCAACATTTTCTATATATATATACAATAGTAAAGGTTGGGTTACAACACAAGAGTATGACTATAATATTTTATATATATTATATTTTCTATTTAGATATATTAATATACACACATATAAATTTAGATAACTATTTGTCTAATAAATTGACAATATTTTTTTTTGTTTGTTATTTATAAATAAATTGACAACATTAAAAAAATGAGAAGAATGAAGTTCTTGTCTTTTATCAATAGATAAAAAAGAAGGAAATGAGTGTCACCACTTAATAATTTGATCACTATGAACCTTAACTAGTCTCTAAGTCTAGGTAAGAGTATTGATTGTATAAAGAAAAGGTATTAAAACCCCTAATATATCTTATCTAAGGTAAACTGTATTGTTTATTTATCTGACGTAAACTAAGGTAATGTTGTGTTTTCTAATCGTTGGTCCTTCTAGGATTTAAGAAAAGCCTTCATGTATAAGGAGATTTTTATTTTATCAAGTTAAGAACTTAATCGTTCTAGTGTTAATATAAAAAAATAAAAAAAATATTTTTTATTTAATATTAGGAATAAGTCTTACATTTAACTTCATAATATCGCATATTAAAAGAAACAAAAAATTTCTTTTTGGTATTTTTAAAATATAAGCCAAAATCCTTAGAAATTTTACAAGCTTATTGTAAAATTCGTGCAATGTGTTGTTTTTGAAAAAACATGTAAAAGTATTTTAAATTATTTTTAATAAAAAATACTTAAATAATTTTAGAAGATTTTACAAATTTATTTTTAAAAAAAAAAATTAGGCTTTTTTTTTGTAAAACATCCATTTTTCTTCGTAATAAAAACACTAAAAATAGGCTTTAAGGGTATTTTCCAAACACATGTATAAAACCAAAAACTTTTAACAAAAATTATGGCAAACCAAATATGGTTGACCCAACTGAGTTGATCTAAAATTTTTGGTTCAACCAAAAATCAAACTAAAAATACTAGTTTGATTTGAAAATAATCTAAAAATAAAACTAAATTCAAAAAATAGATTAAACACCCAAACAACTCAAAAATTCTAGAATAAAATGGATCATACACATGAAAACCAAATTAATTTTTACATGATGATTGCATTGTCAGGTCTGATTGAATTGCCTACTTTTAAAGCCTTATTAAAGCAATTTCGATGTCATCGTCACTTGAGACAACTTGAAGTTTGTATAAGGGCTACACATATTTCATTTGGATGTAATTTTATTCAATTTAGAAGTTTATAACTCCACATTTATTTGTTATAAGTTACCAACTTGATGAGCCAAAACTGTATACAAAAAAAGAAAAAGCAAGCTAATGAACAATATGTCATTCATCTTTTTTTTTATTAAGTCTGAACAACATATCATTTATGATTTTTAATTTGAGATCTAAAAAATTTCAATTGAATCTATATTTTTTCAATTACTTTTAATTGTGCTCATAATTAAATTCAAACTTTTAATTTCAGATAATCTCATCCTTGTCAAACTCAATCGACAACTTCAAAGTCGATTTCTATTTTTATTTTAGTTCTTAGTTCTAAATTTATGTATTTTGACCCTCAATTAACCAACAAGCTTTTAATTTCTTCAATTTGAACCTTGATTTGGTTAATTTCACCCCTTATATTCACGTGTCTTTTTCAGTTTGGTCCTTAACTTTGGATTTCTTCAATCAAGTGCCTACTTACCCTTCAAACTTTAATATTTATGTAATTAACCTCTTAATTTGACCAAATTAACTCTTAAAAATTGTTATTCAACCCTCAAACTTTAATTTCTTCCAATTAAAACCTAAATTGACTTTAAAAATCAATTTTTCATATGAATAAACCCTTGATAAATTCAATTAGACCTTGAGAAATTTCAAGTGAGTCTTTGAACATTTAAATTTGAATTTTTTTTCAAATTAAATTTTCCTTTGCTGATAGAGCCTAAATCAGTCGAAAATATATTGTTAAATTTTTTAATATTGTATATTTTAATCTTTCTGAACTAGTTTTTTTTATAATTTCTCAGGTATTCTGGTATATTCTTTTTACTAATATATTTTTGTTGTTTTTTCTAGCATTTTTTTATTTTTTTTGTGTTTTCTCTTTTCAGTTTTTTTTTATGTGGGGCTCTAAAATAAATACCAGCAATCTTTAACAAGTTGCAGATGGATTGTGATTCCAGTATCTCTTCAATCTTGCACAGACTATCAATTTTAGATATTTGAATATAAACAAATTGTGATTCCACTAATTTGGTTTTTTTTTCCTATTATATTTCTTTTTATTTCCTTTTATATACAAACGTTTTATTTTCTTGTAAATGGTCATTCAACTTTTCAGGGCTCATCTTTTAAATTATTAATTTTTAACTTAATACACGTGATTATTATTAAAGAAAAAAAGGAAGAGACAAAATTAGAAGGACTTCAATGTCAATTTCCTTAATTATATGCGAAATATATTACAATATGATAATGGAAGCGGTAACACATGGTCATGGCTCCAAAGAGAGCATACATATACTTCATGGTCTAATTTTTAAGCCGTTGATCGCAATGATGTACTATATATAGTAGGCGACTCATGAACAATTTGATGTCCTCTTCCTTCCTTCTTTTTTTTTTTTTTTTTTGAAGAAAGGACTTTGGTAAGGTTGCTCTTCAAATGAAATTTTTCTTTTCTCATGGGAAGTATTCAAAAAATATATAACATTTAATGACAAGCACATAATTGAAAACTTATGCAAACACCAGTATTTATAATTAATTGAAGTAGCTTCGTCAGGTATTATTATTTAAATTATGACAAGGTACACTTTTTTTTTGGTATAAGTCCAGCGTTTAGTCTTATAAGACTAAGTATAATTTTTCATTTGATCATGTAATTAAGCTAGAATTTTGCTAGGACATTTTAAACATATTATTACTTTTACAAATAAGAAGAAGACATCATCGATGTTCGGGAATACGACTAAATTCAACATATAAAGTTACTAGTGATTTTTTTTAATCTTTATTATTGTATTTGAAATCTTTTTTTATTTAATTTACAACTTTCAATTTAATTAGGATTTTAGTAATAATATGGAATTCTATCCATATTATTGTTTTTGGTAATTTCCCCCGAACAATACCAAATCATTGTTTTCAAGGTGCTTGACCTTATGCAATTTTTTTCCTCGTAACTTAGTTGTGTGGAAGTTGACATAGTATTAATTTTCCAATTAACATGAAAAAAAAAATTGTTGTTGTCACAATTAATCAATAGAAGATGCCGATTTTACGTACCATTATGAATTGTTTTTGAATGAAAATTGATACCATTGTTTCCCTTCATCCCCAAACACTTGTTTACGGACCTAGTGACATCAAGCAATCAATAAAAAGCCTGTGGCCACAGTAATGGTCCATTTTGTATTAATCTAGAAAACAATGAATGGAATCATCATTTAATGTTTTGTAATTTATTATTTTATATCAAGTCTTGTTTCACTTAACTCGGCCAACCTAGTGCTCGATTTCTTATCCAAAATCCTCCATATATTAATTAGGAAGTAGCCCTCCTTGTACCGCAGATGATGGGTTGCTAACCTTGAATGGAGGCTAGGTTAGCATGTTACCGTCCGCCAGCTTGGTGTGCTTTTAAGTTAAAACCTACCGATCTTGACTTTTTTTATCTCCACCCTGTAAGTTCAGCCATGCTATTTGTTTAACTTTACACTATACCGCTGCTACAATAAACTTCTTTCAACGTAAAAGGAATTTCAAAACTTCATTAATTTAATAATATGATATAAAAATAAATAATAATAATAATAAATTGAATAAAATAAAATTAATATGTTAAATTAGATTCACATGTGAAATAAATTAATTAATATATAATATTAGAATAACCTTATATATTACTAGAAATTTGCATAAAACCAATGGAATTACCAATAGAATCATTATGACGGTAACTTGTAGTGATAATTACCGATGAACACTATTCTATCTATAATATTATAGGTATATACTGAAAAAATTAGTTCATTTATCAACAACATTACAGACGGAATAGATAGAATTTGAAGAAAAAAAACAATTTGATGACATGAAAGTTTTTGCGAGTGATTTTACCAACAGACTCAATGAGAGATTTAAAACAGGATCTCTCTATAATGATATGATCAATTCTCAATAGAAGTCATATTTATTTAAGTTTTGTGATCATAGCATCCGTGTTCTGATTTATTATGGATTTTATCATTTTTTATAAGTAAATCTATCTTTTTTAATTTTAATATTTAAATGTTAATTTTTTTTTTAGTATATGTATTTTGTTAGTGTATGTATATTTTTTATTGTTATTTCTCAAACAAATTTGTAGTATGAATGTATAATTTTGTACTTGTAATAATTTGTTTTAGATTTTATAAAATTATATTTGTTTGTAAATTGTTGAAACTTTATTGAATTATTGAATTAAATGTGTTGTGGTGAAATAATTAATATCTTATTTAATTGGTCAACTTTAATTTCTATCAATACTATTGCAGAGTTGTAATTTCCGTAAATTGATATATGTATGAATTTGTATATAGCTTGTTAATTGATAATAAATATTTATGAGAAGTTTTAATTAGTTCGTTGGTAAATCTCAAGGTTAGCCAATATTTTTGTAAATTTATTTACCTACTGATTAGTACTTAAAAGTGTATTTTTATCATGGTTTTATATCATCATTTTGCACTTGAAGTATCAATAACTCCTTAACTAAAGCATGTTTTATAATAATATATCTAATAATATAAGATACCTTTAATTTGTGGTAAATGTTCATTTTAAATGCAGGCCTATCACATAAATAAAAGGATTGATTGCTGAATTTAAGAACTTAAATTGCAAGGGCAAAGAGATGGTCAAACTTAGAAAAGAGATGTCGGTGCAATTCAAACCGGAACATTGTTCGGTAATTGGGTCATATCTGGAGCTATAGATCTCAGATTTAGGTCCAATTTATATGGATGGAAAGATAAGACATAGGACTACAACTTTCATATGGAGCCCAAGATCTAAAAAGGCCATTTTCAAGTCCAAATTGTAACAACAACAAAGAAGTCCGAATCTGTCTTCCAGCCCGAGCACTGTTCTGTATTTTGGCCATATTTGAAGTTCTAGAAGTCAAAATGAGCTGAAGTTTTTACACAAGAAAGCTAAGATAATTGCCTACAACTTTCATGTTTTTGACTGGCTCCAATTATGACTTTAGAAATGACGTTTTGGGCAAACAAAAGAAGATAAGGATTGTCACAAAGTCAAGAGTTGGTCACCCACTTATCAATTAGTCATCAAATCAATAGTTCCCAATTTTGGCCTATAAAAGGAGGCATTTGCCATGCATTTAGGCATCTTGATGTTCAGATCAAGATCATGTTCTTCCTTTCTCTCTTTCTATTTTTTGTAATGTTTATGCTTTGTTTTCATTAATATTAAGTTTATACATTTCATTTCCTTTCCTTTACTTAGTTAACTTTTATGTTCTTATTTTGTTTATCTATTTTTCTTTCTTTCATTATGTCTAGCTAAGTTAATTATGTCAAGGTGAAAAGGTTACACTAATGATGTAAGAATAAGTATAATGTAAACTTAATATGGACTTTAATGTTTGATACTAACATGTTTTATATTTGTTATCTTGTCCACTTTTTAATACTTTGCTTGTTAAATGACACGACGAAAAGATTGATGTCTTCTCCCAAGTGCAGGAGTGTCGAAGTAATAAATAACCCGGCAAGACCGGGGTCGAACCACAGGGAGGTTATTTGTACAAATTATAAATAACAATAATAAGCACCAATAATAGCAATAATAACAACAACAATAACAATAACAACTATAATAATAATAATAGTAGTAGTAGTAGTAGTAGTAGTAGTAGTAGTAGTAGTAGTAGTAGTAATAATAATAATAATAATAAAGAAAGAGAAGAAGAAAAAGATGATGAAAACTTGGAGATGGAAAATTAATGTAAGGATTAAACAATAATAATAACAAATGTCAAGGTTAGAGGTTCCTCTAATGGTATGTCAAACAAGTATAGTATAAACTCTTATTATTGAATTGGAAACCACACACAAAGGAGGTTCCAATCAGATTATATATTGTTAACATGATTACATTAGTCATCTTATTCAATTAATGCTAATACTTGTAAATCTCGTCAAGCATTCATGATTATAACTTATGTTAACAACAAATCAAGTTCCTTTCATAGCTCAGGTGTCGGTTATACCATACATTATGGGCTATGAAAGTGCCAAGCATTTGTTGTACCAAGTGTTATACAACATAAATCAAGATTAGTCATTTAACAAGCAAAGTATTAAAGAGTGAACAAGATAACAAATATAAAACATGTTAGTATCAAACATTAAAATCCATATTAAGTTTACATTATACTTATTCTCACACCATTAGTGTAACCTTTTCACCTTGACATAATTAACTTAGCTAGGCATAATGAAAGAAAGAAAAATAGATAAACAAAATAAGAACATAAAAGCTAACTAAGTAAAGGAAAGGAAATGAAAAGCATAAACTTAATATTAATGAAAGCAAAGCATTAACATTACAAAAAATAAAAAGAGAGAAAGGAAGAGCATGATCTTGATCTGGAAACCAAGATGCCTAAATGCATGGCAAATGCCTCCTTTTATAGGCCAAAATTGGGAACTATTGATTTGATGACTAATTGAGAAGTGGGTGACCAACTTTTGACTTGGTAACAATCCTTATCTTCTCTTGTCTGCCCAAAACGTCATTGATAACGTCAAAATTGGAGCCAGTTGTACATGAAAGTTGTAGGCAATTGTCTCAGCTTTCTTGTGTAAAAAATTCAGCTCATTTGAACTTCTAGAACTCCAGATATGGCCAAAATACCGAACAGTGCTCGGGCTGGAAGACAGATTCGGGCTTCTTTGTTGTTGCTACAATTTGGACTTGATAATGGCCTTTTTAGATCTTGGGCTCCATATGAAAGTTGTAGGCCTATGTCTTACCTTTCCATCCATATAAATTGGACCTAATCTGATATCTGTAGCTCCAAATATGACCCAATTACTGAACAGTGTTCCGGTTTGGATTGCACCGACATCTCTTCTCTAAGTTAGACCATCTCTTTATCCTTGCAATTTAAGTTCTTCAAGTCATCAATCAATCGTTTCATTTATGTGATAGGCCTACATTAAAAATAGACATTTACCACAAATTATAGGTATCTTATATTATTAGATACATTATTATAAAACATGCTTTAGTTAAGGAGTTATTGATACTTCAAGTGCAAAATGATGATATAAAACCATGACAAAAATACACTTTTAAGTACTAATCACACCCCTCAACCAGCTTATTACTAGTCCCTAGTAATCAAAGCGTTAAAACAATTTGCAAATTTCACAAAGCAAGGTATTCATCATTTAACTTCCATTAATCTATCCAGATAAACAAACTCTCATTAAATTTATATATCTGCTCAATACCACTTAACAAGATATTTATAAACCTTTCTTTTGTGCTCAATGTATCAACACATAATTATGGGGATTTTCTTGGAAGAAAACAAAATTTTTGTTCTAATGTTTAAGGTTAACTTCCTTGGGTTGGGATTATTATTTTTGTCTTTTTTTTTTCTTTCTTTTTTTTTTTAAAAAAAAATCTATATACATATAATTTAAAAACATCATGCATCTTTAACCCATGTAACGAGCTTTCAGCTAATGACTCCCAGACCAGTTGGTCTTAGGGCATTAGGTGTTAAGACACCCCTACGAGCTTAGTAACTCGGGTCGCAGATACTGATATGTAGATAGTGCAATGTTTGATTCCCTTAAGCTTTTCTCCTCAACCCATGTAACAAGCGTTGGGCCAATAGCTCCCAAGTCAGTTGACTTTAGGGTATTAGGTGTTAAAACACCCCTTCGGGCTTAATTGCTTAGGTTAGGGAGGCTACGAAACCAAACTTATCTACATTTTTATTATCATCATTTTTTTTTCTTTTTTTTTTCTTTTTTTTTATGTTTTTCTTTTTTTTTAATTATATACAATTCTTTTCCCTTAGTTGTTACCTTTAACAAAAGAACATAAATAATGTAATAATCCAATATGCAACCCACAATCATATGTTAAAGTGTGTGTGTGTGTAAATTAAGGTTTAAAAATACATGTTAAATAAGTATATGAGCAGAATTAAGTGGTAACAATACGAGAGTTTGTAAACCTGAATATTTCAGGAAGTATTATAATAGACCTTGTTAAGAATGGTTACTAAGATGCGTCTCAAGAGTCACTTTAACAAAAGAACTCCTTTACTCTACCATCCTAGTAACAACAATTATGCACATGCTTTATGAAATGAAAAACAATTTTTTTTTATCAACTACTACCCTCTCCCCCCAACCAAAACGAGACATTGTCCTCAATGTTCTAAGGTAGAAAGATAGAGTATAGAAGATATCACCTGAAATAACGAACACTGACAAAACCTGAAACACACTAAAACAAAAATAAAAAATAACAAAACACAATAATAAAACCAAAAGACACAAGTTTTTACAAACCAAAAAAATTCAAATCGCAGTTGTGAATGTGGCTCACATCTTCCCTTGGTTTTACGTCCAAGAACAACTTAAACGCCCTCAATGGGTCGGGGATAGGCTTCCCATCCAGTTTTCTTAAAAACTGGCAAACAGGGTCTTTTTTAGTCAGATTCTCAAGACTAAGTCAAGTATGTTCTTTATGAAAATGGGTTCATAAGTCATGAATTACACAATGCTTATCTCGACTATGATGAGACTTAAGAGTCAATAGAAGATTATCTAAAGACTCTCTGTGTTTTGAAATAAATCCCACCTTCTGACAATTTTCATAGTTTTTGCGGAATGCATCTGACTCCTTGAATATGATGGGCCAGTAAAATTCACTTTGTAAGATTTCTACAATCCTCTTTTTTGATGAGAAATGATCCCCACTTGCCTTAGAGTAACAAAATTTAATGAAATTACTTACCTCATTGTCGAGAATGCATTTTTGAAATATTTGATCAGGACAATAATTGAATAAGTAAGGGTCATCCCAATAAAAATTTTGCTCGTTGCTCAAAAATTTTCTTTTGTCTTCAATACTCCAATGAGTTGGCAAAAATCCTGAAGCAAGAAAATTGATATTTTTAGCAAACCAAGGCATTGAATTAAGAGAAAGTAGAGATTCATCAGGAAAGTAATCATCGATTGGTGTGATGTCGGGTGTTGAATCTGTTGTCACTTTTGATAAAAGATTCGCATCAACCTTTTCGATGCCTTTTTCATCCTTGATTTCTTCCTGATTGGTCATGGCATGAGAAAATGGAAGTGCTGGCGGAGAATCAGTCGTTTCTTTGCAATTTTCAGATTCAACCCCTTCCTTTCCCTTAGAAATTGACTCATCATCTTTCTCATAAGGTTCAAGAGAGGGTTTTTCAATAACCTTACCACTGTGGAGAGTAGTGACTGATTTGACTTGATCCATGTGTTGGCTTCTGGAACTACTTGCATTTGCATTGTATTGCCCCTTAGGATTTTGTTGTGGTTGAGATGGAAACTTACCTTTCTCTTGGAAACTGAGAGCAGATGTGAATTTTACAAGAGTATCTTTAAAATCTGTTATGCTTTTAGCAAGTTGAGTGTTGATTGTCTCTTGCTTTTCAATGAATGCATACAAAGTTTCCTCAAAATTTCTTGTAGGAGGTGGAGCATAAGGAGGTGCATATCCATGATAATTTTGGAAATTATGGTGTGCTTGAAATTGTGGTGGCGAAGTTTGTGCATTGTCACTCTTCCAATTGAAATTTGGATGATTTCTCCAACCAGGATTGTATGTTTCAGAGTATGGGTTGTGGTTGGCCCTTTGGAAACTATTTAAAGCATGGGCTTGTTCATGGAGACATTCCTTAAAAGAAGGCAAGGTTGGACAATCGTTTGTTGAGTGTTCATTTATTTCACAGATTTGACACACAATGTTTTCAACAGATTTTAATTGACCACTCTTTTTCAATTCTAGTGCCTCGACTTTTCTAGCTAAAGATGCAAACTTGGCTTGAAGGTCATGATCTTCCCTAAGGTTGTACATACCTCCATTAGATGTATGAGGTTGAGTTTTACTCAGTGCCTCATAAGTACCCGCGGTGTCCCAATTTTGAGCATTTTCAGCTAACAAGTCTAAGTACTCCATTGCTTCATCAGGGTCTTTATCTTTAAAAGTTCCATTGCAAATCAATTTCAAACCATTTGCCTATCTTTAGGTGTTAACCCTTCATAGAAATGTGAAACCAATCTCCATGTTTCAAAACCATGATGAGGGCAAGTACTAAGCAAGTCTCGATACCTATCCCAACATTGGTAAAATGTTTCTTCTGGTTTTTGAGTGAAAGTGGTGATTTGTCTCTTGAAAGAGTTTGTTCTATGAGATGGGAAAAACTTCTTTAAAAACTGTTGTTGCATTTCATCCCAAGCACGAATGGATCCTGGTCGTAAATTTTGTAGCCATGTTTTAGCTTTATCTTTTAATGAAAAAGGAAAAAGCTTTAATCTGATGGTGTTCATGCTACAATTTAAATTATTATATGTGTTGCACACCTCTTCAAATTCCCTTAAATGCAAATATGGATTTTCCAATTCCAAACCATGAAAAGAAGGTAACAGTTGAATAATACCTGGTTTAAAATTAAAATGAGATGCATCGGGAGGAAAAACTATGCATGATGGTGCACTTGTTCTTGTGGGATTCATGTGGTCTCTAAGTGTTCTAGCACGGTTATTCTCATTATTTTCATTATGAAGTGATTGATTATCTTCTTCGGCCATATTTTCTGAAAATGATGAGGATACCCTACAAAGTCTACCACTTGATGTACGTGACCACACTCTCATGCACGTGTAGGAATAAAAAAAAAAAAAAAAAGAAGAAAGCAAAAGAAGGAGGAAGAAAACAAAATAAAAAGAAACAAAGTTATATACAAGAAAAGTGAAAAGAGAAAATAAAATAAATACTATAATTTATACAAGAACTTACCTCCCCGGCAACGGCGCCAAAAACTTGACACGACGAAAAGATTGATGTCTTCTCCCAAGTGTAGGAGTGTCGAAGTAATAAATAACCCAGCAAGACCGGGGTCGAACCACAGGGAGGTTATTTGTACAAATTATAAATAACAATAATAAGCAACAATAATAGCAATAATAACAACAACAATAACAATAACAACTATAATAATAATAATAGTAGTAGTAGTAGTAGTAGTAGTAGTAGTAGTAGTAGTAGTAGTAGTAATAATAATAATAATAATAAAGAAAGAGAAGAAGAAAAAGATGATGAAAACTTGGAGATGGAAAATTAATGTAAGGATTAAACAATAATAATAACAAATGTCAAGGTTAGAGGTTCCTCTAATGGTATGTCAAACAAGTATAGTATAAACTCTTATTATTGAATTGGAAACCACACACAAAGGAGGTTCCAATCAGATTATATATTGTTAACATGATTACATTAGTCATCTTATTCAATTAATGCTAATACTTGTAAATCTCGTCAAGCATTCATGATTATAACTTATGTTAACAACAAATCAAGTTCCTTTCATAGCTCAGGTGTCGGTTATACCATACATTATGGGCTATGAAAGTGCCAAGCATTTGTTGTACCAAGTGTTATACAACATAAATCAAGATTAGTCATTTAACAAGCAAAGTATTAAAGAGTGAACAAGATAACAAATATAAAACATGTTAGTATCAAACATTAAAATCCATATTAAGTTTACATTATACTTATTCTCACACCATTAGTGTAACCTTTTCACCTTGACATAATTAACTTAGCTAGGCATAATGAAAGAAAGAAAAATAGATAAACAAAATAAGAACATAAAAGCTAACTAAGTAAAGGAAAGGAAATGAAAAGCATAAACTTAATATTAATGAAAGCAAAGCATTAACATTACAAAAAATAAAAAGAGAGAAAGGAAGAGCATGATCTTGATCTGGAAACCAAGATGCCTAAATGCATGGCAAATGCCTCCTTTTATAGGCCAAAATTGGGAACTATTGATTTGATGACTAATTGAGAAGTGGGTGACCAACTTTTGACTTGGTAACAATCCTTATCTTCTCTTGTCTGCCCAAAACGTCATTGATAACGTCAAAATTGGAGCCAGTTGTACATGAAAGTTGTAGGCAATTGTCTCAGCTTTCTTGTGTAAAAAATTCAGCTCATTTGGACTTCTAGAACTCCAGATATGGCCAAAATACCGAACAGTGCTCGGGCTGGAAGACAGATTCGGGCTTCTTTGTTGTTGCTATAATTTGGACTTGATAATGGCCTTTTTAGATCTTGGGCTCCATGTGAAAGTTGTAGGCCTATGTCTTACCTTTCCATCCATATAAATTGGACCTAAATCTGATATCTGTAGCTCCAAATATGACCCAATTACTGAACAGTGTTCCGGTTTGGATTGCACCGACATCTCTTCTCTAAGTTAGACCATCTCTTTATCCTTGCAATTTAAGTTCTTCAAGTCATCAATCAATCCTTTCATTTATGTGATAGGCCTACATTAAAAATAGACATTTACCATAAATTATAGGTATCTTATATTATTAGATACATTATTATAAAACATGCTTTAGTTAAGGAGTTATTGATACTTCAAGTGCAAAATGATGATATAAAACCATGACAAAAATGCACTTTTAAGTACTAATCATTAAATAACTAATCTTGATTTATGTTATATAACACTTGGTACAACAAATGCTTGGCACTTTCATAGTTCATATTGTATGGTATAATCAACACTTGAGCTATGAAAGGAACTTGATTTGTTGTTAACATAAGTTATAATCATGAATGCTTGACGAGATTTATAAGTATTAACATTAATCGAATAAGATGACTAATGTAATCATGTTAACAATCTATAATCTGATTGAAACCTCCTTTATGTGTGGTTTCCAATTGAATAATAAGAGTTTATATTATACTTGTTTGACATACTATTAATGGAATCTCTAACCTTGACATTTGTTATTATCATTGTTGAATCATTACATTAATATTCCATCTCAAAGTTCTTATTTTCTTCTTCTTCTTCTTCTCCTTCTTTTTCTTTATTATTATTGTTGTTGTTGTTGTTGTTGTTGTTGTTGTTATTATTATTATTATTATTATTATTATTACTATTATTCTTGTTGTTGTTGCTATTATTATTGTTATTGTTGTTATTACTATTGTTATTGTTTATAATTGTTGTTTATAATTTGTACAATTAACCTCCATGTGGTTCGACCCCGGTCTTGCCAGGTTATTTATTACTTCGACACTCCTGCACTTGGGAGAAGACATCAATCTTTTCATTGTGTCACCTAACATAGTTAATTAATACATGTTGTCATTATAATTTTTTAGAGGTTCTATAGAATGGATAATCGTTCATGCATGTATCAAGATTTACCTTAAAGATTGTAAAGGATAGATTATTGTAATGGGGTTCAGGGGTTCATTAATTTCACAATATCTATTCCTAGAAATTTTACTGGAGGTGATATTTAGGTGTCCATACAGGAAGTGTCAAAATCAAAAGTATATCCATCCAGATGTTATAATGATGCATCTTTTACACAAAGGATTCATACAGGATTATCTATATTGATATGCACATAGAGAACTATTTATTTGTAATAAAAGCATGAGAGAAAAGATAGTTGGTTCAACTTCTAGTGCTAGCAATATGTATAGAGTTGCGAAATAATCCTTACAGGAATATGGTTATAGATGCAGTGAGAATGAATCAAGATAATGTCGGTTAATGTCCAATTGTAAAAGAAGAATCTAAAGTAGAAGCAGCAAGGTTTTTAGATCTATTGAAAGATTCTAATGAACCATTATAAGATGGCTGCATAAACCATAGTAAATTATCAATCATAGCACAGGTGTTAACTATCAAGTCAAATCACGAGTTAAGTAAGGCCGTTTATGATAAAATTATTAAATGGATGAGAAGCATTTTAATTGAAGAAAACAGGCTGAAAGAAAACTTTTATGCTGCAAAGTCTATAATGAAACCCCTTGGTTTAGAATACTAGAAAATTGATATGTGCCCTAACTTCTGCATCTTATACTACTATAAAAATGTTGAGTTGATCAAGTGCAAAATCTTTAAATTACAAGATGAACAATTTGCCATAAGTGGTTTTGAACATATGTAAGTACTATCATAAACACATTATCTCTTGCAAAGTTATTGTATGTCATTACAAAATTCTCATTTATACAAGGTTTATCCATTGGGAAGGAGTGCTGCTATTTTATTGTCTTTACTAAGCCTAAGCCCTAAAAGAAAAGTTAAATGCTACTGAAGAATACGAGCATGGAAGAAAGACATTCAACGACAGTGTTTACGTTAATGGATCGACTTGTAGTTAGTTTGAAATTGATTACTTTGGTAAATTTAGAAGAGGTAGTTGAATTCCAATATCATAGCGAGTAAAATATAATATTTTTATTCAAATGCTATTGGTACAATACCACTAACAGAGGAATCAAAGTAATTCTTCATTATAGTTTGGTTGAAATCAACTCAAAAGCTAGATTCCACAATATAAACGATATTTTTATTTTATAAAGCAATATCAACAAGTTTATTACATATACACCCCTTCCTTTAGAAAGGATCAATCAAGAGTTGATTATTTATCTATTTTAAATACGAAACTTAGAGGTCGTGTCAAGGTTGCTTAGGATGAGAACAAATACATAAGTGTGTGAGATGAAGTCTTTCAAGTTAGTAAATTGGTTGAACCATATCGAGTTGCTCTTTTAATTGAGTTAGAAGAAAATTTAAATTTTATGTTTCTTTCAAGTTAGTAAGTTAATTGAACCATATTGAGCTGCTCCTTCAATTGAGCTGGAAGAAAATTCAAATTTTAATGTTTTTGATTATAATCTTATTGATATTGACATAGAAGAGTTGAATGTTGTTTTGAGCTCTAGCAAAAAAGAAAATATCGATGGAGATAATGATATTCTTATTGAAGATTATGATGGAGCTGATAATTATTCAATTGACGATGAAGAAGAAGAAAATTCTGACCAACTATTAGAATCAAGGAAAGTGTAGAGCATTTTTTTTATAGCATAATATATATTATGGATGATATTTTAATAGTAACACAAAATATTTATTTTATAAGTGTTAACTGTTGTTATTGTTTTATGCGATGGGCAGTTTGTAATTTAAGTATTTGCAATAAGGTAAATAGTTAATACAAACATAATCTTTCATGCACAATACACGATCACCGATGTCTATATCGATTTATTGCATTATCCATTAGCATTTAATAAAGTGTTGTAAAAATATTTATGAGAAATGTCACAATCACCAACGACTTTACAAACAAATATATTCCATCAGCATTTTACACAGAATTGCAAAACATCTACTAAAAATACCATAATCACTTATATTTCTACATACAAATAGTAGCTCACAATTACCGGCAGAATGACTAACGAACAATACAAATTTCAAAATGTGGGTATTAATACGATCGCATGTATTTGCTGACAGACTGTGAAAATTCTAGAGTGTCATTTAAAAAATTTAGCATGAAATTCAAAATTTATCGACGGATTTTGAAAAATACACCGACTGAATAATTAAAAAATAATATTATTTAAATATTCTGTCAGTAAAACTACACTATAAATCCAAGTGACCGTCTCTTAAGTTCATTTTCTCATCTGCTTCTTTTCAAAGCTTTCATTTTCATTTTTTTTCCTCTTATTTACTTCAAAACTATTGTTTGTTGCTTGTAATATCTAATTCTATCTTCATCAAATTAAAAGATATGTATTCCCATTTAATATACTTAATGATTTTATCTTTTTATATTTTCTTTGTTTTAGTTATTGTGTTTTTTGTTTTTGGTGTATTTTTATAATATAGATAAAAGTGTTGAAATAAACACATTATTAAGGTAAGAATTTTTCATTCCTAAAATCTATAGTTTTTTTTTTATTTGTTGAATATATTTTATTGTTTGTATCACCATAATAATTGAATACTTTGTTGAATTTACCTTGTAATTACTAATTAAATATATAGGAATTATTTTAATTATTATTGGTTAATTGTTATTGCATGACATGTGTTTAATTATTTGCATTAATTTTAATTGTTATTTATATAGATGTTAGGTTATATATAAGATTTTTAAAAGGGGTCAATTTGTTGTGACTATTGTCAATATTTACAGGTTTGAAAACTTTGGGTAGTCTTCAATATAGGGGAGATATTACTAATTTTTTTAATCAAATTTAATTATGTAATTATTCATATAAAATTATATAGATACATAGAACGAAATCAATAACTCGTCGCTCATAAATGGTCACAACTAGTTCTTCTAGTAGTGAGAATGACATGTCCTTAGATGCTGATCAAGAAGAGGCACCTATGTAGTCTTGCAATGCTGCCTTTTCCAGCGTGGTTTCACAGCGCAAAGGCGGTATGTATTCACAATGAAATCAATTTACCGATAAGTACGAGGTATATTGGAAGGACTATCTTTCAATGTAAGTTTGTTTTGATTTTAGTTTTTTTCTTAATTATAACATAATTTATAAATAACTAATCAATATTCCATGAATTTAATTTATTTTTATGTTCACAAATATTGATGTCATTTAAGTAATATCATCAGCGTTTAAATCATCTATGGAGATTATATTATTTCAATGGAGTCAAGTTTTACGCGGCAATTAGGTAACATTAAAAACAATATGATATTTTTAAAAAATATATATGTTTTAAAATCTAATTTATCACTATGAAAGTAGGTTGCATGATTTTTGGTATAAATCACAAAAAAAATAAACAAAAGAGATAATGGTCTCCAAAGATGGAACGATGTGGTAGTTTTTAGAGGGATTTCCCATTATACATCTCAAGAGATATGTGGCCGTAATATATTGAGCACATGATATCTAATCGGTTCACACAACGCTTATAGTCTGGTGCTAGCAACCAAAACTGACAAATTCATGCTTTAATGACAACGCATATCAGCAACTCCATTTTGTTTGTTGCACATGTGAAATGAATAGTAAGATTAATTTAAATGAAATATATTATTTAATTAATTTCTTGTTACTTAATTAATATTTTTCCTATAGGTTATGTCTTTTTGACATGAGCCGAGCCCAATGGAATGGTTTGTATATACGTACGTGCGGAGTGAAAACTGCCAAAAAAAGGTGCAATAGTTCGTTGACAACCGCATTTAACATTCATTCAACTATTTTATTTTGTAAGTTATTATTTTTCTTGAATTGAATATGATAATTTCTTTTTTTTATTTTCAAGAGATCTATAATAGCCAGTTGAGATAAAGATATGGGGGCGATCCTTTAATTCATCTAGATTTCGATCCAATTTTATGGAAAGAGGTAGGATCGTCCGATAAACCTGATAAAAATTGAGTGTACAGGCTCTCTAACACTTCAACAAAGAACTTGCACGTGACCTGTAGTGTCTCAACCATCAGGAGCTTCCAATTAAGATCGAGCACCCAGTCTGAGGAGTTTATGGTTTTGAAACAACAATACACTCAACTCTCAATGGATTATCAACACCTCTATCAAATGATCATGGATATTAGATCAAAGAGGGATAATGATACATGTACACCTTTTTTTTGGACGTTTCATCTCGGGAATGACCAGCCTCCACCACCTCCTCCTCCTCCTCCCGCTTCGTTATTATTCTAGTTTATATTGTTTTAGAAACACATTAAATTTGTTATAAATATTATTTAACTTTATTTTTTATTTTTTATATTTAATATAATTTTATTTACATAATTGGTTTTTTTACTATTAATTTATATAATTTTATATTTTTCATTCTATTTTAAAAAAAAATTTAAAAAAAACATCACAAATGAATTTCTAGACGAAGTGTTTTCGTCAGTACTTTATAAAGTGTTAAAAAAATATTTATTGGAAATGCCACAATCACCGACGTCATCATAAATGGAAACATTCCGTTGATATTTTATCAAGAGTTGATAAATATTTACTACAAATGTCATAATCATCGATGTCTTCATAGCTTGATGCCATTCATCGGTATTCACCAAGAGTTAAAAAATATTTACTTTGTATGCAACTATCCTAGTCAGTATTCATCGAGAATTGAAAACTATTTACTTTATATGTCATTATTATTGATGGAATATTTTCATTGATATATTTTTAGCAAAAATATTTTTTTATATCTATTTTTCATATGTAAAATCATCGGTAAATTTCTTTTTTCCAACAACCTTACCAACGGAATGGAAATTGCTGATGAAAAACATTCTGACAGACACTTTCTGTCAATGATGATTGATGAACATATATGGACGATATTGATTTAATTTGCTTGCCTTTTATTTACTATCATTATTATGATGTAATTTATTTTCCTGTTAGAACTCTTCTCGATTTTAGCCAGAATTCCTTCATTATATATATTGAAGGGTAAGTTTAAAAGGTTGGTTCGATGGAGTTCACTCCATTCTTTACTTTTTTCTTTTACTCAACTCGAAACATTTAATAAACTTTTCTTAATGCACCATATTGATGTAAGAGGTATGCGTAAATATCTCACCTAATAATATATATATATATATATATATATATATATATATATCAAAGATACTTTTCGCTATAAATTTCTAAACCAATTTTTCTCAATGCACCATACTTATTTCTACAGTTATCACGTTTTCTAGATACAAATTTAAAATACATTGAAGATATGAAGTAGATTTCAATAAATAATGTAGGTGAAATTTATAATGCATCTCTGATAACGGTTGGTATTTGGTACTGGAAGAAGCAACTGATCCATATACATATATATAATTCTCCTTTCTTCTTTTCATTATGTGAGTTAAGAGAACACATGGGATTGTATGTGGAAAATATTCCATCAAAGAGAGAAATATCTATAAATACATAATTCAAATCAAACTCAAGAGGTTTTTTTTTTACTTTTATTCTTTCATTTTCATATTTGATTGCTTGAAATCTTAGTTTCATTGGTTTTTTTTTCTTTTTTTGACCCTTTTCTCAGATTTTTTTTATTTAAATTGGTCCATTTATTTTTATTTTCTTATTTAATTAAATTCGGGCCCACAAATTCACTGCATCTGTTTGTGTATGCGTGTGTGGGTTTTTGACTAACAACATGCTTTGCGCCATTTTATTAAGTGAGATTGGATTGGATTTTTAGGCTTGTTAAGTGGTCCAAAATGGATAAGAAGATAGCTATGGCGATCTAAGGCCCATAAGCAACATTCATATCATGCACAGAGTGCAATTTAACAAATCAGGATCAAATGTCATAGAATTAAAGTTTTTTTTTTTTTTTTTGAAACTAAGTGATCAAATGTCAAAAGGGACAGTTCAATCCAAGTTTAATCAAACCATTAGATGAATGATGGTGGACTCTATGTGATTAAGAAGAATGAATCGTTTATCTGTTAATATATTAAAAAACTAATCAATAGTAATATACTATCTACTAAAACATTATCGCATATAATGATTTTCTCTTGGCATGTATGGAGATAAAAAAAAAAATAGTTCCAAGTTAAATAATATAAATTTTTTCAACTAAAGATATACTTTGAATCACAATTTCATAACATAGATTTATTATAAATTATTTTTACTTAAATAAATTTAAAGCTCACATCATAAGTTTTAATTTAAGATGGGTATTGAATATTTTTTGGATAAAGTACGAAAGCAAGAAAATAAAAAAATAATAATCTATTATACTATATCAATGCACATCAAAATCCTTTAAGTTCAAATACTTATAATAGTATAAGAGTTGCGTTATATATTATTCGATTCCTTATTAATTTTTAATTATTCATATTTTCTTAATAAAATAATGAAATCAATGGTATAATAGATTCTTTTTGTAATAATCAAAAGTAATTAAGAATTTCAAATTGATATTCACACACACATATTAAATTTTATTGTCTTTCGATTTTATTTTTAGAATATAAAGTTTCTAAATCCAATTTCAATTAATAAAAAAATTAAAAATTAATATCAAATTAAAAAAATAAATACTATAAAAAAACATAACAATCCCAATTCAAATTGAAAGTTAGTCACATTCAGAGTTAAATATAAAATATAATTAGCAAAGTTCACAAGAAAGTTTTTTTTTTGAGGTGACTCTGATTGATTAGAACCCTATTGCTGCTTATCATCCTTTTCTAATAAATTTTATTTTTATTCTAATATTATTAGAGATATTTAGGATTTACATTCCTCTAATTATTCACATAATTTATTTTATTATCATTAAAAAAACAATGTAAAATAGCCAATAATATGCCTCAATTGTTTTTAAAATGTGATGATCTTTCAAAATTTAAAATATATAAATAATAATTATTTAATATTTAAGATAATGGTTAATCAACAAGTCAAGATAATTGGATTTCTTCTCTTTAGATCAAGAAACACTAGATTAATAACAGAAGCTTAATTACTTATAAAAATGGTCTTAATCAAGAGACTTAGAAGACCTTTTAATATAATAAAGTCAACATTTTCATAGGAAATACAATGAATTTTAAGATGATTAATGCTATAAAATATATATAAGTTTTTTTTTAAGAGATAAAATATTCTGAATCCTTACTTGGATGCTTCAAAAAGTATTTATATCACTAAACCTTGTCATTTAAAAAAAAATTAAAATTTTTTTTATGTAATATTAATGAAAGACGAATATCTCTTATATATTAGTAATGAAATAATAAGTATAGAAGATCTCTTAAAAGATATTTTGTACACCTATGAATATAGTAAAATTATTACATCAAATATAAATTACTTATATATAATTGTTCTAGAAAGAGAAACATAGTAGTTCATCGTACCTATAATATTTTTAATATAGGAGATCATATTAAGTTTGATATATAATTTTAGAACCCAATAATCTTTAAATTCAAGTTTTTTAAATTTAATATGTTTTGCCAGACCCATGTTTGTATTGGGTTCAATTGATCATCAAACTCAAGTGTTTTGAGTTTGACATATTTGTCAGATATATATCGTCTTGGGTTTAGTTTATTGTTAAATTCAAGTGTTTTAGGTTTGACACATTTTCCAAACTCATATTACATTGAGTTTGATTTGATTGTCAAATCCAAGTATTTTGAGTCTAACATGTTCACCATATTTATATTGCCTTGAGTTTTGCTAATTTTTAAGTTTAAGTGTTTTAATTTTAATATATTTGTCAAATTTAAATGTCATAAATCTAGTATGTTTGCTAAACCTATATTGTTATCAGATTTAGTTAATTGTCAAACCCAATTGTCTTGAATTTATATTGTATTGGGATTAACATGTTTTTCAGACCCATATTATTTTAGGTTTGGCTGGTTGTCATACTTAAATATTTTAGATCTAACATATTTATCAGACTCATATTATCTTAAATTTGACTAATATCAAATCCAGGTACTTTTAGATCTAGCACATTTTTGGATCCATATCATTTTAATATTTTTTTAACTTATAAATTTTTTTATAAAAATTACATACTTACAGTTTGTTTTCAATTTTGGTTATTATATGCAATCCACTGTAATATTGTGATAAGCTTTCAAATATTAGATTATGTAGCTATTTCATTATTAAATAAAATTTATCCATTGATTTAAGTTTTATAATGTAAATTTTATATATAAAAAAATACTCATCTATTATATTCCAGTAACGTTAAAGGTCCCATTGTTTTTATTTTCAGAGATAAGAAGTAGGAGATTTATTAAATAAATAAAAAAGACATAGTTTTGAATTGATTAAAAAAAAAACGCTTTGTGAATTTACATATTCTAACTTTCTGACAGGAGAACCTTCTCGTTTTTAAAATCTGGCCTCGCCACTTTCTCTGAATTTTATGACAGGCCTTTAACGTGAGGAGTGAAAAGAGAGGCTTATCGGCAGTGCATGCTCTATAGTCTGTACACCTAAGCAATCGGTCCAAAACTCTGTATTTTTCATCATCATAGCCCATAAGTGGGACCCCTACAAACACCATATAAACCACACGATTATTATACTATTTTTGGAGACCATTTTCCACACAGATACACTTTGACTTTTCAGTTTCCCTCCTTGGGAAGAACATAGTTTTGAAGTGTTTGAATTTTGATCTCAGGGTTGCTTAAGGCAGCAAAGTCCAAGACACATTCAATGTTAGATCTTCAATGCGGGCTTGGTAACTGATTTCTTAAAGAAGTACGTACCATGTTGATGTTTGGCTAATTTTACCGTAGTTTAAAACTATATCAAGTAAGATGTGGTTTTAAAATTATATCAGGCTAAGTTTAGATTATAAATGAATAAAATTAATCTAAATTAATTATAAAATAAAACCTTTCTAAACTTTTTTTTCTAAATAATCAAAACGATATTATTTTGATTAAAAATATTTTTTAAAATAATTAATAGTAAATAACTAGGTTTGAACTGAATCTAATCAATAATTTTTTTTTTTAATCAAAACTAGAACAAGGTCCAAGCTAGCTAAATTCCTAGTAAACTCATCAAGCTTAACAAGTTTTGAAACAATGAATTTTATTTAAATATATTTTATTCAAGTTTTTTTATCAAAAAAATATTTGAAATATATATTGTTCATAGCAATCTTAAGAGCTTGAGATAAGAATTAAATTATATTTATCTCATCAACTTATTTTTGAATTTACAATTAGATTTTCAAGTTGTATGTATTGTAAGTTTGGAGGAATGAACACGTTATTGATGAATGCATCAATTGTAAATTACCAGCTCTATATTTTACTAACCAATCCTAAAAAAATATACTTATAAATTTCAATCTCATTCCTAAGTTTGATTTGATTTTAAAGTGTATTTTAGCCTTAGAAATGGAGTTTGAGGTTCTAAGGATGATTTTTGTATGTGTTTCTAGCTAGGAAAATAAAATAAAGATTGAAAATTGAGTTTTGAAGTTCCAAAACTCATATTATAACTTTTCAATCACCTTTCTTGATCAAGTTTGTTGCAACATAGCAATTCATATTCCCAAGTAAAAAACATATTATTCATCATTGAAAAGAAAAAAATGACAAGTACGTACACATGCTAGGCATCTCAAACCCAAGCAAGCTCACAGGCCATAGCTAATCTAGTCCTTTTCTGTAAAAAGGCCAAGGGTGCATTAGCCTTCCTTTTAGATCAGACTCTTGGGCTTGGTTTTTTAAATTTTTGATTTTTTTAATATTTTAAAATAAAAAATTGTTTAAATAAAAATTTATTTAAATAAAAAATTAAAATAATATTTAAAAATAATTTAATATGGCATGTTTTTTAAAATAAAATTTGAGCTTTTACTATAATATTTATATATTTTTAAATAATTATGTATGAAACTAATATGCATAGTTTTCCAAAATAAATTGCACACGAATACTCAATAAGAATAAAGTATATGTTCTATATTTTTACTCTGATTAATGATTATTTTTTATATAGTCATATAAAAATAACTGAGACATTATTTTTTATTTTTTTATTGAGAATTGCTTTGCAAAATGATACGTTTTTATATGATAAAAAATTATATTTTTTTATATAAAAAGACATGCTCTCATTAAAATTTTAAAAAAAATCAATAAAAAGAGGGATTTTTGGCTAAATTAAACAAACATTTTTTACCTTGAACTTAAATCGTCGTTACAAATATATTTTTTATTTTTTAATTTTTTATTCAAAAAACCATGTTGTTAGTAAAAGAGACATGACTTTATCAAATAAAAATAAATTTTAATTGAAGAAATACATTTTTATTCTAGAATTCAAATTATTGGAACTTTAAAAAATATTTGTTTTCATTGCCGCAAAATTAAATAAAACTAGGTTTTGAAAATAACCCCACGGCTCACGTAAGTCTATAAATAAAATTAAATAAAATGAAACGATATCTTTTTTTTTTTCATTTACGTGGGGTGTCCGGGCTAGCTTACGCGCACCACGACTAATCTCCACGGCCCACTGAACATCCTGCAAGCCTAGTGAGCAGGTAAGGCACCGCAAGGGTAACAGGCGTGCATGATGAGGTTTGAACCCAGGTGTGGAGAAAGTAAAATGAAACGATATCTTATGTTCGGGACAAGTAGTACATCATGTGGAGATCTTGTTCATGCGAAGGTTCGAAATGTATAAATACAAGTTCCTAATAAAAAAGTCCTACTATGTTCATGCATCAACTATCTCTCCAGCCTCAGAAGCAGCAAGCACAAGCTCTGGCTGTAGACTGAATGTTCCATCTAAGGCGTTTGGTTGCCCCAAAGCCTTCAATGCCAAGTGTGCAGCCTTCTGCCCTGAGATCATCATTGCCCCAAATGTTGGACCCTGCAAAAATTAAGTTAATGATCATCA
The DNA here is from genome assembly GCA_026413675.1 of Populus pruinosa. NCBI lineage: Eukaryota > Viridiplantae > Streptophyta > Magnoliopsida > Malpighiales > Salicaceae > Populus > Populus pruinosa. The sequence continues at coordinate 1,472,990 of CM048595.1, forward strand.
TTTGTTTATGATACAGTATGATTTTTCACATGAACTTGATAAGAAAAAAAAATTACGGTAATCGAAGATTTACCATTCTTGGTGCTCCATCAATTTCTGCAACTTCCATGCCTGTAACAATCATGCCAGGCACAATCTCTCTTGTAAGTCTAACAATTGCATCTTCTGCCGCGTTCATGTCAAGTGCTTTCATTCCTGGAACACTATCAATCATGCCAATACTCTTCAATCTCTTCACTCCAGTGGCACCAAAAGGCCCGTCGTGTCCACAGGAACTAACCACAACCTTAGCCTCCATGACATTAGGGTCCATGCAAGATTGAGTGTCATGGTTCATAGACACTAAAGCCCAGTTAGTAACCACACCAGAAACTCTGCCTCCTTTCACTATTAAATCCTCTGCTGCCACAGCATTAAACAGCTTCACATTAGGCCTAGCCAAGAGTTTGCTCATGATTGTTGAAGTGAACAAAGCTGCATGCTTGATAACCACATAGTTATCTGCCTCGTCATATTCAATTTCGAGCTCATCGAGAAATCTATGAGCTGGTTTACGCACAATCATAGCTGAAAACAGCTGGCCACCAAGCCATGCACCGCCTCCAGGGCTAACCGATTGCTCAATTATAGCAACGCGAACTGAAGGGTTCTTGCTTAGCTCATAAGCACAAGAAAGACCAGCAGAGCCAGCACCAACAATGACAACATCAGTGTCTGCATAAGTAACCATGTCTGTCATGTAACGACGAGTCATTTCCCGAGAGACGATGGATTCTTTGATGGGCTGGAACTTAAAGGACTGAAGATCATATGAAGGTTGTGCCAAGGACATGGTAATGGCAGAAGAGGTGGATTTGATTGGAGTGAAACGTCCAGTAGTTGTGATAGGTGTGCCATGGAAGGATGATTTGAGATCCAGGAAGGAGGATTTGAGGTTTATAGATAGAGAGGAGGTAAGGGTAGAGGCCATGGCTGTAATTGAAGGAGTTTTTGATAAGGTTTGCTAAAGGGTTTTTGACTGTGTAAAAGAAATCGGAGAAAGCTACAGAAGAGGGCTTGAGAGATGAGATTTTAGATGATGGGTATTTAAGGATGTGTAGCAAGTGGAGGGATGTGAAAATATCTGGAAAAAAAATCTTCAAGAAGTGAGTATGATGGGTCACAAAATAGCTAGATAGAACTTGAACGGTTCATAATGCTTGTAGTTTTGGAATCTGGATACAAAGACTGCACTAAAATCAAAGTCATAGACAACTTTCCTACAATAATTAAGATCTGTGAGGGATATTTGAATGGCCTAATTCATCGATCATTTTCGACATTATGTAGCAGTAGTCTCATAATTAACCGATACAGGATTAGTTTAGTAATCCAACTGAAGTAGATACGATGGCTGTATATCAGATTTAGCATGCTGAGAGGTGAAACTTAATTACTGCAATTTCTCTTAGGTCATTGCTAAGAAACTCTGATCAATCAAATAAATTGAATTAGCAAAACTTTCCAAAAGAAAAACATAGCAACCCACATTTCTATATGCTCATTAGTCACTGTAAAACCAAAATATTTCAGCTACCTACACTAACATCGGTCGTCTTTGAACCGTGATTTTTTTCTTTATACCTTCACGTTTTTTCACCCTTCCTAGTTTCTCTTCTTCAATTCATAAATGAAATGCAGTTTTAATATTTTACAAAAGCTTTGATCAAACTTCCACGTTCACCTTGAATATTTTTTTTTCTAGTGTAACATCCTGGATATTGAAAAGGGGACTCGAATCTCGTTGCCAGTACTGTAGCATCCAGGATATCGGAAAGGAGACTCGAAATTTCTGATATGCACTTTAAGATCTTTTTCTGCTCTTTGCACCACGTTCATACTCTTACTGTACTTGTACCTTTGGTGTTGAATCAAGTTCATACTGCATAGCCATCTGCTTCGTTTTCCTGGAAGTTCTTGATGTCGAAGATGAAGATTTAGGAGAGGACGAACTCGTCTTCTTCTTCCTAATTTTTGGTTTCTTGGGAACATTTGGAAGATCTGAAGGTGGAATGTCATTGAAAACATTTGGCATAGTTTGGCTTCCCATAGAATGATCAAAATCTGTTACAAAAATATCACAAAAATTGGATCATGTCATCTGGAGATAATTATGGAAAATCCTAATAGAAAATATAAAACATGCATCAAGGAGGTATTTCCCAATCGAAGAGGAAAAACATTTCAGAATTGGCTTGAAAAACAAACTCAAAAGGAGCCTAAGGATCTAAGAGTAGTCTTGAAAACTTGAATCATGTGTCACAAGTTCTTTGAGCTGGCCTCCAGCCGGTCCCAAATAACTCATAGTAACTATCAGGAAGATTTCGAAGTGGGATGATATGGTTCCAATTATGTACTACCACCTCATATGGATTTTGAAAAGTATTCCATACAAATTCAGCCAATCCAGCACAATTTCAGTTTTCAAAACCATGAACAATGGATCAATGCCTCCCTCAACACTACTGCCCAAAAATTCTCAATAATATTCTCCCAAAATACCCTACAGATATTATTATTACACCATTATATGAATGGCTTGAGTAACAAGATCTATGCATGGTCCACCCAGAACTGTCCTTTACCAAGGCAATCAGTTCCATAATTTGGCTCGTGACACAAAAACCAAACTCCTGCCACTTTGAGGGCAATAATCTCAACTTTCAGTGTACCTTGAAGATTAGCTTTGATAAATTGAGGGAGGCATTCCTATGTGTTGCATTTAACTTCACACGTGAAAAGGCCCTACTTTTACTTGTCACCTTATGCCATAGACCCCCACATGGTATCTATTAATTATTGTTTAAGGGAACATAATTTTGAAGTGATAAATTCAAGCTTTGGCATTTACTCAAATGGCATCCAAATGGGAGCAATCTTTGCCACATATATGGGTGTGTCTTATTCGTTGCTATGAATCTTGAAAAACTAAAGAAATGTTTCTTCTTATGGTTCGCATAAAAAGCAACGTAATTCGTCTAGGTTTTGGCATAATTACAGTGCTCAACAGCTCTTTATTCTGTATGTGGTAGCCGAATGATAGCTAGTTTACCACCACACAAGAATTCATAAGGAGTTTGATGGAAATTTATTTAGTCCAGTGTTTCTCTCCCACCAAAAAACATATGGCTACACAGCAATGGCAAAAAAGAAAAACCAAGTCGCCAAAAAGGAAAAATAATTTGATGAAAAGATTTTGGAAAACAACCTTGAGAGGACCATGGGGAGAGAATAACAGAGCTGGAATCTCTTGGATTAGCAACTGTGGTTGTTGAGAAATCAGGAGGTGTCTTGAATTCATTCATCTGCAATATTGTCCCACCATTAACATATCATTATAAAAATAGCATGATGAGCCATCACTACACGCATTTTGGTGCAATTACTAATTAATATGATCATTTTATTTTTGTATTATTGATAGATGAAGTTCATAGGATTCATGAGATGATGGAAGGCCAAGAATTGCAGATAACATACCCAACTGGGTGCACTGCCAGAATGACCATCCCACCCTATATGGGCCACATGCTTGACATCTGTGGGATACCCAATTTCCATCTCTCGTTCTTTTACCACTGCAAGAAAGTACGCACACCAAACAAGCGATAATTACATTACGAATTTCAAATGATTGTAGTGTCCTTTCTTGTGGGAACTTTATACATATTTTTTAGAGAAAGAAATCATGTAGCAGATTATTTGGCAAAGCAGGGAGTCTATAGAAAAACAGATTTAGTTGCTTGGTTTTAGTTTTATTATTTTCAAAGTTTGGTTTATACGTTGTGAAGAAAAGAAAGATGTAAAGGCTTACCAAAGATTTGGGAGATGTACTTGAAACCCTTATAGATCCCTTTGATTTTGGTTGCCATGGAGAAAATCTTTAGAAGCTGGCCAAATGCAATAGCACTTGATGAATATATTTATTTCGAAAATGAAGGAAGAGGTACCAAACGAACGTGGAGAGATGTTTCTTTTGCCTGATAGAAAACAAAGATGAAGTTCGACATGTGAGATTATGCAATCCACACCAGAACCTTACAGCACAAGAAGTCAAGAAAAGCAAGGTAAAAACAGATAAAAAAGCTTAGGAGCTTGTCAGAGAAGATCATAAATGCATGTTATTTACAAACTATTTCCTCGTGAAAGAAGTGGAATCTATGAAGGAAAAACACACTGCATTAATCTGAAATCAGAGGGAAAAAAACAGTACAGCAACTATACCTCAAAGGATTAATGGCCAGGAATATGACGGTACAAAGATTAATTCAAGAGAGAAACAACCTCTCCTCTCTTTTATCCAACCAATATTGCTCCATATATATATATATATATATTCTATTCCTATTCTTGATGAATAGAAAAGGTGCACACAAGAATTCTAAATGTAAACTTTATCATGGGAGAGCTTGGTGGGCATCAAAGAGACCTCATTAAAGCCAAAAATTAAGAAGTTGAACCAAAAGAAATAGCTAGAAAAAGTATTGTGTGGATGTCATAAATATAGAAGAAGAAACAAGGCAGGCAAAGAAGGGTTTGGAAGACTAAAGCCAAAGAGAGAAAGAACGAAGAGGGTGATAAAAATTGGGTGGTGGCTTCGTTGGTTTTGGTTGATGGGAAATGTTTTCCGACAAAGAAAATTGTGAGGGTAAAGCGCGGGCCTCAGACGCTTTTATCTGTCTTATTAGGACCCTTGTCTAAAAAAAATGCTGGAGCTCTCTCAAAATGCGGGCAATTTCAGAAGAGAGAGGACAGAGCAATTAAAGATAAAAAAAATATGATTGACTTGTAAAAAGAGTAACTGTGCCTTGTAAGCTGGCACCTTGGACTTGATTGTTTCTTGTAAAACTTAGCTGTCATGATCTAAAGGATTGGCCTACTCTTGGAGAAAAATTACACTAAACTTTAAAGGTTAGGTCTTGTGGTGGGAGAGACTTGTTCTCCCTCCCCCCTCTCTCTCTTTTTATGGAGATTTTTTATTCAAATTTTAGAGTTAATATATTGTTTTTAAAATATATCAATTTCATATAGAAACAAGGGGTATTCACTTTAATTATAGTGATATGGACTTGATAATAATTGACAAGGGGTGCAAAAAGTATTATGAAATGGACAAATTAAGCAGTACGTACTCTTTTTTATTCCCTTTTTTTTTTATTTTTCTTTATTTTTTTCACTACACATGTATTTTGTTTACCAGTTTGCCATGATTCGGTGTTTTAATAAAAAAAACATTTTTAAAATTGTTTTGGTTGACGAGCAAGTAAAATCCTCATAATCATGAATTTCTCTTTTTAGAGGATGTGTATTTGATTAGAATGGAAAAATAGTTTAATTTCTTAGTGCTGGGGCGTGCTATTCAATGATATTGAAAAAATGGGGATTTTTAAAAGGAAAAACTGAGTTGAAATTAAATAACAATTGATCCCAAGATAAAAAAGAAATTGTCATTGATAGTTTTTGCTTAGAAACAGATTATTATTATTATTAGGACACACAAGCAAATATTAAACAAATATTATAATAAAATTATATTTTTATCATCGAATATATATATATATATAACCCTCTTCATAAGCTAGTTTCAGAGTAATAAGATAAATGTGAGAATTAGTGTATGCTTCAAATTATCTGTTAAAAATATTGATTTTTGTGTAAGTTGATTTAAAAAATAAATTGTGGAGCTAGTAAAACTGAGAGGATTCATATAATAAGCAAAAGAAAAAAAAATAATTTTGATGTAACACAATATCCATTATTAATTAAATACTTGAAAAATCTATTTACCAGTATCAGAATTTCATCAATTCTAGTCATTTCTCACCAACTCGGGCCCTGAAAGCAGCCAGCTAACCTACAAATATTCTCTCTCTCTCTCTCTCTCTCTCTCTCTCTCTCTCTTGATATGATGCAGGTCCTTAATTGCCCAACTTATTTTATCTGTATATCATAAAGATGGCAACAGGTGAAATATCTGTCGCCATACCTAACCCTTCAAGCTTATTGATGATGAGCGAAGGCCAATATTTTAATAACAAAACAACTCGCTTGCAATTGCTTGTCTCTACTTTTATATAATTTGCTTCAATTTCTAAAAGCTCTCACCTAACTATTTGAGTTTTTATTTTTATTTTAAGCTGTTAATACTCTTCTATATATATATATATAATCATTTTTATTCTTTGAGGCGGGAGAGGATTAGATTGTAAAATCCTCAACTCTTAAGTTCTTATCCATATATTTAATTTCCTAGATCTTTTCATTATCCAAAAAAAAAAATTGATTAAAAAACAAGAATATAAATAAATTTTATTAGGCAAAATACATAACAGGAAGAGTTTCGGCTGGTCTTTCGTGCCCCCCACATGGATATTCCCTCACTATCATCCATTTTTATAATGTTAAATCTGATATGGCACCATGTGTGCTTTCTGTTGAAGCTATAAGTAATTCATTGTATGTTCTCAATAGGAAAAAAAACCCATTAATTATATTTTTTATTATATCTGCAACTACTGTAATGATATCATCCTGTAATCTACTAGTATTGCCGAAATTCCTATGCTTTTCTGGCAAATTCCACAAAGGTTTGGGTGTTTTGATGACATGCTAAGTATTTTCTGATAATTGGAGCCACGTTTGTGGCAGCTGTTTCATTGAAGGAAACATAATCATAAAATTAAATCAAGTTGATATATCTACTTTTTTTTTTTAGTAAAGGTGATGTTTGACATTCTCTTCAATGTGCTTCGAATAGAAAAATCTTTGATTGCATTTAGTAGTTGGGGGATGATTAGAGTGATTAGTGTTGTGGTAAAGGGGTGAGGGTTTAAGGATACGTTTGCATTCAGGCAAAAGATAAAAAAAAAATGCATTTTCATTTTTTTATTTTTTTTTCTTTAGTTCTAAAATAATCTTTCAGCTAAAACTTGTTTATTAGTTCATATTTTATTTTCGAAACAAGGCGCATTACATGCATTCTCTATTTTCAAGAATTTCTTTTTTTAAAAAAATGTGTATATTGGGATTTTTGATAGCTTGTTATTAATTGAAGAGCAGTAGAGTAGAATTCGACTAGATTTTCATCGAAGAAAAATGGTAGGTGGGAAAGAACTAGAAGGGAAATTAAGTACTTTTCCACTAATAGGAAGTCAATGATGATTTCCTTTTATATATATATATATATATATATATATATATGATTCAGTGGACAATCTATCGAGATACAGCTGAAGGCAAGAAGTGATTTATGTAAACTAGGAATCTAACATGCTTAATTTGAAAGAAAGTGTTGATCTAGTCAATGAGCCTATGATTCAATTGATAACTTATGTCCTTTCTCCTTCATTCTATCTTATAATTGAATTTAAAAAAAATAGTATAAAATGTCTTATAATAGGAATAGAACTGATATTTAACATAATAAAACAAGTTCCGAATATATTTGTGGATCATATAAATAAAAACATGCCAAATTAATGCAGGCCTTAACAAAAATAATTATAATTTTATATTTAATTATGGTATTGGTTGGGGTCTAAAAGGCCTTCAATTTAGATTTAAAATGCTATTTTATTATTTTGATTACCTTCTAGTTAATTTTGAATTATTTTGATTATGTCGGTTTTTACCTTTAATTATATAAACTATTGGTATATTATTTTTTTTTTAAAAAAAAACATCATAGTTTTTTTCCATTTATTTTTTTTTAAATATCGTAGTTTTTTCCATTTATTTTTCTAGCTACAGTTTAGGACTGTAATATTATTATTTAAAAACCGTAATTGCTATTTATGCAATATGTTGTGTGACATTTATCTCCTCTTATAATTATCATAAGATCGAAAAAGCAATATTATTTGTTTTTTCTCTTATATATTAAACATAAAAAGCAATATCATTTCGAGATTTGGCATACAAACATGTTCGTTAAAATGGTTGACATCCTGATATTTTTTGTTTTTTTTTTAAAGAAAGAGTACTGTAGATAAAGATCTACCATCAAATTGCGCTATGAGAATCTATATATATATATATATATGGATATGGTAAAACTGAGCTATCATGTAATATAGTTAATGGCCCCTTCTTTTCTCATGTAAGCTTATCGTGTTCAAGTGAATGAACAGGTAGGTATGATTGCATAGTTTTACCTAAACGAACTAAGCTCTTGTCAATATCCCCATCCTATTTTTCTCTACCTACAGTGTTTCACAGATTACTCATCAATTTAGGATTTATCCAGGATTATATTTTAAATTAAATCAAATAAATATTGACCCGGTTAATTATATTAAATTTCACTTATTTCTAGAAGACATGATAAGTACACAAAAACCCAATCCATTTTCACAGCCCTTCTGTACAAGCAACTCCAGTCACCCTCAGCCATGTCACCTTGTATCAGCTCAGCCACTGTGAATTTCATGGCCTCGTTAGCACTAGTAATGACATGATAACCAGGCCACTTCACTCTTATACCAGCACCAGCTCTGGTCCCTGGTTCAAGTATTCACCGTAATACAAAGTCTTTAATGGAAACTCCCCTTCCCACACTGACCACCCAGCTGGATTCACCATTGTTGGACTGCATTACAACAGTCCTAGAATACTCCTTCCATGGTCGGCCCAGGTATGATTTGAATGAGCCCTTAACAGGCTGAAGATCCGAACTTGCTATAATGTCACGTTTTTGGATTGAAATCCCAGCGTTTTGGTTTGGGTCATTTCTTCCTTGGGCTGTTACCATGTTATTTTGTCCACTCATGGGCTTTCGTGGTACAAGCTTGCAGTTTTGAGCACCACAGAAGTCTACTGTGCGGGTATCGCAGCCATCTCTGTAGAATTGCCAGAGGCTGTGGGCATAGAGGGTGTCTTGGTAGGCATCAATGCGGCATCGGTTGATGACGGATTGATCGGCTCCGACGTGAAGTGCCACGGCTTGATGTTTCTGTGGCCTAGCTGTGTTTGGGAACCAAGTATCCTGGGCTATGAATCCATCACCATCAGCAGCTGCATTCATGGATTATAAAACATAGTTTCTTTGATGCATTAAGAAGGAGATAGACATAATTTGTATAGAAATTTCCACCAAAAAGAAAGAGATCTTTACCTACTGTTGCAGACTTGAATGTCGCATAGCATAGTGGAATGCATGCCATTACCACCAAGCATCACATTCGTCTTTTTCCTTCCAACTTCTACGTTCTCCGTGTTCGTCCCCTTTTTCACATAAACTATGCTATTGTCTCGTAATATGTTGCAAGATAGACTAATTTTTTTAAATATGAAAAAAATATTAAGAGTGAAATTTATTTTAATTGTGTTACTAAATTTAATTTAATAAATCAATTTTAAATTCTCACAACCTTTACCTAACTCAAATTTCCAACTACATCACTCACTAACTAAACTAAAATAAACTAATTGATTTTATGAATTTATGAATTTAAATACAATATTAATCACTATGACTTGCTTTTAAAGAAATTTTAAAATAATAACTTTTAAAACAATAATAAATTGAATTAATCTCAACCCCCAACAACCTAATAACCTGTAACATAAACTCTATTAAGTCTAATAAATTTTTTTAATTATTTTTTTTAAATTATATAATATCAAAATTATAAAAACATTAAAAAATATTAACTTAATATTTTTTAAAAATAAAAAATACTTTTAAAAATAAAAAATGCTTTTAAAAAGCTTCTAAAAACAGAAGTTATACAAAACACCCTTTAATCTATAATATCCTGCTTTCATGCATGTGATAAGACAAGTCGAGTTACTACTTGCGAGCAACATTAGAAGGAAAGAGAAGGAAAAAAAAAAAACATTAGAATATATTGAGCGACTACTAGTTTTTGTTGAGATGAGAATAGTTACCTAATAACGCAAATTGAAATAAGATTAAAAAAATAGAAAGTATAAATAATATAAAATTTAGTCAATAAAATCTTCACATAAAAACTCAAAATTTAAAAAACAATAATAATCTTAAACAAAAAAAATCTAAAAAAAAAAAAAAAAACAATCCCAACAACACTATCCAGATCTAATTTGAAAATCTTCTCATCTCATCTGATTACAAGAAGCTAATTTTTTATAAAATTAGAGAGAAAAAATCTCTTGATAAAATTTAAATATAATTTAATAGTTAAATAAAAAATTATAGGCAATTTTCTTAAGTTTATGATAATTCTGAAGTAAAATCTCAGTGTCAATCTTCCGCAGTTCTCTACTCTTGTGCCAAGAACCCCGTCCTGAGCCATCCATATACCCCTTTGATTAACATGAATCTTTTTCCAAATTCGTGTCCTGCAAGAACACTTTCAAGTAAAAATAAATATCGGGTTCGATGAATGAGTAAAAATCACTTCAAATTTAGTAATGAAGTCCCTTCAAGCCATTGAAGAAATTCCTATTTGCTGTTTTAACTGGCTCGTTGTACTTTATATTTATTATTTCTTACTATTTTTTCATGAATTAGTTCAATAGTTAATGATTAAAAAAATACAGAGTCCATATAGTCGATTTTTTTGTTTTTAAAAAATAATTTTAAACAAAAAAATCAAATTTTTAGATAACAAAATCCCAAACAACATCTTAGTTTGATCCAGTACAGCTAAAGATACACAATCCATTGCTTGCATCTCAATATCAAAGCTTGTCTCTGTTGCTTTATTGGTTTCATGGAGTTTCATTGCTCCTCAAGTAGGAAAGCTAGCACATTGTATTTGTGAAACTTGCAATATGGATTCATCATCAAGTTATTTTGTGTAATCAAACATCCAAACCTCTTCATCAACCCTCTCCTCTTTGTTTTTGCAAACCCTAACTTCTTTGACCAACCATCAAGAAGTTCAACCATATGTTGCTTCCTCCTAACTTGTATGCAATTCTCCAACTTACAACATAATGCAAAGGCTTGCTCCATCTTCTTTTGATCTATCTGAAGTTCATCACCTGTTTGTGAGAGGACAAAAACCTGATCTTGTTTACCATCGAGCATCTCATAAAACATGTTATCAGCAGACAATTATGCAGCACTATGGCACTGTATATGCTCATATAACAGAAATTGCATGGTTCAGAAAATAGACCACAACAATATTCTTTAAATTTAGAGAACTGTAACGCTTGGACTGAGCATCATATTTGCTAACTCAAAAAAAAAAAAAAAGACGGGCAAAAGTATACAGTCTGACCAGGAAAAGTCGCAGGACAAACACACTGCCTGTACATTCTACTTGTTGAATTCCAATATCAGCCTTTTATATGCTGCTTTATCAGGTTTCAGCCCCATGTGCAGCATTTCATCATGAAGTTTCATTGCTTTCCTCATTTCTTTTGCACGGCAAAGCCCACGGATTGCAATTGTAAAACTTTCACTATTCACTAATTTGAGTTCTTCCATGTAATCAAATACCCTAACTACTTCTTCAATCCTAACGTTTTTTACAAGCCCATCAAGAAGTATATTATATGTTGCAACATCCAAACTTGCTTGCAATTTCTCCATCTTGTTATGCAACGCAACAGCCTTATCAATCTGTCTACTAGAGCAATAATACTCAACTAGGGAGCAACAGCACAGTGAATCTGGCAGTAATCCTTTCTCTAAAACTAACTCCAGCAAGTCTTCCACTTCCCTCCATCTACGTTTTCTACTAAGTACCAAGATAAATTTAGACAACCCAACTGTACCAGGTCTAAAACCTCTTCTCATCATGTCCCCCAATATCTCATAGCCTTCTTCATACTGATCTTCTTCGTTGAGAAGATCCAAAAATGCATGATAAGTACTATCCTTCACCGTGATTCCCTTATCGGAAATTAAACTGTATAAACCAATTGCTTCCTTTACTCTTGCTTCTTTAGACAATGCCTTTAACATACACCCATAAGTAGCATCTTGTAATCCAATCTTCTCATCACAAGCTCTCCTAAAAAACATTGTTGCTACATTCATCTTACACAAATCAGAAAACTTTTGAATGACTGAATCACATTGAGACAAAGGGCATTTTGGAAGCATGCCTTTCTCAGCCATTATATCCATAACTCTCTCAATCACTTCTTCATTCCCATGTTTACAAGCTCCATCAAGTATCGCACTATAAGTACTAAAACCAGGGTCAAGTTTCCTCTCACGCATCTGATTTAGCCTCTCAAAAGCAGCTTCAAAATCCCCTCTTTTACTACAACAATCAATAACACCGTTATACAAAACTGAATTATAAACACCCATATCTAAAAACTTAACAATTCTCTTAAAGTTCCCTTCTTTACAAAGAATCTGAGCAATCAACGACCAAGTTAATTTATCAGGCAAAACCCCATCTTTAATCATGGCAGAATAAAAACACCAAGCTAATTTAATCTCATTTTCTCTTAGCAAAACATCAAGAATAGCATTACAGGCAGTAACAGAAGCAATAAATCCATTACGCCTCATCTTCCTAAACATCTCTAAACCCTCCATAAACAGACCCTTATGCGAGTAACATTCAAGAACAAAACTTAAGGCATCAGACTTTAAACTTTTACCTCTATAAGAATCAACCATGGCCTCTCCAAGAACTGACACATGATGTGTTTTCACCAAAGAATCCATGAGTGGTCTCACAGGTAGAGTGAGACCCGAATTGGCACAAATATTGATGATGTGACATTGGGATTTAAGGTCTGGTTTAAGCTTTAGATTGGTTTGGACCCAGTTGAAGAAGCGCAGAGAAATTTGGGGGTTAGTTTGTGTTTTGTGGAGGATTTGGTTAAAGAGAGGAGGAGTTAGATTTGTGGAGAGGTTGAAATTTTGGAGAAGTGAAACCCAGTTGTGTCTTTGTAAGAGGATTGAGGATATTTGGAACACTAACTGGTTTTGTCTGATTTGGATTCTCCATTTCATGGAAGTTGTTGGGTTTGCTCTGTTAAGAGACATTTTTGCGCACGAAGTTGCTCGCTCTTCCCTCCGAATGACGGTATTTTGAGTTATCTTTGAACGATAAGTCATTCAAGTTGTTGATTCATGAATGACAAAATTCAAATCGGATCTTAGTAACGTACTCATGTTTAAGACTAAAATCATTGTTTAAATGTGTTTTCATGATTCATAAAAATAAAATTATTTGTTATAAAATTATTAAGTTTAAATTAGTTGGTTATGAGGGTGATGAATTGATTCAAATTAATTTAAAATAATAATTTTTTAAAATATTATATTAAAAAAATCAATCAAGTTTTAAATTATTGTAAGTGATTTGTATGATCAATATCCTGTTAAGTTAATTTTACTTGAATTTCATTTGTTATAAAATTATTAAATTTAAATCAGTTATAGATTCATTCAAATTAATTTAAAATAATATCATTTTAGATTATTTTAAAAAAATATTGCATTGAAAAAAATTCAAAATCAAATCAAATTTTGATAAAATTATGAGTAATTTATCTAATTTAAAAATTTATAGGCAAAAAATTATAAATTAAGTAGTTTAAATTAATTTTTATTTAATTTAAATTTTAAACTTATTTTGGACTAGATGATCAAATTAACCCTCCATTAGAGTTTAATACAATCGTTATTGACATGTATTATTTATTCCTAATTATTGAGAACATTTTATTAAAATTTAAGGCTATGATATTAACATGAAAGAGAAGAAAGTTAATCAAAATGAATCTGAAGATTGCTTCTTTTATGAATTAGCTTTGATCTAGTGTACTTGGTTTTCATTTGCTCCCTAAAGCTCCACCATTGCTGCAATGTCAAGTATCCATTTTACATCTTCCATGGAACAAATATGCCACTTCATGTGGTGTTGTTATACTTCACCCAAGCACACTCCTTGCATTTAAATAAACCACCATTTACTCACCTATGTTTATTTTAGAACTAGACTGTTCACAGTCTTCGCACAGAGCTTTCCCTGCCTCCTATTCATTTCCAGGTTCTCTCCCCTTCCACTGATGTTGTTCCCCGTTTCATTCACAGTTGACGCTTATAGATATAGGTGGAATAGATGTAGGTGGAGTAGTTTATGTATATCTTGTTAATTTATTGAGATTATAAAGTTAATAACTAAATAAATTTTTAATGATTTTGATATTTATGAAATTCAAACTAATATTATCTTATAAATAAATCCAAGATCCAGCATCCTCTTTGTTTTTTTATTGCAGCTTGCATGTTATTAGCTCTTAGTTATTAAATCTTGATTGGTCTACCATAACCTAAAATTTAATTATCTTGGTAGCTAAATTAGTTTAGGTTTATTAAAAGATTAGTCAGTATAGACTTAATCAAACTTAATTGACTCATGACCCGAGCGATTCGGATAAACTTGAATGGAATTTAATATTTTTTTTTTAAATATAGTTTTTCTCTTATATATATATATATAGTTAGTTAGTTATTAACACTTTTTAAAGCTCGTTATATAAATATTAGAAAAATATTTTATTTATTTAATGTGAAATTTAAAACTTTTTAGTATATATACTCTATATTTAAAAAAAAAATTATATTTTTTTAATATGAGATTTAAAACCCTTTAATGTATATACTCTATACTCTATGTTTTTATGAGAAAAAATTATTTTTTTAATATGGAATTTGAATTTTGAACAGTTTTTGTATAATATTCTATATTCACAAAAAAAAAGTTATATTTTTTTAACAAGGGATAAAAAATATTTTGGTTTAAATACTTTAATTTAAAAGGATAATATAATATCTTTTCAATATAAGATTTGAATCCTTTTAGTATATATATTCTATGTTCACAAGAAAAAAATTATATTTTTTTAATATAGGATAATTTTTTTATTTAAATACTTTAACTTAAAAGTATAACCTAATATCTTTTTAAAATAGGATAAAAAATTTTATAAAATATTTTTTTAAACTTCATTATTTACAGTATGTATAGTTTATATTCATAATATTTTTTTTTTAATTTTTTATATAAAATATTAAAAATATATATATATATATATTTTAAAATTTTTTAAATTAATTTAAATTAACTTGAATTAATTTATAAAATTTAAAACCTGATTTTTTAATCTAATCAACTCCCGAAGTGTATGCTTTTGCTATGTCCACTTAGCATATGTGTATAAACTCACGTGCATTTTAAGACCCTCTTGCTTTTTGTTCGGATTTAGACGCTGATGGCTGCTTTATGCATCTCCACCATCGACTCTATGAATTCCTTTCCTCTTGATTTCCATTGTTTCCCGTCATTCTATCGTTTCCATTTATCATCTTCTAGGCACAGTTCTCCTGCCTCGGCTCGTGGCATCGCGCGCGGCTGCCATTGCTGGCTTTCATCTATTTAACTTCCTCCAGTAGCCCATGATGGTAGAAAGGAAAAACCTCATAACAATATTTATAAATCTATCATCACAAATCCAGAAACTACTTGAACTAACATATGAAAGATCGTGTCATATGCGTGTTTGTCACACGTACACGACACATAATTCAGGTTGATCATTGCATATATCATGAATGAATTATGTCTAGCACAATGCTTTCATGAGTTTGTGATTTCCACAATTTCTGTGTTCGTCTCATTTGTTTAGTTAACCCCCTTCTAACCATCAATAAATATGCACATCTTAAAGAAATTAGCTAAGTGTGGCTCAAGTCCATGACCGTTTAAATCGTAATATGTAAGTTTTAGTATTCACTAGTAGTAACATCACAGTTACCTTCACTCTTGCCCTACACATGAAAATTTAGCTACACTACTAGATCCCAGACTGGTGAGCTTAATAGACAAAACATTATGTTGAAATTTGTAAGGTCATAAGGTCTAGAAATCAAATTAGTTACATTTATAGTCTATTTATCTATTATATTTACTAGATATATTTTAATAGCTTGTCACATGGACAACTCTCTCTCTCTCTTTTTGAACTTGTTATTACTAAACTAATTATTGATTGTCTTTTACACACTAATATATTAATTTGTGCTCTCCAATGAATCAATATTATTTTTCTAAAAACATATAAATATATATTAAGAATATAAAATATATTGTAATTGTTTTATTAAACATAATCAAATTAATTAATTTTTAAACTTTTATTTATCTTTTTACTAGATCCACATAACCTTTAGTAATTATATCATATCTAAATATCTGAAATTTAAAAATTATGTAAATTCACGCATTTAAACTTGACAATCATAACAGTCTCAAGAGTTTTAACTAACTGAAAAAAAAAAAGTCTTATAAGAAAGAAATATATTAAAAATATTTTTTTAAAACATTATTTATAACTTATTTTATTTTTTTATGGAATAAAACTAGTTAATTAATCTTTGAAACTTTAAAATATAGAAACCCGAGTAAGGCCCCACACGTCTAGGTCCCGAGTCATTCCACCATCCAGGTCCGGGTTTATATCCATGCCTTTGTCACCGTATAATCACTTCAAAATTGCCTGGCATGTGCTCCAATGAGATCCACCGTTTGAAGCATTTGACTTGTAATCATCAAACAGTTAATAAGATTCCATCCTTGAGCATCCTAAAAGGTATACCACTGGTTGCCCACATGCTCTGTCTGAACCATAGAGAAGAGGATAATGTTTCGTCACTGTAGTGTTAGCCTTCCTTCTCGGTCATTGCGATTAGCATGTTGGTCTTGTTTATTACCGGGAAAGCAAGCTCTGCTTCCTAGTAATGCTGGTCTTGTTTATTACAGGGAAAGCAAGCTCTGCTTCCTAGTAAAAGTTCTCTCTTTATAGCTTGATATTTGGACCTCCTCCATTGCTACGTTAAAGTGAAGAGATTGCCTTGAAAAACCTGTCGAGTGCTCTGTTTTTCTAGAAATGCTAAGGCATTCGCAATTCATATAACGGTTTAATCTCAAATCTTTGTGCTTCTTGCTGGTGTTTATGATCTTAAAAGCATGTGTACATGTACATTAGCATTTGAAATTCAATTCCAGTCTTGCAATAATAATAATAATAATAATTTGATAATGAGATATAAGTTTTATGATTATGTATTTGATAACCTTTTTCAATAATTTTTTTAAATAACCCATGTCAAATTTAATTGTAATAGATAATAGATAGAATGTTTGGTAATATGATTTGTTTTGTTTTTATTTTTTTTTTATAATAATCCATGTCAATTTTAATTGTAATAGATAGTATGTTTGGTAATATGATTTAATTTATTTTTAATTAATTTTTGTTTAAAAATATTAAATTAATTTTCGTTAGAAGTATTCAAAGAATTTTAAAGTTTAAATATTAAAAATATAAAAAATCTTATAAAAATTGCAAGGGGGCTGTAATTTTTTGTCTGTTTATTTTTGTTTTGAGATTTCATATTATTGTGTGCTTCAAATTACAGTTGTCAAATCCAAGAACTTTCCGATTATTGTATGGCAAATCAAAATCACTCAGCAACATATGGACCCCACCTTAAAATTCTCTGTCGAAACCCAGTGGAGGGCAGCCTGGCTTTCTCAGTCCCCCATGTATCTTCTATGTGATTATAATTCTACTCCCACCATTTTTATCAAATGCCTATAATACCCATGTCATTTTTGTATTTTGAGCTAAAGTAACTATATTTTTTATTTTAAAATAATAATTTTTTATTTAAAAAAAATTATTTTTCAAATCAGCCATCAAAATATAAAAAAATATTTAAAAAAAAACACAAATTAATCTGCTTTTCTAAACACTCTTCAAATCATAAATTAATTTACATTTGCTTTTTTTTTATATATATATATAATTTAATATTGATCATGAAAGAATTTCAAATACAATAATTTATGAAAGTTTCTGGATTGAATTCAATTCATAAAATTCCTAAAATTCCAAACATATTATAATTCAATAACTTATTTAACTTAGCATGTTAACTTAAGGCTCGACTAGGCTCTTAATTTCATCAATTAAAAAAAACTACAAAATTGATAATGTTTGACCTAATTTACCTAATAAAAACCCATTTTAACTCTTTAAAAATAAGTTCTTCAAAATAATATATTTTTAATTTTTTTAATTAAAACCATAATATTTTGAATTATCTTTTTTCAATCAAGATTAATCCGCCTCTCTCAGTGCTCTAAGTACTTGGATTAGGTTTTATAACTTTGTAATTTATTATAATCTTCCACGTCAAAACCCTAATCATATGATTAACATATCTAAGACGGGTAAAATTGTACATTCCATGATCATGTCCAAATAATTTATCAACGTTGACATGTCAACTTGGTTTTCCAGTTCTTACCTTCACATTGGAAGCACGGCATTATAAAGTACTAATCATTAAATGCACATCACCTCTCACAATGATCCAGCTAGCTGCCCGTTGAGAAAGCTCCTTATCTGCCTTCTGATCCAAGCAAAACTGAGAGAAGGTTTCTACAATGGCAGCAGCTCTTCTCTTCATTGCAGCTCTAATGGCTGCTTCTTATACATCATCTGAAGCAGCTCAACCAAAAGCTTCTTTTGAAGATAACTTTAGTATAATGTGGTCTGAAGATCATTTCAAAACATCTGAAGATGGGCAGATCTGGTATCTCTCATTGGACAAAGAAACAGGTACACAAATTTATGCATTGATGCTTCAATCAAAACCAGCTGAAGTTCTTTAGCAGTTCATTAATTAAATCATATAAATATATATACCTTGCTTAATGTTCAAGATTGGTATTCTTTTTAAAGTTTTAATTTGGTCTCTTGAATATATAGGCTGTGGATTTCAAACCAAGCAGAGTTATAGATTTGGATGGTTTAGCATGAAGCTGAAATTGGTTGGAGGCGACTCTGCAGGTGTAGTGACAGCTTATTATGTAAGTCTTTCCTCTACTACCCCACAGGCTCAAAATGCCTATGAAGCTTCACTAAGAAATCGTGCTTGTAATTCGATAGCATGAACAGAAAATTAATGGGGAAGGAGGCTAATTAAAGAGGAATAACGTATGTTTGCAGATGTGCACAGAGAATGGGGCAGGACCAACAAGAGATGAGTTGGATTTTGAGTTCTTGGGGAATAGAACTGGAGAACCCTACTTGATACAAACAAATATATACAAGAATGGGACTGGCAATCGTGAAATGAGGCACATGCTTTGGTTCGACCCTACCGAGGAGTATCACACCTATTCCATTCTCTGGAATAACCATCAGATAGTGTAAGTCCTTCAATCTTGTGTTTATATATATATATATTGATGAGTTCTCAGTTTTCGAAATAAAGATCAATGTTGGGATTTTTCAAATGCGTAACTTCGAAGTTTTCATCTTCAAAGGCAAAAGCAAAGAAGAAAAGGCCATGAAAGTAGATTAAAGGGACTGTTTCAGGGACCAACTGTGTAAACATGGGTGCTGTTTTCCATGTTCTGCTTCAATTATAAATTTAAAAAGTATTTGATTAATCACTATATATACATTATAATTTTGTATATTCTTAGATCTTGCTTGGAGTGAGACCTTAAACCTCCCTTTTCAAATTACGAGACCTTAAACCTACCTCCTCAAATTCAAATGTGTAACTTATACCAAGCATAACTTTAATTCATTGGACTGGATACGAGGATGTCAGCAAATGATAGTTTCAATTTATCCTAACTGCAAGCCTGTGAAAGTTTTTCACTGAATATTGATGCAAACTGCAGGTTTTTCGTGGATAAAGTTCCAGTAAGGGTGCACAAGAACAATGGAGAAGCAAACAATTTCTTCCCCAATGAGAAGCCCATGTACCTATTTTCTAGCATCTGGAACGCGGATGACTGGGCCACCAGGGGAGGACTAGAGAAAACAGACTGGAAAAAGGCTCCATTTGTGTCCTCTTACAAGGACTTCAGTGTTGAAGCTTGCCAATGGGAGGATCCCTACCCTGAATGCGTATCAACTACGACTAAGAATTGGTGGGATCAATACGATGCCTGGCATCTCTCCGATGAACAAAAAATGGACTTTGCCTGGGTCCAAAGAAATCTTGTGATCTATGACTATTGCAAAGACACTGAAAGATTCCCAACATTGCCAGTGGAGTGCAGCTTGAGTCCATGGGATTGATGAGCAAGTGACTGTTTAATTATTATTCTTCAGCATCATTTGTTCTTTTTTCTTCCTTTTCCTTGAATACCGTTTTGAGATGGGTATAAATCACAAAGTATGTATTTTTATTGAATATCTATTTAATTTATTGAATTATTTATATTCAATTAGAGCAATTTTTTTGTACCTTGGCTATAAGTGCTCTCTCTGTTCTTATCCTTTATGAGACTATAAAAATACAAGAAAAAATATATAAAAAACATCTTAACTATAGGAAATACCATATAAATTGCATAAACACAATAACATACACCAATTCAAGCAGTAGAAATATCAATGTAGGATTAGTCACTCTTGGTACGAGTATCTATTTAAAAATAAAATTTTATTTTTCTATTTATATAATAACAAATTGAAAGAGAATTTCTTTGTAAAAGCACACTAGTGTTGTATGGTTTAGGTGTTGATAATAGATTACTTATTTTAAGGTATAAGTATTGTTTTTGAAATCCAATCATGCTTTTAAATGTTTTTTTTCGTATGATGATCATTATTTATAATTAGGAGCAATTTGGTATATTAATAGATAAAAAAATAATTGATGGCACAAGCGTTAAACATGACAACAAGTCAGCCACCTCACCATGCTCCAACAACACGTGTGGCGACTTCAAGCAGTCAAAAAGAATATTTCATGGTATTTTCTAATTACTCACAACAGGGTCTCTATTAATAGAAACCAAATGATGGCCTTTTTTTTTTCAGCCAGCAGGGTTAAAAAAAAAAAAGAGCCAATCCAAAAAATAAAAAGGTCGGCTTGAAAGTGACTCTTCATTACGTAGTTTTAAGATCCGGTCGGCTAATTAGCCCAACCTAAAATCTAGATTTTGAATTTTAATTGAATTATTCCAGTTTTTTTTAAATTAAAACAAAATATTTTAATAAAAAATAAAAATTAATAAATTATAATTAAGTTTTGTCAGGTCACTAGATCAATCTGCCATATCAATTATGTTATATAAAATTTTTCTTTTATTTATAATTTTTTTAACCTAATACAGTTCTAATCTTAAATTGACTGGTTCTATATTAACTTTTTAAATGAAAATGAATTTTAATAATTTACTTTCCTTTTCTCCACTAACATCGTATCAAAGACTTCATACAAGTTTGTAATACA
This sequence comes from Populus pruinosa, assembly GCA_026413675.1. Taxonomy (NCBI): domain Eukaryota; kingdom Viridiplantae; phylum Streptophyta; class Magnoliopsida; order Malpighiales; family Salicaceae; genus Populus; species Populus pruinosa. The sequence continues at coordinate 1,494,261 of CM048595.1, forward strand.
AATTCATAAAGTCATACTTCATACAAGTGCTTGGTTGGGAAGAAATTCTTACTTAATTGAATAGAAAAACTCCCACCTACCTTCCTTTCAAGAACAAGTTTGTGTCTTCTCCTGATGGAGGAATATGCATCGTCAAGAGCACAAGCAAATATTAGACGAAGGTTGAATCTCAGTTTTGAGGAAGTACTAATCCTGCTTGGCAGAGGAAATCACTTTGGATTATTGGAAGTTTTTGAAGCACTAATTCTAGTGTTATGACTAATTTCCTAGTAAACCAATTGACTAAATAAATTAAGTTAACAAATTCTATATAAACTCAACGATTAAAAAAATATTAAAATATAAATACTAAACTTAAATCATCTCAGTTTTTTTTATATGATTATATAATTTTGAGGCTTATTATATTGCACCCTCTAGATTTTTTTGAGTAGCCATTAAATAATCTAGATTGATAGCCATTTTATTTGATCATTGGATGACACTTGTGAGCCAATTTGTTTATTTTGTACATGTAATTAACGACACGGGTTCATCTATAATCATCTTCCATCACTATATTAGTCTCCATCTCTAATTTAAATTTGATTATTTTTTCATTCTGAGAAAATCATAAGAACATCTAAATCTTATTTCTAAAATAAAATATATTTTAATCGGTTTAAAAATTTAATATTAAATCAAATTTTAATTTATATGAGGATTGATCAACTTTTTTCAATATTATTAAAGGTAAAAATTATCTCTATTGAGTTTCTCTATTAAATGAATGTATAACACCAAAATTGAATTTTATTGATGGGTAAAATAATTGGGCTTTTCAATCCTCTTAAAATAAAAAAGAAACACTATATGATTATATAATTTTGAGGATTATTATATTACACCCTCTAGATTTTTTTGAGTAGCCATTAAATAATCTAGATTGATAGCCACTTTATTTAATCATTTGATGACGCTTATGAGCCATTTTGTTTTTTCATAGTGAACGACACAGCTTCATTTATAACCATCTTCGATTAGTACATTCTTCTCCATCTCTAATTTAACTTTGATTATTTTTTGAATCTAAAATATGAAAAAAATCATATGAATATTTAAAATCTTATTTCTAACAATAAAATACATTTTAATTAGTTTAAAAATTAAAATTTAATTTTTTTAAGGATCGATCAAATTTTTTCAATATCATTAAAGGTAGAAATCATCTTTATTGAGTTCCTCTATTAAACCAATTTATAAATACCAAAATTGAATTTATTGATAGGTAAAATCTTGTCACCTAATAGTGTTCTCTCTCCTCTTTCAGCATTCAAGGATTAAAATGTAAAAAAAAAAGAAAAAAAGTTTATAAACAAAATGTAATAACTTAAAAGAAGAGGGATGAAATGTGAAAACATTAAAACTTAAGGGATCAAATGGAACTCTTGCATGACAAAGAAAGGTTCTGCTTCCTCCGTCGTGTCAATTTTTGTCATTTATCTCTCAATTTGTTTTCTAATGAAAAAACTAAAACTCTATTTCCAACTAGAAAACTATTTATTATTTATATAGCTGATGATTATATTCTCGGAAGGCTAATTATGACCAGTTCTGGTTGGGTTTTCTTCAATCAACTGCAATAATCAGTATCGTTTTTCGATAAGGGAAGTCAAAAAGATTAAGATGAACTGGGAAATTGGTTTGGGTTTGCTACACAACACACATGTAGGCGTTATAATTATTTCTTAAAGATCCAGCAAATTGGGCTGCGGCTGCGCTGTGCAAGAAGGACCTGACTCTATCGCCAGCATGCTTGCAATTAATTATATAAACACAAAACTACTGTATCAACGACATTAGATCATCTTTATTTAGTTTTCAGAGGTGCTTTATTTGACTGGATCATATCAGACAAAAAAAATATAAAAATGACTATGAACAGAATATTAACAGTTAGTGATCCTTTCACACAGCATAGCCATGGAATTCCTCCTATAAATACCATCTCTGCTTCTCTTTTGTCAGCACCACATACACATTCCTTACCAACAAGTTCTCTTCCCCTTTTCAATCCTTAGTGATCTTTGAAAATCCTAAGTTATAATGGGTGTCATCACTTTAGAAAATGAGTTTGCCATTGCTGTCGCCCCAGCCAAGCTTTTCAAGGCATACTGTCTAGATACAGATACTCTCGTGCCTAAAATTCTGCCAGAACATATTAAGAGCTCTGAGATAATTGAAGGAAATGGAGGGCCAGGAACCATCAGGAAGATCACTTTTGCTGAAGGCTAGTATTTATAATATTTTTCGTTATAACTGTATACTTGCATTTAACATATCACATGCTATATATGCTTGCATGAAGAAGTAATAAATTATTTTTTCATTGTGCAGGCAAAGAACTCAGTTATGCCAAGCAGATGATTGAAGCCACTGACGAAGAGAACTTAACATACAGCTTCAGCCTGATTGAAGCCAATGTCTGGAAGGATGCAGTTGAAAAGGTGACTTATGAACACAAGTTTGTGCCAACTCCCGAGGGAGGATGCATCTGCAAGAGAACCAGCACATATTACATCAAGGGTGATGCTGAGATCAACAAAGATCAAATCAAGGATGTGTATGGCAAAAAGACTGCAGGCTTGTTCAAGGCTGTCGAGGCATATTTCTTGGCAAATCCAGATGCCTAAATATGAAAATTCCTTTGCTTGATCATCTCTTTGTGTGGCTGTTTTTCTTCCTTTTGTTCTTAGCCAAAAACCGGCTTTGGCGTGGCAATAAATTCGTGCACATTTTTTGTTACGATTTTCTTCCTTGTGAGAGTTCTCTTGAAGCTTTCATGAGAATTAATAATCATAAAAAAATAAAAAAATAATATGTCGACTCATATACTTTTTATCATATTTATTGTATTGTCTTTTAAAATTAAATATAACTGAGCAAAGAATAATGCGAATTCAATATTTAAACAGGGTAAAATAATAAAATTTGATATTATTTTTTAATAAAAGATACGCCTTTCTGGGATATCTAAATAGAGAGGAAAGATTCTATTTATTAGACTTAGTAAATATTACTTAATTAATATTTCTTGCTGTGGTCATTTCTATTCGAGAGGACGTTATTGTCTTGTTCCAAAATACATGATAAAAGGGAGCTCAAGTGAAATTAAGCAAACTAATTATAATTAAATCTTAAGAAAAAAAATAAAATTATGACAGATTGTTAAAAAGAAATGTTCTTAATATTATAAAAAAATATTTTAATCTTATGCGAAAACAAACCAGAGATTGGAATCTGCAGGGTAGCCCCTGTTCCAAAACAGAGATGAACATGTAAATTTTTATTTATTTAAATTTAGTAGACGTCGTTCACCTAATTTTTTTTTTTAAACAAGAACAAACTACTTGTCATCCCAATGCTAAATAACACGTCGTCTATTGGTTCAACGCCGGCTAAGTAAAGCGTAGTCTATTGGTAGACTTTGATTACAGACTTCACTATGTTTAAAAATATTATTTTTTATTTAATAATATAACATGCAAAAATTAGATGCCTGCAAAAATTAGATGCCTGCAAAAATTAAATACCAATTAATTAATTAATAGAATATTTATTTAAAATTAGAATAATCTCATAAAAAATTAAAATAAATTATAATAACCAATTCCAAATCAATAAAGTGTAAAAAAATAAAATTAGAAAAAAATAATAATTTGGAAAGTATAATTAAAAAAAGGAAAAAAAGGTCAAAAAACTGAGGTGCTTTACTATTTATATTTGTTTTTGAACAGTAAAGCATCAATTTGTTTTTCATTTCTTGAAGTAAAGAGAGTAATTGTCTTTTTTTTTTTTCAAATAATTAAAATTATCTTGTGATCAAGTGTTTACTTACAAACAATGTATAGAAGCAGCTTTTAGTTTTCATGTAGTCGAATAACACACACGAGAAGAATATTTATTTATAAAAAAAATTAGGGAAAACATTAATCTAATCTCATTATTTGTGTTCTATATAGGAAAAATAATAAGGAAAATATTAATTTAGTCCCAAGACTATATATATACTCATTCTACGCTGAGTTCTAAACTTATAAATTTATAAATTTGATCCAAATATTTCAAAAATATTAATGTTTATTAACATTTTCATTAGATTTTATTCAGATTGATGCTATGTTAGTTCATAAATAAGCATTTTAGACTGAATATGTTGATCTTCATTCACTTTTCCATCAATATGTTGACCCCATCTTGTATATAAATTTCCACAATAGGGTTAAAATATTAAAAGAAATTTATAAAATGATGCAATTGAAAATATAGAAAGCATTTAGGACTTCATTGATAAAATTTATAAATTTGGGTCCCATTGAGGATGGGTTTACAAGTCTGAGACTAAAATTGAGGTTTCCCAAAAATCTAAACACAATAAAACTCACCGACTCTTCGGTCAACATTGCTTGCCGCAGTTTGAAATTTCCTTTCAGCAGTAAGGACACTTTAGTCAATTCAGCAGTCCAAACCAAAACTCTATACATGCATAGCAACGACTTGTCTCTCTAATCCCCCTCTTCTCTAGGAAATCTCAATTTTGGGCAAAAATCCCCAAAAATCAGAGCAAAAACAACAAAAATGGTGTGCGAAAAGTGTAAGTCTCTTAATCTTCTATCCAAATATACTTAATATATGATTGATTAATCTAATTTTGTCTCGATTTTTGAGATTTATATTTTGATTTTGATTTTTTAGGTGAAAAGAAGTTAAGTAAGGTAATTGTTCCTGATAAGTGGAAGGAAGGAGCTAGCAACACCACCGAAGGCGGTGGACGGAAAATCAACGAGAATAAACTCCTTTCCAAGAAAAAAAGGTTCTCTTATTCTTTCTTTTTTCTCAGCTTTTTGTTTCTTGTTATTTTTTTTTGTTAGTTCGTGGCTGTGATAGTTAACACAGTGGAAAAAGATTTTTTTTTTAGTTTGCGTTTTGGGATTTCTCAGTAGTGACTAGATAGTGTGAATAACATGTGGTAATGCTGTTTGATAGTGTGATTTTTATGGTATTTTCTGAGCATATGAATGAATTGCGATGCGGATGAATACCTAGGTTCTTGCTTATTGTGCAACTTGCCCGTTCTTGGATTTGTGGTGTGGATGTGTTAAAATATTTGGTAGAGTATGATTACAGATTAGCTTCGATAGTATTGCTATTCGTTTGGATTATATGTGTAGAGGAAAAGAGTTTGTGAGCTAGTTTTAGGGTAAATAAAGGGTATGAAAACAAACTGTGGGAGTTGGAGAAGTTTCAGACTTGTAGGATCTGAATACCCGCAAGGGTTGAAGCTTCTTTCTGTAGAAGTATGGAGTTCCTGTGCTCCATGAGGAATTAGAGCTATTGTGCTAGAATTTTAGAAAAAAATGAGAAGGCTTGTTGGCTTTGCTAAGAAGGTTACGAGCAAGTTACTTGGCGATGTTTGTGTTCTAACTTAATGTATCTGCTAGAAATTTTGTTACGCCTTTTGCCGAGTGAAGGACATCTAGATCTTAAGTAGCAGTAATAGCCAGTGGGTGATTAGGGAATTAGAATGCAAGGATCAGGATGGGTTTGGTATAGACGCAGTAGTTGTTGTTGGGGTAACTGATTTCCGTATTATTTTTATAGTCCAGGTTGAATGAAAGTTTGTCTTTCTTCTAGTTTACCTCGTGTTCTTGTATTACACTTTTGCTGCTCTTTTTTTTTGTTCATTAGACATTATAGTTTGTTGACACTAATGTTGTTTCACAGTAGCAATGGGATTTCGCATTTGTAATTCTTGTGGTGTGATTCTGTTGTAACTTATTTGGAGTTCTATTTCTTGCAGATGGAGTCCTTATGGAAATACCAAGTGCATGATTTGCAAGCAGCAAGTACATCAAGATGGCAAGTACTGTCACACCTGTGCTTATTCCAAAGGTACTGTTGTTGATGTTCTGACTTCAGTTCCGTGTTCTGATTCAGATTTGTCGAGTTTTACATATTAGTAATTGTTTTGCAACAACTAATTTTGCTATTAATGTTGCAGGAGTTTGTGCTATGTGCGGAAAGCAAGTACTTGACACCAAGCTTTATAAACAAAGCAATGCATAACACAACTGAGATGCTATCTGGTACTTCTGGTCTGAGTGTTATAACTGTTGACTTTTGACTGCTTCTCAGCTCGATCGTCAAGCTTATGAATATGCAATCGGATCTGTAACAATCACTGACAGTCATGCAATAAACTAGAACGCTTGGTTGGTTTCTTTATTGCTCATCAACAAATTATGTTACGAGTACAGTATACAATTTCATATCTATTTTCTTTTTTGATTCACCCTCCAATGCAGACTTGTGAACTTTTAGAATGATACAACTTTTGAAGTGATAATTTTTTTTAGAATGATGGAAAATATGCAGAAGTGTGTGGTTAACTATAGGGTTGAAAAAGTGAAGTTATATTGAAATTAATAATAAATTTATATAGTAGATATTATACTTATATCATATAATAGAATATTACTTTATCATTAAATATAAGAGAAATGGCTTTACATACCTTTATAACAGGGCACTATCCTTACATGTATTCAATGTTTCTTTAAAATGTTTTGACATCTTCAACCTATCATTTTGTTATGTTTTCATCATCAAAACTAACGTAAGTACATAAAATGTTAAAAAATATGATGAAAATCAACGAAGGATATACCAGTCAGTCAACACGAGGAAATATGATGAAAGGAAGGATTAAAGGCAAATAAACAACCATATTTTTAAGATTGATTGGATATAAGGATGAATTAGACACAAACTCGTGTGCGTGTATTTTCATAAACAAAAAGCTGGAGAGGCTCTAGGTTTAGCCATCGAGTTTGGGACGTTTCGAGCTGAAAAACTCAAAAGCCGAAAGTTTGGAAACGGACCCCTAATCATTGCTTTCCCTGGTTCTGCATTGTTTGTATTTTCCATGGTGATATTTTCCACAAGAAAATGACATGGTGGCTGCCTGTGGGCTCCAAACAGTGAAAATACTGAGCAAATCTTGATGCAAACAACAACAATAGTGGCTGCCAAACTTCTTGTTTTTTTTTTCAAAAAAAAGAAAGATAGGTTAGTAAGAGGAGGAAAACTCTGAAAAGGAGATCTTTCGGATAAGCACAGGGGACGAATGGCTGACAATTACACGGACAGAAGAAATAGCCATCGAATCTCAAGCCATTTCTTGCAACAATATTTAGTACACGAAAACGTATTGGAGCACAAGGAATACATATATTCGGAAAAGACAAAGAAAAGCATCGAGACATGGGATATTCACAAGGAACATTATCCTCATTTAAGGTATAGCAGCTAATAAATGATCACAATAACCCTTCATGAAACACAGCACAGCTACAGAACCAGCTTAACCCTTCATCTTCTGCTCATGAATGACAGAAGCACAACTCGCTCTAGCAGAGTTGTAAAGTAAGAAAGCTTAAGATGCCTTCATTCACTCGTAGAGCATCTAGTGTTCCAATACTTCTCTATTTCCTCAGCTGTTCTTCCTGGAATCCTTCCAGCAATTAGAGACCACCTGATGATTAAGATTATTACAACTTGGGTGTTAGATATTTTGAATCTGAAGGCTAACAAAGTCATTGAAATAGAAAAACAAAAGGGAAACAGACAAACCTCTCTCCAACTAGATTAAACATCCTAATTATAAGCGTCTCCTCATCCTCAGAGAATTCAAGATTTGATTCCTGACTTGTTTCCTCTGAACAAAACACCCCAAAACCAATAAACTCTACACCCTTTGGAGAACAAACAGTTCATACATAAAGCCGGAAGGGTAACGAACATAGAAGGGGCGAAACTAATACCGTGTAAAAACAAGCAATATTTCTTACCAAGATGACGTGTAGGTAAAGGAAAGTGCTCATAGAAGCGAGTGTACAGTACCTCTAGAATCCACAGAAGTTTCGTCAGAAGAAGAATGTTCAGTGTCAGCCATAGCGAAAAAGACTAAAGATACTGAAGGATCACAGAGTCACCAATAGGAATTTAGTGAAGAAACAACGGAGGTAAAGCTTTTGGACAATATTAAAGCCATTCAAGGACTAATATACTAATAGCAGAGGGTGTGAAGACTGGTAGTTGTACATTGAAGGACATATGCAGCACAACTGCTTTGATAGTTAGTAGGAGCTATGACTCTTTCGCATTTAATTTTGGTGTCATGTAATCAATTATTGGAAAGTTAAACCAGGACCACATACAGTAGGCCAAACTAGGATAATCAAGGATCGATGCCCTCCCTTTTCTTTTTTCCCTTTTCCCCACCTCATATATATTGTAGTATAATATTACCACGTCTTTCCATCTCAAAAATTCACATGGTTATTGGACGAGATTGCTCATTACATTTGTTTAAATTCAAAGTAAAAGTGGAAAAACATTATAATGAACACGCATCGACAAAATATGAAGGTTTTTTTACTGGTAATGTAAACTTTTATGATGTTTAAATTATAATTACTTGATATTTATAGCATAGAAAGGAAACAGATTTAAAAAAGAAGAAAAAATCATATCCGATCCACCAAGTGTTAAAACAATCTTCTCTTTTATTAAAATATTATTTTTAAACTTTTCATTTCTTGTGTTTTTTCCTGAAAATTAATAATTATTGTTATGTAAATAAAGAAGAAAAAATGATATTATTTAATGTTGAATTATCAATTCCCTAATCCCATATTTAATTGGGAATTTTATCATATTTTCTATAACTAAAGGTGTTTAGGACGCCATTGTTACAACCTGCATCGATGGAGGAGATGATATCCAAGTATATGATCTAAAATGAAAAATCAGTCAAACTATACAAGGGAAGGGTTTTCTAGAAGACTACAAAACTAATTTACAATCTTTTTAGTGAGAGATTGACTACAAATGCCTAAATCCCATGACATGTAATGGGGACATACAAAAATATAACACATTAGTTTAAGAATATTGAATTTATATCTTATTAAATGGTTTAAATTATTAATTTGATCAAACTGACCAAGACATTCTTCAATAGAATCCGCTATCATTGATTGAGCAAACCTTGGCTTAAATAAGAAATAAGAAGAGAAAACACCAGATAAACTATGATGATGGAGGAAGAAGGGGCAGATGATTTTAGTTTATTAACAAGAGATAGAGATATAAACTAGGGTGAGATGAAAAGGAGAGACATGATAAATCTAGGGCTGCAGAAAGATAAAGTCATCAAGAATGATGTGAATAACAATTTCAGCAGCCTCACTCTTACAAGCCCGAACAGACAGGTTGGACCTAGTGGTAACTCGTCCAAATCAATTTTTAGCCCATCATCATCTAATAAACAATCTCTTCAGCCTAGGCCTGGTCCACATGGGCTGAAGTCTAGCAAGCTAATTTTTTATAAAGTAAAAGCTCATGAGGGCGGGTGCACATATTATGGCAAAAATAAACACACCAAAGACACTTGTTTTCAATTGCATGGGTATCCAAAGTGGTGGTATAAACTAAAAGAAAAAAAAGATGAATGAGATGACCTAGCAACATTTGTTACTAATACAGATTCAAACACATTTATGCCACTTGACAGTCAACCTTAGTCTTTAACTTAATACCTATGTATTATTGGTTTCACAAACTTATTATCCAATGGTGAACATATAAATAATTGGATTATTGACTCTGAGGTGACAAATCACATGACATATTATAATAATGACTTTAAAACGAAGTTAGTTCCTCAATGGAAGGCCATATCAAATGGTAACAATGATATTTATTTAATAATAGGGGGAGGAACAACATGATTATCAACCATATTCACTCTTCCTAATACTCCTTTTGTTTCTTCACTCTTTACTAAATTACTATCAGTAGAGCATGTAATAGAAGATTTAAACTGTTGTATACTGATGTACTCCTCATTTTGTTTGTTTCAATATATTTTTATGAAGAAGATTTTTTATCGTGGTATTAAGAATGAGGTTATATTACGTGGATGATTTAGACTTTGGAAAAGTTCATTTTGCCTAATCATCACAACGATAAAGACAAGACATTTGATTATGACATTATCAATTAGGACACCTATCATTCAACTATTTACAACATTTATTCCCTACTTTATTTGAGAACTGTTATCTAATTTCAAATGCAAGAATTGTATTCTAGGTAAAAGTCATTAAACAATTTACTTTATCAATTATAATAAATACAATGCATCATTTGAAATTATTCCCTTCAATTTATAGGGTCTTGCACCTGTTATGACTACTGCTGGTTTTAGATGGTTTGTCACCTTTATTGATGACTATACAAAGGTCTTTTAGGTTTATGTGTTGAAGTAAAAAAAAAATATCCTACTAGTTTTTAAGAAATTTGTCACCCTTATACAAACTCACTTCTTTATGGCCAATAAAACTCTTTAATATGATAATAAAGGCGAATATATTAGCCAAGAGTTTAGATAATTTTGTGATAACAAGGGCATCATACATAAGACTATATATTTATATACTTCTTAGCAGAATAGAGTTGCCAAATGAAAAAATAGACACATACTGAAGACAGTACAAGCCATTATAAGAGTTGTTCATATGCCTCAATAATGTTGGCCTGATGTTGTGGGTTTATCTGTTTATCTTCTTAACTGTATGTCATCCTACGTACTTAATTTTCACATATCACTCCAGTCTTTGAAATGGTATGTTAAGCTACCTTCAACACTCCATATACCTCTAAAAATATTTAGCTGTGTTGCATTACCAATGATCTAAATTGGATTTATGTGTTGTTCGTTGTGTCTTTCTCAGTTATGGTTTTATACGAAAAGATATTGGTATTATGATCCCTTTTCACGAAAACTCTATGTTACTATGGATGTAACCTTTTTTAAGACCAAATATTTTTTTAATGAACCATCCTCATCTATTCTTCAATAGGGGAGAATAAACAAGAATAATAGAGATGATATTGGATTTATTTTAACTATACTCAAACAACACTAGTGATTACTAAACAAATTAACTATACCAACTTACATACTTAAGCCACATCAAATAACCCCCTCTCCAATATACAACACAACCAAAATTAGAATTGTGAGGACAATCCTCACATTACAACTTATATAAAATCTCATGACTTTCCTACATTACTTGATTATATAGCATACAGTTTACCTCATAGACATAATTGGGGAGTGCCCCCAAAGCGGTACTCACTGGAAGCAAAAAAGAAAAGTTTAAATACTCCATTATGAATTTTATCTAGCCTATAATATGTCAGATGTAATAAACGTTTTAATAGAAAAAGTATCTTCAGAATAGGTTCCATAAAATATTGAAGAAACCATGCTAGATGAACACTAGAAGATGTTTGTTTATGATGAAATGAAGGTTCTCCAGAATAATAATACTTAAGAACTAACTACATTACCAGATAAGGAAAAACATTTGGATGTAAATAGGTGTTTATTGTGAAATATAAAGCAGATGGGATGGAAGAACGATACAAAACGAGACTAATAGCTAAAGGATACACACAAATATATGGTATGGACTATCAGGAAATGTTCTTACCAATAGCCAAACTGAACACAGTTCATATACTCCTATCACTTACAGCAAACCTACATTGGCCTTTACATCAATTTGATGTAAAGAATATATTTTTTTATGGAGATTTAAAGGAGAAAGTATATATGAATGTTTCCCTTGGTTTTACTAGAAGAAAGAAAATATAGTATGCAGGTGATTAGTACTTAAAAGTGCATTTTTATCATGGTTTTATATCATCATTTTGCACTTGAAGTATTAATAACTCCTTAACTAAAATATGTTTTATAATAATGTATCTAATAATATAAGATACCTATAATTTATGGTAAATGTCTATTTTTAATGCAGACCTATCCCATAAATGAAAGGATTGATTGATGACTTGAAGAACTTAAAATGCAAGGATAAAGAGATGGCCAAACTTAGAAAAGAGATGTCGGTGCAATCCAAACCGGAACACTATTCGGTAATCTGGAGCTATATATCTCAGATTTAGGTCCAATTTATATATATGGAAAGGTAAGACATAGGCCTACAACTTTCATATGGAGCCCAAGATCTAAAAAGGCCATTATCAAGTCCAAATTGTAGCAACAACAAAGAAGCCCGAATCTGTCTTCCAGCCCGAGCACTATTCGGTATTTTGGCCATATCTGGAGTTCTATAAGTCCAAATGAGCTGAAGTTTTTACACAAGAAAGCTGAGATAATTGCCTACAACTTTCATTTTTGTAACTGGCTCCAATTTTGACGTTATTAATGACGTTTTGGGTAGACAAGAGAAGATAAGGATTGTCACCAAGTCAAAAGTTGGCCACCCACTTATCAATTAGTCATCAAATCAATAGTTCTCAATTTTGGCCTATAAAAGGAGGCATTTGCCATGCATTTAGGCATCTTGGTGTCCAGATCAAGATCATGCTCTTCCTTTCTCTCTTTGTATTCTTTGTAATGTTTATGCTTTGCTTTCATTAATATCAAGTTTATGCCTTTCATTTCCTTTTCTTTACTTAGTTAACTTTTATGTTCTTATTTTGTTTATCTATTTTTCTTTCTTTCATTATGTCTAGCTAAGTTAATTATATCAAGGTGAAAAGGTTACACTAATGGTGTAAGAATAAGTATAGTGTAAACTTAATATGGACTTTAATGTTTGATACTAACATGTTTTATATTTGTTATCTTGTTCACTCTTTACTACTTTGCTTGTTAAATGACTAATCTTGATTTATGTTGTATAACACTTGGTACAACAAATGCTTGACACTTTCATAGCCCATAATGTATGGTATAACCGACACCTGAGCTATGAAAGGAACTTGATTTGTTGTTAACATAAGTTATAATCATGAATGCTTGACGAGATTTACAAGTATTAGCATTAATTGAATAAGATGACTAATGTAATCATGTTAACAATATATAATATGATTGGAACCTCCTTTATGTGTGGTTTCCAATTCAATAATAAGAGTTTATACTATACTTGTTTGATATACCATTAGTGGAACCTCTAACCTTGACATTTGTTATTATTATTGTTTAAACCTTACATTAATTTTCCATCTCCAAGTTCTCATCATTTTCTTCTTCTTCTTCTTCTTTTTCTTTATTATTATTATTATTATTACTACTACTAATATTACTACTACTACTACTACTACTACAACTATTATTACTAGTATTACTATTACTATTATTATTATTATTATTATTGTTATTGTTATTGTTGTTGTTATTATTATTGTTGTTGTTATATTATTTTTATTTATAATTTGTACAGTTAACCTCCCTGTGGTTCGATCCTGGTCTTGCCGGGTTATTTATTACTTCAACACTCCTACACTTGGGAGAAGACATCAACCTTTTAGTCGTGTCAAGTTTTTGGCGCCGTTGCCGGGGAGGTAAGTTCTTGTATAAATTATAATATTTATTTTATTTTCTCTTTTCACTTTTCTTATATATAACTTTATTTGTTTTCTTTTGTTTCTTCTTCTTTTGTTTTCTTCTTCCTTTTATTTTATTCCTACACGTGCATGAGAGTGTGGTCACGTGCATGAGAGTGAGACTTTGTAGGATATCCTCATTATTTTCAGAAAATATGGCCGAAGAAGATAATCAATCACTTCATAATGAAAATAATGAGAATAACCGTGTTAGAACACTTAGAGACCATATGAATCCCACAAGAACAAGTGCACCATCATGCATAGTTTTTCCTCCTGATGCATCTCATTTTAATTTTAAACCAGGTATTATTCAACTTTTACCTTCTTTTCATGGTTTGGAATTGGAAAATCCATACTTGCATTTAAGGGAATTTGAGGAGGTCTGCAACACATATAATAATTTAAATTGTAGCATGAACACCATCAGATTAAAGCTTTTTCCTTTTTCATTAAAAGATAAAGCTAAAACATGGCTACAAAATTTGAGACCAGGATCCATTCGTGCTTGGGATGAAATGCAACAATAGTTTTTAAAGAAGTTTTTCCCATCTCATAGAACAAACTCTTTCAAGAGACAAATCACCACTTTCACTCAAAAACCAGGAGAAACATTTTACAAATGTTGGGATAGGTATCGAGACTTACTTAGTACTTGCCCTCATCATGGTTTTGAAACATGGAGATTGGTTTCACATTTCTATGAAGGGTTAACACCGAAAGATAGGCAAATGGTTGAATTGATGTGCAATGGAACTTTTGAAGATAAAGACCCTGATGAAGCAATGGAGTACTTAGACTTGTTAGCTGAAAATGCTCAAAATTGGGACACTACGGGTACTTATGAGGCACCGAGTAAAACTCAACCTCATACATCTAATAGAGGTATGTACAACCTTAGGGAATATCATGACCTTCAAGCCAAGTTTGCATCTTTAGCTAGAAAAGTTGAGGCACTAGAATTGAAAAAGAGTGGTCAATTAAAATCTGTTGAAAACATTGTGTGTCAAATCTGTGAAACAAATGAACACTCAACCAATGATTGTCCAACCTTGCCTTCTTTTAAGGAATGTCTCCATGAACAAGCCCATGCTTTAAACAGTTTTCAAAGGGCCAACCACAACCCATACTCCCAAACATACAACCCTGGTTGGAGAAATCACCCAAATTTTAGTTGGAAGAGTGAGAATAACAATGCACAAACTTCACAACCACCGTTTCAAGCACACCATAATTTCCAAAATTCTCATGGATATGCACCTCCTTATGCTCCACCTCTTAGAAGAAATCTTGAGGAAACATTGCATGCATTCATTGAAAAGCAAGAAACAATCAATACTCAACTTGCTCAAAACATGACAGATTTTAAAGATACTCTTGCTAAATTAACATCTGCTCTCAGTTTCCAAGAGAAAGGTAAGTTTCCATCTCAACTGCAACAAAATCCCAAGGGGCAATACAATGCAAATGCAAGTAGTTCCGGAAGCCAACATATGGATCAAGTCAAATCAGTCACTACTCTACGCAGTGGTAAGGTTATTGAAAAACCCTCTCTTGAACCTTATGAGAAAGATGATGAGTCAATCTCTGAGGGTAAGGAAGGGGTTGAATCTGAAAATTGCAAAGAAACGACTGATTCACCGCCAGTACTTCCATTTCCTCATGCCATGACTAAACAAAGGAAAGTTAATCACAACTCTAAAATTTTTGAAATTTTCAAACAGGTAAAGATCAATATACCTTTGTTGGATGCTATTAAACAGGTTCCTTCCTATGCTAAATTTTTGAAAGATCTATGCACTGTGAAGAGGAAACTGAATGTGAAAAAGAAAGCCTTTCTAGCTGAACAAGTAAGTGTCATTCTTCAAAACAATAATGCTTTGAAATATAAAGACCCTGGTTGTCCTACAATTTCTTGCTTTATTGGAGAACATAAAATTGAAAAAGCCTTACTTGATCTTGGTGCTAGTGTGAATTTACTTCCATATTCAGTTTATCAGAGTCTCAATCTAGGTGAGTTAAAACCAACTTCTATATCTCTTTTACTTGCCGATAGATCTGTAAAAGTGCCTAGAGGAATAATTGAAGATGTGTTAGTACAAGTCGATAAATTCATTTATCCTGTGGATTTTATTGTCTTGGACACAAAACCTGTTGAAGCATGTAATTCATTTTCTGTTATTTTAGGACGTCCGTTTCTTGCAACCTCTAACGCATTGATTAATTGTAGGAATGGACTGATGAAGCTATCATTTGGAAACATGACATTGGAGATGAATATTTTCAACATTTGCAAGCAACCTCGAGATGATAATGATTTACAAGAAGTAGATCATATTGACGAATTAGTTTATGATCAACTTGAATCTACTTTAAGTAAAAATAAATTGGATGAAACTGAAGATTTGCAAATGATTTATTCTGAGGAGGAAATCACGGATGAAACAAGCACTAAAAATGTTGATGCGAATCTTTTGTCAACAGTGACAACAGATTCGACATCTGACATCACACCAATTGATGATTACTTTCCTAACGAATTCTTACTTTCTCTTAGTCCAATGCCTTGGTATAATAAAAATATCAATTTTCTTGCTTTAGGAGATTTGCCAGCTGATTGGAGTACCTAAGACAAAGAAAAGTTTTTGAATGAAGTGAAGAGCTTTTACTGTGATGACCCTAACTTATTCAAATATTGTCCTAATCAAATATTTCAAAGATTCATTCCCGATAATGAGGTAAGTAGTGTCATTAAACTTTGTCATTTTGAAGCATGTGGAAGTTATTTCTCGTCAAAAAAGACAGCTGCAAAAATCTTTCAAAATGGATTTTATTGGCCCACCATGTTCAAAGACTTGCATGCATTCTGCAAAACTTGTGAAAATTGTCAAAAGATTGATACTGGTCAAAAAGTTTTATTTTATAATTCTCAACTCTATGCATTCCCTAGAGAGCTAAGACTAAGATGGAGCAATCCTTATGGGGCCTGTGATATTGAGAATTCAATGAATGACAATGATTTTAAGGAAAATGGACATCGTTTGAAAGCTCACTTTGATAATTTTCTTAATGAAAATGAATCAACTGGTTTGAATGATTTTGTAGATAAAGGTTGATTATTATTTTTTTCACATTGTTTCTGTGTTTCTTTTTGAGTGGTTTTTGCTAGTTTCTCTCACCCCGGTCAAATGGCGGATAACGGTACTCCGTGACTTAAGTCGGTTCTTTTAGTTTCCCACAATTACTGATATTTGTGTATATATCTGTGCAATTCTTTGAATCTCTCTTCCAATTCTCATTTGAAAATGGACACTAATCCTGAAAAATTGAAAAAGTATTTTCCCGCTCTGCCTCAGAATGCGATTACAAAAATTTACCATGCCAGATGTGCAAGATTGAGATTGTTAATGAATCATGGAATTCCTGAAGATATTCGTTGGTTGATTGAAGCAAAGGTCCGATTATCAGGTGAGTTCTCTAACTCCTTTATTTCACATATGCCTAGAACAGGTGAAAGCACTTTTGCAAAAAAGCGTCGTGCAAAACGACTAGAAGTCTGTCATCGATGTGCTAGATGGACTTGTAATACACAATGTTGTTATTTAGGAATGGTATCTATAAACCATGAAGATAAAATACAATTCATTAAGGATGGCCTGAGTAAGGAGTCTTTAGATAATCTTCTATTAACTCTTGAGATGCATCCTAGTGGAGATGTGCATCGTGCAATTCATGATTTATGGCCACTATTTCAAAAAGAACATGATCGACTTAGTCTTGGGAATCTGACTAAAAAAGACCCTGTTTGCCAGTTTTTAAGAAAACTGGATGGGAAGCCTATCCCTGACCCATAGAGGGCGTTTAAGCCGTTCTTGGACGTAAAACCAAGGGAAGATGTGAGCCACAATCACAACTACCTGTACATACACATGCTTTTTCAAAAGTAAATAAATAAACAAATAAAAAGAGAGAGAGAGAGTGTGAGACTCCAGCTGGCCTACATATAGGTGTTATGATTGCCTTTCTAATTTCTCATCTATAAAACCCTCTCTTCCTTCCTTTCATTTCTACTCAACCCATACATTCAACAAATACAGAAGTGTGTAGAAATGGCAAGTTCCTCAAGTCATCATATAAGAAATATTTGTGTTTTCGGTGGATCTAGTCCTGGGAAAGAAAAGGAGTTTTTAGAATCAGCAAATCATCATGGTCAGGTGCTAGCTGAGAGAAAGATTCATTTAGTGTATGGGGGAGGCAGTCTTGGGTTAATGGGAGGTGTGTCAATAGCTGTATTTTTAGGAGGTAGTCAAGTTTTAGGAGTCGTCCCTGAAGCTTTGGCACAAGGGGACATCATTAGAAAAACAATTGGAGAGGAACTTCAGGTCTCTACAATGTCGGCTCGAATGAATGCAATGTTTAACCATGCTGATGCTTTCATTGCTTTACCAGGTGGTCTGGGCACATTGGAAGAGATCTTTCATATTTCCTCTTGGGCTCAATTGCACATTCACCATAAACCCATTGGTTTGTTAAATGTTAATGGTTATTATGATAAGTTGTTGTCTTTTCTTGATCATGCTGTGGAACAGGAATTTCTAACATCTTCTGCACGCCAAACCATAATCTCTGCTACTACTGCTGAGTAATTGATTGACCAACTACAATCTTTCATTCCTGTGATTGATCCTTCCATGAGTCGCATAAATTGGTCATCTACGGGAAGCCGTAAAAAGCTTAGATTGGATTTGAGCCTTCATTTGTGAATTTTTATATCTTTTGGTTTTATTATTGTGTTTTGTTATTTCTTATTTTTGTTTCGGTGTTTTTCAGGTTTTGTTAGTGTTCGTTATTTCAGGTGATATCTTCTATACTCTATCTTTCTACCTTAGAACATTGAGGACAATGTCTCGTTTTGGTTGGGGGGAGAGGGTAGTAGTTGATAAAAAAAAAATTGTTTTTCATTTCATAAAGCATGTGCATAATTGTTGTTATTAGGATGACAGAGTAAAGGAGTTCTTTTGTTAAAGTGACTCTTGAGACGCATCTTAGTAACCATTCTTAATAAGGTCTATTATAATACTTCCTGAAATATTCAGGTTTACAAACTCTCGTATCGTTACCACTTAATTCTGCTCATATACTTATTTAACATGTATTCTTAAACCTTAATTTACATACACACACTTTAACATATGATTGTGGGTTGCATATTGGATTATTACATTATTTATGTTCTTTTGTTAAAGGTAACAACTAAGGGAAAGGGATTGTATATAATTAAAAAGAAAAAAAGAAAAAAAAATGATGATAATAAAAATGTAGATAAGTTTGGTTTCGTAGCCTCCCTAACCTAAGCAATTAAGCCCGAAGGGGTGTTTTAACACCTAATACCCTAAAGTCAACTGACTTGGAAGCTATTGGCCCAACGCTTGTTACATGGGTTGAGGAGAAAAGCTTAAGGGAATCAAACATTGCATTATCTACATATCAGTATCTGCGACCCGAGTTACTAAGCTCGTAGGGGTGTCTTAACACCTAATGCCCTGAGACCAACTGGTCTGGGAGTCATTAGCTGAAAGCTCGTTACATGGGTTAAAGATGCATGATGTTTTTAAATTATATGTATATAGATTTTTTTTAAAAAAAAAGAAAGAAAAAAAAAGACAAAAATAATAATCCCAACCCAAGGAAGTTAACCTTAAACATTAGAAAAATTTTTTTGTTTTCTTCCAAGAAAAGCCCCATAATTATGTGTTGATACATTGAGCACAAAAGAAAGGTTTATTAATATCTTGTTAAGTGGTATTGAGCAGATTTATAAATTTAATGAGAGTTTGTTTATCTGGATAGATTAATGGAAGTTAAATGATGAATACCTTACTTTGTGAAATTTGCAAATTGTTTTAACACTTTGATTACTAGGGACTAGTAATAAGCTGGTTAGGAGGTGTGATTAGTACTTAAAAGTGCATTTTTATCATGGTTTTATATCATCATTTTGCACTTGAAGTATCAATAACTCCTTAACTAAAATATATTTTATAATAATATATCTAATAATATAAGATACCTATAATTTATGGTAAATGTCTATTTTTAATGCAGGCCTATCCCATAAATGAAAGGATTGATTGATGACTTGAAGAACTTAAATTCCAAGAATAAAGGGATGGCCAAACTTAGAAAAGAGATGTCGGTGCAATCCAAACCGGAACACTATTCGGTAATTGGGTCATATCTGGAGCTGTATATCTCAGATTTAGGTCTAATTTATATATATGGAAAGGTAAGACATAGGCCTACAACTTTCATATGGAGCCCAAAATCTAAAAAGGCCATTATCAAGTCCAAATTGTAGCAACAACAAAGAAGCCCGAATCTGTCTTCCAGCCCGAGCACTGTTCGGTATTTTGGCCATATCTGGAGTTCTAGAAGTCCAAATGAGCTGAATTGTTTACACAAGAAAGCTGAGACAATTGCCTACAAATTTAATGTTTACAACTGGCTCCAATTTGGACGTTATCAATGATGTTTTGGGCAGATAAGAGAAGGTAAAGATTGTCACCAAGTTAAAAGTTGGCCACCCACTTATCAATTAGTCATCAAATCAATAGTTCTCAATTTTGGCCTATAAAAGGAGGCATTTGCCATGCATTTAGGCATCTTGGTGTCCAGATCAAGATCATGCTCTTCCTTTCTCTCTTTGTATTCTTTGTAATGTTTATGCTTTGCTTTCATTAATATCAAGTTTATGCCTTTCATTTCCTTTTCTTTACTTAGTTAACTTTTATGTTCTTATTTTGTTTATCTATTTTTCTTTCTTTCATTATATCTAGCTAAGTTAATTATGTCAAGGTGAAAAGGTTACACTAATGGTGTAAGAATAAGTATAGTGTAAACTTAATATGGACTTTAATGTTTGATACTAACATGTTTTATATTTGTTATCTTGTTCACTCTTTAATACTTTGCTTGTTAAGTGACTAATCTTGATTTATGTTGTATAACACTTGGTACAATAAATGCTTGACACTTTCATAGCCCATAATGTATGGTATAACCGACACCTGAGCTATGAAAGGAACTTGATTTGTTGTTAACATAAGTTATAATCATGAATGCTTGACGAGATTTACAAGTATTAGCATTAATTGAATAAGATGACTAATGTAATCATGTTAACAATATATAATCTGATTGGAACCTCCTTTGTGTGTGGTTTCCAATTCAATAATAAGAGTTTATACTATACTTGTTTCATATACCATTAGTGGAACCTCTAACCTTGACATTTGTTATTATTATTGTTTAAACCTTACATTAATTTTCCATCTCCAAGTTCTCATCGTTTTCTTCTTCTTCTTCTTCTTCTTCTTTATTATTATTATTATTATTACTACTACTACTAATACTACTACTACTACTACTACTATTACTAGTATTACTATTACTATTATTATTATTATTATTGTTATTGTTATTGTTATTGTTATTGTTGTTGTTATTATTATTATTGTTGTTGTATTATTTTTATTTATAATTTGTACAGTTAACCTCCCTGTGGTTCGACCCCGGTCTTGCCGGGTTATTTATTACTTCGACACTCCTACACTTGGGAGAAGACATCAACCTTTTAGTCGTGTCAGCAGGCTTATAAAATCACTTTATAAACTGAAACAGTCTCCTAGAGCATAGTTTGGAAGATTCAGTATAGCAATGCAAGAGCATGGATTTAACCTAAGTATCTCGAACCATACACTATTTCTAAAAAGAAATGGGGAAAAAAATAACTTTGATTATTTATAATGATGATATAATAGTCGCAGAAAATGATGAAGAAGGAATTTTAGAATTACAAAAGTTTCTAGCAAGTGAATTTGAAATAAAAGATCCTGATGGATAGAAGTATTTTTTAGGAATCAAAATACACGGATAAAAAATAGGCATATTCACAAAGAAAATATATATTGGATCTATTAGCTAAGACAAGTATGCTGGACTGCAAACTGTGGATACGTCAATCATACAAAATCATTGTTTAGTAGAATATCTAGATTGGGCTCCCAAACATAGAGAACAACATCAAAAATTGATGGGAAAACTCATATACCTTCCGCATACACATTCTAATATTGCATATGAAATTAGTCTAGTCAGTCAATTCATGCACAACCCAATTGAAGTACATTTGAAAGCGGTATTACTAGTGTTTAGATACTTAAAATTCTGTCCAAGAAGAGAAATTTTTTTCTTAAAAAATGATCACTTTAACATCATTAGTTATATTGATGCAGACTAGGCTGGGAATTTGACTAACAAAAAGTCTACTTTAGGATACTTTATCTTTGTTGGAGGGACTTTTGTGACCTAAAAAAGTAAGAAGCATAATGTTGTTGCTCTATCTAGTGTTGAAGCATAATTTAGGAGGATGACCAAAGTATTATGTGAAATACTATGGATAAAAAGGCTACTTAAGGAGTTAGGATATCGTATGGAGATTGAGATCAAGATGTATTATGACAACAAAGCCGTAATTGCTATCGCCAATAATCTAGTTCAACATGACCGAACTAAATACATAGAAATAGATAAATATTTTATCAAGCAGAAACTCCATGAGAAAACTGTGATTTTTACTTTTGTCAGATCAATTGGCGAATATACTTATTAATACAATATCAAATAAAGTGTTTCAGATGTATTTACACTAACTTGAGGAAAAATGTTAACAATAATTAATTTATTAATCAAATATTACAAATCAAGAAAACTAAAAATAAGGAATAAGTTTAGGAAATATTTTGATATATTTCTATGTTTAGTTTTCCACCCCTAAACATGATTGCTATTGTACATGTATATATACAAGTTCTATGCAATAAACAAAAATAGTCAATTAATACACACAATTATCTCTAGATTATCCTAATACTGTTAACATTGTATTTTATATAGGGTTACGCTTCTAGATGACACGTTCTATATATTCATGTGGTAGTTGAACTTTTGCAATCATGGGCAACTTTTACAAACACATTAACCTCGTAAACTCAAGGGCATGCATTTTCTTTTGCAATTCTTTAAAATATCTGTATGTTGCTTCTCACATTGCTCTAAGGAAATCGATATATCCGGGGTCGCTATTTAGAAGCCAGCTGGACCACTATGGAAGCTGCAGACACATGAACATCGTTTTGAATCCTATTTATGGCAGCTAGCGAAGGTCACTATCTAACATTTGGCCGAGATATAGTGCATCTGCTTCAACTCATTATTTTCATTGTTGAGCCTTCCATATTCTGTGATTAGCATGACTTTTACACCCCCCCCCCCCACAGTGTCATGCTGAGATTTCGAGGCTTCATGATGATAGGGAAGAGCAACAACCAGTTCTCTACTTTCATGTAATTATTGAAATTACCAGCTACGTCCTTGTAAGTGTTTTTTAATACCGTGTAAAATACTTTCTATAATATATTAAAATAATATTTTTAAATTTTTTTTAATATTAACACATCAAATCATTAAAAATACTTAAACGAAAAATATCCTGAATAACAATATAAATCCATTATATATTGGTGTGAGATTGAGGTTAATACAACTTCGTTATCAATCCATTTGCATATCAGCATGAAAAGGAGGTTTATGCAAGTTTCATATCAGTAAATAAGAAAGAGATTATATATATGTTAGATTTAGATTTATCAGGATTTTCTTATTAATATAATAGTTTAATGCGCATAAATATTTTACTGAAATCGATATTTTAAACTTAACGATTAGTAAAATATAATGTTTATAGTTAAATAATGAATCTAAACATCAGATTATTTTATCTGACAACAGTATACATATATAATTGAATGGAAGAGGTAGTTGAAACATGCTGTGGCCGTACTTCAGTAGTTGAAACCGCACTTCAGTAGTCGTGCCGCAACTGGGAAATCGCCTTGTTTGGGACCCAATTGAGCCCATCAAAAGCAACACAAATCTTGGCTTGAATTCTGCTAAAATCTTATCAACTCATACTCCTATAAATCGTTTGGAGGAGACTTTTGATTCTCACGTGGAAGAATGGAAGAGAAGATGACAAAGCCAACAAATTCATTTGGCTGGCCACTAGCAAATGACAGATCGCCTGCACGGTGCAGAACAGGCTGGCAGGCTGCCGTGTCGGCATGTCCAGAGTCGATAAACTCAGCCCGGGACACAACAGGCGACCACGCTGGCTGGTCCAGCTTCGACTGGCTCAGGGTGTGAGCTCGTCCAACATCGGCCGCCAAGTTTCCTTACTTTTTTCCTAAAATCTTCAAGGTGTTTGTCCTTGGTCAAAAAACTTCATTTGATTTCAATTTGGTTTTGACAAGTTCTATTTTCAGTGTTCTTGAATTTTATATGATTTTTAGATTGCATGTTATCACATGTCCATGATTTTAGAGATGATTCCGATGTTAAATGACCGGTCAAATTTTACATGCAAGAACTTTTAATCATTGTGAAACCTAAAATTTAAAAAATGATGACGTTGACAAAAATTAACAACTTATTTTCAATGTATAATACTGCTAAAGAGGTGCCTAAATCTACATTTTAGTCTCTCAAATTATAATATATATATATTTTGGTTTTTGAATTTTTTTTTTGGATTTTTTCCTAGATCCTGAAAGAAAAAAAAATTATTAAAAAAATTAAAGAAAGAGAATGCTTTTAATCTACTGGATTCAAACTATCAATACACTTTTATTTTAGTATCCATAGCTAAATATTCATGACTTTGTTTTTGATAGACAAATTTAATAAATGCGTGTTTTGTTAGAGAATAATATAAATAATATTTTAAAATTTTATTTAATAGTTAAATTATCAAATTGAATTGATTTTTTAATATGATATTAAAGTCTTGACGACCAAAGAATCACGAGTTCGAGTTTCATCATTTTTATTTATTTAATAAAAATTAAGTACAATATAAAATGAGTTTATATAAATTTTAAATTTAAAGAACTTTCACTTAAAATTGTGTGTTAGAGAATAATATAAATAATATCATGAAGTCTTACCTAATAGGTTAAGTTATTGAATTGAATTGATTTTTTCACAAGTTTATCCTCCAATAATGCCAATAAAAGTGGATTAGAGCTTAAAAAAGGTTTTTAATTTGATTTAATGATGCCAATAAAAGTGAATTAGAGCTTAAAAAAGGTTTTTAATTTGATTTAATTTTGAGTTCTTGAACTAATTAAAATATATTTTATTTTTAAAAATAAAATAATAAAGATTTATAAAATTTGTTTTCATGATTTAGGTGAAAAAAATACACTTAAATCTAGGTTTTTTTAATAAAAAAATTGAACCTTGAGTCGGTAGCAATAGCAGCCATAAAAGAAGGTAGATGAACAATGCATTATTTATCCAAGTGCGTTACATATTGTCCGTTCAAATGGGTCACATGTCATATGCCTACTTTAAAAAAAATAGTTGGGAACCACATGTCATGCGTTTTTTTAAGAAAAATAAAAAAACGTGCACCTGGGTTCTAACGTGCTGTGCCAGGCAGGCTTGTGTTTGCTTAGCCATTCATTTTTTTTTTTAATTATCAAATTATATCATTATTTTTAAATGATGTTCATATCTTTTATGATAATGTTAAAAAGTACTTTTTGAATAATATGTGAACCACATAATTTTCTAAATATAGATAACATATATATTTCTTATTCAATTCTTCTCAAATTTATTATTCTTATCTTTTTAATATAATCACATCAAAATTATTAACTCATTATTTTTTTATAAAATTTTTCTTTTAAGATTATAATAATTCCTTATTTAAAAATAATATTGTTAATAAAACTATTTTTCAATAAAAGAAGAAGAAGAAAAAGAAGATAACATTAATAAGGGAAGGGTTTTTCTATTTTGTTTTTGATAAAAGAGATAATTTTTTTATACTTATTTTAATTTTTTTTGGGTATATTGATTTTAATTTCTTTTTCTCTTTATTCAATGGACAACATAGCTTAAAAATATAGTTTTTTGTTGAAAAATATTTTAATAATAAAATTAGAACTTTCACTAATAATTATATTTTTTCAGAAAACTTAAATTATTACTTAAAAAAATTTATTTTTATTGCCATATAATTAAATAAAAAAAAAATCAAATAACTTCCTACATCATGAGATCAATTATCTTCACAAGTGTTTATTTTTTAGCTTTCCATTTAAGTTTTTAGTTAATATTAACAATTATTGTTTTATGATTTACCGATTTGTATAATATTCAATTTATTTTACTAAACACAAACATCAACTTTCTAATTACCAATTTTTTTTTTGTATATATAATTACAAACATTGTGTTCACAATGCATGTGCATTATTCTCTTGCATGAAAGATTAACTTCGAATCTTAACCTCAACGGAGCACATGTACTTGACTGGAAAGAAACTAAAACTAAATGTAGTTTAATTTCATTAATGTAGATAAATCCTCTACAATTAACTAAAACCATATCAATTTATAGTTTTTTTGGGATGAAACTACTCCGTTTTATAGAAATATTAACTGATTTTATTTTTCGGATAATTTTTCTCATTTTAATTCTTAAAGTTGTACGTATATTTATACGAAATAGTCTTTGAACTTTATTGGTATTACAATAAGGTCCCTGAATGTAGAGGAAAGAGAGAAGGTAGGAGAGAGAGGAGGGGAATGGTTTTTTTTTCAAATTTCTAACGTGTTTTAAGGTTTAAATGAGTGTAGAAATTAAGTACGAGGAGCAACAAACAAGGGGCCTCATTTTATCGTCGGAAGTTGTAGCGCCGTCAACTGCAATTTCTAGACAGACGACACGTAATTCTACATGAAAGACCCATCGTTCGCCTCTTTTTTAAGCATCAGGGCCACGTATACAGCCTCGGTGGCGTTTCACAATTTCTATGTTATTTTTTGTTAGTTTTCCTTTTCTTTCCCCTACTCTTCTTTTTTCTATGTTCACTACATTCTCATTTTATTTATTTTTTCAATTTAAATTTTGTTCCAAATAATTAATGGTTTTTTTATATTTTTCAAACCACCTCATAAAGAAAGAAATTGATACATTTATTAAGATTTGAACTCATCTCATAAAAGCAAAATAAACCCTTCACCACCTAGTTAATTCTACCAATGTGATGTATATCTCATTCTAACACTAAATAAAGGTAATATTAGAAGGTAATATATATATATATATATATATATATATATATATATATATATATATATATATTGAGACTACAAGGTTAGGATGTAAAAAATTAAAATCTGAAATTAACGAAGTTAATTTATTAAGTGTATCATAGTTAATACCTATTCTTTCAAGAAAATTATTTGAGGTTATGATTCTTGTTTTAAATCCAGGAAATAATATTGAAAAACTGGCCCCAAAAAGCCTTTTATTTATCAGAGGCTTAAAAACTAACCTGCTGATGGGCAATGTGAGAAGCTACCCGTCCTTTTATTGAATTCCATAACCTTGGACCATGCTTGTATCCGGCACATTAATTTTTATTTGGGCTAGCTATAAATCACAAAGCTATTTAGTTTGATGAAACAAATTCCACTACATATGCTAAATCATACGAAGGTGACAACCAGGTATTATGTCACAATCCCAGATTTTTCTGCTATCTTCAAGGTTATCATTGCCCATTTTTAATTTGATGATTCTAATATCAATTCCATACTCAAAATTAAGCATCTGCTTCAAGTTTGCAACTGTGTTATAGTCATGGACAAATAGCTCATACTCTTTGGATATTCCACGCCGGTTTGGTCGTCCATGAACCAAGATTTTATAGCGGAGACTGAGAGTAGTATCATCAACAATTCCATAACTTAGCAATGTGTTGTAGTCATTTAGCATTGTCGAGCCATCGATAAAGAGTCTTTGGTTCGTAGCTAGGAACCCGAGCTTCTTTTGAACTTGCACTTTGAGGTCAAAAACAGCTGCATCATCTTTTACAGTAAATTCGTGGTTTAAGCCTTCAAAATGAATGTTGATCTTCATTGTTCTGTCAAAAAGTAGTAAGCAATCGTTTGAGTAATCAAAACTAGCATAAATCTTATTGTTAAGTAATTACGATATGTAAATTGAAGACAACAGACGCATGTCATAAGAAGGAAATAGAGGTATAATCATGTAATAATCAATAGACGCTGCAGAGAATCTTGAGATATATGCCTCTTAGTTTTTTAGTCCAATCTTTTTCTTCAGTACTTTTCTGTTTAAACTGCATAATCATGTCATCAATGCAAGGTTAGTTTAATTTAAAATATGATTTGGATGCTTAACTTTCTTTGGTATATAAGCAGGGTAGCTCGAAAAGATGTGTTTGACTGCTAAATCCTTTCCAGATTCTTGCAAATTAATCAGTTCTCCAGTATTAGATAGCATGAAATTAACATGCCAAGCCTCCTCTAACCCCATGCTAATATCCTTGATTCTTGACGTACGAAATAAATTAAGCCCAGAGAGATTGACCTGCGTGTTAGCATTAGATGAGTTTCATGAAATTAGTATGATCAATCTAATAATGTTATATATTAATTGTATCGCCGGCCTTTTTATCGACATCCGATCAGTCTAACCTCTATATTTGAGAAGTCTGGATTTCACTGGCACCACAAAATGCACTCAAGAACTTATTGTTAATTCCCACACCAAAGGTGAGAATTGAACACATTCTTCTCCCTAACTTACGTAGGGAGATCCCACTCCTTGATTTGAGCTTCTCTTGTGATTTCCCTCTTTTATAGTGCATCAGAATTCTTGTCACTAGCATAACTTAGGATCTTCAAAACGAGTTACACTCAAACTTCAACGATACACATATACACATCTCCCAAAAAAAAAAAGGTTTTGTTTGATGATTATCAAGGGGTGTGAGGTTGTCGATTCCATAGAAGAAATGAGTATTGCAGATTGGACATGAAGGATTTACTAAAAAATCTTGAAAAGAGACACGAGGACTTGTAGTAACAAGGCCATGCAAAAAGATTAAACTTGGCTATTTGTATTTTTTGAGAAAAAAACTTATTATATTGCATCCAATAACCCAATACACTAGTTAGCACATGCATCCATGCTCCTAATGCATTTAATTCAATTTCTTACCCCCAAAATCATTCTATTCCTAATGATCATAAGATAATTCACCAAACAAGTAAGTGCTTAAAGGTGATGAACATACAATTTAATTAGTGCCATGATTAATATCATAATAGCCAAGTGTTGCACCATAATTCAGTTCAGGAATCTCGAAGTCTGTCTTTGTGAGTCTCACTGTTGCTAAATCAAAGCCCCATGCCACTAGCATCTGCTTCAAGCCCCCAGTTGTATTATCGTTATGGAGAACCAATCCACATTTCTGATGGGGCAGTCCAAATTCATGTACAGTAATGTAATAAGAAGAAATGGAGGTGTATATCACCATTGTTTTTAGCTGCAGAAATGTTGAGATATAAGCCTTTTCTTACATGATATGTGATACAAATAAGATTACATATTATTATTCCCTGCAAATTAATTATGTGCTATCATGGGATCGAGATGTAAGGTTGTTTCAACATGATTTGAATGCTTGGTTTTCCAATATGGTAAAGAAAAAAAATGTGAATTTACTGTCTTACAATCAAATTAATATGTTACTTGAACTAGATAGCTCGAAATTGACATGAACCAAGTTCCCACTAACCTCGTGCCATTATTATTTTAATTTAAATGAATAATATGAAATAAATTCCATGTGAAAATATTTAGCTAGGCACACTTCTGTGACATTTACCCAATATTGCAGCTAAAATTTCATAGGACATTGATCATAGAGAAGGTTCCACTGTAATTTTCTTGTAATTGAGATTTCAATTGATTTCTAAGAAGGATACAATAGGTGGAAATGAAGGTGAAAAGCCTTTTAATTTAATTAGGTAGAGGAAAAGCTTTCGTTAAGTGAGAAACATAAAATAAGTTGAAAATAAATATACAATTTTTTTATAATTAAAAATATTAGGATTGAAATTAAATATAAATAAAAAAACTTATATTAAATATTATATTTATTCTTAGATCTTACATGATTTTTTTATTTGTTTTTGATCATGAAATCCAAGATTTTTCAATTAGAGTAACTCAAATGACTCCGCACAATTCTTTAACTACAAGGAAATTTATTAACTTTTACTATATGATATTTGATAAGTTAAGTGACTAATAACTATAATAATAATAAATAAATTTAGATAAGTTAAGATAATTAATACTTGTTATAATAGATTAAGTTATCAATAATTAAAACTAGAGGCGGAGTCAAGTGTATTTTATAGGAAAGGTCAAAATTAATATAATAATATATATATTATTAAAAAACTTATTTATTCAGATTAAAAAATATTAAAAATTAAAAAAAAAATTAAAATGTTTTACAGGGGCCGGGCCTGCTTTTCCTCCCTGGTTCCACCCCTGACTGAAATTTCTAAGATAACAATATGTGCAGATAATAATTAATAAGTTAGGTATTATAATAATTTTTAATAAATTATGATAATTAATATCTATTATAATAGCAAGTGGTACTTCATAAGTTAGGTAATTAATAATTGATGCATCTAAGATAATAATATGTGCAGATAATTATTTATTTTTATAAATTAATTGTTAAATCTAGCTGGATTGATATAATAAAAACGAGTCTAGAGGATGCAAATTAAACTAAAGTAACTCATATTGAGAGATTAAGAAAAAAAGTTTTCAGCCATTGCTCTGTTTTTATATCCGAGAGATTTTCTCTTCACCATGTACAAAGTCCAGCCTGCATGCCTCCTCCTCTCTTTAAAATTTATCCAAAATTGAGCAAAGATAAATTTCAGTGCATGCCTAGCTTTTGTATGATTAAAAACCTCTAGTTAGGAGCTCAAATAAAAAAAAAAAATAGAGGGTAACAAAGTAGGAATTTAATAATCATCAATGTGCAAATCAGTACTTGACCTAGCGATGAAAAAGAGCTTGTCTTTTTTTACTGCACTTGGGTTCGAGCCCTGGCATGCACGCATGTCATCCCCGCGGTGCCTTACATGCCTACTGGGTTTACAGGATATTCAGTGGGCCGTGGAGATTAGTCGTGGTACGCACAAGCTGACCCGAATACCCCACATAAATAAAAAAAAATAATAATAATCATCAATGTAACTTCTTGTCAAAAAAAAACACACTTCTCTTAAATTAAATTAAAATGAAACTAAAACAGAAAAGTTTTTGTCTTGTTCATTTGATTGTGGCACTGGACAAGTATACCCCGTTGGCTTTTACACCGTGTCAGATGTCCACCTCTTCTCCTCCTCCTTTTTCACTAAACATTTTTTTTTTATCAATTTCTTGTTCATCCCCTTACATTATATTCATACAATTTTAGTTTGTGTGCTACATTATAATCCTGATGTAAGCAAATGCCCCAAAAATATTGATCATCAGTTTTGTAAAATATGATCTAATTTTATTAATTAAAAAAATTAAAATAACAGGACCAACTTTAACAGTAAAAAAACACATATCTTTTTTATTTTTTTAAAAAACTACAATTTAATCTCTATAGTTTTTAATTTTTAATTTTGTTCATGTTTTTTTTTATGGATTTCATTTTTTGATAAAATATTTTATTTATTTTATATCTAAGTCATTAGAGTTTAACACGAGAGACAGACACCAGAATATGAAGGGAAAAAAATAGTTAGATGATCATATATATGTGTGTGTGAAGTCAATATGTTTTTTTAATAAAAAAAGTTTTAAAGTGTTTTTTTTTACTATTTTTTATTTAAAAAAATTATGTGGTTGGATTTAAATTTGAGTTTTTAGATGGATTTAAGTGTTTTTTTTTAAGTTTATAAATTGATTTATTAAGATTATATATTTTATGTTTTGACATAATTAAAAATAAATTTTTAGAATCCCAAAAATTCGACCCCGACTTTTCAGCCACTGAAAATGAAAAGGCAACCACCTAATACCACATCATCAGCTCAAAGGTCAATTAAAAATAAAAACATTCAAACCAACCAAGGGCACGCCCTAGCCTTCAAGGCCCATGGGTGCTTGCCTTGTTTTTCTTGGGGGAGGGTAGCAGTCCTGGGCTAGACAGCAGGCTCACCTCATAATTGTTCTTTTCTATATATATATATATATATATATATATATATATATATATATATATATATATATATATATATATATATATATATATGTTTTAATCTCTTGGTATAAAAATATCAATTAATGACTTTTAATTTTTAATTAAAAATTTTTTCAATAAGTTTTTGTTTAAAAAATATTTCTCATAAAAAAATGAAAAAAATTGGGATTTTAATTAAAAATATACATTTAATTCAAATCTATGGTTGCATTGGCACTAACAAAATAATTGTTTTACTGTGAAAATAAAATAAAATAAAATAAAAATTAATAAAAAGAGTTTTAACGATGAAATTAATATTTATGCTTGAAAATCTTATGACCTCCTAGTTTGACAATTCACTCCCATTCAATTAGATAATGCAAAGCAAAGGGTGCCCACGCAATATTATCCATCTAGTATTAAAACTGAATTTTCTTAAAAAAATTATTTAAAATTAATATTCTAATATTTAAAATTTTTAAATAAAAAATATTATTTTAATATATTTAGAATCAGTTTCATTTTTAATTACATGCAAACTTCGAATAATTAGAGATATCCTCGGGCATTAAACCATACATTTTGAATTTTATTAGCCACACAGCATAATATCTTAATCTTTATTTGATGATGGTAAAACAACATCCATAGCCCTCACATGGGCTCACCACACACCACATTTTGGAAACCATAAACAGAGCAACAAAGCCTTCAGAAACCACCACGGAGACGCAAGACAAGGTGAAGGGTAGACTCTTTCTGGATATTATAATCCGCCAAGGTTCTTCCATCCTCCAACTGCTTTCCGGCAAAGATCAGACGCTGTTGATCCGGTGGGATGCCCTCCTTGTCCTGGATTTTTGCCTTGACGTTGTCGATGGTGTCGCTGCTCTCCACCTCCAGTGTAATCGTCTTCCCGGTCAAGGTCTTCACAAAAATCTGCATACCCCCTCGGAGACGGAGGACAAGGTGAAGGGTAGACTCTTTCTGGATATTGTAGTCAGCCAGAGTCCGGCCATCTTCGAGCTGCTTTCCTGCAAAGATCAAACGTTGTTGATCAGGTGGGATGCCCTCCTTGTCTTGAATCTTGGCCTTGACGTTGTCGATGGTGTCGCTGCTCTCTACCTCTAGAGTAATGGTTTTCCCTGTCAAGGTCTTCACAAAAATCTGCATACCTCCACGAAGACGGAGGACAAGGTGGAGGGTGCTCTCCTTCTGAATATTATAATCGGCCAAAGTCCGACCATCTTCGAGCTGTTTTCCGGCGAAGATCAAACGTTGTTGATCCGGCGGGATGCCCTCCTTGTCTTGAATCTTGGCCTTAACGTTGTCGATGGTGTCGCTGCTCTCCACCTCTAGGGTAATGGTCTTCCCTGTCAAGGTCTTAACAAATATCTGCATACCTCCACGAAGACGGAGGACAAGGTGGAGGGTGCTCTCCTTCTGAATATTATAATCGGCCAGAGTCCGACCATCTTCGAGCTGTTTTCCGGCGAAGATCAAACGTTGTTGATCCGGCGGGATGCCCTCCTTATCTTGAATCTTGGCCTTAACGTTGTCGATGGTGTCGCTGCTCTCCACCTCTAGGGTAATGGTCTTCCCTGTCAAGGTCTTAACAAATATCTGCATACCTCCACGGAGACGGAGGACAAGGTGGAGGGTGCTCTCCTTCTGAA
The DNA here is from genome assembly GCA_026413675.1 of Populus pruinosa. Taxonomy (NCBI): domain Eukaryota; kingdom Viridiplantae; phylum Streptophyta; class Magnoliopsida; order Malpighiales; family Salicaceae; genus Populus; species Populus pruinosa. The sequence continues at coordinate 1,527,682 of CM048595.1, forward strand.
TATTGTAATCGGCCAGAGTCCGACCATCTTCGAGCTGTTTTCCGGCGAAGATCAAACGTTGTTGATCCGGCGGGATGCCCTCCTTGTCTTGAATCTTGGCTTTGACGTTGTCGATGGTGTCGCTGCTCTCCACCTCAAGGGTTATAGTCTTGCCGGTCAGAGTTTTCACGAAGATCTGCATCTTTTTTTTCTTTCTAGATTTGATCGGACGGGCAGCAAAGAATGAAGTTTAATAACTTGAGGAAAAGAAATGGATGCCAACGTTTGTGTGAGAGGAAAGGAAAGGGAAACGAGTTTTATAGAGAGGAAGCCGAGTCTTTTACGGCAAAGGAGAGGCTGTGACGTGGAGAACCATTGAGACTCTGACGCGTGTGTACTTTACGTGTCGTATGGTTGTGGTTGCATAGTGGACACGGTAAGGTTAGGATTGTTGCCTGTTCAAGAATATGGATATTTTTTGACGGTGTTAGGTGGCTGTTTCGTACGGGCCTCGTGTGCGAGGTGGGGACGTGGGGGTACAGGTTTCGGGATGGTTAACGGAGTTAAGGAGTGACGGTGATGGGTAGATGAAGGCCTTTTTTGGAACTTTCTGGAAGTTATTTAATGGGCTGGGCTTATAATGTTTTTTACCTAGTTGTAATTGGGCTTTTTCTTGATACTTCGTGCTAGGGCCTAGCAATCACTTGGGAAAAACAGAATGAAAAAATATTAAAAGAAAAAAAGTATTTTTTTAATTATTTTAAAAATACATCTGGAAAATTTTAAAAAAATAAATATTTTTTAAATACTAACAAAAAAAAGAAAGATGAATTTTCTTCGTGGGCTTGGAAATAGTAAAATTATAAGGAACAAAAATAAGCTTCAATAATCCATTTGCCTCCATCCTAAAATTTAATGTGAAGAATTGAAAGTTGCCATAAAGCGATGATGCAGAAAATATGACAGTTTATAGAGATAAACATGGAAATTACTCTCTCAGAATTTATACGCGATTACATCTTCCTTTGTTAGATTCAGAAATTACATTTTACATACCACTAGCTACAATATTTATAGTAGTTTTTACATATTGATTGATTTGAGCATGTGAAAAATCAGTCAACAATGAAGTTTTTAAAAATTATATGACTAAAGAGTCTTTATAAATTAAATATTATAATTTCACACCCTTACCCATCTATTTTCTAGTTAAACAAATGATCCCAACAATAAACAATCCCTAACATTAAACAATATATAATCTTTGTATGTACAGTGTAATCTTTGAGTTTTGGTTAGACTGGGAAGGGAGGAGAGGAAGAGAAATGGATTGATTTGTAGTTTGAATCATTTGATTAATAATATAGGAGGATATTTTCTTCTTTTCATCAAAATTTAAATCTTACATTGACATGGTATGTAAAGTATAATTTGTAAAATTACAAGAAAAAAAAAACAAGTGTAAATATGTGTAAGTCGTGGCAGGTTCAGAGTAATTTTCCCTTTAAAAAAATGAGTAAAACAAAAGAATAAATATGCATGAACATGAAGTTTTAGTGAGCTAAATAATTTTTGTTTCAAAGGAAATAAGTGTATAGAATTTCTTAATTAATTTGGTGTTAGCTATCTTATAATCAATCTTTTATTTGATTTGAATCTCCATCTAATGATTAGAGGAGGATATTGTTTAATGACCTAACTTGGAGGGTGTTTCTAGTATGTGTGCTTATTAGTTTTCATGATTTTAACCAAAATTTATATATAAAAGAAAATGAAGTTGGTGATCAAGTTTAAATTACACAATTTTTGTTTTATTTTATATATTTTTTAATATTTTTATCAATTTTACAAGAGCTTAGACCCCACAGGAAGTAAGATTTAAATATGCTTTGGTATTATAATACATAGTTAAGTACTAAATAGAAGGCTTAACTAATTAGTTAATCGGTTTATATATATATATATATATATATATATATATAGAGAGAGAGAGAGAGAGAGGGGGGGGGGAGTATACAATAGTTAATATAGAGATAACAATACAAGATTAAACTTGTTAATCTTTTCTAATTATATATCTTTTATATTATGAAATTTCATATGATACGCACCTCCAGCTAGCTTGAGGAAGAAGGGTCAACTTCAAACTTGAATTGAAGATCAATAAAAGAAAAAAAATACAAAGTGGCTTAGTAAGAATATCTGTAAGATAATCCTTGAAAGAAATAAAGCAAATTTGAATGTTCTTCTTAGCAACCTTTTCATATACAAAATGATAATTAACTTCAATATATTTTGTACAAGCATGAAAGATATAATTTATAGATAAATAAGTAGCACATAGATTATCACCCAAAATCATAGACACAAAAGTAGGAGTAATTTACAGATCTGAAAATAAATACAAAAGCTGTATAACCACAGTCTTTATACTCAACCTTGGGAGAAGAATGAGCAATCTTGTGCTATTTGCTTGATTTCCAAGAAATTGATGTATTATTAAAATAGATAAAATATCCACATGTAGACTAACAATCATTAACACCACCAGTCTAACAACATTTGTAAAACCATGTATAGAAACATAGGAGATATGAGTGATATGTAAGCTAAAGGAAACCATACCCTTAAGATAATGTAAAATATGTTTAACAACAACTTAATATGTATCTATACGAGTATGCATAAACTGATAGAGTGATAAAGGCATAAGCTAAAAATAACAATAACAAAAGAATGAACACATGAATTTTAATGAGCAAAAAGGGCTGCAGAAGTGAAACCCAAGTCTGCATGTTTTCTTTTCTCTCTAATAATAATTCTCTAAGAGCTTTACAAATCTTTAAATAGGTGAGAAACTTTACCTTAACTAAAAAACAAAATAAAAATCCAAAATTACAAAGGAAATAAGCATGAAATCCAAAAATATTAAGAAAAATAATAAAAATTACCAAAATTGAGGCCCTAGTGCAAGATTTTGAAAATCTAAAGATTTAACGATCAGAGTAGCAATTCCATCTACTTTAAGAAAAACAGCTTCCAAAAACTCATGTTAAAATTTCAGTGCAATCCAATAGTTGGATCAAATGTTATGAAAATTTTAAGTTATTATTCTTGTTTAGCGTAACCAAACCTCCTTTTGAGTTTATATCTATTCCACTGGTTTATAAATATATATGCTAGGCTATCTATGTAATTTGTCTGAGGCAAATGCTCATCTAGTTGTAGCAAACCCATATCTGGTTGCCTAGTGTCGCTACACGACGTCGGGCGACGGCTCCACTCCTTTTTTTTTTTTGTTTTTTTTAAAACAAAAAAAAAGAATTTAGTTTTTATTTGATTGGGGAAATAAAGATTTTTATTGGAGTCGCCATCTAGTAATTTGAAGGAACTAGAAATCCACAATTAGACATTGATCCTAGAGATTCGGGTACTGGGTTAGTTATGATTAAGGGAAGGTAGACACCACCCTTAAAACATCCTTTCAGAGAAAGGTTACCTTTACTTGTGTGTTTTTCTTATTTGATTCAAATGCTATTATATTTTGAGCTTATTTGTAAAATTTTTAACATGGTTAACGTCGGTCCCTAAAAATAAGAGACACGTTAAAAATGACATCAATCCCTAAAATTAGGAGACTTTGTCTGAAATGTCGACGTTTATCCCTAAAAAGGAGAGTTACGTCTGATTTACCAAAATAAATATTAATGGATATAATCCATATTTGGTATTTAATTTTTTTGATATCGGTCCTTTTCTGTAAATAAAAGAGACGTGTCGACAAATAATATTTATTTTATAAAATAAAAATTATTTTGATATCATTGACAAATAGATATATCAATTCTTGAAAATTAGGTTTTTGACCTATGAATAGTGATATGATAAAATGGGTGTTAAACCCGCGTCGTTATTTATTTTGGTTTATTTTTGTTTTTTTCACATGCAAAAATTTACAAGTATTTATATATAAAAATATCAAAAACTACCATACAATATCATAAAAAATTACCTGATTACCCCTGTATAGGCAAAAGACTGAAATACCCTCGGATTTATCGAAAATTTACAAAAATGCCACTGGCGGCGCGTGTGGCTCACGCGCGGTTACTGTTGACGGCGGCGAAATTTTCCGGTGAGATTCCGGCCAAAAGATGGTCGATTCTGGTAGATCTAAGGATGAGGATTCTGATGGTGGTGGTCTCGTTGGTCGTTGATGGCTGAGGAGGGAGAATCGACGACTTGAAGGTCGATTGGCCGATGACGGTCGCGGTCTTTTTCCGGCCAAAATCGCCGATGAAAAAGTGTAAAACGGAAGGGGTTTTGCTTAGGAGGAGGCGATTCACGTTTCTGTGGTGGTTTCGCCGCTTGAGATAGCCGGAAATGGGAGATCGGCGGAGAGAGAGAGAATCGCCGGCGAGAGGAGAGAGAAGTGCTACGGTGTGGACGAGTGTATGGTGCGCTCGTGCGTCTGAAGCCTGTGAACCGCTGGATCTCAGATGAACAAATCGTGCGGCTGTGATTCGTTTGATCTTCAAGTTGATCGGACGGTCAGAAGTGAATGGGCTGCGATCTGGTGTATCGCGGTGTACCGAGTACTCGGTACACCTGCTGACGTGGCGCAACCGGATCGAAGGGAAGATTATTTGAGCGGCTGAGATTGATTTGGGTTTTAATCTGGTGTGGTTAAGCCTATTGTATCCTAAGAAATCAAAGGCTCAGATCTAAACACTATTAGATCTAACGGTTGAGATATTTTTGGTATTTTTCAATTTATTAAAAAAAAATTTAATATCTTACTAGAGTGCAGAAAAAGTATAAGAAAAATGAATAGTATCCAAATAGTAACTCGAAATAGTAATTCCGAATTAGAATTGAAATTGAGAATGAATTTTTTATTTTTTTTCTCCTCCTTCTGTCTTGAATTCATTGGCTATTTATAGCCAATGAATTCAGACAACAATTCACGGATTGTTAAAATTTTCAACTTCCACCGATTACTATTTGTCTTATTATATATAATAATACTAAATAATAATAATAATATTTATTTATAGGGGTAAAAATAAAAATTCAAATCAGTATTATAAAAAGTTTTTCATCCTCTAAAAATCAATTTTAAATTACAAAAAAATAATATTCAAAAAATTTTAGTGAATCCAAAATTGGGTTACAACACCTAGAATCACTTGTTATCACAAGTCCAACTACATCATATGCCTTATTACAAGCCAAAAAAGTGTTTGGTCTCGTAAAAGTGAGACATTAAAAAGCACCAATAATTTGACAAAACCATATAAGATAAAAAAAAAAAAAACAAGCAATTGGACATCACAACAACCTTTGAGGTAGAAATAAAAGTATCAACAAGTTTGGAAGAAGAAATATGTCAAGAATGTACTTATATGAATATAGCATGATACCCATACTAGTAGAAAAAACCTTAATCCCTAAAAATAATGAACAACTCCTAAATCCCGAGACTTAAACTCTAAGGTTAACAACTATATCAATCGATGAAGCAAACCTAAATTGTTTCTGGTAAGCAAAATATCATTAATGTAAACTAGAAGATAAAAAATATCACTATTTTTAGATAAGATGAATAATGAGGTGTCAACTTTAGAATAATGAGGTGTCAACTTTAAAAGCATGAAATTCAATAGAGAAAAGATAATCACTTGTATGATTGTACTATGTTCGAGGAGCTTGTTTTAAATCATTTAAAGATTTATGCAACCAACACATATATAAAAAAACATATAATCAATAAAATCTAGAGGTTGTTGTAAGCAGACCTCTTTAGCAAGTGTTCTATTGAGAAAATGCATTATATTTATTAAGTTGATTAATCTTCTAACCATGTAAAACTATAATTATGAAAACCAATTGAACAATGGCTTTCTTAATGTTGTTATCTGGGTAACACTTTATCTTTGTACACCCAACAATTACTAAAGACATTCATTAAAGGATACAAAAAAATCTAAATATCAAGTGTTGTTGGAATGCAGTGCTTGAATTCCATCCTTTATAGCACTATATCAAGCCTTATATCTATCAGCATTAGAAAATGTAACTGGTCATAGGCAAAAGGAGAGACTACCTAAGAGAGATGGTTGCTAGACAAAGCTGAAGAAGTCGTTAGATTTACTATGTTTAGCAGCAGTGGACAAAGAACCATACGATGCTAACGAACCATAGAACATGAGGCAGGTAAGTCCGAACTTGTATGCTGCAGCAAAGGATTAGGGAAGAGGTCAACAACCAAATTAAACCTAGAAGGAGATTCAGACTGAGATGCTGGGCTGGCAGTAGAAGACCTGAGTGAACTAATAGTAGAATTGGGAGAACCAACAACGTCAAACTTGGAAGAAATCTGTAACTCTAAATGAGAAGAACCGATACTTAGAGAATGATAATTAGATAAACAAGCATACGGTAACATAAAGGCAAGGCTGATGGTTTGTCTTAAAGTGGCAAAAATGGTAGGTAATAGGAGTGGCGAAGAGGTTGCAGGCTTACGCAAGTGAAAAATTAGAGAATTAAGCAAATCAGTTTTTATGCTATATATATATATATAGACACACACAAGTTGGTGATCAAGTTTCAATTACACGATCTTTGTTTTTTTTTTATATTCCTACCAATTTTTCAAGAGCACAGACTCCCCAAAAAGTAAGACTTAAATATGCTTTTGGTACTGTAGTGTATAGCTAGGAATAATAAAAGGCTTAGTCAATTAATTAGCTAATCTTTTTCATTTATACATGTAGTGTAGGGAATTGTATAATAATTAATATAAAGATTAAAATATAATAATTAATAATTAAAATATAAGTTTAAGCTTATCAATCTTTTTTAATTATATATATATTTTATATTGTGAAATTTTATATAATATATATGATATTTTTTAAAAGTATTTTTCATTTAAAAATATATCAATATGATTTTTTTTATATTTTTATTTTATTTTTTACATCAGCACATTAAAATTATAAAAAAACATTAAAAAAAATATCAATTCGATTCTTTTTTCAAGCTAAACACATTTGTAGAACACAATTTCAAACACAAAAACAAATGATACATTCCTTTCAAGTTTATGCTTGAACAATATATCATCTTTCTCAAATAATAGAGTGAAAATCTTATTTTATATCAATATAACCCTTACACATTTTAAAAATGCTATTTATTAAATATTTTTTCTTATCATCAAGAGATAAATTCACCACCCAACAGGTGACTAATTAATTACATTTCAAAAGCGTATAATATGCTTCTATCACGAAGATTGTAAGCCCCAATTTTAGTACTATCATGAAGATTATTATTCCACATGCTGGAGAGCCCTAGTTTCATATGTGTAAACTCCACGCCATACTTTATAGAAAGCATCTCCTTCAAGTATCCAATGGTATTTTCCTTATGTACTGATATTGGAAATTGTGGGTCGGGTCTTCCATCTTTATCTTGCCTTACCACATGGATTGAAATACCAAATAACTCTCGAAGAATGATTTTAGCATTATTTCCAATGTGGTAACTTCGCAATGTTTTTCCATGATTCTGGAGTATAAATCCATCAAACTCGAGCTCTTGTGCCGATGGCTGGAGGCTAAACTTGTTATGGAGTCGATGCTTGAGGCCCCAAACGGTTGCATTCTCTTCAACCTCCACTCCAAGCTCTATATCATTAAAAGAAATCTTCACCTGCATGGTCTGCAAAAATATATGCCTAATTAAGCAAGCAAGTTAAATATATAGCATACTGTAGGAAAAAAGATATATCAAGTGATCAGATGCATGCATTAATCAAGAAGAAAAAAAGAAAATAGCACCTTAATTATTAGTTTTCAGTTGCTGAAATTTTGTGATATATGTTGCCTACTTCTGAGATGATGAAAATGGACTAGTATTTTCTTTTTAAATAGTATGGCTGTGCCATGAGGATGCAAGGGTAGTTAGTGCATGTGCTTTTGGTGCTTTTCTAATATATATGGTATATATAAAGGATGTGAAGGGATTGTTAACTTCCTTGTATCATGTAATTTGATTTATTTCTTATGATAGACAACATGAAATTATATCTCACGCCAATGTCATTTTAGTTTTGGAGTATGAAATAAATTCCATGACATAGTTACCATTACTCATGGCTACCTTGCTACTTAGAATTTAACTTTTTTTACAAAAATATAATAGAATTATATCTTGAGATTTTATATAACAATTAAAGATTTTAAATTGAGTGATTTTTTGATATGATATTAGAATTTAACGAGTTTAAATCTAATCACTCATACTCCAACACAATCTCATGATTTATATTAAAAAATAATATAAATAAGATATTAAAAATATCTTATAACTTATGATATTATTATGAAAGCTCATACTCCAACACAATCTCATGGTTTTTGTTAAAAAATAATATAAATAAGATATTAAAAATATCTTATAACTTATGATATTATTATGAAAGTTGTACTTTTCAATTGTATAATTACAACCAAGAAATTATTAGGTGTTTTTTCATATAGGATTATAAAACTTGATTCTTTTTATTTGTTACTACAATTAAATTAATTTTTTTGTTTAAAATATCTTTTCTTTTTAATCAAAACTTTCAATCTTACCTACTATATATTAAAAATGCATTTAAAATGATAATTAAATTTTAATATATGGTTTTCAAATTTTAAAAAGAAGAACTTACTTAAAAAATAATAAAAACACATATACTAAATCACATTGTATTTGAAAGATGGAGCCTTAGTGGTGTTTACCTTCTACAAATCTCTTGAGTCGATCTTGCGGATGGCTCCTTGGTCCGCTCCTTTTTCTATAATGGTAAATTCTGCTTCTAGCCTTGTCTTATTAGGGTGTTTGACACTTATTAGGGTGTTTGACAGTGATGGTGATTGATTTTTAAAATATATTAAAATAATATATTTTTAAATTATTTTTGATATTAATATATTAAAATAATATACAAATATAAAAAAACATATTAATTTAAAATAAAATAAATTTTTAAATTTTTTTAAAAACCCTTTATAATCATACTGCGAAACACTATGTCTTTGCTTTGTAGAATTGATGGAGTTTCCATGCCTTGCCAAAATAACGTCAGAAAAAATAAGAGTTTTGAGTGAGGTTCTGGGTGTGAATTTTTTTTTAATAATAATCAAGTGTATTAATCAAAAGATAATCATATAAAAGATGAACCTTAAAAATTGAATGACTATTTACAAATGATATATGAGGTAACAAAAAGAAATATAACCAAAAAGAGCAATTGAATTAGTAATCTGTATTTACCCATATCCAAATACCAACTGCACTATAATAAAATTGTTATCAGTATAGCTAAAATTAAGCTCATTATACTTTAGCTTAACTGGTAGTCTATATATATATATAAAAAAAAAAGTTAAAGTCTTAATCTGGCTACACCTTGTTAAATACCAGATCATATTTTATGAGCCAAACACTCCATGCTATGCTGGGAAAAAAAAAAAAAAATCAAGCCAGAGAAGGAAATTTACCTATCACTAAAGAAAACCACTGATAAATCAATAAATACAGAGTTTGAAGGATGTGACATGATACTCCCTATCATTGTAAGAATTTTGCCCCGTAATTTTCAATTACTAAAATAATGAAACAACAAATGATCCGAAGTCTCCCACTGTACAACACAAAATTGATATTTGGATTGCTCTACTGCTAATAATCAGCATCTGACTACAGAAAGTTGGTTTTGGACGGCCAGCCAAATAAATATCTGTATTTTAGGTGTCATCCCTTCTCTGGATGCCCTGGGTCTTGAAAGAGTGCATCAACAACTTCATGGTGGATGCAATTCACCTATTCCACTGTTCATGGACTGTTGGCAGTGGCAGCACTTTCTACCAAAACCTTTTCTTCATTGCAATTCACCTGTTCCACTAAGCATGACAATCTTCACTATTAAGTGGAGGTTTACAATTCCTCTCCCAATTATTTTCCGTTACACACCAATAATGGAGGCTCAAAATTTATCTACCTGTATCACTTTTATTATAGGATATTTATGAAACTTAAGCATTTGAATGGACAGATTGGCCAAACTAAGAAGGCTTGAGCTTTCCATTTCTTCTATTTTGAGAAATGAACAAGGAGTAAACAACTCCTATTCTTTTTTTTAATTTAAATTAATATGGTAAACTAATTTTATTGCATTCAAAAAAGGAAGATCAGACAACACCTGCAAACATCCTTGCTGCTGGTGAGTTTTTTTTCTTTTTCCTACTAGCTAGTCATACAATATACGATCGTGTTGTTATTTTTCCAATGATATCTCATAAATTCACCACACAGCTCCTTAATTTTCTGAAACATGGAGAGTAGTGTCTGCATCAAGTCCTACATAATAGATGGCACAATTATCTGTAGGTTCAGAGCCCGGTAAGTCGAGTAATTTGAATCTCATATTTGTCATATCTGTCACATGTGTGCGGCGTCGCAACGATCATCCACCATCTATGCTAACGATGGGATGTGGTGTATTTCTAGCAAGATATGAAGAGCCAAGGAATTCTTGTCTCTTATCAGTGAAAACATTGAATGGGAGTCGCCACCTAGTATTCTAGTAACTAGAAACCCTAACTGGTCTTTAGAGATCGGATACGGAGACTGGTTGCGTAAAGGGAAGGTATTAGCACCCCGACTACGCCCTACCTAAGGTAGGCTGCATTGTTTTGTCTAATAAAATATGAAATCATGTTGTGGTATCTAATTATATGTGTATCTAAAACCAAAGAAACTTTTAAAATCAAGAATACGTGTTACGTATAACCTCATAATCCCTGATACTAAACAAAACAAAAAAATTTCTTGTTGTTTTTTTTATATTTTGGCCAATGTTCTCTTGACTTTAATAAACTGGTTATTAAAACCAAAATGCATGCTAAAATATTGTTTTTGATGTATGAAAAATACAATATGATTTTTTTTATTTTTGTAGCTTTGAGACACTTGGCCGTATGCACAAAAACTTTTTTTTTGTTGATTTTAATTTTTTTTTAGTTGATAAAAAAACTCGGGTATTTTTAATACCGTATTTGTATTTTTTTTTTGACAAAAAATATAGACCAATACTAAGCAAAAAAGGCATAAATAATAAAAAGAGAAAAATATAAAAAAATTAATTTTTTTAATGGGCCGGACTCGGCCCAGATCAGTGGGTTGGGCCGGACCCGGCCCAAAACCAAATGGGTTGGTTACCCGTGTACAGTAACCACCCCCCTCCTTCATTTGCTACAGAATGTGAATTAATTCACGTTCTGCATGCTAATGCAGACCAAAAAAATAAAGAGACAGGGCAACCGAAGATTACCTAGGATTGGTGTCGAGGCGGTGCTGCTGGCGGCGGAGACACGGTGGCCGGTGTTTTGCTGCGTTTTTCTTCTCTCTCTCTCCTCGGTTTTTCACAGTTTTCTCCTTCTTCTTCTCTGTCTTTTTTTTTTGTTTTTTTCTCTCTCTTTTCTCTTCTCCTCTCTCTCGTGTTTGGTTTCCTTCTCTCTTTCTTTTTCTCCCTCTCTTCGTGTCTGTCCTCTCCTCCTCCTTTTTTTCACTTGCTGCCTCCCCTGCTTTTATAGGCAAAAAACAGGGGAGGGGACGTGGCTGGGGCGGCCACTGTGCAGCTGCTCCTCCACTGTTCTTCAAGTACATGGAAAGTGGGTTGTGTCGGCGTCTTTTTGAAGTTGAATTGTCGGTAAAAATATCGGTGAAAACAGAGGAGAAAACACCTTTTCTTCCCCTGTTCTCTGCGTGTCCAGGGGAAGAAGAAGATGGTACTATTCAAAATGGCACCATTTTGAGTTTTTTTTATTAATAGTGTATATGAACAGTGCATAAAACGGCGTCGTTTTTCCCAAAATGCGTCGTTTCATTTAAATGAGATTTGGAGCCAAAATGCATCAGATTCAAAATCAAGCCTTCAATTTGGGCGTGTTTTACAATTTGGTCCTTGGTTTTGGATTTCTTCAATTAAGTCCCTAATTGGCCATCAAACTTCAATATTTATGCAATTAAGTCCTTGATTTGACCAAATTAACTCTTAAAAATTATATTTTGACCCCAGAACTTTAATTTCTTCTAAGAAAAGCCCAAATTAACTAAAAATAAAATTTTATTGCAATCAAAACATCCATAAATTCAATTAAACCTTTATTAAAATTTAATTGAATCTATAAACATTTTATTTTGGATTTTTCTTCCTAAAATTAATTTTCTTTGTCAATAAGGTTCTCATTAGTTAAGAAAATACTGTCAAATTTTAATCTTTGTAATTGTAAACCTCCTCAACTAATTTTTGATCATTTTCTGAACATTCTGACATCCCTTTTTTTTTACTGTTATTATTTTTAAATTAGTTATTATTATTATTATTTTTAATTATTTTTTATTTTCTTATTTTTATATATATATATATATATATATATATATTTTTACGCGGGGACCCAAAAATAAATTACAACAATATCAATGCCATGTTTCGTCTGGAGCATCAACTTCAGGTCCCCGAATGTATTACCCTTGTGAACAAAGAGGGTATAGGGAAGGTGAAAGGTTATTCCAATTTTAGTCCGTGCGACCATGCAAGTAATAAAATACATATCTAGGACAGTGATATGAGAGTCACTAGGAATTTGATAACTTCGCAGTGTGCTGTTACTCTGCAGGATCACCCCATTGAGATGTAGCTGTGGGAACGGAATGCCTCGGCTTTGACGAATTTTATTTTTGAGGTCCTCAACGGTTGCATTATCTTCAACCTCCATGCTAAAGAATCCATCGATTTTAATCCTGACCTGCATGGTGATCTGCAAAAAATATTGGCTTATTAAGCAAGAAAATTAAATGCTTGAAACAGTAAGAAATTGAATCGTTGTCACCTTAGATAATTTTTAGCTTCCCCAAGTTTTTAGGTTTATGTATGTGTGCCACTTAATTCTTAGATAATACGTACGAAGAGAGAATTACAGTAAGTTATTTTCTTATGAACTGTAATTATCATGCCATGAGGATGTTGGGCGATTTGATTTGAATGCTTTGCTGATCTGGTAGAAAATATGCAAATTGTGATTGTTAAATAACTTACATGCAAATTAATTTGTTAAATGTACTGAAATCAAATTATTTATGTGTAACAATAAATAATTTCTTGCAAGGGGATTTATGGTAATTAACTTGATTTTTTATTTCTCTTGTGATTAATTTCTCTCCAATGATTTTCATTAAGAATTTTTTTTCTTGATATCATGGTCATATTTCTGGACGTGATCCACCTGGGAATAATCATTTTTAAGAATCAAATCACAAAAAAAAAGCTCGTTAATTCGAGATTCGTAGTCAATCATACATTTATATTTAAGTTGAGTAATGAAAGTATTAGTATTCGAACCCAGAGATGTTCTCTTCTTCTAATTAACTCTTTGCAACTTACTATTGTTAACTAAGCTTTTCTTCTTTGTTTTCCCTTTAATATAAAGTCCAAACGATCGATGTTGCACATATTAAGCACTTGTTAGGATGCCAATGAAGTTAATTAGATCAGATTCTAGTATTGACTTGAAATTTTTATCTTTATTCTGAAAACAATTTTGTGTAACGAGGTTATCCGAACTATACAATGTTATCCATTTCAAGTAATTGTTAATTAATAGTAAAAGTGAGAAAAAACCTCATAATTCAAAATGTAGATTATATACTCTTTTAAATGAATAAATATTTATATAATGGTATTTCTTAAAAGAACTTATATAATTATTGTATGTTATTTTCTTAAAGAATTTATATATTTATTGTTTAATTGAAAAATAGACATTGTAAATATCTATTGATTTTATAAATATGTATTCATAAAACTTATATATTATTATTCTTAGTAATTTATAAGTATAGTGATTTATAAGACAGTATAAATGTTATTTGTTAGAGAATAATATATTTAAATCATATCTCGAGATCTCATCTAATAATTTAAGTTATTGGGTAGAAATAATTTTTTGACATGGTATTAGAATTTTGATGACTAAGTGATTACAAGTTCGAATATCACAACTCCTATATATTTGATAAAAATAAAATATAAGGTAATGTGAGTCTGTGTAAGTTTCAAACTCCAAAAGTTTTCATTTGAAAATATATATTAAAAAATAATATAAATCATATCTTTAGACCTCACCTAACAGATTAAGCTATTAGGTTAAGATGATTCTCAAACACTATTGAAATACAACAAAATATATATTGATATATATATATATATAATTTAATTTAATTTTATAATATTGATTTTAAATGTATAATACAAGAGTCTAAAACTTATTAGATGCTTCACTGTGTAGAAAAAAAATATAATTTCTTAATTTTATAAACTCATTGATTATTTATTTTTTATGTATTTTTCTTATAAATATATTAATTTAAGAATTGTTATTTTTTCTTCAATCCAACAATTAATATACTTGAAGTTATTACAATTATAGCAGCTCAAATTACTGTAAAAACCACAATTGTTTTTATTTTATTGATCATTTAAAACTATCAGCCCATTTTGTGGGAAAGAAAGGGAAAGACCTTTCACAAACATCCATGCTGCCTTTTATTTCTACAATAATCTTATGACAAACCGTCAAAGACAGCATATCTCTGCTAACCTTCAAAGACATACTACAGTACTTCCAGGCAAAATGTCGTAATCCCCTATTTTAACATCATCCATAAGATAATTACTCAGAAGATTTGGCAGTGTGAGTCTGATTCTTGTAATGTCAAAGCCATACTGTCTTTGAAGCATGAGTTTCAAGTCACCAACAGTATAATCCTTGTGGACAATTAGTCCATACCGTTCATTGGATTGCCCACTTGACAGGTTAAGAGGACGAAAAACACTAATACCATACATCTCCCGAACAAGTATTTTATCATAATTATCAATCCGATAACATTGCAATGTATTTTCGTCTTGCATCGCTAAGCCATTAAACTCTAGTTGTTGTTTCTCCACAGGTAATTCTCTGCCAAACGAAGAATAAATTCGATTTTTAAGTTCCAGGACGGTCTCATCGTCTCCAACAATCATATCATACTCCTTTGCATTAATGTAAGCAATCTTGACTAGATGCATGGTCTGCAAGAAAAATAAAACATTGGAGCATTTCCATTAGCTTAGAATTTATATGAAATAGCATATGGCTAATTAATTAAGCAGTAAAATACCAGATTCAGAGAGAACTTAAATGCAAGCAATATATGAAGACAATATGATTTGAATATGTGAATTGCTAAATAAATGATCCAACGCAACAAAAATCAAGTGTTTGCTATATTTCAACTCTATGATCATGCCATGCGGATGTAAGGATAATTTCAATGTGATTTGAATGCCTTTATGGGAAGTGGCAGAAAACATGTGATTTTCTTCATAAAATATGTGAATTGTTAAATAAATGAACTCTATGCTAAGTAATTTAATTACTAACGGTACTTAACAACATGATATTAACACGAAACCATGCTCCCATGCATGAACATTTGGTTTTGAAGAGTTAGTTTATATTGATTTGGATTAATAATTTTTTTTTAAAAAAAAAGCAATAAAACAATGCAATTTTTTAAAAGTTAGCCTATATCTTGATAACCAGCTTAGGAACTCACCTGGTTAGGTTGTCTTTAATAAAAGTGTTATTAGTGCAATCACAAACATTTGTCCAGCCCATAAATTTTATTAGCTTAAAGATGAACATCCTTTTTGTTTTTATATTTTAAAAATATTTTATAAAAAATTAAATATTTTTTTTTCAAATTATTTTTTTTCTTGTTATTAAGAAAAAAAACCTTATATATATATATATATATATATAAAAATCTTTATATAGAAATAGTTATCATGTGTAGTAAATACAAAGGAATGGTTGTTTTTATTGGCAATCATTGTAATCAATAGAAAGACTATTTCTTGATAAATCTTAACTTGGTATTAGAGCAGTAAATCGTCCAGCAGCCTTCCTTCTTGCATCTGGTCTTTATCTTCCTCCTACACCATTTCTTATATACGGATTTCATCTTCTTCATCAAACCATACTGCATCTTCTCCTTCCTTGCAAATTGGACATTCAGGAACTTCAAAAATCTGTTGTCGTTGCATCAGCATTTCAGTCTTCTTTCTCTCCTATGGCACCATCAGTTACTTATGGTGCATCCATTGCTACCATCATACCTCTTCCGAACACATAACATGTAATCCTTTGTTAATGGCACATCATCATGTCCTCTTTTGTCAATCCTGCATATTTTTCATGGAAGCAGTAAGATCACTTAATCATGAGTGCCCTCTTATCTTTTCTTTTAGTGGAAGTTCTGCATTTAGTTGTGTTTTGTAACACCTATTGTCATAATCCATTGTTGAGTTATTTCCCAACTTATATATTTTTTCTCTCTTTAAAAAAATAAAATACAAAAAGAATATTATTAAAAAATATATAATAGTGAAAAAGAGTGTTAGAACGCTCAGAAAATGGTAAACAAATTAGTTGATGAGGTTTAAAAATACAAAGAATAAAATTTAATGATATTTTATTAACTGATAAGAACCTTATTAGAAAACAAAATTTAATTTGAGTAAGAAAAGTCCACAATCATATATTTATAGACTCAATTAAATTTTAATGAAGGTTTAATTGAATTTATGGAGATTTTGATTGCAAGAAAAATTGGTTTTGGAGTTAATTTGAGCTTTAATTGGAAGAAATTAAAGTTTTGGGGTCAAATTATAATTTTTAAGAGTTAATTTGGTCAAATTAGGGGCTTAATTGCATAAATATTAAAGTTTGATGGCCAATTAGAGAATTAATTGAAGAAATCTGAAACCAAGGACCAAACTAGAAAAGAAAGTAAATAGAGAGGTTGCAATTAAATCTAATCAGGGGTAAAATTGAAAATATTAGAAGTTTATTGAGCAATTGAGAGTCAAATTGACCAAGAACCAATTTGAAAAAAGCGACCAACTTCAAGGCCACCGATTAGGCCAGGTTTGGCCTAGTTTGTTTTTTAAAAAGAAAATTTTTAAAATATTTTTTGAAATTTTACAATTTTCCTACATATTTTTATGTTATGTTGATTAATATCGGTCATTATTTTTATGTTACTAAAAATACAAATCCATTATTAAAATACCTGATTTTCATCAAAACATCTAAAAATACAAAAACAAAAATTAAAAAAATATTTTTGTGCATATGACCAAGTGTCTTAAAGCTACAAAATTATATTGTGCTTTTCATATGCCAAAAACAATGTTTTAGCATATATTTTAGCTTTAATAACGAATTTATTAAAGTCATGAGAACATTGATCAAAATTAAAAAAATAAAAAAAAATTATATTTTGTTTGTCTTTTAGTAGCCGGGGTATAACATTACACATAATACATATTCCAGATCTTAAAATTTTTCTGGGACACTAGAACGGTTAAGTTCTGTCCCATTAAGATAAGAACTTCTTTATTAAGAAAGGATTTTCTTGAATCCTAAACAGACAAAACCAATAGAAATCACAACAAGACCTTAAATTTTATCAAACAACAAAATAAAGCAACTTACTTTAGCTAAAACATAGTTAGGGTGCTAATACCTATCCTTTATACAAACCAATCTTCATATATGATCTTTGAGACCAGTTAGGGCTCCTAGTGACCAGAATATTAGGTGGCGACTCTCATTCTATATTTTACCAATCAGAAACAAGAATTCCTTATCTCTTCATATTTGTCAAATAAGACTATTTATATTTCCTTGAGGGTGGACGATCACCGCGATGCCGTATATGTACGACACCTTTCATGGCACTTGGACAATGCTGGAAACAACCCTTGCCTCTCATTCCCATTCACGGATTATATAACTCGACGATTCATTCTAAGATTTACAACAAAATAATGATTTTGCCAACATCTACTTGCAAAAGGTAAATGTCTTGTTTGATAAACTTGTTGCAGTTAACAGACTGATCTCCTTGGCAGAATTCAACTTGTATATGCTTCAGGGGTTATACAATGATTTTAAGGATCTTGTCACCTGCTTGTATACTAAGTTCAATCTCATCTCCTACACTGATCTTTATAGCATTCTTCTTACACATGAATTTCTCTATAAAACTTCTCTCTAACCTACCATAACTCCTTTCTTACCAACTCCAATGCAACAACTAGTTATGTTCTTTGTGCAACATCACTTTAGCTTTAGTATTGGCAGACCAGATCATTTTCATGAGAGCTGGATTGGAGACATAACAATTGTCGCACCCGATATCGCGGCGGCCTTAAAAAAATTTAATGGAATGGAAAGAATGGATTTCTAGCATCCTATTCTTTGATGGGGAATTGTCTTGTTTAAGGAGTCGCCACCTAGTATTATGGTTACTAAGAACCCTAACTGGTCAATAAAGATTCTATGGTCCGAAACTGGTTACGTAAAAAAGCAGATATTATCACCCCTTAAACGTCCTACCTAAGGCAGGCTGCATTGTTGTTCTTTGTCCTTAATTGCTAACATTTTTTTTTGGTTTATACTATGATTGTTTATGTGTAATATTCCTGACTCTGGCGCCAGTGAATATTCAACTACGGATATTTCCAACTCTGGCATTAGTAAATATTACGTAGGTATCAAAGTAAATAAATTTCAATCATTAATTGCTAATATTTTTTTATACTATGATTGTTTATGTGTAATATTCCTGACTCTGGCGTCAGTGAATATTCAATTACGGGTATTTCTAACTCTGGCGTTAGTAAATATTACGTAGATATCAAAGTAAATAAATCTAAATCATCATTTTTTTATTTCTGACTCTGGCGTCAGTGAATAAAAAATAAAATTAGTTTATTATTTAAAAAAAATAAAAATAAAATATTTTTAAATCAGTATCTTTTATATTCCCGACTCTGGCGTCAGTGAATAAAAAGATCAAATAAAATTTTTTTATGCATGTATATCTTTATATAACTAAGTAAAAGAGAAATACAATAAAATAAAATAAATTATTAACTTTATTCCTGACTCTGGCGTCAGTGAATAAACTTATAATTTTATTTTATTTTATTTTATTTTATATTCCTGACTCTGGCGTCAGTGAAAACTTCAAAAACAGTCTCCTCCAAGACCGGGATCGTGGCAAAAGACATAGTCACTATTGGGTCGACTTTGTTGCCGATTTTCCAGCTTCCCTGTTGAACCGTTCTTCAACAAACAGGTGATGAACAGAAGGATCCTAAAACGGTGTCATTTGGCATGGAAAATGACAAATGATAAATTGGTCCCTGATGTTTTGAAATGTATCAATTGGGTCCCTTAATCGATAAATTTTAATTTTTCCTCTTGGATTAATTTCAATTAAATCCCTGAATTATTTAATTTATTAAATCAAAGTTTAATTAAGTATGCAAACTTATTAATTCTCTAATTAAGCCCTTGATTTAATTAATTAAACTAGTCAAGAGTTTAATTAAATCCTTAAATTTTCAATCATATTGCTCTTAACCCAAATTTTAATTCACTCTTTATTTATTTTATTTTTACTAATTTTTTTTAAAATAAAATAATAAAAATAATAAAAAATAAGGTCAAAATTAGGTTATGACAACAATCACAATAATTATTTTGTGGAAATCATGGCAATGACTCAACCTATAACTTCAACACTCATAATTATGCTTCAGGTCAAAAATTTGGACAACAGGGAAACTAATTCTCTTCTGGTTCTCCCTCCTAGACAACAGGAAATTTTGGGTAACAAGGTAACCATTTTGATGGTTATAATCGTAATGTAAAGTGTCGGCTATGTTATGAATAGGGCATAAGTGTTCTCAATTGGCTACTCATCCTCTCCAAGCTAATATCAACCTTGCATTTAATAATGCCTCTATAACTACTCCTATTACTTGGTTTCTTAATATAAATGAAAATTATCATGCAACGTTGGACTTTATAAGCATGGCAAGTTTAGAATCTTATTTTAGTAATGATCATCTGCATGTTAGTAATGGTAAGTAATGGTAAGAGCCTGGTTATTTTAAATATTGCTCACTTTAAAATTATTCACCTAAATACACATTTACTTTTTCTAGTATTTTACATGTTTTGACATTAAAAACATTTGTTATCTGTTTAAATTTTTTTTTCTTGAGAGTAACATCTTTTTTGAATCTCATTCCTTTCTATTTTATGTTAACAATTTCATGACAAAGAAAATGCTTCTTTCTAGTTAGAGTAGAGATGATCTATGCATTTTGTTTGAGTTATCTGCAACATCGTTACCTTAAGTTTTCTCATCTACATATCTCTCTACTTCCACTGATTTCTGGCATCATCGACTTGGGCAAATCTATGTTTTCTATATTTTTTTGATGAAAAATAAAAAAAGTGCCTTACTTGTCAAATCAATTTAATTTTAATTGTCTCCTGTGATCTCTTTGTCTTGTTTGACTCTAAAAACTATGGGTCGTCAAACTCGAGCTCCTCCTAACTTGATTTTAGTGATGTTTTCCCCTATGTTTTCTTTTGATAGTTTTTGCTATTTTGTTATTTTTATGGATGCCCATACGAAGTTTATTCCGTTTTATCCTTCAGTTGCTAAGTTTGATATTTTTACTATTTTTCATCAGTTTTAGATGTTAGGTAAGCACCAATTTTCTTTAAAAATTACATCTGTTCAAACAAATTGAGATGGTGAATATCAAAAACTCAACATGTATTTTAAAATGATTGGTATTCATTATCATGTGATCTATCCGCACATTCATGATCAAAATGACATGGTTGAACGTCGTCATAGACATATTGTTGAAATTGGGCTTACTTTTCTTGAGCAATATAACACTCTTCTTAAATATTAGAGTTATGTTTTTAAAAGTCCTATCTATTTAATTAATTATATGTCAATTAATTAAATGTCGGTTCTTAATCATAAGATATCTCTTGAATGTTTTTTAAAATCGACACCTGATTATATGTTTTCTTTGTACTTTTAATTTTCTCTATTTCCTATTTCTTTGTCTATACAATGTTTATAAGTTAAATTTCTTGTACACCTGTTTATGTTTTTCTAGGTTATAGTAACTTTTATTTAGGTTATTGATGTCTTGATTTGTTGTCCAAACATATTTATCTTGCTTATCATGTTCAATTTTATAAAAATATTTTTCTTCTTAACAAGTCTGAACAGATTACAGTTCCACCTACATAACATTCAATTGCTACTATACTCGTCACCTTACACCCTCTCACAGCACCATCTCCAATACTTCCATCAATGCCCTTTACACTTCCTTCAGCTCCTTTGTTATTATCATGGTCATTCTCCAGGTGCAAGTTTAGATTAACCACACTTGCATGTGTCATCCATTGCCCATACTAGCTCCCTTGGTTTTTCCCCTATTATGGCCATTTCCCTTGTAGTTTCTCTAGCTGGTTCTCCCTCATGACCTGCGTATATATTTAGCTCTTCACCACCTGGTTCTTTTTCTGATTCCCCTTGTAGACTTAACTTATGTGTTGATTTGTCTAAATTTAATCTTCAGCAAGTCCCAGCTAATGTCTCCTCCACTGTATCTCAAATGGCTTGTACCAATCATATGGTGCTTCATCCATGTCTAACCAAAAATGCTAATTTCAGTGTTATGTTTGCCTCATGGGTTGCATCTTTACCACAATAAAAGCCATTATCATTTAAGAATACCAATAGGGATTTGATTTGGCTTAATGTCGTGCAGGAGAAATTTTAGGTCCTTTACTCTAATTAGACTTGGTCGTTGGTGCCCTCTCATCTATCTATGAATGTGATTAGCAGTAGCTAGGTGTACAAGATTAAATGACATGCTAATGATCGAATTGACTAATATAAAGCATGATTGGTTGGCCGCAATTTCACTCAGTAAGAGGGGATTCATTATTTAGAGATATTTAGCCTAGTGGTTAAGCCTATAATTGTTCGCCTTATGCTCACTATTGTTGTCTCATATGGTTGGAATATTCATTAGTTAAATGTTCATAATGCTTTCTTGAATGACATTCTTCAGGAAGAGGTATACATGACACAACCACTTAGGTTTGTTGATCTTGCACTTTCATCTCTTGTGTGTTGTTTCCATAAATCCTTGTATGGCTTGAAATAAACACCTTAAGCTTAGTACAACCAGTTGAGCAAGTTTTTAATTTTTATTGGATTTTAGGCATCCAAAGTTAATACTTCTCTATTTATTATCTCTCTTGATATTGCTATTATTTATTTGCTTGTGTATGTTAAAGATATTTTATTGACTGGGAGTAACTCAGCTTTGCTTTATAGAGTGAGTGCTTTGGTGCAATCAGAATTTAAGCTTCGAGATTTAGGTTATGTTTATTTCTTCTTGGGTATTAAAGATAAACCTATTGCTTTGGGTATCTTATTAAGTCAACATAATATACACTAGATATCATACAACAAGCAAGTATGACTTCTTGCAAACTACTTGATACTCTTTTGTCTACCTCCTCTAAATTAGAAATCGTGTTTGATACTCTTCACTTTGATTCGACACGTTATGGACAGATTGTTGGGGCACAGTAATATCTTACCTTCACTAGACCTGATATTTGTTATACACACAACAATGCATGTCAATTTATGCATGCCCCTACTTAGGATTATTAGGTTGTCGTTAAATGTATCCTGTGTTATCTCTATGCTACAACAACCTATGGTATGTACATTACTTGAGATTCTCTCTTGTCTTTTTATAGTTTCACAAATGCTGATTGGGCTTAACAACATTGACGATAAAAAATAAACAGGTGGTTATCTTGTGTATATTGGCTTTACCGTTATTTTATAGAAATCTAAGAAACAATACATTGTTGCCAAGTCTTCTATAAAAGTAAAATACAAAGCCTTAGCTGAGGGTGCTGTTAAAATTTTATTGATTCGCTTGTTTTTATCAAAACTTTGGATTTCCTCTTCGTCCATGACTACGTTATGGTGTGATAATTTAGAGCCACTTTCTTATCTGGCAGTCTAATATTTGATGCTCATACTAAACATGTTGAAGTTGATTATCACTTTATCCATTATCACATTACTAAGTGAGAAATTCAAGTATGAATCATCTCTTTTAATGATTAGTTAGCTGATGTTTTTACCAAGCCACTTTCTTTAGTCTTGTTTACTTATTTTTGATCCAAGATTCAGGTGGAATTTCTACCTTTAGCTTGACGACATGTACATTCCACCACTATATTATATACAATCCTAAAGGTATAAATACATAGAAATGGTTGTTGTTGTCATAACCTAATTTTTGACCTTTTTATTTTAATTATTTTATTTACTAAAAATAATAATGAAAATGATGAAAAAACAAGTAAAAATAAAATAAATGAAGAACAAATTAAAATTTGGGTTAAGGGCAACATGATTGGGAGTTTAAAGATTTAATGAAACTCTTGACTAGTTTAATTAATTAAATCAAGGGCTTAATTGGAGAATTGATAATTTTTGAGACTTTAATTGAGCTTGGAATTAATTTAATTAATCAAATCAAAGGGTTTAATTGAAGAATTAATAAGTTTAGAAATTTAATTAAATTTTGGATTAGTTTAATTAATAAAATCAGAGGTTTAATTGAAGAATTAATAAGTTATGACTTAATTAAACTTTAATTTAATTAACTAAAGAAATCAGAGATTTAATTGAAATTAATCCAAGGATAAAACTAAAATTTATTGATTAAGGAACCCAATTGATACATTTCAAAACATCAGGGACCAATTCATAATCTGTCATTTTTCATGCCAAATGACGCTGTTTTGATCCCGTCCCTTTCGTTTCGCACGGAGAAAACCGATTCAACAGGAAATCTGCAGCAAATCGTGGACCACGATCCCGTGCGTTGGGGTAATGGTTGTTGAAGCTCTCTGGCCTTTTAAAAGGCAGAGAAGGAGCAACGAAAGGAGGACGGAAAAACAGGAGGGAATCGGCAGAGAAAGGCCATGCACGCGGAAAGAAAAAATGAAGAAAGACAGAGGAGGAACGAGACGGGGGCCGAGAACCAGAGAAAAATACAGAGAGGCCACGAACGGCAGAGAACGAGAAAAATAACAGAGGAGAACAAGTTTTCTGCCCCTGTTTCTTCTCAAAGAAACAGAGGCGGCCATCTGCTGGCCTTATAAAAGCCAGAGAAGGCCACAGAAAAAGGGAAGATTGGACCGAAAACCAGAGGAAAAACAAAAGAAAGGAATGAACCGACAGAGGGGAAACGAGAGGAGAAAAAGAGCGGACGGTGAGAGAGTCAGGATAATAAAAGAGTAAGAACAGAGAGGCTATACAGAAGCGAGAAGGCCACAGGAGAACGAAATAAACACAGAACAGGGACAGGCAAGAAGAAACCAATCAGAGCAAAGCAAGAACAAAGGAGAAGGGAAGAGAAAGGAGCTTCGCTGACAAATCTTTCATCACGTTTTCATCTTCATAGCTACCAGGTAAGCAAGCCTCTCTTTCCCTGCTTTTCATTTTAATTCACCGGTTACAGTTTACTTTGAATTTCAATTCACACATTCTAACTTAATTCCTCTATTCTGTTCACGCACGCATGAAATCACTTCAAGCGTGCTTTCTTTGATTTTTGCCCAGCCGGGTCACTGGCTTGTACCAGTGATCGGGCCAGGCTGGCTGGATCCAGCTCATCCCTCATGGGCTGAACTGGACCCAGCTCAAAATAAAAAATATAAAAAATACTAAAAGAATTGTGTATGTATAAATAAAAAAGATAAATATAAATTTGTTATTTTTATTTATTGATGTTAGAGTCAGAATAAAAAAAGAATGATTTAAATTTATTTTATTTTTTGTGTGATGCAAAAAAATAAATTTATCTGATTTGTTTATTCACTAACGCCAGAGTCGGGAATAAAAAATATTGATTTAAATTTATTTTATTTTTTATGTGATGCATAAAAGTAAATTTATTTGCTTTATTTATTCATTAATGCTAGAGTCAGGAATTAAAAAAAATATTGATTTAAATCTATTTTGTTTTTATAGCAATGTAATATTTACCAATACTAGAATTGAAAATATCCGTAGTAAAATATTTACTGACGTCAGAGTCAAAAATATTACACGCAAACTATCATAGTATAAACCAACAAAATGTTAGCAATTTATAACAAAAATCAGCAATGTAGTCTACCTCAAGCAGAATGTTTAAAGGGTGATAATATCTTATCTTTTACGTAACCAGTTTTGTATCATAGAATCTCTGTTGACCAGTTATGATTCCTAGTAACCATAATACTAAGTGACGACTATTTAAACAATAATATCCCCTATCAAATAATAAAATACTAGAAATCTATTTTTTTCAAATAAATTTTTAAGACCGCCGCAATATCGAATGTGACAACTATTATTGATAGTTATCATAATTAATACAAAGACTATCTCTCAATAAATCTTAATTCTTATGTTTTCATATAATTTTGATGTGATCATATCAAAAATAAATTTTTTTAAATAAAAAAATTATTTTAATACATTTTTAAGTTAAAAGTTTTTTGAAAAGTACTCACTATCACACTCTCAAATACTCCTAAAATGCGATTAACAAAGCAAAACTTATAGATGAATGGTATTAGATTTGGATTGATTTGGAATATTATTGCATGGAAAGTATGAAAAGAATGTAACAGGCCTCTAAATCAACGTTAGCACTAGTTGAACACTAAGAAACACGGAAATTGAAATCATCAAGTTTTGTAATTTTTGAAGAATATATATGTATCTTTTGCATGACCTTAAATTTCAGCTAGCAGTGTCAGAATTCTTCTTATTTTCAGATAATAAATAGATGCGTTAATTTATTTGTAATATTAATTATTGATAATTATCTCAAAACAACTGAATAATGCAAAAGGGGACTTATAATTTTCGAGAACAAGTTTTAGGATTAAATTAATTAAAAAAAAGCAAAGAAAAGAATAAAAGTACTAAACTTATTTTATTGCATTCAATAAGAAAGACAAGTCACGCAAGATTATATTGTTGTGCTTTTTATTTTTCCTATGATATATCATAAATTCACCTCATTACTCATTTTTTAGAAACATAGACAGGACAGCCAGCGTCGACCTTTGCACAATGGAGGGGACAAAGATCCGGAGGTTCAAAAGAAGGGATCTCAACTTTCAGATAGAATTTCCTATTTGTCATGTCGATGCCATATGCCTTCTGGAGCAAATACTTAAGATCCGCAAATGTATTATGCCTATGAACCACTAGGTTATAGGGAGCTGTAAAGGTAACTCCATTTGTAGTATCTGAAACCCAGCAAACAATTGAATACATCTCTTGGACAATGATACAAGAATTATTAGGAATTTGACAGCTATGCAATGTTTTCTGATCCTGCAGTAGCCCCCCATTATACACCAGCCGTGGCCGCATGAGCCCTAGAGCTTGCTGAATTTGATTTTTCAGGTCCCCAACAGTTGCAGAGTCATCAACCTGCATGTTAAAGACCCCATCGAATTCAATCTTGACCTGCATGATGATCTGCCAAAGATATTCAACATTGTAAACATAAATCGGCTTAAAACTCATCATGAAATAAAATGAATGGCTGATTAAGCAAGTTAATTATAGCCATTAAACAGTAAGAAATTGAATCGAGTCACCTTAGTTAATATATATTAGCTGCTCAGAATTTGATATTAGTGCATGCCACTTAGTAATTTTGAGATAATACCTACACAAAGAAAATTACAACAAGCTATTTTCTTATAAACTGTAAAGATCATGCCATGAGGATGCTAAGGTAGTTTCGGCTTGATTTGAATGCTCCTCTGTTCTGGTAAAAAAATATGCAGATTATGATTGTTGAATAACTTATAATTAAATAAATTCCATGAGGGAAGCATCACACATTTACGGAAAATGAATGATACGAGTCTCCATCGCTGATTCGGCAGTTTGATCGAAGAGCCAGTGACCCGCAACCTCTATTGAAAAATTATGATGTGTTCATCTTCACTCCTACCGGAACACATCATAATTCATCTTAATGGAGCACAATTTGCTTTCTTCCTTCCTACCGGAACACCTTCAAATATTGTTGGGTTCACTATTGCGATCAAAGACATGATCATGACAGGAGTCTTTTCTCCTGCCTACACTAGGTAAGATTAATTATTTCTTTCAGGGTTTTTCTTTTATTTTTTGAACTCTTCTTGGAATGCTGAAATGGATGTCTATTGCAGGAGCTTATGTTTTTGGGACAAATGGAGAAGTACTTCAAGAGCTGCAAACTGTCACATAGAGTTAAATTTTTCATATCTACTCCTGCGTAGAGAAAATAACATGATTAATTTTATGTAATTCTATATTATTTTTTATTTTTTTTGGTTTTATGATTATGTGGTATTTTTAAACTGTGATTTAATTCATCTCTTCGATGGAATAAAACATATATAATTTAAACTGTATTAGAAAATTCTTAAAAAAATTTACATTTTCATAATGCAGTGAGAAACTTCAGTCTTCGGAGATTGAACATGCATCCTTTATTATTACTAGTATGGTATGATAAAAATAATAAAAAACAGAACTCATCAAGTTTTGTACATTTTGAAGAATATATATGGATCTTGTGCATGACTTTAAACTTCAGCTTGTAGTGTCAGAATTTTTCTTTTCAGACAGTGATTTATTTGTATTATTAATCGATAATTATCTCAAAACAAGTAAATAATGCAAAAGGGACTTATATAATTTCCGAGAACTAGTTTCGAAATTAAATTAATATAAAAAAAAGGAGAAAAGAATAAAAGTACTAAAGTTATTTTATTGCATTCAATAAGAAAGACAAGGCACATGCATGCATGCATCCATGCTGCTGGTGCGTTTTATTCATTCTAACCAGTCACACTGGATTATATTGTTGTGCTTTTTATTTTTCCTATGAGATATCATAAATTCACCTCACTACTACTCATTTTTCAAAAAACATAGACAGGACAGCCAGCGTCGACCTTTGCACGATGGAGGGGACAAAGATCCGGAGGTGCAGAAGCAGGGATCTCAGCAGTCAAATTGAATTTCCTATCTATCATGTCGATGCCATAAGCCTTCTGGAGCAAATACTTCAGATCCGCAAATGTATTATGCCTATGAACCACTAGGTTATAGGGAGCTGTTAAGGTAACTTCATTTATAGTATCTGAAACCCAGCAAACAATTGAATACATCTCTTGGACAATGATACAAGAATTATTAGGAATTTGATAGCTATACAATGTGTTCTGATCCTGCAGTAGCCCCCCATTATACACCAACCGTGGCCGCATGAGCCCTAGAGCTTGCTGAATTTGATTTTTCAGGTCCCCAACAGTTGCAGAGTCATCAACCTGCATTTTAAAGACTCCGTCGAATTCAATCTTGACCTGCATGATGATCTGCCAAGGATATTAACACATTTAAACTTTGTAAATATATGTATCAGCTTAAAACATACCATGAAATAAAATGAATGGTTGATTAAGCAAGTAAATTAGATGCCTTAAATAGTAAGAAATTGAATCGAGTCACCTTACTTAGTCTTAGCTGCTGAGAATTTGATATTGGTGCATGCCACTTGGTTTTGAGATAATACCTACACGGTGAGAATTACAGTGAGTTATTTCCTTATAAAGTGTAAAGATCATGCCATGAGGATGCTAGGGTAGTTTCGGTTTGATTTGAATGCTTTTCTGTTCTGCTATAAAGATATGCACACTATGATTGTTGAATAACTTATAATTAAATAAATTCCATGAGGGAAGCAAATATAACACACGTACGGACACTTTTATGATGCTAAGACTGTAACTTAGGGCAAGAGGGTACTCATAATCACTGGGCAGTATTAGCCCAATACTAAACACAACGGTATGTAGGCTTGTCGTGGGCTTCACTAATTAGTACTGGCCCAATCTTCCAACAAGATGGCTTAATCCATTTGGTGGTTTCTTATCGAATGCAGGATGTTACTTTCCAGGAATCCTGTCAGGAGCTACCAATATTATCATAATCGGACCAAATGAATCGATTCAATTAGTGAGAGAGTGAAGTAGCACGACAATGCACAGCCACCCATCCTCATCACCGTGAACCAACCTCTCTTTGACTCCATCCCTATGTCAACACCAACAGCTACCATCTACAGCCCCAGGCCCCCTGCCATTTTGACCCGAAACCACCATTTTCAGCAACTTCCTTCTTCCATTTTTTTCAGGCTACCATCCTCCTCCTATCTTCCACCTGTGGCCCATGACCTTTTTATCACCCTTTATCCAAAATATAACCCAAACCCATATGCTTTTGCCGCCTCTTTTTAACTAAAAAACTCTCTTTTCTCCGGTGTCCATCCCAACAACCACACTAAGACCCAATACCGAAAAATGGCATACCACCTCCCACTCATAGCTCTCATCTCCCTCTCGGTTCAAAATACAACCTCCAAAACCAGCCTCCTTCATTTCGACTGTCACCACCACGGATAGCCTCCTACCAAAACCAATTCAACACCATCTAGCTCTTCCCCCAAAAAATCCAAGAAAAACCTAGACATTTTTTTACCACAATGGTTGGCCAAAAGACATAAAATACTCCAACATTCTTCTCAAAGCCGTCGGCCACAACATATCGATAGTCAATTTTCCCTCACTCGATGACTAGCCTCAACCACTGTGAGAAGCGTCCTCTCTCAAATCCTCAACACCAGCAGCGGTGATGGATTCTCCTTAACGGCAACGACTCTCTCTGTATTCCTCTTGGCCATAACAGTCTCCACTAGCTTCTAGCCTTCAACCATCAGTTCCTCAACATTACAGCAACCCCTGCCAGCACCAGATCCAAAAACCGCCGCTCCAGCACCATCACCACTATGACGGTGACTCTCATCGCTAACAGTGGAGTGAAGAGCAGAAGGAGATCCACCCGACCCACCCATTTTTTGTCTTCATTGGCGACGACGCTTCAACCCACATGCTGCCACTATTCATCCGCTTCCCAAAGTCTTCCACCCTGGTTCGTTGCTTATAAGAGCCACTTTAATTAATTCCTAGTTTTTGGAATAACCTCAACTCATTTTTCACAATTTGCTAAAAATTTTGAAATTTTAGAAAAAAATGTTAATTATTGAGTATATTTTGGGTCTTTTGGACACATTAATTTGGTTTGGGTATATTTTGAGCTTTTTGGATATATTAATTTGGTTTTGGATGTGTTTTTATTTTAAAATGATTTAATTATTTATCTGGTTTTTTTAAGTTATTAATTTTTTAATATTACATATTAATTTATAAATTATATTTGGATTTATATTGATTTATTTAAATTAATATAAATTTAAATGAAATTAATAATAATTATGTTATTTTTTTTTCTTTTTAAGTTTGTTTTGAGTTGAAGAATGGTAAAGATATTTTTAATAAAAAAATTTGATATTAAATAGTTAAATTTATAAAGTAGTTTTTTAAATAATATAAATATTTTTTTAATTATATGTATTTTAATTATAAAAAAATATTTAGAAAAATCAATTATATTTTAATATATTTTATATTAAATTAATTTAAATATAATTATATAACTAATTTAGATATTTTATATATAATATAATTATAATGTTATTAATTATATAATTAATATGAATAATTTATAAAAGTAATATAAAATTAATAAAGTAATATGAAATTTAAAGATATAATTTAAAATTTATTTATATAAATATTTTTAATTTTTAATTTTATATATTTAATTTTTTAGTTTTATTTTTACATGTAAATTAATAATAAGAATTATTTTTTATTTGTTCTAACATTAATATAATCATATAATTAATTTAATCACTTGATTTAATTGTATTTGCAACAAGAAAAAACATAATTGATTTGAAATTAAAATAAAAAATAAAAAATAAATTAAAGATATATTACTCTATGTTTTTATCAATATCAACTACCATTATTACTTTTTTTTAATTTTGTTAAAAATAATAATATAAATAAAAATTATTTTTCTTAACTTATATAAAAAATA
The DNA here is from genome assembly GCA_026413675.1 of Populus pruinosa. Lineage (NCBI taxonomy): Eukaryota > Viridiplantae > Streptophyta > Magnoliopsida > Malpighiales > Salicaceae > Populus > Populus pruinosa. The sequence continues at coordinate 1,558,828 of CM048595.1, forward strand.
TAAAATAACAAAAAAATAAAAATAATTACAAATAAAAATTAAAAGAAGCAAAAAAAATAGAAAAAAATTTTTAAACAATCATATTTTTTTATTTCAGTTAATTAATAAAATCGATGTTATTAATTAATAAAATAATAATTAAATAAATTATGAACTCAATATGATTTAATTTTTTTAAAATTAATATTTAGCATTAAAAAAAATTTAGAAATCAAATCATAAATTCAATCGAATTTAATATTTTTTTCATTCAAATTATAGTAAATCTTAAACAAATAAATAAAAAATAAATAATATTATCCACAGTAAAACTCATAAGATATGAACTAAATCAGGTTTAATATTTTCCCCCTAATTTTATAGCAAATATATATATAAAGCAAACAGTGTCACTTAAAAAATATATATATATATTCTTCTTATATATTTTCCTTTTAAATTTAATTATAGCAAAATCTTAAAAACAAATAATAAACAACAATAAAACATGAGAAAATGAATAATATTTCTGCATAATGTTTATATCATACACATTAGTTTATTTAGAATACACATTAGTTTATTTAGAATTAATTGAGATTATAAATCCAATCAGGTTTAATATTGTTTTTCTACTTAAATTTATAACAAATTTAAAAATAATAAACAATATTATTATTATTTATAATAAGACATGAAGAGGTGAATAATATTGCTGCATAATATTCCCTTCACATATTTTATTTTTAAATTTATAGCATAACCTATAAAAAATATAGTGTACAATGCATTTACAATAAACACATAAAGGGTTGAACCATGTAGCTAGATAGTATTCACCCCTTTCCACTTTAGATTATTATAAGTAAAATTATTTGAAATCCATTAAAATTTTATTTTATTTTGAGGCGAAGGTATATTTGCACCTACCAAGCACTTCTTTCAAATTAAACATAGATCTTAATTCTAAATAACATTGATGTCAGTTTATTATTGTAGGGTGACCTCAGGTTAATAATGCTTCACACGCTTTCAAACCTGCGGTGCAATTTTAAAAACTCATGAAGGTTGTCCAACGTTTGGATTTAAATTAGTAAAAAGAAAAGAAGGGAAAGAATAAGAGTAAAAAAGTTATTATTTATTTTAATATTGAAAAACCTTTGTTACATTGTTCCTATTGTATTGGATTCACACAAAGATTCAATTGAACAAACACATGTAACCTCCTTCCAACAAATTAGTGTTCATATTTGGTGGAAGCTCAGCCTAATTGGCCGGCCTAAGGAGGTTTAAGTACAATTACTTTTCTTGTTTCATATCAAACCGAGATGGTAAACTAGCTTATTTTATTGCATTCAACAAGAAAGACAAGGCAAACGCATGCATCCATGCTGCTGGCGCGTATTATTCCTACTAACTAGTAATACTATTGAACTTTTTTATTTCTCCTATGATATATCATAAATTCACCTCAGAAACACTCCTTATATTTCTACAACAGTGATAGCACAGCCAGCTTCAACTTTTAAACAATGGAGGGAAAAATTATCCGGAGGTTCAAAGGGAGGGGTGTTAGGATTAACCCCCTTCAAAAATAATTTCCTATTTGACATGTCAATGTCATATCCCGTGCTGAGCAGCCACTTCAAATCCCCAAATGTATTATTCCTATGAACCAAGAGGTTATAGTGAGCTGTTAAGGTTACTTCATCTTTAGTATCTGAAACCCAGCAAACAATTGAAAACATGTCTTGGACAACGATAAAAGTGTTATTAGGAATGTGATAGTTATATAATATGGTGTTATCCTCCAGTATGAAACCATTGTACAGTAACCGTGGCTGCATGAGCCCTAGAGTTTGCCGAATTTGATTTTTCAGGTCCCCAACAGTTGCAAGATCATCAACCTGCATATTAAAGACCCCATCGAATTCAATCTTGACCTGCATGATGATCTGCCATGGATATTAACACATTTAAACATTGTAAATATATATCAGCTTAAAACATATCATGAAGTAAAATGAATGGCTGATTAAGCAAGTAAATTAGATGCATTAAATAGGAAGAAAATGAATCGAGTCACCTTAGTTTTAGCTGCTGAGAATTTGATATTAGTGCATGCCACTTAGTTCTGAGATAATACTTCCACAGAGAGAATTACAATGAGTTATTTTCTTATAAATTGTAAAGATCATGCCATGAGGATGCCAGGGTAGTTTCGGTTTGATTTGAATGCTTTTCTGTTCTGGTAAAAAAATATGCAGATTATGATTGTTGAATAACTTATAATTAAATAAATTCCATGAGGGAAGCAGCACCCACTTATGGAACTTTGGGCGAGAAGAGATAGACTCATAATCATGGGCCAGTATTAGCCCAATACTGAACACAACGGGATGTTAGGTTGTTGTGGGCTTCACTAATTCGTACCGGACCAATCTTTTCGAGTTATCTTAAACTCACCAAAATTATGGATGTTGTAATTTAATCTAGATTAAACGGTGTTATTTTTTTTTAATTTTCTCATGAAATTATTTTAATTTTATTATTTTAATAGTAATTTTGAGAGATTGATTTAAATTATTTTTTATATTTTTTTAATTAATTTTTTTAAAATAAGTTTATTTTAATCTTATAATTCAAGTTACGAGATTAACTTATTAATTTGGATTACTTTTTTGTTTTTTTTTAAATCTTAGCATTTAGTATTGATTTGATTAAGAATTATATTTTATAATTTTTTTTAATTTTTTTATGAGATTATCATAATCTTATAATTTAAGTTGTGAATCTAACATGATAACTCGAGTTAAACTAAGTAAATTTAATATATTATTATTTTAATATAAAAAATATTATATTTAATTTTTTAGTCAAACTCTAAATATTTTATAATTTTTTTTAATTTTTTTTATGAGTTGTATGAATTACTTTTAAACTCATAAATTCTACCGGGTTATATCAAATCATCCTTTATAAGATTTAAATTTTATTTTCTTTAGAACAAATTATTAACAGCTTCTAACATCTTTTTTATATTTAAAAAAAATTAACCCAATCACACTATAATCTTTCACTAAGGCTCAGTTTGTTTGCAGAAAAGTTATTTTTTAAAAAGTGAATTCTAGTAAAAGTGAATTACAGGAAAGTGAATTCCAAGAAAAATGAATTTTTGAAAAGTAAAGTATTTTCCGATGTTTGGTAGTGTTATGGAAAATGAACTGGAAAATACTTTCCAGTGTTTGGTTATATTATGAAAAATAAACTAGAAAATAATTTATTAATCTTTTATTTTTCTCAAGTTTATTAAAATAATGAGGAATAAATCTTACAAATTATAAAATTAAATAATAATGAAATTGAAAAAAAATAATTTCATAAATTATCTCAAATAAAATAAATAATAATCAAAATAATAAAGATCAAATCTTAAAAAAAAAGATGAAGAAATTAAAATAATAATAATTAACATTTCATAAAGTATTTCAAATAAAATAAGTAACAATCAAAAGAACGAGAACCAAATTTGATAGAAAAAACTCAATAAAAAAATAATAGGAGAAAAGAAAATAACAATTATAAAAATGAGGACCAAAGTTAATATAAAAATTAAATTTTAAAAAATAAAATTGAAAAATAAATATTCAAAACAAAATATATATATATATATATATATATATATATATATATATAGAAATTAAAAGTTTAAGGATCAAATTTGATATAATCAGCAAATAATAAAATTTCTAAATTTTTCACAACTTCCAGAAAGTGTTTTCCTCCTAAATTTTTCAGGAAAACACTTTCTTGAAAATCAAGCCAGATTTTTCTTTAACTGGAAAGTGTTTTTCATTTACCAACTTTTCTAACAGCAAACAAACACAATAAAGTTTAGAAAGTGATTTTCTAGAAACCACTTTCTGAAAAATAAACACAAGAAAGTTTGGAAAGTGTTTTTCCGGAAACCACTTTCCAGAAAACAAACACAGTTAAAAAGAAAACATTTTCCTAAAAACCAAGCTAAATTTTTTTGATTGAAAAACATTTTTCATTGACTAAAAAGTGTTTTCCGTTGATTGAAAAGTTTTTTTTTACCGGAAAATATTTTTTGTTAACTAACTTTTCTAATAATAAATAAATACAAAAAAATTTAAAAAATAATTTCTTAAAAAATAAACATGATATAAAATGATAAGTGTATGTCCCGGTATGATTTTGTTTGTGCTTTTAGTTAGGCCTAAACATTATTTTAATACTTTTATTTCTGCTTTTAACGTGAGCTCTGAGAAACAAAAACAGAAACAAAAGTTGAAACTGAAGCGTGCCCAAACAGGCACTTAAGCCATGTGGTGCCCCAGCTGAAGCAACCAATATTATAGGACCAAACGCATTCCAGGCTTGGCCTAGCGGTGAAAGAAACTTGTTTTTTTTCATTCCACCTGAGTTCGAGTCCTGGCGTGCACGCCTGTCACTCTCACGGTGCCTTACATGCCTATTAGGTTTGCAGGGTATTCAGTGGGCCATAAGGATTAGTCGTGGTGCGCGCAAGCTGGCCCGGACACCCCACATAAATCAAAAAAATATATTATAGGACCAAACTAATCAATTCAATTAGTGAATGAGTGATCCTAGATATCTGATTTTAAAATCTAATTTTTTTAGTAATTTTTATTATAAAATAAAATAAATCATATCTTAAAAGTTTATCTAATAATTTAAATTATTAAGTTAAAATAATTTTTTGATATAATATTTAAATTTTAATAATTAAACAATTATAAATATAAATCTTATAATTATTATTTATTTAATAAAAAATAATTATTAACTTCGATTTTTATTTTATTTTTTTGCCCTTGAGATATTATGCCTCCATTGGGCTTCTCTTGTAAGTATTAAGCACATCCTCGTACTACCTATAGGCCATAACCCATTGATCGTTGATCATATTTATTGATGACAGAGATCCAACGATCATGAACAAAATATTCCAATCACCATAAAAATTTAATTTTTTTATTTTATTTTTTAGGCCAGAAATATTTTCATAAATAGGAAGCACTTCGTTCAATTTAAACATACATCTTAATTCTAAAAAATGTTGATGTTGTTTTGACAAGAATCACACTGATAAGGTTGATCCGAGCTTTTTAAGTTGATACTTAAGGTTATTGATTTTTTTAGTTTAAATTAAAAAAAAAGGAAAACAATAAGAGTACAAAAGTAATTATTTATTTTATTATTGAAAAACTAACTTATTTTATTGCATTCAATAAGAAAGACAAGGCACAAGCATGCATCCATGCTGCTGGTGCTCTTTCTTCCTCCTAACTACTGACACATGATTACTTATTATACTCTTGTGCCTCATATTTTTCCTATCAGTTTCTTATTTGTCCACAACATTGACAGAACAGCGAGCACCAAAGCCTGCATGGAAGAGGGGACTGCTATCGGGAGGTTCAAAATCAGGGATTTCAAACAAAATGAATTTCTTAGTTGTCATGTCAATGTCAAATGCCGTTCGGAGCATCCACTTCAATTCCCCGAATGTATTATGCCCATGAACCACAAGGGGAAAGGGGCGTCTATGGGTTACCCCAGCATTACTTTCTCGAACCCAGCATATGATTATGAACATCTCTCGGACAAGGATGCAAGAATCATTAACAATATTGTAAGCATACAACGTGTTATGGTCCTCCAGTTTCACCCTATTATACAGTAATTCTGGGCACGAGAGCCCTAGAGTTTGCCGAATTTGAGTTTTTAGGTCCCTGACGGTTGCATTGCCATTAACCTGCATATCAAAGACTTCATTGAATCTAATCTTGACCTGCATGACGATCTACCTAAGATATTAAGACTGTAAATAGTAGTTTAAAATTTATCATGAAATATAATACGTGGTAGATTAAGCAAGTGAATCAGATGCATTCGACAACAAGAAATTGAATCGACTCACCTTGTAAGCTGGTTTTAGCTCCCGAAAACTTGAGATTAATGTATGCCGCTTAATTTTGAGATAATACGTACGCAGTGAGGATTACAATAAGTTATTTTTCTTATAACATGTAGTGATCATGCCGTGAGGATGCTAGGGTAGTTTCGGTTTGGTTTGAATGCTCCTCTGTTCTGGTAAAAAAAAAGTACAAATATATGCAAATTGTGATTGCCAAATAACTTATATGTAAATAAATTCCATGAGGGAAGCATCACACCTATGCGATTGACCACTTCAAAAAAAAAAAAAAAAACAAGAAGAAGAGAGGATATAGAGGATGCTCTATGAAATCATAGTCACAGGGCAGGATTAACCCTATACTTAGCACAACGGACTGTTGGCTAGTTATGGGCTTCCCTAATTTGTACATTTTTTAAGCTTCTGATGTGAGCCTTTAGTTTTAAGCACTCCCTGTCATGGGCAACTACTGTTGTTAGAATCAGACTAGACGACCAAAAAATTGATAAATTGACATCAAACTAGTACGATTCTCAATTAGATCATTTAGATAATTGATATGATGAACTTTAGAATGAATCAGTTTAAACTCAGCAAAATTGATGATCAGATCGAGTTAGACTGGTCTATCTAGCATAAGGGTAAGTTATTTTTCAAATAACATTTACGCCTTGGTTATTTTGTGCAAAGTAATTTATTGTAAATCACTTTTTAAAATTTTCAGTTTATTATTAGAAAAATCAGTTAATGTAAAATATTTTTTAATTAAAGAAAAATATAATTTGATTTTTATAAAAATATTTTCATTTTATTTTAGCCGGAAAACATTTTCTAAAAAATTAAAAAAATATTTTATTATTTATTAATTATATCAAATTTAATTCTTAATTTTTTAATTGTTATATATATATATATTTTTTTTAATTTCTTTCTTTAAAATTTAATTTTTACTTTTTAAAAATTTATTTTTTACAAAAACTATTTAAAAAAATAATTATTTTCCAGCGAACAAATAAAATCTTAGTTAATATTCTAAGACAAAAAAGATAAAGAGAATAAAACAATAAAAAAATGTAACATGTCTTTTGTACCTTTTTATTTTGAATAGAATTTCATCGTAAAATTATTTTAGAGCAAAGATTTATTATATACACTCGGCTATTAGGCCTCCTATATGTGTTTGTAAAATGAATGGCTCGGTGGTCACTGATTTGGGAATCTTATTGGAGATATGTTATTGATCACTGATTTAAAACAATTTTGGTTCTTATTGATCACGATCCTTCGATATGGTCTAGACATAGGAGATATGTGTAGGAAATTTGGATTAAGGATCTTAAAACAACCAGAAAAGGAAAAAGATTAAACTAATTTTATTGCATTAATTCATCTCGTTTTATTTATTCTTCCTGGACATACCATATGTATTATTTTAATTTCCTCTCCTATGCCAAAACCATGGTACATTATTGTAGTATACGTATGACAGTGCCAGTGAAAATTTGATACTCGTAAATATCTCGATGATCATCATTAGCGTAAATAGGACCGAAAGGGCTCTCTACTCTTAGTGTCATATTATCCCTAATGGCAAAACCATGATGTAAGTGAAGCATATTCTTCAACTCCCTCAACTTATTATTCTGATGGACTAGCAGTCTAAACCGTCGGATCCCATGCCCATCTGTTGAGTCTGCTTCGAAATATATTTCATACAAATCTCGGAGGAGGATCAATTCGTGGGGATCGATTTGATAAGCTAGCAATGGAGTGTGATTAGACATAATAATGTCACCATAATCTAGCTGTTGATTCTCCACTGGCAAGTCAAGCTCTCGGCCAAGGAGACGTTTGAGGTTAAGGACGGTGCTATCGTCTCTGAGGGCCACATGAAAGATTTGGTGACCATAAATAACGCTGACGTTCATGGGCTGTGAAAAGGCCAGTTTGAGTTAATCATTTTAGTTACTTTAAAATTAGCTATGGAGCATAAATATGGATAAGAAAACGAGAAACTGATACGCTGTTGCAGGAAGATAGTAATGAATTAAAATCTTACCATGGTTGGTTATAGTACCGGATTAAATGTTGAGAAACTGTATGCCACTTAATCAACTCTGAGCTAATATGTGGAGAGAATTAGTAAGCAGTATAATATATTTTGGTTGTTAATTAAAGTCTGATCATGCAATCAACCAGATATACTGATAGTTTTGGATTCGTTATTGATGCTTTTCTTGTTCTGGCAAAAGGTGTGTGGAATTCTGTTTTTTGTGCTAGACAACATGAAATGAATATGAAACAAGTGTCTACTAGTTCATGCAAATCAAATCTATCTCCCACCGGCCGTTTATACATGTGTATGTATCTATGAACAGAAACCCATCACACACTCATTTAATGTAAGTTTTCTGTTCTGGCAAAAGGTGTATCAAATCATGTTTTTTTTACATGATAGTAATTAATAAGATTTAATTTTTTAAAAATAAATTTCATTCCATTTTAACCAAGAATTTCTCAGTCAATATTATTTAAAAACAGATAAAATATTTTTTCTAATTAATCTTAAGTGATGAATCATTTCTTAATCACTTAAATCTTTCATATAATTTATATTATATTAAATATCTATTATTTCGTTACCTCAATTAAGATAACATATAATAGGATCAAGATATATCATTCTTTATATAAAATAACTTAGTAATTTCAAGTTTAAAGATTACTTATATAATCATCATGTAAGCCTTTTCATAGATATAAATAATCTCTCCATGTAAAATTTTCATGCGGGTCATTTTAGTATATATGTTTTATGACAACTTTATAATTTTTTTTTAAAAGAATTTTAGTCCCGTGAACTTTATGTCTACTCTAAAGTCATCAATCTAATATTATATGAATATTAAAAATATATTGAGCCTTTATTAATAATAAATATGTATTTACATAAATATAATAATATTATGTATAACCAACCAATTAGTCATAAAACATATAAATTAACAATTTAAAAAAAATTAAAAAAATTTACAACTCGGTTATAGACCTAACTTGGTCAAATACATTGATTTTATTTTAATTAGATGATAAAAAAAACAACGACAAAAAATAGACCAAATATATAAAATTTGGCAATGATAACCTATAAAAAATATTTTTTAAAAATAAAAAATACAATACAACTTAATTCTTAATTAATTAAATACATAATACTGAAATAAAATAAAAAAATAAAAAATCATCCCAAATTAATTTGAGTTTGTATGATAAACTAATAACTCGAGTAATAAAAGTTGAGCTAACTAGGTTAATTCGATAAATTCATAGTTTAGATCATGAAAAACTAAGTTTATTTTATAAAAAGAAAAAGGATATAAAAAATAATTAAAAAAAATTAGATCAAAACTGGAAAATAAAAATATTGGGCAATTGTAACTTTTTGATTTTGAGATTGGAAGAAAAATTAATTGAATGAGAATAAAAAAAACACATAAAAGAACTAAAATTGAAAAATCAAACTTTAAAACAAGGTTAAGGAAAAATCAAACTTTAAAGTGATCAAATATGAAAAAAATAATAATTAAGGAGCAACTTTTAAATTTTAAAGAGCTAGATATTAAAAGTAATGGGAGTTGAAAGGAATGTTAAAAAGATTGTCACTGTCAAACTAGAAATGCGTTTAGGACGCGCTGGATAGGGATAGATGGGTTCTTTAGATAATTCAAACATCATTTTAGAAAGCATTATTTAATTGTTCTGAGATGTTATACTCGTTTTTAGTAGACCACAATCATCCTTTAAGTGCTAAATTATGCGATACACGATGAATTATTCTTTTTAATATTTATTATATAAAAAAAGAGTACAAATCTACCCCCTTACCCCCTTAACAATTATAAAAAACACAAAGTGAAATGACTAAAATGACCCTGAACAAATGACAAGTTTGTGGCACTTTAATCCGTTGCCACTAAGGTCAATAAAGGTTAGATTTGAGCCAAAATTTCCGGTCTAGCTTAATTTTGGCCCTGTTTTACGTTCATGGAGTCGTCGTTTGTTACTCTTTCTCTTAGTGTTGTTTTTTTTTTTTTTTTTTTTAATAATAGTCGAGGTTTTATTAGAGGAGAATCAGATTATCAATAAGTTAATGGCAATCTAGTTAGTAGGGGAAATGAATAGGGTCGATTATTTAGCTGCTAATTCAAAGTATAATTTTTATATGTTTTCATTTTCTTATTATTGTTTTTAACAAATATATAGTAATTACCAAAATATTGGGAACTCACTTGTTTGTCTCAAGTATGAAAAAGAAATAAAACGACATTCAATAAAAATAAAAATAAAAATAAACAATATTTTTATTCTTCAAAATCACAATATACAATTTTTGATTTGTAAAACTAATTGTTACACATCCTAAAAAATTTAGAGAATTACACATGAAACTCTTCATCTTCAACACAATGCCTGGTCCCCTGAAATATCAATTCAAAGAATCCTGCTTCATGTCTGATGAATGAGGTCTTGTGGTTTTATCCAAATCTCAAATACCCATCATGAATTTAGCCCATTCGCAAGCTTCATTTCATCACAAGTATTCATTAATAGAAACTTGTGAATTTTAGATTGCTATTTTATTTTTTTCCAAATTCAAACTTATTCATTCTAAATTCATCCAATACCATACAAGAAGAATGGAGAGAAATTGTTACGAACTAAAAGCTATTTTATTTTTCCTGAATTCATCCCCTTCCTTTATTCACCACTCCTATCTAGCCCATTGGCTTTATTTGAAACATCAAAAGCTGCATATTACTCCTCAGCTATATAAATTCTAGTGCCACTAGAAATTCTGTTAGCCCACAAAAGAGTACGATCTAGCAGGTAAGATTCAGGCCCTATCTGGAGTCTCATATTGGTGATGTCCAAACCATGAGCCTCACTGAGCTTCAGCTTCAAGTCCCCGACGTAATTATTCCGATGGGCTCTTACTTCGTATCTCTGATATTGCCCATCTGGGTTTTTCCCAACGATCACAATAGTGAAAAGTAGTCGGAGGGTAATTTCAGAATCATTAACGAGTCGATAAGATGCTAATTTTGTGTTATCTTGCAGCAACAGCCCATTAAAAAGCAGCTCTTGGTTCTCCACAGAAAAAGAGGTGAACATATCATGGACTGCGTCTTTCAGGTCCTTAACAGTTGTATCATCAGGAAGTTCCATAGGGATCATTGTAGTGCCATCAACAACAACCCTGACCTTCAATGTCTGCCAAAAACCACATTTTGTATCATAGTTAGTTCAAGAACTTGTCATGGCATAAAACTATAAAATTAGCGGGTGAAATACAGCATAGTTCAAGAAAATCAAGTTAGCTGAAAAACCATACCATGTTTTTTCTTTCAAGTTCAGAATTTCAGATGTGTGCTGCTAAATTCTGATGAGCTAGTACTGCTAGAGAGAATGATAGAGGTCGGCTATGAGCTTCTGATGGGCATGATTATGCCAATAACTCTTAATTAAAGCGTATTTCCAATATGATTTGGATGCCTTTCTGGTTAGCTAGATGGCATGTGAACCGACTGTCAGAAGACCACTGTATTAACATGTCAAGGCATGTGTGTGTTTATTTACTTTCAATTGTACAACATGGTTTATGTGCCTCTCTGCATTTTATTTTATTAGTTAAATCATTCTGTTTTATGGAAATGGTCTTTCACATTTCTCATTGCCTATTTACCAATTGCAACATTGTAATATTCTCAGCATGCCCGATGAAAATATTCGTTAATCGTAAAACAGACAGGCTAAGGATTTTAATTGACTCTGAAAACAGCACCATAAATGAAAGTGTACAAGACCTCTAGATAAGATGACCAAGTAGTGGCATCCACTGAGTTTGAAGAAAAATTAAGAGCAAACTTCAAATTATAAAATGATTATTAAATTTTTTGCATTCGGACTATATTTTATATTAATTTTATTTTTAATTAAATTTTTTTAAAATCACTTAATAGAAAACCTTAAATTCCCTAGAAAATGATGTTGTTTCTTACAAACAAAAACAAAATTTGGATGGAAATATTTAAAATATATAAAAGTTTTTAATTGAGAATTTATATAAAATTTGAGGACAAAATTGATGTATGAAATTATTTGATAATTTAATTGATACAATCTATATAGTTCGAACGAAGATATTTTTGAGGTTTGTCTCGAATTTTATTACTAGAAATTTTATATAGTTTTTCCTGTTTTATGTAACTAAAAGAATAATAGGAAAGACTATGTATATATAAATAACAAAGAAATTTAAATTCAAAACCTTAAAAAAAAAAGATTGAACACTAATACTAGCTACTTGAGTTAAAATTCTTTAGCTATATTCATGTCCGGCTCTACCTAGCAGTTAATTTTGCTTTCTTTAAGTAGCAATTTTGCTTGCTGGTTTGTAGATATCTCCTCGCTGAGGTCTAAAATAGAAGTTTAATTCGTTACAGGGAAAAAAAAACTAATATCAAATATGCTAAAACTTTTGTCATCAAACTTTATTCTTAGAAAAAATAAAAAGATCAAGGACCAAAATTGAAATTTCAAAAAAAGCCCTTTTCACACTTTCAATGTTCAAATGGCATGGAAATATTCAATTTTGTCCCTAAAGTTTCACTTTGTTCATATCCAATCTTCTTTGGGCTTTTAGGCTTCTGTTCATAATTTAATTTTTTGTCATTCATTTTCTCTCGATGTGTAAAGAAGAGAGAAAGTTCCTGTATAACAAATATCAAGCCGTCTTTGAATGCAGGAGAACTTAATATATATGGTTTCTTTTAATGATGTTCAACAGTTCAAAAATCTTTTTAATTTGATTCGATTTAATTTTTAAAAAATAAAATATATATTATAATTAGTTATGAGGTTAGAGAGGTACATATGATGCATGTTTTTTTCATATTATTTTAGTCAAGAAAATTTGAAATATAGGTTTTTAGAGTGAAAAAACTTGAACCCTAATCTTCTAGGGATTGAGGCTAGCTTTGATGGTCATAAAAGATTTTAGATGGACTCCATGTCATTTATCATGGTAGAGGATGTGTAGTCAGCATTATTTTGAAATATATATATATATATTGGGGCTTCTTTTGAGATAAATATACGGCAGATTGCAATAGAAATAATAATAAAACTAATTCTTACAAATTATAAATATGCTATTTTATTTTTCCCAAATTCGATCTTATTTATTCTAAATTCATCCAATTCCATACAAGGAGAATGGAGAGATCGTTGCAAGCTAAAATCTATTTTATTTTTCCCTGAAGTCATCCCCTTCCTTTATTCACAGTACTCCCATTTAGCCCATTGGCTATATTGTTTTTTTTAGAAGTGTATGATTTCATTAAACACCATAATCTGGTGGCATGTGCAATAACATATCAATTTTACAGGAATTACCAAACGAAGCAAAACCCATACAAAGAGAACAAAACATTAGATATAGCCTAGGAAAGCAATATTGGAATGAACCCAAAATAACCATCACAATAAAATTCAAAGGAAACTTCTAAGAGTGTGTAATTCATCTATATTTGAAACATCAAAAGCTGCATGCTACTGATCCTGAACTATATAAATATCAGTGCTGCTAGAAATGTCATTAGCCCACAACAAAGTACGATCTTGAAGGTAAGATTCAGGCCTCATTTGGAGACTCATATTGGTAATGTCCAAACCATGGTACATATGGAGCTTCAGCTTCAAGTCCTGAACAGTATTACTCCGGTGGGCTCTTACTTCATACCTCTGGTATTGCCCATCAGGGTTTTTTCCGATGATTCCAACAGTGAAATATATTTGGAGGATAATTTCAGAATCATCAACGACTTCATAAGTTTCTAATCTTATGTAATTTAGCAACAACAGCCCGTTAAAAAGCAACTCTTGGTTCTCCACGGCATAGAAATTAAACATACGATGGACTGCCTCTTTTAGGTCCTGGACAGTTGCATCATTTGGAAGTTCTATGGGGAACCTTGTACCATCAATAACAACCTTGACCTTCAATGTCTGCAAAGAACACCTTTATATCATGGTTAACTCCAGAATTTATCACGGCATAAAGCTATATAATTAGCAAGTGAAAATACTACATAAGTCAAGAAAATCAAGTTCGATGAAAGATCATACCATTAATTTTTTCTCAAGTGCAGATGTAGGTAGCTTAATTCTGACCTAGTACTGCCAGAGAGAATGATTTAGGTCGGCTAAGAGCTTTTGACGTGTACGATTATGCCAATAACTCTTAATTAAAGCATATTTCCACTATGATTTGGATGCTTTTTTGGTTTGGTAGAGAACTTGTGAACTGACTGTCAGAAGATCATTCTATTAACATGTCAAGGGATGTGTGTTATTTGCTTCCCCAAGAGAAAAAAAAAGGGAATTACAAAAAAAAAAAAAAAGACTTTCAATTGTACGACGTTGTTTAAGTGTGTGCTTATTACTTGTTAGTCAAGAATAACATATATTCATAGTAGAAAATAAGGAGTTGATTGAAACTGAACTATTTTATGTGTCAATAAAGAAACCACTAACGATTTGTTTTGTCCATACGAGTCAAAACAATTTCTTACTCCTTAACAATCTTTCAATATCAATATTGATGGAGATTTTTCTGTGTAATGGTGGGTTTTTTCTCACCTTAAACTCTAGACTTATTATCTGAGTTTAAAAGATTATATCCTTCCAAAAATGTTCTCAGTTTTAATTTTCATTGATCAGAGAATTAACTCTCCTCGTGAAAATAAGAATACTAGAGAGATTTTTTCTCCCTAATAAGATAAAATCCATCTTTATTATGTCAAATTACTTGACAATTTGACTTTCCTTTTTCTTTTCTTTTCCATCTAATTTGTGTTAGGCCTAACCATGAACACTCAAATATAAAATGTAAAATGGACCAAAAAATTCAACATTTCCCACTCTCGTATGGTTAGGATTACAAAACGATAAATTTAGAAGAAAATATAGAGGTAACCTTTTATAAGAAGGAATGTTTTAAGGGTGACCTGTTTTTTCTTTTTTAACATAATTAATTTTTTATCAGAATCTCTAGAATTAGTGTATATTTTAGAATTTTTAATTTTTTTTTAAAATTATTAGATGATGATTATTATTTTTTCATGATATGCTTTTATTCCCGGCCGCGGTGGCTACCGAGGACCAACAATTCAGATTAGCAATACTTCACTTATAGATTCCCCAGTTGGTTCCTCCTTCAAGGTTTGGTCTTCCTATGAAAATGACAAATGCGTTAGATTTAAAGCTCACCTGATTGAAAGAAGCAACTGCATGGGTTTTTCTAGAATAATCAACTGTATTAATAAAAAAAATAGGCATTTAAAAGATGACCCCTGAAAAGTTTAAAAGTCGTTTAAAGAAAAATAAAGTGTTTGCGTTACAAATAATATAGAAGGAATAAGAAAGAAACTTAGCTAAAATTAGGTTCACTATACTTTAACCCATGAATGAAGCATTTCCAGTAGAGCTAAAATTAAATTCCCTACACTTTCGTCAAACTGATAGTCTATGCAAAATCAAAGAGAAACTGGAATTCCAATCCAAAATATTTATAAATCAATAAATCTATAATTTAAGGGATGCACAAGATACTCTCCATCAATGTAAAAAATTTACCAATAATTGCCCAGAACTAGAACAATGAAATAACAAATGATCCATGGTCTCCAGCTCTACTGCAATTGTATGGTTCTTCTGATGTTGAACACTCACTCATGTTTCTTCTGTTGCGGTTTCAAGATACCATATATTTCACTAATATTTCAAAGATACCATTTATCATCTGGGATTTCCACAGGGTGTCTTCTACCATCAATAACAATCTTGACCTTAACTGTCTGCAAAATACCATATATTTCAAAGAAATAATAGTCAAATTCATTTATATATATAGAGAGAGATTACTGGATTGGATTAATTAGTTTATACAAAGAGATTATTGGATTGGATTGGATTAATCAGTTTATTTATTTAATACAAGCATAATAAAATAATTAGTAAGACTGCGCATGCTTCCTTCTTTTCTTTGTCTTTCATGCCTTGAAAAAAATACGAGAATAGCATTGCCACGCACAAAAATGAAAATTCCTTAAAAGGTAAGATGTACGGTTTCTAGTGGCCACAATCAATAATAATAAAAAATAATAATTAATAGTGGACACCCCACATAAATCACAAAAAAAATAATAATAATTAATTATACAATTATACTCCTCTTTCACATAAATTTAGGATTCAACATAAAAATTACTTATGAGTTTCATGATAAACTGAATAATTCCTTTTATAGAGATACAATTTATTTTTTTATGGAATAAATTATAAATTTAAATTTACACCAATTAATAATATCAAAGATATGTACCCATAATTCCAACCAAATATTCAACATTTTACAAATTAATTATGGATTATAAAAGCATGTATTAAATCCCAAAGCGTGCACGTAAGGAAGATGCTTTCTTTGATTTTGCAAAATCTTTTGAGACTTTAACAGGGATGACAGAAGGGAAACAACTTAATTAGCCATTGAGTTGAAATATTGATCAAATTCTCCAAAAAATTTGGAAAAAAGAAAGAAAAAAAGAAAGAAATTGCTCAAATTAAAGAAAGCATCCTATGAATATGGTAGAAAGTATCCATAAATATATACCAAAAACACTGAAGAATTTTTAACATAATCTTGAACAAACCATCGAGTAGTGTGAAAGTAATTTCTCATCACAAAGGTTTACGTCTTAAAAATCGAAGCACAAAAGCAATATATGCTATCTAAGCATTGAAAAGGAAATTTACTGACACTACATGATCATAACTTGTTCAAAGAGCAGAATGTTGATGCTGAGCCTAAAGTCAGTGCTTGAGCATGATTTATACAGTTAACAACCCTAGAAAAATTGAAGCACATGTCATGGAAAATTACCCTCAGGAAAATTCAAGAAATACTAAGATCCACTGGTTACAGTTCCATTGAAGATCTCAATTGTATCGCCCTGTTTAACATGGTTCCACCGAAACGATCGATCATCGTCCATAACATTCTGTTTATGTATGAAAAAATACCCTTCTTGTGGAAGATGGAATTGATATTCCTGTTGCAAATCTTGCAGCTCTTTTCTAATCTCTCCAACATTATCCAATGGATTCACTTCGATAGGAATCTTCTTAGTGCCACACTTGGTCACAACAATCACCCTCAGTTTCTTGAAACCTGTAGAGCCCCCTTTTGATCCTGAGCCAGATGGTGATGGCTTTACGTTGGCGCTAATCTCACTATTATACTTCAACTCACATTCATGTAAAGACTGATGATCTTGCAACTCCACACCATTCGATTGTAGCACTAATCTTTTCACTGGAACTGGCTCTATCAAATGAATCTTTTCTTTTAGATGTAGCACAGTATCGCTCATATCCATTTCAAGAGGGACAAGCGTTTGGTTTGATGGAATCTTGATACGCAGCAGAACTTTCTTGGAGTGTGAGGTTTGTTCAACATTGACTTGAGGTTTCTGATCGGTTTCAGGGGTTACAAGGAGTTGAATGCGAGAGTTTTGGAGGATTTCACAATATTCTACATCTTTATCATCTTGAAGAACTTGGCCATTAAATACTAGGGTTTGCTTGTTTATAGGTATACCATGGTACTTGTGTACCTTCTCTTTGATCTCCGAGACTGTATCAAAGAAACCCACTTCAATGGAGAATGGCCCGCCTCTTTGGGGCTCAAAAATGACATCCATTGACAATGATGGCTGTGGATGAGGTATGGATGGCAATGGAGATTTTGTTGGGGTTGGGATGTGAGGAGGGTTTTTATATGTTGTTGTAACAGTATGCGATTTTGCCTAACTGTGTGGCGATCGCGAGATGTGAGTATGGATATTTGCAGTGTGTGTGTGTGTGTGTGTGTGTGTGTGTGTGTAGGTATATTAGTGTTGATTTTTGAAGGTTTTGAGAGGATATAGGAAAAGTGTTTCACTTTCGTCATCAATCCTGCTGGCAGCATATCTTGTTTTATTTTCAATTCTATGGATTTGGGTTGGGTTGGATATTATCTTCTTTTTTTTTGCCTTCCTCGCATCACTCTTTTATAATCTTATCATAAGATTTCCTCTTAAAAAAAACTAAATCTATAATGGGAAACGGATAAATTCTAGCTCATCCTAAGAAAATCTCTTTTTTACAAGAGAAAAATAGCAAAAATAGAATTAAAAAGCTGTTTGCCTTCAGCTATCACATTGCAGGATCATGTGAGATCTGTTCTTAATTGAATCTCATGGCTCATAGTTTTCTTGTAATCTATTGTCGTTTTTTCCGATGAATTATCCTCAACTTAAAGATAAAATAGTAAAAATGGATTTAAAAAATTACGATAGGATCACATAAGATTTATTCGAATGTTTCCTTGTGATCTGATGTTTTTTCCACAAATACCAGCAATTTAAAGAAAAATATCAAAAATAGATTATATAAAAAAAAGAAATTAACATTGCAGAATCGCCCGAGATTTATTCGAATCTAATGGCTCGTAGGTTTCTTTTCATCTATTATGATCAATTTCTTTTTTTTTTCTATGACTATCATTAATTCTACACCATTCAAACCTTCAGGGCTTGGAGAAAACCTGAAGCAAACCGAGAAAGCTGGCCACAACCTGTGATGCAAACTGTTGTTTTTTAAAAAAAAAATTTTGAAAAAATAAGAAATTCATATTTTTTTAATGATTTTTCTATGTTAATTTCAATTGAAAAAAAAAAACTTAAACATCAGCATCACCGAGCGCACACACATTGCAGTGAGCATAAACATAACTGGCTGATTATTTGGTTAGTTTAATCATTGATTTTATCTAGCAAGGGATACGGCTATAACTCACATTTGATAGTCCATAACATTGATACCATTAAGTAATTTAATCGCTATCAATGAGCATTTGCTAATTTATATCATAAGCATTTTTCTTTCCCTTTTTGCTTCGTTTGAAGTGTTTTACAGAAACATTTTCACAGAGCAAACTGTTTCAAGAATTAAGGATTTTTAATGCTATTAAGAAAACAGATTAGGGGCTGCTCAATCATGCATGTTGAGATTAAGAGCTGTGCATCAAATATCAAAAATCCAGATATACTTTAAATAAAAAAAATTGAACCTCTTCCCCTTGGCTTTAACAATATTTACAGAGAGGTAAAGCCCTTTATGGTTAAAGGCAGGGAAAATGGTAAACAAACAGATGAAGTCTGTTATGCTAGTCCTGAGAAGTATAAAGCTGTACGGTCCTTGGCCAAACCTGGCCGTAGACATCCTTCTTGCTATAGCGCCGGTCCCAAGACCAGGGAACATCTGCCATGACGATAACAGAAGTCAGATGCATGCAACAAAAAACAGGCAGAAATGAATGGGAAAGAGAAAATGACCTTCTGAGCTGTATGGTTTAGGAGGGAGTTCATAAGGCACTGGCAATGGAATCACTTTGGATGCCGAATAGCTAGTTCCTTGCCATTTCAGAGTCACTAGTGTTGTTCTCAGCTCTTCAGAATCAGCTAATGATCCACAATTATCCTGAAACTCAGAGGGCAGTAACTTGTCAATAAATCTCATATAACGGTGGTAGACTTGCCATTAAATCACACTACAATTTAGTACCAAAAGGCCCAGATATAGCAATTACCATGGATGGACATCCATCACTTGTGCAAGAAAATCCAGAACCGTATCTTCTTATGGAAGATGGTAGAAAGAGCACTCCCAGCTGGAAAAAATCACACGATGAATTAAGGCATCGATGTTTCTAGGGGATCAGAAGGCAGGAAACACATGAAATTGTGAACGTATGAAAATTAACCAAAAAAATATTAAGGAAAAAATCATAATTTGTTAGCGTTTGCTTATTGTCACATTATTGTCACAGAAACATGATTTGATGTTCAACGCTACCTTTAACCTTTTTTGGGGGTGGCATATTTCCTCATGCACATACCTCGTACGAACGGATCATCAACTGAGAATTATTCTTCTGCAAAGCTCCCCAGGCTGCTTTGCTAAGATTTGATGAAGTAAGCAAAAACCAACTGTTTGGAAAACGTTTAAATTCAGGTTCAATAGTAAAAAATTGATTGACTTCTTGCAGTCATTTAGCTCTTCTTCAGGCCAAGCAAAACTCTTAAGAGACCATTATAAGTGAAAGAAAGCAACCCTTACGCAAGTTTCTGGCCGTTATAGCGAGTGAAAGTCTTTATATGAGGCATCGCCCGACTGAAACAATGGAATACACAAAGTTAAGCGTTCTTCCCCCAGTTTGAAGAAGCAACCACGGCAAAAGTGGCAATGCATGTGCTCACAACTTAAGTGGCCATGAATAAAAAAACCAAGATTTGGTGATGGAATTTAAATGATACAACTCCAGTTAGCATTTTGTAATCCAAACTGTCACTGGGAATGATATGGACATATACCAGCGGCCAGAATGGGATGCCTTCCATTTAGCCCAATACTTCTTCAAAAATCCTTTCTCAACATTCTTTAGTGGGCCTGGAATAGCATTTCCAGCTGCATAACCCTGAAGAAAAAAGTAAAACAATCATAAGAGAATATCATTGGACTTTTACAAGTGCAAAGCATAGCAATAACACTAGTGGAAAAATATGAATATAACATAGACCCCTGGAGCATACAAAATGAGAATTGAACTATTCAACTTCATTTTCAAACATTAACAATAGATAACATTAAAAAAAACAATAACTTTCCAATAGCTCATAGTGCAGCACAACAAGACCCACATTTACACATTAAAATACCATGAGTTACAAGAAATCCCATAGAATTAGTGTTAGACTTATGTGTAATCTGATTGGTCAAACCAAGTCAACGTGACTTGTTCTTTACAGCATTGAACTTCTCCACTGGATCAATCATAATTGGTTGTTTATGAGCATAATTTCTTTAACATCTTGTTCACAAAACACACAACCACACAATCTTTTACTTTCAAGCAGTGGGAACTTCAAATCAATCAAAAGATAATAAAATAAAAATACTTGGCATCCAGGGCAAGAGAATTTTGAATTGACCATTCATGCCCAAAGGCAAATTCATTTGAAATAAAGATGTGGGTTAACAGTAATGCTTGTTTCCATCTGGCTTTATTAATGATAATGTCAAAATTACAAACAAGATCAATGCACATAGCCTCATTTGGCCCACATCTCAATAATATTCAGAAGACAGCTGAAAGCAATCCCTAGCCCCCCTTCCTCCAACTAAACCCCAAAGTGGGGAACATAAGTTGGTTCCTGGCTACCATGTGTCAAGTTTACTGGCTGGCTGCTTTAATGCTTTCAACATCTTATAACTCCATAAAAGATAAGCAATCTAAAATGATACCCAGGTCAACCTATTATTCAAGAAAAGCCAAAGTTCAGACCTTAAAATGTTTAAAGATAACCAAGGATTTCTGGAAAACAATGCAAGGTGCAGTGGAAAAAGCTCAAAGAAATGACCTACATGTTAGTACCTCTAAGGAGCATCTGACATCCTCTACAGTAGGCCATATTATTTGAGGCTCTCCAAGACCAAGAGGTGTTTTATCTTCAGCGTATCCGGATGACATTGAAATGGCCAGTTCAGTCATCCACTTTTCATCCAAAGAACCAAGGGAAGAGAACTGAAACAAGGAAAGAATACGAAACAATTCAATAAAATTTCTCAAAGCGGAAGGAAGAGCATGGTAGCACTAGTAATTTCCAAGATTTCACCCACAGCCCATTGAACAGTTCAAATAACTCTCTCATCTGTAACACAGGAAGATCAGCAGACTGCATAGCATGAATCAACTAGTCAAGTTTAAACTTTTTTTACAGAAGAAAAGAACTAAAAAAAACTACTGATTAAGATGACATGTTATTTCACTTCAGCACCTGTTCACATCAAACCTCAATTCTCACATGATCAGTACTCATTATTCTAGTAAAAGAGGAATCCACCATACCTGATAAACAAGAGGAGACCTTTTAAACTCATTGTCGAAGGTGCATTCTTGAAGAACACTTTGTAGCTTCATATGTCCCCACTTCCTTAGATTGGCACCAGTATGATATCCAGGAACAGATGCAATTAACCTGACCTGAAAATTGTGTAACTAGTTTCATAAAGATATAACATTCCCAGACAAAAATTCCAGTAAGGATAAGAGACTGAATAACATACCGCTGCATGGCTATAATCAAATTTCTTGAAAAAGGATGCATTGATACTAATACTCCCAAGGTTTGGTAACTTTACAATAAATTCAGGCCACTGTATACATTGAAAAAAAAAAAGGATTAAACTTGTTCAGAAAGAAATACATGGGGGAAATATCCCTAATCATCTCTGCTGCAATATAATTATACCTTCAACATGCTAAGATAATCAACCAAGTCATTTTCAAATTCACATCCTTTTCCAGGCTTCTTCTCCTCCTTCCAAGGGAAATCTTGCATCCACAAACCTTGGCTTTTGTTATTCCAGTCAACATGTATTAAATTTGCTGTATGTACAATAATTCGCACTCCTCGAGGATAGACAAGAAACATAGCCTTCGAATGATGTGTCCCAAATGAAATGGGTAGCCGGGGTTTATGCAGAATCCAATTTGCAGGCTTCCTTCTCTATAAAATACTACCAAAATTAAAATCCCATCACCCAAAAACAAATCTTCAAATGCTTAAATTGAAGACTCCTATAAAAACAATCTACAATCAAACCTTCATATGCTCCAATGTACCATCACCCTCCCCATGAATAACCATGACATTAGGAACTTTTGCAATTGCCGGACATGCTGCATCAGAAAACAGAAAAAACAACAAAATGAGCCAGATTAAACTACCTAAAACCAACACTATACAGGGTGAGACAAAAATAAATAAATAAATAAATAAAGCTCACCAGACAGTAACCAATCCATATCCACCATGTAATTCGAAAGTATAGCAACAAGTATATCTCCCTACACAAAGAAACCAAAAACCAATCACTCAATCAAATCTTCCATCATCAATATACCAATAAACACTACAATATAACTCTTCCACATTCGCACATAGTCTCGTGCACAAATATAACATCCTTATCCAATTCAATGACAACAACAACCTTATTTAGAAACAACAAGAAAACACCATTACCTTAATCACATCATTTATCGAAACACAAGACGTATTAGCCCAAGCTGGCAACTCTTTCACTCTCAAAAGCCGAAATGTCAACGCCAATTCATCCTCTGAAACACCATAATCCCTAATCGCCTCCTCCTTACAATTCCTCTGCGGTCCACCACTTTCCATCTCAACCTATAAATTCCAATCAAATAAACAAATACACTAAAAAAAAATTAAATTACACAAACAATAATAAATCAAATACCTTTGAGCTACTACTAATCCCTTCTCGAATCTTCTTCCGCTTGCTCTCACCTATACCATTTTCTCTTCCCTCGAAACAACCTCGCTTCTGTAAATTACCATTAGGAGTAATTAACACGTACTTATAAAAATAATTACCAGGGATTAACTCAATAATATCATCGTTAGTTATCTCCGCTTTCTCTCCGGCTCTCAGTTTCCTCCTCCGTTCCCCCGATTTAACCACGGCCACCGGATTAGTCCCCTCCTACAAACAAACTAATCATTAATTTTTTTAAGACAATTACATGGTAAAAAGAGAAAGAGAGAGAGAGAGATAATAACTGACCACGGTTATAGTGGATGAGGTTAGGGATAGGGTTAGGGAGAGGTGGTTACGGCTGAGTCTTTTATCGGAGGCCCAAATGTCGTTCCTGCCGATGTTGTTTTGGCCGATGGAGAGAGGGAGTTTAGGGATTAAAACGTTTTCTTCGAGACTTGGACTCAGTGGAACTAAGTAGGCGATAGGTGAGTGAGTCATCGTTTCCGGACTCGGTGTTTCGGTCTCAGGCACCGAGAGAGGGTTTTGGAGAAGAAGACGGTGTGTATGTTGAGGTGTCTGTTTGGTATAAAAAGGAAAGGGAAAACTTCAAATTTAACCCCTAACTATATAGATAGTTTCAATTTCACCCTTAAATAAATTTTATATCATTTTTATTCATCCAATATTTCTTAACTAAGTCTTTTTATTAGCAATGAATTCCATCTAAAATATAATTTATTTTCAAGAAAAAAATATCTTTTTATAGAAAAAAATTATATTTAACTACCAAAATTTTGAATTATTTTTTTTTTTATGTTTTTGTAATCTAAATTATTTAAAAAATGGATAAAGAACTTGTTTTGGAGCCAAATTGATACTATCCCAATAGTCGGGGATATATTTGAAATTTGCCTAAACAGAAAAAACAAAACGGTGTCGTTTGAAGAAAGATTCAATTTTCAGACCTATCCTGGCCTAACCATTTCTGGAATAAGAATAATGTCAAGAGCTGACAGAATTAAAATTTATACTTCATTCGAAAAAAAATTAAGAATTCATACAATGTCATAAAACCCTCTAAGAGGGTACTCAAAGCTTCATATATTGGATGTTTATCAATACATAAGTCTGTTTAAATTTCAAAATTCATGTTGCTTTCATATGATAGAATAATTAAATAGATCAACTATTTCCGTACAACATTTAAGCAGGAACTCATATATTTGTTATCTATCGCCAAAAAATTGTGTTGTCAGCATTTAAGCAGGAAAATCTGCTATCTTCTACGCTTGGATTCTTTACGAAGATCTGCAAAATAGGTCTCCAAGTTAGACTTCTCCCATAAACGTCTCTGAACAAGATCTTCCTTTGTTGATTCGTCTGAAAAACATGAAAGTTAAAACCAGCAACTCAGTGAACCAATTACTTATAAGCTCCGGACATGTTAAATCAGAGCGAGAACAGAGTCTGGAAGCCACTGCTGATTGCATCCATAACGTGATTCCTATACAGCTAAAAGACATATTTGACGATGCCAAAGTTTGAAATATTTGGCCACCTCTGTAACATGGTCATGAAATCTTACGAGTATACTGAGCAATCTTTAACTGATTAAAACACAAGCTTGTAAGGCTATCCATAATTAAGCTATCCTTTAATCTGTAAATCAAACCCTACTTGATGCCTTGGCAAGGTT
Organism: Populus pruinosa; assembly: GCA_026413675.1. Classification (NCBI taxonomy): domain Eukaryota; kingdom Viridiplantae; phylum Streptophyta; class Magnoliopsida; order Malpighiales; family Salicaceae; genus Populus; species Populus pruinosa. Next base: position 1,583,976 of record CM048595.1, read on the forward strand.
TCCTTTATATTGATTAACACAAACACAACGGATGAACATTTAAGTTGGTAGGTGGAAATATCTGTAAGTGATTACCAATGCTGCCCCATGCATCAAGAGGCACTCTCAGGGATCTTTGTGTTAGGTAGACGGCATCTTCCCAAGAATATGGTGCTTGTTTCACCTTGTATCTCCAGAACCAACAACCATTCCACAGTAATAGCTGGATGAAAAAGAAAATCAATCACGAAGGTTCATAGTCATTACTTAAGATTCAATTCTAAATGAGCATTATGTGGAGACAACAATAAGAACAAAGAAACAGATCAGTAACAATATTCTAATATACCAAGGTCTCTCGCGTGAGCTGGAAAAGAGATTTAACAAGATGGGTTTTCTAACCTTGCCAATAGTGTAAGGCAGAACTATAAATCGGACACCAAGAAGTTCCCAGAATGAAGGTTTGTGAGCGCCCTTTATGTCCAGTTCAAGTTCTTTGCTGAGATCTTCCTCCACTTTCCTGCCACAAAAATATATCTTATGATCACAAAGAGAGTCTGGCAAGATTAATGCACACGCATATCAGCATAAAGGTTAATGAACAGATTCACAACCATCAGCCAGATGTATCTCATAAAAGATCAAAATAATTACATACTTGTCCATCTGCTTGTTGCTCTTCTTCTTATTTGTAACTCCTCCACTGCGTTCAAGTTCCAAAGCCCGTAGTCTATTTTTATAAGCAGGAGTTTTCTTGACCATTGCTACAGCCTGCAATGACAAGAAGAATTTAAAAAAAAATCTGCAATCTGCATATAAGCTTTTTTTCCGACAATATTTATACATAAAATCACACTGCAAATCCTTCAGCCTATAATTTCCTTGCCCTGCTTTTCTGCCATTCAATACACATATTCATCACAAAAAAGAACACTGCACATGACAGAACTTTCAAAGCAAAAGAAACAGCCACCATGACAAGTGTATTGCAATAAATCAAAACTAAAGCTTTTGCAAATAGAACCCATGCTAGGTCAACTACATCCAAAAGGCACAACAATATCAAGTTTAGCCACAGTTAAGTTTCAGGACAATACCTGATTATACCTTGTCATCTGATTCATATACTGAAACCCTGAGAGAATCAGAAGAAGACCAACCAGAACAAAACGTGGATCCTGCAAAACATGCATATCAAAGTTAAAACACAAATTTAATCCAACTGCTACATCTATCAGCTACTACCAGCAGCAAGAACACTAAAATTCCAATAAATCAACATAGGCATTCTCACCGTTTTGTGACCATAATATGCATGATAATAACGAGCCGTATTGTAAAACACCTATAAGAAAGAAAAGCAAACAGCTTTAATAATTTTATTAATCTCAATTTCAATAAATGTGAAAGTTCATCTATAATAAGCACATGAACGGTCCATATAAATAAAAATGCTCAGTATATTCACCAACTAATAATTCAAATCATTCACCAAAATCTTCACTTCCCCGAACTTTTTTGCAATTCCTTTGAATTAAATAAAATTATATAAAACTAAATTAAAAGTTCAAAAAAAATCCCAATCCCTTCCTATTCAATAAAATTATATAAAACCGAATTAAATGAAAGGAAGAAGAAGAAGAATAAGAAATGCACCTCCTCTGGATGAGCAATTGCATAATCATATTGCTCTCTTGTAGCTTCATCTTTTAAAATCTGCATTTCCCAAAAACAATTAAAAAATTAAGCAAAAAAATTATGAGTAAAAATAAACAAAATTGAGCAAAAATACTTTCTTTACCTCATAAGCATTAGCAATTTTCACAAACAGCTTTTTGGACTCTGGATCTGGGTTTTTATCCGGGTGACTAACCATAACCCATTCAAAAAATATATATCAAAAATTAAAATTAAACAAAATTAACAGATAAAAATATGAAAACTAATACTTACTGTTTCAACGAGAGTTTGTAATAAGCTTTTTTTATCTCTGAAGCATTAGCAGTTTGCGTAACGCTGTAAGAAACAAAAGCAAAATCAGTAAATTGACAAAATCAACAAAAAAAGAAGCAAATATAGTAAAATAAGAAAGCTGACCCTAGTAGATCGTAGCAATCATCTTCGTCACAATAGATAGCTGATGATGATGGAGAGATTATGAGGATAGAGAACATCAGGGTTAGTGCTGCTGCGCAACACCGAATCGTTGCCGGTGGCGCCATGGTAACGGAGTAGAGTTCAATTTTGACTTGTTGCCCGTTTTGGAGAATGGAAGAGGAGAAGAGAGGCTTTTGGTTTTTGTGCAATTACAAAAATGTACAATTTTATCAAGAGGAACGTAGAGAAGCCGAGGGGAAAATGTCATTTTGACGAAGGAGAGAAGTCAACGGTTTGAAATACTGGATATGGGCCGTTCAATACATAGTTATGAAATCCGTAAGGGGTTTGACTCAGCCCGAGGAAGGTCATGGGTTAATCATGTCAAATTCAGGACCAAACGAGTTTGTTTAAATTTTTTTACCTAAATAATTAGAAAAAATAAAATATTATGTGAAACTAAATCTAAATCAAGTTTTAAATTATATCTTCCTGTGTAGGGATTTAAAAGCATGTTTCATATGTTGAGATATCAAAGTAGCTTAGAAAGTGATGGACAAGATTTTTTTGATATATTTATCATTATCAATAAATATTGAATTAAGAAAAATATATAGATATAATTTTATTGAATTCTTGAATGTGTTGAGTTAGCACGCGCTACTATCAAACACCTTTCAATACACGGGGCTATGTTAGATGTTAACTAAACTTGATTTTGTTAGAATTGATAATATGCTAAGTGTAGTTTTAAGTGGATTTGGCAATATACTAAGTCTACTTTCAAGTAAAATTAAATCTATTATGATTAATTATATCTCAATTGTTTTACTAGATAAAATAAATAGAATATAACTCAAAATATAATAAAGATAAAGTTATACTCTAATCTCTTTTATAATAAGATCTTCGTAACATAGATTTATAATTTTTATTATCTATTACATATATATTTGTAGAGTACTTCTCTTTAGAATATTGTTATATTTTTTTCTAAAAAGATATTTATTTAAATATTAAAAAGTTCTTATCTCTATCAAAAAAACCTTTTACAATTAATAGTCACAAGTGACCTTGTCCTACCAAGCATTAAATACAAACTATCAGCTACCTTAACAAACAAGAATTAATGAAATTAATAGCACTAATTGATTAATTAATTATCTAATATAAGGGTTTTATTCCTACACTACTTGAATTTTTTTGGGCATCATTAGAAATTATTCTATATAATTAGAATTGTACTTCATGGATTTTATATTTATGTAATAAGAGTATAATTTTGTGTATAATTAACAATTTTTTGATGTGATGATAAATATGTTGATTTGCTGTAATAATTTTAAGTCAATTTTCCAATAATATAATTAATTCATATCTTTTATAATATATGATTAAGTGAGATCTAAATCAATATTGAATAATAAGAAATTAAAAATAAATGTAAGAATAAATTATTTAACGAGAAATGTAAAATATTTTAGGAAGAATAGTTTAAGATTCTAGATATAATTAGTGAGAAATTATTTATTTTTTCCTGTAATTTTGGTTCATTTTCAGTTATATAGGATGAAAGATAGTAATACAATCATAAATGGATTTTTTTTAATACTAAACTACAAACCATGATCTAAAATTCTTTGGGCAATATGAAGCAAGTAAATTTCAAATGACCATAGCAAATTTAATATAATTAATATTTAAATTAAGTTCAAAGATTCCATGATAGTGGCGAGAAGCAAATTATTACATGATTGACAAGGGTGAAAACTTGTGTCATCAACTAAGTTCACCCCTTATATTTTGTGGATTTTATTATTTTATCCTTGAAACAAGCAAAAAGTAAAATGACGAATACATTGATACATAAACTCCCGTCGATCAGATGCCCGTTACAGAGCTCACCCATCACAAGCATAAGTTATGTTGCAAGAATTACTAACATAAAGGGTATATTGATGTGCAGGTTTCGAGAGGAATACAGGCAGGCGATGAAGCAGGCCACACACACACTCTTTATCTAAAGCTCCCAACCATTTGCAACAATTTTCTTCTATAGATCCATGATGATTCTCTTTATGTATCATCTCTCGATGCTCGTGTTCATCATCAAGCGAGGGTGATGGCGGGGGTGGGGAGGGTGTGGGTGAGGGTGAAGGCGGAGCCGGGGAGGGTGAGGGTGGGCCGGGAGCTGGAGAAGGTGGAGATGGATGTGGAAATGGTGTGTGTGGAAGCATAGCACAGGCATAGCTTGCTAAAGAAAATTGACTCATGCAATGTGGAAGTAGAACTTGGTGAGCATAGGTGCTGGGCAGAAGTACTAATAAGAAGGTTGCCAAAAATATTAGTGTCGTTGTCTTGATTAATATTTCCATTTTTGGCATTTGAGCTTGTGCTCTACATGTTATTTCTTGCCCTAATTGCTCCTTTTATACTTGAGCTAGCTCGTCTTGAACTTCGTACTAGCTAGTAAACGTTGTGGAAAAGTACTCGTGTTATCTCTATTCATTAGTTTTGTGTGATGAGTAATTGGTGCTTAATTTGTTAGTTAATGACGTTATGGAAGAGTTATGCTAGCACTATTCATTGGCTTTGTGTGATACCTAGTTAGTTAAAGATTCGATCCTTAGGAGAAGATGATTTAATTTCAGACATTTTGTGGTATGGTTATGGGCAATATCAAGAGAGTGGACCATTTACCAATATTGCTGTAGTTTCTATGTAATTTATAGATGATTAACTTAGTTAACTTGCCATTACAGATCATTGAATATTTTTATCAATCCTTCAAATAAAATGAGTATTTTTGTTAAAATTCCTGTTTAAAGTATGAATTATATTGTTATTTAATATATTCTTTTATCTATTCAAAATTTACATATATTCATACTAATTTAGATTGAAAGAAAGAATAAAAATTATGAAATTAAACCTTATAATTGTCTAAGGTTAAACCTTACATTCATACTAATTAAACCTTACATATATTCATACTAATTTAGATTGAAAGAAAGAATAAAAATTATGAAATTAAAACTGATAGTATATTGAATAATCAATCAACACAAAAATTTAAATTATTATAAAATTTTAATAGATGATTTATTGTCTAACAATTTTTTGCTACTCTGGAATTAAACCTAAGCTTTTGACAGTGAATTAAGTTTGGGTTGGAGTTTGCGTGGAATATTGGCAACACGGTTGTGTATTCGGAGTGGGATAATTCTTCATACTCTTAAATCTTATTTTAAAAATAAAAAATTTAATGAACATTTGCATATTGATGAGATGCCTTCAAGCTTTTGTAAGGATTATAACAATTAACATGCATAAAAAATACACATAATAAAACTTTAATCTAAGAAAATATTTTATGCAGAAAATCACACACAAAAAACTTTAGATTAAAATTTCAATAATATAACTCAATTGTTGTAAAGCATTTCCTAAGGAGAAAAAAAAAAGAAGATAAATATCAAAATTTCAAATATATTTTAAAGAATTTGAAGAAAAGTATAAAAAAAACATGAATTTATTTGAAGGAAATACTTGAAAACTATACACTTATTAATTTGTCTAAAACATATCATAGAACTTACTACTCAATTATTTTTTAAAAAATAAAGCTTTCCTTCCTTTTGAATGAGAAGAAAAACACATTTTCTAACATTGTTTTTAATTTTCTAATATTTGTATTACAAGTTTCTTTCTTTCTTTCTTCTTTTCATACACATTTGTCCTTAACCATCACCCATCTATTTGACAATACCCAATTAACAATCTCCACATAATTTTTTCCTATATGATCCAATAAGGAATTATTTTTATTTAGGGTAACTATAGTTGTGAATCGCATAATAGTTGGGAGATAACTATGTCCTTTGTCTCTCTTTTTTTTAATAAAAAAATATCATATGTTTTTATTTGATGCTAAATTAAAGTTATGTCGGCAATAACATGAATTTGCAGTTACATGATCACATGACACTTCCAAAGATAAGTAGCAAGAAACTTAATTAATAAGCTTATAGCAAGATTTGGTACGTTCCAAAATATTAAGGTAAAAGTAGGGAAACGTTGAAATCATCTCTAAACTAATCTAGTCTATATTTATATATTTTTTCTTATTTCTTACATTTAAATATTCTAAGTTTTTAAAATTAAATCTTATAATAACAATAACAATAACAATAATAATAATAATAATAATTTTGATAACAATCGGTATGGGTTAAGGTAAATTCATATTGAATCTATTAATTACTTAGAGATTAACAGATTCATATCATAATTAAATTTTAATCATAAAAACTATATATGAAATTTATTTAATTACATTAGAATCGAATTGGGTTCATATTAATCCATTAACAACATTAGTAACAGTTATAGAAATAACCTGAGATGTATATGACTAATTAAGTGCTTGCATTGTTTCACGTTTAAGATTGTTAATTACCGCAATTTATGTAGATTAACCTTGGTTAGCATTCTAGGAATGGATTATTTGTTATGTAGGAAGATCTAGACCCATGTATAACATGCTTAGGGAAAAGCTCAAACGATATTCAGCATCTTAAAAATAATTAAGATATTATTGAGCTGAAAGTAATTATTGAAAGATGTTTCCAGAGATGAGAAGGAGTGCAGTCATAATGTCGAAATCATTTCATCATCATTGTTTACAACCACATGAAGATTATGATGCAGCATCCTACCTGTGTGGTGATTTTGGCTTGGTTCACATAGTCTTGATGATAGCTGCAGCCTGTAACTCATATTCCTTATCTTTCAACCTATCAAGACCCTTGCTTGCTTAATTTAATCTTCTTTCTTCATTTTTGTTTGGACACTTAAAGCTTTTTATATATATTGAAAAAGATAGGTGGATTATTTCATGTTTTTGGATCAAAAATATCGCGTTAACATCACATCACTATTTTATCTAAAACGATCTCATCTCATTTATATAAATATTAAAATTTAAAATCTTTTCACTGATAATCACGATTATATATAAAGATATAAATATATCATCAAATATAAAATTTGATATGTAAATTTGAATTCGAGCAATCATTTTACAAGAAGCTCTTTTATGTAAAATATTTATTTATTTATTTTTTAAAAGGTTTTTTTTAACCTATAAAGACAACTATCAAAAATGAAAAACACAAGAATAATTTAGGGAAAAAATACTATATTCTATAAAATTAATTTGCAAACTCCCCCATCCTTACAGGTCACAGATATGCAAAAATCACTCTTGCTCAATTTTTTAATGAATTCCATCTCAATTGACAATCACGTCCAAGTAATTACATACTTGTTTGGAATTTAAATTGTTTGCACTATGAAGGGTGTGGATCTAAATTCTTCACTGTAAAATATATTAGTTAATAGCCTCCTAATAAAACCATGAAAGACAGAAGAAATGTTGTGTGATTCACTCATTTGACATGTATTTTATTTTAGTTTTAGAACTATTTCTACTAGCCAAATTTGCATATAAATGTTGTGTGATTCACTCACAAAGCAACGTGTGAAACATGGAAACGTCTCTATCTTCACTTTATTCCGACCCTAGCCCGTGATTGCAGGGTCAAGTTTCTCTCATCATCAGGGGGATCCAGCCCTTTCTGACCTTTCAATAAGGTTGGCAATGTTCTCTGACAAAATATCAGGTGGGCATGTCGCCTTGCCGACTACTCTTGACGATAGTTAAATTAACAGCATAACTAGTTAGTAACTAATACACCAGCAATCCACAAGATTATTATTATTATTAGTATTTGCAAGTGGGTGCCATTACTCATTTCTCTAACCTAAGATAATTTTTTAGAAAATTTTGGAAAAATACAAAAAAAAATCCAAAATTCACAAAAAATATATTTTTGATATGATTTGAACAATTTCTTGTCATTTTGTAATTCTAATAAATCCACACATTGTTTTTGTATTGACAAACTTTTCAAAAATAAAAGAAAAATTCTAAAGAAAAAAGAAGAGAAGAAAAGATCAATCAAATTATATTTTTAATGATTAAAATATAATTTGAAAAAATATAATGGTTAATTCAATTTTCAGTTTTAAAATAATAACCACAAAATAAAGAAAAGAAAAATAAAATTAACTTAAAAAGATATTAAAACGCATTACCCATCATTTATCTCATGATATTTCTTCATCTTTTTATTGTCTTATATTTCAATTCAAATTAAAAAAAAAAATATTCACAAGTAATCATTAGCCTCATCAATCAATAACATATAATCATACCACATATTTAATTTTCACCTAAAATATCAATATTTTCTTAACAAAAATAATAATCATTTGAAGACACAAGAAGCTTTATCACATATATTAAAAGACAAGTTTATAATTCAATATTTATTTATTTATTCTTCCCTTTATCATCAATTTTTAGGATTTATTGTGTCTTTCTTCAATTAAAATCTCTCTTACCCATTTTACACTTGATAGGCATTTTATTAGCTTTAATCTTTTCATAGCATTACATCAATTATCAAAACTTGATTTTTTATGACATTTATCCTATCTTCCTGCATTTTCATTCTCTTTTATTTGCTCCTTTCTTTGATTTTCTAGTAAGTATTTAGAGAGTTTTAAGTTAAATTTTTTTTTATAGATTTGATAAAAAAAATTGATCCCTATTCATCAAAACTTGACTCTCTAATCAGACTTTAAGAGTTTTGAATATGTTTTACAATTATAAACTATGTACCTTCAATGATTATAGAATGATGGTTTTGTAACAAACTCAATAAAAGGTTTTTTTTTCTTCTCAAACTTAGAACCAATATAAAAAGTTTTTTCCTTTTAATTTTAAGATGAAGGTTTTAAGTCCTTGATAAGAACCATTTGAGTAGCAAAATGGATATTACAGTCATCTAATGACTTAGTTATCTACTTTTAAGGCTTCTTTAGAGCAACTCTAATGTCATCATTATTATATAACACCTAAATTTGATAGAGTAGGTGCACTCTTTTAGTTTGAATCCAACCTTATTCGATTTGAAAGTCTATAACTTCATATTCATTCATTTGAAAGTGTCAACTCGATCAACCTTAAACTTGAAATATAGTGAGGCTGATCGAGGATAAGATGTTACTAAAATCATTAAAAAAAATAGGATGTAAGTGTTTGATGATTTCTAGAGCAGGTGTCTCTTAGTCGAATGGTGGTGGTTACAACCCTTGAAGTGGTTGTTGGAAATATCATATTTATTTACTTGAAGATGCCTAACTGATTAGCTAAAATTGCTAAAGAAGAAGATATATGATGGCTGAACAACACGTCGTCTAGGTTAAACCCTTAAAACTAGGGTTTTTAATTTGAGATTTGAAAATCTTTAGTTTAGTCCTTATTATTTCAATTGCTTTTAAGTGAACCTCTAATTGCCTTCTAAATTTTCCACCCTCATCAAACTCAATTGTCAACCCCAAAGTTAATTGTCCATTTCATTATAGTCCTTAATTATGAAATTATGATCAACAAACTTCTAATTTCTTTAATTTGACCATCGATTTGATCAATTTCAACCACTGTATTCTTGCATCTTTTTCAATTCGGTCCTTGATTTTATATTTCTTTATTCAAATCGTTAATTGCTCTTCAAACTTCAATATTTATGAAATTTAGCCTATGATATGATCAAATCAACTCTTTAAAATTACAATTCAATCCCAAAACTTTAATTTCTTCCCATTAAAGCCTAAATTGACTTTAAAATCATTTTTTTTACATTTAAGCCCTTAATAAATTTAATTAAATCTTAAAAAAATTCTAATTGATTCCTTAAACATCCAATTTTGAACTTTCCTCCTTAAATTGAATTTTTCTTGCTAATAGGGCCTTCATCAGTCAAAATTAAACTATCAAAATTTTCAATCTTGTATATTTTGATTTTTTTTCAACCAATTTTTAACAATTTTCTAAGCATTCTCTATGTTCTTTTCGATTCATTGTTTCTATCATTTATTAAATAGCTTAGGGCAAAATGGTCCTGAGCTCTATTATTTGGATTCTACTTCATAAATAATATGATCTTTTCAACTTACAACAAGCCTTCTATATATACATGCATATCATTTCTAAATAACCCATGATAATAGGGTTTAATATCAGATATTATTCTTTGGAAGTTGTTGAATAGATAACAAAGACAATATCTTGAATAATATACATATTAGTATAGACAAACCATATTAAAACACATTTATTATTATAGAATGTACTTATATAGGAAATATTATATACAGGAATTATTATAGACATACTCTTGTGTGGTAACCTCCACCACTGCTATTATATATTGCCTTGCATATATACACAGAAAAGGTTGGCTAACCATTAGGTTAAACCTCATAATTATTCTCAACTTGGTATCAGAGCTTTCTATAGTCAAAACTCTTTGCAGCCGACCCTCTTTCTACTTTTTCTATATGGATTTTACTACTACCACCGACTTCTGTCTCTTTACCAGTGGTGCAGCATAGCCGGCCAGCCATCCCATAGTTGTTATTGGTGGTGTTTTTTCTCTCCCACAATAGCTTTTATTTGCAAAACATTTCTCTGATTCTTCCTCACAAGTCTTTGTCGTTCTTTTGCCTCTCATAGGAACACATACTCTGGCTATTGTTCCTTTATCAAATACCCATCAAGTTATTTCGTTGAAACTTACAAACACAAATTATCTATATTGGCGCATGCAGATGAAGCCATATCTCCTTGGTCAATGAGTGTTTCACTTTGTTGACGATCCAATGTTGTGTCCTCCATCATATATTTTTTACAATTCTACTGGTTCTTCCTCTATCATCAACCTTTCTTTTCTTCATTAAAAGCAACATGATCAATTTATTTTGAGTGCTTTCCTCTCATCTCTCTCTATGGATGTGTTGTATCTTGTGGTAGATTGTTGTACCTCGCATTATGTTTGGTGTACTTTTGAGCATGCACTTGCCTCTCTATCTAATTCTTGCATTGTGCAACTTTATGGCTCCTTTTAAGACCTTCAGCAAGGTGACTCATCGATTAATGTGTATATATATATATATATATATATATATATGCAGCAAGCTAAATTATTATTTGACAAATTGGCTGCTGTTGGTCGCCCAATGTCTCTTGAGGATTTCAATCTTTATGTGTTTCGTGGCCTTTGTGATGGGTTCAAAGACTTAGTAACAAGTGTCAAAACCAAGGTAGAATCGTTATCATATACTGATCTTCATAGCCAACTTCTTACCCATGAAGTTTTGCATAAGAACTCCCATTCTATGGTTGCAACTCCCTCTCTATTATCTTTTTCTTTTTTGTCGCAGTAGTTACCACTGCTGTCAACACCATATTTTTTTCCTCGCCATGCTATGTCTTATTACAACCCCACCTTCAATCGTAATAGGAGTCGCTTTAGAGGTAATTGATGTCCTAACAACAACCATTACACTCCTCAAAACTAGGGCCAATCTACTACAGATTGGCAGCCAAACCACTGGCAGTAGACTAGGCGCAACATATAGTGGTTTGGGCAGCAGTATATGTGTTGCCAATTATGCTCCATTTTCGATCATACAGCTCCCCATTGTTCCCAATTTCATAACAACACTCAGTAGGCCTCTACTCACCTTGTTATTGGGAATGTTTCTGCTGTGACTTGGTTTCCCAACACCAGCATAAGCAATACATCACAAATGATCTTGAAACTCTGACTAATTTTGCACCCTATCTTGGTAATGATTATTTGCATGTTGGTGATGATAAGGGCCTTAACATATCCCACATTAGACATACTACATTACATTCTTTTAAATACATGTTTACCTTATCTAGTGTTCTCCATATACCTCATATTACCAAACTGTTGTTATTTGTTCAAAAATTCTATTGTGATAATCATGTTTATTTGAATTTCAAGCTTTTATGTTTTATGTGAAGGATCTCATCACCGAGGAAGTTATCCTTTTCGGTTAGAATTCTAATGGTCTTTATGTCATCTCTGAGTCTTCTATCATGTCAATTTCTCAAGGTTTTTGGTCTCCTTGCATCTCCACGACTACTGACATGTGGCATCATCGCTTGGGATATCCAACCCTTTACATTTTAAATTTGTTAGTTTCCAGCAATAAAATTATATGTACTTCTAAACTTTCTCCTACCTAGTGTGAAGCTTGTCCTTTAGGCAAGTCATCTCGTTTGTTATTATGACCTACATGTCATAAAATTTCTACCCCACTTGATTTAATTTTTAGTGATGTTTGGGGTCTTGCTCCTATGTTTTCTTCTAATGGCTTCCACTATTTTGTTATTTTATGTGCATACTAAACATATATGATATTATCCATTGTGTTGCAAAATCTGATGTCTTTTTCACTTTTCAACGTTTTCAAACACTTGTTGAGCGTTAGTTTTCACTTAAAATTAAATTCGTTCAAACTAATTGGGATAGTGAATACCGTAAATTAAATAATTTTTTTCAGACCATTGATATTCATCATTGGTTAATTTGTCCTCATACTCATGAACAAAATGACATTATTGAACATTGTCATCAATATATTGTCAAAACTGGCCTAACATTTTTATGCCAATATAGTGCCCCATTACGATTTTGGAACCATGCTTTTGAATCATTAGTATACCATATTAATCACATGCCTACTCTTGTTCTTCAAAATACATCTTCATTTGAGTGTTTATTTTGTTGCACTCCTGATTATAACTTTACATGTACTTTTAGGTGTCTTTGTTCCCTCCTTTTACGTCCATATCATGCTTATAAATTATATTTCTAATCTTCTCCTTGTGTGTTTTTAGGCTATAACTCATTCCATCTTGGTTATCATTGTCTTGATTTAGAATCTCATCTTATTTATTTCTCTTTTCATATTCGTTTTCATAAAAATATCTTTCCTTTCTGTTAAGTCTGAATAGGTAACATCCTTATTGGTATCTCTCACCCAACCTACCTATCTTTCATCCTTAAACCCCCCCTTTGTATTTTCAACCTACTATTTCCCAAACTGGCCCTAATAACAACTTAATTTTGCCTTTTGCCCCACCCTACCAGATAACCCTTTTGCCCATATATTCTGCCACCCCTTCATCACCATTCCACATTGTCATACTATCATCTTATGCTTGTCTTTCCAATGATCATTGTACAGGAACATGTTCTCTATCATCGAATGTGCATGGTTCGTATCTACTATAATAGAGCAGCTCGGTTTTGCAGTAGAACATCCCAGCTTTGCAGTAGCCTCACAAGTATCTATAGTCCCAACCAGTCCCTCCACCGTTTTTCTAGCTGGTTTGCAGCTCTGTGTAAACCTCTTTTTATATCCTCTTCAGCACTTTCCAAGTACAAACCACATTTCTCCCATGCCTAGTTGCTCGTCAACATCCCATGGTTTTTCATCTAAGACAGCATTGTCCACCGCCACTACCGTAGCCTCTACTACCTCCTTCAGCCGAGTAGTTTCTCCTCCCTCTTGTCGCACGCCGTAAAATCCGTGCGGCATCGGCTGGCAATTTTTTTGTTATTATTTGTGTTTTGCTCGGTTCTTTTGAGTCGCCACCCAGTATTATGGTTACTAGGAACCTATGGTCTGCGAGAGTCTGAGTAAGGGACTGGTTGTGCAAGGGGAAGACACATCACCCCCAGTGCACCCTACATTAGGTAAGCTGCATTATTTGTTTGATTGTTCTTCTAGGTCAAGTTTCCATTCATTGGTCTTTTCTAAGGTTCAAGGCAGATCTTCTTTCGTGAAGGAGTCTCTACCTCTTTGGGTTAAATCCTAACCATTCTAAACTCTAAATTTTAAAATTGCCTTTATTTACACCTTGTATCTTTAATACTCGAGGGTGTACTTTATCGTGTAATTTTACACCCCACAAATATTAAAGTCTAGATCTTAAAAAAAGGGTTAAAAAGGAAAAAAAAAGGGTTTTTGATATTTTGGCCAAACCTTAATGGATAATCATAAACTAGTTACGATACCCATTTTTTTTGGTTTTTTAAATCGTGAGAAAGATGTAATTTTTATATTTTGAGACATGCTTGAAAAATTCTTTAGGATTTGGCCGTATGCAACAAAATCTTTTTTTCTTTTTCTTTTTTGAATTTTTTTTGTTTTTGAATATTTCGGAGAAAATCGGGCATTTTAATACTGGACTTGTATCTTACAATGTAAATATACAACCCAATATTAAGAAAACTTGGTAGAAAAATATTTAAGAAAATCACAAATTTTTTTGAAATGATTTTTAAATTTTTTTTTGAATTATGTATTTTTTTTGCAAATTTTACTATTCACGCACGTGAATAGTAACAATAGCATTACACTGTTCACGTGAATTATAATTCACGTGAACAGTGAAATAACATTTCACTGTTCAAGTGAATTATGTTTCACTTGAACAGTGAAGTGCGAGGAAATGGTGCAGGGAGGAGAGAATTACCTGGCGTGGAGAGAGTCAGCGGCTTGGCTGGTGGCGCGCGGCATGACTGGAGGCGGTGAGGCCGGCGGCGTGAGCTGGTTGCTGCAATGGTAGAGGCCGGTAGGAGGAAGAAAAGAAAAAAAAACTTGTAGTGGAGAGAGAGAGAGGTGTTGCAAGCTTCGGTGAGGTGGTTTTATAGCTTCTGGAGGAGGGGATGATGGTGTGGTGTTTCGTGGGAATGACAGCGGTGAGGTCAGTGGTGGTGGCCGGAGGCCACGACGGAGAGAAAAAAAACAAGGGGCTGGTTGCAGGAAAAACGAGCAGAAAAAGATGATTTTCGGCCAACTTTGGGTTCGATTTTTTCCTCTCTTTGAGCATGAAATTTGCTCTTATTTATAGGCATGGAAAGAGGGTAATCTCGTCTTCAATGGGGAAAAATTTTTAGCCCTTGATTCGACTCGAGGAATCCAGGCCGTTGGCTCAAAGTGTGCACCTGGAACTGCCAAATTTGACAAATCCCAGGCTGCAGGCTGCCCAAGGTGGCCACTTTAGGCCGACCAACGGAGCCTTTTGGAATCTTATAAACCCGACCGGACAATTCAAGAGGCTAGAGGGGTTGTAGGTGAACATGTCGGCGCACGCGTTGTCGAATTGGGTGGCCAAACGAGGCCAAAAATGCATCTGAAACGTTGCTACTCGGGCAGCTTTTCGGGGAAGACGATGAACAGTAACCCGGTTTTTTTTTTTTTTTTTTTTTTAACTTCAGCCCCGAATTTACGTGCCTTTTTCATTATAGTCCTTGGTCTCAGATTCATGCCATTTCACCACTAATTGACCATTAAACTCTCAATTTCTTCAATTTCACCCCTGATTTCACTTGATTAACTTGGTAAAAATTAAATTTGATTTCTTAAAATTCCAATCTTCTCAATTAAACCCAAGTTAGACTCCCAAACTTAATTTTTCACCAATTAAGCCCCAAATAAAATTAATTTGACCCATTTAAAGTATAATTAAGTCCTTGCACTTAATTAAATCCTTCATTTGGACCTAAATTAATTCTTAAGCATAATTAAATTTTAATTTGGCCCATGATTAAATCAAATTGGCCTATTAAAAATTTAATTATGTTATTGGACTTAATTTTTATGCAAATTTGTCCAATAATCATTTAATTTGACCTTTGAATTTGTATTTTTCTATTTTTGGGCATAATAGGGTACAATTAGGCCTTGAAATTCCTCCCAACATTGCAGCTTTATTTTTACCTAGTCTTTCTAGATTAGTTTTCCCCACATTTCTAGCCTTTATTTTATTTTTTTATTTTTATTTTGAAAAGAAAAAAAAATGAATTTTGGGGAATAACCAGAATTGGGTTATGACAGTTGCCCCCCTCTTTACAATGCTTATGATAGAAAGTCACGTAAAAGACTTTAGATAGTAAGTGTTGTAAAGAAGAAAAAAAGGATGAGATATGCTGACTCATCTTATTGAGAAATGATGAATCCTCTTGAGGGCTAGAAAGCGTACTTGGAGTAAAAACTAGAAGAGTTTTTTTTTTTTTTTTAGGTGGTCTCATTGTAATGGGTGACCTACTCAAGTGAAAAATATAAAGAAGTTTCAAAGTGGTGAAAAATACAAAGATTCTTCAAAGTGGTGAAAAATAAAAAGATTTTTCAAAGTGGTGAGAAATGCGAAGATTTCTCAAAGTGGTGAAGAGGTGAAAAATGCATAGATTCTCCGAAATGGTGAAAAATACAAAGATTTTTCAAAAGTGGTCTTGTTGTAATGGGCAACCTGCCCGGGTGAAAAACACGAAGATTTTCAAAGTGGTGAGAAATGCAAAGATTCCTCAAAATGGTGAAAAATGAAAAGATTTTTCAAAGTGGTGAAAAATACAAAGATTTTTCAAAAGTGGTCTTGTTGTAATGGGCAACCTGCCCGGGTGAAAAACACGAAGATTTTCAAAGTGGTGAGAAATGCAAAGATTCCTCAAAATGGTGAAAAATGAAAAGATTTTTTAAAGTGGTGAGAAATGCGAAGATTTCTCAAAGTGGTGAAGAGGTGAAAAATGCATAGATTCTCCGAAATGGTGAAAAATACAAAGATTTTTCAAAAGTGGTCTTGTTGTAATGGGCAACCTGCCCGGGTGAAAAACACGAAGATTTTCAAAGTGGTGAGAAATGCAAAGATTCCTTAAAATGGTGAAAAATGAAAAGATTTTTCAAAGTGGTGAAAAATAAAAAGATTTTTCAAAAGTGGTCTTGTTGTAATGGGCAACCTGCCCGGGTGAAAAACACGAAGATTTTCAAAGTGGTGAGAAATGCAAAGATTCCTCAAAATGGTGAAAAATGAAAAGATTTTTCAAAGTGGTGAAAAATACAAAGATTTTTCAAAAGTGGTCTTGTTGTAATGGGCAACCTGCCCGGGTGAAAAACACGAAGATTTTTCAAAGTGGTGAGAAATGCAAAGATTCCTTAAAATGGTGAAAAATGAAAAGATTTTTCAAAGTGGTGAAAAATACAAAGATTTTTTAAAAGTGGTCTTGTTGTAATGGGCAACCTGCCCGGGTAAAAAAAGAGAGTGGTCATATGGTAGTGGGTGACCTCCCTAGGTAAAAACATGGAATATCTCGAAGAGGCAACATGATGGGACTCAAAAGTGCACTATTCGAGCAATGGAAGCTCGACAAAGCATTCGAAAAGAGATAGGACTCGAAAGGGAACGAATGCTAAAAAGCACACTTGATAGGAGGTGGGGTTAAAAAAACGCATTACATCAGAGGTGAGAGTTCAAAGGCGCGGTACAAAAGAGGTAGGGTTAGAAAACGCATTACCTAAGGTGGTTGAGAGTTTTGAGGCATACTTAATGGAGGTTGGGTTATAAAACACACTACCCAAAAAGGTGATGGTGAAACCGGTCTGACAATATTGGAAGCAATGCAATATAATCAATATGCATGTATACTTACCTGAGAAATATAGGTCCCCACTTCTTCATGATGTCCTTCTTTTCTCAAAAGTTGTAGTGTTTGATAGTAAGCTTTCATAGCTATTTTCACTCTTGCTTACTCGAGTCGTATCTTGTGGTCTTGACCCTCGGGTAGGATACGATATACATCTTATCCCTCAAACCTTTATCTGAAGAGGTTTCTAGCTCAACCCAACATTTTCTATTTTCTTAGAAGGGGCATCATGGAGCCAACCCTATGTGTTTTAGTAAATTGTCATCCAGCTTGATCATGCCCCCAAGTATTCAGATCAGGTCTAAGGATGAGGCTAGGTGAAGAAAGGTTTGGTCATTGACAAAGAGTTGTTTTCCTGCAGAGATTTTGGAATTTCAAAGCTATTCCAGACACAAAAATTATTTTGACATCGATTCAAAGCAAACTCATTCTGAAGAAATTCAAGTGATTCCTATGGAGAGGTTTTTGGAAGTGATGAAAACTTTTAGTTTTGCTTTTGGTGAAAATGTGAAGAAGACAAAGTGACATCTGGTTGGTCACAAAAGGTTTAAATTTCAATTTGAGGATTATTGAGAACCATTGTTTAAAACATTCATTTTATTTGCATGAATAATGATTTGGTTCACATGAGAAAGCCCTGCCTACCGATCCAGATTGCTTGCCTTTGATCAGAAAGGGCTTGATTAGGCACGTAATGTAGGCTTGGGCTATTGGTTATGAAGAAAAAGATATTTATAGCTCAAAAAGTGTTTAAGGGACTTTAAGACTAAGGATCACTAGTGCTTATATCCTAAAATTTTTGTTCTTGTTTTCTTCATTTGATTTTGAGCATCATTGTATTGACTTCTTTTTTTTTTTTATGCTCAAAATTTTTTTTAATCCTTTGGATTTTTTTTTTATGCCCCCCAGCTTTGTATGGGCATTTTCGATGATTGAGAATTTTCTTTTATGCCCCCTAGTATTGTTTGGGCACTTTCAATCGTCGAGGTTTTTTTTCATGCTCCCAAGAGTTATTTGGGCACTTTCAATCATTAAAGATTTTTTGGCACTTACCCCCTAGTATAGGGTGTGACCCTAGTCAAGGTTAGTTTTCAAGAAAAATCTATTAGGCTCAAAAGGGGACTGCAAAAGATATATTTTAGCCTTGTGAAAAGGATTATCAAAGATGGCCTTTCTTCATCTCAAATGTATGCATTTAGAATCGGTAAGCCTTACTCTCATGCGAGTATACAAAGTGATTTCTCATTATTCATGCAAATAAAACTCTGTTTTTGGAGTCACTTCATTGTGTTCTTTTTCCCTTTTTTAGGTTTCCTAGGTGTATGGTTACCTCTCTAAGGAATCTTTTGAATTTCTAGAACTCATTTGTTTCGAAAAAAAAAAAAACCAACATGATTTCTATTCTTGTACTAAACTTTGAATTCCCAAAAAATCTGGGTGAATATGTGAGATCATGCATTGTTTTGGAAGAAAGGGGAAACACTATAGAAATCTTGGCCAAACTTCAATTTCATTGATTGACAAGGGTAAATACATCAAGCGTAGTATTTCTTTACAACATCTGAGTTTACAGGTCTTGGTAGATCCCTTCCATCCATAGTAGTCAGAATTAAAGCCCCTCCAGAAAAAGCCTTTTTCACTACATATGGCCCTTCGTAGTTTGGTGCCCACTTGCTTTGATCTTCTCCTGATGCTAGTGGGATCTTTCTTAACACCAAATCCCCTTCCTTGAACACTCGTGGTTTGACTTTCTTGTTGTAAGCTTTGGCTATCCTGCTTTGGTATAACTGGTGATGGCAGATAGCTGCTAGTCTTCTCTCATCGATTAAGGTTAGTTGCTCAAATCTTGACTTTGCCCATTCTGATTCGTCCAGTTCTGCATCCTTTAGGATCCGTAGTGACGGGATTTCTATTTCTAAGGGCACAACCGCCTCCATTCCATATACTAAAGAGTATGGGGTGGCATTTGTAGAAGTTCTAACTGTGGTCCGGTACGCATGAAGTGCATATGGAAGCATCTCATGCCAATCCTTGTAGGTGACCACCATTTTCTGGATGATCTTTTTGAGGTTCTTGTTAGCTGCTTCGACTGCCCCATTCATCTTTGGTCTATAAGGGGAGGAATTGAGGTGTTTAATCTTCCATTTGGTGCACAATTCATCAATCAGCTTCCCATTGAAATTCTAGGCATTGTCAGTTACCAATCTTGCTGGCAAACCATAACGACAGACCAAATCCTTTTCAATAAACCTCTTAACTACTTTTTGAGTTACATGGGCGTAAGAGCTGGCTTCTACCCATTTGGTGAAGTAGTCGATGGCCACCAAAATGAATCTATGCCCATTGCTCGCTTTAGGATTAATGGGCCCTATAACATCCAAACCCCACATATCAAAAGGCCAAGGCGAAATCATATTGAACAGAGGTGCTGGAGGCGCATTTATCTTGTCGCCATATATTTGACACTTATGGCATTTTCTGACATAGTCTACACAATCTCTCTCCATGGTCAACCAGAAGTACCCAGACCTTTGTATTTGTTTCGCCATTGTATGCCCATTAGCATGTGTAGCACAAATCCCTTCATGAACTTCCTTTAGTGTCTGTTCAATCTCATTTTCATTCAAACACCTAAGCAAAGTCCCGTCAAATGACCTTTTATATAAAATTTCCCCATCCAGGTAAAAATTCATGGTCATTCTTCTCAAAGTCTTTTCATCCTTCTTGGAAATCCCTTCAGGATATTCTCGATGCTGGAGAAACTTCTTGATGTCATTGTACCATGGTTTCCCATCCAGTGATTCTTCAATTAAGCAGCAATGGGCTTGGAAGCTTCTGACTTCGATATTTATTAGTTGGATCTTGCTTTTAGTATCAACTTGTGCCATTGAAGCTAAGGTTGCTAAGGCATCAGCAAACTGATTCTTATCTCTACTTATATGAGTGAATTTGATTTCTTCAAATTCATCGGCTAATTTCAAGAGATAACTTTGATACAACTTCAACTTCTCATCCTTGGTTTGCCACTCGCCTTTTACTTGACAGATGATTAGTAAGGAATCCCCAAAGACCTCAAGTTTTTTGGCCTTAAGTTCAAGAGCAGCTTCCAGGCCAATGATGCAGGCTTCATACTCGGCAGTGTTATTGGTACATTCAAACAGTAACCTTGTTGAAACAGGATACTGCTTATTTTCTGGGGAAATCACTACAGCTCCGGCCCCATTTCCTGATACGTTTACTGCCCCATCAAAGTAGAGGGTCCACTGATTGTTTTCCCCCCTTTCATTTTCGACAACTATCACCTCTTCATCGGGGAGGTCAAAGTTTAGCGGCTCATAGTTCTCCGTGGCATGGTCTGCAAGATGATCAGCAATTATGCTTCCTTTTACAGCTTTTCTTGTCATAAAGACAATGTCATACTCTGCCAACAACACTTGCCACCTTGCTATTCTACTTGACAGGTAAGGTTTTTCACAAATATACTTGAGCGGGTCTAATTTTGAAATTAGCCAAGTTGTGTAGTACAACATATACTGCCGGAGTCTTTTCGCACTCCAAACCAAGGCACAACATAGCCTCTCAATTGTTGTATATCTCGACTCACAATCATTGAATTTTTTACTCAAGTAGTAAATAGCTTGCTCTTTCCTTCCTGACTCATCACGTTGTCCCAGCACACAGCCCATGGCTGTTTCTGTTACTGTTAAGTATAGAATCAAAGGCCTTCCTGGTGTTGGAGGTACTAATAATGGTGGATTTTGCAAATACCTCTTTATTTTATCAAAGGCTTCCTGACAATCATTGTCCCATACTCCAGGATTTTTCTTCCTCAATAAACGAAAAATTGGTTCACAAGTCACCGTCAATTGGGATATAAACCGAGCTATGTAATTCAGGCGCCCGAGGAAACTTCTTACCTCCTTTTCTGTCTTAGGGGCAAACATCTCTTGAATAGCTTTAGCTTTATCAGGATCAACTTCTATTCCTCGACCACTTACTATGAAGCCCAATAGTTTTCCTGTTTTCACCCCGAATGAGCATTTTGCAGGATTCAACTTTAGCTGGAATTTCCTCAGCCTTTCAAATAGTCTTCTTAAGACTTGCACATGATCTTCCTCTTTCTTTGATTTTGCAAGTATGTCATCCACATAAACTTCCACTTCTCGGTGCATCATGTCGTGGAACAGGGTAACCATTGCTCTTTGGTATGTGGCTCCAGCATTTTTCAATCCGAATGGCATTACTTTATAACAAAATGTCCCCCAAGGTGTGACAAAAGTGGTCTTCTCTTTATCTTCTTCTGCCATTCTAATTTGATTGTAACCAGAGAATCCATCCATAAAAGAATATGTAGCATTTCTTGCAGCATTATCAACAAGAATGTCTATATGGGGCAAAGGAAAATCATCTTTTGGGCTCGCCTTGTTCAAGTCTCTATAGTCCACACATACCCGAATCTTCCCATCCTTTTTTGGGACTACGACCACATTGGCTACCCATTGTGGATATTGGACTACATCTAGAAACCCTGCATCCCACTGTTTTTGTATCTCGGATTTTACCTTCAGTAATATATCTGGGCGCATTCGCCTGGTTTTCTGCTTAATTGGCTTGCTTCCTTCTATTAAAGGAATCTTATGTACTACTATGTCAGTATCTAGACCAGGCATATCTGTATAAGTCCAAGCAAAAACATCCATATACTCGTGCAATAGAGAAACTAGTCTATTTCTTTCTTCCGTTGTAATAAGAGTGCCAATCTTTAATTCCTTATTTTCTTGTTTGTCTCCCACGTTAATGGCTTCTAGTTTCTCACTGACCGGTTCCCAGGCCTTTTCTGAACTTTCTACCAGCTTAGTAAACTCTCTTATATCTTCCTCCCCCCATTCTTCATCATCCATTGCAATCATATCATCAAAGTTTGGCCAATTATTCTTAATGCAATGGTTTTGTGAATCGATGGAACTTTTAGGATTCCTGAAAGTGCAATGCGTGCTCGTGTAAGTGTGATTTATGGAAAGATAAAAGATGCAGGCACACTTTGAACACAAGAAAATGCATGATCTCATTAAAATGAAAGTGCTTGGTTAACATTGAAAATTTTGCGGTACTATGGGCTACAATACCGATAAGATCAGCACAAGTCAAAACAAGACAAAATAAGTCCGAGCATCATCAAACAAGAACAATTACTTTTTAAACACAATAGGAATAGGCTCCATCTTCCAATTCTGGTACACCTCCCCTTCAGCCAATCTTCGTACGAAAGATCTAGCAGGAGGTTCATCAATGGTGTGAATGGAAAGTTGTGGCAGCACTTCATCCTTCATCTCCAAATCTACTTCCTCTATTCGTTTTTCTTCTTCGCTCTCTAGGGTATTGATGTGAAGATCCATTATGTCAGATCTAATCACTTCTGCAGCCCTTGGGAAAGATACTTGGAGTGGTGGGATGACAAGTTCCTCTTCTTCTGGCTCCCTCCCTTCAATCCTCGCCATTCTTGCTTCTCTTTTAACTTGAGTAACCCGCATGTAATCGTCTTTCTTTGGCTTATATCCGAGCCCAAACCTTTGATTTATGCCGTTTAGGTTGATCAGGCTACGCATTCTGGTCTCAGGATTACACTGAAAAGGAGATCCCTCTTTTAAGAAGCATTTGGCAGCCATCTTTGCTGTTTCTGGGATTTTAGGCTTTCTTAACACTGTGCCTTCAGGAACCCATGCTGCATTCACAATTTCAAAAGCATGAATATTCCCATCTCTACAATCTTCTGCTTCAATAAAAGGTATGGCCACATTTTTTATCATGGAAACTGTCTCTTCAGCTTTGACAGTTATCAACATTCCATTCATGATATACTTCAAACACTGGTGCAATGAAGAAGCTACTACTCCAGCTGCATGAATCCACGGCCTTCCTAATAATATGCTGTAAGATGGGTGAATGTCCATTACTTGTAATGTTATTAAGAATATCTGCGGCCCCATATATAGCTCTACTTCTAGGGTCCCAATTATTGGTCTTGGTGAACCATCATATGCTCTCGCCATCAAGGTGCTGGGCTTCATATGTGACTCATCGACAGGCATTTCTTTCAAGATATGTAATGGTAGGACATTCAGCGCAGAACCATTGTCAATGAGTACCTTTCCAATCAGAATATCCTTGCAACGCACAGTAATGTATAATGGCTTGTTGTGCCCAGTACCATCATGACTCAATTCATCTTCAGTGAAGTATATATAATTCGAGGCTTGGATTCTTCCCACTAAATGTTTCATGGCTTCTTGATTGATGTCTTGAGGAACGTATGCTTCATTTAATACCTTTTGTAGAGCCTTCCTATGTGGCTCAGAGCTTAGAATCAGAGAAAATAATGATATTCTTGCTGGAGTTTTCTTAAGCTGTTCAACAACACTATATTCACTGTGTTTCATCAGCTTTAAGAATTCGTTGGTTTCCTCTTCCGTAATAGGTTTATTTATTTCCTCAGTAATGTCAACTCCTTCTTTACCCTTGGCTTTTCTTTGTTTTTCCAACTCTTCTGGAGTGAAACATCTGCCACTACGGGTCAATCCCCCAATTTCTGCTTGAAAAATGGGCGGTTGTAGAGTGCTTCTAAAAGGATACCCATAGTCGTGAGGTAAAGCACTATAATTCCCTTTATGTTCCACTATAGGTTTGGACAAGACCAATTTGGGTGGCTTTCCAGTAGTGAATTGTACTCGACACACCTCTTTATTTGGTGCCTCCATCATAAACACCTCTCCACTTGTTGCTTTCTCAATTCGTAGCAACCCAAGACTCGTCATTTGCATCACTTTTTTGTGAAAGCCCTCGCAATGGTTGATCACATGGCCTTTTACATTATGCAGTTCACAACACTTCTCGCTACCCTCATTATACCTTGCATCTACCATCATTTGGTAGATTTTGTCCATTGACACCTTTATGATGTTTGAGTGTTCTACTTCTAACATGTTTACAGACCCATTACTTGAAGCATGATTAGGTAGAGGGTTCGCATTCACATTAGGGGCATCTTCAAATGCTATCCACCCTGCTTTGATTAGTTGCAGAAGTTTTCTTTTAAAGGCGTTGCAGGTATGGATACTGTGTCCAGCTATACCGGCATGGTATTCACAAGTGAGATCTGGCTTATACCAGCTGGGGTAAGGTGGTTGCAGGGGTGTTAAAGGCACGGGGACTACTTGCCCAATACTTAGTAGCTTTTGGTACATTTCATTTAGGGGTAAAGGCAAATGAGGCAATTGTTCTTGGGTTCTTTGGTAATTCCTTTTAGGGAAACTCTCGGCTTGGTTTCTTACTTGGTGGTTTTGGGGTTCAAGTTTTCTGGCTGGGCTCGAGAAGTTGAAATTGGTATTGGCAATTTGAGGTGGAGAGGATTGAGTATTATATCTTTGGAAAGGGCCTTTCTTGCTTCTGTAACTACTTTCAACATGATCAATCTCTCTTTTCTTTGCCCCAAAACCCTTTTTCTCCATGGGTGCAGAGATTCTTCCACTCTTTACTCCTTGCTCTATCCGTTCAGCCACTGCCACGGCATCCGTGAATTGTTGGGCCGAACTACCCATCACGTGTTCATAGTATGGTGCTTTTAGCGTGTTAGCAAACAGAGTAACCATTTCCTTTTCCAGGAGAGGGGGGTGGACTTATGCTGCCAAATCTCTCCATCTTTGAGCATATTCTCTTATGCTTTCTTTATCTCCTTTCTCCAAGTTAGACAAACTGGTTCTGTCAGGAGCAATATCCATGTTGTATTTGTATTGCTTGATGAAAGCATCTACGAGTTCCTTCCATGTATGGATCCTGGTATTATCTAACCTCATATACCAGCTTAATGCTGCTCCACTCAAGTTGTCTTGGAAGAAATGCATCAGTAGCTTTTCATCGTGAACTACTTCTGCCATTTTATTGCAATAAGATTTGAGATGGGTAACCGGGCATTGAGTGCCGGTGTATTTGATAAACTCAGGAACCCGAAATTTCTTTGGTACCACCACATTAAGGACTAGACACATTTCTACAGCTCGTACAGGATCATATAAGTCTACTCCCTCAATGGCCTTAATCCTGGCCTCTAATGCTTCTATTTTGCCTCGATCAATGTCCTCGGATGGCTTAGTTTTGTGGGACTCATTAACGAATGCATCTGCGACTACAGGTGTTGGTATTGGTGTTGGTGACTGCACAAATGCTGGAGTATGTCGAGGCTCTTGTGCATGTTCTCCTATTATTTCTTCAGGTTGGTTTGCTGGGAGAGGGGCAGGCCTAGTTGAAGGACCTTCACCCGAGGTGTTCCTTAGTACTTGCTCGAGTAAGCTGGTGAGGTGAGCCACACTATCTTTTAAGGAATCCAACTCTTCTTGGAAACGAGCATCACGGTAAGCATGCTCTTCGTCTTCCATGTTCCTTGCTCGAAGTCGAGTGTTGTAAGCTCTTTGGGGACCTATATTTTGACCTGGCGTATGTATGTGTGTTATAATGAATGAATGTGTAAACATGAATGTAAATGCATGTGTAAACATGAATGTAAATGCATGCATATGGATTAAAGAGCTAATCTGTGACTTCCTTTGCCAGATACAGGTAACATCCGAAGTCTGAAGTTTGATAATACACAAAGAGGTTTTACCCAATTCCTTTAATTGATTAAATTCCATACATTATAAAAGTTACAAAATGGTTCATACAAAATGTCTTCATTCAAATGATATTCCTCTATTGGCCACATTCTTGATGAAAGAGGAAACTTCATTCAAATATTCCTCATATCTATGATGGTTGTTGGCAATCCTAGCAGCCTTCACTCGTAGTTCATTTGCCTTTCTAGCCACCATGTCAATTAGCCTGTCAGTTTGTTCCATCTTGTAATGGAACATGGTGTTATCTTGAAGCAATGTTCCATTGCTGGCGGCTAATGATTCATTGTTTGTCTCCAAAATTTGAACCATCTTTTCCATCTGTTGAATCTGCTTTCTGGCCCTTTGCAATTCTTCCTTTTCTATATCAAGCTCGGCTACCTTAGTGTTTAGTTGTGCATCAAAACTACTGATATAGTCTTGCCATTCCTCAAATTGCTTTTGCATTTCCTTTGCTTCTTCTTCTCGGGACTCAAGCTCAGCTTTAATTGCAGACATTCGGTTTCTCATACCATTTATCTTGTCTAGGTATTCCTTCATGTCTAACTCAGCGACCCTCCTTGCTTCTCTCTCATCTTTAACTTGCATCTGATATCGAGTGCTTAATCTTCTTGCTTCTTTAATGGTGAGATATGCTAATCTGTTCTTCTCTTTTTCAGCTTCCCATTTTAATTTATACTGGTCCCTTTCTTTCTTTAGAGAAGCTATTGTCTCTTTGTCGGCAAACTTTCTACTTTCTAAGGCCCTTTTTAAACTCACCAATTCGTGCTCCACCATTACATGCTTTTCTATCAACTCCTCATTCTTGGCCTTCTCTTCCTTCAGTTGCTCATTTGCTTCATGTTGATTCTTCTTTAACTTAACTATTTGCTCATCTCTTTCCTTCAATTGCTGATCCAAATAGGCCTTCATCTCTTCTTCTTTCAAAAGTTGGTTCTCTAGGAAATTTTGATGATTTTTGCTATTACCGAGCTCAATCCTCAGCTTATCCAACTCTTCTTGGAGATCTTCCTCGTTATTGACCCTTTTTCTTTTTGGCTCCAACGTTACGGACAATTTATCTTGGGTTTTTCTTTGCTCTTTTACCTCTTGAAGTATCTTAGATGAACTGCCACTCCTCCATATCGAATACGTAGGGGTAACTGAGAACTCATTTTGATTTTCTTCCTTATAGACCAAAAAAGGCCGTTTCCAGTCGTTCCTGATGGTATTTAACATATCCAAAGAGCTAGCTTCTTTAAACAGACCAGTATATTCAGCTATCGCCCGAGTTCTTGGCACGTGTTGTATTTCTCCAAACTGTCTGGCTACTAATGCGGGTGAGTAGCTGATATATCCAGTTAAGCCGATCAATGGAACCCATGGCTTGTCGCCACAACTCATGAGGTAAGACGAACCACTTACCCAAGGAGCTTTCCATCTGAAATTAGTTTGGGGAAGTTCTCGGTATTTCTCTATCCACGCCTTTTCATCCAAACCATTCCATTCTTCAGTCAGCACCAGCTCAAGAGGCCTCATGTTAAACCACCAAAAATTATTGAAGACTTCTTTTGATGCTTCTAGATGGCTTACTATCCACATGAATAAGAGAGGGACACAGCATCGCATCGCCCCTTTCCCATGTAATCTACAATGGTTTAGAGATAAGAAGGTTTCAGCTAAGATAGCTGAAGTAGGGTTATTCTTTACCTCTTCAAATTTAAGGAAGGCGTTAGCAGCTTCAATGCTAATAATTCCGGCAGCTTCTGAAGGAAACAAAACCAACCCAAAGATGGCAAAAGCAATTATCTTATATCTTTCTTCACCTAGCTTCCCTTCTTCCTTATCTGTCTTCAATTTACTCTCGATCATCTTCCACTTGAAGCCTCCGTTGGATATCTTGTACCGATCAATCTGATCCAAATGTAGAAGTCTGGCAACTGCTGTAGAGGTATTCTCAATTCTTTGTCTGAAGTACACTTTGTAGGGGTCATTCGGAAAACTTAAGATCTGAGCATATTCTTCAAGAGTAGGAGTCATATCAATATCCCCGAAGTTGAAACATCTGTAGCTTGGATCCCAGAAATGCATCAGGGCTTTGACTGCTGAAATCTGAACAGGCATCTTTATTAGATGAGCAATTCTTCCATACTTCTTCTCAAACAGATTCTCATCAATGTATCCTAGAAGAGGAGCTAACTTCTTTATGGTGTCTACGGAATAGTGCACTTTGGTTATGTGTGGTAATTCCTCAACCTTGGTTCTTGGGCAATCCCCTTCGACTACTTGCATCATCTCAAATCTTTCCCCATATTCCGAAAAGGTAAGGGAAGTCATGGTCTTAGCTCAAAAATCCTGCAAAGTTCAGACAAATTCTAGGTTATTATATGAGGGATATGTTTCTAACTGGTCTCAAAAAAGGTCTATGAACTGCCCAGTGACCACCTCACGTGAAGGCAGTATAGGGGTTTACAAGGGATGGTTGGGGCACTATGTGACCGCCATCACCTAGTAAACACTCAGTTCATAGTTGGATGTTTCACGAATCTGTACCCCGACTGAAAGTCATGGGGCAGATCGCTACTCCCCTCCTACCCTAGAATTGGGTTTTCATGCCAAATTAAAGAAATGCATGAATGCATGTATTTATGGATGAACAGGAAATAAAGGTATTGAAATAATAAGATTAAACAGACCAAAATGGATAATCAAATAATCAAACAATCAAAGCTTAGTCCAACCAAATAGGGCGTCCCCAGTGGAGTCGCCATTCTGTCGCACGCCGTAAAATCCGTGCGGCATCGGCTGGCAATTTTTTTGTTATTATTTGTGTTTTGCTCGGTTCTTTTGAGTCGCCACCCAGTATTATGGTTACTAGGAACCTATGGTCTGCGAGAGTCTGAGTAAGGGACTGGTTGTGCAAGGGGAAGACACATCACCCCCAGTGCACCCTACATTAGGTAAGCTGCATTATTTGTTTGATTGTTCTTCTAGGTCAAGTTTCCATTCATTGGTCTTTTCTAAGGTTCAAGGCAGATCTTCTTTCGTGAAGGAGTCTCTACCTCTTTGGGTTAAATCCTAACCATTCTAAACTCTAAATTTTAAAATTGCCTTTATTTACACCTTGTATCTTTAATACTCGAGGGTGTACTTTATCGTGTAATTTTACACCCCACAAATATTAAAGTCTAGATCTTAAAAAAAGGGTTAAAAAGGAAAAAAAAAAGGGTTTTTGATATTTTGGCCAAACCTTAATGGATAATCATAAACTAGTTACGATACCCATTTTTTTTGGATTTTTAAATCGTGAGAAAGATGTAATTTTTATATTTTGAGACATGCTTGAAAAATTCTTTAGGATTTGGCCGTATGCAACAAAATCTTTTTTTCTTTTTCTTTTTTGAATTTTTTTTGTTTTTGAATATTTCGGAGAAAATCGGGCATTTTAATACTGGACTTGTATCTTACAATGTAAATATACAACCCAATATTAAGAAAACTTGGTAGAAAAATATTTAAGAAAATCACAAATTTTTTTGAAATGATTTTTAAATTTTTTTTTGAATTATGTATTTTTTTTGCAAATTTTACTATTCACGCACGTGAATAGTAACAATAGCATTACACTGTTCACGTGAATTATAATTCACGTGAACAGTGAAATAACATTTCACTGTTCAAGTGAATTATGTTTCACTTGAACAGTGAAGTGCGAGGAAATGGTGCAGGGAGGAGAGAATTACCTGGCGTGGAGAGAGTCAGCGGCTTGGCTGGTGGCGCACGGCATGACTGGAGGCGGTGAGGCCGGCGGTGTGAGCTGGTTGCTGCAATGGTAGAGGCCGGTAGGAGGAAGAAAAGAAAAAAAAAACTTGTAGTGGAGAGAGAGAGAGGTGTTGCAAGCTTCGGTGAGGTGGTTTTATAGCTTCTGGAGGAGGGGATGATGGTGTGGTGTTTCGTGGGAATGACAGCGGTGAGGTCAGTGGTGGTGGCCGGAGGCCACGACGGAGAGAAAAAAAACAAGGGGCTGGTTGCAGGAAAAACGAGCAGAAAAAGATGATTTTCGGCCAACTTTGGGTTCGATTTTCTCCTCTCTTTGAGCATGAAATTTGCTCTTATTTATAGGCATGGAAAGAGGGTAATCTCGTCTTCAATGGGGAAAAATTTTTAGCCCTTGATTCGACTCGAGGAATCCAGGCCGTTGGCTCAAAGTGTGCACCTGGAACTGCCAAATTTGACAAATCCCAGGCTGCAGGCTGCCCAAGGTGGCCACTTTAGGCCGACCAACGGAGCCTTTTGGAATCTTATAAACCCGACCGGACAATTCAAGAGGCTAGAGGGGTTGTAGGTGAACATGTCGGCGCACGCGTTGTCGAATTGGGTGGCCAAACGAGGCCAAAAATGCATCTGAAACGTTGCTACTCGGGCAGCTTTTCGGGGAAGACGATGAACAGTAACCCGGTTTTTTTTTTTTTTTTTTTTTAACTTCAGCCCCGAATTTACGTGCCTTTTTCATTATAGTCCTTGGTCTCAGATTCATGCCATTTCACCACTAATTGACCATTAAACTCTCAATTTCTTCAATTTCACCCCTGATTTCACTTGATTAACTTGGTAAAAATTAAATTTGATTTCTTAAAATTCCAATCTTCTCAATTAAACCCAAGTTAGACTCCCAAACTTAATTTTTCACCAATTAAGCCCCAAATAAAATTAATTTGACCCATTTAAAGTATAATTAAGTCCTTGCACTTAATTAAATCCTTCATTTGGACCTAAATTAATTCTTAAGCATAATTAAATTTTAATTTGGCCCATGATTAAATCAAATTGGCCTATTAAAAATTTAATTATGTTATTGGACTTAATTTTTATGCAAATTTGTCCAATAATCATTTAATTTGACCTTTGAATTTGTATTTTTCTATTTTTAGGCATAATAGGGTACAATTAGGCCTTGAAATTCCTCCCAACATTGCAGCTTTATTTTTACCTAGTCTTTCTAGATTAGTTTTCCCCACATTTCTAGCCTTTATTTTATTTTTTTATTTTTATTTTGAAAAGAAAAAAAAAATGAATTTTGGGGAATAACCCAGAATTGGGTTATGACACCTCTCATGAGCTATTTATTTTTAATGATGCTAATAGATATGAGGCCTAACATAGTGTTATGCATGATGAAATTCAGGCTTTATGTGCAAGCAACACTTGGACCTTAGTGCCATTTCACCCCTTCATGAAATGTTGTTGGTAGTCGGTAGGTGTACAAGATTAAATATAGATCTAATGGTAGCATGAAGAGGTAAAAGGTGCGTCTGGTTACTAGAGGTTTCACTTAGTAAGAAGGTATTGATTACTTTAAAACCTTTAGTCCTGTTATCAAATAGGCGACCATCAGATTAGTCTTTTCCATTGTTGTTTCATATGGTTGGAAAATTTATCAATTTGATATCCATAATGTCTTCCTCAATAGTGTTTTTAACGAGGAGGTTTACATGAAACAACCTTCAAGTTTTGTTAATTCTGTTCTCCTCTCTTATATATGTCAATTGCATAAATCTTTATATGGTTTAAAACAAGCTCCGTGGGCTTAGTACACTCGTTTGAATGATTTCCTATTACTTATTGGTTTTCGTGCCTCTAAGGTGGAGACCTCATTATTTATCTTCTCTATTGGTGCTGATATTTG
This sequence comes from Populus pruinosa, assembly GCA_026413675.1. NCBI lineage: Eukaryota > Viridiplantae > Streptophyta > Magnoliopsida > Malpighiales > Salicaceae > Populus > Populus pruinosa. The sequence goes on from CM048595.1 coordinate 1,615,811, forward strand.
TTATCTTTTGGTATACATTGATAATATTTTGTATACAAGTAATAATTATCTTCTACTCCAACGTCTTATTCAACTACTGAGCTCAAAATTTAAGTTTCAGAACTTGGGTTGTGTTTATTATTTTTTGGGTATTAAGGTTAGTCTATTAGTATGGGTTTTATACTTTGCTAGCATAAATATATACTTGACATCCTCAATTAGGCTGGTATATTATCTTGCAAACCTATTGATACTTCTATCTCTACATCCAAACCTACCATTCTACTCAATCCATTGTTTTCTAATGCTACACGCTTTCGTCAAATTATAGGTGCTCTTCAATATCTCACTTTTACATACCTAAATATTTGTGTAGCTGTTAACAGAGTCTTTTAGTTTATGCATGCTCCTACAGATTTTTATTGGGCTGCTGTAAAATACATCTTGTGTTATCTTCGGGGTACAACATCACATGACTTACATATTACTCACGGTTCTTCTTTTGCCTTATATGGTTTTACAGATGCAGATTGCGCAAACAATGTTGAGGATAGAAAATCTATGGGTGGTTAACTTGTGTTCTTTAGTCAGATGTCAATTTTATGAAAATCTAGTAAGCAACGCATACTTGCTCACTTTTCTATGGAACCTGAGTATAAAGTTTTAGCCGATGACACTACTGAGGTTATCTGGCTTTAGTACAACTTTATGCTCGCACAAAACAAGTTGAGGTTGATTATTATTTTATTTGAGATAGAGTTGTAAGGAAAAAGATTCAAATTCATTTTATTTCCTTTCAATATCAACTTACCGATATCTTCACTAAACCACTTTCTATTTCTTCGTTTCAAGTTTCAGGTTGATCCTTTACCCTCAACTTGAGGGATCATATTATAAAATATACTTATATAAGAAATATTGTAGACATACTATTTGCCTATATATATATATATGGCTGGCTAATGATTAAGTTAAGCCTTTTAATTATTTTCAATTTTTATCATTAAAAATAAATAATAATATAGTTATCTTATATTACATCTTACTTAAAATCTCTAAAGATTAACTAGAATTTTTAGTTGAAATAAAACTAAATAACAACTCTTTTTTTTTCATGTTTTATCAATTTTACATGTAGGCTCCGTTTATTTGTTGGAAAGTAATTTTCTTTTGGAAAGTGAATTCCAGGAAAGTGATTTTTGATAAAGTGAATTATTTTTTTAATATTTGGTAGTGTAATAGAAAATAAGTTGGAAAAATATTTTTAAATGTTTAATTGTGTCATGAAATATTTTATTTTTTTCAAGTCTATTAATATAATAAGGAACAAATGTTATAAATTAAAAAACTAAATGAAAAAAAATTGAAAAAAAAATATAATTTCATAAATTATCTCAAATAAAATAAATAATAATCAAAATAATAGAGATGAAATCTAACAAATAAAAAAATAAAAGATGAAAAAATCAAAATAATAATAATAATTATCATTTTATAAATTATTTCAAATAAAATAAGTAACAATTAAAAGAATGAGTATCAAATTTGATAGATGAAAAATTTCAATTAAAAAATAATAAGAAAAAAGTAAATAACAATTATAAAAATAAGGATCAAAGTTAATATAAAAATTAAATTCAAAGTGATTAAATTAAAAAAAATATTTTTTTAAAAAATATATATTAGTTAAAAGTTTGATAATCAAATTTAATATAATAATCAACAATAATATAATATTTTAAAATTTTTTATAATTTTTAAAAAGTATTTTTTATTCAAAATAAAAGGAAAGTATTTTTTAAAAAATCAAATTAAACTTTTCTTTGATTAAAAATTATTATTATTTTTTTTTTGTAATAATAAATAAATAAAAATAAATTTGGAGATGACTTTTCATATCTAACGAAGAAGACAGTAAACTCGTCCTGATTTCTACACGCAACAGTGGGCATGGCCCAAAAATGGACTATCGATGTGCCCACGATTCAGAATGGTAGTAGCAATACATGGATGATGATTAAAGTTGAAAAGAGCAGAATCTCAGGGCACTCCATAATGATTGAGTGCTGTGAAATTAAACACAATTATCTTCCAATCATCAAGACCTGAATGCAATGACATAACCTCCTAAACCCATTTTACCGCTCAAACTTACCCTCAAATTGTCAAACGCCCACTTGAACGAGAAGGGCTTGTGAATGACCACACTAAAAAAATCACAAATAGTGCAAGAGGCGCCGTCGGCAATTATGATCAAGACATTCATTCATCAACTGTGCATGTGGCTGCAGATTCAACGGCAATAATTCAAGTGTCCTTTAACATTTGATGGTATGGTTTTCTCTGTGATGGAGGCCTTGAATTGTATATGTATCTTGTCATCTATGCTAGGTGGGATGAGAGACTGTACAGGTAGCTCAGTCGCAGGACAAATTAACGACCTTCGACAGCTCATGCCTTGGCCCATTTATAAGTAAAAAGCGCTGCTCTTGTAGGGATGCATCACATGCTTTCCGTATTAAATCCTGGGCCATGTCCTATCCCTCGTATCTCCTATCTTTCTTTTTTATGCTTAATGTGCAAGAGTTGGCGGCCGTTATGGTGGAATGATTGACCTAAAATTCAGTAGTAAATTAGGGGTCCAAGTTCCCCCTTCGGTGTTTGTCTATATATTTTACCCAGAGCAAAATTTAGATCACAATCAAGTGGATTGATTATAATTAATTAAAAATGTTAAAATAATATTATTTTAAAAATTTAATGAGTTTTTTATTGGATTGTAAGTAAACTCTCCTATCATTTTTATGCTTGATATAAAAGAGTTGGTGTAAGTTGGGGTGGAATAGCTAAATTAAAATTCAGCATTAGATTAGAGGTTCAAGTTTCCCCTTCAATAAAATATATATTATAGTTATTAAACCTAATTAAAATTATTCTTGCATAAAATTAGGTCACAATCAAGTGAATTAATGATAGTTAATTAAAAAAATTAAAACAATATCATTTTAAAAATAAATTTAAAAATTTAATGAGTTTTTTACTGGTAATAGGTCAACTCCCCTATTTATTTTCCTATTTATTGTAAAAATTGAAATTCAAATTGATCATCAAGCCTTGCTAGTTTAATAACCATGATACACACACATTCTCCTCGTAATTGTCATTGGTGAGAACTACAAATGTCATTTCACTTATATATTGCATAAAGATGACTATAGATGCATTTATTTAAAAGCCTAGCAGCCAGAAAAATAACTCTAAAATTATATATGAAAAAAAACTTAACATTGATTCATCCAGCCTACATCTAAAAGATAGAGTTTGAGTTCCTCATTGTTGAATACAAAATCTTATTTATGATTCTAGAAAAATATCATCATTGTAATTAGGGGTGGAGGGAAGGGGTTTAGCAGGGGACTAGCCCCGTCAATTTCTTTTCCTTGCCTCTCATTTGCATAATTAGAACTTTTGGCCCTCTTTAGATTTTTGTGTCTAATTTAGTCTCCTAAAAAAAAATTCTAACTCCACCCTTGACTTTAATTTAGCTAATTAGGGCAGATTTCACTGAGAAAAAATATAGTTCAAAGTTCATAAACAGGATATCCTAATTCAGGAAAAAACCTTTTAAGAATCTAACGAGTTATCTGCTCTACCATTACTATTATGGATCTTGATAGACTCTTATTCGAGCGAGCTGTAAACTTAAAATGAGTAATGATAACCTTGTACACTTTTAGTCAAGTACTTGGTTGATTGGTTTCTATTTAGCTAACTCTTTTCTAGCTCTTTTTCATCTGTACTCTTCCAAGGTAAAGAATGTTAGTCAAATGGGATATTGGATAAATGATACTTAATATTAGAATTTAAAATGGATAAGACCTCTCAATACTAGTGAGGATCTGTTATTTCAAAAGTTTTTTTGTAATTTAAAATTGATTTTTAGCGGATGAGAAACTTCTTATAATACTGATTTGAATTTTTAATTTTTACTCCTATAAATAAATATTATTATTATTATTTAGTATTATTATATATAATAAGACAAATAGTAATCGGTGGAAGTTGAAAATTTTAACAATCCGTGATTTATTGTTTGCTTTCATTGGCTATAAATAGCCAATGAATTCAAGACACAGAGGGGGAAGAAAGGATAAAAAATTCATTCTCAATTTCAATTGTGAATTCGAGCATTACTGTTTGTGTTACTATTTGGGTACTATTTATTTTTCTTATACTTTTTCTGCACCCTAGTAAGATATTAAATTTTTTTTAACAAATTGAAAAATACCAAAAATATCCCAACCGTTAGATCTAATAGTGTTTAGATCTGAACCTTTGATTTCTTAGGATACAATAGGCTTTACCACACCAGATTAAAACCCAAATCAATCTCAGCCTTTCAAATAATCTGCGTTTCGATCAGGTTGCGCCACGTCAGCAGGTGTATCAAGCACTCGGTACACCGCGCCACACCAGATCGTAGCCCATTCAATCCTGACCGTCCGATCAACTTGAAGATCAAACCAATCACAGCCGCACAATCTGTTCATCTGAGATCCAACGGTGCCCAGGCTTCAGACGCACGAGTGCACCATACACTCGTCCACACCGTAGCAACACCTAGAGCTTCTCTCTCCTCTCGCCAGCGATTCTCTCTCTCCACCGATCTCCCATTTCCGGCCATATCAAGCCGCGAAACCACCAGAGAAACGTGAATCGCCTCCTTTGAAGCATAACCCCAGCCGTTTTACACTTTTTCACCGGCGATTTTGGCTGGAAAAAGGTCGCGACCGACATCGGCCAATCGACCTTCAAGTCATCGATTCTCCCTCCTCCGCCTTCAACGGCCAACGAGACCACCACCATCAGAATCCTCGTCCTCAGATCTACCAGAATCGACCATCATTTTGCCGGAAGCTCACCGGAAAAATTCATTGCCGTCAACAGTAACCGCGCGTGAGCACACGCGCCGCCGATGGCATTTTCATAAATTTTCAACAAATCCGAGGGTATTTCAGTCTTTTGCCTATACAGGGGTACTCAGGTAATTTTCTATGATATTTTATGGTATTTTTTTATATTTGTTTATATAAATAATTGTAAATTTTTACATGTGAAAAAAAAAATAAACCAAAATAAATAACGACTCTGGTTTAACACCCATTTTATCATATCACTGTTCATGGGTCAAAAACCCAATTTTTAAGAATTAATATATCTCTTTGTCAATGATATCAAAATAAATTTTATTTTATAAAATAAATATTATTTGTCGACACGTCTCTTTTATTTGTAGAAAAGGACCGATGTCAAAAATTTAAATACCAAATATGGATTATGTCTATTATTATTTATTTTGGTAAATCAGACGTAACTCTCCTTTTTAGGGATAAACGTCGACATTTTAGACAAAGTCTCCTAATTTTAGGGACTGATGTCATTTTTAACATGTCTCTTATTTTTAGGGACCGACGTTAACCATGTTAAAAAATTTACAAATAAGCTCAAAATAAAATAGCATTTGAATCAAATAAGAAAAACACACAAGTAAAGGTAACCTTTCTTTGAAAGGATGTTTTAAGGGTGGTGTCTACCTTCCCTTAATCATAACTAACCCAGTACCCGAATCTCTAGGACCAGTGTCTAATTTTGGATTTCTAGTTCCCTCAAATTACTAGATGGCGACTCCAATAAAATCTTTATTTCCCCTAATTAAATAAAAAATAATTTTTCTTTGTTTAAAAACACAAACAAAAAAAGGAGTGGAGCCGTCGCCCGACGTCGTGTAGCGATAATTAGGCTGATGTCTAGGCTACACCCTGTATAGCTAAAGCTTTGCCTGTACTTTTTAGGTTATTTCTTTTTATTTTATATATATTTTGATTTAACCAAGAAAAATTATCATGATGATTCTATTTATATGTTTTATTTTTTTAATTTTTATATATTATTTTGATGTGCTGATATTAAAAAAATTAAAAATAAAAAAATATTTTAAAAAATAACTATTATTATAATACCAAACATATATGAATTCTGCTAAACCTTAAGCTGGTATTTATTGGATCAAATATATAGTTTAAATTATTTTAATATATTTACATATAAAAATATATCACCATAACATAATATTAAATTGGTTGCATAATTGAAACCTTTGGGTTTATTTTTTCACGAAAAAACACATGATATTTTTTTTTTTTAACATGGAAAGGGAGAATAAATTGTATTATGAGAACATCATGTGTACCTTTTGATGATATTCTTTTGATGATATTTTGCATAGGCAAGTGTTTCAAGAAGCTACGGCATGAGTCCATGAGTGATGATCCACGTGTCCTTTTGCTTTGCACGTTAACCTATAATATTTTTTTTTTTCATAAAAGTATTTTTTAATTAAAAATTTATTTTTATTTTTAAAATTAACATACATATTTGATATTGTAAATATTTGTTTAAAAATATTTTTTACTTGAAAATATATTAAAATAATTTATTTTTGTAGATTTTTTATTTTTCATATCAATATATCAAAATTATTAAAACTATTAAAAAAATAAATTTGATATATATTTTTTTAAAAAACCATATTTCTTAAATATATCTAAAAGTGAAAGTTAATATATTCTTAAACATGCTCTGCCGAGAAATATCTAAAAAATAGTTTAAAGAGTTTTTTATGCTTGAACCCAATCTTATTCATTGATATTTCTATCTTGACGTGCAAAATTTAACATGCATGTGACTCTAGTTGCCTCCACGTAGGTTCCGACATGGAATCAGCAGTGGCAGTTATACGGTTGGGTCCAGTACTAATCATGTGCCTTGCTTATCAGATTTCATTTCAGACAGCCTCAGAGATAGGGATAGGTAGAGGGAGAGAGGGGGGGAGGGGGGGAGGGGGCTTAATTGGTGGATATTGAACCAAGTCTCCCCATAGTGGCCCCTAATGTTTCAGTCACAACATGTCTTTTGGTCCTTATTGTTCCAAGTATACCACTCCCTTATCTCTTTCTTAAAGATGTCGATGCTCAAAATGGAAATTGTACTTAGCAATTATCTTTATCTACACTACACTACACTAGTGCTCTTCAAAAAGAGGGAAAATAAATAAAAAATAACCAGCCTACGCTTAAATATTCAATGATAAGCTTTGAATTTCCTCACTTAATGCTTGAATTCGGATCCTGCTATGTTCATCGGTCATGTCAACTATACATAAAATATTTTTAAAGAATCGGTGCATATGACAAGGAGAAGATGCATCTAGATGGATGGTATAGCAAGTTTCACTCCCATTACTAGCTTTTTGAATTGTTAGAGAATATTTAGGTCTGATTAAGTGACGTCTAAATATATACTTCCATTAGTGATAGGTCTATTTCTACATCTATTTTCTTTTTGTTTAAAAAGGAAAAAACTATACATTAAGTAATCATATTTTACGTTTAATTAGAGGCAATTTGCATAAATTTGAGCAAGATATGAGTGTATTGGGGATTGAATGAGTATTAAATGTGCTTTATTATAAGCTTTGGATCGCTTACTTGTCTCTAATTTCATTGCCCAAATTAAAAAAATTCTAAGACAATTATTAGCACGCGTGATTTCCTCTCAAGCAAATACTCCTTACCCTTATATATTATCTTCTTCCTGCAGTACTGTGCCGATCATAATCATTAATGGTCTAGCTAGCTTTTCTTCCCTATAAAATATCTCCCCTCCAAGCTTAGTGGGCGACGCAAACGCCCTTTCTCTAGCTCCCTCCCTCCCTCTCTCATTCTCTTTGCGTTTCTCTTTTAGGTACCATATTTCTTCTCATCAAGTAGTCTCTATGTTCTTTCGCATATTCTTTGCCACTCTAAACTCTTGATCTTATTTTGCTATGAACGTGTAGATCCTTTTCGTCTCCTGTCATCGTCTTGTATTTGTTTTCATAGTTTTGTTCTCTCTATCTACACTTGCTTTCAACATGGATAGGATTGTGCTTGCCACGATATTGTACTTAAAATTACATGATACTATCAGCTTAATTCTTTTTCACCCCATTGCCGAGAACTACTTGTAGCTCAACGTTCACTTTACCGAGCACTGCCATGCAAGTAATTAGCTAGCTAGATACATACTAGCCTTTTTTCTTTTTTCTACGTCACAACAGTAAGATTATTTATATCGGGATAAAAATCACCGATAAATTTTCTGTGGAAACATTTCTTCAGAGAATGTCTTGTCTAATTGATATTGTATATTTTGTGTTTATCCATTGCAGCAACAAACTATATTTTTTTCCCCTATATTTTGTCTAGAGACTGAAATAACATATTGTTTATCACTTCATTTTCTGGAGAATGCAGACCACAAAAGGTTTAATTCAAGTGGATATCAAGGAAAGCTTTAATGGTGGAATCTGACAACTTTTTGGGGATTATAAACCAGGTAAGTTTATTAAATGAAACACTTCAGTTGTGATTCATGCATGTAACATAATTCCTTCGAATACACTGTTTTAGATGGATGATTAATTCATTACGAATCTGACACCGATCATCCTATGGGATTCATAATAACATTGAATCCATTGCATCAATCATACAGTTTTGGCCCACTTATATCTTTATATAATATTCATATATCATCTGTCTTCTTCTATGATTCATACTAAGAAATTATTGGCTAGTTTCTTTCTTTCTTTCCTTTTGTTTTTATTTATAATAATGTGAAGGGAAACTTGAGTGTATAGTATATATTCACTTCCCATCAACTACTATATCTAGCACAAACTAGGCCTTTTTTAAGCTAGATTCATTAATTAATTAATTTGATTTTTTATGGGTCCATCAAATGTTAGTCAAATGACTAAATTTGACATGATACCTGAGACAGCAACAGGCAATAGGGAAGTTGTTTGGGAGATATTAATATTTCTTAATAGTAAGTGGCTTTATACCATCATTTGCTGCATGACCTTATCATTTAATCTGACATTAGGGTCAAGACGTCAAAACCAAAACTTTTCCAAGTACCCTTATGCAAATTAACAACACGAGACCAAATGCTCCACACAGGAGAAAAAAGAGTGGCCACATGTTTAGAGAAGGCATGCCATTTTTAATTTTCAATTTGTGAATGAGATCATTACGTTAATTACAAAATTAGGATTTTACATATATATAGCCTGCAAGTAGATGGCAAAGAATCCAAAAGACGTCTTCAAAAAGAATAGCAGCACATGCACAACTAAAACCTTAATAATAATCCGATAAATTATAGCTCATGCGATATTAATTTTTTGAGAGTCCTAGGAATTCCATGGGTTAATCAAATAGAACAATACTAATAATATTGAAAGGAATTCTCTCATTTCATGTCCACTACAATAGAGACAAACTCATAATTAATAGTTGATTATGTATGATTTGATAAGTGGGGCATAAATAAATAAGTAGGAAATGAAAGGAACCCAGTCAAACATTTTTTCATTCACCTTACCTACAAATTAGCTGACAACCGAAACATCATCGTTATTTTAAAAATTAATGTAACCCCATATTCTAGTATAACTTTATAGCAACGGTTAGGAAACACCCTATAAACTGCGTTTTTTTTTTTAAATAATTTTTTTATAAAAAGCAATTTTTTAACATGTTTTGGATTATTTTAATGGATTGATTTTTAAAATAATTTTTTTAAAAAAATATTATTTTAATATATTTCAGTATAACAAGTTTTTTTTGAAAACAACCATAATTATATTTTTAAATATGTATTTAATAATTAATAAAGCTAAAAACTTTTAAATTAGGTATAAAATTTTAGTTAAATAAGTAAGAGAAGGAGATAGAATAGAATATGGAGTGGGATTTGGGTCAATGTGATTTGGAGTGGATACAAGTATTCCAGGTTAAATTGAAGTAGGTTAAAGATAATAAAATAAGTAATCGATAGATTCAAGTTAATTTAATTTATTTTTTAAAAAATTAATTTATTTTATTTAAAAAACCAAAATTTTTTATTGATATAATTCAAATTAAACCATAAATCAACACATCATCAAATTAACATTATAAACAAACAATATCTTATAACCAGGTTATAATTCAATGATCATTGATTGTTATTTAAAAAAATTTATTCGGAATAAAAATATTGATATAATTAGATTTTTTTTTCATATCACATGTCTTGTTAAAAAAAAATCATTTTATGCGCGATAGCCTGTTCTATATGATTTTGCTTCTAGCCACAAGCCAAAAAGGTCTGAAAGAAGCAACCCTTTGTGATGACAAATGTCAATATTTTGTGGTAGGGACTATCATCGGTCCAATGGCCATGTAGGCATGACCGACATGTATAATGAGGCCCCACTTTATAAATAAGCCTGTGATTGATTTCACCCGTCCCTTCTCAAGTGCGGTTAATGAAGAGTGCTGGTTACTAGGGATAAGTAAATTAACTCCAGCAATAATTTGAAATTAATTGAATTGAATATTTTGTTTTATTTATTGGGTAGTTTTGGTTAGAAATTCTTTAAAAAAAATTCTTCAGTTGGTTTTAGTTTTAATTTAAATTTTAAGAATAAAAAACCAACTTGAACTAATTAAAAAATATAAATAAAAACTTCATCAATTATTAAAAAAATTAAAATCTTATTAATTCAAATTATACTTATTTGATTTTAATAAAAATATAAAACCGTATTAAACCAATCGGTTTAGTCCTTTCAATTAAACTAAAAATATGCGCGTGTGTTTTTTATTGTAAAGTATAAATGTTCTAATTTGTTTTTTATTCTAAAAAAAATTATCTTTTGCTAACCAATTTCAAAAATGAAACCTTTTTCTTAGGCAAAACTTAAAACCAAGCTTGTTTACTTCCATGGAAAATCATGAGAACATTGTTTCTTGTGCTCTTTGTGTTCATCATTTGAATTTAATAGTTAATTGAAATAAAACGCATCAAAATAAAAATCCAAATTTGCATAACAAGAAAACATGAAAATTTAGATATCTTCAAGTCTAGAACACAAGAAGACATGAAATCAACTTCGTCTCCAAGGTCCAAAACCTTTTTAATAGACGATGAAGGAAACAAAAACAAGGGAAAAGCCTCTTGCCCCGGTCATCTTTTCCTCCCTCTTTGTCCCTATCTCTCCTCGGCTAGAAAGCCCACATCCATACACCATATTTTTATTTTTCCTAGGCCTTAATCCCGTTTCACATCTGCTTTCAGGCTCAAAGGATGGACGTTGACCCACCGTTCCAACAGACCTACAAGACCCTCTTGGAAAAAACCACAATAGGGGCAACTGATCACAAAGATGTTGATATCATTGAGGAATGCGAGCTTCCATTGATCGATCTTGGCCGTCTGAATCTTAAGAACTTGGAGAAAGAAAAGTGCGAGTCAGAGATTGCTAGGGCATCACAGGAGTGGGGGTTCTTTCAAGTCGTAAATCATGGGATTTCACGTGAGATTTTGGAAAAAATGAGAAGTGAACAAGTTAAGGTTTTTAAACAACCTTTTATTGAAAAGAGCAAAGAAGAAAACTTTTTGAATTTCTCTGGGGGGACTTATCGATGGGGGACACCTACAGCTACTTGCCTTAAGCAGTTGTCATGGTCCGAAGCTTTTCATATTCCTTTGAGTGAGATACAGGTTTCCAATGGTTTCAGTACTGCTCTCAGGTAACTGCAAATTTATTTCTTTAAATTTCTATGATTTTTTTTTTCTTGAAGTGGAATTTATACTTGATTTAGTATATCTCCTTTTTTTTAAAAAAATTATACTCAATATTTGAAACTTTTATTTTTTACCCTTTAAAATTGAATCCATTCTCACAGATGATTATCTGTAGCTATTGAAGGTGATGAACTATCCAAAAATCAGATTTTGATGGATCACATGGTTTTATTTAGATGCTCCAAATTGAATAAGCAAGTGAAAGCATGGAATCAATTTATTTTTTTTGTGCTTACAAAATAGGGAAAATAGGGAAAGCATGTGATAACATACGAAAAAATCATAAGCCATGACATCAAACCTTTTAGGTTCAGCTTTCACGCCATAGCTAGAGGAGGATTTCTTCTTTATCTTTAGCCTTATCACTGTGAAATGTCTTAGAAACTTTCCTGCAATGCTTAGGCAATACACGCGCCATAAAACTACAATTACATAATTAGACTAGCAAAATCAGCATATCTGCTTCACATGGCACATCAAAATCATATAGTGTCTGTGTGTGTGTATTGCATGCATGGCCTGGTATTTGATCAACAGAAAGTCCACACTTCCTAACGTGAAAGAAATGTCAAAAATTGAATAATGAGCTATAAATGATCAGACTATCCCATCTGCAACAAGCTAGATGATATTGTTTCCTGGAATTGGACAGGTCTCATTCTAAATAGAAGTGGCTACAATTTTTCTTTGATTTCTAATTAGCCTGAGTGTTAACAAGGTATTTTCTTTCGTGAAAGTTCTTGATGTGGCATAAAGTGGATCCTTGTCAATAATTTGATCAAATTAACACATGCACCTCCTAAGTTCGACTGGAAAAATTATTTTTATTTTTTCTTTGAAAATTTGTATTAATTGGTGCTTTTTTGTGGTTGTCCCTTTTGTTAATAATAACTTTTCTTCGGAGTGGCCTTAAATGGATTTAAGCTCTGTCTCAATAATTTGATCAAATGGACGCATGCATGCATTCATTTTGTTTTGATACTTTTCACTTCTTTCCTTGAAATATATGAATTGATAGGTGCTTTTTTTGTGATTGTCCATTTTGTTAACAATTTTTTTCCTTCTGTTTTCTTTTTCAAATATACTTCCAGCTCGACAATGGAACAATTTGCTACAACAGTTACCAATCTAGCACAGAAATTAGCTGAGATTTTGGCTGAGAAATTCGGCTGCAAATCTGATTTCATTAAAGAAAATTGTCTGTCAAGCACTTGTTATCTACGAATGAACCGATTTCCACCATGTCCAATCCCTTCAGAGGTATTCGGACTCATGCCACACACTGATAGCGACTTTCTCACCATTTTACACCAAGATGAAGTTGGAGGATTGCAATTAGTGAAAGATGGGAAATGGTTTGCTGTCAAGCCAAACCCAGAGGCACTGATAATCAATATCGGAGACTTGTTTCAGGTAATTAATGGAACATTTTCTTAGTAGGAAATTGAATGATATCCATCGCACGAAAAGGGCAGAACCAGACTTTGCTTTGGGAGGCCATGGCACCTCCGAAGTTTTGAAAGTTTTCAATTTGACCCTTAAATGTTTTCGTTTTCAATAATAGTTAAGCACTTTGCATTCCTAAAGATATCATTTTTTTTTTCTCAACCATCCTTTTAACTTGACTTATTTTGAAACTTGTCCTAGCTAGTAGCTTTCTCAATTTTTAAAACCCTGTCTTGTGAATTCGTTGTTTCATCCTTGGATTTGATGGAAGCAACTTGTATACTCTACCTCCTACTATATAGTGGGAATAAAAATTATTTATGGTATAATTTTTATAAATTAATTTAATTTATTTTTTAACTTTTTATAATAATAGATTTATTTGATTAGAAATAGTTTTTAAGTTAATAGAAAGTTCGTTACCAATTAACTTACGTTTTTAATTAATTAAAAGTTAAAAATATTAAATTTAACTTATGAATTATAAATTATAATACATTTATTTTTCCAAAACAAATTGTTTTTAGTCAATTTTTTCTTAGAATACTTAAAAAAAGTATTTAAATTATTTTTCTTTAAAATTACTTATACAAATTAACTTTTAGATTATGATTCAAAAGAAGAAGAAAAATCATAAAATCATGCCAAAAGGACCCAGAAATTTACTATGAAATGTTGTTAGCATGATTATATATATACATTGACAAAGAGTTACATTTTCTTAAAAAAAAAAAAAACCAATAAAATATCAACTCATTAGTTCGTGGACATGATGAAAATTTGCAGGCTTGGAGCAACGATGTTTATAAGAGTGTCGAACACCGTGTTGTCACAAATCCACGAGTTGAAAGATTCTCAACAGCATATTTCTTCTGTCCTTCCTATGATACAGTGATACAAAGTTGCTATGAGCCTTCAGTTTATAGGAAATTTAGCTTTAAAGAATATAGACAACAAGTGCAAGAGGATGTTCAAAAATTGGGTTACAAGATAGGGCTCCCTAGGTTTCTTGTATAATAAATAATAAATAAATTTTCTGATTAATTAAGTAGGTTTTCTTTTCTTTTTTCCAAGAAAGAAAATTTATATCTTTATTGGTTGTTTTGGAAAATGAAAATAATTATTAGCAATTTTTAATTACCATGATTAGATTCTTGCTTAGTGATTCATCCACCAATGTAATTATTTACTTAAAAAAATCTCTAAATGTTTCTTATAACCAAGGCAAGCCATTAATTTATCAAAAGATTCATTCCGGGTGAGGTTTTTTCGAGTCTTAAAATAGAATTTCTGGTTAGAATCTAGGATACAAAAGTTTTAGGTAAAGGATTTTCCTATTGTTTAAAATTAAATTGAAAATCTCGAAGTAAAGTTATATAACTTTAAATTCTTTAATAAATTAAGGACATTGAATATTGTTATACACTACCTGTATATTGTTAATTAGTTATTAGCCTAGGAGCCAAAATATTTCTTGCTAAATCATACATACATACATACATATATTATTTTTTTGAAATAATTATATACTAGGTTGACTCAAGCCAACCCTATTTAAGCTACAAAATTTGTGATTAAGGTTGTGAGAGTGTGACAACCCTCTATAATTATTTAAAAAAAAAAACTATGAAGTTCAATTATCAAACAATCAATATTGAAGAAAAAAATTAAAAAAAAAAGTTGAAAAAATGGCTCGAGTCAACATGGTAAACTAGTCAAACCTGTATTACAGGTCATAAGAATGAGATTACCCCATTAAAAAGAAAATTGAAAAATATTTATGAAATCCAATTTACAACTAGCCTAACGTTAGAGGATGAAAAAGAAACATTCGATTAAAAAAATACAAAAAAAATTTGAATTAACCTTGGTTGTATTACCAAGCCAACAATATGAATAATAAGAATGAGATAATCCTATGAAAAATAATTTGTGATTTTTTTTTATGAAACTCAATTGTCAAGTAACTCAATGTTGGATAATGAAATTATAAAAATATTAAAAAAACATAAAAGACTCGTGTAAACTTTGATTATTCCTACTAAACTAGAAGCATAGATCATTAGATAAAGATAATTTATTTAAAAGTAAATTGAAAAAAAAAAGAAGATATCAAGCTTAAATCCCAAACAATCCAATGTTGGAGAATGAAATTAATTTTTTTTTTTAAATATAAGTTAACCTAGTTGAATCTTATAAACATGTAACTTGTGTCATGAGATCGAGATTATCTCATAGACAATAAACTGAAAAAAAATTACATAGTATAATTTGCAATCAATCTAATGTTGGAAGTTGAAATTGATTTTTTTTTTAAAAAAAAACCATGAATAAACTTGTAATCAAGTTTATTGTTTCTATTGTACCCTCTTTGTAGGGATGATGCCACGACGACCCTTCCTATGATGTGTTCTAGAAGGTCTTTGGTGGGATAAGTGAGTTGTTACCTTGTATTATTATTATTAGAAACTCTAACTAGTATTTTAGAGATTCTAGACAATGAAAGGTTGCATAAAGGGAAGGTACATTGTTTTTTTTTTTGTTATGGTTTGATGATATTTCTATTTCTATTGACCTACCATGGCGGGTTTGACATGATAAACAAACCCTGATTTTCTAAGTCAAAAACTTGATATGAATAACGAAATGTCCTTATAGATAACTAATCAAGTGGAGAATGGTGTGGGGTTTGATCATGGTTCTGGAAGGAGGCTGCAACTCTAATTGTTATTGTTTGGTTGTAAACCCCCGATCAAAAACTAGTAAATTAGAGCAATAAATGATAAATTTTGATTGAGAAATGATAATTAAAAGGAATATTGTTGTATATGAGGATAAAAACTTTTAGTAATTTAACTTCAATTTTAGATGAAATAAAGTATTTAATTAGTCTGTAAAATATCAATCTAGTAATGAATAACATAAAATCCACAATCAGGTAAAATAATTATCTTATGAAGTTTTTTTTATAAAATGGGGTGAAAATAGTTAAATAATAATAATAATAATAATAATAATAATAATAATAATAAAGCATAATTATAAATAAAATAATGTCTAATTTTACTGGCAAAAAACATTGATCACCGGTATGAAACCTACGTACAGTCAGGTTATTTTGATTGAAAATGGTGAAAAACTCTAAGAAATTTTTTATGATGGTTATGGATGAGATTCATAAAGGAATTAGTTGAAAAATCATGATGATTTAAGTAAATAAAATGGTACGTAAAGTTTGGATTTTTTGCATAAAATTATCTATTGTCTAGTTTTATAATATCAAGCATAATTCTCAATTCAATTGTTGGATCGAGTTGAAAGTTTACGAAGAGTTTCCCGATATTGTTTTATCTTAGATAAAACTTTTAAGTTAATTAGAATTTAGAAAAGCATTGCAAAATTACTAATAGTTGGGTAAATCACAAGAGACAACATTTGAGCCATTAATAAAACCATTTAGTAATCAAAACATAAAATAAAAATAAAAATCTTGCTTTAAAGCTATTGGAAACATGACAATGGTTAGCAGGAGAGAAAGTTTGATGTTATTCAATTTCATTGGGTAAATTACAAGAGACAACATTTTGGCCATTAATAAAACCATTTTAGTAATCAAAACATAAAATAAAAATAAAAATCTTATTGTAAAGCTGTTGGAAACATAATAATGGTTAGCAGGAGAGAAAATTTGATGTTATTCAATTTCTTCATTGTACACTTGGAAAAAAATCATTTATATTTATGGGTTTTAGGTGGATTAAATTGATAAGTCAAGAGAAAAGTGAATCTAAGTTAGTTATGGAGTGAAATTAGCGAAGGGAAAGGAAGAAAAATGAGAGAAAGCACTTGAAAGCTAGGAAAAAAAGAGGATGGATGAGATGAGTTTGGAAAACCTCTTAAGGTTATAGGCGAGTGTTTTTCACCTTGAATTTTTTGTATTGATGAGAAATTTAAAGGGATTGATTAGATGATTAAATGAGTGTTATGAAAGATTATAATTATTTATAAAATTGTTATTATAATGAATGATTGCGTTTGATTTGTGTTTAATCATGAGAAATATGTTAGTTATGATTAAATTGGTGTAAGAATGAAATGAAAAGGTTTTTTGTAAGATAAGTACTTGTATAATGCTTGAATAAACTTGTTGGAATGAATTATGATAAAAACAGAAAAAAAACATAAGTGGCAAAGATGATCATGTTTTTGGGCAAGTGAATTAGTGATGAGTTTGAATGGAAATAAAGGACTTGTTGTGTTCTAATATGTAATAAGAGTTTAAATATTCCAATGATATAAGTTTAGTATGAACTTGGAAAGAGAAGATTTAAAGGAATATATATACCCTTTTGGCCAAAACTTTTAGTAAGAAAAAGAATGGAAATTGTTGATATTATTACGTGGAATTGTTATAAAATTCATGTTAGGGGGTTCTAATGTATGAGTAAATGAGATTACATATGCTTAAGATATTTAAGTGTGTTTCTATTGTGTTCAAATATAAATGTAAAGTCCAAAAATATATAAAAAAAATACGTAGTTATGAGAATGGAAAATTAAGGTTACTGGATGAAGATGTGAAATGGTTTTTCATTATTAATGTGTTGAAAAATCTTAAAATGAATATGTCTAGAATGAAATTATAAAGAAAAATTGTAAGGAAATCCATGAGATTGATATCTTGGTACATCGGCCTAATGGGTATAAATTGGTTTTATATTGTAGTGAATGGTTAATGCGTTTTGATGCATCATTCAATACAAAATGTGGAACTTAGATGGATTTACTAAATATTAGAAGAAGAAATGACTTAACAGAAATGATTATTTTATGGATAAAATTGTGGCATTTGTTAGAAGAGAAATGAGTTTGAAATCTATGTGAATGTTGTGTGATATGTATGATTTAGTGATTAAAGTGGGTTAAGTTTGTACAAATGCATAAGAAATGGTTGATAAAATGTCAAACTTGAAATTCATTGCTGAAAATAACTTATTTCTATATTATTCTTTAAATTCATTTTTTTACTTTTTAAAATATAACAACAATAATAAGTAGATTGATATTTTGGCAAAAGTAAAAAACATCAAAATGCAATTTGGATAGAATCAAAAGCATAATTGTACCTCATTATACCAAAAACTAAATAGACAATGCAGATTCAAAGTTAAATTAAATCATTATTAGATGAATTTACATAAACATTAAGTCCAATAACAAAATTATATTTTTAATAGGCTAATTTGATTTAATCATGGGCCAAATTAAAGTTTAATTATGTTTAAGAATTAATATGGGTCTAATTGAAATATTTAATTGTTCATAAGACTTAATTATACTTTAAAAGAGTCAAATTAATTTTATTAGGGATTTGATTGATGAAAAATTAAGTTTAGAAGTCCAATTTGGGTTCTATTAAGAAGATAGAAATTTTAGAAGATCAAATTTAATTTTTACTAAGTCAATCGGTTCAAATTATAGGTAAAATTACAAGAAAATCAAAATTTTAAGGTCAATTAAGGACTAAATTAAAGAAATTCTTAGTTAATGATCATTTTGCAAAATACGTTGAACTATGAGGACTTAATTGATTGAAATCAGGAGTGAAATTAAAGAAAAGTAAAAGATTAACGGTCAATAGAGGGTCGAATTGCATAAATATAGGACCAAGGAGTAATATGAAAAATGTGCTAAAATTTAGGACTAACATTGAAGTTCGGCAGGGCCAAAATTGTATGAAATTGAAGGTTTATGATCAATTAGGGGTGTCATTGAAAGAAATTCAAAGATGGAGGACCAAATTGAACTTTGATGAAATTCCTAAATTAAAGCCCTAAATCCCAAAAAATGGCATTGTTTTATAGTAAAAAAAGGTCGCCAGATAATACATCGTTTAGTTATTGTTCATCATCTTCTTCATTATAGCCAGAAAAAGCTACTTAAATGACTTTCTTTATAAAGCATTTAATGATTTATCTCTCAACAAAAATTGCACGCAAATGATGACCTGACATTTGACTGCACCTTAATGTGGTTTTTTTACCCATTGACACCATAGTGGTTGTGACACTGTCCCAAAGTAGTATAGTAACTCTTCGAGGTCATGATGACAACTTTGAGCCTGAATCAAGGGACAAGATTTGACATCATTAAAGATAAAATATCTGTCTTCCATCCTTTATAAATAGGGGTGAATTTCGCCTAATTTTTCTTTCTCTCCTCTCGGTCACCACTTTGGTCAATCGTTGTTGCCACTACCAACCTCTAGTCGGTCTTCCCTGCAACACCAGGAATGTCACCAGCTAGGTAAGCTTTATTGTCTTTTCTTCTTCTTTTTAACGCCTAACTAGCCACTATATGCAAAATTTGCATACATTGGCGACTTAATTAATTTGCATAATGGGTTAGACCTTTCTAGCCCAACCCATGATAGTTAGGCCAAGTCTAGCCCAACAAAAAAAATAGATAAGCATCTTGGGCTGCTAGTCGGCTGACACGAGTAAAAGATTGATGTCTTCTCCCAAGTATAGGAGTGTCGAAGTAATAAATAACTCGGCAAAACCGGGGTCGAACCACAAGGAGGTTAATTGTACAAATTATAAATAACAACAACAACAACAACAACAACAACAACAACAACAATAATAATAATTGTCGCACGTCGGAAAATCCGTGCGGCATCGGCTGGCGATTGTTTTTGTTATTATTTGTGTTTTGCTTGGTTCTTTAGAGTCGCAACCTAGTATTATGATTACTAGGAACCTATGGTCTGCGAGAGTCTGAGTAAGGGACTGGTTGTGTAAGGGGAAGACGCATCACCCCAAGTGCATCCTACCTTAGGTAAGCTGCATTATTTGTTTGATTATTTTTCTAGGTCAAGTTTCTATTCGTTGGTCTTTTCTAAGGTTCAAGGCAGATCTCCTTTCGTGAAGGAGTCTCTACCTCTTTGGGTTAAATCCTAACCATTCTAAAGTCTAAATTTTAAAATTGCCTTTATTTACACCTTGTATCTTTAATACCCGAGGGTGTACTTTATCGTGTAATTTTACACCCCACAAATATTAAAGTCTGCATCTTAATCCTAAAAAAAGGATAAAAAAAGGGAAAAAAACGTTTTTGATATTTTTTCCAAACCTTAACGGATAATCATAAACTAGTTATGATATCTATTTTTTGGATTTTTAAATCGTGAAAAAAGATGTAATTTTTTTTATTTTTGAAACATGCTTGAAAAATCCTTTAGGATTTGGCCGTATGCAAATAAATATTTTTTTGTTTCTGAATATTTCAGAGAAAACCAGGCATTTTAATACTGGACTTGTATCTTAGCATGTAAGTATACAACCCAATATTAAGCAAACTTGGTAGAAAAATATTTAAGAAAATCACAAAGTTTTTGAATTTTTTTTGAATTTTTTTGTTTATATATATATATATAATATAATATTTAAATATTAAAAACATATGGGCTGAGCCGGGCTCAGACCATGAAAAGTGGGCCAAAATCGGGCCAAAATGGGTTGGGCCGTTTTTGGCCCAAGATTTTTGGGTTTGGGTTGGGCTTAGCCCAGCCTCTTGGGGTGGGCCAGAACTGGCTTGACCCAAACAGATGACTAATTAATTAGCCACTGAATGCAGAAATGAATTTTGCATGCAGTGGCTACGAGGAGCAAAGAAGGAAAAAGGTGGAGTAGGGAAGAGAGAATTACCTAGCATGGAGAGAGTCAACGGCTTGACTAGTGGTGCACGGTGTGACTGGAGGTGGTGAGGCCAGCGGTGTGAGCTGGTTGCTGCAATGGTGGAGGCCGGTCGAAGGAAGAGAAAAAAGAAGAAGAAAAACTTGTAGTGGAGAGAGAGAGAGAGGTGTTGCAAGCTTCAGTGAGGTGATTTTATGGCTTCTAGAGGTGGGGATGATGGTGTGGTGTTTCGTGGGAATGACAGTTGTGAGGTCAGTGGTGGTGGCCGGAGGCCACGACAGAGAAAAAAAAAAAACAAGGGGCTGGTTGCAGGAAAAATGGGCAGAAAAGTTGATTTTCGGCCAACTTTGGGTTCAATTTTCTCCTCCCTCTGAGCATGAAATTTGCTCCTATTTATAGGCATGGAAAGAGGGTAATCTCATCTTCAATCAGGAAAAATTTTCAGCCTTTGATTCGACTCGAGGAATCCAGGCCGTTGGCTCAAAGTGTGTACCTCGAACTGCCAAATTTGACAAATCCAAGGCTGCAGGCTGCCCAAGGTGGCCAATTTAGGCCGACCAACGGAGCCTTTTTGAATCTTATAAACCCGACCGGACAATTCACGAGGCTAGAAGGGTTGTAGGTGAACATGTTGGTGCACGCGTTGTCGGATTTGCTGGCCAAAAGAGGCCGAAAATGCGTCTGGAACGTTGCTACTCGGGCAGCTTTTCAGGGAAGACGATAAAGAGTAACTCGTTTTTTTTTCAACTTCAGCCCTGAATTTACGCGTCTTTTTGATTATAGTCCTTGGTCTCAGATTTATGCAATTTCACCCCTAATTGACCATTAAACTCTCAATTTCTTCAATTTGACCCTTGATTTCACTTAATTAACTTGATAAAAATTAAATTTAGTTTCTTACAATTCCAATCTTCTCAATTAAGCCCAAATTAGACTCCCAAACTTAATGTTTTCACCAACTAAGCTCCAAATTAATTTGACCCATTTAAAGTATAATTAAGTCCTTGCACTTAATTAAATCCTTCATTTGGACCTAAATTGATTCTTAAGCATAATTAAATTTTAATTTGGCCCATTATTAAATCAAATTGGCCTATTAAAAATTTAATTATGTTATTGGACTTAATTTTTATGCTAATTTGTCCAATAATCATTTAATTTGACCTTTAAATTTGCATTTTTCTATTTTTGGGCATAATAGGGTATAATTAGGCCTTGAAATTCCTTCCAAAATTGCAGCTTTATTTTTGGCCATTTTTGCAGTCTTTTTAGATCAGTTTTCCCTACATTGCCAGCCTTTATTTTATTTTTTGATTTTTATTTTTTTTTTAAATGGATTTTAGGGAATAACCTAGAATTGGGTTATGACAATTGCCCCCCTCTTTACAATGCTTATGATAGAAAGTCACGTAGGAGACTTTAGATAGTAAACATTGTAAAGAAGGAAAAAAAGGGATGAGATATGATTGACTCATCTTGTTGAGAAATGATGAATCCTCTTAAGGCCTAGAAAGTATACTTAGAGTAGAAACAGTGCTTCATGCGCCGTCGCTGTCGGAGGTGGCAGAACCAGTAGATTGAAGCTGTCTTCCTCTTCTATGTCTTCCTGCGCCGTGGTGGGTGTTGTGATTTGGGTTTTCAAATCGGAAGCCATGACAGATTCTAGGCAACGCTTCCAACGACCATTACTCATCAACCATTGAAATAATAACAAATCCCAATGGTACAATGGTAAACTGACATCTCATGCAGCATATATCCAAATATCAACCCGAGTTAACGGTTGGATCTCCCTGGATCGGAGTTAGACCGAAACTGACCTGAGATTGGTGAGCCACTATTGAACACGCAAAACACCTTTTTGGAAAGGTTTCATCTCATCTCCACCGTTCAGAATGTGAAATACAACCGTACTCATCACATATCCAAAACTCTGGTTGATCCAACGGTGAATAATGGAGAAATAGGCCGGCGGCTCTAACTATTTCGAGAGTGGTTTGTCCAGAAATATTCAAATGGTAATATTTCTCTCGTGGTTTCAAATATGAATGATCGCTCCGGTCCGAATGTAAAACATACAGGGACTCACAACATACCCAAATGTCACATTGATCCAATGGTAAACGAGGGAGAAATCATCCGGCGGCGCTGACAGCTCTAAGGGGTGAGGGAGGCGGCGACTCCTCTAATGAGGGAGAAGAAAAATGCTAGGGTTTTTTATGGTTTAGGGTTTCTCTTCTTTTTTTTTCTCAAAATTGTCCCCCCTTTTTTGTGTTAAAGGTTGCTATTTATAGGCAAAATATTGCTTGGATTTCAAAATTGGTCCCTCAATTTTATTGTTTTTTGTAAATTTTGATTTTTTGTATTTTTTTGTATTTTTTTGAAAACAAGCAATATCAACATCAACTCAATGAGGAAAATTAATGATTTTAAAAATAACACGTTAAAATTTGAACACATTCCAAATATCTTTGAAATTTTAAATTCTTTTGAGATGATGTTGAAAATGCTAAAAATGATGCAAATATATTTAAAAATATATTTTTTTTGGATTTTTGTTGTTTTTTCTCTTTTTTTTTGGATTTTTCTAAAATTTTATCAAAACACGGATCAAAAATTGTTGAATAACCCAGAATTGAGTTATGATAGTTGCCCCCCTCTTTACAATGCTTGTGATAAAAAGTCACGTAAAACACTTTAGATAGGAAGCGTTGTAAAGAAGAAAAAAAGGATGAGATATGATTTACTCATCTTGTTGAGAAATGATGAATCCTCTTGAGGGCTAGAAAGCGCACTCAAAGTAAAAACTGGAAGAGTTTTTTTTTTTTGAAAATTTAAAGATTTTAAAATGGTCAAATTGTCATGAGTGACCTACCCAACAAATTTTTTTTTGAGGTGGTCTCATTAAAATGGTTGACCTACTCAGGTGAAAAATGCGAAGAAGTTTCAAAGTGGTGAAAAATACAAAGATTTCTCAAAGTGGTGAAGAGGTGAAAAATGTAGAGATTTTTCGAAGTGGTGAAAAATACAAAGATTTTTCAAAAATGGTCTTGTGTAATGGAAAACCTGCCCGGGTGAAAAAAAATAAAGATTTTTCAAAGTGGAGAAAGTGGGGAAAAATACAAAGATTTTTCAAAGTGGTCTTGTTGTAATGGGCAACCTGCCCGGGTGAAAAACACGAAGATTTTTCAAAGTGGTGAGAAATGTGAAGATTCCTCAAAATGGTGAAAAATGAAAAGATTTTTCAAAGTGGTGAAAAATACAAAGATTTTTCAAAAGTGGTCTTGTTGTAATGGGCAACCTGCTCGGGTGAAAAACATGAAGATGTTTTAAAGAGGTGAAAAATGTAGAGATTTTTCAAAGTGGTGAGAAATGCAAAAATTTCTCAAAGTGGTGAAAAACTCAAAGATTTTTCAAAGTGGTGAGAAATGCGAAGATGTCTCACAATGGTGAAAAATGCGAAGATTTTTCAAAGTGGTGAGAAATGAAGAGATTTCTCAAAGTGGTGAGAAATGTAGAGATTTCTCAAACTGGTGAGAAATGCGAAAATTTCTCCAAGTAGTGAGAAATGCGAAGATTTTTCAAAGAGGTGAAAAATACGAAGATTTTTCAAAAGTGTTATTGAAAAGGGGTAATGAACCTAGATGGAAGATTTTGCAAGTGGTGAGAAATGTAAGGATTTCTCAAAAGATGGTTTCATTATAATGGGCATCCGGCCCAAATAGAAGATTTTAGAGGTGCTAAGAAATTCAAGGATTTCTCAAAAGATGGTTTTATTATAATGGGCAACCGACCCAAATAGAAGATTTTGAAGGTGGTGAGAAATGCAAGGATTTCTCAAAAGATGGTTTCATTATAATGGGCAACCAACCTAAATAAAAGATTTCGAAGGTGGTGAGAAATGCAAAGATTTCTTAAAAGATGGTTTCATCGAATAAAAGATGAAAAGGGTTTCCAGAGAGGTCTAATTATGATGGGTAATCAGCCCAAGTTAAAACAATGAAAAGTCTTCAAGAGACAACATGATGGGACTCGAAGGTGCACTATTCAAGCAATGGAAGCTTGACAGAGTATTCAAAAAGAGATAGGACTCGAAAAGGAACGAATGCTAAAAAGCGCACTTGAAAGGAGGTAAGATTAAAAAACGCACTACCTAAAATGTGAGTGCTCAAAGACGTACTCAAAAGGGAGGTAGGGTTGGAAAACACACTACCTAAGATGTGAGGGCTCGAAGGCACACTAAAAAAGGAGGTAGGGTTGAAAAATACACTACCTAAGAGGTGAGGGCTCCAAGATGCACTAAAAAGAGCCAGGGTTGGAAAACACAATACCTAAGAGGTGTGGGCTTAAAGGCGCACTAAAAAGGGTGGCAGGGTTAGAAAACACACTACCTAAAAGGTGAGGGCTTAAAGACGCACTAAAGGGGAGATAAAAAGGAGGCAGGGTTAGAAAACACACTACCTAAGAGATGAGGGCTCGGAGGCGCACTAAAAAGGGAGGTAGCGTTGGAAAACACACTACCTAGGAGGTGAGGGCTTGAAGAAGCACTAAAAAGGGAGGTAGGGTAGGGCTCGAAGAAGCACTAAAAAGGAAGGTAGGGTTGGAAAACATACTACCTAAGAGGTGAGGGCTTAAAGGCGCACCAAAAAAGGAGGTAGGGTCACAAAACACACTACCTAAGAGGTGAGGGCCTAAAGGCATACTAAAAAGGGAGGTAGGGTTGGGAAACATACTACCTAAGGTGGTTGAGTGCTCTAAGGCGCACTCAAAGAGGAGGCAGGGTCACGAAACACACTACCTAAGAGGTGAGGCCTAAAGGCAGACTAAAAGGGGAGGTAGGGTTGGAAAACACACTACCTAAGAGGTTAGGGCTTGAAGGTGAACTAAAAAAGAAGGCAGGGTAGGAAAATCGATTACCTAAGAGGTGAGGGCCCAAATGCACACTAAAAATGGAGGTAGGGTTGGAAAACACACTACCTAAGAGGTTAAGGCTCGAAAGAGCACTAAGAAAGGAGGTAGGGTTGGAAAACACACTACCTAAGAGGTGAGGGCACAAAAGCGCACTAAAAAGGGATGTAGGGTTGGAAAACACACTACCTAAGAGGTGATTGCTTAAAGGCGCACTAAAAGGGGAGGTAGGGTTGGAAAATACACTACCTAAGAGGTGAGTGCTCAAAGACACACTAAAAGGGGAGGTAGGGTTAGAAAATACACTAGCTAAAAAGTGAGGGCTCGAAGACGCACTAAGAAAGGAGGTAGGGTTAGAAAACACACTACCTAAGAGGTGAGGGCACAAAGATGCACTAAAAAGGGAGGTAGGGTTGGAAAACATACTACCTAAGGTGGTCGAGTGCTCTAAGGCGTACTCAAAGATGAGGTAAGGTTGGAAAACACACTACCTAAGAGGTGAGGGCACAAAGGTGCACTAAAAAGGGTGGTAGGGTTGAAAAACACACTACCTAAAATGGTGAGGGCTCAAAGGCGTAGTAAAAGAAGAGGTAGGGTCACAAAACACACTACCTAAGAGGTGAGGGCCCAAAGGCGCACTAAAAAGTGAGGCAGGGCTAGAAAACACACTACGTAACAGGTGAGGGCTAAAAGGCGCATACAAAAAGGAGGTAAAAACGAGGCAGGGTTAGAAAACACACTACCTAAGGTGGTTGAGTGCTCTAAGACGCACTCAAAAGGGAGGTAGGGTTAGAAAACACATTACCTAAAAGGTGAGGGCTCGAAGGCGCACATAAAAAGGAGGTAAAAAGGAGGCAGGGTTAGAAAACACACTACCTAAAGTGGTCGAGAGCTCTAAGACACACTCAAAAGGGAGGTACGGTTGGAAAACACACTACCTAAGAGGTGAGGGCTCGAAGGCGCACTAAAAAAGGAGGCATGGTTATAAAACACACTACCTAAGAGGTGAGGGCTCGAAGGCGCATTAAAAAGGGAGGTAGGGTTGGAAAATGCATTACCAAAGAGGTAAGGGCTCAAAGGCGCACCAAAAGAGAAGGCAGGGTTGGAAAACACACCATCTAAAAGGTGAGGGCTTGAAGGCGCACTAAAACGGAGGTAGGGTTGGAAAACACACTACCGAAGAGGTGAGGGCTCCAAGGCGCACTAAGAAAGGAGGCAGGGTTGGAAAACACACTACCTAAGAGGTGAGGACTCGAAGGAGCATTAAAAAAGAAGGGAGCGTTGGAAAACACACTACCTAAGAGGTGAGGGCTCGAAAGCGCACTAAAAAGGAGGCAGCGTTGGAAAACACACTATCTAAGAGGTGAGGGCTCGAAAGCGCACTAAAAAAGGAGGCAAGGTTGGAAAATGCACTACCTAAGAGGTGAGTGCTCAAAGGCGCTCTAAAAGGGGAGGTAGGGTTGAAAAACACACTACCTAAGAGGTGAGGGCTCGAAGGCGCACTAAGAAAGAAGGGAGGGTTGGAAAACACACCACCTAAAAGGTGAGGGCTTGAAGGCGCACTAAAAAGGAGGTAGGGTTGGAAAACACACTACCTAAGAGGTGAGGGCTCAAAGGCACACTAAGAAAGGAGGCAGGGTTGGAAAACACACTACCTAAGAGGTGAGGCCTCGAAGGCGCATTAACAAAGAAGGCAGCGTTGGAAAACACACTACCTAAGAGGTGAGGGCTCAAAAGCGCACTAAAAAGGAAGCAGCGTTGGAAAACACACTGCCTAAGAGGTGAGGGCTCGAAAGAGCACTAAAAAAGGAGGCAAACACATTACCTAAGAGGTGAGTGCACAAAGGCGCACTAAAAGGGGAGGTAGGGTTGGAAAACACACTACCTAAGAGGTGAGGGCTCGAAGGTGTGCTAAGAAAGGAGGCAGGGTTGTAAAACACACTACTTAAGGTGGCCGAGTGCTATAAGGAGCACTCAAAGAGGAGGCAGGGTCACAAAACACACTACCTAAGAGGTGAGGTCTCGAAGGCGCACTAAGAAAGGAGGCAGGGTTAGAAAACACACTACCTAAGAGGTGCGGGCACAAAGATGCACTAAAAGGGGAGGTTGGGTTAGAAAATACACTAGCTAAAAGGGGAGGTAGGGTTAGAAAACACACTAGCTAAAAAGTGAGGGCTCGAAGACGTACTAAGAAAGGAGGTAGGGTTAGAAAACACACTACCTAAGAGGTGAGGGCACAAAGATGCACTAAAAAGGGAGGTAGGGTTGGAAAACATACTACCTAAGGTGGTCGAGTGCTCTATGGCGTACTCAAAGAGGAGGTAAGGTTGGAAAATAGACTACCTAAGAGGTGAGGGCACAAAGGCGCACTAAAAAGGGTGGTAGGGTTGAAAAACACACTACCTAAAATGGTGAGGGCTCAAAGGCGCAGTAAAAGAAGAGGTAGGGTCACAAAACACACTACCTAAGAGGTGAGGGTCCAAAGGCGCACTAAAAAGGGAGGTAGGGTTAGAAAATACACTAGCTAAAAGGGGAGGTAGGGTTAGAAAACACACTAGCTAAAAAGTGAGGGCTCGAAGACGCACTAAGAAAGGAGGTAGGGTTAGAAAACACACTACCTAAAAGGTGAGGGCACAAAGATGCACTAAAAAGGGAGGTAGGGTTGGAAAATATACTACCTAAGGTGGTCGAGTGCTCTAAGGCGTACTCAAAGAGGAGGTAAGGTTGGAAAACGCACTACCTAAGAGGTGAGGGCACAAAGGCGCACTAAAAAGGGTGGTAGGGTTGAAAAACACACTACCTAAAATGGTGAGGGCTCAAAGGCGCAGTAAAAGAAGAGGTAGGGTCACAAAACACACTACCTAAGAGGTGAGGGCCCAAAGGCGCACTAAAAAGTGAGGTAAAAAGCAGGTGAGGGCAGGGTTAAAGGGAGGTAGGGTTAGAAAACGCACTAACTAACAGGTGAGGGCTTAAAGGCGCACATAAAAAGCAGGTAAAAACGAGGCAGGGTTAGAAAACACACTACCTAAGGTGGTCGAGTGCTCTAAGACGCACTCAAAAGGGAGGTAGAGTTAGAAAACACATTACCTAAAAGGTGAGGGCTTGAAGGCGCACATAAAAAGGAGGTAAAAAGGAGGCAGGGTTAGAAAACACACTACCTAAAGTGGTCGAGTGCTCTAAGACACACTCAAAAGGAAGGTACGGTTGGAAAACACACTACCTAAGAGGTGAGGGCTTGAAGGCGCACCAAAAAAAGAGGTATGGTTAGAAAACATACTACCTAAGAGGTGAGGGCTCCAAGGCGTATTAAAAAGGGAGGTAGGGTTGGAAAACACATTACCTAAGAGGTAAGGGCTCAAAGGCGCACCAAAAGAGACGGCAGGGTTGGAAAACACACCACCTAAAAGGTGAGGGCTTGAAGGCGCACTAAAACGGAGGTAGGGTTGGAAAACACACTATCTAAGAGGTGAGGGCTCAAAGGCGCACTAAGAAAGGAGGCAGGGTTGGAAAACACACTACCTAAAGTGGTCGAGTGCTCTTAGACGCACTCAAAAGGGAGATAGGGTTAGAAAACACATTACCTAAAAGGTGAGGGCTTGAAGGCGCACATACAAAGGAGGTAAAAAGGAGGCAGGGTTATAAAACACACTATCTAAAGTGGTCGAGTGCTCTAAGACACACTCAAAAGGGAGGTACGGTTGGAAAACACACTACCTAAGAGGTGAGGGCTTGAAGGCGCACTAAAAAAGGAGGCATGGTTAGAAAACACACTACCTAAGAGGTGAGGGCTCCAAGGCGCATTAAAAAGGGAGGTAGGGTTGGAAAACACATTACCTAAGAGGTAAGGGCTCAAAGGCACACCAAAAGAGAAGGCAGGGTTGGAAAACACACCACCTAAAAGGTGAGGGCTTGAAGGCGCACTAAAATGGAGGTAGGGTTGGAAAACACACTACCGAAGAGGTGAGGGCTCCAAGGCGCACTAAGAAAGGAGGCAGAGTTGGAAAACTCACTACCTAAGAGGTGAGGACTCGAAGGACATTAAAAAAGAAGGCAGCGTTGGAAAACACACTACCTAAGAGGTGAGGGCTCAAAGGGGCACCAAAAGAGGAGGCAGGGTTAGAAAAGACACCACCTAAAAGGTGAGGGCTTGAAGGCGCACTAAAAAGCAGGTAGGGTTGGAAAACACACTACCTAAGAGGTGAGGGCTCAAAGGCGCACTAAGAAAGGAGGCAGGGTTGGAAAACAGACTACCTAAGAGGTGAGGACTCGAAGGCGCATTAAAAAAGAAGGCAACGTTGGAAAACACACTACCTAAGAGGTGAGGGCCCAAAACCGCATTAAAAAGGAAGCAGCGTTGGAAAACTCACTACCTAAGAGGTGAGGACTCGAAACCGCACTAAAACGGAGGCAGTGTTAGAAAACACACTACCTAAGAGGTGAGGGCTCGAAAGAGCACTAAAAAAGGAGGCAAACACACTACCTAAGAGGTGAGTGCACAAAGGCGCACTAAAAGGGGAGGTAGGGTTGGAAAACACACTACCTAAGAGGTGAGGGTTCGAAGGTGCGCTAAGAAAGGAGGCAGGGTTGGAAAACACACTACTTAAGGTGGCCGAGTGCTCTAAGGAGCACTCAAAGAGGAGGCAGGGTCACAAAACACACTACCTAAGAGGTGAGGTCTCGAAGGCGCACTAAGAAAGGAGGCAGCGTTAGAAAACACACTACCTAAGAGGTGAGGGCACAAAGATGCACTAGAAAGGGAGGTACGGTTGGAAAACATACTACCTAAGGTGGTCGAGTGCTCTAAGGCGTACTCAAAGGGGAGGTAAGGTTGGAAAACGCACTACCTAAAAGGTGAGGGCACAAAGGCGCACGAAAAAGGGTGGTAGGGTTGAAAAACACACTACCTAAAATGGTGAGGGCTCAAAGGCGCAGTAAAAGAAGAGGTAGGGTCACAAAACACACTACCTAAGAGGTGAGAGCCCAAAGGCGCACTAAAAAGGGAGGCAGGGTTAGAAAACGCACTACCTAACAGGTGAGGGCTTAAAGGCGCAAACAAAAAAAAGGTAAAAACGAGGTAGGGTTAGAAAACACACTACCTAAAGTGGTCGAGAGCTCTTAGACGCACTCAAAAGGGAGGTAGAGTTAGAAAACACATTACCTAAAAGGTGAGGGCTTGAAGGCGCACATAAAAAGGAGGTAAAAAGGAGGCAGGGTTAGAAAACACACTACCTAAAGTGGTCGAGTGCTCTAAGACACACTCAAAAGAAAGGTACGGTTAGAAAACACACTACCTAAGAGGTGAGGGCTTGAAGGCGCACCAAAAAAGGAGGTATGGTTAGAAAACATACTACCTAAGAGGTGAGGGCTCCAAGGCGTATTAAAAAGGGAGGTAGGGTTGGAAAACACATTACCTAAGAGGTAAGGGCTCAAACGCGCACCAAAAGAGAAGGCAGGGTTGGAAAACACACCACCTAAAAGGTGAGGGCTTGAAGGCGCACTAAAACGGAGGTAGGGTTGGAAAACACACTATCTAAAAGGTGAGGGCTCAAAGGCGCACTAAGAAAGGAGGCAGGGTTGGAAAACACACTACCTAAAGTGGTCGAGTGCTCTTAGACGCACTCAAAAGGGAGGTAGGGTTAGAAAACACATTACCTAAAAGGTGAGGGCTTGAAGGCACACATAAAAAGGAGGTAAAAAGGAGGCAGGGTTAGAAAACACACTACCTAAAGTGGTCAAGTGCTCTAAGACACACTCAAAAGGGAGGTACGGTTGGAAAACACACCACCTAAGAGGTGAGGGCTTGAAGGCGCACTAAAAAAGGAGACATGGTTAGAAAACACACTACCTAAGAGGTGAGGGCTCAAAGGCGCATTAAAAAGGGAGGTAGGGTTGGAAAACACATTACCTAAGAGGTAAGGGCTCAAAGGCGCACCAAAAGAGAAGGCAGGGTTGGAAAACACACCACCTAAAAGGTGAGGGCTTGAAGGCGCACTAAAACGGAGGTAGGGTTGGAAAACACACTATCTAAGAGGTGAGGGCTCAAAGGCGCACTAAGAAAGGAGGCAGGGTTGGAAAACACACTACCTAAGAGGTGAGGACTCGAAGGCGCATTAAAAAAGAAGGCAGCGTTGGAAAACACACTACCTAAGAGGTGAGGGCTCGTACGCGCACTAAAAAGGAGACAGCGTTGGAAAACACACTACCTAAGAGGTAAGGGCTCGAAAGCGCACTAAAAAGGAGGTAGCGTTGGAAAACACACTACCTAAGAGGTGAGGGCTCGAAAGCGCACTAAAAAAGGAGGCAAGGTTGGAAAACACACTATCTAAGAGGTGAGTGCTCAAAGGCGCACTAAAAGGGGAGGTAGGGTTGGAAAACACACTACCTAAGAGGTGAGGGCTCGAAGGTGCGCTAAGAAAGGAGACAGGGTTGGTAAACACACTACCTAAGGTGGCTGAGTGCTCGTAGGAGTACTCAAAGAGGAGGCAAGGTCACAAAACACACTACCTAATAGGTGAGTGCTCAAAGGCGCACTAAAAGGGGAGGTAGGGTTAGAAAACACACTACCTAAAGTGGTCGAGAGCTCTTAGACGCACTCAAAAGGGAGGTAGAGTTAGAAAACACATTACCTAAAAGGTGAGGGCTTGAAGGCGCACATAAAAAGGAGGTAAAAAGGAGGCAGGGTTAGAAAACACACTACCTAAAGTGGTCGAGTGCTCTAAGACACTCAAAAGGGAGGTACGGTTGGAAAACACACTACCTAAGAGGTGAGGGCTTGAAGGCGCACTAAAAAAGGAGGTATGGTTAGAAAACACACTACCTAAGAGGTGAGGGCTCAAAGGCGCATTAAAAAGGGAGGTAGGGTTGGAAAACACATTACCTAAAAGGTAAGGGCTCAAAGGCGCACCAAAAGAGAAGGTAGGGTTGGAAAACACACCACCTAAAAGGTGAGGGCTTGAAGGCGCACTAAAATGGAGATAGGGTTGGAAAACACACTATCTAGGAGGTGAGGGCTCAAAGGCGCACTAAGAAAGGAGGCAGGGTTGGAAAACATACTACCTAAGAGGTGAGGACTCGAAGGCGCATTAAAAAAGAAGGCAGCATTGGAAAACACACTACCTAAGAGGTGAGGGCTCGAAAGCGCACTAAAAAGCAGGCAGCGTTGGAAAACACACTACCTAAGAGGTGAGGGCTCGAAAGCGCACTAAAAAAGGAGGCAAGGTTGGAAAACACACTATCTAAGAGGTGAGTGCTCAAAGGCGCACTAAAAGGGGAGGTAGGGTTGGAAAACACACTACCTAAGAGGTGAGGGCTCGAAGGTACGCTAAGAAAGGAGATAGGGTTGGTAAACACACTACCTAAGGTGGCCGAGTGCTCGTAGGAGTACTCAAAGAGGAGGCAAGGTCACAAAACACACTACCTAAGAGGTGAGTGCTCAAAGGCGCACTAAAAGGGGAGGTAGGGTTGCAAAACACACTACCTAAGAGGTAAAGGCTCGAAGGTGCGCTAAGAAAGGAGGCAGGGTTGGAAAACACACTACCTAAGAGGTGAGGTCACAAAGACGCACTAAAAAGGGTGGCAGAGTTTGAAAACACACTACCTAAGAGGTGAGGTTACAAAGACGCACTAAAAAGGGAAGTAGGGCCCAAAGGCACACTCAAAATGAAATAGTCTTTAGAAAACACGCTACCCGAGAGATGGTGGCTCAAAAGAGCACATGAAAGGAAGTGAGGGCACAAAAGCACACTCAAAATGAGGTAAGGTCAGAAAACCTGCTACCCGAGAAATGATGGCTCAAAAAAGCACTTAAAAGGAAGTGAGGGCAGAAAGGCACACTCAAAATGAGGTAGGGTTTAAAAAAAGCACGCTACCTAAGAGATGGTGGCTCAAAAGAGCACATGAAAGGAAGTGAGGGCACAAAGGCACACTCAAAATGAGGTAGG
Organism: Populus pruinosa; assembly: GCA_026413675.1. Taxonomy (NCBI): domain Eukaryota; kingdom Viridiplantae; phylum Streptophyta; class Magnoliopsida; order Malpighiales; family Salicaceae; genus Populus; species Populus pruinosa. Next base: position 1,649,520 of record CM048595.1, read on the forward strand.
GTCAGAAAACCCGCTACCCGAGAGATGATGGCTCAAAAAAGCACATGAAAGGAAATGAGGGCACAAAGGCACACTCAAAATGAGGTAGGGTTTAAAAAAGCACGCTACCTAAAAGATGGTGACTCAAAAGAGAACTTAAAAGGAAGTGAGGACACAAAGGCACACTCAAAATGAGATAAAGTTAGAAAACATGCTACTTAAGAGATGGTAAAACCGATCTGACAATGTTGAAAGCAATGCATTATGATCAATATGCATGTATGCTTACCTGAGAAATATAGGTCCCCATTTCTTCATGGTGATGGTGTCTTTCTTTCCTCAAAAGTTGGAGTGTTGGAAGTAGGCTTTGATGGCTCTCCCACTCTTGCTTACTCAAGTCAAATCTTGATTTTGACCTTTGGGAAGGACTTAATATCATCATACTTCTTTGTCCTCCACCCTTTATCTCAATGGTTGCCCATTTTGCTTAACATTCTTCTTAGAGAAGGGAATCATGGGGCTAGCCTTATTAGGCGTCTTTGATTGCCCCCCAGCTTGATCATGCCTCCAAATGTTTAATTTGGGTTTAGGGATGAGGCTATGTGGAAGGTTTGGTCTTGAACAAGGAGTTGCTTTCATGTAGAAATTTTGGAATTTCAAAGCTATTCCAGACACAAAAATCATTTTGATATCGATTCAAAGCAAACTCAATCTGAAGAAATTCAAGTGATTCCTATGGAGAGGTTTTCGGAAGTGATGAAAACTTTTAGTTTTGCTTTTGGTGAAAATGTGAAGAACACAAAGTGACATCTGGTTGGTCACAAAAGATTTAAATTTCAATTTGAGGGTTATTGAGAACCATTGTTTAAAACATTCATTTTATTTGCATGAATAATGATTTGGTTCACATGAGAAAGCACTGCCTACCGATCCAGTTTGCTTGTCTTTGATCAGAAAGGACTTGATTAGGCACGTAATGTAGGCTTGGGCTATTGGTTATGAAGAAAAAGATATTTATAGCTCAAAAGGTGTTTAAGGGACTTTAAGACTAAGGATCACTAGTGCTTATATCCCAAACTTTTTGTTCATACATTTCTGGACCGTAGAATTGATTTGCAGAATGGTCCATGGTGCCCCTCGGTGTTGGGCTTAGGCTCTTTCTTTTTGTTTTTGTTTTCTTCATTTGATTTTGAGCATCATTGTATTGGCTTTTTTTTTATGCTTAAAATTTTTTAATCCTTTGGATTTTTTTTTTATGCCCCCCAGCTTTGTATGGGCATCTTCGATGATTGAGAATTTTCTTTTATGCCCCCCAGTATTGTTTGGGCACTTTCAATCGTCGAGGTTTTTTTCATGCCCCAAAGAGTTATTTGGCACTTTCAATCGTTAAAGATTTTTTTGGCACTTGCCCCCTAGTGTAGGGTGTAACCCTAGTTAAGGTTATTTTTCAAGAAAAATCTATTAGGCTCAAAAGGGGACTGCAAAAGATATATTTTAGCCTTGTGAAAAGGATCATCAAAGATGGCCTTTCTTCATCTCAAATGCATGCATTTAGGATCAATAAGTCTTGCTCTCATACGAGTATGCAAAGTGATTTCTCATTATTCATGCAAATAAAACTCTGTTTTTGGAGTCACTTCATTGTGTTCTTTTTTTTTGTTTTTTTTTTCATCATTTTTTTTTGGTGTATGGTTACCTCTCTAAGGAATCTTTTGAATTTCCAGAACTTGTTTGTTTCGGAAAAACACCAATATGATTTCTGTTTTTGTACTAAACTTTGAACTCCCAAAAAATCTCGGTGTAATGGTTTTATGCTCAATGTGTTATTTACATGAAACAATAAAAACATGTCATAAATATAGAAAAACACATGATCTTATTAACAAGAAAGGCTCATTTGACAAGGAAAGTTTGGTGGCATCATGAGCTAATTTGCCAACAAGACTAAAAAATAACTTTATAGACATGATCAAACGAAGGCAATTATTAGGGGCAGACGCCATCCTCCTATCTTGTGACAGAACTTTATCTTTGTCCTCAAGAATTCAAACTGCTTTCTCCACACCCTACTCATGCTTCACGTTTAGAGTTCCATCGAGGGTTATCCATCCAGCTTTAATTAAATGCACAAGCCTCTTCTTAAAGGCACTACAAGTATGAATGTCATGTCCCGCGGCCCCAGCATGGTATTCGCAAGTGAGGTCGGGCTTATACCAATTAGGGTAAGGTTGTTTTAGAGGTGTCAAGGGTTTAGGAGCTATATACCCGACGCTCAATAGCTTTTGGTACATCTCATTTAAGGGCAGTGATAATGTAGGTAGTTGTTCATGGGCTCTTTGATGTTTGGTTTGAGGCTCAAGTTTTCTGGTAGGAAAAGATGAAATGAGATTGATGTTGGTGATTTGGGGTGAAAAGGATGGAGTGTGATAGGAGTCAACTTCTTTCCTTTCAAAACCCCTTTTATCCATAGGTGTAGAGATTCTACCACTCTTTACTCCTTGTTCTATGCGCTCAGCTACTACCACAGCATCAGTAAACTGTTTGGCCGAACTACCCATTACATGCTCATAATAGGGGGCCTTGAGTGTGTTGGCAAATAGAGTGACCATCTCTTTATCCAGAAGCGGAGGATGTACTTGAGCAGCTAGGTCTCTCCACCTTTGAGCATATTCCCTAATGCTTTCCTTATCTCCTTTCTCCAAGTTAGACAGACTAGTTCTGTCAGGAGCAATATTCATGTTGTATTTGTATTGCTTAATGAAAGCATTTACGAGGTCCTTCCATTTTCGAATCCTTATGTTGTCCAATTTCATATACCAGTTCAATGCTGCCCCACTTAAGCTATCCTGGAAAAAGTGCATTAGTAGTTTTTCATCATGTACTATTTCTGCCATTTTATTGCAGTAGGACTTGAGATGAGTCATAGGGCATTGTGTTCCAGTGTATGTGATAAATTCAGGAACATGAAACTTCTTTGGGACAACCACATTTGGGACCAAACACATTTCTGCCGCCGGTACTAGATCATATAAGTCTACCCTTTCAATGGCTCTAATTCGAACTTCCAACGCTGCCATCTTATCTTTGTCAATGTCATTAGATGGCTTAGTCTTATGGGACTCATTGGCGAATGGATCTAGGACTGTAGGGGCTGGGGCTGATGGCATTGAGTTCACAAATGTTGGAGATTCTTGACCGTGCCTACTCATTGTTTCTTCAGCTTGAGCTGTTGTTAAAGGCTGGGTTGGCTGATTGGAAGGACCTTCTCCAGAGGCATTTCTAAGTTTTTGCTCGAGTAAGCTAGTGAGGCGAGCTACGCTTGCTTTTAGAGACTCTAACTCTTCTTGGAAATGGGCATCACGGTGAGCACGCTCTTCATCTTCCATGTTTCTTGCTTGGAATCGGGTGTTGTAGGCTCTTTGGGGACCTATATCTTGATCCGATGCAAGTATGTATGTTATTTACAATGGATGGATGTATGTGTATGGATGCAAAGGCATATGAAGGGAAAAAACCTATGCAAAATGAATATATAGGGAGATCATGCTCTAAAGGAAGGTTCTAGGTCATTACATGATAGGTAGACTTTCTACCTAGTCTTAAAAGGGTCTATGAACTACCTAGTGACCACCTCACGTGAAGGCAGTGTAGGGGTTTACAAGGAATGGTTGGGGCACAATGTGACCACCATTATCGAGTAAACACTCAGCTCATAGTTGGATGTTTCACGAATCTGAACCTCGACTGAAAGTCATGAGGCAAATCGCTACTCCCCACCTATCCTAGAATTAGGTGTCCTTGCAAAATTAAAAAAATACATGTATTTATGTATGAACAGGAGATAAAATGTGTTGAAACAGTAAAGTTTAAATAAACAAAAACAAGTAATCAAACAATCAAACAAACAAAGCTTAGTCCGACCAAATAAGGCGTCCCCAGTGGAGTCGCCATTCTGTCGCACGCCGTAAAATCCGTGCGGCATCGACTGGCAATTTTTTTTGTTATTATTTGTGTTTTGCTCGGTTCTTTTGAGTCGCCACCTAGTATTATGGTTACTAGGAACCTATGGTCTGCGAGAGTCTGAGTAAGGGACTGGTTGTGCAAGGGGAAGACGCATCACCCCCAGTGCACCCTACATTAGGTAAGCTGCATTATTTGTTTGATTGTAGGTCAAGTTTTCATTCATTGGTCTTTTCTAAGGTTCAAGGCAGATCTTCTTTCGTGAAGGAGTCTCTACCTCTTTGGGTTAAATCCTAACCATTCTAAAGTCTAAATTTTAAAATTGCCTTTATTTACACCTTGTATCTTTAATACTCGAGGGTGTACTTTATCGTGTAATTTTACACCCCACAAATATTAAAGCCTAGATCTTAAAAAAAGAGTTTTTGATATTTTGGTCAAACCTTAATGGATAATCATAAACTAGTTACGATACCCATTTTTTGGATTTTTAAATCGTGAGAAAGATGTAATTTTTATATTTTGAGACACGCTTGAAACATTCTTTAGGATTTGGCCGTATGCAACAAAATCTTTTTTTCTTTTTTCTTTTTGAATTTTTTTGTTTTTTTTTTTAACTTCAGCCCCGAATTTACGTGCCTTTTTCATTATAGTCCTTGGTCTCAAATTCATGCCATTTCATCACTAATTGACCATTAAACTCTCAATTTCTTCAATTTGACCCCTGATTTCACTTGATTAACTTGGTAAAAATTAAATTTGGTTTCTTAAAATTCCAATCTTCTCAATTAAACACAAGTTAGACTCCCAAACTTAATTTTTTCACCAATTAAGCCCCAAATAAAATTAATTTGACCCATTTAAAGTATAATTAAGTCCTTGCACTTAATTAAATCCTTCATTTGGACCTAAATTAATTCTTAAGCATAATTAAATTTTAATTTGGCCCATGATTAAATCAAATTGGCCTATTAAAAATTTAATTATGTTATTGGACTTAATTTTTATGCAAATTTGTCCAATAATCATTTAATTTGACCTTTGAATTTGTATTTTTCTATTTTTGGGCATAATAGGGTACAATTAGGCCTTGAAATTCCTCCCAAAATTGCAGCTTTATTTTTACCTAGTCTTTCTAGATCAGTTTTCCCCACATTTCTAGCCTTTATTTTATTTTTTGATTTTTATTTTTTTTTAAAAAGTGGATTTTAGGGAATAACCCAGAATTGGGTTATGACAACAAACACTGAAGAAAATCCTATTGACGTCCTGCCGGTAGAAATCAGGATTATCTGAATACAAAAAAAAACATATTCAAGAATGACTTGGAAGAAGATTTAACCTATTTATTACACTTAACTAAATGTGTATTCTGTAACCTTACGTGTTTTTGAACTAATTAGTTAATTTTTTCAAAAACCTAAAATTTAATTGTTGTTCTTAAATCTAATCTATAATAAAATAAATAATAAGACTTGATAATAATTCACTAAATAACCATCATTTATTCATCAAAAAATATGAAAAAGCTAATATTACATCTAGGGACCAATATGGAATTTATCATATTTTTAGAGTCAAATTGTAATTTTTATCTAATTAGAGGACCAAACTAAACATATTATAAATTTATGAATATAGTAGAATTATCTCCATAATTCATCCTCATTTATGTCCAGAACCTCTAATTATGCTCCAAGGACCATTATAAAATTTTACCAAATTTTTAGGGTCAAATTGGAGGACCAAATTGATAGTTTTAAAATATCATAACTATACAGTAATTCTGCCCATAATTCATATGTTATTTTGTTTAGAATCTCGGAATATGCTCTAGGGACCAATTTGTAATTTTCTAAAGTTTAGGGACTAAACCATAATTTTCACAAATTAAGGGACCAAATTGAATTTTCATCATCTTCAACCTCCAATCCAGAATTTCTACAGAAACCTACTATTTTTTTTTCTAAATTTCTAACTTAAAACCATCACAATCTTCCATAATAAACTAAATAATCAATTACCCATAACAATCAACCCCATAATATTCATTTTAATTCATCAATTAAACCTAAACACAAATTTTTAAAACCCTAACATTTATCAAAATCAAAATTAAAAGCTCAATAATACATATTTATATATTTAACAACCTAAATCTTACCTTTAAACTTATTCCCTTCAACTCCTTTCTATTTCCATTCTAATTTTTCTCTTTTCTCTTCTTTTTCTTTCTCCCTTCTCTCTCCTGTCAGTTTTTCACTCTAAATTTTTCAGATTTTTTTTCTATTTATATTTATCAAGTTTGTTGAATTATTACACTACTTCTCGTTCATTTATATCCTTTTCTAAGCCACTAAGAACTTGATTGCTTCTTTTTTTTGTCTTTTAATTCAAAACATTATAATCATGAAGTCCTATGGGTTAGTTTTTTTATATTAAATAGGTTATAATATTATCTAATGAATGTTTGATTTTATGCAAATAAATTGAAAAGTGATGTCATCATGCAAACAAATAACTAGAGATTCTATACCATTGCATTTTTTAATGAAATTATTACATGTTGAGGTAAGATAGTTTTTATGATTGTAAAAAAAAAAAAAAACCTAATTTTCATGTACGAAACAATTAAAAAAAAAAATGAAAATCATGCTTAAAGTATGAGGGTGTTACATTGGCTATGGTATGGGGTTTTTGATAGTGAAACAAGGAGACGTGTGGGTCTGTTGAATTTGGGGTTACACAAGTTAGGTTTAGAGAGGTGACTGTAGGTCTAACGGTGACTATTTTTCTAGTGCTTTTGGTGGAAAAAGAGCTAGTAGCTATGTGGGTTTGGGATAGGAAGGAATGGGCGGTTGTTGGGTTAGTAGAGTGAGTGAGGCTAATTTATTTTGAATGTGTGTACGCTGGTGGAAGATGCATGGTGAGGGTGACCCTGTAGGTGGCTGACTGTGTTTGAAAAAAAAAAATGGTTCGAGTTTTTTTATTTTAGTGTGTGGGGAGGTAATGTGAGAAAGTTTTTGCTTTTTTTTTTTTTTTACCTCTCCCCCTTTTTTTTTTTGGCAGAACACACTTAATTTATATTATAATTATGTTAGCTTGAAGTCAAAATAAATCAAATCAATCATTAAAAAAGTTATTAAAAATAATATAAATACATTAAGAACATATTTTTTTTTACAGTTTTTTTTGTTGTTTTTTTTTTTAAAAAATTGAAAACTTTTTTAAAAACTAAGTAAAAAATTGAGTAACAACAATTTCATTAAAAAAATTAGTAATCTTTTCCTCATCAAGAATACCTTCTCCTCCATAACTATTAATGATTGGAAAAACTAATGCTCTCATGTGCATCATTTTGGTTAATTATGGAAAAAGACTACATATACCTACATTGAAGACTGACCCAAATTTGTCACAATTTATCACCACTAAAAAGCTAGCCAAGAGCACATTACATGCTATCCATCTTTAATAACATACTAGTAAAAGTCATTCTTGTAGAGTAAGTAAATAACAGGTCAAAAACATCACTATCTTCTTTTAAGAGTTCGTGTTTTCAAGGAGATGAGTAGCCATATCAACTCAGTCCTAATTAGAAATCCAGTTTCATTCAATTGGACTGCAAATTATTCATCAAATGGGGCAGTCTCTTCAAATCTAAAAGATTCAATTTCTTGTCAGTTAATTTCTTTTTGATAGTTTTCCTTTCTTCCTTTTCTTAAAAAGTATGAAGTGAGAAATGATTTTTGTGATTTTCTTTTTGTTTACGTTGCATTGTTCCCCCAAAGATCATACATCTTGTTCAGCGATGGAAACAGTTTGCTTCCACTGTTATCGATTTAACATGGGCGAGAAATGGTTTGGTTACTTTGGGCAATCATAACCAATAACGTGCGATGTTGTGTGTTTGGATTTGATTTATTTATTTTGTCCACATATATGCCTCCCCTTCACTGTCATTTAATTGCTTCATTAATTGGATATGATAGGGTAAACAATTTTAACATATATAGAATAAAAATTGAATCCGCATATCAAATGAATATATACCGTCTCGTGAATTGAGATCTACGATTCATATCCCTCTAAAAACAAATGGATTATTTAAATTCTTATGATCCGAGTCGTGTCATAATTTGATCAAGATTTAAATTATTTTTAATTGTTTTATGGAAGAAAGTAGGAGAGCTTTTAGAATAAAAGCAATTGACTTGTGTGATTCAATAAAGAAAGAGGGATTGAATGACTACATAATTAGCACATGAGCAACAGAAGACTCAGGTGAAATAATATTTTTATTAATATATTATTGATCATTTATAGTTCATATGACATCATTCATATTCATATGATACGTAGGTTTAGGTTTTTATATATAGATTTGTTCTTATACTTCCAAATGGTTAAATCATGTTGAGTTAGAGAGTAAGATGTTTGATTTTTTAGTATAAAGATTGTTGTAGGGTTTTGTAGATAAATAAAAATATTTTGATGGGTTTTTGCATTGAAATATATAAAGATAATTATGTTAATTATCCCTAAAATCTATATAAAAACAGGCTTGGAATAACAAAACAACTGTGAAAAATTGATATGAGGCCGCAAGCCTAAGCATGAATTTTGAACCATAGCATTATGAACCCAAATTCAAAAGTTCTAACCTATCCTATATAGCAAATAAGATTTTGAGTTTGTTGATTTAAGTTATTTTTTGAAACATTTTTAAATATTATTATTAAATTCACACTAGCAAATTAATCTTATAATATATTGGTTTTGAGTTTAATTCAAATGGAGTTTTATTTGAAGTCAATTTAATTAATAACATATAACTACATTGAGCTACTTGAGAGGATATATAATTTATCTGATTTTATAAGTTAGTACTTTTTTAATATTTTTAACGTTTAATGTTTTATGGGTTTTTCTGGAAAATTTTATGAGTTTTTCCAAGAATTTTCATATTTGTTTTTTTAGGAGTTTCAAAAATAATTTTCCTTTTAGGGCCAGCTGGTAACAAAAAAAATCAAATTGGGCTGGGCCAGTTGGTAACAAGCTATGGTCAGTTGGCCACATATTTCAATAATAATAATAAAAAATATCAGAACATAAAATCTTTTGGAAGAAATGATTTCTTCTGCCACGTTGGGTCTCTCGAGCCCCCGTCTACCACCTCAACCACCGCGCTCTTCCACTCCCGAGCCTAACCCCAAATCTCTCTCCGAACCTCAGGGTCGGAAACACAAAGGCAGCAATCAACTAAACCGGTGGTCGAGAGCTCGGTCCATTCGGTCTGGTAGAAAACTAGACCGGCTGCATCAGCGAACCACGCAGCGTCTGGAGCTGAACCCACAAGTTCAAAACCCAAAAGAGAGTGAAAATGGAGAGGCTAGTTCTTTAACGGGGGGTGACGGATATGATGACGTGGAGGCAGATTTTGGGAAGGCTATTTTCATGGTTTCCGACGGAACTGGATGGACTGCTGAGCATTCCGTTAATGCTTCGTTGGGTCAGTTCGAGCATTGCTTGGTTGATCGTGGGTGTCCCGTAAATACTCATCTGTTTTCAGGGGTAATCATGAGCTTTCACTTTTCCTATTTAAGTTTCTTGATTGACTTGTCGTTTAATAATTTCGTGGAATTCTATATGGTGACAAGAGAAATGCTAGTTTAGAGTTCAGATTTTAGAAATGCTTATGATAAATAGTGTTACTAAGGGGGTCCCACTACCCTGCAGTGTTCACTCGGGTAATAAGTTTGTTTGCACATAGCTATTAGACCCGGCCAGATTGGTTAGATTAGCGTATCCAAGGTTTGTGGATCAATATATATTCTAAAATAGTATTGTTTTGTAAAAAGAAGTTTAAAAAAATCAAAACAATTAAGAGTATAATCTTTAGGGTCGACTCTGTTGGATTTTCTGTGGGTTTGGCTTGGTCTATCAAATTAAGGTTAACTTATTATTGTTTTGTTTGGTTACTGTTAATTTTTAAATAATTTTTTGTGTTAAAATATATATTAACAATATTTTTTATTTTTTAAAAATTATTTTTAATATTAGCTTTAAAAATACTAAAAATATATTAATTTAAACTTAATAAAAAATTTAATTTTTTTAAAAAATATTTTTAAAATGTAAAAACAAACAAACATGTATCTCTCTAGTTTGATTCGGTTAATTTTCAAAACAGGCTAAAAATAAACTCAACCTGAACCAAAATTTAAGTTAACAAGTCATCAGGTAATGTCGGGTTTGATAAGTATAGTTTGTAATCCTCGTTATTATTTGTGTTTTATTACTTTTTGGGATTCAAAACATTAATTTTTGTTTGTTTTTTTTTTTAATCAATTTGACTGTATAAAAAAATAAATAGCAAGAACTGGTTGAATTTGGACAGAATACGTTGAACAACAAATTACATACGCATAATACGTTCTCCAAGTTGAACCGGTTGTATCTAAATTTTTATACATTCAATTTGAATAAAGTCAACGCATTTGTATCGAACTGAATGTTCAAACATATATTTGATATTATTACAGGAAACAACAGTCTTCTGCTTTTTATTTTCTATTTTTTGGTGAAGTTCTTGAACAACGATTTGTTTACACCTTAGCAACAACACTAGGATTGAACTAATTATGTTGTAGTGATGGTTAGATTGATGATGTGGAGAGGTTAATGGAGATAATAAAACAAGCAGCAAAAGAAGGTGCAATGGTGGTCTACACATTAGCTGATCCTTCATTGGCTGAACATGCTAAACAAGTCTGTAAGTTATGGGGCATCCCAGCTACAGATATACTAGGCCCTATAACAGAAGCTATTGCTTCACATCTTGGTGTCTTGCCTTCTGGTCTTCCTCGTGGAGCTCCTGGTAGGAATTTTCCTCTTTCAGAGGATTATTTTCGACGAATAGAAGCCATTGAATTCACTATTAAACAAGATGATGGGGCATTACCTCAGAACTTGCACAAGGCTGACATTGTTCTTGCTGGAGTTTCTCGGACCGGGAAGACACCGTTGTCGATTTATTTGGCACAGAAAGGATATAAAGTAGCAAATGTGCCTATTGTAAATGGTGTAAAATTGCCAAAAAGCCTTTTTGAAATTGACCCAGAAAAGGTTTTTGGTTTGACTATCAATCCTGTAGTGTTACAAACGATAAGGAGAGCAAGGGCGAAGAGTCTGGGTTTCAGTGAAGAAGTGAGGAGTAACTACTCTGAGATGGATCATGTCAGAGAGGAGTTGGAATTTGCTCGCAGGACCTTTGCACAGAATCCTGTTTGGCCAGTAATTGGTAATGTGTTTCAATCCTTAATGTTCTACTTATTGGAAGTTTTGAAGATATGCTAGTGACTGAACCTTTATGGTGCTTTTCACTTGTTTGCGATTGCAGAAGTGACAGGAAAAGCAATTGAAGAAACCGCAGCAGTTATATTAAGGCTATACCATGATCGGAAACACAAATGTTCAATGCCACGAATCTCAAAACTCTACTAATTGAAGATTGAAATTTATGCACATGTATTCAAAGAATGAGATATGGGTACTGTATAGTGTTAAGCCCTTCATGGATCCACCATGAATCCGTATTTGTTATGGAATATAGCGAATGCAGCAAGGAAGTATACCCCTTCCGTCTCCGTGATTACTGAGAGTTTCCGTTTTTCACTGTAAAAACCATACTATAAATCATTAGAACTGTGTAATAATTTCTTCTGCTGAAGCCAGGGTTATCTTGTTTTGTGTTGTTTACATCAGACTCCTAACATATCATATTACGTTTACCCAGCACTCATCCTTACGGAAATTGCTGTCAGTTTTTCAATGATATCGGTGACAGGCATTTGAGGTTTGTCTTCTGATGTCTCCCAGCTTAGATACTCTATGCTTTTCAATTCTTCAACTTTGAGGGAGTATCCAGTTTATTCAATGGTAGGCATGATGTTAGTGTTCGTTTTTAAGCCATTTTTTCTTCTCTGAGCTACCCCATGAATGCACAATGTGGTAAAAGGTGAAAGGCTTCGGGTACGCATGCTTCCGAGCACAGAAAGTGTCTTATTGACTAAACCTTACGGTTGTTTGCTGTCATGATCTTGTTTCACTCACATGAAAGCCATGTATAACAAAAAGGCAATCCAAGTGGGATTTTCCAAGAGAGGAAGCACAATGAGAATGCATGGGGCGGCAAAATAAAGTTACAAGAAAGCTAAAGTAACTCTCTGACACTGCCCTCCATTAAGCCGTGTAGGGTTGCATAAGAGTAACGCATCCTGTTTATCTTCCCTGTTTCTTTAAAGAAGATTCTTCTCCTTGTCACATCATTATTTGCTCTTGTCTGCATCTGTAAGATCTTAGTGAGGGCCTGAAAAACGTTGAGTGCTGAAGAAAGTAGAAGCTGTGGTTAGGGAAGGTCTTCGGTTAGTGTTCGCCATCACCTTATCTTCTGTCATTCTTTCTGCTATGCGGCAAACCCCCGTTGTAAAGAAGCCTATTCTTGCAAAAAGACCCTCATCATCATCTAATTACATTCATCTCTGTTCAGTCAAACATCATGCTCCAAGTGTACACTACAGTTATTTCCTCCTTATGGAATATGGTGCATGATGTTGCTGGTTTCAATCAAGGGAATTATCAATCTGTTTTGAGCTTCCCAATTGAAAGAGTGAGGTATATCAGCAACATTGTTCCCATACTCGACCTGTTGCAAATGAAAATACCTAAAATAAATTGCCTGTAAACAAATATCATGACATATGATTGATCTATTTGCAGGTTTTTCAAGGTTTAGTAAGCTTACAGTGTGGCAAAGAAGAAAAGAACCCTTTTGGGATCAAGGACCCAGAAAGGTGATGCGCGCTTGAAACTGTTTCTCCTAATGCCTCTGCCTTCTGGGGTACCATTGATGCTGCCGGTCGTGATAGTGATTTGATGATGAACTTGTGGGCTACTGGAATGATCTGGGGTCCCCACCGTTACCACCGCAGCCTTTTCAGGCGTGCTAGGCCCTATTAAAGCAGATACAGATCAGTAAACACTATACTATATAGGTGTAAGCATTTGTTTATGGGTAGCTAGCATTTTCATCAACTTAAGTGCACATGCCTTCAACAGTGGAGGGTGACCAACAAAATGGATGATACTCTGTAATCTGTACTTTCTGTGTAATTAAACCCACCCATGTTTTATTTCGGTTGACCCAACTGTTTTGGTAACATCTCACTCTCACCAACTGTAAATATTGGCCCCATTAACAGTGGTAGAGAGGGTTTGTTTTTGTGCACACTCTAGCTTATTGAGGCCACCAAACCTTCACCAGTTAAACCTAAATCTGTCTTGTTCTCCCTATCAGAGCCGGTTTGGCAACGCATTGAAGAAGGTACGGAAAAAACTACTACAATAAATATCAGTTGTACACATCAAGCTGTTCTGTAATAATTGGAGTTTACCCTCCCAAAACTAGAGTAGTTGGAGATTGATGAACAGAAAATTACTAGTCTATGTTTCTCACAACAAACAAGAAGTATGGCAATCTTAATTTGTTGCTTCTAATGTTGCTAATGAATTGCATCTAGAATTTAGTTATTATCTCGGATAAAAAAAGACGGTTTTGAAAATATATAGATTTATTCTAGAACTGTTTTCGAAACAAAATTATTTTCATGTCTCTGTTTTTTTTATTATAACCAAATGTTTTTTTTTTATTTCTTTTGTATTTATCATTTTTAGAAAATTAATTTAAAGCAACTTAAATGTCCTGAAAGGTTAAAAAAATTAACAAAAAAAAAAACTTGTAAACCCACTGAGTCACCTATAAATCAACCAGTCTAAAATATATGTAATTTTTTAAAAAAGATCCATTTATCATTGAAGAATAGAGACAACAGTATCTACAGCTTTTCCAAAAATCCATCTGAAAATGGTGACATGTATAATATAATGACAGCACAACCAACATGGACCTTCCCTCCACACAAAATTATCAGAGTTTGTAATGCAAAACTAATACCTCTGGGCGAAGCTGAAGAAACAATAGCCTCTTTATCACAAAGATGAGATAGATTAGAATGAATCTTCTTCTCGCCGCCGCCGCCACCGCCCCGTGGTGACCCTTTTCTTGAAAGGTTCCTCTGCAACTTTTCATTCATAAAAAAAAGGAAGAAGAATCATATAGATAATGATGATTTGACCAAAAGACATTGAATTGTAATGGCATGCGTGTTGCTGAATCAACTACAAACAAAATTATCCACAAAAGAAAAAGGAAACAGGAAGAAAGGAAACGAGAAAGAAAAGGCAGAAACTCACTGTGATTCTTTGATTTGTGTTGATATCTTTATTGATGCCATGAGAGAAACTTTCCATGTCAATAACAAAGCTATCTGATTTCTCCTTTGTGTATTGAAATCCGTCTATACAATCCAAAACAGTGAGTTTTTGTGCTTCCATGGTTTCTTCTAAAAGCAATCCACCATCTCCACCAGACGAATCCATATTCTAATCCAAAATCAAGAACCCAAAAAGGAGGAAAAAAAGAAAAAGAAGAAGAGAGAAATGGAGGGATATAAAGTTAGAAACAAAAATAAAATGGTTATTAAGGAAAGAACAACATAAATGAACAGCACAAACAACAAAACATTAACAAAAGAAAGACTCGGAAACCAATATAACGGTCGCGAAATTTGAAATTTACGAGGAAGAAAAATTATTGGTATGGAGAGAGCCCAGATAGCAAATAAAACAATGCTTACCAGCTTTGGATTATACGCCATTCCCATCACTTTCTCGGGAAAAAAAATATAGAAAAGAAAATAAAGAAGACAGCTTTATTTATAGTGGAGTAGAGTGTCACAAATTGCGTATCCAATGGGACAATAATCCCTTTCCACCGCCTGATTAAGAGAAAATAAAGACAGACCCCTTATAAAGTCAAGACTTAAGAAAAATATTTTCCTAACAAATAAATTATTACAAAAACAATAGAAAATTGTGAGATAAACGAAGGAAACAAAGACTTGTTTTTTTTTTTTTCAACTACTACAATTCATTAAAAAATGAAAGGAAAAACAAGAACCCACAAACCTGAACAGAGGTAGAAATGGAAAGAACTTGCAGCTAGCCCAGATAGACTTTGTTTGACAGGAGTAGGTATTGCATCTTCTTCAACAGAACCCTGTTAGAATTCAGTATGGAAAGGGGAGATGCCTGTTTGCAAAGTTTGGTTCTTTGTTGATGAACTGCCTTTTAACTACTCTGTGTTTTGTCTTATGTTATGAGAGAGAGAGAGAGGTTTTCTTTTTTCTTTTCTTTTCTTTTTATTTATTTTTTTTTTTTTTGGAAGAGGAAGACTGGGAGGAATTCTGTTCAGAAAAGAACAGAGGAGGAATAGCAAAAAAGTGGGATTATGGCCATGTGCTGGTGTTTGCAGTGAAAAAAGAAATGAAGACGAGCAGAGGAATTGCATATGGGGGCTTTCCTCTTTGGAATTTATACAATTAAGTTATTTAATTAGCTGCTTCTTTTTTTTTTCAGAATGAAAGCAATTTTAATTAGTTGTCGTTGTTAGCATTTGTCGTTGTTATCGATTTATAAATTAGGTGAGTATATATATTTTATATAAAGAATCTTGGAAAAATAACTATTCTTTACACTCGTTGTAAGGATAAGATTTTATGTTACTCATGGGAGTAATTAGTGGAATCCGCACGAGTAAATTTATCAATTATAAGTGGTTTCATGCAATAATTGTTTTTGTTAATTTTTTTTTTTAAATTATAGTTTTAAAACTCAGTACAGCATGGCAAGTTGATTGAGATTCGACTAATTTGAGGTTAAACTTGAATCAAGTTGAAGTAAAAATAGGAAAAAAAAAACCCGGTGTAACTTGATTAACCCAATAAATCCCTGTTACAAACATGTTAATTTTTTTTTATTAAAATGATATCATTTTAATTTTTATAAAAAACTAAAATTTAATCTAGTTTACCTGATCAAAACCCAAAATCCAGATCTTGAAGTAAGCCGCCCACTAGGCTGGGTCTTAAAACTATAGTTTGAATCAAAGTTATTGAAGTATTAAAATTTTAGATTACATAACTTGAATTAATTTGAATTAAATAAATTTATTTTATTTTATTTTAATATAAAATAATATTAATTTTATTATTTTACAAATTAAATTAAGTCAAATTGAGTTGATTGAGTTATAGGTTGATTTGTAGGGTTGATTGGGTCATGCCACCTCGACTTGTACTCATTTTTCAAAACCTAGTCCAACCTAAGTTCTTGTTTGGCTAAGTCTTGAATCACTTATTAGGCTAAACCAAATTTAATAATATTGGTTTGAATTAAGGGGAAAAAAAGGATAATGATTCTAAAAAAATATTAAATAAAGGAACTAGGAGTGACTTGTTTAAAATCTAATAAAAATTAAATTCTATATGCAAAAGTTTTTTTAGTATATAACTATTTAAGTATTGCAAAAATACAATAAAAATAATAAAAATAAAAAATTAAGTTCATGATAAAACATTTTTAGGCACATTTGATGTTGTCCAATTTTGTTTTAAAATATGACTTGAATTAATAATAAATATAAAAGTTCAGAGACTAATGATATTGGAACAAGAAATAACACATGAAAGTTGATTGTGTTTGAGTTTTGTACTAATAATTTGCTTTACTTTTATTTTGATATCAAGAAACCTGTCTTCATCTTAGAGGATAATTTTAAATGCTTGAATTCAATACAATTGTGAGACATATATAGACACACGTGTGTGTGTGTTCCTCCCCTTCTCTCTGCAAAAGAAGAAAAAAGTTTGCTTAAACTAATACTTGATTTTCATTAGCACAAGGCAAGTAATTAATGTTAATCTCACTAATATTCTTGCCAAATTCATTTTTTAGTAAGATCTCATTCATTGATCGAGTTTATTTCACTAGAGAATCTTACACTACGATTAGCATTATAAATATAAAGCAGGGAGGAGTCTCAAACCGTGTACGAACCTGTGATTTTATTTTATTTTTTAACAATTAGAATATTTTATACTATTTTCCATATAAATCCATGAACACAAACTCCTGAATAGAATCACCACCACAGTCTTGAGCAACCTGCATATTACTATTTATTTCGACAGCAAAATACATTTGAATGCGATTAGTTTGATCGATCCCATATCCATAATAATTTCTTACCAATATCCTATGAAAATAAGAATTAATTTATTAATTTTTTTCGTAGATAAAGACTCGATTATTTTCTGAAACCAATCAACAATCAAGTTACTCATAGAATATCGACACAGACAGCAGCAACTACAGCAAACATGAAAATGACTGCCTTAAAATTCATGTTTTGTATCATTGTTTTTCGAACAGCCATGCTTATCATTGATTAAAACAGATCGACCGATCTGTCTTAGCTTTAGTGGTGGACCTATAATTTCATACTAGATAATGCAAATAATCAATAATCTTGGCTATAACATCGGTGCTTGCGTGCTAAACCTAAAATTCTAGAATATTATACATTCGGCAAGCGTCACCGAAAAGCAATCTTGGCGGCGACAATGACCATGACATTATTCACTTACTGATTTAACAGTCTTGAAAGCAGGGCTTAGTTAATCATTAAGTTTATGCTTTGACAATTGGTGACTACTATGAATTATTACTGTTGTTTAAGAAATTATATTGTTTTCCATATGTGATTATGTTAATGCAATTTTAATAGTTATTTTTTAAAATATTTTAAAAAATATATATATAAAAATAATATTTTTTATTTTGTTAAAAATTGTTTTTTATATATATCAACACTTTAAAATGATTTAAAAATATAAAAAAATTAAAAAATATATTTTTTATTTGTAAAATACGATTTCAACCATAAAAATAAACAAATTCCAATTTCAATACTCATAAAAAAAATATAAAACTTTATATTTTTCCATTAAAGTTTCATGGACATCTTTTAATGTGCTATTTTATTTAAATTAAAATATCTTTCAGATAGAGGATTTAGATCATTATACAATTATTAAACTTTATCTTATTCTATATTTAGGTTATGATGATCACATGTTAAGTGAATAAATTTAAATTGGCTTGAATTAATTTAAATTGATATTATTTATAAGATTTTTGTTATAAAATTTCAATAATTTTTTTTCTTAAAATAAAACTAAACAGTTTTAATCGGATCACAAATCCTATTAAATTAATTAAATTTAATCAAATTGATTTTATTTTATTTAAAATAAAACCTAATTTGATTCAAGTTTTAGATTAATAGGTCATCAAATTAATATGTTGAGTTTTTCAATTACAGTGATTAGAGACAAAATCCAAATTTTATAAAATAATATTATATAATTTTGGTTTTTTCTTCTTTTTAGAAAGTAGGTTATTGAAATACCATTTTTTTTTAATTGTAACTAAATTTAAAAAGGAGTTCTATAAACTGCTAGAGGGGAGCTAGAGCCTGCAGCCAACCCTATTGTTTTAATTATTAAGTTTATGCTTTGATAATTGATTAATCATTAAGTTTATGCTTTGATAATTGATGACTATTATGAATTATTATTGTTATTTAAGAAATTATATTATCTTCCAATTATGTTAATGCAATTTTAATAGTTATTTTTTAAAATATATAAAAATAATATTTTTTATTTTGTTAAAAATTATTTTATATATATCAACACTTTAAAATAATTTAAAAATATAAAAAAATTAAAAAAAAATTCTCATCGTGAAACACAATTTCAACCATAAAAACAAACAAATTCTAATTTCAATATTCATAAAAAAAATGTAGAGCTTTAAATTTTCCCATTAAAGTTTCATGATAGCCATCTTTTGGTGTGCTATTTTATTTAAATTAAAACATCTTTCAGATAAAGAATTTAGCTCATTGTACAATTATTAAACTTGACTTGATTCTATATTTATTCTATATTTAGATCATGATTATCACATGTTAAGTGAGTAAAATTAAATTGATTCGAATTAATTTAAATTGATATTATTTATAAGATTTTTATTATAAAATTTCAACAAATCTTCTTTTTTTTTTCTAAAATTAAACCAAACAGTTTTGATCGGATCACAAATTTTATTAAATTTAACCAAATTGATTTCATTTAATTTAAGATAAAACCTAATTCGATTCTAGTTCTAGATAGAGGATTTAGCTCATTGTACAATTATTAAACTTGACCTGATTCTATATTTATTCTATATTTAGATCATGATTATTACATGTTAAATAAGTAAATTTAAATTGACCCGAATTAATTTAAATTGACATTATTTATAAAAATTTTATTATAAAGTTTCAACAAATTTTTTTCTTTTTTCTAAAATTAAATCAAACAATTTTGATCGGATCACAAATTCTATTAAATTTAACCAAATTGATTTCATTTAATTTAAGATAAAACCTAATTCGATTGAAGTTTTAAATTGGTAGTTCATCAAATTAATATGTTGAGCTTTTCAATTACAATGATTAGAGACAAAATCCAAATTTTATAAAATAATTTCATATAATTTCGGGGTTTTTTTCTTCTTTTTAGAAAGTAGGTTATTGAAATACCATAATTTTTTTTAATTATAACTAAATTTAAAAAGGAGTTCTATAAACTGCTAGAGGGGAGCTACATCCTATAGCCAACCCTCGTTAAAATCACCCCTGATAGTAATGGACTAGTCAGGCCAAAAAACTTGGATAGCCCTCCACCACCACCACACACACACATAAAAACAAATCCCAAATTCTGTTTTTTTCTTTAAAAGATAATCCACAACGTCATTTTTTTTTATACATGCAAGCACGCCGTTAATTTGCATGTGCAGAAATTCACTAAAGTTCGCAAAATAGCCTAAGCTTTCTCTTATTAAAAAAAAAATCCTATGGAATTGCCTTTTTGTATCAAATAGGGGGAAATAAAAGGTATTTTCGTGGGATGCAAATGACCTGATTGGCAATCCATTGTTTGATTCGGTGATGGGTCACCACATTTTCTAATAAGGTTAGACCTCCACCACTACTGCAGACACCAACACTTTACCTCCAGTGCTCCTATCATGTGGTTGATTGATTTAATTTTTTAATTATTTGATTACAGAAAGAATACAGAAAAAAATATCAGAGTATGTAGGAAAGTTCTTGCTTTTAGAAATATTGCAGACTCCACTATAGCTAAAGTAATGGCATATAATCTTGATTTCTTTCTTCTCGCTGGGGAAGAGAGAATTCTTAAAATACATAAATTCTTGATTATAAATTTAAAAGGGATTTTTTGAAACATTTAAAGGGGAGCTACTGCCACCCTGATTAAATTCATCCCTAATCAAATTCATCCCTATCATAGTAATGGACTTGTCAGGTAAAAAAACAAAAACTTGGACACCACACCATCACATCAATAATAAAAAACAAATTAATCATCTAGGCAGTGAACAAGTGATAAAAACTTAATATTAAAAGATTTATTTTTTTTTATGATCTCAGGTTCAAATTTTTAGTTGCTCATATAATGGTCACTGAAAGCTTATATGATCGTTAACTTCAGTGTCTGTGAGATTAGTTGTGGTGCATGCAAGTTTGTCCGGATACCCACGTTAATCTAAAAAATAAAAAAATAAAAATTCCAAAATCTATTTTTTAAAAAATTAATCCAAAACATCAGTTATTTTTATACATTCAAATATCAATTTAATTTGAACCATAAACATCAACATCAACATTGACCTGCTTAATAGATAATAAATAAAATATAAATATTATTAAACCCCACTCAAGATCCATCTAAACCTCATATAATATACACAATATATATTTGAAGTATGTATTTGATTACAGAAAGAATACAAAAAATAAAAATATCAGAATATGTAGGGAAAAGTTCTTGCTTTTAGAATTGCAGGCTCCACTGTAGCTAGCGACGAAGATGCCAAAATATTGTTTTATACGGACGGTAATATAACTATAAATAAAAGTTTCAATCATGTAGAATTCTTAAATCAGGAGTGACTAACTTTCTTTAATTTATATTAAAAAAAGTATTTAAAAGAACTTCTTTTGCTCATATAAGTGTTTTTAAAATCTTATAAAAAGAGAATTTGATATCCTTAAAAATATTCTTTATCATGCATTTAACAAAAACAATAGATGAGCAGATGAGTGCTTCAATCACCACCACCACTAGATAACACATTATAACAAGCACATGAAAGCAGCTGCGGCGCATGTCAAGGAAGCATTCTCGCAATATTTTTCTACCAAATTCTTCCATTTAATTACAAGGATATAGAGATCGTGCTTATTGCTTATGTCTTTTCTTAAACCTAGCAGATTAAACAAATAAACAACCCATCTTAGTTCTTAAATAAATATTTTGCAGCTTTTGTTTAAACAAGTGAAGAATGAAAGCACATCCTTGACGACAGGCTAACTATTAAGGGAAACAGCTAGCAGCATTAATGATAGCTGATAAGGCATTTCTATGCGATCCCATTATCATTTAATTATAATACAAAACATTAGACCATTCTGATTTTAAAAATTTTGATTGGATAAGGCATGATCTGTACTCTTAATTTGACTCTAAGCAATGCATCCCTGCAGTTTCATTTTAATAAAAAACAAAAACATGATTTAAACTATTAATAACAATAATAATAATTATGTATACAAATTAATCTTCAAATCACTCTCTAGAAAATTTAAGGAAGTTTTTAGTAAGTGATTTCATAGGAAACTATTTTCAATAAAATTTCTTTCCTTAAAAATTTCAATAGTTTTTTTTTAATAAGAAACATGGTTTAAGCACAAATTAATAGTGTCTTTGTTTTTACAGTTAAAAAATAGTTATGAGAATTTTTGTTATTTTTGTTTTAAATTATTATTTTTATATTTTTTTTTATTGTTTTGATCTACTAATATTAAAAAAAATCTTTTAAAAAATAATTTTAATATATTTTTAAATAAAAACCACTTTATAAAATAATAGTTACCATAATCTCAAAAATTATTTGAAAATACAAACTACCCATATAGGGTAAAGCGACCAATTCAACATTAGCTTAAAGCCTAGGGGTAATTATTTTCGGTCAGATTCAATTTTTATCTATAAAAACAATTAAGTTAAAATTTTATAAAATATAAAAAATAAAACCAAAATCAAAACCAAAACCAAACTGAAACTAGTTCAAACTAACCAGTTTTAGTTTGATTTGGTTATTTTATATCCAAAACCAAAACTCAATCGACCGATTGTAGTTCTATTTAGTTTGATTTAATTTCGGTTTGATTTGATTATTTTATATTAAAAATCAAAAACTAGTTTTTTGGGTTTTTTTTGGACTTTCTAATAGGCTTGTTTCGGTTTGGTTCAGTTTTTTTATTTGATTTTTTTAATTTTTTGGTTTGTTTCAGTTTTTTGTTTGATTTTTTAATTTTTTTGGTTTGTTTTTTATGTTTTAGACTTATAAAACCAAAATCAAATTGAACCAAATATTTTTTTTAAATATTCTAATTATTCTAATTAATTTTTTTCATGATTTTTTTATTATTTTTTTGGTTTTCTCAATTTAATTAATTTTTTTAATTTTCATGTAATTAATTTTTCAGTTTTTCTCCCTCTAGAATATTGCCACAAGACAAGTAAGCTAATGAAACCCAAGCCTCATATGGCAAAATTAGCTAATAAATATGCATAACAATTTCCTTCCCGTAAACCATGCTAAAAACACCTCCCAGGGCTTTACAACAGCTCAGTGTTTGTTTGATGTTGTATTTTTATTTATGTTTGGATTGAAAAATTATTAATTTAATATTTTTTAGTGTTTTTTTTATAATTTTAATGTACGAATATAAAAAATAAAAAAATAAAATGTAAGAACAAAATATTCTATATATTTTCAAATTAAAAAATCAATACTTTTAAAAAACACCTTACACGATAATTACAGAATATTTTGAAATGGAGTTCCAACTACTGAAAAATACTAATATTTTTCTCTAGCTAAAACTCTGTTTTACCTATCATGACAAGCAAACTCTTAATTTTGTTGTTTCTACCAAAAAATAGTTCTTGCCCAGTTTTAAGGAACAATATTAGTTTCATGTAAAACTGTTTCCATCTAGAATCGGTAGATGTTTTATTTCGGAAGATGCAGATGCTAGAAAATTTTAATCAATAT
This sequence comes from Populus pruinosa, assembly GCA_026413675.1. Classification (NCBI taxonomy): domain Eukaryota; kingdom Viridiplantae; phylum Streptophyta; class Magnoliopsida; order Malpighiales; family Salicaceae; genus Populus; species Populus pruinosa. The sequence goes on from CM048595.1 coordinate 1,672,683, forward strand.
TGCTCAAATACGGATGCCTGGTGTCTCGTCACTGTCCACTAAAATTCCAGATTAGCCATCTTCTAAGGCATAAAGAAAAGACTGTACTTGTATCCTATTCTACCAAAAGAAGAAAAGATCATCGGTGTTAAGATTAAGGACTGTACTTGTATTGAAAGGTCACCCGTCCATGTCCGCTTAAATTCCACATTAGCCAACTTCTAGGGCTACTTTTCCTCTCGTATTCCTTCAGACGAGGGTTCTAGAACATGGTAGTGGTCCACTGTCGAAGGAAATATTCATCCATGAATATGTTGATAAAAAACTTTTATAGGTATATTTCGATAATATTACAGAGAGTATTATAATAAGATTTAAGAAGACAAATTATATAATAACATAGAATTTCTATCGATAAAATGGCCAACGCCGTTCCTATTGAAATAATTTTGTTGATCAGCGCGTCAATAATATTTAATTTATAATTAAACTTTTAACCTTCCTCTATTTTTACTTCTTTCTTATGTAATTTTTTCTGTATCAAACAACCATTCCTTTTTCCCAAATCTCAACATAATTTAATTTCTAACCACAGACTCAACCTTCACAACATTTGATTTATCATAATTTATGTTCTGATTTAAATTTGATTGAGGATTCTCCAAAACAAATCTATCTTTTTTTTATTTGAACACAATTTTAAAATATTAGTTTTCTTTTACATATTTTTGTAGATATGTTTTTCGTTTGAGTATTTACTTATTTTATAGTTTTTTCTCAAACAATATTGTAGATATTTATAATTTGTATATGTTAGGGTTTGTTTGAGATTTTATAAAATTATATTTGTTTGTAAATTGATGAAACTTATGTTGAATTTTTTACTTAGGTATTTTGTGATGAAATAAATAATGGCTTATTTAATGAATTTGTTTTATTTTTTATCAATTTTATTACCGAGTTATGATTTATGATAAATGTGTATAAATTTGAATTAATACAGATAATTGATAATAAATTAAAAGAAGTATTAAAATCAATTGAATAAGCTTGAGCTAAATCAATACTTTTAAAAATTTATTTAGTTAACGTAATTAATTAATACATGTTGTCATCATTATTTTATATATGTTTGAAATATGTAATGGATGATCATTTATGAATGTATTGAGATTTAGCTTAAGGATTGTGGAGGATGAATTATTATAATGGGGTTTAGAGTTTTGTTAATTACATACTATCTAATCTGAGAAATATTAGTGGAAGTGGTATTAAATATTCATACAAGAAATGTAAAAAAATAAAAACTTTCTTGATCTAGATGTTGTAACGATGGATCTTTTACCAAAAATGTTCATGAAGAAATGTACATGTTGTTATGCATACAAAGTACCATATATTCCTTACAATACCACGGTAAAAAGAATGGTTAGGTTAACTTATAGTGCTAGTAATGTGTATGAAATTGTAGATAACAATAATAATCTTTATATTAATATGGATATGGATATAGATATGGATACGGATACGATGAGAATGCATTAAGGTCATTATGGTCAATATCCAATCATAGATAAAGAACCTAACGTCGATGTGGCTATGTTTTTTTGTATTTTTTGAAAGATTTTGACGAACCATTATGTGATGGTTATATAAATCATAGTAAATTATCAGCTATTGCATCGGCGTTCATCATCAAGTCAGATCATGAGTTAAGTGAGGTCGATTATGATAGAATTGTTAAATGGTCAAAAAGCATTTTACCTGAAAGGAATAGGATGAGAAAAAAAATTGTTATGGTGCTAAGTCCATAATGAAACCTCTTGGTCTAAGATACCAGAAAATTACTATATGTCCAAACTTCTGTATATTGTACTACCTTGAAAATGTAAAGTTGATCAAGTGCAGTACATGGATGCATTCTCGTTATAAATCCTAGAACTTCTAAGGAAGAGACTTTTGTTGCACATAAAAAACTTAGATACTTTCCAATTACTCCTAAACTACAAAGGTTATTTGACACGATCAAAAGATTGATATCTTCTCTCAAATACAGGAGTGTCGAAGTAATAAATAACCTGGGAAGACCAAAAGATTTATGTCTTCTCATAAATATAAGTATAGTAAAGTAAATGAAAAGTATAAACAAGAGATTAAGGAACATATAACATGGAATAAAACTTGAAGATAATAAAATATAAAGAAATAGAGCAAGAACAGGATCTTTATATGAAAACCAAAATGCATAAATACGTGGCAAATGTCTCATTTTATATGCTAAAATTTAGAACTATGATTTGATGACTAATTATTAAGTGAGTGACTACCTCTTGACTTGGTAATAATTCTTATCTTTTTGTTTGCAGAAAATATCATTGCTAACATCAGAATCTGAACAGATAGTCTTCATGAAAGTTTTGAAAAATTATTTCAGCTTTCCAACAAAATAAGAATGAGGTCATTTAGACTTATAGAACTCAAGATATGAGCTAAATATTAATAGTATTAGGGCTACATGACAAATTTAGACTTTTTTATGCTAAGATTTGGACTTCCAAACTATAGAATTGAGTCTTAGATGCTTCATGAATATTTTAGCCAATGTCTTAACTTTCTAACCATATAAACCAAACTTAAATCTAAGATTTATAGCTCCAGATATGACCCAATGACATAATAATATTTCAGTTTGAATTGAATCAACACCTTTTTTCTAAACTTAGCCTTTTCTATGTCCTTTCACTTTCAATAGTTAATCACATCAATTAATTATTTGAATTATATGATTTTTTTGCATTTAAAATAAATATTTATCATAAATTAAAGTGATATTATATTATCAGACTTATTATTATAAAACATGTTTAAATTAAAAAAATTAATGATACTTTAAGTGCTATATGATCATATAAAGCCTTAATGAGAATGTATTTTTACGTATTAATTATCATTCATGTCACCAAAGATTGTTGAGCACATGATATTTCATTAATTACATAATATGGTGGATGAAGTGATGGTGCACTCCTCCAATGGTGAAACTTGAAAACACTTTAACAGTATGCATTATTAGTTTTACATTCGTGTTCTAATTAAAATTTTATTAAGGATTCTCCACTTTAGATATGCAAATCTACCTTTTTTTTATATGAACACAGTTTTAAAATGTCAATTTTTTATGTGCATATTTTTATAGTATATGTATTTTGTTTGGGTATTTACTTGTTGATAGTTTTTTTCTTAAACAGTATTGTTGATATTTATGATTTGTACATGTTAGAGTTTGTTTAAGATTTTACAAAATTATATTTGTTTATAAATTAATAAAAGTTATGCTGAATTTTTGACTTAGGTGTTTTGTGATGAAATAAATAATAACTTATTTAATGAGTCTGTTTTATATTTTGTTAATGTTATTACCGAGTTGTAATTTTTGGTAAATGTGTACAAATTTAAATTTATGTAGATAATTGATAATAAATTAAAACATTTATTAAAATAGATTGAATAAAATTGAGCTAAATCAATATTTTTAAAAATTTATTTATTTAACATTGTTAATTAATACATATTGTCATCATTATTTTATATAAGTTTGATATAAGTGATAGATGATCATTCATGGATGATAAAAAAAATTGAATATGTCCAAATTTTCACATATTGTACTACCTTAAAAATATAGAGGTGACTGAGTGCAGTACATGCACCCATTCTCATTATAAACACAAAACTGGCAGGGAAAATATTTTTGTTGCACATAAAAACCTTAGATACTTTCTAATCGCACCTAGACTATAGAGATTATTCATGTCATCAAAGACTGCTGAGCACATGACATGTCACCAATTACATGATGTGGTGTATGGAGTGATGGTGTGACCTTTCAATAGTGAAGCCTGAAAACACTTTAACAGTATGCATCCTTAGTTTCAGCTAAATCAAATAATGTTTATCTTGAGTTATGTACATATGGATTTAATCCATTTGGGTCATTTGCTACTCTTTATTTTTTTGGTTGTATACTCATGATTTACAACTTATCACCAGGAATGTGTATGTCAAAGTTCATGTTTTTATCTATGGTCATATCCAGTTCTAAAAGTCTGAATCGAAATATAGATGTTTATTTTTCAAGGCTTTAACTTATGATATATTGAAGAAACAAATTTTTTAGATGAAAACAGATATGATATGAATTTTTTTTATTACATCTAATTTTATTTATTTATTTTCTTTTACAAATATATTTAACTAATAATATTTTTATCTTGTAGGTTATGGTTATTGGACATGAATCAAGCTCAATGAAGCTTTAGGTGGAAACACACATGTGGAGTGATGAATGCCAAAAAATGGTGTAGCAGTTTATGGATAGCCAAACTCAATATTTTGTGATATGTTGGCGTTCAACCATTTTTTTCCTATGTTATTATTTACTTGAATTTGATGAATTTATTTTTTCTTTTCAGGAGATATGTAATAACCGGTTAAAGAAGAGATACGAAGATGATCCTTCAACCCATTTAGATATCAATCCGGATTTATGGTTGGAGGAAGGATTATCTAGTGGACTTGATAGAAATCGAGTATATGTACTCTCTAACACTACGATTGAGAATATATAGATAGGGGTGATCATTTTCAATTTGATTTGATTTTTATATGAAAAAAATAACCAAACCAAAATTATTATTTTTTAAAATTTAAATCAAAATCAATTTAAAGTGACTAGTTTTGGTTATGTTTGGTTGGTTTTTGTTATTCAGAAACCAATAAAACCAAAAAGCAAATCTTGTTTCTGCTATTCAAGAACTTGTTCCAATGTATATGACCAAGACATGATTGAATTCTATTTAAAATACAAGCAAAATCAAAATTGCAAATTACAATATAATGAAAAAAAAAACAAAAACCCACAAAATATTAAGGAAAATAAAAACTAGAGATTAATCAATATTGGAAGGAATATATATATATATATAGTGAATGAGTTGGACCAAAATGAGAGCTCAAATTTTGTATTTTTATCAAATATTTATATTGTTCATAGTCATTTTGAAAAAGAAACAATTGAGCAAAGGCTCTTATTGAAAAAGAAGCAAATGGACATATCCTAGATATAGTTTAGCTTGATTGAAGTAAAAGGTAAAGTTCATGAATTTATTGCTAGGACACGAAGATAATGTGATGGAGAAGATAAGATGTAGAGAGGTAGGGAGAAAAAAGGGAAGGGGGTTGGGGGGGTGGCTACGAGTGTTGGAGTGTTGTTTTGGGTTTAGGTTAGTGACTATTTATATTATTTTTTTATAGTTTTTTTTTATCTTTTTAGAGTTATGATTAAACTGGTTCGGTTTATTCTGATTCATTCGGTTTTAGGCATTTAAAACCAAACCAAACCAGGAATTCTTTTAGGTTTTCTAATCGATTAATTTTTTTTCTTGATTTGGTTTTTCTATTATTTTTCTATTTTCTTGATTTAATTGTTTTTTTAGATTTTTTTGCTCACCTTTACTTATAAACAACTTGTAGTGTTTTGGATTGTTGAATTCTCATAATCAGTCATGAGCACTCAATCATCAGACTTCACAGCCTTATTAAATCAAGGAGTATAGGAATATATAACTCATCTCAATAAAAAATATGAACAACTCATTGTAGATTATGAAGAGCTCTGACACGACTAAAAGGTTGATGTCTTCTCCCAAGTGCAGGAGTGTCGAAGTAATAAATAACCCGGCAAGACCGGGGTCGAACCACAGGGAGGTTAATTGTACAAATTATAGTCAACAATTATAAGCAACAATAATAGCAATAATAACAAAAACAATAACAATAATAACAACAACTATAATAATAATAATAATAATAATAATAATAATAATAATAATAATAATAATAATAATAATAGTAATACTAATAATAATAATAATAATAATAATAATAATAATAAAGAAAGAGAAGAAGAAGAAGATGATGATGATGAGAACTTAGAGATGAAATATTAATGTAAGGATTAAGCAATAATAATAACAAATGTCAAGGTTAGAGGTTCCACTAATGGTATATCAAACAAGTATAGTATAAACTCTTATTATTGAATTGGAAACCACACACAAAGGAGGTTCCAATCAGATTATATATTGTTAACATGATTACATTAGTCATCTTATTCAATTAATGCTAATACTTGTAAATCTCGTCAAGCATTCATGATTATAACTTATATTAACAACAAATCAAGTTCCTTTCATAGCTCAGGTGTCGGTTATACCATACATTATGGGCCATGAAAGTGCCAAGCATTTGTTGTACCAAGTGTTATACAACATAAATCAAGATTAGTCATTTAACAAGCAAAGTATTAAAGAGTAAATAAGATAACAAATATAAAACATGTTAGTATCAAACATTAAAGTCCATATTAAGTTTACATTATACTTATTCTTACACCATTAGTGTAACCTTTTCACCTTGACATAATTAACTTAGCTAGACATAATGAAAGAAAGAAAAATAAATAAACAAAATAAGAACATAAAAGCTAACTAAGTAAAGGAAAGAAATGAAAAGCATAAACTTGATATTAATGAAAGCAAAGCATAAAAATTACAAAAAATACAAAGAGAGAAAGGAAGAGCATGATCTTGATCTGAACACCAAGATGCCTAAATGCATGGCAAATGCCTCCTTTTATAGGCCAAAATTGGGAACTATTGATTTGATGACTAATTGATAAGTGGGTGGCCAACTTTTGACTTGGTGACAATCCTTATCTTCTCTTGTCTGCCCAAAACGTCATTGATAACGTCAAAACTGGAGCCAGGTGCAAACATGAAAGTTGTAGGCAATTGTCTCAGCTTTCTTGTGTAAAAAATTCAGCTCATTTGGACTTCTAGAACTCCAGATATGGCCAAAATACCGAATAGTGCTCGGGCTGGAAGACAAATTCGGGCTTCTTTGTTGTTGCTACAATTTGGACTTGATAATGGCCTTTTTAGATCTTGGGCTCCATATGAAAGTTATAGGCCTATGTCTTACCTTTCCATCCATATAAATTGGACCTAAATCTGAGATCTGTAGCTCCAGATATGGCCCAATTACCGAACAGTGTTCCGGTTTGGATTGCACCGACATCTCTTCTCTAAGTTTGACCATCTCTTTATCCTTGCAATTTAAGTTCTTCAAGTCATCAATCAATCCTTTCATTTATGTGATAGACCTGCATTAAAAATAGACATTTACCATAAATTATAGGTATCTTATATTATTAGATACATTATTATAAAACATATTTTAGTTAAGGAGTTATTGATACTTCAAGTGCAAAATGATGATATAAAACCATGATAAAAATGCACTTTTAAGTACTAATCACACCCCTCAACCAGCTTATTACTAGTCCCTAGTAATTAAAGCGTTAAAACAATTTGCAAATTTCACAAAGCAAGGTATTCATCATTTAACTTCCATTAATCTATCCAGATAAACAAACTCTCATTAAATTTATATATCTGTTCAATACCTCTTAACAAGATATTAATAAACCTTTCTTTTGTGCTCAATATATCAACACATAATTATGGGGCTTTTCTTGGAAGAAAACAAAATTTTTGTTCTAATGTTTAAGGTTAACTTCCTTGGGTTGGGATTACTATTTTTGTCTTTTTTTTTTGTTTTTTTTTAAATCTATATACATATAATTTAAAAACATCATGCATCTTTAACCCATGTAACGAGCTTTCAGCTAATGACTCCCAGACCAGTTGGTCTTAGGGCATTAGGTGTTAAGACACCCCTACGAGCTTAGTAACTCGGGTCGCAGATACTGATATGTAGATAGTGCAATGTTTGATTCCCTTAAGCTTTTCTCCTCAACCCATGTAACAAGCGTTGGGCCAATAGCTCCCAAGTCAGTTGACTTTAGGGTATTAGATGTTAAAACACCCCTTCGGGCTTAATTGCTTAGGTTAGGGAGGCTACGAAACCAAACTTATCTACATTTTTATTATCATCATTTTTTTTTCTTCTTTTTTTTTTCTTTTTTTCTTTTTTTTTTTAATTATATACAATCCCTTTCCCTTAGTTGTTACCTTTAACAAAAGAACATAAATAATGTAATAATCCAATATGCAACCCACAATCATATGTTAAAGTGTGTGTGTGTAAATTAAGGTTTAAGAATACATGTTAAATAAGTATATGAGCAGAATTAAGCGGTAACAATACGAGAGTTTGTAAACCTGAATATTTCAGGAAGTATTATAATAGACCTTGTTAAGAATGGTTACTAAGATGCGTCTCAAGAGTCACAAAAGAACTCCTTTACTCTGCCATCCTTGTAACAACAATTATGCACATGCTTTATGAAATGAAAAACAATTTTTTTTTTTTTATCAACTACTACCCTCTCCCCCCAACCAAAACGAGACATTGTCCTCAATGTTCTAAGGTAGAAAGATAGAGTATAGAAGATATCACCTGAAATAACGAACACTGACAAAACCTGAAACACACTAAAACAAAAATAAGAAATAACAAAACACAATAATAAAACCAAAAGACACAAAAATTCACAAATGAAGGCTCAAATCCAATCTAAGCTTTTTACGACTTCCCGTAGATGACCAATTTATGCGACTCATGGAAGGATCAATCACAGGAATGAAAGATTGTAGTTGGTCAATCAATTGTTCAGCAGTAGTAGCAGAGATTATGATTTGTCGTGCAGAAGATGTTAAAAATTCCTGTTCCACAACATGATCAAGAAAAGACAACAACTTATCATAATAACCATTAACATTTAACAAACCTATGGGTTTATGGTGAATGTGCAGTTGAGCCCAAGAGGAAATATGAAAGATCTCTTCCAATGTGCCTAGACCACCTGGTAAAGCAATGAAAGCATCAGCATGGTTAAACATTGCATTCATTCGAGCCGACATTGTGGAGACCTGAAGTTCCTCTCCAATTGTTTTTCCAATGATGTCCCCTTGTGCCAAAGCTTCAGGGACGACCCCCAAAACATGACTACCTCCTAAAAATGCAGCTATTGACACACCTCCCATTAACCCAAGACTGCCTCCCCCATACACTAAATGAATCTTTCTCTCAGCTAGCACTTGACCAAGATGATTTGCTGATTCTAAAAACTCTTTTTCTTTCCCAGGACTAGATCCACCAAAAACACAAATATTTCTTATTTGATGACTTGAGGAACTTGCCATTTCTACAAACTTCTGTATTTGTTGAATGTATGGGTTGAGTAGAAATGAAAGGAAGGAAAAGAGGGTTTTATAGATGAGAAATTAGAAAGGCAATCATAACACCTATATGTAGGCCAGCTGGAGTCTTACACACTCTCTCTCTCTTTTTATTTATTTATTTATTTACTTTTGGAAAAAGCATGTGTATGTACAGGTAGTTGTGATTGTGGCTCACATCTTCCCTTGGTTTTACGTCCAAGAACGGCTTAAACGCCCTCTATGGGTCGGGGATAGGCTTCCCATCCAGTTTTCTTAAAAACTGGCAAACAGGGTCTTTTTTAGTCAGATTCCCAAGACTAAGTCGATCATGTTCTTTATGAAATAGTGGCCATAAATCATGAATTGCACGATGCACATCTCCACTAGGATGCGTCTCAAGAGTCAATAGAAGATTATCTAAAGACTCCTTACTCAGGCCATCCTTAATGAATTGTATTTTATCTTCACGATTTATAGATACCATTCCTAAAGAATGACATTGTGTATTACAAGTCCATCTAGCACATCGATGACAGACATCCAGTCGTTTTGCACGACGCTTCTTTGCAAAAGTGCTTTTACCTACTCCAGGCTTGTGTGAAATAAAGGAGTTAGAGGACTCACCTGATAATCGGACCTTTGCTTCAATCAACCAGCGAATATGTTCAGGAATTTCATGATTCATTAACAATCTCAATCTTTGCACATCTAGCACGGTAAATTTTTGTAATCGCATTCTGAGGTAGAGCGGGAAAATACTTTTTCAATTTTTCAAGATTAGTGTCCATTTTCAAATGAGAATTGGAAGAGAGATTCAAAGAATTGCATAGATATATACACAGATATCAGTAATTATGGGAAACTGAAAGAACCGACTTAAGTCACGGAGTACCGTTATCCGCCATTTGACCGGGGCGAGAGAAACTAGCAAAAATCACTCAAAAAGAAACACAAAAACAATGTGAGAAAAAAAATCAACCTTTATCTACAAGATCATTCCAACTAGTTGATTCATTTTTACTAGGAAAATTATCAAAGTAAGTTTTCAAACGATGTCCATTTTCCTTAAAATCATTGTCATTCATTGAATTCTCAATATCACAGGCCCCATAAGGATTGCTCCATCTTGGTCTTAGCTCTCTAGGGAATGCATAAAGTTGAGAATCATAAAACAAAACTTTTTGACCAGTATCAATCTTTTGACAATTTTCACAAGTTTTGCAGAATGCATGCGTGTCCTTGAACATGGTAGGCCAATAAAATCCATTTTGAAAGATTTTTGCAATTGTCTTTTTTGACGAGAAACAACTTCCACATGCTTCAGAATGACAAAATTTAATGACACTACTTACCTCATTGTCGGGAATGAATCTTTGAAATATTTGATCAGGACAATATTTGAATAAGTTAGGGTCATTACAGTAAAAGCTCTTCACTTCGTTCAAAAACTTTTCTTTGTCTTGAGTACTCCAATCAACTGGCAAATCTCCTAAAGAAAGAAAATTGATATTTTTATTATACCAAGGCATTGGACTAAGAGAAAGTAAGGATTCGTTAGGAAAGTAATCATCCATTGGTGTGATGTCAGATGTCGAATCTGTTGTCACTGTTGACAAAAGATTCGCATCAACATTTTCGGTGCTTGTTTCATCCGTGATTTCTTCCTCAGAATAAACCATTTGCAAATCTTCAGTTTCATCCAATTCATTTTTACTTAAAGTAGATTCAAGTTGATCATAAACTAATTCATCAATATGATCTACTTCTTGTAAATCATTATCATCTCCAGGTTGCTTGCAAATGTTGAAAATATTCATCTCCAATGTCATGTTTCCAAATGATAGCTTCATCAGTCCATTCCTACAATTAATCAATGCGTTAGACGTTGCAAGAAACGGACGTCCTAAAATAACAGGAAATGAATTACATGCTTCAACAGGTTCTGTGTCCAAGACAATAAAATCCACAGGATAAATGAATTTATCGACTTGTACTAACACATCTTCAATTATTCCTCTAGGCACTTTTACAGATCTATCGGCAAGTAAAAGAGATATAGAAGTTGGTTTTAACTCACCTAGATTGAGACTCTGAAAGACTGAATATGGAAGTAAATTCACACTAGCACCAAGATCAAGTAAAGCTCTTTCAATTTTATGCTCTCCAATAAAGCAAGAAATTGTAGGACAACCAGGGTCTTTATATTTCAAAGCATTATTGTTTTGAAGAATAGCACTTACTTGTTCGGCTAGAAATGCTTTCTTTTTCACATTCAGTTTCCTCTTCACAGTGCATAGATCTTTCAAAAATTTAGCATAGGAAGGAACCTGTTTAATAGCATCCAGCAAAGGTATATTGATCCTTACCTGTTTGAAAATTTCATAAATTTCTGAGTTGTGATTGACTTTCCTTTGTTTAGTCATGGCATGAGGAAATGGAAGTGCTGGCGGTGAATCAGTCGTTTCGTTGCAATTTTCAGATTCAACCCCTTCCTTACCCTCAGAGATTGACTCATCATCTTTCTCATAAGGTTCAAAAGAGGGTTTTTCAATAACCTTACCGCTGCGCAGAGTAGTGACTGATTTGACTTGATCCATGTGTTGGCTTTCGGAACTACTTGCATTTGCATTGTATTGCCCTTTGGGATTTTGTTGTGTTTGAGATGGAAACTTACCTTTCTCTTGGAAACTAAGAGTAGATGTTAATTTAGCAAGAGTATCTTTAAAATCTGTCATGTTTTGAGCAAGTTGAGTATTGATTGTCTCTTGCTTTTCAATGAATGCATGCAATGTTTCCTCAAGATTTCTTCTAGGAGGTGGAGCATAAGGAAATGCATATCCATGAGAATTTTGGAAATTGTGGTGTGCTTGAAACGGTGGTTGTGAAGTTTGTGCATTGTTGTTCTCACTCTTCCAACTGAAATTCAGGTGATTTCTCCAACCCGGATTGTATGTTTGTGAGTATGGGTTATGGTTGGGCCTTTGGAAACTATTTAAAGCATGAGCTTGTTCATGGAGACATTTCTTAAAAGAAGGCAAGGTTGGACAGTTATTGGTTGAGTGTTCATTTGTTTCACAGATTTGACACACAATGTTTTCAACAGAGTTTAATTGACCACTCTTTTTCAATTCTAGTGCCTCGACTTTTCTAGCTAAAGATGCAAATTTGGCTTGAAGGTCATGATCTTCCCTAAGGTTGTACATACCTCCACTAGATGTATGAGGTTGAGTTTTACTCGGTGCCTCATATGTACCCGCGGTGTCCCAATTTTGAGCATTTTCAGCTAACAAGTCTAAGTACTCCATTGCTTCATCAGGGTCTTTATCTTCAAAAGTTCCATTGCACATCAATTCAACCATTTGCCTATCTGTAGGTGTTAACCCTTCATAGAAATGTGAAACCAATCTCCATGTTTCAAAACCATGATGAGGGCAAGTACTAAGCAAGTCTCGATACCTATCCCAACATTTGTAAAATGTTTCTCCTGGTTTTTGAGTGAAAGTGGTGATTTGTCTCTTGAAAGAGTTTGTTCTATGAGATGGGAAAAACTTCTTTAAAAACTGTTGTTGCATTTCATCCCAAGCACGAATGGATCCTGGTCTTAAATTTTGTAGCCATGTTTTAGCTTTATCTTTTAATGAAAAAGGAAAGAGCTTTAATCTGATGGTGTTCATGCTACAATTTAAGTTATTATATGTGTTGCACACCTCCTCAAATTCCCTTAAATGCAAGTATGGATTTTCCAATTCTAAACCATGAAAAGAAGGTAAAAGTTGAATAATACCTGGTTTAAAATTAAAATGAGATGCATCAAGAGCAAAAACTATGCATGACGGTGCACTTGTTCTTGTGGGATTCATGTGGTCTCTAAGTGTTCTAGCACGGTTATTCTCATTATTTTCATTATGAAGTGATTGATTATCTTCTTCGGTCATATTTTCTGAAAATAATGAGGATACCCTACAAAGTCTACCACTTGATGTACGTGACCACACTCTCATGCACGTGTAGGAACAGAATAAAAAGAAGAAGAAAACAAAAGAAGAAGAAACAAGAGAAAAGAAATAAAGTTATATACAAGAAAAGTGAAAAGAGAAAATAAAATAAATATTATAATTTATACAAGGACTTACCTTCCCGGCAACGGCGCCAAAAACTTGACACGACTAAAAGGTTGATGTCTTCTCCCAAGTGCAGGAGTGTCGAAGTAATAAATAACCCGGCAAGACCGGGGTCGAACCACAGGGAGGTTAATTGTACAAATTATAGTCAACAATTATAAGCAACAATAATAGCAATAATAACAAAAACAATAACAATAATAACAACAACTATAATAATAATAATAATAATAATAATAATAATAATAATAATAATAGTAATACTAATAATAATAATAATAATAATAATAATAAAGAGAAGAAGAAGAAGATGATGATGATGAGAACTTAGAGATGAAATATTAATGTAAGGATTAAGCAATAATAATAACAAATGTCAAGGTTAGAGGTTCCACTAATGGTATATCAAACAAGTATAGTATAAACTCTTATTATTGAATTGGAAACCACACACAAAGGAGGTTCCAATCAGATTATATATTGTTAACATGATTACATTAGTCATCTTATTCAATTAATGCTAATACTTGTAAATCTCGTCAAGCATTCATGATTATAACTTATGTTAACAACAAATCAAGTTCCTTTCATAGCTCAGGTGTCGGTTATACCATACATTATGGGCCATGAAAGTGCCAAGCATTTGTTGTACCAAGTGTTATACAACATAAATCAAGATTAGTCATTTAACAAGCAAAGTATTAAAGAGTAAATAAGATAACAAATATAAAACATGTTAGTATCAAACATTAAAGTCCATATTAAGTTTACATTATACTTATTCTTACACCATTAGTGTAACCTTTTCACCTTGACATAATTAACTTAGCTAGACATAATGAAAGAAAGAAAAATAAATAAACAAAATAAGAACATAAAAGCTAACTAAGTAAAGGAAAGAAATGAAAAGCATAAACTTGATATTAATGAAAGCAAAGCATAAAAATTACAAAAAATACAAAGAGAGAAAGGAAGAGCATGATCTTGATCTGAACACCAAGATGCCTAAATGCATGGCAAATGCCTCCTTTTATAGGCCAAAATTGGGAACTATTGATTTGATGACTAATTGATAAGTGGGTGGCCAACTTTTGACTTGGTGACAATCCTTATCTTCTCTTGTCTGCCCAAAACGTCATTGATAACGTCAAAACTGGAGCCAGGTGCAAACATGAAAGTTGTAGGCAATTGTCTCAGCTTTCTTGTGTAAAAAATTCAGCTCATTTGGACTTCTAGAACTCCAGATATGGCCAAAATACCGAATAGTGCTCGGGCTGGAAGACAAATTCGGGCTTCTTTGTTGTTGCTACAATTTGGACTTGATAATGGCCTTTTTAGATCTTGGGCTCCATATGAAAGTTATAGGCCTATGTCTTACCTTTCCATCCATATAAATTGGACCTAAATCTGAGATCTGTAGCTCCAGATATGGCCCAATTACCGAACAGTGTTCCGGTTTGGATTGCACCGACATCTCTTCTCTAAGTTTGACCATCTCTTTATCCTTGCAATTTAAGTTCTTCAAGTCATCAATCAATCCTTTCATTTATGTGATAGACCTGCATTAAAAATAGACATTTACCACAAATTATAGGTATCTTATATTATTAGATACATTATTATAAAACATATTTTAGTTAAGGAGTTATTGATACTTCAAGTGCAAAATGATGATATAAAACCATGATAAAAATGCACTTTTAAGTACTAATCAAGCTCCGCCAAGTGTTATTGAAAATGAGATCATAAATTGGTGGCACGTATGCGCCCCTTAATTGGCTCCACAATTCCCATGATGACTAAACTCTTCCTTCTCCTTTAACGCCACCTCTATTTTAGTTTTTTTATATTTAAATGTATATATATATTTAAATTTTTAATAAATATTTGATTTTTTATATTAAGATAATTTTTTATATAATTTTTATATTATTTAAATTATTTTTCTACTTTTGTTCAATTTATTTCTTAAAAAATATATATTTTTAAATAATTATTGACAATATTACCAATGGAATAAGTATGTCGGTATATTTCAGAGAGTTGAAAAAGAATTACTACAAATATCATCTCTACTGTTAACTCACTTACAAACTTATTTCATCGATATATTCCAAAACGTTGGAAAACAATTACATCAAATGCTATATTGCTATTGTTAATTCATCGATAAAATAAGTCAGTCAATATATTTTATTGCTATTGTTAATTCATCGATAAAATAAGTCAGTCAATATATTTTATTGCTATTGTTAATTCATCGATAAAATAAGTCAGTCAATATATTTTAGGTAGCTGAAAAGGAATTATTATCAATACCCCTACTACTATTAACTCACCATTAGAATAATCAATGACATTTTGCTGGTGATATGTAATTTTATCAATGGAATTTATAAAATTCTTCTATAAGTGATATGCTAAATTATATCAGGGGAATTACTGATAGAATGAAGTAGATAATTTTTTTTACACATATTTTTTGTTTGTAAAGTCATTGATAAATTTATTAACGTTGGACTCATTAATAGTTAAAAAATTATCAAAGAGTGTTTTTCAAACGTACGGTGTCCATCCATAATCCCATCAATAAAATAATTATATATAGACTGTTATTGTAAATATCGATAAAAAATTTCATTGGTAAAATTATTAAATTTAGTAGTTGGAGAATAATTCATACTTGATAATATAATTTTTTTGGTTTTTGGAGAGAGGGGATTTCGTTAAAATACTGTATTTTTTTAAATTATGAATACGGATCCTTCCTATTCTAAGAAGAAAAAAAGAGAAGATAATTGGTATAGAAAATGATGTCCTTGTATTCAAACTCCGAAGAGACAATTTAGGTGTTAGAAGTTCGGAGAAATGTTAATAGTTGCAAACTTTGAGAGACTTCACACCGAACAATTTCTTCTGTTCAGTTGTAACATGTCCCCACGACATAAATGATTCATCGCAAAGGTTTGTGTTTTGCAAAGTTATTCGGTTTGTCTTCATGCTTCTTAAAGTGTGATGATCAATACAACTTGCGTTATTGTTGACTAAGCGTTATTGTTGACTAATTGATCTCGAAGAGCAACCAAGGCAACCTTTTATCTCGAGGGCTAAAAAATATCGGTTGACTCGTATAATTAAGGGTGCTATTTGCATTATTGTTTTTTTTTAAAAAAAATTGGAAAACATATTTTCATATCTAGAATAATAAGGGGACAACGATCTAGTTCAATATGAAAATTTCTTTTTGGATGCCCTAGCTATATATTTCGGAGAAGAATTAACTTGATATATGTATTTATTTTTTCAGTAGTAAAGATGGTGCTTGACTATTTATAGACCATAAATTAAAGGTTTGGCTCATTCTTTCAACTATGATGACTGTAACTACATTCACCGAAAGGCAATAGGGTTTCAATTGTTGAACAATGATACAAAAGATAGTAATAATTTAAGATGTGAAATTTCAACCTCAAAGCCTCAATTCCGGTAACTAATTAAGAAGCATCATGGCTTTTTTTATTTTTATTTTCAATTTTTCATCCCAAAGAATGGTTTCAACTCAAATAAAGACACAAAGCTAGCAAAATTTACAGCTGCTTCCCAAAATCAACATTGACAAAGTAGCTTCAATTTATAACAGGGCCACCGATTTCCAACGTGACCCCAACGCTGGAGGCCAACTAGCCAATGTAATTATTTCCTTCTTTCAATTTTCGGTCCCCTCTTTCTAGAGATTATCAAAATTCAAAGGGAATACAATATAATAAAACAAAACTATACTTGTACATCACATGGAGAACAACCCTAAACCAAAATGAAAGGAGAGTGATATGCAAGCACCTGCAGCCAAATCACAAAATCACACATGGGTGGATTCTCTAGCATGGTTGTGTCAAAATGGTGTGGCTTGCCTGCCCCTTAAGAGAGGCAAAAAGCTACATCAAAGCATAAGTTATCCAGACATATCGTCAATCAAATCAAATCTTTTTTCGCATCATGGGATTATCTAGCATGGGGAAATAATTAAATACCCAGAATCAAGTTTTAAAATAAACAATATATACAACAGAAGATCATGAATTCTTACTATATAAATAAAGACATTGAAAATATTCGTGCAGTGTTTTCGAAGCACTTAGGTGCATACTCTATAATATTTTTGATTCAATGTGTCTGGCCAGCAGCCTTATCATAACCTTGGTATATAGAATCAATGATGCTGCATATTTTCAAAGTACTTTCTTTAGGATTCTTTTTTTGAAGAGGGAACATGTATATCTCTCGGTTATTACATAACGTATCACTTGATTCTTAATTGTGTCCCAAAACAATTAAATTGATCGTTTTCATCTTCAATTTGTCGGACATTTCTCAATCAGGTTCTTCCACTTAAAAACGTCACAATTTTTACCGGAGCATGTGAAATTCTCTTGAAAAAAGCGTCAGTGTATTGCATAAGATAACAATGATAGTAATTCACATGGATGTGAGGACTAAATTGAAGAACATATCGTACTTTGGGAGCCAACTGAAAAGATTGTTCATTTTAAGAACCTAATTAATTAAAAATTAGTACATAGGTTGGAACTGGTACAAGGTTCCTACTTTCTTCAATACTTTATTTTTATCTATATATAAGGTCCATGATCTAAAGTTGGGCTGCCGTGATATTAAATATCAACCGGAGCAGTTGTGGTTGATTAGGCCTCTAAAAAGTCAAAAGAAAGTAATTAATTATATAAATGCTCACAGGATAATTACAACTCCCCATTTCCTGGTCTATGCTGGTTTCTCCCTTGCAGCATGAGAACTCCTGGGTGGATTACTTTCAATGGAAGTAGATGTTAAGTTTACTTCTCGTGTTTTTTTATATAACGTTGCTTCTTAATTAAAAATTTATTAAAATATTTTTTATTTTTAATATTAACATATTAAAATTATTAAAAAAACACAAAAAAATTAATTCAATATATTTTCAATTTTTTTTTTAAAAAAAACTATTACAATTCAAAACATCACATTCATTCCGATATCTGTGTCCTTAATTAACTCTATTCTTTGCTGATGTAATTATTTCACGTGACCTTCTTCCAAGTTGCAATTTTTCTGAATATCGAAGTCAAATCTTTTCTATGTATGTTAAAAGAAAACCATATACTACTATTTTTCCAAACTAAAATATAGCTAAATGTGAATCCCCTAATGCACTTCATATACATAGTATTATGTAGTGTTCAGCATATATATATTCGATGATATAGATTAGCCACAAGATGATACAGTTTTTTGAATAAACAAATTCATCTTAGTTAATAAATAAAATGATTTCAATATATATATATTACCGTTAAATAAAAAAATATTAACTTAACATAATGTTTTGTTTGAGTCCGACTACCTAGTGATCCTATGCAAATCCAACAATGTCCCATCAATGATGTTCTCATCCAATGGCCTATCGACACACATGTCCACTTTCTTAAGCACTGCCTCCTTCACAAGGGGCGGAAAGTCTGGAAAAGGAAGCATGAGGTGGGTATCATTTTAGCCTCCACTTAAAAAAATGACAATAAAAAGTATGAGGTAGCTTCGTGGATGGTGGAGAGTGACCGGAAGAGATGATACTATATCATATATGCTCTATCAAATGTAATCGTTGATTGGATATAGGGGAGCCCATATCATAATCAACAAATAATTATATTGTGTGTAGGGTACAATATCAACTATCGTTTGATTTGTACTTCGCTAATCAGTTTACCAAACCATTTTATTTTGCAAGTGCAGTTACACATCACTTTGTGTGATTCAGCTAGTTGTGCTTTTTCTTGAAGACTCGACAGAATTTATGTGTCCAGCTGACTGTTAATCATCATTGCGGGCTGTTTAATAGAAAAGTTGATATTAATGGAATGTAGATCAACATGTGTTTTTATCCTTGTTCCTCCAATAAAACCTTAATTTTACTTGAACGTTTCTTTTGCGAGAAAAAAGAAGAAGAAGAAAGAAGAGTTCATGGAGTAGATTGGTTTGCTAGATCTTTCGAGGCATTCTAAGTTCAAGTGGCCACAATTTTTTATATGGGAAAAGTTGAAGAACCACCAACTCCTTTCAAGTTCTATATAGAGATTGACGCTACAAATTTAACCAATGTAAACGAGGAATGACATATGCTGTCATTATACAATGAGATCATGCATGCTAAGATATTCATGCGTTTTTTCAATCTGACTTTTTCTTGGAGTAGAAACCACCTAGAGACTTGTGCAAGCACTCTAGCTAGGGTGTGGCAGCCTACGTGCCTAACCTTTTCCATGGCAAAGAAGGGAACACCAATGGAAGATCGAATCAAATTATTCTCTTCGATATTTTCATCCTAAGAAAGGCCCAAATACTCTTTTAAGAACTGTGGCTTTACTTTAAGTGACGTTTTCGAAGGTGACAAATTCCAATGTTTTTTTTATTGGAATGATTTTCTAGCACAAACTGTCCTCCGTGTTATGTCTTTACGTGTGTGTGTGTCTATATATAGAACACATCCACATTTTGGTGCCCTTATGTTAAAACGTATAAGAATCAATTGTATATGTTGGTGATGGTAATGTTACAAAATAATAATGATAATAATAATAATAATAATAATAATAATAATAAATAAATATTTAATAAAAAATTAATTAAAAATATTAATATTTTAAAATATCAAATCGTTAAAGTGTGCATGTTCATTATACAAGGTGAAATATATAATATTATAGGCGTTCACATGTAGGGTTGGTATCTATAATTATATTATATTTTATTTTAGATAAATTATAAATTATAAATAATATAATTTAAAATAATTGAACCTGGATAGGTTGGATATATCATGTTGAATTAAGATATTTTTGAGATAAATATATAAATCTTTTTATTTTTTGATGATTCTAAAAAAAAAAACTTTCAAAAACATACAATTATTTATCTTTGATTATAATTGATATCGCAATTTGTTTTACAGTATCTTAAGCATATAGTTAACACTAAACTTAAAAAATAATATATTGAAACATGTGATAAAAGAATGATATATATAAAAAAATAAAGAGAAAGAAGGACAAAAAAATATTTATATTGAGTATTAGGGCTACTCATTAACTAAATTTTATGCGGGTTGGATCTTGATGAATGGTTTTTAAGAATCTCAACATCTATTTATTTGGGTTTTTGGTTTACCATTATTTGTAATAACCACAGATCACTTGGTTTTTACAACACTAAGCCTGGTTGACAAATTTCTCATTTTCATCTTTCGCCAGAAAACACTGTATGTGAATATCTAGTCATGATTTGACACATCTGATCCCTGGAAATTATAAATCTAAGGTATGTTAAAAAAATGTTCTAAATTTTTCAAATAAAATAAAATTATTAACAATTGTTCTTCAGAGAACGAAGAATTTTCTCGTAAATAAGAGGGTAGAAGAAGAGTGGATGGGCTAAAACAAAATGGCATAAACCAGTAGGCAGGTTTCCCTATCAGCTATGGGCCTCTTTAGTTTTGGATCTAATGCAGTTCCTTTTAGTTTATAAGTGCTGGCCTTTTTTGGGCTTCTAAGAAACATAATATATTTCGAGGGTTCTCACCTCTTTCCTGCAATTTTGGCTGTTTCGAAAATATATATATATATATATATATTTTGGGGTTGTTTTTCCTTTTTGATTTTTTTTATCTTGCAATTCCTTTGCTGTGGCTGTTGTATCTTCTGGTTTCTTGCCTCTCCATAAGCAAAGAAGAAAACAAAGGAAAACCACAAAAAAGAATTAATGCCCCTCTAAGAATGTTAAATTGGCATGTATGTGTATATATTAAGGTAATTAGGTAAACATTTGCTCATAATTAATTCGCGTATAATTATACTATTATCAATATTGACATAAGATATATTAATAATTAGTGTTAAATTTACATTTTAATATATGAAATGCTAAATCTATTAATTAAATTTCCTTTCCTTCGAGAAGTTGGAGGCAAGACTTGGGAATTAATCTTTTGAAGAAACGGTAACGAGCTACTCCACGATCAAATGAAAGAATGAAGATTCAAATAAGACATTAGAGTTTAAAGAAAACCCAAGTAAATTAAAAGGTTTAAATTGAATAAGTTAATTCAGGTTTTAATGTAGAATGAAGGGGTTTTGGTAGAGAAAGCCTTAAAAATTTTAAAACTACAGTGCAGAAAGCTGTAAGAAAACTGAACAGAAAGTGGTAACTTAAGAAAGGAAGATACGACAATTTTTTTTAACAAAAAAAAAAGGTAAAGGACTTGAAATTTAACTTTGTTTAGAAAAAAAATATTATAATGGAGGAAATTCTCTAAAGAATACTAAATTAATTTATTAAATTCATGTAAATGTAATATTAAAATCTTCGAATTTTTCACCTTTTCTAAAGATTTAAACTATATTCTTTTCTTATTATTGCAAGCCAAGAAGATTAATTATGACCAGGACAAGTTGATTTCAATGATTAGAAGTAGAATTTTAGCATGCAGTGATAATGAGATCAAAGATGTCCGCAAAATTTTATTCAGCAGCCGTTGGCCTGACGTTATTGCACCATATATCTGACTTTGTTAGAATCCTAATTGGCCCATATGGCATACGAGAGAAGCCACCATCGTGTCGAGGACCAATAGGGATGTTTTTGAATGAAAAAAATTGCTCATTTTGAGCAAGGAATTATTAAATTTTCATGGCAAGAACATGTTGCCGCCTGCCGCAAGTCAACTGTTCATGCACAAATCAAATTGCTCAGATTTTGATTGTGTTAACTGTTCCTTCATGCCCAAATAAAATTGTTCAAATTTTGATTGTGTATAGCTTACTTGATATTCCTGTTTGTTTTTTTATTTTAAAAATATTTTTTAAAAAATTTAATATTTTTTATTTTTTCTTTACTTAAAATTAATATTTTTTTAAAATTTTTTTAGATTATTTTAATATGTTGATATTAAAAATAATTTTTTAAAATAAAAAATATTTTAAAAATCAATTATTATCATACTTCCAAACATGCCAACAAACACACTAGATGTTTCCTCGTGCATCATCATAAAATTGAGGTTCACATGAGAGTTTTTGTTATTGAAAATAAACTAGATTTCTAAATTTTTTTTAATAAGTTTAGTTAAATTAATAAAATAAATTTTTATTTTTAAATTAAATCATTTATTATCTAGTTTAATTTTTTTATTATTTAAGACTTGAGGTATATAAATAATTAAATGCATAATTAATAAGTATAAAAAGGAACACATAAGAGAAGGTTGGGTCAAGATGGATCGTATTCAAATTAAATTGTTATCCCTATTCAATTATAATTTTTTATTTTTTTTATTTTTTTATTTTTTTTTATTTTTTGTGGCATTGTTGTTGAAGTATTTTTAGTTTTTAGTTTTATATTTCAATTAAATTTTTATTTTTATTTTAATTTAACCATTATTTTTTTAATTTATTTTTCCTCTTATTATAGCTCAATTTAATTTAATTTTTTATTCATCTAATTAATGTTTTTTTTCACCCTATTGTTTTTAGATCCTTTCATGTAATTGATTTTTTTAATCTAGTTTCATCTTTCATCATTTGATTTGTTGGAAATTCAACTTTCGTACTACCTTATTATTTTGCATTATTGTTTTTAAGAATTGGTTTTATAATTATTTTTATTTTTAATTTATAGATTTATTCTGATCTCATGATGAGCTAGATCATGTTTTTTCCATGCTTTTTTTCACCTATATTTTTTTGTATTATACAAATTAATTTTTTTAAATATTCATTTTAAAATAATATTGTTAATATGTCAATTTTATTTGTATTTATCTTTTAAGTCATTGGTTTTTTAGGGTGTGAATTTATTGATTTAAATAAATAAGTTTAATAAACATAATATGATAAATATTTTATTTTATGTCATTAAATATCTTAATTTATATTTATCTTCAAATTATTTTGTTGTTAATTAATGACTCTTTTTTGTTTATTTAAAAAAATAATTATCAATTTATTTAATTAGCTATTTATGTAAAATTATCAATTTACATTTTAAATTTTTATGTAAAAACACATTAAATCAACTTGTATATCCACTATTTGTTTTTTTAAAAATTATAACTCGTAGATATATAGGGTGTATTTGAGAATATGATACCAATATCCTTTTGCATGTATATACAACAAAATAATAAATAAATAAATATATGATGAAGAAGTATTTTATAAACCAAAGAAGTACGAATATTTCAAAAAAAAGAAAACCATATAGTGTGCATATGTCCCTTTATAGAGTGGGACATATATTACACTGACTAAGCCTAGTTAATTTCTCATTTTTTATCTTTGGCCAGCAAATACTGTATGCGAATATTTAGTAATGATTAGACACATTTAATCCCTTTAAATTAGAAACTAACGTATGCTAGAAAAATGTCTTGAATTTTTTTAATAAAATAAAATTTTGAACAATTGTTTTTCATAAAAAGTAGAATTTTCTCATAAATAAGATCGGTTAGAAGAAAGAATTGTCTAAAAAATATAGCATAAACCAATAGGCAGGTTTCACTATCAGAGCTGGGCCTCTTTAGATTTGGATCCAATGCAGTTCGTTTTATTTTTCCCTTTTGATTTCTTCTTTTTTATAGCACTGGCCTTGCTGTGGCTTGTTTGTTGCTTCTGTTTTCTTGCCTCTCCATAAGCAAAGAAGAAAGCGATGGAATACCATTACAGCAGCACCTTGAATCTCCCATATTGATGCAGTAGCTTTTCATGGCAGCAGCAATTACAGCTTCTACTGGACCTCTTCAGTAGTAGCAGCAACATCAGCTTAAGAATCAACTCCTCAAACTGGCACAACAATAGGTCATATATAACAGCCTCTGGTAGTAGCACCTCAAAGTATAGTAGACTTGACATAGCAGAAGCCTAAACAGCAGCACCTTGTAACAAATTACTCTATCAGAAAGTCAAGTAGCAGCAGCATTGTTTCAGCGCACCAAAACAGTTGTTTCAACATATCAAGATAGTTGAATCAAACACCAACACCAAACATAACTTTGTTCAATTCCAACATTAAAAAAATTATGGCAAATTATTTTTCAAGAAATAATTAAACCACCATCAAGATCAGTAATAACAAATGCATAAAAAACAAAGATAAAAGGGTAATGAATAAAAGATCTCAAGATGAAGAGTTTTCTTTTTCAAGCGATTGACTAAGAAATCTTGGATATTTGTGATTTGATGAAAAAAAAATACCAAGAAATTAACAACTAGAATAAAGAGGCAACAACCTCAAGCACTTTGAATTTTGTTTTTAGAAAAATTGCTTAAAATCAAAATTACGTTCTTAACGTTTTTAGCAAGATTTACCTTCAAAATCATTAAAAAAGAGAGTTAAACTTCACTACCACTTTATGAATTTTGTTTCTGATTATTTTTTAAAATCACTGACTTGTGCGTGTCAGTGAAAAAGTACTTTCGACAGTATATCGTGCCAGTGAATACACACACACACACATTAAATAGATGTGTGTGTGTGTATATATATAAACACAGAAATACAAACACACAGAAATGTGTTTGAAACGTATGAGTAATGTACAGAGTAATGCTCTTCTCTTATGAAAAATGAGTCAATAATGGAGTGCTTTGGAGGGTTAGTACCTCAGATTAAATATTCATGATCAAAATGGTTAGTACGTTGCTGTCTTGTAAGATTCTTTAATTAGATGCAACCTAGATAAAAGCATGCCTGCAAGAGCTAGACAAAGGAGCAGATGGACATGGTTGTTGTAATTAAGAGTAATTTAAAAATATTCTAAACAAATTAGGATTAGTTAATATCAGTAAATGTTTGTAGGCGTGTGTGTTTGAGACAAAAAGACAAATACTCATGTGTTAAAACCGATATGTCCAAATCTCATTTAAGAAAAAATAAAAGTTGGCACCCAAGGCACCGGCTCAGCGGTGGACTGGCGCTTTGCGCCTTTTGCTGTCACGAGTTCGAGCCTTGGAGTTGCATGCCTGTCAGCCCCGCGCTGCCTTACCTGCCTGCTGGGTTTGCAGGGTGTTCAGTGGGCCGTGGGGATTAGTCGTGGTGCGCGTAAGCTGGCCCGGACACCCCACGTAAATCAAAAAAAAAAAAAATAAAAAAAAAAAAATAAAAATAAAAGTTGTCCCATTCAACAAACATATTAATTAGCAAGGAGTTAGTTGAAAGAGATATATTTCACTCCTTAATCTTTTAGATTTAAATTATGAAAATAGTACTTCGAAAAATTTATTTAAATTCATGTAAATACAATACACCAATATCATGAAAGATATGCCATCAATACACCAAATTCATGTAAAGATACACCAATATATATATTTCACATTTTTTTTTGTTATCATTGGATCGATAAATCGCACTTAAAGTTATATATTTTTCAATAAACGAATACCTCTGCCTTATCAAACAAAATTGTTCTTCTATATTATTGCAAGCCCAGAAGATTAATTATGGTCAGGACACGTTGATTTCTATGATTTGTAGTAAGAGATAATGAGATCAATGATGTCTTAACTTCAAAATTAACCAAGGGAAATTCTAGTCATTAGCATGACAAGCATAGCTGACGTAATTGCACTATATACCTCACTTTGTTTGAATTATAATTAGCCCATATGGCATTTGAGAGAAGCCGCCGTGCATCGTGCCAACGGCCAATTGGGATGTTTCTGAATTAAAATATTTGTTCCTTCTGAGCAATGAAATCAAACTTCCATTCCAGCCACTAGATGGCATGGACATGTTACCGCCTGATACAAGGTAGCTGGAATTAAAACCAATTTTGATCCAGCCACTGATATCAATCGCATGCAACATTCTTACTCTGTCACGGATCATCGTCGAGCTTTCTTCTTAATAGTAAAAAAAATAAAATGGAACCATCATGATCTTATAACAATTAATTAAGTCTACATCAAATTAAATATAATTCCCACCACCATATGATTAAAATATCAAATTAAATCATCTAACTGGTTTAATTCTTAAGGGAATAACATACCAAATGTCTTGTAATGACAGCTTTTTCCTGAAATGAGCGGCGTGTCAAGGCTAGTTATAAAAGAGTTGGCATGTGTCCTTGTGTTCTCATCAGGAAATTGAGGTTCACAACATAATCATTGTCTCTTAGACATGGATAGTTTAAAGCTTTCTTCAGGTTTAATCTTTATTCATTTGGTTTTGCTAGCATTTGTCTTTAACTCGGCAAATGCGCACTTGAAGGTAGGGTTTTACAAGGAAACATGTCCAAAAGCTGAAGCTATTGTGAAAGGGGTTATGGATCAAGTGTTGAAAGTTGCTCCTAGCCTTAGTGGCCCTTTGTTGAGGTTGCACTTTCATGACTGCTTTGTTAGGGTATGTAAGCCATTAATCCATTTCTGATCATTTGAAATTCTGAAACAGTTTATGCTTTTCTTTTGCTTGAATTATAGCAAAACCATTACGATCACTAGCTAATTATATGTCTACAGGGTTGCGATGCGTCAATTCTTTTGAACTCTAGTACTGGCCAAGCTGAAAAAGATTCACCTCCAAATTTAAGCCTTAGAGGATATCAAGTTATTGACAGGGTCAAGGCTGCGTTAGAAAAAAACTGCCCTGGAGTGGTTTCCTGTGCAGATATCTTGGCCATTGTAGCTAGGGATGTCACGGCCGCGGTAAGAAATATCTTTCAAATTCATTAGAGAGTTTCTTTTGCAAGCAAAATGTTTGTATTTACAAAAATTTATCCTCGCAGGCTTTGGGACCATCCTGGCGAGTTGAAACTGGAAGAAGAGATGGAAGGGCGTCTAACTTTTCAGAGCCTTTAACACACCTGCCACCATTTTTCGCAAACATTTCTCTATTGTTGACACAATTTCGTTCTAAGAACCTAAGCAAAAAGGACCTTGTAGTGCTTTCAGGTATTTAAACATTTCAAGTCCAGTTTCTTCATAGAGATTCCTGAAACAAGAAATTGAACTTGAATAATTCTATTTATTCTTCCTGGCACGTAGGTGCGCACACCCTTGGCACTTCTCATTGCTCTTCTTTCGATTCTCGGCTTTACAACTTCACTGGAAAGGGTGACACTGATCCCACACTGGATTCAGAATACATAACACGGTTGAAGAAAATATGCAAGGCAGGAGATCAAATTACGCTAGTCGAAATGGATCCTGGAGGCGTCAGGACATTCGACAACAGCTATTATAAACTCGTTGCTAATAGAAGGGCACTTTTCCAATCTGATGCAGCTCTCCTTGACAACAATTACACAAAAGCTTATGTTACACTTCAGTCTGTTGCTACCGATGGATCCACTTTCTTCAAAGACTTTGGTGTTTCCATGAGAAAAATGGGAAGGGTTGAAGTTCTTACTGGTAAAGCTGGTGAAATCAGGAAAGTTTGCAACAAAGTTAATTAACTAGACAAAGTTTAGTGTCGTTATGGAATATATTTTTCTTGGGTGCATGGAAAGATATATATGGCGAGTGCCATGCAATAATTGTATCAAGTGCGGAAAGCAGTTGATTCGTTAATCAATAATAGTAAGCGTAAAATAATGTTTTTTTTCCCATTAATTGTAATTAAGACCTTATAAGCATTCATATGAAGTCTTGCAAGATTAGTTTTTTATTCTCTTTAATTATTTTTTGTCTAATTGTTGTGCATGCCAACCTCTCAAACCCAATGAAACTGCATCCATTCAATTTCAAAATTGGACTGGAAATGAATGAAGCGATACCGTATAAAATTAGTTGGCATGTTCAGATTCCAAGGGACTTCGATGTAAAGAACAGGAAATGAAGAATTATGATTGCAGGATGTAGACACTCGATGATTAATAGCTTACATTTTGTTGTTCAGTGACAACAGCTTTCTTTTTTTTTTAAAAAAAAGAATTAATTTAATTTAAAAATTTAAATTATTAAATAAAATTTCTATTATTTTTTAAGTTATAGAGAAATGAAAGGTCTCAACGAGCCTTTATAGGATAGGCTTGGTTTGGTGCCTTTATAGGTCCCTGCCTATAGCATAGAGTATAGGCTCGTTTTCTTTCATATATAGATAGGTTCGTTTAACGCTTAGCATGACTGTACTTGGCTATACAAAATACAAAGAAGGCTTCTTCCCTTGGAACAAGTGAAGCTCGCTTATTTCACTCTCTTCAACAGAAAACGAAATAGGAAAATCCTTGATCGTAGATCGATAGAAGGGAATTGTAAAAAAAATTTGGGTTTAGATTATGTTGTAATTAACTTTTATTCAATAAATAAAAAAATAAAATTTAAATTTATAATTATTTTATTATTAAAGCTTTAATATTATATTAAATAATCAATTCAATTTAAAAACTTAAATTATTAAATAGAATTTTAAAATATAATTTATATTATTTTTTAAATAATGTGTAGAGAGGAACTTGTGATCGACTTATGGTCCGCTCTAATTCTAACATGAATAGAGAAACTTGTTGTGGTAGGCTCTAATTATGGTAAATTACTACAAATATAAATATAAGACCTGCTTCATAATGAAGACCAAATTAATTCACATTGCAAAGATCAATTTCAGTTAGGAGTAATATCGATTGCAGTAAGGAGTAATAAGACTGAAATTCCACTATTAACCAGTTAAACAATTTTTATCCATTTCGAACGCAATTCTTGTAATATTTTTCCAGAATTTTTTTATGAACAACGAGTGCTTAATTTGTACGGAAGATAGTCAACTGTGCATGGCAAGGACAGATGTTTTGAGAAACAATGTTGGCAAGTGTCCATTTACTTTCACTCTGGCACTTGGACAACAACAATTAATTAACAAATATTTGGAATTAGAAGAAAATCTATAAATAAACAGATTTTAAAATTGCAGAAGAACGGTTTTTGTTTATTATTTGTTAAGATTCCTTTTATATACAATAGGCAATAATTATCTTTCCATAAGAAAAGGCTGAACAATATTCTTTTAATTTTTTTGACAGCCTCCATACAGTCTTCAAGGATGATTTGCTTGATCTTGATCTTCGGATTGTACAGTTGTTGTTTCTATGAAGATAGCAGCTTTGAATGAAAGAATTTTAGAGATTTAAGAAGAGAAATGAAGAAGGTAGAGAGAAATGAAGAAGGTAGAGAGCAATTGACAGTTGAAGGAAAAAGATGAAAAGATGAATATATTTACTGTTTTTCATTGATGCATTTTACATTATTGAAGATGTATTTATATCAGAAGCTGCAAAAGTAAACTAATTTCCTTCTTCAATATTTAATAGCTTTTCTAACTGTTTTTAATTGCCGACCAGTATTATTAACAGCTTTAACTGTTTAACAGTATTTTAACTATGTGGCATGATTCTAATCATTGATATCTTTATATTCCCCCATAATCATATGCATGGAGTAACCAAGTATAAGATTGAAATAATGGTGACCAAACAATGGAGAAGAAAGTCTCTTAGTGAGAATGTCAGCAAATTGATCTGTAGAGAAAATATGTTGAACAAACAAGTCACCTTTGATAACACGTTCTATAACAAAGTGATAATTAATCTCAAGATGCTTTATCCCGGAATGAAACACTGGATTGGAAACTAAAGAAATAACTGAGATATTATCATAATAAATTAAAGGAAGAATAAATAATGGAACATGCATATCACAGAACAGTTGACGAATCCATATGAGCTCAGCAGCAACAATAGTAAGAGCTCTATATTCAGCCTCAACAGACGAGCATGAGACAGTATGTTGTTTCTTAGAAGCCCACGAAATAGGACTGGATCCTAAGTAAACAACAAAACTAGAAACAGAACGATGATCATTGGGATCACCAGCCCAATCAGCATCATTGTATGCTTGCAAATTAAAGGTGCTAGGCTGTAAGTGAATGCCATTATCAAGAGTACCCTAAAGATATCTCAAGAACTACAACAACATGAGATGCCATGGGATTATGCATGAATTGACAAGCTTAATTGATAGAGAAGGCAATGTTAGGACATGTAAAGGTTAGATATTGCAGAGTTCTAACAATACTCCTATACTGTTGTGGACAAGAATAAGGTTTACCATAATCCTTGAATAGGTAATGATAGGGAAGATAAGGAGTGGCACATGACTTTGAATTTTGTAAAGCAACTTGATCAAGCAATTCCTTGATATACTTAGATTGAGATACAAACATGCTAGAGGAAGAATAAGAAACCTGCAGCCCCAAAAAAATGTCAACGGGCCTAAATCTTTCATATCAAATTCCTAAGTTAAGGCATCAATAACTGATGTAAGGAGAGAGAAATGACTACTTGTGAGAAG
The DNA here is from genome assembly GCA_026413675.1 of Populus pruinosa. Lineage (NCBI taxonomy): Eukaryota > Viridiplantae > Streptophyta > Magnoliopsida > Malpighiales > Salicaceae > Populus > Populus pruinosa. Next base: position 1,703,418 of record CM048595.1, read on the forward strand.
AATATTATTTACATAAAGAAGCAATATCATAATGCCATGAAAGGAGTGTTGGACAAATAAAAAAGGATCAGCAAGAGAATCTTGAAATCCTAAGCTGGGTAGGAAACTTATAAACCTATCATTCTAGGCACAAGAAGCTTATTTTAACCTATGTAAGGACTTGCAAGGTCTGCAAACAAAGTCAAGATAAAAGCTTGCTAGTAAAACCTTGTGGTTGAGTCATATACACCTTCTCTTGAAAAATGCCATATAGAAATGTATTTTTAACATCAAGTTGCCTTAAAGGCCAATGGAACTGAGCTGCAAGGACCAACACCAACCGAACAGTGGTGGGTTTCACTATAGGATTGAATGTTTCATTATAATTAATGCCCTCTTCCTGACTAAAACCCTTGGTAACAAGGCTCGCCTATGCCTAGTAATAGAGCCATCTGCATTTTTCTTAATACGATAAACCCATTTACAACATACAAGATTTTTAGCATGTAAGAGGGGAACCAAATCCCAAGTACCCTGGGCATGAAGAGCATCAATTTCTTCTTGTGTAGTAGACTGTTATGCAATAATGTTAGAGGCACTTTTAAATGAATTTGGTTCAGCTAAAGAAAAGTCAATAGACTAAATAGTAGTAGAATAAGCCTTCTTTTCAGAGATACCATTCTTGGACCTAGTTGTCATGGGGTGAAGATTCATAAGGGACAAAGGCAAGACTTCACAAAGATTCTCAGGACAAAAATCAAGATCCTCAAAGGGAGAAAGTTGTGTAACAGAATCCAAACTTGACCAAGTTGAAGAAATTATGGGTGAAGGCAATGTATCCGAAAAGATAGTAAGGCTCATGGTAAATAATGAAGTAGAGCACATAGGTAAAACTATTAGCAAGAAGGTGGAACAAGAGGAGATGAATAAAAAGGAGAAGAGCAAGCTGTGGACACAGAAGTGTATGGAAATACAGATTCATCAAAGATTACATGATGAATCACGAAGCACTTACTAGTAAGAATAGAAAAATAGATATATACCTTGTATTGACTTGCATATCCTAAAAAAATACAGGTGGAAGTTTTAGGCTAAAGTTTGTGAGTGTTGTAAGGCTTGAGTAGAGCAAAACATGCATAACCAAAGATCTTCAAATGAGTAAGGACATTTATAGAACTATAAAGTAAAAGATATGGAGATTTGAGCTGAAGAATTGGACAAGGCATCCGGTTAATCAAATAGATGGAAGTAGCACATGAAACCAAAATTTAGAAGGTAGATGGACAGTTTGCAATAAAATGATTACTGTTTTTAGAATGTGGCGATGCTTCCTCTTAGCAAAACCATTTTGTTTAGGGGTTTATAGATAAGATATGTGATGAATAATGACTTTAGCAAGGAGATACTACTTGAAGGAATGATTGAGGCACTCACTACCTCCATCACTCTAAAAAATGCATAAATTGGCAGAAAATTGAGTGACCCAGAAAGCATGAAATGAAACAACAATGGAATAAACCTCTCCTTTATTTCTCATTGAAAACATCCAAGTGAAATGAGTACATTCATCTATGAAGCTAACATAGTATCAAAAACCATCAATAGAAATAGTAGGGGAAGGATCTTACACATCACTATGAATGATTTCTAAAGGTGTTATAGACTTGATTACTAGATAAGGGAAAATAAGTTTTGCAAATTTGCCTTCTAAACAAGCAACACAAATGGATTTGGAATGGTTTGAAGTAAAAGGAATCTTAGATTGTTGTAAAAGAGTTGAAGTGATTTTGTTAGAAGGATGGCCAATACGCTTGTGCTAGAGACTTGTTTTTAATTGTGACCAAGATAGCAAAATTGATTCTTTGAAAGGGAAAAAGACTGTTATAGTCGAGATTATGAGATGGATAAGGGGATAGGATATAAACCATCTCTATACAGTCCCTGGAGAAGAATCCTTGCTGTAAGATTGTCCTGAATGTAAAAACTAAAGGCATCATAAATGAATATGTAATTGTTATCTTTACATAACCTATGAACTGATAGTAAGTGTTGTGATAGCTTAGGCACATGTAGAACTTATGGTAATTTGAATGAGCATTGTGGAACATCTAGAATAGAAGAATCGATATTAGAAATGCTCAAACTTGAACCATCTACAATAACAATGGTATCTAATGCTGAGAAAGGAGTGGCTAAGTTAAGTTGAGCTAAATCAGAAGTCATATGAGTGGTTGCTCTAGTATCAACAACCCAAAATTGCTTAGTAGAAATAGAAGAAGGAAAATTTACATGCATTGCAATGAGATTAGTGGAAGGTGGTCTGCCTTGATAGGAAAAATTGCCTCTATGATAACACTGGATAATAGAATGGCCAAATTTCTGACAAATTTGACATTAAAGTGAAGAGGTAGAAAAAGATGATTGATTATATCGTTGATAACAATCTGCAGTTACATGGCTTTTCTTACTACAAATTTGACAGATAGGAATGTTAATACCTAGACCAAGAATACTAAAACTAGAAGAAAAAACTTGATAAGGGCGTGGATCAGATTGATAATGGCCTCGACTTCTTCCATGTCCTTTAAAATAAGAGCCTTTATTATTAGAGTTGCCATTGTTGGTAAACATGGCATCAAGACCACCCGTGGAACCATGGAAACCCCCATGATGACTATTAAAACCCCCATTAAATCTAGATGAAAGGTGAAAAGATGGGAAGGTCTTTGAGCTTGAAGAGTATCCCTGAAATTGAAGATGAAGATCATTCATCAAGAACAAGGTCTTTGGGCCACCATTACAGAAACAAAGGGAGATACAGACTAAGAGTGCTCAAGAGTAGCTTCTTCAGCAAGTAACTAAGATTGAAAATCTTTAAGGGACAATGTATTATCTTTGCCTCTAATCATACATCTTAAAATGTTATAATCAAAAGGCAGGCTAGTGAGAGTCAAGATTACAATGTTATTATCCTCAAAAGAAACTCCTGCTGCAGAAAAATGATCTCTTGTATCTTTAATTTTTTTGCAGATAATATGCAACTGGTTTTGATCCCTTTTTAATATTCTGAAGTTTACTTTTCATTTGAAAAATGTATTTTTTAGTGACCATAGAAAATCGATCCTTCAGTTGAATCCACATATTATGAGCATTGACACATCCAATAACATAAGAAATTGCAGTAGAGAAAAGAGTGGCAATAAGTAACTGCATTAATGTACAATCATGCATTTTCCACACCTAATAGTCATAAGTTTCAGTTCCCTCAAGGTTAGAGTCCGCATTAAATCGGCTAGGACACTGCCTTGAACTATTAACAAAACCTAAAATATCATCAAGTTCATATTCAAGAAGGATTTTCATCTGAAAGTGCCATGTGAGGTAATTGGTATCATCAAGTTTAACTGTCATACTAGTAGCAATTGTAGAAAGTAAGAAAGTTATAGGAGTTTGGATGGTCTGGAGTTGAGAAGATGTCACCATTTTTTGTTTTTGGAATGCAGTAACAGAGAAACAACTGGAAAGAGTTGCTCGTTGATGAAAAAAGAAGCAGAGACAGAGCAGGACATGCAGAAGCAGAGGATTAGGAATACAACTCTGATACCATATGAAGATAGCAGATTTGAATGAAAGAATTCTAGAGATTTAAGAAGAGAAATGAAGGCAGGGAGAGCAGTTGACAATTGAAGGAAGAAGATGAATATATTCACTGTTTTTCATTGATGCATTTTACATTATTGAAGATGTATTTATATCAGAAACTAGCTTCCTTCTTCAATGTTTAACAGTTTTAACAGCTTTTCTAACTGTTCCTAACTACCCAACAGTATTAACAACTTTAATTGTGTAACAGTTATTTAACTGTCCCATCCTGTAATCACTTGACATATGCCATAATTCTGATCATTGATATCTTCACCGTTTCCTCATCTACGACACTGCCATTCTGGCTGGAATTTGTTGCTGTTGAAACACCTTCATCAGTACCAAACAGATTTCTATCTTTATCACCCAACATTTCTCCACGTAGAAGCAAAATTGTAGCTAGTGTTGTTTAGTTCTTCTGCTTTCTTACTCCAGGAATCTTGAGTTACCTTACTACTCCATTGCTTCACACAATAGCTGATATGATTACAGCATGTTGTGTTAACAGAGAGTAATAATGTGAAGTGGATTATCCATTTACTAAAACACGATTAATATGTAAAGAACACAACATAGGAACAGCTTTTATAGATGGGATTAAGTTAATGAATGTATTAGCAGGGAAGAATCCTATTTAGAACAATGCTTATTTTGTTTTGAATACTTGAAACAAAAATTCCATGATCATCTTTGACTAGTTAGGCTGTTAGCATCTTTGAAGCCTTTTACAATCCATTAAACCTGTCTTTGATTATATAATTTGGATCTCCAATTCCATAGTAGCTGTTGTGTTAGCATCAAATTCCAATCATTCAACATCACCCATATTAGCATAACCAATCTTCCTGGTCCAATATAGACAATGAGGATTTGAACAGAACTTTTTTTCACCAGTGTAAGAAAACTCACTGTTACATGTGTTATCATTTTGGATTTTATTTTAAAAAAGTACGTGAGAATTAAACTTCTCATGGTTCATGAATGCCTTATATTCAAAATATAGATACTTATGTTGAAACTATCTTACGAATATTCAACTCCGTCTCATTTAAAAATAGTTTTTTCAACAAATAAAAAGTTTTTACATTATTCCAACGATTTGGTAGGCTGTCCTAGTCCACTGGTCCAGATTCGATAACAAAAAACGTATGATTTGGCCTTGCATGTTCTTAATCAAATATTTAACAGAAACATACAAGGCATAACCTAGAGCAGGTTTTCTTAAGGAAATAATATTGAAACATGGCGAATATCCCAGGGCAGGTATTAAGTACAATTTAAATCAATAGGGATTAAACAAATCTTAATGCTTGCGAAATGCCTGAATCAGAGCAGTGAGCTATTTTCTTAATTGACTGATTGTGATTAAGCACCGACTGATGACCTCACAATCCTGAAAAGAAAGAAAGATAAAAGAGCTGTTTGGATTCAGAACTAGATTTATTCTTTTGAACTCCTTTGTCTGCTTACCAGTGTCTCTGCATGAAGTAGCAGTCGTGTCTGATTCTCTTCAATCTATAAAAATAAATCAAATGCGAATTTCAAATTTACTATAATAAAAATTAATGTTAAACTAGCTTTTCAAAATACTCATCTAATTTTTTTTTATTTGAAATATCTTTATATAAATAAGATGGAAGTGATAAGTATAATATAAAAAATAAAATGAGTTAAATTCTATTTTATTTAAACTTATTTATCAATTAAATATTATAATTCTCGATATGTTAGAATGAAAAGGTGTAAAGAACAAATGTTTTGTTTCCTTTTGTTTTCTCCCTTTTTTTTTCTTTTTTAAATTAAATATTCAAATCATTAATTCTTCAAAGAAACGCTTTAGTGCGCTCAAAGTAGCATTTACCTAATTAATTAATAATAATATAGACATCAGAAAAAACAAGTTAAGGAAACTCAATGGTCTAGAATACGATTTGAAATTTCTACTAATAGAGATTTAGGACTGCTCATTAATTAGTTACCCAAATTCGTTCACCTAAATGACAGCTTAAATGTTATTGTAAGTTAAAGCTTGCGATTTCAACTTGGAAAGGTTCAAGCTGAGCGTAGGAAGAAATTTGATGGGATTTTGTTGGATCCGAAGCGTGGTGCAAGGTGCATCTGGCTACGGATGAAAATAAACACAAAAGGTTTCAATTCATTTAGAAATCACTATTCCAAGTTTTAGTTATTTTCTTTCCTTTTTTTTATCTCTACATTTTTAATACCGATAACTATTTATAATTGATTTGAGTAATATCCTAACTACAATCTTTCCTATAAGCACCTTAAATTTACAATTTTCAATGCTTATAAGAAAAACAAAATATACTTATCCTACATATCATTTAATATATATGATAATTAGTTTAAAGTTATGTCTTACGTTATTGGTCAAATTAAAATATTTTTTAAATATAAAAAAAAACTAATTATAAAAATTTATTTAGTATTGTTATTAAACTTGGTCTAATTTACTAATTTGAAACTTTTTAATCTAACTTCTTATCTAATTTAAATTTAAAATTAAATCATTTAAAAGTTATTTCAATATGATCTAATCAATTTGATTGGTCCAAAAATAACCCAATCTACCCAAAAAAATTTTAAAAATGAAATTGATAAGAAAAAATAAAGTTGATAGAAAAAACTTTCTGCTAAACTTATTGTCTAGTATAAATTTAAAATTAAATTATATAAAAATTATCCTAATATAAAACAATCAACTTGATTGGTTGGTTTAAAGATAATTGACTTGATTAGTAAAAAACATTTGAAAATAAAATTGAAGAAAACAAGATAAAGTTGATAGAAAAAAGCCTTTGACTCTACTTTTTTTTCTAGTCTGAATTATTAAATCGTATAAATATTTAGACATTACAGTGACCACAAAAAAATTTCTTGTTAGGAAAAAAAATATTTAACATTTTATTCTTTAAAAAAAAATCTAATTCAATATGTTATCACATACTATTATGATTATTAAAAACTTTAATTAATTAATAAAAATTTTATAATAAAAATTCTATAATATGATATTGATTATATAAGAAAAAAATATTATTATCTATTAAAAGTCATACTTGAAACAAATTACATTACTAATTTTATTTTAAATTATTAAGTATTTATTGATTTATACTATGATAATCTTCTTATAATATTTTTGATATTATATTAATGAATATTTAATTATAAATATTTTTAACTTAGTATTTGTAAAATATTACATAGAAAAAAAATATTATTGATTTTGACATGAGAATAATTCATCATTTTAATATTAATATCTTTACTTCTGATGTTACTAAATACCAATAATATTTCTAATTTTAGTATTAATAAATATATATAAAAGCTTAACTCAGATCCCAAAAATTAAAGTTCCTCGTTCACCGCAAATATTCAAATTAAAATCAATAGCACACCATACCATATTAACAGTCCAAATATCATAGAGGAATAACAAACACATTTGTTCCAAATTCACAATATATAATCAGTTTGTTCAAGAATGGTTTGAGGTCATGAATTGACCTTCCGGGTTGTTTAGTATGTCCACGGTATACTGGAATGGGGTCCACAGTTTTGCTGGAACAGTACCGGTAACCTCCTAAGTCAAGGGAAAAAGTGGAGGCGCGTGTGCCCACGCGTCACGCCACAGGCACTCTCCGCCATTAAAAAACCGGGAACGAGTGGATCTGGATTGGCTACTTCCCCTCTTCCCTTTGCTGCCGGCGGTGGCTTTCACCGCGACCTGCAAAGAGAAAAACGCAACAAGCAGTCAATTTTATTTCTTTACTTTTTACATATCTATTCCCTTCGTTTTCTCAAACAATTTCTTCTCCATTTTCCGGTGGCCAAGGTGCTGGTGATGGTGGATTTCGGTCCAGATCTGTCACTGGGGGGGCAATCGGGGTTATGGAGAGGCTGATGTTGCTGTTGCTGCGGTCGTCGTCGGTTGAATGGAGATGGGTAATTAGATCTGAGAGAGAATTTTGTTCTTCGGATCCAAGTGAAATTTGGTTTTCAGTTGGGGTTCGGTAGAGAGAGAAAGGGGGTGCTCTGGTTTGAGGGTAGTGAGAGAACATTAGAAGGAGAAAGGCAAGAGAAATGAGGGGAGCCGCACCCTCTGCGATTCTAGGCCGGGGAAGACAAGTGGGGAAGATGAAGGGGCGGCGGCTTCTAGTATCGGGTGTTGATTTCTCCGGGGTAGCAGAAAAATTGGGAAAAGACGGGGGCTTCTGGTTCCTGTGACGGTTGCTGGAGATGGAGCCGAATGTCGTTGGCCAGGAGAGAGACAGGAAAGGCCGGTGTTGGGTCTATGGCCGGTTCTCGAAGAGACTATCCAGAAAAGAAAAATTGTTTGGAATTCCGATAATGATTAAAGTTTAAAATATACTTTTAAAAAAATAAATGTTATTTTTTTATTTTACAAAATATTTTTTTTTAATATTAATATATTAAAATGATATAAAAATATTAAAAAATATATATTAATTTTAAATTAAAAAATTAAATTTTTAAAAAGACTAGTTGGACAATGTTTTCAACAGGCCCTTAATGATTAGTTTTTCTTTAAGGTTTTCCGCCCCTGTTTTTTATGCCTTTCCTAGGCTTTGTATTTTTATTTTTTGATGTCCCTCTGATTTTCTTGTAAAGATCTCTTTTTATGTCCATGCACTGAAATTTATATTTATAGTGTAAGAATTATAACATGTATAAGAAATAAAGTTTTAAATATTTTTTTAATTTAAATTTAATTAAAAATTAAATTTTAAAATGAATAATTATTATTATTTTGATGATAAGGATAAAATAACAAAAATATATTATAGTTTTTAGTTTTTATGCAAATTGACAAATTATATTTTTAATTAAAATAAATCTTTAGTTTTTTAATTTTATATTTTAACCTTTATAAAATTACGATTAAAAACTAATGAATCAAAATTGAATTATAATAATATAAATCATATTTTTGAATCTTATTTTATATATTAAATTTTTAGATTGAACTAGTTTTTTAACATGGTATTAAAGTTTTGATAATTAAATAATCATGAAGTTTAAATCTTATTATTTTTATTTATTTGATAAAAATTAAGTAAAATATAACGTAAATCTTTATAAATTTTAAGTTTAGGATGTTTTTAATAGCTTAAATTTTTATATTAAATTAATTTTTTAATCTCTATTTAGTTGGTATATAAACAATGTTAATTGCTATTAAAAAAAGGTTTTAAGCATGAAATTGAGAGAAGAAATGATCTACGTAATATATTTTGTAAGAAACATCTAAAAGTGAGATACTCATGGCAACAACTCACATGGAAAAAGGTCGGAGGACTAACGATGTGGTTATAGTTATTCATATACCCTATCCCTTCCATGATCCGGAGGGAACCTTTATCCCTTGTTCTCGTACAACACCAAAGACTAGTACATGCCATCATATTTTGTACTCCATTTGGATTATTCAATAGAGGTGCCTTAACCACAATTAATGATTGCTTGTATCCGAGAATGGGTGCATATCGACAACTTTTCTTCTCTTTTTTATATGGTTTTGGGTTGTATACTTGGTAATTCGGAGTTTTCTTTCCCTTTTCGTGTGCTGAAAATTGATTTTATGTGGTTTGAGAGAAGCGATGTACTTTTATCGAGTATATTAATTATCACCTATTACCAGCAAATGTTTAAGACACTTTAACATATGCTTTTACAAAAACAATAATGCTTTTACCATTTATATGCAAAAGCAATTGAACAAACAATGACAAGAATATATTCTTTTCTTCCCCATGCAAACACCTACAATCCTTAACTTCAAGCCCCGCCTTCCTTGCTACACTACATAACTCAATTCCACAAACACTTGCATTCATTAAAACTCTTTCGAAATTCCCTTCATTGTCTTGCCCATAAAAGATGTCCACCGCCCAACCAATACCCATTCAACATGAACGAGAAGCTCGGCCGCCGAAACGCCACCATTCCGCCAGCTACTATGTGCATCGAGCCCGTGATAGTTTGACCACTCGGGTCTCCAAGATTATATGTGGCGTATTCTTAACCCTTCTATTCATAGTTGGCATTGCTGCATTCATAGCATGGCTCAGTTTGCGCCCGCATCGTCCTCGGATCCACATCCGGAATTTTTCAATTCCAGGCTTGGATCAGCCAACTGGGTTCGATAATGCTGAGATAATTTTCAATGTCACAGCTCGGAACTCGAACCAAGTAATCGGGTATTATTATGATTCAGTGGAAGCCTTTGTTTATTACAGAAATCAAGTGATTGGGTATGCACCTTTAGTTGACTCGTTTTATCAAGAGCCCAAAAATACAACTATTTTGTACAAGGTTTTGAGTGGGGCCACCCTAAATGTGACTAGTGACCGTTGGTCGGAGTTTAGGAATGATCGTGCGCTCGGAACAGTTGTTTTTCGTTTAGATGTAACGGGGATGGTTCGATTTAAGGTGTCCACGTGGGATAGTAAGCGCCATCGGATGCATTCCAATTGTGAAATTGGTGTTAGCCCAGATGGATCCATCTTGGAAAGTTATAAAAATAAGAGGTGCCCTGTATATTTCAGTAATTGATTTGTCAGAGTGTAAGTTATGTAATTTTCTTTGCTGTTGTCTTTATCTTTTTAATTTGAATATATTTTACTTGGATATTGATTTTTTTCCTAAGAGATAGAAGGGTTTGATTAATACATTTCCAACATATTTTTCCTTCACAATGATCCAATTTCTAATAGTTTATTAAGTTATTAATTACTTTATTAAGTTTTCTATCAATTAATAAGTTCTTCAATCAATAATGATTGGCATTTAAAAAATAACTATAACTCAATTAATATTAATATCTGAATTAAAATCAAGCCCAGTATACTTCTACCACATTAGTTCATCTCCATTCATTAATTTGGAAGAGAGTTAGCTTGAATACAAAATTACATCAAACTTTCGCTTTCCATTTATTTGGAAGAGAATTAGCTTGAATATAAAATTACATCAAATTGTGACCTTTTAAGATTGCATTTGAGAATGGTAATGATTGTAATTTAAAATATTTTTAACTTAGATATACCTCAAAATAATATTTTTTATTTATTTTTAAAAAATTATTTTTTACATTAGTATATTAAAGCAATTTTAAAACATAAAAAATTAATTTTAAATAAAAAAATTAAATTTTTAAAAAACATGAATTTAACCACCTCTACAAATGGATTCTAAATTCTCTTCCGCGTCTCCAAGGTGGTTAGTATTGCAAGAAAAAAAATAGATATATAAAAAATAAAAATAAATTTAATTAGAGAGATATAAAATAAATATTTTTAATATAATTTTAAAATTAATTTTTATACTTTCAAAATAAAAATTACATACAAAAAACTAAACTATTTGTATCTTTTTTGTGTAGATAATAACCAAACATAATCCAAGAAAACAGTCAAAAGACACTTCTTTTTCTTCTTCTTTTTGAAACAGTCAGACAATCCTGACAAAAGGTTCATTCCTTGTTTGAAATGGACCTTAAATAATTCTACAAAAGAAAAGAAAGCTGTGATTCTTCCTCTTTGCCAGACTCGGATTAAACTGTAAAGCGCTTTTTTTTTTTTTTAAAAAAAAAAACCCTTTACTGCCACCAATATTCTCCTCAATGTCCAAATCCAAATCCGGATGTAAGAAAAGCCTGAGGTTTTAACCCAATAGTAGATAATAATGCTAAGCAGGAAATTGAGCATCCATAGACTACTTGAACAGCACTTCAGAATTCTTTGTAATTCTTCATTATTTTACTTGCTTGATTCTTTCCTAGCTACGTTGTAAAGCACACGAAGTACTCTATACATTCCAGGCTTGATGGAAGAAGCTTCCATGCACCTTATTTTTCTTCTAAAATATCCTTCCAAAGCAAAGCATGTATTCTCTTTTCTTCAACCTCCAATAAATATTCCCTCAAAACTGCCACCTTCGGGCACAAAGCATCAAACTTCTCACTTTTCTTAGTTCTCACTCAAAGCACTATTGCGTCACAAACAAATCATATTTCAAGGTACCTTTAATGGACCCTTAATATACCTCAAAATCTCTTATTCCACCTCTCAACAAAGGTTATAATAATGTGTGAAACTAAACATTTCCACCTATGGCTTCTCCAAATTATAGGCCTCTTAGGCCTCCTTGCCCTTTGTTTTTGGCTAAGTTTACGTCCCAAAGAACCAAATTTCGCCATCATCGATTTCTCCATCCCAACTTCAGTTAGTGATGAGAATCCAAGGGCTACCTTCAATTATGTTCTTCAAGTTAAAAATTCAGACAAAGAGTCCAGCATCTACTACGATGACATTTTGTTGAGTTTCAAATATAAGCAAGACATGGTGGGAAACAATACAATTCCAAGGTTTTATCAAGGCAAAGATAATAATGCTTATCAACATGTACCTCCAGTGGATATTAATCCACAGGTATGGAGAGCTCTTTCCAAGGAAATTTCTCAGGGAACGGCTAAATTGTATGTTGAGTTAATTACTAGCATTAAATACAAAACTTGGGGTATCAAGAGTAAGCATCATAAGGTCAAGTACCAAGGGGTTCTTCCTATTGGTTCAGATGGGAAAATAAAAGATAAGAAGAGGGTTAAACTGCATCGTTCCAAGAAATGGAAAATAAGGACTAGTGGATTTCTTTCAGCAAATTAATTAATGTCTTCTTCTTCTTCTTCTTTATTTAATTAATGTATTTTCTCAAAATTAAATCATTTTTCCATAGCCTATATATTTCAGTTTCTTTGTACTATAACTTTTTTTTGTTCTTAATGCAATCTTTATAATGATATTGAATGCATCTCATGTTTTTAATTACACTAGAACAAGTATTATGTCCTTTCTCCTTTCTATGATAATGATATTGAATGTGCATCTCATGTTTTTCTTCATTCCTATGAATCCTGAAAATTATGGCAGATTACAGCAGAGAACAATCACTTTACTATCCTATGTATTATTGTGGGGAATTTGAAATGCCAGAAACAAACTCATTTTTTAAGATAAAGAGCTAGATTGGAATTCCATATTTGATCTCATTTTTCATAGGCTAGCACCTATGGACTCTAATCTCATTTGCTGTGGGAATGATCTGGTAAGAGGTTCTGAAGACATTCTACTCTGGTTTAATTAATTTTGGCTTGTGTATAGCTTTTGCTCTTGTTTTCCTGCCTTTTGTTTTGCTATTATTCTTTCTTCCTTGTTCAGAACTCCTTTCCCTTACCAACTAGATTGTCATTAACTTATTGGTAATCTGTTCTCTTTTAATAAAAACTCGACTATTATTAAAATAAGAAGAAGCAGTCTTTATAATGTAAATTGGAGAAAGTGATTTGTTTTTCATAGAATTCTTCAGTTTTTCCCAAGGTAATTAAAACGAAGCCGTTCTTTGAATCATTGTAATTGTGGAATTGGACTATAGTGAATATATGTGAATTTTGTCTGCCAAATTTGGGAATAAACTGAATGACATGATCTGAATATTTAGCACTTTCATGAAAAAGGATTTTTTATTTTAGGCAGGGTCATTCCTTCCCCTCTATTTAATTTAGAAAGATTCCCACTGTTTATTTTGTTGAAATAGCATGTAACCTTTTCTATATTCGATTTGACATGATTTGTTTTATCTTAAACAAACTTTTATCAGAGATCAAGTTTTCTTTAAAGAATATATTATATCCCTTTTAACAATGCTTCTAAAATTATTAGCTAAAGCAAATTTTTTATTTTGAGCATCTCATCATTGAAACTTTTTTAATATGGCCGTGTAAACTTGCTTTTTTGTTGAGTAACAATAAATAGTTTTGCAAAGCTTTTCTTGAAAGCTAGGTATGCTAGTATTAAAGTGTGCCACTAGCTTAGCATACATGTCACTAAACTCATCAATGGAGCCTAATTCTAAACTATTGTACCATGGATATGCAAACCCCCGTAAGGTTATAAGGAGGATTTTGTGCATTGAGTCACTATCATAGATAACCAACTCTAAGTTACCGTATATATTTTGTACATGCTCTCTTGGATCGGTCATGCCATCATAGTTGTCTAGATTTATTTTTGCAGAAACATAATCCTTACAAAGTTAATTATTCAACACTCATTTGGATAAGAAAGAACCTCTTAATCACTGATAGGAGTTGTTATTCTCATGGGTATGCTCATGCATAGATCTTCTCTTACTCCTTTGTTTGTCAGGCTTTTGAAAGCTCGAGGATTTTGACATGAAACGATGGTTATGGTAACTAATATCCATCTTACGGTAGTCAGGAGGAGGACATTTGGAATACCGATTCTGTATATGAGTATTGCAAAGGTGCAAATGACCTCTTAAGGAACTCTCAAAAATGTCATTATGTGCGGTCTTTCTTGAGTAGTATAATCATTTACGGGCGCGTGGTGCAGCCTGTAGTTATGGCACTAGGGTGTTGTATGTTTCTAAAGGTGTCAAGATCTAAATTTGATCTTGGGTTACAAACACAGTTTGAGTGAGGAGTTGCACCTAACTAATGAGTTTTTAAAGTCTAGTTGGGTAGAAATGTTAGTGGTAACAAGTATATGTATCTTATGACATGACCCATGTATGTATTGGTTCTGTGTCATGGAATTGCTTGGAAATGTCAAAAACAAGTTTTAGAAACTGATGGTTTTTTTATCAGTTCCCATAGATGACGCCTCTTGATAAGTCCCAAAATCAAAGATGTTTAAGAATAAGGCTAATATGTTGGATAATTGGTTGATCTTTTAGCTCAAGCAATTTAATCTATTTTTTTATAGTCTATCTAGTACCTTGATATGAAAAACTTAGATAGTTGGTAAGTAGTAGCAGGTGATACCTAATAAGACAAGTGACTGGTAAATATAGAAGTAATAGGTGGTGGTTAGTAAGCCAAGTAATTGATAACTAGTGCCTACAAAAGGTCACATTTAATGAACGTAAGGACCATTTGATGATCAAGTTAATAACTTTATACAGAGAGAAAATAAAATGATATTTTAGAGAGATAGACTTTAAAAATAAACATGTTAAAAATATTAAGAATAAAGAGATTGTAAACCTTTGACTTGAAGGATTCATGGTGTATTTATAATCCTTGAATCTTATCCTTTTATGGAGAAGAGAAGTCAAAGTGTAATTTTACTTTTGTGATATTTTGAATTATATTCTACTCAACATAATACGTATTGGATTAGTATAAAATAATACAATACCAGAAATTCGCTAAATAACAATGGATTTACCGATGGAATAATTATGTCGGTAATTTGAGGTTGAAATTACCGATAGTTATATTCCGTCTATAATTCGGTCGGTAATCACCGACAAAACTTTTTCGTTGTTGGTAGTTACCGACAGAATTACGAATGGAAATGTAACCGTAGTAAAAAAAAATGGGTCGTTGATGTGGAGGTTTTGGCGAGTTATTTTTTTAAACGAAATCACCAACGAATTCAAAAAGACAGGCCGTATAGCGACCACCGTTTATATTGCCGATGGATTTGAAATTGGAGATTCGTCCGGTGACATGTCGATTGTGCCGTCAGAATCATCAACGATTTCACTGACAGAAAATCCGTCGGTGAAACCATCAGGAAAAGTTAATATATGTTCACCTGCCGACCCTCTCCTCCCCTATTTCTTCTTCTTCTTCCTAATCCCAACTCTCCCTAACTGCAACCAGCCCCCCATCCCCCTAAACAAAAATCTCCCTCATATCAACAAATCAAGTTATATTTCTTGAAGTTTTGTGGTCATAATATCCGTGTTCTGATTTATCGATGGATTTTATCAATTTTTGTAAGTAATTTTTTCCTTTTAAATCTTAACATTTAATTAAATGTCAATTTTATTGTTTTTTTAGTATATGTATTTTGTTAGTAAATGTACATGTTTTATTGTTATTTGTCAAACAAACTTGTAGTATATGAATGTATAATTCTATACTTGTTATGGTTTGTTTTAGATTTTGTATGATTGTATTTTTTTGTAAATTGTTAAAACTTTATGGAACTACCGAAGTACATGTGCTGTTTTGAAATAATTAATAGCTTACTTATTGGGTCCGTTTAAAGTTTTGTCAATGGTATTATGGAGTGACAATTTCTCTGTAAATTTTTATATTTTAATCTGTATGGACGTTGATAAATGATAATGAATTTTTAATATTTATGAGAAGTTGTGATGGGTTTGTTGGATAATCTCGAGGTAAAGTAATATTTTTGCAAGTTTATTTATGTAACTTAGTTAATTAATACATTATGTCATCATAATTTTATAGAGGTTCGATATAAATCATGGATGATCGTTCATGGATGTATCAAGATTCACCCCAAGGATTGCGGAGGATGGATTATTGTAACTGGGTTTAGGGTTTTATTAATTTCATAACATCTATTCCTAGAAATTTTACTAGAGGTGGTATTAGGTGTCCATGTAGGAAGTGTCAAAATAGAAAGTATATGCATCCAGATGTTGTAATGATGCATCTTCTACACAAAAGTGTTTATGGAGAATTACCAGTGTTGGTATGCATATGGAGAAGTATATGTTAGTGAGAGCAGAATGGAAGAAACGGTGGTTAGGTCTACTTCTAGTGCTAGCAACGAGAATGACAACACTAATTCTTACAGAAACATGGTTATGGATGCAATGAGAATGAATCAAGGTAATGTCAATCAATGTCCAATCGTAGAAAAAGAACCTAATGTAGATGCAACTAGGTTTTTTTATTTGTTAAAAGATTCTGACGAACCATTATGGGATGGCTGCACAAACCATAGTAAATTATTGGTCGTAGCACAAATGTTCACCATCAAGTTAGAGCATGGGTTGAGTGAGGCCGGGTATGACAAGATTATTGAATAGGCAATAAGCATTTTACCTGAAGAGAACTTCTATGCTACGAAGTTCATAATAAAACCCCTCGGTTTAGGATACCAGAAAATTGACATGTTCCCTAACTTCTGCATGTTATACTACTTTTAAAATGCTGAGATGACCAAGTGCATGACATGCAGGCATTCCCGTTACAAACCTAGAACTGGTAAGGGAAAGACTTTAGTGGCATATAAAAAACTTAGATACTTCCCGATCACACCTAAACTGCAGAGGTTATTCATGTCACCAAGGATTGCTGAGCACATGACATGGCACCAAGCACACCATGCGGTTGATGAAGTGATGGTTCATCCTTCTAAGGGCGAAGCGTGGAAACATTTTAATAATGTTCATCCTCACTTTTCATTTGAATCAAGGAATGTGCGTCTTGGGTTATATACAAATGGATTCAACCTATTTGGGTCATTTGCTGCTCCTTATTCTTGTTGACCGGTCATACTCATAGTTTATAACTTGCCACCAGGAATGTGTATGAGGTTGGAGTTCATGTTTTTATCTATTGTCATACCCGTTCCTAGCAGGTCGGGACGAAATATAGATGTTTGTCTTCGACCGTTGATTGATGAGTTGGTGTAGTTGTGGTTCTTCGAAGCTCTAACTTATGATATATCAAGGAAACAAAATTTCTTTATGAAGGCGGCTTTAATGTGGACTATCAATGATTTTCCAACTTATGGAATGCTTTCTGGTTGGAGCATGCATAGGAAACTCGCATGTCCATACTACATGGAAAACAACAAGTCATTCACGCTAGCAAATAGAGGTAAAGCTTCTTTTTTTTACTGTCACCGTTGCTTCTTGCCACTTAATAATAGATACAGAAAGAACAGAAAAGATTTCTTTGTTGGTAGAGTTGAAAAAGATGTTGCATCCCCGCGTCTTTCTGGTGAAGAATTGCATGATATTGTCTCAGAGTACGGTGACATTGTGTTTGGCCTTCAATCAGGTAAGTAAAAGTTTCTTGGTTTAGGTTTGACCCATAATTGGGTAAAGTGAAGTATATTTTAGGAACTTCCTTATTGGAAGATCAATTTTCTCCGCCATAACCTTGACGTCATGCACATAAAAAAAAACATGTTTGAGAACATTTTCAACACCGTCATGGATGTGAAGGGTAAAACAAAGGACAACATCAAGGTTAGATTGGATATAGCTTTATACTATAACCGTAGAAATATGGAGTTGGTTTATGATGAGTCATAGGTCGCAAAACCAAGAGCAAGCTTCATGTTAGAGAAAAATGCACAACTGCTAGTCAATAAATGGCTTAAGAGTCTGTGTTTTCCGGATGGACATGCATCAAACATATCACGACTGGTTAATGTAGAGGACTGTAGATTGTATAGAATGAAGAGTCATGACTATCGCACGTGTGCGACGTCATGGTGATCATCCACCATCCTTGAAAAGGTTGGGATGTGGTGTATTTCTAGCAAGCTATGAAGAGACAAGGAATTCTTGTCTCTTATCAGTGAAAAATTTGAATGGGAGTCGCCACCTAGTATTTTGGTAACTAGAAACCCTAACTGGTCTTTAGAGATCGGGTACGGAGACTGGTTGCGTAAAGGGAAGGTTGACACAACAAAAAGGTTGATGTCTTCTCCCAAATGCAGGAGTGTCGAAGTAATAAATAACCCGGCAAGACCGGGGTCGAACCACAGGGAGGTTAATTGTACAAATTATAAATAACAATAATACAACAACAATAACAATAATAACAACAATAATAATAATAATAACAACAAGAATAATAATAATAATAATAATAATAATAGTAGTAGTAGTAGTAGTAGTAATAATAATAATAAAGAAAGAGAAGAAGAAGAAGATGATGATAACTTGGAGATGGAAAATTAATGTAAGGATTAAACAATAATAATAACAAATGTCAAGGTTAGAGGTTCCACTAATGGTATATCAAACAAGTATAGTATAAACTCTTATTATTGAATTGGAAACCACACACAAAGGAGGTTCCAATCAGATTATATATTGTTAACATGATTACATTAGTCATCTTATTCAATTAATGCTAATACTTGTAAATCTCGTCAAGCATTCATGATTATAACTTATGTTAACAACAAATCAAGTTCCTTTCATAGCTCAGGTGTCGGTTATACCATACATTATGGGCTATGAAAGTGCCAAGCATTTGTTGTACCAAGTGTTATATAACATAAATCAAGATTAGTCATTTAACAAGCAAAGTATTAAAGAGTGAGCAAGATAACAAATATAAAACATGTTAGTACCAAATATTAAAGTCCATATTAAGTTTACATTATACTTATTCTCACACCATTAGTGTAACCTTTTCACCTTGACATAATTAACTTAGCTAGACATAATGAAAGAAAGCAAAATAGAAAAACAAAATAAGAACATAAAAGCTAACTAAGTAAAGGAAAGGAAATGAAAGGCATAAACTTAATATTAATGAAAGCAAAGCATAAACATTACAAAAAATACAAAGAGAGAAAGGAAGAGAATGATATTGATCTGGAAACCAAGATGCCTAAATGCATGGCAAATGCCTCCTTTTATAGGCCAAAATTGGGAACTATTGATTTGATGACTAATTGATAAGTGGGTGGCCAACTTTTGACTTGGTGACAATCCTTATCTTCTCTTGTCTGCCCACAACGTCATTGATAACATCAAAAATAGAGCCAGGTGCAAACATGAAAGTTGTAGGCAATTGTCTCATCTTTCTTGTGTAAAACATTCAGCTCATTTGGACTTCTAGAACTCCAGATATGGCCAAAATACCGAACAGTGCTCGGGATGGAAGACAGATTCGGGCTTCTTTGTTGTTGCTACAATTTGGACTTGATAATGGCCTTTTTAGATCTTGGGCTCCATATGAAAGTTGTAGGCCTATGTCTTACCTTTCCATCCATATAAATTGGACCTAAATCTGAGATCTGTAGCTCCAGATATGGCTCAATTACCGAACAGTGTTCCGGTTTGGATTGCACCGACATCTCTTCTCTAAGTTTGACCATCTCTTTATCCTTGCAATTTAAGTTCTTCAAGTCATCAATCAATCCTTTCATTTATTTGATAGGCCTGCATTAAAAATAGACATTTACCACAAATTATAGGTATCTTATATTATTAGATACATTATTATAAAACATATTTTAGTTAAGGAGTTATTGATACTTCAAGTGCAAAATGATGATATAAAACCATGATAAAAATACACTTTTAAGTACTAATCACACCCCTCAACCAGCTTATTACTAGTCCCTAGTAATTAAAGCGTTAAAACAATTTGCAAATTTCACAAAGCAAGGTATTCATCATTTAACTTCCATTAATCTATCCAGATAAACAAACTCTTATTAAATTTATATATCTGCTCAATACCACTTAACAAGATATTAATAAACCTTTCTTTTGTGCTCAATGTATCAACACATAATTATGGGGCTTTTCTTGGAAGAAAACAAAATTTTTGTTCTAATGTTTAAGGTTAACTTCCTTGGGTTGGGATTACTATTTTTGTCTTTTTTTTTTTAACTCTATATACATATACTTTAAAAACATCATGCATCTTTAACCCATGTAACGAGCTTTCAGCTAATGACTCCCAGACCAGTTGGTCTTAGGGCATTAGGTGTTAAGACACCCCTACGAGCTTAGTAACTCGGGTCGCAGATACTGATATGTAGATAGTGCAATGTTTGATTGCCTTAAGCTTTTCTCCTCAACCCATGTAACAAGCGTTGGGCCAATAGCTCCCAAGTCAGTTGACTTTAGGGTATTAGGTGTTAAAACACCCCTTCGGGCTTAATTGCTTAGGTTAGGGAGGCTACGAAATCAAACTTATCTACATTTTTATTATCATCATTTTTTATTTTTTTTTATTTTTTTTCATGTTTTTTTTTTAATTATATACAATCCCTTTCCCTTAGTTGTTACCTTTAACAAAAGAACATAAATAATGTAATAATCCAATATGCAACCCACAATCATATGTTAAAGTGTGTGTGTGTAAATTAAGGTTTAAAAATACATGTTAAATAAGTATATGAGCAGAATTAAGTGGTAACAATACAAGAGTTTGTAAACCTGAATATTTCAGGAAGTATTATAATAGACCTTGTTAAGAATGGTTACTAAGATGCGTCTCAAGAGTCACTTTAACAAAAGAACTCCTTTACTCTGCCATCCTAGTAACAACAATTATACACATGCTTTATGAAATGAAAAACAATTTTTTTTTATCAACTACTACCCTCTCCCCTCAACCAAAACGAGACATTGTCCTCAATGTTCTAAGGTAGAAAGATAGAGTATAAAAGATATCACCTGAAATAACGAACACTGACAAAACCTGAAGCACACTGAAACAAAAATAAGAAATAACAAAACATAATAAAACCAAAAGACACAAAAATTCACAAATGAAGGCTCAAATCCAATCTAAGCTTTTTACGGCTTTCCTTAGATGACCAATTTATGCGACTCATGGAAGGATCAATCACAGGAATGAAAGATTGTAGTTAGTCAATCAATTGTTCAGCAGTAGTAGCAGAGATTATGATTTGTCATGCAGAAGATGTTAGAAATTCCTGTTCCACAGCATGATCAAGAAAAGACAACAACTTATCATAATAACCATTAACATTTAACAAACCTATGGGTTTATGGTGAATGTGCAATTGAGCCCAAGAGGAAATATGAAAGATCTCTTCCAATGTGCCTAGACCACCTGGTAAAGCAATGAAAGCATCAGCATGGTTAAACATTGCATTCATTCGAGCTGACATTGTGGAGACCTGAAGTTCCTCTCCAATTGTTTTTTCAATGATGTCCCCTTGTGCCAAAGCTTCAGGGACGATTCCTAAAACTTGACTACCTCCTAAAAATGCAGCTATTGACACACCTCCCATTAACCCAAGACTGCCTCCTCCATACACTAAATGAATCTTTCTCTCAGCTAGCACCTGACCAAGATGATTTGCTGATTCTAAAAACTCCTTTTCTTTCCCAGGACTAGATCCACCGAAAACACAAATATTTCTTATTTGATGACCTGAGGAACTTGCCATTTCTACACACTTCTGTATTTGTTGAATGTATGGGTTGAGTAGAAATGAAAGGAAGGAAAAGAGGGTTTTATAGATGAGAAATTGGAAAGGCAATCATAACATCTATATGTAGGCCAGCTGGAGTCTCACACTCTCTCTCTCTCTTTTTATTTATTTATTTATTTACTTTTGAAAAAAACATGTGTATGTACAGGTAGTTGTGATTGTGGCGCACATCTTCCCTTGGTTTTACGTCCAAGAACGGCTTAAACGCCCTCTATGGGTCGGGGATAGGCTTCCCATCCAGTTTTCTTAAAAACTGGCAAACAGGGTCTTTTTTAGTCAGATTCCCAAGACTAAGTCGATCATGTTCTTTATGAAATAGTGGCCATAAATCATGAATTGCACGATGCACATCTCCACTAGGATGCGTCTCAAGAGTCAATAGAAGATTATCTAAAGACTCCTTACTCAGGCCATCCTTAATGAATTGTATTTTATCTTCACGGTTTATAGATACCATTCCTAAAGAACGACATTGTGTATTACAAGTCCATCTAGCACAATGATGACAGACATCCAGTCGTTTTGCACGACGCTTCTTTGCAAAAGTGCTTTTACCTGTTCCAGGCATGTGTGAAATGAAGTTAGAGGACTCACCTGATAATCGGACCTTTGCTTCAATCAACCAGCGAATATCTTCAGGAATTCCATGATTCATTAACAATCTCAATCTTGCACATCTAGCACGGTAAATTTTTGTAATCGCATTCTGAGGCAGAGCGGGGAAATACTTTTTCAATTTTTCAAGATTAGTGTCCATTTTCAAATGAGAATTAGAAGAGAGATTCAAAGAATTGCACAAATATATACATAAATATCAGTAATTGTGGGAAACTGAAAGAACCGACTTAAGTCACGGAGTACCGTTATCCGCCATTTAACCGGGGTGAGAGAAACTAGCAAAAATCACTCAAAAAGAAACATAAAAACAATGTGAGAAAAAAAAATAATAATCAACCTTTATCTACAAAATCATTCAAA
Source organism: Populus pruinosa (assembly GCA_026413675.1). Classification (NCBI taxonomy): domain Eukaryota; kingdom Viridiplantae; phylum Streptophyta; class Magnoliopsida; order Malpighiales; family Salicaceae; genus Populus; species Populus pruinosa. The sequence continues at coordinate 1,726,082 of CM048595.1, forward strand.
CCAGTTGATTCATTTTTACTAGGAAAATTATCAAAGTAAGCTTTCAAACGATGTCCATTTTCCTTAAAATCATTGTCATTCATTGAATTCTCAATATCACAGGCCCCATAAGGATTGCTCCATCTTGGTCTTAGCTCTCTAGGGATTGCATAGAGTTGAGAATTATAAAACAAAACTTTTTGACCAGTATCAATCTTTTGACAATTTTCACAAGTTTTGCAGAATGCATGTGTGTCCTTGAACATGGTGGGCCAATAAAATCCACTTTGTAAGATTTTTGCAGTTGTCTTTTTTGACGAGAAATAACTTCCACATGCTTCAAAATGACAAAGTTTAATGACACAACTTACCTCATTGTCGGGATTGAATCTTTGAAATATTTGATCAGGACAATATTTGAATAAGTTAGGGTCATCACAGTAAAAGCTCTTCACTTCGTTCAAAAACTTTTCTTTGTCTTGCGTACTCCAATCAGTTGGCAAATCTTCTAAGGCAAGAAAATTGATATTTTTATTATACCAAGGCATTGGACTAAGAGAAAGTAAGGATTCGTTAGGAAAGCAATCATCGATTGGTGTGATGTTAGATGTCGAATCTGTTGTCAATGTTGACAAAAGATTTGCATCAACATTTTCGGTGCTTGTTTCATCCGTGATTTCTTCCTCAGAATAAACCATTTGTAAATCTTCAGTTTCATCCAATTCATTTTTACTTAAAGTAGATTCAAGTTGATCATAAACTAATTCATTAATATGATCTACTTCTTGTAAATCATTATCATCTCCAGGTTGCTTGCAAATGTTGAAAATATTCATCTCCAATGTCATGTTTCCAAATGATAGCTTCATCAGTCCATTCCTACAATTAATCAATGCGTTAGACGTTGCAAGAAACGGACGTCCTAAAATAACAGGAAATGAATTACATGCTTCAACAGGTTCTGTGTCCAAGACAATAAAATCCACAGGATAAATGAATTTATCGACTTGTACTAACACAACTTCAATTATTCCTCTAGGCACTTTTACAGATCTATCGGCAAGTAAAAGAGATATAGAAGTTGGTTTTAACTCACCTAGATTGAGACTCTGAAAAACTGAATATGGAAGTAAATTCACACTAGCACCAAGATCAAGTAAGGCTCTTTCAATTTTATGCTCTCCAATAAAGCAAGAAATTGTAGGACAACCAGGGTCTTTATATTTCAAAGCATTATTGTTCTGAAGAATAGCACTTACTTGTTCGGCTAGAAAGGCTTTCTTTTTCACATTCAGTTTCCTCTTCACAGTACATAGATCTTTCAAAAATTTAGCATAGGAAGGAACCTGTTTAATTGCATCCAGCAAAGGTATATTGATCCTTACCTGTTTGAAAATTTCATAAATTTCAGAATTATGATTGACTTTCCTTTGTTTGGTCATGGCTTGAGGAAATGGAAGTGTTGGCGGTGAATCAGTCGTTTCTTTGCAATTTTCAGATTCATCCCCTTCCTTACCCTCAGAGATTGATTCATCATCTTTCTCATAAGGTTCAAGAGAGGGTTTTTCAATAACCTTACCACTGCGCAGAGTAGTGACTGATTTGACTTGATCCATGTGTTGGCTTCCGGAACTACTTGCATTTGCATTGTATTGCCCTTTGGGATTTTGTTGTGTTTGAGATGGAAACTTACCTTTCTCTTGGAAACTGAGAGCAGATGTTAATTTAGCAAGAGTATCTTTAAAATCTGTCATGTTTTGAGCAAGTTGAGTATTGATTGTCTCTTGCTTTTCAATAAATGCATGCAATGTTTCCTCAAGATTTCTTCTAGGAGGTGGAGCATAAGGAGGTGCATATCTATGAGAATTTTAAAAATTATGGTGTGCTTGAAACAGTGGTTGTGAAGTTTGTGCATTGTTGTTCTCACTCTTCCAATTGAAATTTGGGTGATTCCTCCAACCAGGGTTGTATGTTTGGGAGTATGGGTTATGGTTGGCCCTTTGAAAATTGTTTAAAGCATGAGCTTGTTCATGGAGACATTCTTTAAAAGAAGGCAAGGTTGGACAATCGTTGGTTGAGTGTTCATTTGTTTCACAGATTTGACACACAATGTTTTCAACAGATTTTAATTGACCACTCTTTTTCAATTCTAGTGCCTCGACTTTTCTAGCTAAAGATGCAAATTTGGCTTGGAGGTCATGATCTTCCCTAAGGTTGTACATACCTCCACTAGATGTATGAAGTTGAGTTTTACTCAATGCCTCATATGTACCCGCAGTGTCTCAATTTTGAGCATTTTCAGCTAACAAGTCTAAGTACTCCATTGCTTCATCAGGGTCTTTATCTTCAAAAGTTCCATTGCACATCAATTCAACCATTTGCCTATCTTTAGGTGTTAACCCTTCATAGAAATGTGAAATCAATCTCCATGTTTCAAAACCATGATGAGGGCAAGTACTAAGCAAGTCTCGATACCTATCCCAACATTTGTAAAATGTTTCTCCTGGTTTTTGAGTGAAAGTGGTGATTTGTCTCTTGAAAGAGTTTGTTCTATGAGATGGGAAAAACTTCTTTAAAAACTGTTGTTGCATTTCATCCCAAGCACGAATGGATCCAGGTCTTAAATTTTGTAGCCATGTTTTAGCTTTATCTTTTAATGAAAAAGGAAAAAGCTTTAATCTGATGGTGTTCATGCTACAATTTAAATTATTATATGTGTTGCAGACATTTTCAAATTCCCTTAAATGCAAGTATGGATTTTCCAATTCTAAACCATGAAAAGAAGGTAAAAGTTGAATAATACCTGGTTTAAAATTAAAATGAGATGCATCTGGAGGAAAAACTATGCATGATGGTGCACTTGTTCTTGTGGGATTCATGTGATCTCTGAGTGTTCTAGCACGGTTATTCTCATTATTTTCATTATGAAGTGATTGATTATCTTCTTCGGCCATATTTTCTGAAAATGATGAGGATACCCTACAAAGTCTACCACTTGATGTACGTGACCAAACTCTCATGCACGTGTAGGAATAAAATAAAAAGAAGAAGAAGAAAGCAAAAGAAGGAGGAAGAAAACAAAATAAAAAGAAACAAAAGAAAAGAAACAAAGTTATATACAAGAAAAGTGAAAAGAGAAAATAAAATAAATACTATAATTTATACAAGAACTTACCTCCCCGGCAACGGCGCCAAAAACTTGACACGACAAAAAGGTTGATGTCTTCTCCCAAGTGCAGGAGTGTCGAAGTAATAAATAACCCGGCAAGACCGGGGTCGAACCACAGGGAGGTTAATTGTACAAATTATAAATAACAATAATACAACAACAATAACAATAACAACAACAATAATAATAATAACAACAAGAATAATAATAATAATAATAATAATAATAATAATAATAATAATAGTAGTAGTAGTAATAATAATAATAATAAAGAAAGAGAAGAAGAAGAAGATGATGATAACTTGGAGATGGAAAATTAATGTAAGGATTAAACAATAATAATAACAAATGTCAAGGTTAGAGGTTCCACTAATGGTATATCAAACAAGTATAGTATAAACTCTTATTATTGAATTGGAAACCACACACAAAGGAGGTTCCAATCAGATTATATATTGTTAACATGATTACATTAGTCATCTTATTCAATTAATGCTAATACTTGTAAATCTCGTCAAGCATTCATGATTATAACTTATGTTAACAACAAATCAAGTTCCTTTCATAGCTCAGGTGTCGGTTATACCATACATTATGGGCTATGAAAGTGCCAAGCATTTGTTGTACCAAGTGTTATACAACATAAATCAAGATTAGTCATTTAACAAGCAAAGTATTAAAGAGTGAGCAAGATAACAAATATAAAACATGTTAGTACCAAACATTAAAGTCCATATTAAGTTTACATTATACTTATTCTCACACCATTAGTGTAACCTTTTCACCTTGACATAATTAACTTAGCTAGACATAATGAAAGAAAGCAAAATAGAAAAACAAAATAAGAACATAAAAGCTAACTAAGTAAAGGAAAGGAAATGAAAGGCATAAACTTAATATTAATGAAAGCAAAGCATAAACATTACAAAAAATACAAAGAGAGAAAGGAAGAGAATGATCTTGATCTGGAAACCAAGATGCCTAAATGCATGGCAAATGCCTCCTTTTATAGGCCAAAATTGGGAACTATTGATTTGATGACTAATTGATAAGTGGGTGGCCAACTTTTGACTTGGTGACAATCCTTATCTTCTCTTGTCTACCCACAACGTTATTGATAACATCAAAAATAGAGCCAGGTGCAAACATGAAAGTTGTAGGCAATTGTCTCATCTTTCTTGTGTAAAAAATTCAGCTCATTTGGACTTCTAGAACTCCAGATATGACCAAAATACCGAACAGTGCTCGGGATGGAAGACAGATTCGGGCTTCTTTGTTGTTGCTACAATTTGGACTTGATAATGGCCTTTTTAGATCTTGGGCTCCATATGAAAGTTGTAGGCCTATGTCTTACCTTTCCATCCATATAAATTGGACCTAAATCTGAGATCTGTAGCTCCAGATATGGCTCAATTACCGAACAGTGTTCCGGTTTGGATTGCACCGACATCTCTTCTCTAAGTTTGACCATCTCTTTATCCTTGCAATTTAAGTTCTTCAAGTCATCAATCAATCCTTTCATTTATTTGATAGACCTGCATTAAAAATAGACATTTACCACAAATTATAGGTATCTTATATTATTAGATACATTATTATAAAACATATTTTAGTTAAGGAGTTATTGATACTTCAAGTGCAAAATGATGATATAAAACCATGATAAAAATGCACTTTTAAGTACTAATCAAAGGTATTAGCACCCCAACTATGCCCTACCTAAGGTAGGCTGCATTGTTTTATCTGATAAAATATGAAATCATGTTGTGGTATCTAATTATATGTGTATCTAAGGTTTAAGAAAAGTCCTCCTTTGTAAGGAGATCTTTATCTTATCGAGTAAAACCTAGTTGTTCTATGTCATTAATAAAAATAAATAACCTTTTAATATCAAGAATACGTGTTACGTATAACCTCATAATCTCTGATACTAAACAAAACAAAAAAAAATTTCTTGTTGTTTTTGATATTTTGGCCAATGTTCTCTTGACTTTAATAAACTGGTTATTAAAGCCAAAATGCATGCTAAAAAAATTGTTTTTGATGTAAGAAAAATATAATATGATTTTTTTAGCTTTTGAGACACTTGGCCGTATGCACAAAAATATTTTGTTTGTTTCTTTTCAAAAATTTTTTTTTAAGTGTTGACAAAACAAAATCGGATATTTTTAGTACCAAATTTGTATTTTTTTTATGACATAAAATACAGACCAATACTAAGCAAAAAGGCATAAATAAAAAAATAAGGAGAAATTAAAAATATAAAAAAAAATAATTAATTTTTTTTTTTTAAATGGGTTGGAATCGACAAGGCAGTCTTTACATTTTATGATGATATATAAAGGTTTGTTATGTCCCATTCCTTCAGCATCTAATTCATCAATCATGAAGTATAGGTAATTAGAAGCGTGGATCCTCCCTACCAAGTGCTCCATGGTTTTCTATTCAATGTCCTGGGGTATATACGCCTCATTCAGTACCTTTTGTAAGGCATTTCGATGTGGCTCTAAGCTTAGTATCAAGGACATGAGAGATATCCTTGCTGGAGTCTTTTTGAGTTGATCTACTATACAATACTCACTGTGCTTTATCAACTTCAAAAATTCATTTGACTACTCTTCCATTACTGGCTTATTTACCTTTGTTTCTTTATTAAGATCCACCACTTCCTTGCCTTTGGCTTTCTTTAACTCCTCGGGCGTAAAACAACGGCCACTTCGTGTTAGCCCACTAATCTTAGTATGAAATAAAGGGATGGGAGCTTAAGTGTTCAAGGCATAACCATAGCTATATGGCATTGCGTTGCGATCTTTTGGTGTAAACGAAGGTTTAGTCAGGATTAGTTTTGGTAACCCATTAGCTATAGTTTGAACTCTACACACCTTTGACAATTTATCTTGGCATTCCATCATACTCACCTCTTAGCTGCCCCCCATGGTTTCAAGTCTTAATTCTCCCATCAAACTTAATTAATTTTTTTTTTAAATGGGCCGGACCCAGCCCAAAACCAAATGGGCTGGTTACTGTACAACTAGTGACTCGTGTACAGTAACCAGCCCCCCCTTTCATTTGCTATAGAACGTGAATTAATTCACGTTTTGCATGCAAATGCAAACCGTGGTTGAGCAAAGGACAAAGGAGACGGGGTAGCTGGAGGTTACTTGGGATTGGCGTCGAGACGGTGCTGCTGTGTTTTTCTTCTCTCTCTCTCCTCAGTTTCTCACGCTTTTCTGCTTCTTCTTTTCTTTTCTTTTTTTGTTTTGCTCTCTCTTTTCTTTTCTCTTCTCCTCTCTCTCTCGTGTTTAGTTTCCTTCTCTCCTTCTTTTTCTCCCTCTCTTTGTGTTTTTTTTTGTTGCTGCCTCCCCTGCTTTTATAGGCAAAAACAGGGAAGGGGACGTGGCTGGGGCGGCTACTGTGCTGTCGCTCGTCCACCGTTCTTCGAGCACGTGGAAAATGGGTTGTGTCGACGTCTTTTTGAAGGTGAAATATCGGTAAAAAGATTGGTGAAAACAGAAGAGAAAAACACATTTTTTTCCCTTGTTCTCTGCGTGTCCAGGGGAAGAAGATGATGGTGCCATTCAAAACGGCACCGTTTTGAGTTTTCTATTTTTTTTAATGAACAGTGCATGCAACGGCGTCGTTTTTCCTAAAACGCGTCGATTCATTTAAATGAGAATTGGCTCCAAAACATGTCAGATTCAAAATCAGGCCTTCAATTTGGGCGTGTTTTACAATTTGGTCCTTGGTTTTGGAATTCATCAATTAAGTCCCTAATTGGCCATCAAACTTCAATATTTATGCAATTAAGCCCCTGATTTGACCAAATTAACTCTTAAAAATTATATTTTGACCCCATAACTTTAATTTCTTCTAATAAAAGCCCAAATTAACTCAAAAATCAAATTTTCTTGCAATCAAAACCTCCATAAATTCAATTAAACCTTTATTAAAATTTAATTAAATCTATAAACATCTTATTTTGGATTTTTCTTGCTAAAATTGAATTTTCTTTGCCAACAGGGTTCTCATTAGTTAACAAAATACTGCCAAATTTAATCTTTGTAATTGTAAACCTCCTCAACTAATTTTTCACCATTTTCTGAGCATTCTGACATCCCTTTTTTTACTGTTATTATTTTTAAATTAGTTATTTTTTAAAAATTTTATTATGTTTCTATATATATATTTACGTAGGGACCCAAAAATGGGTTACAACAATGACTGCCACACGTTTATGCAAACATTCATCCCATTAACTTTTCGTGATTTGTTGCCAAAGGGAATATGGGATGCATTCACAGAGACCAGTCATTTCGTCAGAGATATATACTCCAATAAGTTGAATGTTGATCACATTGAGAGGCTTCAAACGAATATCGTCGAAACACTTTGCAAACTTGAGATGATATTCCCTCCATTATTTTTTGACTCAATGGAGCATCTCCTTATACATCTACTATTCGAGGTAAAAGCTGAAGGATCGGTCCAATATAGATGGATGTACCTATTCGAACGGTTAGATATTACAGTTGCAATGTAATTCATATATAAAAGTATTTTATATGTTTTTCTTAATTGAAAATACTTAATTAATATTTCAATGCAGGTACTTGTTTAATCTCAAGAAAAAGGTTAAAAACAAGGCGCATGTTGAGGCTTCAATATGTGAGGCCTATATTGTTGAGGAGATCTCAATATTTATCTCTTATTATTTCAAACATCATCTGAGAACGAGAGTCAATCACGTTCCCCAGCATGATGATGGCAGTGAAGTGCCTTCCAGTGGGAACTTGTCAATATTCTACAATACTGTTTATTGACGTATATTACATATAAGGTTTATCAAATGAGAAGGAGTGCACTTAAGTCATTGTCTTCAGTAAGCCTGGGGCCTGAAAGAAAATATAAGTGCTACAATGGGTATTTTATCAATGGATATATTTTCCATACTGAAGAATACAGGCAAGGAAGAAAGACATACAACAACGATGTTTGTGTTAAGGGATCCACTAGTAGTGAGTTAGAAGTTGATTACTATGGTAGATTAGAAGAGGTCATCGAACTGTAATATTATAACGAGCAGCATAAAATGTTTTTATTCAAATACTATTGGTATGACACGACTAACAGAGGAATCATAGTAGATCCACATTATGGTCTGGTCGAAATCAACTCAAAAGCTAGACTCCAGAACATAAACAATGTCTTTGTTTTCGCAAAGCAATGTCAACAAGTTTATTACACATACACCCCTTCATTTAGAAAGGATCGATCAAGAGTGGATTGGTTGTCTGTTTTAAAAACGAATCCTTGGGGTCGTGTAGAGGTTGTTCAGGATGAGAACGAAGACACAAGTGTGCGAGATGAAGTCTTTCAAGTTAGTGAGGTGGTTAAACCATATCGAGTTGCTCCTTCGATTGAATTGGAAGAAAATTCAAATTTTCATGTATTCGATGATAGTCTTATTGATGTCGACGTAGAGGAGTTGAATTTTGTTTTACGCTCTAGTGGACAAGCAACTGTCGATGAAGAAGATGATATTCATATTGAAGATTGCGATGAAGGTGATGACAATTCAATTGATGACGATGAAGAAGAAAATTCTGACTAACTACCAAAATAAAACCCTATGTAAAACCCTTTTTTCATGTAATTTAGATTATGGATAATATATCTTGAAACACAAAATATTTATTACTTGAAATAATTAGTTGAAATGGTATAATTACAAAATAATTACTTGAAATAATTATTGATCATGTATGAAATAATTACTGGAAATACCACCCAATCACCGCCAGCAACACTGACGACCACAAGGCCATCGGCATTTCACAGAGAGTTTGAAAACAATTACTAGAAATGCCACTCAATCACCGACAGCCACAAGGCAGTCGACATTTCACAGAGAGTTTGAAAATAGTTACTAGAAATGTCACCCAATCACCGATGGCAACACTGACGGCCACAAGGCCGTCGACATTTCATAAAGAGTTCAAAAATAATTACTGGAAATGCCACCCAATCACCGACAGTCATAAGACAGTCGGCATTTCACAGAGAGTTTGAAAATAATTACTTGAAATGTCACCCAATCACCGACGACAATACCGAAGACCACAAGGCCATCAACATTTCACAGAGAGTTCAAAAATAATTACCAGAAATGCCACCCAATCACCGACAGCCATAAAGCAGTCGGCATTTCACAGAGATTTTGAAAATAATTACTAGAAATGTCACCCAATCACCGACGGCAACACCGACGACCACAAGGTCATCGACATTTCACAGAGAGTTCAAAAATAATTACTGGAAATGCCACCCAATCATCGACGACAACACTGACGACCATAAGGCCGTCGGTATTTTATAGAGAGTTCAAAAATAATTACTGGAAATACCACCCCATCATCGACAGCATGAGTGACGGACACAAGGCCATCGACATTTCACAAAGAATTCGAAAATAATTACTGGAAATGTCACCCCATCACTAACGACATGAGCGACGGAATTAAGTCCATCGAAAATGTGGCGACGAGTCAATTTTAGTGACAAACTTACTGACAGACCGCACACATTTCAAAGCGTTGTGCATTAAATGCATCTTTGATCGCGTCCTATTGCCGACAGATTTACTGACGGACCATGAAAAATATGGAGGGACATTAAAAGTTTTGGTGCGAAATTCAAAATTTACCGACGGATTTTTGCACCTTACTGACGGAATAAAATAAAAATAAAAATAAATTTTATATCCATCGGTAAAACTAGCATATTACCGTTGGTGTGTCCGTCCGTAAAACTGTCATATAAGTGCCCCCGTCGGCCTGTTCAATTCATTTTCTTTCCTCCAAACTTCTTCACCTTTCTTTTCCTCTCCGTTCTGATCTCCCTTCTTCACCGACGATATCAAGCTTTTTTGTGATGAATCTCCATCAATTGAAAAGGTTAGTGTTTCTTCTTTTTCATTTTACTTTAATGGTTTTTTTTGCTATTTTTTGTTATGTTTTTTGTTTTGGTGTATTTTTTGTAATGTAGATAAAATCCGTAGTTTTTTATTGTTGTTTTGGCATAATTATTATTAGTTATTTTGTTGAATATTTATTGTTAATGTTGAATTTATCTTAGGATTAGTAATTGAGTATGTTGGAATAATGATTAATTTTACTTTATTATTGCATGATTTGGGTTTAATGTTTTTGATTTATTTTGATTGTTATTCTAGAGTTTTTTTTTTAATTTATTGTTTTGTTGTATTGGCATAATAATTGAATAATTTGTGGAATTGTAATTTTTAATGTTGAATTTACCTTAGGATTAGGAATTGAATATGTTGGAATAATTAGTTTAGATTGGGTAAATTGGTTGTGGCTATTATTAATATGTGTAGGTTTGTGGATTTGGGTAGTATCTTGTATAGGGGAGGTGCTGTCGGATTTTTTTTAACATTTAAATTTAATTATATAATTATTTATATAAAATTGTGTAGATGCATAGATCGAAAATCAGAGCTGGTTGCTCACGTAAAGTCGTAGCTAGTTCATCTAACAGCGATGAGGATATTTCTTTAGGTGCCTCTGAAGAAGAGGCACCTACACCACATGCGCCGTCTATCGATGTTGCCTCTTCCAGCGCTACTTCACAGCGTAGAGGCGACGTGCCTTCGCAGCGAAATCAATTTACCCGCCAGTACGAGGCATAGTGGAAGGATGACCTTTCAATGTAAGTTTGTTAAGGTTTTAGTTTTTTCTTTTTTATATTACAACATAATTTATGAAATAATCATTATTGAATTTATTTCATTTATTTTCAGGTTCACAAACATTGAAGCCGCCCGAGAAATATCATCAGCATTTAAATCTTCGATGGAGATTCCATCGTTTCAGTGGAGTCAGATAACAAGTTTGAGGTTGGTATTAATTTATAATTTTCAACTTATTAATTTAATTGTAAATAAATTATTATTATTATCTAAACTTGTTCATTTATACATAGTACAAATTCTGCTGGGACAGTGAGCATAACATTGTTGTGAGGAGGGTGTGGGAAAATCACGCAGCGACTAGGTAAGATCGAAAACAATATAAGATTTTTTTTAGATAAAAAATTATGTTTTGAAATGTAATTTTTGGTATGAAGCACAAAGAAAGACAAAAAAAGCCGCGAGGGATAGGGGTTTACAAGGCTGGAACGATGTTGCGGTTTGGAGGGATTTCAAACCAATATATATCCCGGAAGATATATGGCCACACTATATTGAGCACGTGACGTCTAAGCGATTCACATGACGTTCATGGTCCGGTGCTAACAACTAGAATTGGCCAATTCATGGTGGGATAACAACGCACACTGACAGCTCTGTTTCATTTGCTGCACATACGAAACAGATGGTAAGATTAATTTAATTTAAATATATCATTAAATTCAATTGTTGTTAATATATCTTTTTTCATTATAGGCTGCGTTTCTTGGACGTGAGCCGAGCTCGATGGAGCTGTTTGTGGAGACGCACGTGCGAAGTCAAGACCGCCAGAAGGGGGTGCAACAATTCATTGATAAACGTGCTTAACATTTCATGGTATGTTTGTTCAACCATTTCATTTTGTAAGTTATTATGTTTATTGAATTGAATATGATGATAACTTGTTTTTTTTTTTTAATTTTCTGGAGACCTATAATAATCAGTTGAGGGAGAGATATGGAGACGATATTTTAAACCATCCAGAATTTGATCTGGATTTGTGGACGGAGGCTGGCTCCTCAGGTGGACCCGATAAAAATCAGGTTTATGGGCTCTCCAACGCTACGAGCGACAACTTGCGGTTGACCCGTAGTGTTTCAATCGTTGGGAGCTCCCAATCAATATCAAACTCCAAATCTAAGGAATTCGAGGCCTTGCAACAACACACAACTCAACTCACCGAGAAATACGACCACCTATCAGCGGAGTACGTGCACCTCAAAACGTCTCAAGAACAACAAAAAGCGGAGTATGAGCAACAAAAAATAAAGTATGAACAACAAAAAGTGGAGTATGAACAAAAAAAAGCTGCTTACGAACAGCGCTGTGAAATAGTTATGAACATGACAAATAGTGGAACATGTGTGCCTAATCCTTTTTGGCCGTATAACCACCTGCCTCCTCCAGGATCTCCTCCTCCTCCTCCTCCAGCTCCACCTTTATATTAATTTGTAATAAACATTATTTAACATTAAAACTTCATTTAATATTTTTTTTGAAACATATTTAGTTTGTAATAAATATTATTTAACTTTGTTTTTTTTCTTTAATATAAATTTTATTTGCATAATTGATTTGTATTACAATTAATTTGCATAGTTTTATATTATATATCCTAAATAATTTTTCAAAAACAAATTTAGAAAAAAAAACAATTACCAATGATTTCATACACTCACTGACCGCATTGCCGATGGAATTACTCCGTTGGCATTTAACAGTGGCTGCCACACTTACCGACTAATTTACAAACGAATATATTTGTTTAGTATTTCATACACTCACCAATCGAATTACCGATGGACACACTCCGTCAGAATTTGACAGTAGCTGCCACATTTACCGATGAATTTACAGACGGATGTATTCGGTCGGTATTTCATACACCCACCGACTACCCTACCGACGATTAGTTTCTGTTGATAAATCATGATATCACCGACGAAATACAAATCTGTCGGTTAATTCAAGCAGGAATCTTTTTTTTTTGCGCGCAAATTCCGTTTGTGAAACCATCGTGAAATGGTTTTTTTTTTTCCGACCGATATAACAACAGAATGTTGAATCACCGACGAAAGGTAACCCGACAGACGTAATCCGTCAGTGAGTGCGTCGGTAAAAATATCACCAACAAACTTCTAATCACACGCCGATAGAATATTTCCGTCAGTAAAACTGTTGAATCTTGTAGTGATAAGGTACCCACGTAGGGTTTGGAAAAAATTCTTTAGCGAATGTTGAGCTTGAATAAGTTGCCAAAACCCATTAAAAATGAAAGTAGATATGGGTGTACTATTGAGACCCAAATATGCTAGGTTAGGGCATGACTGCTCGAGCTTATAAGAGTATTAGAGTGCATGCCCACCAAATTTAATCTTGTACGTACTCCTAACAGGGTGCATTGGATGTACATGCACTAGCAGATGCTCAATGCATTGCATGATGTCCATGCACTGCACTGAGAGTCCGTGTGTCAATGCTTCTTAGGAGTTGGGCTAAGATTACCATGTTCAAGTTCATGTTTCTTAAGTGTTTTTTTAGTTTTTTTTTTATTTTGTAAAAAATTTCTTTATCTTTATTTTAAGAATTGTTTTAGCTTATTTTATTTAAATCTATCAATAATTAAGATAACTTCATAGAAGCTTTTAAAAAAATCTCTCAAAACTCTAAAAAAGAAGATAAATCCTAAACTTATGTAATGCATGAGATTTAATAAATGTTTGTGTATTAATGATTGAGGTGAAGGTGAGGTGCAAGGGTGGAGTTGTTTATGTGACGTGATGCGGGTGCTCTTGGTTCTGTGATGCTTGGATGTTGTCATGAGATTCTTTGATTTGTTTTCAGTCGGTTTTTATCTATAATGGTTTGGTGTCCTTTCTTTTAGTTGTGTTTTTATTTTATTTTATTATTTATGTATATTAAATAAAAAAAAATTTTAAAATTTTTTTTTACAGAGAATATATTAAAATAATATTTTTTTTATTTTTTATATAAAATTATTAAAAAATATTTTTCAGATAAAAAAATAAAAAAACAAAACTTGTAAATGCACTCTTTATCTTCAAGAGAGATGTGTTATATTAAAAAATCTTTAGTTGTGAGTTTAATTTCCTCGTTTTTATTGTATTAATATCAATTTATATCGGTAAGTTTGATTTTATTAACAAATCAAGTATCCCACCCCTTTTGTTTATCTAATTCCAATCTCTGATATGATATTGCTCTCGTTGATCACCTTTTTCTTGATATGAAAGCCCGGCAAAAGGCTTAAAATACATACCTAGAACGTACTATGATTTGGGCCTAATAGATGAAAGCCCAGAATATGGTGGAAAAAATCAATTTTGGTCCCTCTTCTCGTAAGATGTGGTTAAATCCATCCCTCGACAATATTTTGGTTCTGTTACACACAGAAAATAATCCAGAAAAAGCTTCCCGTATTTTAGAATTTGTCAACAAAGGCAGGCATCAATAAGCAAATCAGAGTCTAGAATCTATAGTCACAGAAGTGTCAACAATCTAGAATTGATGAAAATCCAGGGCAGTTTCCATCTTAGCAATCTCAAAATACACATGTTGAACTGGTATTTCAAATTCTTCAGAGGAGTTATAAATCGTGGCCATGAAAGATGACATTGTGCAGGAGCAGTTTACAGGTCAGTTGCAAGAAGTGAATTGAATTTAAGAGACGAGATTTATGAAGAAATCATCAGCAACAACCACAAATTTGCAAACAGCAAACAATTCTCAGCGTGCTCTTCCAAGTTTCAACACACCTAAAAATTATTAGGCTATAATTTGTAGGCATTAATCAAAGTAGGCTGATAGTTTGGTTCCTTGATCTTCCTTAGAGTCCCATTCGTTTTTGTAAGCTCCTAATCATTCCAAGAAACAAGACAAGGGACACGTAGCTACTGCGAAGAAATTTTTTTTGTCTGATCCGTTGAAAAAAAAATCTTTATATATATATATATATATATATATATATATATAAAACTAAAAACTTAAATCATCATTAGAAAAAGTCTGTTTCAGTTACTAAAAATCAATTTTTGATTTCCAAAACATTAATTCCAAACATTAAAAAATATTTTTTTTATCGATATAACTTATTGGATTAAAAATTAATAAAAAATAATGATTTAATAAAAAATAACTAAAAAATCAATTTTTATCTCATAAACATGAATAAACTTGTATTTTGCCAACATGATTTTGATAAAACAATTATTATTTTAACCTGAAATAGTATAAAAATTATTTTTTACTCTAGTTGACATGGTTTGATTTATATTGCTTAATGTAATTGGTTTTGATGGAAAAAAGAGCAATTGACCCAATAAAAAAATATTTTGAATTTTTGAATTTTTGAATTATTAAATATTAAAAAATCAATTTAATAATGTAATGCCATCATGATAACGCTAAAGACTCTTAAGCAAACAGTATAAGCTGGCTGTATTATTTATTCCAGAAAACAAAGCAATGAGTTTTACTTAAAAGGAAGATGTTTGTTTCTGAAAGTCAATCGTGGGTTAGAATAAGTGTTTAAATAGTTTTTCAAAAAGGTTTCCTCTTCCTTGTTCAAATAGTAAGGATTTGATGATTTTGCATGCACTTCAATAACAGAGATCTTTTCTCCCCTTCATACTGGGGCTCAATTGCAGGAATCACATTTTACTCTTGATGAGGCAATCCATTTGTAATTTAATCCTTTATCCCTTTTCATGTTCTATTGATTGCCTTTTTTTTTAATGTGTATATTTGTGATATATTAAAGCAAAGTGAAGAGTCCCATCAACAGTCTCAAAAGCAATTTGGCAAGCCCGATTAGTTTAATATTTCAATATTACACAAATTTGAATGGGACATCATTGATGACCTGTCCGTCGCGCATCAGGCAAATTCTTACAACAACCAGCGAATCAGAACCCTTAATTTCCCTTCTTATACATCACTTCTGTACAAAAACATCGATTGACTCTCTATTTGATATACTTAATTTCAATGTTACATCATTTCTGCCGTCCTTTCATATTTATTTTTATTTAATCGTTGGTCTTAATTTGTCTATTTTCAGCTAGAGTTTTTTTGTTTTTGTTTTTTTCATTCAGAGTATGTTTTGAAATTTAATAATGGTTATTTTTAAAAAAATGTTTTTTCTCTTAAAAATATATTAATACATTATTTTTATATTTATTTTAAATATTAACATATCAAAAAAATATTCAGATTTTGACTACCCTCCATCCAGCCCCAACCCGAAACGGGGCTCGAGAAAAATGTAATTGACGACCTCAGTCGAATGCATTTGTGAGAAACACTAGCATCATCATAGATTTGAACATTAAATGGTAAGTTGGAAAGTACACCCACTTACCGTCTCTTTCTCGGAAAGCTGCCCGCCTACTCTTTTGCCTGGGAGAATGGAAAAGGCCTACAACATTTGAATAAGCGTTTTTATTGCTTGCTGGGGTGCTTTGGTCTGTACCGAAGCACACGTTGTTTGACTCGGTACATTGCTTGTTGCTGTTGTTTGCGTCAATGATTCAAAGTGGATGTTTTTTTTAAGAGATATATGTTTTTTTTAAGAGATATAGCATTAAGCCGACATACCACTTGAAGTGTCGGTAAATGGCTTGGAATTAGATAACTCTTGCAACCATATTATATATTCTCCCCTGTGGAAAGGGAAAACTTTGTTCAAAAAATACATTTTTCCTAAGGTAGCTGAAAGAACACTTGGTCGCTAGAATGAATTCTCCGATCAAACTCCCCAATACAATCCTCCTATACTTGCTTACCCTCTGTATCATTACTAAAGCACAGAACCTCAATAACCCCAATTACCTCCATCATTTTTGCGACAACACAACCACTTCCACAACAACCTACATCGACAATTTAAATACTCTTCTCTCATCACTTGCCTCTAATGCCACCAGCAACAGTATTGGATTCTTCAATGCCTCTGCGGGCCTGGAACCTGATGATGTCTACGGCCTCTTTTTCTGTCGTGGTGATCTTAGCACTGACGTCTGCCAAAATTGCGTGGCCAATGCCACCAAGGATATAGTTCAACGACATTGTCCAACCCGAAAGGTGGCTTTCATATGGTATGATGAGTGCTTCCTGCGTTACTCAAACAAGATCATGTTCTCCACCATGGAAAGATACCCTAATTACACGTTGTGGAATGAAAAAAATCTAGCTGTCCCTACAGATTTTAATCGGATACTTGTGGACACTATAGGCACTGCAGTTTATCGGGCAGCAAATATGCCAGCAGGTGCTAAGAAGTTTGGAGCCACAAAAGCTAATTATACAACGGAAGACAATCTGTACGTCTTGGTGCAGTGCACACCAGATCTATCTAGCGGCGATTGTCATCAATGTCTTCTAGCAGCTTATTCTGGGTTGGAAATTTGTTGTAATGAAAAGCAAGGAGGAAGAATCATGTTTCCGAGTTGTCTTGTTAATTTTGAAATGTATATAAATTACAATGAAACTTATGTCGAGGCTGCAGCCTTGGCACCAGCACCTGTACCCCAAGGTAAGAGTTTCATTTTCTTCGTTGTGACTGCTTGATTTTCATGTTGCACCTGAGATCATAATAGGTTATTATCTACCTGTATAACTGCCTCATACAAAATGAATTAGGAATTTGTCTAATTGAATTAGTTCAGAAAGTTGGAATTAGTACTGCAATTTGTCTTTGCCTCATGTAAAGCACAATACACATTCAATTCTCTATAACGATGTTGAAGAAAAACATTTTTGCTATGCAGGAGACAAAAGAAGTAGCAAAAAAATTTGGATTGTAATCGGTGCAACTCTATCTACAATTGTCGGGGTCCTACTGTTCAGTTCTTTCGCTTACACCATGTGGAGAAGGAAGAAAAGAGGTAAAAAAAAAGTCTACCATTATTTATTAATCATGCTCCTGATAATCATCGTCGTCGTTGTTGTTCTAACTACTGTTATTTCGTAATCTGCACCTTAGAGGAAATACGAAACAGCCAGGTGATTCAATTACTTGATATGGAAGGAAGGACAATTGAAGATGACTGCTCGAATGAAATTATGTATGGGGAAGTGAAATCCCACGATTCTCTTTTGATCCAGCTAGATATTGTACTCAAAGCTACAAATCAATATTCTAATGAAAATAAACTTGGTCAAGGAGGTTTTGGCCCGGTGTACAAGGTACTCATGGCTCTAAAGTCCATATTTATATGGTTGGTAGCTGTACTAAATTGAAAAAGAAAAAGTCGTTTTTTGAAAACATAATTCAATCTTCACTATGCTTTTTGATTATTATGTAGAGATGACGCTTTTGTTTTTTGGTTCATCGAATATTTAATTGCTTATTAGTTTAGAAAATATATGTGCTTTCAGGGTGTGATGGAAGATGGTAAAGAAATCGCAGTTAAGAGGCTTTCAAGAACTTCTGGTCAAGGATTAAGGGAGTTCATGAATGAAGTCAATTTAATTGCAAGACTACAACACAGAAACCTTGTCAAACTCTTGGGATGCTGCCTCGAAAAAAATGAAAAGCTGCTTGTCTATGAATACATGCCGAACAAAAGTCTTGATGTCTATCTCTTTGGTTTGACTCTAAAACTTCAAAGAACCTGATACTGTATATTCTTTTTTTTATAAAAAAAATACTTGTAGTTGAATTTTTTTGCGTCTATGGGCAACCACAACCTGTTAACAGGGTGGAAAAACTAACTAATTGAACTTTCCATCGATGTTTCTTAGATTCTACCATGCGTGTGCAACTTGATTGGCAAAGACGGCTAAGCATTATAAACGGAATAGCTCGGGGGCTCTTGTATTTGCACGAAGATTCACGTCTCAGAATTATTCACAGGGACCTCAAGGCCAGCAACATCTTGCTTGATTATGAGATGAATCCAAAGATATCAGACTTCGGAATGGCAAGGATTTTCAGTGGAAATCATAGTGAGGCTAACACGAACAGAATTGTTGGAACATAGTAAGTATTACTCTCCATTGTGTCCAACGGCCTCTCCCAACCCTACAGGTCTAAACTTCAAATATATTACGAATGCTTCTTATCAGACTCCTCTTTCATGCTCAGTTGTTCTTTTAGTACCAATGGATTGTAGTCTTTTCTCCTTATATATATATATATATAGCTTCATTAAAGATAGGCGCCATAACTTTGAACATATTCTGTGAACAATTAATTCATTGCTTTCCAGGAAAAAAGATCACACTTGGTGAATATTCCAAGCATTGCACAAAACCTTCACAACATTCGCATGCCTCTAAATTCATTTTTTTGTTATTATATTTGGATTTAACAGTGGATATATGGCTCCTGAATATGCCATGGAAGGGCTATCTTCTGTAAAATCAGACGTATTCAGTTTCGGAGTTCTCATGTTAGAGATAATTAGCGGGAAAAGGAATGGTGGGTTTCATCTTTCGGAAGAAGGGAAAAGCCTCCTCAATTTCGTATGCTCCTATCCTTGTATTTCGTCCATAGAAAAGATATTACTCTACTATGTCTATCAAAGAATAGTCTAATATTAATTCAGGACATTTTTAATAATTCAGGCATGGAAGCTGTGGTCTGAAGGTAAAGGACTGGAGTTGATGGACTCATTACTAGAGAAGTCAAGTGTAGCGACTGAGGTGCTGAAATGCATCCACATTGGGTTGTTGTGCGTGCAAGAAGACCCAGTAGACAGACCAACAATGTCATCAGTTGTTATTATGTTGGCAGGTGATAACTTGGAAATTCCTATCCCTTCAAAACCTGCATTTTCTGTTGGTCGAGTTGTTGCGGAAGAAACTACATCATCAAATCAGAGAGTTTGTTCTGTTAACGAGGTCACTCTTTCTAACGTATTACCACGGTGATTGTGGAGCAACTCTTCGTTTTTTCTTGTAACAAGAATGAATGGTGGAAAGCAGCAGCTAATCAAATTTCTCAACAAGACACTTGGCTTTTTAAGATCAGATTTTGCTCGCAAAAGACGAATTAAGCCTTTCTGGGGATCATCGGGCTGAAGATCTCAACAAAGCCTAATTATATTGCACAGTGTGACACGGACGCATATCAACAAGTTTTATCCAAGAAGAAATCCGGATGCATTAAACAAGTTTTCCGCTGAAAGAGCACATAAATTTTTATATGACCATTAGATCATGGAAAAATTCTACAAGAGTGTTCTACTGTTACGTATCGAGGTTGGCTGGCTAGACTAGTCAGCCAAGGTCAAGAACTGTCCAAATTCAGCTCAGAAGTTTCTGTTTAGAATTTTCCTTTTTTTTTTAATTTTCCTGGTTAATTTTAGATTTCTTTCCTAGTTAGATTTTAAAAATTTATTTGATTTATATTTTCTAGATAGATCAGGTTAAGCTCCTATTTAAATAACCGTGTTTTTGTTATTTTCCATGAGAGATTATTATTATTGACAATGAGATATTTCAAATCAAAAGTTCTCATACAATCTTACAGTTTGACATAAAATCCTCTCATAGATTTTTTCCAATAGCCTAGCAAAAGAAGCATTGCCAATTCTTAAAGAAAGATCCTGTCTCATGTCACGAAAGCCACCAATCAAACACTTTAGTGCGTTATGTCAAAAAAGAAGAAAAAGCTTGTTCCTACTTCAAAATTTCTAGAAGAACGTGATGCAGACGGAAGCATATCAAGTAGAAAGATAGAGTACAAATAATTTTAAAATCTTATTCTATTTATGCAAAGTTAATCTGACCAAATCTACCTCCAAAAGGTTTATAATATTTTTTATAAGGTATAAAATCCGACTTATAATAGAAAACAAAATCAAAATTCTAAAACATAAAAAAATAATATAAAATATTAAACAAAACATTAAATCCAATAAAAATATCAAAATCAACCCTAATAACATTTTTTGAATCTAATCTCAAAAGATTTAACGCTTGATAATTCACAAAGTGGGTTTCAGTAGCAAAACAACATATAGAATCTCCTTTGAAAATTTAAATCTTATCACATCTCCATGGAGATCATAGGAAAGACTAAAATTATATATCATGAAAAATTAGAGTTGTTATTTAATAATTAAAGAAAATTAGGAATTTTAAAAATAAATATTGATTTTAAAGATTCAAATAAGAAGTTTATTATGTTTAAGAGAAGAATAATGTCACCTTTAAAATATTTTTTAATTAAAAATTATATTTACTATATGTTTTCTTTTAAATTTATCTTTTTTATTGTGATCAGTTATTCTAAAAATGAATTTATAATTTCTAAAAGTGAATGCAACCCATATATAATTTTAAAATTTAAATACAGATCATTTTAACAAGACATATTAATGATGCAAGTTGTGTTTGAAGTAATTTAAATACAGATCATTTTAACAAGACATATTTAAATACAGATCTTTGTAAGTTAATGTGTTTGAAGTAAGTGTTGGACTTGCATAGATGATAAAAAGTGAGCTATGAACCCATATTAATGATGCAAGTTGGGTTTCATACCTAACTATTAGCTCTATAGAATTTAGTGAGAATTGGTTTTTGAATTATGTTTTATTATTTTTTTTCATAATTTTTTTTTATTATATGAGAATATCACTATAAAAAATTTTGGATTTTTAAAATATAAAAAAATAATAATTAATATACATGAATTTAAATTCACAAATAATAAAAGTATTTATTGAAAATTGACAAAATGGTAAAAAACACCAAAAATCGTTGGAAATTAATCTGGACCACGTGGAGTGTGTGTGTGCATTCGCGCGCTGTAAGTTGACTGGCTTAGAATAGCTAGCGCGTGCTTTTTATGCGCCATGTATAACCTGCAAATGACTGAATTAATGAGGCGATACAACGCATCATTTTGTTTCTTCTCCCCTGTCGGGTTTATTTCTCCCCCTAGCTGCTGCTACTACTGCCATAGATTTAAGATCTTAGGTGGTCAACTGGATGCCGCAGCGGAAGTCTAACAATGAAAAAGGATCACCGTCCTTTTTTTCTAATTTTATTGGAGTCCACGAGTAAGAAATAAAACACTTAAATTCACGATTAATAGATTAATATTTTTGAATGCAAATTCTTATTCAAAATTAGAAGTGAATGACTGCTTGTATTTATAAGCTGTAAATCCTAATTATACTCAAATAATTACTTACAGAATTAAATAGAAAAATAAGGGATAAGAGAAAAATCCCTCACAAAGTAGGACTTATGTCCTTAATTCATGTTTTAAACAATAACATAAATAATAGAGGTACCCAGGGCCAACTAAGAATCTATGTTTAATAAAGAAAGTGCAGCTGGCAATTCGTGCATGGTAGTAATTCCAGAAAGCTGTAATTTAGTTCATGGCAATTTCTTCGTCTGCATCCTTGAGCTGTACTGTAATCGCAACAAGCTGTACTACATCAATATCCTCTGCTTGAAAAGAACTCGCTCTCAAGTTGGTTAGATTGGAGGATGACTCATCAAGTAGATCATACTCGAATAGTTCAACAACTTTGAAAGTACGAAGCCAGCAACCTTAATTAATAATGGTGGGAGAAAGTAAAGTCATCATTTTACACCTTAGTTAAAAATTATAAACACCAAATTGATGCTACTTGCCCTACCCCTTGTCTTTTGCATCCATACTTGTCTATAAATAGGCAATGCATCCAAATATTATACACACACCACAAGAAAAAAACTTGAGAGCAAGTAGAGAGAAAGAAGAGAAGGTGAAGAGAGAGTAATCTCACAAAATTATGAGGTATTTGTGAGATAGTAAATGAGGTGTTTTTCTCCTAGTAACAGAGAGATTTTGGTTGTTCTCCTATTATTAGAGAAAAGTTGTATTTCCATATTATTTAGTAAAATTCTTCCATACTTGCCCGTGGACGTAGCCCAATTGGATGAACCATGTAAATTCTTGTGTGTCCTATTTTTTATTTTATCTTGTCCCTTACCTTTTGTCTTGTCGAGTTTGCATGCCAATATCCTAGTAGAGGTATGGAGACTACAACAGTCCATGTGGAAAATACTCAAAATTATGCTTTTTCTGAAGCTGTACTATAGCATGAAGAGTAAGAACAAATAGAGTCTAAAATTCCTGAAGTTTAGCGGTCGACTCATGAAAGAAGACCAGCGGCTTAGCACTCAGAATATATTACTGAAAGTAACATTGCATACTGTCTTCTAATAGAGAATGGAGAGCCATCAACTTTCCATGAGGTTATCAAAAGCACAAATGTATTTATGTGGATGACAGCAATATAAGAGGACATTGAAGCTCTGCACAAGAATAATACTTGGGATCTTGTTCCATTACCACAAGGAAGAAAGGTCATTAACAACAAATGGGTTTACAAGATAAAACATAATGGCAATGATCATGTCGAGCAGTATCGTGTAAGATTGGTGGTGAAAGGATATGCTTAGAAAGAAGGAATAAACTTCAATGAGATATTTTCTCTGGTGGTAGGACTTACGACAATCAGAGTAGTCTTGGCAATGTGTGCTATATTTGATCTTCACTTGGAGTAGTTAGATGTGAAAACTGTATTTCTTTATAAAGAACTTCAAGATGAAATTTATATGCTCCAACCAAAGGGTTTTGCTGAAACAGGCAAGGACAACTTGGTTTGCAGGTTGAACAAATCTCTATATAGTCTCAAATAGACGCCGAGGTATTGGTACAAGAGATTTGATTCCTTCATAATTAGCCTTGGATCCAATAGACTCGGTTCAGACCATTGTACATATTACAAGAGGTTTGAAGAAGATTTCATCATTTTATTGTTGTACATGGATGACATATTGGTGATAGGCCCCAACAAAGATCGAGTCCAAGAATTGAAGACACAGTTGGCTAGGGAGTTTGATATGAAGGACTTGAGACCAACAAACAAGATTCTAAGAATGCAAATTTACCGAGATAAAAGTAAGAGGAAGATTTGGTTTTCTTAGAAGAATTATTTGAAGAAGATCTTGCGACGCTTCAATATGTAAGATTGTAAGTCAATTTCCACCCCACTTCCTATTAACTTTAAATTAACCTCAAGTATGTCTCCAAGCAATGAAGTAGAGAGGATGGAGATGTCTTAAGTACTGTATGTATCAGTAGTGGGAAGTTTAATATTTGCTATGATATTTACAAAACCAGATATTGCACAAACAGTGGGAGCAGCTAGTCAATACATAACAAATCCTGGTAGAGAACATTGAAATACTATTAAGAGGATCTTGAGATACATCAAGGGTATCTCAGATGCTATATTATGTTATGGAGGATCAGAATTTACTATTAGAGGTTATGTTGATTCAAATTTTGTTGGTGACCTTGAGAAAAAAAAAAGTTCACTACAGGCTATGTGTTCATAATTGCAGGAGTAGTCGTGAGCTGGGTCTCTAAACTACAGACTATTGTAGCATTATCCACAACAGAAGTTGAGTATATGGCAGCTACATAAGCTTGTAAAGAAGCAATATGGATGAAGAAACTTATGGAGGAGCTCGAGCACAAACAAGAGAATATTTTTTTGTATTGTGATACTCAAAGTGTCTTGCATATTGCAAAGAATCCAATGTTTCATTCAAGAACAAAACACATAGATGTTCAGTATCATTTTGTTCGCGAAGTGGTAGAAGATGGAAGTGTGGATTTTCAGAAGGTTCACAAAAAAAAAACTCAGCAGATGCTTTGATAAAACTGGTCAATACTGATAAGTATATATAGTGCAGATCCTCTTACGGCCTAGCAGAAACATAAGCAATATGAAGATGACTAGTATAACAAGGATAGAAGAAGCACAAATGATCAAGTGTGAAGACTTGATTAAATCATCAAAGTTTTCAAGTGGGAGAATGTGAAGCCACCCACCTAAGTCAATAATAATGGGAGACAGTGAAGCCATTCTTTTACACCTTAGTCAAAAATTGTAGACATCAAATTGGTATTACTTGCCCTACCCCTTGTTTTTTGCAGGGATGTTTGCCTATAAATGGGCAATGCATCTAAGCATTATACACACACCACAAGAGAGAAACTTGAGAGCAAGTAGAGAGAAAGAAGAGAGGGTGAGGAGAGAGTAATCCCATAAAATTATGAGATATTTTTAAGATAGTAAATAAGGTGTTTTTCTCCTAGTAATAAAGAGATTTCAGTTATTCTCCCATTATTAGAGAGATTGTATTTCCACGTTACTTAGTAAAATCCTTCTATACTTGCCTGTGAATGTAGTCTAATTGGACGAATAACATAAATTCTTATATATTTCATTTTTCATTTTATCTTATCTCTTACCTTTTATCTTATTAAATTTACATTACATTATCCTAACATAATATATAAAATAATAAACTAAGAATCTATGTTTAAGAAGAAAAGTGCAGGCAACTTCTTCGTTTGCATCCTTGAGTTGTCCTGTAACCGCAACAAGCTATCCTGCATCACTGGACGAGATGCCAACTCTGTTTGGGGAGCTGCTACTGTTGATATGAGCTTGACTGTCAATGGTTATTAACGAGCTGTTGGTATGGTGGCGCTGTTGCTGGTACGGTAGAAGGTGGTCGGTGACGTTGAAGACGGGTTATGGACATTCGGTTGCAGCTGGGTTTCGGCCTGGTTAACATGGGTGGTTGGTGTTTTGGCTTTATTGAGGGCAGGCTAGTTTCTTTTTAGTCAAAATCCATGGAGGCTGATTGGGTAGTTCTCAATATAGGTTTGCCAAAATAAGAAGGAATGCTGGTGTGAGTTATGTTAAGATATATACATACATACATACATACATATATACATACATGCATTATATATATATAAAAGTCTAGTTTATATATAATTTTTTATATTTAGATTAAAATTATTTTAAAAAAATTATTGTGATTACATTAAACAGTATTAATAAAATTCATTCTTTCTTATTTTTTATTTTTATTTTTTTCTTTATTTTTTTGAATTGTGTAATATATTATTAGAAAATAATTTCATGGAACCAGTTTTAATCTTAAATATAATTTTTATGGACCCAAATGTTATTTAAGTCTTCTTTCTTTTAGAGTAATCATGTAACTTCTAGAAAAAATTTACTTAGTTTTTACATTTTATTTTATTTTCTTTTATGTTTTTGGTTTACTTTATTGAATATAACTTTAAAAAAAAATTACTTCTTTCAGTTTAGTAGTGTGAGATTGAATTGAAAAAATTATTTATATTGAAGTTATATTATTATAATTTTTTTTTTAAAAAAAGTATAAAGATATGTTAATAAAATTTATGTAATACTTAATATTTTGATAAAGATTATGTTGTTTTGATAGATGTTTATGATTATGAATGATTTAATCTTACATTTGAAGAAATACAAGTTATTTCTTTTTCTGTATTCTACGTCACTATGAGACATCATCCCCTCACTGATTTTTCTTTCAATAGAGCAAAAGAAGCATTACTATTCTCTTACAATGCCAATTTTATACAAATACCCTATCTCATTTCACTGAAGCCACCAATCAAACACTAGGCTGGTTAGGTGAAAGGAAACCGAAGCTAAAATTACAAAGTCTATGATGACAACCAAATTGTTAAGCCAGACGATATTAGCTTGCACTTCAAAATTTCTAGAAGAATGTTATGGATAACAAGATACTAGCAAGCACAATAAGATGAGCCGAATTAAATAGTGTTAAAATACATAGAACTTTAAAACTTTATTATATTATGCAAAATTAATTCGACTAAGCCTACTTTTAAAAAGGTTTACAGTGTTTTTTATAGGCTATAAAAACTAACTTATACTAAAACACAAAGTTAGAATTCTAAAACATAAAAAAAATATAAAATATTAAACAAAACATTAAACTCTCAAAAAACTAACAAAAGTGGCTCAAGTTCATCTTTTGAGTCCAATCTCAAGAGATTGAATGTTTGATAATTTATAAAATGAGTTTTTATATTCAAATAACCTATAAAATTTTCTTTGAAAATTTAAATCTGATATAATAGTTAAATATTTTATTATTATCTTTTTAAGATACTACTTTGGTTTGGTGTGATTAAACATTCTTTTAGGTCTAAACATGTCTAACTAGTCCATAAAAGCATATGCTAGACCATTCAAATAATTTATTTATGATAAATCTCTATATAAATACCTAGAACCCCAAATCTCTACCAACTTGGTTACATCATTCTTCTCGGATTAAAAAGAACTTATTCTTGAGTTTTGTTATCATTTTGTTGCTACAGGCAACCACTTTTAAGTTTATAATGTGTAATTCAATAAGATAAACTATGCCAAAATTCAATCCTAAAAATACTCTTAATCTTGACAGAACCACTAACTATTTTTAATGACTTATTCCACACCAAAACCTCACTCTTTTTCATTCAAAGTCTCCACCTCCACTATCACTCCCTTCTCCTTTACTTTCTTTTTCTTCTACTAAAAAAATCTAGATAAAAATAACTTATTTTACCCTTGTCTTAAATAATTGCCTCCTTTCTTATATGCACCAATATTATTTATTTTCTTTTTATACCAAGGGTATACTAACTACACCGTTCATTATGCAAGATTTTCTTTTTATATTGAGATGGCTTACCCAACATTATATAACAAACATCCATAATCACCGCATCACACCAAACATTATTAAGATATTTCATACATATAGAAAATAAAACAAGATAATATTTATCCACAATTACCTTGTTATCTTGATTCAGTCATTTCAGTTTGTAAGGTGAGAGATGTTTTTTCTTTAAGTTGCAATTTCTTTATAGCTTTGGTTGATACCATATTTTTACAGCTACCACCATCGATAATCAGACTACATACCTTGTAATTAATAGTACAAGTTGTTTGGAAGATATTAGATGATCAGACTACATACCTTGTAATTAATAATACCAGTTGTTTGGAAGATATTAGAAAACATATAATCATGTATTAAATTACCCTAAAGTGATAGCATAATCTTTCAAACAACTAGTATAGTACCATAATCTTCATTTAAAATCTCTTCATTGCTATCAAAATTATCATACACAAGATCTATCACTCTATTTATAGTCTCCTTCATCAATAAATGATTTCCTGAATGACTTTTTGGTTTGCTACACCTACTAGCCTAATACCCTAATTCAGCATAACCATAACAACA
Organism: Populus pruinosa; assembly: GCA_026413675.1. Lineage (NCBI taxonomy): Eukaryota > Viridiplantae > Streptophyta > Magnoliopsida > Malpighiales > Salicaceae > Populus > Populus pruinosa. The sequence goes on from CM048595.1 coordinate 1,754,131, forward strand.
AATCCTAAAGGTTGAACCAAAAATCTAACATGTTGAAAGTTGAGTTTATTAAGCATTTTATTTCTAGGGGGGTTAATCTTGGATTATTATTGGACCCTCCTTTATTATCCTTTATTATGCTTATATGTCCAAAATATTTTGTTAATAAGTAGTTTGTTGCTTCTCCACTATTAAAGCCCTCTAATATACCTCTAAAATTTTACACAAAAACTATAAGCATAACACATCCATGATGGATTGTCGTAACCTACTCAGATATCTTGCTACCAGCTGCTCTTCCAATTCAGTCTAGTCAATCCTACCCACTAATTGATAAAATCAATTAGTATAATTATTAAAAGATTAACCTTATTATTTTGATAAGTGGAGCCTTTAGAACTAAATGAAAAAAAGTGTTCCCTTATGTAATTCTTTATTTTTTTTCCAAGCACTAATTATCGGCTTCTCTTGCCTCTCTAGTGTCCTCTTTAATTGTTCCTACTAGGAAGAAGCCTATCCTTTTATTTTAATCACAATCAACATTACTTGTATGTATTTGGGAACTTTTTTGTACTAAAAAATTTATTCCACCTCATTCATTTAATTGATGAACCCCTTTGTTTGTAATGTTCTTGTGACCTTATAGATTTTAATGCAAAACCTAAAATCCTCAATTATAATTTCTTCTTAATCAAAAGGTTGTCTCCTCTATCCCTTCCTATGGAATATTCCATAGGTTTATATATGCATTGTCTATCAAGCCATTGTCACTGTTTTTCAGACCTTGTTCCCATGATTCTTTCTTTTCTAATCAACGAGTTAGTTTTTTTATTTGTTTTTTAGTTAGTAAAATAATTGATTTTTCTTTGATCACCAACTCTTGGACATTTCTCTCTAAATAAGGTTTACAAGGTCTTTTACATGTTATAAAAATTGATATAGAGTAATAAAAAAAATTAGAATCTTAAAACATAAAAGAAAAATAACATAAAATCCAAAATGACATAACACATCTGAGAAAAACAAGGAAAATTAACAAAATTAGCTCAAACAACATCCTCTCACGCAACGTATAACAAATATAAAACTAGAGTTCTCAAGTCCTAAGATTACAAACCAAACTACAAAGAGATCTAGAGAAAATTATTTGGTGTTTTTATTGAATTTGAATAATAGTTTGTCTTCACAAAATAAATTAGATATTACTATTTATATTAGTTCTAAAATCCTTTACAAGTAATGATTCATAATTAAGAATTTGTCTAACTAATAGAATCCATAAGGCATTAAGATTATTAAAAATTAAAGTACTAATTAAATTAAAAGTTATTAGTTAAGTAGGAAATATATAATTAAAATCCAAAATTAACTAGTAAAAGAATTAAAAAAAAAAAAGGAAAACAATAATCTTAGCCTTCATATTCGATGCTTCTGGCTTCTTTTTTTTTTGGATTTGTTTGAGCTTAATTTCAAGAGATAAAAATCAACAAAGTGAGTTTTCATAGAAAACATCCTGTAGAATCTCCTATAAAAATAATAAGACTAATTCAATGGTAAATTTAATGTTATTGTCTTTTTATACCACTATTCTAGTTCGGTATGATCATACCTTTTCTAATTAGGCTAATGTTCCAAATAAGGATGAAAAGACGAGGATGCTTCCACATTCACCACACTAAGGAACTTGTTCGCAAATGGGTTGTTGACTAGTAGTTTACTTAACGCTCGTAAAAAATAGGGTTATTAGCATTGGATTTTAGTAATAAAGTATTTTAGTTGATGATTTATAAACAAATTAGACATAGAGGGTGTATATATAATTATTTTTTTAATCTCAACAATGAATTTAGAAATGAAAAATATGTAGTTGAAAATAAATCCATCACAACTCTCTTTCAGCAACAAATAAAAAAAATCAAATTATCTAAGAAATGTGCTTGTTGATTCCACTAAAAAACATTAACCCAATCCAATGCTCCAAAACATTCACATTAGTAATCCGTGTTATATACCACAATCACAAAACACTCATTATTATTATGTTTTTTTAAGGGGGAATGAAATATTGAACTATGCTCTTATTCTTTTCTATTTTTTTTCTAGGTAATTGTGAGTATCCAGACCAATTTACCCCCCCTTCGAGTAATCCCCCAAGACCCTAAAGTTAAATGTCATAACTCAATTCTGGGTTATTTCTCAAAATTTATTTTTTTAATAAAAATAAAAAAATAAAATAAAGGCTGGCAATATGGAGAAAGCTGATCTAGAAAGACTGCAAAAATAGACAAAAATCAAGCTGCAATTTTCGGAGGAATTTCAAGGCCTAATTGTACCCTATTATGCTCAAAAATAGAAAAAATACAAATTCAAAGGTCAAATTAAATGAGCATTGGATGAATTTGCATAAAAATTAAGTCCAATGATATAATTAAATTTTTAATAGGCCAATTTGATTTAATCATGAGCCAAATTAAATTTTAATTATATTCAAGAATTAATTTAGATCCAATTGAAGTATTTAATTAAGTGCAAGGACTTAATTATACTTTAAGAGGGTCAAATTAATTTGAGGGCTTAATTGGTGAAAAATTAAGTTTGGGAGCCTAATTTGGACTTAATTGAAAAGATTGAAATTTTAAGAGACCAAATTTAATTTTTACTAAGTTAATTGATTGATTAGGAGCCAAATTTACATTAAAATTGAGGGACCAATTTTGAGGCCCGAAAAACATTCTGCCTATAAATAGCAGTTTTGAACCCAAAACAAAGGGGGGGCAATTTTGATAAAAAAAAAAAAAAAGGAAAACCTTAAACCTAAATTTCCTTATGCTTCATCCGGAGCCCCCCCCCTTTGGATTTGATTGCTTCTTCTTTCAACTGTTCCCCCATCCTCTCCGCTGCTCCCCATCTTATTGAAATCAAACTAGAGCAGTCATTTTGCTCCCACTCCATTTTCCATCCAAACCCGTGAGCCGATCTCCATCAACACCTAGCTCCCTCCTCACTTCGCCACAACGCAGCAGTGTCTCCTCATCACAGCAGCGCCGTCTCCAGCTCCTCCCTAGCGGTGGTAGCAGCAGCAGCATCGCCCACAGGCACGAAGTAGTCCGCCTTCTCCCTCTGGTGGCACCTGCAGATCCAGCCTCTGCCCACAGCCAATAGACCCAGCTCTCCCTTATCTGGCCGACAACATTAGCATCCCCAACTGACCCAGATTGGTTCGCTGCTCCTTTTTCTGCCCACGACCGACAGATCTTCCCTCTTCAACCGGCCACAGGCCACAATCTCCCTCATCAACACAGTCACGATCACAGCTTCGCCTCCCGCACTCCTTCCTCAGCCGCTAGAGTTGTCGTTTTAAAGAAGGAAAGAACAACAAGAACAGAAAGATCCGAAAACAGATCTGCACAAAAAGAAAAAATTAAAATTAATTGTTCTTGTGCGTTGTTTCCTTTATTGTAGGTGATGGTGACCTTCATCGCCAGCGCAGGAAGACAAAGAAGAGGAAGACGACCCCGATCCACCGGTTCTGCCACCTTCAACGGCGACGACGCTTGGAGCAACGCGCCACCACTGCTCACGAGCACTGTTCACAGGTCGTCACTGCTCACGAGCATTGTTCACACTGCCTAGAAGGACTTCCCTACACTATTATGGAATTTTTGGGTTATTCTGTAATTTGTAAAGTGTTTAATGTAATATTTGTTTAGTTTAAATTTTTATTTGTATTTTGTAAATATATAAAAAAAACAAGAAAATACAGGGAAAGTGCATGTGTGTGTTTGTATTTGTTTTATGAATGTTTTTATTTGTTTATGATAAAATTATAGAGAATAAAGAAGGATTTAATATTTTGATTGAATCACGGTATAGAAAAACAAATTTGCACGGAAGTTGTATTTTTAAAATCTAATGAAAAGATAAAATTTTTAAAACTTTTTTAACACATCAAGTCCACGAAGCAGCTTACCTCAGGTAGAGTGCTAATACCTTCCCTAACCACAACCAGTCCCTTACCCGTGAATCTTTGATAAGACCAATACAATCGGGTTTTCTAGTAATCCTTAATTAAATCAAACATAACAACGATGAAAAAAATCATCAGAGCCGACACTACACGGATTTTCCGACGTGCGACATTAACGATCAGGTAAATTTTCAGTAACCCTGAGATTTATAGCACTTGAACTAGTAATTTTTAGATAACAAACCTAAAATCTGACCAATTAAGCTATATTCTTCAAGATTACTATGCTCTTAATCTAAATAAACTAAAATATGTATCTCCTTGATTTATCATATAGCATGCCTTACTAATTGAAAAAATATAGAATACAAAAAATTGTATAAAAAATAATTTGCAAATAATTCGAATAAATCTATTAAAGTTAATGATTTTATGTGTATTTTTTTTTAATTGAATGCAAAGGAAGGTTACAGCTTCATGTTATCGGTTACTAATAAAATAATATGCTTTGACGAGAGAATTAAAGATATTATAATTAATTTAAAGACAACATTGTAACAATTTATTTTATCAAATTCTTTTTTAGTGCAACATTGTTCTTATTATTTGAAATCAAGGTAAGTTTATATATTTAAGTTTTTGAAATCCTTCAATTACTGTTCAAGATGATATCTTACAAATCATTTGAATTTAACTATCGGGAAGATAATTAAATGAAATCCTTTAATTTGCCAAATAATTTTACAAGTCATTTGAATTTAATTATCGGAAAGAAATCGCCCACCATTATTTGCACAACTATCGGAATCATGGTGAAATTTCTAAGATAGGTTGAAGACGTGCGTGTTCCATTGATTGTATGAGAGAGGTTATTCTTTCATGTGACAGAGAAGGTAAGGAGATGATAAGGACATTAAAATACTAAATATAGAAGTTTCGTGTACAAAGTGAATCCAAGAAGTCGGGTCTAAGCATATCCTTGTTGGGTTTGGGTAGCATGGCTTGCCTTAACCCATCTTGGAGAGGAAGCCCAGCTTTGGATTCTTTTAGTATTGAGTTATGCCCAAATCGAGAGTTATTTTGCCTAAATCGTTAAATAATCACACGATGTTATCATTATAGAATTGGGAAAAAAAAAACAAGAAAAATAATTATTGGAGAAGTAAATTATGTTTAAGGAGAGAAAATAATCCATATAAATAAGAACGAACTTTCACGCACCAGAATAAGAACTTGGCATATCGCTTAATACAATAGAATAAATGGCAATACGAGAATGCTCCATAAGAATAATCTCCCCACTGCGTAAACGACATGCGTTAGCAAGAGCTTGGGCTGCTTTTTCCTTACACATCTCCTTGTGAATTTGCAATCAGAAGGTGGCGTCTGCTATCAATGCTTCATAAGAATCCTCCGTGATCATCCTGGTAAGAAGTTTCAGTCCTTAAAGACATTCATTCTCAAGTCAGTCTTAGATTTTATATTTTTATTTTCTTTTCTTATCTATATATTTTGAATTTTCTTTTCTTTTTATTTCAATTTGAGGAATATTGGGTTCTAATATAAGGACTAGGTACATTTAATGGACACATCATTAAATAACTAATAGATTCTAAAGAAAAATATTAAATTATATGAAGAAAAAATAATAATATACAAAAATTCATAAAAACCTAGTATTTTCTTACTGGTTTTATTCTATGACAACTTGACCTCATGGATCTTGTTAGGCAGGGAAGAAAGAAAATACAAGATAAGATGTGGAATGTCATGGGATTGGTCACCCAACCCACAAAGAGTTTCAGCTCCAAAATTCCCAGAGAGATGGCCTCAATAAAGGTGTTTCTGACCTGTTTATAAGGTAAAAGAAACATATTCCCTTCATGTCCAGGCTCAAATTCACACTTCGCAGTACTTTAGAGAAGAAATAAACAGAGTTCATACTAACTTCTTGATTTATATTTTTGGAAGGCATTCCGAGCGATGGAAAGGAAGTAGCAGTAAAGAGACTTTCAACTTTGTCTGATCAAGACACAAAGGAGTTTACAATTGAAGTTCTGCTAATCATGAAAATTCAGCACAAAAATCATGTCAAACTTCTCTGTTTTTGTGTTGATAGAGATGAAAAGCTTCTGGTTTATGAATTTATGCTTGACAGCAGCCTTGACGCTTCCTCTCTGGTTAGTTTTCTTCAATGCTTTCGATCTTCATTGATCTTTAGATACAATCTGCTTATTTTTCTTCAAATACTGGATTTTAAGTTGTTATTAACTAATTCATTTCCACCGATATCGGACACGAAATTGTATTGTAAATAGAAATGCGAAGGGAACTCTTTATCTCCACGAGGAGTCTAGGCACAGAATCATTCATCGAGACCTGAAAGCTAGCAATATCTTGTTGCAAAAGGATATGAACCCAAAAAATATCTGACATCGGAACGACAAAGATGTTTGCTGGAAGTGAAAGCGAGGTCAATACTGCAGGGTAGCTGTAACAGAGTGCGTTTTCATCTCTGGTATTATCGCTTCGAACTCATTATAGTTGTTTTTTTAAAAATAAATTATTTAAAAATATATTAAAATAATATATTTTTTATTTTTTTCAAAATTATTTTTAACATAGTATATTAAATTAATCTAAAAATATATAAAAAAATTATTTTAAAATAAAAAAATAATAATAACTATTACAAAAAAATTATAGGAGGAAGCGAAACTACGAAAGGCTTATAAACAAATATGGACACCTTAAACCTAAAAGACTACATTGTTGGGTTATTGGTATGGGCTTCTATATCTAATATTGGGTCTGTGTGTATGAAAGATTGTACATTATGGATAAACTCCAACCCAAAAACCTAAATTACTGGGTGATGAAAACATTTTATATGTAAATAATTTTATTTTATCATTTATTTTTAAAATGGGATAATTAGAACTTCTATGCGCACCCAGCAAATCTCACTCAATGTGGTACGCGTGATGCTGTGAGCTGGATTAAATCTTTTTAACAAATAAAAAAAAACTTCGAGAGATTATATGTTTTAAGAAGAGAAATTAGATAATTATATTAAATCTTCATTAACTTGATAATATAATAAAAATATTTTAAATTTTTTTAAAAATATATCTATAAGTAATGGTGAGTTAACCTATCAAATTTGTAATTTACATATAAAATAGATTATATATTTATTATGTATTCTAAGTTTTGAGTTTAAGATAATTTAATAGAAATAATTGATAAAAAATTAAAAATTAAAAAATATATAAATTAAGATATTTAATAGTGAAAAAGTGATCATTAATCTAATTTTATTTAATAAATTAATTTATTAAAATTAATTTGTAATAAAAATCAACATAATTTAAAAAAAAAACATCATTCATATATAATAATTAATGGAATCATCGCTAATATTATTAAAACAAATGCTATTTTCTTATTTGAAAACAAAGGAAACATCAAATGATATTTTAAATTATTTTATTGATAATGAATTTTAATTAAAATTTAAGAAAAAAATTAAAAAAAAAATAAAAGACTGGATAATAAAAGGGGTGCATGAGCCTCAAAGTTTATTCTCACGTGTCTAGCCTAATAATAAAAAAGCTTAGACAAGCATGTGCCGCTTAGGCCTAGCCTTCTCTCTTAACCTTCTCCCTCTTCTTTATTTTAATTGAGTAAGTAGACGAACATTAACTTTTATATGAGAAATTGAAAATAGCCCTATAACTATTTTTTTTTTGTACTTCTTTGAATTATTTTTATACTACAAATTTAAATCATATTTCATCAAATGAGTTTCTATTTCAATTCTAAAATTTCAATAAACACTTTCAATTGTCGAGAACATCGAAAGAGATGAAAATATCAACATATAAAAAATCACAAACATCATTTAAATTAAAAAATAATAATAATTAAAGTTTATTGACAAATTCACTTCAAAGGAACAACATTGTTCCGAGCTTCAATGTGTAATAAAATTAGTTCAATGATAATTTACTATGATTTCTTACAAAGATTGGATTTTATTACTTTTATTTTTATGTTTTAAAAGTTTTTTTAATTTTTTTAAATTAATATTTTTGTATTTTTACATCATTTTGATGTATTTATATTAAAAATAATTTTTTTAAAATAAAAATATTATTTTGATATATTTTTAAACAAAAACAACTTTAAAAATAGACAAAAAATACTATATTTATTTGTAATATTTATCAACATAAAAGTTTGAAAATATTTATAATCGAATATTTACTAATGCTAGAAATAAAAATATTATATGTAGACCTTTAAAAATATAATACAACAAATTATTAGTAATTTAAGACATAACTAACAATGCAGTTTATCTTAAATAAGATATTTAATGGGTAATAATATTATACCTTGTCGCATAACCAGTCTTATACCATAAAATTTATATTGACCAGTTAGAGTTTTTAATAATACAAGGTAGAAAATTCTAAAACTATATATTTTTACCTCTAAAAATAAAATATCAAATATTTATTTTTTTTCTCAAAAATTTTAAAAATTTATGTAATATTAGGTGTGACAATCATGAAATGAAAATAAACAATAAAGTAAAAAACATTGAAAATCATGTCTTAATGTTTTATATATAATCAAAAGAAAAAAAGTAATTAATTTCATAAAATTTTATAAAATAATTATAATAAAATATAAATTTTATTTTATTGAATATTGGTAATCACAATTTAAAAAGAAAATCATCTTAGGTTCATATATATTAATTAATGGAATCCTCATTAATATCATTAAAACAAATGCTATTGTACTATTTTAAAACAAAAGAAACATTAAATGATATTTTTAATTAATAAATTGTTTTTTTTAAAAGCCAAAAGACTGAATAAAAAAAGGGGTGCATGAGCCTCGAAGCTTTGTCTTCCGCGTCTAGTCCAAGCCTACATTCTTAACCTTCTCCCTCTTTTTTTTCTTTTTATTTTTCTTTTTAATTGAGTAAGTAGACGAATATGAACTTTTACATGAGAAATTGAAAATAGCCCTGTAATTATTATTTTTTGGTACTTCTTTGAATTATTTTTATATTATAAGTTTAAATCATATTTCATCAAATTAGTTTGTATTTAAAATGATTTTCATCACTCCATCAATAATCTAGGGTAAGACTCATGAATTGCTTATATGCATGTCAATACATTTTATCTCAGTGAATTATAATTTTCCATCAATTAAAAATTAACACATATATTGGGTCTCTTTTACTATATATGCATATTAAATTAAGATAAAAATTAGAACTTTAATAAAAAAAGAAGTGAAAACGTGAGAAATTTTTAACTAAAGACCTTGATTAATATTGTACTTAAACGAATTGAAAGCACATATTGTAAATTTTAGTTTAAGGTACATAATAAATATTTTTAAATGGAATGTAAAAGCAAAGAAAAGCAAACAAACAAAATCATATCTCATTGTTATAAACCCACATCAATATAAATGTTAAATTATGTATTATTTGAATCATTATTATTTTTTAATTAAGCCATTTTTTTTTATAAAATTGTAAACATTAAGTGATATAATATTATTTTTTTTAAACATAGAGGATAATAAAGAAAAATTAAATTTAATATGCATCAAAAAATAAAATATATTATATATTTATAAAAAATCATTACCTTTTGGTTTTAGTTTTAGGAAAGAGGCATTCTAAATTTAATTTTAATTAGTACAGGAATTTAATACGGAAAAAACATTATAAAAATTATAAAAATTGTATTAAATGTTTTACATGTGTACGAGATCTTTTATTATTTCTATTTAAATAGTATATATATATATATATATATATATATATATATATATATATAATATGTCACATCCAATATTGTAACAATATTGTAATGACCTTTAAATTTTTAAGGAAAAAATAGATATTTGAGATTTTATTTTTAAAGTGAAAAATGTTTGGTTTAAGAAGTCATTATATATTATTATAATAATTAAAAATCCTAATTGATTAACATAGATTCTATGGTATGTGACTGATTATATATAAAAAAAGATATTATCACTTTTAAGTATTCTACTTGAGGTAGGCTGCATTGATAATTTTGTTTTAAATTGCTAAAGATTTGTTGTATTATGCTTTTTATCATTTGCCTATAATATTTTTAACTTTAGTTATAGTAAATATTTAACTACAAATACTTTTAACTTTAATGTTGATAAATATTACATAAAAAAACAGAAGATAATGTATCTTTAACTTTGATATCAATAAATATTGGGGTTCAGAATAATTTTCAATCCAAATGTCAATATTTCTAATTAACATTAGTTAATATCAAGAATACTTTTAATTTTGAAATTAATAAATATAAATATTCAAAAATGTTAATATATATATAAATAAAATTTGAATTGCAAGTAAAATATAATTTTGTATTTTTGTAATGAGAGGACCTTTCTTTTTTTTAATTTCATAAAAAAAGTTAAATATTTTATATTAAATTTATATTTTACAATATAAATCTATGGTTCAATACTAAGGAAAGTAGTAAAAAAAACAAAAACATGCTGTGAGCCCACAAATAAATTTAAAAATGTCCTTAATTTTTTTTTTGAAATCTTCTAATATTTTTAAATGTCTGATATTAAAATAAAGAGTTAAAAACTAAGTACAATGGTGATTCTAGGATGAATTTACAATGTGCTACGAGGAACCTGTTGATAATTTAAATTCTATAAATACTCGGATAACATTTACTATTCATAGATCTGTGCCTATCTTTATACAATTACATACAAAATTATTTATTTATAAAATAAAAATTAAAGTTATAGATCTTTTAGCCACTTATCACCATGAAGGAAAAATCAAACTATTTAGGGGGTAAAACAGTACTAATATATATATATATATATAAAGTCATCATCTTCTTGCACCGGTTCCCATCATAAAGATGATAACCATGTGACCATGAGAGAAGAAACAACTAGCTGAAACCAGAGTTGATTCAAGCTAAATGAGATCGTAGATAAAATTATAAATAAAATATTTTAGAATAATTTTTTTTTATGTTTGATATGTGAAGTTGAAAAAAAAACATTTGAATAAAATATGATGAGATTAAATAATCAAATTAAGAAAACGTTTGTTTTTTTGTTAATTTTTTTTTATTTAAAAAATATTAAATTGTTATTTTTAGATTTTTTATTTTAATATGTTGATATAAAAATAAAAAATTAAATTTATTTTTAATTATTTTCAATTAAAAAATACTTATAAAAAAACATATCATATACCACGCTATGAAATATATACTAAGTAATGATAATTCAAAATTAAGGATCGGGTCAATGTTAAAGAAAGAATTGTTAATCAAATTAAAAAAAAAAAGTCCTTGCAGTGAACGTAGAAGAGCTTTTAAGCTGTATAACAATATTTTTAGCACTTCAATTTTTCAAACTAATGAACTATAATTTTGTTAAAAAAAGCCCTTAATCGTGAATAGTCTAGTATCATTATTACTGGCTGCATCCAACAGGTTTATTGATAGGTAGTTGTAGATTAGTCAGATAGCCCGTAGTCAAGCACTAACCGGAAGGTCACTGGTAGAAGTATATTGTTTATATTATGGTGATGATTTTAAAAGGTTTTTTTTATTTGAAATATATTAAAATAATAATTTGTTATTTTTAAAAATTTATTTTTAAAGTCAGTATATCAAAATAATATAAAAATATTTAAAATCAACTTAAAATAAAAAAATCAAATGTTTTATATATAAAAAATACATGTTGCGAGTAACGCATATACAATCGGTTTCTTAGGAAAGTCTTTACCCCTAACCTGCAAATTCAAGAATAATCTCTACAAAATAGAATGGTCAAGCAATACATCTTAATAATAATATTCTCAAGATATAATATGGCAATAGCTAGAACGTTAATTCAACCACTTTCTCATGACCGTGATTAATAAAATACACTAACAAATCTGTTGCCCATTTCTTGTTAAACATAATGATTATCTATTTTAGTAATTATGCATTTAATTGATAATGATAGAACAATTTTCATAATGGATCTGTTAGGATAGAACCCAAAACTGAAGTGTGTTCAACAAATTGAAATAAAAGGCAAATAAACATAGTTTCACAATGAAGAGAGGAAGAAATCTCTCGAGTTAAAGTTAATTTTTTAAACTTTAAACTTAACTTAATTAATCAAATTATTATCTCATAGTTAATTTTATTAAATAAAATATAAATGATAAGACTTGGATTTATAATTAATAATTAATTGATCAATAAAGCTGTTATATATTATTAAGGAATCATTTCAGCTTTAAAAATATTAGTTGAAATTTTAATATATAATTAATTTATATTGTTTTTTAAAAGATAAAAACAAAAACAAATACAAACTTGATGATACTTGAAAGATGATCCATGTATTTGAACTTAGAATATAACAATACAAGCCATTCCCCATGTATTTGAACTTAGCGAATAGAATTATAAGCTCTACTCAACAGATTCATATAAAAAACATATCTAGAAAATTTTCATTTGAATGCTAATTTATTCTTGGCCAATCAAGTCAATGCTCCCGCCTGTCGTTTTTAACTGACAAGGCAAAACGTAAGGGATGAGTACAGTTATTCTCTCCCCATGATCAGCGGTACAACTTTAATGGCCCCATTACTCCACATGGTTCCAAGTGAATTTCACAGCCTTGCCTTCGACTATATATGAAATGACCTCCTGCACTTTTTCACTTAACTTAATCCAAGCCCCTTTTTATCTTTTCGTTAAATTTGCTAAATGTGCTCCAAAATGATCCTGATGACAACCATAGATGTAAATTTAGTCATGGTTTTACTGATTATACCGTTTTCAGGCCTCCCAGCCATTACTGTTGCAGACCATCTTGCTACATCTTGCTCCGATAACACAAGTAACTACACTCTCAACAGTCCATTTGAGAACAACCTCAAGCTTCTTCTTGAGACCTTGCCTTCCATCACTTCATTAACAGGTTTTAACTACACCTCTGTTGGAGAATTCCCTGCTAAGGTCTATGGCCAAGCACTGTGCAGAGGTGATGTCACCTAAAGTTCTTGTCAGGCTTGTGTGGAGAAGGCAAGCAAAGAAATCTTTAATGATTGTAGAAATTATAAAGATGCAATCATATGGTATGAACTCTGCCAAGTTCACTACTCGTTTCAGAATATGACTTCCTTGTATGTTTATACAGGGAAGTATCCTGACTGGGATTCTCAGGAGAAATTTCTATCAGATCCAAAACATTTCCCTGATGTTCTAATCTACTTAATGACTAACCTGACAGCTGAGGCCGCTGTCAATCCTTCCAAGCACATGTTTGCAACTGGGTCAATCAAATTTAGAAGGGAAACCGTATATGGTCATGCACAGTGCACACGAGATATCATAGCAGATGATTGTCAAACATGTTTGACAACTGCTGTGGCTGAACTCAAAGGATGCTGTTCGTCACGGCAAGGTGGAATTATTGTTAGCAGGAATTGCCATGTGAGATTTGAGCTGTACAAATATTACAATGCCTCGAGTTACTCGTTAACATATCCGAATCCTAAAGGTTAGTGAACATAATTTTTTTTTGCTGAAAATCTGTGAGCGAAAAGAAGTAATCATGTCTAGCATTAATGACTGATATGGTTATTCTTAATTCTTGCCCATGACGGATAACATGTATCGATAACATGTATCATATTCTAGTAATCTCTACTTTAATGTTTTTATATTTTAAATTTATATATTATAGAATTTATACAATTTAATTTAATAATTAAGGGCTTGATTTTAATTTTAATTATAATAATTTTTTTAAAAGATACAAGTTATTTATAGATTTTATTTCTATAAAATTAAAACACCTATTCATTCTTTATAAATTTTTATATAAACTATTAACATATCAATTACTATATTACTATGTTTTAACTAGTAAATATATAGAATAAAAATTATAAATTAACATGGTTGACCGTTGAAGTAATTAATATTAAATGATTTATTAAAATTTAAAAAAAATTATTTTTTTATAAATGATAAAGTAAGTTGGTCGATTTATCCAATAAATAGAGAAATTAATGTAAATAAAATAAAGATATTTAAATTTTTTATTATTTATTTTATTTTTATTTTAATTATATTATATTATTAATTATTATTTAATTTAAATTATTAAAATATAATTAGTTAAAATAGTTTACTTATAATTTTATAATTTAAATTTATATTATGTTAATAAAATATTTGTTTTGATAATCTGGATGCATGACGCTCGAAGTTTTGTCTTCCACGTCGAGTCCAATATAAAGAAGCCGAGACAAGAGTGGGCCTATTAGGCCAAGCCTGCATTCTTAACCTTCTCACTCTTTGCTTTTTAATTGAGCAAGTAGACGAACACGAACTTTTATACGAGAAATTGAATGTAGCCCTGTAATTTTATTTTATTTTGTACATCTTTGAATTAATTTTATATTATAAATTTAAATCATATTTCATCAAATTAGTTTCTATTTCAATTCTAAAATTTTAGTAAGCATCTTTAATTATCAAGAATATTAAAAGAGATGATAATACCAACATATAAAATATCATAAACAACATATAAAATATCATAAACATCACATATAATGTTGAAATTAAAAAAAAATTCATTAAAAAAATTGAAAAAAAAAACTTTATTGTTAAATGAAAGGTGTTACTCATGAAGAATGAAAACAGTTTTACATGTCATGCATATTTTTTTTTGTTAATATAATGATATACTTACTGAGTTGTTTGTGTAACAGATCCATCAGATATCTAAAGAGATTATTAGTTTTTAAAACTTTATTTTGTTAACCTTATATAAATATTTAAGTTAAGGATAATAAAATTAGTGTGATTATGTAATATATTTTTTTATGTAAACCTTAATATATATAAAAATCTTAGCTCAGCATATATTATATTAATTATGTAAAATTTGATATAATGAATCAACCAGAACTCCTTAGTTATCCTGTAATTAATCTTTTTAAAATTTTTTAGAAAACTTATTATGTTTTAAATCTTTTCTTCACATGTTAGTATCCTCTTTTTTCTTTTAGATTTATAATATAATTTGTAGGCTATGTTTAAGTTAAACTTGTTCGTAGGACATATATATATATATATATATATATATATATAATGTGGATTGTACAATTTATTGAATATTAATGATTGAAATAAGGTGCAGAAAATAAGATCTAGAATTATGAGACCTTATTATGATGGATTGAATGTGTAAATTGATAGTGGTCGATAATTTGGGATGTCTTATATACAAAGAAACATCGGTGGGTGATGATCTAGTGGCTGACCTTATTAGTAGTGGTGGTTGGTGACTTGTTACACGTGTTTTGGGGTCATGTATGATCACTAAGAATAAATCATTGAGGGTAGTAAGGCCTAAAGTGGATAATATTTGGCAAGTTGAGCCGGGTTGTAATAATTAGATTAGAGTCGGCTTTATAAAGATTTGATAACTGACTTTGTTAATAATGTTGGTTGCTAACTTGTCAGATGTGTTTTAGAGCCACAAATGGTCATTAAAAACAAATATATGAGGGCAGTAAAGCCCAAAGAGGACAATATTTAGCAAATGGCCTGGGTTGTGACATTGGGTATTAGAACCAGTCTCATTAGTTGTCTGGTTGTGTCGACAAGGTTGTTGGGATCCTTGAGAAGGGTGGATTGTAATATCCCATATTGGTGAGTGATGATTTAGTAGCTAACCTTATTAGTAATATTGATTGTTCACTTGTCATATGCATTTTAAGGCCATGTGTAGTCACCAAGAACAAATCCGTAGAAGCGGTAAGGCCCAAAGTAGATAATATCTGACAAATTGAGTAGGGTTATGATAGGCCTAACCTAGTGGCCAAGCTTTGCAGTAGTAAGCATACGTGAATAATTCACATATGCTTGCATAGTAGAAGGGTAATCAAAATAAAAATGAGGAAGAAGGCTTACCTGGGATTTGTTATTGGAGACGAAGTCATAAGGCGTTGATGCCTATATGGTTGGATGGGTTAAACTGTTTGCCATGATTCTTCTCTGTTTATTTTGTTTTTTTTTTGTCTTGCTCCTTTATGGCTCTTTTTTTTCTTTTTTTCGTCTCTCTGGTCCTCTGGTTGATGACTATTTTGGTTGGTTTGTCTTATCTCTTTTAGGATAATGATCTTAATGATGAGAGTAAACATGACTTTGATATTTCCATGTTTAAGGGAAACAAGGCACCAACAATCCTGTTATGGTAGGACTATTGGAGACGAATCATCTTTGTGTTGGAAAAGCATCGTGTGGATGAAAGAAACTGAGGCAACTAGCAAGTTTTGTGGTAGACAAATCTGATCTATGATTTGTGTTGCACGTACCCTGTATGGTGTCGGTTGGCAATTTTTTATTCTTTTGCTTGATTTGGTTCTTTGAGAGTCGCTATCTAGTATTTAATTAAAAGTTACTAGAAAATCCAAGTATACTAGTCTTTGTTACAGATTCAAGGGTAAGGGACTGATTATGGCTAGGGGAGGTATTAACACTCCTAATACACCCTACCTGAGGTAAGCTATTTTGCGGTTTAATGAGATTTAAAATTTTGAAATATTAATCAAATTCTAAGGCTTTAATAAATCAATTATTAAATCTTAGAATATATGTAGAAACATGTTCTTATATTTTCATGGAAAATATAACATGATTTTTATTTATCTTTGAGATATTTAACTATATTCAAATTAAACACTTAATTCTTTTTATCTTTTTTATTTTTATAATTCAATAACATAAATAAAAATACAAACACTCACACACACATCTCTTTTTATTATGCTTACTCACCCATAATTACATGTTTACAATATTATAAAAAAATAATAAAAAAAAAAATCAAAACACAATAGTATCCAAATATATATAGCAACATTTGAAAATTACAAAAATAGCTTCGAGAATAGTGTTAGAGAATTCTAGGCATCTTTCTGTGATTTGTGGACTAGTGGCGGCGCATCTCCTCCACGTGCCACCGCGATAACAAATTGGGAAATAGTGGGTCTGTAATAGCCTCCTCCCTTCTTTCTTTTTCTGTCGGCAGTGAGGAAATCTGTCACCTGTAAAAAAAAAAAAGCATAAACAGCAATGGGTTTTAATCATTTCCTTCCTTTAGATCAGAGCATTCTTTGTCTTCTTTCTTTCTCCTGGTTCGTTTCCCTTTGCTAGTGGCAGATCTGGCTGTTGGCTCGCAGTCCAGATCTGCTACATGGAGCTGAACCGATGAAGAAGGGTCGATTGATGAGGAAGGGGATGATCTAAGAGTTCACTCGTGTGTGGGTGGCTGCTGTGTTCAGGCTACTCCGGGTTGGTTTCGGTGCATACCAGTCTGCACTGATGATCTATTGTGGGAAAAGGTTAAGCTCACTGGAGGTGGTGGCTAGCTTATGGAGAGGTCAATCTGTAGGGAGATTAAGGGGCTATCTTGTGGGTCTCTAAAGGCTGGATTACAGAGAAAGAGGATGAAGGTTATGGCCAAGGGAAAGGGAGGCCTACCTAGTGCTCTTTGGTTTCTCTGGTTCCTAACCTTAAAGGAGAAGGGAGGATGGTGGCTTTTTGTCCAGGAGAGGGAAATGTTAGGTCCGGGGCTTGTGGTGGTGAGCTAGGGAAGAAATGGTTGTGGGAGAAAAAATCCCCAAAGCTCTAGTTTGGGTCAAGGAGCTCTAGATCTCTATTTTTCAAAAGAGACCTTGCAGCGGCGGCTCCTCAAGGTGGAGGTTTTTGCTTTTTCGAAAGAGAAGGGGCGACTACAAAGAGAATAGATTTTTTAGGGTTTTCTCTTTTCCTTTTTTTTTCTCTCAATTCCCCCCTTAGAGTAAATTTTTTCTTCGCCTCTATGCCTCTCAATTTTTTCTCCTCCTCCATTATTTTACTGTAGCATGGTATTTATAGAAGAAATATTGATGGGGTTCCAAACTGGTCCCTTAACTTTTTTTTTAATTTTGATTTTTTTATATTTTTTAAAGTGAGTAATATCAACGTCGACTTAAAAAATTAGTGATTGTAAAATTAACAGATTAAAAGTTGAACGTGTTTAAAATACCATTGAAAATTTAAATTCTTCTGAGATGACATTAAAAATGCTAAAAATGATGCAAATATATCAAAATACATTTTTTAGGGGTGTTCCTTTTTTTTTTCTATTTTTGATTTTTTTTTGAAAATTTATAAAAAAAATGGGTAAAAAATTGGGTAGCAACAGATGCCCCCTCTTTACAATGCTTACAAAGTAAAAATTCCTCAATATTTTGCATAGTAAGCTTGTAAAGAAAACAAAAGGTTTTCCTTACTTACTTAGTGATCCACTAAGCCAAGGAATTCACTTTTTAAAAGAAAATGGTCTTATTATCTTAAGTGACTTGCCTATTTTGAAGAAAATTGATCTATTTTCAAGAGCGATCTACCCGCACACTTACATTAGTTTATTTTTATGGGTGATCTGCCCACACATACTCACGCTGGTCTATTTTCTCGGACGTCCTACCCTTTTGAACGGGTTAACCTGAGATCTCATCTGACGATCTTTTTTAACCAAAACTAAAATTGATATGTAGCTTGGTCAACCTAAAATCCCATCTGGTGATTCCTTTTAACTAAAGTTAAACTCTGTGTGTGGTTAGATTAACCTGAGATCCCATCTGGATCTCTTTTAAGTAGAACCAATACAAAGATGTGTGTGTGGTCTCATTATAATGGGTGACTTACCCAAATGAAAAAAATAATGGTCTCATTATGATGGGTGACCTACCCAAATGGAAGATGATGGTCTCATTATAATGGGTGACCTACCTAAATGCAAGATAGTTTTATTATGATGAGTGACCTACCTAGATGGAAGATGATGGTCTCATTATGGTGAGTGACCTACCTAGATGCAAGATGGAAAAAAAAATGAAGTGGTTTCATTGTTATAGGTGACCTACCCAAGTGAAAAAAATGATAGTCTCATTGTGATGAGTAACTTACCTAGAGAAAAAGATGACGATCTCATCATGATGGGTGACCTACCCAGAAAAAATAATGGTCTCATTGTGATAGGTGACCAACCTTGAAAAGATAATGGTCTTATTATGATAGGTGACCTATCTAGAAAAAATGATGGTCTCATTGTGATGGATGGCCTACCTAGAAGGAAGATAGTGGTCTTATTATGATGGGTGACCTACCTAAATGAAAGATAATTGTTTCATTATAATGGGTGACCTACCTAAATGCAAGTTGATCAAAATGTGAATTGGTCTCATTATTATGGGTCACCTACACAATGGAAGATGATGGTCTCATTATGATGGGTGACCTACCTAAGTGGAAAAATTAATAGTCTTTTTTGTGATCGGTGACCTACCCAAATAAACAAATGATGGTCCCATTGTGATGGGTGACTTACCCATAAAAAATAATGGTCTCATTGTGATAGGTAAAAAGAAAACAATGATGGTCTCACTGTGATGGGTGACCTACTCAGATAAAAGTTGGTAGTTTTATTATGATGGGTGACCTACCAAAAAAAATGAAAAGCGGTCTCATTATAATGAGTGACCTACCTAGGTAAAAACATGAAGAATGGTTTCATTGTAATGGATGACCTACCTCGAAAAATATGATGGTCTCATTATGATGGGTGACCTACCTAGATAAAAAATTGATAAAAGTGGTCTCATTATAATAGGCAACCTACCCAAATGCAAAAAAAAAGAAGATAATCTCGTTATAATGGGTGACCTACCCAAATAAAAACAAGAAGAGTGGTCTCATTGTTATGGGTGACCTATCTAGATGATAAAATATGCCTTACCTAACAAAAAGACTTGGTTGAGAAGTCTTAATATGATAAGGCTTATAAACCTGGCACTTCCTGGTTGCAGGGTTGACTTGAAAACTCCTCTTGATGACATGGTTGATTTCCTTATTTCTTTGAGATTTTCCTACTAGCATGGTTCTTCTCATTCTCTTCTTATTTTAGGGTCAAAGCCATGATTCTTTGTTTTTATCAACTCAATGATTCTTTCTTTTTCCACAATCTTGCTGGACTTCATTAAGGATCTTCTTGTAACAAATCACAAGTATGTGCAATGCTTTGAGGTTAGATAACATGCATGCATCCTTACTGATTAGTACTTAAAAGTGCATTTTTATCATGGTTTTATATCATCATTTTGCACTTGAAGTATCAATAACTCTTTAACTAAAATATGTTTTATAATAATGTATTTAATAATATAAGATACCTATAATTTATGGTAAATGTCTATTTTTAATGCAGGCCTATCACATAAATGAAAGGATTGATTGATGACTTGAAGAACTTAAATTGCAAGGATAAAGAGATGGTCAAACTTAGAGAAGAGATGTCGGTGCAATCCAAACCAGAACACTTTTCGGTAATTAGATCATATCTGGAGCTACAGATCTCAGATTTAGGTCCAATTTATATGGATGGAAAGGTAAGACATAGGCCTAAAACTTTCATATGGAGCTCAAGATCTAAAAAGGCTATTATCAAGTCCAAATTATAGCAACAACAAAGAAGCCCGAATCTGTCTTCCAGCCCGAGCATAGTTCGGTATTTTGGTCATATCTAGAGTTCTAGAAGTCCAAATGAGCTGAATTTTTTACACAAGAAAGCTGAGACAATTGCCTACAACTTTCATGTTTACAACTAGATCCAATTTTGACGTTATCAATGACGTTTTGGGCAGACAAGAGAAGATAAGGATTGTCACCAAGTCAAAAGTTGGCCACCCACTTATCAATTAGTCATCAAATCAATAGTTCCCAATTTTGGCCTATAAAAGGAGGCATTTGTCATGTATTTAGGCATCTTGGTGTTCAGATCAAGATCATGCTCTTCCTTTCTCTCTTTGTATTTTTTGTAATGTTTATGCTTTGCTTTCATTAATATTAAGTTTATGCCTTTCATTTCCTTTCCTTTACTTAGTTAGCTTTTATGTTTTTATTTTGTTTATCTATTTTTCTTTCTTTCATTATGTCTAGCTAAGTTAATTATATCAAGGTGAAAAGGTTACACTAATGGTGTAAGAATAAGTATAATGTAAACTTAATATGGACTTTAATGTTTGATACTAACATGTTTTATATTTGTTATCTTATTCACTCTTTAATACTTTGCTTGTTAAATGACTAATCTTGATTTATGTTGTATAACACTTGATACAACAAATGCTTGACACTTTCATAGCCCATAATGTATGATATAACCGACACCTGAGCTATGAAAGGAACTTGATTTGTTGTTAACATAAGTTATAATCATGAATGCTTGACGAGATTTACAAGCATTAGCATTAATTGAATAAGATGACTAATGTAATCATGTTAACAATATATAATCTGATTGGAACCTCCTTTGTGTGTGGTTTCCAATTCAATAACAAATAGCTTAATCCATGAAGCTATGACTTTTATAGAAAAGCTCTCCAAGTTTTGAGACCGCCATTTATCAGTTCAAATTTCTTACTTGATCAAAAAGGGCTTTTAAAAGCACATAATGCAGGCTATTGTTCATGCTATGAAAGAAAGGAATTTCACAAGCTCAAAAGGTGTTTGAGGGTTTTAAAGACCTAGGATCAATATTAACTATTCATCAACTCTCTTTCTCTTATTGTCATTGTAGAGAAAATGACATATAACCTTGTTAATATCAAAGATAAGAATTCTCTTAACATAGATCATAATACAAATCCAAATTTTTCTTTAATAAATAACCAATCTAATTTGTTTTTAAGACACTAGAGATTTTATCCTAAACACAACAAAAGATATGAAGCTTTTTTTTTTGGCTTTGGCATTTGCTGTATCTTTCTTCAATTGAAACCTTTTTTGCCCCTCTTATAATTGATAAACATTCTCCTTCCATTCCATCTTTTCTTTTTTTTCATAGCCTTCCTCAAATTTTTCTTGGATGACCCTTAATCTATCACTTTTCTTCTTCTAGCCCTTTCTCAATCATTGGACTTTTGTTCTAAGCCTTTCTTGTATCCATTAATTCTATAGTGTCTTCAAAATATCTCTTATTTACCCACAGTATAGGATGTGATGGGTTTTTTTGAAAGAAAATATTTTATCAGGCTTAAAATGGGATTGCAAGGGATAATATTTTAAGAAATGTGAAAGGATAACAAAGATAACCTTTTCTCATTTCAAGCAAGATAAATTAGAACTGATAAATCTTGACCTTATCTAGTATAATGATTTGGACTTGTAAGAATCATGATTAGCGAGTTTATAACTACTGAATCCAACTACATGCCATTATGTAAATTGCTAAAACTTAACTATATGATGTATGATTCAGTTTCAAAAGGTATGAGTTCCAAATTATTTGGTCACCTTATCTCGTTTCAACAAACATTGAGTCATTTCTACAATCAAAATACTTTTAATCTTCAGGATTGATTAATCTTAATCACATCTTGGAGCTTTATCAAAATATTTTGTCAAAATAACCTTTGAAAGAAACATCTCATGCTTTCAAAACGATAAAGAGATAAAAAAAAAGAAGACATGTTTCATTAAAAGATAAGATGTGATCCCAAAATAAAATGCAGAATGACAAAATCCATAACAAAGATGCTTGACAATTTAACACCTTTCTTGGATCAGTTACTTTAGCAATATTTATGTTTCACCGAGCAATTTTGATCACTTGTCATTTTGAGGATGTTCTGTGACAATATGACCAATGACACCCTCCTTCGTAGACTCCATTAGTTTCTTGCTCACTAATTTCCAGAAATGGTCGAGGACCCCACCATGGCATCACATCTTTTGTCTGGATTATACCACCTAGAAAATGGTGGTTGCATAAGATTTGTCGATGTCAAGCAATAAGTTTGGCATTTGAAAGATACTAGTAAATAAACTCACGTGGCAAAGAAGTGTCTATCTTTAGCAAAGACATTTGAGTAGTGGATGATATAGTAAGACTTGGCAAGACTTTATAATTAATGTTTCCCACCTTCAGAGTAATCTTCTAATTCATTTCTCATCATTATTCTGAAATTTATGATAAAATCTTTAATCTTTCCTCTCTTCATAGCTTCTTCAATTCTTTTGACAATCTTCACAACATCATGTCAATCTTTTAATGTTGTTGTGGTTGTTTATGTATTATTAGAAACCTTCCACTAACTAGGTAATCTTGACAAGGTATAAAAACATGCAATACCACCACTGTTGACGTGTGAAATCACGCATTTGTCTTAACTAGAAGAGAACTTGATGAATCTAAAACTCTTCAGTCTAATCTTTGATTGCTCACAGATAGTGAACAAATAGACGCTTGTAGAATGAGTTCTACTCTATTGAAGTTTCAGTCTTCTTCCTGTTTTTCAGCCCAGGTTTGTCTCTTCTCCCTACTTTTATGTTTTAAAGCAGACACTGCTAGGAGAAAATTGTAGATGATCTGAAACTACTGCATCCCTTCTTATCTTCCTCACTTGCAGAGCCATAAACAGATTGTTACATAGAGGGTTTTGTCATATTAAAATTCAATGACTACTCATATTTTCAGACCAGGTCTGACTCTTCTACCTACTATAGTGTTTTGATATTGAAACTGATAGGGGAAAGTTTTATAACATATGAAACTACTATATTCTCTATTGCATTCCTAACTGGTAGATCCATAAATAAATCTCTATAGAGAGAGCTCTGCCATGTAGAAGTTCAGCGTCTAATCATTTTTATTTTTTAGACCAATATTTTGTGCTACTGAACTGGAATTAAACTCATAGTAGGGGTAACTTCAAAGAAGACTAATGCATCATGCATAGAAGGCTAGCAATTATTTAGCCTAAGACTTAAAAAGACTATTTTTAAGTCCAAATTATAGCAACAACAAAGAAGTCTGAATTTGTCTTCCAGCCTGAGCATTGTTCTGTGTTTGACCCATATCTGGAGTTTTACAAGTCCAAATGACCTAAATTGTTTACACAAGAAAGTTGAGACGATTTCCTACAACTTTCATGTTTTCAAGTGGTTTCAATTTTGACGTTATCAATGAGGTTTTGGGCAGACAAGAGAAGATAAGGATTGTCACCAAGTCAAGAGTTGGTCACCCACTCATCAATTAGCCATCAAATCAATAGTTCCTAATTTTGGCCTATAAAAGGAGGCATTTCCCATGCATTTAGGCATCTTGGTTTCCAGATTAAGATCATGCTCTTGCTTTCTCTTTTTCTATTTTTTATATTGCTTATTCTTTGCTTTCATTAATATCAAGTTTATGCCTTTCATTTCCTTTCCTTTACTTAGTTAACTTTTATCTTGTTTATGTTCTTGTTTTGTTTATTTTTTTTTCTTTCATTATGTTTAGCTAAGTTTATTATGTCAAGGTGAAAATGTTACACTAATGATGTAAGAATAAGTATAATGTAAACTCAATATGGACTTTAATATTTAATACTAACATGTTTTGTATTTGTTATCTTGTTCACTCTTTAATACTTTGCTTGTTAAATGACTAATCTAGATTTATGTTGTATAACACTTGGTACATCAAATGCTTGACACTTTCATAGCCCATACTATATGGTATAACAGATACCTAAACTATGAAAGGAACTTGATTTGTTGTTAACATAAGTTATAATCATGATTGCCTGATGAGATTTACAAGTATTAGCATTAATCGAATAAGATGACAAATGTAATCATGTTAACAATCTATAATCTAATTGGAACCTCCTTTGTGTGTGGTTTCCACTTGAATAATAAAAGTTTATTCTATATTTATTTGACATACCATTAGTGGATCCTCTAACCTTGACATTTATTGTTATCATTGTTTAATCGTTACATTAATATTCCATCTCAAAGTTCTCATCATCATCTTCTCCTTCTCTTTCTTTTTCTTTACTACTACTACTACTACTACTACTATTATTGCTATTAATATTATTGTTGTTGTTGTTGTTACCGTTATTGTTGTTGTTGTTTATAATTATTGTTTATAATTTGTACAATTAACCTCCCTATAGTTCGACCCCGGTCTTGTTCGGTTATTTATTACTTCAACACTCCTGCACTTGGAAGAAGACATTAATCTTTTAGTCGTATCAATAAATGTATGATATGTAATCTATATGATGAACTTGCTCTTCAAGGGGTGACCTATGCTCATAACTCTTGCATGATGGAACATGAATTTTTATTCTTGATCAAACTCTATAATAAAAATTTCTTAAGTAATGTCCATTATATCCCCCGTAAGTCCTGAATTCAAGATGCTTCAAGAAGGGTTTGCTCAGATACAAAACAACTATTTATAGACATATATCCTAAAGACAGGTGTCGCACGTAAAAAAAAAATCCACGCGGCGTCGGCTCTGATGATTTTTCATCGTTATTATTTGATTTGATCTTGTTGGATTCGTTAGGAGTCGCCACCTAGTATTTAATTGAAGTTTACTAGGAAACCCGATTGTACTGGTCTTGTCAGAGATTCGCGGGTAAGGGACCAGTTGTGGTTAGGGAAGGTATTAGCACCCCTAACACACCCTACCTGAGGTAAGCTGCTTCATGGACTTGATGTGTTAAAGAAGTTTTAAAAATTTTGTCTTTTCATCGGATTTTAGAAATACAACTTCCGTACAAGTTTGTACTTCTACACCGCGATCCAATCAAAATATTAAATTCTTCTTTATTCTCTACAATTTTATCATAAATAAAAAGGAAACATTCATAAGACAAATACAAACACACACACACACATGCATTTTTTTATTCTTTTTCTTTTTCTTTTTTCTTTTCTTTTTCTTTTTTTTTACATCCACATTACAAATTATAAAAATCCAAAGCTAAATAAAAATTACATTAAATAATTCAAAATTTACAAAACAGTCCCTAAAACTCCAAAAATTGCATCAAAGTCCCTTATAGGGCTGTGTGAACAGTGCCCCCGTGAATAGTGGTGGCTCGTTTCCTCCACGCGCCGCCGCTGCCAGAGGTGGCAGAACCAGTAGATCGGCCGTCTTCCAGCGCCGGCGGTGGGTGTTGTGATTTCGGTTTTCAAATCGGCAGCCTTGACAGATTCTGGGCAAAGCTTCCGACGACCATTACTAATCAACCATTGAAACAATAACAAATCCCAAAGGTGAAATGATAAACCGATATCTCAGGCAGCATATATCCAAATATCAGTCGGAGTTAACGGTTGGATCTCCCTAGATCGGAGATAGACCGAAACTGACCCGAGATTGGCGAGCCACTGTTGAACACGGATAACACCTTTTTGGATGGGTTTCATCTCATCTCCACTGTTCTGAATGTGCAATACACCCATACGCACCACATATCCAAAACTCAGGTTGATCCAACGGTGAATCATGGAGAAATAGGCCAGCGGCTCTAACTGTTCCGAGAGGGGTTTGTCCAGAAATATTCAAATGGTAATATTTTTCTCATGGTTTCAAATATGAATGATCGCTCCAGTCAGAATGTAGACAATATAGGGACGCACAACATACCCAAATTTCACGTTGATCCAACGATAGACGAGTGAGCAATAGTCCGGCGAAGCTGACAGGTTTGAGGGGGTGAGGGAGGCGGCGGCTCTAGAGAAAAATATTAGGGTTTTTTGTGTTTTAGGGTTTTTTTTTCCTTTGTTTTGTCAAAATTGCCCCCCCCTTTGCTTTGTGTTAAAGGATGCTATTTATAGGCAAAATGTTGCATGAATTTCAAAATTGGTCCCTCAATTTTATTTTTTTGTAAATTTTAATTTTTTTGATTTTTTTGTATTTTTTTGAAAACAAGCAATATCAACATCGACTCAATGAAGAAGATCAATGATTTTAAAAATAACATGTTAAAAGTTGAACGCGTTTCAAATATCTTTGAAAATTTAAATTCTTTTGAGATGATGTTGAAAATGCTAAAAATGATGCAAATATATTTAAAAAAATATATTTTTTGGATTTTCATTGTTTTTTCTCTTTTTTTTTGAATTTTTATAAAATTTTATCAAAACATGGATAAAAATTGGGGAATAACCCAAAATTGAGTTATGACAACAGGTTCTAATCTTTTTACATAAGACAAATTGTAAGTTTACTACTTGGTCTTTAAAAAGGGTCTCTTGTTGTCCTAGTGATCACTTTTGTAATGATAATATAGGGGCTCAACAGATAGTGGAATGACACATATACCAACCACTAATAGTCTAAACACTCAATAAAGAGTTAGTCCCCCACCTAACCTGAAGTTTGTGTGTGCTTTCATAAATTAAAATGTGACGCATGAAACAATTCTATACAGTGTATTATTAAAACAAAAATAAAACAAGATAAAAGGTAAAAAATTTAAACATATAAAAAATAAAAATCTTAAACCAATAAAGTTGAAAATAATACTTGTCCCTAGTGGAGTCGTCATTTTGTAGCACGTCCCTCACGCGACTTCGGTTGGTGATTTTTTGCTCTTTTGCTTGATTTAGTTCTTTGGAAGTCGCCACCTAGTATTTAATTAAAGGTTACTAGAAAATCCATATATACTGGTCTTTATCAGAGATTTAAAGGTAAGAGACTAGTTATGATTAGGAAAGATATTACCACCCTTGGCACACCCTACTTGAGGTAAGCTAGTTTGCAGTTTGATGTGATTTAAAATTTTAAAATTTTAATCAAATTTTAAAGCTTTAATAAATCAGTTATTAAATCCCAGAATATATGTAAAAACATGTTCTTATATTTTTATGGAAAATATAACATGATTTTATTTATCCTTGAGATATTTAACCATATTCAAATTAAACATTTAATTCTTTTTGTCTTTTTTATTTTTATAATTCAATAACATAAATAAGAATACAAACACACACACACACACATCTCTTTTTATTATGCTTACTCACCTATAATTACATGTTTACAATATAACAAAAAAAAATCAAATAAATCAAAACACAACAGTATCCAAATATACACAGCAACATTTGAAAATTACAAAAATAGCTTCGGGAACAATGCTGAAGAATTTTGGGCATCTACTATGATTTATGGAATAGTGGCAGCGCATCTCCTGCATGTGCCATCGCCACTAGTGGCGCGTGGGTTCACGCACCACTGCGATAACAAACCAAGAAACAGTGGAGCCATAACAACCTCCTCCCCTCTTTCTTTTCTTGCGGGCGATGAGGAAATATGTTACCTATAACAAAAAAAGCACAAACAACAATGGGTTTTAATATTTTCCTTCCTTTAGATCGGACCATTCTCTATCTTCTTTCTTCCTCTCGGTTTGTTTCCCTGAGCTAGTGGCAGATTCAGTCGTTGGCTTGTAGTTCATATCTACTACATGGTGTTGAACCGATAAAGAAGGGTTGATTGATAAGAAAGGGTACAATTTGTGAGTTCACTTATATATGGGTGGCCATTGTGTTCGGGTTGCTTCGGGTTGGTTTCAATGGAGACCAATTTATGCCGATGATGGATTGTGGGAAATGATCGAGCTCACTGGAGGCGGTGGCTGGCTTCTATAGAGGCCAATTGCTAGGGAGATGAAAAGGGTTGTCTTGTAGGTCTCTAAGGGCAGGATTATAGAGAAAAAGGATAGAGGTTAAGGCCGAGAGAGAGGGAGGCCTATCCGGTGCTCTCTGGTTTCTTTGGTTCTTAGCCTCAAAGGAGAAGGGGGGACAATGGCTTTTTGGCTAGGAGATGGAAATGCTGGGTCCAGGGCTTATGGTGGTGAGCTAGGGAAGATATAGTTGTGGGAGCAAAAATCTCTCAAGCTCTCTGATTAGTACTTAAAAGTGCATTTTTATCATGGTTTTATATCATTATTTTGCACTTGAAGTATCAATAACTCATTAACTAAAACATGTTTTATAATAATATATCTAATAATATAAGATACTTTTAATTTATGATAAATGTTTATTTTAAATGCAGGCCTATCACATAAATGAAAGGATTGATTGATGACTTTAAGAACTTAAATTGCAAGGGCAAAGAGATGACCAAAATTAGAAAAGAGATGTTGGTGCAATCCAAACCGGAACACTGTTCGGTAATTAGGTTATATCTGGAGCTATAGATCTCAGATTTAGGTCTACTTTATATGGATGGAAAGGTAAGATATAGGTCTACAACTTTTATATGGAGCCCAAGATCTAAAAATATCATTTTCAAG
The DNA here is from genome assembly GCA_026413675.1 of Populus pruinosa. NCBI lineage: Eukaryota > Viridiplantae > Streptophyta > Magnoliopsida > Malpighiales > Salicaceae > Populus > Populus pruinosa. Next base: position 1,783,360 of record CM048595.1, read on the forward strand.
TCCAAATTGTAGCAAGAACAAAGAAGCCCGAATCTGTCTTCCAGCCTGAGCACTGTTCAATATTTTAGCCATATCTAGAGTTCTAGAAGTCCAAATGAGCGGAGTTTTTTACACAAGAAAGTTGAGATAATTTCCTACAACTTTTATGTTTTCTACTGACTCCAATTTTGACGTTATCAATGATGTTTTGGGCAGATAAGAGAAGATAAGGATTGTCACCAAGTCAAGAGTTGGCCACCCACTCATCAAATCAATAGTTCCCAAAAGGTTACACTAATGGTGTAAGAATAAGTCTTTAGATAATCCTAGTGGAGATGTGCATCATGTAATTTATGATTTATGGCCACTATTTCATAAAGAACATGATCGACTTAATCTTGGGAATCTGACTAAAAAAGACCATGTTTGCCAATTTGAAGAAAACTGGATGGGAAACCTATCCCCGATCCATAGAGGGTGTTTAAGCCATTCTTGGACGTAAAACCAAAGGAAAATGTGAGCCACAATCACAACTACCTATACATACACATGTTTTTTCAAAAGTAAATAAATAAATAAAAAGAGAGAGAGTGTGAGACTTCAGCTGGCTTACATATAGGTGTTATGATTGCCTTTCTAATTTCTCATCTATAAAACCCTTTCTTCCTTCCTTTCATTTCTACTCAACCCATACATTCAACAAATATAGAAGTGTGTAGAAATGGCAAGTTCCTCAAGTCATCATATAAGAAATATTTGTGTTTTCAGTGGATCTATTCTTGGGAAAGAAAAATAGTTTTTAGAATCAGCAAATCATCTTGGTTAAGTGCTACCTAAGAGAAAGATTCATTTAGTATACGGGGGAGGCAGTCTTGGGTTAATGGGAGGTGTGTTAATAGCTGTATTTTTAAGAGGTAGTCAAGTTTTGGGAGTCCTCCCCCAAGCTTTAGCACAAGGGGACATCATTGGAAAAATAATTGGAGAGAAACTTCAGGTCTCCACAATGTTAGCTCAAATGAATGCAATGTTTAACCATGTTGATGCCTTCATTGCTTTACCAGGTGGTCTTGGCACATTGAAAGAGATCTTTCATATTTCCTCTTAGGCTCGACTGCACATTCACCATAAACCCATAGGTTTGTAAAATATTAATGGTTATTATGATAAATTATTGTCTTTTCTTGATCATGCTGTGGAACAGGAATTTCTAACATCTTCTGCACGACAAATCATAATCTCTGCTGCTACTGCTGAATAATTGATTGACCAACTACAATCTTTCATTCCTGTGATTGATCCTTCCATGAGTCGTATAAATTAGTCATATAAGGAAAGCCGTAAAAAGTTTAGATTGGATTTGAGCCTTCATTTATAAATATTTGTGTCTTTTGATTTTATTATAGTGTTTTGTTGTTTCTTATATTTGTTTTAGTGTGTTTCAGGTTTGTCAATGTTCGTTATTTTAGGTGATATCTTCTATACTCTATCTTTCTACCTTAGAACATTGAGGACAATGTCTCATTTTGGTTGGGGGGAGAGGGTAGTAGTTGATACAAAAAAAAAATTGTTTTCCATTTCATAAAGCATATGCAACATTATTATTACTAGGATGGCGAAGTAAAGAAGCTCTTTCGTTAAAGTGACTCTTGAGACGCATCTTAGTAACCATTCTTAAGAAGGTCTATCATAATACTTCTTGAAATATTCAGGTTTACAAACTCTCGTATTGTTATCACTTAATTCTGCTCATATACGTATTTAACATGTATTCTTAAACCTTAATTTACACACACACACTTTAAACATATGATTGTGAGTTGCATATTGGATTATTATATTATTTTATGTTTTTTTGTTAAAGGTAACAACTAAGGAAAATGGATAGTATATAATTAAAAAAAAGAAAATAAAAAGAAAAAATAATAAGACCAACTGGTCTAGGAGTCATTAGCTGAACTCTCGTTACATGGGTTAAATATGCATGATGTTTTTAAATTATATGTGTGTATATATATATATTTTAAAAAAAAGACAAAAATAATAATCCCAATCCAAGAAAGTTAACCTTAAACATTAGAACAAAATTTTTGTTTTCTTCCAAGAAAAGCCCCATAATTATGTGTTGATACATTGAGCATAAAAGAAAGGTTTATTAATATCTTGTTAAGAGGTATTGAGCAGATATATAAATTTAATAAGAGTTTGTTTATCTGGATAGATTAATGAAAGTTAAATGATGAATACCTTACTTTGTGGAATTTGCAAATTATTTTTCTATTTTAACGCTTTGATTACTAGGGACTAGTAATAACCTGGTTGGGGGGTGTGATTAGTACTTAAAAGTGCATTTTTATCATGGTTTTATATCATCATTTTGCACTTGAAGTATCAATAACTCCTTAACTAAAGCATGTTTTATAATAATATATCTAATAATATAAGATACCTTTAATTTATGGTAAATGTTCATTTTAAATGCAGGCCTATCACATAAATGAAAGGATTGATTGATGACTTTAAAAACTTAAATTGCAAGGGCAAAGAGATGACCAAAATTAGAAAAGAGATGTCGGTGCAATCCAAACCGGAACACTATTTGGTAATTGGGTCATATCTGGAGCTATAGATCTCAGATTTAGGTCTACTTTATATGGATGGAAAGGTAAGACATAGGCCTATAACTTTCATTTGGAGCCCATGATCTAAAAATATCATTTTCAAGTCCATATTGTAGCAACAATAAAGAAGCCTGAATCTATTCTCCAGCCCGAGCATTGTTTAGTATTTTGGCCATATCTGGAGTTCTAGAAATCCAAATGAGCTGAATTATTTACATAAGATAGATGAGATAATTTCATACAACTTTCATGTTTTTGAGTGGCTCCAATTTTGACGTTATCAATGACGTTTTGGGCATACAAGAGAAGATAAGGATTGTCACGAAGTCAAGAGTTGGCCACCCACTCATTAATTAGTCATCAAATCAATAGTTCTCAATTTTGACCTATAAAAGGAGGCATTTGCCATGCATTTAGATATCTTGATGTCCAAATCAAGATCATGCTCTTCCTTTCTCTTTTTATATTTTTTGTAACGTTTATGTTTTGCTTTTATTAATATCAAGTTTATGCCTTTCATTTCCTTTCCTTAGTTAACTTTTATGTTCTTATTTTGTTTATCTATTTTTCTTTCTTTCATTATGTCTAGCTAAGTTAATTATGTCAAGGTGAAAAGGTTACATTAATGGTGTAAGAATAAGTATAATGTAAACTTAATATGAACTTTAATGTTTGATACTAACATGTTTTATATTTGTTATCTTGTTCACTATTTAATACTTTGCTTGTTAAATAACTAATCTTGATTTATGTTGTATAACACTTGGTACAACAAATGCTTGGTACTTTCATAGTTCATATTGTATGGTATAACCGACACCTGAGCTATGAAAGGAACTTGATTTGTTGTTAACATAAGTTATAATCATGAATGTTTGACGAGATTTACAAGTATTAGCATTAATCGAATAAGATGACTAATGTAATTATGTTAACAATCTATAATCTGATTGGAACCTTCTTTATGTGTGGTTTCCAATTGAATACTAAGAGTTTATATTATACTTGTTTGACATACCATTAGTGAAATCTCTAACCTTGACATTTGTTATTATTATTGTTTAATCATTACATTAATATTCATTCTCGAAGTTCTCATCTTCTTCCTTTTCTTTTCCTTCCTTTTCTTTACTACTACTACTACTACTACTACTACTATTGTTGTTGTTGTTATTATTATTATTGTTATTGTTATTGTTATTGTTGTTGTATTATTATTATTTATAATTTGTACAATTAACCTCCCTGTGGTTCGACCTCGATCTTGTCGGGTTATTTCTTACTTCGATACTTCTGCACTTGGGAGAAGACATCAATCTTTTAGTCGTGTCACTCTCGTTAGCTCTGGTTCTCTATTTTTCAAAAGAGACCCTATAGTAGCGGCTCCTTAAGGTGGATTTAGGTTTTTGCTTTTTCAAAGGAGAAACGGCTACAAAGAGGATATATTTGTTAAGGTTTCCTCTTTTCCCCCGTTTTTTTTTCTTTCAATTTTTCTTCTCCCCGAGTAATTTTTTTCTCCGCCTCTGTGCCTCTCAATTTTTTCTCTTCCTCCACTATTTCACTGTAGCATGGTATTTATATAAGAAATATTGCTAGGATTCCAAACTGGTCCCTCAACTTTTTTCTTTCTTTTTTTTTGTAATTTTTTTATTTTAGTAATATCAATGTTGACTCAAAAAATTAGTGATTATAAAATTAACACATTAAAAGTTGAGCGTGTTTAAAATACCTTTGAGAATTTAAATTTTTCTGAGAGGATATTGAAAATGCTAAAGATAATACAAATATATCAAAATGAATTTTCAAGGGTTTTTGTTGTTTTTTTGCTATTTTTGATTTTTTTTGAAAATTTATTAAAAATATAAGTAAAACATTAGGTAGCAACAATTTGGATCATATTTGGCCTAATTTTGATGGGTTTTTTTATTGAATTGGTCTTCCCTGATGATAAAAAAAAAAAAGGATGAATAATTGATTTAGAAATGATGTTGTTTTTTTTACTAAATTAACTTTGAACTTTATAATTTCATGTTTATTAGCCTTTTGTTATTTTAACCAAATTCTCAAATTATTTTCTAATATTTCTTTAACAAAGCTCCAATTCATCTATTCACTTGTTATTTTGAATGAAAGTACATCCCTAATTAATCTGGGTTACATTATTATTATTATTTTAAATTAAATTATTATTTATGTTTTTATATATTTTTTTAGAAACTCAAAATTAGAATACAAATAAATATAATTATTTATAGGAGTGCAAGAGAAGTCAAACTTAGCTTACCATCTTTGCCCTGGTGTTTACATTAATTCTCTATCGAGCTCGGTATCTTTCCCCCCCCTAAACCTAACACCTAACCAGTAAAAAACAAAACGAAACAAAAAAAAACTAGTTTGATTCATGCATCAAATAACCCGACCTTGGTTTTTCCAAGTACTCGTGGGATTGGAAACTACGAGGACAGTGACAGATTCATTGAAATTTGCTACAAGTAGGTCACCCTTGGTGTCTTGATCACGGTGATTTCCATAATAATTTTCAGACGACTATATAATTTTTCAGACGAATATATATATAAAGTCAACATAACAATGTGACAAGTGAACAAACAACCGGCTGAAACCAGAGTTGATTCAAGAGGAATGAGATGTAGATAAAACTTATAAATAAAATATTTTAAATTATGATTTTATGATTTTTTTTATTTATGTTTGACAAGTGAAACTTTTGATAATATTTATTTTGTATTTGAAATTTTTTAATAAAAAAATTATTTTCATTTCATTAAATATAATTTATTTATTTTTAGAGCTAGAAGTCAATGTCAAAGTGATTCTCCGCTAAAATCTGATATGATTAAATGGCATGACTCTATTAGTTCATTTTCAAGGCTCTTAAGCCCTTGCTGGAAAGTTTAGCCATGAAATATGGGCGAGGTTACTATTCTTCTAATTTTGCAGCTCTTGCTAAGGTCATGTACTGTTCTAGTCACTTTATTTTGGTATTTTAAAAGAAGGCATTTGAATAAAATATTGTGATATTAAATAATTATATTAAAAAATATTTTTTTATTAAACTTGTTTTTTAAAATATTTTTTGCTTGAAAAGATATTAAATTATTATATATATATATATATATCTTGATTTTGATGTGTTGATATAATAATAAAAAATTTAAAAGAAAATATTGTAATTAATTTTTAATTAAAAAATGCTATATATCATATTATAAAACCTACAACGTGTATTGAGAAATCAAAATTAAGGATTGGGTCAATGTTAAAGAAAGAATTGGTAATCAAATAAAAACATTGTCGTTGTAGGGAACGCACAAGGGCTTTTAAGCTGCATAATAATATTTTTAGCACTTCAATTTTACATACTATTGAACAATAATTTTTAACCTTCAATTTTTCAAACTAATGAACAATAACTTTGCTGAGAAACTCCCTTAATCTTCAATAGTCTACGGATCATTATTACTGGCTGCATCCAATAGTTTTATCCCTTTAGTCAATCATCTCCTAGAAGGTATATTTGTTATTTTAATACTGATTTTAAAATATATTAAAATAATATTTTTTAATTTATGTTTTACATCAAACATGTAAATCAATATAAAAATATTAAAAAATTAAATTTTATAGAAAAACGCGATGCAACCACGCAGACTATCCGTATTTTAAGAAAGTCAGCACCACTAACGTACAAATTCAAGAATAATCTCTTCAAAATAGAATGATCAAGCAAGACAACTTAATAATAGTGCTCTCTAGAGATAATATAGTAATGACTAGAACGTTAATCCAACCATTTTTTTTAATCACCCTGGTTAATAAAATACAGTAACAAATCTACCAAATCTACTGCCCATTTCGTGTTAAACACAAGGATTATGTATTTTATTAATTATCTATTTAATTGATAATGATAACAAAACTTTCAAAGTGGTTGGAGTTTATAAACTTGAAATTTGTATGAAGTAATTAAATTATTATTTCATACTTAATTTTATAAAATAAAATATAAATAATAAAATTCAAATTCATAATTAATTCATCAACAAATCTTTTATCCATTATAAAAAAAAAACTATCTCAACTAAAAATTAATAGGTGAGATTCTAATTTTAACATAACAAAACGAAAAGAAGTACACACTCAATTATACTCGGCAAATTGTCTATGTATTTGAACTTTTAATATAGCAATACAAGCTATGCCCCATGTATTTGAACTAAGCAAATAAAAGGATAAGCTCTAGTCAGCAGGATTCATATAAAAATCATATCTAGAAAACTTTCATTTGAATGCCAATTTATTCTTGGTCAACCAATTAAGTCAATGCTCAGGCCGGTCATTTTTAATTTACAAAGTAAAACGTATTTTCAGGGATGATTATAGTTATTCTCTCCCCATGATCACCTGTACAGCTTTAATAGTCCCATTACTCCACATGGTTTCAAGTGAATTTCCAAGGTCCTTTGTATTTTTTCGTTAAATTTGCTCCAAAATGATCCTGATGACAACCATAGATGTAAATTTAGTCATGTTTTTGCTGATCATACCGTTTTCAGTTCTCCCAGCCATTACTGTTGCAGACCATCTTGTTACATCTTGCTCCAATAACACAAGCAACTACACTCTCAACAGTCCATTTGAGAGCAACCTCAAGCATCTTCTTGAGACCTTGCCTTCCATCACTTCATTAACAGGTTTTAACTACACCTCTGTTGGAGAACCCCCTGCCAAGGTCTATGGCCAAGCACTGTGCAGAGGTGATGTCAACTCAAGTTCTTGTCAGGCTTGTGTGGAGAAGGCAAGCCAAGAAATCTTCAATGACTGTAGAAATTATAAAGATGCAATCATATGGTATGAACTTTGCCAAGTTCACTACTCGTTTCAGAATATGACTTCCTTGTATGTTTATACAGGGAAGTATCCAAACTCGAATTCTCAGGAGAAATTTCTATCAGATCCAAAACATTTCTCTGATGTTCTAGTCTACTTAATGACCAACCTGTCAACTGAGGCCGCTGTCAATCCTTCCAAGAACATGTTTGCAACTGGGGCAATCAAATTTAGAAGCGAAACCGTATTTGGTCATGCACAGTGCACACGAGATATCGTAGCAGATGAATGTCAAACATGTTTGACAACTGCCTTGGCTGAACTCAAAGGATGCTGTTCGTCACGGCAAGGTGGAATTATTGTTAGCAGGAATTGTCATGTGAGATTTGAGCTGTACAAATATTACAATGCCTCGAGTTACTTGTTAACATATCCGAATCCTAAAGGTTAGTGAACAGGAAATTTTTTTGCTGACAATCTGTGAGCGAAAAGAAGTAATCATGTCTTGCATTAATGACTGGTATGGTTATTCTTAATTCTTGCTCATGACGGATAACATGTAGCGCAAAATTGTCCACAATCTTAGTTTATTATTTTTGGAGATTAAATATTTTTCTACATAAATTGAATCTTATGCAATTCTCTGCTTTGCATGGTAGGAAGTAACTGGAAGATTGGGATAGTGGCATTTGCTGCATGTGCTCCTGTAGTGGTGATTGTAATTGTCATTGGGTCTTGCATTGTCTGTCTGCTGAAAGAAAGAGGACAACAAAGAGGTAAATTAACTAAGCGATCAGCAGATTGTTAGGCTAAATTGATATCAGAACTACAAAAGAGTAAAACTACGATTCTTTGTCAGGCGTGGAAAGAAGTCACCTAGCATTAATGCAGGAATTGGCTTGTCCAAGAGGGGTCACAATGACAGATGAAGGTCAGTTGGTAAGTTCTGAGGACCTGCCTTTCATGGACTTAACTACTATCAGAGCAGCTACAGACAACTTCTCCGATTCAAATAAGCTTGGACAAGGTGGGTTTGGCACTGTTTATAAGGTAAGTGGTAAAGGTTTGCTGTCATAATCCACTGAGATTCAAGAGTATGTCTTTCCAATCCATCCCTCTAGGAAAACCGAGTTTTTTGTTCAGTTTGCCATGGTTTAATATTGCTTCAGTTGATAAAATTTGCCTCCTTGCAAATTTGTTTCAGGGTGTGTTACCAGATGGGAAAGAAATAGCTGTTAAAAGGCTGTCAAGGAAGTCATGGCAAGGCTTAGAGGAGTTCAAGAATGAAGTCAAAGTAATTGCAAAATTACAGCACCGAAACCTTGTGAGGCTATTGGGATGTGGCATAGAAGGAGATGAAAAGCTGCTCATATATGAATTCATGCATAACAAAAGCCTTGATATCTTTATCTTTGGTCTGTTCCTTCCATTTAGCTTGCCTTTGAATTCTTAAATATTACATTTTCAACAATTAAACGATGCAAGAGGCTGAAGTTTCTTCTTATTCAAATTTCAGATGCCGAAAGACGGGCACTTCTTGATTGGGATACATGTTACAACATCGCTGGTGGGATTGCTAGAGGACTTCTTTACCTGCACGAGGATTCCCGGCTTAGAATCATTCACCGGGATTTGAAACCTAGCAATGTGCTACTAGACCATGAAATGGTTGCCAAGATATCAGACTTTGGCATGGCTAGAATTTTCTGCGAAAACCAGAACAAAGCTAACACTAGAAGAGTAGTAGGAACATTGTAAGCCCCCTTTTAATTATTTTTTTTAACTCTAATTTCTTTTTCTAGTTTGGAGATGATTTTAGTCCTAAATTCTTATAACTTATCCAAAGTACGTCTTACGCGCGAAACAGCGGATACATGGCTCCGGAGTACGCAATGGGAGGGCTTTTCTCAGTGAAATCAGATGTCTTCAGCTTTGGTGTTATACTACTGGAGATCACAAGTGGGAAGAGAAGTAGTGGCTTTTATCTCTCAGAACATGGCCAGACACTCTTAGCATATGTTTGTACAATACATCGCTGCCATCAAAATTTCCATTCAAATAATTTTCAACCTATCAAAAAGAATTTGAAGCTTGAAAATTATAACTAGGTACTGTTATGATATTTTTTTCATGCAATTTGACAGGCGTGGAGATTGTGGAATGAAGGGAGAGAAATGGAATTAGTGGATCCTTCGTTGATGGACAGTAGTCAAACAGAAGGGATTGTGAGGTGCATACATGTTGGGCTGTTATGTGTGCAGGAAGATCCAGCAGACAGGCCAACAATGTCATTTGTGGTTCTAGCTTTGGGAAGTGACCCAATAGCTCTTCCTCAGCCGAAACAACCTGCTTTCTCTCTAGGTAAAATGGTTGCAATCTACAAGTCTTCACCAACAGATCCTTCTGTAAATCAAATGACTGTTTCTGGTATCGCACCGCGCTGATTGTTAATAAGATTGCCACTGTTCTTGTCAATGTCTGCGGCAATAGGTGTGGTTTAGAATAGCTAGTTTCTTAGCCATTTTGTTAAGATCTCAAAATGGTGAATAGAAGACCTCAAATTGTGTATAATAACAATGTGTCTGAATAGCTTGTTGGAATTATAAGGGTTCTAACACTGTCCACTAATTTTAAGGTGGTAATGATATAGATTTGGTTCTGGTCGTATTGGTCTCTAACACTAACCACTTGAGTTTTTTTGTTTTGGTTTATTTTTTTTTTTAAGTATCAATTTCATCAAAGAAAAATTATAAAAATCCTATCCCTTAAAAAAAATTTTATAAATATTAAAATAAAAATATATTAAATAAATTTAAATTAATCCAGGTAAACATGTAAACTTCACAATCAACCATTATAATTTCATAGAAAACAAAAAGTCAAATTCTTAATCAACCAAAATATTAAAGGATAAAATTAAAAAAATCATTAAAAAAATTTTATTAAAAGAAATTAACCTACAAAACTCGTGATCTGGATCATAAGATTATAATAACTTTAAAGAAAATAAACTGAAAAAAATTATGAAGTTTAATTCTCTAATAATTCTAATATTAAATGATAAAATTAAAAAAAATTTAAAAAAATTATTGTTCCAATTAACACTAATTTGTGAGGAGGAGAATAATGATTTGAATTATATTTTATATTTATGTAAAAATCAAATTGATCTTAAACCAATTTAATAATAACATAAAAATCAGTGTGAAAATATGAAAAAAAACCCTAAACAATAATTGTAGATTTTTTCCTATCAATTGTATTTTAGTCATTTTATTATGTATTAAAAATGCAAAATGATTTATTTGTCCTTAATGAATTTGATCATGACTAATGGTTCCTATTAAATGATTTTATTACCCTTCAATATCTAATTCAATAAATTTTGGTAGGTAGGGCAAAATTATCATTGCATTATTTCATTAAACATTATTTTTGCTCAAAGTATACATTGTTTTTGCTCATAGTAAATAATATTTTTTTAAGAGGATTTAAAATATATTTAGGGTTACGATAGCTGTTGCGGTTCAAAATATTTTTAACTTTAAAATAAATTAAAATATTTTTTAAAATTAATTTTGACATTAGTACACCAAAATAATATAAAAATATAAAACAATTAAAAAATAAAATTTTAAAAAACATGATTTACATTGCATTTTCGAACAAGACTTTAGCTTTGTTAATGTTTTTCTATGTCCGTTGAGAAATAATAGGAATTGAGAGGGTTTTTATAGATTTTTTTCCTTCAGTTTCTCAACAAAATCCTAGTGGAAAGAAAAATTAAAAACAAATCATATTGTTTAAGAGGTAAAATCAAGGATTTTTTTAGTTTAGAGGTTTTTAAATTTTTTATTGTTGAATTGCCAAAGAAAGAGTTCGCTTTCTCAACACGCTAGTTCACCTAAAGATTCATAAATTGACGTTGTCAAGGAATAATTAAGAGTTTATATTTTAATAATTCAATATATTATTGAAAAAAAATAAAAAAATAATATTAATTTCATTTATAATAGCTAAAAATGTTACTCATTATGCTATTATTTCAATTTTTGAATGGTTTGAGAATGTTATTAGAGTTTATTTGATATTATCATATTTTTTGTTTTTAAAATATTTTAAAACTTATTCTTCATTAGAAAAGGTATCAAATTGATATTTTTTTAGATGTTTTTCAATAATTTTGACATATTTATTAATAAAATAAAATAAAATAAAATAACATTATTTTAATATATTTTCAATTAAAAATATTTTTATGAAATATTCTACACAACAATACTAAATACACAATTAGTTGATAGTTTAATAAGTGCTCTTGTCATAGATGTATGTGTGTGATGAAGTTTTTTTTTCTATATATAAAATATTTGGATAGAAAAATTCTATATTTTTATCTATATTTTGAATTTTATGTTCATAATAATATCATGTTTTCTAGTTCAAACGATATTTTACAATTTAATATTTCATTAGACTAAAAGAGCATATCCCATGTATAAAAATAAAAACATTACCTGTGAAACATATATCGATAAAACATAGTGGAAGTTGAACTTTTCACATATCAGCTTGCATTAATAAAATCAATTTTTTTTATTTTTTTTGTCTATTTTTGGGTGAATATTAACCAACAACACAATAACAACAACAATCACAAGTAACATATAATTTTATCAAATAAGATTATTAGATATAATTTTCTCTTCAAATAGTCTCCTACAATCTAAAATATAAGCAGAATAATAATATTTATATAAGTCCTAAATCTATCTTGAAGAGAAAAAAATCCTAATAAATAATTATATATTTGTTGTAGGAATTTTTAAACTAATTAGAAAAAATAAATTTTTTAAGTATAATATTTGATTTTCTAAACTAAATAAAAAAAATATAAAACATCATTAAAAATCTTTCTCTAAACTATATAGAAATAAAAATAATTAATAAAATAAATATTTTTTTCTCCTAAAAACCCTTATCATCCTAAACTAATAGATGATCAAATAAACTGATTTATATATGTTTCACTGATTGATAGTGGATACACAACACGGTCATTACAATGCCTAAGTTCACTTAGAGGTACTCTAACTTGAGATGCAATTCCTATATCATGATTTTTTAATTATTTATTTTATATTTTTTAATTATTTTAATGTGATAATATTAAAAATAATTTTTAAAAAATAAAAAATATTTTAATATATTTTTAAATAAACAAAAATTTAAAAAATAATTATTACCGTACATTCATATACCACTTTTAATAATTAATTTTTATGAACCATTAACTATATTTGAATACTCTTCAAAAGTACATTTAACTTAAAAAAAACATTAAATTTATATTCTTTTAATGTTTTTAATGTTTTACACGTGCTAGTTGTTGCTGCACTTTTTGTTTTTAAACTTCTGCTACGGTTGCCTTTCACAACGTACCTCTTATATACTTGACGTATTACTTTTTCAAATATTGGAAACTGAATGTATAATGTTTTACCCATAAAATTTGGTTTTTCCGTGGATGACAAGGGAAACATTCTATGTAATTTTTGCTTTTCATTCTAAGTAATTTTTGTTTCTTAAAATATTTTTTATATAAAAAAATTAAGCTCATATAATTTTATTATTTTGATTTATTGATATAAAAAATAAAAAAAATCTGAAAAATCATTATTATTATACATTTTAATTTAAAAAATACTTTATACTAGATCACCGAATACGTACCTCGTGGCTGAAATTTAAATTAATGAAGAAAAAGGGGGCCGATCGTAAATGCAGTTTCTTACCGTCTTCCAAGTACGAAATATGAATCACAAAACAAGTCGTGTTCAAACTCGGAATTGTTGTTCAAAGACGAACATTAAATATTCATGAAACATTGGTTAAAACTTTGGGTCCAGGTCAAATCATTAACGTCCAGCCATGTTCCTAACAAATCTTACAAATTACGTAAGACCTTCCTGGAAGCTACACGTCACGAATGGACCACAGCAAGTCCATTTTTCTTTTTCAACACCCACATGCATGCATGCACATATATTGTAAAAAATGGAAAAAATGAAGTTATGAAATAGGATGTAACAGTTTCATGACTCATCCTTTACTTTTTTTTTTTTACTTGTAGGGTAAAAACTTGATTCCTTTTTATTGAATTTTTTTGTTGAAATTTGATTTCATAAAAAAACAAATCAATCTTATTGATGATCTTTAAGATCTTTGCTAATGTGTTGAGTTTTTTCCAAGGATATGACATTAAATTTGATAATTAAATATGAATTTAATCCAAAAGATTAAAATTCAGTGGTGAGGGACTCATGTAATATTACCTTATATTCTTATAATTATTTGACGGGGGACTTCGTTCTATAACAATATTTTTCTTCTTGCCTTGATTAATCCCAATTCTTCCAAGAAAATTCCCATGTGCTATGCTTTTGGATGACCCACCATATTTGACTGCTTTATATATATACATGGCCTCCCGGCCGTATGGTGAAAGAAGACAGAAAACAATTTCAGCTCCAAATTATAGATGATTCTTGATAGCTAGCAGTGTCGAAATCTCTAAACACAAGATATGGGTCACAATTTCCTTGTTGTTAAAAAAGGTTTTCAAATTCTTTTGCTTTATATTTTCATTGCCAACCTTCTTGATCTTGCTTATGCTGATCCTCCTTACAAACTTTGCTCGAACAAATCTAACTATGCAGATAATAGTCCATTTCAAAACAATCTCGAGACCCTCATGGCTTCTCTTTCTTCAAATGCTTTAGTTTCAAAAATTTTCAATACCTCTACTGGAATTGATCCAGACAGAGTGTATACTCAATATATGTGCCTCAACTATGTAACAAATGAAAGCTGCCGTACCTGCGTAGCTGCAGCATCTCAAGATATCAGGCAGCTTTGTCCAGGAGATAAGGAAGCAGTTGTATGGGGAGAGCTATGCCAATTGCGCTATTCGAATCAAAGATTCTTAAGCCACTTGGATGTTTCAGGAAACAATCCCCAACAAAATCCAAAGAACATTTCAAATCCAGAACTTCTTAGTTTAGTAGTCAATAAAACCTTGAGTAGTCTTATCAAGAAGGCAGCTTTTGGTCCTTCAGCGAATATGTATGCCACTAGAGACGAACCTTTCACTAATAGTGACAACTTTTTCTCTCTAGTACAATGCGCTACAGACTTGTCTCCAAATGATTGTTACACATGCCTTCAGGTTGCCATAAAAAATGTTACGACTTGTTGCCATTTTTCTCGTGGAGCAAGGGTTTTGAGCCGCAGTTGCTATTTGAGGTATGAGTTATATGCTTTCTATGACGGCGCAACTGAATCTTCTCAAAGTCCGGCGACCGGAAAAGGTACTAATTTGCTTATAGATCAATTAAGACGTAAAAAGTGGTTATATTTGGTTGTATTTGCTAATATAAAAAACTATACTTCATGCACTGAAAATAATTTCTTTTCCCTAATGACAGGCAACGAAAGCGAAAAATGGATAATTACAATAAGTACTGTGGCATCCACACTTTTGGTGGTAGCAATTTTAGGCTCCTTCTTCTGCCATCTTGCGATGAAATTCAGAATGCGAAAATGCAAGGATGCTTCTTATGAAATTCACTAACATGTTCTTTTTGGTTTTCTTTGTAACCCTTGTTGACTTCTCGAATCTTGTCACACAGGTAAGAAAGAAAATACTAGCCAAGATGGTAAATTTCGTGTGTTTGATCACCCAAACCACAATGATTTCCAGCACCAAGATTTTCAGAGAGATGGCCTTAATGATCGAGAATCCGCAATTATGGATTTGGCATCCATAAATGCAGCTACTGATAACTTCTCTGAAACAAACTTTCTAGGGCAGGGTGGTTTTGGCCCGGTTTACAAGGTAAATGAATTACAATATCTTATGTTCAAGCTCAAATTACCTTACGGAGTTCTCTAGAGAAGAGATAAAAAGAGGTTTTACTAATTCCTTTGTTGTGTATTTTTTAAGGGTATACTGAGTGATGGAAAAGAATTAGCAGTAAAGAGACTTTCAGCTTCGTCCGAGCAAGGCAAAAACGAGTTTACAAATGAAGTTCTGCTAATCATGAAACTTCAGCACAAAAATCTTGTTAAGCTTCTCGGTTTTTGTGTTGATGGAGAGGAAAAGCTTCTGGTCTATGAATTCATGCCTAATAACAGCCTAGACATGGTCCTCTTTGGTAAGTAGTCCTCTTTAATAAGTTTCTTAATGTTTTCAAATCAGAAATTTCCATAATTCATTGATCTCAGATACAATATGCTGAAATTTTATTTTTGAAATACCGAATACAAGCAATAATTTGATTTCGTATCAATTTTGATTTAACTGTAGATCCGACGAAACGTGCTCAACTTAGTTGGAGAAGTCGTATTCATATTATAAATGGGATTGCAAAGGGAACTCTTTATCTCCATGAGGATTCTAGACTTAGAATCATCCATCGGGACCTGAAAGCTAGCAATATCTTGTTGGACAATAACATGAATCCGAAGATTTCTGACTTCGGAATGGCAAGGATCATGGAAGCCAATGAAGGCGAAGGCAATACTGTTAGGATAGCGGGAACATAGTAAGTGAATTTTCACATTAATTATCTTTGTATATTAAGTATAATCACTTCTTTAGCTACCCGATTTCCTAGACAATAATACTATAAAAAAGCACCATGACATGATCCATCATTTTCCTTGTTTCATGTTTCTAACTTTTCCGAGTCTGGAGTTTTTTGGGTCACCTCTGTCTCCACTAGCTGCTGGATGCACAGCACATAGGGCTTGTTGGATATTTACTTTTCCAGGATTACTAAAAATTTCCTGTCCCTTCTGTTGAATAGTGGATACATGGCACCAGAGTATGCAATGGAGGGACTTTACTCCACCAAATCTGATGTTTTTAGTTTTGGAGTTATTCTGTTGGAGATCATAACCGGAAGAAAGAATTCTGGATTCCACAAATCGAAACGTGCTCCTAGCCTCCTAGCTTATGTAAGTTTCTTCGGCATATATAGAATACACATAATCACTTACTTGACACTGTGATATAAATGTTTAGTTAAGTACACTTCCGAATCCTGAATCAGGCATGGGAATTATGTATCAATGGAAAGGAACTCGAGATGATAGATCCAGTGTTGGCTGATTCATGCTGCTCTGATGAATTTTCCCGATGCGTGCATATCGGTTTATTATGCGTCCAAGAAGATGCTAGTGAAAGGCCAGCAATGTCGTCCGTTGTTTTAATGCTGAAAAGTGACAACTCAATTGATCTTCCCCATCCTCAACGGCCGGCCATTTTTGCTGGGAGATTTACAGACCACCACGAGGCAAAAGCTAATGATTGTTCTGTCAGTGGCTTAACAGTTTCTGATACTTTACCTCGTTGATGAAGCTGGCGAATGAATGAAGTGTGTGACCGCGAAGCCCTCTTAGGCATGTCCGCGGCTATATAGGATATAAAGGGCAAAATACGTTCATTGTTTCTCAGTTACAAAAATTGGTATGAAAGAGTAATAATGGAATGAAATCAATTATCTGTTAAAAAAATTTGTTCAATATAATTATTTATTACAATATTTTGAATGTGGATACTGAATATTTGATTTGGTATTTACAATGATAATTGCAAATTTTCTTTGATAGTAATTTAAAAGGTATACATGGATGGAGGGACCATGAGTCACCAATCACTGAAAGTATAGGGACTTGCATGACCAAAATTCCAGTAAAGTAATTTTCAAGACTTGAGGGATTACAAATGTATTTTACCAAGTTAGATGGTAGGTTGTGTAAAACTAGTAAAATCTAAATTTTGCTTTCCTTAAAAAAAAATTATCCTAAAATTTTAATACTTCAAGATTAATAATACTATAAGAGTTATGACAAAAATATTTTTTTACTTAAAAATATATTAAAATAATATATATATATTTAATATCAACATATAAAAGTAATCCAAAAATATATATAAAAATTAAAGCTAAAAACAATAATAATAAAAAAAAACACAGTTTTACCACAATGCAATCACCACCTTAGTGTTCTCTAAACCACACTCAATTGATGGATGCAAAAAATTGGGAGAGGAAGCTATTTATAGTAACAAAACTAAAAATGGTGCATTAATTCACCTCTCCCGAGTCCATGCAGATCGTAGGATGAGATTGTGCATGCCATGAAATTTCAACTTTGTCACGTGAAGACAAGGCATGCATTACACAGTTGAAGACAAAGCTGCTGCTGTGCTTTAACGTCGGTGCTGAGTATCGGTAGAAGATGCTAAGCAAGGGCAGACAAATACTGTGTTGATAACAAGTCAATTTTCACGTATTGGACTTGTTTTTATGAATTATTAAAAAAAAAAAGAGTGCCAACAAGAGAAGCAACTCTTTTTAGCCAATAATATAAATTCAATGTTACCTTTTATCTAATCTTTGTTTAAAATGATTAACAAATTGAAGTCAAATTATTCATGCATCACATGTACCAAGTTGGATGACCGCACTTTACATATACTTTTTTAACCTAGTATTAAATAATAAAGTGCATGCGTGATTTTAGTGGGCTCTTTTTTCTTTAATTTGATTAGTTAATAAAACACATGTAAGGAACATGTGTAATTAATTAATAATATTTGGTTATTAGCTTAAGGTAAAATAGATAGGGATGGTATGGATGAAAATGACATGTCTATCTTTTATTTCATACTTTAAAAGTCTACATTCAAGCTTAGCTGGGGGCATAGCTTCCTTTTATCTGATAATCCGAATATCCCTTTTGTTTCTTCTTTTGAAATTTAA
Source organism: Populus pruinosa (assembly GCA_026413675.1). Classification (NCBI taxonomy): domain Eukaryota; kingdom Viridiplantae; phylum Streptophyta; class Magnoliopsida; order Malpighiales; family Salicaceae; genus Populus; species Populus pruinosa. The sequence goes on from CM048595.1 coordinate 1,801,640, forward strand.
GTTTGTGGATTAAGCTTTGAAAAGTAGATGGCCAATAATAGATTGGGCAAGAAATGGGAAAGCCTTAGTGTAACATGTGAAAAGAAGAGAAAAAAGAGGCTACCAAGTGCAACAATATGTGTATGAGCTGGGAGTTGAGTTAGAGTGGGTATAATTCTTCTTCTTTTTTATGTATTTGTTTTGTATTCCTTTTCTATCTCTAATAATATCGATTCTCTTATGGATGTAGATGATATGTCAAACCACATTAAATATTGTGTCAGTGTACTTAGCCTTCTATGAGCAAATATCAGTACATTACTAGTTCGAATTCTCTAAGAAAGTTGATGTAGGTGGAGTTGTTAAATAGAAAGATGTAGAAGCTCTAAACATAGAAATCGAGATGGACAATTGCGATGAGTGGCAACTCTCTCTTTCTATGTGATCAGTGGTAGTGATCTCTCTCATAGTCCACATGGTGGTAGAGAATCTTGAAGCCACTTTGAAGCATCCTAGTTGAAGGAGGATGCGACTGCCTATGAAAGGCGAAGACACCTTAAAGAGAAGGTGTGAGGGCCACAATATAAGCTCAGGTTTAGACCGTTGCATGACGACAAGTGAAGACACCTCAGGAGAAGGTGTGAGGGCCATGATAGGAGCCCTAATTACAAAATGCCCCGGAGCCAATGTGATGACTAGACATGAGTGGATATGTGGATAGTCAATGAAGTGGCTATGATGAGTATGCAGACTGTCATAACCCAATTTGGACCTTATTTTTTATTATTATTTTATTTTAAAAAATGATGAAAAACAAGTAAAAATAAAATAAATGAAGAGTGAATTAAAATTTGGATTAAGGGAAACATGATTGGAAGTTTAAGGATTTAATTAAACTCTTGACTAGTTTAATTAATTAAATCAAGGGTTTAATTAGAGATTTAATAAGTTTGCAAACTTAATTAAACTTTTATTTAATAAATTAAGTAATTCAAGGATTTAATTGAAATTAATCCAAAGGAAAAAATTAAAATTTATTGATTAAGGGACCCAATCGATACATTTCAAAACATTAGGGACGGCGCCGTTGGAAGCTTTGTTCTTCATCCCTTCCATTTCGCATGCAGAAACTGATTCAACAGGAAATCTGCAACAAATCGTGGACCACGATCCCGTTCGTGGGGAAATGGTTGTTGAGACTCTCTGGCCTTTTAAAAGGCAGTGAGTAGTAGGGAGAAAAGGGGGGAGAAAAACTAAAAAACGAGGGGGAAGAACACTGAAAACTAGAGAAGAAAACAAAGGGGTAATCAGAGAACAAAAACAGAGTATAAACAAAAAAAAAATACATGGAGAGAAGGAGAGAATGAGGGAGTAGCAGATACAGAGAAGAGAATTATCCCTGCAATTGTCTTAGTCCCTGCAGAAAAAGAGCAACCTGGAATCAGTAAAAAGATTCAGAGAAAACAGACACGCCCATTACCTTCTCAGCTTCTTCGTCTCAAGAAATGAGGGAGGCAGAGAACGAAACAAGGGAGACCTGGAAACGCAAACAGGCCGCAAGCAGGAGAATAGACATAGATTATATACAGGGAGGGGACAGTTGCCTTCACAATCTCTAGCACCAGAGACAGAAGACGAGAGAAGAGCAAAGGTAGAAGGAAGATTTCCAGTTTTCAGCAACGAATCTTCGCTGATCTTTGCCCAAAATGCTAGCATTCTGGCATAGCAAAGTCACCGAGACCGTTGCTATTGCCTCAGTGTTTCTAGAAGCAGGAAAAAAAAACAAAGGAAGGCAGAAGGAAGGAATGAGGCGTTGCCTAACCAGTGCACGAATCACCCGCAGCTTCGTCTTCGTTGTCAAGCACACTAGACCAGGTAAGTTAATCATTTCCCATTCTGCAATTTAATTCATTGGACACTGTTGCTGTAAAGTTAATTATCCCTTCACTGAGCACGCACGCGTTGTGCGTGCCCTTGCTTGGGTTAGCAATCAAGCTGGGCTGGTCGATCCGGCCCAGCCCAAAAAGAAAATATGCTGAGCTGGCCTGGGCCCAGCCCAGCCCAAAAAAATAAAAAAAAAGTAGAAAAATAAAAATAAAAATATGCATGCAAAAATAAAATAAATTTATTGGTTTATTCACTAAGCCAAAGTATGGAATAAAATAATGATGTAAATTTATTTTATTTTATTATATTTTACTTTTATTTAGTTACAAAAAAAATATTCATTGACGTCAGAGTTAGGAGTATTGTATTTTTGGTTTTGTGTGATATTTACCAACGCCAGAGTTGGAAATATTCATAGGAATTGTTCACTGCTGCCAGAGTCAGGAACATAAAAGTAACAAAAAATAAAAAAAAAATAAAAAATATGTATACATGGATAAAAATAATGTAAATTTATTGGTTTATTCACTGACGTCAGAGTCAGGAATAAAAATACCAGTTAAAATTTATATTATTTTTATTTGTTGTATTTTATTTTATTTAGCTAGAAAAATAAAAAATATGTGCATGTGTAAAAAATAAATTTATTTGATTTGTTTATTCACTGACGCTAGAGTCAGGAATAAAAAAAATATTGATTTAGATTTATTTTGTTTCTATAGCTGCGTAATATTTACCAACGCCAGAGTTGGAAATATCCGTGGTTAAATATTCACTGACGCCAGAGTCAGGGATATTATAAGCAAATTATCATAGCACAAACTAATAAACATATAACAATTTAAGATGAAACTAGCAATGCAGCCTGCCTCAGGTAGGACGTTTAAGGGGTGATAATATCTTTCCTTTTACGTAACCAGTCCCGAACCATAGAATCTCTGTTGACCAGTTAGGGTTCCTAGTGACCATAATACTAGGTGGCGACTCCTTAAACAAGACCATTCTCCCCATCAAAGAATAGGATACCAGAAATCTATTCTTTCCATTCCATTTAGATTTTTAAGGCAGGATGCTAGAAATCCGTTGTTTTTAAAAAAATTTTAAGGCCGCCGCGATGTCGGGTGTGACAGAATGACGACTCCACTGGGGACTTTAGGACTAAGCTTTGCTATTTGCCTTTTTTTATTGCTAAACAGTTTTGTCGTACCGTTTTTTCTTCCATGTTATGGTTATGTTGAGTTTATCATGTTTTATTTTTTTTTGCTCTTTTTATTGTTTTGACATGCATAGTTATTCATGTTTATCATGCATATATATTGAATATGGATCTAAGGTTTTCACGCATCACTTATCTTATTTTTTACATGTGGTATTAACTTTAAGATAAGTGGAGGAGTAGCGGCACCCCAATGGCTTTAACCTGGGTAAGGCTCGCGAAACTATCCAACTCTCGTATGATTGTTTGCTCGATAGTGGTTGATATGCCGAACTGATATTACTCAAGACCTCTATCTTCACGTTACTTGTAAACCTCATATCAACCTTTCGAGGGCGATTATTGAGCATGCGAAAGACCTTTGAGACTAGATAGCAAAATTACCCTAAAACATTTAATGATTAGAACCTATCCTTTAGGTTGATCCCTGCATAACTTTATTGAGATAAAACTTAAACATGTAAGCATCATTATTACAAGGCTTTTGGGTGACATAATGACCGTTATTTCTAAGACAACAACTGTTGAGCATGGACTCAAGTCTGAATTCTTGCAAATGACCGAGGGAGACTGTTTTAGACTGGATGTCGGTGAGATACCATTACTCAAAGACATTAGATGTTTAGTAAAAGACACCAAGAATGTGGCTGAAAGCTTAGATGATAAAAAGCTAAACAGATCTCCTCTCGACATTGCAATGAATATCAGATTCGAATCTGACCACACATTTAAAAAAAAATAGTGATCATTATGTCACCCCCCAAAAGGCAAATCCATACCCAATATGTTGTATTCATCTTCATGCATGTTTGAACATACAATTATAACCTGTCATAATACTGCACTCTAGGTGAAATATAGGTCCCCCATTGAAACACGCATATAACACTTGATTGCAAAAAAAAAAAAAACAATGGAAAATGAAGAAAAAGCCTAGTTGGTAGCCCAACATCGAAAAAAGATGGAAAGTTTTAGAGAAGAAGTCACAAATCTTACTAGCCTACTTGAATAGGCCTTAAGATCTAAACCAGAAGAAGCAAAATCTACAGCTCAGCCTAAACCTATGCTCGAAAATCCACAGATTCAAGGGGCAAATGAGGTGTCTCAACAGGTTATGTATTCCCAATTTGCTCAACCAGCATATCCCATTAGAATGTCATCTACCATTGACCTTACAATAAAGGAATCTCAAAAGAATAAGATAGTAAAATAAGATGGCCTGGATAAATGGGTTGTCCTGGAACAAAGGCTGAGGGCATTTGAGGGAACTAGCCTACATGACCACATAAAAGCTGCTGAGATGTGTTTAGTACCTAACGCAGTCATTCCTAGGAAGTTTAAGGTGCCAGAATTCATCAAATATATATAAACTCAATGCTTTGTAACTCATCTCAAGGCAGACTGCAACAAAATAGCTGAGCTAGTCTATGACGAGAAACTGTTGATTCACTTCTTTCAAAATAATTTGAGTGACATTGCCCTCACTTGGTGTATGCAGTTGGATAATACTAAGATTAAAAGATAGAAGGATTTAGTTCATGCTTTCATGAGGTAATATAAGTTCAATATAGACGTGGGCCCTGATCGGTTAAGCTTGCCAGCTATAGAAAAGGACAACAAGGAGTCCATAAGGGAATACGCTCGAAGATGAAGGGAGGTAGCTGTACAAGTTAACCCTCTTATGTTGGAAAAAGAGATGGTTAGTTTATTTTCCAACAGCTTTAAAGCTCTGTACTTTGAATACTTGGTTAGAAGCTCTGCTCAACATTTTACTAACCTGGTTGTTATAGCTAAGAGGATTGAACAAGCCATTGGGTTAGGTAAAATTGCTTATCTGACTGAAAAAGAACGATTTCATTGAAAAGGAAAAAGACACTAAAGGGGGTTGTTGAGGCACTTACTGTTCTTACATATGGCTTCAACTAACTGTTGAAAAGATGCCCTTGTCGAGGAGAATAAATGATTGAAAGATTCTAGAAATTCCAATCAATGATCGTTAAATGTTTAGCCCCTTTATATGTTATCATGCTAGTGTTCATAGCCTAAGATGTTGGCATAAGTTCTTTGTTGTTAAACTTCTTTTCCAAAGTTCCAACGAAATAATGAATTTGTCATTTAATCATGTTTACGACCAAGTATTATTCATTTTCTTGAGAGAGTTTTCTTGTAAAGACTCACAAACACAACTTTGAAGCCTTGCACAATCTCATGGACACAATTCATCTCTCTTATCAAAATCAGTTTACCTATTAGAGTTTTGAAAAAAATTAATCTGACATTTTGATTTCAAGAATAATTTGATGTTTATTCAAAAAATGATATTTTTGACATTCTACTTGTAGAATGACAAGTGAATCAAGCAACTTCATCATTGAGGTGACTAAATTATAAAAAAAAAAAAAGAAAAAAGAAATGAATAAAACACCCTTACCCCATTACTCTTGAATCATGTGTTTTTTTTTTGTATGAATAATGGTATGTAGTGAACTTGTTGCTCATAACTCATGAAATGCATCTTTGCAAAGAATAAACCATCACACTATACGAGGTCAAAGTTTATTGATCATAGCTGCTTGCGCTTGAAATGAGGAAAGACCATCTTTGTTATTCCTTTCATGTTCTAAAATAAATACATCCCTTGCAAACCCTTTTTGAGCCTGAACAATTTTTTCTTTCATAGAAACAAAAATCCTGACTAGGATTACACCCCACACTAGGGGCAAGTGAAATTTCAATTATCAAGAAAGATGATAAAACTGTGAAAAAGCCAAAAGTCAAAAAGCCCAAGAAACTCAAATGTCAGGGAGCATGCCCAAATCACAAGAAAAGGTGATAACCAAGATAAAGTGAGTATGCTCTATAGCAAAGCAATGAAAAAGAAAAAAGCAGCAAATCAAAGAAGAGCGGCAAAAGAAAATATGAATGACATCAATAGTCAAACTGTTAATAGTGATCCTTAGTCTTTGAAACCCTGAAACACTCTTTGAGCCTTATGAATCTTGCCTTATGAATCCTTTTATTTCATAGCAAAAAACCACAGCCTACGTTACGTGCCTATAAAAGTCCTTTCTAATCAAGCAAGCAAACAACCTAGAATAATAAACAATGCTCTCAAAATGCAAAGAATACTTTTTCATAAGATTCATGACATCAAGAATAAACTACTCATTATTATTCATGCTGATAAAAATAAATGTGCAAAAGGAGACAAGTTCTTCTCATACAAAACCTCGAGCTTTTTCTCAAGCCCTCCACTCTGAAAACCTATAAAAACAAAAGGTCATAATATCATGACATATTTTCACCAAAGACTTCATTGCCAAACACAAGAACAAATAATATCTTTTCCAAGAAAGAAAAATAACGAAGGAGTTGCAAGATTTCAAAAGCAAATTGTTTTAGACTCATATCACAATAATTTTTTTTTTTGTTTTTAAAATGCAAGATCAAGATTTCAAGATTCATTCTAGACTCATATTCTTTCACCAAACAGAAAAGGGATAGAAATGAGAGAATGGTCTCTTAAAACCATTATTTGTCCAAATCACTAGCAAAGCACACTTAGAGGCAATAACATACAAGGGGGAAACATTGTGTTTAAAAGAAAAAATTCTAGAAAAAGAGATGTTAATGTCCTTTGTCATAACTCAATTTTTGACCTTTTTTTAAAAAAAAATGATGAAAAAACAAGTAAAAATAAAATAAATGAAGAGAATTAAAATTTGGATTAAGAGCAAAATGATTGAAAGTTTAAGGATTTAATTAAACTCTTGACTAGTTTAATTAATTAAATCAAGGGCTTAATTAGAGAATTAATAAGTTTGCAGACTTAATTAAACTTTGATTTAATAAATTAAGTAATTCAGGGATTTAATTGAAATTAATCCAAAGAAAAAAATTAAAATTTATTGATTAAGGGACCCAATCGATACATTTCAAAACATTAGGGACCAAGGTGAAAAATAGCCTCAAGGATGCAAACGGCGCCGTTGGAAGCTTTGTTCTTCATCCCTTCCGTTTCGCATGCAGAAACTGATTCAACAGGAAATCTGCAACAAATCGTGGACCACGACCCCGTTCGTGGGGTAATGGTTATTGAGACTCTCTAGCCTTTTAAAAGGCAGTGAGTAGCAGGGGCTAAATGAAGGGGAGAAAGAAAAGACGAAAACAGAGAAGAAAATAAAAGGGGCATAAAAAAGAGAGCAAACAGGAGAGGAAAAAAAAAAACAACGAGGAGACCCCAGCTTCACCTTCATCGTTAGAGTTAAAAAAGGGCAGAACTGAGAGGGAGAAACACAAGCACAAGAACATCGAATAAAGAAGAAACCCAGGCAGTGAGAACCATAGAAAACTGAGAGGTAGAGCGCGAACCGAAACAAGGGAGGCCAGGAAAGAAGAGAAAAACCAGAGAATAAGGACCCGAAAACCAAAGAATAAAAACAAAAGCATTGACCAGAGGACGCCTTCGCCATCGTCTTCTTCATCAAGCTTCAGCACCAAAGAAACAGAGGAGGCCACGAGTGGAGAACCAAGAGAGAGAGAGAGAGAGAGAGAGAGAGAAAGAGCAGGAGAGAAGAGGATTGGAAACAGAAGACGAAGGGAATAAAATCGGAGGAAGGAAGCACGACCCGAAGTCCTCCAACGCCGCGTCTCTGCTTCCCTGCGCCCAGGTAAGCTATTCTTGCTCCTTTCGTTTTCTTTAATTCACTAAAATGAGGAGCAGTGCACTGGCGAAGGTAATTAATTACCTTCGCCCAGTGCATGCACGCGTGGACAATCCACGCGTGCCTCCTGCTGGCTGAAGCCCAGCCAGGCCACTGGCTTGGGCCAGGCTAGCTGGGCTAAGCCCAGCCATATGGGCTAAGCTGGGCCCAGCCAAAAAAATAAGATACATGCTGGGCTGGGCCCAACCCAGCCCGAAAATAGAAAAAATAAAAATAAAAAAATAAAAAATAAAAAAAGTAAAAAGTAAAAAATAAAATATTTCAAAGTGCAAAAATAAAAAAAAATAAAAAAATATAGGCATGAATAAAAAATAATGTAAATTTATTGGTTTATTCACTGACGCTAGAGTCAGGAATAAAAATACCGGTTTAAATTTATATTATTTTTTATTTCTTATTTAATTTTATTTAGCTAGAAAAAAATAAAAAAAAATATGTACATGCATAAGTTTATTTTTTTTTTCATTTGTTCACTGACGCTAGATTCGAGAATAAAAATAACTGATTTAAATTTATTTTATTTTTTATGTGATGTGACACGACTAAAAGATTGATGTCTTCTCCCAAGTGCAGGAGTGTCGAAGTAATAAATAACCCGGCAAGACCGGGGTCGAACCACAGGGAGGTTATTTGTACAAATTATAAATAACAATAATACAACAACAATAACAATAACAATAACAACAACAACAACAACAACAACAACAACAACAATAATAATAATAATAATAATAATACTAATAATACTAGTAGTAGTAGTAGTAGTAGTAATAAAGAAAGGGAAGAAGAAGAAGATGATGATAACTTGGAGATGGAAAATTAATGTAAGGATTAAACAATAATAATAACAAATGTCAAGGTTAGAGGTTCCACTAATGGTATATCAAACAAGTATAGTATAAACTCTTATTATTGAATTGGAAACCACACACAAAGGAGGTTCCAATCAGATTATATATTGTTAACATGATTACATTAGTCATCTTATTCAATTAATGCTAATACTTGTAAATCTCGTCAAGCATTCATGATTATAACTTATGTTAACAACAAATCAAGTTCCTTTCATAGCTCAGGTGTCGGTTATACCATACATTATGGGCTATGAAAGTGCCAAGCATTTGTTGTACCAAGTGTTATACAACATAAATCAAGATTAGTCATTTAACAAGCAAAGTATTAAAGAGTGAACAAGATAACAAATATAAAACATGTTAGTATCAAACATTAAAGCCCATATTAAGTTTACATTATACTTATTCTCACACCATTAGTGTAACCTTTTCACCTTGACATAATTAACTTAGCTAGACATAATGAAAGAAAGAAAAATAGATAAACAAAATAAGAACATAAAAGCTAACTAAGTAAAGGAAAGGAAATGAAAAGCATAAACTTAATATTAATGAAAGCAAAGCATAAACATTACAAAAAATACAAAGAGAGAAAGGAAGAGCATGATCTTGATCTGAACACCAAGATGCCTAAATGCATGGCAAATGCCTCCTTTTATAGGCCAAAATTGGGAACTATTGATTTGATGACTAATTGATAAGTGGGTGGCCAACTTTTGACTTGGTGATAATCCTTATCTTCTCTTGTCTGCCCAAAACGTCATTGATAACGTCAAAACTGGAGCCAGGTACAAACATGAAAGTTGTAGGCAATTGTCTCATCTTTCTTGTGTAAAAAATTCAGCTCATTTGGACTTCTAGAACTCCAGATATGGCCAAAATACCGAACAGTGCTCGGGCTGGAAGACAGATTCGGGCTTCTTTGTTGTTGCTACAATTTGGACTTGATAATGGCCTTTTTAGATCTTGGGCTCCATATGAAAGTTGTAGGCCTATGTCTTACCTTTCCATCCATATAAATCGGACCTAAATCTGAGATCTGTAGCTCCAGATATGGCCCAATTACCGAACAGTGTTCCGGTTTGGATTGCACCGACATCTCTTCTCTAAGTTTGGCCATCTCTTTATCCTTGCAATTTAAGTTCTTCAAGTCATCAATCAATCCTTTCATTTATGTGATAGACCTGCATTAAAAATAGACATTTACCACAAATTATAGGTATCTTATATTATTAGATACATTATTATAAAACATATTTTAGTTAAGGAGTTATTGATACTTCAAGTGCAAAATGATGATATAAAACCATGATAAAAATACACTTTTAAGTACTAATCATGATGCGTAAAAATAAATTTATTTGATTTGTTTATTCACTGATGCCAGAGTCAGGAATAAAAAAATAACTGATTTAAATTTATTTTATTTTTTGTGTGATGTGTAAAAAATAAATTTATTTGATTTGTTTATTCACTGACGCTAAAGTCAGGAATAAAAAAAATATATATGATTTAAATTTATTTTATTTTTTGTGTGATGCATAAAAATAAATTTATTTGATTTGTTTATTCACTGACGCCAGAGTCAGGAATAAAAAAATAACTGATTTAAATTTATTTTGTTTTTATAGTTACGTGATATTTTCCAACGCCAGAGTTGGAAATATCTATAGTTAAATATTCACTGACGCCAGAGTCAGGAATATTACACGCAAAACCACCATAGCATAAACCAACAAAACATTAGCAATTATTGACAAAGTCAGCAATGCAGTCTGCCTTAGACAGGACGTTAAAAGGGGTGATAATATCTTCCCTTTTGCGTAATCAGTCTCGAACCATAGAATTTTTGTTGACCAGTTAGGGTTCCTAGTAACTATAATACTAGGTGGCGACTCCTTAAACAAAGATCATTCACCATCAAAGAACTGGATGCCAAAAATCCATTTTTTCCATCCTATTAAAATTTTTAAGGTCGCCGCGATGTCGGGTGCGACATCCTTCAATCAGACAAGGGGGCGATAACCAATACAAGGGGGAAATATTGTGCTGCCACCATTAATGTTATAAATCATACAATAACTTGTGGATTTTGTCTTACCATTGATGCCTATAAATAGAGGCATTATTTAAGCGCAAAATGAGAAAGAAAGTGGTGAGAATGCAACATATGAGAAGAAAAGAGAAAGAGAGATTGCTAAGGGCAGCAGCTCTGCTGCAATGTGCAGCAGTATGTGTAAACTGAGAGTTGAGTTCTACTCCTTCATATATTTATTTTGTATTTTTTTTCTATTTCTAATAATATCAAATTTCCTGTAAACATAAATAATATACCGAATTATATTAAATATTTTATTAATATACTTAAATTTCTATAAACAAATATCGGTTAAGATTCCCCCAACAACTTAGATGTCATCCATTGTCGTGGAAAACGCACACCAACCTTTCGGCTTTTAGAGTGGAAAAGGGCGGAGCTACGAGCGCCTAAATACTCGTGGGAAACGCACACCAATCGTCTTTTTAAATTTAAATTATTTATTGCTGACATTTACTAGTATCACTTTATTCATGTTGGAGCCTTTTCAGAATAAAAATTTAGAAAGAATGAAGTGAATAAAGTGTGAAATTAAAGATGTGGTGTTGTCCTACTAATTCAACACTTAAGATTTAGAAAGAAAGAAGTGAATTGAAAATTAAGGTAAGGTCAAGTTCAAATATATATATATATATGTTAGGCCTTGTAGGACACGTACAATTATTTTTAAGCTGTAGGATGATATGTTCGGCATTTCAGTTTCTCAATCTGAATATTAAAGAAGAAAATATTCAATTGTTTTGTTAACAATTCCCTTTTGGGTTACCTTATTGGAAAAAAAAAATTATGGGCAGTAGTCTTCTGTTATTAGTTATGCGCAGATAAAAAATTATGTATGAGTTATTATTTTTATTATACTGAATATTTATTTTATTAATCATACTTACTGATCCCACTTTTTGTGAATGTAAAAACAAGAAAAAGACAAGGAAAGGAAGCAAGAAAGGGGAAATTAAGCCTGCGTAACTAAAATGAAATTGCAAGAGATGACCTTTAGCCGAGACATGACTTTCGAAGGGAGCGTATTTCATAATTTTTCACTTGATTATTTTTACTTTAATCTTTTTTTTAATTGTTAAATTTTTCTAGAATTGGTATGTGAGTGGTTTTATATAATAACATTTGATAAGGAAAATAATGAATGAATAAAAATTGATCGAGTTTTTGAACTTTCATGTAACTTTGCCATGCTATTTTCTTTGAGAATTTTTTTAGTATGAATAAACTCTGTATCCTTTCTACTAAAAGCCTGGTAAATTGTTATCGAAATGCAATTAATTTTTTAAAATTTTAAAAAATCACAACTTGTAAAATTCTAAACTTAAACTAAAGCAAGAAACTTAATGCCTAATCAATTTGATTTAAAATAAAAAATGAGAACCAAACATGGGAAAAAAAAATGATGATGAAATCACAAGAAACACATAAAATTTATAAGTTATCTTAAACAAAAATAAATCAAAATAACTAGCACTAAATAATTATTGAGGTTAAAATTCAAAAAACTTTTTAATTTAAAGTTATTTTTTCAAATAAAATAAATAAGAAAGAGATCAAATCTCAAGAGGGTTAACATGAATTTTTTCATGGACAACATGCAAATTGAGGCCGATGAGATAGAAATAAAAAAAAAATAAAAATTAAATATAATTATTTTACCTAAAAAAAAATATCAAATAATATCAAATAATATAATAAAATAATGTTTTTAACCACCATGATTAGCTCCACACATTTTATTTGAGTGTGTTTGACACTATGTTTTAAAAGTGTTTTTAAAAAAATTAAAAAAGTTTTTATTTTGAATTAATATATTTTTGATATTTTTAAATTATTTTAATGTGATAATCTCAAAAATATTTTTAAAAAAATTAAAAAATATTATTAATATATTTTTCTAAATAAAAAATATTTTAAAAAATAATTACAATTATACATCCAATGAAGTGATGGAGGTAGCTGACACGCTGATGCAGCAATTTTTTCTTTTTTTTTTAATTTTATGTATCTAAAGAAAACATCACCTCCGGACCTGCTTAAAAATCATTACGAAATGAAGAATTCACCCTGCATAGTTCAAGATGCTATAGATGCCTGCCGAACTTGATGTCGATGTTAAGAAGTAGATCTATTCCTTTCGATTGCGATAGTGAATTTAAAAGCATAGAGCTATTTTCGAAGCTAATATATTAGTGAATGAAGGGGATGTAAAGATTTTAGGAGCAATGAACAACGTTAGGAAATTCTGAGATCATGCACGAACCACGTGGCTAGGAGACCATTATAGCATTAGAGAAGCCAAATGCATAGTTAAAAATAAAAAATTAATATTTTAATTTTTTTCATTGTTTTGCACTCTAATAAGAAAGTCAAATAAAATGTTAAAATAATTTTTTTATTTCACAAATGCTATTTTTATAAAATCATGTAATTAGGTGGCATAATTAATGGGATTTGAATAGGAAATAAGTTGTAATTGGTGGAGAATGAGTGGAGAATGAGTTGTTAGGCATATATTACTTCTAAATTTATGACCATTGTACCCTCACTCTTGCCTATAAATAAAGCAATGCATTCAAGCTTATATACAGACCAAAGTACAGAGAAGAAAAAGAGAGTGAAGAGAGAGTAATCCCACAAAATTATGAGGTATTTGTGATAGAGTAAGTGAGGTGTTTTCTCATAATAATAGAGAGATTCTTAATTGTTCTTCTATTATTCGAGAGAGATTGTAATTCCCACATTACTTAGTAAAATCCTTCTATACTTGTCTGTGGACATAGCCCAATTAGATGAATCACGTAAATTCTTTTGTGTTTCATTTCTCATTTTATCCTGGTTTTTATTTTTTATCTTGTCGGGTTTGTATTTCAGCATTCTAATAATTTCTACATATTTATTCAAATAGCTAAAACCAACAAAGTGAGACCACTAAAAAAATAGACCAATTAAATGTAGAAATGTGAAAAAAATAATATTAAATATATTAAAAAATAATAATATATATTTTTTTTACTCTAATATAAATAACTTTTTAAATAATTTTTTTCTATTTAAATATATATGATAAGATAAGTTAATACTAAAAAGTAGCTTCGCTTTGGTAAAAGCACTCTGTTAAAGTAGCAAATGCCTGCGAGCAGGAGAATCTTTATGGCTTTCCAACAACTAAAGAGCCATCCATCACATGACTTTCTTTTCTGGCAACTTAAATGTCAATTGTTTGATGACTTATTTTTTCAATTTTATCTCAAAGGGAGAGTTTAATTTTCTATAATAAACCAGAGGACGGGTTTTTCTCAAATCCGGAGAATATATTTTATAATTTCAAGTACATGTCTTTATTCTAATCTTTTATTAATTGTAAAGGTTTCCTAGAATTTATGAACTTTAATTTATCCGGACAAGTGTTATTAGCAAATTAGTACTCTAGCATTTTATTTTTATTTTTCTTATTTTGTATTATTAGAGAATTCTATTTTTTATTTAAATAATTATAATAGCTTTTGAAAAATAAAAAAATTAATGAATAAAAGTTAAATTTTTGCGTTCCATTGTGGTTTTTTTTTTGTAAATTTTAATTTGTCTTGGGGTTTATATGTTTTCTATATTTTACCTAAAAAAATTAATTTTTTTCAATTAATTAGATCCTGTATCTTTTTCTTTTTTTCACTTTGTATAAATTTCAATTTCGTCTCCAACATTTATGGAAAATCTCAATATTACCAAAAGGTGGATTGAAAAAATCATCAAAGAAAGATAATTTTTTAATAAAAAAATATGATAAAAAGTGTTTTTTTTCCGCCAACATTATTGCTATCTCTTAGACACTCTTTCACTAGCATTATACACACACACACATCAAAGACAAAAAGAGACATACACACATATCAAAGAAAAAAAGAGACATAAAGTTGGAGATAGATCAAGAAAATTGCAACCATATGCGAATACGCATTTGAGATGGGGACGTCTTAATTGTAATGGGGACGTTTTGATGAAGAAAACTAAAAGAAAGTTAAATAAATTTGAAAATTGATTTCTATTTAACTATATATAGTATCAGCAAAGGAAAATACGAGATTACTACGTGACAATTGAAGGTGGTAATATTTGAGAATTCTTTGAAAAACCAACCCTATCAAGTTCTATCATATTTGTTCTAATAAACAAATATATTTTTTATTGATTTTCATTTTCATCTTTGTAATTTTAATTATTTAATTTTATTTCCTTAATTACTTTTTTAATGAGATTGTGACAGAAATGGGGAGGGAGAAATTGGAACAAAGATGAAAGATGTAAGATCTACTTGAAACAAACCAAAGATTTTAGATGAAATTAAAATCTATCCTTTATTCTTTTGAGTTTTTTAATAAGACCAAATTCCGTATTCTTTTCTCCATACGCAGCATTAAGCCTTTTCATCAAGTGACTTTTCTCTATCTTTCGATGCACAAGCTGCATAAAATAGCAAAAGAAGACCGGCAACTCTTGAACCCAATCGAGGAAATTGCAACCATATGCGAATAGGCATTTGAGATTCCGAGTGGATAAGTCTGGACAGTACTCGTGGTATGGAGTGCGACTCTTGAATATATTTTCTCATCAGAGGACCAAAAAGCAAGTCAATATTGGTACAATGGTCCCCAATAGATAAGATTAATAAAGATGTTTGTGGTTGCGGGGTAACATATTTTTTATTAAAATTTTATTTTTAATTAATATTTTTAATGTTTTTGAATGGTTTTAATATATCAATTTAAAAAATTTAAAAAAATAATAAAAATTATTTTTATACATCATCTACTACACTCCAAATTAACACTTCTAGATTGTCCTACTAAGAATTGAGAATAATTCAAAATCTAGATTAATTCAACCAGGGAATGGCTTGATAAATTTTTTTTTAAAAAAATCATCAGAATAATCAAATATATGAAGTGTCAGGGATGCATTTTAGTGAGGTCACATACAACAACTTGTATCATTTCAACGCATGAGTTTTTCAAACTAAGAATATATTATTCCAATTCTTTGGTTAACAAATTTCGTTTTGAATATATATATATATTTTCTCAATATTCAAACTCTTTTGAATATTCTGCTATTCTTAACAACAGTGCTGCATCTAATAATTAAGTTAATAATTGAAGTCATTTTATATCAGATTCTGAGTTTAGTAAGTAATATCATTCTATAAGAAATGAAACCATGACTACTCTTTTCAAAAAACGCTCATGCATGCTATCAAATTCTATTTATAAAATTTCACAGCATTAATCCAAGTAATGGATTTTGAATAAAATACTCGGTCGTTGTTTATAAAATATTAATTAAAGAATATAACATAAATTATATTTTGAAGTTTCCTTAATTATTTAAAATGATTTTTTAATATAATATTAGAGTTTTTATAATTAAATGTTACATTTGAATATGAAGATTTTTATTAATAATTTTATGGAAAGCCGCCAGAAGTTGCTTGCGTCAATGGAATGCCTTGCATACATTCTTAACTCATCTCAATCCTAGCTTTTTATTGCTTGTCTTGTGTAAATTTTTTTTAAGAAGTTCATCCAAAATATAATTATGACTAGGCATGCACTTTTAGCCATGTGTTTCTTGATTATACTTCTTTCAATGCTCTTTGCCCTTGTTCTTGCAGACCCTCTATTCACAACTTGTTCAACTACTGAATATGGTAACTATGATCTGAAAAGCCCCTTCGGTAAGAACGTGAAGATTGTCCTTGAAACCTTGCCTTCCATCACTTCATCAACCGGCTATAACAGCACAGCTATCGGTGAATTGCCTGACAAAGTCACTGGCAAAGCACTTTGTAGGGGAGATGTCACTTCGAGTGCTTGTCAGACGTGTTTGAGAGATGCAAGCCAAAAACTGTTGAAAGATTGCGAAAGTAAAGAAGCAATCATATGGTATGAACGATGCCAAATTCACTACTCGTTTCAGAATATAACTTCATTGTATGTTTATGCCGGGAAGTATCCAGACATGGAATCTCATAATAAATCCGTATCAGATCCTGTTCATTTCTATGACAATGTAAGGTTCCTTATGGACAACCTGTCAAATGAGGCGGCGCTCAATCGTTCAAAGCTCATGTTTGAAACTGGGGAAATCAAGTTTTCTAGGAACGAAACCATATATGGCCATGTACAGTGCACTAGAGATATCAGAGAAGATGAGTGTCAGAAATGTTTGAGCTCTGCTTTGATTGATCTCAAGGGATGTTGTTCTTCAAAGCAAGGTGGAATTATTGTTAGTAGGAATTGCAATGTAAGATTTGAGCTGTACAAATACTACAACACCTCAAGTCACTTGATAACATTCCCAACTCCTAAAGGTGAGTAAACAGAATTTGTTTTTACTGATAAACTGTCAGCAAACAGAAGTTATGTTTTGATTATAAGAAAGGGCAGTACCACCAGTAACTCTTGGTGTTTCAAATGCTGGCTTTACTCATACGTACCCAATTTGTTAATGATTGATATTGTTACTATTAATTCATTCTTTGAAAGGTAATGTATTGGTACCAAATTGTCCAGAATCCTAGTCCATTATTAAATGATATGCTACCAAATTCTTGCTTTGCAAGGCAGGAGTAATTGGATGATGGTGGCAATTACTGTGTTTATTCCTACAATGGTGCTTCCAATAGTCATTGGATCTTTTATTTTCTGTCTTAGGTGGAAAAAAAAAAAAAAGACAAAAAGATATCTAAATTAAGTGATTGTTGGTAGGAGAAATCACTTGTAGGGACTTTAAAACACTCAGATGGAATAAAACATACTCTTTTATTTCAAGAACAACAAATTTACAATAATGAAAAAGCTTACAATAACATACTCTTTTTTTTTTTCTCTAGTGTTTTTCTCAATCTCTTTACATATAATTATATAAGTTTAGTTATTTATTTATACACAAAATCAAAATAAAAAAATTCAACCTTCAAGTATGAAGGCGGTTATGACCGATGATGTAAAAGCGGCTAACAGCTAACGGCCAACAGCTGGACAATTAAAGAGTAACAGCCAGTGGTTGTCTTTCTAAACCTAAACCTAAACTAGATTGAGTTTACTTCTCATCGCGTCCAATATTTAAATCACTTATTTAAATAGGTTCATTTACATCCGAATTCAAAAGTACTAAAACTCCTATTTTTTGGCAGACATGGAAAGAAGTCACCTAACATTATTGAAGGAATCAGCAAGTCCAATAGGGTTCACAACGACAGAAGAAGGTCCGTTGGTAAGTTCTGAGGACCTGCCTTTCATGGACTTAAGTACTATCAGAGCAGCCACAGACAACTTCTCCGACTCGAATAAGCTTGGACAAGGTGGGTTTGGCACTGTTTATAAGGTCATTTGTAAAGGGGCTTCTCTGTCACAATCCACTGAGATTCAGCTGTCTTTGCAGTCCAACCCTCTAAAAGGAAAACCCAGTTTTTTATTCAGTTTGACATGGTTAAATATTTCTTCAGTTACACAAAATTTTCCTCATTGCAAATTGTTTCAGGGTGTGTTAACAAACGTGAAAGAAATAGCTGTTAAAAGGCTTTCAATAAAGTCATGGCAAGGTTTCGAGGAGTTCAAGAACGAATTCATGCTAATTGAAAAATTACAACACCGAAACCTGCTGAGGCTGTTGGGATGTGGCATGGAAGGAGAGGAAAAGCTGCTCATATATGAGTTCATGCCTAACAAAAGCCTTGATATTTTTATCTTTGGTCTGTTCCATTCATTTATTTTGCCTTTGAATTCTTAAATTTTACATTTTCAACAATTAAATGACGCAAGCGGCTGAAGTTTCTTCTTATTCAAATTTCAGATGCCGAAAGACGTGCACAGCTTGATTGGGAGACATGTTACAACATAATTGGTGGCATTGCTAGAGGACTTCTTTATCTACTTGAGGATTCTCGGCTTAGAATCATTCACCGGGATTTGAAACCTAGCAATGTTCTACTGGACCACGAAATGGTTGCCAAGATATCAGACTTTGGCATGGCTAGAATTTTCGGCGAAAACCAGAACAAAGCAAACACCAGAAGAGTAGTAGGAACATTGTACATCCCCTTTCTTCTCCGCTATTTCTTTTTTCTTGTATTCTGACGATTTTGATCCGTAATTTTAATCTCCTAGGGTTTTCTTACACGTGAAACAGCGGATACATGGCTCCAGAGTACGCAATGGAAGGAATATTCTCAGTGAAATCGGATGTCTTCAGCTTTGGTGTTATACTTCTTGAGATCATAAGTGGGAAAAGAAGCAGTGGTTTTTACCTCACAGAGCATGGCCAGACACTCTTAGCATATGTGCGTACAGTATTTTCCCTACCCTTGAACATCTTCCCTTAATCTTGGCAGGTAATGTTATGACATATTATGAAACCAAATTCAAAGGCATGGAGATTATGGATTGAAGGGAAAGCAATGGAGTTTGTGGATCCTTTGTTGGTGGAAAGAAGCCCAGCAGAAGGGATTTTGAGGTGCATGCATATTGGGCTGTTATGTGTGCAGAAGGATCCAGCAGACAGGCCCACAATGTCATTTGTGGATTTAGTATTGGCAAGCGACCCAATAGCTTTTCCCGTTAAATTTGCTCCAAAATGATCCTGATGACAACCGTTTTCAGCTCTCCCAGCCATTACTGTTGCAGACCATCTTGTTACATCTTGCTCCGATAACACAAGCAACTACACTCTCAACAGTCCATTTGAGAGCAACCTCAAGCTTCTTCTTGAGAACTTGCCTTCCATCACTTCATTAACAGGTTTTAACCACACCTCTGTTGGAGATTGCCCCGCCAAGGTCTATGGCCAAGCACTGTGCAGAGGTGATGTCAACTCAAGGCAAGCCAAGAAATCTTTAATGATTGTAGAAATTATAAAGATGCAATCATATGGTATGAACTTTGCCAAGTTCACTACTCGTTTCAGAATATGGCTTCCTTGTATTTTATACAGGGAAGTATCCAGACTGGGATTCTCAGGAGAAATTTCTGTCAGATCCAAAACATTTCTCCGATGTTCTAATCTACTTAATGACTAACCTGTCAACTGAGGCCGCTGTCAATCCTTCCAAGCATATGTTTGCAACTGGGTCAAACAAATTTAGAAGCGATACTGTATATGGTCATGCACAGTGCACACGAGATATCATAGCAGATGATTGTCAAACATGTTTGACAACTGCTTTGGCTGAACTAAAAGGATGCTGTTCGTCACGACAAGGAAGTCATGGCAAGGCTTAGAGTTCAAGAATGAAGTCAAAGTAATTGCAAAATTACAGCACCGTAACCTTGTGAGGCTATTGGGATGTGGCATGGAAGGAGAAGAAAACCTGCTCATATATGAATTAATGCATAACAAAAGCCTTGATATCTTTATCTTTGGTCTGTTCCTTTCATTTAGGTTGCCTTTGAATTCTTAAATATTACATTTTAACAATTAAATGATGCAAGAGGCTGAAGTTTCTTCTTATTCAAATTTTAGATGTTGAAAGACGCGCACTTCTTGATTGGGAGACATGTTACGGCATAGCTGGTGGGATTGCTAGAGGGCTTCTTGTTAGGATTTGTCATTAATGGGCAATATGTTGTGCAATCTATCTTAAATAGTAGGGTTATCATTGTTAAAAAACTACAATGATAGTTACACCATCATCGACAAAAATAATGCAAACCATATGTTGTCACTATTAGTGTCACAAATCATGCCATTATTTGTGGATTTTGTCTTATAGTGCTACAAAAATAAAAGTTGTCAACATTATATTTTGACCATACCATTATGTAGAGGAGGAAGAAACGAAGTCATTGTTGAAAACCGCGTTGGAATCAGAAGTTGGAATCGTCCTCACTTGCCGAAACGAGCTGGTGGGGTGGCCAGCCATGCAGGTCACGCGTCACATGTGTCTTCTTCACCTAGAAGAGCTGACCCGATCCAAGTGCCAAATCCGGATGATGATGACTTTATAATTGCATCAATATAAATAGGTGGCATGCTATGTTCGCAAAGTTGTACCCACCTGCCATGTTATTAGTCGCGAGAGTAAGTTGAGTCGAGTCTAGCCGAGCTGAGCCTTGAGCCGAGGGATAGGATTTTATGTAGCGGAGTTTACGTGCAACTGGATCTAAGATTGAATCTAGACCTTTTATCATGCTAGAATTGTTTTAATATGATTTGGATGATTTCAATCTTGTTTTCAACTAATTTGATCATTCTGGATGCAATGGTATGATTTGATCGTTCAGATTTATAATTGTAAATGGTGGTGGTGAATTATTACAGAGAGATTGCCCGATCAAAAGGCATCTGATGGCCATTATGATAGTCGATGGAGATGAAGAAGAAGAAATCGCATATATTTGCCTAATTATATGTGCTGAACTGCTAAGTGGGGAATTTTAATTGCCTTGAGGGAATGCAAAATTGGAACACTCTAGACACCCGATGATGTGGATGCTTTGAGGTAGAGAGTAAAAATTGATGAAGATCAATCTTGATGAATTTATGCACTAATAGTCTTACCATATGTTGAGAAATCAGGTATAAAAATAATATATTCCAGATCACTTGTAAAAGATAGCCGCAACAAAGCTAGCAATTGGTTATATATACAAAAAGACAGTACAATGGATATATATAGCCTAAGAAGTTTTGGCTAGAAGATTGGGTTTTAAGCAGGATCATTGTGACCCTTCCAATATTTCCTAGAAATTTATTTAGTAAGGATTATCTATACGGTACTATTTTCGTATATATGATAATTTGTTATGAAACTGTTAAAAACTAGCAAGATGGCAACATAAAGAAACAATTGGGTTCCGTATGATCAATGATCTGATGAAGTGTTGATTTCTTCAAAGAAATTAGATTCGGTGACTGTAATTTCTCGAGGGGACAATTGATGAAGATCCTAATAATGAAAGAGAAATACAACAAGGGGATAAAGATTGGCACCCTATTTTAACTTGGATAGGTATTGTGACAGGATGAGCTGCTGTCAAACATAAGCAAGGAATAGAGAGAATCTAAAGAATAGAAATTGCACGAGGGTACACGAAGATTGTGTAGGAATATTCGAAGGATTCAACGAGGTACTTGATTAGTACTTAAAAATGCATTCTCATTAAGGATTTATGTCATCATATTGCACCTAAAGTATCATTAAATTCCCTAATAAAAGCATGTTTTATATTAGCAAGTCTAAAAATATAATATACCTTTAATTAATGGTAAATGTTCATCCTAAATGCAGACCTATCAGATAAATAAAAGGATTGATTGATGAGTTTAAGGATTGAAATTGAAAGGATAAAAAGAAGGCCAAACTTAGCAAAGTGTTGCTGGTGCATTCTAAACTCGAACACCATTCAGTAATTTGATCATATCTGGAGCTGTAGATATCAGATTTAGGTCCATTTTATATCAATGAAAAGGTAAGATATAGACCTACAAATTTCATATGAAGTCAAAGACTCAGTTCTGCCGTTTTCAAGCCCAAATCTTAGCAACAACGAAGACGTCAGAAGCTGTCCTGCAGCTTAAGCACTATTCGGTTTTTGGCTCATATCTTGAGTTTTAGAAGTCCAAATAAGCTCTGGTTTTTTTTTTATGGAAAGCTGAGACAATTTCCTACAGCTTCCATAATTCAGTTGGCTATAATTCTAATGTGAGCAATGACGTTTTGGCCAGCCAACAATATCAAAAATCAGCCCACAATATCAAAAAACCAGCAGCCATTAATGTAAAAAACAAGCCACCAAATCAATGGATGCCCACCAATTCTTCAATAAATCAATAGTTCTGAAACTTAGCCTATAAAAGGAGGCATTGTCCATGTATTTAGTCATATTAATTTTCAGATCAAAGTTATCTTCTTGCTTTCTCTCTATATCTTTGTAATGTTCAAGTTTTCTTTTATGCTATAGTAATCTCTTGTTTATGCTCTTTCATTTCCTTTCCTATACTTAGTTAGCTTATATTATGTTCTTATATTGTTTATTTATGTTTTTCTCCTTCTTAATGTTTAGCTAAGTTAATTATGTCAAGGCGAAAAGGTTTCTCTAATGGTGTTAGAATAGGTATAATATAAACTCAACATGAGTTTTAAATGTTTATATCCAAGAAAGATTGTTATTAACATGTTTTATCATTTTATCTTACTAATTCTTAATACCTTGCTTATTAAATGGTCAATTTAGATTTGTGTTGTATAATATTTGGTACATCAAATGCTTGATCCTTCATAGTTTTCAGCCGACATCGTTATTATGATAGAAACTTGATTTGTTGTTAACATAAACTAGCAACATGAATGCTTGATGATATTTATAAGTATGGTATTACTTAGATAAGATAATTAATATGATCATGTTAGTAATTTATAATGAGCTAATAACGAGAAATCATCCGATTAGAACCTCCTTTGTGTGTGGTTTCTAGTTCAGTAATAAAAAGAGTTTATATTATATTTATTTGAAATACCATTAGTGAATCCTATAACCTTGACATATGTTTTGTTATTGTTTAATCTTTACATCAATATCACATCCCAAAACTTTCTTCAACTCCTTTTCTGTTATTATTCTTTTCAAATCTTTTTCTTTATTTGTAATTTATATAATTCACCTCCCTGTGGTTCGACTCCGGTCTTGCTGGGTTATTTTACTTTGACACTCCTGCACTTGGGATAAGACATCAACTCTTTGATCGTGTCAGTACTGTAATGAGATAATAGGTGCAAGGAGAAGAAGAGTTCCCAGATAAAGCTCACAACAGAGACTATGTGAAGATTGTATAATAGGAAGTCTCTTGTGCTCTTGATAAAAGCAACAAGCGTGGACATTTCCAATGCATGCAATGATGGAAAGATAAGCTGTTGTAGAAGCACCTAATTGAGGGGGTGCGACTGCCTTTAATGAAAAGCGAAGACACCAAAGGGAGTTGGTGTAGGTGAAGCTATCAAGAAGAAAGACATAAAAGCTTCAAACATAGAAATCGATATGTACAATTGCAAGGAGTGTACCGCAACTCTCTCTTTCTATGTGATTAGTTGAAGTGATCTCTCTCATAGTCCAGATGGTAGTAGAGAATTTTTTGAGCCACTTTTAAATATTCTAGCTGAATGAGGATGCGACCACCTATTAAAGGAGAAGATACCTTAGAGAAGGTGTGAGGGTCGTGACTATTAGAGTTTATTTGATATTATTGTATTTTTTATTTTTAAAATATTTTAAAAATTATTCTTCATCGAAAAAGGTATCAAATTGATATTTTTTTTAGATGTTTTTCAATAATTTTGACATGTTGATTAAAAAAATAATAAAAAAAATAAAAAATAACATTATTTTAAGGTATTTTTAATTAAAAATATTTTTATGAAATATTCTACACAACAATACTAAATACACAATTAGTTGATAGTTTAATAAGTGCTCTTGTCATAGATGTGTGTGATGAAGTATTTATTTCTATATATAAAATATTTGGATAGAAAAATTCTATATTTTTATCTATATTTTGAATTTATGTTCATAATAATATCATGTTTTCTAGTTCAAACGATATTTTACAATTTAATATTTTATTAGACTAAAAGAGTATATTCCATGTATAAAAATAATAGAAATTACCCGTGAAACATATATCGAAAAAACATAGTGGAAGTTCAACTTTCCACATAGCAGCTTGCATTGATAAAATCAATTTAATTTTTTTTATTGTTTTTGTCTGCTTTTGGGTGAATATTAACCAACAACACAATAGCAACAACAATCACAAATAACATATAATTTTATCAAATAGGATTATCAAATATAATTTTCTCTCCTAAAATCTAAAATATAAGTAGAATAATAATATTTATATAAGTTCTAAATCCATCGTGAAAAGAAAAAAATCCTAATAAATAATTATATATTTATTGTAGGAATTTTTAAACTAATTAATTATAAAAAATAAATTTCTTAAGTATAATATTTGATTTTCTAAACTAAATAAAACAAATATAAAACACCATTAAATATCTTTCTCTAAACTATATAGAAATAAAAATAATTAATAAAATAAATATTTTTTTCTTCTAAAAATCCTCATCATCCTAAACTGATAGATGATCAAATAAACTGATTTATATATGTTTCACTGATTGATAGTTAATACACAGCGTAGTCATTACAATGCTTATGTTCATTTTGAGGTTTTTTGGCTTGAGATGCAATCCTTATCTCATATTTTTTTAATTATTTTTTTTAATTATTTTAATGTGATAATATTTAAAATATTTTTTTAAAAAAAATTAATATATTTTAAAATAAAAAATTTTAAAAAATAATTATTACTGTACTTTCATATACCACTTTTAGTATTTAATTTTTATGAACCATTAAAATACTCTTTAAAAGTACATTTAACTTAAAAAAACATTAAATTTATATTCTTTTAATGTTTTACACGTGCTAGTTGTTGCTGCACTTTTTGTTTTTAAACTTCTGCTACGGTTGCCTTTCACAACGTACCTCTCATATACTTGTGATATTACTTTTTCAAATATTGGGAACGGAATGTATAATTTTTTACCCATAAAATTTGGTTTTTCCGTGGATGACAAGGGAAACATTCTATGTAATTTTTGCTTTTCATGCTAAGTAATTTTTTTTTCTTAAATTATTTTTTATATAAAAAGATTAAGCTGATATAATTTTATTACTTTGCTGTATTGATATAAAAAATAAAAAAAATCTAAAAAATCATTATTATTATACATTTTAATTAAAAAAATACTTTATACTAGATCACCGAATACGTACCTCGTGGCTGAATTTAAATTAATGAAGAAAAAGGGGGCCGATCGTAAATGCAGTTTCTTACCGTTTTCCAAGTACGAAATATGAATCACAAAACAAGTCGTGTTCAAACTCGGAATTGTTGTTCAAAGACGAACATTAAATATTCATGAAACATTGGTTAAAACTTTGGGTCCAGGTCAAATCATTAACGTCCAGCCATGTTCCTAACAAATCTTACAAACTACGTAAGACCTTCCTGGAAGCTACACGTCACGAACGGACCACAGCAAGTCCATTTTTCTTTTTCAACACCCACATGCATGCATGCACATATATTGTAAAAAATGGAAAAAATGAAGTTATGAAATAGGATGTAACAGTTTCATGACTCATCCTTTACTCTCTCTTTTTTTACTTGTAGGGTAAAAACTTGATTCCTATTTATTGAATTTTTTTGTTGAAATTTGATTTCATAAAAAAAAATCAATCTTATCGATGATCTTTAAGATCTTTGCTAATGTGTTGAGTTTTTTCCAAGGATATGACATTAAATTTGATAATTAAATATGAATTTAATCCAAAAGATTAAAATTCAGTGGTGAGGGACTCATGTAATATTAATTTATATTCTTATAATTATTTGACGGGGGACTTCGTTCTATAACAATATTTTTCTTCTTGCCTTGATTAATCCCAATTCTTCCAAGAAAATTCCCATGTGCTATGCTTTTGGATGACCCACCATATTTGACTGCTTTATATATATACATGGCCTCCCGGCCGTATGGTGAAAGAAGACAGAAAACAATTTCAGCTCCAAATTATAGATGATTCTTGATAGCTAGCAGTGTCGAAATCTCTAAACACAAGATATGGGTCACAATTTCCTTGTTGTTAAAAAAGGTTTTCAAATTCTTTTGCTTTATTTTTCCATTGCCAACCTTCTAGATCTTGCTTATGCTGATCCTCCTTACAGACTTTGCTCGAACAAATCTAACTATGCAGATAATAGTTCATTTCAAAACAATCTCGAGACCCTCATGGCTTCTCTTTCTTCAAATGCTTCAGTTTCAAAAAATTTCATTACCTCTACTGGAATTGATCCAGACAGAGTGTATGGTCAATATATGTGCCTCAACTATGTAACAAATGAAAGCTGCCGTACCTGCGTAGCTGCAGCATCTCAAGATATCAGGCAGCTTTGTCCAGGAGATAAGGAAGCAGTTGTATGGGGAGAGCTATGTCAATTGCGCTATTCAAATCAAAGATTCTTAAGCCGCTTGGATGTTTCAGGAAACATTCCCCAACAAAATCCGAAGAACATTTCAAATCCAGAACATCTTAGTTTAGTAGTCAATAAAACCTTGAGTAGTCTTATCAAGAAGGCAGCTTTTGGTCCTTCAGCGAATATGTATGGTACTAGAGACGAACCTTTCACTAATAGTGACAACTTTTTCTCTCTAGTACAATGCTCTACAGACTTGTCTCCAAATGATTGTTACACATGCCTTGAGGTTGCCATAAGAAATGTTACGACTTGTTGCCTTTTTTCTCGTGGAGCAAGGGTTTTGAGCCGCAGTTGCTATTTAAGGTATGAGTTATATGCTTTCTATGACGGCGCAACTGAATCTTCTCAAAGTCCGGCGACCGGAAAAGGTACTAATTTGCTTGTAGATCAATTAAGACGTAAAAAGTGGTTATATTTGGTTATATTTGCTAATATAAAAATTAAACTATACCTCATGCACTGAAAATAATTTCTTTTCCCTAATGACAGGCAACGAAAGCGAAATATGGATAATTACAATAAGTACTGTGGCATCCACACTTTTGGTGGTAGCAGTTTTAGGCTCCTTCTTCTGCCATCTTGCGATGAAATTCAGAATGCGAAAATGCAAGGATGCTTATTATGAAATTCACTAACATGTTCTTTTTGGTTTTCTTTGTAACCCTTGTTGACTTCTCGAATCTTGTCATACAGGTAAGAAAGAAAATACTAGTCAAGATGGTAAATTCCGTGGGTTTGATCACCCAAACCGCAATGATTTCCAGCATCAATATTTTCAGAGAGATGGCCTTATGGATATGGCATCCATAAATGCAGCTACTGATAACTTCTCTGAAACAAACTTTCTAGGGCAGGGTGGTTTTGGCCCAGTTTACAAGGTAAATGAATTACAATATCTTATGTTCAAGCTCAAATTACCTTGCGAAGTACTCTAGAGAAGAGATAAAAAGAGGTTTTACTAATTCCTTTGTTGTGTATTTTTTAAGGGTATTC
Organism: Populus pruinosa; assembly: GCA_026413675.1. Taxonomy (NCBI): domain Eukaryota; kingdom Viridiplantae; phylum Streptophyta; class Magnoliopsida; order Malpighiales; family Salicaceae; genus Populus; species Populus pruinosa. The sequence goes on from CM048595.1 coordinate 1,829,495, forward strand.
TGAGTGATGGAAAAGAATTAGCAGTAAAGAGACTTTCAGCTTCGTCCGAGCAAGGCAAAAACGAGTTTACAAATGAAGTTCAGCTAATCATGAAACTTCAGCACAAAAATCTTGTTAAGCTTCTCGGTTTTTGTGTTGATGGAGAGGAAAAGCTTCTGATCTATGAATTCATGCCTAATAACAGCCTAGACATGGTCCTCTTTGGTAAGTAGTCCTCTTTAATAAGTTTCTTAATGTTTTCAAATCAGAAATTTCCATAATTCATTGATCTCAGATACAATATGCTGAAATTTTATTTTTGAAATACTGAATTCAAGCAATAATTTGATTTCGTCCCAATTTTGATTTTAACTGTAGATCCGGAGAAACGTGCTCAACTTAGTTGGAGAAGTCGTATTCATATTATAAATGGGATTGCAAAGGGAACTCTTTATCTCCATGAGGATTCTAGACTTAGAATCATCCATCGGGACCTGAAAGCTAGCAATATCTTGTTGGACAATAACATGAATCCGAAGATTTCTGACTTCGGAATGGCAAGGATCATGGAAGCTAATGAAGGCGAAGGCAATACTGTTAGGATAGCGGGAACATAGTAAGTGAATTTTCACATTAACTATCTTTGTATATTAAGTATAATAACTTCATTAGTTACCCGATTTCCTAGACAAGAATAATATAACAAAGCATGATGGCTTGATCCATCATTTTCATTGTTTCATGTTTCAAACTTATCCGAGTCTGAAGTTTTTGGACCACCTCTTGTCTCCACTAGCTGCTGGATGCACAGCACATAGGGCTTGTTGGATATTTACTTTTCCAGGATTACTAAAAATTTCATGTCCCTTCTGTTGAATAGTGGATACATGGCACCAGAGTATGCAATGGAGGGACTTTACTCCACCAAATCTGATGTTTTTAGTTTTGGAGTTATTCTGCTGGAGATCATAACCGGAAGAAAGAATTCTGGATTCCACAAATCGAAACGTGCTCCTAGCCTCCTAGCTTATGTAAGTTTCTTCGGTGTAGAATACACATAAACACTTACTTGACACTGTGATAGAAATGTTTAGTTAAGTACACTTCCGAATCCTGAATCAGGCATGGGAATTATGGAACAATGGAAAGGAACTCGAGATGATAGATCCAGTGTTGGCTGATTCATGCTGCTCTGATGAATTTTCCCGATGCGTGCATATCGGTTTATTATGCGTCCAAGAAGATGCTAGTGAAAGGCCAGCCATGTCGTCCGTTGTTTTAATGCTGAAAAGTGACAACTCAATTGATCTTCCTCATCCTCAACGGCCGGCCATTTTTGCCGGGAGATTTACAGACCACCACGAGGCAAAAGCTGATGATTGTTCTGTCAGTGGCCTAACAGTTTCTGATATTTTACCTCGTTGATGAAGCTGGTGAATGAATGAAGTGTGTGACCACGAAGCCCTCTTAGGTATGTCCGCGGCTATATAGGATATAATGGGCAAAATACGTTCATTGTTTCTCAGTTACAAAAATTGGTATGAAAGAGTAATAATGGAATGAAATCAATTATCTGTTAAAAAAAAATTGTTCAATATAATTATTTATTACAATATTTTGAATGTGGATACTGAATATTTTATTTGGTATTTACAATGATAATTGAAAATTTTCTTTGATAGTAATGTAAAAGGTATACATGGATGGAGGGACCATGGGTCACCAACACTGAAAGTATAGGGACTTGCACGACCAAAATTCCAGTAAAGTAATTTTCAAGACTTGAGAGATTACAAATGTATTATACCAAGTTAGATGGTAGGTTTTGTGTAAAACTAGTAAAATCTAAATTTTGCTTTCCTTAAAAAAAATTATCCTAAAATTTTAATACTTCAAGATTAATAATACTATAAGAGTTATGATAAAAAAAATATTTTTTACTTAAACATATATGAAAATAATATATTTTTTTAAAAAAATATTTTTAATATCAACTTATAAAAATAATCCAAAAATATATAAAAAAATTAAAGCTAAAAACAATAATAATAATAATAATAAACACAGTTTTACCACAATGCAATCACCACATTAGTGTTCTCTAAACCACATTCAATTGATGGATGCAAAAAATTGGGAGAGGAAACTATTTATAGTATCTTGTTAACATTAAAAAAAAAAAAAAACTAAACTAAAAATGGTGCATTAATTCACCTCTCCCGTGTCCATGCAGATCGTAGGATGAGATCGTGCACATTTCAACTTTGTCACGTGAAGACAAAGCATGCATTACACGGTTGAAGACAAAGCTGCTGGTGCGCTTTCACGTCGGTGCTGAGTATCGGTAGAAGATGCTGAGCAAGGGCAGACAAATACTGTGTTGATAGCAAGTCAATTTTCATGTAATGGATTCTTTTGTATGAATTATTAAAAAAGAAAAAAGAAAAAAAGAGTACACATGACAAGAGAAGAAACTCTTTTTAGTCAATAATAATATAAATTCAATGTTAACTTTTATCTAATCTTTGTTTAAAATGATTAACAAATTGAAGTCAAATTATTCATGCATCACATGTACATGTGAACTTCATTAATGTAATGAAATAGGAAGATTACACACGAACAAGTTGGATGACCCCACATTACATATACTTTTTTATCCTAGTATTAAATAATAAAGTGCATGCGTGATTTTAGTGGGCTCTTTTTCTTTAATTTCATTAGTTAATGAAACACATGTAAGGAACATGTGTAATTAATTAATAATATTTGGTTATCATCTTAAGGTAAAATAGATAGGGATGGTATGGATGAAAATGACATGTCTATCTTTTATTTCTTACTTTAAAAGTCTACATTCAAGCTTAGCTGGGGGCTTAGCTTCCTTTTCTCTGATAATCCGAATATCCCTTTTGTTTCTTCTTTTGAAATTTAAGTTTATGGATTAAGCTTTGAAAAGTAGATGGCCAATACTGGATTGGGCAAGAAAGATGAGAAAGCCTTAGTGGCTATACCTAGATGTCAGCCATTATCGTGGAAAACGCACACCAACCTTTCGGCTTGCGGAGTGGAAAAGGGCAGAGCTATGAGCACCTAAACACTCGTGGGAAACGCACACCAATCGTCTTTTGTATCACGTTATTCATGTTGGAGCATTTACAAAATAAAAATTTTCAAGTCTAAAAATAAAGTGTGAAATTAAGGATGTGGTGTTGTCCTACTAATTCAATACTGAAGATTTAGAAAGAAAGAAGTGAATTGAAAATTAAGGTAAGGTCAAGTTCAAGATATATATATATGTTAGGCATTGTAGGACACGTACAACTATTTTTAAAGCTGTAGAATGATATGTTCGGCATTTCAGTTTCTCAGTCTGAATATTAAAGAACAAAATATTCAATTGATTTGTTAACAAATTCCCTTTTGGTTACCTTATTGGAAAAAAAAATTATGGGCAGTAGTCTGCTGTTATTAGTTATGCGCAGATAAAAAATTATGTATGAGTTATTATTTTTATTATACTGAATATTTATTTTATTAATCATACCTAATGATCCCACTAGCTTTTTGTAAATGTAAAAACAAGAAAAAGACAAGGAAGCAAGAAAGGGGAAATTAAGCCTGCATAACTAAAATGAAATTGCAAGAGAAGACCTTTGGCGGAGACATGACTTTGGAAGGGAGCGTATTTCATAATTTTGCACTTGATTATTTTTACTGTAATCTTTTTTTTAATTGTGAAAATTTTCTAGAATCGGTATGTAAGTGGTTTTAATTGATCGAGTTTTTGAACTTTCATGTAACTTTGCCATGCTGTTTTCTTTGAGAATGTTTTTAGTATGAATAAACTCTGTATTCTTTTTACTACAAGCCTGGTAAATTGTTTTCAAAATGCAATTAATTTTGAAAAAATTAAAAAATTACAACTTGTAAAATTCCAAACTTAAACAAAAACAAGAAACTTAATCCTCAATCAATTTGATTTTAAAAAATTAAAATAAAAAAATAATAACCAAACATGAAAAAAAAATGATGATGAAATCACAAGAAACACATAAAATTTATAAATCATCTTAAACAAAAATAAATAAATCAAAAGAACTAGAACTAAATAAATATTGAGGTTAAAATCAAAAAACGTTTTAATTTAAAGTGATTTTTTTAAAATAAAATAAATAAGAAAGAGATCAAATCTATTAATTTGAATTTTTTCATAGACAATATACAAATTAAGGCTGATGAGAGGGAAAAACAAAATTGAACTAACATCAAATTGAACATACACGTTACCTTAAAAAAAAAATCAAATAATATCACAAAATAATATTTTCAAGCACCACACATTTTATTTGACTTATTTGACACTGTGTTTTAAAAGTATTTAAAAAAAAATTAGTTTTATTTTTTATTTTGAATTAATATATTTTTAATATTTTTAAATTATTGTAATGTGTTAATTTTAAAAATAATATTTAAAAAATAATAAAAATATTATTAGTATATTTTTTTAAATAAAAAATATTTTAAAAAAGCAGTCATAATCATACTGCAAAGTTTAGAGGGATATCTAACAAGCTGATGCAGCATTTTTTTATTTTAATTTTATGTATCTAAAGAAAACATCACCTCCGGACCTGCTTAAAAATCATTACGAAATGAAGAATTCACCCTGCAAAGTTCAAGATACTATAGATGCCTGCCGAACTTGATGTCGATGTTAAGAAGTAGATCCATTCCTTTCGATTGCGATAGTGAATTTAAAAGTATAGAGCTATTTTTGAAGCTAATATACTAGTGAATGAAGGGGATGTAAAGATTTTAGGAGCAATGAACCACGTTAGGAAATTTTGAGATTATGCACGAACCTGGTGGCTAATAGACCATTAGGAAACATGGATGGTGAAAGCATCAATCCTGGAATAAAGTACTGAATACTAAATAGTGGCTCCGCTTTGGTAAAAGCACTTTGTTAAAGTAAGGAAGACTGGGCCGTCATCAACGAGTAAAGTAGCAAATGCCTGCGAGCAGGAGAATCTTTATGGCTTTCCAACAACTACAGAGCCATCCATCACAGGGCTTCTTTTCTTGCAACTTAAATGTCAATTGTTTGATGACTTATTTTTTCAATCTTATCTCAAAGGGAGAGTTTGATTTTCTATGATAAACCAGAGGACGAGTTTTTCTCAAATCCGGAGAGTATATTTTATAATTTCAAGTACATGTCTTTATTCTAATATTTTATTAATTGTAAAGGCTTCCTCGATTATGATAAAAAGTGTTTTTTTTCCCCAACATTATTGCTATCTCTTAGACACTCTTTCACTAGCATTATACACACACATGAAAGAAAAAAAAGAAAAAAAGAGACATACACACAAAGAAAAAAAGAGACATAATGGTGGAGATAGATCAGAATGGGGAACGTTTTGATGAAGAAAATTAAAAGAAAGTTAAATAAATTTGAAAATTGATTTCTATTTAACTATATGTAGTATCTGAAAAGGAAAATACGAGATTACTAAGTGACAATTGAAGGTGGTAATATTTGAGAATTGTTTTGAAAAAATAACCCTTATTTAACTATATGTAGTATCTGCAAAGGAAAATACGAGATTACTAAGTGACAATTGAAGGTGGTAATATTTGAGAATTTTTTGAAAAACTAACCCTATCAAGTTTTATCATATTTGTTTTAATAAACAAATATATTTTTTACTGATTTTCATTTTCATCTTTGTAATTTTAATTATTTAATTTTATTTCCTTAATTACTTCTTTAATGAGATTGTGACAGAAATGGGGAGGGAGAAATTGGAACAAAGATGAAAGATGTAAGATCTAATTGAAACAAACCAAAGATTTTAGATGAAATTAAAAACTATCCTTTATTTTTTTGAGTTTTTTAACAAGACTAAATTCCGTGTTCTTCTCTCCATATGCAGCATGAAGACTTTTCATCAAGTGACTCGATGCACAAGCTGCATAAAATAGCAAGAGAAGACCTTCAACTCTTGAACCCAATCGAGGAAATTGCAACCATATGCGAATAGGCATTTGAGATTCCGAGTGGATAAGTCTGGACAGTACTCGTGGCATGGAGTGCGACTCTTGAATATATTTTCTCATAAGAGGACCAAAAAGCAAGTCAATATTGGTACAATGGTCCCCAATAGATAAGATTAATAAAGATGTTTGTGGTTGCGGGTTGCATGTTTTTTATTAATATTTTATTTTATTTTATTTTAAATTAATATTTTTAATGTTCTTGAATCGTTTTAATATATTAATTTTAAAAAATAATAAAATAATAAAAATTATTTTTATAGATTATCTACTACGCTCCAAACACTTTTATATAGTCCTACTAAGAATTGAGAATAATTCAAAATCTAGACTAATTCAACCAGGGAATGGTTTGATAATTTTTAAAAAAAAAATAATCAGAATAGTCAAATATATAAGTGTGAGGAATGGATTTTAGTGGAGATCACATACAACAACTTGTATCATTTCAACGAATGAGTTTTTCAAACTAAGAATATATTATTCCAATTCTTTGGTCAACAAATTTCGTTTTGAATATACATATATATATATATTCAATATTCAGACTCTCTTGAATGTAACAACAGTGCGGCATCTAATAATTAAGTTAATAATTGAAGTCATTTTATGTCAGATTCTGAGTTTAGTAAGTAATATCATTCTATAAGAAATGAAACCATGACTACTCTTTTCAAAAAACGCTCATGCATGCTATCAAATTCTATTTATAAAATTTCACAGCATTAATCCAAGTAATGGATTTTGAATAAAATACTCGGTCGTTGTTTATAAAATATTAAAGAATATAACATAAATTATATTTTGAAGTTTCCTTAATTATTTAAAATGATTTTTTAGTATAATATTAGTGTTTTCATGATTAAATGGTTACATGTTTATGTTTGAATATGAAGATTTTTATTGATAATTTTATGTAAAGCCGCCAGAAGTTGCTTGCGTAAATGGAATGCCTTGCATAAATTTTTTACTTATCTCAATCCTAGGTTTTTATTTCTGGTCTTGTCTAAATTGTTGTTAAGATGTTCATCCAAAATATAATTATGATCAGGCATGCACTTTTAGCCATGTGTTTCTTGATTATACGTCTTTCAATGCTCTTTGCCCTTGTTCTTGCAGACCCTCTATTCACTATTTGTTCATCTACTGAATATGGTAACTATGATCTGAAAAGCCCGTTCGGAAAGAACGTGAAGATTGTCCTTGAAACCTTGCCTTCCATCACTTCATCAACCGGCTATAACAGCACAGCGATCGGTGAATTGCCTGACAAAGTCACTGGCAAAGCACTTTGTAGGGGAGATGTCACTTCGAGTGCTTGTCAGACGTGTTTGAGAGATGCAAGCCAAAAACTGTTGAAAGATTGCGAAAGTAAAGAAGCAATCATATGGTATGAACGATGCCAAATTCACTACTCGTTTCAGAATATAACTTCATTGTATGTTTATGCCGGGAAGTATCCAGACATGGAATCTCATAATAAATCCGTATCAGATCCTGTTCATTTCTATGACAATGTAAGGTTCCTCATGGACAAACTGTCAAATGCGGCGGCGCTCAATCGTTCAAAGCTCATGTTTGAAACTGGGGAAATCAAGTTTTCAAGGAACGAAACCATATATGGCCATGTACAGTGCACTAGAGATATCAGAGAAGATGAGTGTCAGAAATGTTTGAGCTCTGCTTTGATTGATCTCAAGGGATGTTGTTCTTCAAAGCAAGGTGGAATTATTGTTAGTAGGAATTGCAATGTAAGATTTGAGCTGTACAAATACTACAACACCTCAAGTCACTTGATAACATTCCCAACTCCTAAAGGTGAGTAAACAGAATTTATTTTTACTGATGAACTGTCAGCAAACAGAAGTTATGTTTTGATTACACTTTAGTAAGAAAGGGAAGTACCACCAGTAACTCTTGGTGTTTCAAATGCTGGCTTTACTCATAAGTACCCAATTTGTTAATGATTGATATTGTTACTATTAATTCATTCTTTGAAAGGTAATGTATTGGTACCAAATGGTCCAGAATCCTAGTCCATTATTAAATGATATGCTACCAAATTCTTGCTTTGCAAGGCAGGAGTAATTGGAAGATGGTGGCAATTATTGTGTTTATACCTACAATGGTGCTTCCAATAGTCATTGGATCTTTCATTTTCTGTCTGAGACGAAAACGAAGAAGACAAAGAGGTATCTGAACCAAGTGATCACGTCCACTTTATTTAAATAGGCTCATTTACATCCGAATTCAAAAGTACTAAAACTCCTATTTTTTGGCAGACATGGAAAGAAATCACCTAAAATTATTGAAGGAATCAGCAAGTCCAATAGGGTTCACAACGACAGAAGAAGGTCGTTTGGTAAGTTCTGAGGACCTGCCTTTCATGGACTTAAGTACTATCAGAGCAGCCACAGACAACTTCTCCGACTCGAATAAGCTTGGACAAGGTGGGTTTGGCACTGTTTATAAGGTAAGTTGTAAAGGGGCTTCTCTGTCACGATCCACTGAGATTCAGCTGTCTTTGCAGTCCAACCCTCTAAAAGGAAAACCCAGTTTTTTATTCAGTTTGACATGGTTAAATATTGCTTCAGTTACACAGGATTTTCCTCATTGCAAATTGTTTCAGGGTGTGTTAACAAATGTGAAAGAAATAGCTGTTAAAAGGCTTTCAATAAAGTCATGGCAAGGTTTAGAGGAGTTCAAGAACGAATTCATGCTAATTGAAAAATTACAACACCGAAACCTGGTGAGGCTGTTGGGATGTGGCATGGAAGGAGAGGAAAAGCTGCTCATATATGAGTTCATGCCTAACAAAAGCCTTGATATTTTTATCTTTGGTCTGTTCCATTCATTTATTTTGCCTTTGAATTCTTAAATTTTACATTTTCAACAATTAAATGACGCTAGAGGCTGAAGTTTCTTCTTATTCAAATTTCAGATGCCGAAAGACGTGCACAGCTTGATTGGGAGACATGTTACAACATAATTGGTGGCATTGCTAGAGGACTTCTTTATCTACATGAGGATTCTCGGCTTAGAATCATTCACCGGGATTTGAAACCTAGCAATGTTCTACTGGACCACGAAATGGTTGCCAAGATATCAGACTTTGGCATGGCTAGAATTTTCGGCGAAAACCAGAACAAAGCAAACACCAGAAGAGTAGTAGGAACATTGTACATCCCCTTTCTTCTCCGCTATTTCTTTTTTCTTGTATTCTGACGATTTTGATCCGTAATTTTAATCTCCTAGGGTTTTCTTACACGTGAAACAGCGGATACATGGCTCCAGAGTACGCAATGGAAGGAATATTCTCAGTGAAATCGGATGTCTTCAGCTTTGGTGTTATACTTCTTGAGATCATAAGTGGGAAAAGAAGCAGTGGTTTTTACCTCACAGAGCATGGCCAGACACTCTTAGCATATGTGCGTACAGTATTTTCCCTACCCTTGAACATTTTCCCTTAATCTTGGCAGGTAATGTTATGACATGTTATGGAACCAAATTCACAGGCATGGAGATTATGGATGGAAGGGAAAGCAATGGAGTTTGTGGATCCTTTGTTGGTGGAAAGAAGCCCAGCAGAAGGGATTTTGAGGTGCATGCATATTGGGCTGTTATGTGTGCAGAAGGATCCAGCAGACAGGCCCACAATGTCATTTGTGGATTTAGCATTGGCAAGCGACCCAATAGCTCTTCCTCAACCACAGCAACCAGCCTTTTCTCTCGTTAAAATTGTTCCAGCTGACAAGTCTTCATCGACAGATCGTTCACTGAATCAGATGACAGTCTCTAGTTTCTTACCGAGGTGATTGTCACTGAAATTGCCACGATGTTAATGTGTCCGGCAACAGGCATGGTTGGGAATATATTATTTCAATATATGTTAATGTGTCTGATATTCTTTTTTGATAAATTTGCTATGCTGACCTATACTTCGACTGGGATAATTTTTTTTTAATAAAAAACGAGAATATTAAGGCTTTTTTTAATGTGTATTTTGTCCATAAAAAACCCTGATCATATATTAAAAATTTTATACATATGTTTAATTAAATAAATAAAAAATCATATATATCAATAATTATATATAAAAAAGTGTTGATGCATTTATTTGATTTTTTTCACTACAAGTCGGATATTATTTCTCTAACACAAGAGAATGAATATATAAATATTGTTAAGGTGGTTTTCTACCAAGATATATGAAATTAATTATTTAATATGTATTGAAATATTTTTTTTAAATACATATTTAAAAAAATATTAATTAAAAAAATGATCCACGCATAGGCCAGCCATGTCGTCCGTTGTTTTAATGCTGAAAAGTGACAACTCAATTGATCTTCCCCATCCTCAACGGCCGGCCATTTTTGCTGGGAGATTTACAGACCACCACGAGGCAAAAGCTAATGATTGTTCTGTCAATGGCCTAACAGTTTCTGATATTTTACCTCGTTGATGAAGCTGGTGAATGAATGAAGTGTGTGACCACGAAGCCCTCTTAGGTATGTCCGCGGCTATATAGGATATAAAGGGCAAAATACGTTCATTGTTTCTCAGTTACAAAAATTGGTATGAAAGAGTAATAATGGAATGAAATCAATTATCTGTTAAAAAAATTGTTCAATATAATTATTTATTACAATATTTTGAATGTGGATACTGAATATTTTATTTGGTATTTACAATGATAATTGAAAATTTTCTTTGATAGTAATGTAAAAGGTATACATGGATGGAGGGACCTTGAGTCACCAATCACTGAAAGTATAGGGACTTGCATGACCAAAATTCCAGTAAAGGAATTGATATGACTAATTTTCAAAACTTGAGGGATTACAAATGCATTTTACCAAGTTAGATGGTAGGTTTTGTGTAAAACTTTATTGCACTGGATTAATTAATCATTTTTGGTCCCTGTACTTTTTTTTTAAGTGCCCAATGTTGAGTTATGCGCAATTCTTATACATCTTATTGAATTTGGAGTGGCACAATTTGATGAACTTAAATAATAAAACTAGTTTTATACTAAACAGCTCACACAACACTTACTATGAATAACTAAAGCACACTCACACCACACCACACCAGGGGTGGAGATTGGAGGGGTTGGTAGGTCCGTGCCCCGAAAAAAAAACTCATTAATATTTTAATTTTTAAAATTAAAACTAGTAAAATTTTAAATTTTAAAATCAAAACTAGTAAAATCTAAGTTTTGCTTTCCTTAAAAAAAATTATCCTAAAATTTTAATTCTTCTCGGCCTCCACCACTCCCTAAGATTAATAACCCTGTAAGAGTTATGGTAAAAAAAAATATTTTTTATTTAAAAATATATTAAAATAATATTTTATTTTTTAAATATTTTAATATTAATATATAAAAATAATCCTATATATATATATATAAAGCTAAAAACAATTAAAAAAACACAGTTTTACCACAATGCAATCACCACCTTAGTGTTCTCTAAACATAAACAATTAAAGCTAACTCGTGGGGTCAAGTGCGGACAAGGACATAGATTCTTTGAAATTAGAGTGTGATTGTCGTTGTCTTGATGATATTCCTTAATAATTTTTAAGGGACCCCAAAGCCAGATTTTGCGTTGGCCCCCATCGCAAGTAATCTTGTGGGAATTATTTATTGCTCATATTACTTTATTCATGTTGGAGCATCTTCAAAATAAAAATTTTCAAGTCTAAAAATAAAGTGTGAAATTAAAGATGTGGTAAGTGTTGTCGTACTAATACAATATTGAAGATGTAGAAAGAAGAAGTGAATTGAAAATTAAGGTAAGGTCACGTTCATTATATATATATATATATATATATATATATATATATATATATTATCAAAAGGAGAAATGTTAGGACACGTACAATTATTTTTTGTAAATGTAAAAACAAGAAAAAGATAAGGAAAGGAACCTGGAAAGGGGAAATTAAGCCTGCATAGCTAAAATGAAATCGCAAGAGAAGACCTTTAGCGGAGACATGACTTTGGAAGGGAGCGTATTTCATAATTTTGCACTTGATTATTTTTATTGTAATCTTTTTTTTAATTGTTAATTTTTTCTAGAATTTGTATTTAAGGGGTTTTAATAACATTTGATATGGAAAATAATTAATGAATAAAAATTGATCGAGTTTGTGAACTTTCATTTAACTTTGCCATGCTTTTTTCTTTGACAGGTTTTTAGTATGAATAAGCTCTGTATCTTTTTTACTACGTACAAGCCTGGTAAATTGTTATCAAAATGCTTTTAATCTTTACAAATCATAACCTGTAAAATCTTAAATTTGAGCTACAACAAAAAACTTAATCCCCAATCAAATTGATTTTAAAAAATAAAATTAGAAAAAAAAAACAATAAAAAAAATGAGAGCCAAACATGAAAAAAAAAGAAAAGAATGAGGATGAAATCACAAGAAGCACATAAAATTTATGAGTCATCCCAAACAAAAATAAAAATCAAAATAATAACAACTAAATAAGAAGGATAAAATTAAAAAAAGCTTTTTAATTTAAAATGATTTTTTAAAATAAAACAAATAAATAAAAGATAAAATCAGAAAAAAAAAACCAAATAAAAAAAGAGATGTTTAACAGTTAATGTGAATTTGTTTCATCGACAATACACAAACTGAGACTGATGAAAAAAAATAAAAAGAAAACAAATTAAACTAGTGTTAAATTAAGCTAATATATCAAATAACATGATAAAAAAATTAATTTTTCAATAATAATAACTAGTCATACACACCACTTAAAAATAATAGAGTGGCTAACATGTTGATGTAGATACATTAATAAATTTTTTATTTTATTTTTTGTGTTTAAAAAAAAAACATCACCTCCGGAAGCTGCTAAAAAACCATTATGAAAATGAATGTTTATGAAAAAATAAAATGTCTTTTAACAAATATGAAATGACAAATAAATGCTGTGAAAATAGTAATCAATCCCTATATGCCACTTGTATAGTGCTTTGACCACGGGGTTTAGTTTACTGTTAATTATGCTAGGAGGAGGTATGATGATTTCATATACACACACTTTTCATCCATTTGTCTATTAAATTAATCTTAAACAAAATCCTAGGCAAAAAAAATTAATATCCATATAAATGGAATATGGTAGCTTGCAACCATATGCGAATAAGCATTTGAGATTCTGAGTGGATAAGTTTGAACAATACTTGTGGCATGGAGTGTGACTCTTGATTGTATTTTCTCATTGATAAGAGGACCAAAAAGCAAGTAAATGGCACGCTGGTCCCCATGGTTAAGATTAATAAAGAATAAGAACTTCCAGCTTTTTTTTTTTTTTTGTTAAAATTTAATTTTTTAATTTTTAATTTTTTTTAATTTTTTTTATATACTGATATCAAAAATAATTTTTTTAATATTTCCCAGCAAAAATACATTTAATAAAATATAACTTACCATACTTCTAAATATGTCTAGATAGTCATACTAAGAAATTGAGAATAATTCAAAATTAAGGTCAATTCAACTAGAGAATGGTTTGATCATAAGAATTAAAAAAAAAATCTTCAAGAATAATCAAATATATAGAATGTTAGGGAATTTAGTGGAGATCACACTCAACAACTTGTAACATTTCAACACGAGTTTTTCAAACTAAGAATATTGTTTTTGAATATATAATTCCAATTCTTTTGTTAACAACTTCCGTTTTGAATATTCTTTTCTTTTTTCAATATTCAAACTCTTTTGAATATTCTTCTATTCTTAACAAGAGCGCTGCATCTAATAATTAAGTTAATAATGTAAGTCCTTTTATATCAGATTCTGAGTTTAGTAAGAAATCTATCATTCTATAAGACATGAAACCATGACTAATCTTTTCAAAAAACGCTCATGCTAACAAATTCTATTTATAAAATTTCACAGCATTAATCCAAGTAATGGATTTTGAATAAAATACTCTGTAATTGTTTATAAAATATTAAAAAATAATATAAAATTATATTTTAGAACTCTCCTTTGCAATTAAAATAGTTTTTTTTAACATAATATTAGAGTTTTTATCCCTAAAAGTTACAAGTTTGAATTAATATGAAAATTTTTATTGAAATTTTTATGTAAAGCCGCCAGAAGTTGCTTGCGTCAATGGAATGCCTTGCATAAATTTTTTACTCATCTCAATCCTAGCTTTTTATTGCTTGTTTTGTGTAAATTTTTGTTAAGAAGTTCATCCAAACTATAATTATGACTAGGCATGCACTTTTAGCCATGTGTTTCTTGATTATACTTCTTTCAATGCTCTTTGCCCTTGTTCTTGCAGACCCTCTATTCACAACTTGTTCAACTACTGAATATGGTAACTATGATCTGAAAAGCCCATTCGGAAAGAACGTGAAGATTGTCCTTGAAACCTTGCCTTCCATCACTTCATCAACCGGCTATAACAGCACAGCTATTGGTAAATTCCTTGACAAAGTCACTGGCAAAGCACTTTGTAGGGGAGATGTCACTTCGAGTGCTTGTCAGACTGGTTTGAGAGATGCAAGCCAAAAACTGTAGAAAGATTGCAAAGTATAGAAGCAATCATATGGTATGAACGATGCCAAATTCACTACTCGTTTCAGAATATAACTTTATTGGATGTTTATGCCGGGAAGTATCCAGATCACTGGGAATGTCATAAAAAATCCGTTTCAGATCCTGTTCATTTCTATGACAATGTAAGGTTCCTAATGGACAACCTGTCAAATGAGGCAGCGCTCAATCGTTCAAAGCTCATGTTTGAAACTGGGGAAATCAAGTTATACTTCTTGAGATCATTGTACATCCCCTTTCTTCTCCGCTATTTCTTTTTTCTTGTATCCTGACGATTTTGATCCGTAATTTTAATCTCCTAGGGTTTTCTTACACGTGAAACAGCGGATACATGGCTCCAGAGTACGCAATGGAAGGAATATTCTCAGTGAAATCGGATGTCTTCAGCTTTGGTGTTATACTTCTTGAGATCATAAGTGGGAAAAGAAGCAGTGGTTTTTACCTCACAGAGCATGGCCAGACACTCTTAGCATATGTGCGTACAGTATTTTCCCTACCCTTGAACATTTTCCCTTAATCTTGGCAGGTAATGTTATGACATGTTATGGAACCAAATTCACAGGCATGGAGATTATGGATTGAAGGGAAAGCAATGGAGTTTGTGGATCCTTTGTTGGTGGAAAGAAGCCCAGCAGAAGGGATTTTGAGGTGCATGCATATTGGGCTGTTATGTGTGCAGAAGGATCCAGCAGACAGGCCCACAATGTCATTTGTGGATTTAGCATTGGCAAGCGACCCAATAGCTCTTCCTCAACCACAGCAACCAGCCTTTTCTCTCATTAAAATTGTTCCAGCTGACAAGTCTTCATCGACAGATCGTTCACTGAATCAGATGACAGTCTCTAGTTTCTTCCCGAGGTGATTGCCAATGAAATTGCCACTATGTTAATGTGTCTGGCAACAGGCATGGTTGGGAAGTTGACCGGAGAATACAAACCTTGATTAAGTCAAGATCAGAAATAAAATTTTCAAGGATTCTCTAATTTCCAAAACAGGTATCTTATCTTAATTTGATAACACTAAAAAGAAGTTAATGAAAGATCAACCTGAAGATACCACAAAAGACAAAAAAAATCAGGTAGCCAAAGAGGGAAATACTAAAAGATGTGAATTATTACATAATTATTACCTTCATAAATCCTAATTAAGAAATTCTATTCAGACATCATCAAGCAAGAAAAACAACTTTCCAACGTAGAAAAACACACACAAAGAAGAACTAACGGTACATGTTCTGCGCAAGTAATGATCATTATACATACCTTAATCCCAAGGTAAAGCAACATAAAATCCAAATTAGAAATATCAGCATGATTCCGATAGCTGTGCTAATAATGGTGGGTGATTCGCTTCCTGAGAATTATTTTCGAATGACCTGTAAAAGTACAAGGAAAATCTTTTCGAATGACTTGTAAAAGTACAAGGAAAATCTTTTCTCAACCACCAAGCAAGAATGCTTTGTGTGGAACATTCAAATATATCCAGAAGATGGAAATATACCTATATATATATATATATATATTCTCAAAAAGAAATATAGAAAAAAATATTATATTCCAATATGTGTGAATGTGGAGTCTTAATTATCCATGTGTGAAACAGGAAAAAATGAAACCACAACTATGTGAATAATGTATTAATGTGAGTATATGTTGCACATACATGGTCATGATGTTACAACATTGTTTCCAAACACTTGTGTTTTTATTTTTGTACCTTTCTATACATATCCGGTATAAGTACCATTATAATGTATTTGCTAACTTTAAATATATAAAACTATTTTTAAAAAATAATATTCAAAATATATAAAAAAAATATATTTGAAAAACAATGAATATATCCTCCTACAAGGGAAATTTTTAACAACAGTGAAAGCTTGATTAACAATGTTGCATGATAGTAAAAACATGGTTATCAAACCTGAACCAGTTTAATAAATCAACTTAGAATCTAGCTGGTGGCTGGACTGATTTAAATAAGGTAAAAAACTGAGATGAGCAAAAACTTGGTTGACTTACATGGTTGGCCTATAACTTGAGCAACTTGACAAAACCCAGTTAAGACCTTTTTTTTTTTAAAATGTATTTTTTCTTTGAGCTAAAGATTTTTTTTATATTTTTAGTTGGTTATTAACCATTTTCAAAGTTCACTATATAAATTCTAAAAGAATATTTTATTTTTTTAATATAAAATTTAAAGTCCTTTAATATATATATAATCTATATTCATAAGAAAAAAGTTATGGTTTTTCAATGTGGGATAAAAAAATATTTTTGATTTAAATACTTCAACTTAAAAGGATAATATACTAATATAGTATATTTTCAATGTGGGATAAAAATCTTTTGAAATAATCTTTTAAACTTGATTATTTATAACATGTATAGTCTATATTCATATGGATTGTTTTTTTTATTTTTTTCATATAAATTATTAAAACTTTAAAAATATATATTTTTATTTTTCCGGGTTGATTTGGGTTGACCTAGTGAACCCATGTAACCCATAACCCGATCCCCTGGTCGGGTCAACTCCTGAATCAGGTCTGATAACTATGGGTAAAAAGTTTATATATCCTAAAATAAGCTATATTGATGAAAAATATTAAATTTATTAAGAATTCATGTCAATCTATAGACTTATTAATTTTGACTTTAATGTTAAAAAATTAAATACAAAATTAATTGTTTAGATAATATATTTAAATTCATTTTTTTTCTAATTGATACACACACACATACTCATTAGGCGGCTTGCGCTTCGCTGCGGGCTCACCTTTTATTTTCTTAAAAAGTTGGGTCCTAACGCTGGCATGATCCAAGACTATTTGGATCCTGCACAGGTAGGACCCAAGTTGGGTCCTGTATAACCAATGATCCAGTGCTATTTTGGGTTTCACAGTGATTAGTACTTAAAAGTGCATTTTTATCATGGTTTTATATCATCATTTTGCACTTGAAGTATCAATAACTCCTTAATTAAAGCATATTTTATAATAATATATCTAATAATATAAGATACCTTTAATTTATGGTAAATATTCATTTTCAATGCAGGCTTATCAAATAAATGAAAGGATTGATTGATGACTTGAAGAACTTAAATTGCAAGGATAAAGAGATGGTCAAACTTAGAGAAAAGATGTCGGTGCAATCCAAATCGGAACACTGTTCGGTAATTGGATCATATCTAGAGCTACAGATCTCAGATTTAGGTCCAATTTATATGGATGGAAAGGTGAGACATAGGCCTACAACTTTCATATGGAGCCCAAGATCTAAAAAGGCCATTTGCAAGTCCAAATTATAGCAACAACAAAGAAGCCCGAATCTGTCTTCTAGCCCGAGCACTGTTCGGTATTTTGGCCATATCTGGAGTTCTAGAAGTCCAAATGAGCTGAATTTTTTACACAAGAAAGCTGAGACAATTTCCTACAACTTTGATGTTTTTACCTGGCTCCAATTTTGACGTTATCAATGACGTTTTGGGCAGAAAAGAGAAGATAAGGATTGTCACCAAGTCAAAAGTTGGTCACCCACTTATCAATTAGTCATCAAATCAATAGTTCCCAATTTTGGCCTATAAAAGGAGGCATTTGCCATGCATTTAGGCATCTTGGTTTTCAGATCAAGATCATGCTCTTCCTTTCTCTCTTTGTATTTTTTGTAATGTTTATGCTTTGCTTTCATTAATATTAAGTTTATGCCTTTCATTTCCTTTTCTTTACTTAGTTAACTTTTATGTTCTTATTTTGTTTATTTACTTTTCTTTCTTTCATTATGTCTAGCTAAGTTAATTATGTCAAGGTGAAAAGGTTACACTAATGGTGTGAGAATAAGTATAATGTAAACTTAATATGGACTTTAATGTTTGATACTAACATGTTTTATATTTGTTATCTTGTTCACTCTTTAATACTTTGCTTGTTAAATGACTAATCTTGATTTATGTTGTATAACACTTGGTACAATAAATGCTTGGCACTTTCATAGCCCATAATGTATGGTATAACCGACACCTGAGCTATGAAAGGAACTTGATTTGTTGTTAACATAAGTTATAATCATGAATGCTTGACGAGATTTACAAGTATTAGCATTAATTGAATAAGATGACTAATATAATCATGTTAACAATATATAATTTGATCGGAACCTCCTTTGTGTGTGGTTTCCAATTCAATAATAAGAGTTTATACTATACTTGTTTGATATACCATTAGTGGAACCTCTAACCTTGACATTTGTTATTATCATTGTTTAATCGTTACATTAATATTCCATCTCAAACTTCTCATCATCATCTTCTTCTTCTTCTTCTCCTTCTTTTTCTTTATTATTATTATTATTATTATTAGTATTACTACTACTACTACTACTACTACTACTACTACTATTATTATTATTATTATTGTTATTACTATTATTATTGTTATTGTTGTTATTATTGTTGTTTTTGTTGTTATTATTATTGTTGTTGTTGTATTATTGTTATTTATAATTTGTACAATTAACCTCCCTGTGGTTCGACCCCGGTCTTGCCGGGTTATTTATTACTTCGACACTCCTGCACTTGGGAGAAGACATCAATCTTTTCATCGTGTCACACAGAATGCAGGGCTCAAGGATAGTTAGGTCTTAGTATATCCAAGCACCACGTGTGTATAGGGGTGTGCCCAGCACAACACATGATGCAAGTGCCACTTATACGCTTTAGGCCTTAGCCCAAGCGCCAATTATTTAGATAGATTTACTTACAGAAAATGATAAAATTCATGATAAATCATAATGTGGATGCTATGACTATAAAACTTTAAAAAAAATGACTTGTATTGAGAAGAGGGGGATTTTTTTGGGGTGGTGATTATTTTCAATTTGGGAGGGGAAAGTTAAGATAAGGAAGAAGAAGGGGAAATAGAGGAGGAAAGGGTCGGTAGACTAGTGAAATACTCATTCTCTTGATGATTTGGTCAGCAATTTTAATGGTAAATTGGTTATGTCACCATACAGATATTTGAGTTTTTCCTCTCATTTGAAAATTAAAAGAATGATTATCTTTAAATTTCTGATGTGAAAATCTATCATTATTGTTGTCTATTCTCCTTCCTCTTCCTTTTCCACCTAAAAAGTGATTATTAGATAAAACTTATAAAGCTTGCTTCTTTTTATCTTGTTGATTCAACTTTTATTTATGAATTAGGAAGGAACTTTGCAATTCATCAATGGAAAGTTTGAAGAATTACAAAGAAAAGATAGAATTTTCTAATAATATTATTTATCAATGTTGCCAATATATATACAAAAGTATATGCTGAAGTTAGGCTACTGTTACAACAAGTCATGTTATTGTTAAGTTTAACTAATTACATAATTTTATCCCTAAATAATAAGAGATAACCACTTTAAGTGATTTATCTTAATTGGATTCCAATAGATAATTACTCTAGTCACATATTTTAACATTCTTCTTCAAGGTGGTATATGGTTGTCATACATACTCAGCTTATCAAGACAACTCATAAACACTTTATTGGATACTATTTTTATAAGAACATTAGCAAATTGAAATTTTGACTTTACAAAAGAAAAATGGATGATGCCAGCCTCACACTTCTCTTTGATGTAATGTCTATTAATCTCTACATATTTTATACTATCATATTAAACATGATTATAGACCATCTTTATAGCTAATGTACTATCACAATAGAGATTCATTGTAATTCTTTGAGAAAATCCCTAATCTTCTATCAAGTACTTAACCATAATAATTGACATGCACCTGGAATGAAAGTTTTTTAATAATCAACCTTATAAGATTGTGTGTATCCTTTTGTGATATGTCTCGTCTTATATCTTTCAATAGTTTTATTTGTATTGTGTTTGATAGTAAAAATCCATTAATATTCAACAGTTTTTTTTCCTGTTGGAACAGTAACAAGATATCATATAATACTTTTTTTTTTATAGCCTCCATTTCCTCTGCTATGGCTATAGTACAATGAGAATTTTCCAAAACTTTTTGTAATGTACTAGGAATAGAGACAGAGAATAATTTACCCACATAAAATACATATGATGTAGACAGCTTGTGAGATGAGATATGGTTACTTATCAGGTATTTTCCGTTGGCTTATGTATCGGGTTCATATTTAGCAGGGGGGACACATAGGTAGAACGTGATGGAAGTACATGATGAACAGGGTTAGATGGCAAACTATTTTCAGGAGAATTTTTGAGTTGTACCTGCAGTGTTGTTGACGACTGTAGAGAGGAGTTGACCGGTACAATAATAGGTATTGTACTATCTAGAAGTTGTTGAGAGTTGTCACGATTATCATTAGAGTTTTGTGAACAAAGATTAGTAGTAGAAGGTGTGTCCATAAATGTGTCTATTGAAGAGGTGTTTTCATCTGATGATCCGTTATTAGGTAGAATCATTGATTTTATATCAAAACACAAGACATCATTATGAATTGTAAGGTGTCAAACATCTTCCGGGAAAAGCAGGCTTTAAATTTATAATAGAGTAATAAAACTTGGATTCATCAAAGATAACATCCATAGCATTTATACACTTTTTTAGTAGACTCATAACCAATAAAAACACATTTCAATGCTCTTGACTTTAGTTTATGCCTAAAAATTGAAAGACACCCTAAATTTATAAAATGAAGTTTTAAACGCACAAGGCCTTCCAACAATGAATTAAGGAAATGGGCAGGAATTATCCAACATAGAGAAACCCACTCTATGAACTTGCCATCAGTGATTGGCTTTGAGCAAATTTAAAGGATCTCGAGTTCAAATAAATTTAGTTCGGTCAACAAGCCCAAATAGCACCACATTTTTTAAAAGGTGTGGAAGACCTTTGGTGTGCTTTTTATTTTTAAAAAAGAGAAACAAATGACACATTGGCTATAATGGTATATGATGAGGTGCCTACTTAAGCACTAACTCGGAATCCAATCATTATTGTGATGGCCAAAACAATGAATGTCAAAACAATGAAGAGGTTTTTGTGGATTGAAAATTTGATCTCAATCAATTTTTATAAATAAAAAATTTAATAAATATCATAAAAACCTTTTTAAAACATTTAATTACACTCAAACACATTAAAATAAGCAAAAAATAAAATATAACTCAATCAAATAAAAAATCTCTAAACTAAGCTCAATTGATTTTTATAAACAAGATAAAGATTTAAAATCAGTAAAATCAAATCTTTATTGTCGAATATATTCCATCAAAACTATAAAAAATAAGTTTTTTTTATTGAGAAATAATTTACAAGGTAACATTTTTTTTTTGTAGCTATTTTCCCTTGAGTTTCTCTCTCATCTCTCTAACATAAAAAAGGAATAATGAATAAGATGAATTTTAGGATCAAAATAAAAATTGTAATGAATTTAAGATTGTCTATATATTTTCATTTTAGTTCTTTATTTTTTTATTTTTTATTTTCATGATAATTTAAAATATAATTTCATCTAATTATATTTTAAAAGGATTCATTGAAAGAAAGAAAAAACATTGAAATTAAAAAAGAAAAGGCAACAGGTTCGTTCTTTATATAAACAATGAAACCGATCTTAGTTGGTTTAATTGTTTTTATATTTATATCCAAAGACTCTTTGAAAATTAATTAAATAAAAGACTTTTAGCTTCTTCTTTTTTTGTAATAAAAAATAGAAGAAGTCGGAGTTTGGTATTCCCTCCAAAGGTAACCCTTTGGTGTTTATTGCATAAGGTTCATGCGAGAAGTGCCGTCCGAACATCTCGTTTGAAAATGCCGTTCAAATAGAGATTTATCAAAAAAAATATATATATTATTTTTTTGTATAATTTTTTGTTGTTTTAATATGTTAATATCACAAATATATATATATATATATTATATTTTTTAATGAAAATATTTTAAAAAATAACTATTATTATATTCTAAAAAAACAAACTAAAGATGGCATCACCATATATTATTAAAAAAATAATTTTGTTAGCATCATATGTGCCTCACGCTTAAAAAGCCTAAAACCATGCACCAATATTGATACAAACATGTTTTTATACTATTAATATTTATCTTATAACCCATAACTATATATAAAAAGCATAAATATTATATTAAAATAGTTGATTTAAATAAATTTGTTTAACTTTATAACTAAAATAGGAATTTTAATATGTATTTTTTATTTGTTTTTCATATAAAGCTAATAATTAATAATTTAATTAACTTTTCCCTTTTTCATAAAAATCTAATTATTAGTAATTTTACTCATTCCATATCTAACTAAGAAAAAAACTAAACAACAATATATAATTTCTCAAGACTAGTTAATTTCGTTTTCCATATGCCAACTCATGCATTATACAAAATCTTAAATAATATATATACATACATACATACATACATATATATATATATATATATATATATATATATATATATATAAAACCTCTTAAATCATCCCTAACCTATATTAGACATCATATAAACTTTATATTGATTATCAAAAATGTGAAATTACTTTAAAACAAGTCATTGAAGGCCAATATTATATATTATTATATCGATGATATTGCCAACTAATTTTTCAAGCAGTTGATTATAAGTTCCTTTAAATAATAAGGATGTATTTGAATTTTATTTAGCATAATGAAATTACTATTTTTTTTTCTAAACAAAGAAAAGAACTTATCAGTCAATAAAAACAGCGTATAGAATTTTTCCTAAAAAAAGAAAAGAACTTATCAGTCAATAGAAACAGCGTATAGAAATTTCAAAGAAATGAAGACAAATTAGCGCTGGTCAACAAATCCAGAATGACTTTCTGTCCACTATCATTATTGCAGTTGCTTGAAAATAATTAAGTTATTATTTAGTTGCACATTTGCTTTAGCTCTTTGTCTGCCATTCAGACGTTCTATAAGAACTTTCCACCAAGTCAACTATCTAAATGTGGCATCACGCTTTTTCATCGACTTCAGTCTCCAGTCTTGCTCTATTCCTTGTCCACGTTCCCTTTACCAGATCTGATATTCTGATATATATAAAGTAAAATATAATTTTTTTCCTTATAAAAGCATGGCTTAAATAATATTGTTTTTATTTTTAAACATGCTTGTAATAAAATTTTTGTTTTCTAAAGCATCAAATATGAACTTAGCAATGGTTCTAAAATATTGAGGACTAGTTGTTACTTCAAAGAATATTACACTGCTTGTATTGTCAATTATCGAGTTATAATTTCTGTATGAAAATAATAATGTATGTATTTGTACTTTATTTAAACTATATGATGGAACTCCTATTTGATTTTCCTAGGAAAAAAGAAGTTATAAGTCTAAAAAAATATTTTGTTTATTAAAAGTGAACGAATAGGTAATTTTAAATAATGAGAAAAGAAAAGAAGATAAATAAGGATATGTTTTTATTAAAAGAAAAATTTCAGTTCTTTTATCCATTATTATAGTGTATATTATTTAATTAATTGATAAAATGATATAAAATATTAAGTGATTTTAATTAGTTATTCTAAAGTAAAGATTGCGATCAATCAATAGAAAAACTTGATATAGAAATTTCTAAGAAATGAACACAAAGTAGCAGAAAGCAACACGGCAAGGGACTCCATGATCTCTGTCCACGAGCATTGACTTTTTTCCCAATCAGAGAACAATAAATGTGGCGTGACTCTTTTCATTGACTTCAATCTCCAGTTTTGCTAAGCTTCTCTCCATCCCTTGTCCGCATTACCTTTCATCTGATAAAAAGATGCAACTTTCTTTCTTCAACCATGAGGGCTGCTAGCTAGCTGATCACCAAAAAGATGAACTCTCTCAAATTCTACGTTATCCTGCTCCCGTTGCTTACCGTTGCTATTATCACTCTAGCACAAGAGGATGCCAATTATCTCTATCATAATTGCCAAAACGCAACCACCTCCGCAATAAACAGCACCTACCGAGTCAACCTAAATCTCCTCCTCTCTTCACTTGCCTCAAATGCAACCCGAAATAATACCATTGGATTCTACAACACCTCTTTCGGGCAGAACAATGATCAAGTGTACGGCCTATTTTACTGCCGTGGCGATCTTAGCAACTCTGTTTGCCAAAATTGTGTCACCTTCGCCACCGAAGATATAGTCCAGCGTTGCCCAATCGGAATAGCGTCCATTGTGTATTATGATGCGTGCATCCTACGTTACTCAAACAGGAACATTTTCTCTAAGGTGGATCAAAGCCCTGGTTCGTCCTTGTTAAACGCACAAAATATCACAACCGAACCCCAGCGTTTTAACAATCTGGTGGGAGCCGCCGTGAATGATTTGGCTGCTCGAGCTGCAAGTGCTCCTCCAGGTGCTAAAAAGTTTGCTGTGAACAAAACGTCTTTCGATGCGTTCCAAAAGATATACAGCCTTGCCCAGTGCACGCCGGATTTATCTAGCTTTGATTGCAATCGATGTCTCAGTGCAGCTATAGCTAGATTGCCCATTTGCTGCAGCAGCAAGATAGGAGGAAGAGTCTTGTTTCCTAGTTGTTATATTCATTATGAAATTGATGAATTTTATAATGCAACGGCAGTTGCAGCGGAGTCACCGCCTCCTCCTCCTCCGCCCGTGGCTCTTCCTTCTCCTCCACCTCCTCGTTCAGCGACAATACCAGAAGGTAAAGTTATTTTCCACTATTTATTGGTTTATTCAATATCTTTAATATTCCCCACTCTCTAACAAAATCGTTACTATATATAGAATGCACTCGTCGAAATTTAAATTTATCTCTTAAATTTTTTGGATGAAATTTATTTATTAAATTACAAAATACAAAATCCTTAAGTCATTTTGGAAAAAAAAATCAATCCTTTTGTAAATTTTAAAATTAAGCTATGGTTTGGTTTTGTTTTGTTTTTGTTTTTTTTTCCTGGTCAGTTGATATTCTTGATTCAAATGTGATGGTTGTGGCCCCATTCTTGTAAGGTATTCTTGCCATGTGGTCTTACGATTTTATCCTCCAAAAGGCATCTCACATGTTTGAAAATCAATTCCTAGTCCTCGTTAGAGGAAAGTGTATCTCCACTCCACGTGATAGGACCTCCAAAATGGCTCGGTTGTGTACGTGATATTATTGCCATGTGATCTTTCGATTTTTTGCGTGTTGTGCGCAAACTTACAAAATAAAATAAAATAAAATAACAAACACTTGCAATATTTACCATGTTTGGATCAAGAATTGCATACCTCGATGAACAATTATGTGAAAAAACCTTGCAAGAACAAATCCCTAAAGTCAAGCCCTCTAAAGACAAACTTCTCAAAGCAACCATCACTAACATTGTTGAAATTGTCATGGCGCCCGATGTAATGTTACAGCTCGTGTTTCCAGATTCCTAATGATGTGGTGTTGATAACCATTTGTCTCCTCTCTTCTCTCTCTTTTTAGATTTAGATTTTCACAACAGAGATCTTTAACAACTCGCACTTTAATTTTTTAATTCTTTATATTTTATTTTTATTTTTTTTATTATAATTTTATTATCTTGAGTAATTTATAAAATTAGTATGTTTTTTTTATCCCTTTTCATTTTTTTCATCTATTAAATTTAATTATTATTTTTTTAATTATAATTGTTTTATTCAAAATCATTTTTTAAATTGATTTTGCTTTATAATTTCATTCTCCTTTGTTTTTTTTCCTATCAAAAAATTTAATCTTTATTTTTTATTGTTTATTTTTTTTTGCTTTGACAAGTTTTTTAAATTGATTCATAATAAATTTCTTAATTGAATAAAAATACAAAATTTCATGATTTGTGAATTTTAAAGATTTGATCAAATTTATGATATTTTTCAGGTTTGCTTAGTATTTTTACCCATCTCATCCTTTAATATTTGTTCAACAGGAGATTGGATTACATATTATTTTAGCTTGATTTCTATTAATATTTTTGTTGATTTTGAAAATAACCTGGTTATCTTAAACTTTTTATTTATCGTTTTTTGTTGGATTTTTTTTTGGCTAATTCTTGAAATTAATATCTTTTCCTTATTCCATCCTTAAATATTTGATATTATATTTAAAACAATTTATAAGATTTTTTTTTCTATTTCATCTCCCTTTATTTTTTTATCTTTTGGATTGTATTCTCACTCTTTCAATTTCTATTTATTTTATTTGAAAAAACATTTTAAATTTATTTTCTTTCTCTAGGATTTTTCATTGATCTAAAAAATAACTCAGGTTTTATTAGTGATTTTATATGTTTTTATTTGTTGGATTTACTTTCACTAGTTATTATTAAATTAGTTAAGAATTAAGTTTTTCTATTTAGCCTAATCTAGAATTTAATAGGTTATAAGTTTGAGACATTATGGGTTACAAGTTTGAAATATTTGCCTCATTTTAAAAGTTTAACCCAGTTTTGTTTTGTTTTTTTAAGCCAATGACTTTCTCTTTTGTTATTCAATATTTATATAATTAATGGTTAGACTTTTGTTTTTTATTATGAGCCTTTTATATGATTTTTTTTATTTTTTTCGGGTTGCTATATTTTTTTTATATTTTCCATATGTCACCTTTTTTTTCTTTATTAGGTATATGGCCGGAATCGCATTTTTTTTAAAGAAAAATAAAATATGCTTGCCTCATAAAATTATAAATGTTCTTCAATTTCATCCCTTCTATTTTTTTATCTTTTAAATTTGATCTTTATTATTTTGATTATTATTTTTTTTATTTGAGATCATTTTTTAGATTGTTTATAAATATAATTTCATCCTCCATGAGTTTTTTTTCTATCAAATTTAATCTTTTTTTTATTGTTATCTTTTTTTCTTTATCAAGTTTTTTAAATTAATATTTTTTCATGATTTTATCTTTTAAAATTAAATTGGTTGAGAATTAAGTTTCTTGATTCAATTTGAATCCAAGAATTTATCGGTTGTAAGTTTTCCAAATTGGACAAGGTTTAAAAGGTGTGCTTAGGTTTCTTTAGTTTTTCTTTTTTTTTTCCTTAAAGATAATGCCTTTTTATTTCTAAACCTTTTTTTTAGTTTTGTATTATTATTTTTTACGGTTTGTCTACTATAAGATTAGTCTTGGGTTCATGGCTAAAGTCACCAGTTTTGGAGCTTAATAGGGATTGCCTTGTTTTTGTTTTTTGTTTTTAAATTGGTTTATTTTTATTTTATCTTTCAATATATAATTTATTAAAAAGTGGTCGTCACACCTTTTCTTTTCCTTTCCCTTATATGCCTATGGTTATAGGTTTGCAGGTAAACCCAGTTTAACTCATGTTTTTTTTCGTTGTCTTTTTAAATTATATATTTTTTTATTTTTTAATATTAAATTATTTGATAATTGAGTTTCATGATTATATTCATTTTTTTTTTAAATGTGGTCATTCTAGTATCATAACTAGGACATATATTTTGCATCTTAACCCTAATGGGCACAAATTGAGTTTTTTCATTATTTTTATCTTTTTTATATATAATTTTTATCTTTCAACATTTTATTTGTTGGAGATTTAACTTCATCTTTTTTTTTTTGGAATTCTCATGTTCTCATTTGATTTATTAGAAATTGAACTTTAAGTATTTTTTCTTGTATTTTTTTCTCTATAAGATTATCTTAATCTTATGTTAATGATCATGAAATTTGTAAGTTAATTTATTTTAATTTAGGTTTTTTAAAATTATTTTTTTATTTCGCTCTTCAATGTTAGAGCTGCTTAATAATAAGCTCAGGTTAGGTTCATTTTATTTTATTTTATTTTATTTTTTTGTTAGATTCTTAAAAAAAATTTCTAAGCATTTTTTTCTAAGTTGAAAATAATTTTGCTTTATCGGGCACTAATCTAGTTTGAATTCTAAAGAGGGAACATAAATCTGAACTATCTCTTCAATCCCTTTTTTTTATTATTATTCTTTATCCTTTAAATAAATATTTCAAATAAGTTTAGAGAGTATATCCATGGTGTCCATCTGGACTCTTAAATTTCAGAATAATAGTAAATGCAATGGTTTTGATGACCATCACTATTGCACGGATGTTATAAAAAGAGGCATTGGTGCATTCCCATGGACCTTGAGAAAGTTTAACCAAATTGCGAATGACATATTTTGATAGCATTTGGTCATTCCATGAGACAGCAATACTGAACTTATAACCCTGTTTCTAATTATAATGGATCCAAAATCAAAAAGATATTCATGTTGGATTGTTAACGTGTTACAAAAGGTTCATTACTGGCTTGAAAACCGCTTTTGACTTTAAATCATGGAAGCAAAGTTATAAAATCCGCTCAATCATATGATATGATTCAGCTCAAGACTTGAATTATGAGTTGGGTTAGTTTGAACAGGTAAATTCAATCTAGTATCATTACAAAATTTATTTTAAGAAACATTTAAAAAAAATTAAGAGAACAACTCATAAAGGCACTAGGTCAATCAAGTCGGTCGGCAATTTGACTCACCAAAGCAAGCCAGGTTTTTAGCATTTTTACTAAAAAAAATTTAGTAATCTCAAAATAATTTATTATCTTTATCTTTTGTTATTTGAAAAAATGTTTTTTCACATCGTTAAATATTTTCTTTTTTCCAATTTATTAACCCACTCACACCCCCCCCCCCCCCCCCACCAAAAAAAAGAAAGAAAGAGGGCTCCCATGTCATTCACCATGGATTCGTCTCTGTTTGAATATGCTTGTATGTTAAAGTTAAAAGCTTTTATGAATTACAATGTGTTTTTGAATGATACATGTTTCTTTATGCAGAAAAAGGCGGTGTGTCAACAGTTTTAATTATAGCCATTGTCATTCCCATTGCTGTTTCTATCGCGCTTTTCAGCATGTGTTTCTGTTTCCTGAGGAGGGCAAGAAAGACCAGAGATTATGTGCCAGAAAATGATGGTAAAGAACATTAGAAATCTTTTTTAATTGGGAAACAAAACAAAAGCAGTTTTTTCTGTTTTGTACTCTGCCTAATAATATTTTCAAAAGCTCAAAGGAATATCCACTTGTGTTGTGTAGATGGAAATGAGATTACCACCGAGGAGTCCTTGCAATTTGATTTGAGTACTATAGAAGCTGCCACGAACAATTTTTCCGCTGATAACAAGTTAGGTGAGGGAGGATTTGGTGAGGTTTACAAGGTAAGAAATTCGTTATGCGTTTATTTCAAGAACAGGAAATAACTTGTTGCATTAGGATTTATAAATCCCTTGCTCAAACATCGGTGAAAGTGCTTTCTCAGGGAACACTTTTTAATGGACAGCAAATAGCTGTGAAGAGGCTATCAAGAAATTCTGGAC
Source organism: Populus pruinosa (assembly GCA_026413675.1). Taxonomy (NCBI): domain Eukaryota; kingdom Viridiplantae; phylum Streptophyta; class Magnoliopsida; order Malpighiales; family Salicaceae; genus Populus; species Populus pruinosa. Next base: position 1,859,452 of record CM048595.1, read on the forward strand.
AAGGTGCAGCAGAATTTAAGAATGAGGTTGTATTGGTAGCCAAGCTTCAACACAGGAATCTAGTGAGGATGCAAGGGTTTTGCTTGAAAAGAGAAGAAAAGATTCTTGTCTATGAATTTGTCAGCAACAAAAGCCTTGACTACTTTCTATTTGGTATATATCGATGATTTTCTAAATGTTCTTCTCATTTCCTTTAATTACCAGAAACGCATATTTGCCTCTAGGAATATAGTCGATTCTTCGTAATCAAGCACATTTGTCTTTGAAACAGTTGATCTGCACTCAGACTTGAAGGTTCTGTTTTCTTGATTTTATAGACCCTGAAAGGCAAGGACTGTTGGACTGGTCCAGACGGTACAAAATAATAGGGGGCATTGCTCGAGGAATTCTTTATCTTCACGAGGACTCTCGACTAAGAATTATACATCGTGACCTCAAAGCCAGCAATATTCTGCTAGATGGAGATATGAACCCCAAAATCTCAGATTTTGGCTTGGCTAGGATTTTCGTAGTCGATCAAACTCAAGCAAGTACCAATAGAATTGTTGGAACATAGTAAGTTTGGATCTAATTCCCATTGATTAGTAAATTCATTTGCTGACAGAATGCTTTCATTTCGTTTTTTTCTAATCATTTCTCTGTTTTTCTGGTTTGTAGTGGTTATATGTCCCCAGAATATGCAATGCATGGGCGTTTCTCTGTCAAGTCTGATGTCTATAGCTTTGGTGTCTTAATCCTTGAGATTATAACCGGAAAGAAGAACAGTTCCTTCTATCAAACAGGGGGTGCTGTAGACCTTGTGAGCTATGTGAGTGCAAGTTTTTCTCTCTTGAAAACAAATAGCATAAGATGCAGCAACTTTTGGACATTCAATTTTCTTTTTTCAGGTTTGGAAACATTGGAGAGATGGGACACCATTGGAAGTGCTGGATCCAACTCTGACATATACATATTCAAGAAATGAAGTAATTAGATGCATCCACATTGGATTGCTATGTGTTCAAGAAGATCCAGCTATCAGGCCCGCAATGGCAACAATTGTTCTCACACTCAATACTTACTCGGTTACCTTACCATTACCTCAAGAGCCTGCTTTTTTTTTCCATAGCACCATAACAGATGAAGTGAACAGTTCAAGCAAGGAATTTCTTTTAGAACATTCTAAAAGCAATCCTGTTGCTTATTCTGTAGATGAAGATTCAATTACTGAAGTATATCCTCGATAGGGAGTTTATGTATTTTTTGTTAAATAAGCCTTGAGAAAAACATGAAGTCAATTTTTCAGTACCGAACACTTTAAAATTGTAATTTTTATTGTTTAAGAATAAAACACACAAGTACTTGGATGAATGTCCCAAATTTTTTTGATTAGCTTCTACACACACTCCGCTCCGCTGAATATATTAATACTCAAATTATAATAATTTAATAAAGATTCTAACTTACTAATTAACCAAAGATTCTAAGTAATTAATCTAACACAAATCCCTTTTTTTATCAAAGATTCCTACCCACACAATGATTATAACTAATATCTAACAATAATTAATATTTTTAAACACTCAGTTTAATAATGAAGGATTTTTTTTTTAATCTTGTCTTGAATATTCATCTTACACCAATGATCTTTCATCCTTTTAGAAGCTCTGTTAATTCTTGAGTATTGTTTTTTTAATACTATCAATTTCACAGTGCATGGACTTTTATCACTTTATTTATTTTACAACATTTTCAAAAGTTATAGGATCACACAATTAAAATAAAGCAATATGAGTAAATAAATCATTAGATTGATTAATTTTTGTTATTTCATAACCATTATTTATGCAGAATTTTTTCTAGTATGTTATAATTATTGATCTTTATTTGTTGAAGTTATCAGTGGAATTTGATCATCTACTAATTGTAATGATTTTTACGAACCTCTCTTTTTCTGATCATTAACTTTCTTCGTAGTTAAAGCAATTTGTTCCAACTCTTCTTCTTTTTTCCTTAAAAGAAGCAATATGTTGAATCTTGTATTTTTTTTCTTCCAGCTGAAAGATTTTCTCTTTATTTAAAATAGCTTTTTATTTCTTCATGTTTTTTTATCAGTATTACTCTAGAGTTCTTGTTTTTTTTCATCTCAATGACCAATAAAAAAGTCTGCATGTTACTTCTAAACCTATTGATCGATTTAGAGCATTCTTACTCTATTTTATTTATAAGATCTTCGTATTCATGATTTAGTGACTCAATATTTTGGTGATGTTGATCTCATACTGCTTTTTTCTCTAGTTGAAGACTATCACACTCATCATCTTTAAAAAACTTAGAAACAATTTATCTCTCATTGCTACACTCTCGACTTCCTTCCTCAGTTATTTACTTCTTTCATTAATCAACTTTCACTCCGTTTAATATCATATTCATCCTACGATATGTACTGATCTTGTGCATTAGTAGCATGGATCGATTGTGGCGTTCATTTGCCATCAATCTCACATTTATCCCATCCAGTTAGCTTGCCTCATTCAGATGGATCAAAATTTAATATAATTACCTATATGAATGCATGGGTATATGCGGAACTCCTATGGTATTATAGTGTGTGAAATCCTCCAACATTTTTATAAAGTCCGGGTGTGTTAATTTTCATATATCAATGTAAATTATCTAATATAATTGACGATAGATTTTTAGGTATTGATACTAAATGTTTCCTATGGACATTTTTTATATATAATAAAATTATATTTGAATTAGCATGTGTCAACTAAAACTAAGTTTCTTTTCGGACAATTTTATGAATATTTTCACATTGGTTTATTTAAAGTTACTTATTTGCTTTACAGCCATGGTATTTTGGGCCACCTTTGGACTTCGGTACATGTAATTTAAGTTTTTTGCTTTGCTGAGCAGATCAAAATATTCAAGAAAAATCCTTGTCTTTGAATTAAAATCCATGGTAATATTTGTACACACAAGTTTTAATAATAATAAAAATAATTATGTGTGATGGGTACAATTTTGTAATAATAAATTTTAAACAAAAGAATTGTTGTTCCTCTTATACTTTTCTACGTGAATATTTGACTAGAATCTTGATTCTATGTCTTTGATCTCTCCTTATAGTGTTAAGTGTAGTTCTATAGAAGCACTGGGCTTGATGGGCTTTGGGCCCAATCTGAAGGATCTCAAGTTCAAAATAAATTTAGTTGGCTCAACAAGCCCAAATTGTACCACATTCAAGTAAGGTTTAATTCCCTCGTTACTTCCCTGCCAGTCCTTCACATTTTCCTTAAGCAATTTTACTTGCAAAAGTCACTCTAACCGAACGAGAAGTAAGTTGATTTTCATTGAAGATGTTGAACCAAGAAGAGGTCAAAGAGCGCTGAAGAAGTCCATCAACAGGAATATACGGGCTTTTGAGAATACTGTGAGAGAGATATAGACTGACTGCTGCACAATGTATATAATAAATAAACTTTATAATAAAAGGAACGAATTAAATTGTAAAGAAAAATAAATTGAAGAGTTATTTTGAAAAATTAGAGTGATAAACATTAAAATCAATTATCCATTGTCAAAAGGAATTTATTGTCACTATGAACAATCAGCTCCGTTGTGGCTCCCCTGATAACTATTTTTCTCCTAACTATTTTTCATTGATTTTTTTTTTTTATCTTTTTGATACAGAGACCAAAGAATAATCAAATTAAATTTTAAGATCAGAATAAAAATTGTAGTGAATATGAGATTAACTATGAATTATGAATTTTTACTATGTTTTTTTATTTATTTTAATCCTTTATCTTTTAATTTAGAATTTTTATGATAATTTGAAATATAATTTCATCCAATTAGTCTATACTAAGAAAGTATTCCATTGAAAGAAAAAAAACATTAAAATGAAAAAAAGAAGAAAGAGGCAAAAGCAGCGTGTTTAATTGATTTTCTAATTTTATACTAAGACTCTTTGAAAATTTATTAAATAAGACACTTAGTTTTTTTTTTTAAAAAATAGAAGTTGGGGTTTGGTATCCCCTCAAGTGTTTATATATATTTTCTTATTTATTTTTGTGTTTCAAAAATGTATTTAAAAAAATTATTATTTATTTATTTTATTTTTAATTAATATTTTTTAGTGTTTTTGGATTGATACACTAATATAAAAAAATAAAAAAATTATTATTTTAGTAATATTTTGAAAGCAAGCACACTCTCAAAAATTACGAAAAGTTGTTTCCAATGCGACATGATGAGCAATTCAATGCAAACGCAAAAGAACCAAGACAATCCGAAAAACATCATTCATAACATAAGACACCTCTCAAAGAAATCAAATCCATCGCAAAAAGCATCTCAAATGGCTGCCATTGCTAGCCGAACCTGTAGCTCAGAAAACCAAGAGAGAGAAATAATTGCAATGAGGAGCAATTGCATTGGAATAATAATGCGTGGGCAGCAGCACATGTCAAAACAGCAAACATGGCCATATGCGCAGCATTGAAGGAAAGAAATGTTGTAACAACAACAGAAGATGACCCAAGATAAAAACAGCAATATTGAGCAGCAATCTAACATGCAGGAAAGGAAAATAAGAAAAAGAGAGAGGGGCCTTTGCTAGGAAGGATGCCTTTGTGCGAGTCCTCTTCTGAAACCGTGAACGTCTACCACAGCTGTCCGCTGTTGACTTGGCACCAGTGCTGCACAACAGTGGAGTAAACAACAGAACATAAGACAATCTGCTTCTGAAGAAACAGCAAGAATATGGCAGGGATTTGGTGCCAACAGCCAAGGAAAAGAGTGGAAATTGAGATAAAAGAGTCTAAATGAATTGGAGCAGCTGGAAAATAAGATTGTGAATGCTGCAAGCAACTTTGTTCAACCTGCTTCGCGTAGCGTCATGCTTGGGAACCAGCTTCGTTTTTCTTATATCAATGTGTTTGGCTTTAATGTTGCGCTTGCGCCTACATAGGGAAAGAGTAGCTTCAAAAAATGCATTATCCAGGTTGAATCAGCTCTTTTACACATTGAAATCTATCACGCATAATCAATCAAAACTGAATGGTGCTAATTTGCTTTGCCATTGCAACACGCAACAGCCGATGAAAGTTAACCATTGTTACTCAAGCAAGTCGACAACAATTCCCACTCGATTTAGCATGCTAAAACAAGAAATAGCTTTAAAAAGTAAACGACAATAGCATCCACATGGGTTGATTGACCAAAGCTAAAAACGCATGGATTCAAGCATGTATTCTTATGTATTCCCAAAAAAAAAAAATCTTTAGAGTTACTTTCCTTCACCAAGAATCTGTATGGAAGAAAAGGAGCATCAACATAAGAAAATAGAGCTCACAAGCTTACCAATGGATTGAAGGCAAGGAGAAAACAGCTAGGAATGTCAGCCAAATGAACAGCAAAGAGCCGAAGGATGCAATGGATACACAGGACACAACGATGATCTTTTAACTGGAAACCTAGAAAATTAAAAAGGACAGAAACAGCAACCCCAAAACAGCAAAAACACAAGGCTCAAAGTGTGAAGGCAGCCAAAGAAGCAAAGAAAAAAACAAATAGGAAACAGACTGGAAATTGAACAAATTAAAAACTAACAAATGACTGAAGACTGAGGAGACAGCAATGCCAAACTATGGACGCAGCCTCAGCGACGATGTTACGAAGCGAGCAGAACAGCAGGGAAAAATGCAAGCGAAGATGCCCAGGTAAAAAAGGCAACAAACAAACAGCTGCTAAGCACAAAAAAGTGGTGTGAACTGTAACTGTAGCGAACCAGCCTGCCTAAAAGCAAACATGATACCAGCAAAGAAGTCGATATTTTAAGATAAAAAAACAAACAAACATGAGTTGCAAATCATATCAAGCCATAATAGTTTATAAAGCAAGTGTTGGCAGTTGTTTGACACTGAAGTGAAATCGAATTTCTAAGCATTTGGCTGAGATCCCAGTAAGGTTTTTAAACTGGATAGAAATCTATGAAAGAAGTTTGAAAGAAATCATTTTCCAACTAAGAAAACTTACTGCCCATCACCACCCAAGCCAACCTTCCCATCTTGTATAGATCAAGCTGAGTTGTTTTTAAAATTTCATGAATTTAGATTAGCAAGTGAGCCATCACTTCTGAATTTTGTTTGGCACTTGTCACACGAAATTTCCAATAAGTTTCCAATCAATTGCATGTCCAGAACATAGGGAAAAAAAACTCAACAAAAGTGGCACCATTTGTTAGCTTATATGGTGTAACTCATCATTCTGTGAAAACACTGAAGAGGAAAAGGTAGTTGCAAATGTCTGCAGGAATCCTAGCATGTCTAAAATGGAGCTATTTTGCTGCCATATAAAGATGGCTTCTCTAGCAGTCAGGATGTCAAGACCACCCTCATAATTTCCCCTGGCATCTCCTTCACTAAACAGCTAGGCCAAACAAATAACCTGCCAATTTGTTAATACAACCACAAATCCTCTAGCCAGCCATGTTCATACTTCATAGCATAGATCGAAATTGATAGCAGCAGCAGTGGAGTGAATTGAAGTATTCCAACACGACATGGACAATTGGAGGGTGATATGGAAAAAATTGCCATAGTAAATAAGCCTATCCTGGGAATAAAGACTTGAAAACACCTTATTCCTAGAAGAAACTCAACTCTGGTAGACTGGGATCCTCGAGGAAGAATATAATTATCATGTATACTAAATTTAAATAATTTAACTCAAATTAAGCATCAGAACATAACTGTTTATTGTTACCTTATCTTGTGTGCTTGGTTTTCATCTTTTCATCCAGCTCCTCCATTTCCCTACTTTACTCTATGGTCCTTAAACTAATTCTAACAAACATTAAATGACAGCCTCCTTCCCTCAAGCAAAGAGCTGTTAGATGAAAAAAGTAAAGAAACCAACCTGGGCCAACACAACACCAGGTGGCTGAGCCAGCAAAAGGTCATCAAAAGAGCTGGAAATCTAAGAAAGAAAGCAGAAAACAACACCACTGAGCTAAATGCAACTCAAAAAAAAAAAAAAATCGGGACAGTACCGAACATGGCAAAACAACTGTCAAACGACCATGGAGTAAGAAAAAACAACGGAAACCTGAAAGACAACAAAAAACCAACGACAGTAAATTGAATTCCAATTGAGCTACACCACTAAGTAGAAGAGAGAAAGCAGAAATGCAAAACCATGTAAACAAAAGAGAAAAATTAGCACGTGGACTCCTTTATAGGCCTCACAGCCATAATCAAACAGGCACAGTCCAAGAAAAAAAAAAAAAAAACCTATCTGACCCTGGTGGGAAAGACGATATCAAGGGCAGGAGGCATCACTATCACAGCTAACGTGGCAGGTCACCCAATATTGAATTGAAAAAGCATGGCAAGGCTGTATTATACAGTAAAAAAAAAAATCTGAAATGTAAGCAAGCTGAAAATTTCGTACCTAAACCCTCCCCAATAAAAGAAGATTGAATGGGCCGTTGAAAGCAAATCCAGTTGAAGAGGCAAGCACGTTCGTCCAACACCCATCCCAACAAAAAGCTCCCTGAAAATCCAGCAAAAATCCCTCACAATTTGCCGAGTTGGGAGCGTCTTTCATGGGCAGCCATTCCAGCGCACCAACCCTTCAAATCAGAAACAAACTCGTCCAATCAGTTCCCACCCCCCAGAAACAGCAAGCCAAAATCTCAGATAGAGATGACAGAAAAAAATTTGGCAAGCCGCGCTAACACTGTAAATTGGAGAGATTCTCAACTCATGGTGGCTTCAATTGAGAGGGAGGGGCAGCGCGGGAACCAGGTGAAGAGAGCCCGAGTGGATGGCAGATGCAAAATGATCGCTGAGCAAACAGGTAGCAGCCCCAAGCCCAGCCAACCGAAGAGAAACAAAAGCCCAAGAGTAAAAACAACCACCGCTTCCAGCCCAAGCCCACCAACATCACCCAAAAAGATGGGTGAAAAAAAGCCAGGCAAGATCAGCTGAGCGTGAGGCAAAATGCACAGCTACAATGAATATGCACTTGTGTTAGTTTGAGATTATAATTGTAGTTATTTTTTAAAGTATTTTTTATTTAATAATATATTAAAATAATAATTTTATGTTTTAATAAATTATTTTTATATCAGATATATAAATACAAAAAATAATATTAATTTTAATTAAAAATAAAAAAAATTACTTGTTTTTTAAATTGTTTTTAAAACATAAAAACAAACAATGAATAATATAAAGTGGATCGACCAATCCTCCTTGAACTCAACTGTAGCTCCTAAAAAGGCAATCTGGCCAGGTCTGCCGTTTGCATTATGCTATATGCTCCTTTGAAATTAGGTTAATGGTTCCTACGATGAAATTCACAAAATGAAGCTTTACATTTTGTCGGCAGGAGCTTGATTTCTCCCCAGTTTCATAATCGCTCTGGATCTCAAATATATAGCAGTTGCTTCTACTGCCCAAGATGGGAGCATTGCCAGCAATGGATGTGCATATAATATTGAATCAAGAGAGCTAAACAAGCTCGACAGTTTCAGGAGATGGATGGATAAAGATAGTTTCCAGTTTGTCCCACCATATTTTTGCTGTTGAAGATCTGGAGATTTGGGTATGTTAAGTTGTAATCATTAATAAATTAAATATTTTATAATTTGCAATATCATGATCATCATTTCATATAACTGTTTTATTTCATGTTTTTTTTTACTGCTTTCCAAGCTTAGTTTTATTTCATAAAATTATGCTATCTTTTCTTTTTTTTGTATAATTGTAAAAAATCATATTATGAAATCAACAATTTTTTACTTTGATATTTTTTTTATATTTTATTTTTACTAGTTTCACAATAGAGTTAGTTTCATTTTATAAAATCATAGGGGTAACGCGTAACTGAGGTAACATTTTATTTTAAAGGATACAATGGGGATAATGTTTTTTTTTTAAATATATATATATATATATATATATATATATATATATATATATATAATCAACCCCTTATTTGGTTCTCTAAATATAGTGTATATTTTAGAATTTTTATTTTAAAAAAATTAGGTGGCAAATTAATCCATTTTTCTTTTTAATTTTCAAAGATCCCAAATTATGTTGGGTAACGGCAAGAACCTTCTATATTCTGTTTGAACTCATCCTCAAAATTATTAAAAAATAAAAATTATTGATGACATTATCATTAATATTATTGTCATTGTTTATATTATGATTATTAACATAATTATTATTAAAATAAATATAATTAATTGATAGTTAATTCCAATCCAAAAAAAAACTAAAATCATATAAAAAATTTCAATTTCAATATCATATTCATTCTAACCAAGAGGATGCCTCCTCTACTCTCAACTTTGAAACAGGTTCTTAAAGTTTGTCATGCATCCGTAGTCATTTTCTTCACTGTCCCTTGATTTTCTCACCTCCTCCAACTGTATTCTATTAGAAATTCCCAAATGCTTCTTTTTTAATGAGGAATCTCCTCATCCCTTACTTTAGGAGCACATATTGTTTTGTGTCCTCATTCATCCATGGTTATTCCAATACTTGACACTAATAACCAAGAATTATTTTAGCTATAATACCAACTAAAATAAATAAAAACAATATAAGAAAGACATTAAATACAGGCAACACAAAACAGGAAAAAAAATCAAAACATATAAATATTTTTCTAAATTAAATAGGATTAAGATATAAATAAGGAAACAAACAATTTTCCCTAAAAATCTTTGTGCATCAACTTATTAAGGATTTGTGTACTTCAAAGTTTTCTATATGTATTGTACTGATTTTGTACATTGGTAGAATGAATTTTCATTTTCATTAGCCATAATTTCACAAGTTAAAGGCACATTGATCCCATCCAGTAAGCCTGCCTCATTCAGATGGATCAAAATTTAATTGTATTATTTGAATGCATGGATATATGTGGAGTTCCTTTGGTACTATACTGTGTGAAATAATAGCTTGAATAATTAATAAATTTTCATAGTATCAATTTATAAGGATTAACTTTATTTATTTTAGATTTATGTTGTGGCCACTAAATTTACATATATATAATCATACATCAACAAATTATTATAAAATTAAATTTGAGTCCTAAAAAGTTGAAACTCTTTAAAGTTCATCTAAGAATCTACATTTTTCATCCAAAAAAATAAAAAATTTCTTGAATGTGTTCTTTTTTTAAAAAAAAAAATGGCGTAGTTTGATAAAAGTTTTGGAAGAATGAAATAAGTTGAAGAAATATTTAGAAATAGCATAATTTAAAACAACTGATATTCTAAATATTGGTTTTATAAATATATGTTATTCCCAGTATCAGTTGTTTAGTTAAAATCAAATTACATATCTAATGCAAGTTAATTAACTTGAACAAAAATCAACTTAAAATTTTATGAATATCCAATAGTCAAAAGATAAGATTCAAAATCTAATGGTTAAGAAAGAGAGAGTAGATAAGATGATCTGGCAGGAGAGAGAAATGAGAAAGAAAAGAGAGAGAGAGAGAGAGAAAGGGTCATCGATGACACATCAAGGCTCCGTTTTTAATATATCCAGTATTTTTGGAAGACATTGACAAAATAATTTCATTGATACCTTAGAAGATCCCAAACAAGGTCGTAATTAACCATAAATTAATCCCAAACAAAACCCCTAACCAATTATGATTTTGTTTGGTGGTCTTCTAATGAGTAGTTAAAATCGTGTAGTTAAAATCTTTTTAATAGTTTCATGTGTATAAAAATAGAGCTCTAGCGTGTTCTTGGTGACCCATTATTTTTTTTCTTCTCCTATTCTCTCTCTTACCATATTCGCTTATCTCCCTTTTTTTTCTTGACTATTGAATCTTAAATCTCATCTTTTGACCCTTTGATCTTTATAAAATTTAAGGATGACTTTTATATATGTTAATTAATTATGGATTTTAAAACAATAAATATTTCTAATAGTGGTTGTGTTCGAATGTGCTATTTTCTTATTATTTTTTTAACATGTGTTATTTTCCCATAACTTTTATCAAACTATTTTAAAATGTTAAAAGACCCCAAATTGCTTTTAACAATTATTACTTTATTTTATTTGAGAACCCTAATATATTCTACTTTTACATCCTGGTTTCTAATATCCTCATTACACCATTATGAGTTGGTCTGTGATTTGAAAAAAAAGAAGTTGCAAGTCTGATATTCAAGATTGATTTCTATAAAGCTTTTGACTCAGTCTCTTAGATTAACCGGATGATATCATGGGCTATATGAGGTTTGGCAAGAAATAGAGAAACATGATTTATGAATGTCTATCTTCCTTAAAAATTTCAGTTCTCATCAATGGATCCTCTTCAAATGAATTCTCTGTTCTATGATGGCTCTATGTCAAGGAGACTCGATGTCCTTTTTTCTTTTTGATACAGTCAAAAAATTGATGTCTTCTCCCAAGTATAGGAATATCGAAGTAATAAATAACCTAGCAAGATCGAGGTCGAATCACAGGGAGGTTACTTATATAAATTATGGATAACAATAATACAATAACAAGAATAACAACAACAATAATAATAAAACTAGTAGTAATAGTAATAGTAATAGTAATAGTAATAGTAATAGTAATAGTAATTATTATTATTGTTATTATAAAGAAAAAGAAAAAGAAGAAAAAATTGATGAGAATTTTGAGATGGAAGATTAACGTAAAGATTAAACAATGATAACAATAAATGTCAAGGTTAGAGGATCCACTAATGGTATGTCAAACCAGTATAACATAAACTTTTATTATTCAATTGGAAACCACACACAAAGAAAGTTCCAATTAAATTATAAATTGTTAACATTATTACATTAGTCATCTTATTTGATTAATACTAATACTTGTAAATCTCATCAGGCATTCATGATTATAACTTATCTTAACAACAAATCAAGTTCCTTTCATAGCTTAGGTGTTAGTTATACCATATAGTATGAGTTATAAAATTGTCAAGCATTTATTGTACCAAGTGTTATATAACATAAATCTAGATTAGTTATTTAACAAGCAAAGTATTAAAGAATGAATAAGATAACAAATACAAAACATGTTAGTATCAAACATTAAAGTCCATGTTAAGTTTATACTATACTTATTCTTACACTATTAGTATAACCTTTTCATCTTAACATAATAAACTTAATTAAACATAATAAAAAAAAGAAAAATAAATAAATAAAAAAAGAACATAAATAAGATAAAAGTTAATCAATTAAAGGAAGGGAATTGAAAGGCATAAACAAGATATTAATGAAAATAAAACTTAAGCATTACAAAAATACAAAGAGAGAAAGGAAGAGCATGATCTTGATCTGGAGATCAAGATGCCTAACTACATGGTAAATGTCTTCTTTTATAGGCCAAAATTGAAAACTATTGATTTGATGACTAATTGATGAGTGAGTGACTAACTCTTAACTTGATGACAATTCTTATCTTCTTTTATCTACCTAAAACATCAATGATAATGTCAGAATTAGAATCATTTGAAAACATGAAAGTTATAGGAAATTATCTCAGATTTCTAGGGTAAAACATTGAGGTCACTTGGACTTCTAGAATTTTAGATATGGGCTAAACACTAAATAGTATCTGGGCTGCAAAATAAATTTAAATTTCTTTATTGTTACTATTGTCGCACATCAAAAAAATCTACGCAGCGTTAGCTGACGCTTTTTTTTTCTCTGTTATGTTTGATTTGATCTTGTTGGATTCATTGAGAGTCGCCACCTAATATTTAATTGAAAATTACTAGAAAATCCAAGTGTACTGATCTTGTCAAAAATTCACGGATAAAGAACTGATTGTAGTTAGGAAAGGTATTAGCACCCCTAACGCATTCTACCTAAGGTAAATTGCTTCGCGGTTGTGACATGTTAAATAAATTTTAAAAATTTCATCTTTTCATCGAATTTTAGAAATATAACTTTCATACAAATTTATACTTCTACAATCCAATCAAAATATTAAATCCTTCTTTATTCTCTACAATTTTATCATAAATAAAAAGAAACATTCATAAGACAAATATAAATACGCACATACATTTTCCTTATATTTTTCTTTTCTTTTCTTTTTATTCTTTTTTTTTATTTATAAAATACAAATAAAAATTCAAACTAAATAAATATTATATTAAACAGTTTAAAAATTATAAAATAACCCCTCAAAACTCCATAACAGTGCAGGGAAATCCTTCTAGACAGTGTGAACAGTGCACATGCACTGTTCATCGGGAACCTCTTCCTCTTCTCTGTCACTGGAGGTGACCTGCAAAATAACCCAAAAAACAACCCAGGTAGTTGATTTTAATTTTTTTATTTGTTTTTGAAATCTACTTTTCTTTTCTTTTCCCTTTTTTTGTTTTTATATTCACAGTACAAAATACAAATTCAAAACAACTACATTACATAATTGTTAAATTACAAAACAGTCCCTAAAACTCCAGAAATTGCATTGAAGTCCCTCAGAAGCTGTGGAACCACTGCGGCGTGTCTAGTCCACGCGCCGTGGCGAAAAGACCGCAACAGAGGGGGTCCGAAATGGCTTCCTCCCCTCTTCACTTTCCTCACCGCCGGAGACAGCGTCGTTACCTGCAAAACCACAAAAAAGCAGCAAGCAACTCTGTTGCAGCTTTTCTTTCTTTGTTTTCAGTCTGGCTTCTCTTCCTTCAGATCTGCCAGATCTGGAGCCAGGCGTTGCACGCGCTGCCAACAAACCGGGCGTGTGGATGGTTGGATCGGCAACTCCCCTCCTCCCATTTCATTTCTGTAAAGGCGGTGTTGTCCACCGCTGCCATGGTTGTAGGACTGGCGCCCATCCAAGCTTCGGTTTTCTGCCCCTTCTTCACTATCCTCCTGGCCTTCTTCGGATCTGTTTTATTGCAGATCGGTTTCTTTTGTTCGTCCTCTTCTCCACTGTTTTGTGTACTAACGGCAAGGAGGAGTGTTGGGGGTGTTGCGTCTAGGGAAAGGGACAACGGTGGGTCTATGGGCACCGCTGTGTTCGGGCTGTTACCGGCGGCTGGAGAAGGGAGCAGCTGAGGGGGAAGATCTGTTGAAATGGGGGGAGCGGCTGGAGATGGCGTTCACAGCGGCTGAGGAAAAACCAGCTGTGAAGGAACAGCCCTGGTGAGATGAAGGGAGAGTTTGGCCGAGTTAGGTTTGTGAGGGAGAAGGAAAGGAAATGGCATTTGGCAGGGGAATGTGGGTATGGTCTGTTTGGGTGTGGCAGCTGGTTCTGCAAAGGCTGAGGCTCAGCCCTTGGCTGGCGAGAAGAAGGAAAAAAAATCTGATGGCTGGGTGGAGAAGGAGAACTGTGAGTCGGGAAAGAGGAAGAATGGTGTGTGGCCGGTGAAGGGAAACGAGAGCCTTGCTCTTGGTTGGTGAAAAGAAAGGAGAAAAATTGAAAACCGAAGGAGAGGGGGGCAGCGACTCCAGATGAGGAAGAAGGGAATTTAGGTTTAGGTCTTCCCCTTTTTCTTTTTTTTTGTCAAAATTGCCCCCCCCTTTTTTTTTGTGTTAAAGACTGCTATTTATAGATAATGTATTTTTTGGTCTTAAAATTGATTCCTCAACCTTTTGTAAAATTTAATTTTTTTTATTTTTTTATATTTTTAAAAACAAGCAATATCAACATCAATTTAATAATGAAAATCAATGATTTTAAAAATAACGCCCTAAAAGTTGAATGCGTTTCAAATATCTTTGAAAATTTAAATTTTTTGAGATGATGCTGAAAATGCTAAAAATAAGGTAAATATATTTAAAAATGTATTTTTTTTATTTTTGTTGTTTTTTCTCTTTTTTTTTTTTGAATAACCTAGAATTGGGTTATGACAGCTATAATTTGAACTTGAAAATGACCTTATTAAAACCAGAACTCCACATGAAAGTTGTAAGCCTATGTCTTACCTTTTCATCCATATAAAATAGATCTACAGCTCTAGATATGACTTAATTACCAAACAGTATTCTAGTTTGGACTATACTAGCATCTCTTTTCTAAGTTTTGCCTTCTCTTTGTCTTTTCAATTTCACTACTTCAACTCATTAATCAGTCCTTTCATTTATGTGATAGACCTGCATTTAAGATGAATATTTATCATAAATCAAAGGTATCTTATATTATTAAATATATTATTATAAAATATGCTTTAATTAAGGAGTTATTGATATTTCAAGTGCAAAATGATAGTATAAAACCTTGATAAAAATACACTTTTAAGTACTAATCAATATCCCATTTTCTTTTTGACATAGCTGTTAAAGGCCACTTGGTCCTTTTTCATAGGACATCTATGGAAAACATTTTCAGAGGGTTTCAGGACTTTTCCTCAGCCATTTGCAATATGCAGATGACATGTTAATATCCATCCCGATAGATATTGACCATTTACTTTAAGTCAAAATAATTCTGAGATGATTTTCTCTGAGTTTAAGCCTTCACATTAATTTCCATAAAAGCTTTATTATTAGTGTCAAAGTAGAAGACCATTTGTGTTTAAGTTTGGCTAAGACTATTTTCTGCAAGTCTGGCTCTCTTCCATGCAATTATCTTGGCACGCTACTAGGGGCCAATCCATCTCGCATCTCCACTTAGAAACTAGTTATAGACAAATTTTGTAAAAGGTTTAATTAAAGGAAAGGAAGGTTGTTAAGTATGGCTAGGTGATAATGTCTCATCAAAAGTGTTCTCAACTCCTTACCTATCTATTTTATATAGTATTCATGATGTCAAAAGGGGTATGTAGATTACTTTCCTCCATCCAATGATGATTTTTATGGTGCCACTATACCAAGAAGAGATCTTTTTGCAAGATCCAATGGAGGTTGGTGATGCGCGATAAGAAATAAGGAGGCTTCGGTGTAGGCTCACTTATGTCAAAAAATAGAGCCCTACTACTAAAATGGATTTGGAGACTTTCCTATTGATTAATACTTAAAAATACATTTTTATCAAGGTTTTATATTATCATTTTGCATTTAAAGTATCAATAACTCTTAACTAGAGTATGCTTTATAATAACAAATCTAATAATATAAGATGTTTTTAATTTATAGTAAGTATTCATCTTAAATACAGGCCTATCACATAAATCAAGGGATTGATTAATGAGTTTAATTACTGAATTGATAAGATAAAAAGAGGGCTAAGATTAGAAAAGAGATGTTGGTTCAATCCAAACTAGAACGCCATTATGTTATTGGATCATAACTACAGCTATAGAACTTGGATTTAGGTCACTCCATATGGATGGAAAGCTAAGACATAGGCCTAAAACTTTTATGAAGAGTCTAAGATTCAAAAAGACCGTTTTCAAGTTCAAATTGTAGTAATAACGGAGAAGTCCGAATCTGTCCTACAGCCCAGACACTGTTTAGTGTTTAGCCCATATCTCGAGTTCTATGAGTTCAAATGCGCTGATTTTTTTTTGTTGGAAAGCTGAGACAATTTCTTAGAACTTTCATGGACAATTTGTTCAAATTCTGATATTAGCAATGATGTTTTGTTCAGACAAGAAGATAAGAATTAGTCAACAAATCAATAGTTTTAAATTTTAGCCTATAAAAGGAGGCATTTGCCATGCATTTAGGCATCTTGGTTTCCAAATCAAAATCATATTCTTGCTCCTTTTTTATATATATTTTGTAATGCTAGATTTTTGCTTTCATTAATCTTTTATTTATGCTTTTCATTTCCTTTCCTTTACTTAGTTAACTTATATTTTATTTATGTTCTTATCTTGTTTATTTATGTTTCTCTTCTTTATTATGTTTAATTAAGTTTATTATGTCAAGGTAAAAAGGTTGTAGTAATGGTGTACGAATAAGTTTAGTATAAACTCAACATGGACCTGAATGCTTGATACTAACATGTTTTGTATTTATTATTTTGTTCACTTTTAATACTTTGCTTGTTAAATGGTTAATCTAGATTTATGTTGTATAACCCTTGATACAACAAATACTTGACACTTTCATAGCCCAACCATATAGTATAACCGATACCTGTGCTATGAAAGAAACTTGATTTGTTGTTAATATAAATTATAATAATGAATACCTGACTACATTTACAAGTATTAATATTATTCGAATAAGATAACTAATGTAATCATGTTAACAATTTATAATCTGATTGGAACCTCCTTTGTGTGTGGTTTCCAGTTGAGTAATAAAAAGAGTTTATACTATACTTGTTTGAAATACCATTAGTGGATCCTCTAACCTTGATATTTGTTTTTATTATTGTTCAATTCTCACATTAATCTTACATCTTAATGTCCTCTTTAACTTATTGTTGTTGTTGCTATTATTATTATTATTATTATTATTATTATTATTATTATTATTATTAATTTATATAGTTAACCTTTTTATGGTTTGACCCCGGTCTTGCCGAGTTATTTATTACTTTGACACTTTTACACTTGGGAGAAGACATCAATCTTTTGATCATGTCACCTCTCTACGTTCAGGTTTATGGAAAACCATTATTGCTACTCCAAGACAATCCATTTTTTAAGAATGGGATTTAGATCTTCAACAGCCACCACCCCTTCAAAATCTAAAGGGATATTATGAACATTCTTCAAACTGATCATCATGTCTTTACAAAACACTGCAAGTTCATTATGGGCAATAGTAAATTAACATCCTTTTAGGTAAACAACTAGATTGAAGATTTTCCTTTGAAAATAGCCTTTCCTAAGTTATATCTTTTGTCTTCCTCAAAATCTGTTTTGGTGGCTGACATGGGTAGATGGATCAATGGTATATGGATGTGGTCTGTATAATGGCATTGCCCTCTATTCCAATTTGAACAAGAGTAGTTATCATTATTATCATCCTTATTCGATTCCAAGACTATGTTATGATTCAGGTTGGACAAGAAAATTTAGACACTCAATACAGATGGCCTCTCAAAGTAAAATCATGTTCTAATATGATGGATTAACTACTCTATGGTGGTGCCTTACCATTCTAGTCTTCATTTTGGACAAAACAAGCCCCACCAAAAATGCAATTATTCCTCTAGCTTTTTATACAAGACAAAGTATTCATCGAAGATTTCTTGTTTCAGCCTAACTTCCTTACCCTTCAAGAATCAAAATGAGTATTTTGCAATAAAAACTTAAAATCTTCAAATCACCTCTTCATCCATTGCCACTTTGCTTGGAATCTATGGATGAAATTCCTTTAAAAATGGGGTATTAGTAGGGTTTTTTTCAAAATCTGATGATGATACGTGCTACCAATGATTTTTTGTGGTGAAAGGCAAACAATAAAATCTCTCATGGAAGCTTCTTTTCTCCTGCATTGTATGGAATCTTCGGCTTAATCAGAATGATATCATCTTTAGTGGCGCTACCCCAAATCTTCAAAACTGTTCTTCCATGGTCCTCCGAAGTTTCTCATTACGGCTGAGGCTTGATTCCAATTCTTTGGACCTCGATGGCGAGAATGTTCATATCAGCCGTGATGCCAACGGTTATGCAGAAGGGAGGAGCTGATTTCTATTGTCCTTTCTTTTCTTTTGCCCCCATGTTTTCCTTCCCCTGTTTTAAAACCTTAAAAGCTTGTCTGCTTTCTTGCTTTCTTGCTTTCTTTTTCTTTCCTTTGCGGCTAGAACTTCTGGAAGCCAGGTTATTATTTTTTTAGCCATTTTCTTAATAATGCTATAGACTACTATCTACAAAAAAAAACTAGAAGTATCTAAAACCTCTAATTGACAGATAATTGCAAATGTAAATCCCTTCCGTCGAAAAAACATTTTGTAGAAAATTCAAAGAAATGTTCACACACAAGGAAAGCAGAGAGCAACGCGGCAAAGAACAGTGATTGATAATGACTCCCCGTCCACTAGCATTGCAACCCACGCATTACGTTGAAGACTTGTGTCTCCTTTAGCACTTCTGTTGCCATCAAACAACAGTTTTCACTTAACAAATTTCCACAAATTAATTTCATTAGGATTCTTCCCTATTTTTTTTCCATGTTATCATTGAATTTTTGATGGGTCAATTCTGCACAACAATGGAGTAGTTTTGAAAGTTGATCGAGACCTGTAGCTCATACCTATTTTTACAGTGAATGCAAGCATTATTTACTTCATTAACTTAAATCTTCATATATTCGCAGGGCTAGTAGCAAAAACAAGAGCTGCTAGCTAGAAAACTTGATCACCAAAAATGAAGTCTCTCAATTTCTTCATAGCTCTACTCTCCTTGCTTAGCCTTGCTACTATCACCAAATCACAGGACCCTTCTTATCTCTATCATTCATGCAGTACCAAGACAACTTACACGAGAAACAGCACTTACCAAGCCAATTTAAATCTCCTTCTTTCTTCACTTGTGTCCAATGCAACCCGCAATAATCTTAATGGATTCTACAACTCCTCTATAGGGCTGGACCCTGATGATGTTTATGGCCTGTTTCTTTGCCGTGGCGACGTTAACAAAAATGCTTGCCAGAATTGTGTCGACTTGGCTGCCAAAGAGGCAATCCAACGTTGCCCAGTTGAAAAAGTGGTCGTTTTATGGTACGATTTGTGCCTCTTGCGGTACTCAAACAGGGCTTTTTTCGCTACCATGGACCAAGACCCAGGAGTGACCATGTATAACACTCAGAATATCACATACGAACCTGAACGTTTTAACCGACTAGTGGCTACCTCCATGAATGATACAGCCACTCGGGCTACAAATGCTACTTCAGGAGCTAAAAAGTTTGCAGCTAAAGAAGTATATTTTAATGAGTTTCTAAACTTGTACAGCCTTGTTCAGTGCACACCGGACTTGTCAAGCTCGGATTGTAATCGATGTCTTAGGATAGCTATTTCTAGTTTGCCCAATTGTTGTAGCCAAAGGGCAGGAGCAAGAGTGCTGTATCCAAGTTGTAATATTCGGTATGAAACCTATGAGTTTTATAATACAACATCGGTGGCGGCAGAGTCACCACCTCCTCCTCCGCCCGTGACTCGTGCTCCTCCGCCCGAGATTCGTGCTCCTCCTCTCTCTCCAGTGTCGGGATCAAAAGGTAAAGTTGTTTTTTTTTTGGTTGTCCAGATTAATTAGTTGAACCAACAGAGTCTTTATTTGGTTTCAATTTAGACAATTGATTATAGTAGTTCTTCTTCCATTCATGATCAATCCATTTTTTTTTCTTAATTTTGATTTGTAAAAAGAAAAAACCGAGACAGAGGGACACGTATTAGAATTTTTATTGTAATTTTACCGAAACAATTGAAAGGGAATTTGAAAAAAAAGCCAGTTAATCTTTTTTAAATTTAATAATTTTCCGATTATTTATTTATTTATGGCTTATTTTTAAAAAATCCATTTTTTATTAAAAAAATAATTTATTTTCTTGTAAGAAGACAAAAAAAAAATTGCTTAAAATTCTTTTTGTTAAATCTTTTACACATTTCAGTTATGAAAAACCAATTAGGTAATACTTTAGCAATGATTTGAGTCTTCTTATAAATGAACAGATTGTAACACTATTCAATAAAGAATTAGGTAATAGATTTATTGATGAAACATGATTGATGGTGATGAATGAAAGATATTTTGATTTAATTTGTCATGAAAAATTTTGATTGTATATGTTCGAGCATTATTATCTCTTCCATAAAATTTATTTCATTTCTACCATTTTTCTGTAGTTTTTTTATTTTAAATGTCAACATAAATAAATAAAATCCTAACATGAATAAATCTTTTATGGTGGTAAATAAATAAAAAAAATAGGTATAATATATTTAAAGAAATAACTAATGATTGAAACATTTTTCTTTGCATTCAGGAAAAGTCCGTGTCTCAACAGTTGTAATTATTGCCACTGTCGTTCCTGTTAGTGTTTCTACTGCGCTTTTCTGCCTGGGTTTCTGTTTCCTGAGACGAAGGGGAAGAAAGAATAGAGATTCGGTGAAAGAAAAGGAGGGTAAAGAACCTAAGAATTTTTTTTTTTTTTTACTTTAATTGGAAAAAAGCAGTGTCTTTTCTGTTGTGTACTCTGCCGATGTTGCACGATAATATTCTCAAAAACTCAATCGAAGATCTACCTGTGTTGTGTAGTTGGAGATGAGATTTCAACTGAGGAGTCCTTGCAATTTGATTTGAGTACTATAGAAGCTGCCACGAACAATTTCTCCCCTGATAACAAGTTAGGCGAAGGAGGGTTTGGTGAGGTTTTCAAGGTAGGCAATTTGCAATGCATTTACATTTTGAAGAACCGAAAAGCTTGTTGCTTTAGGATTTAAGAAATTATGAAAAATTGTTTGCTCAACCATTGGTGAAAGTGCATTCTCAGGGAACATTTCCTAATGGACAACACATAGCTGTGAAGAGGCTATCAAAATATTCTGGACATGGTGCTGCAGAATTTAAGAATGAGATCGTATTGGTAGCCAAGCTTCAGCATAGAAATCTGGTCAGGCTATTGGGCTATTGCCTGGAAGGAGAAGAGAAGTTACTAATCTATGAATTTGTTCCCAACAAAAGCCTCGACTACTTCCTATTTGGTTTGGCTTTTCTTAACATATATTTTGCGTGTGATGCATCCTGATTATTATTTTTTCTTAGCTCCATCCTGATTATTTAATTTTTTGTATAAATACATGAAGATCCTGCAAAACAAGGACTGTTGGATTGGTTAAGTCGTTACAAAATCATGGGGGGGATTGCTAGAGGTCTCCTTTATCTTCACGAAGATTCCCGTCTCCGAATTATCCACCGTGATCTTAAAGCAAGCAATGTTTTGTTGGATGGGGAAATGAATCCCAAGATTGCAGATTTTGGTATGGCAAAGATTTTTGGAGTTGATCAAAGTCAAGGAATTACAAGCCGAATCGCCGGAACATTGTAAGTACTTTTCGGGCCTAAATTCTATATTTTGTTCGTCTACACTATCGTTTATTAAACCCTCATCTTTAGTGAAGCACATCTTCATCCATGTTGTTAAAACATTATCAATACAAAAAAAAAAACACAAGATGCTATAACAAATAACTACGGTTAACAAACTCTTAAAAACATCTTCAAGTTGTCCTATTATATTTCTTTTTTTTACTTTCTAGATTTAAATTTAAGATGAGAATTTATTTAATTTTTCAAATTACGTAATGATATTGTGAAACGAGCACCCTTACAATTACTTAAAAAAAGGACTTTGCATGTTGATCCGAGCCTGAGGATGCCTCTTATCTTTGAATTAAAAATAAAAAAAATAATGATAATGATGAAAAACATACGACATAATCAATTGGTGGGTTTCTTAACTCTCTTTTTTCTGAATATTAATCCATAAAAATCCCTTGTTGCGCCGAATGATAGAGGCGAAGAAAGTCTCGAGGAAAGTGATTACATGTGGAAGTCATTACTTTCAGATTTGCTTGGACAATCCATGTAAGAGGATAAAATCATTTGGATGTACGAAAACCAAATCAGTTTGCAATTAGCTATTTAGAGTATTTATTGAAAGCATTAATTGTCGATGTTATTTTTCTGTGATCGATGCTGATTGTTGGACACCCTAGTGGTTACATGGCTCCGGAGTACGCAATGCAAGGACAGTACTCTGTTAAGTCAGACGTTTATAGCTTTGGTGTCTTGATACTCGAGATTATCAGCGGCAAAAAGAACAGCAGTTTCTATCAATCAGACAATGGGCTGTACCTTGTGAACTATGTAAGAGAAAATTACGTGCACAAATTTAATTTAATTTATGCCAAACTCAACTACTCATCTTAAAAGGGGAGAAAAAGAAGAATGTTACCTAACATAGCTGCTGATTGTTTCAGGCATGGAAGCAATGGAAAAATGGGGCGGCACTGGAACTAGTGGATCCAAGCTTAGGAGATTCTTACTCCAGAAATGAGATCACTAGATGCCTCCATATTGCCTTACTGTGTGTCCAAGAAGACCCAAACGATAGACCCACATTGACAGAAGTAGTTCTCATGCTCACTAGTTTCTCGATATCGCTACCATTGCCTCGAGAGCCGTCAAGCTTTGAGCAAAGCATGACCGTCTCAAGCTTGCCATTAACAGAGCTGGAGTCTGACCAGTCTAATATCAAGTCGACGCCTTTGTCCGTGAATGATGTGTCTATCACAGAACTATATCCTCGTTAATGCGAAGAAAACAGTCTCCCAAACATGGATGCATGTTAGTTTATACAGGGGATTGGAGAACAAAATTTATGAATGCCGTAAGGTCTTAAAAATCAAACAATTTATTTTTGATGAGCCTCAATGAGATGTATTTCAAAACAATAATGCTGTTTCGTTATGATATATTCTCTTGCCAAAACAATTCAATGGAGACAGCTTGCTCTAGCATTTTATGATTGTAGATTTCTAGTGATTTTTACTGAATTAATTCAATGTCCTCTTAGTCAATCATTCAACACTAAGGTTCAATTTAGCTACAAAATCTAAGTAAGACTTTCTGCTGTGTAACCTGCTACAAGTTGGAATATTTCATGCATAAATAAGTTATTTTCAAATTACACTACATTTCATCCTAAATTCTGTAGAGGGAGCACTGTACTGAAACAGAGAGTAAATTATAAATTAGTCTCTTTAGTTTTATAAAATGAATTAAACAGTCCCTTTAGTTTCAAAAAATATTTAATTGATCAATTTTTCTCCATTTCATGTTTTTTTCAACTTATTTTGTTTTTTCTTTAAGAAGTGAAAAAGAAATAGCGCCTTGCTATTAGACCAGGCTGCTGCTATTATTATTATTATTATTATTATTATTATTATTATTATTATTATTATTATTATTATTATTATCATCATCCATGAAATTTATACGAGCACACCGGGTTACGAAGGGAAAACTCTACACGGAAATGGAGCATCCTCCAATAATTAGCATGCGTGAAAATTGAAATAGCCACGTCAAGATGAGTTCAAATTAACTCTGTTTTAAGGGTAAATTAATTTATCATACATATAGTTTGTAAGATTTAAATAATTCTTGAATCATATATTTAATTATTACAAATTTTACATGCACGTGTTCACTACATTTTCTAATACTTTTTAATTCTCTCTCTTGGTTCTGCATCCTTTTTCTATTTTATAAATATTGATTGTTATAACTTAAATATTATATGGTTTAAACTATTGTACTTGGTTGGAGAATCTTATTTAAGATGTGTTCAAAAGTCTTTAAACCAAACAAATGTCTATGCGACTTACTCTAATCCTTTGAACAATCTTTAACATTTAAATTTTCGAACTAACCAGTGGTGGATCAATTTTTTTTCCCAATGAATATATTTATAAGGTACGAGTTGAACACATCAAATGTACTTGATTTGTAACTTGAACTAGGCATTTGACATGATGTTACGTTTGGTATGTATGGTATTCAATTAATTATATGATGTTATTATATTTATATATGTATGGTATTCAATTAATTATATGATGTTATTATATTTATATAAATATATATTTATTATGAATAAAAATTTAATTTATTTTTAATATTATAAATTTAGAATAAAAATAAAGTTTATAAAATAAAAATATTTTATAAAAAAAATTATAAAGTGCTATAATTATAAAACTAGAATGATTTTAAAACTTTAATTAACAAATAATTACAAATATAAATCTTTTAGAGTTTGTTTCTGGTTGTGCTTATTTTTTAAATAATTTTTCATGTTAAAATATATATTAATGATATTTTTTTTATTTTTAAAAAATTATTTTTAATATCAGTACATCAAAATAATTTAAAAACATTAAAAATATATTAATTTAAAATTAATAAAAATAAAATATTTTTAAATATTTTTAAAAATATTTTTAAAACAGGGAGAAACAAACAGCCCGTCTAACAAATTTTTGTAGAAAATTCGAAGAAATGTTCACACCAGGAAAGCAGAGAGCAACACGGCAAAGAACAGTGATCGATAATGACTCTCCGTCCACTAGCATTGCAGCCCACGCATTACGTTGGAGACTCGTGTCTCCTTGAAAGTTTAAGAGGTCAGTTCTACACAATAATGGAGTAGCTTTGAAAGTTAATCAAGACCATTACCACGTACATATTTTTCTCCCATAAAAGCACAAGCAAACAGTGAATGCAGCATTATTTCTTCGTTGACTTGATTCAGTCTTCATATTTTGGCTGGGATAGGTGAAAAAATAAGAGCTGCTCGCTGCTAGAGAACTTGATCAACAAAAAAAAATTAAAAATGAAGTCTCTCAATTTCTTCATAGTCCTACTCTCCTCGCTTAGCCTTGCTACTATCACTAAATCACAGGACCCTTCTTTTCTCTATAATTCATGCAGTAACGATACTACTTACACGAGAAACAGCACTTACCAAGCCAATTTAAATCTCCTTCTTTCTTCACTTGTGTCCAATGCAACCCGCAATAATCTTAATGGATTCTACAACTCCTCTATAGGGCTGGACCCTGATGATGTTTATGGCCTGTTTCTTTGCCGTGGCGACGTTAACAAAAATGCTTGCCAGAATTGTGTCGACTTGGCTGCCAAAGAGGCAATCCAACGTTGCCCAGTTGAAAAAGTGGTCGTTTTATGGTACGATTTGTGCCTCTTGCGGTACTCAAACAGGGCTTTTTTCGCTACCATGGACCAAGACCCTGGAGAATTCCTGTTTAAATCTGATCAGAATATCGCAGACGAACCTGAACGCTTTAACCGGCTAGTGGCAACCACCATGAATGATACTGTGACTCAGGCTGCAATTGCTACTTCAGTAGGTAAAAAGTTTGCAGTTAAAGCAGTATATTTTAATGAGTCTCTAAACTTGTACAGCCTTGCGCAGTGCACACCGGACTTGTCAAGCTCGGATTGTAATCGATGTCTTAGGATAGCTATTTCTATTTTGCCTAGTTGCTGTAGCCAAAAGCCAGGAGCAAGCGTCCTCTATCCAAGCTGTAATGTCCGGTATGAAACCTTTAAGTTTTATAATATAACGGCGGTTGCGGCAAAGCCACCACCTCCTCCTCCCTCTCCATCGACAAGACCAAAAGGTAAAGTTGGTTTGATTTTTTTTTGCTCTGTCCAAATTAATTAGTTGGACCAACATAGTCTTTATTTGGTTTCAATTTAAACAATTGATTATATTAGTCCTTCCTTCATGATCAAGCAAATTTTTTTGTTGCTAATTTTGACTTGTAAAAAAGAGAGACATATTAGGTTTTTTATTGTAACATAAAAAACGATTAAAAAAATAAAATTCAATTCCTTTTCTAATTATTTATTTATGGCATATTTCTAAGAAAAATTACATTTTTTTAATTCTCACTAGAAAAATAATTTATTATTTTATAATGAAGAAGACAAAAATTAAAGATTAAATATTGCTGAAAATTCATTTTGTTTATTTTTTTACTTATTTCTGTTATGAAAAAGTAATTAGTTGCAATCTTCTGGGTCTTGTAAATCACCAGATAGCCTAACATTATTCAAAGATGGATTAGGAAATGGATTTATTGATGAAACATGCTGTCATAAATGGATAATTAATATTTCAAGGAATTTTTTTATTGTATTTGTTTGCGCATTTCTATCTCTTACATAAAATTTATTTCCTTCCTAAGATTTTTCTTTGGATTTTTTTTAAATGTGAACATAAATAGTTTTTTTTTTCTGATGATAAAATAAACTCAAACAATTATATCGATTTGCGATATTTATATTTCCTGTCTGGTACTACACCTATTTTTTTATATTAGAAAAAAGGGTGGAGAATTCATAGAATTATAACGTTTTACACATCAAAGGTATGTTTGTACTAATTAATTTTAAAAGGTTAGTATAATTATTAAAAGAATATACTCCTTTTTTTAAAAAAAAACTTTGGAGTCAGTGTCTAAGAGCATTTGTTTCTCTCTCTTTATGATAGTAATAATGCTACTATCTTTTCAAAATTGTTCTTTTATAATAATAATAATAATTTTTGTTTTTGACTAGAAATATAATATACATATGATTGACGACGCATTTTTGTTTTCATTCAGGAAAAGGCCATGTTTCAATAATTGTGATTGTAGCCATTGTCATTCCCATTGCTGTTTCTATGGTGCTTTTCCGCATGGGGTTCAGTTTCCTGAGAAGAAGGGCAAGAAAAAACAGAGTTTCCTTGCCAGAAAAAGATGGTAAAGAACATTAGAAATCTTTTCTAATTGGAACGAAACAGTGTATTTTCTGTCGTGTGCTCTGCCGATGTTGGAATATAATATTCTCAAAAACTCAATCGAAGATCTATCTGTGTTGTGTAGTTGGAGATGAGAGTTCAACTGTGGAGTCCTTGCAATTGCAATTTGATTTGAGTTCTATAGAAGCTGCCACAAACAATTTCTCCCCTGATAACAAGTTAGGTGAAGGAGGATTTGGTGAGGTTTACAAGGTAAGCAATTCGTGGTGCGTTTAAATTTTTAAGAACAGAAAAGACCTTGTTGCATTAGGATTAAAGAAATTATGAAAAATTGCTTGCTCAGCCATTGATGAAAGTGCATTCTCAGGGAACACTTCCTCATGGACAACAAATAGCTGTGAAGAGGCTATCAAAATATTCTGGACAAGGTGCAGCAGAATTTAAGAATGAGGTCGTGTTGATAGCCAAGCTTCAGCATAGAAATCTAGTCAGGCTATTGGGCTATTGCCTGCAAGGGGCAGAGAAGATACTAATCTATGAGTTTGTTCCCAACAAGAGCCTCGACCACTTCCTGTTTGGTTTGACTTTTCTTAACCAATATTTTGCAAGTGATGCATCCTGATTATTTATTTTTCTTAGCTCCATTCTGATTTTTTTTTTTTGAATAATACATGAAGATCCTGCAAAACAAGGACTGTTGGATTGGTCAATTCGGTACACAATCATCATAGGGGGGATTGCTCGAGGTCTCCTTTATCTTCACGAAGATTCCCGCCTCCGAATCATCCACCGTGATCTTAAAGCAAGCAATGTTTTGTTGGATGGAGAAATGAATCCCAGGATTGCAGATTTTGGTATGGCAAAGATTTTTGGAGGGGATCAAAGTCAAGGAATTACAAACCGAATCGCTGGAACATTGTAAGTACTTTTAAGGCCTAAATTCTATATTTTGCTCGTTTACACTATCGTTTATATATTAAACCCTTGTTTTTAGTGAAGCATAACTTCATCCATGTTATATATTATCAAAAGAGAAGTTACATAAAAGAAGAGGATATATATAACAAATTTTCTTTCAAGATTTAATTCTTAAGTTGAGAATTTATTTAATTTTTCAAAGTACGCTAAAGATAATATGGAAAGTGCTCCTAACAATTCCTTTTAAAAAAGAGACTTATTTAGAATTTATTTAATCTTAATTCACGTGTATGTTGATCCGAGCATGAGGAAACCTATCTTCGAATTTAAAAAAAAAATTGTTAATATATAGAACATACATGTTAAAAATTATATAAGGTCATGCCTTATTGTTGAAAAAATTCGAGCAATAACATATATCGATAATCAATTGTTGTGCTTTTTTTCTTCTAAATATTAATTCATAAAAATCCCTTGCTTCCCCAAATGATATAGGCTAAACCTACAAGTCATTAATTTTCAGATTTGATTCGACAATCCATGTAAGATGCCAAAATCATTTGAAAGTAGGAAAACTGATCCAGTTTCAATTAGCTAATTATGGTAAATATTGAAGGGATTAATTGTCGATGTTCTTTTTCTGTAATCGATGCTGCTTGTTGGATATACTCTAGTGGTTACATGTCTCCGGAGTACGCAATGCACGGACAGTACTCCGTTAAGTCAGACGTGTATAGTTTCGGTGTCTTGATACTCGAGATTATCAGTGGCAAAAAGAACAGCAGTTTCTATCAACCAGACAATGGCATGGACCTTCTAAGCTATGTAAGAGAAAGTTAATTGTACACATTTTTATTTTATTTATGCCAAGATCAACGACGGGGAGAAAAAGAGAATGTTTCTGAACATAGCTATTGATGGTTGCAGGCATGGAAACATTGGACAAATGGGACAGTTCTGGAACTAATGGACGCAAGCTTAGGACATTCTTACTCCAGAAATGAGATCGCTAGATGCCTCCATATTGCCTTACTGTGTGTTCAAGAAGATCCAAAAAATAGACCAACAATGACAACAATAGTTCTCATGCTCACTAGTTTCTCTGTAACGCTACCACTGCCTCGGAAGCCGGCATATTGTGTGCGAAGCAGGACCGGTTCGAGCTTACCAATAATAGAGCTGGAGTCTGACCGATCTACTTCCAAGTCGATGCCTTCGTCCGTGAATGATGTGTCTATCACAGAACTATATCCTCGTTAATGCAAAGAAATGAATCTTCCAAACAGGCATGCTTGCTAGTTTATACAGAGGGTAGGAGGAAAAAATTTATGAAAGCTGTAAAGTTCCAAAAAAGCAAACAAAACAATTCAATGAAGAGCGCTTGTTCTTGCATTTTATGAACGTAGATTTCTAGTAGTCGGAACTACTTGACTTTGACGCCCATGTTGATTGTGTTCTAAAAAATTTACAAAATGCAAATATTTCCTAAATATAAATTCACATTGAATTTTTTACCCTTTCGCTTTTTGTTTTCACATTGATTTTTTTTTAAATCAAACAATGAAAAAATTAAAAAGAAAATAAGAACGAGGATTAAAATTAAAAAAATTAGAGGTGATAGTTTAAACATTGGAACCTCCTCCACCACAATTTCTCCCACTACCGCCATCTTCAGTGCCTCATGACAACCCACCCACTCATCACCAACCAAGTTTCAAGCTCCTCCTCCCTAATCGCAGCCAACAAACCCAGTAATGCAACCCCTATTCCCTCCATTCACGGCAATTTCACGACAACTTCAACACCAGAAGCCACCGACTAGCCACAATGATGGAAACCCTTAGCAACAAAATAGCTTTAATAACCTATAGAGGACCCAAACCACCATAATAGCAGCCTTGATTATTATTATTTTTTTTTTAAAAAAGAGAAAGTTGTTACATTAGAGAGAGAAAGTAGAACGGAACTTCAGGTCGCCCTATCTCCTTTTGTAAGCGGCAATGAACAGCACCACCAACACAAAAACAAAGACGAAAAGGAGCCTCCTAGACCCGCGCAACACACGATGAGCCAAAAATTTTATTCTGCACTAGCACGTGTCTTGCACGCGTCTCCATTGCATCTTTTTGATCCAACCGCCTCAGCTCAACTCTAACCACCTGATGGATTTTTGAACAATTTTTAATACATTATTGAATTTATTTATTTATTTTTGAAAAAATGTTCCTTTATCTTTGATTGATGATTTTTATTTAATTGATGATTTTTAATACACTATTGAGTGGTGACCCGACGCTCTTAGGGTGTCTTTAGATTTAATATGAATGGAAATTAATACCACATGTTGAGATTGGAAGGATTAGAAGTGGTTTTGGTCTAGGTCTAGGTGTGGAAATGTCATGTGCATGTGTAGATATCTGTTTGTTCATTACAATGTCTAAATTATTTTAAAAAAAATTAAATTAAAATATGGAAATAAAATTTCAAAAATGTAAAATGACAGAACACAAATAAATAAAACATGAAAATGAAATCCCGATTTCTTTCTAAGTTGGAATGGAAGAGGAGGTTAAGGCCCACTAGGCCTTCCATTAATAAATTAAAGAATTGGGCATGAATGATCTAAGATTGAAAACGCCCATCTATGTCATCACTGCTGCAACTGGGCCACGCCTTAATTAAGGACTAAATTCGGTTGGGCCACATTTCACAAGCCCAACAAGCCCGAATGGTACCCCATTCCAGTGAGTCAATTTTCCTTGTTGCTTTCCTGGCGCTTGATTTTCTACCAGCGTTAAGTTTGTTTCCCTACTTTAGAGGTGTTCATGATTCATTTTCCTTCTTCTTTTCCACGACTACTGAGATACTTTACAGAGTTTTCAGCGGATATTATACGCATCGATCCGTCGACCATACGATCTGGCCCCCTATTTGACTGATGATTTTAATTTGCAGGCCCTACGATCAATGTCACCTTTTTCTCTGCCTTGGAGGTGTTCTTGATGCATTTTTCTTCATCTTATTTCCACAATAACTTTAATTGGTGGAAGCTAGGATCGGGCACCGTGTTGACTCTAATACTTTTCTTCTCACTATTACATATTCAACGAACCTGAGTGTTTCTCACCTAAAACCAAACAACAATTGGGGCCATTACTTTTCCATTCCTGCATTTTCTATCCTATCTCAAATAAAAGACTAACAGAACTTGATTTGTGAGAGATTCAATACCCTCATTTTTAAGGCAACGAAAAGCACTTTCGCTTTGGTCATCTGGTTTTCCTATTATACAAGTACTTTAGATTTTGCTGCTTGATCTTCAGGGAATTCAAGCTTCACATTTTCCTTTAAGCCTCCTAAATGTTGCCAAGTTCAGCTAGTGTTTCATTCTTTCAGCTATAAAGAAACCTTCACTCATTAATTCTCAACCTCTTTCACATTTATTGCATACTTAAATACAGGATGGCCCGTTCTCTTTGTCTTTCGGTTTTCTATACGGTTATCTTGTACATTCCTTTAATCGCAGCCCAACAATTTGAATATCGATACCATATATGTACGAGTAATTCTTCTACTTATACTAAGAATAGTTCTTTCCCATTAAACCTCAATGCCACTCTCTCTTCTCTCTACGAAAAAGCCTCTCGTAGCGATGCTTTTGGCAGCGTCAGTGTCGGTCAGAATTCTGATAGAGTGTATGCGCTCTTCTTGTGCAGAGGAGATAACTCCCCTGAGTTATGTCAGGGTTGCATCAATACCACCCGTGAAGATATCATGATTCGCTGCCCGAATTACAAAGAACCAATTATTTGGTATGATAGGTGCATGTTACGTTACTCCAACCGTTCTATATTCTCTGTTAAAGAGGAATGGCCGAGAGCATGGTTGTGGAATGTGAATGTTATTGGAGATGTTACGGATCGAAATCAATTTAATGCCAATTTGGGAGGCTTGATGAACCAGCTTATTACTCGCGCTGCGTCTTCTAGTAATTTGTTTGCAATAGGAGACACAAATGGAACTGCATTTAACAGAATATATGGAATGGTACAATGCACTCCCTATATATCTCCATCTCAATCCAGAATATGCTTATATGGTTGCGTGAACTTTATTCTTACGTGCTGCGATGGAAAGCAAGGTGGTAATGTGTTAGGACATTCCGGCATTTAAACACATATTAATTTACGTAATTCAGTAACTTGTCTATTCCACAAGCTTCTGATTTGTATTAATGAAGCTCAAAAGTAATACAAACAACAAAATAAGGAGGAGGAGAAAAACTTCTCTACTCAACTCAATTTTTACTCTAAGCTCTCTTTGTGTTTTTCTTTATTTCGTGGTGATCAGCTATCAATGACACTTTTTATTTATAGCTGATGTGGAAGATAATATTCTTTCTTTAATCAACAATGATGAGTAATATTATTTTTAGTTAAATACCTACCATTTAACTCTTATCATATTAAGTATGGCTTATCATATTAAGTATGGTTACCACTAACCATGGCCACCAACCATATTGTTGTCTACACATAACATAATGTTCTCACACCAAGTTGCAGTATGAGGTTTGAAACTTATGCTTTCTACACTGCTCCGCCATCCCCACCCCCACCCCCACCTGCAAGTTCCCCATCTCCGCCAGCACCACCAGCAATCTCTTTAAATCCCAGTGGTATGGATTTTATTTATTACCACTTTTAAGACTTGATTTCTACCATATTACCAAAAAACTGTTCATTTTTATGCAGCAGAAAGGAAGGCTGTTATGTGTGTGGACACAAATGGACGGTGGCAGCCATGGTTGGTGGCAGCCATGGTTGACATGGATATAGTCAAATGATGGGTGCCTAACTTGCCCACCATTGTTGAACAATTGTCTCCCTCCTCAGCTATAAATAGAGGGTGCACTGATAGCTGAGATATAACACGAGATAGAGAGATACACAAAGAGAGAGCTAAGGGTGAGAGTTGAGTTGAGTTGAGTTGAGAAGTTTTCTCCTCCTCCTTGTTTTGTTGTTTGTATTGCTTTTGAGCTTGATTAATACAAACCAGTAGCTCCGTGGAGTAGGCAAGTTGCCGAACCACGTAAATTTATGTGTGTTTGAATGTTTGGATCTCCTAACAACTGGTATCAGAGCTTGTTCTTGAAAGTTCTTGAAAAAGAGGGTGTTTGATCCAAACTCAAAAATCAAAGTTCTCAAAACATGTTTTTTGAACATACCATCGTGAAGAGGACGACGAGAGGAATCCACTGGTGAAAACCCGGTGAAAATCCGACGTCTTGCATGCCCGCACGCGCCACCACCAGTACTGTCCACGTGCACAGACACGCCGTACGCCGTTTCCTACAACTCGACTCTGCCACGTCAGCCCTCCGGCACAGTCAGCAGCCACGCATCCCTGCCACATCAGCAGTCTGACCGGTCAACCCGCCACGTCATCGGACACATCAGCAGGAAATCTCCGTGGATCTTCCACGTCATATTAGGTGGACCCCACACATTGCTTACATGTCTGACACGTCAGCTTGCCACGTCAGCATAACTGGGTTTTGATCCGGTGTGGCGCAGCGACTATTCCTCCTGCCACGTGGCTTCATCTGTAGCGTCCGGTTATCCCAATTTTTGATTGTTTAAATCGGAGCTATCCGAAGTCCGATTTGGGTGATCTCAGTGTCGTTTCCAGCATTTTTGGCCATTCCAGACACATCTGTAAGGTCAGATTTTTGAGATTCAAATCCGAGAAAGAGTAAAAATGGCTGATGAAATAAAGGCTGTAGGAATTGAAAAATTTGATGGAACTGATTTTGGATATTGGAAAATGCAAATTGAAGATTATCTATATGGGAAGAAACTTCATCTTCCTCTGTTGGGGAGCAAGCCAGAAAACATGTCAGAAGAAGATTGGCAAATACTTGATAGACAAGTCTTGGGCATTATCCGGCTATCATTGTCAAGAAGAGTTGCTCATAATGTTACAAAAGAGAAATCCACAGCAAGATTGATGGAAGCCTTGTCTGGGATGTATGAGAAGCCATCAGCAAATAACAAAGTGCACTTGATGAAGAAGCTGTTCAACCTGAAGATGACAGAAAGCACCTCTGTTACACAGCATCTTAATAATTTCAACACCATCACAAATCAATTGTCATCCGTTGAAATTGAGTTTGATGATGAGATCCGAGCACTTATTTTGCTAGCTTCACTTCCAAGCAGTTGGGAAGGTATGAGAACAGCCGTAAGCAACTCAGCTGGAAAATCCAAATTAAAGTATGATGATATCCGAAACCTGATTTTAGCTGAAGAAGTACGAAGAAAAGACTCGGGTGAAAGCTCAAGTTCAGGTTCAGCTTTCAACATCAACACTCGAGGAAGGAGACAAGATAGAGGCTTATCCAGAGGCAGATCAAAATCCAGGTACAGAAGCAAAAGCAAGTTTGGACCTAGGAAGCAGGTTGAATGTTGGAATTGTGGCAAACCTGGTCATTTCATGAGGAGTTGCACAAAACCAAAGAAACCTGAAGTTGATTCTGTAAATGCCACTACAAACGAGGTACAAGATGCTTTGATCCTTGCTATACATAGTCCTATTGATGATTGGGTTCTTGATTCTGGAGCTTCATTTCACTGTACTCCACACCATGAAATGATGCAAAATTACACTACTGGAAATTATGGGGTAGTCTATCTGGCCGATGGACAACCATTGGATATTGTGGGTATAGGAGATGTGCAAATCAAGACAATGAATGGATCTATATGGAACTTGCAAAATGTAAGGCATGTTCCTGAACTAAAGAAGAAGTTGATCTCGGTCGGACAACTTGATGATAGTGGCCATTCAATCCTTTTCTCTGGAGGAATGTGGAAGGTATCAAAAGGAGCAATGGTTTTGGCTCGTGGAAAGAAAACTGACACCCTGTATATGACCACAAGATCAACAGATATAATTGCCTCTACTGAAGCAGAAAATTAGGCGCAGCTATGGCATTGTAGACTCGGCCATATGAGTCAAAAGGGGATGAAAATACTTCAGTCAAAGGGAAAGCTGCCAGAGTTACAAAGTGTTGATCTAGACATTTGTGAAAGCTGCGTTCTCGGAAAACAGAAGAAGCTCAGTTTCTTAAAGGTTGGCAGGACCTTAAGACCAAGAAAGCTAGAACTGGTGCACACAGATTTATGGGGACCAGCTCCAGTAGCATCTCTTGGAGGTTCTCGGTACTATGTGACTTTTATTGATGACTTCAGCAGGAAGGTATGGGTCTACTTTCTAAAAAATAAATCTGATGTGTTTGACACATTCAAGAAATGGAAGGCTATGGTTGAAATTGAATCAGGTTTGAAGTTGAAATGCTTACGATCTGATAATGGAGGAGAATACATTGATGGAGGTTTCAAGGAGTATTGCGCTGTCAACGGTATCAGAATGGAAAAGACAGTTCCAGGCACACCACAACAGAATGGCATTGCTGAACGAATGAACAGGACCATCAATGAACGAGCTAGAAGCATGAGGTTGCATTCTGGGCTACCTCAAACATTCTGGGCTGATGCAGTTCATACTGCTGTTTACTTGATCAACCGTGGACCATCAGTACCTTTGGAGTTTAGACTGCCCGAAGAAGTCTGGAGAGGAAAAGAAGTACAGCTTTCTCACCTAAAAGTCTTTGGGTGTGTTTCCTATGTGCATGTAGACTCTGATACTCGCAACAAGCTGGATGCCAAATCAAAGAAATGTTTCTTTATTGGCTATGGAGATGAAGAATTTGGATTTCGTTTTTGGGATGATCAAAACAGGAAGATTATCAGAAGCAGGAACGTGATCTTCAACGAGAAAGTTTTGTACAAAGACAAATCAAGTACAGAACTAGAGATAACTGATTCAGATACGAGTCCACAGAAATCTGAATTCATACAATTAGAAGGGCTTCCTGATGTTACCACTCAAGAGTTCATACAAGACAGTTCAAGCACTTCAGTACCCACCACTTCTACACAAGATAGTGTAGAGCCAAGTGAACCAGCTGTTCGCAGGTCTTTAAGGACTATAAAGCCTCCACAACGGTTCACACTTCTACTGAATTATATCTTGCTGACAGATGGTGGTGAACCATTAACTTATGAAGAATCCTTACAAGATGGAAACTCGAGCAAGTGGGAGTTAGCCATGAAGGACGAGATGGAGTCATTGCTGAAGAACAAGACTTGGGAGTTAACCAAACTGCCTGAAGGAAAGAAGGCCTTGCAAAACAAGTGGGTTTACAGAGTAAAGACCGAGCATGACGGAAGCAAACGGTTCAAAGCAAGACTTGTTGTAAAAGGGTTTCAGCAAAAGAAAGGGATTGACTATTCTGAGATATTTTCTCCAGTTGTGAAGCTTACAACGATCAGAGTTGTTCTGGGGATAATAGCTGCAGAAAATTTACATCTTGAACAATTAGATGTAAAAACAGCATTTCTTCATGGTGAATTGGAGGAAGATATTTACATGCAACAACCAGAGGGGTTCGCAATACCAGGAAAGGAGAGTCAAGTTTGCAAACTAAAGAAGAGTCTATATGGTTTGAAGCAAGCTCCAAGACAGTGGTACAAGAAGTTTGATAACTTCATGTGTAGTACGGGATACACAAAATGTCAGGCTGATCATTGTTGTTATGTCAAACATTTTGACAACTCCTATATCATTCTACTGCTATATGTGGATGATATGTTAATTGCAGGTTCCAGCATGGAAGAGATTGACAAGCTAAAGCAACAGTTGTCAAAACAGTTTGAAATGAAGTATCTGGGAGCTGCTAAACAAATACTTGGCAAGAGAATCATCAGAGATAAAGACAAAGGCATACTAAAGCTTTCACAGGCAGAGTATGTCAAGAAGGTTCTCAACAGGTTTAGTATGGATAATGCTAAGCCAGTATGTACACCTCTGAGGAATCATTTCAAGCTCAGTAGAGATCAGTCACCAAAAACTGAGCTAGAACGTGGATACATGGACCAGATCCCATACGCCTCAGCTATCGGCTCCTTGATGTATGCCATGGTCTGTACTAGACCAGATATTGCCCATGCAGTGGGAGTTGTAAGCCGATATATGAGCAATCCTGGAAAGCAGCATTGGGATGCAGTGAAATGGATCATGAGGTACTTAAAAGGCTCATCGGAGACATGTCTTATTTTCACAGCTGGCGGTTTGAAACTTGAAGGCTTTGTAGATGCTGATTTAGCAGGAGACGTTGATAGCAGAAAGAGTACTACAGGTTATATATACACTCTAGGAGGCACTGCTGTTTCTTGGAGTTCTACCTTGCAAAAGATAGTTGCTCTTTCAACGACAGAAGCTGAATATGTTGCAGTTTCAGAATCTGCAAAAGAGATAGTATGGCTACAGAGTTTCCTGCAAGAATTGGGCAAGATGCATGGAAAAGGTACTTTGTATAGCGACAGTCAGAGTGCAATCTTCCTTGCCAAGAATCCAGCATTTCACTCCAGAACAAAGCACATACAGATCAAATATCACTTCATCAGGCAATTGCTCGACGATGAACAACTGTTACTTGAAAAGATCTGTGGAAGCAAGAATCCAGCCGACATGTTAACC
The DNA here is from genome assembly GCA_026413675.1 of Populus pruinosa. Classification (NCBI taxonomy): domain Eukaryota; kingdom Viridiplantae; phylum Streptophyta; class Magnoliopsida; order Malpighiales; family Salicaceae; genus Populus; species Populus pruinosa. Next base: position 1,897,169 of record CM048595.1, read on the forward strand.
AAAGGAGTTACTCTCGATAAACTGAAGCTATGTAAAGCTTCAGTGGGTCTTGAAGATTAAAAGACAGACCTAACACCATTTGTGTCCAAGTGGGAGATTGTTATGTGTGTGGACACAAATGGACGGTGGCAGCCATGGTTGGTAGCAGCCATAGTTGATGGCAGCCATGGTTGGTGGCAGCCATGGTTGACATGGATATAGTCAAATGGTGGGTGCCTAACTTGCCCACCATTGTTGAACAATTGTCTCCCTCCTCAGCTATAAATAGAGGGTGCACTGATAGCTGAGATATAACACGAGATAGAGAGATACACAGAGAGAGAGCTAAGGGTGAGAGTTGAGTTGAGTTGAGAAGTTTTCTCCTCCTCCTTGTTTTGTTGTTTGTATTGCTTTTGAGTTTGATTAATACAAACCAGTAGCTCCGTGGAGTAGGCAAGTTGCCGAACCACGTAAATTTATATGTGTTTGAATGTTTGGATCTCCTAACAAAGGCTTCATCACGGATAATTGTATACATTTCAGTTCCCTCTAGTGCCTTAGTGGTGCTATTGCTCTCCTTATGCTACTGTTATGTGCACCAAAAAGCAAGGAAGGAATACAACGCTATTCAAGAGGGAAATGGTATAGAAAACATATAGAGAAATCTACCCAATATTTTATTTTGTTAGTCCAATTAATTTGCTATATCGGCTGGCTTTGAACTATTCTTTTTTCCCATTTCCTGTAGGTGGGGATGAAATCACTTCGGTCCAATCATTACAATTTCAATTGGGAACCATTGAAGCTGCTACAAACAATTTTGCTGAAGAGAACAAGATTGGTAAGGGTGGATTTGGCGATGTCTACAGGGTAAAAAGTTAAACTGACATACTTTTCCTGAGTTCAGTCGTTAAAATCTAAATTCCATCTAAATAATCATCACGGTATATTCAGGGAACACTTCCTAATGGACAACACATAGCTGTGAAGAGGCTATCAAAAAATTCTGGACAAGGAGCAGCAGAATTTAAGAATGAGGTAGTATTGGTAGCCAGGCTTCAGCATAGAAATCTAGTCAGGCTATTGGGCTATTGCCTGCAAGGGGAAGAGAAGATACTGATCTATGAATTTGTTCCAAACAAGAGCCTCGACTACTTCCTATTTGGTTTGGCTTCTCTTAACATATATTTTGCGTGTGATGCATCCTGATTATTTATTTTTCTTAGCTCCATCCGATTATTTAATTTTTTATATACATTCATGAAGATCCTGCAAAACAAGGACTGTTGAATTGGTCAAATCGTTACAAAATCATAGAGGGGATTGCTCGAGGTCTTCTTTATCTTCATGAAGATTCCCGGCTCCGAATCATCCACCGTGATCTTAAAGCAAGCAATGTTTTGTTGGATGGGGAAATGAACCCCAAGATTGCAGATTTTGGTATGGCCAAGATTTTTGGAGGGGATCAAAGTCAAGGAAATACCAGCAAAATCGCTGGAACATTGTAAGTACTTTTAAAGCCCATATGCAATATTTTGTTCATCTACACTGCCATATATTAAATTCTTATATTAGAGTATATATTGAAGGCATTAATTGTTTATGTTATGTTTCTGTATCCTATGCTGATTGGTGGGCACTCTAGTGGTTACATGCCTCCAGAGTACGCAATGCACGGACAGTTCTGCGTTAAGTCGGACGTGTATAGTTTCGGTGTCTTGATACTCGAGATTATCCGTGGCAAAGAGAACAGTAGTTTCTATCAATCAGACAATGGCCCCGACCTTGTGAGCTATGTAAGAGAAACTTAATTGCACAAATTTGATTATATTTATGCTAAAACCAACGCGTATTTTTGAAAGGTGAGAAAAAGAAGAATTTTCCATCCATAGCTACTGATTGTTGCAGGCATGGAAACAATCGAACTAATGGATGCAAGCTTAGGACATTCTTACTCCAGAAATGAGATCACTAGATGCATCCACATTGGCTTATTGTGTGTTCAAGAAGATCCAAACGATAGACCCACATTGGCGACAATAGTTCTCGTGCTCACTAGGTTCTCTGTAACGCTACCATTGCCTCGAGAGCCGGCATACTTTGGGTAAAGCAGGACCGTCCCGACCTTTCCAACAACAGAGCTGGAGTCTGACCGATCTACTTCCAAGTCGAAGCCTTTGTCTGTGAATGATATGTCTATCACAGAACTATATCCTCGTTAATGCAAAGAAAATAATCTTCAAAACATGCATGCATGTTAGTTTATAAAGATAATTGGAGAAGAAAATTTATGAATGCTGTAAGGTCTTAAAAATCAAGCGATTGTTTTCTTATGATCCTCCAGGTTCATTATGATATATTCCATTGCCAAAACAATTCAATGAAGACTGCTTGTTCTAGCATTTTATGATTGCAGACTTCCATTGATTTTTATCCAATTAATTCTACGTCTTCTTAGTTGATCATTCAACACTAAGGTTCAAGTGGAAGCCCAGCAAGATCAAAAGCGGAAGTTCAGCAGGAAATAATTGTAGAATGCAACAACACAAGTTACAACTGTTATTGCAGGTATTGTAAAAGATTTTTATACTTCGTTACGAGTTGGATTAAAAATAATAATTATAAATAAAAAATTCAATGTATATAATAAAATAAAACTATAATTAAAACCATTATAGAGGCCTACCCAAAAAGAAAGAAAGAGTGTAGCTATTATCAAAACAGTGTTGTTAACCGATAAAAGTTTTTTAGCAAAACAAAAAAGACGTAGCCATTAGCAATGTATTTTTGGTAGCAGCAGCAGGTTTTTTTATTGTAATTGAATTTTTATTATTGTGAGTCAAAAAAATTACAGAGGGCTGAAAAACAGCAACTTGTGTTATAAAATTTCATGAAAAAAAAAATGATTGAACACTATTTAATTAAAATAACAAAAAAAAAAGAAGGCAGGCATTAGCATTAGCATGTATGCCTCAAGCATTAAAACAACGAGACTGAACGCACGCACTAGGCCTCTTTTATATATACATACACACATTATTCACAGTTTTTTTTAAGAAGAGATAGAATCATTACAGATGACATGTCTACTGGAAGATTTCAACCATTACACAGTTGCTAGAAAGCCGGGATATGAGTATTTTATATTAAAATTTAATTTTCAATAAATATTTTATTTAAAATATATAAAAACATTCTAAAAACTTTGAAACTTATTTATAATCTTAAATAATCCTAAAATTAGTTTAAAAATCCTAAATTTAGTAATCATAGTATCAAAATATACTTTAATGAAACTCTTTTTATCAAATCAAATCTATTAACATTAAAATTAATTTTTTTATGGTTAAAATTGATATCGATTGATATTTTCTCTTTCTTAATCATGAATTTGATAACTCTCTTCATCACAGAAAAACCAAAATGAACTTTCTCATAAATTTTGAAACTAACACCCTTTTTTTCCCTTTCCACTTTACTCCTATTTCTTTTAATTTTTTTTCCTTTCTTAATAAATATACTTAAATATGTCATCAATTTAGCCCTAACAATTGAAATCAATAAAAAAATATTAATTATTTCTTAAAATGTAATTGTTTTTTATCCATAACTTGATATTAAAAAAAATGTTATTATATATATATATATATATATATATATATATATATATATATAATTGTAATTTACCACAGGGTTTTGTTACTCCAAATCTTCAATATCCAAGTTTTAAATTTCCAACACAATAAATGTAGTATTGTAGGTCATCGTGTAGGCCCAACTTTTATGAGAAAGTAGGCAAATAATTTTTTCTTTCTTGACAAATATTAAACTGGACAAGTCTTCAAACCATAAAAGAAGTTCTGTCCGACAGAGTCCATTGTTTTTCTTTCTTTCTTTCTTTCTTTCTTTTTTTGTCGTGGCCAATGTGTTTAAATTTTCCACAGGGTTTTGCAGAAGTTTTGAAAAATCTGATTTTCATGGAAAGTAGGGGAACAATAATTTTTTCCAATGAAATTCGGCACTCGAGACTGGTTCGAAGAAAGCTGTCAGGAAGAGGACAAACATGAAAGTCACCACTTCACATTGTGATTGTGATCGTTTCTCATTCACCACTTGTGCCATGAAACTATAAGCCAGCCCACTTTTACCCAACAAAAATCACAGAGAAAGTGAGGTTGTGCGATGGCAATTCCACCATCGAAATTACTTTACCTCTATTTTTATGTCATTTCATTCTCCTCCTTGTCCTCAGTGTTTCACAATCAAAACAACTTTTAGTAGTAACTACAAGTCAGACCTCAGTAACCCTCTCTCCTCTTCCTCTTCCAACACCAACAAAGTTACCGAGGAATATGAGTTTCAGTGCCTCGTATGGCCAAAACACCAACAAAGTTACTTTTGGATGTACAACACGAATAATGTTACCAAGTGAAACATATACTGTAAGGGTAGGTTCTTAAGCCATCAACATATCTATATAATTTTTAACACTCCAATAAAAAAACCACTTAACTTAACCCAAAAAAAAAAAGTTAATGGAGGATAGTCTGATATTAACCATGTGAAGCATGGTGTTGAAAAAAAAAGTAAAGAATTTTCTAAGGTCATAGGATCAGATGGAAATTAATCTTATGGCGCTGATACCATGTAAGGTTTTGTAAACCAGTAATGTACATATACATGTCCATGCCCATGAGTGTCCAAAGAGTAAACTGTTATTTAGTGCCTTCTTTTTATTTATTTTAAAAAAAAGCCAATATCACATCCTCATATTTTTATTTTTATTTCAAGTCCATAAATATGTGAGATTTTTTTAAAATTTAAAATGTGAACTTGCCTAATAGATTCATCTGAGACCTTTCTATTTGAGGTTTCTATTTGAGGCTCAGACTGATTTAGAAAAAAAGAAGAAGAAGAAGAAGAAGAAAGAGAATAAGATATTAACCTGGCTTTAGCTTATTGATAAATTAAATAGATCCATGACATGGTAAACTTAGATTAGAATCCTAAATTTGTTGTGTTGATTTATTTATTTTCAAATGAAATTTAATTAAAATAGTAATATTATTTTTTTGAAATAAAAGTTACCTCTCCTGATTATTATAATTTGGAATTTGCCTCGAATCAACCTCATGTTTGATTTTATAACGATGGTGATAAAGCTTCCTAGCTTTGAGCCGAAATCTATTTGCTATTCCAGCCACTCATCTGAGCGGGTAAATCTTCATAAATTCTACCCCCTCTTATAATTAATGCTCATCTGGTCTACGTTTTGAAAAAGCTTCCATGGATACTGACATACTGTACCATCACATGGCCACAAAGTTGATCAACGAAAGTCAGCCTATAAAGAGTGTATGTCTGTCAGTTTACTTCACCAATGTCAGTGGAGAATGCACGGACAAAATTGATTATCTTGCCTTTTTTTTGGCCTTTTGTTTTCATGAGTCCCTGTAATAATTAAAGAAGAGATGTGAATTGAGGGAAGTACATGGATTAATATATACCTTCAGTCAACGGAAAGTTGAGGGCACTCTCCATTGCAGTGGTCGAAAAAAGTGGAGAGCTAAAGGCTGATTTGGAAGCTCGAGCGAGATTGTGCTGAAATTGAAATTTCAACTTCACGAATTGTCACTTTTTGCTTTTTATTTAAAAATAAATAGAAATATTTTTTTAACATTAATATATTAAAATAATTGAAAAATCGTAAAAATATATTAATTTAAAACAAAAAATTCGTTTTCTTAGAAAACAAGGAAATGAACACACCCTTGTTCAAATAAAAGCCTCGAAAAGCATCTTTCTATCTCCAACGTAGAAGCTACGCCTCTATGTTCAAACATTAAAAATTTTGCCTGAATTCTCTTTTCTACACCCTCCACAAAACAAATTAATTGCCTGAGAGAAGATATCAAAGCCTTAGTTAGTCCCAATCGATTATTTCAGACTAACAATGTTGTTTATATTTTCTTGCATCCTTCTGCACCTAGCTTCTCTAACCATAGCTCAAACGGATTTCTGTTCAAATGATGTAGGTAACTACACCACCAACAGCAGTTTCCAAAGAAACCTCAACAGTGTCCTGTCTTCCCTGGATTCAAATACTCAAATTGACTACGGATTTTACAATCTATCGGTTGGCCAACCTGGTCCTGACCGAGCAAATGTAATTGCACTTTGCAGGGGAGATATTGGAGTAGACGAATGCCAGAAGTATTAGAAATTCTTCGGGTAAGATCTTACAGGTCTGTCCAAACCAGAAAGAGGCATTTGGAGTTGCTGATACTTGTATTCTACGATACTCCAACAAATCCATATTTGGTGTCATGGAAGACAAACCAGTATCCATTCTTGTGAATGTGGTCAGTGCTACAGATGTGAATCAGTTCAATCAGGCTCTTCAAACGTTAATGAGTAGACTTCGAAGCACAGCTGTTTCAGGGAACTCTCTCCGAAAGTTTGCGACAGGAAATGAAACTGCCGGGTTTGACACCATATATGGGCTTGTTCAATGCACACCTGATCTATCTGAGCCGCAGTGTGATGAGTGCATCGCTGGGGCTATTCGGGTGATTGCAACATGTTGTGATGATGGACAGCTTGTAGGAAGACAAGGAGCGAGAATCACAAGACCAAGCTGCAATCTCAGGTATGAAGTCTACCGTTTCTTCGGATTTACACCGGCCACACCACAGCTTCCAGCTTCGCCATCGCCACAAGCACCATCAGTTCCTCCTCCTCCACCACCAGCAGAAGGTATGCCCTGAAATGTTCTCAATTTCCATGAATTTCAATATTCTATTTGTTGTCTATTTACGCAGCTATGAATTAGCTCTCCCTCCAATTTGTTGTTCCGGTCTATCAATTGCGAAGAACTAGAAACTTAAGTTTTTACGATTGAGATTTCAGCAAAAACATGAATTTATGTTTAAAACTAATTATCTTTTCATTTCCCTTTTATGTTCCATGTTGGATAAGTTGCCACTTTTTCGGCATGAACAGAAAAAAAAGAATAAATGATGTCACCCAAATCATCCATCCCCTTTTGTCTTTAAGGGTGTAGTTGTGGTCATCAATCTATTTTTTTCCACTTGCTAACTATCTAATTTAGCACTCAACTTGCCACATTGGTTTTGGCAGGCAAGAAGAGGAACAATGCACGAACTATCATTATCATAGTTGTTTCGACTGTTAGCGTTGTGATACTTATGATCAGTTGCATCTGCCTCTATTTAAGAATCCGGAAGCCGAAAGAAAAAGCTGAAAGTAAGTAAAAACTTGGATGATTAATTATAAGCTCTTATGTACTGTTTGATTAATATATTGAGATAAAAGAAACAGATATAATGAGGACAAAAAAACAAAGTTTTCTTATCCTTTTTATTTTAAAAATATATAAATTCATTTCAATTTTTTTTTCCGAGATATATTTATTTTATGTTTTCATTTTGTATCTTCCATCATATATATATATATATGTTGCATCTTGTTTTGTTCTTAAAACATTAACCTAACACAATCTAATAACTTGGTTTAACAAGTATATCATGAGTTGGTAGCTGATAGGTTATTGATGAATTAACTTAATTGATTTCGGCAATGATCCAAGCTGACAATTTAAGTTTCTTAAGCTTCAGCTGAAATGTTCATAGTACACACGGGTTTGTGACCAAGTAAAAATATTACATTACTGAGATAGACTGTAGTAGCTAATAATAATAAATCGACTCGCTGTGTCGACCGATTAGACAATTTTAGTTCACATGTAGCTTAAGGCCGATCCTAAACACCCTAAAGTTACCAGCACTATGTTTTTCTTTCTTTATCTGCACTGCACAATCTTGATTTGATCTGTAATATTATTGGTTTACTCCAATGCTAGGTAATTCCTGAATAAAAACTTGGCTGGAGTATTCGAGGTCTAATCTTACAATTCCCATATAAAATTTTTACGCTATAAAAATCAAGTCCAGTGAAATTTTTGTTTGGGAATCAGCCAGACTTTATAGAAACAAGTCGGGACCTTTGGACTTCGAACTTTTCCCGTTTTATCATGAGTAACTAGGCACATTTTGAAAGTGCGTATTTCCGTAAAACTTTATATTATATTGTTGTAACGATCGATTTGTCATGGCATGGTATTTGTATATATGAAATATAAATCATAGTATAAGACTATGGAGTGGTCATTATATGAACCTCGTAGTTCGAAATCTAATACAGAATATTGGAAGCACCATTAAACTACCCATAACATATTCTATTTACAGGGTCCTTCCTATCTTAGTTAAAGAATCCTTCATTCAAAAAAAAAATTAATAAGAAAAAGTATTTTTTTTCTTTACTGAAATATATATATACATTCAATTTTTGTTAAGGACGTGCAATGAAATTCTATTCCATGTTGCAAGATTACAATAACATATCATGAAAATGCCAATCTAACCTAAGTCATCTTTCCAATATATGCAAGTGTGTTAACTTGTTTGTTTTGTGAAGCTGGGGATGAAACGATAACACCAGAATCCTTGCAATTCGACTTCCGTACTATTAGAGCTGCAACAGATAACTTTTCTGAGGAAAATAAGCTTGGACAAGGTGGATTTGGTTCTGTTTACAAGGTAATAATTAATTGAATGATATCGATCGTGCAAGAGAGATTCGCATTGTTTGAAATGTAATATTTGCAGGGTACACTTTCTAATAGACAAGAGGTAGCAGTCAAAAGACTTTCCAAGGATTCTGGACAAGGAGATTTAGAATTCAAAAATGAAGTCCTGTTGGTTGCCAAGCTACAACACCGGAATTTAGTTAGACTTCAAGGATTTTGCTTGCAAGGAATCGAAAGGCTTCTTATCTACGAGTTTGTGCCTAATGCCAGCCTTGATCACTTCGTATTCAGTAAGGCTACAAATTAAGCTGGTTTTTTTTTGCTTTCAGAATGGAATTATGTGCAAGAATACTTTAACCTCTACCAAGTTAAATGCATATATACATTTAATCTCATGGAATTATGTTATATCTCTAGATCAAGCGAGGCGAGCACAGCTGGACTGGGAAAGGCGTTACAAGATCATTGGAGGCATCGCTCGTGGACTTCTTTACCTTCATGAGGACTCTCGCCTTCGAATCATTCATCGCGACCTCAAAGCTAGCAACATTTTATTGGATGCAGACATGAATCCTAAAATTTCCGATTTTGGGATGGCAAAATTGTTCGTGATGGATGAAACTCAAGGCAATACAAGTAGAATCGTGGGGACATAGTAAGTATCTAGATAAGCAGAGCAAGTAGTTAGAGTGATTACAATTATGCTAACTTCTTAATGATAGCCTGCTTCAAATAGGGTAGCACAATGAAAACTGAAACTGCTAGAATCATCTTCAAACATTCGAATATAACCATGTTGGAGACTGTATTAATGTTACTCAATAGAAATTGACCTCATCACTAATGTTTATACGCAGTGGCTACATGGCTCCAGAGTATGCGATGCATGGACAATTCTCAGTGAAATCAGACGTGTTTAGTTTCGGTGTGCTAATCTTGGAGATTGTGAGTGGTCAGAAAAACAACTGTTTTCGTAATGGTGAAACTGTAGAGGATTTATTGAGCTATGTAAGCAGACTCATCTACGGTTTTATAGATGCAACTTCCTTTTCTGCATACAGTCTTGTTTTCAGCTACGCCAGTTTGATAAATTAATGGTGACTGATCAATGTTGTAGGCATGGAGAAATTGGAGGGAAGGCACAGGTCTGAATGTTATAGACCCTGCTTTGAGCACAGGTCCAAGAACTGAAATGATGAGATGCATCCAAATTGGTTTACTCTGTGTTCAAGAAAATATAGCTGATAGACCAACCATGGCTTCGATTGTTCTAATGCTAAGGAGCTATTCTCTTACTCTGCCAGTACCTTCTCAACCAGCATTTTTTATGAACAGTAGCACATATCAATCAGACATATCATCGTCAATGGACTCCAATTCAAGGGTGACTAATTCCTCAGAGGCCAAAACTGAAGCTCTCCCATTGTCAGCAAATGAGGCATCAATTACTGAGTTATACCCTCGTTAATAATGGTCCACGGAAGATCACAACCATATGTTTAAGAAATAGTGTTTTACACACACATTCTTGTGATGCCCGCGTCATTCGTTAAGAACTCAAATGTAGTTTTCACTTTCGGTAGAATGAATTTCTATTTTTTTGTGGTTTTGACATCATGAAATACTTATAAGTTGGATTTACAATATTCTTGTAAAGTGGTAACCTGTCTAAAGTTTATTTGAACTCGATACCTTTTATTGATTCTTGTGTTCAATAAAAAAAAAATGTTGTTAGATTCAATTCAGATCCTGTCATGGAATGGGTAGCAAAAACTTTTTTTTCTCACGACAGTTAAATTATTTTTCATATATATATATATATATATATATATATATATATATATATCCTTGTATTTTCTTGTATTTTCTTGTATTTTTTTATTAGGAAAAAATACATTTTTTTATTACACTATATTTTTCCTATTTAATATTTTTTATATATTTTTATTTACAAGATTATAATAATTTAAAAAATTGCATATCATAACTCTAATACATAAAAATAAAATTACATAAAAATAAAAATGGTAGGAAATGACAAATTTATGGTGAATGCACTTCTAAGATGGATAAGGACAAATTAAGTGTCCTTATCGGAAATCTTTGAACCTTGAGGGATGCAATTGAAATGCAAATTTTTTTGGTGATTCAATGTAAAACATAAGTTATATGTTGTATACTAATTTAAAGTTGCCAACATGACTTCTTACCGGTCAGAATATGGAACCTTTTTTTTTTATCCTATTAAAGAGCTTCGCAAATGTTTTGTAATGCCTTACAGCTATGAGATTTTTCTTTATGGAAGTAAGAAAGAAAGAGCTGAGGATAGTCAATCTTAACAGTAAGATGCTCCATGATGCCTGGACTGCAACATTACCACGTACTTTGCATTAAAGATTTCCTGGGAACATGATTCCTATCGGTCATCATTTTATTCTTCGTTTTAAAATTAACAAGTTGTTATAATAACACTAATAATTGTAAAACAATGGTAACAATTATTAATGAATATTATAATAGGACATTATAATCAATATAAGATTTAATATAGTTTGACAATGTATCTATATTTATAATAACGAAGGGTTTTTATTTTTTATTATATCAAAATAGAGTTAATAATAATTCTAAATTGTTTTAAAAAACCTAATCTTTCAAAAAATCCTAACCATTCAAAGAATATTAATAATTTTTCTTAACATCTTTTTACGGTATCACACGAACGTTGCCCCCAGCATCCCCAACCTAGTAATTATTCCTAGTAAAAAAGAAAAAAAAAATCTACCTATGAGCCACAAGCATAAGAAATTTGACTAAGACGAGAAACATTACCCACCCCAAGTTTGAACTTAAATTTATCTCGTGATGTTGAATTAATAACCGTACTTGGTGAAGAAAAATCCATACAAGCATAGTCGACTTGATTGGATGTGGCTTTGTTCTTTGATGCTTTAATGAATTCCATTGACTAACAAAAAAAGCAATGGTCTAAAATAGCTTGCTAGCAACTGCATTTCGTCGTAGAAATGTTCTTATTTTCAAGTTTCTATAAGGTCAAGATTAGCCATCTATGGTTATGTTGACATAACAATTAAAAAAAAGACTGGAAATCTTGTTATTGACCATTGCATTTTCTTGTTATTTAGGATTGATTTTTCTAGTTTCAATGATGTAGAAAACCGACTTTGTGGAAGAATTTGGTAAAGAACGAACGAATATAAGAGGTGTTTACCGCATGGTTGATGTGATCGTATGTAATTCAATTTCACCATGGTGAATAATTTTTAAAATTATATAGTGATTCAATACCCAGTCCAGGTCATCCTTCATGATGATGATCAATTCCATTCAAGTACACTTGGAAGTTGTTTGGTATTGCTCTCTGGCGGGTGAGATTGAGTTAAAACACAGAAATCTAGTCTTTAGTTAAGCATGAACACTACATGAAATTCAGTTAAAACCAATAAAATTATCAACAGTTTTTTTTAATAATAATTTGTAATGATATTTATTCATGGATGTAAATCAGTAGGTAAAATTGTTGATATATATTGACAAAATAATTGTATTGATATATACTAACAAAATTATAAACAAAAAATATAGAATTTTAAAAAATAAAAAACAAGTCAATGACATAAAAGTTTTTTAAAGGTGATTTTACCGATAGAATTACTAAGGGACTCAAATCGAGATCTTCGTACAATGACGTGACCTTTTTACCGGCAAAATTGCCAATAGAATCACCAACAGAATATTTCTGTTATTGTAAAAGTTCATATTCCATCTAACCATACTTTTTGTTACTATAGATTCTACTAGAAATGGAGGTTCAACCTCCGTTTTGAAAAAGCAACGAACACCTGCTTTTAAAGACCTCTCTCTCACCAATCCATTAACAAGAAAATACCCTAAAAATTATGGAGAAATAACTATTGGAAAAGATTCCAAAACAACCCTCGACAGATATGAACATCCTTTCATAACATCATTGCTAACCATTGTTGAGATCTATCATCTCATTCCCAAATTTATTTAGTCTTGTTATTCCTCTTTGTTCTCTCCTTGCCTTTTAATGTTCTTTCTTACTTACGTCCTCCTATTTCTTTAAAATTACCTTGTTAGATTCATTCAACTAAAGATAATTTTCAATGATTATATAAGTTCATTCATTAAAGAATAAACACTATAATGATTTTTGTTTTCCAAATTCAAAATTGATATCCCAGCACCTTCTTCTTCAAATCAAATCAAATTTTACTTCTTCTTCAAATCAAATCAAATTTTACATAGATATTTTCCTATGATGTTTTGCTTTCACTATATATATATATATATATATATATATATATATATATATATATATATATATATATATTTGTTTTTGCATAAATAAATGATAGATCTGTGTTTGGGAAACTGAAACAACAACAAGTAAAGGTATTGGGAAACTTATTCTTGTAACAAACACTGACTATGAGTTTCTTTCTTATCTCCATCCAAAAAATTGTTTTAATTAACTATAGATTTTAATTTGTGTGATGCTCAATGATTAGTACCTAAAAGTGCATTTTTATCAAGGTTTTATACATCTTTTTGCACTCAAAGTATTAATAACTCCTTAACTAAAGCATGCTTTATAATAATGTATCTAATAATATAAGATACCTTTAATTTATGGTAAATATTCATTTTAAATGCAGGCCCATCACATAAATGAAACGATTGATTGATGAATTTAAAGACTGAAATTGAAAGGGCAAAGAGACGACCAAACTTAGAAAAGACATGTTGGTGCAATCCATACCGAAACACTGTTCGGTAATTGGGTCATATTTAGAGTTATAGATCTCAGATTTTGGTCTACTTTATATGGATAGAAAGGTAAGACATGGGCCTACAACTTTCATATGGAGCCTAAGATCTAAAAAGGTCATTTTCAAGTCTAAATTGTAGCAACAATAAAGAAGCCTGAATCTGTCTTCCAGCCCAAGCACTGTTTAGCATTTTGCCCATATCTGGAGTTCTAGAAATCCAAATGAGCTGAATGTTTTACATAAAAAAATTGAGACAATTTCCTACAACTTTAATGTTCAAGTGCCTCCAATTTTGACATTATCAATGACGTTTTGGGCAGACAAAAGAAGATAAGGATTGTCACCAAGTCAAGAGTTGACCACCTACTCATCAATTAGTCATCAAATCAATAGTTTCCAATTTTGGCTTATAAAAGGAGACATTTGTCATGCATTTAGGCATCTTGGTTTCATATCAAGATCATGCTCTTGCTTTCTCTCTTTGTATTTTTTGTAATGTTTATGCTTTGCTTTCATTAATATCAAGTTTATGCCTTTCATTTCCTTTCAATTACTTAGTTAACTTTTATCTTATTTATGTTCTTGTTTTGTTTATTTATTTTTCTTTCTTTTATCATCTTTAGCTAAGTTTATTATGCCAAGGTGAAAAGGTTACACTAATGGTGTAAGAATAAGTATAGTGTAAACTTAATATGAACTTTAATGTTTGATAATAACATGTTTTGTATTTGTTATCTTGTTCACTCTTTAATACTTTGCTTGTTAAATGACTAATCTTGATTTATGTTGTATAACACTTAGTACAACAAAATACTTGGCACTCTCATAGCCCATACTGTATAGTATAACCGACACCTAAGCTATGAAAGGAACTTGATTTATTGTTAATATAAGTTATAATCATGAATGTTTGACGAGATTTACAAGTATTAGCATTAATCAAATAAAATGACTAATGTAATCATGTTAACAATCTATAATCAGATTGGAACCTTCTTTGTGTGTGGTTTCCAATTGAATAATAAGAGTTTATACTATACTTGTTTGACATACCATTAGTGGATCCTCTAACCTTGACATTTGTTATTATCATTACTTAATCCTTGCATTAATATTCCATCTCAAAGTACTCATCTTTTTCTTCTTCTTCTCCTTCTTTTTCTTTATTATTATTATTATTATTATTGTTGTTGTTGTTGTTGTTGTTGTTGTTGTTGTTGTTGTTCTTATTGTTATTATTACTATTCCTGTTGTTTATAATTATTGTTTATAATTTGTACAATTAACCTCCCTATGGTTCGACCCCAGTTTTGCCGGATTATTTATTACTTCGACACTCCTGCACTTGGGAGAAAACATTAATCTTGAAGGTGGGTAATTTTTTCTTTATAATTTTCTCCTGTTTTGCATTAACTCATGTTTGATGCTATTTTGTATGTTTGATTAGTTTATTAACATGGGTTTTGTTTGCTCTAAAATGGGTTCACTTTTTTTGGCTTTATGCTTGGATTTAGCTGCTACTTTTTTATTTTCTTTTTTTATATAGTTCGAAGGAAGTGGAATATTTTGTTTTGTAAGGATTGAATTAGAGTGTTGTATAATTGATGAATATTTTCTTTATTTTCTTTTTTATATATATTTTGTTTTTTAAATAGAGGCATAGATAATCATCTTGTTTATAAGGGACAATCTTAAATTGTGTATTAAGTTTGATTTGTCAAAAACAATGTTAATTACAAGTTTGTAACTAGGTAACCTGGTTAGGATTGAATCAAATGAGAAAAAAAATGCAAGAAATTTAAGCATTTCTCTTGAATAAAAAAAGTTTAATGCCCCAATCCTTTTAGAACTTTAGTAATTGATCTTTACTATATCACTTTGTTGCTAGCCTTTCTATAATTTCTTCATACTTTTAGTTTGCATTTTAAAAGGGGAAACAAGACACTATAAAAGGTATTTGATAATGAAATGGAACTCAATTTCACTTTAAAAAATTAATGGGAAGAATTGGTGTTCCAATAATAACCCTAACAAATGGATAAGGTAGTAAGGTTCAAATTTTGAAATCCAAATACTAGAAAACTAGGGAAAGAACATAGAAAGGACATTACTGAGTTGAGTGTCCTTGCATCTTTTAAATGAGTAGTGGTGGTATAGAGTCTTGTTGTACAAAAGCTAGCTGTCCCACTAAACATTTTTACAATAAGCAAGCATGTGATATGACTTTATTCATCTTTATACTTGCCCTTAAAAACCTGATGTTTTTGTTTTGCTTTGTCCTACAAATTATTAAGATTACTTGTTAATTGTGTTCGAAGAAGTGTTTTGGGCAAAGAAATGTATTAAAATTGGTCCAAATCATGTAGTTAAGGCAATATTCTTGGGAAGAATACGAAAAATCCACATAAACTGACATGAAACCCAACATAGACTAGATGTGGTAAAAACAAAAATACAGACATGTTAGAAATCATGCAACGAACTATAATCTAGCATTCAATCACGTTAATTTTCACTTAAAGTGCACAGTTTTATCAAAATAGATTTTGTTTTAAAACTGAAACCCAATGATTAAAATCTATTATAACTATGTTATTAATGCAAATATATACTAGATTATTTATTAATCATGTCCAAAGAAGTGTTCTAGACAAAATAAATGGATCAAAAGTGGTCCAAATCAAAGGATTAAGACAATGTAATAATAATAATAATTAAATCTATAATATTTAAATTAAAATCCCCAATATGAATATATGTCCTTTTAATTAATTTCATTTTCAAATCTCAATACGAGAAGTGTATTAACCAAACATTTATATTATTTTTTGTTTAATCTCAATCTCAATCACAGTTGTAACCAAACACTTAAATTTATAAAACAAACCTCAACTAAAAGTGATTTTTATAAAACTATTTTTTTTTAAATCACAATCATAAAAACTATTACAATACTAAATACACTCCTAATGTGTGTTTGTTTTTGCTGTTGTGTTTGCTTTTAATGATGGGCCCACCACTAAAAGCAAACACAATAATAAAAACCTGATTTTTATAGTTTTGATCTTGTTTTTATGGTGACGAGGGTTATACCTCCACAACAAACACAAAATCAACCACCAAAAGAAACAAACACTTTATTTTTTAATTACACACCAGTTGTTGTGCAAGAACATTATTGAAGTGATTAGTGTTGAAGGCATAAAGAATTTGTTCTAAAAAAAATTATAATTTTAAAAGATTAAATGGTTTTCTTAATAATAAAGATATTGTAGAGTTCTTTAGCAATATTAAGCATATTAACTTGATGTATATTATAGAATGTATAGCATGTATTTATCAAAATAGAAAATTAATATAGAATTATTTCAATGTTGTAATCCCTACAATTATTGTAGTGTTCTACTACATATATATAAATAAAAAGATTGACTAAGGGACAACCTAACACATTCTATTATTCTTAACTATGTATTTCAAAAAAGAATTATAAATGTAAAATAAAATTAATTAACACCAATTAAATAAAAAGGTTAACTAAAGCACAACCTAACACATTTTATTATTCTTAACTATGTATTTCAAAAAAAATTATAAATGTAAAATAAAATTAATTAACACCAATTATATACAAGGGCAAAATAAACATGGCTAGCAATCTTGTACGTCTTGTCTTTTTCAATATATTTTTGGTATTGTGGTATTTTTTTGTGTTTATGGTTTAAAAAGGAATATAGATTTAAGAAAAATATTTTTAGTTGTAATTTTAAAGAGTAAGTTTCAAAAATATATTTTTAGTTAAAATTGTTGTGCGGTGAGTTTTTACATGTAAAATAAATAAAAAGCAAATTACTTTACTTCTTACAATATAAAAATTTGAAAAGTAATTATGTGTGGGGCAATACAAAAAAAAGTTACTTACCTAACCAAACAGTCTTAAGTAATAAACAGAAGCTGCTACAATACCAAAATTAATATTGTGTATTAATCATAAAATACTGACAATGCTCATTCTTCAAGCTAATCCAAAGAACAAAATTTTAATGAAGCCCCATCCTATTGCTCGCAAATATTAGTAAGTAGAATCCAAACTCAGCTAGGTGAAATGAATATGGTGTTACTTCAAAATTCACAGAGCAAATTGTAATTTCCTTGAAGCCTGCATTAATTCACAGAAAACATCTAAGCACACCTTAAGAACAATTCAAGTTAAGCTTGTCTATAGGGTACTGCACATTCCCTTCACGTTACCCTCTTATGGCTTCTCGCAAACAAAATGCATCATGTCAGATGGATGAATTTATACATCATCAGCAAGGTTTATTCACTTTTTATACACAATACTTGCATTATTAATTAATATGGGCTGTTTATGGATTAATTTATATAAAAACTAAATCAGTTTTTTTATTTTAGCTACCATAACCTAATTTTAGACTCCAAATTGTTATAACAAGTGATAATTTTCTTTGTTATTGCAAAAGTCTAAACAAATCAAAAATCAAAAATAATTTCGGAAGAGTTAATAAAGTTAAAGGACCTGATTAAAATTATAACATGTTTTGTGGATTCAATCAGAACTCAATTAAAAAAAATCAAGTATGTAGGCTTAATTCGGATCAATTAGCAAAGATTGAAAGATTAGAAACATAATTGAAACTTTAAAAGATTAATTTGGTGCAATTAAAAGCTTAATTGAAAGAAATTTGAAGTATAAGGTTCAATTGAGAACCATACTAGAGAAATCCAAAATCAATGACTACTTTGTAAAAAACATTAAAATTTAAGGGTCCAATTGAAAAGGGTTAAAAATTAAATTGCAAGGAATTCAAATAATTAGGGCTAATTAGAGGTTCATTGCAAAGTGTCAAAAGCTAAAGAATTAAATTGAGAAAAAACATAATTGTTTTCTTTATTTTCTTCTCCTAAAACATAAGAAAAATAAATGTTCAAGTGCCCACCGACTTAATTTCACAAGCTTTATCCTCTTAGTCCAGCACCACATCCTACATCTTCAGCTCCTCTTTTCATGGTAGCTACAAATATTTTTGATCATCTTGCCATTAATTTTCAATTCTTCACTTCTTTTTTTAATTTCTCATATTTAATATTTAAAATTATGATTTATATTTGAGTTGCTTTTTCAATGTTAAATAATTCGGTTTTTTTCCATAAAAAAATAATAAAAATATTTCTTTAAAAAATATAACTTTTTATTTTAATTTATATATAGTCAAGTCTTTTAAAAATAAATTATAATTGCATATTTTATCATATTAAAAAATCATTAAAAAATAATCGTTTTATTTTGTATATATTTTTTAATTTAATAACTAATTTATTAAATTTATGAGAACTTAGTCTATATTTTAAAAACATCAAAAATTTTATTTTGTTTTTTATTGGTATCCAAGCTTATGAACTTATATGTAAGATGTATTCTCAATATTAAATAAAAATTATTTTAATTTATTTTTATGTTTTGACATGAAAACGGTTATGGTTTAAAGATTTTTTTTACTAAGAAAAATATTTTTTAAACCTTAGACATAATAACAACTAAACAAGATAAAAATATTTTAATTTATATCAAATAAATAAATAATACAATTTAATTTAAATGAGATTTACTAGAAGTTATATGCTCTTTTTATATATAACTAATTCTTTTATTCAGGCTCTAAAAGTAATTAGGATTTATAATAACTAAAATACTATATGACAATATTTATATTTAACTGATAAAAAATAAAAACTTTCTTTCTCTTTTTTTCCCATCATCAGATAGAGATCCTGCTTCTAAAAAATGATCACTACAATGCCAATAACCTCAAATCTGTTGCATATATAATTAGATTTATATCCAGCAACAAATTAACAGGATTATATATGTTCGTTGTGTGGGCAAATGTACAAGGAATTTGAAGTTAAATCTCTAAACCTAAACCTAACATATATATACACACACACATGTGTGTGAATTACTAAAATGTTGGCCAATGATATAAAAATAAAATGACAGGAGCCTGCTTAATACCTAACAATGAAAAAAAACCGTATTTTTGGCATAAAAAGCTTATGAGAAAATGTCCTTGTTGTAAATTAATAAAAATAGCATATATAAAAACCAGAATACCATGTATAACCACAGAAACGTAGATATAGCTAGACTCCATGCAATAGTTCTTGGACCCACATTTCAACTGTGCTGGTATCTCCATAATCTTCCACCCTGCATGTTTGACCTTCAGTTGAAAATTGCGGACCCCATAAACATTGTTCTCCATTTGATTCAAGTAATCCAACGTTCTCTTTTATGATCTGATTTTCATTAATTATGAGATCATTCACAAGATTAAAGCTTGAAGAAAAATAACTGATAGGCAGCTTCGGTGAGCCCTCCGAGTCTTCTGGCTTCAATATTTTTGGAGCAGTGGGAAGTCGACCGTCAATTTCAGATAATTTCCATTTCTTGAATTCTACCGTGGATGTTTGTGCTCCTTGCAGTTTCGGTGCTTGCGCTGCAGTATTGATATTGTTCTTTACGTAATTTTTCTTCAAGCGGGTGTTCCAGAAATTTTTTATCTCATTATCTGTTCTTCCAGGTAATTTTGCTGCAATTGCAGACCATCTGAGACAGGTGAAAGAAAGTAAAATCATTGAACTTGTGTGGAAGCTCTGAATTATTGTTCTTCCTGGTGATCAAGAAAATAAAAACCTTGAAATACATCATACTTGTAATTCGTAGTAAATTTAAAAAAGCTGTTAGTAGCGAGGTGAGAATTTTGTAGTAGCTCGACTATACAATTGAGTAATATTCATGGAAGCCCCCTGTCTATAGGGTTGTTGGATCAACAGTAATTATCTCAACACTCAGAAGGTGGAGGAACTTTGTCTTCAAAAAGAGCACATCTCATGGCTGTGAGAGATTGAACCTCTAGTTACCCACCTTAAATATGATCTTTAAGCAGTGCAGAAAATAAGTGATATTAACAAATATTAAAAAAATATCTCAACTTAATAATTTAAACTGTAAAATGAGTTTTTAATATCATGTCAAATAAATATTTTAATTTAATAATTTAAATTGTAAGATGAGTTTTCAAAATATAATTTATATTGTTTTTTAAAAAAACTTGAAAAATAAAATAAAACAAATAAAAAATAAATTAAAAAAAACACCCAAACTTTCAGTTTAAATACAATATTATTTCAACTAGAAAACTAAAAAAACTAGGTTTATAATTTTCCATATTTGCACTGGTTTGAAAAACACATTCTATAGAATCTTCAGTTTTTCAATATAAGTTTTTCATTGTTTGTCAAATTAGGATAAAAAAGTGTCCAATAATTTTTTTAATAAAATATTGGTTAGTTTTCAATTTAATCTCTATAGGTACTTGTGAATGATTATTGTGATATTGCATGAAATCATGCATCTAACTTGTCATGTGTTTAATAATTGTTAAAGGGGAACTAGGTAAGTGGAACTTGTGAAATAGATCACCCAAGATGAAGCAGTAAGAAATGGAGTTTGAGGAACAAATCTTGCCCTAACGAAGAATATCCATATTTTAGAGTACTTGATTTACCTATTTCCAAGAATCTCATGCAGCTTGAGTATGGTTTCCACTTCTTCCATGCTGAAGTTTCCACGTTTTATATCCGGCCTCAAGTAGTTCATCCAACGTAGCCTGCAACTCTTCCCTGACCTTAACAATCCTAAGAGAAATCGGAGAACAAAGCAATGAAAACCTCACTGTCGCCCTTTTCTTTGGTGAAATATTTGAAATTCAACTGAAGATGAGTACTAATTGTTCCTTACCGGCAGCTTTCGGCATCTCAATCCAATTCCGAATGCCATGTCTGTTAATATAAGCTATCAACTTCTGATCTTCTTCAGGACTCCATGCCCCTCTTTTCAAAGGCAGATTCTGAGAGTTGTGTGCAATCTTTCCCATCCTCGCCAGCTTGATGCATGTAAAATCCATGTCTATCTGGATTACCAGTAGTTCCAGTTGATTAATTCTTAACTTCAATTTAATATAACACCTGCCGGCAGGAGTCAAGTCATTGCCCCATATATTTATATATATTTTCCAGTGGGAAAACGTGTTTCAAAGTTCAAGATTTCCAAAGTATTCACGGACTAATTGTAAAATGAAACTCCTGACTAGAAAATATGAAGTCACAAGTGACATAATACATAGCATGACTAAAAACAAAATATTTTAGATTTTAAGGTTATAATCCTAATATATATATATATATATATATATATATATATATATATATATATAGATAGATAGATAGATAGATAGATAGATAGATAGATAGAGAGAGAGAGAGAGGAAATTAACTAGAAGAAATTATCTTCTAAATCTAATTTAAAAGTTTTCCAGACCTTGGCTGGTTTATTACAGCGACACGATCTTCCTATAGACTAGGCCTATAAAGTTTTCTAAAGAAATATGAGCTCGATTTAGTAATTGAATCTGAAATTATAATTATTTTTATCAAAATATATATTTTACGTGTTCCTTTTTTGCAATAAGCTTCATTATCTATCTTATCCATAAACATATTGCTAACACATTCCATATATATCAACAATTAGTTATATATATAAAAGACTACAAGTAAAATATCATAAATGTTGTCGAAAATTGTGATAAGTTAATAAATTTAACCTTTAAATTACCAACTTAATCTGATAAAAAAATTAGTTTGAGTATGCGAAAAACTGAGTAACTTGATTATTTAAATTAAAGAAGAAAAAAGCAAGGATTAAGAAGTTGAGGATAAAAAAAATAAGAAAAGACTAGAATATATTGCACAGTAACTTTAATGAACTGTCACAATAATTGCATGCCAGCTAGCCTCGAACATTCAATTTCGTCTGGTTATAGATGTGTGAACATAATTATTTAACCAAATTAATATGAAGAATAGAGTATATAAATTGTTTTTCCCCGTGCAAATATAACGTGAGCTAATAAATAAATATTAATTATAAGGGATAATGTTTAAGTGACGAGTTCTTAAATTTATTTATTAAAAATAACTAGTTTAAATGCTACAAGACTTAAAATTATTAGAAGTTTACTTAATTTTATAAATTTTAGAGATTAATCAATACACAAGTTGATCTAAACACTTTTTTACGTATATATGAAATGGTAAACTGTTTCTAATTAATTAAAAATTCTTCAAGTAGAATATGATATGACCATAACATTTTATCTTTGATTTATTGCACAAGACAGACATGCACAAGTCTAAACCAGTCCTGTCTACTCCTATGTGTTCCACAATCAAACTCTCTGCTATCGATCGGCCTTCATTTGAGGACCCTCCAGTACCTTTCCTTTACCCCGTCTGATTTTTCCTTTGCCATCAACAAAGTCTATCAGTTCATGCATTATCCACGTGTCTCTCTCATTGGCAGGCTTTCAAGCGTATTTTACGCTATCTCCATCACACGTCTATCCTTGGTCTCTACTTTTCCTCATCTTCTTCGTTTATACTTCCTGCCTTCTCAGATGCCGATTGGGCAGGGTGTCCAGATGACCGCAAATCAACTCAACGGGTGCTTTTTGTGTCTATTTTGGCTCGCACCTCATTTCTTGGGGCTCTAAGATGCAACCCACCATAGCTAGATCTTCAACGGAGGCTGAATACAAGGTAGTGGCGATCACCACCTGTGAAATCCTTTGGATTCAGTCGCTGTTAAAAGAATTAGTTATCTTCTTAGCTGATCCACCACCTTCTTTGTGGTGAGACAATTTAGGTGCTACTTATCCGTCCGTCAATCCTGTATTACATTCTAGAACTAAACATGTTGAACTTGGTTTTCATTTTGTAAGAGAAAGGGTGCAGCTAAAACACTTGAAGTTGCATTTGTTTCAAGCAAAGATCAAGTGGCACACATCCTGACAAAGCCACTATATCTCCGATTCGATTCAACCTACTTCGCTCAGCTCTTACTATCTCCCCGTGCAACTTCACTCGAGGGGGACCATTGAGGCCCTGGACCATGCCAGCACCAATTCAACATGCCAGGACTCCTGTGGATGAAAATAACAGAATCCCATTTATGTGATCCTCTAGAATTGTTGTGCACATCAGAAAATGATGGTTGTACAGCTGAGATTTAATCTTGTAATTGTTTGTTATGATTTGGTCATGTAATGTTGTCTATAAATGCTCACTATTCTAGCTCCGTTATATGAAAGGAAAAAAAGTTGGAGAAAATACTTTTAGGAAATCTCTCTGCTTTCTGGCATTTTGTCAAACATG
Source organism: Populus pruinosa (assembly GCA_026413675.1). Lineage (NCBI taxonomy): Eukaryota > Viridiplantae > Streptophyta > Magnoliopsida > Malpighiales > Salicaceae > Populus > Populus pruinosa. The sequence continues at coordinate 1,920,875 of CM048595.1, forward strand.
TTTCGTGTGTAGACGGTGAAGAAAAATCCAAGGAAATCACATTCAATTTCATTTCGTTTAAAGAATTACTAATGGACAGGACGGTGGATAGCTAGCAACTTCACTTTGTAAAGAGACATTAAAAAAACACCAATAATTCTGACCGTTATAAGGTCAAGATTAGACATCCATGGATAACTACAAAACCTTTCATCTTAACTATAATATTTGCCAATTGTTGAGGACTAACCACTCCGGTTTCAACGAACAAGACACCGACATTGTGGAAAATATGGTGCAAGGACAGAAGCCGTGCGTGTAGCACATGGTTTGAGGTGATTGTGATTTTTAAGTTCATTGTTCAAGAACAGAATAAAGAAAAGCAAGCCCTTGTAATAGTCACCTCCATGATTAAATCACATGGTCTAGGTAAAAACTAGATAAGATAGCCACAGTAACAAAATGTGGATGCTGATTAAATTACTTAATTTGATAAAAGTGGTTAAAACAAACAATAAATCAAATTTAAGAGCTTTATGGTAGAGATACAGACGCACACTATAAATTATATGAATATATAAAGGGAGCCGATGTAAGATGGCCTGGCCACCACATTTTGATTAGGAAATTAAATCCAATTGGGCTATCTTATTATTATTTTACTTATTTTATTTATTTAAAATTATTTATGTTAAACAGTTTGATTTGATGGGCCAAATCCAATAACGAGATATTTTAGGGTTTATTATTTATATGTTTCTATGTCATTTTGTGAGACAATTTTGATGATTAATGAAAATATTATAGACTTTGCATACCTCCAATCCCCTTTGTTCTTACAATTAAACGATCGATATGTTATGCTTAACCCTAAATTGATAAAAAAAAACGTATTGTTCTGATTACAAAAAAAAATTGTTCATCATCCACGACTATAATTGGGTTTTCCATCAACGACATCTCAGTCACTCATAATGGCAGACTCACCACCGAAAAGACATGCATATCAGTTTAGGGATCCATGTCAATTTGCTACCTCCGACACAGACTAGCGGCAACCATTAGATTGACACCGCAAGAGATATTAGTGGATCTCTGGCTTCAGTAGCCAAACCAACAGTACAAAACCACCAACCACATCCACTTACAAACCTATCACCGCTGGTATCGACTAATGTTTGGTCCTAGTAAAGGCATCGCCTTAGCTAGTGTCATCCTCTTTAGCGCTAGCGATTGAGCTTTAGCTGGCACCGTCCATAGTACAATCGCCATCTACCATCCTCCATTAGCAACAAACAGAGTAGTAGAACCGGCCGACGGAAACCACCACCCTCAACAAACTGCAGTTGTCCTCACTTTCAATAGTCATGTCGTGCCGCCAACAACAACAAGTAAGGAGGTAGGGAAGAAGGAAACAGAAGCTGGTAAAATAATTAACCCAGCCACGTAATCACTATGTCAGACATCCGTTTCATCTGCTATGACATCAATTCCTACCACATTAGCATCATCTGCCACATCACCAATTCCTACCACATTAGCATATCCTGCCATATCATCTGTCTCTCCAGCTTATCTTACCATGTCATCTGCCATGTAATCCTTCACTACCGTATCATCCGGTCATAATTTTTTTACCCATTGAAAATCATCATTCCTCGTATGCTTTTACATTTGTTAGCCAAGATTTAACATTAATATTATTCTTTATGCTTGCCCATAACTAAATTACATAGGCCGCATTTAAATTGAATTACCTTTATTTTGAGTCATTAAAGATCTAATCCTCTTAATTAATTATGGTAGTGGGAAAACTAAAACATTATGTTTGGATTACTTATGTGCATTAAAAAGACTTACATTGCTTGCTTACACATTTTCCTAGTTAATCTGTCATTATTTAGTTTCAGAGATAATAATAAATAAATAATTATTTATTTAAATAATAAGAACAACAACAACAACAATAATTTTTTTATTAGCTATCATTTTATTTTACATTTTTATTTGCAAGTGTTACTTGTGATCTCAGTCTCAGGATTAGTTTTTACATGCATTTATATAGTGGTCGTCTAGTACACAATCTAGAAGTCATAGCTACTATGGACCAAAACTCTAGTAAAGTTCTTAGAGATATTTAAGAACAATTACAACTTATACAAACAGAAATGAGCAACATGTCCAATCAATAGAATAACCTTTCTGGGAGGATGGAGTTCATAGAAACTTTGTAAGTAAGATAGTCTAATGAGAGTGAACACTTTAGTGACAACATAGGAATCCTCAAAAACCAGTTCCTCATAGGAACCGCCAATGTAACCATCATCAAGGTCACAATGACTTTGAAGACCCTAACGATAGTGAGCATTTCAATGATTACCGTCAAAGACCAGTTCATTTTAGGAACCGTTAATACAACCACAATCAAGGCCACCATGACTACGGTGACCTTGACGAGTGAGTAAAAAGGCATATCAAAGTAGAAGCCCTAACTTGTGGATCTTTGATAGATGGATTCATGGCATGAATCAATTCTTTGACCGCTATAATTTATTAGAGAATAGGAGGGTATGATTTGCAAAAATAAAACTTAGTGGAACCGCTCAACTCTATTAAAACAGTGTAAAAGAGTCTTTGGATAGGAAAAGTCAACCTCCTATCACTAATTAGGTTGAAATGAAGACTAAGTTAGAAGAAAAGTATTTACCTCGTTCTTATAGAGGAAATCTTTTGGACTAGTGGAATAACTTGAGACAAGGAAGCAAGTTTGCCAATAAATATGTGGCATAATTTAATGAGTATCAAAATAAGGTGTGCAGTTAGAGAGGATGAAGTGATGATCCTAAATAGATTTTAAAGAGGCTTAAATGATGATCTTAGAAGGGAGGTTGTGCTTAGAGGTGTGTCCACCCTTGATAATACTTATACCCTAGTATTAAATTATAACTTGGTCATAAAAAGCCAATGGATAAGATGTCAAGACAGTAGTAGTACCCCTTCTAGATCCCAACTTAGTAGTAATAACTCCATATTATAATAGGAATTGGCATATGATTCTTCCTACGACCTAGTTTGCCTATAATAGCTCTATCAATAGGTCAATAGGCATAAGTTCATTTGAAGTTGTACATGGTTACAAGCCTAAAAAACCTTTAGACCTTCTTCCCATGTCCTTTCATGCTAAAGTATTTAGGATTTGCATATTGAAATCACTAAACATATTTAACCAAGTAATGTGTAATATAAACTTCAAGTTGATTTACATAGACAACATAATGAGTTTAATATGGGAGACTATATTATGGTACGGATTAGACCCGAGCAGTTTTCTTCGTGAGCTAATCAAAAATTGCATGTATGTAGTGCCAGACCTTTCAAAGTGCTACAATGGGTTGGTCCAAATGCTTATATTCTTGATTTACCACATGATTTTGGTATTAGCTCTACATTTAGCATTGAGGATCTAGTTGCATACCATAAGTCACATCCTATTCCAAATGATCCATTTGAGATACCACTTAACTCCTCCCTGATGATCCTATTAAAACCTTTATCCCTTTCACCTTATTGATCCTATTTTGGATGAACAAGTTGTTTTTAATAGGAATGGTGAAGTTTAATGGTTTTTAGTTCGCTGGGTAGGTCGACTTGACTCAAATTGTATTTGGACTACTAGAGATACTTTGTAGTAGGTTGATCCAGATCTTTAGGAGTACTATCAAAGTCAGCCAGTGCTACAGTCGATGGGGTTTAGTTCCTCTAACCCTGGGAGAGTTGGTGGGGACACTAGACCTACATCACAAACTACACGAGTATATGGACAAAGATAACATAGGATGGTCTAGCATATCACCCTTTGGTTGAGAGACTAAATTCATTTGGGCCTATCTCATTATTATTTTATTTAGCCCATTTGTACCTATCTTATTGTTATTTTATTTATTTATGTTAAACAGTTTGATTTGATGGGTCGAGCCTAATAGCAAGATGTTTTAGGGTTTACTATTTATATACTCCTCTATCATTTTGTCAGGTAGTTTTAATGATTATTTGCAGACTTTGCATACCTTCAATCTCCTTTCTTTTTTTTTTTTACTTTCACTTGTTAGCTTTTTTTCTAAAAGCTTTATTTTGTTTACTTTAATTCTTATTATTTATTATCCGCATCGCTCTACATTGGCAAAAACTAGTTCAACTTTTTTATATCAGCATTTTATTGAGTATTGAATGTCTGAGTATATTTACTTTAAACAAGGGAAACAAATATATATTTTTTAATTTAGAAAGACTAGGTAAATGGTTTTTAAAAAAAACATTTACGTATGCTAACCCCATAAATCTTTTAATTTTGACTAATTTCTTGTAAATAGGCTTAAAAATACTTGCAAATTTTTTTTTTGTATTTTATGTTTTCTCTTTTTTTTTGTTAAAAAAACCTTAAAAAATGATTTTATAAATGCTATGCAACCATATTTTGTTGGTTTTTTTATATGTACTAATAAAAAACAACACAAACAATATATATATATATATATATATATATATATATATATATATATATATATTAAAATGTGGAGTGAAATAATAGATTAACTGGCATCACAGATATCAAAAGCCAACATAAAAGGCATTCAAAACAAAAGTGGGGCCGTTAATTCATGTGTAAATATTCCCTCCCAAGCAAAGAAACTTATGATAACAAGCCTTTCAACTTGTTTTGAACAAAATTAAAACATCAGACTCAGCTCAACAAAACAGATATCCTCCTCATGAACTATATGCTATACTGTCTAGAATTCAGACCTGGGGAAAAAAAAAAAAACAAGACTTCCCTGATCTCTACATGAAGGAAAGCGACGACTTTAAGCATGGCCGAAAAAAAAACACCCAGCTTAGCACAAATTCCACTTGGACTAGAAGCCTCTTAATTCACTCTACTTGTAAGAAAAGCATGCATATTTAAAGGCAGAAAGGATGAAATAAGCTTCCCCAGAATTATTCATCATTTTGATTAACATATGCTCTTCCAAGAAAAACAGATCAAGCAATGAGCATAGAAAATTATCAAACATATACTTACAGATAAGATGAAAAACCAGAAACTTATGCCAAAATACTAGCCACTGTCAATAAATATCTAACGCTCTGCATTCCAAAATGATACCGGTTCTCTAACAGAAGAAAACTGAACTTCCAAGTAAAAAAAACATCAAATGCTCTGAATATACACTTAGAATACCATCTGAACTAATCAAGCACAGACCTTAATCATATTCTTGTACCATAGCAATCCAAGTACACAGGAGGAAGGCCTAAGAGTTCGAAGGAATAAAAGGGAAAAAACACACCCGTTGTTGTGCTGCTACTATTTCTCTTTGCTTTACTTCCACTAATCCAGACTAGTATTTAGAAAGGGTTTGTAGCTTAGGGTGTTGTAAACATGGCTCTCAGTTTTTTTAAGGAGTGTGATGGATGTATTGCTGCTGGGAAAAAATGGAAGCCAAGGGTGCTGGTACTTGTGACTGGGAAAATCAAGAAGCAGGGGCTTTTTCTTTTTTTTTGTGCTCTCCACCGTTCCCTACGGTTTTGTCATTAAGTTCTTATAGGCCAAGAGGTATCAGAAAAATCCCCATTAAATCTGATTTGCTCCCCTTTTCAGAGAGAACGAAGCCTTTTGAATGAAAAACCACAACAGCTATCTTGCTCAGAAACGGGCGCAAAGAAGGCACTGACTGTCCCCACTTTTTAGACTGTCAGGGACAGCTTCTTGTTGTGCCAGCGAGAACATTTTAGGAAGCTTTAGTGCGGCTTGGTGGGAAGATTTGGTTGAAATATAGCTGCAAACATAACCACTCCGGCAGCTTCTCCGACTAAAAAGATAGAAGAAAATGAACAGTAGTCAAACGACAAGTCATTTGGGGCCGTGGTTTACATAAAAACGACACTTCGTCTGTTGAAAGGGAACTAGGTTAAAATTAATGTCATATTTCCATTTGCCCTATATGATATTTTCAATCTCGTCCCTGTAATTTGGCAATTGAACTCTTGGATTTCGCTGTTGTTACAAAATGGTTTTTGGTTTTGAGTTTTTTCAATTTAAACTTTAATTGATTCTTTAAATTTTTATTTTTTATAATTTCACCTTTAATTAGTCAATTAAACCCTTAGAACCTCAATTCATATTCATTCTAGTCCCTGATCCTTATTCCTTGCAAATTTAACTAGAATTGACTCTTGAACTTTGATATTTCTCTAATTAAGCCCCTAACTGCACTAATTAAACCATTTCAAAGATCAATTTATATCCTTAGACTTATCAATTCTTTCAATTTTAGATAAATTAACTTTCAAGCTTTATTTTCTTTCATTTTAGCCCCTAAATAAACCAATTAATCTCTTCCAAAATTCAATTGAGCCATTGTCTTCTTTTATTTTGTAATTTTCTCTTATATTCAACTTTATTCTTAATTAAGCTTTTATTTGTCAAAATTAGATTGCCAAACTTTAGAATTTTGTTCATATTAATTCTTAAACCTTTAATTTGTATAGTCTTGACCACTTTTTCAATCTATTTTCTAATATTTATTCAACAAGACCCTAAAATATTCATTGACCTGATATTCTAAATAATTATGCATTTTTTATTGATTTGGAGTATTATTTTTTCTTTTTCTTTTTTTTCCTTTAAAAAAAAAGTATTTTTTACATGAGAAAATGAGAAATTTTAGAGAAACACAAAATTAGATTATAACAAATTCATATTATAAATAAATGATATCACATGCTTTACATGATAAAAAAAATTCTCACACTTGAAAAAATTATGATATATCTGATGAATTCAATATGAGTGATTTGTTTTCATTCTATAAAATAACAAAAATCAAATTAAATAATTAAATCTAAACCAAGATAATAATATTTTAAGATTTTTTTATTTATCATAATTAATTTTATACCCCATTTATGATCAAATTAATTACTATATTTGTTATCATAGATAATTGAGTTTCTCTAACATATTGATCAATTTTTCTTGAGCATTAATATAATATCTTAACAAATAATTTTTGGCATTTCTGTAAAAAAAAATTTAAAAACAATGAAACTCAAATGATTATATAACGTCATTTATATCTTTATTCTATGAATTTCTTATAATATCTTAAACATTAACAGAACAATTGTCACTTTTCATTCCATAATTAATTTTCACAGGCAATAAATTTAGAGAGAGATATAATTAATTCAATACATAAGTATTTGTATAATCATAATTAAACAATATCATAATCCTATAAAAGAAAACTTATTTCATAATTAAGCTGAATACTAATGTATTTGATACATATAACATAAAAGAAAATGATTGTTCCATGATAAATCTAACTCTTTGAGGCTCACGTTGTGGGGGATTCCGGCTCCCTTTACACGGACTGGTGGTGTTCTGATAGTATCCATTGGAGGCTAAACACACTAAAACGCAATATTTAACATGGTTTGGCAAATCGCCTATATTCATATGAGAGTTTCATATTATTAGAGATAGAGAAAGAATTACAACACAAATACATGAAAGAGGAAGATCACTTTACTCAAACTCTACTCTCAACTCTCTTGCTACACATACAACTGTTGTCATGGCAGCCCTTCACTTTCTCTCTTGCTCTCTCTACTCACTCACAATCTCTCTTTAATTTTGGTCTATCTTTTGGTGCCTTTTTATAGGCAACAATAGTGCCACAGCTTCAGCTCTTCTTCAACAAAGATGGCTGCTAACTCTAGCTCTTCTTCAATAATGGTGGCTGCCAACTTTTGACATTTAGGATGGGTGCATATGGTTAGTACAGCTCCAACTGCAACTGTTGCATTTATCAATGGACGATGTCGTCCATTAATGGTTGTTGTACATTAATACAACAAACCCAACAATCACCCCCTTTGCCATTTATATGGGACAACTGTCCTCTTGCTTCTTCAGTACAAGCTTGCATCCTACAACTCTTCCAAGTTTACCATTCCGAGAGCATTTGTGGTCAAGTTTATAGGTACTTGTCAAACCTTTCAATCACCAGAGTTACCAAAACACACTTTTTCTCACATAAAAGGATCGTTACAACTAAATGGTCTTCCACACCACATCTAAAAAGTGTTAATGCTTGTCTCTGGGACACAACATTCCCCTTTGAGGGTATTAACCATGCTCAGTCTGGAATTATTTATCAAGCCTCACCCAAAGCTTACAACACCCCTTCAAACAAAAATTTCTATTTCTAAGTGCGACAATCATTATCTGAGTATTTAAATATGATCACAAGCTCACTACTCTTTCAAAAGTCTACTCATCCAGGAGTTGCGTCTGCCCTCTGTTTCGCCCTAGAAATCATACCCTACTTTTCTGTGAGTCTCTCGCTCTTAGTCTCAAGAGTCCAGGTAGCTTTCTACCTTTAACCATGAGGGCAACCCATAAAAGGTTGATCCATATCTGTCTTCATACTCTGAGTATTACAATGTCATTACCAAGCTCACCAACATGACAAGAGTCAACTTGTTCCTAGAACTTGTGCATGCCCTCTACTCCTTCATAACAGCCGCATCTTAATGCTCTACAAGTCATCCACTTATTGTCCAAGGCAAATGTCTTCTAGCTCATTGATCTTTAACATTAGGGTAATATCCATGAAAGTCAATCCTGTATTTGTCTCTATACTCATCATAGCCATTTTATTGGCTATCCATATGTCCACTCATATCTAGTCATCACATCGGCTCTAGGGCGTTCTAAACTAGGGCTCTTATCACAGCCCTCACACCTTCTCTTGAGGTGTCTCCACTTATTATCATGCGACGGTCTAATCTGGGCTCATCTCATGGTCCTCACACCTTCTCTTAAGGTGTTTTCGCTTTTCATAGGTGATCGCATCCTCCTTCAATTGGGACGCTTCAAAGTGGCTCCAAAAATTCTCTACCACCATGTGGAATATAAAAGAGATCACTGTCACTAATCACTTAGAAAGAGAGAGTTGTGGTACACTCCTCGCAATTGTCCATCTCAATTTCTATATTTGGAGCTTTTACTTCTTTTTGCTTGACAAGTCCACCCACACCAACTCCCTTTGATGTCTTCACCTTTCATCACACACGGTCGCCTTTATCACAGGCGTTTGCTCCCCCTCAATTAGGTGCATCTGTAACAACTCATCTTTCCATCCTTGCATGCATTTGAAAGGTCCTCATTTGTTGCCTTCATCAAGAGCACAAGAGACTTTCTGTTGTACAACTTTCACAAAGTTTCTGCTCTGAATTTCATCTTGGAACTCTTTTTTTCCTTATATCTGTTGTCTCATTATAGTACCTCGTCGGATCCTATGGGTACTCTTGCACAATTTCCGTGTACTCTCGTGCAATTTCAATTCTCCAAATTTGTCCATATTCTTGCTTATATTTGACAGTAGCTCATCCTATCACAACACCTATCCAAGTCAAAATAAGTTATCAATCTTTATCTCCTTTATTGTATTTATCTTCCATTATCAGGGTCTTTATCAATTCTCCTTTTAAAAAATTACAATCACTAAAACTAACTTCTTTGGAGAAATCACCACTTCATCAGTTCCTTGATCATACAAAACCCAATTGTTTCTTTATGCCATCATTCTGCTAGTCTTCAACAATTTCATAACAAACTGTTAGATATATGAAAATAGTACCCTATAGATAATCCTCCCACTAAGCAAATTCTCAGGAAAGATTGGAGGGGTCACAACAATCCTGTTTAAAACCCAATCTCCTAGCCAGAACTTCTTAAGCCATATCTATCCACCGTACTGTCTTTTCGTATATACAACCATTTGTAACTTTGTCGCGGCTTTCCTTTGCAAGTGATCTGGAATATTTTGGTTTCATACCTAATTTTTCAATATATGGTGAAAGTACCAGTGCTTAGATTCGTTAAAATTGCTCTTCATCAAATTTCACTCTACACCTTAAATTGTCCATATGATTGGGTGTGTAGAGTGTCCCAATTTTTCCTTCCCTCAAGGTAATCAAAATTTTCTCATTTGGCAGTTCAGCACATGTAATTGGACAAACATGTGTGATTTCTTCTTCTTCATCACCATCGACCACCATAATGACCAGCAGATGTTTCATAACCAGGCAATCTTTCTTTAATAACTCACCACCACTATTTTTGTTCTCAATCTCAATGATCGGACCATATCATTGCATCTGGAATGATTAAATTAGCTGGAAACAAGTCTAAAATCGTCCAAATCGCACTTCAGACGACTAAGATTTGATCAAAGCAATTCTGTTCTAATTAGCGGTCCAAATTCAATCTCAGATCCAGTTGCACGTAGGATCAGCTACACTGGATCCTTTCCCTTGGCTAGACTCGGCTCAGATCGGCTCCACTCATCTCGGCCCGCGGCTGATGACGTGGCATGTGGGTCCCACTATGTTGACATGGCTGCTGATTGGTTGCTAACATAGCATGCCACCTGTGCATACTGATGTTATGGTGACGTCGTCATCATCAGAATCTGGGACATGGGTCGAGTTGTTTAGTATTCGGGTCGGGTCAGCCCATCCTAGTGAAGAAGACATGTGGTGCATGTCTGCACGCGGGGCCAATCACCTCGCCAACACGTGCGGCCATGCCCGACGTTTGATTTCGACGCGGTATTCAACATTGGCTTCGTCTCTTCCTCCTCTACATAGTGGTATGAGCAAAACATAATTTTTACAACTTTTATTTTTGAGCAAAATCAAACACCACTTTAAACCATTTGCTCTGGTACCAATTGAAGGGGATTCCGGCTCCCCATGCACGAACCGGTGGTGTTCTGATAATTGCACATTGGAGACTAAGCACACTGAAATGCAATATTTAACATGATTCGGCAAATCACCTACATCCACGAGAAAGTTTCATATTATTAGAGATAGAGAAAAGATTACAACACAAATACATGGAAGAGGAGGATCATTTCATTCAAACTCTACTCCCAACTCTCTTGCTGCCATGGCAGCCCTTCACTTTCTCTTTTGATCTCTCTACTCACTCATAATCTTTTTTTAATTTTGCTCTCTTTTTTGGTGTTTTTTTTATAGACAACAATGGTACCACAGCTCCAGCTCTTCTTCAATAAAGGTGACGACCAACTCTAACTTTTTTTCAATAATGGTGGCTACCAACCTTTGACATTTAAGATGAGTATACATAGTTGATATAACTCCAGCTGCAGCTACTGCATTTATCAATAGATAGTGCTATCTATTAATGATTGTTGTATATTAATCACAACAAACCCAACACACTTTTCCTCGAGGAAATTGAATTCTAAGTTATTGGCTCCTTGAAGAATTTGTTCTTCTCTTTTCTACTGAAAGACCTAGCAGTTGTCACAAGAAACTTTTAAACCCTTTATCCTTTCCTTCAAATGAGAGAGAACAAATTTTTTCATCTATCAAATAGTGTTGTAGATTTTTATCTCTGGATTGCGATCGATGAAAAACATGTGAATTACAAAATTTCTATTTCATAAATAATTTTTTTTACAGAGTCATATTTCTATATATTAGCAATTAAAAGAGAAAAAACATCATTAGAACTTCGAAGTTTACTCATGTATTAGCACATAGTCACGGAAAACCAGCATTAATTGTTTTATGCACTCTATCAAAGATGAATTTATCCTCGTGTATAATCAGTTTTTTTTTTCAATCTCTTCCCTTTTCTTACATTTACTCTCTCTTCAGAAAAAAAAACCAGTTCATCCTCCCCAGATCAACGGCCATAACCATGCCACCACCCACAGAACAGCAATCACTGCCATGCCGTCACCCACGAACAGTAGCCACCCCTTGTTGACCAATCCAAACAGTCCACGTCAAAGACCAGTCCAGCCACCACGCTGTCGAACAACCCCACAACAACCAAGGGACTCCAACTGAGAATTCAGAGCAGCAGACCCATACAACCACCACCACAACCAAGACCAGCAATCCCTCAAGTAGTCTTCCCCTCTCCCCATCACTAACACCGGCAAATGCAACATTAGTGACTTTATGGGAATTTTTTTTGGAGAATCAAAGGATATTATCCTGACCCAAGAACATCATATTCAGTTGAGTGCTGGTGCATGCCCGTTCCAGATTTTAAATTCTCCAATTCAGCTTAATGCATCAATTTCATATAAATGAAGTGATTTATTTCGGTTGGAAATGGAAGAGTGCCGACTGGAGTTGGTGTTTTTGATATTGTAAGGATTGCGTGGTGGTTGTGCAGGAAATGGAAGAGAGAGGGGTAGATGAGAGGGAAGCTACTGGTGACCCTGTTTGAATGGAGGAAAAAAGAGAGGAAGAATTGTTAGTGGCTAGGTTTTGTGTAATTTACCCATTATAAACACATGACAAATTTGAATAATTGAAAGAAGGGCTAATCGACTAGGTGTATTCAACTCTTCCTGTGTAATCCTAAAATACTTAAAAGGGTCATTCAACCAGCCCAAAGGACAAAATTTTAAAGGAGTCCCTACACACAAGTATACCTTCAAAGTATATGGAATCTGGAATATGGAATCTGTGGTGTACGAGATTCAAGATCTTAGAGAGGTGATAAAATTTGGGACCAAAAAGTTTTACTTTAAAGCTTTGCGTACCTTGATCATGTTAGCGTGGACCATTGCATTTCATAATCTATAATGCTCTCAATCTGCTAGTGCATTAAGGGCCGAGTAGATCAGTTTCTAAGCTATTATCAAGAGAGCTTTCAGGGAAGACAAAAGCCAAGGCTGTTGATACACTTGATTTCTCCTGATAAAATCCAAGCTGTAGAATCGCACTCGGCCAGAGCGAAATAAATAGTGTTGCTTCACAGAATAAACGTAACTACAATATTTCCAATTTTCACAGCTACGCAAAGCACATTAACAACAAGGTTCTAACCGATAACCAGACTCTTGTTAAATGCAAGTCTGAGTTGTCCGCGTGGACTGGAAACATCTTCTTTATCGGATACTCTAAAGCAGGCCATCTTCCTTGATTTGAAAAGGCAGCGTTCTTAGGATAGGCAGCAAGTGCTCCACGCTGCCCTCTGATGGCTTCTCATAAACAAGATTGGTGATACAGCCTGTGTATCAACCCTTTCTTCAGGGAAACAAACAAGCGGAAGCTGATAATATGTTGATGCAGAGATCAAGGTCATAGATGCCCAAACACCTCAAGTTGAAGATTGGTCACTGAGATCAGTACTTTTTTGCATGCTGCAAATGTCAGGGGACTTTGCTGAAACAGCAGAAGGCGGGTGCAATTCCAGGAACACTTTATTTCCTTCACTATAACTACCTACACATATAGTATCACCCCGACCATGCCAGATACCATCTTGGACATTGTTCATCTCCAATGTCCTGGATTCCTGTTCCATTATAGATGAAATGCTTAAAGTTAGGTTTCAGAATCGACCAAGTGTTTGGCTATGATTAACAACAATCAAAATTTATGCGTGGGTCGGCAGAAAAGAACCTGGGATAATGAACAGCAGGAGCAGATCAGATGGGAGACACAATCATCCAAGGAACTATCACTACCCTAAAATGAACACATTCCCAAAAAAAAAAAAAAAGATAGAATCAGTATGATTTAGCAGCAACTTATAGTCTAAAAGATGGAAAGTTTCAGAAACAAAAGTAGAAGAATCAGGTAGCCTCTAATAACTAATAAGTAACCAATGAAAGAAAATGAGAGAGAATATTTTGATAATCTCCGTGGAGGTTGTGTTAAAATCAAACTAAAATAAATCTACTTGACAGACAGGAGTTCAATTCCTCCTAAAATGTGGTTAATGTAAAGCACAAATAAGATAATCTGACCAAAACTTGAAATTGATGAAAATGTAAACTGGAACCATTTGGTTTATAATACAGATGTTCAAAGTGATACAACGATATAGAGAAAATAAACAAAAATCAAACTAATGAGAGAGCACTGTCAACACATTTGAACTGACAAGTTTGGAGGTCACACAATAAAAGTAGTTATGCCTATCAAACCAAAAACAGTTGAAGTCATTCCTTCGAGCTCCACTTCATATGCACTAGCACTCGAATGTACAGAAAAAAAAAATCTGCATGATGATTCTCATAAATGCCAGTAAACTTTTAACACTTGTATATGCAGGTCTTCCAACAAATTCCCATTACACTTGACAATTGAAGGCACAAAGTATATCAAATACACTTAAATGTCAAAGTTTGATTCACAAAAAGAGAGCTAATCTGAATATCAAATACAAATGTGAATATAGCTGTGCTTCTACGCACATAATCTGAAAGATAAAACAAGCAAAAATCTAAGAATACAGCCCTCTCATGGTGCAACTAAACCAAATAATCGGCAACAGTTAAACACAATGATATATAAATGCTCACCCTGATGTTAAATTTCTTTTTCATCTGTGTGCGGAAGAAACCCAAATACATTCCTATAAAGAAGGTAATTGCAACTGAAAAATACAGAAAGTAGAGACGCTTCATCACAATAAAAGCAGCAAAGCTGAGAAGGGCACTGAAAGCAAGAGCATAATATACGACTACCTGCAAAATCACATTTATGAATTCAGAATTCATTTGCATAAAGATCACATTTTGAATTTGTAAAAGCCAAAATCTTACTTTAGTTATCTAAATTCTTAAAATTTAAAGAATTGCAAGAAAATGCCACCTGAAGAAAACAAGAACCAAAACCACTTCGTCTCATGTTTTTTCCAAATCTATAGCATGGACAGCTGCAACATCAAGTGCACGGTTACTTGAAGTCAGAGCAAAATTCAAACACATAATACCAATAAAAAAATGAAAGAATCCAATTTTGCCTGAAAAACTCTATGTTCAATGGCCCAAAGACGGCATAATTGACCAGAATAAACAAATCAACATTGAAGATAATTCATCATAACACACAGAAAAAAATCCCTTCTGAGCATTGCCTTTAACTATTAAATTCCCATAAAATCAAAGTCAATATCCACACATAAACAGTTTTTTAAAGACACAATACAAATATATATTTAAAGCTACAAACACGAATTATTCACCTCATGTTACACAAAATTATTATCAAATAGTAACATGTATAAACCAAACTGATATTTTTTTTTTAATACAAATTTAAAGCTGCCATCATGAAATTTCCATATCCAATTAAACTCCCAAACCCATTAACTTTAAAAGACTCCACACAAACGTAAACTAAACTAAAATAATTTTTCATTAAATTTAACGCAAAGCAATAATTAGCTAGAAACACAACAAGACCAAAGGAATAATTAAAAAAAAAAGGAAAACAAAATGAAAAGTTCCATCTTTTCTTTATGGGTTTAGCTTCTCCTTGTAAATTTAATCCCGGAACACCCGGAAAACAGAAACAGAGATGGAAGATTACCAAAGAGATTCGATGGCAATGTGGCGGTCATCAAAGCAATCGAGAAGTTCACCTTCCCACATCCTGAAACCACCACCGCCACCTCCAACTCCATTATTATAATGACGCAAATCACCTTCTTCCTCTTCTTCTTTGCTTTCAAGTTTGGCCCAATATTTGCCTTGTGTTTGCATAGCCACAGTAGAACATAACATATCAAAATCCAAAACACTCATTCCTTCCATTAACAGCTTCTCCTCTTCCTCTTCCTCCTTCCTTCCATTCACCTCTACTTGCTTTTCCAAATCCCCCATTTCACAAACAAAGAAAGTTTGACAAATCTTTTACCAGTAAGCAAACACACCAAAAGTTTTCCTTTCCTTCGTTTTCTTCCTTCTTATCCTTTGCGTATTAAAAAACAAGGCTTCTCTCCTTTTATATATGGCAATGTGTTTTCAGTTTTATTTTTTATATGATAAACTATATTCTAGTCCCTATAGAATGCGCAATGCTCTACTTTGTCCTCTATAGTTTATAGTATTTTTTTCGTGTAGTATATAAGAACTCTTTCTTGATGGTTTTATTTAAGTTTGTAGTAGGGCTTTTTGTTTTGTTTTGTAGCATTATTGAAAACTCAAGAGAGTTATTTTGGGTTGCACTCTCAAATCTCACGTGAAGAAATTTCATACTATAAGGACTATTCTGAAATAGATACGGATATAGAGGACCTAAATAATAGTTTACCTTTGTTTTATACTTACGGGGAGGCCGTTGCTTTTAGGTTTTCTAAAAGACGATTCTCTTTCTTCTAGTTGGGTAGGGTTGGCGGGGAATTAATGGAAAGTGGGACCCCTTGGACAATTAAACGGTACAGCTGTTGCCACGTAATAAGAGTAATTGCTTAACACTTGTTTTCTAACCGTCTTCACTGTGGTTACAGCTGCAACAAGTAAAAAACAAAATTAATATTAATTGATAATTCTAAATTCTCAACAAAAAAAAAAACAAAACATAATGAAAAGGTTTATTTTAAAGATTTTTTATTTATTTTAATTTATTAATTTTAAGTTTTTTTAAAAAAATCTTGAGACTTATGGTTTTGAGTCTAAAAATAGAAAAAGGAAATTAGAAAGAGTTTATTTTCAAAAAAAAAAAAATTATGTCAATCCAATTATGAGATGACCTAATTTAGAAACTTGCAAAAACAAATTCCGAACGCATGAAAAATTGGAAACGTCTTTGCTAATGCATGGGGGTCTCCTCCCTCTCCGAAAAAAAAAATGTCTTAAAATAAAACCCACAGCATAACTGAATTCACGGCAATTGAAATAATATTTTTTGAGAGGCCTGCCGTATGTGAACGTGAACACACATCGTGGGGGAAACAAGGAGATGGATGTGTTTTGTATTATTGGAAGGAAAATTAGGTATCAAGTTGAGTGGAAGGCAAAGAAGAGCATGCCGTCAGGAGTTCACTGAAGAACAGGCCATGCCCATGATGAACTAATTTTACAGGTAAATGCCTAATCAGATACCATTCATAATTAACGAACAAATGGGTTGGTTTACCTGTTTAATGAATGAACGCATCATCAGCATCTCTATCTCACCTTTGGAGAGTTCCTTCAATAGAATGCCATCATGGTGCTGCTGATCATGGAGGCGGGACCTTTAGAAAATCATGCCTGCATCTGCATGGAGTTTTGTTTTTGCTAAGATAAGCTTATGATACCTGATAAAGGTCACTTTTTGTGCAACTAGTGTGAATTTCTCCACAAACCCATGTGCAAAAGGCCATTTTGTGGTGCTCATCTGACAAAATCAAAGGAAAATGACAGTGTCAAATGGAGCACCAAGGGCCTTGCCATGTACCATGTGTATCATGAAAGGTGTTGCGTTATATGATGTCACCAAGGGCCAAAGAAGGGCCGCAGGCTGGAAACAGTCGAAAATGCACCAACAAGCTAAGAACAGTCCTCGCCCCTCCATGGCCTTACGAAAATTGTGCAGCCAATCCATGCACATTATTCCAATTATAAGCAACAATCCCAGCCCAAGTCATTTCTCACCCTAGTTTTTAGTTCCTGGCATCCCTATGATCATAGACGAGTTTTTATCCCTCTATTCAAGTTATCTTAATTTAATTGACAACGAAACTGCCTAACAGAAACTATCTAATATATCCCGTCAAAATATTTGAGATACTCTACTACCAATTAGGTCTGCACAACGTTGTTCAAATAAATTTTGCAGGCCACCTGAAGGTCCATCTTCATGTTAGAATTTGTTTACGAGAATCTGCCATAAAGATAGAAGATAGAGATAAGTGCAGAGAAGTGTTTGAATAAGTCTTCAATGTTATTGTTCTTATAACAGATTCTGCCGCAAGATTTGCTATGAATTCTGTTATTTGGAGTCTAATAATCTCTCATGTTTGTTGAGAGTTTTTTTATTATTGTCATGTTGTTTTGTAGGCCTTTAAATAGGTACTTTCAATTAATTAAAAGTTTTGATTTTTCTATAATCAACTCTGCTCTTTAAAATTTTCTTAAATCAGTGTTACCTGTAAGCTAAGATTTCTAGTAATGGTATCATAGCTTTATATTTTACAGGCTGTGAGTAAAAAATTTTAAGTACTAAATACAGAAAAAGTGAGTGTAAATACTAATAATTTTTTTTTTCAATGTCTACTTCAAGTAATACTACATCTGGAATTCCTACAATTCCAATATTCAATAGTGAATACTATTATATTTAGGCTGTCAAGATGAGATTTTATTTAAAATCTCAAGGCTTGTAGAATGAATGTTATTGTGTCTAAATCTAATCCATCACCATTAACAACAAATCTCATAATTACTTAAATTAAAGCGCACAAAGAGAAAAAACTCGAAAATAACAAAGCCATTACCTACCTATATTTTGGACTTACAGAGCATATTTTCACTAAAATAATAAACTTGGAAGCACTAAAACAAGTATGGGACGAGCTCCAACTTGAATTTAAAGGTAACGACTAAGTCAAAACAGTTAGGCTTCTTGCATTAAAAAGAGAATTTGAGTTGATGAAGATGAAAAACAATGCAGCTGTCAAAAATTATTCTAACAGATTAATGAATGTTGTAAATCAAATGAGACTTCTTAGCAAAACATTTGAAGATTAAAAGGTGGTAGAAAAACTTATAGTATCTATACCATAAAAGTTTGAAGCTAAGATCACTACAATAGAAAAGTTTTGTGATTTGCAAAATCTCAGTATTGCAGAGTTAATTAGCAAACTTCATGTATAAGAGCAAAGGCACAAATAAGAGACGATAAGGCCGTTGAAGATGCTTTCAAAGCAAACAACAAAAGATAAAGTATTGGTAACCTGCCAAAAAAGAAACCTCTAAGGGAAATACAAGTATATCTTCAAGAAGTTAAATTTTCTCACTTTGATTTTATTGCAAAAGAACTAACCATGCTGATAAAGATTGTTGGTTTAAGGCTAAACCCTCTCTCCAGTGTACGTTCTGTAATCATCTTAGCTATAGTGAGAAATATTACAGAATCAAGAAGAAATAATCTCAGCATTAAATACAACAATAAGTAAATGTTTCTGAAGAAGGCAAGAATGATGAGGAGCATCTATTTATGGCATCACAAGCTAGCAACACCTCTGAACTGAATACATGGCTTATAGACAATGGCTGCACTAGTCACATGACTAAGTTTTTGTAATTTTTTTTCTTTTATTGACAAATCAGTTCAACCAAAGATCAAGTTGGGAAATGAAGATATTGTACAGGCTAAAAGAAAAGGCACTATTGCAGTCAGCGCAAATAAATGTACTAAAATCATCACAAATATTCTTTACATTTCAAAACTAGATCAAAATCTTCCTAGTATTGCACAGATGCTAAGAAATGGTTATGAAGTCTCTTTTAAAGAGAGATTTTGCATTATCACTAATACATATGATTCAGAGATAGAAAAAATCAAAATGGATGGTAATAGCTTCTATTTGAAGCTCGATGTAGTTGAAGGGCATATGTTCAGTGCTAAAGTTGATAAAGGTATTGTTCGGCATAAAAGATTTGGTCATTACAATTTAAAATCATTAAAGTTGATGTATGATGCTGGTATGGTAGAAGATATGCCTGAAATTCATGTTAATGCTCAAACTTGTGGAAGTTGTGAACCTGGAAAGCAACACCAGCAATCATTTCCTCAAAGTATATCCAAAAAAACCACTCACAAGCTGGAATTAGTCCATTCAGACATCTATGGGCCAATTAATGCAACCTCATTAAACAACAATTTATATTTTATATTGTTCATTGAAGATTTTAGTATAATGACTTGGATTTATTTTATGAAAAACAAATCGCAAGGACTTTCAATGTTTAGAAACTTCAAAAGTATAGCTGAAACTCAAAATGATAAGAAAATAAAGATGTTAAGAACTGATAATAGAGAAGAATATACTTTAAAAGAGTTTAATACCTTTTATCAAGAAGTTGGGATTGTACACCAGCTGATAGTTTCATACTCACCACAGTATAATGGAGTTTCTGAAAGGAAGAACAAGACTGTGCTGGAAATGTCCAGGTGTATTTTGTTTGAAAAGAAGTTACCAAGGTTTCTATTGGTTGAAGTAACAAACACTTCAGTATATTTGCTTAAAAGATTACCAACTAAGTCTGTTCAAAACAGAACACCATTAGAAGCATGGTCCGACCTACTACCAAACACCTCAAAGTATTTGGATAATTGTGCTACTTTCATGTGTCTTCTGCCAAAAGAGAAAAACTTGAAGAAAGAGCCGAGAAAGGAATTCTCATTGGATATGCAATTGAATCTAAAGGTTACAAAATGAAACTAAAATTCAGATTAGCAGAAATGTTCGTTTTAATGAGAATTTCTGTTGGAATTGGGACTTAAAAAAAGCTGAACAGAAAACCATAGTTGCTTTTGAACCAGCAGTAAAAAGGGATCAATCAGATATTAAAGCAACTTTAGATTTAGCAGTACTTAAAGTGAGTCCATTGTTTGATATGTATGAAAAATATAGTCAGCCTACAAGCTACACTGAAGCTGCAATATTTCCATCTTTGATTGATGTTATAAAATCAAAAATTGATCCCATTAAAAGAAATGGAACCTGAAGATTGACAGAGCTTTCTCAAGATAAAAAGGAAATTGATGTGAAGTGAATCCTTAGACCAAATTCAATCTAGATGGTTCAATTTTCAAGCACAAGGCTAGATTGGTTGTTAAAGTCTTTACTTAAGTTGCTGGAGTGGATTATGGTGATACTTTTGCTAGGCATGACATCATAAGACTTCTACTTGCACTTGTGGGTAATGGAAAGTTTATCATTTAGATATCAAGTTTGCCTTTCTAAATGGGATACTCATTGAAGAAATCTATGTTCAACAATCATAAGGCTTTGAAGTTGCTAGTCATGAACACAAAGTATACAAGATACATAAGGTTTTTTATGGCTTGAAGCAAGCACTAAAGGCCTGGTACAACAGAATTAATACTTATTTGATTTAATTAGGATTCAAGAGAAGTGAAAATGAAGCTACTTTATATCTGGAACAAAATAAAAATTGTCTATAGCTAGTAATATCACTCTATGTTGACGACATGCTAGTGATTAGAAGTAATGTAAAATTACTAGCAGAGTTCAAAAGAGAAATGCAAGATGTTTTTGAAATGTCTAATCTTGGCATCATGAATTACTTTATTGGAATGGAAATACATCAATATAGTTTAGGGATCTTTGTTTCAAAAAGGAAATATGTTGTTAATATATTCAAGAAATTCAAGCTTGAATCACGCAAAAAAAAAATAGCAACTCCATTGGCACAAAATGAGAAGATTTCAAAGAATGATTGTGAGAAACTTGAGGAGCTTGAGGGACCCTCTATGTATAAAAGCTTAGTATGTAGCCTACTATACTTAACAACAACTTAACCTAACTTGATGTTTTCAGTTGGTTTGTTGTCAAGGTTTATGAGCTCACCTAGCAATGTTTACATGGGAGTTGCTAAGAGGGTATTGAAGTATATTAGAGAAACAACCAACTTTAGCATCTAGTACTCTAAGATAAGATAGGAGGAGTTAAATTAATTAGATATATAGACAATGACTGGCAGGGAGTGTTGATGACGTGATAAACACTTCTAGATATGTTTTTACCATTAGTTTAGGTGTAATTTGTTGGAATGCAAAAAAGCAATAGATGGTGGCACAATCAACTATAAAAGCAAAGTATATTTAACTCTTAAACTATTGGTTAAACAAGTTGCTTGTTGATCTGAGCTAAGAACAAAACTCACCGAGCTATATTTTAATAACAAGTTTGCCATTATTATTACTCAAAATTTGATTTAACATAGCAAAACTAAACAAATCAATATAAAATTTCACTTTATAAGAAAAGCTGTGAAGAATTTATTGAAAAAGCTTTAATATTGTCCTATTAAAATTCAATTTGTTGACATAATAACTGAAGCAATTCCTAGATCAAGGCTGAAATTTCTAAGGATAAAACTTGGATTATCTAAGGCAAATATGAAGTAGAAGTGTTAAGACTTTGTTTATGAGAATCTACCTTAAAAAATAAAAAATAAAAGATAGAGATAAGTGCGGAAAAGCATATGAATAAGTTTTCAATGTAATTGTTTTCATGACAGATTCTGACACAAGATTTGCTATGAATTCTGTTATTTGAAGTCCAATAATCTCTCATGTTTGTTAAAGAGTTTTTTTTATTATTGTCAGGTTGTTTTGTAAGCCTTTAATATGTACTCTCAATTAATTAAAAGTATTGATCTTTCCATACTCAACTCTGCAAATCAGTGTTACCTATGAGCCAAGATTTCTAACACGTCATAGGATGAATGGTGCCTTAATGAAGCCAGTCTTAGCAGACAAAAGGGGTAGACTTGTGAACCCAGAATTCATCATAAATTATGTTTACGCCATGACATACCAAAATTTATCAGCTTGATATACAGAAATGTGTTACCAATAGTTACCTGACAGTAAACAAATGATACATATCACACTGCAAACCAGATTGATGCCAGTCTAGGCAAAAGGACCTTAGTTTGCCATTTTCAGATGATGCAAAAGTAGCTGGAACAAGATTACCATATTAAACAATTGCATGGAGTTTAAGACTTTGCGGCTGGTCTCACAAGTCCCAATCCTGAACCACTACCCAAATGCTTGAACTCTGTTGCCATGAGATGATCCCCATGGCCAGCAAAGCCTGTTCCACCTTTTCCCAAGTTCACCAAATTGCGCTCTTTACATCCCTTAGTGCAAACCAGACAAACCTTATCAACAGCCATAAATTTGTCAGAGCACTTCTTGCAGAAGACATGACCACAGGAACTAAGTGCCACTAGTGATAGTGTGTTGGTGAGAGTAACCTTGCAGCTAGGACAAATGTAGGTCTTATCAAGAGAACTGGATGGTTTTCTTTCACTGGTGTCTTCTGTAAAGTAAACAGGGAACAGGCTCTTCAGCTTGAGCTTTTCCTTGCCTTCTGGGCAGACAGTACTTGTGGAAGGAGCGTCTACTTTAACAGGAGCGTCTGGTGTAGCTGAGGGTAGCCAAAATGCTTTCATTGTCCGGAGAGCTTCCTCTTCATATGAAGTGACCTTCACACTGTTTGCCCCATGGAACCCAGGCTTGTCTTGGCTGTGGTTTCTATCACTGTACTGTGGAACTGCACCATGATTTTGCTGATCAAATGCATCAAGCTCCCTTGCTTTCTGCAACATTAACTTCTCTTTCTCCTCATCCTTTTCCTGCTTCTTCTGTAATTCATGGGCAGCTAACTTCCTGACAAGTAAGAGAAAAACACACTTCTCATCGCAGCATTGGCACTGTAAAGAATAAAAGAAGATCACACAATACATGGAAACAGCTAAAAATTGTACAAAACAGTTAGATCCTTCAGGTAAAAGGGCTGAGCTAGCACAGGCTCTCTTATCTTTAATTGATGTTTCAATCTGCTCTCTAAAGTTCATATCAAAATCGAAAGGGGAGGGCAAATTGCACTTAAAGCCAGTTCTAGTTCGGGTATAAAATAAAATTGTCACAGGACCTTTTCCATATAAATCTTTACCATAAATGCAAAGATTAATATCTTCTTAATTTTTTTCCCAGATAAGACTCCTATGCTTCTGACAAATACAGAGTCACCATGAAAATTGTAGAAGCTGGCTGGTGACCTAAGATGACCGATTAGACTGTTAAAATGACCAACTTTCTTTCACCATGAATTCCAACCCACTCAATTGCCCAAGATCCTAATTTCCAAAATTCCAAGAAAAAGATCCAAACTTCCAAGATTCCAAGAAACAGTGTATATCAGATAAAGCAATAAGGTAAAAAAACTACAACAGCATACATTCAGAACAGATAACTGCTTAAATAAGGGGAAAACTTGAATCATGAGTTCTCTTCGCAGTTTAACAAAAACCTTCTCCCTACACCATGTTGCAAAATAATCTATGAAGGCAGGAATACTTCCTCACAACATTTTAGCTCACACAACCATAAAGTTACTACCCAAATCAATCAGAGCATTCATGTATCATCATTCGTCACAAAATTCAAAGTGCCTAAGCTTCTCAACACACAAAAACATGGTCTCCCGCAAGAAAAGTTCCCAATTTAATCTCCAATTCAGATTGTAACCTTTCAATCAAAACTTAAACAATCATCTCTCACTTCTCATATCAATTTCAGTTCAAAACTCAACAAGCCTTGCTAGTATAATCATAAAACCTTGCTTATCCTTCTGAAGGAAAGCCTTGCTCTCCAAAATGAGTTACATTAAACTCAAAATTTACTTAATCGAGGTCCTATTTCACAATGAATCCAATCAATTCACCAACAAAACAAATCCCCCGCTAAACCAAGTCCAAAAAATAAACATTTAAAACAATAACCAAAATTCGAAAAACAATCTTCCTCTATTGTCAACAAGCAAAAATAAATAAATAAATAAAACAAAAATCCAAATCACATAAACAACAAAGCAGAAAAATTCTTAAGAAAACAGAAGGAACCCAAGTTGCTGTTACCTTTGAATGTCTTTCTTTTGGGCTAAGAGGCATTCTAATATGCATTCTTTACAAAATACATGACCTTTCTGACAAGACATTGGATCAATAAATGGTTTCAAGCAGAGACAGCAAGCATCGAATGGCTTAATCGAATCCTTTCCAAGTCTCTCCTTTTGTGTCCCATAACCTAGCTTTCTCTTCTCATCGTACGTGAAAAAAGCTAAATCGTTGTTGTTTTTTGAGTGTCTTTGAGGCATTTTTCACGTAAACCCTAAATATTATTTTGGGTTTGATCGAGGGATTTGAGAGAGGTGAAGCAGACGAAACCCTAGGAATTAAGAATTTGGGGATTTAAAAGTTGATTTCGGGTTTTTAAGTCTGACCGACACGCTGGTGAGAGAAAAAAAAATTTGCCGCAGCACCTCATCTCTCTATGAACTATAAAATTAGAGGAATTCAAAAATATTTTTGATTAATAAGATATATTTTTGAGCAAAATAATTTTTTTAACCATCAATACCGGTAAAATTAAACATTTATTAGAAATAGTAATAAATCAATATCTAAATATTCTTGATTTAGTTTAGCCAAATAAAAAAATAGAAGGTTTTTTGTAAAATTAATTTTTAAAAAAATTAAAATTGAAATTAAAAAATAAATTTTATCTTCGTCCATAAACCATAACACTTAAAAATAGTCTATATTTTAACTACAATATAAAATTATAAAAACAATTCATAAGATAAAAGTACACATATTATAGTAAAATAGTTATCTACTTCAATAACTCTCTACTAAAACAACTATATACTATAACAGTTCAAAATTAATTAAATTAAAATAATAGCAGCTTAAAGTTAAGATAGGAACAATTCTAAAAAATAATTGTAATAAATCAAAAATAAAATATTAAAATTATAGATAGTAATATATCAAAATTAAGAGAGTAAAAGGTTAAAATTAAAAATACAAGTTCAAAATTAAGACAGTAACAATTTAAATTAAAGACATTAACAGTTTGCAAATCATATTATTGTCAGTAAATTCAAAATTAAAAAGTAATAGTTTAAAATTGATATAGTAACTTATCAAAATTAAAAATATAAGTTCAAAATTAAAAAGGTAATAGTTGAAACGAAATACAATAATAATTGAACTAATGAGATATCTGATAAACATTGATTTTAAATAATACATTATCTAAATAAATTTATATTATTTATCTAAACGTTAAATAAAATATAATTATTTTTCTAAATAAAAAACAAATTCATCAATTAATAGAAGTAGAATTGCAGCAACATAAACATCTCAATAGAAAAAAAAAACAGCAGCAACTTACTATTTATCTAAGAAAAAATTCATTGAAATGCTCCTAGGACATCTCTTAGGAGATGGCTGCATGTCTTTTTATTATGCATTTTTTATTGGTTATCTTAAGCTCCACATTACGAATACAAACGATACTTCTTTTTACAGTAAAAAAACTTGAAACTTCATCTATTTCAAAATAATATAATCTTAATCCAAATGAACTAAAATTAGAAAAGAAATTACTATGTCATGACTTGACTTAGATTGACATACAAAACATTTTTAATTTTAATTAGGTCACCACATAATAGTTTTTTTTAATTTCAATTCATTTGAGTTCAGATTATATTATTTTGAAATGAATGAAGTTTTTTCAAGTTTTTACAGCAAAAAAAAAAAAATCATTTGTAGGTGTAGAGCTTGAGATAACCAATAAAAAATACACAATAAAAAGACATTCAATAGTCCTCCCTAAGAGATCTTCAATGAACATCTCAATGAATTCATTCTCAGACTAATAGTAAGTTCCTGCTACTTTTTTTTCTATTGAGATGTTATTTATATTACTGCAATTTTACAATTCTATTTCTATTAATTGATGAATTTATTTTTATTCAAAAAAATATATATTTTGTTTAATATTCAAATAAATAATATAAATTTATTTGAATAATATATTATTTAAAATCAATGTTTATCAATTATTACCTCATGAGTATAAATATTAATGTATTGTTTTAACTATTACCTTTTTAATTTTGAACTCATACTCTTATTTTTATAAGTTACAGTATCAATTTTTTTAATTTTAAACTTACTGCAAATAATATAACTTTTAAACTGTTACTGTCTTAAATTTGAACTATTACTATTTTAATTTTAAACTTGTACTCTCAATTTTAATCTATTATTATCTTAATTTTGATTTGTTATTGTTTATAATTTTAATATCTGACTTTTGACTTATTACAATTATTTTTTAAACTTTATATTCTTTAAATTTTATTTGTTACTATCTTAACTTTGAACTGTTACTGTCATAACTCAATTAATTTTCAGTTGTTACAGTAAAGAGATGCTTTAATAAAATATGTGTACTTTTTTTATCTTATAAATTATTTTTATAATTTTATATTTATAGTTAAAATTTTTAGTTTCATGTTTTTATCAATTTTGATTTATTACTCACTTAATTTTGATATGTTATTGTTTATAATTTTAATATTTGACTTTTGACCTATTACAATTATTTTTTAAACTTATACTCTTTCAATTTTAGATGTTATTGTCTTAACTCAATTAATTTTAAACTATTATAGAAGAGAAAATTATTTTTATAATTAAAATTTAAATTAGTTTTTAGTTTTATAGTTCATGAATAAAAATGAAATTTATTTTTTAATATATTTTTTTAATTTTTTTAATTTAATTTAAAAAAATCTCCTACAAAATCTTTCATTCGTCGAAATCAAGGATTAATAATAGATTTAGATATTGATTTATTGGCATACCTAGTACTAGATTTAGTTTTGATAATACTAATACTTAAAAGAACTATTTTAATCAAAAATATATTTGAAGGACTATTTATTTTCATTAAAAGTTAAAATAACTTTTGTAAGTATTAGTATTAGCAAAACTAAATCTATACTAGGAACCTATATAACTCCTCCAATTTTGTAGTTCATCTTGAAACAACGTGGCGCCTTTTAGAAGCATTTCTGAAAAAAACTCATTTGTAGACTGCAACTTTATAACATTTCACATACAACAAAAATAAAATCCCAATGAAGGACAACTTCTTATTGACCTATTTTGAGTGATCCTGATCCTTAAAAAAGTAATAATAATAACCTGGATTGTAATCCTACTCGACTTACTAAAAATCAACTCTTGTGGATTCCTGCTTTTTATGGCCTTTTCTAGATATTAGCTGTGGAGGAGGCTAAGAATTCCTACTAAGGAGACAAAAGACAGCCAGTCCTATACTTGGTGAAAGGTAAATTTTTATCCTATTATCATAAAATAGGATGTGCTGCCTAAGAACTTGGCCAAGTTTGCTAATGAAACAGAAACTGAACTATCCCGTTAAGAACTTGTGGTTATGGCACCAAAAAAAAACACTTAAGTCGCTGAACCAAGCAGAACCTGATTATGGCAAGAATACTGAGCTTATACCCCGTAAGTCTTTGTCTAATCAATGAGACAACCCTATTTTTAACTAATCATATAAAGCCACATTGAGCTCATCCACGACAAATACATAGACATCAGCTAATTTCAGACTATCAAATTCAAACAGAAGGCTTCATTTTGGCAGTTCCAACATTGAAAAGATTTGAAAATGGAACAAGCACACCTGGGCCACTGGCATCGACTAGCTTCTTTGCAGGGAATAATATCACCACCTCGTCTTTAGAACCTACAACAACATTGGCACCTTGTGTAAAATCATAACCCGCCCAAGTGTCTACAATGCTTACAGAAAATCCTCAGAAGTATTAGTTTGATTTCGCAAAGATAATAAATGAGATAAATTCAAAAGGGAAAGAAAAGGGTATAAAATTCTTTATTAATTACAATACACCGAGAAATAATTACCTTCCACCATGAACCTTGGCCAAGGTTCAGGGTTTTGTCTCATTGCCAAATAACTATCCATATACAAGCTCAAGAGAATCATATCTTTAGGCATATGTATTTAAAGATGGTAGTCAGATTGCTGAAATCCCAAGAGAACTGTTGTGAAACAGAACAAATCCATTGTTGAGGAGAACATAATTGTTATACAAAACGAGGAAAAAATAAGACAAAGAATAAGGAGGTCTATCAATTCCATTGTTGAGGAGAGAAATTAAAGAGTACTGCGCTGGCAAGGACATAAACAGAATTGTATAGAAAAAGAGGAGAGTGAAGCAAATGAGTTCCATCAACCCACTGGGTGAATTATTATTGTTTGATCAGAAATTTTTACTGTGAGGTACGGACTCCAGATATATATATATATATATATATATATATATATATATATATATATGAAGGATGCTTTTTCAAGAGCCAAGGGGGTTGGAGTCAAGGAACTGAATTTTCTAATGGAAACCGGGTTAGTAGAGTAGTTCCTTGCATTTAAGTTTTGATGACATCAAAAAACTGATGTGATACATTTTTTATTTGATATATGGGTAAATTAATTAACTATAAAGCTAAAAAGTCTGGGATTTTTAACAATCACAATGAAAATCCCACTGTGCACTTCTGTTTTCTTAGGATATAGAGAACTGTCTCCAGAAACAAATCCTGCAGGGTGTCAGGTAACATGGTCTTTATATGCACGGCACCGAAAAATTGATGTGACATATTTTTTAGTAGATATAAAGCTAAAAAATATGGGATTTTCACTATCATATTTCATAGTGAAAATCCCACTTTGCCCTTCTGTTTTTCTAAGATGCAGAGAAAGGTAAGATGGTTTGTCTCATGAAAAATCCAACACTTCAAGTGACCTGAAATTTATACGCATGGCACCGGAAAACTGATGTGACATATTTTTTTAGTCGATATATGGGTAAAATACTAGAATCATAAAAGACCTGTATTCAAAAAAGACCTGTATTGGCGCAAAAAAATCAATTTTGCCCACGAAAAATGATTTGATCGTCAAGTTATGAATTTGATCCTGTTAATGTATCTTTATAAAAAATATTATAGTTATATTATTGTATTGTAACCCACTATTACTATTATATATTATCCTTTATATATATATATATATATAGAAAATATTGGCTATCCAATCATTTAAGCCTCTCAATTATTTTTATATTATCTTATAGGGTTAGACTTTAATTTCTTTAAAATCTAGTAAGTAATGTATAATTGCTTGTATCTCTATCGAGACTAGGTATAAAATCTTAGTTGATGACACTTCTAAAGTTATTTGATTTTAAGATTTATTATGAGATTTGTAAATTTTTTCTAACTCTACTCCTACTCTTTGATGTGATAATCTAAGCATTGTTTACTTGTCTGTAAATCCTATATTTCATGTTTGCATTAAACATGTTGAGATTGACTATCATTTTGTACGAGACAAGGTTGCGAAAAAAGAGATATAGATTTATTTTAACCCCTCTCATTATCAACTTACAAATATTTTTACTAAATTACTTTCTACTGCTTTATTTACTGCATTTCAGTTCAAGTTTCAGGTTGATCATCTACCCTTAATTTGAGAAGACATATTAATCTATCTATATAGAAAATATTAAAATCAAACTTTTATATTGTAACCTCACCATCACTATTGTATATTGTCATATATATATATAGAAAGGTTGGCTAATCAACAAGTTAAACCTTCCAATTATTCTCAACTGATTTCAATAAATTACTTTTTTTTACCAAATTCAACATGATAAATGGAAAGTTAGTTTTGACTAGAAAATAGTGATTCTACCAAAAAAATAAAATCTTGGCTAATTTTAATAAAAAAAAAGTCAGTTTTAATAAAAAAAATAACATGTTCGATATTGACAATTTTAGATTGACTTGAAAATTATAGTTTTAGCCTATTTAGACAATGAAGTTGATATTGGTCTTGAACTCATTTTCAATGTTTTTTTACACTAAAATTAAAGTATATGGAGAAATCATTGTCATCCACACACATTGCACTATAAATTACAATAGTGATCTATAATGCTTTGCTCTTTTTTTATTGTTGATTTTTTGTTATGATTTTTTAATTTATTTTTGTCAATTTATTTTTATGTAGTTGAAAATTTAGCTTTATAATTTATTTCCTTTTATTTTGTCTTTCTCTAGGGTTGACTTGGTTTACGGGTTTGTTAGAGTAACCTGAGTTATCCCGATTTACGAGTTTGATGGAGTTTCAGATAAAAGTCATGTTATTAAACTTTATAAAGTCTATAAAGTTATTCACATGTTTAGCTGTTTAACTTGGTTCACGAGTCTAACAAGTTTAATTTATTATTATTATTATTTTCAATTCTATTGTTAGATTTTGGGTTAATATGAAATTTAGCTTTGTAATTGAGTTTGTTTCACTTTTTATGAGATTATTGTTATCTAAAAAATCATCTTGGTATTATGTTGATTTGCAATTTTGCAATCATCTAATTTTATTATCAGATAGTTAAATAAAATATATTATAATCTTAGTGAAGTCTATAACCAAATTTGGCATGCTAACCTTTGTTACTCGATTCAAGAGTTTGATAAGTTTACCCACTAACAAAATATGCTTTTTTTATCCATTAATTGTGATCGTCTAATTTTAGTATTACATAGATAAATAAAACATATTATAATTCTAGCGGAGTTTATAACCTGGTTCAGTTTGTTGTACTAGTCTTAGTTACTCAATTCACATATTTAACAAGTTTACTCATCAACTATATATGCTTTTTTATTTTTTTATCCTTCAATTGTTTTTAATTTATTATTTTTTGATTTCATTCTTCAATATTGTATTGGTTGAGAAATATAATGCATGATGTACTTTTGTTTGCTTTCAATTGGATTATCATTATCTCAAATAAATATCTATTTTTAGGTTGATTCTCAATTTTGGTTAGCATAAATTTTTATTATATAATAAAATAAAAATAGTTTGTAGAAAATATTATTAAACATAATAGAGTTTATGACTCAAGTCACAAGTGGACCATGGTCAATCCAATTTTTCATTGTCTTGATATTTTTTTAAAAATTGTAATCTTGAATTTTGTTTTAAATTAAGTCTTGTTTTTATCAGTTATCAATGTTGTATTTGAACCCATGAAATCGATCGATTTAAGTCGGGATAGATCTCATGCAGTTTAATTGAAAACTCAAGTTAAACTAAGAACTAAGTCGGGAGGTTTTAAAATTAATCTAATTGTTTAGCATTTATTTTTATTTTATAATTAAATAAAAATAGTTTGTAGAAAATATTATTGAACACAATAGAGTCCATGACTCGGGTCACAAGTGGACCAGGGTCAATTTAATTTTTAATTGTCTTGATATTTTTTAAAAAATTATTATCTTGAAGTTTTTTTTTAATGTTAAAACATATGTTTACCGATCATCAATACTACATTTGGACTTATAAAATTGATAAATTTAAGTTGGGATAAATCTCATGTAATTTAATTAAAAACTCAAACCAAGAAAAAAACTAAATTGGAAGGTTTCAAAATTAACATATTTGACCGGATTTAATAATACTATCAACAAATTTGCTATGCTTTTAATATATATTTTTTTAAATAATCTTACCTGCTATGGAGCCCAAGCTAATAAAGTAATACTTTGTTTGTACTAGAATGGAAAAATAATTTTCTCATCTACATTGTTGTAGTGGAAGGAAATTGACCTTTTCTGTTTGAAAAGCCAAGAAAGATCATAGAATAAACAATTGGCAGAGACTTCAATAATGAAGGGTTTTCTTGGCCAGAATTGATGCATATTTTGCAGTGTCTAGGAATTACAGAGCTATGTAACGTCAAAGAGTCAAGTATATTTACCTCTGATATTATGGTAACTAAAGTTGTTGCACAAACAAAATCATAGATAATAATGAGTCCAGTCAAAGTTATCCATTAAGGTTTTTTTTTTTAAAAAAAAAATTATCCATAATTTGAGTCCCAGAAGTTGGAACTTTAGTGAAAGATTTCAAGAATTAGTTAAAAACCCAAATTTAAAATTTTTATCTTACAGGACATAAATGATAACAATCAACTAGTTCAAAATAACTTAAAAAAAAATAATATTATCCATGTGTTTGTAACTCATGGTTAAAAACTGCAGTGGACTTTTGGTTGATAATAGATTATTCCTTAACCTTTCTTTCTTTCTTTTTTTGGTTGCTAGATTTATTGGTGCCTGCCCCGATTCATTAATACTTCTTCATTGTGTCAACCCATACCTTATTGGTAGTCAATAACTGCTTGATTCAGCAACATGAAGGTGAGGATTTAGAGACATGATGGTGTACTAAGAGAAAAAATATAAAGCACTTCGTCTGAGTTATATATATATATATATATATATATATATATAAACAATGAATTTGAGGGATTTTTCAAACTGTGAGCAAGAATCAACTTGATTCAGCATTTATTGTTTCAACCGATGGCTAAGGAATAATATCAAAATATGACTAGCTTTAAATCTTTCATAGAATGTTGATGTTTCCCATGCTTATAGCTTCAGTTCACACTAGATGCACTAAGTATAATGCTCTACTTGTCAATGCTGTGAACTTCTGTTTCTGCCAATTTGGACATTTCATTTTGTTGTGAACTAAGAAAGAAGAAGACAACCCTGTATTCCATGTCTCTTTTAATTTAGTCCGTTTCGAATAAATCCAACGGTTTCTTCATCTTTGTCATTTCCATTGAATTAGAGGTTTACCATGGTGTATGATTCACGCAACTCAAATTGGGGGCCATTTTGTTATTTCAAAGATTGGTGTTAAAGGCAAATTTCATTTGTTCCCCTTGCTTTTGCTCTGCCTCTTTCATTGCCGGAGTGTTATCCTAATTTCAAGTCTCTTTTCCCTTGTGGTATCCTGGACTTCATTCTTTGCTCCATTTAAATTCATTAAGAGTCAGCTTAGGGAGCATTCAATGTTTCAAGTCTTACTCGCTTAATAATCCAACCTTAAGTTTCTTGTTGAAATACCATGCAACTTTTTGAACTTTAAGCTCATTTATAAAATTCTTGGAATTCAAATTCACTAGTCTGACTTTTAGTTTTAATCTACATGCATTTGCTCTTGTATGGTGATAAATACGACTAGTGTTTGAGACCTGTTGAATATCTGATCTGTTTATTTTTTATTTGTCAGCTGATAAACTCACGCTGCTGTCCTGAAATGAAAACTAAATGCTTGTGGCATTTATCCCTATCTATGGATTCATTTTTTGGGTTGATTGAGAGCTGCTAGCTAGAAGAATAATGATTTTGAACTTATGTCTTGTCATATTAGCGAAGCTATGGGCATGTTTGAGCTTGTGTCCAGAATAACCAGTTGGGGTGACATACGAAACTTGATCAAGTATTGGATGAAAAATTAAAATATTTGCTACTTCCATGAATTAAGATGGTCTGTCTTCCATTCTTAGCATAGATTGAAAAGTTAGTAGCATGAATCAAGGCTCGATATTGTGTTTCTTATTGAAATTCAAATTTGGTTGCAAGACCTGCGATAGGGATGCAGCTCCAATGTTTTGCTTAGGAGGTGGGTTTGGGGGGTGGTGGGTGTGTTTGGGATGTTTATGAAACCCCGTGGTTTTCCATTAAGTTATGGGGAAGCATTGATGGTAATTGTAGGTCTGAATTACAAGGTAGCTAAAGAGAAAAGGTACCTTCGGCATACCTGGACCTGAATGGGCATATTCTATAGGTGCTGTTCATTACAGCTTGGTGATGGAAGGATCTAATGCTATTACCGTCACCAATAACAATTTTCTGTTTGTTGTTGATACAATATCAGGGATGGTCGATGTAGTTAGCATGCCTAGAAAAAACTAGCCTATCTAAGAGAATTGGCTCATTTAATATTTCATTTTGTGGGTGTGTGTATATCATCTGTTAAGTTAAAAATAGAAATATTTGCTCATTTCGAAGCATATTTTACTTTCTAGACTGCATAGAGAATTGGTATCTCGGGAATTATTGTCATTTAATATGTATTTCTGCCTTACAACCCAATATTGTGATGTGCTTGCAATGACAAAATGTGTCTCTATGATCATATTTATGATTGTGAGCATAGTTTTCCCCCCTTTAGTTTCTTTAGCTTGTTTCTTTTAGGTCTAAAACATCATCTTTCACGGACCACGTAAATGAATAGCAAACAAGAGATACCAATGATTGCAGTGGAGGATTAGTTGTGGTGACCCAAAGGGACCCTAGATATCCTACTGCTGGTAAATATTGAGAGAGATTCTATGTGCATGACTGGAAGGGAACTACTTTTCCTTTAGTTAACATGGTGGTGATATTATCACCCAGCCTATTACCCCTGCCGGGTTTCATTACTTAAGTGACAATTTAATAAGAAAAACTTAATTACAAACATCCAAATGGCTTTTCATTACATGTGTTTATCATCATTACATATGATATCAGTAAAATGCAGTGTTGAACTCATTTAAACTAAACCAAGTTACCATCAGTTTTCATTTCACGATAACATTAGATTCATTTCTCAGATGTCTAGCTGTGAATCACTGGCCTTTAACTTAATTTTATAACGCAATGTAGCTAAATGTAATTTTATAAAAAATAAAGAAAAGAAAATTTTCTCCTCAATTTCAAGGTGCTATATTGGGTGGCATGATTCATAGTTTTTATATTGAAAATCAATGTTTCCAAGAAGATAAAGTAAACGTTATTGTCAAACTTGCTAAAAACTGAGCTCATATCATTTTCCATAAAATCATTTCGTCTGGGACTGGATGACAGGACAGACAACTGTTTCGATGAGGATAAACTACTGGGGACCTCAAAAATTGATAATTGAACTACTTCCATTTCTATGAATTCATTCCAACTTTTAAGCCATCTCTAGGAATTGGAATATGACAAATCACAAAATATATTGCAATCTTAAATCTTACTTTGCATAATTGTCTGTGTATACCAATAGTGAAGATTTGTAATTCTATTTGTGTCATACAACTAGTTATTTTGGTCACGTTTGATTAGTATTTTAAGAGAGATAAGGAAACGACAAAAACATATATGATTCAAAGAACCAATATAAGGATAAAATAAATTTGTTTTTGGGACAATTTTAAAGTAATTTTTTTTTGTTTTTCAAAACAAGGATAAATGTATATCCTTTTTGTTCCCGTTAACTTTATTTATTTATTTATTCTATCTTAAGAAAATAATTAAACACTACCTTATAGTTCAAAAGTAAAAATACACTCATTAATCTTAAGATTGATAAAGACCCATCTTATTATAATTTTTTCTTGTAAGAGGTTCACATTTGATACCTCAATTTCATTAGTTTCAAAAGTTAAAAATGTTAGTGTATATGTCACAATCACATTGATTCGTTTTTGAATCTCTATGTCTAATTCCTTCAACACCATAAGAAATTTTCATATTTTTATGTATATAATTTGTTATACAATTTTTTATTTTTTGATCTTTTTGCGGACCTTCAAAAAACAATTTGGTTATGCAAACCAAAGAGAATAATAATCTTAAGTTGTACCAAGTCTACTTTCGTTAAGTGATTTATTAAATAATAAAAAAACAGATAATTTTGAATATTATTTCAAATTTAGAAGAATTACGCTAAGGAGTCATTGAACAGTTGGAAAAAAACTCACTAAGCTGAGATCACTAACTAATACTAACTTAATACTAACTAATCTTAATCTAATACTAATAGAATAGAAAAGAAAAGAATTGTATTTTATGTATATTTTTCCTGGTTCAGTTGCTACTGTGTGCCTTACACAATCAATCGGATCACAATCAATCGGATCATATAAATATCATTTCAACACAACATAAGTCATTGAAAGGATCTCGGAGACCTACCAAAGCTTGAAAGCTAGGATCTTTCAAAAAATGAATTCCTATTCAAAGAGTGCATAACCGCATTGAAAAGGGAACAAAAATTAGTTACACATGACATTGACTTTATTCTTATAAATATATTTAATTTATTAACAAAAACTTATTTGTCTTTAATACTTATCAAATATTCAATTAATGAATCTAATATTTTATTAATGAATATAAAGTAAAAATAAAGTCCTTGGAATAAAAATATTTTGTAAAGAAAATTATAAAATTATTATAATTATGAGATTTCTATTACATCAAAGCATTATTCCTAAATTGTTCATAGTCAATGCTTTATTAAAACTAAATATTAATTAAAGTTATTAAAACTAATACATGTTATGTTATTTTCTTTATGAAATTAATAATTGTTCTCATAAGCCGAGATGCAGAGGATACGTAGAACTAATATATAATATTTTTCAGATGACATGTACACTAAACTTATCCACATTGAAATTTCATATGACGGGATCATTTGTGTCTATGCAAAGGCTTATGTGATGATTGTATAAGCGATCATTAAACTTGACATCACTAATGTATCTTATATATGATGTGTTATGTTTTGATTTTACTATATGTTGTCTTAATTAAGAGTAACAAATGGGTAGTTATTCAATATAACATATGTTAGAGAATAATATAAATTATAATTTGAGATCTCACCTAATATCTTAAGTTTTTGGATGGAATTGGTTCTTTGATATAGTATCAGAGTCTTGATGACTAAGCGGTCACAAGTTTGAATTTCAGTATCTCTATTTATTTAATAAAAATCAAGCACAAGGTAATTATATGGGTTTGTACAAGTTTCAAGTGCAAATGTCTTTTACTTGAAGAGATATATTAGAGAATAATATAAATCATAACTTGAGACCTCACCTAACCGTTTAAATTTTTGGGTTGAGATGGTTCTTTAACAACATGAATTATATGAAAGTATTTAAGTAATCAATATATGATTTTAACACCCTAGGTGTATTAGAAAAAATATTTTATCCGTTCTCAAATAGTGTTAATTTTAAATTATTGTGCAAGGAAAAATAAAATATAAAGAGTTTTAAATATTATTAAAATAATTAATGGCTATGGTGTTGAGGTGTTGAGAACAAATATGATTTGATAGAGTAGATGCATTTTATGCTATAATATCATAATATTATTGATGAAGGGATAATAATTATATAGAGAAACTAATTATTGAAAGGTTAACTCAAACTATTCATGACTTTTCTAATATTTAAAGAATTATGACAAGTTGTTATAAATTATTTTTGATCTTCAAATATAAATCAATTCATTATTGAATTGATAATAAAATATTTTGTTTAATTTATTTAATTCTATTTTATTTAAAATTATGATTTATATTTAAATCAACTTATTAGGAAATCTAATAGATCACACACATAAGAATCATTGGTCAAAAATCAAAATAGAAAGATTAATCAAGTGTGACTTGATTATAAATAAATTTTAGAATTTGAAGATTAGAGAGTAATTTATATAGGGAATTACAATTTTAGATATAAAAAAATCAAGTAAGGACTTAATTAAATAAATATCTAAAAAATATTTTAAAGTAATATATGCGATATTATGTAGGGGAAAATTGATATTTTATCAATTATAAGGTTTTAAGTTTTCTCTATAAATAAAATATTATGCCTCTTATTTTCTATACTTTTGCATAAAAAGAAAAACTACATAAGTTACAAAACACCTAAAAAACACACATAAAAAAAAAAGAGTTAATATCCAAAGGTATAACAATTCCTTTTTTCTAAAAGGGTTTAAAAGATTTTTCAATGATAGTTCGTGTGAATTACTGTTAAAAGTTGAATACTTAAACGACTTGTGATTTACAACATTCTATTCTTAAAGCAATTATTCAAAGTAAAAAAAAAATTGATCTTCAAATAATTTGTTTATAAGCTTTAAATAACTTTAGATTTGTTTAACGAGATCTTTGAAATTTAAAAAAAAAAATTACAATTTCTGCTATATAAATATATTTCAAGAAATCCAACAACAATGGCACATTAGCAATGCCAATTTTTTTCTTTTTAAGTTATCCAACAAAAGGAGTGAGCCTAGATTGATAGAGAGAACAAATGCAATAATGTTGCATGGCTTTGCTTGTATGATGAGGGGGAAGTAAGGCAACACGAGAACTCCACATGGGTAGTTTCATGTGCTATACTAGAGAATAATGGCTAAGAATTAAGTGGCTATCATTTGAAGTTACAAAGGCCATGAACATTGTGAAGTGTGAATGAATAATTCAGTTTCTGGCAGATATCCATAGCAATCACAAACAGAATCACAACATCAATGAAGGCAGAAAAATTTTATAGGATCTTCGATATCCATTCAAAATGCTCCCCAGGAAAGCTATAAAATATGTTCACTTTATAGTTTTATGCATTCATTGAGGCTGAAATTTCAATATTTATGGATTTTACACAAGCAGTTTAGTTTTTAGTTACTGTATTTGGATAATAGAGATAATAATAATGAGAATAGAAAGGATATATTTTCTTGTATTTTCTGTTTTGAAAATATATAAATTTATTTTAAAATTATTTAAGTGACGAATTTATTTAATATCTTGCCTCAATCTGTTTTTATAACTGAAAATGTTTCTTTCATTTTATATTTGTTATTTCTATTCTAAAACACAAACCAAACATAATCAATATAATAAGGCTGTGGAATTAATTAATTAATTATATTAAATTTACCAGGCTTGTCATAGTAAATTATATATCCAAATATGAAGAATTAAGTTTATGAACATCCAACTTCCTATATATATTTGTATCATAATAATGATAAAAAAAAACAAATATTTTAACCATTTTTTTCATTAAAAGGTTAAAAAAACAAAAACATAGCAATAGATGTCAACAACAAAAACGATGCAACAGTACTAATGGGTTTCTTATTCAAAACCTCTCCTCTGATATCTCTCTCTCATTTCTAGATTCCATCCTAATGTTTTGAAACAATATAAAAATTGCTTTCAATAAATTGTGTTAGATTCACTTCTAGAGGAAAAGTATTCATGATCTAATTGCAATTATAATACTAATTCATGGCCTGTGGTGGGCACGTGAAGCTGTCGGAGGATTAGTAGTCTATTATAGTTGTAATCTCTTAATATAATCTAGGTACAAGCCTCCTAATCTTGATCTTATATGGTCGGCTGTGCAAGATATATTTATTATCCATTTAGTTTGAGGTCACAATCCCAAGGTATTTTCACCAGGTTACAGCCACAAATCATGCATTATTGTAAGGAAAACACTGTCTTCTTCTGTTGGCAGGGAATGGATTTTTTTTAATTTAAACCCTAATAGAATGCATGTGGAGAGGAGGCGATCCACCTGAAGCCTGAAACCATTAAATTTTCTATTACCAATTAATAAAAGAAATTAGAGGAAAGCAATGAACAATATGAATAGCTAGCCGCTTGCTAGGTCTTCAAAACGAGGGAGCAACAAAACTTGTGGTTCTTGCCAAAGAAACAATGAATGCATTCCACCGTCACCCCCAGCGTCAATGGATTCTGTCATGATCTGTTATGTTTCTGTTCATATTGGTTAAAGAATCAAGACAATAAGACACTGTTTTACATTGTGTTCAAATCATGTTTTTAAAAAACTTCGTAATTTTTGTAATTTTAAATTATTTTTTAATATTTTTGAATTGTTTATATATATATATATATATATATATATATGTTGTAATACCAAAAATATATTTTTATAATATATTTTAAAAACCAATATCTAAAGTGATTTCAAATATACCATAAATGAAGGAGACAATAGTATCCACAGTCTTTCTGTAGCAGGGTCCCACTTTCACCTGTATCTAAATTTGCACCATAGAAGTGTTTGGCATGGATCTTCCCAACACCTGGCGATTCCATACTGTAGTTGATTGAAAATCTAATGCAATTTCTCAAGGAAAACTAAACCAAAAACTCTTAACTAAAAAGTTTACGATATTAAATAAAATTTTAAAATATAATTTATATTATATTTTAATATATTTTTAAAATTAGAATTCATGATTACTTATCAATTTAATATCATATAAAAAATCATTTTAATTTTAAAAAATTGGCTATTATGGAAAGGTAAAAATATAATTTATATTATTATAATTAAATAATTATTGTACATCTAAAATTTTACCATAGAATCTGAATTTCAATTTGGAGAAAGATATATGTATGCGTATTGTTACTGGAAATTGCAAAACATGAACTTATGACTAAATAGAAACTAATAAGGATCAATCAATATCACATTGAAGTTATGACAACATTTCTATTACAGGAAAAATTACACAGGAAATTTTAGTTAGCTATCCTTGAGCTCTAGGTGCCCTGACTCACTTGACATCAACACATTCAGGTTATGTTGCAATAACGAGCAGATTAGCTATAGCCTAAGGGATTCTGATTCAGAAGAGAAAGTTCTTTCATTACATCTTCAACATTTATCAGGACTGGATGAAGGATTTTGATCAGCAACAATAACATCAAATATAAAAGACTGGATGAGAATTACTAGCCGGAGGCGCAGTTCTGCGCCAGCATGTCGAAGAGAAAGCTGATCTTGTTGGAGATAATCCTCCATCACTGTCACAAAATCTGCTTGAACATTCTTCACTATTATTAGAAGAACTTGAAACAGGGAGGAGGTGGCGTAGAAGACCATGGAACTACTTGATTTTCTTCATCATCATCGCTGCCATGATCATTACCACCATCACCATTTTCATCATCTTCTCCACTATCATCTGCTCTATCATCATCATCATCATCTTCCCTATCATCATCATTGTCGACGTTTTTATCATCTACGGTGCTTCTTTCTTCTCTACAACTTGAGTTGTTTACGCAGTTGTCACAGACATAAAGCGTAGGGCCTAACTTGGGTCCGGTTCCGGTCCATGGCGTGAGGGATTGGCAAGCATGACAAAGAAGTGTTCTTGAATGTTTAGCGACAAGAAAATTTGCACTATGAACATTAGCATCACAATCCCAACACAGGCTGGCTTGATCTGATTCACAGTACATCTTTGCTAAAGAATCACAGAGCTCACACCTTTTCATTTCTTTCCTCTCTATTTGGAGAACAGGCTAAATTAAGCTGCAATTTTCTGTGCATGCTCTGCTCTATTTATTGCTTTGTTTAGGCCTAAAAAAACAGAACACATGGTCCAGGACAACTTGCACTGTAGATATGTATAATAAAAAAGTTATCACATTAATACAAAAAATTATAAATTTAAAATATCAATAAGCTTATATAGTTTAGTGATACTCTCTTCCATAAAAGGGATGTGATTTCAGGTTGAGTTTCATATTTATGAAGTCAAATCTAATAAAATTGGATAGCACTCATAAAAAAGTGTTGATTAAATTTCAGGGGTAAACAAGATTCTGCAAGCCAAATCAAATCATTTATGTGAACTTGCTGGACAAACCCAAGCCCCGACCAACGGATTGTTCACGTTATCGTACTATAGCAAGTAGAAACATGAGCCGTTGTGAGGCAAAATTGTGAAAGAAATGAGAAAAAGATTGTGGACAGGGAAAGAATGGGATCTTGCATGTTGTTTATTGCCTGGGAATTAGGTGAACTATCGGACAAATCAGTGCCCGCTAAGATCTCACCAAATCAAAATGCTAAGGTGGGGATTGAAGTGAAGCACTTGAGTTCTAGCACTAGACCTAACCTCTCTCAGGCCCCTCCTCTTCTCGTGCTCTTGTGCATGCGTCCACTTATAATGCCCATGCTATGACAAATTGAATTTCAGATAAGTTTTCTTGCTGATTTATTAACAAATCTTGGTTTTAATATCGACAAGAAATTATATTTATTGTTTTTGCCAATCCTCACATGTAATGATGCAGCTCCAATTCCTGTAAACTAATATTATATACTTTGATCAGGTGGTGTGGTCTCACTGATAGTATAATAAGTTATGAGCTCAATCTTCAACGGAAACAAAATTCATGACATGTATTTCACTAACAACATTATTTTGTTAGTAATTAAAATACTAATAAAAATCAAATATAAATACCAATGAAATATTTTATGGATGTTTAACAATTTTTTAGTGTTGTAAGTACAAGTTCAAAATCATTTTAATATACATTTATTGTAGGATTAATTAGGATGATATATGATTATGATTTGAATTGGTTAGATACCAATTTTTTGTGAAGGATCCCTTATTTTAACAAGCTCTAAAATTCTGGTAAGGGCTTTATTCTCATTTTCATGAGCTTTGGTATGATGAGAAGATTTACTTGAGAGTAGGGTTGTGATTACAATTTATTTTTTTAAAAAAAATATATTAAAATAATATTTTTTTAAATTATTTTTAAATTATTCTTAATATTAGCATGTTAAAAAAATATAAAAATAATTTTAACTATTTTTTTAAATTTAAAAAAAATATATTTTCAACCTCCATCCATTCCTCATCTTAGCCACTCCCTATAATAACAGATGTCTAAGTTCTACTGAAAGATAAACTCTGTGGCTTTCCTACAATATGAAGACCTCATGTACTTTGTGGCTGATCTCGACTCCAGATGGCACAACAAAACGATTAGCATTAGATGCAACTCCTAGCATGTGGCAAAGACCTACTATAGCCTGTCTAATCGAGTGGAAATTGCTCAGCACTAGAGTGGGTGTCGAATGGAAACTGGGGCTGGCGATGTTCTTCCTGCAGCTGGCGAAGTAATAAACTGGGATCAAATCAATTTCCTCATGAACTTACATTTTGTGGTTCATCTTGTTCAACGGCTTTTTAGGAGATGAGTTGCTGCTCTACAGGACCTGAGAACATCTTACTAATATTCTATTGCAGATATTCATATGCTGTGACGGTGCTGTCATGATATAATAGTTGCTGGTGCTGACATAATGATTTTTTCATATATATTATTTTTATTCTAATAACCCAGGTTTTATATTTAAAAAATTAAGGACAGTTGATATTTTTTTAGCTTATTTTATTTTTTAATATTAGTTTTTTTTAAAAGTAATTTTATAGTTTTTTTTATTTATTTTTTATTGGATCTCATTTTCATGACCCCGAGACTAAATTCTAACAGGTTAATATAATCTAACTTGTTTTTTGTTATCAAGATTACATATTTATTATCTTATTTTAGGTTGATTGGTATTGATTTTTTATTATTGTTTTATTCAATTTTATTTTTTTATATTTAATTGATTAAAAATTAATTAATACCATTTTTTTGCTTTTGAAAAAAGTTTTTTTCTTATAAAGTTATTTTGGTAGTATTTTTTTTACTATTATTATATATTTTTTAATATAATTAAAATAAAACTAGTTTCTGATTATAACAATTTTTTTTTGTTTTAAATGAGATTATTACACCTGTATATCGGTTTTTTTTTTTAAAAAAAAATGATGTGGATCCGCGCCATAATGCTGACCCATATCTAGTTATTATTAAACTTGTTCTAATTTGGCTTATCATGTAGATCGTTTACAATAATACATGTGTAGTTTGATAAGTACATATAAAATACAATCAAGAAGTTACAAACTGGTTAGTGCATCATTTTAGAAAATAAAGGTACCATGGTCAACCTTCAAAAGCTACAATTTTGTTTTTTTAGAACTTCAATACTTGACACACACTGGTCCCATCAGCTAGGTTTGATTGAGTTCGATAGGATTTGACCAGTTTCCACTGTGCATGCTGTCGTTTATCTAGTTAG
The DNA here is from genome assembly GCA_026413675.1 of Populus pruinosa. NCBI lineage: Eukaryota > Viridiplantae > Streptophyta > Magnoliopsida > Malpighiales > Salicaceae > Populus > Populus pruinosa. The sequence goes on from CM048595.1 coordinate 1,965,063, forward strand.
CGTCATCCATCTTGACGAATTACGTGGCATTAATAATATTGAATTTTCAATCGACCCTCTTGCCCTTTGTAAATTTAGTAACATTAATTACTTGTATTGAATTTTCAAAACGAAAAATAAGAGAGAGAAATATAAAAAAAGACAGAAAGGACGCAACTGCGTGGACAAGCCATGATAATAACAATGAAGATCAGTGTGGCACCCGTATTTCTATTATAACAATCAAAATAATGTTTAATACTAACGGATTATCTCATCATTATTTAAACAATGATTTTGGTATAAAATAATTTATTAATGAAATCATCAACATTAAATAATTGTTAAAAAACTTATTATTATTAATTTATATTTTATTAATCATTTCATTAATAATATAATTACTGATAAATTTATAAATAAAATAATATATAAAAAAAATTATCAATATCATTTCATCCATAATTCTGATTGATTTAAATAATTAATAAAATTAATATACTAGAGAATCACATCTTATGAATAAAAATTCCAATAATTTTTTCTAGTTCTCTGAAAATCTTCAATAAACTTAATTTATCATTAATTTTATCTGTATTTATTTGTGGCAAAGCCTTTTAATTTTTTTCTAACTCTTTAAAACTTTTTAAAAGACATAATTTATTAGTCATAATCATAGATAGAATAAATCGATGGTAATTTTTTCTATAATTAAATTTATATTACTAATATAATTAACTCATTAGTGAATCACATATTATTAGTGGCAATTCTTGAAATCTTTTTTCAATTCTCTGAAACTTTTTGAGGGATCGAGTCCATTAGTGATTTTATTTTAATTTTTTAATTTTTTAAAAAATTAAAAAATACAAAATTAAAAAATTTAAAGAAATAAAACTAAAATAAAAAACTAAAATTTTATTATTAATTTAAAAAATATTATTAAATATAATTTAGATCTAAGGACATAAGTTGAATGAGGAAGAGGATTAGGTGGAGCTAGAGGTAGAGAAGAAGGTGGAGGTAGAGGTGGAGGTAGAGGTGGATCTTCGTGAAGATAAAATGGGTGACAAGGTAGATTATATGGACTGCCAAGACTTAACAACAACTACTTATACAATCATCTAAGTTCAGCTGATTTGTACTTAAGTTACGTCATCTTTGCATTAAGCTAGGTTATCTAAATTTTAACTTGTTCTCATAAAATCACTTGAAAGGTCGAGCATTAAGAGCTCAAACCTGATTGTAAGGAATCAACAATTGATACACTATGATCAATGATCGAACCTGATCGTAGTGTTTGAAATACAATAAAGTTGATTTTTATCAGTTCCACCTACAATTGAGTGTTATATGTTTCCTGGAGAAAAAAAAGTTAGCTTAAAAAATAATAATTAAGAAAATATATTGAAATTCTACTTACCATGAACTTCTAAGTTCAGTTCTCCACGAGTTGCTACTAACTTTTTTAATAGTTCTTATTTTGTATATTAGTTTTAATAAAAAGTTCCATCAATCTTAGATCATGTTCAAGAATCGTAGCATGTAAAAGAAACATGTAGTTAGTTAAATATTTTCATATAAAACAACAATTTAAAAAAAAATATGTAATGAAAAAGAATCTTAACTTTCGCTCCACATGTGAAACAAATGAAATAGATTTGCTAGTGTGCGTGGTAATTGAACCATGAATCTTTCAATTTTAATTCTCCACACCAAACTAGAATTGCTATGTGAAATAATTAAATGTTATGTATTAGATATAAGCTTCCTATATCACCTCTAAGATGTGCAGAGGTCTTAAATTCCTCTATGCAACCATGTCTTCCTAACCTAGAAAACCCTTTTCTTTTGCATATTTCTTTGATTAATTTTGCATCTTTTACCAGAAATCATGCAATCTTTATGGTAAAAAAAAAATTATTGATTAAGATAATGAAAAATAATTTTTTTTAAATAGAACATTTTGAATTCAATATTATCTAATAACGTTGTGATTCTCTCACACACTTCTAGCAACAGTATTGTCAGCCTGCTCCTAGTAAAAAATTTCTTTACACATTAATTAGTTCATTAAAATAAAAAAATTGACCAAATAAAAATAATAAAAAATTATTTATGTATATACTAACATTAAAATTTCATAACCATGCATTAATCTTAGGCTTCTATACATTATTTGTGGAAACTTGACTTCACTTAAATAAAGATATTTTCATTGATGATTTCATTACCAATATTATTATGCAAACAACCTTTTTATTTGTGAATCTAAAATTTTATTTGTTCATTGAAATTAATTGATAAAAAATTATCTATTATTATTTATTTTTAAATCATGTAGGAAAGTAAAACAAATTTACACGTGGTTGGACTTCTACTAAGTAATGACAAAATAAAAGGGTGTTGTGTGCTGTTTCTTGCGGTGTTAAAAAGGAAGGAAAAAGAAAGAAATGCGAGAGAGGAAGGAAAAAATAAGAAATACGAGAGAGGGAGATGAGGGGTCATCTATTAAATTATAATTTAAATATTATTAATAAATTTATTAATTAGTATTAATAACAAACATATTTTCTCGGTAATTTTGTTTGAAATATTGACAAGCATTTTGTCTTATTTTTTTTCATTCTTTTATTTTCAATTATAATTCTCTTAAGTAGTTGTTAATAAAAAAGTTTTATCAAAATTTTTATTTGTATTTAATAATTTTTTAGTAGTAGATAATTACTAAATATATTTGGGGATTAGCATAAGCCAGCACTACCACTATATCCCAACAAATAATAATCATGCAGAGCAAAGGGCAGTTCATGGCTTCTAGTTTGTAGAACAACTTCTTGACGATTAATGATTTCTCTAGCTACGTGGCCACATAGAATAAAGTTAGATTCATAAATTTGCATGTTAAATAAGCATATTTTTTTAGTGACTTACGCTCTTGTGTCGTCAATGTTAGTTCTTCATCTTTTCCCTTTCTCTAAAGATAACCATTGTCCATCGTTACCACCTCTTAGGCACAAATTCTTCTGCACTAATGAATGTGAATTGCAATTGTGATACGTTCATAGAGCACATGCACGGCATACATTTGATTTTTAGATGCACCTATAAGCTGATTCACTTGACGTTAACACAGTCAGCTGATTATCTAGCAAGAACAAGCAGCCTAGTCTATACGATCCTGCTTCAGAAGAGAAAAAATGAGTTCTTTCATTGCAATCTTCACTTTTTAGCTTCAAGTTTGACAGGCCTACAATAAAGCTTTGGTCAGCAAAATTAACATCAATCTACTTGAGCAGTGGACTCACTTCAATCTTCTTCCATATAATTAATACTCACAGTCAGTAGACTCAGGAACAGTTCCACGCTTGCGTTTAGAAGAAAACACAGTTCTTGATTGAGATATTCCACCATCAGTATCAGACAATCTACTTGGACTTTCCTCAGGATTACTAGATGAAGTCGCAACTGGCGGCCGCGTAGAAGACCATGGAACTACATTTTCTTCCGTATCTTCATCGTCTGCATCATAAACACCAATGTCTTTTTTGGTTATCATATTCTTCTTCATCAACATCAATATTATCGCCGACTTGATCACCTTCACTGCTTCTTTCTTCTTTACAACTCAAGTTGCTTACGCAGCTGTTGCAACCAGAAACGGTAGGTACTAGCTTGGGTCAAGCCCAGTTCAGGGCGTGAGAGATTGACAAACATGGCAACGAAGCGTTCTTGAATGTTTTTCAGCAAGAAGATTTGCACTATGAACATATGTACCACATTGCCAACAAAGGTTGGCTTCATATGATTCACAGTATAGTTTTGCTAAACAATCACAGAGCTCACACCTCTTCAATTCATTCTTCTGTCTTGGGAGTTGGACGAAGTTAAGAAAGATATCTTGTTCGTTCTGCTTTTATTTATGTTTCTGCATGTTCTCTCCATTCTCGGCCTAAAAAACATAACACATGCATATGCATGGTGTCGCCCAGCTTGCAACAGTTCATATTTAAACCTGCTTTGCTTTTACTTTTTTAAAATGAAAATGAAAAAGAAAAAAAGAAAAAAAGTGGTGTAGGAGGATTGAAACAGCCATGTATGAATCTGTTATAATTAGATGATGTGAAAAGTGTAGAACAAATGGATAGCTCTAGAGGTTTAGTCGCGTCCATGAACTTGTCGGATAATAAAAACAAGCAAAACTTTTTATCTAATTATTATTAGATCATGTTGAAAATTCGCCGGATAACTCTACGTGATCTATTTTTTAAAAGATCGGTCGGCTATAACTAATGTTAATTGAGAAAGCTTTCCAATTATACCTAAAAGATATATAATATTTTTTCCTTAAATTATAGCTTTTCCCAATTTAATTTTGGATTTTGGCTTTTAATTTTCATATCTGTCTAGTTTTTTTAGCCTTTCTGATTTAGGTCAGAGATAGACCTATTCAAGCTTTTGCAAAACCTTTCTGCGAGGACAAAGCTCCATGAAATAATAAAAAACATTAATTAGATCCTATATATGGTATCTATCATTTCATGGTAATTGAGTATTCACTTTTATCGGGGGAGAATTAGGTTAACTGTTGGACAAGTCAATGCCCACCAAAAGCTTACCAAAGCAAAAAGGCTAACGTGGGGATTGAAGTCGGGCACATGGCATCAGGAATTGAAATTAACCCTCCAGGTCCTACCATAGATCTAAGTTCTTGTCAAGGATTCCTAACTTTTATGTAGAGCCTTTCACATAATATCATTCTAAAGTGCCATCCTTTCACATGATCATATGATTTCATCACATGGTCTCACAACTTTGCTTTACAGGAATAGTACTCATGTGATCAGAATATGATTCAGAGATGACAAACGTGAATCCATGAATTAGGTTTTTATCGTGTTCACTATTTTTTTTATTTTCAAATATTTATTATTCGATATGAAAAAAACCAACATTTTTATATAGTGTATATTAGTTATGGACCTGCGCTAAGCTAGCAGGGATGTAAAAATAATATTTAAATATCACAAATATATATTTTAAGAAGAAAGAAAAGTCGAATAGGTCAAATAAGTTAAATTATTCCAATTAAATGATAAAATGTCAGCAATCACATTAAATAGATCAAATAAAAAATAATTACAATAATTTTAAAAAATTATAAAAAACAACGTAATTCAATTCACACCAATTATATATGAAATAATAAAATTAAATAAAAAAACTTAAAAAATTAATCTAGATCAATTTAGATTAGTATAACAAATATTTTTATAATCAGGGTTAAGCTAACTTGAATTATTCCATTAAATTTATGGTTTAAGTTATGGTATTAAATAATTTAATAAAAAATAAAAATAAAATTATAAAATTTATTTTTTTATTAAATAAAGATGGAAAGTTTTTTTATCTATAGTTCAAAGTGGGTTCCATAGCTTCAACTGTTTTTGCCAATTCTGGCGAACATTCGTCCGTTTTGGTTAAATTTTTATAGCTAGGACATTGAATTCCCAGTTTGAGTCGCTCCCGAGAACAGAAAATTGTCTAAATTACAGTGATAGACTCTGTGGGCTTCCTAGAATCTTAATAAGATCTTCAAGTACTTGGCATCAGACGTAGTTCCTAGCCATGTGGCAAAGATTAGTCAAGACGGTCTAGTCATGTAGACCTCAAGTACCATGGGCCCTTTTTCTTCTTCTAGCATTGTGACATTAAATTTTGTCCTGTTATGAGCTTATGCATTTTGTGGTTCATATTGCTCTATGATTCTTTACAGGAATACATTTAATTATCTAAAACAAAAATTAAATTATTTTTTATGTATCTTAAAATTATAATTGAAATATTTTTTAAAAATATTAATTTTTTTTATAAATAAATTTTTTTTTAAAACAAAACATTTAAACTATTCTTGAAATATTCTAAAAACATATTAATTATTTTTTATATAAATTTCTTTGATTATTTTATAAAAAAAATTTAAAGTATCTTAAATAGAAATTTTAATTAAATTTTTTAATATTTTATATTTATTTAAAAAAAATATTTAAACTACTTTTGATGTATTATAACTCGTTTTTTTATAATTTTTTTTAAAAAATTAAATTATCCTTGAAATATTCTAAATTAAAATCCTAATTAAAAACTTTTATCAATTTTTTTATTTAAAAAAACATTAACTCGTTTTTTTATAATTTTTTTAAAAATTAATTTATCCTTGAAATATTCTAAATTAATTTTTTTTATTTTTTATATAAAAATAAAAAATTAAACTATCCGTAAAATAACCTAAATAAAAATATTAATTATTTTATTTTATTGTACTTTTTATTTTTTATATACTTTTCGACCATGTTAAACTTTGATTAAATGATCATTATTCAACATGAGCTAGCAGCTTTTAAAATAAAAAAATTGAAAAAGACAGTGCTCTCTAATGATCATTTAAACATCTACAATATAATCTATAGGACGAACATTTTATGTATATAATACCAGCACAATATACAACATAAATGAGTTGTTACTTATGGTAGTTCAAGGCTGCTGATGTGTTTTAGTTTTTTTTTTTTTTTTGATGTTCGTGGCTGGTGTGAGTAATAGAGAGGAAAGAGAATAAGATGATAAGAAAAAGTAAAAAGAAGAAGAAGCGATTTTCAAAGAGAAAGTGGCAATGTTGATTGGCGTGATAGGGTTGAGAAAAGAAACTCAATTTGGAAGAATTTATACTTTTTATAAACTCTAAATTTGGATGCAAAATCATGTTTAATTAAATTTACTAATTTTGTTAAGTATGATTTTATTAATTTTCAAATTATGTTTTTATTCTAAGTTTACATGTAAAATGTATATTTACATGTAAAAATATATAGTCTTGTAAATCGAATCATAATTTTGATAGCAATATCATATTTTTTCTTCAGTTCATGATGATGGCCTCGAACTTTTTGTTTAATCTCCCAGACTCAAGGTCATGCCTTAGCCTAAAATATATCAGAAGTTTTTGGAATACAAAATTAAAAAAATAACGTTTTTTATGATCCTCTGAACATTTATAGTATAGTTTATAATGCAAATATTCTATTTACACAGTATCACCACAACATTTCTCCATAATATGTTACAAGACAAATTGAAATTAAGCTTTGTTACTGATTTATTAGCTTAATTATTTGGTTTTATACAGATGATAACTAGATGATATTAAAGCCTTTTCCAATCCTTATCTAACGATCTAGCTCCGACTCTTGCAAAAAAATAAAAAATAAAAAATAAAAAATTACCTGCATGAGTCAGGTGATCTCAATATTTTATCCTGCAAATTCATAAATATGAAGCTAGATTTGAGAAATAAAAAATCAATTTCATTTACTTCGAATAATTGAAGATTTAGGGACCACATTTTAAATTGAAAACGGAGTTTAGAGGCGGAATTCAATCAAATATTATGAAGTGGTTAGTGTGTATATTACACGCACCATCGAGTGAGATAGGTTCTCGCTCTTGGATGGTGCACGTAGCGGCCACCCAACCCTAATGATGCCATTCCTTGATTTCGGCTAAAAAAACTTACCAATTTCCCCATCTCAAGTGAGGTGAATATTAGCATTAGTACTTTCCTTTCCCTCAATATGACTAGTTAAGCCTATTTTATGCATATTTTAAATCGATTTCTCTCACAAAAAGAACGAAGAACGAAGAGCTAATTACATCTCATCAAGAACCCATAATGAATATCAGAGTCAGTAACAAGAAGGTTCAAACCTTCTCTCCCATAACTCACCCAAATCCTTATCATGTTTACACAATTCTTTCAATCAATTAAGTCCAATGATCTCTCGCCTCAAAGTAACTAGTAAGGCTGCCATTCTACCAAAAGCATCAACTATCACATTGGAGACTCCAGTCTTATCCACAATTATTTTGATTAGGAATTGCTATAAGTTATCCATCTCATGTGCATATCACTACTCATTTAGTCTTTCTTATGTATAAATTTTAGCATCCCATAATCAGCATGTATCACAAATTCCTTGGCTATCAGGTAATGCTCCTACTATTTTAGAGTCTTAAATGTCTCTCATCAACTAGAGTCCACTCAACAACTATCTAGTAGAATCTCCTTAATTTCATCAAGTAAAGGTTTAATTACATCAATAATACTAATTGCCACCTTTTCTTCTTCTTTGTCATCCACAAGCCTTCAAAATTAATGTATAAACCTGTCTGGTCTCTTGAACATCTATTTATATCTCATGTTATAATTAAGATAAATAAAACCTTCTCATCTATCCTTACCTAGGTATAAGTTAAGTGCATTCATTTTTACTACATTATAATATATCATCCCTATAATTTTTTATGAAAAAAGACATGCACTCTGTGTTATCCTTAAAACACATAATCTTGCATGTTTAAGGATATGGTTCTAATGAAAATTTTAATTTATTAACATTATTTCTTCTTATAATATTTTCGTAACTGCCACCATCAACTTCAATTTATCATGAAATAACTTGTTTTGTTATAAATAATAAAAAATCTTTAGCATTAACATCTTCTTATCCATATTGGTCAGACTTTCATAATTATAATTATAAAATTATTCCTTATCATTGTCGTTAGGCTTGCACAACTCGACTTAAACTTTGATTGTTCTTGCTCGTACTATAAAAGAAAAGTATGATATATTCTAAAAAAATCATTAATATATTAAACTCTCTTGAAAAATAATATGTCAACTATTTCCCCATCAGTTTAGATTAATCTAACACATGTAGAAAAAAAAACTGAAACTATGAAAAATAAGTAAAATCGAAAATTAACATTAAAATAATAATTAAAAAATCAGAAACATTTTATAGGTCTAACTTTAGAGTTTTCTCGACCTTGTCTGGCTCTATTAGGCTAACTCCATAGGAAAAAAGTTCTATAGAACCTCCTTGTTAAATCTCAACTATATCTAAAGTTATGGTTATTTTTGTTAAAATTGCATTTGCCGCGTAGAGACTTCTTGACGATCTTTGCCTTGTTTAACTAATCCATAAACACATCTGCAAAATATTCCACGTCAAATTTAAATACACACACATATGAAGGATCGATAGCATTCTTCACTAATATCATTAGAAGAAGTCAAACTGGCAGGGGCGGCATAAAGAAAACCATGGAACTACTTGATTTTCTTCATCGTCTTCATCGCCGTCTTAACCACCATCATCGTTTTCATCATGTTCGCAATTATCCCATCATCATTATTGGTAATTTGATCAATCTCACTGCCTTTTCCATCAGTACAACTCGAGTTGTTTATGCAGCTGTTGCAAACCGAAAGAGTAGCACCTAACATTGGTCCGGCGCCAATCCAGGGCGTGTGAGCTTGACAAACATGGCAAAGAAGCGTTCTTGAATGTTTTGCAGCAAGAAAATTTGCACTGTGAACATATGCATCACAGGCTGAACACAGGATAGCTTGATCCGATTCACAGTGCATTTGTGCTAAAGAATCACAGAGCTCACACCTTTTCATTTCTTTCCTCTCTGTTTGGAGTTGGGAGTAGATTAAGATAGATATTTTCTACGTGCACGTTCTGCTTTTATACAAGTTTCTTGTTATTTAGCCCTTTCTCGGCCTAAAAAACAGAACACATGGTGCACAGCAACTTCCAGCTGTTCATATTTAAAACCTGCTTTTGATATTTTTTTTAAATTAGAAAAAAAATCAAATCAAATTTTCTTTGGAAAATTGGGAAATTTCCACATATTATTGTTTTTAGACAGATTTGATGTATTTGTTTGTATGCTGATCTTGATGGATAGAATGAAAACGTACTGAGACAAATTGTTAGGCATCTGTAATGATATTTCTGGATTTTGAAATTGAGTTACGTCCTAGGGCCATCTTTGTTTTCGAACATAATTTAAAATTCAAATGGTTTAAAATTAACAACAGATCACTAGGTGTTAGATTCAACCAGAGGCGGGATTAGCACAAAAAAAAAAGAGTAAACAAAAAAATGAAATAATAAAGGAATATAATATATAACTAATTTTGTAGAAGTCACAAGTGAAATGATTCTGAGTGATACCTAAAGGATAAGGGATCCATCACTTAAGAAAAGGACATGAAGAACATCAATTCACATGTAGAGATCTTGGATACACCTTTTATTTCTATGCAGAGCACTAAAAACTTGTTTGTTTGCTGGAAATTGTTCTTTTCAAAAGAATTTTATTGATTTTTTTTAATTATATTTAACTACATTGTGAAAAACTGATTAATAAGATTTATTTATTGATAAAACAGGTATAATTTTTAGGTGGAGAATAGTGTTCTTGTATATGAGAAATAATATATTGGAATATGTAAATATCCAATATAAAAGTATAATAATTTGATATATTAGTGCATATAATACTTTAATTTAGATAATTTAATTTGCTGGAAAATACATTTAAATACAAAACAAGTCATTTAAATACGGGATGAAGAACCATCATCCATGGAGCTGGGCCAACTACAGCATGTATTTAGGGATGGAGGGCTTCACACTGAAGTTTTAAAATCTTTTAATTTCATCCTTAAATTTCCTTTTCCTTTTCTTTTTTCTTTTTTCCGTAGAAATAAGTTCTGCTGAGCTGATAAGAAAACCCATCCTATTAATTAGCTCCTTGAACTTGTAAGCTGGCCTAATATACTTCGGCCCAGCTTGCCCAGCAATTCTTTGGACCTACAAGTCGGCTTAAAAGGACTCTCCAATTTAGCTAGCTAGATTCCTTTCTCAGTGACTCTTGTGTTTTTTCCTTCTGAAATATTCTAGGAAATGAACTATTAGGTTATGTGTTTATATACATACAGTTAAAATCAATGGAGTCTTCACGCTATGGCAATTTAGAACCCAAAATGTTGACCTGATCAAACAGGAGCCCAAGCCAGATTGTAGTAGATGGAGTATATACTGAAAATGGAAGAGAGAAATAAAATGGGTGGATTGCAAAACGTTAAATGAAAGCTACAAGATATTTAGAAAGAAAGAAGAAGAAAAATGATAAGAAAAAGGCCCTACACCTCACTAACAATGGCCTCTACCAGCCATTTTCTTGAATTCATCATCAAGCCAGGACTCAACCTAAACATAAGGGTACAAAACTCCATCTCATTCAAAGCTCCATCTCCATCTAAATCACCTTCTCTCAGCATGCACCTTGCTTCATCATCAGTCATATCTTGGTATCCAAGCAATTTTGAATTCCTCTTCAAGCTCTCAAAGGTGATCAAACCCTTATCTTCATCCACCAACAACTGAAATCCATTAGACAGCTCCTTCATAAACCCTTCAGCTCCCAACTTATCCACCATGGAAGGAAAGAAATCCTCAAACACAATCCCACTTCGCGACGCCATTAATTCGAAGCCAAGATAAGATGGAGAAACACTACAAGTTGTTACAATGGAAATGGGACTGGGGCAAGGGTCCATATTTATAGCTAGTAAAGAGAATATTATAAAGGATTGGGTGCAAAGGAAAAGAATTATTCGAGGAAAGATCAGTGGATGCATGTTAATGACAAAGAAAGTACAGATAATAGAGGTTAGATGTGAAGGAAGGTAGTTCTCACCGGCTTTTTGCAGCGTATGATCCGTGGTCATTTCTGCCATGAAATTGTTCTCCTTCCTCGAAGTTGCATGGGAAGGTGCCCACTTTAATTTTCGGTCATGCGCATTTTCCTTACCACAAGTTCAACTTGTCTTGCTCAGGATTATTTACAAAAAACGCCACGCAATTAACATTATGAAACAGTTCTTTTTTGTTTTTTTGTATTATTTGTTTTGACCCCACGGCGCCAATGGTGAAGATTCGAAGGGGTTTGCTTTTGCTAGGAAACAATGGATGGAGACACGTATGCAAGGACGAATATTTAAGAAATATATATATTATTTTAATATATTTTCAAATGATAAATATATTAAAAATTATTCATTATTATACTCTTAAATACTCTATATATACACTATTACAAATCTTATTATTAATGTGGCAGGTGATGAATGGTGTCATGTTAATATTTTACCTTTTTAACTTTTGTTTTTAGTCTATCTAGCTAGATCTTTGATGTGATAATTAACAAATATATAAAAAGTTTGTAAAATTGAAAATGTAATACGTAATTAAAAACTTATTATTGATGTGCGTGGCAGGTGATGACTGGTATAATATATATCAATATTTTACTTGCTATGTAAGCGATTGATTGATTCTTTGTGTTGATAAAAGTCTTCAATATAGTTTTTTTTTAGACCTGCTCCACAAACATATATAATTGAAGTTTTCATGGCATCACCTCTCCTGACATCCTCATTTAGAGGACTGACCAATCAATGATAAAGGAATTTTGGGGAGTTTATTCTATGTACTCCAAATTTTAGGAAATTACCACAACTGTTTATTATTGCTGCTGTTATTATTCAATAATAAAAAATATTTTCACATTAACTTACCCATTAATTAAAATTAAATCTCTTATTTAAATGATTTTAAACATTATCAAATAAATTTAAAGTTAAATTTTAAAATATAAAGTAGCAAGGTATGAAATGATAATTTATATATTTTCTAGATTTAAATGAAAAAAGTTATTTATTTTCATATAGTAGATAATATATATACACACATATCTATTTGTGTGTATTATATAAATAGCCTGATTTTTATCACGAGTTAAGGTAAATTTTTTACAAGTCAGGTTAAATTTTTTACAATTAAAAAAATGCTCAAATACTTGTATGGTAAAGAACAAAAAATTTTCACAACTGGCATCATAACTTAAAAAAGAAATTGTCAATCTTGAGAAATTACAAAGAAAATAATTTAAATTTGTTATTACAACAGGGCAAAAACATTAAAAAACAATAACATGACCAATCACCGATTCATTCGACCTTTCACTGTACTCTAGTTGGATGGGTTCCATGATGGGGATTTTTTGCTAATTGCGGTTTTGAGAATTTAATTTCCCACCCAAACCTTTCATTTTTCTGTCAACATTACATGGAACTAATCAATGGGTAGCACATATTTTGACATTTATAGGGTAGTGATCGGTAAGCTTCAGGTATTTTTTATAAATTCCAAGAGAGGAAAGACATGGCGTAGTGAGCCTGACATGGCGTAGTGAGCCTGACATGCAGTGGACTTGTTAGATTTTTTAGTAGCTTGCAGAAGGAAAATGACAAGTAGCAAGAACAATGCCAAAAAAGGGTGTTCCTTCTCTGAAGTTGGGTTTTCGACGTCTCCATATCTTTAAGCTGTGTAGTAAAGGAGTCGCCAGCAAGGTAGCGACAACAACTCCAAAATGCCCGTTGCTTCTGTGAAGATGGCTTGAGTATCATCTTTACAGCTTATGCAGTGACAGGTACTTCTTAAGAACTACTGGTGGAGGCTGGAAACGAATCTGGGATAGGTCAATCAAACGTACAGGGGGGGAAAAAACAAAAGACAAACAATCCAATTAAACATTGGCGAATTGGTTGTTAGACTCCTAAACTACTGGTTAAAGCTAATTCAGATTTCTTATCTTTTGATTTTCTAATTTTAATCCTTCATGCTTTAAGATTAAGACAATAAAGGCTTGAACTTCTGTGAGTGAAGTTGAGTTGGCAGGTAATGTTACGTTACAAATTGAAACACACATAGTTATAAAATTCAAACCAAACCAATCTGAAAGTTCAACTTGAGACTGATCCTAGATTTGAACCGGTTTGTATCAAAAAATAATTAATCTAATTTAATTTATTAAAAAAATTAAATTAAATTGACCAACAACATGATTAATCCAATCAAGATTTAATCCTAATAAATGACAAATTTCTTTGAAAAAAAAAGGTTTGATTTACCAGCATATTGAAATGAGTGGGGATAAAGATAAAAAAAATGAAAAAAATGAAAATAAATATATATAAAACATATCAAAACTAGCGGGGATAAAGAAAGAATAAAATCAAAAATAAAAATAAAAAGAAATTATAGATAAACTAGCGTCAGCAAAAGCAGAGAGACAGTCGGCTTCCTAGCTATGTTTTTATATCTCGTTCTTCTTCTATTACATTTGGTCAAATATTTATATTTAATGTTATATATATATATATATATATATATATATATGTTATACAAACTTAAAAAAAACATTAATAAATTATTTTACATCTTATTTTATAATATATCCAAACATTAGAAATTATTTTTTTAATTTATTTTTATAATATTATTAAATATAAAAAAATTATCTACCTTTTTAAAAAATCACCTAAAAAAATACTTTCAAACTAATAAACATCATTTTTTTTAAAAAAAAAAAAAGAGATTTCAAGTTTTGCTTCCAAGGAGGAGTCCTTGCATAGGCCATTACTTCCATACCATGTTAACACCTATACTAATCCTCTATGATCCACTACTATAATCAGAGTAAGAGAATGGCCCGGAATAGTGTAGACCTAATATCGGGCCTCTCCATGGTCATGATGGACCTCTAATAATAGGCTGAAAAGTCTCCAATTCCAGCTGATATCCATGATGTTTGGACCCGATCAAGTCCTGTTTTCCATCGACTATCCCAATTTTCACTCTCGGCAGGTGGGATAATCGATGAAATAAATTTTGTCGATAACTTATTAATATTGCTCAACTCAAGCTTACTATATCTCTCTCGTTTTTTTTTTTTAAATAAAAGGTACTTTGGAATTTTTTTTTAAATTTTTTGTTTTTTTTTAAAAAAATTTTAATTTTATCATTCAATATTTTTTAAATTAATCTTTATAATTTATTTTATTTTATTTTTTATGATATTATTGTGAATAAACTTTCCTCTATTTCATATACATTTGATTTTGTAAGGTATGCTTTTGTTATTATTTTTATAATTATTTATATTTTATTTAGATTTATCAAGTCATCCTAGAAAAAATATTAGCAACATTTTCTTTTATCATATATTTAAAAAAAAATTAATTTAATCTAGTAATATTTTAGAGACAATGATCTAAGTTCTTTTCTAAAGGCATCACAAACTCACTCCTACGTTGAATTTTAGTATAGAACTCTTTTCTAATCTGGCTCGCAGTATGCATTATATAATTTAGGTTAATCTTCTGCTTCTTTTTTTTTGGAATTTTAGTCTTTAAATGTTGAAATTATGAAACAAATAGTATATGAGATTGTGTTGAGATATCCCAGTACCACAATTTCAACTTTCTCACTCCTAGTAAAAACCAATTATTATAAATTGATCCACAATTAAGGAGAACTATGAAAAAATATAGCTTAAAGTTATTTCTTTAATTATGACATATGAAAGCTTTAGTTTTTTCTTTTTTTTATCTTTTTATTAAAATACTATTTCAGCATACTCAAAATTTGGAAAGAGTTTTATTAATTAACTTACCCATTATATATATATATATATATATATATATATATATATATATGTGTGTGTGTGTGTGTGTGTGAATGTATAATACTCTTAACATCCTTTTTTATTTGTATAATCCATTTTGATTATTTTTTAGATGATTACACTTTTTCTCGATAATACAATGTAGGATTTTTTCAATTATATCAAATAGTTTTTCAAAATTTTCAATTAAATATTTCATCTAGTTTTTAGGAATTGCTTTGTTATCTAATGACTTTATAATAGAAAAATCCTCTTTTTTAAAACCAAATAATATTGTTTAATAGTTTTTGAATACCTAAATTATACAATCAATTTTATATACAAAATTGACTTGTTAACTAAATTATAATTCTGAAAATAATAAATAATGAGAGGATGAGTTTAATAACTCAGTAGTAGATAACATTTAATATATATATATATATATATGAGGTATTTAGACAAATAAAAACATATATAAATTTGACTTTAGGCTTTTACAAGAAAGTTTTACAAACAGATCATAATAAGGAATATTATTAGATAAATCTCGTTAGAAAATTAAAATGAAATAACCATATGGTTTTGGACTATAGGATAATCAGTCACCACAGATTGGTAACTTCATTAATCAATTAAAATTAAGGTTGAAATATGATGTACACAAAAACTAATATTACTTTATTATCATAATTATTCTAACTGATATACCAAAAGTTCATACCATAATCAAATAAATAGGATTATATCTCAAGGCTCAACTCATTGCATCAATTAAATAAAAAGTTATCAAATCAATCGTACACATATCTCATATCTAGAACTAGATTCAACAAATGATCATCTTTTATCACATCAAAAGATAACACACACACACTACCAAAAAGCATGATTCATTTTATTTTTACAATTCAAATATTTATACTATTTCTCATGTTTATGAAATATTATTTACTCATCTGACTCAAAAGCGAAAAAAACATAAAAGCAAATCTCAAAGAAAATCTCACTAATATCTAGAAAGTAGAACATTACGATTATCTTAATAAAAAAGAAGACATACTAAAAAACAATTAAGAAAACATACAAATATATATAATGCACTTAACTCAGGGCGTAACCTATAACCCTATATGTTTAGAAACTAAAATATAATTGTAAACTGAAATCAATCCACCTTATTGATCTTAACTTTATATTAAACTGATCAACCTTAAAAAATGATTATATCTTATTGTACAATCAATTGGTATACCAGTCGACCCAACCAATCAACCGCAGCCCAACATATCAATCGGTTTATCGGTTCAATCCAATTGGTTGATTGATTGGTCAAGAATCCTAAACCAATTTCACCTAAGACAACATATCCAAAATCTCAACCAATAACCTTAAAACCCTAACATAATCAACCTATAAAAATTCAACCCACCACATTATATTTAATTAATCAATCATATATAATCAATTCATCAATTAATCTCCTAAAATACAACTTCAAACCTTAAACATTAAAAAGGTCAAACATCAAAACTAAGAACCATAATTATACACATTAAAGCATAACCTTTACCTTAAAAACTTAGTTTCTCAAATCCTTTTTCCTTTCATCTTCTTCTCTCTACATTCTTCTCCTTCCTCTCTCTCTTTCCTATTTTCTCTCTCTAATTTTAGATTTCTCTCTTTCTTTTTTCTTTTTAGTTTTTTTTCTTATATATATATATATATATATATATATATATATCAAGTTCTTTGTTCAAATACTACAATATCCTTTAAGAACATTGTTGTCTTTTCCTATTAATTCTTTTTTTTTTCTTTTCAAAACATCACATTGGACAAAAAGAAATGAGTTTTAAAAAGAGTTTTAAAATCTTATTTAAAGAATCAATAACTATAATGTTGAGAACTAACATAATTTGATAAAATAGACATACTTCATGCTATAATGTCTAAATCAAAACATTCATGATGAAGTAATAATAATTACATTAAGAAATAGTTACTGAAAGATTAAGTCAAATCATTTGACTTTCTTAATATCTGAGTAATTATAATATGTTACTAAATATTGTACTTGATTTTCAAATATAAATCAATTAATTGTTAAATTAATAATAAATTAAACCATTTAATTTATTTAATCTTATTTTATTTAGGATTTGAATCAACTTATTAGAGAACCTAATGGGTCACACACATAAGAATTATCAGTCAAAAATTAAAATGAGTGATTAATCATGTATAACTTGATTGTGAATAAATTTTAGAAATTGAGGACTATAATTTAATTAATAAAAGAGATTGCAATTAGAGACCTTAAAAAATCAAGTAAAAACTTGATTGAATAAATTTATAAAATTATTCTAAAATAATATATGTGATATTATTCAGCAGGAAATTGATATTTTTCTATTTATAAGAGTTTTTTGGTTTTTCTATAAATAGTATGTTATGTCTTTTATTTTTGAAAAAAAATAAGAAAAATATAGTATAAAACACATAAAACACAAAAAAAACTAGCACTCTAAGGTATAACAATCTCTCTTTTTTAAAAGAGTTCATGAGATTTCTCATTAGTTATTTATATAATTTATCTTTAAAGGTCGAATATCTAAACATTTTATGGTTGACAAAAATTTAATTTTAAAGTAAATATTTAAAGTAAAAAATATGTATAATATATAAGTAATTATCTTCGTATAACTTTAAATAATTCTAAATTTATTTAATAACATTTTTAAAATTTTAAATAATATTTAAATTTATTATTTTTACTACGTGTATATATTTACATTACACTGATAACGGGAAGTCAATGACGCTGGTGATCCAATAGGCAAAGACAGTTTCTTGACGATTAAGAAAACGGTAAAGCATTAAAATTACATGTTCTAGTGCTTATTCATACCATTCTCTTTGTTCAGGGCAAATGATATATCATTTACTGCCTTGCCATACACATGCAATTTGACAAAACGGTACAAGAAATAATACATGTCATGTCACTAAACTGAAAATTCAGAACGACTAATCAACAAACAAAATAAATAAAGAACAACCATTGTCCTTGTTGCGTTGACTTTCCTGCAAAGCTAGATAGATCGCAAAATTCTGAAGTGGGGTTGTCGGATCTGAAAAACTGAATGTTCGGTTCCATATGCATAGAGATTCTCCAATTCTTAACCTCTTGAGAATCTTTCTGAACAACAACAACATAGGGTCATTAGGAGAGACTACAGTCTTGAGTTATAAAATAGAAATGCGTTTTCTTTTCAAGTTGCTTCAAATGATTGAATCAAATAAGCTAGCAAACAGGTACTTTTGCTAAGAAGAAAGGATTACATGGGATTGGATAGGTCAGGACTCAGGAACAAACTTATGGGGGAAGCTAGGTAGAAATTTGGATATGGGAAGGAACTAAAGAATTTTTATTTTTTTTAATCATATATGCACATGCCAAACACTACCTATTAGGGGAAAAAAGAGAGAAAAAATGGCGATGAAATTGGAACAGAAGATAGGTTTATCACCTACCACTGGAAAAGAAGTATCTATATCTGTTACTGCTTTTAGATATGTTTTGTGAACAAAAGAGCCAGACTTTTCTGATGATTGGTCTGCCAACAGGATTACAGGAAGTTTTTACAACCTGGAAACCTTTTGTCTTCCTGACCGTGTCGTCTTGTACAATGTTGAGGATAATGGAATAAGTGGTTATCTGGCTGTTGTTTCTGTTGACTCAAAGGGAAAATTGGCAGATGGGCTAGAAGTTAACAGGAAGAAGACTTTACTGATCATCATATCTCTAAACTAGAGGTAAGAAACATCATTTTCATTTTATTTGTTTATTTGTTTATTGACTTTACTGATCATAGACAATTTCCTGACCATGTCCGTTGATGTTACAAGTTTTATAAATTAATCAAGAGTCATTCTAATTAAACAATAGTGCCAAAGTCTTGAAACCATACTAATTTCTGCCATTGAGAACCGACAAAAGTTAAATATGAAGAAGAGCTCCTAGTAGCAATACTTTTCAAGTTAGGGAAATTCAACGAATATGAGGAGCACGGTTTATGTCTCCATGGTAGACAATCATGGACAAGTCTTCCAGTCTCATCAAGGAACAAGCAAATTGATAAGAAATGGAATTTGGCAGCTGTACAATTGCAATAGATCTTCTCTTGCTGCTTCTTGTCAGTTTGAAATTTGGGGTTTCTGTAGATATCATTACATCATCTCAGTTTATCAAAGATCATGAAGCTATATAGAAACCCTCCAACTGTTCGATGAAACGCACCAGCGAAGACAGAAGCTTACTTACAAGAGTTCACTCAGTTAGCTTGTCGATTTCAAATTAACTCTTCAATGTGTAATAATCTTGTTAGACATTGTAAGGTGAAATGAGTGATTGGTGTTACTTTGATACTTATTCTCGCAACTGTACTCTTTACAGGTGCCAAGTCATCCTAGTATAAACTATTTGACAGTTTTCAAAAAAAAAAAAAAATTTGTTTTATAACAATGATAATAGATATTTGTAAGAAATAAAAAAAATTTAAATTTTTGAAAAATATATTTTATTAGAAATTTTTTTTCTATTCATTTTTTTAATTAAACATGTATATTTTGTTTTATTAGTAACATGTTTTTTGAATAAAAATTAAAGAAAACTAAAATAAATATTCTTAAAAATTTTAATGATTTGAATTAAAGAGGAAAAAAAATTGTATCTCTTCGATCAAAACTCTCTTACTTTATTCATTTATTTATTTTTTGTTTTGTTGAAATTTATTTTTAAATAAAAAATATATCATGATATGAAAAATAAGTTTCAATTAAAAAAATAATCATGACTTGATAATTTGATCATGATTGTAGAAATAAATAAAAGAATAATGAACTTCAGAAAATTATAAAAAAATTTATAATAAAAAATAATGTATATATATATATATTAAATATTAAAATGTACTTTTTATAAAATAGTTGCATATTCAGTTTTGATATAATATTGCAGGAAGTGATCGTTAATATAACCATAAAACATTATAACCATATTTGAATAATAGAACAATTGGATTATTTGTAAATATTAATTTAATAATTTTATTTATAATGCATTTTATTTTAAAAATATTTAAGGAAAAAACTGAAGTGCCATTTAAATTGAGGCCAAGGGCATGAGTTTGGAAGGATGGATCCCATGTCTGGCCCAAATTAAAATACCTAGGTGTGCTTGACTTTTTTTTTTTTAATAGAATACTAAAATTCTTTTTTTTTTTTAAATAAAAACAACACATCATCCTAGGTAAATGACTTGTTCTATTTGTGCATTCTTTGGACAACTTTGATGACTAAAACATTATTGTCTAAGTTTTGAGATCTCAAAAATATAATTTCTAACTTTTTTCACCCAAAAAACATTTAAAAAACATTTTAAAAATATAAATAAACTCATTTTTAACCCAATAAAATCTTTTAATCAATCGCAAAATCCAAAATTAAACCGAAAGAAAAAACCTAGCTGAGCGCCTATATATATATATATATATATATATATATATATATATATATATATATTTATAGCAGGATTAAAGTTCCAATACTCCTCCATAAAACTTTCCTTTGCAATGCAAACCCATTAACTCCAGGATTGTCTTTTTCCTTGGACAGGATGTGGCAATAACCTTTCTTTATTCTTCTTATTTTTAAGCAATTTTGTTTCTCCTTTTTAATATATCATGGACTAAAATATAAAATAAATAAAATTTAAGACTGAAATGTAAAAGTTTAAAATTATAGGAACCAACTGGGAAGTTCGCCACGTTAAAAAAAGTATTTTATTTCCTTATTCTGTAATTGTTATTTCAATTTATTTTTTTATTTATAATTTTAAATTTGATTTTATTATAAACTAATCTTTAATTAAACATAAGAATTTAATTTCTCAGACATTTTGTATATGCGAGAGTATGCAAAGAGAAACAAATCCCAACACATATAACATGAAAGGATGAAAATTAAAAGAAAACAAAATGATGACCACCATTAAAAACAGAAAGTTTAATAGTATATAGCAGGCTATTGTAATGCACATTTCACATTTTCTTTAATTTATTAGTAGTACTATTAATAAATGCAAATTCATAAATAAATAAATTGAATCTCTCTTTCTTCTAAATCTGGTTCCGATTATTTTTATTGTTTTGTTTATCAGTATTTTTATTTTCACCCCTAATTTAATAAAAAAAATTGAATAAAAATTTAATAATCATACATATTAATTTTTAAAAAATTAGTTTATATAAATATGAGATCTTTGATCTGTGAAGTTTAGTGATGCAGATTCTAAGATTGATTTATGGTGATTCGATACGTTTCTTGATACATAATGCAACAACGGTCTAATTTTTGAAAGCTACATAAGAAAAATTATAGCTGGTGAATTTTGAAAATAACTATATATTTTGATCTGATTCAATGAAACTATCATATTCCACAAAAATAAAAGAAGAAAAGTCAAGCTTACATTCATAGTATATTCTGAGTTTGATAGTGAGAAATAAGAATTATGTTAAAACAAATTTAAAAATACTCTTGGACTGAATATTTTCCATCTTGAGAAAAATAGGACACGAAGAAAAGTTCAATTAATTCCGTGGTGGGCGTTCATTTGATAAGTCATTCGGTATTGATCTAAACTATTTCACTCTCGTCAAGGGCACGTGATAGACAAGATATGGGGTTTGTCTCCTGCAAATTTGTAGCAGTTCTTCTTCTTCTCTTCCTGCTCCTTTTCTATTTCGATTTTGGGGTTGCTGTAGATATCATTACATCATCTCAGTTTATCAAAGATCCTGAAGCTATAGTATCTGCTAGCAACATCTTCAAACTTGGATTTTTCAGTCCTGTTAATTCCACAAATCGTTATGTTGGAATATGGTACAATGCTATGCCTACAGTGACTTTAGTATGGGTAGCTAATAGAAACAAGCCACTCAATGATTCATCTGGGGTCCTGAAAATATTCCAGGATGGAAATCTTGTAGTTTTGAATGGTCAGCAAGAGATTCTTTGGTCATCAAATGTTTTAGTTGGAGTTAAAGACTCAAGAGCACAGCTTACAGATGAGGGAAACCTTGTCTTGCTCGGTAAAAACAATGGAAATGTCTTATGGGAGAGTTTTCAGCAGCCTTGTAATACACTCTTGCCAAATATGAGACTTAGTGCTAATGCAAGAACTGGCGAGTCGACAGTACTAACATCATGGATAAGCCCTTCTGATCCATCCGTCGGACGCTTCTCTGTTTCCATGGATCCCTTAAGAATTCCCGAAGTATTTGTGTGGAACTATAAGAGTCCATATTGGCGGAGTGGTCCATGGAATGGTCAGATCTTTATTGGTATTCCTGAGATGAAATCTGTTTATCTGGATGGATTTAACCTTGCAAAAACTGCAGATGGAGCCGTGTCTCTAAGCTTCACTTATGTAAATCAGCCTACTAGCAATTTTGTTTTGCGTTCTGATGGTTCATTGATAGAAAGATCCTGGAAAGTGGAGAACCAGGATTGGCTCTATATCTGGAATAGGCCAGAAACAGAGTGTGACATTTATGGGAAGTGTGGAGCATTTGGAAGCTGTAATGCAATGAATTCACCAATCTGCAGCTGTTTGAGAGGGTTTGCTCCAAAAAATCCAGATGAATGGAATAAAGGAAACTGGACAAGTGGTTGCGTTAGGAGGACACCACTAGAATGCACAGAAACACAAAATATAAGAGAAGTGAACCCAGCAGATGGGTTCTTGAAGCTTGAGATGATCAAAGTACCAGACTTTTCAGAGTGGTCATCTCCGAATTCAGAACTAGAATGCAGAAATGAATGCTTAAGTAATTGTTCCTGTATAGCTTATTCATATTACAAGGGTATTGGTTGCATGTTGTGGACCAGAAGCTTAATTGATATACAGAAGTTTTCCGTTGGTGGGGCAGATCTTTACCTTCGCTTAGCATATTCAGAACTTGGTAATTGTTTCATTTTCTCTTTGATTTTCATTAAAAATAATGCTTCATATTTTCTTCTTTCGTGCTACTGCTAATGTTTTGTGTGCCAGTATTCATGTTAGAAGTTGCAGCAGATCCCCTCGAGTCGTTTGTTTTGTCAAATAAAAGTAGCAATTTTATTTGCAGATAAAAAGAAAAGCGTGAAGATAGTTATCAGTATAACAGTGATTTTCGGAACAATTGCCTTTTCAACCTGTGCATTTCTTTCATGGAGGTGGATGGTTAAACATGGAGGTAAAAACTTTTCAGTATTAGCTTATGGAGTTTTGCAATTTCAATCATGCTTACACTCTGTATCTTAATCAGAAAGGAAGAGGAAGAGCAAGGAGATATCGTTATCCAAAAGCGAGGAGCCATGTCGACCACCTTCGGATGGAAATATGATCAGGAACAGTGGGGGCAAAGTTAAACTCCAGGAACTACCAGCTGTATTCAGTTTACAGGAGTTGGAAAATGCAACGAATAGCTTTGAAATATCCAACAAGCTTGGAGAGGGAGGTTTTGGTCCAGTATACAGGGTAAATTTTCTACTCTATTGGAGTTCTATTGTTAGTTAAACCGAATAGGTAGTTTACTTGTTTAATGGACTTTCCAGGGGAAATTACCAGATGGGCAGGAAATAGCTGTGAAGAGACTTTCTAGAGCATCTCAGCAAGGGCTTGAAGAATTTATGAATGAGGTTTCTGTGATATCGAAACTCCAACACCGAAATCTTGTGAAACTCCTAGCTTACTGCGTTGAAGGTGAAGAAAAGATGTTGGTCTACGAGTACATGCCAAATAAAAGCTTGGATGCATTTCTGTTTGGTTAGAACCGTTGCCCTTTCTATACATCTGTAGCTGTAGCATCAAGCAACATTCAGTTTAATACACTTAGAAGCTGATTCTTTGATTTGTCAAGTCAGTTTGATTCATATATTCATGTTTTTATTTTACATTTGCATGCAATTTATTCAGATTCAGCCAAGCACGAACTTCTAGACTGGAAGAAGCTCTTCAATATTATCGAAGGAGTTTGTCGAGGTCTCCTGTATCTTCATAGAGATTCTAGACTAAGAATTATTCATAGGGATCTGAAGGCAAGTAATATTCTGCTGGATCAAGAACTTAATGCTAAAATATCAGACTTCGGAATGGCCAGGAGTTTTGGAGGCAGTGAAGATCAAGCCAAAACGACAAGGGTTGTTGGAACCTAGTAAGTACACATTGCGTTTTCCAGTTATAATCATTGCAATGTATTGCTTTTTGAGCTCAGAAATGTTTTCCATGCTTTGTGAAAACATGCAGTGGCTATATGGCCCCTGAGTATGCAATGGAAGGGCGTTTTTCAGAGAAATCCGATGTCTATAGCTTTGGAGTTTTGCTGTTAGAGATAATAAGTGGTAGAAGAAACAGTAGTTTTTACGACAATGAGAAGGATTTGAGTTTCTTGGGATTTGTATGTCCATCCAACTCAGTACCTCTGTAGCGCAAAGCTCCAATTTTCCCAACCGTAAGGTTAAACAGGCAAAATTCTTACTTGCCCTTTTCTTCTTTTACTTTTCAGGCATGGAAATTGTGGACTGAAGGCAAGCTTTCAGCTCTAGCAGATCGAGTACTATCTGATCCATGTTTTCAAGATGAAATTTATAGAAGCATTCATGTAGGTCTTTTGTGCGTTCAAGAGTTTGCAAGAGATAGGCCAGCTGTGCCTACAATCATTTCAATGCTTCATAGCGAAATTGTGGATCTTCCTGCTCCCAAGAAACCTGCACTAGGTTTCGATATGGGCTCCCTTCAATGGAGACAAACGATATGTTCTAATGACATAACAATTACTGTTATTGGAGGGCGATAGGGAACGAGTTTGAGGCGATATTTTTCTGTTACATGTAAATCTAGAGGTATACTAGTAGCATATTAGCATGTCAGCAGGCTTCTGAATCCGACACTTAAAATACCAGTGAAGGAATTAGAACGTCTGATGTCAATATGCCATTGTAGCCAAAACTAGTTGCTTTCTCTCTTCTCTTCTGTATGTTGATTGATAGACATAGTTATTGATCACAAATGGCTAGATAAAATCCCATGTTATCATGCACTTTTTTCCCCTTCAATTTGAGATGATGGAGAGGCTTGGAGTTATGATCAGTATATGTCTATGCTGCCACTAATCAGGACATTGGCCCCGAGTTGGCTGTAGCACATGGGTTCAGGCCCGGTGTTATGATTAATCTAATTTTTGGCTGTAACACATGGGTTTAGGGCTTGCGTTTTCCAGTTTTATTGGTTTTTAGCAATATTTAAAAGATTATAAATAATTTTTTTATATATTTATTTTATGATATGCATGTCCTAAGTTTAGCGTCAGAGTGATGTTTTTAATAAATAGCTTCTACGTTGCTTGCTGGTCTCAAAATCCGGACTGGTACTGTTGCCAAATTTGATTTTTTCTCAAGTTGAAGTCCATCAATGAAACAAAGGAAATATCGATGGCTTGCAAGGAATCTTCCTGCCTCAGTAAATAAGCAATAATCACACATTTGGTCCCTCCATAATTTCATGTGACTATTACTTAAGCCGGGCCCGACCTGTCAGTGAACTGAAGAAGAAGAAGAAGAAGAAGAGGAGGAGGAGGAGGAAGAGTAATAAGCCATGCTTCTCTTTTCTTCTTCTAAACCACTTATCAATTTTTTGAATACCTATCAATTGAATCATTTTTTGTGGGAAAAAATGATAAATAACAAGAAAAAAAATTCAAGAAAATCGTGTATTATAATTCTAATATGAAACTTAATAATAGCTAGGTCCCATAAACCTAAGAACTCAAATGTGTTCTAAAAAAAATCTTTTTGTTTTTTTAATTATTAATGTGTATCATCATTTTCATAAAAAAAAAGTCTCAAGTATCTAAGTCATATAACTAGAGAAATTTATTCATCGATAAAAAGAGGAAAACACATTAATAGCTAGTCTAGTACTAATTTCATGAGAAAATTAATCTTAAGAGATAGACAAATTATGTCTCCTTATTTGACTTTAAAAACTTACAATTTATGGTTAATATTTATTTTTTATTAAATTTTTTTGAATATACAAAACTCATATAAAAATGAGTTCTTAAAATGACCTCATGGAATACTGTTGTATAAATTAACTGAAAAAACACTCTTATCATAGAATAATAAAACAAAAAGACTAATGTCCCATGATTAAGTTCTTGCTCAAACTAGTTTATGTAGGAAAATATTATTATTATTATTATTATTATTATTATTATTATTATTAATTTCTTACCGTCCACACTAGTGCATCAATCCACAGCTAAAACAAAAAGTAGTATAATCAAAATTTTAGATTTATTTATCTTATTAAATTCTAGATTTGCTCTATAAAAATTACTAATTCGAGTATCACAAACATTTGGATAACTAGAGGTTTATATAATCGTTAACTTTAAGATCTGTAAAATTAGTTAAAATAATAAAAATTCTCTTTTCAAGTCACCACCATCAAACCTTTAACCTACTGGTAATAATATGAATGAATGTGAAATAAAAACCAACAGATCATAAAAATTAAAATTATCTATTAAATTATTGTCTATATATTTAACATTGCATAACCAGAAGAGAGCATAATTTCTATTAACATGGAGAATGAACACTCACCAGTCTTATCTTCTTTATATCCTCTCCATGACTTGATGATGACATTCATTCCAAGTCTAAAATATGATTATTTTGGCATAGCTACCTATATGGAATGCCCCAATTATCATTTCAATTTTGAAAGATGATTTTGATATTATTTTTTTAATGGGTGTATGTCACGAATTAATTTTCGAATTCATAACCGGCACAAACTCAAGATTCCTCTTCAAGGTTCTATATTTATACGAGTCTAAATCTATATATAATCTTATCCTTTAAACAGCTCAATTAGAGTTCAATCCAATATTAATAACAAACTAACTTTATAATATACTTTAATTGTTTTAATACAAGAGTTAATATAATTTTGCAGTTTTGGAGCATTAACTAGACATAAAGAAAACTATACAAATTACAACAAAAAAAGCAGGTTCTGAAGGTCCAATAAAAGTGACATGCTATTAAGCTATAAGCTTGAAAAGGGTAAATAATAAAAGGGTGAGTTCAACAACTCATTGAGTAGATAATCTTTAATATACACACACGAGGTAATACAATAATGAAATATATATATATATATATATATATATATATATATATATATATATATATATGACTTTAGATTTTTATAGGAAGGTTTATCAAATATGTCATAACAAGAATATCATAAAGTAAAGCTCATTAGAAAATCAAAATGCAATAAGCATGAGACTCTGTACTGTTGGATGATCAGTCTACACAGGTTAGTGACTCCTCCAACCAATTAGGGTTCAGATACAATATGCACAAAGACTAACACTACCTTGTTAGCATGATAT
This sequence comes from Populus pruinosa, assembly GCA_026413675.1. Classification (NCBI taxonomy): domain Eukaryota; kingdom Viridiplantae; phylum Streptophyta; class Magnoliopsida; order Malpighiales; family Salicaceae; genus Populus; species Populus pruinosa. The sequence continues at coordinate 1,992,989 of CM048595.1, forward strand.
TCTGACTGGTATACCATAAGTTTATAATCATAATCAAATAGACATATTCATATCTTAAAATTCAACTCATGACATTAATCAAATAAGAAACTATCAATTCAGAAGCCAATTCAAAATATATATTGGTTCATATCAAGAATTCAAATTCAACAATTGATCATATTTTATCATAATAAAGATAATAATCAGCATATATATTATCAAGAAGCATGATCAAATTCATATTAACAAATCAAATATATATAATATTTCTCATGCATATGAAAAATTATCCACTCATCTAACTGAAAAGCAATAGCACTCAAAAATAGATACTGAAAGAAATCCTACTGATATCCCGCAGGTAGAATATCAAAATTATTTGAATACAAATAAGACATATTCAAGAATAACTCAAAAGAACATATAACCTATTTAATACACTTATCTAAGTGTATATTCCATAACCCTATATGTTTTTAGACTAAACTAGTTATTCTTTCAAAAACCCAAAATTAAATGGTTTTTTTGAAATCTAATTCATAATAAAACAAATAATAAAATTAGTAATAATTTACTAAATAACCATCAATTATTCATCAAACCAATCTGAAAAATCTAATATTATAGTTAGGGACCATTTTGAAATTTATCATATTTTTAGGGCCAAATTATATTTTTTTTCTAATTGGAGGACCAAAATAAAAATATTATAAATTCATGAATATAGTGGAATTATGTCCATAATTAATCCTCATTTCTGTCTAGAATCTCTAATTATGCTCTAGGGACCATTCTGGAATTTTCTAAATTTTTAGGGTCAAATTGTAATTTTTTGTCTAATGGGAGGACCAAATTGAATGTGTTAAAATTTCCATAACTCATATTTATTCTGTTCAGAATCTTGGAATATGCTCCAGGGACCAATATGTAATTTTTTCAAAGTTTAGGTACTAAACTGTAATTTTCACAAATTAAGGGATCAAATTGAAATTTTATCATCTTCAACCTCAAACCCAGAATTTTAATAGAAAACCTAGTGTTCTTTCCAGATTTCTAACTTAAAATTCATCATTTACACAAATCATAACTCAAAATCATCATCTTTACCTACAATCTTCTATAATCAATTAAATAATCAATTACCCATAACAATCAACTCTATAACATTCAAATTAATTCATCAATCAACCCAAAATACAATCTTCAAAACCTAACATTTATCAAAACAGAATTTTAAGGCTCAAAAAACATACATTTATACATTTTAAAACTTAAATTTTACCTTTAAACTTATTTTCTCAAACTCTCTTCTCTTTCCTTTATCTTTCTCTCTTTTCTCTTCTTCTTCTTTCTCTTTTCTTCTCTTCTTTTAGTTTTTCACTCTTAATTGCTTATCTCTCCCTCTTTTTCTTTAATATTTATATTTATGAACTTTTTGTTCAATTACTTTATTTATTTATTTCTACATTCAAGTTTTTAAGGACTTTATAGTCTTTTCCTACCTATTTACTTTCAACACATCATAGTGCACATCCCTTGCACAAATTTCAAGCTACAATTTTTGTGTCAAATCAGTTGGAAATTTAGAAATCAAGACACTTAAAACCATATTTAGAATTTCAAAATTGAGAAAATCTTGGTAGACACTAATGTGATGCATGCATGAAGGAGGGCTAGTGGCTCCTATCGCTAGTATACTATAAAGCTTGATGAAAAAACATCCAAAGAGGCGAGAATTTTTTAATTGAATACTCAAAAGCCTATAAAAACTTGCAAGTTCAGAGGACATTTTTTGAAAATATAAATGTGATAAACAGGTTTAAGGGCAAGACTATCACGAGTACAATTTGAATATTTTTGTAGAAAAGAGAGGACTAATGTGAAAAGAACGAGGCTAATCACACACTTGGTCACTCCACTACTAATTCGATTTGACTGATTCAACCGCGTTTTATCACTTAGAAGCATCATTAGTTTAGCATTGATATTTTTTATACGGTTGAAATGGAGTTTCAACGCTTGGATGGGCAAAGATATAATAAAGACTCTCCATCATTGATTTATTAGCACTAATTTGTTTTCACGTTTATGCATGACATGTGTCCATATTGACTACTGGCTTGGTGTCCAATTTGTAAGAGAAAAAAATGATTAGAAATTAAATGAAATTTGATTTTTCTAAAATTAAGAATGATTAAGAAACAAAAATATATAGTGGATGTTAAATAAACAATGTAAAATATTTATTGAATAGAAAATTGAATTGAATATCAATACATGTGTCAGCATGTACGTATAAGATGCTTATTGCTATCTAACAATAAATACAATGTCTTTCGATGGTCGAAAATTCCTTTTTCACTTTGTTGTTAGAATCATTATGATATCTTTTCCTAATGCAGTAGTATGCAACCCATAAAAAGACATGAATGTAATAGTGAGAATAAATTTAGCCTCTAATACATGAATCTCTATGTGTTACGGTTAGTAAACTATCACCAAAATCAAACATTTGCACATGTTGTACAACATTGACAAGAAGATTGTCTACATGGACACTTCAAGTACCTTGACTATACCATATTAGTCCTCAATAAACATGATGAATTTTAGTTTTGGCCTTTGTATCATAATTATCAAGATTGGTTGGGGTTTTACCTTACAAAAGGCTAGGTTTACTAGTTTAATCCAAGTTAATTCAATGCTTGATTGCTTTGATTTTCTTCAAGGAAATAACACTATTTTGGACACAGCCAAATCCGTAGTAAATTCTAAGTTTTATAATGGAAAATAAGAGTTATGTTAAAACAAGTTTAAAAATACTCTTTCTAAAAATATTTTTAATCTTGAGAAAAATAGAACATGAAAAAAAGTTCAATTAATTATGTCACGAAAGAATTCCCCATCCCATGACCAACCAATAATGCAAATGCAGTACCTCAAGGTGCTTCACCTCCTCTAAGCCTCATAACTCACATATTTGATATCATAAAAATTATAAAATAGCGCAGCATAAAATAAAATATCCAAAATAAAGGAATTCAATAAATAAATTAAAATCCATCTCTTTGATAAATAATCCAAAACGAATTGAAAATATAATTAAAATCATTTTGTGGGGTATTTATGAATAACTAATAAAATTTAAACTAATGGCCTTAAAGAACAAACGAGGCATACCGACTCAAAAAATAGAAAAAACACAACTAGAAGATCCTGATACTGAAATTAAACTAAAGACCTGAAAAATGTAAATGAAAGGGTGAGTCCAAACATTTAGTGAAAGGTGATAACTATGATACATGCTAATATACATTTTAAGATAAGTGAATATGATTGCATAAATCAAGTACCGAACAAGATATTTATATTAAAGGTATTATATTAAATGGTATGTAAAAGAAGTATACATGTTAGAATTACATGTCATATTAGTGATATCTTATTCTTCAATTAGGGAATATATATGTGCAAATAGTACTAATACCCTACTCGCCAATTAGAAAATAAAATATAATGTGTACATAGATTAACTACTTTTCATTAGTATGAAATAAATAACTACCCTCCTTTAGTCTAGAGTTTCTTATAGCCGCTTAAATGTGGTAAGAAGAATCATGAGCTCAACAAATAAAATTAATATAGAGTTCATGTTTATTATCAAGATTCACAATGCAAGCATGGTCACAATTGAATAAATATAAAGGATATACGAATCATGTTTAAATCAAACAAGCATATGATGAGTATTTAAGAAGAAAATATAATAAGAACAACAACTGATCAGCCTTATATAATCAACAATAGCAATAATACTTATAATTTCATATCTATATATATAATAGAAATTATCCCACTCAACTGAAAACAGAGCAAATAAACAAATGCAAAACCAAAGATTACTAAAGCTCGCTAGGAGGAACATTAACAAAACCTATAACGGATATGAAAAACAACAAAAAATAACTCATAATAGCATAACATGAAAGACTAAAACCCTAAAGTTAGAGACCAAATCATAATAATAAAGTTGAACTGATTCACTTGATTGATTTTTAATATATTCAAAATTGATTGAACTTAACAGACCTAATTAACCGTCATTATAAGGTCAACCATTGGACTAGATTAACCAACTGGGTGACCATTATACAAATCAACCAGTCAGCTGACTATAACATATGAACTAGTCGACCGATTTAGCCCAACCAGTCAATTGGGTGGTCGAGATTTTCAAAATCCTGACCTACCAGTCAAGAATCTACAAAACTCAAAAGTAATAAATATTTTATTCCTCAACAAACCCATAATTTGGACATTAACCTAGTTTGGTCCAGTCCAATTAACACTTTAATACACAGAATAAATCCTTTAAATCGTCCATATATCAAATCAATATATATTAAACATCTTAAAACGGTAAAACACTTTCTTAATTAATCAACTATCAAATTCCCAATCGAAAACAAAATCATAATACTTACTTTTTGAATCCTTTTTAAAATTCAAAAGCTTAAGTCTAAAGAAAGCTAAATCTCTTGGTATTTTGAGAGAAAATTCATGATAAGAGAAGAAAAAGGAGAAAAAAGAAGAAAAGAGAAAAAAGGTTAGGCTAGGTTCTTGGCTAACTTAGGCTTGGTCAAAAAATTTGAATCTTACACTTGGGTAGACTTGGGTTTTTTGTTCATTTCATATTAAATTGACTAATAATTGAGCTATAATTTTTTTTTTCAATTTGAAAAAAAAATATTTTTTTCTAGTTATCGTGATTGTTTTTTCATTTTTTTTTTAATTTGGTTCATTTATTATCATTGTTTATATTTTATCTTTTAGTTAAACTAAAACTAAGTTATTTAACAGAGTTGGACCAATAATCCAATTCATGGATTTTTTTATAAGAAAAAATCCTTGCAATACTTAAACATAATTGTTTTACGAAAAAATAATCCAACTCCATAGCAAATCACGTGGCCAGTTCTAGTAATTTACTAAAACTTTTTGTTTTCTTATACAAATTGAGAACTAAGTCATGCACGTGACAAAAAAGCAACTCTAGCATTGTTATGGATGGAGGGTCTTAATTGTAACTAAATATATAGTAAAAGGATTTAGTTAATAAGATTAATGATAGATGACTGAATTATATGTTTGTTTTTCCTCTTTTGATCTCCTCTATAAGGACCACGTATAAGTACGGTATCCAAACACAGTTAATGATCCCAGTATCTCTAGTTTCTCTTGGGAATCACTTGTTCAATAACAATAACAACAAAATCCTAAATCCTAAATGCTTTTGTTTTTGTTTTTATTTTTATTTTTGTGATTTTTAAATTAGATTGATAAACAATTGGGGCATTTGTTTTGTTTTAGCTGGTTTAGGGATTTTGTAAGGAATTATATGAGATTTTGTTTGGTTATTTTGTGCTTGTAAATGTTAATGGGCTCATGTAAGCGCTTAAAACATCATCGATTTCTATACTATTCCTCTGAGAATTTGGTGTTTGATGCTTTATTTAATCAAGATTTGACCACTTTTAACTCATTTTCCCTGACCTGGAAAATTTCGATAAAGTAGAATCAGCCCTTTTACGAAAAAGATATTTCAATTATTCACCATTTTATAGCACTGTGCCATTATTATTTCCTGAAGGTATCAATAACATATATATTAATTTTCAGGCCATTAGTAACCCTAGCTAGATATCCTTCACAATTCCCTCTTCATACCAGTAATGGAGCGTTGAGACATGACAAAATTAGCACACAGTACAAGAGTGCTATATATATATATATATATATATATATAAAGCCACCATCTGCCTAACATTTTTGCTATTATTTTGTTCACGTCCTAGTCATTGTGTTCATGGTTATTTTTTACTTTACTTTTCTTCATCTAACCATGTTACAAGTGCAGTGAAGATGTGTATCCATGTATTACTTTTTCCTCCCATGTTATTTGGTATTCCAATCAGAATAAATTATAAATTGATATGTTTTTCAGTTTCAAATAGTACTGATTAATTATATCCTTTCATCTATTTCATGTTATTTTTCAATTTCATATTAGTTTTTTGTTTTAAGAAGTTGAAGAAAAAACAACAAATACGTAAATAATATGATAAGATTGATGAGAAAATAAAACATTTTTTTGGAATAAGTAATATTAAATTAAACATAATCAACACTAGTTAAGAAACTAATTGATTAACTTTTAAAATTGAAAGAACTACTTAGTTAATTTTGTAAAGTATAGCTTCGGAGTGCCGTTGGACTATCTTTTTTTAAATTTATTATTTTTTAACTTTAAATTAATATTTTTTAGTGTTTTATTTTATTATTTTAATGTTTTTATATCAAAATAAAAATATTAATATGTTTTTAAACAAAAAAATACTTTGTGTAGCAATCTCAAACACTAACTAAGACTAGAGGGACTAATTTATAATTAATTTACTCAAATGGTAATGTATGTAATGAATCTTCAGAAACTCATCAGCATGACCATTAACCTTGAGTTGAACAGCGAGTGTTACTAACCCAGTTAGAATGTTTCCTCCGTGAAAATAAAAGATCAACTATATTTTAGATCCCTTAATGTTTCAATTTGGTCCCTATAGTTTAAAAGTTTTCTAATATTAACATGTTGTTTCAAAAGACTTCCAATTCGATCTCTGACCCGTAAATAGCTAACGGGATCAAATGAAGTGCCCATTTTTCCATCCTTTTGTCTCACTTTTCATGTTTTTTCTCTCGGCCTTTTCTTCCCAACTCTTTTTCATGCAATAAAAGGATCTTAGAAACAAAAGAACTCCGAAAGGTGATGTGCAAATGTGCTCATTGTTAGCTTAATTTCATCAACAATTATCGACATGAGGTTATATTGGAATTCTTGCAAACTATAGGACTGATGTTGGAAAATCTTAAATTACGGAAACCAAAATCCTGCTAAATTAAATTTTAGCATTTTAACATGGTCTACCTCTCACCATCCAGCTGAACAACTTAAAAATGTTGAGCATATTACAGGGTCCTCCAAGGCTCAACTTCCAGGTTTGCTAGTTTAATTGAAGTTAATTCAAAATGAAATTGCTTTTGTTTTTAAAATAAAAAAAAAACTAATTTAAATAAAAAAAAAATAGAGCTGGGTTTATACCTTCAAAATAAAACCTAATCCAGACCGAGCTTTGAATCAGTAGCTTATCAGATCAACTTGTAAGGCCATACTAGGTTTAATAGAATGGAAGTATAAAAAATATTTAGCATTTGCACATTTTAGCTTTGAAAATCCATTGTCTAACAGTACATGTTGCAGGAAAAATAATCGTGACGGGAACTCATTATCTGCCATCAACAACTGTGACTGTCACGTAATTGATGGAACACTTTTCTTCGTTTTGATGGGGTCTTTCTTCATTGAAGTGGTGTTTCCTTTCAGCAAATGGCGGCTGCTTTGGAGTCGCAAGATAAGAAATTTCACTATTCAGCATTGAAACGACAGTAGAAGCTGTTGGCCTATCTTCTGGGAATTCTTGAACACACAATAGGCCTACATGTATGCATCTAAATATTTCCACCTGCGAACTCGGATCAGATATTGCTGGATCTACTAGAGCTGAAATGTTGCCTTCATTCCACAGTTTCCATGCCTGAGAAGTGAAAGTAGTAGCACAAATAAGAAAATAGCAATTTAAATGTTGTCAGAAATGAAATCCAAGCATTACATATGACTGCCGCGTTGAGTTTTATGGACATACAAATCCTAAAAGACTCAAAGCTTGCTCATTCCCATAGAAACTAGTATTTCTTCTCCCGCTTACAATCTCTAACAACAAAACTCCAAAGCTGTAGACATCTGATTTCTCAGAAAATCTACCTTCCATTGCATATTCAGGGGATATATAGCCACTGCACATCAGCAACATTGAAATATGAGAGACATGTTTTAGATAATAACGTGATTCTGTAAAATGACTGGAATTTCAGAAAGGTAAGGATGCTTACTAGGTTCCAACAACTCTTATGGTATTGGCTTGATCTTCATCGCCTCCAAATATCCTGGCCGCTCCGAAATCTGAGATTTTTGGCTTAAGTTCTGGGTCCAACAAAACGTTGCTTGCCTTTAGATCTCGATGAATAATTCTTAGTCTAGAATCCCTGTGGAGATAAAGGAGACCTCGGCAGATTCCTTCGATAATGTTGAAGCGCTTCTTCCAATCCAGAAGTTGTTTTCTGAGAGGATCTAGACAAATTGCAGCCCAGAAAAAAGTGTGAGAGGGTAAATAAATGACTAGATCAAAGACAGAAATCTCTTAATTATATTTCCTAGAGATAGGGCAATCAGCTCTAACCATAGAGAAATGCATCCAAGCTTTTGTTTGGCATGTACTCATAGACCAACAGCTTTTCTTCTCCTTCAACACAGCAACCAAGAAGTCTTACAAGATTCCTATGTTGCAGTTTAGAAATTACCTCAACCTCATTCATAAATTCTTTGAGCCCTTGCCCAGATGCTCTTGAGAGTCTTTTCACTGCTATTTCCTTTCCATCTGACAATTTTCCCTTGATAATCACATCATATTTTATCAAGTGTTCAATTTAGTTCAATAACCATAAAAACTGCTCTAGAGGAACAGCATTACCTTGTACACTGGACCGAAACCACCCTGGCCAAGCTTATTTGAAAGATCAAAACCGTCTGTTGCAGCTGTCAGACTCTCTAAACTGAATAGTGGTAGCTCCTGCAGTTTAACATGGTCCCTGCTGTCTCCAGTCATGTCTCTATCCAAAAATGATGGATGCTTTCCATTTGTATCAGAATGCAACTTCTCTCCTCCTTCCTTTCTCGCTGAGTTAGATTCATGACACAAGTTTTAGTTCAAATTGCATGTTTTTCCAATCTATTAATTTGATTTATGAGAATTTGTATATTACCTCTATGTTTAGACGTGAACCTCCATGTCAAAAGAGCACAGATCATGGCACTGGCGATTGTTCCTATAATGGCACTTACCATGACAATCACTTTTCGCCTATGGTTTCCATCTGCAAGTCAGAAATCTTTCAATTAACTAACTGCTTTTAAACTAAGATTGGTAGGAAATCAGGAAGACAACAAAAGATCCACCTATTTCAGAATACGCCATTCGAATGTAAAGATCTGAACCACCTGTGGAAAACTCCTGTACATCAATCAGATCTCCAATCCATGACATGCAACCAATACCAGAGTTATACGCATATGCTATGCAAGAACAATTTGTCAAGCACCTGTCTTTGCATTCAATTTCAGTCAAACGAGACCATTGTGCTAAGTCAGGCACCTTCATATTACCGAGCTTCAAAAAGACATCATTTTGTCCTGCAGCTTCACTTCCGCTCTTTACTCTCTCACACTGCAATGATTTCATCCTGATACAGCCACTAGTCCAGTTTCCTCTATTCCATTCCTCTGGATTGTTTGGCTCAAACCCTCTTAAACAGCTGCAGATAGGCGATGCCTGCGCATTACAGCTTCCAAAAAGGCCACATCTGCCGTAAAATTCACAATCAAACTTTGGAACACTCCATAGAACAATCCGATCCTCCATCCCATGCTCCCAACGTGTTTGTTCTAGCTGTCCTTGTGAAGTCAAAACAAAGCTCGACAAAAAAGACTGATTAGCATAAGAGAAAGTTAGATCAATAGTACCTTCTCCATCATCTACAAGATTGAGCCCATCAACAGCAGCAGAATTCATATAAGGAACTCCAATAAAGACCAGACGGTTCCATGGACCACTTCGAAAATACGGATAATTATCCTTCCATATGAATATCTCAGGTATGTCTAGGCGATTAAGACCCGCAGAGAAGCTTCCAATAGATGGATCAGTAGCACTTTTCCATGATGTTATAAGTATCTTCTCACCTGTTCTTTTATTGGCGCTTAATTTCATATTCGAAAAGAATGTATCGGAAGGATGTTGGAAGCTCTCCCATATGATTTCTTCGTTGTTGTTATCTCGCAAAACAAGGTTTCCGGTGTCGGAGAGCTGTGCGCTTGAATTTGAAACAAAATTTGACACATTACTTGACCAAAGAATCTCTTGCTGCCCATTCAAAACTACAAGATTGCCATCTTTGGATACGGCCAGAATCCCAGATGAGTCATTTAGAGGTTTGTTTCTATTAGCTACCCATATGGCTGTCACTACAGGAACTTCATTAAACCAAATTCCTACATATCGATCGGTGGAATTAACAGGGCTGAAAAATCCCAGTGTGTATATACTTCCATTAGAGACTATAGCCTCTGGATCCTTCAGGAATTGCGTTGATGTGATGGTATCTATGGCAGTGATAATCTCTACGCAAAAAGAAGATGCTAAGAGAAGCAGAGCCGTTGAAATTTTGCCTCTGCCAAGTCCCATAATTTCTAATTGCTAATTCTCGATGAGCATGGGATACATTACACTACTAGGCTTTAATATTAACTTTTCTCAATTGGCAGCAAAGGAAAAAAAACCTTCCCTTGTGCTTGGGCCTAGCTCAAGCGCCAATGAAGACTTCCCTCACCGGCGTTTGGGTCAGACCTAGGGGAGACTTGTCTAGGGATCTAAATAGTATCAATCATAGCCCAACTTGTCTAGAGAACACAGCAGAGTCAATTTTTCCATCAGCTGTCAATCATGATGATAATAATGCGTACAAAAATCAAGAAATTATCATGTTTTTGAACTTAGGTCAATACCAGGGCACTGCTGAACAGAAAATTATACGAAAGAACCAAGGCAGGGGTCATCGATAAAACAGCATTGCTTATTTACCAAGGCAGGAAGATTCCTTGCAAGCCATCGATATTGACTTTGTTTCATTGATGGACTTCAACTTGAGAAAAATCAAATTTGGCAACAGTATTGTCACAGTCCGGATTTTAGAACCATGATCAGCAACGTAGAAGCTACTTTATAAAGACACCACTTTTATGCTAAATCTCATAATATACATGTTATAAAAAAAAAAATATTGAAAGTTTATTTATAATCTTTTAAATATTGCTCGAAACCAATAAAACTGGAAAACGCAAGCCTAAACCCATGTCGTACAGCCAAAAATAAGATTAATAATAACACCAGGCCTAAACCCATGTGTTACAGCCAACTCGGGGCCATTGTCCTGATTAGTGGCAGCATAGACATATACTGATCATAACACCAAGCCTCTACATCATCTCAAAATGAAGAAGAAAAAAGTGTATGATAACATGGAATTTTATCTAGTCATTTGTGATCAATAACTATGTCTATCAATCAACATACAGAAGAAGAGAGAAAGCAACTAGTTTTGTCTACAAAGGCACATTGACATCAGACGTGCTAATTCCTTCACTGATATTTTGAGTGTCGGATTCAGAAGCCCGATGACATGCTAATATGCTACAAGTATACTAGGTGCTACCTCTCAGAAATGACAGTAGACAGAACAAGTACAAGCTAAGTCCTTTACTCAAATTGTGTAAGATCCTATCAATATGCTACAGTGTTTATCCTTCTTTATTCAACAACTATGATAATGTATGAACTAAGGAACTCAAGTTTTGATCCGGAACTCCAGTCTATTGGCCTTCTGTAATGTTAAAAGCAAGTTTTTAATGTTTCTTCTATTGAATGGTCTATTTATCGACGAATTTGCCTCTCAGTAAATGCAGGCTTCATCGTAGTAGAAGATCAAGTCAATTAACTCATCAGTGGATGCTAAAACTGATCCAAAAGGGAAGCATTTAACATTTTGATATTTTACATAAGTGATCTAGATTTACATGTAACAGAAAAATATTGCCTCAAACTCGTTACCTATCGCCCTCCAATAACAGTAATTGACATGTCATTAGAAAATATCGTTTGGCTCCATTGAAGGGAGTCCATATCGAAACCAAGTGCACGTTTCTTGGGAGCAGGAAGATCCGCAATTTCGCTGTGAAGCATTGAAATGATTGTAGGCACAGCTGGTCTATCTTTTGCAAACTCTTGAACACACAATAGACCTACATGCATGCTTCTATAAATTTCATCTTGAAAACATGGATCAGATAGTACGTGTTAGGATATTGTCACTTATGTGGCAGCATTTGCAGCACATCCTCTAGAAGAGAATGACTGCCATTGTCAAAGAAAGAGGCTACAATGGTGAGTTATTGATGGCAACTTGAGATTGTCAAAGACGTTACACCAACCATTGATAAAAAATGGCTATCATTATTGACAAAAGAGCAGGAGGAGCTGCTATTAAAGCCTATAAATAGAGACAAGCAGAATAGAGAGAAAATGTGATAAGAGAGAAAGAGAGAAGGGCAGCCAAGAGCAGCAGCGGCTGTAAGGGCAGTAATGAATAATGGAAGTTGAGTTGAGTGAATGTAATCCTCCTCCTTCATATAAACTGAATACAGCTGGTAGTTCCTGGAGTTTAACTTTGCCCCCACTGTTCCTTTTGCTCTTCCTCTTCCTTTCTGATTAAGATTCAGAGAGTAAGCATCATTGAAATTGCAAAACTCTAAATACCCAAAACAAACTAATACTGAAAAGCTTTTACATCCATGTTTAACCATGCACCTCCATGAAAGAAATGCACAGATTGAAAAGGCAATTGTTCCGAAAATCACTATTATTCTGATAACTATCTTCTTGCTTTTCCTTTTATCTGCAAATAAAATTGCTACATTTATTTGACAAAACAAACTACTCGAGGAGATCGGCTGCATCAACTTCTAACATGAATACTGGTACACAAAACATTAGCAGTAGCACAAAAGAAGAAAATATGAAGCATGACCAAGTTCTGAATATGCTAAGCGAAGGTAAAGATCTGCCCCACCAAAGGAAAACTTCTGTATATCAATTAAGCTTCTGGTCCTAAACATGCAGCCAATACCCTTGTAATATGAATAAGCTATACAGGAACGATTACTTAAGCATTCGTTTCTGCATTCTAGTTCTGAATACAGAGATGACCACTCTGCAAAGTCTGGTACTTTGATCATCTCAAGCTTCAAGAACCCATCTTTTGGGTTCACTTCTCTTAGATTTTGTGTTTCTGTGCATTCTAGTGGTGTCCTTTGACCACATGTGGCTTGTTTCTATTAGCTACCCATACTGTAGTCACTGAAGGCATATCATTGTACCATATTCCAACATAACGATTTGTGGAATTAACAGGACTGAAAAATCCCAGTTTGAAAATGTTGCTAGCAGTTACTATAGCTTCAGGATCTTTGATAAACTGAGATGATGTAATGATATCTACCGCAACCCCAAAATCGAAACAGAAAAAGAGCAGGAAGAGAAGAAGAAATGCTACAAATTTGCAGTAGACAAACCCCATATCTTGTCCATCACGTGCCCTTGACAAGAGTGAAATAGTTTAGATCAAGAGCCATTGACTTATCAAATGAACGCCCACCATGGAATTTGTAATTCTTGGAACAAGTATAATTCCAAGTACAAATCAGCCGAAAAACCCAACCTAACTTGAGATGATCAAAGTAACTATTTATTTTTCTATTTATATTCTCTGGTTTAGAGTTTGGTCATCCTAACGAAGAAGTTGCTTGATTCGTATTATTTTTAAATAAGTATCAAATTATTTTTTAAACCAAAAACAAGTTTAAATTTTCAAAATTCGTAGAAAAGATTTTGGTAAAAAAATAAATTGAGTCTATATGATAATACACGGTTGCAAAGGTTTATTTGTGAGTTTTTATAGGAAAAATCTCTCAGAAAAATAAATAATGTTTGATCGTAAACACAATTGAAGAACAAACTTATTATTTCATTGAAATTTTTGAAAAGAGATTTAATAACAAAGATTTTATGCCAACATCTTGAGTTGTGATTACTAACAAGGTAACACATAAAAAAACTAAATACATAGCAATCATTGATTGAAAATTCTAGAATATTCCAATCGTTCATCTCCTCAATAAGAGTATTTTTTCAACAGTCAGTTGAGGTCATATATACTCTATTCTTGACCTAATATTACAATAGTTTTATCTTCAAGATAGTTGATTTCTAGGAATCAGTATGAAAAAATTAGCTATAGAAAGGGTAGGTGTCTTGGCAACCATCTTCAATGTCTTTCCCTTTTCTAGTCAAAATTATTCTTCTTAGTCGGGTCAACAATCTTACCTATCCCAATGACTTGTTCAATTCTCTCTGTTATATCAACTAGGTTAATGAAATATTGTGTAGAGCTTCTAACAATATACTCAAAATACAAGGCTTTAAAAGTGTTGGAAAATAAACTGATCATTTCTTTTTCCAACAAAGAAGGATTAACCTATGCAACTACCTTACGTCACCTTTGGGTACCTCTCTTATAAACTCCTAGTTATTATTCTTCATAGCTTGCAAGCTTTATCTATTAAAGCCCATGTTCATATTGAACTTATATTGCTTAATAAAATCATTAGTTAAATCTTTCTATTTTTTCATCTTGGTATTGTCAAACCACATATACTAAGTAAGAGCAACATCACTCAAAATATCTTGAAAGAAGTGAATCAATATTTTTTTCATCATCAACCACCTCAATGATTTTGTTATACTATGCTTTAAGATAAGTTAGAGGGCATTAAGTTTTTGTATACTTGATAAAGTCTAGCACTCTAAACTTTTTGGGAATGACCATGTTAAGCACCAAACACAACTTAACAACTTTTATGAGATCATATAAGTGAGTTCCCTCAAATGCCTCATCCTTTACTTTAGGACAACCAATTTAGTTATATTATATTCTTTTAGTATCTTATAAGATTCTTTCTTTATAGATTCAATGGTAAACAACATTCTTGTAGGATATACTAGTTGGAAATGCATGGCTTGTTGAAATTTAAATGACATCTCATTTGTCCCTAGATCTTGTGGATTGAAGGAAGTTGTGAGCATAGGTTCGGGCTAAACTATAAATTTTCTTTTCTAGATTCAGATCCCAATATCTGTTCAAGTAGACTAAAATCAACATATGAAATATGGGCTTGCCCTTCACGAGGTGACAAGGGTCATCTAGTGCATCAAAAGATAGGTTACTATCTAGTCTCAAAGGATCTCTCACATGCTTAGTGATCATCCTCGAGAGGTAGATATAATGCTTACAAGTAGTGTGAAGATAAAGGCCTTGAGTAAAATCAGATTGGCATATCAACCACTTCTAAGTAAACAAATCAAATGAGAGTTGGATGGTTTCACGAGTCTTACCTATGCTAAAATTGTTAGGGTATTATTAGTTTCCCACCTATCTTAGATTTTAAGGTGTGTGCTTTTAACATGATGCATGATAATATAAATAAGGATGCATGCTAAAATGGTAAAGGAAATAAAATAAACCAATAAGCACAATAAACAAGATATCAATAATAAGACAAAAAATGAAGTTTTGTTCTAAAAAGTTTCCAATGAAATTGTTATTTTGTCGCACCCGACATCACGATGACTTTTAAAAATTCAAAATTGCAAGAAAACAAATTTATTACATCTTGTTCTTTGATTGTATATGACTTGTTTAAGAAGTCACCACATAGTATTATGATTATTAGAAACCCTAACTAGTTAGCAGAAATTTTATAGTATGAGATTAATTATGCAAAAAAAAAAGATATTATTACCCTTTAAATGTCCTACTTGAAGTAAGCTGCATCGCTAGTTATCTTAAATTGCTAAAGGTTTGTTGTGTTTTATCTTTGTTGGCTTGCCTATAATATTCTTGACTTTGATGTCCGTGAATATTTGATTACGGATATCTTCAACTCTAACATTGGTAAATATTACGTAGCAAAAAAACATATGATAATTTTGGCTCTGATGCTAGTGAATAAATCAATAAAATAAATCTAAAACAAAGCATATATATTTTTGTTTATCTTTTTTAAAGATAAAAAAATTGAATACCAGATTTGCATTTCATAGTAAAAATTCATAAATTAAATATATAGTGAAATACCTTAAAAAAACATGAAAGACCTACAAATAAATTTAAAAGTGTTCATGAATTTTTTGAAATTTTATGATATTAAAAATAATTTATTTGGTCAATTTTATAATATTAAAAAGAATTCATTTGGTCGAATATCAAAATAAAAAATGACTAAAATAGAGGGTTTGGGTCAGAGCCCAACCCAGCCAGACCCGGTTTTTTTTGTCTTTGGTTTTTTGGGGCAGCTCCAACTCAGCCCGTATGGGCTGGACTGGACGGCCGGGCACTGTAACAAGTAACTATATTACCTTTGCACAGTAACAAATGAGATGATTTTGCAAAGTGGGGAAGAGGAAGAACTTACCTGGTAGCTAGAGGCGAAGGCATGCGGTTGCTGATCGACTAGCGTCTGTTTGCTTTCCCTTCCTCTAGTCTTTTCTTTGTTGTTCTCTTGCTTTCTTTTGATTTTGTTGCTGGTGTGGTTCGTCTGTCTGTTCTCCTTGATTCCCTATCTCTCTCTGTTTTCTGTTCCTCTGTGTTTTCTGTTTGTTTCTCCCGTGTTTGTTCCTTCGCGTCTGTGTGTGTTTTGTTCTCGGTCTTATGCTCTCCCCAGTTCTCTCTGTCTTCCTCCTCCTCTGGTTTTCCGGTCTAAGTTCTCAGTTTTTTTTTCGTCCTCTGTCCCTTGATCTTCTCTTTTGGCGTTTGCATCCTTTTTTCTTTGCCCACCTCTGGTTTGTGGCCTTTCTCTGGCTTTTATAAGGCCAGAGAATGCCATGCGGTCGTGGCTTGGTAACGGCATGCATTGTGGGGGCGAGGGATAGCAGCCGGGAGACTGGCGCCATGACTGAAACGGTTTTGGTGCCTTTACTGCTGAAACGACTCTAGTGCCTTCACTGCTGAAACGATTCCTGAGGAAGAAGGTGATGAATAGTTTTTTGAAACGGCTCCGTTTGTATCCCTGGAAATGGCTAGTTTCAATTTGCCCCCTGAACTTTTGACATATAACAATTAAGCTTCTATTTTTATTAATTGAACTAATTCAAAATTTAATTAAATTCCCAAACTTATAAATTCTTTTAATTTTTAACTAATTAACTCCCACATTTATAATTCAATCTGTATTAGTCCTCAAACTTTTCTTAAATCAATTCTTAAATTATTTTTATTCCTTCTTTTTTGTTATTTATTATTTTTATATATATTTGTTTTTGAAAAAATTAAAAATTGAATTATGACATTAATCATTTTTAATTATAGAAAAATCAAATTTCATTTTCTAAGCATTTTTTCTCTCTAACAAATTGGAGACCAAGCCAATACTCAATATGGACACATGTCATGAATATACATGGAAACAAATTAGTGCTAATACATCTATGATGGAGAGTCTTGATAATAGCTTCGCCTGTCTAGGCGTTGAAACTCTATTTCAACCGCATAAAAAATATCAAATGTTAAACCAATGGTGCTTCTGGTAAAACGCGGTTGACTCCAGTCAAATCAAATTAGTAGTGGAGGGACTCATTTAATCAAACTAGCATAATGCAGGGACCAAATGTGTGATCAGCCTCCCTCTTTTCTCATCTGAAGACTTGGCTTGCACTTTAGTCCTCTCTTTTCTACAAAAATGTTCAAACTGTACTCGTGATAGTCATGCCCTCAAACCCGTTCATTACATTTATATTTTCGAAAAATGTCCTCTGAACTTGCAAGTTTTTATAGGCTTTCGAGTATTCAGTTCAAAATTTCCCGCCTCTGAGGATGTTTTTTCATCAAGCTTTATAGTGTACTAGTGATAGGAGCCACTAGCCCTCCCTCATGCATGCATCACATTAGTGTCAAACAAGATTTTCTCAATTTTGAAATTCTAAATAGGGTTTTGAGTGTCTTAGTTTCTAAATTTCCAACTGATTTGACACGGAAAATGTAGCTTGAAATTTGGGCAAGGGATGTACACCCACTGAAAAAATAGTGCCAAAATCATCTTCCAAAGTAGAAATGATAGTTGGTGCATTCCATACAGGTAGCTGTGCCAAAATCGTCTGATTTTGGACTTGAAGTTGATGCCATGATCAAATCATGAAGAGGATATAGAGAAGATAGGCCTGGTGAGTGTTCAATCGCTATATCAATAGAAACTATGCTCTGTTCTGGCAATGGAATGTGCAGTATATGGACAGCAATCATGCAGCCAATTTTGATTTTTGTGGCCTGCTGGTTTTCGTTTCACATTCGTTGATATTATTACCAGGAGGTCAAAGGTTCGATGGTGGTGACTTGAATACAGAATTTTGATTATACTATTCTTTGTTTTGGCCGGTGGATCGATGCACTAGTGATCTGGACGGTAAGAAATTAACAATAATAATAATAATAATAATAATTTTGGTAAATAAACTAGTTTGAGTAAGAACTTAATCATGGGACATTAGTTATATATATATATATATATTCCATGATAAGAGTATTTTTTTAGTTAATTTATACAACAATCCACGGGGTAATTAATTTTAAGAACTCATTTTTTTATATGAATTTAGTATATTCAAAGAAATTTAATAAAAATAAATAAATATTAACTATAAACTGTAAAACTTAAAAGTCAAATAATGATACATAATATGTCTATCCCTTAAAATTTTCTCATGAAATTAGTGTACTAGCAATTGATGTGTTTTCCTCTTCTTATCGATGAATAAATTTTTTTAGTTAAATATTCAAGATTTTTTTTTTTATGAAAGTGATGATACACATTAATAAAAAAAAATATATAATTTTTTTAGAACACATTTGAGTTATTATGTTTGTGGGACCTATCATTAAGTTTCGTATTGAAATTATAATCTAATGCTACACGATTTTCTTGAATTTTTTTCTTGTTATTTATCATTTTTCCCCCTCAAAAAATGATTCAATTGATAGGTATTAAAGAAATTGATAAGTGGTTTAGAAGAATAAGAAGAAGAAAAGACAAGCATGGCTTATTACTCTTCTTCTTCTTCTTCTTCAGTTCACAGACAGGTCGGCCCCGGCTTATGTGATAGTCACATGAAATTATGGAGGATTTGGGACTGAAGGCAACGTGGTAGCTTTAACAACTTGTCGCGTTGCATCACACCGTGGCCGTACTCATCTACTAGTTTACCCTCTTCTGTATATAATACAGCGACTAGCGATATTTCTTTTGAAGATGCGTAGTTGGTAACGCAAAGTCTTTTTTTTTATTAGAAATAATATTGTTTTATTTTTTATTTTTTTACATGAGTATATTCAAATTATTAAAAAATTAATTGAAAATTTTTTAAGAAAAAAACAATTTAAAAAAAGTTTGGTCAAACAGAGCCTAATTTGTGAGTTTTTATAAAACTTTTTTTACCCTCTAAAAGTTGTAGACCACATGCTGCTCATATTTTATTATCTTCCCAAGTTGTGCTTTTTAAATCCATTGACTGCCTTGTTATTAAACTATGCCTTGCTGCATCCGGGGATTCGAGTTGAAGACCGCCTAGGATTAAACTAGTCTTGGTAAGCTGCGGACCCAACTATTTTTTCTCGCAAAAAATAATATTTATGTACTGAAGATGTACTTTAGAAAAGAAAGAAAAATACTTGATTTAGATTATAGATCTAATTGAAATAAATAATTTGATTTTAATTTAATTAGAAAAAAATGATAGTGGATGAAGCCCTTTAATATATAAAAAAATAAAATAAAGTAAAAAAATATTATAAAAAATTATTCCTGATCAGCACAAATTAACATGATAAATATGCAATTTTGGTAATTAAGATCAAGTTAATTTGATATATCTTGTTGAATTCAGGTTAATTTTTTAAACTCATGATTTAAATCATTAAACCTAAATACTCAATTTAAAAACATTATTAAATTTAATTCTAAATTAATCAAATAATGAAGGATAGAATTGAAAATAAATTTAATTATATAAAAGAATTAAAAAATATCAATTACAAGAATAAAAATAAAAATTAAAAAATTATTTAATTGAAGTGTGAGATTGAAAAGAAAAATAAATTTAGTAAAAAAATTAAGAAAAATAAAAGAAACAAAGATTAAAATTGATATAAAAAATAAAAATAATATTTTGATTGAAATATAAATTGAAAAGAATTATAATTTTTTAAAAATAAATTAAGAAAAAAATTAAAAATCAAAGCAATATTAATCAAATTAAAAATATAACAACATCAATATGTAAAACTGTTTTTTTCGTTTTTATCTAAATGGTAAGGTATCTTCTAGTTAGCTTCTTTTTATCTTTTTTTTTCTTCTTTTGTATCTTTTCTAATTGGTTTTTAAGTAAATGAATAATTTTATTTTATTTTTTATTTTTGTTAGACTAAAGTAGACCATTTATATTCAAATTAGTAAATTAATTGAAAATTTTTACCTAAACAACGAATCATGTATTTGATCTTCTATCTTCCACTCTAGTTATCTTGATTTTTATTTTTTTTGCCAAAGCAAGAATGTTAGGTATTTCGAGGAAGCATCATCCACAGATGAAGATAGACCCACATATTCTCTTATCGGTTCCATTCCATGCATTACAGTCCAAATAAAGGGCCATTAGTTTATTCTAAGGCCTTAGCCGCCATAGAAACGTTTTCTTGTTCTTTAGTCATTACAGCAACTTCACTTTAGAACGAACCCGAGAAGAGGAAGAAACCGTCCAATTTGATGACTCTGGCAGCTATGCTTTGATGGCTAAAGCACTAAATTATTAACGATCTTTTCTTTTTCCCAAATATTTTTTGAAATGTTTTAGTTGAGTTGAAGGAATTTCTTCTGTATTAGGTACAATCCCTGTTATGATTTCTCCTTTTCTTGCCTACTTTTTTTTTTTTTTTTTGCAATTCTCAATTTAATATTCATTTATCATTGTAGTTTAAACTGTGGATTGTATAATAAAATCTTTTGTAATGTTTTTTATATAAAAAATCAGCCAAACAGTATTTTAGACTTGAGATATATTTTTATCTTTATTGGCAACTTAAATGGTTATTATTTGTATTTTACAAGTGGGAATTAGTAGAAAAATATAAAGGTGATGTAAAATTATTTAAGGTAGTATTTTTTGGTGCAAACTTACATTCTATGGGGCATGTTTAGCTTAAAATATTGTTTGTTTAAAATTTGATTTTTTTATTTAAAATTAATTTTTTAGTATTTTTATATTATTTTGGTGTGCTGAATTTAAGAATACATTTTTAAAAATAAAATAAAAATATTTTTTTAATGTATTTATTAAAAACATTTCAAAATTAAACCTCTAACACATTTTCAAAATACACTGCACCTAATTTAACAAATATGAACTTGCACACAAATTCTTATGTTCTCGATGGAAAGCTAAGAAGAAAATGAAATGTGAACTTGGGATATCAAAAAATGCAGCACAAAGGTTACTACCTAAAAATTCTTAAAAAAAACAAGCATCAATTACAGCCAATAATAATAATAATAATAAAATTGAATCCTTGGTTCCATTTCTCATGTTTTATAGCCTGCCACATTTTCATTTGTATTAGGTAGTCAAAAACAAAAAAATAAGAAGTCAACCTTTACTAATGTCAATGTCATTGAACTTTCATTGACGATTACCTACCAAAAACTCTCCTCCATTTCATTTTAAAGATTTATTGGTCAAATATCAGAGCAAATTTTAATTTCAAGCTACATTGTTTATGTAAAGTTGAAGGATCTACAAGTACTATATGTCAAAGAAGCTTTTCAAGTCTAACTTGTCTTCCTAGCTAGCTAAACACTATCGTCAGCTTCCACCAAAACCACTACCTGGATGTCTAGCCATTCTGGGAAGCTCCTTCTTTGAATGTAAGAACCTCTGAAAAAATCTGTTTATTTTTCATCTTTTCTGCCTTTCTAGTTCTTTATTTCCTCTGAATCTTTTTCATTCTCAGAGGTTGTGAAGAATGATCAGCAAGAGCATAAACCCCGTTCTTGTTTTTCTCTTGTCGGTCTCTTATTCCTTGTTGTTTCTAGCTCCCTTTTGCCATGCTGCCAATAATACACTCACAAGAGGCCAATCACTAAAAGATGGTGAGTCCTTGATATCAGTTGATGAGAACTTTGAACTGGGATTCTTTAGCCCTGGAAACTCTAGTTTAAGATATTTTGGTATAAGGTATTACAAGATTCGGGATCAGGCTGCCATCTGGGTGGCTAATAGAGAAAAACCAATCTCCGGTAGCGATGGAGTCTTGAGGATAGGTGAAGATGGGAATTTGTTGGTTGCAGATGGAAATGGAATTCCAGTTTGGTCAAGTAATGCTTCAGTAGTGTCTAATAACACAGCAGCGATGCTTGATACAACAGGTAATCTAATCCTCTCGAGCAATGATAGTATTGGTGAGATAGATAAAGCCTACTGGCAAAGCTTCAGTAATCCAACCGACACCTATTTGCCAAACATGAAAGTTCTTATAAGTTCTGCAGAGATTCATGCCTTCACTTCATGGAAATCTGCAAATGATCCTTCACCAGGAAACTTCACAATGGGAGTTGATCCTCGCGGAGCACCACAGATAGTGGTCTGGGAGCGATCGAGGAGAAGGTGGAGAAGTGGGCACTGGAATGGACTAATATTCTCAGGTGTTCCGTATATGACAGCTTTAACCACTTACCGATATGGATTTAAGGTCACTCGTGAAAGCGATGGAAAATTCTATTTTACATACAATCCATCAGATAATTCTGAATTGATGAGATTTCAGATAACATGGAATGGATTTGAAGAGCAGAAAAGGTGGAACGAAAGTGCAAAGACGTGGCAAGTAATGCAATCACAGCCTTCTGAAGAATGCGAGAATTACAATTATTGTGGCAATTTTGGAGTCTGTACTTCATCAGGATCTCCCAAATGCAGATGTATGGAAGGGTTTGAGCCAAGGCAACCAGATCAGTGGAGACGAGGAAATTGGTCAGGTGGATGTGGAAGAAGGTCTCCTTTACAGTGCCAGAGGAACACTAGTAGTGGTGGAGAAGATGGATTCAAAACATTAAGGGGCTTGAAGTTGCCTGATTTTGCAGATGTGGAGTCGATCTCCTTGGATGCTTGCAGAGAAATGTGTCTAAATAACTGTTCATGTAAGGCCTATGCGCACGTCAGTCAGATTCAATGCATGATATGGAATGGGGACTTGATTGATGTCCAGCGTTTTGTCGAAGGTGGGAACACTCTGTATGTGCGTCTCGCAGATTCTGAATTAGGTAAACTTTCTCCCAATGCTGTTTTCATTGTTTGAAATGATTTAGTAGTTTATAATTAGAATTTATAGAGAACTTGATAGAATTACAACTTCAAGTTTATTGCAATCATCATTGAAAGTAAAAAGGCCTGTTGAATCAGTCTTTGATCCAGTGGTTCTTTCTGGGATTAGTAAAACTATAATGGCTTCATGACCGCTCCAAATTGTAACACATAATCCAAGTTTCTTTACTTCTTCTGATCGTCATTTTTTCTGAAGAAAAAAATCCCAAAACATGCAGAACATGATCATGAAAGGTTAAGATGCAGAGGCATGTTTCTACTTAGCAACTACGGTTTGTCATGATAACGGACTAGGTGAATTAGATGAAGAAAAAGATATGAAATCTTGCAACAGTTTATTCAAGTTACCTTTTATGTTGGATATCTTCTGATTTATTTCTCGTATAGGTCGCAGCAGGATGCCTACGTATGTTATAATACTAATAGTTTTGGCTGGACTGGCCTTCCTAGCCATATCTATATGGCTTCTGTGGATGCTCAAAAAAAGTCTCAAAGGTAAGAATCTCAGTTTCATTATCGGTTAAGAGATCTCTTCCGTCTTGATCAAGAAATGACATCTTACCTTCTTAATTTTTATCTTCAGTTTTGCCAGCGGCTACGTCAGCTTGCACGTCGTCAAAATGTGAATTGCCAGTTTATGATCTGAGTAAAAGTAAAGAGTACTCAACCGATGCCTCTGGATCTGCTGACCTTGTTATAGAAGGGAGCCAAGTAAATGGTTCAGATTTGCCAATGTTCAATTTCAACTGTTTAGCAGCTGCAACAGACAATTTTTCCGAAGAAAACAAGCTTGGGCAGGGAGGATTTGGCCTTGTCTACAAGGTGAGTAATTATGTTGTACATGTATCACAATATAACAGAAGCTGAATTCAAGCACTAAAGCTGAGTATTGTTCATATTAATTAATAGGGAAAGCTTCCTGGAGGAAAAGAGATAGCTGTAAAGAGGCTTTCAAAGATCTCTGGCCAAGGTTTACAGGAGTTCAAGAATGAAATTATTCTGATTGCCAAATTGCAGCACAGAAATCTTGTTCGATTGTTAGGATGCAGCATTCAGGGTGATGAGAAGATGCTGATTTATGAATATATGCCAAATAAAAGCCTGGATTACTTCCTTTTTGGTGAGTTCTTCCGTATATTTTGTGCTTAATAGAAAAGGGTTGTTAAAGCTCAAAACAATTATTTCTACGAGGCTTGTTAATTGTTTCTGATTCCTGTGATCGCAATGGCAGATCCCGATAAGCAAGCGCTATTAGACTGGAGTAAACGTTTCGCAA
The DNA here is from genome assembly GCA_026413675.1 of Populus pruinosa. Classification (NCBI taxonomy): domain Eukaryota; kingdom Viridiplantae; phylum Streptophyta; class Magnoliopsida; order Malpighiales; family Salicaceae; genus Populus; species Populus pruinosa. The sequence goes on from CM048595.1 coordinate 2,017,508, forward strand.
TTATTGAGGGGATTGCCAGAGGTCTTCTTTATCTCCATAGGGATTCAAGACTAAGAATCATTCATCGAGACCTAAAGGCTAGTAACATTTTGTTGGATGAAGAAATGAACCCAAAGATTTCCGACTTCGGCATGGCCAGAATATTTGGGGGAAACCAAAGTGAAATAAACACAAACCGAGTTGTTGGAACATAGTAAGTTTGATATCTATGAGATTGCTCGTGTTAAACTCTAATCAACAATATGATTTTTCTGACTGTCACTTGTATCTTGCAGTGGTTATATGGCACCTGAATATGCAATGGAAGGCCTATTTTCAGTGAAGTCTGATGTTTATAGCTTTGGAGTGCTACTCCTAGAGATTGTGAGTGGCCGAAGGAATACTAGCTTCCGTCAAACAGAACGCATGATCCTCATTGCTTATGTAAGTACATGCAAAATGTCACCAATTTAGGCTCTGGTTTGAGATACAACACAGCGTTTTTTACTGCTAAGTTTTCACTCGCTGATCCAATTTCCGACTGATTGCAGGCATGGGATCTTTGGAATGAAGGTAAAGCAATGGACATAGTTGATCTTTCCATCCGAGATTCATGTGATGAAAACGAAGTTCTGAGATGCATACAAATCGGCATGTTGTGTGTGCAAGATTCTGCACTTCATAGACCAACCATGGCATCAGTTGTGCTAATGCTGGAGAGCAACACAACAAGCATTCCATTACCTAGGCAACCCACTTTCACTTCTGTCAGAGCCTCTATAGACCCTGAAATCTCTCTGGAAGTGCAAGAAGTGGCATCGTCAAGCGACTTGACAGTGAAAGTGGTAGCAGGCAGATGATTACAATCTTTCCTTTTCTGTTCCTCTGCATTCCTTGTTTTATATGTTCATGTGTTAGTTTAGTTGGAAAATAGAGTATATTTGTAAAGGGTCTTTTGTCAATCAAATTTTTACAAAAAAAAAAAAACTATTTTTTGTGCTCTATAAATTGATACTTCGGTTTCTTTCAATCAGTAATTACCAATGAGGTAATGGATTGACAGCAGACTCATTACAGGTTTAGGCCAAAAGCACTTTCACAATCAGAAACTGGCACCAAAAGCACGATGGCCAATAATCATCTGATGGGTGGCCAATAATCAGAAAATAACGTAATGCGGATGAAGCGACACATGCTTACAAACCGCATGCCCGCCTATGTAAGAATGTTTGATCATAGAACATTAGAATTTGTGATCTAGAAAGAGTTGAAAATTCTACGAGATTGAATGTTTATTGGAGCTATAGTAGACTGAGAAATGACTAGCAATTCAAGAATTCATCAAGCTTGTCATTGATGGGTGGCGGTTCCAACACAGGTCATTCCTTTGACTCTTTTGGTGAAAATAATTTATATCTCTTGGCATGCTCTACACTAATACTAAAAAGGACTATAAGATCAAAAGATAAAAGGTAAAATTATTCATGTATATTTCTTCAATATTTACCTTCCATATTAAAAAAAAAAAGTATTTGAAGTGAAAGGATTTGTAAAAATTATAATGCTAAAAAAATCATATTTTCTACATAGTATTTTCTTAGAGTTTAAATTTTTTTATTTTTTTTTCATTTCCTGAGAATTAATCTTAAAGCTTTTATAAAATCATTTATTGATAAACATAATATGCTATTTTTTACTAGCCTATCCGTTTGGGCTTTGGGCTAGATATAAATTTCTTAAAATATATTATATTTATATCATTAAAAATTTATTAGTATTATCATATAACTCGATATGATGGTTTAAGTTTAAACAAAGCTCTACCCAACTCTTATATTGATATTCAATTAGTCTGAGATTGAATTAATTTTGTTATATGATAAAAAATAAAAAAAATTAATTTATCATTAACTAAATACCAAATAATAAAATTAAAAAAAAAACTACATGGTGAGTGATATAAACAAAATAATCAAAAAATCTTAGCCTAACTCTTTTATTCATATTTAGTTAAACATGTGATTTAAGTTATGAACTTCACTAGATCGATTTTATTTCGATTTTATTTTATAATAAAAAATCAAAAATTAATTTATTATTAATTAATATTTAAAGATAAAATTTAAGAAAAAACCTCACACACTAAATGATAGATTTGAAAAAAAAATTAAAAAGATAAAAAAATCTCAACCCAACTTTTAATTAATATTTAGTTCACTCATCAAACCCACAATCTCAATTATAAACTTTTTTGATTTGATTTAATTGTTTTTATTATATAATAAAAAAACATAAAAAATGATTTAGATAAACTTAAATAAAATCCCCACACTGGATAATGAAATTGTCAAGAAGGCCCATGTATATATATAAAAAATACAAACAAAAAAGATTACAGTTTATCTGTGTTTAATTCAAAGAAATTAGAGCGTGCTCCCCAGCTCCAACCCATGACCTCGGACCTGCCGTGCACGCTGATCACTCAACCATAAGTCAGAGATGCGAATGAAGACCGAAAAAAACATATATTAAGATGTAAGACCACCCGTTTTAGTTGTTTTTATAATACAATAAGAGCACATGTCAGGGTTGTATGCTAAGGAGTGCACTGTGCAAGAGATTGTTCATATGCAGAAGCAATTCTGTATTGGCATCCCATCAATGTGAAGTTTCAGTTGAAGAACTTCTTATTTACGCTTATATATATATATATATATATATATATATATATATATATATATAATATATTAGTATTAAATATTAAAATTTATTTTAAATGTATATTATATTTTTTTGCACTATTAGTATAATCTTTTTATCTTAATATAATAAATTTAATTAAACATAATAAAAAAACATAATTAAATAAAATAAAAACATAAATAAGATATAAATTAACTAAGTAAAGGAAAGAAAATGAAAAGTATAAATAAGAGATTAATATAAGTAAAATTTAAGCATTATAAAAATATAAATAAAGAGAGTAAGAAAATGATCTTGATTTAAAAACCAAGATGTCTAAATACATAGCAAATACCTCCTTTTATAGAAAAAAATTTGAAACTATTAATTTGCTGACTAAATATTAAGTAGGTGATCATATATTGACTTGGTGATAATCCTTATCTTCTTATCTGAATAACAAGTCATTGCTAACATTAGAATTTGAATAGACTATCTTCATGAAAGTTCTAGGAAATTGTCTTAGTTTTTTTTTTTTAAAAAAAAAAGATGAGGTCATTTAAACTTATAGAACTCGAGATATGGGCCGAACAATGAACAGTATTTGGGCTGCAGAACAGATTTCGACTTCTTTGTTGTTGTTACAATTTAAACTTGAAAATGACCTTTTTGAATCCTAGACTTTACATGAAAGTTTTAGGCCTCTATCTTAACTTTCCAACCATATAAAATAGATCTAAATCCAAGTTCTATAATTTTAGATATGGCTTAATGACTGAACATTGTTTCAGTTGGGATTGAACCAGCATATCTTTTCTATGTTTAGCCCTCTCTTTGTCTTCTCGATTTCAGTAGTTAAAGTCATCAATCAATCCTATTATTGATATGATAGACTTGCATTTAAGATGAATATTTATCATAAATTAAAGGTATCTTATAATATTAGACATGATATTATAAAACATGATCTAGTTAAGAGTTATTGATACTTTAAGTACAAAATGATGATATAATAGTCTTAATTACGTCCTCGACTATTATCCTAATAGTCATATTGCAAAACCTTTACATGATAGGTTAAGGAAAAACCAAGTTCCTTGGTCTAACCACCATACAAATCTTGTTAAACAAATGTAGCAATAAATATAGACCATTCCTCTCCTCTATTTAGCTGATTTTTTAGCTCCTAAGATCATTGAAATAGACGCCTTAGATTTAAGATACGAGGGGATTCTTAAACAAATACAAAATAATAAAAAATAAATTCTCTAGTTTACCTCTACTCATTGGAACGACTGTAAAAACAATTTACTCCATTATCAAGAAGAAGATTCTTTCAATTGTTCTCTGTATTACAAAATTTCAAAGCTATTTATTAAACTAAAAATTTCTTTTACGTGTTGACTGTAAATCTACAAATTAAGTTCTTCAAAAAGATGTTCAAAATTTAGCTTTAAAACAGATTTTCACCCGATGGTAAGCTATTTTAAGTATTTTTTATTTTGATATTGAATATATAAAAGGAGAAATAAATTCTATTTCTGACTTTCTAACATGAGATTCCTTTAAAATAGGTCATAACGCATCTAAAGACTCAGACTCAAGACAAAGGAAAAGCCCCACAAACTCAAACTAAAAAACCAAATAGCCCAAAACCCTCTTCAAAATTCATGACTTTAGCCATCTTATCTATAAAACAAATCAAAACCTGGTATGAAGCACTAGTGGAAGAAGAAGAAGTAGTAGAAGAAACTACAAAACAATCCAAAAAACAATAAGATAAAATCCAACATTGGGTTAATATTGTCACAGACTAACCCAACTTGCTAGATATTGTCTTTTTTAGGCCTTACCGCCCTCATAGATTTGTTTTTGTGACCACATATAGCCCCAAAATACATCTAATAACTTAGCAACCAACACTATAATAAGGTTAGCAACTAACTCCTTACTTGCCGATGTGGGATATTACAAACCACTCCCTTTAAAGAGCCCGAACACCCCGTCAACACTATCGAATAGTCATTAAGACTGGCTCTAATATCAAATGTCATAGCTGAACCCAACCTGCCAGATATTATCCACTTTCAATTTTACCGCCCTTACAGATTTGTTCTCGACGACCACACATAGCCCCAAAAAACATCTAACAAGTTAGTAACCAGCACTACTAATAAGGCCAATAATCAACTCCTCACCCGCCGATGTAAGATATTACAGACACCATTTTAAAATCACCAAAATTACTTTTGGCATTACAAAAGGTCTCTTAACAAGCCTCTAGTGACTAAAAGTCACAATCATGTAATATTTCTAAAACCCTTTTAAAACCACAAGTAGATTTTTCCTCTAAAAAACCATTGCTTGCCTTACAAACTCAACAAACACATATTTCCAAATCTAAATCAACATATATTTTCAAAACTCATTTTCAAAATATTTTGACTATGGAAAAAGGTTTTTACCATAAAAATCCTTCCATCGTTGTTCCTAAACTTTTTCCTCTTAACTAGCACTATAAACTTTGGGATATCACAAAACCCCAATCCTATTATTCTACCATTCTTGAAATAACCAATTTTGTAAAATTCAAAAATTTCAAATTACATCCAAACCACCCTAAACCTATGATTAGTACTTAAAAGTATATTTTTATCAAGATTTTATATCATCATTTTGTACTTAAAGTATCAATAACTCTTAACTAGATCATGTTTTATAATATCATGTCTAATATTATAAGATACCTTTAATTTATGATAAATATTCATCTTAAATGCAAGTCTATCATATCAATAATAGGATTGATTGATGACTTTAACTACTGAAATCGAGAAGACAAAGAGAGGGCTAAACATAGAAAAGATATGCTGGTTCAATCCCAACTGAAACAATGTTCAGTCATTAAGCCATATCTAAAATTATAGAACTTGGATTTAGATCTATTTTATATGGTTGGAAAGTTAAGATAGAGGCCTAAAACTTTCATGTAAAGTCTAGGATTCAAAAAGGTCATTTTCAAGTTTAAATTGTAACAACAACAAAGAAGTCGAAATCTGTTCTGCAGCCCAAATACTGTTCATTGTTCGGCCCATATCTCGAGTTCTATAAGTTTAAATGACCTCATCTTTTTTAAAAAAAAAAAAAACTAAGACAATTTCCTAGAACTTTCATGAAGATAGTCTATTCAAATTCTAATGTTAGCAATGACTTGTTATTCAGATAAGAAGATAAGGATTATCACCAAGTCAATATATGATCACCTACTTAATATTTAGTCAGCAAATCAATAGTTTCAAATTTTTTTCTATAAAAGGAGGTATTTGCTATGTATTTAGACATCTTGGTTTTTAAATCAAGATCATTTTCTTACTCTCTTTATTTATATTTTTATAATGCTTAAATTTTACTTATATTAATCTCTTATTTATACTTTTCATTTTCTTTCCTTTACTTAGTTAATTTATATCTTATTTATGTTTTTATTTTATTTAATTATGTTTTTTTATTATGTTTAATTAAATTTATTATATTAAGATAAAAAGATTATACTAATAGTGCAAAAAAATATAATATACATTTAAAATAAATTTTAATATTTAATACTAATATTATATATATATATATATATATATATATATATATATATAAGCGTAAATAAGAAGTTCTTCAACTGAAACTTCACATTGATGGGATGCCAATACAGAATTGCTTCTGCATATGAACAATCTCTTGCACAGTGCACTCCTTAGCATACAACCCTGACATGTGCTCTTATTGTATTATAAAAACAACTAAAACGGGTGGTCTTACATCTTAATATATGTTTTTTTCGGTCTTCATTCGCATCTCTGACTTATGGTTGAGTGATCAGCGTGCACGGCAGGTCCGAGGTCATGGGTTGGAGCTGGGGAGCACGCTCTAATTTCTTTGAATTAAACACAGATAAACTGTAATCTTTTTTGTTTGTATTTTTTATATATATACATGGGCCTTCTTGACAATTTCATTATCCAGTGGGGATTTTATTTAAGTTTATCTAAATCATTTTTTATGTTTTTTTATTATATAATAAAAACAATTAAATCAAATCAAAAAAGTTTATAATTGAGATTGTGGGTTTGATGAGTGAACTAAATATTAATTAAAAGTTGGGTTGAGATTTTTTTATCTTTTTAATTTTTTTTTCAAATCTATTATTTAGTGTGTGAGGTTTTTTCTTAAATTTTATCTTTAAATATTAATTGATAATAAATTAATTTTTGATTTTTTATTATAAAATAAAATAGAAATAAAATCGATCTAGTAAAGTTCATAACTTAAATCACATGTTTAACTAAATATGAATAAAAGAGTTAGGCTAAGATTTTTTGATTATTTTGTTTATATCACTCATTATGTAGTTTTTTTTTAATTTTATTATTTGGTATTTAGTTAATGATAAATTAATTTTTTTTATTTTTTATCATATAACAAAATTAATTCAATCTCAGACTAATTGAATATCAATATAAGAGTTGGGTAGAGCTTTGTTTAAACTTAAACCATCATATCGAGTTATATGATAATACTAATAAATTTTTAATGATATAAATATAATATATTTTAAGAAATTTATATCTAGCCCAAAGCCCAAACGGATAGGCTAGTAAAAAATAGCATATTATGTTTATCAATAAATGATTTTATAAAAGCTTTAAGATTAATTCTCAGGAAATGAAAAAAAAATAAAAAAATTTAAACTCTAAGAAAATACTATGTAGAAAATATGATTTTTTTAGCATTATAATTTTTACAAATCCTTTCACTTCAAATACTTTTTTTTTTAATATGGAAGGTAAATATTGAAGAAATATACATGAATAATTTTACCTTTTATCTTTTGATCTTATAGTCCTTTTTAGTATTAGTGTAGAGCATGCCAAGAGATATAAATTATTTTCACCAAAAGAGTCAAAGGAATGACCTGTGTTGGAACCGCCACCCATCAATGACAAGCTTGATGAATTCTTGAATTGCTAGTCATTTCTCAGTCTACTATAGCTCCAATAAACATTCAATCTCGTAGAATTTTCAACTCTTTCTAGATCACAAATTCTAATGTTCTATGATCAAACATTCTTACATAGGCGGGCATGCGGTTTGTAAGCATGTGTCGCTTCATCCGCATTACGTTATTTTCTGATTATTGGCCACCCATCAGATGATTATTGGCCATCGTGCTTTTGGTGCCAGTTTCTGATTGTGAAAGTGCTTTTGGCCTAAACCTGTAATGAGTCTGCTGTCAATCCATTACCTCATTGGTAATTACTGATTGAAAGAAACCGAAGTATCAATTTATAGAGCACAAAAAATAGTTTTTTTTTTTTGTAAAAATTTGATTGACAAAAGACCCTTTACAAATATACTCTATTTTCCAACTAAACTAACACATGAACATATAAAACAAGGAATGCAGAGGAACAGAAAAGGAAAGATTGTAATCATCTGCCTGCTACCACTTTCACTGTCAAGTCGCTTGACGATGCTACTTCTTGCACTTCCAGAGAGATTTCAGGGTCTACAGAGGCTCTGACAGAAGTGAAAGTGGGTTGCCTAGGTAATGGAATGCTTGTTGTGCTGCTCTCCAGCATTAGCACAATTGATGCCATGGTTGGTCTATGAAGTGCAGAATCTTGCACATACAATATGCCGATTTGTATTTTTTTTTAAGGTTTTATATCATTATTTTGCACTTCAAGTATTAATCACTCCTTAACTAAAATATTTTTATAATAACATATCTAATAATATAAGATACCTTTAATTTGTAGGAAATGTACATTTTAAATGCAGGCCTATCACATAAATAAAAGGATTGATTGATGAGTTTAAGAACTGAAATTGAAAGGACAAAGAGATGGTTAAACTTATGAAAGAGATGCTGGTCCAATCCAAACCAGAATACTGTTCGGTAATTGGATCATATTTGGAGCTATAGATCTCCGATTTAGGTCTATTTTATATGGATGGAAAGGTAAGATATAGGCCTCTAATTTTCATTGGAGGTCTAATTTAAAAATATCATTTTCAAGTCCAAATTATAGCAACAATGAAGAAGTCTGAATTTGTCCTACAGCTTGAACATTGTTTAGTTTTTAGCCCATATCCGGAGTTCTAAAAGTACAAATGACCTTAATTTTGGATGATTTCTCTAATGAGAGTTGTATGTTTGCGAGTATGGGTTATGGTTAGGCATTTGGAATCTGTTTAAAACATGAGCTTGTTCATGGAGACATTCTTTAAAAGAAGGCAAGGTTGGATAGTCATTAGTTGAGTGTTCATTTGTTTCACATATTTAACACATAATATTTTTAATATATTTTAATTAACCACTCCTTTTCAATTCTAGTGCCTCGACTTTTCTAACTAAAGATGCAAATTTCACTTACAAGTCATGATCTTCCCTAAAGTTGTACATACCTCCACTAGATGTATGAGGTTGAGTTTTACTCGATGCCTCATAAGTACCCATGGTGTTCCAATTTTGGCATTTTTAGCTAACAAGTCTAAGTACTTTATTGCTTCATCAAGGTCTTTATCTTCAAAAGTTCTATTGCATATCAATTCGACCATTTGCCTATCTCTAGGTGTTAACCCTTCATAAAAATATGAAACCAATCTCTATGTTTCAAAACCATGATGAGGACAAGTATTAAGAAAGTCTTGATATCTATCCCAATATTGGTAAAATATTTCTTCTGGTTTTTAAGTGAAAGTGGTAATTTTTCTTTTAAAAGAGTTTGTTCTATCAGAAGAGAAAAACTTCTTTAAAAATTATTGTTGCATTTAATCCCAAGCATGAATGGATAATGGTCTTAAATTTTATAGCTATATTTTAACTTTATCTTTTATAAAAAACGACAAATCTTCAATCTAATGGCGTTCATGTTACAATTTAAGTCATTATAGGTGTTACAGACCTCCTTAAATTCCCTTAAATACAAATATAGATTTTCCAATTCTAAGCCATGAAAAGAAGGTAAAAGTTGAATAATGTCTGACTTAAAATTAAAATAAGATGCATTAGGGGGGAAACTATGCATGATGGTGCACTTATTCTTGTGGGATTCATGTGGTTTCTATATGTTTTAACACGGTTATTCTCATTATTCTTATTATGAAGTGATTGGTTATCTTCTTCGGCCATATTTTCTGAAAATAATAAGGATACCTTATAAAGTCTATCACTTAATGTATGTGACCATACTCTCATGCATGTGTTGAAATAGAATAAAAGGAAGAATAAAAAAGAAGAAGAAGAAATAAGAAAAAAAAACAAAATTATATACAAAAAAGTGAAATAAATAAATAAATACTATAATGTGTACAAGAACTTACCTCCTCGGCAATGACGTCAAAAAATTGACATGACCAAAAGATTAACGTCTTCTTTCAAATGCAAAAGTATTGAAATAATGAATAACTTGGCAAGACCAGGGTCGAACTATAGAGAGGTTAAATGTGTAAATTATAGATAATAATAATACAACAACAACAACAACAACAACAACAATAACAAAAATAACAACAATAGTAGTATAGTAGTAAAAGAAGAAGAAGAAGAAATTGATGAGAACTTGAGATGAAAGATTAACATAAATATTAAATAATGATAACAACAAATATCAAGATTAGAAGATTCATTAATGGTATGTCAAACAAGTATAACATTTTTACCTTGATATAATAAACTTAACTAAACATAATGAAAGAAAGAAAAATAAATAAATAAAATAAGAATAGAAATAAGATAAAAGTTAACTAAGTAAAGGAAAAGAAATGAAAGACATGAACACGATATTAATGAAAGCAAAACTTAAGCATTATAAAAATACAAAGAGAAAAAGCAAGAGCATGATCTTAATTTGGAGACCAAGATGCCTAAATACTTGGCAAATGCCTCCTTTTATAGGCCAAAATTAGAAACTATTGATTTGATGACTAATTGATGAGTGGGTGACTAACTCTTGACTTGTAACAATAATTATCTTCTTTTATTTGCCCAAAATATTATTGATAACATCAAAATTGAAACCACTTGAAAATATAAAAGTTGTAGGAAATTTCTCAACTTTCTAGGAAAAAACAATAAAGGTTATTTAGACTTCTAGAACTCTAGATATGGACAAAACACTGAACAATGTTTGGGCTGTAGGACAGATTTGGACTTTTTTTATATTGCTATAATTTGGATTTGAAAATGATATTTTTAAAACCAGACCTCAAATGAAAATTATAGGCCTATCTCTTATCTTTCTATCCATATAAAATAGACCTAAATCTGAGATCTACAACTCTAGATATGATCCAATTACCGAATAATGTTTAGGTTTGAACTGCACAAGCATCTCTTTCATAAGTTTGGTCATCTCTTTGTCCTTTCAATTTCAAATCTTAAACTCATCAATCAATTCTTTCATTTATGTGATAGGCCTGCATTTAAAATGAACGTTTACCACAAATTAAACTTATCTTATATTATTAGATATATTATGATTAATATATTTTATAACTAAGAAAAATGTTTTAAGAGAAATGCTGTTGTTGAAAATAGAGGATAGGGTTTTGCCTGAAATATGCAGTTTAGAATTATTAGAGGTAGAAAGTTTCTCAGAGGTAGTTTATAAAAATCTTTTTGGAAAAACTCATTCTTTGATACAATTTAAATCTACACCTATATCAAATAGTGCAATAGTATCTAATTTAAAATCATCTGAGAAGACTAAGGATTTTAAATAAATATTTTTTAAAGATATTTGAGTTAGAAGATGCAAGAAATGATCAAAAATACGTTCAATATTTATGAGTACAAGATGTAATACATAAGACTTAACCGTTTGGTCTTCTATTTCAGAGTTAGTGTTAGATTGGTTTTTAATTTTGGATAGAAGGTGTTGTAGGATTGCTGAGTCTTTTTGTTAAGGTTGTTTGAGGGTTTGTAACTCAGATTTGAGGGTTTTGATTTCATATTATAATTATGGGATAGTAGTTGTGACTTTGGATTTTTTTTATTGAGAAAGTTTGTAAGATCATAGGTGTTGACACTAGTTGTAAGTAGGACTGAATGGTTTGGAAGGTGAGGTTTGGATGTCTCTGGTTTGCTGAAATTGATAAGCAACTTGTCCAGGTAAGTTTTTTATAGCGACGGGTTAGCAAGTCTTTTAATTGCCTCAAGAATAAATTCTTGATCTTGGATTAAGACACTAATTTATTTAGAATTTGAGAGGTGTTTAAACTAGAAAGGGAAGTTGTTAGTTCATCAATTTGGAATTCTTCTTCAGAAATGTTAGAAGAATTGGAGTTTGTATCAGAGGCTTCAATGCAAAGGTTTGTATCTAGTTGATGATGTCTTTGTCTATTTAGAGTTCATATAGTTTGGTATTAATTTTGCAAAAGCGGGACATATATCCTTTCTGACCACACTTGTAACAAGCAATGTTTTTAAGATTAAAAGTTTTTTGGGTTTAGAAGGGGACGATTTGGTGGTTATATTAAACCTTTTGTAAGTTTGTAGTAAGTTTATTCATGTTTAGGGTAAATTTATTTTCAGTATTTGTGGGGTGATCTTTTATAGGGAGGCGTGTGTTGGGTATAAATGTGTTTTTGGTTTTGAGTAGTGTCCATTGCAAAAGGGTTTTGTGGTGGAGAGGTCAAACTGGTGGAAAAAACTACCAAGTTTTTGTTTGGTACATTGTAGTTCCCATTTCAAATGTTTTTGAAGTTTGAGATCTTAACAGATTTTAAGTCCTTCCTTCCAAGTGAAACTCACAAGTTCACCATATGTAAGCTAGTCATATGGTATAGTTTTGGTTGTAAAGGTATCTTTGATTTTGTTTTGGACCTTTTCTCCTAAGAGAACCAATAAGCCTGAAGAAATTTTGCTTTTCAAAAAGGCTGGTTTGAATCCTCTTAAAGCATAACACACGTAAGGAAGGTATTTTTATACCATTAAAAGTTATTAATCTTCTTGCATTTAAGGTTGGAAAGAAGTTCAATATTTTTATCTTTTAGATGGAAGGATCTCTAACAAAATGTAAGGAGATAGTAAGGATAAGGGTGGACACAACATCTTGGATGGTGTTTCCTGAAGGGTCAAGGATATGTGTTTGGTCTTCATAAGTTTGTATGAAGTTATGATATATAGGTGATCTGTTTTAGTGAGATGGTAATCCCGTCATCCTTTAAGCTGGCTAGAGAAACCTGTAATAAGGAGTTCGACTATAGCTTTGTTTAGGGTTCCTGTTTGGTTTTTGTAGGCATTGATTGCCATGACAATTTGTTGGAGGGTATTTAAGATATTATATTCAGAAATTTCATCTATATTTTATTTATAAAAGGAGAAGGCATTGTATTTTTGTTGGTTTAGAAAATTGGGTTTTGTATGTGAGGAAATATCAAGGGCATTAGTTGTTTTGTGATTTTTTCAAATAAGTTTGTTTATTTCAAAAGATTGTTCTTAAGAAGTATATGTATCAAAGGTTGATATAGGGTTATTTTGAAAAGAATTAACTTGGTATGTGAAGGAAGAAGGGTTGGATTGTTGAGGTGTGTCCGAGACAATCAAGTTCATTTGGTCGAGGTTTTGTAATTGTGTTTTAATGGGTTTAAGAAAATTTGTTTGATTTTCTTGAATTTGTGTTTGGATTGTCTTGGTAACTTTGTATGGTTTAAATGCTAGTTTTTTTAGTTTGAGGTCTACTGGTTTTTTGTTAGTCGTGAAGTTAACCGAGTTCTTTTGTATTTGTTTTTCCAGTTTGGTAAGCTGTTTATCTATGGTATTGAGGTATTTGTGAAATTATTTTGTTGGATGATATGTTTGGTATTTATAAGGGTATCATCTCCGAGTATGTTTTATGGAGCTGCATCAACTGTTTAATCTTTGTGGGTAAGTTACATGTTTCACAAAAGTTGATGGTCAGACTTAACTAAAGGTCCACTAGTGACATTCAATACATGAATTTTGGAAAAGGTTGTAATAGGACATGCATATTTGATGGATGCAAATGGATATGTAATATATTGTGCTGGTGCATAAAAAAATTCAAACTAATCAAAGAATAAAATTTATACGTTATAAGACTCAATACAAGTATAAAATTGTTTCTAGATATCATTTCTTTATTGTAGGAAGTTTTTGAAAAACCAAGATCATTTTTTAGAATTATGGTCATCAAAAAAATCTTTTTTTAAAATAGTTTTGTTTATGACAAAATACTTGTCTGAAGTTAAAACATTTAATTCATTTTAGATGTTTTCAGTAAGTATTGAAAAAGTTGGGGGTGTTGGAGTAGATGGTTGCTCAGTGTCTATATGAACAGGTTTTGGTATAGTTGTGATATAATCTGTATTTTGGAAACTGGTAGAAGGGATATTAGATCTAGATTTTCTAGAAGGATTTGCGTGACAAGGGATATTAATAACAGTAGGGATTTTGAGAATTTTTCTCAAATCTATTGCTTTGAAAAAGAAAGAGTCTTGTGAGAATATGGTAGAGTGTCGATGGAAAGACAATTTAACTTTGCCATCTGTGTATTAGGTAATGTTTTTTATTTGGACATTGGGTTGTGGTGGTTGGGGTAGTTTTGGTTAGGCCACTCCTTTAATGATCCAATCTTTTAGAAGAGATATATATCTTTTCATTGGATTGCTTTTGGAACAATAGTATTTGAGTAGGATAAATTTATTTGTAGAAGAAGTGTTTCTCCTTTTTGGAATTGAAATTTTTATTTGCTAGTAAAAGCTGAGAACATAGCTTTATAGTGGATTTTGAATATAAAAGCAGTATGAATTGATCTTTCAAGCATATTGTAATTATAAGTCTTTATTTGTAATAACATACTTTGCAAGATATTTTTGTCTTTGAGGGATATAATTAAGTTTGGATAGCAGTCAAATGAAACTAGACCATTATAAAGGCTAAAGTTAATAGAACTTAGAAGTGAGTGTTCGAAGTTTTGGAATCTAGCATCTTGGAGGACAACTAGAATGGAGGCGTTTAAGCTTTTTTTTTTTATAAGGATTTTTATCACAACTTGGACAAGGCCAATGCAGATGTATTTATAGTTTCTACATAGATGTTTTTGTAAGGATTTTTAAGAGAGGAGTTGGATGGTTTCAAAAGGTTTTGTAAGCTGAATATATTTTTTTTTTAAGTTTTGATAGTAAAATCTATTTTAAAAATATCATATTTGAACTTTTGGTAAATCTATGTTTGAGAAATTTTTGAAATTTTTCAATCATCAATGTTTTTTGTAAAATCCTCAATTATTATTTTTTTACTTAGTACAATCCTCTACTTTTAAAAGTTTCAGAGGTAGAGGAAGCTAAAATAGAATTAGTTTTACAGAAAAAAATTCATAATTTGAAAAGATAAATTGAAAAACAAGCTGCAAGTTATATGACTTTGTTGTCCTAATTATCTAACGAGACTTGCTTCATTCAATAACGTTCACTTATTTGCTAATGGTCATTATATATATATATATATATATATATATATATATATATATAATGCATAATAGAAATTATCTCACTTAACTGGAAAACAAAGCAAAAAAATAAATAAATGCAAAACTAGAGATTATTAAGGTTTGCTAAGAGAAACGTTAACAAAATCTATAACAGATATAAAAAAAACAAAAAAAAAACTCAAAGTAACATAACATAAAAGATTAAAACTCTAAATTTAGAAACCAAATCATAATAATAAAGCTGAGCTGATTCACTTAATTGATTTTAAATATAATTTAAATTGATCGAACCTAAAAAACACGATTTATTGCCACTGTAGGGTCAATCAGTCGACCAAATTAACTAACTAGTTGACTAGTTGTTTGGGATTTTCAAGATCTTAACCTGCTAGTCAAAAAATCTATAGAACAAAAAAATAATAGACATTTTGTTCTTCAATAAACCCATGATCTAGACATCAACCTAGTTTGTTTCAATCCAACTAATTATCCTAAAACATCAAAATTTTTTTAATTTATTAGATCATGAAATGAATATAAAAACATAAACTTATTTATTGATTGTTTCATAAACAACCCAAAAATAAAATAATAACATAGGAGGGAAACACTTGTTATTTCTATCTTTTTTAAAAAAAAAAATTAAAATAAAAAACTAAAATTCTTAATTTGATGATGGGAGAATTACGGCAGCCCCAAGAATTAAAAAAAAACAATGTTTTTTATAATTTTTTTATATATACGTAAGCTAAGTTATTTTGGTTAGATTTGAGTTGAATTTTAGACTTGAATCTGATGTGCAAAACATGGGTATCACAATATGTAACCTTGAGAATTGTCTGTGGATGCAAAACATTATATGCTTCTCCTATACATCCTGCGATCAGGATATTCAACTTGTTCTATGGATTACAGTCTTGGATGCTCAAAATCTTTTGGTCTCTATCGAAACCAATCCAATCGAACTCCTAAAGAGTGTCTTTTATCCCAATAAGCAAGTCCAGCTGATTCATTGTAAGAGTACAATAAGGTTTGCAACTACGAGAAAAATACCAAAGTTGAATATTTCTTTCTTCTAGTTATTGCCGACTGGAATAGCAGGCGCCAGACATCATATTGGATTTCGTCATATCACATCAGCACATGATATATAATTCAAAAAATGAAAGGAAATCTATGAGTATCCATGCCAGGAACCCTTAATATTTCCTTTTTTTATTGCTAGAAAGGTACTTAGTACTTGCATGAAAGCTTCATCATATGGTCCTACAGTGTCTCATCCATCGAAAGCTCAGCAACTTTCCAAGGACATTTTTGTTATCATAAACAAATCACGTGGCTATTTGTCCAATTATTCCTTTTTAATTGACTTTGAATTTTTATTTTATTTTATAAGACCACAAGATACATGCATGAAGTCGAGACTAATTTTTTTTCTTAAACGTTTTTAAAAATACATTCTCATATCGATTTATTGTATTAAAAAAAGTTCTCTATCTATATAGCGGCTTCTTCAAGATTCAAATTTGAAAGTAAGAAAATAAAATATATCTCTTTAACTATCGTACCATTGAATTTATAGAAATATATTCCTTGTGTATAGTAACTATTTAGAGAATTACTCGAGACAAATTTAAAAGACTTTGATTTCAAATATGGAGTCGTGGGATCTGTGCGTTGATAAATTAACAGTACAAATGAAATGAACAAGAATAAAAAATAAGAAGTTAGTCTCTACTAATGTCAATGTCATTGAACATTCATTGACAATTTCCAACCAAAACTCTCCTCCATTCCATTTTAAAGCTTTATTGGTCAAAGATTGGAACAAATTTTGATATCA
Source organism: Populus pruinosa (assembly GCA_026413675.1). Classification (NCBI taxonomy): domain Eukaryota; kingdom Viridiplantae; phylum Streptophyta; class Magnoliopsida; order Malpighiales; family Salicaceae; genus Populus; species Populus pruinosa. Next base: position 2,034,524 of record CM048595.1, read on the forward strand.
TTGTTTATGGAAGGTCCAAGGATCTACTAGAAACATATGTCAAAGAAGCTTTTCAAGTCTTAACTTGTCAGCCTAGCTCGGCAAACAGGGTAGTCAGCTTCCACCAAAACCACCGTTAGGGGAAGCTTCTTCTTTGAATGTGCAAACCCCTGACAAAATCTGTTTATTTTACGTCTTTTCTGCCTTTCTAGTTCTTTATTCTCTCTGAATCTGTTTTTCTCAGAGGTTGTAAAGAATGGTCAGCATGAGCATGATCCCAGTTCTTGTTTTTCTCTTGTCGGTCTCTTATTCCTTGTTGTTTCTAGCTCCCTTTTGCCATGCTGCCATTAATACACTCACAAGAGGCCAATCACTAAAAGATGGTGAGTCCTTGATATCAGTTGATGAGAACTTTGAACTGGGATTCTTTAGCCCTGGAAATTCTAGTTTGAGATATGTTGGTATAAGGTATTACAAGATTCAGGATCAGGCTGTCATCTGGGTTGCTAATAGAGAAAAACCAATCTCCGGTAGCAATGGAGTCTTGAGGATAGGTGAAGATGGGAATTTGTTGGTTACAGATGGAAATGGAAATCCAGTTTGGTCAAGTAATGCTTCAGTAGTTTCTAGTAACACAGCAGCGATGCTTGATGTAACAGGTAATCTAATTCTCTCAAGCAATGATACTATTGGTGAGACAGATAAAGCCTATTGGCAAAGCTTCAATAATCCAACCGATACCTATTTGCCACCCATGAAAGTTCTTGTAAGTACTGCAGAGATTCATGTCTTAACTTCATGGAAATCTGCAAATGATCCTTCACCAGGAAATTTCACCATGGGAGTGGATCCCCGCGGAACACCGCAGATAGTAGTTTGGGAGGGATCGAGGAGAAGATGGAGAAGTGGACACTGGAATGGAATAATATTCTCAGGTGTTCCGTATATGAAAGCTTTTACCACTTACCAATTTGGATTTAAGTTTTCTCGTGAAAGCGATGGAAACTGTTATGTTACATACAATCCATCAAATAATTCTGAATTCTTGAGGTTTCAGATAACATGGAATGGATTTGAAGAGTCGAGAAAGTGGAATGAAAGTGCAAAGACGTGGCAAGTAATGCAATCACAACCTTCTGAAGAGTGTGAGAATTACAATTACTGTGGCAATTTTGGAGTCTGTACTTCATCAGGATCTCCCAAATGCAGATGTATGGAAGGGTTTGAGCCAAGGCATCCAGATCAGTGGAGACTAGGAAATTGGTCAGGCGGATGTGGAAGAAGGTCTCCTTTACAGTGCCAGAGGAACACTAGTAGTGGTGGAGAAGATGGGTTCAAAACAGTAAAGTGCACGAAGTTGCCTGATTTTGCAGATGTGGAGTCGATCTCCTTGGATGCTTGCAGAGAAAGGTGTCTAAATAACTGTTCATGTAAGGCGTATGCGCACGTCAGTGAGATTCAATGCATGATATGGAATGGAGACTTGATTGATGTGCAGTATTCTGTCGAAGGTGAGGGCACACTGTACTTGCGTCTCGCAGATTCTGAATTAGGTAAACTCTCTCCCATTGTTGTGTTCATTGTTTGTCAACTGATTTAGTAGTTTATAATTAAAATTCATATAGAAGTACTTAGAATTACAACTTCAAGTTTATTGCTATCATCATTGAAAATAAAAAAGGCCAGTTGAATTAGTCTTTGATCCAGTAGTCCTTTCTGGGTTTAGCAACTCAGTTATGGCCCCAGAAAAGCTCCAAATTGTAACACCCAATCCAAGTTTCTTTACTTTTTCTGATCATCATTTTGTCTTAACAAAAATCCGAAAACATGCAGACCATGATAATGAAAAGGTCAAGATGCAGACTCAAGTTTCTAGTTAGTAAATCTGGTTTGTCGTCATAATGAACTACGTGAATTAGATGAAGAAAAAGATGTGAAATCCTGTAACAGTTTATTCAAGTTGCCTTCTATGCTGGATATCTTCTGATTTGTTTATCGATATAGGTCGCAGCAGGATGCCTACGTATATGATAATACTAATAGTTTTGGCTGGACTGGCCTTCCTAGCCATATCTCTGTGGCTTCTGTGGATGCTCAAAAAAAGACTCAAAGGTAAGAATCTCAGTTTCATTCTCGGTTAAGAGATCTCTTCCGTCTTGATCAAGAAATGATATCTTACCTTCTTAATTTTTATCTTCAGTTATGCCAGCGGCTACGTCAGCTTTCACATCAACAAAATGCGAATTCCCAGTTTATGATCTGAGCAAAGGTAAAGAGTTCGCAACCGATGCTTCTGGATCTGCCGACCTTGTTATAGAAGTGTGCCAAGTAAATGGTTCAGATTTGCCAATATTGAGTTTCAACTGTGTAGCAGCTGCAACAGATAATTTTTCTGAAGAAAACAAGCTCGGACAGGGAGGATTTGGCCTTGTCTACAAGGTGAGTATTTATGTTGTACATCTATCAGAATATAACAGAAGCTGAATTGAAGTACTAAATCTCAGTATTGTTCATATTAATTAATAGGGAAAGCTTCCGGGAGGAGAGGAAATAGCTGTAAAGAGGCTTTCAAATATCTCTGGCCAAGGCTTCCTGGAATTCAAGAATGAAATTATGCTGATTGCCAAATTGCAGCACAGAAATCTTGTTCGATTGTTAGGATGCAGCCTTCAGGGTAATGAGAAGATGCTGATTTATGAATATATGCCAAATAAAAGCCTTGATTACTTCCTTTTTGGTGAGTTCTTCCTTATATTTAGTGCTTAATAGAAAAGGATTGTTAAAGCTCAAAACAATGATTTGTACCAGGCTTGTTAATTGTTTCTGATTCCTGTGATCGCAATGGCAGATCCCGATAAGCAAGCGCTATTAGACTGGAGTAAACGTTTCGCAATTATTGAGGGGATTGCCAGAGGTCTTCTTTATCTCCATAGGGATTCAAGACTAAGAATCATTCATCGAGACCTAAAGGCTAGTAACATTTTGTTGGATGAAGAAATGAACCCAAAGATTTCCGACTTCGGCATGGCCAGAATATTTGGGGGAAACCAAAGTGAAATAAACACAAACCGAGTTGTTGGAACGTAGTAAGTTTGATATCTATGAGATTGCTCGTGTTAAAATCTAATCAACAATATGATTTTTCTGACTGTCACTTGTATCTTGCAGTGGTTATATGGCACCTGAATATGCAATGGAAGGCCTATTTTCAGTGAAGTCTGATGTTTATAGCTTTGGAGTACTACTCCTAGAGATTGTGAGTGGCCGAAGGAATACTAGCTTCCGTCAAACAGAACGCATGATCCTCATTGCTTATGTAAGTACATGCAAAATGTCACCAATTTAGGCTCTGGTTTGAGATACAACACAGCGTTGTTTACTGCTAATTTTTCACTCACCTGATCCAATTTCCGACTGATTGCAGGCATGGGATCTTTGGAATGAGGGTAAAACAATGGAGATAGTTGATCCTTCCATCCGAGATTCATGTGATGAAAACGAAGTTCTGAGATGCATACAAATCGGCATGTTGTGTGTGCAAGATTCTGCACTTCATAGACCATGCATGGCATCAGTTATGGTTATGTTGGAGAGCTGCACAACAAACATTCCATTGCCTAGGCAACCCACTTTCACTTCTGTCAGGGCCTCTATAGGCCCTGAAATTTCTCTGGAAGTGCATGAAGTAGCATTGTCAAGCTAATAACACTCACAAAACACACTTCGACATAGCATATCATTGCTGCAATTTTCTGGTACAAAACTCACACACGGAAGGGCTTACAATGGAGGAAGACACACAAACTGCTGCTGTTTCTTCTTCTCTGTTACTGCCCCGGTTTCTGCTCACTTTCGACTGCTACCCACTGCCCTTCTCTCAATAATTTCAGCTCCACGTAACCTACCACTTGGAAAAAATAATACACTTAACACACCTTCAACTCTAGCTAACATTAAGCTAACTCTAGCCAATTAGCCTTACAGCACAGTAACATTAACAGTTGGTCTTGTCGGAAAAAAAGAGATGATATTTGTATAGGTATTTTGTCAATCAATTTCTTACATGAACAAAAAAAAAAAAAAAGAAACAATTTTTTGTGGTTTATAAATTGATCCTATTGTTTGTTTTAATTTAACCTTTTTATGTGTTCTAAGGAGAAAATTCAGTGATAACCATTGAGGTAGTGGATTGAGAGCAGACTCATCACAGGTTTAGGCCAAGAGCACTTTCACAAGCAGAAACTGTTACCAACCATTTGTGCAAACCAGCCACCATTGTTTACCACAATTTAATTGTAAAATGATACTTCAATGCTTGTTGCAAGCTCAGGAAGAAATGTAATGTGGATGTACCATGAGTGACACATGCTTAAAAACTGCATATCCTGTCGATAATCTCCACCTGTAAGTATAAAACGATTACTATTATAAGTTGAGAAGTTTGCCTGCCTATCGAAGAAATTTGATCATAGAACATTAAATTTTGTGATCTAGAAAAAGTTGACAACTCTTAGGTGCATATCATAGAACAAAAGATTTTTAAATAATTTGTTCTACCCGATAGAATGTTCATTTATTGTACGCTTCTCCTATGTATACAGCCTGTGATCAGGATATATTCAACCTGTCCTATGGATTCCAGTCTTGATGAATGCCCAAAATCTCTTAGACTCAACCAAGAACAATCCGATCGAACTCCTACGAGTGTCACCTATCCTAGATTGTATAGAAACTAGAAAGTGAAGTTGATTTATTGTAAGAGTACAGAAGGGATTGCAACTACAAGAAAAACATGAAAGTTGAATATTTCTTTCTTCTAGTTGCTGCTGACTGAAATGGCAGCCATGCATCATATCAATCAACAGGCTGAGCTTTCTTCATTTCACGCGAGCACAAGATATAGAATTTTCCAAAAATGAAAGGGAAATCGATGTGTATGCATGCCAGGAATCCCGAAGATTTTCTTTTGTTTTTGCGAGGAAGCTTCACCATTTGGTCCTACAGATTCTATAATTCATCGAAAGAAGCTCAACAATTTGCCAAGGACAATATTTTCGTCGTCACAAACAAAGCTTGTGGGACAAACTTAGCTTTATTCTTCCAATTATTCCTTTTCAGTTTGACTTCGAGTAAGATATACACTCGAATTAGTTTACGTTTAAATATATCTCTTCGATTTTCAGAACAGATCAACGGATTGACATTTCATAAGTTGGTCACTTTGGATTTATAGAAATATATTCCTTTCTACAGTAACGATATATTTAGTGAATTACTGGAGACAAGTGTAAAAGACTTTGATTTCAAGTATGGAGTCTTGGGTCTGTAAATTGATAAAATAATATTCCAAATGAAACGAACAAGAACAAAGATGAAAATTCTCACATGGTTGGCATTTTGTTGAATATGATTTAGATAGGTGGTAAGGCAAGAATAGCTATACAAGTCCATTTTTTGGACTTTAGAAATATGAATATACGTGTCACGACCCGATTCTCAGATCCATGACTGACATATAAACAAGGTTGCCCTCTAAGGTTCCATACCTATATGAATCTAAATTTACGTACAATCTTATCTTTTAAACAACTCAATCAAAATTCAACGTAACATTAACAACAAACTAACTTCATAATATAATATAATTATCTTAATACAAGAGTTAATATAATTTCATAGTTTTGAAGCACTAACTAAACATAAAAGGAAGGTATAAATATCAACGAAAAAGCAGGTTCAGAAGATCTAACAAAAGTGACCTGTTATAAAGCTATAAGTCTGAAAATAATAATTATATAAGAGGGTAAGTTCAACAACTCAATGAGTAGATAATGTTCAATATACATACACGAGATAATACAACAATGAGAAATATATATATATTGGCTTTAGGTTCTTATTGAAAGGTTTCTCAAATAGACCATAATAAGAATATCATAAAGTAAAACTCGTTAGAAAATCAAAATGCAATGAGCATGAGACTCTATACTATGGGATGATTAGTTCATATAAGTTGGTGACTCCCCCAACCAACTAGGGTTCAGATATGATGTGTACAAATACTAATACTATCGTGTTAGTATGGGTATCCTAATTAACATTATAACACCCCACCTCACTAGCAAGATATTGTCCACTTTAAGACTCCTAGTCCACCCAAATCCAGGGCTTTCACCCAGGTCCCCCTCATGGGTTTGTTCTTGGCAACTACGCATAGCCCGAAAACGCATCTTACTTGTCACAACCCGAATCCCGGGTCCATGACCGGCAACGCAGGAGCAATGTTGAAATGACACCCCACCTATGCTAAGCCTCAAAACAGACATATCAAAAGAACAAGATATTCAAAAATACACAGCATTTCATAATATTTAGAAATATTATATTACTCAAAACTGATAGATAGTTCAAAACTCTTCATCAGTAATTAAAACAAAAATAATAATTCATATTAGTCATTACATTGTCAAAATCCAAACTTAATTAAAATAGAGTAATAATGGAGCGTTTAGACATTGAATCAAAACAACCTTGAACCATAAGTAAGGCATACCGACCCAAAACTGAAGAAGCAGGAACATTCAATAAAGTTCAACTACTATTAGAAACTAAGAACCTGAAATAATATTACGAATGAGGGGTGAGTTCAACCAACTCAGTAAGGGAATAATATTTAATATACATTTTAGATTATTTTTCATATTAATAGTTTATCAAATGATTTATCTTGATATACATATACATATACATACTAAACATATTATCATAACATAGTGGAATATATGTCAGAGATCAGATGACACCCGAAGGTGACCAGATGACACTCGAAGGTGACCACTGGGGGATGATCAGTCACCACAGGCTGATGCCTCTTTTACCAGCTAGGTATACAAAATACTATGTGCACATAAGCTAACTACTCTCTGTTAACATGGAGTTACTGACAAGTCCTATACCAAGGCATAATAATATTCACAGAATCATCAAAGAAACATATATCATATCAAATAGAATTTAGCTCTACAGAATGCGAGTGCAAATTCAAGAATAGATGAGTACTTGGAAAATAAAGCAAAATATATAAATATTCAAGAGATTAACTAATTGTACTCATCATATAATCAACATACATATTTATTTATATTATATGCATATTAAAAATTATCCCACACACCCGAAAAATATAGAACTAAAGGAACGTCAAACGAAAAACCCGAAAATCCTATTGAAGATTATTAGGAGAACCTACAACAATATATGAAATATACTCAAAAAACAACTCAAAAAAAATATCCCAATGCATAAAATAAAACTAGGTTTACTCTCCTAGGTTTAGGGACTAAAACGACAATTATCCAAATAGGGACCAAAATGTAATTTTACCAAAACTGGACCAAACTGTAAATATATAACCATACTGAAATTTCACCCATAAACTATCCTTAATTCTTTCCAGAATGAACTAGGGACCTAACTGTAATTTTTATAAAGTTTAGGGACTAAAATGTAAATTCCTAAAATTTAGGGACCAAACTGAAAATATTCCAAATCAATTATCAAACTGAGATTTATCATCCTTAACCTCATAATAACACTGTATAGAATCTCAAAATACCATTAGGGGTCAAATTATAATTTTCCCAAAGTTTAGGGACTACTATGTAAATTCTTAAAATTTAGGGACCAAACTAAAAATATTCCAAATCAATTATGAAACTGAGATTCATCATCCTTACCTCATCATAACACAGTCCAGAATCTCAAAATACAATTAGGGGTCAAATTATAATTTTTCCAAAGTTTAGGGACTAAATTGTAATTTCCACAAATTGAGGAACCAAATTGAATTTTCATCATCTTCAACCCCAAACCCAGAATTTTTCACATATTTCCTACTGTTCTTTCCAGACTTCCAATTAAAAATTCACAATTTATATAAATCATAACTCAACATCATCATCTTTACCCACAATCTATCAAAATCAACTAATTAATCAATTACCCACAACAATTAACCCTATAACATTCAAATTAATTCATAAATTAACCCAAAACATAAATTTTCAAAACCCTAATATTTATCAAAACATAAATTTAAATTTCAAATAACACATTTATACATTTAACAACCGAAATCTTACCTTTAAAGTTATTTCCTCTCAATCTCTTTCCTTTCCCTTCTCTTCCTCTCTTTTCTCTTCTTCTTCTTCCTTCTCCCTTCTCTCTTACGTTTGCTCTAAAAAACACAGCTCCCTCTTTTGTTCTTTTGTTTTTTTTCTTCAACTATTATTCAATTACCACAATACCCCTTATTTATTTTACTCACTTCTAAGCCTTCAAGGGCTTTGTTGCCTTTTCCTATTCCTTTTTACTTTTCAAAACATTACATTACTACTTAAGGTGAGCATGCACTCATAAGGCCTTGGCTTTGAACGCTCGTTTTCGATATGAAATCTTACAATCCCCCTATCTTAAGACAAATTGTCCTCGACTCTCACACCAAATGTAACACCCCACTTTACTAGTAAGATATTTTCTATTTTGGTCCTCCCAGTTCACCCAAATCCAGGGCTTCCACTGAGGTTCCCCTCATGGGTTTATTCTTGACAGCCACACATGGCCCTAACAGACGTCTTACTAGTCAAGGTGAGCATGCACTTATAAGACCTTGACTCTAGATGCTCACTTTCGATGTGGAATCTTACAAGCATACCATAGGTTCATAATAATAATCAAACAAACATATTCATATCTCAAAACTCAACTCATAACATCAATCAAATGAGGAGTTATCAATTTAGAAGCCAATTCAAAATATATATTGGTTCATATCAATAATTCAAATTCAACAATTCAAATTCAACAATTAATCATGTTTTATAATAATAAGGATAATAATCAACATATATATTATCAAGAACATGATCCAATTCATATTAACAAATTAAATATTTATAATATTTCTCATGCATATAAAAAATTATTCACTCACCTGACTCAAAAGCAAACAGAAATAAAAAACAGACACCAAAGAAAATTCTACTAATATCCCGCCGGTAAAATATTAGGATTATCTGAATACAAAAGATATATATTTAAGAATTACTCGAAATAACATTTAACTTATTTAATATAATTGAATAAGGGTATATTTCGTAACCCTATATGTTTTTGAACTAACTAGTCAATTTTTCTAAAAACCTAACATTAAATAGTTTTCTCAAAATCCAATCCATAATAAAGAAAATAATAAAATTGGTAATAATTCACTAAATAACCCTTAATTATTAACTAGGGACTAATATGGAATTTATCATATTTTTAAGGGTTAAATCATAACTTTTGTCAAATTAAAAAACCAAACTAAAAATATCATAAATATATGACTATACTGAAATTCTGACCATATTTAATCCTCAATTATGTTCAGAATATCTTATTATACTCTAGGGATCATTCTGGATTTTTCTCCAAATTTTATGGTCAAATTATAATTTTTATCAAATTGGAGGACCAAATTGAAAGTGTTAAAATTTCATAACTATACTGGAATTCTGCCCATAATTCATACTTTATTCTTTTCAGAATCTTGAAATATGCTCCAGGGACCAATCTGTAATATTCCAAAGTTTAGGGACTAAACTGTAATTTTCATAAATTAAGGGACCAAACTTAAATTTTGCCATCTTCAACCTCAAACCCAGAATTTCCACAGATTACCTACTGTTCTTTCCAAATTTATAACTCAAAATTCACTATTTACACAATTCATCAATTATCCACAACCTTCCATAATCAATTATTCACAACAATCAACCCTATAACATTCAAATTAATCCATTAATCAAACTCAAAACAAAATCTTCAAAATCCTCACATTTATCAAAATCAAAATTTAAAGCTAAAGAAAACATATTATACACATTAAAGTATAAATTTTACCTTTCTAACTTATTTTCTTCAATTTCTTTCTATTTCCCTTCTAATTTCTCTCTTTTCTTTTCTTCTTCTTCCTCTTTTCTTCTCTTTTCTCGTCAATTTTCCACTCTTAATATCAGACCTTTCTTATAACACTCCACCTCACTAGAAAGATATTGTTCATTTTGGGTCTTTCAGTCCATCCAAATCTAGGGCTTCAACCTAGGTCCCCCTCACGGGTTTGTTCTTGACAACCACGTATGACCCCAAAACATGTCTTACTAATTAAGGTGAGCTTGCACTTATAAGGTCCTAACTCTGGATGCTCGCTTCTGATATGAGATCTTACAATCCCCCCACCTTAAGATGAGCTGTCCTCGGCTCTGATACCAAATGTAACACCCAACCTCACTAGTAAGAGATTATCCACTTTGGGCCTCCCAGTCCACCCAAATCCAAGGCTTCCACCCAAGTCCTTCTTATAGGTTTGTTCTTGGCAGTCACGCATAACCCTAAAATACGTCTTATTAGTCAAGGTGAGCATATACTTATAAAATCCTGGCTTTGGATGCTCGTTTCTGATGTGAGATATTCTTACATCTCTATTTTTTTTACCTTCTATTTATATTTATCATCTTTTTATTCAATTACTATAATACTCCTCATTTAATAATACCCACTCTTTAAATCTTCAAGAGCTTTGTTGTCTTTTTCTATTTTTTAATTTAAAATGTTACAATTTGGCCCTTGGCTAAGCAGCAATCTAGCATTAATTAATGAAATATTGCAACCAAGAATTTTACTAGTTACTAATAATTTGAGAAATTCTTATATTAATTTAATTTAATTTAAACCAAATATTGAGAAGACTAATTAGTCAATTGTTATTGTGAGATGTTTAACAAACATATTGGATTGAGATATAATATTATTCATATATAATTGGATAGGGAGATGAGATCAACTCAGTTATGTTGACAGAAGATGAGAAAAATAATCAAAATCCAATAGAAACACGAAAATAAACAAGAATCTATATAGTTTGTAATTAAGCAAGGGAAAAACAAATATCTGGGATCACAACACTTTTACATATTGTACAAGGGAAAAAGCAAATACTATGTTTAGGAATATAACAGCTTCTGTTTTTTCATGCATTTCATTTGAAGAAAAAAAAATCAAATTAATGATTTTTTACTGTTTTTTAATTTTTTAATGTATTAATATTGAAATAAAATATTTTAATATATTTGAAAAAAAATATCATATACAACAAACGTTACTTCCGTGATGAATATGGCGATCTCTTTATTTCAATTATTTTGAGAGGCAGCACATGACTTGAGGTGATGTTTCATCCTTTTTAATTGACTTCTTAGCTTCAATGATTGCTATGTTGAATTTGTTTATGAGCTAAAGGCATACATGTTTATGGCACTAACAAAAAACTTGTTTATGAAATATTTCAAGGATTGGATTCATGTTTTTATGAAATTTCTCCAGTTTATCTGTATTAGGAGTTTTTCTGAGAAATCTAAAAAAAGCCTTGAACACGTTAATGCTCAATTCTCTGTTGAATCCTAAGATAAAAAGTTTTATCAATCTTGTCCCTAAGGTTGGGTCATTCTACCCATGTTTTTTACCTTTTCTTTCAGGTTCTCTTATGATGCTACTAGTTGGGAAATATGATAGGACAAAAGGACGCAATGAGAGAAGTTGTAGGGACCCAGTTGATAAAATATTTTGTTTCAGGACCTAAGGATTAAATTGAGATTTTCCCGATTTTTCTTATTGCTTGCAGCTTCAATTCCTTAGAATTGTCTTAAATAATCTAATCCACGATTTAAGGAAATATAAGGTATGATTGCTGCCTGTGTACAAAGACAATGGTGTAGCTGCAGAAAGTTCACATCACCAAGTCATGATCATCAACACTTGAGGAAAAATAAATTACTTGATTATCACCGAATTGGAGTAGACACTGCCAAAGTCACATTCAAAAGGGAGTTTTTATTTTTTATTTTACTAAATAAAGACAAGCTATAACTCGAGATTTATATCGAATTATTGGCATTACATAGCAGTTTACAAGTCTACGAAGCCGTTGAATTGTTTCACTAGATTCGAAAAATTAATTAATGAAAAGGATAGAAAAATACAATCCAAAAATAATATAACAACATGACTTGCAGTCTCAACCACAAATTCTGATTCAAGAATTGGTCCAACCATTTGGTTTGGTAATTTAATGCTATCTTTGTCACCCCTTTCAAGGTAAATATCAACTCAAGCCTCGGGGAAAAAAATTCCTTTAATTAAAGATGCAATGATATGAGAATTCTCGAGGCATAATTTTGAACCAAAACATATAATTTTTAAATTAAAGGGATCAAATGAAAATTGAAAAAACATCACGAGGCATTTTTCACCAAAGGCTCTGAGTGAACTGTGCCAAGTTAAAAAGGGGTTATATTTTTCCCTCACTTTTTATTTTGTTCCTCTAATTCTTAATGTTTTTGTCAACGAAAAAACTGAGTTCTTTTTTTACAAAATAAGCATCAATCTAGTATTGAATTCTTTTTTTTGGGTAATATTACGGATAATTATCTCAACCTAATAATTTAAATTTATAAATGAAATCTCAAATATAATTTATATTATTTTCTAGTACTTCCATCAAATAAATATTCTTTGAACTTGAAACTTGTTTAAATTTATATTATTTTATGTTTAATTTTTATTTATTAAATAAAAATAATATAATTTGAACTGTGATTATTTAGTTATTAAATCTTTAATATTATATTAAAAAATTATTTCAAGTCAATAGCTTAATGTTTTTGTAAAATCTCAAGATATCATTTATATTATTCTCTAATAATAATTTAATAAAAAATAAATTAAAAAAATTATCATAATATACTGGGATAATAACATGATCTGCAAAATTTTCACAACATCTTTTAGTTTTTTTTTAACAAAAAAGAAAGTTAACTACACATGGATAGGATCTAAGAAAGTAAAAAAAGGATCATCCAAGCTTTGTAATATTAACGAAGACCCTTTCACAGTCACAAGTCCAATGCCATTCATGCATAGTGTGTACTCTTCCACCAACAATATTCTACAGAAAGCAAAAGTTGAAAGTTAGATCACCTCCCCCCAATTCATCTCACAAGTTAAATAATTGAAGAAGCCCTGATTAGGCCCAGACATGCCACATCCATGTGTTTTATGCTCTCTCTTTTTTCTTTTTCTTTTTTTTTTTCATTTTAAATATTGATATGATTTAATAAACTGACTTGATGATTATGGTATGGGAATTTAAATTATAAGATTAACAATGAGAAATAAAATTCAGAAAAAATCTTCTAGTCCCAACATAAATAACTCACGTTTAATTAAATCAGAATGAAGAATCTACTTAGAAACTATACTTAAAGAAGAATATTTGATATTGTGGTGTAAAGTTTTTTTTTAAAATATTTTTTGTTTATTCAATTTTTTATATTAATATATTAAAATTATTAAAAAATACTAAACAAATATAAATATAAAGCAAGACAAATATATTTTTAAGAGCACCGAAAAAAAAACTATAATAAAAAGAAAGTTCAAAATTTAAATATTGATGTAACCTTTTCAAAGAAAAATAAAGCAGACCAATACATTCAAAAAAGCAAAAGTGTCAACAATCAAAAACACATGCTTTCAAGAACAAGACAATTTTCCTTTTTCTTCTCTTCCTAGCAACCATCACCATGTATCTTCGAGATGAAGAAAGCAAAATGCCTGTAAACACACACTAGAGACACAGAGAGACACCAAATTAGCGAAGCATAAAATCTAAAACAATGAGGCACCATTATAGCACAACTACTCTGTTCTTCTTCATCACTTTCCTTTCTCTCTTCTCCTCAAAATTTGCCTCATCTCTAGACACCTTAACAGCAACACAATCTCTCATAAATGGCCAAACTCTCATCTCCACAAGCCAGTGCTTTGAGCTTGGATTCTTCACTCCTGGCAATTCAAGAAACTGGTATGTGGGGATATGGTACAAGAACATACCAAGAACGTACGTGTGGGTTGCTAACAGAGACAACCCTATTTCAAACTCCTCTGGAACCTTCAAAATCTTCAATCAAAGCATTGCTCTATTTGATCTAGCAGGGAATCTCGTATGGTCATCCAACCAAACCAATGTGAGAAACCCAGTTATGCAGTTGCTAGATTCAGGAAACCTTGTATTGAAAGAGCAAGAAAGTGGAAGTGGTCAGTTTTTGTGGCAAAGTTTTGACTATCCAACTGATACTTTATTACCTGACATGAAGTTAGGCTGGGCTCTGAACACAGGTCTAGACAGGTACTTGAGTTCTTGGAAAAGCAGTGATGATCCTGGTACAGGTGATTTCTCTTTCAAGTTAGAGTATCATGGATTCCCTGAATTATTCCTGTGGAAAGATCATGAAATTGAGTATAGAAGTGGGCCATGGAATGGACAAAGATTTAGTGGTGTACCAGAGATGAAGCCTCTTGATTACCTGAGTTTCAATTTTATCACTGCGCAAGATGAGGTATATTACTCGTTTCACATAGCAACCAAGAATTTATATTCAAGATTGACAGTTACTTCATCTGGGCTGCTCCAACGATTTGCATGGATTCCAGAGACACAACAATGGAATAAATTTTGGTACGCACCAAAAGATCAGTGTGACAACTACAGAGAATGTGGTGCATATGGTATTTGTGATTCGAATGCCTCGCCAGTTTGCAAGTGCTTGAAGGGTTTTCAACCTAAGAATCATCAGGCATGGGATTTGAGAGATGGGTCAGGTGGGTGTGTTAGGAAGACGAATCTGGAGTGCTTGAAAGACAAATTTCTGCACATGAAGAACATGAAATTGCCACAGAGCACAACATCATTTGTGGACAGGAGTATGAGTCTTAAGAATTGTGAATTGTTGTGCTCAAGGAATTGTTCTTGTACTGCTTACGCCAACTCAAATATCAGCAATGGAGGGTCTGGCTGTGTGATTTGGACCGGTGAGCTCTTTGATTTGAGACAATATCCAGAAGGTGGACAGGATCTTTATGTTAGATTAGCAGCTTCCGATATAGGTATGTTCATAACTCTCTTTATTCGATAAGATTCTTTAATTTCTTATAAATAGTGGAAGATGGATAGGAAATATATGATTGTCTAGGAATTGATTCACATAGTCGATTTTGAATTCCGTGTGATCCTCACATAAATTAGATGCACGACTTTCATTAACAATTTATTCTTTTAACAAAAATTCACTAGTTAGTTAAATCAATAGAGAAAATACAAGAAATGAGATTGTCAAATTGGGTCCATTCCTATAAAAATTGCAGCATATTTCTCACGTACAATTTGAACCAATTTATTATATATATATATATATATATATTGACTATATGTATAATTATTTGAAGGAAAATAAAAACATTATTAATTTTTATACAGTATTTAAGAACTGAAAAAACGTATATAAAAATAACATAAACATGGAAACAAATGCATAAAATAAATTTATTTTAATAATAATTTTAAAATAACTTTTTATCTTTTCAAAACAAAAAGAAAAAAAATATAATTTCTTTATTTTTTTTTTGGGTCCCAAAACAATAAACAAGCTATATCTTGAATCGAATTTTACTATATTCATGTTGGAGCCATGGATAATGATCCAACCCTCACTGCATAAATCCATGAAGACAAATGTAATCTATGTGAGCTAACTTGAGCACAAACTATTAACTTATGATGATTATTAACTAGGAAGAAGAGGAAATAAATTTTAGGTCTGAGAAATAAATGTGTTGGTGCATGGAATGTAAGATGACATTAATGGATCTATGACTTTGCATCTACCCACCTTGTGGTTCACTCCTGGTGTGGTGCGTTGCTTGTTTTTGAAAACAAAAGGGCAAAAGCCATCTTATGCAAATTCCAAGTAAATATCATGAAGAAGAAACCAAATTGTTGGTGCCTAGATCTTCTACTGATTGCTATCAATGAACCTTCTTTTTTTGTTTTTTTTTATCCTGGCCGTCCATTATTTGGATCCCACTACTGAGTGGGCTTTAAGTGTTTATGCATACATATGTGTTTATTTGGTTCAAATTATTAATTTTTATTATTATTTTGATGAATATTTTAAAAAATAATAATTATTATATTCTCAAACATTTAAAAATTTAATAATAATTAAACCAAAAACTAGAAATTCAGCTGATAAGTCTCTTTGACGGCTGGCTCAATATATTTTATTGGCTTAGTTTTTATATTTGGTCTAATAAAGATGGCTATAATGATTATATATATGTATAATTTTTTTTATTAATATAAATATTTAAATCAATTTATATATATTTTAATTAATTTTATACTTTAAAATTAATAATTATATAAAATTTTAGTGAATTATCACATTAATAATCACAAAACTTAAATTTAAGATCATAAAAAACCAAATTCCTTATCTTAAACTTTTATTACTGTGTCACCGAGATGGTTGATGATCTTTTTTTTGCTTTTTCTAAGGATTGTCAAGTAGGCCCCATTTATTAAAAGTCGGGTCCAAATAATCCCAGCGGTGATGGGCCGACATTATTGACTTAGTAGGTTCATATTGGTTTACAAACATGGCAGTCCTTTTCATACCTTTTATTTACAAAATCAAGATCACTATTAATAAGTATTCATTTGGACCCACTATTTTTTATTATTTCAATTTAATCCTCTAAAGTCAGTTTTGGAACATTCGACAGGTTAGAAAAATTGACAAAGAATTGCATGGGTTAGATTTGCTATCTTTTCTTAAATCCCATCAAGGCATTGGGATGATTTCCCCCCATTTCTTAATGTTATAAGATTAGGCTACTTTTTAACTTTCGAAATTCTCAAGGCATCAAGTTATATTAAAATTATTTTTTCTGAAAAAAATATTAAACTAATTTTTTTAAAAAACACTCTACACTAATATAAGATTAAGATTAGAGTTTTTTTAATTTATTTTACAGATTATATCTTTTATCAAGTCTTAATTAGATTCATGCATAACCATAACTACTATGAATACAAGTTTTCACAATAAATGATGAGCTGGCCTCCAAGCATGTGGATGATTTTTTTCCACAACATTTCTCAAGTAAGATATGGTTATCAAGCATCCATTTGGTTGATTCTTAGAGCTGAAAACTACACATAATAGTTTCCAGAAATCATGGCCAGAATGAAAGCCACGGCAGAAAAGCAAGTAGGTGACCCACAAGGACACTTGTTTCCATGGCCATGCGCCGGACCTATAATGGCTACTTATTAGTCAATGTTAGGTCAAGTGTTCACATTTCTAACATGGTCTTAACTACACTGGAAAAAAAAATGAGGGTGATTGATTTAGAAAACGCAAGTGAATGAATATCTTAAGCCTCGTAGGATCTTCAAGTCAAGGCAACAAACACTCTTGGCATGATGTAGTGGAATCAAGACATGAATTTGGACTAAAGATGGATAACAATCATCCTCAAGCTCGTGCATTTTGGTGAAATTGTGCCCAAATGACCAAGACTATTAACAAATCTGTTCTTGTCAGGTGATGGAGGGAGTGCAGACACTATAATTATTTGCATTGCTGTTGGCATTGGCATTTTAATATTATCACTAACTGGCTTTTCCATATGGAAGAGGAAGAGATTGCGGAGTGTATGTAATGGAACACAGCAGGAAGGTAATGTCAAATTGATTCAAGAACTCAATAAGGCAAAAAACTTGTATAAAAAGAAAGTAGTTACTGTATTATGTTCATCCATGATGAATTTGTCTTGCTATCTCTAAAACCAGGTCCTCAAGAGAGAAGCCAAGATTTATTGTTAAATGAGGTGGTTATAAATAAGAAAGACTACTCTGGTGAAAAAAGCAAAGATGAACTGGAACTGCCCCTGTTTGATTTTTGTACAATAGCAGCAGCTACCGGCAATTTCTGTGACGAAAATAAACTAGGAGAAGGTGGTTTTGGTTGTGTTCACAAGGTAAATTCTTTTGTTAAGATAATGTAGGGAAAGAATTTGGAACGATTATCATTAGCTTTAATGCAGACCAAAAGCGTGACCCTGACAGAAAGTATGTGACAATGCCAGGGTAGGCTAGTAGAAGGCCAAGAAGTAGCAGTCAAGAGGCTGTCGAAGAAGTCTGGTCAGGGAACAGAAGAATTCAAGAATGAGGTCAGCTTAATTGCAAGGCTTCAACACAGAAATCTTGTTCGACTGCTCGGTTGCAGCATTGAGATGGATGAGAAGATTCTGATTTATGAGTTCATGGAAAACAGAAGCCTGGATTCTGTTCTATTCAGTTAGTCCCTTTTAACATTTGGTTCTCTTTTGCATCTCATTGATTAGATTTGAATTCAAGCTACTTATTTTGGTAAAAATATTGTTACAGATAAGGCAAAAAGCTCTCTACTAAATTGGCAGAGGCGCTTCAACATCATCTGTGGGACTGCTAGAGGACTTCTGTATTTACATCAGGATTCCAGATTTAGAATTATCCACAGGGATCTCAAAGCAAGCAACATTCTGCTTGACAGGGAATGGACTCCAAAAATATCAGACTTTGGCATGGCTAGAATATTTGGTGGAGACCAAACACAAGCAAACACCAGGAGGATAGTGGGAACATAGTAAGTACTACAACTAGATTTCTTTACTGCCTGAAGGCTGCAAACCTCACTTTCCTCTTCTTATCTAACTGTCATATTGGTTACATGTAGTGGCTATATGTCTCCGGAATATGCAATGGATGGGCTATTCTCAGTGAAATCAGACGTTTTCAGCTTCGGAGTTCTAGTTTTGGAGATTGTATGTGGGGAAAAGAACAGGGGGTTTTATCACTCAAACAGTGAACTTAACCTTCTTGGGAATGTAAGTATACAAGTGCATTTCAGCGGCTTCACTTCTCATTGAAAATGAGAGACTTATTGATCGGCAAACATTGAACTTGAAATATTGCAGGTGTGGAGGCAGTGGAAAGATGGGAATGGATTGGAAGTGTTAGATAAATCAGCTGGCAGTTCATATAGCCCTAGTGAAGTTTTGAGATGTATACAAGTAGGCCTTTTATGTGTCCAAGAGCGAGCAGAAGATAGACCAACAATGGCTTCTGTAGTGTTGATGTTGAGCAGTGAAACTGCATCAATGCCCCAGCCTAAAACTCCTGGATATTGCCTAGGAAAGAATCCATTTGAAACTGATTCCTCTTCAAGCAAACAAGATGAATCATTCACTGTAAACCAAGTTACAGTTACAGTGCTAGATGCTAGGTAAAAGAAACTGTATAACTCTTCTAGCATATTTGTATATTCATAGATTTTGTTATACCTCACCAGCTGTTGTGATTTACAGTTTTTGTGTATTGGTGCATCTCCTTTTGATAACAAGTGTGGGATATCCATGTTTAATTTATAGTTTATACAAGCTATAAGCAACCTTGGATAGGTTGTTTTGTCACAAGTGCACACAAAAATTGAAACACAAACATGAAGTTATGAAATGCTGTAGTTTGCTCGACATGTAAATCAATAACACAAGGAATTCAGAAAGATTAGATCCCATATAGCATATTTGTGTGTCTCGTGAGTTTTTGAATGCTACATCAAAGGCTCGCTGTTCTTGAGTATTAACAAGTAGCCTGAGTCTGAGAATTCACGATGATTAGAGTGTCAACCGATGCAAGAAATTAAAGCCCGTTTCTGATCGACATTACAGATTTAAGATTGCCGGCAGACACTCTTGGAATCTAGCTACAGGCCAGAAACATATTTGTAAGACGTCCGAAAAGGAACATGTAAAAGAAATTACTGTTTATACCAGGAAACAGAAGACAAGAATCTCAACAAGTGCTTTCAGGATCTGTTTTCCATGTCTCTTTGCAGATTCTAACTTGACAGACTAATTTTCTATCCAATTTTGTAAAAACACAACGCACTCAGATGAAAAGTAATTCATCCAGAGAAAATTAGACTGTAGAGTAAATGAATACTATCAACAATATCAATCAAAAAGGCCAAATTATGACCTAAGAAGAATTATCACAGGATCAGAATCATAGCCTTGTCTACAAAATCATCCTGAAAAAATCTGAAACACAGAAGATTAGAACTTGAATAAGAAACATAGAGACTATTGAGTGCAACTTTGCAAGTAATATCAGTACCTGGAATCAGCCTTCTTAGGCGAATCAGATGCACATTCTACATGATTTTGTAGTAACAGTTCCCTCTAGAGAGAAGGATCTGATATCGTTTGCCGCAGGGACACTTGAAGTGAACGATGAAGCAATCCCCAGATTTCTCCACACAAACAGATTCTTCGTAATCTTTCATTGAATCACTCTGCATCAAACATATTATTCACAATCTTTCATTAAATAAAATCAAAACACACTCCAATTTAAAAAAAAAAATCATCGAACAGTCGAAAAGAATCGACAACTCAGTAATGAAACACAAGAATCATAAGTTCATTTTCGTGTCAGGACAAACGAAGAAATTAAGGGTAACAGTTTTACCTTTTCAGTTGCATCAGGAGGGTTATCTTCAGGGCCTAATTTCTCAGCTTCTTCTTCAAAATCACATGGCTCAGCAAAAACTTCATCAGTGTCGGGCATAATTTCGTCCCACCATTGATTTATTTCCTTCATGCTATCCCTCATCTTCTTCAGCCACTGTTAATCACCATAAATTTCCCAAACCCTCGATTATAATCATCTTAAAGCCACAAAATCCTCTCTATACCCCAAAAATCCCAAAAAAAAAAAATATCTAAAAGGAAAATTTCCCAGAATCACATTTCCAAGAATCTTTTTATCATCATCTTAATTAAAAGATGGAGATTAAGACAATTACAACAGAAACTAGTCAAGAATTACTACCAACCTTGAAACTGGAACCTCCATTGGAACTTGAAGACCTTAAAAGGCTCTTGTCAGGAGAAAGGTCTGACACTGATCTTCTCAACGGTGGCTTTGGAGGCAGAGACGCACTTCCCTTCTTGGAACTCCCCGGTGGCGATTGTGCTACCAAGTTGGCCACATTTGGCGGGGAACAAGGATCAGAAAAGCAGCGGAGGAGGACAGGGTCAGCACTGCAAATGGGTTGGAGAATCTTGGAGAAACCCGATACAGAATTAGGAGCATTGTTGTTGTCGTTAGTAGTAGTGGTTTCATGGGGTTCAACAAACAGTTTCTTGGGTTTCTTTGTGAGGTGGTCTTGTGGGTTATGGTCAGGAGACCTGCGTTTGTTGTAAGAGGAAGAGGCGGAGCAGCCACAAGTAGTGCAAGGAGTACTGTGGTGGTGGTTGTTGGTAGAGGAGTCAAGGCGGAGAAGAGAGAAATCAATGGATTCATCTTCTAAGTTGTTGGCTGCGGGGATTTGGAATTCTTGAAGATTAAAGTCGCACATTTCTATGATCTTTCTGCGGCGTTTCTCTCTGATCTTTCTTTCTCTCTTGGAAGGCGAAGGAAAGAAATCAAGAATAGGAGGCGTGGCTCTAAGTGGGGGATCATATATAGATTGAGAAGGGACATTGGAATACCAACAGTAGAATGACACGTAGCGGTTTTTTGGTTAAGTGATGAGATGGCAGAAAAAGATTGGTGAAGGAGGTAGTTTGTTTTCGCGCCAAGTTGGTAACTGTAAAATAGTTCAGTTATGTTAGGCGGGCCTTTATGGGATCTTTGAATTGATATATAGGACTAGTCAATTAGAAGCATTAATTTATTTCCAATCAAATTGATGATCCTTACCGTTTAGTCGTGGATACTTACAGAATGTGACACTGATCATCTTCTCAGCACCAACAACCTCAGTGGTTCTTCTGTTGGTTTTAATTGCCTTGTACGTTTTATGGAAGAGGAAGAGACAGGGAGGTAGAAGGAGAATATGCACAAGCAGAGGAGGGAGCTTGGAAAAAAAGGTGTTCTTATAAGGGGTTGTCTAGCTTGGCAACTTTCTCACTTTTTTTGTGCTTCATGTACTTTGATGTTGATTCCTCTTTCTGCTGCATGATCTTAGGAGGTTTTTGATTACAGTAAGGATCTCTTGCTTCCTCAATTCATTGTGTTTCGCTGCACTCTGTTTTTTCTGCATCTGTGCTGAGTTCGAGCATAGCCAGGAACAGGTTGCCCTAGACACGGACATGCCATAGTTCCTGTTTTTTCTTTGCCACTCACGCATACATATATAGAAGTGACTCTTTCTCTGGATATTCCCATTGTAAAGAATCTGAACGTGAAACTGTTGAAAGGAAATTAGTTCAAACAGATATAGAGTTATTATGAATCCCATTTCGGGGGTTTCCTTGTACAGATGTTCAATCTTCTGTCATGTCTGCTATATATTTTGACAGTATTGCTTGCATTGCTGGAGATATAGTCAACAGTGCTGCTTAGTTGATGGATAAATTATTTCAAGCCGAATAATGGTTAACAGGAAATCACAATTGGTTTTCTGTTTCGGAGGAAGAGGAAAACAAGAAATTTGCGGTATGAGCTCGTCAGAAAGATGATTCTAAAACAAAGGGATAAATTCTGACACCGAATTGGTTTCCTGTTTGTCTAACAGTATTTTGTAAAGGCAATCACAATTTATCCACAAAAAGCACTGCTGACTATATCTCCAACAATGCAGGAACCAATGTCATCTTTCAAACTATTTTGCTTGATCTTATTAATTTAGTTAAATATCCGGTGGGGCGATGTTTTCAAAATAGAAGAGAACGATTTAATAGGAAAAATCAATGAAGCTCTTGGAGGCTTAAGATAATAAATATAAATAAATGAGGAGTATTGTAATAATTGAATAAAGAGTTGATAAATATAAATAAAAAGAGAAAAATATAAAAAAATAAAAACAAAGAAGAGAATTGAAATTGAAGAGTGAATTGGAGGAGAGAGAAAAGAGAAGAAGGAAGAGAAAAGGGAAGAGAATTATAAAGAATAAGTTGTTGAGAAAGGTTTATGCTTTAACATACATACATACATACATACATACATATATATATATATATATATATATATATATATATATATATAAAAGGATTGTTATTAGTTAAGATTTTTAATTGTTATGATTAATGATTTAATTAGTTGAATTTTAAATAATCTTGTTAGAAATAATGATTTTGAGATTAATTAATTGATGTGTTGGTTGTAAGAATATTAAGGGAAAAAAAAACCCATGCTAGAAATTAGATAGTATAGTCTTGAGGTTGAAAATAAAATATTTCAGTTTAGTCCTTTAATTCATGAAAATTATAGTTTAATAGTTGAACTTTGAAAAAATTATAGTTTGGTCCTTATAGTATAATTTTAAATTCTGAATAGACTTAAGGATGGATTATAGGTAAAATTTTAGTATAGTCATGAATTTATGATATTTTTAGTTTGATCCTCTAATTAGATAAAATTATAATTTGACCCTTGAAATCTAAGAAAATTTAAGAATGGTCCCTAGATATAATCTTAGCTTTTTATATTGGTTTGATGAATAATTGAGGGTTATTTGATAAATTATTATGAAGTTTAATTATTTGTTTTTTTAATAAAATTTCAGGAAAAACATTTAATTTTTGAATTTTTAGAAAAAATAACTAGTTTGATTGATAAACATATATGGTTATGAGTTAGATCTTTAGTTAAGTATATTACATAGGTTGTACATTCTTTTCAAGTTATTTTGGAATATGCCTCCTTTTTTATTTAGTTAATCTTGATATTCTACGTACATGGCATTAATAGGATTGCCTTAGTATTTGTTTTCAAGTTCTGTTTGCTTTTAAGTCAGGTGAGTGGATAATTTTTCATATGTATGAGAAATAATATAAATATTTGAATTGTTAATACAAATTAAATTGTGCTTCTTGATTATATATATATTGATTATTAACCTTATTGCGATAAAGTATAATCAATTGTTAAATCTGAATTCTTTATATGAGTTAGCATATACTTTTGAATTGACTTCTAAATTGACAACTATTTATTTGATTGATGTCATGAGTTAAACCTTGAAATATGAATATGTCTGTTTCATTATGACATGACATATGGTATGCCAATTAGAATAACTATACGAACATGGTAGTGTTAATCTTTGTGGACATTGTATATGAAACAATAACTTATATGGATTGATCATCCCATAGTATGAGACCTCATGCTTATTGCATTTTGAATTTTTGACGAGCTTTACTTTATAATATTCTTATTATAACTTATTCGAAAAACTTTTATATAAGAACCTAAAGCTACACACACACACACACACACTTATTATTATATTATCTCGTGTATATATATTGAACATTATTTGCTTAGTGAGTTGTTGAATTCACCCTTTCACTATTGTTTTTTCAAGCTTATAATTTGTTAGCAAGTTACTTCTATTGGATCTTCAAAACCTACTCTTTTTTATTGTGATTAACTATATGAATAGGGTAGTGTTAGTTTTTGTACACATCGTATTTAAAACTATAGTTGGTTAGGGGAGTCACCAACTTGTATGAACTAATCATCATATAGTATGGAGTCTCATGTTTATTGCATTTTGAATTTTTAACGAGCTTTACCTTATATTATTCTTGTTATGACCTTTTTAAAAAACTTCTCTATAAGAACTTAAAGTCGTATATATATAAACCAATCAATGTAAGCAATCATGATATGTTTGATATAGAATGATCATATCAATGAATGGAGTGCCAAGAATGATGGTATGATTTATATATTTGGTAACAACAAAGAATGTTTTAAGAGAAATGCCATTGTTGAAAAAAAAGACTTGAGTTTTTCCTGCAATATGCAATTTTGAATTATTAGCAGTAGAAAGATTTTTAGATTTATTTTGTAAAAATTATTTTGGAACAACGCCTTCTTTGATGCAGTATATATATATATATATATATATATATATATATATATATATATATATATATATTTCTCATTGTTAGATTATCTAGTGTAGGTATATTGAATGTTATCTATTTAGTGAGTTGTTGAACTCACCCTCTTACTATTTATCTTTTTTTTCAAGCTTATAACTTGTTAGCAAATCACTTTTATTAGAATTTCAAAACCTACTTTTTTGTTGTGATTAAAACTTTTTTCTTATGTCTAATTAGTGCTCCACAACTATGAATTTATATTAGCTCTTATATTAAGATAATCAAATTATATTATAAAGTTAGTTTTGTTATTATCGTTGCGTTGAATTCTGATTAAGTTATTGAAATGATAAGTTTGTATATGAATTTGTGTTCACATATGTATAGAACCCTAAAGGGGAACCATTCACTAAATAAGAAAACAATCTAACAAGACTTGATAATAATCTACTAAATAACCCTTAATTATTCATCAAACCAATCCAAAAAATCTAATATTTTAGTTATGAATCAATTTGGAATTTTATCAGCTTTTTAGGGGTGTAATTTTGTTAAATGACCAGATTAAAAATGTTATAAATTCATAACTATACTAGAATTTTACCTATAATCATCCTTAGTTTTGTCCAGAATCTCGAGTTATGCTCCAAAGACCATTTTAGAAAGTTTTTCAAATTTTTAGAGTGAAATTGGAGAATTGAACTGAAAATATCCTAAATTCATAACCGTACTGTAATTTTTCCTATAATTCATCCTTACTTCTATCTAGAATCTGGAATTATGCTATAGGGACCAATATGTAATTGTTTCAAATTTTAAGGATTAAACTGTAATTTTCACAAATTGAGTGTACCAAATTGAAATTTTATCATCTTCAACCTCAAATCTAGATTTTTCCACATATCACCTTTACCAAAATCTCTAACTCAAATTCATCATTTAAACAAACTATAACTAAACATCATTATCTTTACCTAAAATCTTCAAAAATCAATTAAATAACTCATTACTCATAACAATTAACCCATAATATTCAAATGAATTCATCAATCAAATAAAAAAAAATCTTCAAAACCCTAATCTTTAACAAAACAGAAAATCAAAGATAAATAATACATTTATATATATCAAAGTATAAATCTTACTTTTAAATTTTTTTTTTTAACTCCTCCTTTTTCTTTCTTTCTTTTCTCTTTTTTTTCTTTTCCTTTTCTTCTCTCCTGTCGATTCTCACTCTCAAATTTCAAATCCTTCTTTCTTTCTTTTTTTATTTATTTATACTTATCATGTTTTATTCAATTGCCACAATACCACTTATTTATTTATGTTTACTTCTAAGTCTCAAAAGACTTTGTTGTCTTTTCCTATTCTTTTTTATTTTCAAAATATTACATTGTCTTTGTGTTGATCATAAATTCTAGAATTGTGTCGTGATAGATAATGAGATTTGAATTACTTAGTTATCAAGGTTTTGATAAGATATTAAATAATTATCTTAAATTAAAAATTTAAACTATTTGAAGAGACATTAAAAATAATTTTATATTAATCTCTAATATTTTCTCTTGTCATCATGTGTTTGCAAGTCGAATGTTGCTTTACAGTGTTGTCGTTTTATATTCACACATTATTTAGCTTTGTAAAATGAAGGACGACTGGACCAAGTACGTACCAAAAATGCTGGAAAGCCCCTCAGGATCTTGGTTCTAATAGAAACGTTCTATACTTGTGCAATAAACACTTTGATTTTCAATCATCATTTTACAGGCAAGTTGTATTATCTCATAAGAGAGAACGCGTTTGTTTGACAGAAATGATGCAAAAGCACATCACTACCGCATCATATAATTTGCAAAGTGAAGAAAGGCGTTCAAAGTTAAAAGTTTAAAATAAAAAACTTCAAAGATGAAAAAATAAATTAGGACAGCAACGTAATGTTCTTACTGTCAAAAGTAATAATATTATCTCAATACTCATCTTGGAATGTTGAAGAGTGCAAAATTCTATACCTACTAGATGCAGGATATTATGAAGGAGCTGAGCTATCATATTCGAATTTGTTATGGTTGAAATATATTCTTTGTTTAGCAAATATATTTATCAACTAGATATATTACACTGCCACTAAATATAATAGCACATCTAAGATTCTCTCAAGCCTTCTTCGTGATTTTTTTGTCCTGATTTGTCTTCCACTTCTAATTAATCTACATCTCATTTAGGTTGCATCACTACTGATGTACCATCGTTATATTATTAAATAATATTTATATAGTTTTATTTATTAAAAATAGAATAATACTTTCAGTTTAATCTATATATACTGTATTTATATTTAGACTAAGACTAAGCATTTATAATATACAGATTATTCAGAATTCTAGTTCTTTTTTGTGTTTGATCTTAATTATTTTAACATGGTATTAGAGATGGTTTTATAAAATGAGGCTTAATCCCGAACACAGCTTCAGCTTCGCGGATCTAACTCTATTAAAAATTTTTGAAATGAGATTTTGTCTTTCACTTCTACAAAATTTGGTATGTCGTTAGTTTCTGCAATTATTTTTGTATTTCATCTTCCTTTTAGCTTTTGCAATTTGGTATTTGCATTCAATTTCTGCAAATTTATTTTGTGTTTTGGAGTAATCATATAATTCTGAGAAGATATGTATTTAGTTTCTATAATCTATGTTCAGTTTCTGCAATTTGATATTTTGTTTTCCTTGGCTTTTGCATTCTGGTTCTCTATAATTGTTAATTATGGTTACTGAAAGAGATGATTCGCTTCAGTATATGAGTGTAAGGTTGGATAGGAAAAACTATTCGTATTGAAGTTATGTAATGAGAAATTTTCTTAAGGGTAAGAAGATGTGGGGGTATGTTAGTGGAACTTATATGATACCTAAAAACATTGAGGAAGGGGACTTTTTTTTCATAGATACATGAAAAACAAATAATGCAAAGATCATTATTTGGATCAACAATTATGTTCAACATTCGATAGGTACAAAGTTGGCGAAGTATGAGACAACAAAAGAGATTTGAGATCATCTGCAAAGGTTATTCACACAATCAAATTTTATAAAACAATATCAATTTGTGAATGACATACGAGCTCTTCATCAGAAGAGTATGAGTATTCAAGAGTTTTATTCTGCTATGACAAATCTTTAGGATCAATTGAGTCTTACAGAATCGATAAAATTAAAGGCATGTGGTGCCTATATTGAACGTAGAGAGCAGTAATGATTAGTACAGTTTTTAATAGCACTACATAATGACTTCGAAGGACTTAGAGGTTCAATTTTGCATCATTCTCCACTGCTTTCTGTTGACTCTTTTATCAGTGAGTTATTGGCTGAAGAAATACGTCTTCACTCTTATTCTAAAAAGAAAATTATTTCTGCTCAAATCCTTTATACTAGTAGTACATTCTAAGTCATTCTCTAATAATCAGAACAAGCCTTACACAAAGTTTGGCTTCAATAAGTGCAGTTTCTATAAATAGAAAGGTCATTGGAAAACTTAGTGTTCTAAGTTGAGACAGCAGAATCAAGTTTAAAAGTTTGGCAGTCAGCCACAATCTAATGCTTATAGACCACTTCAGGGTTATAAACCACCACACCATAATACTGCAATAGTAACTTCCCCAGGCTCTATTACAAATCTCAATACTTTGGTTGAGCAATTTTATAAGTTTCTCTCCTTGCAGCCACAAGCAATGTCTGTTTCTTCTTCCATAGGTTAGTTGCCTCATAGTTCCTTAGGTATGTTACACTCTGAATGGGTCTTGAATTCTGGTGTTTCCTATCATATGTCTCCAGATTCCTCATTTTTTACCTTTATGTCCCCTTTATCTTTCATTCCTGTTATAACTTCTTATAGCACTCCTATACCCTTAGCAGGTGTTGGTTCTATTGTCACACCGTACTTGTCTCTTTGTAATGTTTATCTTATTCCAAAACTCAAATTGAATCTTGCGTCTGTTGGTCAAATATGTGATTCTGGTGATTATTTAGTCATGTTTTCTAATTCTTTTTATTGTGTACAGGATCTGCAGTTATAGAAGCTGATTGGGATAGGCCGTAGGGAGAATGAACAATATATTTTAGATGAGTTAAAAGTGCTAGTTACTGTCACCATTGTTGCTACTACTATTGTTGATTTGTCATTTTTTTTATTTGAGTCTTTCATCTTTTAGTTTTCATTTATAGCATTCCCATCTAGGTTATGTTTCGTCTTTTTATTTGAGATTTTTGGCATATACAAGAGCTTTAGAAAATTTAAAAACTTGTGACATTTCTGATTGTAATAGATGTAAACTAGCAAAATTTTCTACTTTACCTTTTAATCAAAGTATTTTTGTTTCTTCTTTACCATTTGGTTTGATTCATTCTAATGTATGAGGACCTTCTCCTATTTCCATAAAAGGAGGGTCTCGATATTATGTCTATTTTATTAATGATCATACTCGTTATTGTTGGGTTTATTTAATGAAACATCGTTCAGAATTCTTTAAGATATATGCATCTTTTCGAGCTCTTATCAAAACTCAATATTCTGCTGTGATCAAATGCTTTAGGTTGATTTGGGTGGAGAATACACTTCTAATAAATTTTGTCAATTGCTTGTCTTTAATGGAACCATCTACCAAACTTCATGTATAGATACTCTTGAGCAAAATGGTGTTGCTGAAAGAAAACATAGATACATTGTTGAAACTATTCGTTCTTTCTTGTTATCTGCTTTTATTCCTAATAAGTTTTAGGAAGAAGCTGTTCTTACTGCGGTAAGTTTGATTAATACAATTCCATCTTCTTATAGTTCGGGTTTATCTCCTTTTGAAAAGTTATATGAGTATGTCCTTGATTATTTCTCATTTAGAGTTTTTGGTTGCAATTGTTTCATTCTTCGTCCTCATGTAGAACACAATAAGTTATCCTCTTGATCCGCTATTTGTGTCTTTTTGGGTTATGGTGAAAGTAAAAAGGGATATCATTATTTTGATCCAATAACTCAGAAACTTTATATGTCTCATCATATTGTTTTCCTTGAGCATATACCTTTCTTTTCTATTTCATCCACTACTCATAACCTGATTAAATCTGATATTATTCATATAGATCCCTTTTATGAGGATTCTAGTAATGATACCTCTCCCTATGTTCGATCAATTTATCCTTATAATTTTACAGGTATTGGTACTTTACTCTCTAGCATACCTAGAGTTTCATTCTCATCTATAGCCTTTCAAACTTCATCTGAGATTGTGGATCCACCTCCACGTCAGTCCATCCATATTTGTAAGTCCACAAAACTACTAAATTTTACTTATTCTTGTTATTCTTCATCATTTACTTCTTTTTTTGCTTCTATTCATTTTCTCTATGAGCCATCTTCCTATAAAGAGGTAATTCTTGATCGGCTTTGGCAGCAAGGTATGGATGAGAAACTTTCTTCTTTGTATAAGACAAATACTTGAGATCTTGTTTTTCTACCTCATAGTAAGAGTGTTGTTGGTTGTCGTTGGGTGTATAAGATCAAGACTAATTATGATGGGTTTATTGAGCGATAAAAACTAGGCTGGTTGCAAAAGGATACTCTCAACAGTATGGTATGAACTATGAGAAGAAATTTGCCCCAGTTGCAAAAATGACTACTATTCGTACTCTTATTGATGTAGCTTCGATTTGTCGGTGGTATATTTCTCAATTTGATGTTAAAAATGCCTTCTTGAATGAAGATCTTCAAAAAAAAAAAGTTTATATGACACCCCTTCCTGGTATTTCACAAGACTCTGGATATGTTTGTAAGCTTAAGAAAGTATTATATGGTCTCAAACAAGCACCCCGTGCTTGGTTTGAGAAATTCTCTATTGTGATCTCTTCGCTTGGTTTTGTTTCTAGCAGTCATGATTCTACTATTTTTATTAAGTGCACTGATACAGGTTGTATCATTCTGTCTTTATATGTTGATGACATGATTATTACTGGTGATGACATTGATGGTATTTTATTTTTAAAGACAAAGTTGGCTAGACGATTTGAAATGAAGGATTTGGGTTATCTTCAATATTTTCTGGATATTGAGGTAGCATACTCACATAAAGGTTACCTTCTTTCTCAGTCGAAATATGTTGTAGATATTCTTGAGTAGGTTAGACTTACTGATAACAAGACTATCGATACTCCCATTGAGGTTAATGCAAGATACTTTTCTTCTGATGGTTTACCTTTGATAGATCCTACTTTATACCGCACTATTGTTGGGAATTTGATATATTTCATCATTACTCGTCCAGATATTACATATGTTATTCATGTTGTTAGTTAGTTTGTTTATTGCTTCTCATATTACTATTCACTAGACAGTTGTTCTTCGTATTTTGCGATATCTTCAGGGTATAATTTTTTAGACTCTTTTACTTTCATCCATCTTTTTCTTGGAGTTGCGTGCATATTCTGATGTTGATTATGCTAGTAATCCCACAGATTGCAAGTTTGTTACTGAATTCTGTATCTTTTAAGGTGATTCTCTTATTTCTTGAAAAAGTAAGAAACAATCTATTATTTCTTAATCATCCACTGAAGCAAAATATCGTTCCATAGCATCTATTACCAAAGAGATTGTTTGGTTACGTTGATTATTTATTGATATAAGAATTTCCTTTTCTCATCCTACTCCTATGTATTGTGACAACCAGAGTTCTATTCAGATTGTTCACAACTCAGTTTTTCATAAGCGAAATAAGCACATTGAGATCGATTATCATCTTACTGTCATCATTTCAAGCATGACACAATTGCTTTGCCTTTTGTTCCTTTTTCATTTCAGATTGCAGATTTCTTTACCAAGGCACATTCTATCTCTCATTTTTGTTTTCTGGTTGGCAAACTCTTAATGCTTGTAGCTGTCGCATTATGAGTTTGAAAGGAGATTTTAAATAATATTTATATAGCCTTATTTATTAAGGGTAGAATAATACTTTCAGTTTAATCTATATATATTTTATTTGTATATAAGTTAAGACTAAGCATTCATAATATATAGATTATTCAAAATTCTAGCTTTCTTTTTGTATTTTATCTTAATTATTTTAACAAGCTTGCATCAAAATATTAATGAAACTTCATTAATCATAAAACAACATTACACTGCCACTAAATAACAGTTCCTCGACTATTGAATAAATAATGATTCTAAAGAGCTGCCCCTTCAGAGATTTGGTTTGTAGAAGAGAATCTGCGAAAAGGTTAATAGAAGATAAAAAAATTAGCAGTTGAAGATTTCAACCAGTGTCGCTTAATTTAATATGCAGGGACAAATCTAGAAACTGACACATTCCCTGTGAACAACCTGCTGACTTCGGGGTCTGCAAGATATGTTTTCTAGGTTATGTTAAGTTCCCTTTCTCACAGTTACTTCATTTTTAAAGAAATGTTTTTCGTTATCTTCATCAAGGTTTTTGGATTACCAGTTCAAGTAATCATCATGGTTGTACTACTGTAACTGAGATAATCCACGGTGGTCTTCTTTCCCATTATTCTCTGTTACTCATTTTTATCCTTCTCCACATCCTCGATTGCCATGGACACCTTAACGCCAAACCAGACTCTTAGTGACAATAGTCAAACTCTTGTTTCCATCAGTGAAAGCTTTGAACTAGGCTTCTTTAGCCCTTGGACTTCTAGTCACCGCTTTGTTGGAATATGGTTCAAGAATGTTGTTGGGAGATCATAGTCTTCGGGAGATCAGAGTCTCCTACTTAGAATAGGAGATACGTAGATATTAGCTTTCCTATTGTAATTTTGTTTCCTACTTAGAATAAGAGATCTGCGGAGTTTTATCCTTCCTATTGTAAAAAGCCTATAATATAGCAATCTCCTTGTATAAATATGTGATACAGCGTCAATAATATTATTTGCTGCATTGAATTCAATCTCTTCTTTATTAATTTACAAATGTTTCCCCACGTATAAATATGTGAGACAGCGTAAATAATATTATTTGCTGCGTTGAATAATTCAATCTCTTCTTTAATAATTTACAAATGTTTCTCCACGAACTGTTGTTTGGGTGGCCAATAAAGACAGTCCACTTTCAGATTCTTACGATGTCTTCACAATCACAGCCACAGGAAACTTACTTTTATTCAAGAACAGATCTGCCATCCCCATCTGGTCATCGAATTCATCCACGACCTTGTACTATCCTGTCTTGCAGCTCCTAAACAGTGGAAACCTTGTTGTGAAGGATGGCAGAAGCAGTGGGTTTCTGTGGCAGAGCTTTGACCATCCATGTGATACAATATTACCAGGCATGTAGCTGAGATGGAACCTCCTAACTAATCAGAACTGGTACATGACTTCATGGAAGAGTCTTCAAGATCCTTCAAGTAGAGATTTCACTTACAGTGTAGACGTTCATGGACTTTCACAGCTAGTTCTGTGTAAAGGATCGGAAATAATATATCGAAGTGCTCCATGGGATGGTGTCAGGTTTGGTGGATGGCCTCCGTTGCAAGAGAATCCAGTCTTTAATCCTATTTTTGTCCAAAATTCTGGCTTCGTTTACTATGCTTTTGAACACAATGAAAATACTACCATTTCACGGTTTGTGTTGAATCAATCTAGCTTGATTAGGCATTTAACATGGAATCCAAGGCGTGGTGAATGGGTTGTTATATTCACATTACTAACTGATCAATGTGATATATATGCACCACGTGGTCCTAATGGGGTTTGCAATATAAATAACTCCCTTCACTGCAAATGCAAAGAAGGGTTCACACCAGAAGTTCCTCAAGACTGGGATAACTTGGATTGGTCCAGTGGTTGTGTCACGAAAACGCCACTGAATTGTACTTCTGATGAAGGGTTTAAGAAGTTTCCAGGATGAAGTTGCCGTACACGAAGGCATTCAACCGAGACAGATTCATCATTGACTGGGACATTCAGAAATTCTTATACAATGAATGATGTAACAATTACAACGTCGCATGGAAGATAGGAGGATATGACTGCTTCCATTCTATCCTTCAATCTTAAAGCATTTGAATCTCTCTCTATTTCCCCCCTGATTCCTTTTATCTTCTTATTACGGTTCTACTTTGTGTTCGAAACTGACAAAATCCGTAAAAAGCACTAGTAAGCTCCGAAGTTATTGTTGGCTAAATTATTTGCTTGTGTGGGGTCAAACCAACATCAAAAAGCAGGTTTTAAGAAGAAAACAAGTCTGCAATTTTCTGCAGAGTAGCATGAACAAGAGGAGATATACATTGTAGAAACTTATCTCACTTCTCTTCTTCTTTTTTTCTTCTCAAACATCTCCAGAACTTTGAGCCATATATACATGCACATAAAACCAACACACCTTAGCCTTACACTTGTTCATCTTAATCACCTTTTAATCTAACTATTACTTTCTTTCTAACACAACTTAACTAACTAAAATCAAGGTTAAATAGTTGTCACATTAACTTTACTAGTTACAGCATACTAACCTTAACAGTTATGCCATGCCGTGATTAACTTCTAATTGATCGATTAACAACAGGCTTTCGCCCATGCAAGTGTTTAACTTACTGTAGAACTTAATATTCATTGCATTCGACAGAAAGCAATTGCGCCAGGTTTAGTTAAAGGGAAATAGTCAATCTAATGAGAGTTTTCAACAGAAATGTGCAAAATGAAGTTGTTGAACACTATTTACAGGACCAAGGAAGTTGACAGTTACTGTGGCAGACTGCAGATTTGACAAATTATAATCTGCACAGAACAATCAGTAAACATCTTTTAATGGATCAAACCAATGCCAAGATATTCTCAAGTGGCAATGTAGAAAAGTTCACCTATCAGATAAATGATAATCCACACCTGTAATCAGGGAACTGCATGTGCTGACTGCTAGTGTTGATATATTTCAAAAGAAATAAATGTAATATTTTGTGAAGGCGGCCACGATATCATTTCTGCGATTGACCATATTTTCCATTTCTTGTTCAAGTTCTATCTAGCAAGCCAAAATGTGGAGCTGCTTAGTCTAATATATTACAGTTTCTTTTCTACATCAACTAATCAAGAAGAGTGGAAGAACAAGCACTTGTTTTTGCCCAACATAATCGAAATTGACCGCAGAAATGGTCACTACTGGTTAGCAGATGAAATTTCATCTACGTAGAGAAATCATTTAAAGAATGCTATTTCTTCGTGTCAAGAAATCGAGAGTAAATGTATGGAAAAAAGACCACATAAATTTGAACTGAAGAGAGTGGAACTAAATCAATCATGGATACCAAGAAATCACTCCTGATCTTTTTGCTTATAGTCTTCTTGCCATTATGTTATTCCATATATATCATAACCGTTAACCAATCCCTTACAGCTAGCAATGTTCTGGTTTCTAAAGAAAGAACTTTTGCAATTGGATCTTTTAGCTCTGGTGAGTCAAGATACAAATATCATGGCATCTGGGGACTGCACAAATGCAAGCTCAACCGTGCTGGGTTATGCAACGGTTCTGTGAGGCCCGTAGTAACATTTTTTAAAACAGTCTTAGCCTAATTGGTTTTGTTTCCTTTTCTAGCCCATGTTAGTCCAATTTTTGTGGCCCAATAAGAAAGTGTGTGTGTGTGTGTGTGTGGGCAGCTTAGAGACACGCACTTTTTCTTACTCTCCCGTTTTTCTACCCTATTGCTGCAAATTCCTCTCTTCAAGCACAAAGTTAATTAATTAAGCAAGTTACTGTAAGTTGCCTTTATATTTTTTTTTTATTTCTGTTTGTTTCATTTTTTTAATGTCTATTTGTTTCATTGTATTATTTTGGATTTATTCCTTTATAATTATTTCATTGAAATGTTAGGATTTATGATAATTTAGGAGTTTGCTTAATTCATTTATATGTGTAATAATATTGAACATATATTAAAAACTGTATTAAGAATAATTACTTTGATTTTGATTAATAGATATATTTTGAGTAAAATCTAAAGAATTTGAATGCTGAAAGAAAATAGGGAATTGTTGAAGAAGTATATAAAAATAATCTTTTGAAAAATATGTTCAGAAGTTGAAGATGATACAAAAAAAATTTTGTTTATTGAGTGTTGGTAAATTATGATATTGTTTTTATATTTTAAAAAATTATAGTTTAGTGTCTAAATATAAATAATATTAGATTTTTATAGAGAATTGAGATTCATTTGTTTTTTATTATATATAAAAAAATTAGATTTATTTTTTAACTGAGAATTGAGCATTATGTAAGAATTTTGAAATAGCTGAACATGGTTTATTGTAAAATAGCACCAATTCCCAAGCCATAAAAATTTGATAATAAACCACAAGTACAACTAAACTGTAATCTTTCAAAATCTAGGGGCAAAATCATCATGTTTCAAAACTCAAGGACCAAAACTAAAACTTTGCTATCTTCAACCTCTACGCAGATTTTCCAGAATTTTAACATGATTATTTCTATATAATTCCCTATTTTCTTTAAGCATTCAAATTCTTTAGGTTTTGCCCTCTCCCTCCCTCCCTCTCTCTCTCTCTCTCTCTCTCTATATATATATATATATATATCACATTCTAATTAATCTTAATACATGTTTATATGCATATATTTCTACATATACTCAAATCAATTCAACGAACCACTAAATTATAATAAACCTAACATTCCAACTAACTAATTATAAAGGAATAAACCCAAAATAATACGATGAAACAAATAGAAAGGGATAAAGGAAACTTGTAATTTGCTTAATTAATTAGCTAATTGCTTGAAGAGAAAGGAATTTGCGCAAAAAGGAAAGAGAAACGGGACAGTAGCTCTCGGCCGAAGAAGAAAAAAACAAAAAGAGTAAGCTGGACATGTGTGTGTGTGTCTATATATATATATATGGACACTTTTTGGGCCAAAGAAATTGGACTAACATGGGCTAGTGAAGGAAACAAAACCATTTGGGCTCACATTTTTTTCACAGATGGGAGTGTGAGCAGCTGTGCTTGAGGAATTGTTCATGTTCGGCGTTTGCAAGCTTAGGTTTTGAAAGGAATGGAGTTGGCTGCTTGACTTGGTATGGAAAATTAATGGAAATAACAATGGTCAGGGTTGACGCGGCATTATGGTAGGATGGCCTAAGCATAGTTTTATCAGCCAGGTCCATGGTGGGTGGAAGTAACTAGGTCTATTCATCCACAACAGTGGACATCACAGTTCATGTCGAGGTCCACGAACTGCGAAACACCCTGCATACTAGATGGTAAAGCATTTCTATAGTTCTCTTGAAGTCCATAATTTGATTTTCAAACCATTCTGAAAATACAGCAGCTGACATTGTATACATGACTATTAAGAAATTGCTTATCTTAATGTATCCTACTTAGTAGTAGTGTGTCTGAGTCAAGAGCAAGAACACCAGCTGAAAAACTGTCCTGTTTTTACTCTCGCTTTCAATTTCTCTTTGCGACTTGCATGTTTTAGCTCATCACTATAGAAGAATCTGATAACCGAAAAACTCTTTCTTGTAATCACAAAGATGAAAGATTTCTTCTTTATTTCAGTCTGTAAAGGAAAGAAATCATTGAAAGATACTAAAATGTAAAGACAAAAGGAGATGGCTAACAAACCGTGCATCAGAGGTTTGAACTTTGAATCTGGGTGTTGCCAGCATGCATGGCAGCAGTTCAGACCAGGCTAGGTGTTTCCCTTCCTATTTCTATCTGCATCTCCTTTTCATTTATGCCTAGGCTAAATTATCATCCCTGTTCGTTACGAGTTTCATCAATCATAATTAAGAACATTCTTTGATCATAGCTACAATTTTTTTTTGTTACTTCGAACCAAGTTAATAGTGCATTGTACGAGCTGTTAATGATTCTGAGAGAGACATCTTCACGGAGTTGCAACACAGTAATGGTCAGCCGTGTTTATTTATAGCTAACTCTACTCCATCACCACCACCACCACCACCACCACCTTCTTGTACCTCAATTAGGGTATGAGGCGTACTGCAAATTTCTCTAAAAATGAATGCAGGTTCTTTTGGAGAAGGAATAGCTGCTTCAGAACTACTCAACATGAAAACAACAGCTAACATGGAGGGTCTGTCCATAGCATCTTCTTGCACACACAAGAGCCCGATTTGAATGCATTTCAAGACTTCTTGAGGGTGATATAACTCCTGCAATGATGAATCAACTATCTCCAATGCTCTCTCTTCTCTCCATAGCTCCCACACCTGTGTGGTTCATAGCATTAACAAACAGGAGGAGATGATAGTCAGCATTAAATTGTATCTATTGTAATCAGTACTGCTAGAAGCATCTTACATGCCCAATCAAGGTCAAGGAAGAATCCTGTAGATTATATCTGTTGTTCCTCTTCCCACTTACAATCTCTAATAACATAACCCCGAAACTAAACACATCTGATTTCACCGAAATTTTGCCAAACGCAGCATACTCTGGTGACATGTATCCACTGCAAAGGAAAAATAGGCAGATAGTCCTTGATGTTAACTAAATTTTATACTCATCATTCATGAGTAATATGTGAATCTCTCTTTTCAGATGTACAGCTGTACTTACAATGTTCCCATAACTCTACGTGTATCGTCTTGTATTTGGTCCCTTCCAAATATTCTAGCCATTCCAAAATCTGAGATTTTTGGGGTCATCTCTGCATCTAATAGAATGTTGCTGCATTTCAAGTCCCTGTGAATGATTCTCAACCTTGAGTCCTGGTGAAGATATAGAATCCCACGAGCGATACCAACTATAATGTCAAACCGTGTGCTCCAATCCAGGAACAATTCTCTTGTTTCATCTGTAAAAGAAGTTTCAAGTTTTTCATTTGAACAAGCATTAAGATGTAGCCATTATGAAAAGGCTTACCAAAAAGAAATGAGTCTAAGCTTTTGTTTGGCAAGTATTCGTAAATTAGCATCGGCTCTTCTCCCTGAATGCAACAGCCTACCAGTTTCACAAGATTCCTGTGTTGAAGCTTCGCAATTACCTTGATTTCGTTTGTAAATTCTTCTATTCCTTGTCCTGAATTTTTTGAGAGTCTTTTGACAGCAATCT
Organism: Populus pruinosa; assembly: GCA_026413675.1. Taxonomy (NCBI): domain Eukaryota; kingdom Viridiplantae; phylum Streptophyta; class Magnoliopsida; order Malpighiales; family Salicaceae; genus Populus; species Populus pruinosa. The sequence goes on from CM048595.1 coordinate 2,073,475, forward strand.
CCTCCCCATTAGGTAGCTGACCCTAACATCACTCTGGCTAATCAATCCAAAGTTCAAACACAATTGAAGAGAGAATCGACTACTAATTTCTGAGATGTTGCATAAAGAACTACCTTGTAAACTGAACCAAAACCACCTTCCCCAAGTTTGTTATCTGGGGAGAAGTTTTTTGTGGCAGCAGATAGTGTGCTGAGCTTGAAGAAATCCAAGTCTACATCATTGCCACTTCTCCGGAGCTCGTTTGCCACCCAAGTCTCTTAATTGGTAGAATTTTCAATGACGGGAAACAGTAAGTGCATGCCTTTCTCAAAAAAATTCTTAGAACAAAAAATGTTTAAAGCGGCTGAAAACAACAGGACAAATATAAGCAGAACTTCTAAAATCTCCAACGTATCCTTTGTGTCGATTGTCAAATAAGATATACTGACAGCATCACCATGTGAAATGCTATTGGGGCGGAGTTTATCAGCTATTATTTTAATGGATGGTTACTTTATCAGTTTATCCACCTTGTGTTGCGAGAATTGCTTTGTCTTACCTTTTTCTCCTCTCTTCATGAACCACAAATAACCAAGTACGCTAATGATCAACGATGTTGAAAAAACAGCTGGAATAAGGATGGTCAGCAACCCCTTTTTATTAGAACCATTTGATTTCCTTGCATTCTCAGCTGCATGAGAGTGAGAAGAGTACAGAGAACTTGAAACTTTAGTTACGAATGGTAACCGAAAAGATGGTAACTGAAACAAAACCACAACAATTCTTTGCCCACTGATATTATTGTTTATGAGAAATGTTTCAGGAAAGTATTGCTTTTTATTGGAAAATTTAGAGCAAAGCAAGAAGTACCTAATTCAAGCGCACCAACACGAACATACAGATCATATCTGTCATTCCTATCGTATGTTGTGTCCATTAATTCTCCATGCCATGTAATGCAGCCCTTTGCTATTCCTGGAGCATCTACAATTGCATACGCAGAGCATGAGCAATTCATCTTGCATTGCTTTTGGCAGTTTGCACGACTCATACTTGTGTTCACCCAAACTGCAAATGAAAAATCAGGAAGTAATACTTTGTCCACCTTCACAAACCCTTCTCCAGGATGGCACACTGAGGAAGATTCTAGTCCCTTGCTGACACAACCACCAGACCCATCTCTCAGATACCAGTTCCTTGCATCCTTGAGTTCATATCCAGGCAAACAAGCGCACTCATACCTGGTAATGTCAACAGGTTCACACGTACTATAAGCACCACATTTTCCATACCAATCACATTGGTACTTGGGTGCTGCCCAGAACTCCTTCCATTTGCGGTCACTTACATGCCAAGTTACAACCTTCAAAAACCCTGTATGATCCACCATTATTCTAAGGATAATGGAATCATCAATAGGTGTGTAGACAAAGTATACTTCATCTTGAATGTTTACGAAGCTTTCCTTGTACAATTGCCACTGGCCTCTCCATGGCCATGAGGCTGTTCGCCAATAACGTCTTGTTCCCCTGGAGAGAAAGAACTGTGGTAAGCCATTGGGATAGAGCTTAAACGAGTAGTCCCCGGTTCCAGGGTCATCTGCTGATCTCCATGATGTCAGAAACAGTTCCTGACCTGTTTTCCTATTTAATCCAAGTTTCATTCCTGCTAGCATGGTATCTGTAGGATAATCAAAACTTTGCCACACAACTCCCTTACTTGTAGTCTGGACCAGAACCAGATTTCCTGAATCCAAAAGCTGAGCTTCACAAGTATATCCAACAGAACAATTTGCAGACCATACTGGAACCGTTCGTTCAGAGTCACCATAGAGGACGAGGTTTCCGTATTGGTTGATGGAGAGAAACCCTGAGGAGCCATTGATTGGGTGCCCTCTATTTGCCACCCACACAACAGTTTGTTCAGGTACCTTATGATACCAAATTCCAAGGTATCTAAAGCTTGGATTAACAAGGCTAAAAAATCCTAATGCAAAATTGTTTTCTTTGGAGATCACAAGGCTTCCATCTTTAACTGTTTGGTTTGTCTTTATGGCGTCCATGTAAGCACATGAAGTGAATTGGAGGGTTAGAAGAAACATAGAATGTAGAGAAATTTTTTTGGCAATCATTCCCTCAACTAAGTGGTGGAAATGTGAACAGAATAAGATAAATCTAATCTTGTATGACTTCTGGGACTTCAGAATATGGGGCAAGGTCACCTTGCGTGTTTCTTGGTGTTGACTTTGCTAACGTGCAATATATATGTACTGAAAATGATGATTGGAGGAGCTTAGATTGTAAAAGGGAACACTGGCTTGTGTGGATGTGTAGAAATAATGTAATAACAGAGTTTGCTTTCCATGTTCATATTCTTGACTTCACCTTAGCAGCCACTTAAGACAACCAGACAACCATTATACAAACGTGTTCAAGAGTTGTCTGTATCTCTCTGACATGGAAATTTCTTTAGCAGCCATTTTTTAAGTTATAATGCATCCTGCAAATATCTGTAAACCCCAAGTGATGAAGATCAAAATTTCCCTAGGCTGTATTCTATTTCAATGACTTTTAAAAGTTGACTTTGCATACGTGCATTTGATGACTGAAACATACTACCTTTTTATGTTGGAAATTGTCACAGCTCGATTCCCCTTCAAGTTTCTTACCTATGTGAACATAAACATACACTCCTACCTTTTCTTTTAATGCAATTAGTGTTCTATGTGGCATTTTATTTCATAATTAATTTTATAAAATGAATCAATTATCTTTATACAATCCTTAATACAACTCAATAACTAGACATGACTTAATAATATTAATTATAATAAACAAAAAAAGTTTTGAAAGTTCAATAAAAACGACATGTTAACTAAGCTATAAGCTTGAAATAAATAAATAAATAATGAGATAATAAGTTTAACAACTCAGTAAATAAATAACATTCAATATACATCCATGATATAATATAACAATGAAGAATATATACAAATTTAACTTTGTGTTTTTATAGATGAGTTTCACAAGCAGACTATAGCAAGAAATATCATAAAATAAAGCTTATCAGAAAGTTAACAAGCAATGAATATGACATTCTAAAATGTAGGATGATCAATCATCACTAGTTAATGATCTCCCCTAACTAGCTAAGTTTCAGAATAATAATATACGCAAAGGTTAACACTATCCTATTAGCATAAGTATATAGATTAACATACCACAGGGTCATAATCAAACATAACATAATCATTTCTTAAAAGCTTAGTTCATGCAATTAATTAAATGAGGAGCTATCAATTCAGATGTGCATAATATCTCATATCAAGAAATGATTTTCAATATGTGATCATGATTCATCATAAACAAAAGATAATGAGCAATATATATTTTACCAAGAAACATGATTCAATTTATATTAACAATTCAAATATCAATATTATATCAAAGAACCAACTCTACCTAAAAACTTAAATTGTTAAGTGAGACCACGAGATATGATTTACATAATTTTTTAACACACCGCCTCAATTAAAAATTCTTTGAACTTGAAACTTATACATATTCACACTACCTTGTGCTTAATTATCAAATAAAATGGAGTTGTGAGATTCAATCTTATAACTGTTTAGTCAACAAGGCTTTGATACCATATCAAAAAATCAACTCAACCTAAAAGCTTAAGCTATTAGCTCATGCAAGACTTATATTCTTAGCCCATCATACCCAAGCCTAAAGTTTAGCCCAAACTCAACCCTACTAACCTAGGTATTTAAACAAAATGTTGATAGAGAATTTTTTTTCTTTCTTTCTTTTCCTCTTTTCTTCTCTCTACCATAACTTCCCCCTGTATATACCAAAGATTTCAGTTTTAGCTTAAGTTTTGATTTAAGAAAGTTTGAAGAAATAAGTAAGTGATTGTCTTTTTGTTATTCTTAATTAAGAGATTGATTATGGAAGAATTTAAAGAATTGTTTAGGGTTTTTATATTATTTTGATAATTAAAAGATTTAAGAATTTTAATTCATGTATTAGGATGTTAGTTGGCTTGAAACAAATAGATTTGATGTCTAGAATTATGAGTTGTTAAAGAACAAATTATTATATTGTGGAAACTACAGAATTAAATATTGGCAAATCAAGATTTTGGAAATCCCGATCAACCGGTTGACTAGTTTTTGCTAGTTGAGTGGCTGGCTGAATTTGCTGACTGATTGGTTTATATTGGCTGACTGGTTGGCCTATGATAATAGTTGACTGGTTGAGCCAACATTAAAGTTTTATTGAGTTTGTTAGGTTTGATTAATTTGGGATATTGTTCGAGATCGATTGGGTAAAACACTTTGGCCTTATATTTACGTTTTAATATCTAAATTTAGAGTTTTTAGTCTTTTATATTACTTTGCTTCAAGTCGTTTCTGAGTGTTTTTTGTATCCATTACATGTTTTGTTGACATCCTTCCTAATGATCTTTAGTAGTATTCGATTCTACATTCATTTGTTTTTTTACTTTTTTGTTTTTCTGGGTGAAAGAGAGAATCTTTAATATGCATGTAATACATACATACATATATATATATACATACATATATATATATATACATACATATATATATATGTTGTTTATATGATAGTACAACTAGTTAATTTCTTGAATATTTATATATATTGCTTTATTTTTCGAGTATTCATCCATTCTTGAATTTGTCATCATATTTTGTTGAACTAAATTTTATTCAATATAATATGCATTGCTTTGATAATTATGCAAGTTTATATTATATTTGATATCAGTATACTTGTCAGTAACTTCTTGCTAACAGAGATTAATTAGTCCATGTGCATATGATATTTTATATAACTAGTCGGTGAAAGAGGCATCAACTTATAATGACTGATCCTCCCACAATGGTCATCTTCAAGTGTCATATGGTAACCTTTAGGTGTTATCTGATATCTGACATGCATTCCACTACTTTATATTAATATGCTTAATATATATTTTTATATCAAGATACATCGATTAGCAAATTATTAATATCTAAAAAGTATGTTAAATATTATTTTCTCACTGAGTTGATTGAACTCATCCTTTCTTTTTTAATATTATTTCAGGGTTTTAGTTTCTATTAGCAAGTGGACTTTATTAAGTGTTCATGTTTCTTTAGTTTAGGTCAGTATGTTTTGCTTGTTTCACAAGGCTTTCCTATTATTTTTTTTATTTGATGTATTAGATGCTCCACTATTACATTGTTTTAATTATGTTTGGATTTAACAATTTAATAAGTATTATGGTTATTGTTTTGCCTTATCTGAAAATGAGAATTATTTTGAAGTGTTATTTGATTTTGAAGATAATAATATTTTGAAAAATATTAAAATATTATGAAATCTTTATATAATTTGTTTTATGATATGTATGTTTTAAGGCTTAGCATAGGTGAGGTGTTTTTACGACACCGCTCATGCATTGCTAGTCATGGACTCAAGATTCAGGCTGTAATAGGTGAGGTTTTAAAATATGATTTATGAAATATTATTCACTCACCTATCTCAAAAATAGAAAAACACATAAGAAAATATTAAAGGAATCCTACTTGAAGCAAATAACATAAGAGATTACAATACTAAGATTAGAGACTAGAACGTATTTAAAAAACTTAAACAGATCCACCTGATAGATATTAAATATTTCCCAAACTAATCGAACATAAAAGAATCAATCAGCTCGTACTACTCAATCAATCAGTTGAACGAAACCATCGGGCCAACCAATTGATCAGGATTTTAAAATGTCAATTTACCAACTCTCCAAAATTATAGATCCTTAAAATTTCAACTTATAACTCAAAAACTCATAACAATTAATTAATCCATCAACTAAACTAAAAAACACAAACTTTAAATCCCTAAAATTTTAACAAATTCAAAACCACAGTTAATAACAACAATCATACATATCAAAGTATAAATCTTACCTAAAAACTTATATTTTCCCACTCCTTTTTCTTGTATCTTTTCCTCTTTTCTCATCTTTTTTTTTTCTCTTTTTCTCCTTTTTGGTATGCCCTCTTTTAATTTTGGGTCACTTTTTTTTTCTATTTATGTTTATTAACTTTATACAATTACCAAAATATCCCTTACTCACAACTATTGTTTACTCCTTCAAGGGTGTTGTTGCCTTTTCCTATTAAATTTTTTTCCTTTCCTTTTAAAAATATTACAAAAATAATGACAATTCAATATGAAATTATGATGAATATCAACCACATTAACTATAACTAAAACTGATTAGTGTTTCACTATAGCGTGAATTTTTGTTCACTATGAGTGAATTCATTGTGGATTACACTGTTCTACACTGTAAGAGGGGTACCATGCATTGTGAGTGAATTCACTATGTACTACACTGTTTGGTAGGGGTATGTGTAAGGCTACAACCAACAGGCCCCAAATGTCAAGCTAGAAGTGCCCCTTAGATCTACGCACAAGTCGCAATTGGGTTGCTACTTGTGTGCTGGCAGACAAGGCGCATACATGGCGCTTGAGTTGCCTGCCTGTGTAATAATAGACAAAGCACATGCATAACGCTTAGGCTACTACCTCAGTGCTCGGCACACCCCTGCACATACGTAGCGTTGGGATACTTGCTTAAGGGATGACCAAACCCCTACGCACACGTGATGCTTGGGATACTCTAAGAGTGAGCCATGCTCGTGCCCCACTTGGGGACACATGGCGCATGGGTCATGGCACTAGACCCGAGGTTCCTTGGTCCTAATATTCTAAATATTATTATTTGTTTTATAAATATTATTATTTTTATTAATAATAAAATAATTAATAAATTTGAAAGAACTTGTTTTTATTAATATTGAAAACATATTGTTATTTCTATTATAATTTTTTATGATATTTTTTATAAAATAAAAAGTGAGCCCATAGTGCGATATTATTAAAAATAGTAAACAATTCTAAGTATTGATATAAAAAATATTATAATTTGAGTTATAAATATTATTATTTTTCTTATAATACAAAGTATTCATATAAAACGTATTATTATTTGTTCTAATTATGATTATTATTTTATAAGTCAAAATATTCATATCAAAGATATTATTATTTCTTTTATATTATTATTATTATTATTATTATTATTATTATTATTATTATTATTATTATAAGAATTCAAATTTCTAATAGAAAAAATATTATTATCTTTTGTGTCATGCATATTATTATTTTTACTATAATCAAAATTATTAATATTAAGAATATTATATTTTGTGTTATAAATATTATTATTTTTAGAATAATTAATATTATTAATCAAATAATTACTAAATTAGAAAAATATTATTCTTAATTTTGAAAAACAACCATCTATAGACTTGATTTGAAAGGTAAAACTAAAAATTATTCTTATCATCATCATCATCATCGTCGTCATCATCATCGTCATCATTAATAAATTTTAAAAAAATTATTATTATTATTGAAGAAAAACTATGCATGGATAAGAGGCGCATGAGCTACAGCCTGGGGGTTGGGCACACCCCCTGCGCGCTCATGCCTGAAGTGCACACGTGGCACTTGGGTCATGCCTTAGTGTTGGGCACACCTAGGAGCTGGGCATAATGCTACATACAAGTGATTCTTAGGCTCCTTAGACATGACCCATGATTGTGCCCCACTTGGGAACACTTGATGCTTGGGTAGTATCGCTAGACCCAACAGCAATGGATTTGATGTTAAGACTCAAGATCAATGAATCTAGCATTAGGACCCATTTATTATTGGGTCTTCCATCAAGACCCAAGGTTCTTAAGTTTTAGGATTCTAAATATTATTATTTATTTTAAAATTATTATTATTATTATTATTATTATTATTATTATTATTAAATTTCAAAGAACATATTATTATTAATATTGAAAACATAATTATTTATCTTATAATTTTTTTTGGTATTTTTTATAAAAATAACAAGTGAGCTTGTGGCATGGTATTATTAAAAATATTCAACAATTCTAGATATTAATATAAAACATATTATAATTTGCATTGTCAATATTATTATTTTTCTTATAACACAAAGTATTCATATAAAACATATTATTATTTTTCTTATTATTCAAAGTATTCATATCAACATATTATTATTTGTGTTATGAATATTATTATTTTTATTAAAATTCAAGTTTTAATATAAAAAATGTTATTATTTTTGTTTTCAATATTATTAGAATTAAAAATAGTATTATTTATGTTATGAATATTATTATTTTTATAATAATTAATATTAGTAATGAAAAAATTAAAAAAATATATTTTTAATATTGAAAAACAACCATAGATTTGATTTGAAAGGTAAAACTAAAAATTATTATTACTATTATTATTACTATCATCATTAATAAATTTTAAAAAAACTGTTATTATTATCAAAGAAAAATTACGTGAGGACACATGGTGATTGGACTTCTGCTTGGGGGTTGGACACCTCTTTGTGCCCACATGGTACTTGGGCTCCTGCCGAAAACACACACGTGACGCTTAGGTCATGTTTTAATACCATGCACACATGGCACTTGAACTCCCTTGCCTGGGGGTTGATATAATCCAATACACATGTAGCGTTTAGGTTGTATTGACATTGAAGTCCTACTTTAATGGTGGCCATATTTCTACGTACACGTAGCGCTTGGGTCTAGCTTTTGTGCTTGGCACACCATAGCTTATATATGGCGTTTGGGCATGCCAAAGCACAATTATCATTGGATCTATATATTGTAAAATTCAAAATAGTCTTGGATTGTTAACGCTTATATAGAATTTAAATAACCTTAAATTATGTTAATACGAAGACCCAACTTTTAGAAAAAATAAAAGATAAACCCAAAATATTCCGGGTGCCATGTAACTAGTAAATACACTATAATGTTAGTTCTTTCTCCTTCAACTCCCTTCATTTTTTTTTTTTGTCTCAATATATGATTCATTTGGTCACCATTTTGTGATTTCTGTTAGTGGTCTTTTCTGTCTACTGTTGTTAGTCTCGGTACTTGAGGTCTAGGTTCCTGTTCTGCTTTTGGAATTCTCTGTCACTTCTTAGATGCTTTTCTGTCTACTGTTGCTAGTCTCGGTGCTTGTTGTCAATGGTCTTGCTTTGGCTGAAAATTGGGGATAATTCTTGCTTTGTGGAGGTCAGCCTTTAAGCAAGATAATCGACCCTCGCTTCTCTGGCTGATAGTCACGCCTCCATTCTCCAGGATTCTTCCAAATTATGCCGTAAGCCATACACTAAGAATAAACAAATTACTTGACCGTCATTTGAGGGCAAGTTTGAATTGTAATTTCCACCAACCATCCACCATGGTTGTAAATCTACAAAGTAGACAAATACTTTATCATTTAAGGGCTGATAATTACGTCTCCAATCTCCGGGTATCTTTGAATATAGTAAGTATTCTTAAGAATAATTGACTAAATAATTTGAGTTTTGGAAATTAAAGATTTTATATAAACATAAAAATATTGATTTCAAAAGAAGAAGAAGAAGAAGAAGTGGAAGTGGAAGTGGAAGTGTAAGAGTACTCTGAAAGCCATCTAAACTAAATTGGTTTTTTTTTAACCAATTAAAAGGATTTATTTTTGTATAAAAGAATTATTTATTTATTAATTTCAATATTATAATTGGAAAGGAATTTTCCCTTGGAAAAAAAATAGCCTCCATGCTAAAGTCAATTGCTCAAGGTTACATGTCATATATACACTTAAAAACATATTAAAATATTTTTTTAGATTTGTCTTTTATTTTTTATATCAAAATCATTAAAATATATTAATTTGATTTTTTTTTCAAATTAAACACGTTTTTAAAATGCAGTTGTAAACACAAAAACAAACTGTGCAGCAATCGAGTTAACTTGCACATTAAAATGGATAAAAAATGATCCATGGTTAAACACTAAGAAACAGAAATCTAGTAGAATCACCCATCGAAAGGCCTAGCACACTAATTTTTCCAGATTATGAAGTTTTCTACGAGTTTGTATAGAATCGTACGCCCAAACCATAAAGATCTTTTTATTAGATTATGTGCAGGTTAGCCAAAAAAAAAAAAAAAACTTTTCAAAAACAATAACAAGTTTTCAAACTATATATATATATATATATATATATATATATATATATATATATGATTAAAAGACAAAACTTGTTAAAATTCTTTGTGAGATGGACATTAAATGAAGTGTTTTCCCTTGATTGCAGCCAATACTTCAGCATTTATGGTGATGAGAAGTATGATTAAGAGCTTGAGGAATGTTAGATGATAAAAAATATGCTCTTTGATGGTTTTTTATATTTTAGTGGGATATTGATGGCATTTTAGAGATTTTTCTTTTTAGAAACGAGGTGTTCATATCCATTGACACTTTCTTTTTTTACTTGAATATAATAAAATATTGTCTTTTATATTGAAAAGAGTCGTACTAAGGAATGTGTATAGGTATTCTTACACTATATTGATCTGGGTCTTAGTAGTAATTGGTTTAAGCATATTTTCCATTTATGCTTTCATTTTTTTATTAGATGATTTCTAAGAGCCTAGTTATACTCTTTTTAGCTAGAATGCTTGTGCTAAAATGAGAGGTAAGATTTACACAATAATCAATAAGGCTAAAGATGGAGCCCTGTTCAAGTTTATGATTCAGTACCCTAGTAAAATTATAAAAAATTATGGGGATAATTTTGCATATAAATATCACTCTTTTGAGTTACAAGTTCTAGAATGCTTTTGATATTTTATATGTTCTTTTTAAAATATATAAGACCATCATAGTTTTTAAATTAGCCTTTATGTTTGTGTAACATTATAAAAAAGTGAAGAGTCTCCCACCATGGAAATGATGTTTATTCTTAGAAGGTCATGCATTCTCTAATCTTATCTAATGTCTATATATATTTTTTTACTATAAAGCATGTGAGGGAGAGCTAAATAAGGATTGATGGAGATAGAGATGCCTGTAGTTGGGACTTACAAAGGAGGGTTCTTCGTAGCGAGAGAGGATCCTTCAAAGAGTAAAAAAGTATTGTGCATATTTTGCATGTTACTTTATTATGTTTTTTTTTATTTTTCATGAAAATAGTTGTTTTTGTTCTTCTAGTGCACATAATGGAGTTGTGTATAAATTTCATATTGAGCGAATAAAAAAATAAAAAGTCATTTTTATATGACTATAACAATATTATTGAGCACTTGCACTTGATAAGTGAATTTATTAATATCTAGCGGAGTTGGGTTCCTATGGTAGGGAGATAAGTTCTCCTTTCACGTCTCAAACTATTTTTTTGTTCTTTCTCTCATATATGACTCCCTTGATGAAATCAAAAAAATTCCAGATATTAATTTAGTTTTTCGTTCCACAAGTCCACGAGTTTTCCTGCAAAATATATCCTTGATGGATTAGGAACCCTTCAATGTCAAAGTTAACAAATGTTAGAGAAGTGTAGGGTGTATGAAATAGAATATAAGAAAAATACATGTATGAAGAGAATGAGTTTATAATCTACGGTGTGGTTGGCTTTAGCTTTTTTATAGGCTAGAATGGTATGACTAGCATTGACTGGTTTTTTATGGTTTAGGCCCAAAATAACATGTCCAGCTTTGACTGGCTTTTATAGTTAGCTTTTGATGGCTAAATAGAGCTCTAGCCTTGCCACGCCCAAAAAATATACCAAACATACTAGCGGCGTGACCAATATACAGTCTAGGGGATCACCACCAGTGACCTCAATAATTGTGCAAGCCTCTTGCATACAAATCAAACATAATCCAAAAAGAAAAGTTCTTATATGTCAAATATCTCAAAACTCGTAATACAATTTTCATATTATCATATTATTTGATTCCAAATAATAATATTAAAACATATAAATCATAAATAGTAGCCTAAAAGAACAATCTTTAATAATGATATCTAGACAAAGATCCTTTCATCCATAATGATGAATCACCTAAAAAAGACATATTTTCCTATAAAATATTGAAAGATTTTCTGTTTCCCATAAAAAAATAATTGCAAATAAAGATGAGACTCACTTAGTAATCAAAACAAACTGTAAGAACTAAATTTTTTCTCTAAACTCAAATTCAAGATAACCCAAACCCAATCTAAATTAACCTAGATATATAAAATAAATTTATAAGAAAATTATTTTTTTCTCTTTTAATTCTTGTGGTTCTCATGACCCTCCCCTCATTAAACCAAAGATTTCAATTTTTTATATTCAGTTTTTGAATCCAAAAAAGGTAGAATTAACAAGTAAATGTTTCCCTCTTATGTTATTTTTTTATATTTCAGGGTTTTTATGGAAGGATAAAAGAAGATATTAGTTTATGAGTACAATTGATTAATTTCTTGAACATTTATATTTGTCGCTTTATTTTTCAAGTACTAATTTATTCTTGAATTTATATTCACATTCTGTTAAATTAAATTCTATTTGATATGATATACATTGCTTTGATAATTATACGAATATATATTACTTATTTATATAGAACTTATTAGTAACTCCATACTAACAAAGAGTAGTTAATTTATATGCACATAATATTCTATATACCTGGCTGGTAAAAGAAGCACTAGTCTATAGTGATTGATCGTCTCATAGTAGTTAACTTCAAGTATCATCTAGTCACCTTTAGGTGTCATTATCCCCAACCTCACAATTAGATTGTTCAAAATTTATGTTTTTGGGGTTTAATTATAATTTTTCTAATTTTTAAAGACTAAACTGAAATTTTCACAAATCAATGACTAAATTGAAGTTTTATCATCTTCAATCTTAAGACTACTCTTTTCAGAATTTTTAGAAAAAATTACTACAAAATTCTTAACCATTCTTACTCATAACACATCAATTAAACCATTATCCATAATAATTAATCCATGAAACTTAAAAAAAATAAACTTTAAATTATGATGTTTTGAAAATAAATTAATAGAAAAGACAACCAAGCCCTTGAAGACTTAAAAGTATAATTAAATGAGGGGCATTATAATAATTGAATAATAGTTGATAAATATAAATAGAAAAAAATAAAAAAACAGAAAGTTGTGTTCCTGAGAGCAAACTGTGAGAGAGAAGAGAGGAGGAAGAAGAAGAAGAAGAGAAAAGAGGGAAAAAGAAGAGATTTGAAGAAAACAAGTTTAAATATAAGATGTAAATTTATAAATGTATAAATGTGAGTTCTTTTACCTTTAAATTTATGTTTTGTTGAATGTTAGGGTTTTGAAAATTATGTATTGAGTTTGATTGATAAATTAATTTGAATGTTATAGGTTAATTGTTATTAGTAATGAATTATTTAGTTAATTGTGGAAGATTGCAGGTAAATGGTGAATTTTGACTTAGAAATCTTGAGATGACTATAGGTTTTCTGTGGAAATTATGAGTTTGAGGTTGAAGATGATGAAATTTAAGTTTGGTCCCTCAATGTGTGAAAATTATAGTTTAGTCCCCAAACTTTGAAAAAATTACAAATTGGTCCCTAAAGCATATTCCGAGATTTTGTCCTCGGAATATAGTTATGAATTTTTAACACTTTCTATTTGGTCCTCCTATTTGACAAAAAATACAATTTAACCCTAAAAATTTGAAAAAATTCTAGAGATTCTGGAAAAAAATAAGGATGAATTATGGACATAATTCCACTATTGTCATGAATTTATGATATTTTTAGTTTAGTCCTCCAATTTGACAAAGTTACAATTTGACCCTTAAAAATATAATAAATTCCATATTTGTCCCTAACTGTAATATTAGACTTTTCATATTGGTTTGATGAATAATTGAGAGTTATTTAGTGAATTATTATCAAGTCTTATTATTTATTTTATTATAGATTAGATTTTGAAAAAACCATTTAATTTTGGATTTTTAGAAAAAATTACTTGTTTAGTTTAAAAACATATAGGGTTATAGAATAGACTGTTAATTAAGTCTATTAAATAGGTTATATGTTCTTTCGAGTCATTTTTGAATATATCTCATTTACATTCAAATAATCCTCATATTCTACCAGCGAGATATTAGTAGGATTTCCTTTGGTATCTGTTTTCGAGTTCTGTTTGCTTTCGAGTCAGATAAGTGGATAATTTTTCATATGCATGAGAAATATTATAAATATTTAATTTGTTAATATGAGTTAGATCATTACTTCTTAATAATATATATATATATATATATATATATATATATATATATATATATTGATTATTATCCTTGTTATAATAAAGTATAATCAATTGTTAAATTTGAATTCCTGATATGAACCAATATATATTTTGAATTGACTTCTAAATTAATAGCTCTTTATTTGATTGATATCATGAGTTGAGCTTTGAGATATGAATATATTTATTTGATCATGATTATGAACCTATAGTATGTCAGTCAGAATATCAATGCTAATAGGATAGTATTAGTCTTTATGCACATCGTATCTGAACCTTAGTTGGTCGGAGGAGTCACCAACCTATGTGAACTGATTATCCCATAATACGAAGCCTCATGTTCATTGTGTTTTGATTTTCTAATGAACTTTACCTTATGATATTATTTTTATGGCATATTTGATAAACCTTTCTATAAAAACCTAGAGTCATAATTATATATATATATATATATATATATATATATATATATATATATATATATTCTCATTATTGTATTACCTTGTGTATGTGTGTATTAAATATTATCTACTCATTGGGATATTGAACTTACTCTCTCATTATTTAGCTTTTCAGGCTTATAACTTGTTAGCGGGTTATTTTGTTGGACCTTCAAAATATGCTTTTTTGGTTCTAATTAGTACTTTTTCATATCTAGTTAGTGCTCTAGAACTATAAATATGTATTAACTCTTATATTAAGACATTTAAATTATGTTATGCATTTAGTTTTGTTGTTATTGTTGTGTTGAACTCTAATTGAGTTATTTTAAAGATAAGTTTGTATGTAAATTTGGGTTTGCATAGATATGAAATTTTAAAAGGAAACTTTACCTATGTGTCGATCATGAATATGGGAATCGGGTCATGACAAAAATAATATTGCATTAGCTTGAACAAATTGTTGTAAAAGAACTTGTTTAATCACTCTCCCCCTTTCATTCCAAATATTTATCATCTTCTTCCTTCATTCTCAATCTATAATTCTCAAAGCATGATTATAAAATTTGATAATGAAAATTTTGAACCAATAAATCAAGAAAAGCATCATTGGAATGGGAAAAAGCCCTTCGAAATTATTATGTGCATGCTTGAGGAACCTAGAGCCATAATGCATGGTTAAGAATTATCCATAGGGACTTGAAAAATAGCGATATTCTTCTTGATGGAGAGATGAATGACAGAATTTCAGATTTTGGGACTGCAAGGATTTTTTGCGGGAACCAGAACGGTTGCAAATACAAACAGATTTGTCACTTGTCAGCACATAGCAAGCAGAAGACATCAATGTTTTGTGGTGCTATGCAAGTCTTTGTTGCCAAACTTAAGTTGCTTAACGATCACCACTTCGCTATGATGAGAAGTCATAATGAATCGATTCTTAGTTTTCTTGCTGGAGGAACAAGTTCTTCCGTAAACCAGGTGACCTGTTGTCTTGTGGATGCTCGATAAGCTCAATACCTCTTCTAATGAAGTTTTATGGAACAAGTTCTACTCAGAATTTGTTTTGCGCAAATCGATATGGAGATCTTTAATTTTGAAATGGAAAAGGTTGCTGTGAAACGTTTTAAGAATTTCTCCAAGATTTTTATAGCAAACTTGGAGATTGAAATTTAAATGGGGTTGCTTAGAATATTGCAGTCAGATAATCAGAAGGATCAGCTTGAATTCAAGGACAGAGGAGAAAATGCATTCGGTGAAGATCGCAGGACTCGGATGTTTCCAGCAAAGAACATATTAGGGAGAAAAACTAGACTAAAAACGTCATGCTCACTTGATCAAGATTTTGATGGCTGGATGGTTTTCACACAAACAAATTCTTGATATAAGAATATCATCGTCGTTTGAAATCCTAGACTCTCCAATAACTGAGTTAATCTTCTCTTACGAATCAGATGCTGGACAATGAAAAAACCTTTTGCAATAATCATCTAAAGCATCCATATTTTAGAGATCATGTGTATCATGACTTGAATCCCAGATTCATCACCAGCATATAAAAGTTCTTCTTTAAAGTTTTATATGTATACGAATCCAAACTTATATATAAACTTATCATTTAAACAACTCAATCAGAGTTTAACGTAACATTAATAACAAAATAAACTCCATAATATAATTTGATTATCTTAATATAAGGTTTCATGTAAATTCATAGCTTTGGAGCACTAATTAAACATAAAAGAAGGTACAAATTATAACCAAAAAAACAAATTTTGAAGGTTCAACAAAATGACCTGTTAACAAGCTATAAGCCCTGAAAAATAAATAATAAGAGGATGAGTTCAATAACTCAGTAAGTAAATAACGTTCAATATACACATACAAGGTAATATAATAATAAGAAATATATATACAAGTACGACTTTAGCTTTTTATAGAAAGGTTTCTCAAATAGGCTATAACAAAAATATCACAAGGTAAAACTCGTCAG
Organism: Populus pruinosa; assembly: GCA_026413675.1. Classification (NCBI taxonomy): domain Eukaryota; kingdom Viridiplantae; phylum Streptophyta; class Magnoliopsida; order Malpighiales; family Salicaceae; genus Populus; species Populus pruinosa. The sequence goes on from CM048595.1 coordinate 2,090,135, forward strand.
AAAATCAAAATGCAATAAGTATGAGGCTTCGTACTGTGGAATGATTAGTCCACACAGGTTAGTGACTTCCTCAACCAACTAGCATTCAGATATTATGTGCACAAAGAGTAACACTACCTGTTAGCATAAGCATTCTGACTGGCATACTATTGGTTCATAATCATAATCAAACAAATATATTCATATCTCAAGGATCAACTCATGATATCAAACAAATGAAGAGCTATCAATTTAGAAGTCAATTCAAAATATATATTGATTCATATTAAGAATTCAGATTCAATAATTGATCATGCTTTATTATAACAAGGATAATAATCGGCATATATATTATCAAGAAACATGATCCAATTCATATTAACAAATCAAATATTTATAATATTTCTCATACATATGAAAACCTAACTCGAAAGCAAACAACACTCAAAAGCAGATACCGAAGAAAATCATACTAATGTCTTGCTAGTAGAATATCAAAATTATTTGGATACAAAGCAGAAATATTCAACATTGACTCAAAAGAATATATAACCTATTTAATACATTTATATAAGGATATATTCCATAACTCTATATGTTTTTAGACTAAACCAGTTATTTTTCTACAAATTAAACGGTTTTTTCAAAATCTAATTTATAATAAAATAAATAATAAAAATGGTAATAATACACTAAATAACCCTCAATTATTTATCAAACCAATCTACAAAAGCTAATATTACAGCTAGGGACCAATTTGGAATTTATCATATTTTGTATGGGTCGAATTGTAACATTGTCAAATTGGAGGATCAAATTAAAAATATCATAAATTCATGACTATAGTGGAATTATGTCCATAATTCATTGTCATTTCTGGAAAAAATCTCTAATTATAATCCAGGGACCATTCTGGAATTTTTCCAATTTTTAGGGACTAAACTATAATTTTCACAAATTAAGGGACCAAACCAAAATTTTATCATCTTCAACCTCAAACCCAGAATTTCCACAGAAAACCTATTATTATCTCAAGATTTCTAACTCAAAATTCACCATTTACTCAATTCATAACTTAAAATCATCATTTTTTCCTACAATATCTCAAAATCAACTAATAACTCATTACCCACGATAATCAACTTATAACATTCAAATTAATTCATCAATTAACCCAAAATAAAATCTTGAAAACCCTAATAATTCATCAGAACAAAAATTTAAAGCTAAAGAAAACATGTTATACACATTAAAACATAAATCTTATCCTTTTAACTTATTTTCTTCAACTCCTTTTTATTGCCTTTCTAATTCCTTCTTTTCTCTTCTTTTTCTTTCTTCTTTCTCTCCTGCCGGTTCTCTCTTTTAATTTTTAGATCCTTTTTTTTTTTCTATTTATATTATCAAGTTTTATTTAATTACTATAATACTTCTTATTTATTAATACTCATTTTTAAGACTATAATAACTAACTTTGTTGCCTTTTCCTATCTCTTTTAAAACATCACAATGCGCATGGTTTAATGTTTTGATTTTACCTTCAGGTAGTCATCCTTAACGTCGTTGTCGGAATGCTGGACATGCTTGCAGACCTTTCAATAGCTGAAAATTATTTTCATACCAGACAAGCACTAAGTCTATGACATTTTCTTTTACCACAAATAAAAAATTCTAGTTGTGTGACTTCAATGACAGATTCTTGTGACAAAAATCTATTCAGTCACAAATCATAAGAAAAATTACGATATTTTAACACCAATGTCAAACTAGGAAAACAAGAAGAGTATTGAGCACAATTGAGTTGAATGAGACATTGGCAGTCCAAATATTAAAGTTTTACATCTTTGAGGCCTGAAGTACAGTCAAACAAGCACGATACAAATCATATAATATGGGAAGATCATCAAGAGCATTAGTATATTCAGAAACACATAGTATTCTTTGACTAGCGTTATAAAACTAAGTGGAATAATTCATCAGAAACACTCTGTGTGGAATCGCACAGGACATTGCTGAATATTCAAATCTCCTCCTCTTAATTATCTGCCGCCATAGCTATTTTTTTTAGGCTTACTAGGGGAAAAGGCAGCTAGTTTGAACACTTGAGGTAAAACATATTGTCCATGACTTGGCCAATACGACTTGAACTTGTCAAAGTCTTCCCACACGTACAACAACATTTCAACTTCCCTGACTTCGCTTTCATATCTTATTTTGTGCTTAGGAGCTTATTATCATCAGGGTTGTTGAGTACAGGCAAACCCCAATACCAATATCAAGAAAGTTTGTGTGGAAACCATGATTCTTCCAAAGGAGTTTTTTATTACACTCTTTCATTGCTTTCTTATCCAGTTTAGCACTTCCCTGGATACTATAAGTGTGAACCAATCTGTTAAAGATGGAGATGTTATAGTTTCCAGTGGGGAGTTCTTCGCGCTTGGATTCTTCCGTCCTGGCAAATCCAACTACCGATATCTTGGAATTTGGTACAACAAAATTTCAGAAAAAAATGTTGTGTGGGTAGCAAACAGAGATAGTCCTATCAATGATTCCTCTGGAGTCCTCTCAATCACCAATGAAGGTAAACTTGTTCTTCATAGCCAAAACCAAGGCAATCCCCTATGGTTCACAAATGTTACAGTTTCCTCAAAAAACCAAGGAAATTCTACGGCTCAGTTATTAGATTCTGGAAACCTCGTTTTGCTTGATAGCACAGGGGCCATGATATGGCAAAGCTTTGATTATCCTTCACATACTATGCTGCCAAACTTAAAACTTGGCTTAGACCGCAGGACTGGTCTGAACCGGTTCCTGACAGCCTGGAAATCTCCTGATGACCCTGGTACTGGTAGTTGGTCTTTTCGGCTCAATCCTAATGGGTCTCCACAGTTGTTCTTGTACGAGGGTCAGATTCCAAGGTGGAGGTCCGGTCACTGGAATGGACTTAGATGGACTGGTGTACCCATATTGCAGGTTCGCATTAACTTCAACATCAGCTTTGTGAATAATGATGATGAGTTAAGCATAACGTGGGGTGTTCGCAACAGATCAATCTTCTCGCGATTAGTTGTAGACGAGCCTGGATCAGTCCAACGGTTCACATGGCATGAACAAATTGCTAAATGGGATGTATTTTGGTCCGCACCTGCTGACCAGTGTGACAATTATGGACGATGTGGAGCTTATGGTAAGTGTGATCCTTACGATGCTTATAACTTAGAGTGTACATGCCTCCCTGGCTACCAGCCCAAATCAATTAGTGAATGGTACCTCAGAGATGGGTCAGGTGGATGCATCCAGAAGAATCTCACAGGAATGTGCAACAATGGTGAAGGGTTCGTCAAGGTGGAAAACGTGAAGGTACCAGATCCTTCAACTGCCCGTGTGGATAACAATTTGGATCTGAAAGCTTGCATGGAGCAATGCTTGAGGAATTGTTCCTGCACAGCCTACGCAAGTTCAGTTGTGACAAGTAAGAGTGGGTGCTTCTCATGGTATGGCAATTTGCTTGATACAAGAGTGTTCGCTGAGGGAGGACAGGATTTATATGTCCGTGTGGATGCGTTTGAGTTAGGTATCTTCAAATCTTATTGTCATTATATATCTTTGCTGCATTGTTCAAAAACAGCTTAATCTTCAATACTTCTTAGATACAGGATTTTCAGAACAAAAATACAGACATCTGAAATAAAAATTAGGTGTTCGAGTACAGCGGAAGTACCATAGACATTTCTAATCTGGCTAAGCCCTCCCCTGCACTCACCTACTATCTTTCTGCAATATGCACCGTTACTGATAATCCTGATGATTTGGCATCGAACTAATGTGGATTTCTTTCTTTCTCCAGCTCAATATGACAAGAAATCTAGAGGTTTTCTTGCAAAAAAGGGGATGTTAGCCGGCTTGGTACTCTCTATAGCTGCTGCGGTTTTCTTTGTCATTATGTTCTCATTCTGGTTGATAAAATGGAAGAAGACGGGTAAGAGATTATTTTTTCAACTTTGTTACCAATATAAGTGGCATCAAATTAGTTGAACTAAAGAATTCCAACTTTAAGTCTATACATATAGGAGATGATAGTCTGCAATTTGCAGTGTGTAATCAACATTAGCACTTGTTAGTACTTTTAAAAGCTGATTATTGAGTTCTTTCAACGAAAAACACAGCTAAGGGCAGACAACTCAAATTTCCCTTCAATATCCCTACAAGCCTCAATGTCTCTCTAAGTGAAAAGGAAGTTGGTGGAAGTGGAACAAGTCAATACCTACCAGTCTTCGACATAGACATCATATTAGCAGCCACAGAGAATTTCTCCTACGAGCTTGGATATGGCGGTTTTGGCTCAGTTTACAAGGTACTTTTCCTTGGACATGAAATTATTTCAGAATTCTATGTACTTGTATCAAATGTTAATATGCATTAACTAACATTTTAATGTTGCATGATTAGACCATGATACTGGAAAATCTCAGAGGCTGGTGCCAAAGAAATTCTAACCAGGGAAAGATGATGGAAATGGATGGAGATGTAGGACAGATGATGTTCAATCCTTTGGAGATACAGAATTGTCAATAATACAGTCACAACACAAAGAGATTAGAGTTTAGGATAGCTCACCACTCAGTGAATTCCACCCAAGAGATACAGAACTAAACATAAACTTAACAAGCTCACTTTGATTTTGGCTGCAACAATTCTCTATATCTATTCTAAATTGTTGGTAAAACTTCAAACAAGAAATTCTAAATCTAGACACTTTTTCCATCTAGCTAAAGTTGTAGGAGACTCGGGACACATATCGAGCATAAGAAAAAGTCTAGAAGAATCAATTCAGTCCAAATTAAATCTAGAAGATGATATTTCAGATTATATTTAATTATTCTTCTACTTGTTTTCAGATTCCTTTCTGCTTATATTCATGATTTTTGTTTGACATGATTTTAAAAGTATACTAGTCGATTTAACTACTATTTAAATAGTTCTCTTTATAGTTTAGCTGTAATTTGAGAGTCTTTCTCTTCGGTTTAGGATTACATTTTTTGAAGTTTAAGAAACCTTGACTTTCTATCTTTGCTACACACTAAATCAGTAGGTTTGGCTGAAAAGATACAAGGGACAGGTTTTTCAACACAAAATCTGTCACCATGTGCAGGCCCCTCTAGATAACTTACGTTGCTGTTTTTATTGATAATAAGGCTGATGACATTTAAGAGAGTTGGAGGGAAGATTTTCAAGGCTTCATTGAATGTTTGTTGACAAAAACAGGGGCCTCATTGCATGATGTAAAATATTGGAGAAAGATCACGGTTCTGTTGACAATTTGCACACTTGTCAGTAAAACAACCATAACTCTTGCTAGAAAGCTCCAAATCTTTCACTGTTTGATGTCTTTGAAACTAGAAACGTATATCTTTCTAGGGATATATGGCTTGCTCAGTATTTTTCTGTGTTGATGCAGTTTGAAAACTGAAATTTGGCCCAGTTGCGAGCATTTTTGGCTTTGTTGATTTCTTTGGATTAAGCTCAGGCTCTTTTAGGTTTTGTTCAAAATCATCTAGTTCAAATTTATTAGTGGATGTAAATATTGGATTTACTAGGAATTCTCCCGCATCAGACCAACTTTGGCAGAAAGTGATTAGCTTAAGTTCTATTAACTTGTGAGTTAAACATGGAATGTAATTTCAGGGCAAACTAGATAACGGACAGGAAATTGCAGTTAAGAGATTATCTAAAACTTCAGGGCAAGGGATGAAGGAGTTTATGAATGAAGTAAGGTTGATATCTAAACTCCAGCACAGAAATCTTGTCAAGCTTTTTGGTTGTTGCATTCATGAAGAGGAAAAGATGCTGATATATGAGTACTTACCAAACAAAAGCTTGGATTTTTTCATCTTTGGTATGGCTCTCTTCATCCATTTTTGTGTCTGTGTTCAAAGGGAAGAGTCCCCTGATTATGCAGCTTCACTTTAATCAAATTAAAACAAATGATTTCTGGGCAAACCTTTAATGTTTAAGTGCAGACGAGACAAAAAGGGTGCTGTTGGATTGGAGAAAGCGTTTTGAAATTGTTTCCGGGATTGCTCGAGGGGTTTTATACCTTCATCAAGATTCAAGACTAAAAATCATCCACAGGGATCTCAAAGCCAGCAATATTCTACTAGATGCTGCAATGAACCCAAAAATTTCAGATTTTGGTATGGCTAGAATGTTTATGGAAGACCAAGTCCATGGAAAAACCACTCGTGTGGTCGGAACATAGTAAGTCACCTGATTCTTTCCTCTCTCCAGTGATCCATCATGATCAAATACCCACAACCTTCATCTTTTATGATTGTAGCGGCTACATGTCACCTGAGTACGCAATTCACGGACAGTATTCGATAAAGTCAGATGTCTTCAGCTATGGAGTCTTAACACTGGAGATCATAAGTGGCAGGAAAAATAGCGACTACGGTGAGAAAGAACCCTGGTTAAATCTTATCGGACATGTAAGTGGATCGATAAATTTCTTCATAATATCTTAGGTGATTGTCTTCCTCTTAGATTCTTTTCTCGATTATCTTCTTACTTGTTTCAGGTATGGGACTTATGGAGAGAAGAAAAGGCATTAGACATGGTTGATCCAATGCTGGAACAGTCATGCCCTCCTCATGAAGTTCTGAGATGCATTCAGATTGGGTTACTGTGTGTGCAAGAATTTCCAGATGATCGACCTACAATGTTAGAAGTTGTGTTCATGTTAGGCAATGAGATAACTCTTCCTTCTCCTAAGAAGCCAGCATTTGTTTTACGAACACGCAGTGGACAAGATTTGCCAGCAATGTCTAGAAGAGCAGTTTGTTCTGTAAATGAAGTTACAGTTACTGTGGTGGCAGCTCGCTGAAATCCCAGTCTCTTGTAATAAATTTTCTCTAACAGGCATTACATAGAAGAAAAAAAAATGTTGTCCTGACAATCTAGTTTCCAGAGAGCATTTTTTCAGGTTACCTCACCTGCGAAATTGATTTTCAACTTAGGATAGAAAACTAAATAATAATTCCATTTATTAAATTTATTAGCAACTAGTACTCCCACAATAAAACAAACTCCATTGAAATGCTTAAGGGGCTGTCCACTCATTATTGCAAACTAGTTTCATAAGCATTTCTTTACAACTCTTCATACAGAAGCAGTGAAGAGTGTCAGCCAAGCACCGTCACTGTCAGCGCTTGGCTTCACGCGTCGTCATCGATTGAAGAGCAAAAATTGGTGGAACTTAAGCGAATCTTTAACCTCTTCCTTTCCTTCCTGGTAGCGAGCATCACCGCTACCTCCAAGACAAAGAAAACAACACTAGACAGTAGTTTTTATTTATCTGTAGTATTTTAGATCTACCTCTCTCTCTACTGTAATTTCTTCTTCTCTCTTCTTATTGTTATTGTTGGGTTCTTGTGGATATACCGTGAAGAGTGCCTTACGTTGTGGTTTATGAGAAGGTGCAAGGCTCGGCCACATCCCCTGTTAGAATATTATTTGTTATGACTTAGTTAAATCTAGTTTTCACGCCTCACGATTTTATTCTTGATCTAAAACAATATACCCTAATCTCTTACTATAATTTCTTCTTCTCTCTTCTTATTGTTATTTTTGGGTTCTTGTGAATCTACTGTGAAGAGTGCCTTGCGTTGTGGTTTAGGAGAAGATATAAGGCTCGACCCACGTCCTTTTATAGAACATTATTTGTTATAGCTCAGCTTAATCAGACTTTAACACCTTATAATTTTGTTTCTGATCCAAAACACGTCTTACAAAATTAAGTATCAACTGCTTTAATATGTTTTAACTTTAAATTTTTTTTTTTTCAATATGAAATGTTATAATTCTTTCACTTTCAAAACAAGTCATTCTCAATTCTAATACCATATATAAGACCCAACCCCCTTCCCTTTACATAAGATTATCTACTATAACTCAGTCCAACTCAGCTTTTACGTCTCATGATTTATTCCTAATAGTTCACAGGCTCCAAAACACGTACTCAAAGATTAGGAATCAATTATCTTGATATCTCCTCGTTCTAGACTTTTTTTTTTTTTCGATATGGAATATTACATGGTCGGTGATGGTTTTGGAGTGGAGAGAAGGGAGGCTATCTTTGGGTATAATTTTCTTTTCTATAATGGGTCTATGGTGTTTTTATGGGTCTTGACTGGTGGGTCTTCTTGTGATAACTAGTGAGGAGGCTTGGTGTTAGGTCACTATTGGTGGTGGTTTCATCGTGAGTGAGTTGGTGGTTTCCATGCTGGTACAGTCGGTTGAAGGTGTAATGGAGAGAGGTTGCAGTGGGTGAGCTACTGGTTCTTGTGAGAGGCGTTGGGAGACTACGATGGGAAGAACTAAGAGAAAAAGGGGTTCTGGTTTGGCTTTCTAAAGATGATGAGGGGTATGATGTTGTGGTGTTGTTCTTGGGTTTTTGAAGAAAGATGATGAAGAAGCAGCTGTTGTGGGTGGTTTGATATTACTAGTTTGGTTATGGTGGATTGTGGTGGGGTTAGCACCGGTGAAAGGTTATGCATAATGTTGGGAAAATAAAAATATGGTTTATTTTTAAGAGTAGGAATTTTTTGTGTGTTTTGTTTTATTTTACTTTTTTATTTGCTTCATACACTGAATTTTTTTATCTGCCCCCTAAAATCTTTGATGTGGCTCCTCTCTCTTCTTTTTTTTTTTTTTTTTTTTTGTAAGGTATGTATTTATAATAGAGAATTTTAAAGTTTTTTAAAAAATACAAACTCTATCTTTTAAAAAGAAATTTGTTTAAAATTTAAAATTTAAAATATTCTAATGATTTTTTTTCCAATTGAAAATCAAGAGAAAAAACGCAAAAATATATTATAGTTCCTGATTTTTTTATAAGTTGATAGATCATTTCTTTAATGAAAATTAATATTTAATTTTTAATCTCACTGAAAAAAATTAAATTAAAAAGCAAATAACGTGATGAGCATGATAATTAGATCGAAAGTTATATTAGTTTTAGTCATATAAATAATTTGGCATTACTAGACCTGTTTTATGGATGCACTTGTCATATTCTGCTAGACTTTTCACATGATGTAGTTTCAACAAATACACATCTATGTATTCAGAACCTCATGCATCAGAGAGTTTCAGTTCAGGCTCTTGTGTGGCTTCCGTACCAACCGAGACATATTGATCAAGAAGTTCCATTTTCAATCCGTAATTCAATTGATCAAGTCTTTTTTTTTTAATATTCATCAGTTTAAAATTTTTCAGGGTCACTGAATATTTATCTAATTATTAACTTTAAAATATATAAAATTTAATCAAGATATATATAAATTGATTCAAACACTCACATTAAATAAAATAAAATAAAAAACTTCATTCTCCCTTGAATCTCAATCTCTGAGATATTATTCATTTAACTTTCATTTAAAAATACTTGCCTTAAATGGCGTTGCTTTTGACATAAATGAGTTAATTGGGTAATATTCGATAGATGGGAGATCCAATTGGATTATTTTTGTTAGTTTTTGTGATACTGAACTTTTGAGCCAAGAAATTAAGGCGCCTCCTAGTCAATTGAAAATGACAATACAAAATAAAAATGCCGACACTACTAGAGGTGGTTTCTAATTCCCAAAAGAATAAGCTAGCTTAATGTATTAAGTAGCTTTAATTGCAGATTAGGAAGGACCTAATCCTAGCCAATATCATCACGAATCCCTGTAAATTATTTCTCATTTCATTGCTTGAATGCCTTCTTCTCCAAATTTTCTGTCCACAGACACCATAAGTTTTAATGAGTCTATTACAAATGTTAATGTTTTAGTCTCCAGTGGAGGAACTTCACTTTGGGATTCTTCAGTCTGGAATTTGGTATGCTAAAGTTTCAGTTCAATGTGTGCATTGCCAATAGGGATAATCCTGTGAAGTTAAAAATAACTTTAAAAAAATTATTAAATCAAGTAGAGTCCTGACTTAAATCATGAGTTAAGCTGCAAAGTCCAATACAATTTAATATGTTGATGTCTCAAAAAAAATTAAAAAAAAAAGATATTATCTTTAAATTTATTTTAAAATCAAACTATGTTTTTATAGGTTGTTTAGGTTGCTTTTGCATATATAAAGTTAATCAACTAGGTTATATAAAAAAAACTCTCATATAATTTAATTCAAAACATGAACTAAAAAAAGTCGAATAGAAAGTTTTTAATGTTGACACACTAGACCAGTCAAAAATTTTCATCAAGCTTGAAAATTTTTCTTACATGAAAAATTAAACCAAGTAAGGTCAAGTAGACATTCCTCACTATTATAATAGATCTCTTCATCATTTAAAGTCTAACTTAGATAAAGATGCCTCAATAATCCTCCAATTTAAATCATCTTCATAAAGAAAGTTGTTCTTCACAAATTTACTCATTCAATAATTCAATATTATCAAGGCTAATAGGATCTAAAATATTTTTTATTTTGCTCAAATTTCTATAAGATATAAATATATAAAACTAAAACATGGTTGTTATCATATATATATTAGTGATAAATTTAATTTTTAAAAATAATATACTTACAAATTAGCTATAAAAGGTTTAGACAAGATCTATTTGCAATATTAGGCTAGTAATCTTGCCCATCATAATATATTCTTGTCAAGAACCTCATCAAGACCAAAAACATTCATTTGCCACATAGGGACAAGATGAGAAAAGAAGATTAGATAGTAGGTACAAAGTGTTACTGCATGGATAATTATAAAGTTATTATAATTATGAGAAATTTATTGCATTAATATCTTATTCCTAAATGTTTCTAGTTAATATGCTATTAAGATTAAATATTAATTAGAGTTATTGAGATTAATGTATAGTATGTTCCTTCCTCTATGAAAGGAAATAGTTGCTATCATAAATTGAGGTATGACAGATACCTAGAACTAATATACAAATTCTTATTAGATGACATGAACACTATACTAACTTGTAAAAGAATTATATATGAAAAGATCATTTATATCTATGAAAAGACTCATATAATAGCTTTGTAAATGTTCTTTTAGACTTGAGATTATTAATTTATCTTATATAGAGAGTTCTATGTTTTAATCCTAATCACACGTTGTTCTAATTAATGATAACAAATAAGAAAATATTAGGAAAAGTGAATTAAAAAAAATATTTTTTATATTCTCAAATAATATTGATTATGAAACCCTTGACAAAGGTGGAATGAGTTTTGAAAAGAGTTGCAAAATCTTACTCAAATAATTAATACCTATAATATTGAGAACTAACATAATTTATTAAAACAGAATACTTCATATTATAATGTTTAAATTGAAAAATTCATGATAAATAAATAAATAAATATTATATTATGAAACTAGTCATTAAAAGGTTGTGTCAAACCAGTTTTAAATTTTTTAATATTTGATGAATCATAATAGGTTTGTTAAATATTATACTTGATCTTTAAATATAAGTCAAACAATTTTGAATTTAAAATAAATTAAATCATTTAATTTATTTAATTTTATTTTATTTAAAAATATTATTTATATTTTGGCCAACTTATTAGGAACCAAATAGGTTACATACTTAAAAAAAATTGGTTAAAAATTAAAAAAAAATGATTAATCAAATATGATTTAATTGTAAATAAATTTTAAAAATTGAGGACTAGAATGCAATTGATATAAGGGAATATAATTCTAAACCTATAAAAAATCATGTAAAGATTTAATTTAATAAATTTCTAAAACTAACATAAAATAATAGGTGATCTTATTTAAGGGATAAATTTATATTTTGTTATTTATATGATTTTTAGGTTTTCATATAAAAATAAGTTTTGCCTTTTTTATTTTGTGAGTAAAGTGGAGTATATAAACATATTAAGCATAAAAAAAAGTTAATACTTAAAAATATATCAATTTCTTTTCTAAAAGAGTTTAGAAAATTTCTTATTAGTAATTCAGATTAATGTAAAGAAAAATATTCAAAACTAAAAAACAATTTATCTTCAGTTAATTTTCATGTAAAATCTAAATAAATTTATATTTGTGTGACAGTAACTTTAAAACTCCCAAAAAAAATTAAACTTTTCGAGTTACCCAAAACATTCACCACGTACTTGTTGTGTTTGCATGCATTGTGTCATACATATTTGAAACGGTTATAGCAGGGAATTGAAAACTATTTTGGAATGTATAGAAGCGAACTAGGGTGCTCTATGTTTCGGGATTGAAATCTTTTTCAAGAATCAATAACATTTTCGGATCTCACTCGTGATTTAATGAACTAAAACTTGACATGATTTTTCTTTTAATCCGCAATGAGCTCACAAGAGCTGTGCAAACGTGGGACCAAAAAAAAATCTCACCGGAAAATAAACACTTGAGGCCTTCCAAGTGGTCATTTAATACATGGCTGGCTCCACTGTGCATCCCCAATAATCGGTCAAGAAAAATTCTGTGAAGCTTTGGTAGGTGGCTTTTTGGCCCCACTCATTAAAACCCCAACTGCACTACCAAGTCATCTACTCACCTCGCGAACACACAATCATAGAAACAAATTATGAATCCTATAGGAAGGTTTTTGAGTACATTGTTTCTCTTCCTTGTTTTAACTTCTTGCTTATCTATTGACATCATAGCTCCAAACCATTCAATCAAAGATGGAGATGTTCTGGTCTCTAGCGGACAAAGCTATGAACTCGGGTTCTTTAGCTCAGGCATCGATTCTACTCGTCGTTATGTGGGAATTTGGTACCGTAAGGTTTCAGAACGAACTGTTGTATGGGTGGCAAATAGAGATAATCCTATCAATGGTACCTCCGGAGTCCTAGCTATCAACAAACAAGGTAACCTTGTAATTTATGAAAATAACCGAAGTAGTGTTCCTGTTTGGTCTACAAATGTTCCAGCCTCAATATCAATGACAAATTGCACGGCTCAGCTCCTGGATTCAGGAAACTTGGTCTTGGTTCAACGGGATAGCAAAGGGGTCTTGTGGCAGAGTTTTGATCATGGTACAGATACTCTGCTTCCAGGTATGAAGCTTGGGCTGGACCTGAAAATTGGTTTGAACCGGTCTCTGTCATCTTGGAAGTCCAAAGATGAACCGGGAACCGGAACCATTCTCTATGGTATTGATCCAAGTGGGTTTCCCCAGTTGTTCCTATACAAGGGTCAAACCCGATGGTGGCGTGGCGGTCCATGGACTGGACTAAGATGGAGCGGAGTGCCCGAAATGACCCCTACCTACATCTTCAATGTTACTTTCGTTAATAGCGTCGATGAGGTATCTATATTCTATACCATGAGTAATCCCTCCATCATTTCAAGAATGGTGGTGAACGAATCTGGAGTAGTGCAGCGGTTGTCGTGGAACGATCGTGATCAACAATGGATCAGAATTTGGTCCGCCCCAAAAGAACCATGTGACACCTATGGCCAATGTGGTCCAAATAGTAACTGTGATCCATATCAAGCAAATAATTTCATATGCAAATGTCTGCCCGGATTCGACCCCTGGTCACCCCAAGAATGGTACCTAAGAGACGGGTCAGGAGGTTGTGTCAGGAAACCTAACGTGTCCACATGTCGCAGCGGAGAAGGTTTCGTCAAGTTGGCTCGAGTGAAGGTGCCAGATACATCAATGGCGAGTGCGAACACGAGTTCGAGATTGAAAGAATGTGAGCAAGAGTGCTTGAGGAATTGTTCTTGTACAGCTTATGCTAGTGCTGACGAGAGAGGGCTTGGATGCTTGAGATGGTATGGTGATCTGGTGGATACCAGAACGTTTTCAGATGTGGGGCAAGAGATTTACATCCGCGTGGATAGAGCTGAACTAGGTAAATGTCCAAGTCTACTACTAACTTGTTTACTTTGCCTTTGTTCACTTGCTATGCCGCGCACAAGTTTTTATTCTTGAAGAAATCTTATAGACCTGATAAATCACAAGTAATCAGTTTTCTTATAATTTATTAGAAGTGATTGACTCATTGCAAAAATGATTAAGATCAGGTCTCTAAATGATTCCATTAAGCTTAAGTGCACAAGTAAACTAGCATTGATGGCATAGATTTCAAATGTTTCTCCAATTATATGAAAGATAGATTCCTGAGCAATGTTTTTATTATTATTATTAATCAGCACGTAATTTTATGAATAGAATGTTTGACAAGGGGAGGTCAATAAATGTGTTGACACGAAATCCATTGATTATTCACTTAAATTGCATCAACTCAATAAACTCGGAATTGATTGTTTTGTTTAAGTGATCATATTATTATTTAATAGTATAATTAATTGAGTAGTTTTGTCACACACACATGCCTATATTTCCGCTCATAGAAATGACTAACATTATTTTACTTTCCTTCTAAGAATATATATTAAAAAATAAAAGATATACTAAAACCTTTTTCACAGTAATCCATTGAGAATTTCTTTTCTAATCATTAATTTTTTTTTCTTCAATTATATCATTTTGTGGCCAAATTAACTACCACTTTCTTATAATTTTTTTTATGAAGAAACGCATTTGGAAGGAGGCCAAAGTATAAAAGAAGAAAAAAATTACATGTTAGGATTAAAACTCACAAAAGTAAGGGCATGTTTAAGAGTATGGTTATGGTTGCTTTTCAAAGTATTTTTTATTTTAAAATATATTAAAATGATATTTTTTTATTTTTAAAAATTATTTTTTAAATTAACGCATCAAAACAATCCAAAATATTAAAAAAATAAGTTTTAGTAAAAAATAAAATTTAATTTTTTTAAAAAGACGAGTTAGCCCGTGTTTTCAAATGCTCTCAAGTGTGTTTAGGTCCCATACTTTTTTTTTTTTAATCCCTTTATTTTCTTATGATTTCATTTTAGTTAAAAACTTTATTTTTATTATTTTTAAGTTTTTGATATTGAAAAATAAAAAAGAAAGTTGCTAGAAAACAATAAAAAAAAATAGAGTTGTTCGTTGGCCATATTTCAACCACTAAAAAGATGATTATTGATATCAACGAGTTTTATTAAATTATAGGAGTTTTATTTATGCTTATTTTTTCTTTTATTTTACTTAAAGAAAAGAAGTAGATTGGGGTGCAAATAATTTTTTCTTTTGATTTGATATGGTATTTTTGACAAACTTTCCAGTATTTTAAGTGGATTAGTTGGTTTATTGATATTATAAGGATGTTTATTATGTTTTTTAAAGTGAAAATTGATTGAAAAATATGTTTAAAAAAAAATACCAATCTTATTTTTCAACTACTTGTTTGTTGGTTGGAAACTCGGGTTTAAAAAAAAAATCTCTTTTTTTCCGACTACATCAATAACTAGGTTTTAAAATTTTCAAATAATACTTGTTTATTTGTTTTTAAATAAAAAGGGATGAATTAATGACTAAATCCTTTCTAATAGGATTTTTTAAGAAGATGAATCTCTCAGTTCCTCTCTTTCTCTACTAGTAAGCATGTTTTCCTAAGTTTTTCAATTTCTCAACAAAATCCTAACATAAAGGGTACATTCAAAAAATTATATTGTTTAGAGAGCAAAAGGTTTTTTATTAAAAAAATAGTTCAATTGTATTTGTTTTTTTCACTAGAGCTAGGGCGTAATTTATAATTTACCGATATATTTTTTCTGATTTCCACACCCTTTCCTTCCTCGACACCTTTCCTCTTCTCTCTTTATACTACTATTGTTATTACAATACTTCTCTCTTTGCCGATTAGTATATCGATAGTGTATTTTGTAATTTAGCCATATATTTGTCTTGCTTTATATTATAAACCACTAGTTTAAATACAGTATCGTCCATTCTCGTCTATTGAGATAAACTTAAAAATCAAATCTAGTTTATTAGTTGGTTTATTGATATCATAGAGATATTTATTATTTTTTTAAAATAAAAATTAGTTGAAAATTACATTTTTAAGTTAAAATACACTATCCTGATTTTGGTGCCCAATTTTATTTCCCTCTGTTTTTAGTTTTTTTTTTGTGGAATAGAAAGAAAGAGGTTGCTAGATTTTGGTTTAGATAAAAAAAAGTTGATATTAGGAATCAAACAATCAATTTTTAAATGAAATGGTTCTATATGATGGCATCAATTATTATTAGATATTTTTTTTACTTTCAAAACACCTAAATATTTATCTAAACTCTATAAAGTTTTTTGTTTTGATTTGATTCTCATGTTTTGGATAAAAAACAAATAACTTTATATTATTGCCATACCATACCAGCGATGAGATTCTGAGATTTTCAAATGATGTATTATCTATTTTTTTCAAATTATTTTTTTCAAAAAAGAAGAGGCAGAAGATTAAATAAAAAAATTTAAAGCTTGCGTGTGGGATTTTTTAAAATTGGATCAGATACTAGGCTTAACATGCCAAGCCAAGTAGCGCCTAGCTTCATTCTTTTATTTTTAATTTTTTTTTATATTGATAGCTTTTTTATATGTGTTTTTTTAAATAATTTTTAAATTTTAATTAATAACCTTTCTCTATGATTTTTTTTTGGATTTTTTAGTCTTTCTTGAATAGTGATTATTTTTTTAAAATTATATTAGGTGAGTTTTGTTTTTTCAAAAATTAGTATGATTCATCTATAATTTTGTATATATTTTATATAAATTAAATATTTTTATAATATTTTAATATATGTAACTTTTCATACTGTTTTTATTTTACTTTTATTTTGTTAAATAAATTCTATATGCGTGTCAATCTCTCTTACAAATTTATGTTTATAAACAAATTTATTGGATACAATTAGATAAATAAATCACATTGCGATATTAAATATCTTTATGTCCATTGATATCTTAGTTTTTTCAATTATGTTTTATTTATTATTGATTAGTTTTTTAATTTATTTATACAATGGTTAGTGGCTTATTTAATTGAATGTATGCATAAGTTACATTTATAATTTTTTATGTGGAAAATCATGTTAAAAAACTCAAAATGTTCAAGTTTTTGATCATGTATGTAATTTTAATTTGATACTTACTCTTATAATTTTTTTATTAAATTTTTAATAATTGTTTTCCTTTTTAATTTCAATATTCCATCTAAGTTGATAGTGTATTTTTTTTTTTTATCCTCATTCATTGGTCTTTTTATATCTATATTTTCTTGTTTTCTATCATTTTTTTATCAATATAATTTAAATAAAATCAACTTATTTAGTTTATCAAGATCAAAACATGTCTGTAACACCAAAATATTTTATTGAAAAACTAATATAGACCTACAGCATAGCACGGCCACCCATAATTAGAGTGTGTTTGGTGTTATGGTAGATGTTGTAATTATAGTTTGAAAAAAGTTGTTTTATAAAAAGTATTTTTAGTTGAGGTTAGTTTGAAAAAATAGGTGTTTAGTTAAACTCTGGTTGAAATTGAAGTCGAAGAAAAAGTAGTTTAATGTGTTTAGTTAAAAGTTTTTAAAAAATATATATTAATATTGATGATTTTAAATTTAATTATTATATAATTAATTACTCCAATTATATCATGAAATAAATAATAATTTATATAAAATATTTTTTTATTTTATTAAACTATTTATAATTACATTACGTATAAAATTTATTTGATAAGAATTATAGTTTTCATAATTTTTTAAGCGTGTAATAAAATTAGATAAAATATTATCAAGTATAAAATTGATATTACAGTGCGAGTGAATTTAATTTACTCTATATTAGTTTTTCGAGAAAAAAATATTGTTCATGTCACAGTGCAAATAAATTTAATTTACTTTAAAGTAATTTTTTTTAATTTTAATAAAATTAACACTTAAAAAATATTAATAAAATTAATACTTAAAAAATTAATAAAATTAAAAAATATTAAATGAATACTTAAAAAAACTGTATGAATAAAAAGTAATATTTTTTATTTTTTATTAACTATGTTTTAACTGTAAAAATTATGTGAAATCCATGCACAATAAATCAATTTTTTTCTTTACCAAATGACTACATACTACATTTTAATTAAAATACAGTCACAACCACGTAAATAAATATCATCTTAGTATTAACTGAATCGTAAAATGCACTTCAACACTTGAAGGAAAAAATCAACACCCCTAAATTTAAAAATTTATAGATTTTAACCTCTAAAAAATATGTTTTTTTGAATTTATTCTTTCTAATAGGATTTTTTTAAAGAAGATTCGACGGAAAAGCTCTTAGAATTTCTCAGTTCCTCTCTTTCTATATTTACCCCCCTTAAAAATTATCATTAGAGTTCGGGGGTAAACATGTTTTCCTACGTTTTTCCTCGATTTCTCAAAAAATCCTAACAGAAAGGACACATTCAAAAAATTATATTGTTTGAGCAAATTTTTTCTTAAAATAAAAAATAGTTCAATTGTAAATGTTTTTTTCATTAGAGTTCCACACTCTTTCCTTCCTTGACACCATTCCTCTTCTCCCTTTATACTATTATTTTTTTTACAATACTTCTCTCTTTGACCAATTGGTATGTCGATGGCGTATTTTATAATTTAGTCATATATTTTTCTTGCTTTATTTTATAAAACATTATTTTCTTGTATAGTATCGTCCAGTCTCATCTACCAGACAAACTTAAAAATTAAATTTAGTTTAATTGAGTCTCAAGCTCGTATGATCCTACGAAGGAGATAGAAACAACAAATCATAGTTAATAAAGTTTTTGGGGCAAGCAAATTAGGTGATGAAAATTATTCAATAGTTGTAGTTTACTCTTTGTTTCATTTATATGGTATTCAATTATTAAAAACAAAAATTAGAATAGAGAGCAATTAAATATAAATTTACAGTACTGAATAATTCCTAATTAACAACTTGAAAGATTTAATTTTCAACTCTTATCACTAAACATTTCTTATATTTTCAATTTCAGCTAAATATGAAAAGTCAGGACCTCTTGCCAATAAAGGAATACAAGCAATCCTGATAGTGTCTGTTGGTGTGACATTGTTTCTGATCATCATCCTTGTGTGTTGGCTTGTAAAGAAAAGGAGAGAAGGTAAGCAAATTCCCTTCAAATGTTGCTCCTGAGCAATATATTTTTCGTAACATTATTAAACTCGGGGTGTTGGGTCAGTAAAAATGCGATGTGATGCTGAGCTAGAGTTTCAATATTTCTGATAGTCTTGAGCTAAAAAAAATATACCTTGAGTTATAAGTTTTACCAGCTAGAAATAAGTTTGCATGTTGATGACAGCCAGGGACAGGACAAGAAGAAACGAATTTCCGCTATCATTAACTTCAACGTCAAATTGCTGGAGAGACTTACCAATTAAGGAATTTGAGAAAGGTACAACTAGTTCAGATTTACCACTTTTTGATCTTAGTGTCATAGCTGCGGCAACAAATAATTTCTCAGGTGCCAACAAGCTTGGAGAGGGTGGTTTTGGCTCAGTGTATAAGGTAGCCTAGCCTGCCCTGAAGTCCCTTAAACACATAGCATCACTTAAGTTTACATGTTGAACTATGAGAGTGATGAATTTGGATTGCCATTTTCAGGGTCTGCTGCATGATGGAAAGGAAATTGCGGTCAAAAGACTAGCAAAGTATTCTGGACAAGGGATTAATGAGTTCAGAAATGAAGTCGAGCTCATTGCAAAACTTCAGCACAGGAATCTTGTAAGGATATTAGGTTGTTGCATCCAAGGAAGAGAGAAGATGTTGATCTATGAATACTTGCCAAATAAAAGTTTGGACTCTTTTATTTTCAGTATGTCAACATATTTTCTCATTCTATAAAAGTTGATAAATGAATACAAGTCTGCATTGATTTGATGAGATTTATGCTTTTTTGGGTGCAGATGAACCAAGAAGGTCACAGCTAGATTGGTCTACTCGCTACAACATTATTTGTGGGATTGCTCGAGGAATTTTGTATCTTCATCAGGACTCCAGATTACGAATCATCCACAGAGATCTTAAGGCAAGCAATGTTCTGCTAGATGCCTCAATGAACCCAAAAATTTCAGATTTCGGCATGGCTAGAATATTTGGAGTAGACCAAATTGAAGCCAACACAAACCGTGTTGTTGGAACGTAGTAAGTTTATCCTTATTTAATGAGTTATATTGAAGTGTAATATAAGATTATTTTTCAAATTTTATTTAATAATTTAAGTTTTTATATAAAATAGTTTTTTTGATATAATATCAGATTTTTAATTATTTTATCTAATTAAATTAATAAAATTCAGAACTTATAAAAGTTTCGTACTGTATTTGAAGATAAAATAAAATTATTTTTAATAACTTTTTTTCTAAATAGTTAACTCTATTAAGCTCTTCTTTTTCTATGTTATTGCAGTGGTTATATGTCACCAGAATATGCAATGCAAGGCCTATTTTCAGTAAAATCCGATGTATATAGTTTCGGGGTTTTGCTATTAGAGGTCATCACTGGGAGAAAAAACAGCCATTTTTATGATGAAAGTAACTCTTCGAACTTGATTGGACATGTAAGTAGTAAGATCACACACAAATATATATATATATAGATTCATTGTCGACTTTAAAATTTCAACTCCAACATAGCATATTGATATGGAATTTCTCTAGGTTTGGGATCTATGGAGAGAAGGCAAGGCCCTGGAAGTAGTGGATACATTAATGGGCGACTCATGTCCTGAAGATCAAGTCATAAGGTGCATCCAAATTGGTCTTTTATGTGTGCAAGAATCTGCAATTGACCGACCATCAATGTCTAATGTTGTTTTCATGTTGAGTAATGACACAACTCTTCCATCTCCTAAGCAACCTGCGTTTATTCTGAAGAAGAGTTACAATAGTGGAGATCCATCAACTAGTGAAGGATCGCATTCTATAAATGAAGTGACTATCACCATGCTTGGACCCCGGTAGAGGCTTACATATATCAGACGTGTTGTATTCATACATTAATTGTATGTTTAATATTGTAATAATTTTTATGGTTATAGTTTAAAATATTAGGTTTATAGTGGAATTCAAGAAAAATTATAATGTATGTTGATTAATCAAATATTTTTAAAATTATAATTAAAATAAAATACAATTTCAATAACAGAACATTGTTATGTTAAAGGGATCATGATAGAGGAATCATGGTAGTGAAATATGATTTATTATGTTTATAAGCATGTGGAACAAAGTAGGGTAATAGTAGTTATTATAGAATGTACCTATATAAAAAAAATATTATTGGCATATTCTTATGTTATAATCTTCACCATTACTATTATATATTGCCCAACACATATATATAGAAATAGTTGGTTAATCAATAAGTTAATCTTTCTAATTATTCTCAGCTTAGTCTCAAAGTTTTTTATCTTTAGAACTCTTCTCTTCCTCTCCCCCTTGCAACCAACCTTCTTTATTCCTCTCCTAAATAGATTCAACTGTTGTTGTCGTTGACTTCTCCCTTGCCACCGATGGTGTAGCCCAGCCGGCCGGCCATTTACAAGTTGTTGGTAGTAGTGTCCTTTATACATAACAGCAGCCTCTACTAGCAAAGCATGTTAATTACTCTTTTTCATAATTGTGTGTCGTTCCTTTACACATTATGGAAACACAAACTCTAGTTATCATTGCTTTATCAAACACCCACCAAGTTATTTCATTGAAATTTAGGAACAAAAATTATTTCCATTGACAAATGCAAATGAAGCCCTATCTAATGCAAATGAAGCCTTATCTTCTTATTCAAGGTGTTTTTCACTTCATTGACGGCTGAATATCGTGTCCTCCATCTCATGTTTCTAACAATGCTATTGGTTCTTCCTTTATAATCAATCATTTTTTTTCATTGGAAGCAATAAGATCAACTTATTTTGAGTGCATTACTCTCCTCTCTCTCCATGGATGTGTTGTATCTCATGGTATATCGTTATACCTCGCAATATGTTTGGCACACTCTTGAGAAAGCTCTTACATCTCCATCTAATTCTCACATCATGCGACTCCATGGTTCCTTATAAGATCTTTAGCAAGGTGACTTATTGGTAAGTATATGCATGTAACAAGCCAACTCGTTATTTGACGAATTAGTTGCTAATGGTCTTCTCATATCCCTTAAAGACTTCAATCTATATGTGGTTTTATGGCCTTCATGGCGAGTTCAAAGACTTGGTAATAAGTCTTATAACCAAGACAGAACCGCTATCATATGCTAATCTTCACAGTCACCTTCTTACCCATGAATTTCTGCACAGGAACTCTCTTCAGTTCATAAACATCACTCTCTTTTTGTTGTCTTTATCTTTATTGTCGCAGCCATCACTACTCATCTTGCTATGTCTCATCACAACTTGGTATCAAATCCACTAACCCATCAACACCAGCAATAGCAGATGACAGGTCTGAAACCTTTTGCTTTCACAATTCCATTTACGCCCATGGTTGAATTCCTGAAAGAAAATTGAACAACTTATCCTCCTTAGATGTATTATCAATATCAAGGATTAAAGAACTATACTTCTTCATATACTCCCACACCGACCCATCTTGCCTAAACTTCTTCCAACCTTCCCTCGCAATCTAAGACGTGTTGTTGGGAAGAAATTATTCTTTCAACTGCCATTTTAGAATCTCTAATGTCCTAACTTTCAGTCGTCCAACATTAAAATCCTCCTTTCACCTTGTCCGCCACCATAATTTTGCATCTCCTATATGATACATCATTACAATGTTAACTTGTTTAGCCAACTGGATCTTGGCCACATTGAAGTACTGTTATATGTCCCATAAAAAGTTCTCCAACTTTTTGGAACTCTGAACCCCATCAAATGTTTTTAAATCTAGAACCTTAGGCTTAGAAGAACATGTACCCCCTGATGTAGTTGTGACTACTTGCATCAAGATAGCCAACTCTACATCAACAACTTGCAACTTTCAGCTCATCTCTGCTGCAAGTTCTACATATTATTTAATGGCCTTCTCAGTGATTTCCATAGCTGACTCAAGTCGATCTTGAACTAAATGATCTTCTTTATCAAAAATGTCCTTCATCTAGCCTTCTAGATCAAGCAACTTTTCTCGAAGAGTTTTCATATTCGATGGCATAAAACTTTCATTCACCAATTTCACAAACTATCATAACGATAGCTTGAACTAATTAGCCTTTGATTTGCCCACAAAATGATCTTGTTGTTCTGCTAAGAATACGACCGCACTCTGATACCAATTTTCACAAGGTGATAATGTCTGCACTGCCGAATGCAACTGTGATCTGATACCACAGCCCTCTACTCATCTTGTTATGTCTCATCACAACTTAAACTTCAACCATAACAAGGGTCGTTCTCTTGACAACTAGCAACCCAACAATAACAGCTACACTCACTAGAATAGGGATTAATTTGCTACAAACTAGAGACCAAACAATTGGCAACAGAACAGGTGTAACACAGGGGCTGACCAATATTTTGGACGACAGTATTTCTATTTATGGGTAACAACTTTCTTCTGCTTCAATTCCTTATACAGCTACAAATCATGACTTGGGTATTGTTCATTATTTTTTGGATATTAAGGTTAAGCCTACTAGTATGAGCCTTATGCTCCAACAACATAAATATACACTTTACATCCTCACTCGGGCTAGTATGTTATATTACAAGCTTATTGATACTCTTATCTCTATATCCAAAGTTATCATACTGCTAGATCCTTTGTTTTTTGATGCTACACACGTTTGTCAAATTATGAGTGCTTTTTAATATTTCACTTTTACAAGACTAGATATTTTCTTTGTTGTTAACAAAGTCTGTCAATTTATGCATGCTCCTACATATTCTTATTGGGTTGTCATTAAAAGCAACTTGCGTTATTTTAAAGGTACAACAACACATGGACTACATATTACTCGTAGTTCTTTCTTTTCCTTACAAGGCTTTACATATGCAAATTGGGCAAGTAGTATTGATGATAGAAAATCTACAAGTAGTTATCTTATGTTCTTTGGTTTGATGTTGATTTCATGAAAATCAGGTAAGCCAACATATAATTTCTCGCTCTTCTACTAAAGATGAGTACAAAGTCTTAGTTGATGGTACTGTTAAGGTTATGAGGCTTTAGTATTTATTATCATATCTTTAGATTCTGTCTGTTTTTGTTTCTATCATTTGGTGTAATAACATTGGTGCCACTTATTTATCTATGAATCTTGTTTTTTATGTTCTCACAAAATATTTTGAGGTTGATTATCATTTTATCCGAGATAGAGTCGAGAAGAAGGAGATTCAGATTCATTTTATTTCCTCTCAGGATCAACTTGCAGATGTCTTTGTTAAGCCACTTCCTACTACTTCGTTTACTACTTTTCATTTTAAGCTTCGAGTTGATCATCTACTCTCAACTTGAGAAGATATATTATAAACAATACCAATATAGAAAATATTATAAGCATACTTTTATGTTGTAATCTTCACCATTACTATTATATATTACCCTACACATATATATAAAAAAATTTAGCTAACCAATAGATTAATTATTCTCAACTGCATTGATGTTATTGATCAATAGTGTCACCTAAAGCTTTTTGATCAAGTTTGATTAGATGATTAGTTATTGATCATGCTATCAATCTTATATTTTTTAGGACACGGAAAATTTAGTTACTAGTAAACACAAAAAACATCTTTTTTTTTTAAATAATTATTTTAAAAAGATAAAACTTATTATATGGTTCTAATAGGATAATATCTATTGAGTGACCTAATATCTAGAGATATAAAAGCATAACATCATTAATGTTGTTTATAGAAACTCCACTCGTGTATAAACTATCCAAGCTTCTCGGCTTAGGGCTGTGATATGTTATTAATCCCACATCAATGAGAAAATAATAACCTTAGTTACTTACTAAAACAAAAGGCATGGCTTGTGGCGGAGAAAGTATTTTATAAAAAAAAAAAAACTCACTTTATGATTGCAATATAATAATTAGGATCGCGTTTCTAATAAATTTAATTTTTTTAGGATCGTTTTAATATATTAATTTTTTTTTTAAAAAAAATTATTTTAATATATTTCAATATAAAAAATACTTTTAAATGTAAAACTCATCTCTCCTGACATACAAGGCCGTGCTTCAATATTATAAGAAATTTCAGATTTCATATGAACCTTTACATTTTATAGGAACCCTCACATTATGGAAACTTTATGCTTTGATCTTGGTGGGCATAGGTGGCTCTTCTTAGAGAGAGCTTTCAATTTTATTTTATTTTAATCATGGTCAATGATAGGTGGTTATTTATAAAAGGGTAAAATTCAGTTTTCATGTTTTGATATTTTTTTAATTATTTTTCCATTTATAATATATTCAAAACTTAAAAAAATATTATTTTAATTCAACAGTTTTTTATTCATATCCATATTGAATATATGTCACACAAGTAAACAACTTTATCATTCTAAAGGATCTCAATATTAATAAAATATACAGTAAAAAAAACTCAATTAATCATAATGGGAATAGAGTAATAAACAGAGATACTCACACACAAATAATCCGCATTTCAATATTAATAGAATATAGAGTTAAAAAAGCCCAATTAATCATATTAATAATAATGGAAATCTTCTAATTAACAAACAGAGTTAAGTAGTCACACATAATTAATCCTATCAATCATCATAATCTCATTGGTCAAATTTAGTTATTTGAAACTATGTATCTTTGTATTGAGATTTAAATAAATCATCAACATTTAATCTAGATTAATATTTTCATTAGTTTTGATAATCCCTCACAATGGGAGCGAAACACTAGTTCCTATATTCACACATATCAAAGTACTTTAATTTTGTATCCATAGAAAGCTCAAAACTTTTATTTTTGGCCGTGTTTGCTTTAAAAAGTGTAAAATTGATATTATTTTTAGCATTGTTTTAATTTTTTTAATATATTGATGTTTAAAAAAATATTAATATATTTTTTAATAAAAAATATTTAAATTAAAAAAAGAAAAAGAAAAGAAATTGCGGCACTATGCGTAATCATAGCCATATAAACGTCCAAGGAAATGTTAAAATTAGCCACAATATGAACAGGTGACAAAACTCATGAACCACGTTGGTTCTTTTTTTATTATGGACTGTCCTTTTTCTAATAATGAAAAAGAAAAGAATATAGTTGTAATTTTTCTTTCAAGCGTGTCGGCTGCAATTTTTCAACTTGTTATTATCAATTTCCCACCATCGCTTTCTTTATCCAGATCAATCTAAGCCATTAATTTCTGTACACCTGTGACAAGATAGCACATGCCCCGTTACCTTTCCCTTTCTCTATTTGTGTTTTATTTTTATTTATTTTTTTATTTTTCCATGATTACAGGGCCGCGTTAAAGAATGTTGTTTTGTTGATTTTAAAAATTGAAATAAACCTAGTTTCGGATAAAAAAAATTAGAATTAATTAGGTGAGATCCTACTCAGTTAATCAAGAATTGACTACCTACTAGATAATTTGGATTTGACCAGTCAAAATTCAATTATTTAAAAAAAAAATGGCATTGGACAAGATTTCAAGTTAATATAACACCTGTCAAATCAAGTAAAATTCAATAATTATATTTTTTTATTGTAGTGATTAACAATATTTAGAGAAAAATAAAATAATGATGGTTAAGCAAGGGTGGAAGATCATTTTTGTGTAATTTTTTGTTTGAAAATTGTATATTATTTATTTGAATATTCATGTGAAATGGCATTTGATATTCTTGTGGTTGGACTACCGAGTGTATGGGAGGCATTTAATTGGAGGGGAAATAACAAATGATTGGTTTTTTAGGGGAAAATTAATGGGATATATAATTATTATTATTATTTTGTCTTAATGATGGGTTATGATGATATTTACATGTAAGTTTATCAACAAAATTTGAGCAGAATTATTTTTTTTTGGTTTTTTTTCAAATGTGTTTGTGATTATAAATAAAATGAAGTCCATGGTTTGTTAACCAAGTTTGAATACTAAATTAAATTGCATGTGGATTGCTAATATAATGTATACATTTTTTCCTCCCTTCACTCCATTATTTTATAACTAGACAAGTTTGAATACATTTAAATTTGTCTCAAGCTATTTGTGAACATAAATATTTGTATAAATTTGAAATTAATTGTAAAAATATATAAGTTTATTTTATATTTTGTTGAGTAATCAACATAAATGCATTGAAAAAAATTTCATAAACATTTTTAACAACTAATATAAATATATATATATATATATATATATATATAATGACATAGTTGATAAGAAAATTCATACCAAAATTGTATATAATCACCCCATTAGTTTATATCATGATGAGCTTAAACTTGTATTAAATCTTGAGCTTTTTTCAAACTTTGATAAAAATGAGCATTTTCATTAAAATAACAGAAGTGAGATTAAAAGAAAAAAGAAGCTATATTTGATATTAAAATATATATTATTGTGGATTGCAATAAAAATTTTTTTGCTCTTTCCAGAAAAAGTATTAAACTTGTCCTTAAAAGTAATATAATCTTTTCTTCATAATTTATTAGTCATTTATGAATTGAGGGAAGGAAAGAAAGTCTTTTTACATTTTCAGTCATTTATGATTTAAATACTTTTAAAAGAAAAAAATAATAATAATAAACTAGTATCTAAGTGCTTTTCAAATAGTTTAACTCTTATAGACATAATAAAATAATTCAATTAACCTTAAAGCAAATAAATATAAACTAGTTTCCATGTGTTTCATTATATTTTTATTATGATTTAGGATTTTATAAATTATAAGTTTAAAAGATTAATTTAACCTTGAAAAATTCATCAGATTTTTTTTTTTAAAAAAAAACTTATATTTCTTAAATCTCATGTTTTAATATTTATTTAATCAAAAATTAGATTTTATTTTTTATTTTTTTCTATATAATTTTTTACTATTTTGAAAAACGACTTAAGTTATCTTGAAATTTTTTATTATTTATTATTAAATTTATTTTTTAAAACAATTTTTTAATTAAATTAAATTAATTAATTAAATATATATTTTAAAAATTAATTTTCTAAGAAAATGTGCGTTTAAAATTATTACGTGCTAATCCAAAGTAAACTAATTAGGATAATAACTTTATTATTTATTAATCAGGATTTGAAGTAATTATATTTATTTATTATCTATAAACAAACTAAATTAACTTTAAGTGAACAAAGATATATAACGAAAATTCAATAAGGATTAAGATGGTGTTGATCCATTCGATCGGCAACAACGTTAAGTTATTCAATAAGGCCTTAAATTGTAACAAATTATTCAACAAGTCTAGCTAGTTCTATAAAGGTGTCAAAGATAGTATAATAATTATAGTTATTAAACTCAATTTAGATATTGATAATCACAGGGTCTAAGTTACATCCAAAGTCATATGTTATGAGTTGGATTAATTCATAAAAAATAATAATCAAAACCACATAAATTTAAAGGGAAAAAAATCAATGGAATCATTTTTGCTTTTTCTTCTTAAAAAATACATTTGATCTAATAAAATTAACTCATTTTTGATCTCTTAGTTTTTATTACAACAAAAACTAAGAAAACTTAGAGTTTTATTATACATTTTTCACAATAAAACTATTATTTTATTTTTAATTGACAAAATTATTTAGCTTTGTTCAGAGAAAACAAGTCTTTTCAATGAAATCCACTAATTATTATAAGAATGAATAGGGTTAAATAATGTTTTTACATTTTTATTCTATAATGTAATTATTTTATTACATTTGACTGTAAAAAGACATTAAACTTTGGTCTATAAGCTTTTTAGTCTTTAACTTAATTTTAAAATAATTGAATTCCATTATTATCTTTAGAATTTATTTTTTTCCTTTGATTTAAAGATTTTTTTGTATCTTGTATTTGATTTTTTTAGTAATTATTGGATGTCATTAGAAACAACATGATAATTTTATAAAAATAGAAAATAAATAAACTAGAAATATGCGAACAATGTTCATTGGGTTTAGACAACCCGTGTAACATTATACCATGGCTAAAACCTTCCTTCCAAGGTGGGGGCTTGAAGCATCTCGATGTTCCTTCCACATATAAGTTGTGTGTGTGATTTAATTATTTTAGGTTTGATGCATTTAATATTTTTTTTTATTTAATTTTCATGATGATCTTAAAAAAAAATTAAATTAATGAGATTTTTTGTTCTTAAAATTTCATTTTTATTTCTTTTATTATATATTTTTTAATTTAGAATAATTTATAAAATTAAGGATTTTTCTCAGTTTCATCTTCAATTAATTTTTTTATCTATTAAATATAATTATCATTCTTTTAATTAATATTTATTTTATTTTAGATAATTTTTGATTTTTTTATATAATTTCATCATTCTTTTATTTTTTTTTTCCTATCAAATCTAATATTTTTTTAATTCTAATTTTTACCTTGCAAGATTTTTTTAAATTAATTTTTTTATTTTATGTTCTAATATTTAATTGATTGGGTGCTTAGCTTTATCGTGGAGTTCGAGTTTAGAATTTAAAAATTGCATATTTAAGAAATTAATCTCAATTGATAAAGTTCACATGAGTATTCTTGATTTTTGTTTTAAGTTTTTTTTATTCTCTAATATTTTTTTTTATTTATTTTCTATAAGAATTTTTAATTGTTTCAAAAATAACATGAGTTGACTTTATTGTTTTTTGTATTTGTTAAGTTTAAATTTTTTAATACATTTTATTTATAAATTAATTTTATTCTCTTATATTAAATTAATTATATATTAAGTTTAAAACAAGAATTATAATGAATTATAGGCTTGAGAATTTAAGTTGAGTTTATAACATTCATTAAAATTTACTTGAATTTTTTTTTTAAATTTTATAATTTTAATTTTTAATATTTTTCTATTCATTTAATGTGAATATTGATTTCAATTTAAAACCCATATTATTAGATTGTATTTGATTAATATTTTAAGATAAGATATAATTATATATGATACCGTGACGTAAATTTTTAATCTCTCACACGTTTTCTTCTGTTTCCTCTTTAATTATCAGCCATTAGTAAAAGGCAATGGACCGTTTAGCAAAGGAGAAAATGCAGTAACTTCCAAAACTGCCCTCATTAAAAGCAGGCCCCAGAAATCCCCATTCCACCATGTTTCCTGATAACTAAACGACAAACCACATAAGATTGCAAAGGAACTTAACCCCATGCTGAATCCCTAATTTGCCCCTCGAAGTCTAAAAATATTATTTCCTTTTCTAAGTTCGAAGATAATTACAACGAAGTGCATGTTCACGCCAGAAACAGTTTTTTCAAAGAATTTCAATTATTTTTATGTATTAATATTAAAAATAAATTTTAAAAAATAAATATAAATATTATTTTAATATATTTATAAGTGAAAATCACTTTAAAAATTAATTATTATTACAATACTAAACAATCATGAAATAATTATGATTAATCAACATACATAATTTTAATAATTTTTTTAAAATTGATTTGTTCAACTTATTTAATTTCTTGCATTTTAAAATGTTGTTTATTGTAAATGAATTTATCCCTCGGGAAAATTTGGATAAGCTACATGGGTATTAGAGTCATTCAACAAACCCCACCTTGCTCAAGAACCTAAACCTCCAAACCCCCCCTTCCCTCTCCTTTATAAAGAGAAACTCACCGAGTCAGCATTTCTAGTGGGAAAAACTAACTCAAAAACCCAACCAAACACAAACAAAACAAAACCCAGTTTTTTTAGAGACACGAAAACATGGCTACACACTTCCCTGATGATTTCAAGTGTCCAATTTCACTAGAAATCATGTCCGACCCGGTTATTCTCTCTTCGGGTCATACCTTTGACCGCTCCTCAATTCAACGGTGGCTCGACTCCGGCCACCGTACTTGTCCAATCACCAAACTCCCCTTGCCTGAACACCCTCGTCTTATACCCAACCACGCCTTGAGAAGCCTGATTTCCAGCTTTACAATCCAAAAATCACAACCAGACCCGAACCCGTATCGGAATCCGAACCCCTCGAAGAAACACCAAACCCAGTTCTTAATCTCCGCTCTCGTTTCCCCATCTTCGACTCTCGAGTCCTGTCTTCACTCACTGAGTCAACTCACTAGACTCACCAAGCTTGAACCCTGTCTCCGCCGCCAAATCACTGAGTCTGGTGCAGTCTCAACCATTTTAAACTGTGTCGACTCGGCCGAGTCAGAGATCCAAGAGAAAGCACTGGCCCTCCTCCTTAATCTTTCTCTTGATGATGATAACAAGGTGGGCCTTGTAGCTGAAGGTGTAATTGGTCGGGTCATAAATGTTATCCGAGTCGGGTCGCCAAGTTCCCGGGCCATTGGTTGCACAATGTTGACAAGTTTGGCTGTTGTGGAAGTCAACAAAGCTACAATTGGAGCCTATCCGAATGCGATAAAAACGCTTATTTGGGTTCTATATAATGGAAAAGGGCGTGAAGTTAGAGAAGCAGCCACTGCGTTGTATGCGATTTGTTCATTTGTTGATAATAGAAAGCGTGCTATGGAGTGTGGAGCTGTGCCAATTT
The DNA here is from genome assembly GCA_026413675.1 of Populus pruinosa. Classification (NCBI taxonomy): domain Eukaryota; kingdom Viridiplantae; phylum Streptophyta; class Magnoliopsida; order Malpighiales; family Salicaceae; genus Populus; species Populus pruinosa. Next base: position 2,121,697 of record CM048595.1, read on the forward strand.
TGATGAAAATTGGTGGGATGGGGCTTGAAAGAGCGGTGGAAGTGTTGAGTTTGTTGGTGAAATGTAAGGAAGGGAGGGAGGAAATGAGGAAGGTTAATGGGTGTTTGGAAGTTTTGGTTAAGGTTATTAGGAATGGGAGCGAAAGAGGCGTGCAATGTGCGCTTTTTACATTGAACTGTTTGTGTAGTTTCGCAGAAGAAATGCGTGTAGAGGCCAAAAAAGATGGGGTGTTGGAGATTTGTGTTGGGTTTTTGGATGATGAGAATGAAAAAATTAGAAGGAATGCAGCTAATTTGGTGCAAAATTTAAGTTGTAGGGGGTAGCATGAAGAGATTATAGATGGATGGTGAAGAGTGTTGGAGGGATGGAGGTGAATTTTGGGGTTTGTTTTGTGGGCATGGATTTATTTGGGTTGTTGGATAGTTTTCTGTACAAAGAAAAGGATCAGAGATTTGATAGGGAATATGATATATGTTTTTTTTTTTAATAAGTCAAATCTCTGAAATTTAATGGTTGTAGTTGCAAAGGTTTCAAATTGGAAATTTTTTGTCTCCAATCCGCTTTTAATTTTTAACCTTTTTTCTTACGCTGAAGGGTTTTTTTTTTTTTTTGCAAAAGGAGTATCTGATTCGGTATTGATATGGCAACTGTCTCTGTTCTGTCAAATACTGGGATTGAAGATAGTTGCAATGCAAAAGGAAACAATGGAATACTGTTAGTTTGTTCTAATGTATTAAATTCAAATCCTTTTATCTTGAATGAGTGTTTTAGATGGTAGCTATGCAGGTTGTTTGTTATAATATGTTAAATCGGATCCTTTTAAGCTTGAATGAGTGATTTAGATGGTAGCTATACTGGTTCAGTTCAATGTTAATCGGATTTATTTAATCTTGAATGGTTGATTTAGATGGTATTAATTAGTATATAAAACTTTGAACTCGTTGGCCATGTTCAACAATTTGCCTCATCATTGCTGTCATCCCTTCCTACCGTGTCTCCTAGTACTTGCTCTATTTTCCTGATTGTACGCTTCAATTTATTCTCTCTTTGACGTTGCTTGGGTTGCTATTGGTTTTTCACTGAGACCGCAAGTTCATGGGATTGGGATGAACTCTAGTTTATATGATAAAATTATTCATTTATGTAGAAAATGACATGCCGTGGTATACTAAGAGTTTGCTCAGTACCATAGGTCTTGTGTTACTTTGTTTAATGTATTTTGCAGGTATGAATCTATAGAAAGATTTGATAAGATGTGATAAAGTCTTATCTGTGATGTTCAATGTCTTGATTTACAATAGCTCTCTTGGTGATTTTGTTGATTTCTAAGATATATGTTAAAGTTTTCGTGCGTTTTTCTTGTGTTCCTAAAGATTTCTGGTTGTTGTAACTTGGTTTTCTCTGAGTCCAAATGTTTTGGTAGAAATGTGGTTATCTGTTGCTCTGTTGTTCACTGATCACTGCCATGCTGTGTTCTAAAGGTGGTTGCTCCAGCATTTCATTCTAGAATTGCTTGTGTCGGGGGAAGTGGTGTCATGCTTTTCTCTAATAGTGGTTAGCAACTGTTCTTGAATGTTCTTTTTTGTCTCACAACTGGTGGTTTAGTTTCCCAGAGCTTGTTTCTTAAGAGTTGCATGCCTTACTCTCCTTATAATGTGCGATGTGCCCCTGTTATCTTGGCCAATCAAAGCTATGTATATATATACTCTTGCATTCACGGGGAAGATGAAGGATTGACGGGCTATCTTAGTGTGGTCAGGCTGAAAGTAAAAAGATTGTGGTTGAAAGTGCATTCAACATCAAATTAAACCGTGGAAGGTGGTGTGGCTGGATCATCTCTGTCGGTTCTGGGATTTATTCTTTCTCAGGTCGGGAGTCAGGATAGCATTTGGCAGTATGTGATCTGCTAGGCTCAAATGGAGATGAACTGAAGGACCTGCATGTACTCTTCCTATGTTCAATACAGAAAGCTATGGTACTTTGGCCAGTAAGTTGCAGTTTTGTTTGTGAATCAGACCTGAAACATTTTGGTGAAGGTGGTATTGGTAGGTTGATTGCGGTTTAGATTCCATTCAAGTCATAAGAAGAAGCACTAAAGCATCTTCAACTATTACATTTATGAAACCTAGGAAACTTCTTGGTAGTCAATTTTGACTTGTTTTGGCAATATGTTGCAGTGACAAGAGGCTGTTTTGAGTAGACAGCCGGGATATAACGTTGAACAAGTGATTTGTGTCTTTGCGTGTGAAAAGCTGATGGTGGATTGGATTTCTTTTTGAATACAAGATGAGAAGCTTTTCTTGTTTTCGTGGTTAGTATTTAGGCATGCGTGGATTAAAGTAATTGGTAAAAGAAGCATCAAGCCGAAGTGAATGTCTCCTCCAAGAAGTAAAGTTTAATGCTTTTACTTTGTTTATCTCTTTCTATTGGTGTAATATAAGATAAGGGCCATGGTGTGCTAATAAAAAATCTCTGAATACTATTGTTTGTCCTAACTTTTCTGTCATTGTTAATCATCTCTCTTTTTCTCTGCCTTGTTCTTGTCCTCACCTGACAAAGACATTCCCCTGACAAAGACATTCCCCAAGGAACTACACTGTTAAGAGCGATGAAAAAAATAGCAGATTGGATCACAGAAGGGCTTCCCATGGGATTGGAGATTTGAGTGGTCGGTGTCCCCTCAACAGGATGAACTACATGATGGTTAAGTGTTTGCTGCCCCTTTTGTGTTAGGGGACATAGGACACATGTCCTAAAGTGAGGATCTACTGAACTGACACATTGTTTATGATTTGGAGAATACTAATTAATATGATGGCATTACTTCTTCAAATATTATAACCTAAAGGGTGTTTGTTTCCAGAAAAATAATCTGCATTCGGAATAATATTTTATTGAGAAAAATATTTTCCTAAATAATGAGTTTTTCCTTCAATGTTTGGCTATTTTAACTGAAAATCATTTACTAGTGTATGATATGCGACATCCTCGTTAAATAATAGATCATTTTCCTCTCTCCTTTTTTATAAACAGTGAAAAGCTTCTGATATCTCTAATAAAATCACTATATTTCTATAACAAAATTACTGTTTAAACTGATTTCTTGCATGGATTCGTGTTTGAGCATGCTTGTTTATACCAGGTCACGTGTTATGTCCTCAAAGCAACCGATAGCAAATTAGTTATGAACCTCCTCCTCATGTCTTTGCTTGTTCTCCCTTCTTTTGGTATCCACCTGATAAATTAACCCCATAAATTAATTAAACCACATAAACCCTACTTACATTTCCACTGATCACATCACAAAAAACCATTTTTTACCTCCAGATACTCATAAATATCAGATGCCTATGGTGCACACATTTGGGGATCTTCAGGTCTCCCATCAATATCCCCTTTGAAAATACCCTCCTTCCTTAATTTTTCAAAGTTCAAAGAATGTTTCAAGTTTGCTTGTAAGACCAATATTTTCAAAACTCACCTAACAGAGGAAAATAATCTTTGGAAGGCAAAGAAGTCAAAGCTTTCTCTCTGTCTCAAACCGATTTCTCTTCAAAGAAAGGAAGAAAAAAGATAGGCTAAAGAACTTACTGTTTGTAAGCATATCCAAATTAAATAAATAAAGAAAGAGAACTGAAAGGTATAAAGTAGAGAAAGATATGAAATTTAACATAATAGCCGAGCTTTTAGGTCCACCAATCTTGTAAAGTTCTTAACAACTCTAAAAAGCACCATGTTAAAAAACTCGAGTTGTTAATCCTTTAGCTGCAAATAGCTTTTATCAGAAAGTGACCCCGGCAAGGGCTGTCGTGAGCCTCCCATACAGTGACGTTCTTGGTTCTAGGATTACTCTGTTCTGGCCTAGAGTTATGTTTTATACCCCCTTCTCCCCGGTGCTTTAAGCACTAGATCCTTTGTGGCAATGTCAAATAAATAAAATTAAAAAACCAAAATATATAAATTATAAAAAAAATTATTAAATATAGATCAATTTTAAAATGTTTTGATCTGAACTTTTACTTAGTTTGAGTTGAAAATTAAATTATATTAAAATTAGTATGAAATGACACAATTAATTTGATAGATTGATAAAAATAATAAGATTAACAAAAAAATATTTTAACCCAATTTCTTATCTAATTCAAATTTAAAATTAAACTATATAAAAGTTAATTGGACATTACCCAACCAACTTAATTAATCAAATTAAATTCAAAGTAACTTGAATAATTATTAAAAAAATATAAAAATTAAATTGAGAAAAAATATAATTAAAAAAATGAAAAAAAGAAGAACTTATTTGAAAGAAAAGTAGCTTCATTGTTAATAAAAAGCAGTGAAGCTCCTAGATGTACTCAAGTTCTTTAATTGTTTTAGGTAATGGCTATCGATCTAATTTGTTATATTATTGGGGTTTGTACAACACTTTTAGGCACCTGTTCACCATTACCTCTTCTTATAATAAAAATACGCTAATCTTACTATTTTCTAGTGTTACAGGATGTGGTTGGCTATGTAAATTAATCCAATGACTATACTTTGGTAACCTTACTATTTTTTTTATTTATGTGGGGTATCCAGACCAGCTTGTGCATACCACGATTAATTTTCATGACCTACTGAATACCCTGCAAATCCAGTAGACATGTAAGATACTGCGGGGATAACAGGCATGCACGTCAAGGCTCGAAGCCAGATGCAGTGAAAGAAGACATACTCTTTCCATCGCTAGGCCAAGCACTGGAATGCAACCTTACTATTTATAAGATGTGGTTGGTCTAATAAATTAACCCGGTAACTTGTCGATTCAGACTAATAAAATATTTTAGTTATTTTTATTAAACAATATTATTTTGATTTTTTTAAAAAGTTAAATTTTACATAAGTTAACCCTCTTGTCCATTACTCGGATTTCAAGCCTGAACGAACCCAAATCAATTTTTATAACTATGATATTTTGTCCTTATATGTCTTGAAAATTTTCACCAAATTTTGTAGGTTAACTCTGTCTGTTGCAAAATTGCAGCTCACTAACAACGATGGGCTACTTTTAATACGGCCTGGAATCAGATGCCCAATGCCCATCCATTCTCTTTGGACCTCTGTCAACTTTAGTCATCTGCATGAGTCGTTACCCAGCGGCTTTACAAGAATTTGTTTTTGAAAAGTTCCAAACCTAACAAAAAGAGGTATGGACGTCATGGCAAATCCAAAGAGAAAAAAGGCTTAACATAGTTGTTGGACATGGTTCGGTTACAGGTTACGGGTTAGATAGGCAAATTCAAAATAATTATAAAAAAGTTGTTTTAGTTTTTTAAAATTAAAATAATTTTATATTAAATAAAAAAAATATTAAAATTAACTCAATAAAATATCACTCGAATTATCAGGTAAATCAAATCACGAGTTGATTTGCTAAGTTATATAAATTTGATCTATTTAAACTTGATTTAAAAGTAAATTTTTAAATTTACATGTTATTGAATGGATGCAATTTAATAATTTAAAAAATAAAAATTATACAATCGTAGAACTATCTTTTCATTATTTATCAAGATTATGGTTTTTTTTCAGGCTTATAATAAATACCCTTATTGCAACATTCACTTTTAATTATAACTTAGAAGTGATATATAACAATTTGGAGAATGAATCCACTTCTTACATAAACCAACATCTCATAATATCATAATATCGTACATGGGGATTCAAATGATTATACAGTTTATGCAAATATGCAAAGAAAATGAGAATTTTAACCAAGATTTGCTTTTCAAATATCAATTTACGGGGAAAGATCTTAAAATTAAACCCTATCTCCTCTTCTTTTCTTTTTTTTTGCTCATAGAACTAAACTTGGATGAATATATGCCACCTTGTACCTTCGATAATCAATTGGGTTATAAAGTATCCCTCCTTCTTTCCTACACCTTGAGTGTTTGATGGATCCTTGAAAAGGGTAAAGAGAGTTCCAAATGAAGTTCTAGGTGCCAATATCATTCCTTGAATAGGCCATTTTTTTGATTTCTTGGAAGAAGAGGAGGATCGATCAGTATGGCCAGAGCATGCAAACCAACTATGGTGTGTGTGTGTGGGGTGAATCCAAAAAAGGGCAAGAAAACTTCCATGATGCTATGCTCTCAAAGGCCAACAAATACAATTAGAACCACCCAAAAAAGCAAGATTTAAAGCCATGATGGTGGAGTAGAAGGCTCAAGTTTTTTTGTAAGATAAAAGACATTTGGTCCCCCCCTCCCCCATTGAAGCAAGCAAATGCTCAAGTGGATATGATGGGAGGGGCCATGCTTTTGAGGCATTCGTGGAGCTGAAGCCATTTCTATTTACTCAATCCGGGAGTGGGTCCAAACTAAACCAAGCTGTGCATTACAAAAAGTTGCTTGTGGATGAACGTGTCGCAGGATTGACATGGTAAAGCGGTTGAAAGTCTTTTTTTTAGCTCAAAGTTCTTTGAATTGAAAAGTCCCTAAAATGATTTTTCAGTGTTTTTTTTAATGTTTTTAAAATTAAAATATAAACAAAATGAAAAGTGAAAATATATATTTTGTAATAAAAAATAAAAAAATCTAATATATGGTATTATTTATATAATATATTAAAAGAGATCAACCTTTTTGTTTACTATTCACTCTTTTATAAAATATTGTGATTGAAGTAGTGTTTTTTTTTTAAAAAAAATTATTTTTAAATTTTTATACTATATAATTTAGTATTTTTGAGCCAAAATTAGTATCAAATTGCATATCTTTAAGTAGAGAGGGTTTAATTGAAAGTAAGGAGATTAAAATGAAAAATGCAGGTAGAATATGGGGCATGCTTGAAGTTTGTTGTGGAAATTCATTTTCATTCCCTTTTTTGAGATATTAGCTTAGTGGTCCCTGTAGTTTTTACAAATTCTATTTTGATACTAAACTTTATTTTTGTTATTTTTTAATTTATTTTGTTGTAAGAGATAAAGAGGAAGTTGCAAGATTCCGGTATAAAGAGAAAAAGTTGTCATTAATAATAATTCCAACTATCAAAATAGATGTTTTTTTATGTTAGATGGTTCTATATTATGAGAGAAGGTTGAAATTTAGTTTTTTATTTTTTAATCTTAAAAACACCTAAAAAAACAAATCTAGACCTGAGGAGATTTTTTGATTTTAGGTTAATTTTGGATTTTAGACCAAATATTTTTTATGTGTGTGTTTTTAGAGAAAATGGATTGGTTTAACAAGATTCTAAGGTTGTTTTTTAAGTGTTTTAGGTAAAAAATAAATGAAAAACGAGTTTTTAAGTTAAAAAAAAAACCTTATTTTTTCAGCTATAATAGTAGCTAGATTCTAGGCTTAACAAACAATATGTCATTTTTTAAATTGATATAGATGAATATTTTTTAAATATTTTTTAGTATATGATTTCATTAATATGTTTTTTTTTGTGATTTTTTTGCTTATTTAATTTTTTTATATTGTAATTTGTTTTGTAATAATGGATATGTTTGATTTTTAAAAAGGTTGGTATGATTCATCGGTGAGTTTTTTTTTTTTTAAATTATATGGATTGATTTTTTTGTAATTGATTTTTTATAAGATTTTTAATATACACACCCTTGCATAATATTTTATTTTATTTTATTGGAATTTGAAAAGTTAAAAGAGATTATAATATTTTTTTTGGTCTTATTTGTTTTTCAATTTTTCCATTCAAAATTATTTTCTAGTTTTTGTTGTTGCCTCGTATTTTTATCATATTATTACATTAATTAAAATTTAATCTAATTATCAAATTTATTTTATTCCTTTAAAAACATAAGCATCTCTTTTTTCCTTTTTGATTTAAAAAAATTGAAGTTTAGATATTTTATAAATAGTGTACAAATAAGATCATTAATACATTTGATGAAATTGTACATATATATTTTTATAATATTAGAAAAAATTCATCATATGCATTGAATCATCGTTGTTTCCCACCTTTATTTGTTATTGATATCTTATTTTTAAATTATATTATTAAATTAACTGAATTTATTAACCTTATCTAACTTAAGGATTAGAGTATTAGATATTTGTTTTTTGAAAAATATTTACATCATTTTAATATCTTTTCTATGCTGAAAAAAATAATTCTCTCATAATATTACATAAGTCATCTAATTAGTAATAGCAGTAAATAAGAAGATATACTACATGGTTTTTAAACTAGATTTAATGTGACAAATTGATTCGAGAAATTCAAGATCAAAACTATGATTTTAGTTAAATTAAACCACACATTAACTTGGTAAAATCTAGTTAACATGGCCAAGATTTTAGTTTATGGTTTACCCAACCAAACCTAATATAATAAACCGTAAAATTCTAAAATTACATCTAAAAGGTATAAAAGATTTTAATTTGATAAATTTGAATGTAAAAAATTCTTAACTTCTTGAATAATCTCTTTTGGAGATAATCTAAACAAATTTATTTATATTAGTTTTAAACTAAATCATTATAATAAAATGAATATTTATACCTATAATAGTTCAATTATCATTAGGATTTATAAACTAAATAAGAAAAATAAAATAACTAAGAAAAATTTAAAAAATAAATAAAAACTTCTAAACCTAATTTAAACATAATCTTGATCTCAATTGATGTTAGCTTGCTAATCATAAAAAAATAGGTCTATAAAACATATTTATAAAATTTCATTCCAACAAAAATCACATAATAATTGTTCCACATTAAATTAAAGAAAAAAATTAAAAGTGATTAGTGTTTTATTATGGTTGAGAAATATTATAATTCTGTTTTTTTCTCTTTATGATAATAACCAATGAAGTGAATATTAGGGGCAAAATGGTTTTTTTACAAGACTTATTTGATATTATCAAATAGAATGGGGGTAGATTTATCAAATAGAATGGGGGTAGATTGGTCTTTTAATATTTTTTGCATAGTAAAATGACTTACTTATCCTTAAAAAAGAAGATTTAAACTAACATATATGAGCTTTTAGTCTTTTTATTTTTTTAAAACAGTAAAATAACTAAAATATCTCTAAAAACAAATTTTGTTGAACTAGCTTTTAAAGGCTTTTTCATATTTTTAACATGGTTTCTTTTGTTACAATCAAGTATACTGTGAGGTAATTTAATGTTATAAATATTATTAAAAAAAATTACAAATATCAACGTGTGGGTATTGTTTAACCACTTTACATAACACTTGCAGCATTACGCGGTGGCCAAACATCAAACTAGGGATGATGCTAGAATCTCTTTGGCAGCCCCTCCATGACCAGGTGACACATGGGTGCAACAAACCTTTGGTTTAGCACGGACAACTTGTTTTTTTTTTTTTTTATTGATTTTCTTGCTAAGCCTTCCAACCTTTCAAAGTATCCTTTCAACTTTATTTTCCTTTAAATTTGATCTATGTTTTTTTTATTAATATTTTTTATTTAAAATAGTTTATAAAATTAGAATTATTTTTTTAATTTGATCCTTTAATTTTTTTTCATCTATTATATTTGGTCATCTTTTTTTAATCATTTTCTTATTTTTTTAATCCATTATTTTCATCATTCTTTTATTGCTATTTTTTTTTTATCATTTTCTTAGTTCATTTTATTTTTTAATTTTATCACTTGTTGTTTTATTTCATTTAGTTTTTATGTAAAATCTAGTCCTTATTATTTTGATTACTACTTAATTTGTTTTTTTTTTTTGCTTTTTACGTTGGATGATTGAGAATTCTTCTTTATGAATTTTGTCAATTTTTCTTTTATGGAGTGACTTGGTCTTATATCTCAAGCCATAAGTTTTGAAGAACAGTCTGATTTGACTCGGTTTTTTTAGTTTTTGAATTTATTATTTTAGTTTTATTCTTTAAAATAAGACTATTAGCCTTCAACTTTGTGATTTTTGCTATTTTTTATATGATTATTCTGATATCATGTCCTGAGCAACAGGTAGTTGAATTAACCTTGGTTAACTCATATTTTTTTTAATGGTTTTTACTTGATTTTTTTTCCAGTTTTATTTTTTATTATTTAGTTTGCTTGAGACTTGATATCTATTTTTTTATTAATTTTTTTATGGATTTATCTCGACCTCGTAAGGGAATCATTAATTTGGCATGTTGATTGGAGTCTGTTTTTTTTTTTTTAAATTGATATTTTTTCAATTCATTAATCAAACTTTTATTTATTGGTAATTGAGTTTTAGATTTTTTTTACACGGTTATGTAAATTAATTTTTATTTTGTTATTAAATAAGATCATTGAGATATTTTAAAAATAAATGGTATATTTTTTTAATATTATATTTTTTAAATATTGACAAGTATTTATTTTTTATAATAAGTTATTATTGTTGTTGTTTATTTTTCATTTGCTTGATATATATATATATATATACTAATCAAGATTATTTAACCTCTTCGAATTAATCACCTTAATTCCAAAATTCGTTTTCTTTTAAAAGCGCTATTATTATTTGAGCATTTTTACTGTATTAGTAAATGCTTAAAAGGATTGGTTATTTAGTACAAAGCATGTATATTTTTCCCAAACAATAACAATATCTATTAATCTGATAAGTACATGGAAGTAATGATGATGACATCGCATGTCATTTTGTTGTCGTAAAAAATTTGGGCTCCGTTCGTTTCCTCACTGCTTTCCCAAGAAGTGGATAGTTGATTTGATGTCCATCTTATCTCCATTCTTCCATGGACCTAATTTATTTTTCTAGCACTATCGTCCCTTGGAAGTTGGAATACATCATGGTAGAATATGTGAAAGGAGAGATAAAGATTTGTACTCTATATATTAACCATCGAATTTATCAATAACCAATCATGATTTTTTTTTTCTTTTGATTTCAAGACCAGGGGGGGGTGGTTGCTATCGTGCAAAATAATGTTCAAATTAAATAAAATGGATTTTAAAGAGTGAATACTAAGGAGCCATGTAGACAAAAGATGACATAATTATAGTGTTTTTTTTTTTTTGCTTTTTAGTTGTAATCACAATGGATGGATTGAGTAAAAGGGATGAAATTGAGGGGGTAATGGAGTGGTATTAATTAAGAAGAGAAGCACGCTTGAAGACAAAGGGCATTGATGCCATGCTTAGATTCCTCTAGAGACAGACAAATACATTGTCTCAACAGCTAGTAGCATGATCCCATGTGCCCTCTCACTAAAACAACGTTATCTAATGTTATTTAATCATGTTAAGTCATCTTATGTTTAATAAGTCTTACTTAACTACGTTGTTAAGGATTTGAGATCTTCCATGCATTAATGAACATTTGCCAATCGGCAGATTGTTTAGAGCAAGAAAACTTCATTAAAAAATGTTCAATTTTGTCTTGGCTACCACCAAAATTTGGCATACCTTTTTATATATATTCCCTCTCGGTTCCAGAGATTATCTTACTTTCTATTTTTATTTGCCAAAAAAACAATGTCTTCAAAATTTCATGTTATACATTTTACTATAATATTTTTAATTAAAACCCATTTTATAAAAGAGTCTACAAGAGGTATTTAAAAAAAGTACAAACGGTAACATGAGACTTCAATTAATGACTTACATATTATATGAGAAGTCAAACAAAGAGAGCATATTAAACAAGCTTTTGAAGCCAATTAATGAGAAAAAGTTTCTCTTTTTATTAATAATAAATATATTAAAAAATAATATAAATTATATTTTAAGATATTACTTAACAACTTAAGTTTTTATATTAAGATGATTATTTAATATAATATATATTAGAATCTTGATAATCAAACAGTTATAAGTTTAAATTTTATTATTTTTATTTATTTGATAAAAATTAAACACATATTTGATAATATAGACTGATATAAGTTTCAAGTTTAAAGAATTTTCGCTTGAAAGGATGTATTAAAAAAATAATATAAATCATATATTAATATCTCACATAATAATTTAAAATTTTAAATTAAAATAATTATATAATAAAATGTATTTTTTCTTCTTCTATCAGGGTTTTAATATGCGTGAAGCATGTGTGCAAGCAAATTGTTAGAAGGTTATATTTGACGCCCTTTGTTGCTGGAAAACGCTAATCTTTTGGCTTGAGAGATCAACTAATTTAAGGATTTCGTTAATCATATCAGTAACAGAAGAAATCAACATAATAAATCGGGAAGAAAATAAAGAAGAAACTATTAAGTCTTGAATAATCAATACAGTGCAAATAATGGTAATAAGAGATTATGCCTATCTCATGAAGTTGATAGTTTAGTTGACCCTTTTTGCCTTTTTACATCGTTCGGTGCCTTAAATTTCTTAACTAGTGAGTTCTCAAAGGATAGGATGCTGGTTAGTTAATGGAAATAAGCTTTGTTCCACCAATAATATCAAGCATGCCCTTTGTTTTTTTTTTTTTTTTTTTAAATTTTCCCTTCAAGAAAAGGGAATGGAGGTTTTCAGTTTATCTTAGAGTACAAGTCGATTTGGTAGCAGATTCATTTTAGAAATCAAACCAACCCAAGTTGTGTTAGTTATTAATGATCATCTTGTTTTTTTATTTCTTGTTGTTTGTACCTCATAACTACACCACTACCTGCATGTTTAAATCATGACCCTCTATCACATGATATGAAATGCCATCCTTTTTAATTACATGCAAACAAATATCAAGTTTTATATGAATAAAAAATAGTTGACTTGCTAGAATTAGGGAATAAATTACTTCATAAAAATTAATATTATGAGAATAGTTGGGATTGATTTGGAAAAAGTTTTAGATTACTGAATCAACTCAAAATTCATTGAATATTAAACAATAACTTTTATATTTTGGTGTTGAACTTATTGAGTTTGATTAATTCAACCAAATTACTAAAAATTTATTCAAGTTAATTAGGTTATAGGAGTTATTATTTTATCTAATTCAATTAGAAATTCAACTTAAAGTAGACTCTCGGTCTTATATTATGAGGGTAAACCTGCTGGGTTCAACCACTATTTTATATTTTTATAAAATAATAATACTAATTACCTGTCCAGTTGAATTCTCTTATGCAATTGTATGGATAAGTGTGATTAATTATACAATGAACAATGAACTAATTAATGTCTCGTATAAAGAGACTTCACGTGACCATTCGTCACCACAACCACATTCTGTCTTGGATTATTACAATAATAAAAAAAAACCCACAGTAATTATATGTACCAAAATATCAACCACGTTTCTCAATATTGCATTTTTCATCAACTTTTGTCAAAATTGTCTGTGTATTGTGCATATTCTAGGAAATAAAATGATATTGCTTTGAAGGAAATTTGATGGAAATGTTAATTATTAACATCGACGAAAGGATCGGGTTGAACTATAAGGATGAAATTTATGATTAAAGGTTTCATTATGAAAAAAGGATAAATTTACAAATAAAATAATAAATGGAAAACCACATTGATAATGCATGATTCTTGAAGATCTAGACACACATACACAATAACTAACGATGAAATTAAAAATTTATAAGTAGAGATTCAAAACATATATTTTCTATCCACAAGCCTTAAAATAAAAAATATAATTAAAAACTTTTCAAAATAATAAATGGAAAACCACATAGATAATGCATGAATTTTGAACACACACAGATATATATATATATATATATAAACACACACTCAATAACTAAAAGATGAAATTAAAAATTTATGAGTAAAGGTTCAAAACATATATTTTCTGTTAATAAACCTTAAAATAAAAAGTATAATTAAAAACCTTTCAAAATTCTAAGGTTAAAATATAAACTTTCTCCACAATAGAGAATTCCCCACCTCATCTTGCAATGTAGTTCTTGTCCGGTTTTTCAGAACACAAACAAAAATAATAATATTTTTTAGAAATATCAGAAAATTTTGTTAAATAATCTAAAGTTAATTAAAGTTTGAGTGAAGATTTCGTTAAAATCATATATTCTTTGTGAGGTTTGATTAACTAGTCTTTAATAATAATTTACATGAACCATTAAATCATAAAAAATTTATTTTTTTTATAAAAGAGAAAATGTTATACTTGAGTGTTATATTTTATTTATTTATTTATTTTTAGTTTGTAGGCATTTTTATATCTTATTTTTTGTAAAATAAAATCCTCTATTTCTCTATAAGGCACAACATTTTATTTGTAGAAAAACTTGATAATCATGTTAGTGGCATAATATCACTTTACCTATTTAATAATATCATATATATTATTTCAATATAAATTTAGAAACTTATTCAATCAAGTTCTTACTTAATTTTTCTAGGTTTAGAATCACAATCTCATGTACAAATACATTCTAATCTTTAATTTTTAAAACTTATTTACAATCAAGTCTCACCTAATTAATTATCCTAGTTTAATATCTTATCGTTGGTTCTTTATGTATGTAATTCATTAGGTTCTGTAATATATTGGTATCACAATTCTAAATAAAATGAGATTAAATAAATTAAATAATTTAATTTATTATTAATACAACAATTCATTAAGTTATACTTGAAGATTAAATGCATTATTTAACTATATGTCATGATTCCTAAGTGTACTATTTAATAATGTGTCATGATCCATCAAATATTAAAAAAGTCATTAGTGATTTAATTTAACATTTCAATAATTAATTTTTTAATGTAATTATTATTCCTTCACTAAGAATATTTCAATTCAGATAGTTAAGTATGAAATATGTATATTCTATCAAATTATATTTATTATCAATGTTATAGTCATTGATTATTTGTATAAGATTTGAAATTCTTTTAAAATCTTATTTCCCTTTAAGTAAAGATTTTATAATCAATAGTATTTGAGAATATATGAAATATTTTTCTTAATTCATATAAAGTAGTAAATTATCTTTTGATCAATCAATTATTTTCATATAGTCTATGTTATACCTAATATTTTTTTTTATTACTCTTGATTAAGACAATATTTTGTCAAGATCAAAATATAACTTTTGTTATATAAGATAACTTAGTGATATCAAATGTAAAAATTAAGTACACATGTCACGTGAGTCTTTACATAAACATATGTGATCTATTCATATACAATTTTTATGTAAGTTGGTTTAGTGTATATGTTATATGATAATTACCTCCATATCAATTTCATGTATCCCTCATGCCTTAATTTATGAAAACAATTATTTTTTTTCAAATAAAAAAGAATATAATATATATAGGTCTTAATAGCTCTAATTAACATCTAAATTTAGTAGAGTATCAACTAGAAATATTTATAAACAATACTTTGATGTAATAAGAACCTTATAATTATAACCACTATATAATATCCTTTTCAAATATTTTTGTCTTAAGGACTTGATTTTACTATAAACTTATTAATCAAACATCAATGACTATTAAAGATCAAGGAAGCCTTTATTAATAATAAAATTATCTTTACATAAATAAAGTTAATATCATATATAATTAATCAATTGATTACAAGTTATATACACTAACAATTATATCCTTAAGGTTGAGAGTAATTGAAATGTCTAGAATCAAATCAATGAAATGTAAAGATTTTGGATATAAGTTAGAACAAGCATATAAATTAAAGACCAAAATGAGATGACTTTTACCATACAACAACCAATAACTTACACACATTCATAAAATACAATTCACCATACTTTTATTTTTACACTATTTTACACTTTGGTCCTTGTATTTCATAAAATTCATGATTTAGCTATGAAATTTTATTTTTATCATGTTTCTATTCTTGAAACTTAAAAGAGGAGAAAGAGTTATTGAAAAGAGATACAAAAGAGAAACTTTCAAATAGTCACATATCAATGATTAAAACACGTTGATCTTTGTGTCATTAGATTCATCTTAAAAAAAGAGAGAGTTCAACTCAGGTTGTTTTAGCCTTTGATCATGTTAAGAAAAGTAAATTGAAATTTATAATTTTTTTTTAATTTGATTTGATCTTGAGTGTTTTGACTAATTGATGTGTGTTTGAGGGTTAAAAATGGGGTTATGAAGGTGCCTAGAATATTTTTCTTTAGTGTTTTTATGTTAAAATTTGAGTTTTAGAAGTCTAAAAACTATTCTTTGAATTTTTAATCACAAGAGGTGGTTGAAAATTATTGTAGAGGATGATATACTATATGGCTAGGTAGATGATTTGAAGTCTATTATCTATTTTAAAGCCATGTATATATGTTTAAATTTTTAAACATAGATGTGTATGAACTTTTAATTCTTATAAATATTTATTTTAATTATTATAAAATCAAATAAATATAAAATTTGAAAATGAATATGTGACATTGATCGAGTATAATGGTTAGTAGAGTTGTTAAGAGAGAACCAAAGTAATATTTCCACAAGTTAGGAAGGATCCATTCAATTGCATATTTTTATGTTAGTTAAAAAGTACAGATGCTAACACATATTTTCATGAAGTTTATGAAAATTTATTTTTTTAATTTATTTTCATTTAAAAACATCTAATAATCATATTAAAAGTCTTTTAAATTATCTACTAACCTCAAAATAACTCAAAATCACTATAGAAAACTAAAAGCAGTTGAACCTTAAAAATAAAAACAAGACTAGATCTTTTTTTTATACATATTTATAAGAAAAACCCACCATCAAACTTATCTCATTGAATAAAACTTGTTGACGTTAAGTTTAATAATTTTTATTGAACAACCAATATTTTTTTTTATTCACCGTTCTCCAATTACTTTCTCTTATTTTTTTTAACTTATGGACTAAAAAATAAAAATAAATAAATAAATAAATTTTTGAATTAAAATAAAATTATTATGAATTTAGGCTTAGCTATGCTTTTTCTTCATACTTTCATTTGAAGCTTAATTTCATATAATTAAATTATAAAAAGGATATAATTAAAAAAAAAGATGATAATTAAAAAAGAATGGAGTAGGAGGTTCATATGAACACAAGCTGAACTTCAACTTTTTAGGTTTATTGTTAATATTTTTGTGAACTATTTGAAAGGGGTATTTCTTATAATATTTTAATGTACGAAGATGAATAAATTATTTTAATATTAACCCTAAAATTTGAATTTGAAAAATGAAAAAAATAAAATCATCCTTTCCTTCCTTTGACAAAGCAAAATAAAAACTTCACTTTCTAAATCATCACAAATAGTTGAAATAACAACTTAAGATATATTCTAAAAATATGATTATTATATATATAAAAATGTTGTATTTAAGATACCTGCTTCAATGGGAATAATAAAATACGAATATAGTGTTTCATTAATTGAGAAAATTACACACTGAATTGTGACGTTGATTTCCTGTTACAAATTAATTAACCAACTCATGAAGTACAAAAGGGAAATCAATACTAATAAAACAAAAATCTAATTATTTTGTAATATGGAGATATGACTTTGACCATGGCATCAATGATAATAAATAACCCAAATCTCAAATTACAAGGCGGACTTTAAAATAAATAAATATATAATGACATTTCTTACGATACAATTAGTGACCAATCAAAAGTGTCGACTAAGACAACAAATATAAATAAAGGATCCCTTCCAGCGATTCTCCAAACCATTCCTACCCTGTCAACAATACATTTCCTTCATACTTCAAGACAGAAAGACTCTATCAATGGCTGTAAAAATCTATATTATGTAAGCATTACTATGATCTCTTCTTATCATCTTCTTTTTGGGTTCTTGTTTTTATTGTGTTTCTTTGTGTGTTTTATGATCATGATTCTTGCCGTGCATTAACGTCTGACTGATCATTTCTTGATTGCTGTCGTGATGTTCTTGTCTCTTTTCATTGTTTCTGATGAATCTCTGATTGTTAATGCTATAACCAATTGTGTTTTCTTTTTTCTTGATGTTTTATGGCTCCTGGAAGGCAGTTTTCCGGAGTGTTTTAAGAGATCCAGAATTTTATCTTTGGTAACTGGGTTGAATGACATCAATTTGATGAAAGTTTGATCAGGGTATTAAATTTATTTCAAGAATCAAATTCATCCATGGATGATGGCTTTTCTTGTAGGATAAGTTCATGGATTTTTTTTACATTTAGCACTAAATTACGGACGAGTCTCATGCGCCATTATCACCTGTGTTTTGAAAATATCTTGTTGATCTTGGCTACAATGCTGAGAAGGTGTGATAGGCTATAAGACTTGATGATATGTTTTTCAAGTAGAGAGGCTCTGGTGTTCTTTCCTTTTCATCAATCTCAATGAACGAAACAAGAAATGTAAGCAATAAGACTGGTAAAACTGTGAACACATCAGTCATCATTAGGTATTAGCCAAGAAAAAATAGTTCCTAAGCTGGACCTACCTTTTGAAATTATAATTCAGATCAGAGAGGAATGCTTGCCTTTTTCTTATAAAGAATGTGGTTACTTGATTCACTTATTGAATCTAGTCCTTGGCTTTTAATTTTATATGCATAACTAATACAAATGGGTTTCGTTGTCATGGCCTGGAAGACACTATATGAGCTCTTCAATGACCTTCTGCTTGAAATTTTATTTTGAAAAGATATGCTAGTACGATATGAGATTAAAATTAATAATAGGTTTAATAGTTTTGTTGATCTTATAAATTTATGCACTTAAAATTGTCCCCCTGGTGATGGTTCAGTCCTATCATCCACCGAAATTGATGTTTAATGGTGGTTACACCACTCCTATGACCTAAGAGCTTTTTGGAATTTTGTTTTCTTTCTTGATGGAGGCCTCCGTATAGTGCATGCTATGGTTTCCCTACAAAGCTTCCTGTCTCCATCATGCATTGAGATAACTTATCTATGTATTAATTGCCTTTACGCAAATCTCCTTTTCCCTTTTACCATCTTGTAGGGAAGATCATATCAATGATGACTGAGAGAACTTTATTTTATTTTGAAAAAAAAAGGGGAAAATGTACAGTTTGGTTCTGTTTGCTTTTCGTGATCATTAGAATAGCCACACTAATCATGCAAAGTGTAAATTATTTGATTTCTTTGGCAGTTACTACTCAATGTATGGACATGTTGCAAGGTTAGCTGAAGAAATTAAGAAAGGAGCTGATTCTGTAGAAGGAGTAGAAGTTAAGCTATGGCAGGTATTTGTTTAATTTTGTTCAAAATACTGACCATTTGAACTCTCGAGTCTGAGGCCGAGATAAATAAATGTCATTGAGAAGCATATTTGACTTGTCATGTACCCCTTGACACTCTAGTTATCGTCAAACAAGTTAAGCATCACAGCATTCGAGGGAAGACTTCTAGCAATTTCACAAAAAATTGAAGACATAAGAACGCATACTGAATAAGAGTATTGTTTTCTGCTGTATTGTTTCAATGCAGTAATGTCATAAATCTTTTAGACAGACGGGTTTCCTTATATGTTACCTCCTTGCTAAGGTCATATGCTTCCTTGGACATAGCTAATTGTACGGACCTGGATGGGTCGAAAATGGGAGCTTCAAACACTCAATTTTTTTGAATTGTGCTCTGCGAAAGGGATATACAGAATCTTAATGTATCTAGTTTTCTACCCCAAAAGTTATAATTTGAGTTCCTGATAATCTTGGCACATTGACAGGTACCTGAAACACTGCCAGAAGAAGTTCTTGGAAAGATGGGTGCACCACCAAAGGGTGATGTCCCAATTATTACACCCAGTGATCTTGCTGAGGCTGATGGGTTTCTTCTTGGTTTCCCCACTAGATTTGGAATGATGGCCGCACAATTTAAAGCTTTTATGGATTCAACTGGTGGCCTATGGGGTACACAACAGCTTGCAGGCAAGCCTGCTGGGATATTTTACAGCACTGCATCGCAGGGAGGTGGACAGGAGACAACCGCGTAAGTTCCATTTGAAAACGTTGGACTTCGGTTCTGTTTTTCTTCCGAGTTCATAATTCTTGTCGTTTACTTTATGAATTCTGAAATAAATGTATTTGTTTTTGTTTTCACTACGCAGTTTGACTGCTATCACCCAGCTCGTTCACCATGGAATGATCTTTGTGCCAATTGGATACACATTTGGAGCCGGCATGTTTGAAATTGAGAAGGTGAAGGGTGGCAGTCCATATGGTGCAGGTACCTATGCTGGGGATGGCACCAGACAGCCTACTGAGCTGGAGCTAGGACAAGCTCTCCACCAGGGGAAGTACTTTGCTGGCATTGCAAAGAAATTCAAGGGAACTGCTTAATTTAACTCCAGCAATTGTATTCCCTTCCTAGAAATTTCAGTCTTATGTTCACCTGATGAATAATGTGCTTCTTCTGGTTTTATTTGGCGCAAACTTATGTTTTAATCCTTTATACCTAAGGGGTCTCGTAGCGATGAAATTTTTTTCATGCATTTAGTGTGAGAATTCATTTTGAAGCTTCACTTCCGTTGCTTATCTCTAATTACGGAAGTATTTTCATTGATCATAAGCAACAAGTAGGAGCTTACCCTACTACAGAAGGAAAAATTCTAATCAGATTACATAAAGTCACACCAATCCCCATTTTCTACATATGGTAGAAAGATTAGGATTCAAAAACAGCTTCTTGAAGATGCTTGGAATTGTACAGTCTAAAATGGACTAACATCAAATCCATTTCACTGATGCATGAAGAGAGATATCAACAGTGCCATGGACCTTCACATTTCTCTGCTTCCATGTACCATAAGTGGTAGCATTCCAAGCTATTCTTGTAATCACAGACGTAAAGGTTCTCTTCTACAACAATTGTTTCGCCCACTGAAACTCCAATATCCAGTCACCAGTAGGCCTAGAAAATTCATATTTAAGCAAGATAGTACCCCAAACTGATTTAGAGTATAAGCTTTGAGAAAACAGGGGTTCAGGAACCGCATTAGCGGCACCACAAAGAAGGCAATCAGCGATAATATTTCTCCTCGTAAGAAACTGTCACGCTCTTGTAGATAACTTGTTAAGAATAACAAGCCAAGATTAAAGCTTATACCAATTAACTTCTATACCTGATCAATTCCCAAGATTGTAAAAACACAATTAGAACACAGCCTGCCAAATCACACTATCATTAACAGAAGGATCAGGCTGCACAGCACTGCATATAGACATCTGGATTTCTTTCATGTCATCAGATCCAGCATTGGGCTAACCAGTTGCCATCTTTAACCACAGCTTCCAATAATCTTGCTGCAGAAGGAATACCAGAAGTATGAATAAGTCTGGAGAGTGATGAATATATTAGTCCAATCAAATCAAGTAGATTTCATGTGCTTCTAGAGGAGAGTGATGAATATATTAGGCGTGGTTATAATTTCAATTCTCAAGTATAATACATTCACCATTGATGCTTGAGTTTAATGCCCCTATAAAATATAAAAATAAAGACTTGTCAAATTTATATTTCTAATTCAAAAATAGACCTCATAGGATATTGGTCAGAACATTTTTCTTTGACAGTTTATTATCTATTATTACTGCGTGATCTTTTCATTTGCTTTTGCCTTTCTGCAATTCTTTTTGTTGTTTTGGGCCTTTATTCCTTATTTTTACACAGGTTTTTTCCCTTCTGCCCCTTGCCATTGCAGTTGCTACTCCATGTATGGACATGTTGCAAGACAAGCTCAAGGATTTTAAAAAAGGAGCTGATTCTGTGGAAGGAATGGCGCCTGTGTTGAAATTTGTTCAAAATATCGACCATTTGAACTCTTTAGTCCTAGGCTTCGATAAATTAAAGTAATCCAGAAGCATAGTTGCTCCTCTAGTAAACGTCAACAAGTTTAATTAGCATCATTTCAATGAAGGCTAGAACAAACTATACATAGTAGGAGTGTATTTTTTTCTTCACTGGGCACAATTTAAAATGTACATAAAGGTGTGAGGGTGACGAGTAGTTATTTTTAACTAAATTTTATAAATTGAAAAGGTAATAAAATTACATGAAATTCACGTGTTAAATTCAAAATACTTTAGTTTAATAATTAGTCAAATTTAAGGTAATATAATTTAGATAAATGTGCTAAATTCAAAATACTTCAATTCGAAAATCAATTAAACTTAAATAATATAGATTTAAAAAATAAATCAAACTCAAAACACCTAAATTTATGATGCAACCAGCGTGTCAAATCATATATGAAGTGTTTAGAGCACCCAAAATAATAAAAAAAAACTTGACTTTGTTGGGTCATAAGTTTTACAACCAGACACTTTAAATTTTTTATGTGATAATTAGTGTTTCTTCCCGTTATCTCATTTAGCTTTTATTTTCCCAATTAATTCATGGTTGTTTGCTTTAGGAGTCTAGGAGTTTAGTTTTCTTTCCGTTTCTTTATTTAGCTTTTATTTCCCAATTAATATAGGACTGTTTTCTAATTTAATGGAGTTGTTTTAGCAGTATTAGAGTTCAATTTCTCTATTTATTTGATTGTAATAGCTTTGCGATGGGATAGATGGAATAAAACAAAAACTTTTTTAGGTAGTTAACTCAAATATCTCTCTTTCTTCTATTTTATGTGGAATTACAGATAGAAGAAATCCTTACGTGTTGGAACGCGTGTGAGTTCCGTTATGGACTACATCAGGGTGGTATCAGAGCTCGGTCATTATGACACCAAAGAGATGAGCGAACCTACCGAACCTTCATGAACAACTGTTGGATGACGTCTACGAGCGTGATGAGATTGCACGATTACAACAGCAAGTTGAGATGTTAACGCAGCAGTTAGCAACGTCAATGGCTTAACATCATGATCCGAATCCATAAGACGTGAAAGAGGAGTTTGAAAGTGATGAAAATCCATTCGCCCCTCAATCAGCGCAAAAGAGACCAGCAAATGATGAATCGAGGTGTTGGGAGACAGGCCTCAAGGTCCACATACCAGAGTTCCATAGTGGTTTGCAAGCAGATGAGTACCTCGACTGGATCAATATGGTAGATGAAGTTTTGGAATTTAAGCAGGTTCCAGAAAACAAACGGGTAGCTCTTGTTGCAACAAGGCTCAGAGGTCGGGTTGAGGCTTGGTGGTAACAGGTGAAGAAAACAAGGACTTCACAGAAGGAAAGATCACATGTTGGGACAAGTTGTAAAAACACATGCATTTTGCATTTTTACCATACAACTACACACGGACGCTTTACCAATGGTTACAAAATCTAAGACAGGGAAACCGATCAGTTGATGACTACACTACGGCGTTTTAACAGTTAGTGTCGTGAGATGCAATTGCAGAGGATAAGTCGCAGGTTGCGCGATATATTAGGGGACTACGGATTCAATTCTAACATGTCCTTAACATATTTGATATGTAGAGTGTCTCTGATGCCCATCAGAGAGCAGTGCAGTTAGAGAAACAACAGGTGCGCAAAAACACAAGGGACATGAATTTTGGAGGTTTGGGTGTAGGTACAAGCAATAACAGCAGACAAACAGGAAGTATGAGTTTCGGGGATTCCGATAGAAGTGGTGCAAGTAGCAGTGGACGAGCAGCCGTTCCACCATCTACTATTAGCAAACCTACTGTGCTTACACACACAAAGGCACCGACCACAAGTTTTTGTTGTATTAATTGCGGAGAACCAGGAGATAGATTCGCAGAGTGTAAGAAAGGATCGCGGAGGGGATTGTTTTCAGACGTCGAAAAAAACATCAGGGAACAAAATGGCAATGTTGAGACAGAACCAGTTTATGATGAGGAGGAGCGATAAGAGGGAGATGATGGTCCATTATTGATAATTCACAAGAAGTGCTTGGGATATTGCCTAGGAAAAGATGTGGGTATCAAACCTGAGACAACCTGTTGTAGCACAGAGATATTTGAAGAGCGTTTAGAGGGGGATACTAAACCGAAGTTAATGATCCGACGCAGCTGCTTAGCACCACGCGGGGTAGAAGATGACTAGTTGCGTACTAATATATTCTAGTCCACTTGCATAATTAGTTGTATTGTTATTTATTTTTTAGTTCCATACAAAAATAAAAAAAATATTAAAAAAATATTTGGAATAAATCTAAAAAAAAAATAGTAGGAGTAAAAAAATAATGCTCCAACACTTATAAAATTACAAGAAATTAGTTAAGAAAATTCAAAAATACAAAAAATAAAATTTGAGTATATCGTTGAATGATGAGAGTTATTCATTTTTGGGTTCCTATATAGAAATAAGAAAATACAAAAAAAATATATCAAAAAAATATTAAGAAGAAATCCAAAAAAATAACAGGAGTGAGAAAATAATGCTAGAACACCCATAAAATAGTTAGAAATTGATTAAGAAGGTTAAAAAAATACAAGAATTGAAATTTAACGGTATATTATTAACTGATAAAAGCTTTATTTGTAAAGAAAATTCAATTTTATAAAAAATATATTCAAAAGTAAATATTTATAGATTCAATTAAATTTTATTTAAAATTTAATTAAATTTATAAAGGGTTTGATTGTAAGAAAAATTGATTTTTAAGTTAATTTACACTTTTATAGAAAGAAATTAAAGTTTCAGTATTAAATTATAATTTTTAAGAATTGATTTAGTCTAATTATATATTTATTAAAGTTATTAAATTATAATTTTTAAGAATTGATTTAGTCTAATTACATATTTATTGAAATTTGATGGTAAATTAATGATTTTATTAAAATAATCTGAAATCAAGGATTAAATAGGAAAAGACACTAAAATCAAGGGATGTAATCATAATTTATCCAGGGATGTGATTACAAAAAAACAAAACTCCAATGATCAAATCAAAATGTTACATTTTGGATAGGTGCCATTTCAGAGGTACTATTCATTGTCTTTTTTAGAAACAGATTCAACAGTCATGAACCGTTTCAGCAAATGCCGCAGATTGCTTGATTGCTTCAGTTATGGGAACGTTTCACAGCTACAATCTCTCTGCACACCGCCGACCATTACCACTGCAATAATGATGCTGAACATTTTAATATAAAAGAAAAAAAACGCATGCAACTTTGGGATATAAAAGCAGAGAAAAAGAACGAAACCAGGGGGGGAATACAGAGATGAGCCGGGAAGAGCGGAGAGCAGAATAGGGAGGCAGAGCAAGCAGGACAGGAGAGAAAGTGGGGAAGCAGCACGAGAGGGAAACAGAAACGAGCAGAAGGAAATAATATAAGCAGAGGAAATCGTTGATGAGACCAGAATCAGCGTTGCCATCACTTTGTCATTTTAGAAAACCAGAAACGAAGAAGAAGAAGACTGCAGGAATAAAAACAGTAGCAGAAGGAAAGAAAAAAATGTCGCCCGATCAGAGCACTGATCACCCTCAACTTCGTCTTCATCTTCATCTTCAGGCAGCAGCTCCAGGGGACGTTTGAGAGGACCAGAGAGGAGGGAGAGAGAATATAACAGGGATCAAGAGGAAGAGCAGAGCAGAGCAGAAGAAAAAAAAAGCAGAAGGGAAACGCAGAGAAATAAAGAAGAACCGCTGGCCACTCAGCGCCACAGCCCGTCCTCTTCTTCTGCGCCACCAGCGGCACCGCTAGTACCAACAGAACCTCCACGAAGCCACTGCAGAGAGGCGGGAACACCGTTGACAGGAGCGAACAAAAAACAGAGTAAGAGGAGCGCATAACCGAAACACGATGAAGAAGAAGAAAAACTGCAGCAAACACTGCCCGCCAAGGTCATAACCATCGTGGGCCATCGTCGTCTTCCTCTCCACCGCCACCAGCACCACTATGATCTTACGCCATTGCCATCGTCTTCGACATTGTTTCCGCCACCAGGTTTGTTCTCCTCATCTCTGTGCATGCAATTTTATGTTGCATTTTACTATTCAAGTGAATAACAAGTGAAATTCACTTCAACAGTAACTACTTCGTTTTTCCAGTTGGGTCACCGGCTTGGCCAGTAATCAGTTTCGCCTGTTAGGTTCAGCTTAGTTACATGGAGCAAGTTGCACTCAGTCTAAACAAATTCAATTTTTTTTTATATATATGTTTTATAATATTTTGATTAATATTCTTATGTTTTATACTATAAAAATACAAATCTAATATTAAAATATCTATTTTTTTATCAAAACAAAAAAATAAAAAATAAAATGTTTTGTTTTCATGCATGTAGTCAAGTCTCTAAAAAAACTCATCATATTATATTTTCATACAACAAAGAAAATTTCAAAAAAAATATACATTAGCATGCATTTTAGCTTTAATAATTAGTTTATTAAAATAACGAGAACTAGGTCAATATTTTAAAAATTAAAACAAAATATATTTTATTTTCTTTTGATATTTGAGGTTATAATCTTATATATAAGACGTATTTCGAATATTAAATTCTTTTATTGACATCAAAATAATTAGGTTTTAACAGATAAGATAAGGATTTCCTTATCAAAACGAACTTTTCTTAAACCATAGACGGACTAACACTTAAAAGCACAACAAGATCTGAGATTTTATCAGATAATAAAATAACACAACTTACCTTAGATAAGGTATATTTAGGGTGCTAATACCTTTACTTTACACAACCAGTCCTCATACCTTATCTTTAAGATTAGTTAGGGTTCCTAGTGACCAAAATATTAGGTGGCGACTCCCATTTTATTTTTTTCTATTAATCAAATACAAGAATTTCTTCTCTTCTCATATTTTCAAGATATATAGAACACATTTTTAGATAATACAAAATTTGAGAGTGGATGTTTTTTGTTGTGACACCGCATACGTGCAACAAGTGGGATGGTTTGTTGATTTAGGTAGCTGTAAGAATATAGAACACATTTATAGTGTCTAATAAGGTGGTCCGTGAACTACATATGGCAACATAATCATATCCTTGACTGTATAAACTGACATGGCTAGATAGGAAGAATGATGTTACATTATCAACATGCAGTTTGATGTCTTTTTCAATTGGTGTAACATACAATAATTAGATTTGGTATGACGTGGCCTCTATGGATGCTCGTCATCTATTAATGGGTAGATCATGCTTATACGACCGACAGGTGGTGTACGATAAATTCTTTAATACATGCATTTTCATGTTTAAATCAACTAGGGTTGTGTTGTTACCAAAAAGGGAAATTATAGGAGGCATTCCAACAGGAGAAAACAATAATTTATTGATAATGGCTAAGTTTGAAGTAGAAATTAAAGAATCTTGAGTGGTTTATATGCTAATTGGAAGAATGGAAGTTGAGGATAACACTATTTCGAGTAGCATGGAGCCATTATTACACGACTTTGAAGATATATTTCCAGCAGGGCTTCCTAAGAACCACCCCCATTAAAGGATATGCAACATCAAATTGATCTGGTTTCGAGTTCTAACTTGCCCAACAAGCTGCATTATCATATGATTCTGAATAAGCATGAAGAGTTATGATGCCAAGTAGATTAATTGCTAATAAAATGGCATATTTGGGAGAGTCTTAGTCCATGCGTAGTGCTTGCCCTTCTGACCTTAAAAAAAGATGGGACATGAAGAATATACGTTACTAGCAAGCCCATCAATAAAATTACAGTTCGTTATAACTTTCCGATCTCCCAGTTATATGACTTGCTAGATCAGTTGAGTGGGGCAACAATATTCATGAAGCTGGTCCTGAAAAATAGGTATCACCAAATTTATATTTGATTGGGAGTTGAATGAAAAACAACCTTCAAGAATTAGGAAGGACTTTTTGAGTGGATGGTCATACTGTTTCGGCTGTCTAATGCCCCATGCACGTTTATACGAATGATGAATCAAGCCCTGTGACCCTACATTAGTAAGAGCATGGTGGTATATTTTGATAACATTTTAATATATAATATTGATCCCAGGTTGCACCTACAACACCTTCAGGAAGTTTTGATCGTGTTACATAGGGAGCAGTTCTTCACAACAAAAACAAAATGTGTGTTCTTAACTAACTAGGTCTTGTTTTTGGGTTACATCATTCTTTCTAAAGGGCTTGTAGTAAATGGTTTAAAATTAAAGCCATCAAACAATGGCCACAAGCTGCAAACTATGATTGATGTCTGAAGCTTCCACTAGTTGGCCTTGTTCAATCATCACTTGATTCCCCACTTTAGTGGCATAATGACCCTAGTTACTGATTGTATGAGAAGTAATGGAAAGTTTGCGTGGACACTTGAATTCGAGTTAGCCTTTCAAGTAATCAAGACACGATTGACCATCGCCCTAGTACTTGTCCTACCAAACTTTTCAAATCCATTTCAGCTATATTATGACACCTCAAAGCTAGGAATCAGGGTGGTTCTGAGCCAAAATGGCAAGCCTGTCACCTTCTTTAGTAAGAAACTTTCAGGGGTAAAATTACAGTACAACATTTATGACGTTGAATTTTATACAGTGGTTCAAACGATAAGGCATGGGCGACATTATCTATTTCTTCAAGAGTTCATGTTATTCACTAACCCTAATGCCCTCAAACATATAGGGAGTTAAGATAATATTTCATCTTAATATATATCTTAGGCTACATATTTGAAGCAATTCACTTTTGTCATTAAACATAAGATGGGTATACTAAATTGAGTAGCTGATGTCTTCAGTCATTGAAAAAATTGCTAGTTGACATGCGTGTCAAGGTATTAGGTTTCAACTCTTTTAAAAAATTATATATGTTTAACCCTTTATTTGCTGCTATAATAAAGAAAATTTAGAACAACCAATAAAGCAACTTTGTTCTCTAAGATGAGTTTATTTTCAAAGGCAATTAATTGTACATACCTGAGTGTAGTCTCTGAACCAATATCATACAAGAACTGCACGAAGAAAGACATGTGGGAAGAGACCAAACTTACTACTAGTTGTTATGTCATACTTCCGGCCATCAATATGGAAGGAGGTTGGTTGTTTTGTTGCGTGATGTTGGGTCTGTCAAGTTGCCAAAGAAGGAGTTACCAATGTCGATTTATACATGCCACTTTCTATTCCACTATGACCATGTTCCAACATCAACATGGATTTTGTTCTAGGTTTCCTGCGTATACAACGAGGATTCAACTCCATTTTTGTGAAGGTAGAGATTTAACTCCATTTTTGTGATGGTAGATAGGTTTTCAAAAATGATTCATTTTATCCCGTACCAAAAAATAATAGATGTTGTTAATATGGCTGAGTTGTTCTTTCAAGAAGTTTATCAGTTGCATGGGCTATCAGAGTCAATTATGTCAGATAGAGACACTTGTTTCCTGAGTCATTTCTGGCAGAGTCTTTGAAAGATGATCAATACTCACCTGAATTTAAATAGTGTTTATCAGTCTCAGTTAGATGGGAAAACGAGGTAGTGAATAGGTTATTGGGTAATCTCCTTCGTAGTTTGGTAGGTAATCGTTAAAAAATTAGTACAAGAAACTTGGCCAAGTAGAGTTTGTTGATAACCATGGAGTCAATCATAGCACCAAGCTCAACTCCTTTGAAATTGTGTATGAGTTTCTCCCACAGTGTTTACTTAACCTAGCTAATCTCCCGAGCATCACCAAAGCCAATCACAAGGTAGAGAATTTTGTCACTCAACTGTAGGACATTCACCACCTTACTCGACAGAACTTATTAAAATCTATTGCTAAATTCGAACAAGATGCATACCTAAAGTGATGTCTTGTCAATTTTATGGTGGGTGACTTTGTTTGGGCTATGCTAACCAAGGATCATTTTCTTACAGGTGAATAAAATAAATTGCCCACACGAAAGATAGGTCCAGTGGATATTATTAAGAAAATTAATTCAGATGCTTATCGCCTCAAACTGCATAGTCATATTCGCACAACAAATGTATTTAATATTAAACACCTGGTTCCTTTCCACTGGGACTCGTCATTAGAGGATGAAGATCTATCGAATTCATGGTCGAATTCTTCTCAGCATAGGAAGGATGATGCAGACCTGGTGGCAAGCTCATATTTGGGGTGCTTAGAGCACCCAAAACAACAAAATGGCTTGACTTTGTTAAGTTATAACTTGCACAACCAGACACTTTAAGTTTGTTATGTGACAATTGGAGTTTCTTCATGTTTTCTCATTTAGCTTTTATTTTCCCAATTAATTCGAGGTTGTTTGCTTTAGGAGTCTAAGAGTTTAATTTTCTTGTACTGCTTTATAAAAGCATCCACTAGATCTTTTTATATCTGAATTTTTGTGTTATCCAATTTCATATACCAGTTTACTATTGTTGTACTTAAGTTATCTTGAAAAAAGTGTATTAGTAGTTTTTCATTATGCACTACTTCTATCATTTTGTTACAATATTACTTAAGATGAGTCATAGGACATTGTGTTTCATTATATTTAATGAACTCAGGAACACAAAAAATTTTCAGGATAACCACATTTGGGACCATATATATTCTGTTGCATGTACTGGATTATATAAGTCTACCTCCTTAATTACTCTGATTCTAGTTTCCAATGCCTTTATTTTATCTTGATCAATGCTATTAGATGATTTAGTCTTGTGAGACTCGCTAACAAATGCATCCATGACTACAAAGGGCTAGTGTAGATGTCATTAACTATATAAATGTTGGATTGTGTCGAGGCTCTTAAGCATGTTTACTCATTTTTTCTTCAGGCTGAGCTATTATTAGAATCTTATTAAAGGTGACTAGCTAGTTAAAAAGACCTTCATTAGAGGTAGTTCTTAGTATTTGCTCGAGTAAGCTAGTGAGGCGAACCATAGTTATCTTTAGAGACTCTAACTCTTCTTGAAAATAGGCATCACGATGAGCACGCTCTTCATCTTCCATGTTTCTCACTTGAAATTGGGTGTTGTAGAATTTTAGGGGACATATATTTCAACTTGATGTATGTATATATATTATTTAAAATGAATGGATGTATGTTTACAATGCAAATGTATGTACATTTGTATTTGGGAGTTCATACTCTTAAGGATAGGTTTGGGCCATTATATGATGGGTGACTTTCCACTTGGTCTCAAAAGGGTCTCTTGTAATCCTAGTGATCTTCCTCATGAAGACAATGTAGGGGCTCAAAAGATAATAGGATGGCATGTACACCAATCATTACTAGTCAAAGCACTCAGTGAAGAGTTGGGGTTTACACAAACTTAAACCTTGACTAAAAGTTGTAAGATAAACTGTTAATCCCCTACTTAACCTAAAATTTTTTAGTATAATTTCCCTCAAATGTGAATGATACATAAAATAATTTTATATAATACATGAACAAATATATACAAAATTAAAGCATATGAGCAAATGAGAACTACAGATTAACAATGATAAACAAACCCAACAATAACTTAAAAATCAGATAAAACAAATGTTTAGTCCACAGGGTCCCTAATGGAGTTGTCATTTTATTACATGTGTGTAGTATCGTGGCAATCATCCACTCTTTCATATGTATTATATCTATTATGGCAAATATGAGGAGACAATGAATTATTGTCTCTTATCAGTAAAAAAATAGAATGAGAGTTGTCATCTAGTATTTTGATCACTAGGAAACCCAACTAATCTTAGAGATTAGATACAGAGACTAGTTGCGTAAAGAGAAGGTATTAGCATCCGAAATACACCCTACCTAATGTAAGCTGCATTGTTTAATTGTCTGATAATGCTACCGTTTTATTGTATTTTCTAACTATTGGTTCATCTATACTTTAAGAAAAGTCCTTCTCTGTAAAGAGATCTTATTAGGTGAAACCTAACCATTCTAGCATCAACAAAAGAACTACCTTTTTAATATTGGTAATATGTTATACATATAAATTTATAATTCTTAATATTAAAACAAAACAAAATATTTTTAAGATTTTTTTAAAATATTGGCCAAGTTCTCGTGATTTTACTAAAATGGTTATTAAAGCCAAAATGCATGCTAAAACATATTTTTTGAAGTTTTTTATTTGTTATATGAAAAATACAATATGCATTTATTTTATTTTATTTTGCTTTGAGAGACTTGATTGTAAGCATGAAATAATTTTTTTTATGTTTTTTAATTGGTCTGAACCGGCAAAAAAAAAAACTAGTTAAGATCAGCCTAAAATAACATACAATCTATCTTATATTAGACGAGACTCAGCCCAGCTGCTTGGACTAGGTTGATGATCCAACCCGAACTGGTTACTGTGCTATAAAGTAACCAGTCTATTATAATTAGCCAGTTATTATGCTCGTACACAGTAATCGGGTAATTATTTTTCCTTACTTGCAAAAATATGCACAATGCATGTTCTACATATAAGGAACACTGTGCACATTTCTATAAGTAAGAAGATGAACCGGGAAATAGAGATGAGGGGGAGAGAGTTATCAAGAATGAAGGTGCTCAGGAAGCTGGGCTAACAGTGGCGTGTATATTGTTGTCGCAGTGGACAGCTGTGGTGGTAGACAGTGATTCTTCTTCTTCTCTCCTCTACTTTGCTGTTTCTTCTTCCTCTTTTATTTTGTTTATTTTGTCAACAATATTCTTCCCTTTCTGCAGTAGGTCTTGGGAAGTCCAACTCGTGACAGCCAAAGGGAAGAATGTGTGGCTTCCTTTTTTATCTCTATTTTTACCTTTTCTTTTGTTTTTCATGGTGCAGGGGTTGTTATCGATGACGGGGAGGATGGTGATAACTAGCGATGATGATGAAAGTGGTGGTGGTGGTGCTACTACTTTAAATGGCAAAGAGAGAGATACACAAGTTGTTGCAGTTTCTTCTTTTTTCTTCACTAGTGTTGCAATGAAACTAGCAGGGGAAGAAGATGGCAAGAGGATGAGGAATAATGATGATGGCATTGGCAATGCTAGGGGCGGTGGTGGTGTTGATGTTACTCCTATGGTGGACATTGTTTCAAAGCTAAGGGAGGAGGAATGGTGGTTGGTGAGGAAGGTAAGCAATGACACCCCTTTTTTTTTTTTTCTTCTTCTATATTCTTCTCCCTTGTCCCTCTATTTCTTTGTTGGTTTCAATTTCTTTCTTTTTTTTCACTTTCCTTCCACCCTTAAAATCCCCTCGTTCGTTCCTCTCTTTCTCACCAAAATTTCCTCCCTTACCTCTATTCCTCCTTTGTATTTATAGGTGCAGGAAAAGAGAGGCACGTTACCCCTATAATGGCACAGGGTAAGGTGGCTGCCCTATCAATATCTTGACACATGATAGGTTAGTTGGTCATGGCTTGCATTAATGATAGTAAGGTATGGGACGTAGCTTGTGTTTTTAGGTAAGTGAGGAGAGCAAGACAAATAGGAAGAATATCGGTGATAGATTTAAAATCTTCTTTTTCCTTGCCTCTGCATGGATAGGAGGCAAGGTAGAAGAAGAACAATGCAGTTCAAAACAACATTGTTTTGATTTTTTTTAAGAAAAAGAAATGTAATTGGAAAGAATCCAAAAATAGATTGTGACAAACCCATTATTTATATATCCTAATTTTGGGTGATCATCAAAGGTTCATTTTCTTTCGTCGTTTTCTACTGCAACAATGTCAAAAACTTCTAGGCAGAAAGGCTACATTAAGTTTTACTAAGGTGATAAACCTCATTTGACCTAGCTTAACTATAAGGCTATGGATTGATCGAAAATGTCTTATGCAGGCAAGTGTTAGGTCACTTGTAAGAGTACGAAGAAAAGCTGCTTCATTGCAAACTGTACCCTTTTTGAATTTCTGCCCCTCAAGACCTTGATTGTTGGTAGAATTTAACCTCAGAACTATAAAATGATGTTTTCCATCATTATTTTGACACTACCTTTCCTATTAAAAATAGAATCGGCTGTTCTAGAACTTTAGATAGAGTAACTAATTTATTTATTTGGAGGGGAACATTTCTAAGAAGTTAATGTTTTGTTAAAATAGAGATATGAGTTAATTTAGTTGGTTTTGTGGCTGGTTGACTAAAATAAAATCTCATTTGTAGCTGACTCCATTCATAAATATGCTCGTCAAAACTATCTACATAATGAACGTCACTGCTATTATAAAAATTCAAAATTTAAAGTACACTGCATCATTAATCATTGTCATTGGTGTACTTGAAAATGGTATAATAAAACATAAAAAGAGGAAGAAACATGAAATGCCCCAGAATAGAAGAAGAAGAAGAAGAAGAAGAAAAAGAATGAAATGAAATCACCTTGATGGAAATGACAAAATAGGTAGATGCTTTGTAATGTTGTATTTGTCCATGTTCTTGCTTTGAAGAGGATCCTGATATGAATATCAGGCATACTACTCATGGTCGACTAGGTACTAATCAATTCATGATGAGCTATTGTTAACATATTTGAATATAGAAGCCCTGTATTTCAGAACCTTAATGCATCAGATAGGATAACAAACTTTCATTTTTATGTTTTCAGTTTTTAAAAAAAGACAATCCTCGAATCTCAATACTCTACAAGGAGTGTTGGAATGTGCCAAATCTGAAAAATAAGAGAGACAAAAAGTAGAAAATAAAAATGAAGGGTTGTCAAATTTAAATAACAATTGATCCTCTAATTATTATAATTTAAAAAATAGATCTCTTGGTGGGGATATTGTTGATTTTTTTTATATAGCATAATTATTAAACTCGACTTGACAAGTTGATAAATCTAAAAATTTAAGTTATAGGGTGAGATGTAAATATATAATTTATTTTATTTTTTTAATATAATTATTCAAGTGAAAGCTATTAGACTTGAAACTTACACAAATATATATTATCTTATATTTAATTTTTATTAATTAGAACAAGAATGACGAGATTTGAATTTATAATTATTTGGTTATTAATACTCTAATATCATATCAAATAATTATTTCAATTAAAAATATAAACTTTTAAATAAAATTTTAATATATGATTTATATTAATTTTTAAAACTAGCAACCTACTAATTTAGAGCTTGATTAGAGTCGAGTTAGTTTGAACAATAAACCTATTGACTGAAGAAATCAACCCCAGATTTGATTAAGCTAATCAAATTCAGTCTCACTCTAATCAAGTGAACTCAACTTTTTTTTAAAAAAAAATTCATTAAAAAATGTAGCTTTTAAGATTGATATTAACTGATTTACAAATCCTCTTTACCAAGTCAACGTTGATCAGGTATAACAACCATAATCTAGAGCTTTAAGATAGAGAAAATTTTATGGTGTTGGAGGAGTAATTATTAATATTTTATTAATTACTTTTTAGATTTATAGTAAAAAAAATAAAAACACATTCAAGGGGAGAAATAAAATTCATGTCTGTTAAAAAAAATAAAAATATTTTAACTTAAGATTGTTTTCTCTTTATATATATATATATATATAAAGATGAATCTAATTACTCTCTTATCGCTATAAAATTTTCCAACAGAAGCAATGCGCATCTCTATCTCTCTCCATCCCTCTTTAGCATTTTGTTTTTTTCTGGACTGTTGTGGAATGTCTCTAAGCGAGTGTCCAATTTGATCTCGGACGAGAGATGTCCTCACATTTATGAAGAAACTTTTTGCAAAAGTTCTAGATTTTCCTTGTCAGTTTATTATCTATTTACTGTATGATCTTTCCAATTACTTTCTGCAATTTTTTTTTTATGTTTTGGACATCCGCTCCTTATTTCTGCATCACTGACCATAGCCCCATGGCCAAGGTTTTTTGGTACCTGGACAGCAACAACACACATGACATCACTTGTTTTCGGTCTTTGTGCTGTTCTTCGAAGTCTTAGCCATGGCCCAAATTTTCAGGTAGCCCAAGATCAATGGTAGTAAGACCTAACTATAAGAGAATTGGCTGGGCCTCATCGCTTTCAAAGCGAGCTCTTCCACCACCAGATATTACAGTGAAAAACACAAGGCTAAAAATCATCATGGTTCCTGTGCCTTGAACATTTGGTTAAACAAAATCATGTAAAATACATTGGATCAAATTAATACCTCCATTTCCTATTAAAGGCGATTTGAGATCGTCTTCCCATTAATCCTAGCACGTGGCAGTCATCTTGCCGTGTAACTGGATGAAGGGGATGAAATGAAATCACTTGAATTGAAATAAAAATATTCACTTGTTCCAATTTAAAGTGAGAATTGTTGTTCTCCCATGATTTCATTCTCTGAGTTTTGGATTGACATGAGCTTATGAATAGAATATATATTGAAATGCTAACGAAAGTTCCAATAAGGTCAAAGATATTATTTTTTTATAGTTGTAGAGATTTTATTTAAAAAAACCAAATTATCAATAAGTTAATAACAACCTAGTTGGTACAGAAATAAGGTCAAAGAGAATGACAACTCGATCGACGACCATACAGAAGTTATTATTAATGAGAAAGGTTATCATCTTGGCCAGTAAAGAACTTTTATATGTATACATGTATCATCTTTTCAAAGTCTCAAGCCATATGTTTTAATTATTTAACGGCTTGCAAGATTAGACTTAAAGTGGGAAGAAAAGAAATAACCCTTTTAAGCACGAAAGAAAACTTCTAGCATAAGACATCTTGAATTGTTTAAGTTTTCCATTGATTAGCCAAAACAAGAAAAAAGAAAAGTAATCCATTAAAGTAAAAGAATGTAACTACAGCAGCAGCTGGGAGTCAGATACTTTATTAACATCATAATGATGCCCTAGATGCTTTTCCTTTTTAGTATTCTCTTTATGTTTCTTCTTTTTATTAACCTCACATTAGGACCCAATTTTTATTTTTTTTCTATTCCATTGATGCTATATACCGATCCTTATGCTTGAAGGTATGCTATGATATACCCCATCAACAAACCGATTGATCAATTCCAAAGTCATGAAAAAATCAGAAGCAAGTACTGTAAGAGATACCAATCAAGAAGATATATAATAGCCTTTAAAGCACCTTTGTTTCTTATGATTAGTCACTTCTCATCACTTGAATTCT
Source organism: Populus pruinosa (assembly GCA_026413675.1). Lineage (NCBI taxonomy): Eukaryota > Viridiplantae > Streptophyta > Magnoliopsida > Malpighiales > Salicaceae > Populus > Populus pruinosa. The sequence continues at coordinate 2,158,516 of CM048595.1, forward strand.
TGAATTTTAAGCATATATGAATGTTGCACAGTTGATGATTAGGCTCTTCATGATCAATATGTATTCCCTAGTATTTCACAAGCTTTTGCTTTACGGGCTTGATATTTTATCATTCTATGAAGTTCTAGCATTAAAGATATGCATGTATACAGCCATAAATGCGAAAAAAGGATGAGATTCTCGTGCCATAAATGCAAAAAAAGGATGAGTGATAGCTAAATTACAAACTTTATAGGAATATTGATTGCTTTTCTCCATGTACAATGAAGTGAGTAGTCATGACTTTATTGTATTTGCTTTATTTGGAAGTGCACAAAACTTTCACATACAGTAAAGATTATGTGCAAAGCCTTCCAATGAACATCAAATACTAGCAAAAAACTTCTTTGAAATGCTTGAACATGAATTTTGCAAAGACTGATCACCATGATAAAAAACAAAAAAGGATAGCCTTACTAAAACTATTTGTTTGGTATCAAAGAAATTGATGTGAAATGAAACAGCAACTCTAACTTTATAATACAAGAATAATAATCTTTTCAAAATATATACAAGTTTTTAATACGTTATATACTATAATACATGCCCTCAAGCTGAGGATGGAGGCTTAACTCAAAGGTTAAATCTAAGAGTAGTAAAAAAAATAGTGGAGTAATAATCAACCTCAATATACTTAGTACAAGCATAAAAGATAGGTTTGACAAACAAATAAGAAAGCACTAACTTATCATACCAAATCATAGAAACGCAAAAAGGAGTAATACGTAGATGTGATAATAAATATTGAAGTCATATGACCTTAAAAGTGTCATTGACTAAGGTTTTATATTCAACATCGATAAAAGAACGAACCACGATGCATTATTTCTCTAACTTCCAAGATATTGGTGTATGTCCAAAAGAAACAAGATAGTCATCTATAGATTTAGAATTGTCAATATTACTAGTCCAATCATCATTTGCAAAACCATGCAAGGAAAAGAAAGAGCTACAGGTAATATGAAGATCAAAGGAAACCATACCCTTAAGATAATGCAAAATGCGTTTATTTGGAACCTAATGTGTATCTGCATGAGCATATATATACTGATAGACTTGTTAAGAACAACAAAAAATATTTGGTCTCGTAAAAGTGACATATTGAAGAGCACCAACAAATTTTTAAAAACATGTAGGATTAGAAAAAAAAAAAACAATCAAGCCCTTCAATAACCTTTGATGTTGAAATAGAAGTGTCAATAGGGCTGCAAGAAGACATGTTTTCTAGGTGAAAGATGTCAAAAATATATTCATCTTGTCGTAGCATGATACTAATAATAGTAGAATGAACCTTAATGCCTAAAAAATAATAAACAACTCTTAAATCTCGAAGCTTAAACTCTAACCTTAGCAACTGAATGAATTAGTGAAGCAAGACTGAATTGCTTTTAGTTAAAATAATATCATTACCCACGTATAAAATGAATAATGATGTGTCAACCTTAGAAGCATGAAAGCCAATAGAGAAAAGATAATCACTAAGCCGAGTATACCATTCTTAAGGAGCTTGTTTCAATCTATATAAGGATTTATACAACCAACACAATAAAAAAAGAGATTATAATCGATAAAACCTAGAGGTTGTTATATCTAGATCTCTCCATCAAGTTACCTATTGAGAAAAATAATATAAATATCAAGTTGATTATTTTTCAAATATGCAATACAACAATTATGAAAATTAATAGAACAATAACTTGCTTAACAACAAGACTGAAAATCTCAATGTAACCAATACCTTTTTGCTAACTAAAACCTCTAATAACCAACTGAGCCTTATAGCGTTCAATGATGTCATCAGCACAATGTTTAATCTTATATATCCAATGACAATAGACAAGATTCATTGAATGATGAAAAGGAACCAAGGACCAAATGTCATTGGAACACAACTCCTGAATTTTAGCCTTCATAACATCTTGTCAAGCCTCACATCTATCAGCATCAGAAAAAGTAAGTGGTTTATAGGCAAGACTATAAACTTTCTAAGATTTATATAACTATCAAATAAGCCTGAAAAAGTTGTTAGATTGATCATTTTTGGTAGTCATAGATGAAGAACTATATAATATCAAAAACTATATATAGCAAGGCAATGGGAGTAGAAATCTAATGATGATATTAAAAAAGAAGTCAACAACCAAATTTAATCTAGTAAAAAAGGTACAGTTTGCAACAAAGACATCACTATTAGACATTGAAGAACTAGTAGTGGGAGACTTGGAAGAACCAACAACAACATACCTATCACGTTGTAATTCAGAAGAGGTCGAACATGTACCAGTGGTTTGATTATTAGAGAAACATGCATGTGGTGATGTAAGAGCAGGACTAGTAGGCCATTGTGAGGTGGCGTTAATGAAAGGCTGAGAGGCTGCAAACATAGGAGTATAAAAACTTAGTAAGGTGAGGAAACTAGACAAATTGGTAGAATTATTAGAAAAAGGAGTAAGGGTTGGTTATTTAGATTTGTTAAAATGAAACATATGTTCATCAAAATAGATATAATAAGAAATATAAATTTATTGAGATGTAAGATCAAGACAACTATAACCAATAAGAGAGGAGTGATAGCTTAAAAACACACATGGAAAGGATAAAAAATCAAATTTATGATTATAATATGGACACCAAAATAGAAAACAAAGACACCCATACATATATAAAAAATTATAATTAGGAGAACTTTGAAAAACACAATCAAGGTTTGAAAAACATAATTCCAAAATTGTTATGGTGTTTTACACTGACCATGAAAAGTAACACTAGTTTCTACAATATATCTATACTTACGTTCATTTTGTCATTTTGTTTAGATGTATAAGGAAAAATCACATGATGATGAATACCAGTTGTCTAAAAGAAAGTATGTAACTTGTGATATTCACCACCCCAATCAATATGAACAAATTTAATTTTTAGCGAAAATTAGCACCCAACCAAAGTTTGAAATTTATATATATATATATATATATATATAAAAGAGGACATTAGACTTCAAAACAAGAGGATAATACCATATATATTTTGTATACTCATCGATAAAAATAATAAAGTAACAAAAACTAATAGAAAAAAAAACACATAATCACTAAATATTATGTCAAGTGAAGCAAAACTTTTGTAGCCCATATGTCCCAATGACAAACACGATGACTTTCCTAACAAACAAGCTTGATACTGAAATTGAAAATGTCTAGAGGTATAAGCAATTTTAGTTTTAATATTAAAAAATTAAAAATATAGGAAGTAGGATGATCTAATTGATGATGTTATAGATTAAAAGAATCATATTCACAAGAAGACCAATAAACTTAAAAAATTGATATGGCAAAGGACTTAGGCAAAACATAGAAACCATATTTACTTTGATTGGAAAAAACAATGGCTTCATGTTGAGATCCTTAAAATAAAATAAAAATGGGTAGAATTTAAAATAAATATTATTATCAAGATAAAGTTTATGAATTAAAAACAATGACTTTTGAATATGTGGTACATGAAGAACATTAGATAAAGTGAGGGCCTGTTTTGGTGTATATAACTTAGTATGCATAATATTAAATATGGAAAGGCCAAACTAATATACAAGTAATCATTATCAAGATATGGTTAGGACCTCGTAAAATTTACAAGATCAAGTGTAACGTGTTGATTCGCATGTGTCAGAAAATCAATTTATAAAATTTGTTGAGGCAACTTGTTAAGTGCAGGATTAACTTTGGGTTATTGTCCATAACCTTAAAATGGAGAATAGTAATGGGTTAAATGACCAAAGGTTTGACACACCTGGCACCTAACATTAGACCACTGTAAAAAACCATTATTTTATTGGTTTTGTTGCTAATTACTTTGTCTCCAATTGTTTTTTGAAGACCCATGGAAACCTTAAAAATCATATTTGACATTAGTATTGTAACAATCATTGTTATAATTATTATGCTAGCTTCCATAATATCCTCCTCTACTGTGACTAAAATTATAATTGCAAATATACAAACTAGAGGTTTAACATTGAGCAATATGAGTTGATGCTGGTTGAGTTGGCATGAGAAGTAAATGAGTAGTAATAACAACACTTATAGAGTAAAGAGATGTCTTGTAAAGGAATTCATAAGTAATAAGATGACTATGAAAATTGACATAAAAAAAGGTTTAGCTTTGGTCACGAGGCTTGTTACCAAGTTATTAAAATTACTCTAAAGATCATAAAATATATACTAATTGAAATCCTTTACGAAAACGTATCGCACTTATGCGACGTTGCGGTGATTATCCACCTTTACTCATAAGTATTGTATGTATCTAACAAATGGATGAATAAGAAATTCTTGTCTCTTATCAGTTGAAAAAAAAGGAGTTGCCACCTAGTATTTTGTCGTTAGGAACCGTAACTGGTCTTAGAGATCGAATACAGAAACTGGTTGCGTAAAGGAAAGGTATTTGCATCTCAAATACACCCTACTAAATGTAAGCTATATTATTTTATTGTCTGATATATGCTATGCTTGTATCAGATTTATAATTGTTGGTTTGTCTATGGTTTAAGAAAAATCTTTCTCGATAAGGAGATCCTTATAAAACCTAAACATCTTAATGTCAACATAGAACTATCTTTTTAATATTGGAAATACATTTTATGAATAAATTTATAATCCTTGATATTAAAAGGAAACAAAATAAGTTTTTTGAAATTTTGGTCATATTCTCGTGACTTTAATAATCTGGTTTTAAAGCTAAAATGCATACTAAAATATATTTTTTAAAGTTTACTTTGTTGTATGAAAATATCATATGATTTTTTTAGGGATTTGATTGTATGCATAAAAACTGGAAAAAAATATTTTTTTAATGTTTTGAAGAAAATTAGGTATTTTAATATTAGATTTGTATTTTTACATTATAAAAATACAAACTGATATTAAAACCAAAATGGATAGAAAAATACAAGAGAAAATCACAAATGTTTTTGAAAATATATATTTTTTAATTAATTGTTTTTTATCGAGCTGGACCTGGAACAAAATTAGGTTGGGATCGACCTAAACAAAACACAAACTACCTTATATTGGGCTGGACTCAGCCTAGCCATATGGACTAGGCTGATGATCCAATCCAAATCTATTACTTTGCCATCTAAATATAATTAGCTGATTACTCTGCATGAATTTGAGCACACTAACCAACTAATTATTTTTCTTTGCATTGTAAAAACATACACAATACACATCCTGCATAAAAGAGAATGAAACAGAGATGAAAGGGAAAGGATTATTTGGAATGGAGGCACTCTATTAACTAAGCTAACGATGGTTGGTGGTAACAGTGGTGTTGCTGTAGTGGCAAATGATGGTTGCTGCTAATGGTTGCTTCTTCTTATTATTGCCTTCTCTATCTTTGACCCTTTTTTATGTGTATTATGTTTTTTATTATTTATTCTCTAGTGGTGGCAATCCTGTTGGTGGTGACTCGAAGGAACAGTAAAGGTGATGGTGATGGAGCAACGATGGCTTTTCTTCTTTCTTTGTTGTTGTATGGTTTCCTATGTCTATCTTTGTTTTTGCTTCTTCTTCTATTTTCCATGGTACATGTGCTATTATGGATGATGGGGAGCACAATGGCAGCTCGAAGAGGGTCTAGTGGTGGCTATGCTGACAGCAACCAATAGTTCTTTCTCCTTTCTCATCTGTTTTTTTTTTCTCCTCTATTTTTCAAATCTTCTCCCCCTGTTTTTATCCCCCTCTTCTTGCTCTATATTAAGGTTCCCTCTCCTTTCAAAAAATTCTCCACCTTGAATCTGTTATTTGCTTCTCTCCTTCTCTGATATTTTGCCCCTCTAAAATTTGTCATTGGTTTCCCAAAAATTCCTCCTCTTAATTACCGATTCCTCCTCTAATATTTATAAGTAAACGAGGAGAGGATCACCTTACCCTGCCATGGCACAGGGTAAGGTGGGTGATATGAGCTATTGGTATAAGTTTTCTTCATCATGGCAGCATGGCCTTATAGGCATAAGTTTTGGCAAGGTTTTATGAAATGAGGGGAAAGAGAGAGGAGAAGAATAGCAGGAAAAATGTTTCAAAAACTTTTTCTCCCCTATATCTCCATTTCTAAGGGAGAAGACCATACACAACGCCGTTTAAAACGACATCGTGTCTTTTTTTTTAACGGTGATTGAAACACATTTGGGTAATAACCCAAAAATGATATATATATATATATATATATATATATATATATATATATTGAAAAAGAAGAAAGTAGCGCACTAATAATAAGTTGTGCTGCACATCCCTCGCGCAGTATCGGTTGGCTATTTTTATTCATTTTTTTCATTTAGGAGTCGTCACATAGTATTTTGATTGAAGGTTACTAGGAAACCTGGATGTACTTATCTTTGTTAGAGATTCACAAGTAAGAGACTGATTGTGACTAGGAAAGGTATTAACACCCCTAACGCACTCAACCTGATGTAAGTTGCTTCGTGGTTTAATGTGATTCAAAAATTTAAAATATTAACCAAATAAGGTTTTAATAAATCTGTTATTAAATCCCTAAAATATATATAGAAATATGTTCTTATATTTTCACAGGAAATACAACATGATTTTATTTGTCCTTCAAATACTTAACCATATACAAATTAAAACATTAAATTCTTTTTTTATCTTTTTGATTATATAATTCAATAACATACATAAAATAAAAACAAACACACCCATCACTTTTTTTAGACACCTACATTTACATGTTACAACCCACTAAAGTTAAAAAAACAAAACAAACAATACATTAAACAAACAAAAAATTTTAAAAATAGCCTAAAAAACAATATGGAATTACAAGGAAGGCCTTCTACATCGTTGGAACAGTGGCAGCGCATCTCCTTGTTCTCATAGCCATTAGTGATGGCATGTGGGTTCATGCACCACCGCAAGAAAAACCAGGGGATAGGATGGATCTAGAATAACTTCCTCCCCTCTTCACCTTCCTTTCAACGTTGACCTGTAAATCACTGAAAAATGCAACAAACAAGTCTTTTTTAGTCCAGATATATTCTTAGATTTTCCCTTATTTTTAGATCTATGAACCTCTATCTTCTTTCTACTTTAGGCTTGTTGTTCTTTCCTTCTTCAAGCAGTCGATCTAGTGATTGTTGAGGGAGCCGCGGTGGTGGTCAAGGTGTTGATGGTCTTCTCTCCTGTTGGTAGTAGCAGCGGTTGTGCTTACTATTTTCATCCGTGAAGCTTGTGGATATCTAGTGAGGATGGTGCTGCTGTAGTTAGCGGTGAAGGAGATCAATGGAGGCAGATCTATATTGATGAGGGAAAATTTGTTGTGGTCATTAATGAAGAGGAAAAAGCTAAAGTCAGTGGGGGACGACTAATTTGGGTTTTGTGATAGGGAGCCGCTGCGAGGCAAATGAAGGTGCAGTAAAAAAGAAGGAAAATGAAGGTTGTCTTGGCTGAGAGGTTACGTGTAGAGAGGATGAGGTCGTACTCAGGGGCTATATTATGTTCAGCTGAGAAAGGAAAATATATGGTGGTTAGGTGTGTATGGGGACAGTAAGAATGGAGAGGGAGCAACAATTGGAGGGGGTGACATCTTTTGTTTGGCCTAGTAGGCAGGCCGCCAGTTGGTTTTAAAAGAGATAGGTTTTAGGATTAGGGCTTTTTTATTCCCTCTAAAATATACAAAATCATCCCCTTATAAATTTTCTACCCAGTTCTATAGATTTTATTTGCAGAAAAAAATGGAGCAAAGACTGAAAGTCATTCCTTGCTTCTTCCATGTTTCTCCTCTCTTTTTTTTTCATCTTTTCTTTTCTCTTCTTTCTCTTTTACTACCTGCCATCTTGATCTCGCAACAATGCAAGGATGAAGGAAGAAACTCCCTCTATTCTCTGCATTTTTTCTCTCCTAATTGCCTACCTCCCTTATGTTTTTTTATCTTTCTTTTTCTCTTTTTTCTCTCCTCCCCCTTCCCTCAGCAAAAGTGGCTTATATAGCCTAACATGCAGCTCTATTTAGAAAACAAATATTACATTAATTCTAGGTTGTAATCTTGGGTGAGCAAAAAATAAGAAACCAGAATATTTGATTCTGATTCTGTGATCAACAGTGAATTCTTTCCAAGTTAGAGGATGTTACGGCTCCTTCCATAGCTGGGACCATAAGACACTAGCTGTTTCCTTTAAAATGAGGAAAAAAAAAACATGGTTTGTAGATAAAAGAAAAGAAGATAAATGGGGTAATTATGTAGAGAAAAAGGAAAGAATTGCAAACGGGGAGGCATTATTTTTCTTTTCTGATTTAATTCATGTTCTTCAATTTCATCACCTGGTAAAATTTCTTCTAATTTTATCTTCAATCAACTCCCTTATTTTAGCACCTTTTCCATTTGGTCTTTAGTCCAAAGGGAGGCTTTAAATTGGTTTGTAATTGGTCTTTAATCTTTAAGCATCTTACAATTATGTCCTTGCAAACTTGGGCAAAAATCATTCTCGTGGCAGGAATCCTTACTTTCACATTAGACATTCAAATGAGAATATCTTGAGCTTCTGATATTAAAATCAAACTATTTAAAAGCTTAAATTCATCTATATGTCCCAAACTGCAACTTTGATGGGGATTCGATATGAGATAAAATCATTTTGAATAATAAAATTACAACCAAACTTGGCTGGGAACCTTCTCACAGTAGGATTCTATATTTTCATGCTAGATTTCAAATAGGAATATCTTGAGATTCTTATATCAAAATCAAGTAATTCAAAATCTTAAATTCATCTACATGTCTCAGACTACAACTTTAATGCGGAATTCAAAGTGAGATAAAAGCATTTTAGATAACAAAATCTGACAAGGATATGGTTGGTCAAAATGGTTTTCTTGATCTGACAATGTCAATCATCCAAATCTGACTGAGAGTCTGCATTAAGAACAGTGACACCTAAGACCCAATAAAGGTGTAGGTTAATTCTTCAACATGTCATGAGTGATAGAATATAGCCACGATAGTCAGATATCATACGAAATCAAGTCAGAATAAAAGCTTAACTTTAAACAAAAAATTATAACAGCAGCAAAATTAGTTTTTTTAGTACAGATTTTAAGGAATTTACCTAACTTTAAAAACAAGATAACAAAGGAGTGAATTTAGCATTATGAAGATCCCTAGTTAATCTAAGAAACCTGACAATTTTGGCAGCGAAGGGGAAGGATAAAAAGAGTAGAAAACATCTCAAATAAGGTTTGAAAAAAAATATTTTTTTCTCTTTCGCTTCTATCAATTTTCCAACAAGCATGAGTTACATGCCCACACTCAGTTTAATATGGGCATATGCAATCTCTAGCTTATTGGGTCAAAAAATGACTAACAAGTTGATCCTATTGTTTCTTACAAAGAAAAGAATTATTAAACTGAAGAAAAAAACCATCAACAACAATTATTTGAGGAGATGACAAAAGGCCATCAACAAATGGAAAAACAGCTTGTCCAATAAAACATGGCTTTATCTGCATTTATTAATAAAGATAATTTATGTTTGTAAGTTTAAAAGAAATAACTTAATGGGTATTGAAAACAATGCTTATAACTGAAGCCTTCATAGTGGCAAAAGTCATAGTAACAGCAGTAGGGTTGTCATAACTCATTTTTTGATCCCCAAACAAAAAGAAAAAAATTGAAAAGAAAAGGATAATACATAAATAAAAAAATCCAAAAAAATAATAAAATATTATCAAAAAAATATAACAATGAAAAGTGGATGCCAAAATGCTTAGAAAATGATCAAAAATTGATTAAGAAGGTTTATAAATATAAAGATTAAAATTTAATAGTATTTTGTTGACTAATAAAAGCTTTTGAAAATGAGCATCACATTGAGCATGTTCTTCATCTTCCATGTAAATTTGATTTTAAAAATCAAATCAATTGTATCCCTACCAAATTCAATCGCCAGCCCTAAAGTTGGCCATGTTTTTCAAATTGATCATTGGTCTCGAATTAGTGCAATTTGACCCTCAATTGAGCAATAAACTTTAAATTTCTTCAATTGGGCCCTTGACTCAGTTTTAATTATAACCCCTCTATTTATACATGTTTTTCTTTTTAATTCTTGGTTTTGAATTTCTTTAATTAAGTCCCTAATTGATCATTAAACTTTAATATTTATGCAATTAAACCCCTGAAAATAGATTATTTTAATTATGTTTATGTTTGGTTGGTGGTCGCCACTTTCTTTTTCTTTCTCTGTGTTTTTTGCTTTTTATTTTTTTTTCTATTTTTGGTATCTTTGTCTATCTCGTTGCTCGACCCTACTAGTGGTGGCGGAGAGGAAGAGCAACAATGGTGCTGCTGGGCTAAAGGTGGCAGGCAATGGTTCTTCTTCTTCTCCCTCTTCTTCCTCTATTTTTGTATGTTTTTTTTTTCCTGTTATGTTTTTCTTCTTCTCTTTCTCTATTCTTCCTTCTTCTTTTTTTTTTTAATTTTTTTCTTTTTTGTTGTTGTTGTTGTTGTTCCCCTTATATCTCTTCTTTATCTCTGTATTTATAAGTAGAGAAAAGTGGTGAAAATGTCATGCCTCTATTCGGTCAGGGTTGATGGGGGCGCTAGCTGGGGCTTATCCCCTCTATTTTTTCATTAGAGCTTAGGCAAGTGGGGACTTTGGGTTAGTATCTTTTTGAGTTTTAAGAGAGAGAGGGAGAATAGTGAAGTCAATGAAAAAATCTTCTTCTTCTCCTGCCTTGCACGTTCAAGGGAAGAAGAAAAACTTACATTATCATTCAAAATAGCACCGTTTCAGTCTCTTTTTTTGTGAGCAATGCATGAAACGATGTTGTTTTGGGCAAAATAACTGTTTTATTTAAATGAAAATGACACCAAACTTATGTCAAAGCCTACAATACGTACCTGATCAAGCTCTTTCTAATGAAAAGCAAGCAATCTGAATCGGTAAGCAGTGTTTTCTTGTACTAATCAAATCATTATTCATACAAATAAAATAAATGGTTTGAACCGATTTGATTCTCAATAACTCTCAAATTGAAATGTTAACTTTTTATGACCAACCAAATGTCATTTAATCTTTAAACCAAAAGTTTCAAAATGTTTTCATCACTTCAAGAACCTATCAATAGGAATTCCTTGAATTGTTTAAAACAAGTTTATGTTGAACCAATATCAAAATGATTTATGTGGTTGGAATAATAGGAATTCCAGATAAATTTTAGGATAAGGTGGTTGCACAAGTGTTAGAAGTTCTGGAGCTATACTCAATAGCTTTAAATACATCTCATTTTGGGGTAGGGACAATAAAGGCAGTTGTTCTTGAACCCTTTGGTAATTTTCAATTTGGGTTTGGCTAGAAAATTTTAAGACTTAGGTTTTTTTTATGTTGGCAATGTGGGGTGGAGGGTTGCAGTTTTGAGATGATTTGTTTCTACCCCTATAGTCATCTTCAACATGGTGGATCTCTTTTCTTTTTAGATGTAAAAATTCTACCATTCTTGGCACCTTATTCTATGCGTCCACACACTACCACAACATCAATGAATTGCTAAGCTGAATTACCCATCATATGTTCGTAATATGGTGTTTTGAGTGTGTTGGCAAATAAAAAGACCATCTCTTTATCCAAAAGTGGATGATGGACTTAAGCAACTAATTCTCACCATCTTTGAGTATATTTCTTTTATGTTTTCTTTGTCCTAGAGAGCAATTTTTTAACCTTAGACAGACAAATAATTAAAAATCATAGCCAAACCTTAGATTTTATCAGACATTAAAACAATACAACTTACCTTAGGTAGAGCGTATTTAAGGTGCTAATACCTTTCCTTTATGCAATCAATCTCCATACCCGATCTTTAAAACCAATTAGGGTTCTTAATAACCATAATACTAGGTGACAACTTCTAGTCTATATTTTATGGATAAGAGATAATAATTTCTTATCTTTTCATATTTTGCTTAATAGACTAGATATCCATACATTCTCCTAATTTTTTAGGATGGACAGTTCATCGTGACACTACACACGTGTGACAAGCCGAAAATTACATAACAGTAGCAACAAGAAAAGATTCCAAAGCATAGAAAAAATAAAAAGATTAAGGATTCATAACAACAAGAGGGAAGCTTCCACAGTAAAGGAAGACAAAGCATCCGTTGGACAGAAGGAAAGAGAGTTTTAAAGTGTAATGGTTATTATATCAAATTGAGAATAATAAAATATTTAACATATTAGTTAATCAATATTTTCTACTTATATGTATAGAGTAATGTATAATAGTTATTGTAGAGATTATAATACAAGAATAATAAATCTTTTCAAAATATATACAAGCCTTTAATAATTAATGTGGATATGTATATCTTGATTTGTCTAAAGATGGATTAGAGAAGAGATCTAGTTTCGATTGATGAACGAACTAGTTATCGGGAAAAAAAAAGATTTGTCCAGTGAAGTGTTTGTTTTAATATTATAAAAAAATAACCCCCAATTAATTATATGGGTTTGATAAATTGTGGAAATCAAAATTAATTGCTATTATTTTCTTATAGAAAGAACACAAGAAATGGATTAAGACAGCAGTAATTATAACAATATTGCATGCTGGATATTCATGTTGAATAAAGGTGTGCACAAGTACAATTATTACCCTAGAAGCAACACTTTTTACATGAATTAACAGTACAAAGCAGAAATGATTAGGGAGGGATTAACTTTTAATTAAATGACAACCATTAAGAATGTTTAATAGGCTAGCTAGAGCTACCTGAAGTAAGGATGTAATGAGATCAAGTCTTGCATTCTCTTTCTCGTTCTCATGGACATGTGCATTCATGTCCCAACGGAAAAAAGGTGAATTTTAGTGGCCCATTCTTTCAAAACTATAATTTCCTTGAATATAAAACAATTTATAATAAAATATAAAGTATCTGCTATTATTTTGTGTGCGCGCGCTTAATTATATTTATTATATTAAATGTGTGTTTAATAATATGGTATAAAATATTTTTGTAAAAGAGTTTTTTAATTAAAAATTTATTAAAATAATGTTTTTATATTTATTTTACAAGTCTTGGTATTAGTAGATCAAGATCATTTAAACAAATTTTAAAAAGTAATAACTTGATTTTTTTAAAATAAAAAATAATATAAAAGATACTTTAAAAAATAGGTTGAATTGCGAGACTAAATTTGTACAATTTACTAAATTTAAATAGAGTTTTAATGACATTAAATACTGGTTATAGATATAATATAATTTTTACTAAACTAATATATTTTCCACCAAACCTAGTTAAATGTCGCAAAAAATGTATAGTAAAGCTAATTTTCTTTATATTGTTATATACATTTTATCAAAATGCCAAGGATTTCCATTGAGATTATTGTTATTATTATGTATTTATAATTATTTACATCTAATAAACATACTTCATGCATGTAAAATACTCAATCATTGAATTCAAAATTTACTGGTAGCAAAAAATTAGAATAATAAAATTTTTTCAATCTTGAATTCTCGTGTGCCTTTTATGACAATTGAAAATGAGTGTGTAGGTGAGAATATAGACACCATCATCTCTAACAATCCCAATGATTTAGCCTTGGTTAAAAATTGATTCAAGATTTATGGAGACTAGACTCATTTCTTAGATTCAAATCTCATTATTAACAACCTTTAATAATTCATACACAAGCGTGCATGCACATATATCTCTCTTCATCTGAAAAAAATAAACAAGAACCCTAAAAGCAGGAATAGTGGGCCGCCCTCTGACTTAGCACTATCATGCACAATCCAAACACATAAACAAAAGAAAAAGTTACAAACCAATCAAATAAGCTCCACTCACTCCTCTCTCTCTCTCTCTCTCTCTCTCTCTATATATATATATATATATATATATATATATATATATATATATATATATATATATATGAATAAAAAACAAGCCAATGAGTACAATGATCCCTTTATTTATGTTTTTCTTTTTCTTTCATCAATAATAACAATGCCAATATATTGAAAAAAAGGTGGATTGGTGGTGCCATCCACAACAATCTTAGAGCAACAGGAACAAAAGGCCTACTATCCCAATCTGCTAACTTCACCCCACTCATATATAACAATCAACAACATATTATTAATCTCTAATTTCACAAATATTGTTAAATTTAGCTGAATTTAGCAGTTGTTCCTGTGCCTAATCCCACCTTCAAACTACTAGTTAATTAACCAGCACTACAACTTGGATTAATTAATAATCCTTATAGATATTTATAATATTCTTGATCTCCAGAGGCTCCTAATGATCATTTGCTAGCCTAACATCATTAATTCTTCTTGCAGCTGGCCCAGCATTGTCTGTCCATCTATGAAGCTTGAGTTCCCTTTTCTCTTTTTTCATTTGTTTTCTTTAGCTTTTCGTTCATGACTGATACAACTAGCTAGCACAGCAATGCAGTAGCTCAGCTCCTAATATAATCTTCTCAATTCCTATATTGAAGTTATGATCATTTCCTTCCATCTTGGTTGGATTGATACAACACTACAGATATTTAGAATCAGTACTTGATCATTGGATAGAAGCTGTAAGTTTAGCTAGCTTTACTATATACCATCCTTCTACCTGAAAGTACCACCAAATGTTGGTGTCCAGAAATCAGCTGTGGTCTCATTAGCAACAGAAAATGTGCTAGGGACAGGCACAAGACATAGTCCTCTGCTTCTTAGATCTTGTTTTGGCCCTTCTAGGTCATTCAGTTTGTTAGCTGGAGCCTGTAAATTTGAATATATATCAAATCAATTAATTATGCTTCAATAGAGTCTTTTGATTCATCTAGTGGAAGTGTTGGCCAAAAGTAATCAACATGAAGAAATAAAGAATTGTTATACCTGCTGATGGTGAATGGGGTTGCCATTTTTCATATATGGAGTACTTAACACCTACATTAACAAAAACAAAAACATGTATTAACAAATAATCCCTCAATTTAAGCACTTAAATATATTTTAATCTTGTCTAAATGAAGTAGGGTTTCCCATTAATTAATGTATGTACACATTTTGTAGGATTCTAACTTGTTACCTTTATCCTACTTAATTTGAATTAAGGAGTGAGAATCAATGTATTAAACACTCGAATATTGGTGTCAGGAAGATAGAAGAACATACACTGACTTGATCATGAAGGAACTTGATGTACTCGATAGCTTCATGGAGAACCGATGCAGTATCAGTCTGGACAAGGTAGAGTACATGACTAAAGGGTGAGCTTTCAATTGAATCATAAAGCAAAGACTTATTTTGGTATTTGCACTATTTGAAATAAAGTAGAAAAATCCAAAAGCTAACCTTTCCGAAAGGTGAAACCAATTGCTGGAGGGCAGTTATTCGGTCTCCTAGCTTCTCTTTCCGGACCTGATAACAAAGTAACATCTTCACATTCACTTCTTCAAAAGATGAAAAGATAACCAAGCAAGAAAAAAAAAATGAAAAGAATATGTCCAGTACATTCTAGTACTCATCAAGAGCTCGATACTTAGAGTTCTCTATACCTTGAAGGTTGGTAATGGAGATGGTGTTTCAATTCGAGGCCTTTTGAAAGCTGGTTCGCTTCCTTTCTTAACTACCGAAACCGAGTCTCGAACTTCTTTGCTAGGCTGAAATTTGTGAATACACAGAAAAAATGATGTTTAGTTCGCAACCCTAGCCACTAATTGATGAACAAGGCTAATTAATTAATTTTTAATCATCTTTAATTACCTTTGTATTGAGGTTGGAGCAATTGGATTTCTCTTCAAAAGCTGGCACAAGAAATTGGGACTGTGATGGGGGTAAAAGGTTTGCTCTAATATCGTTTATTCTAGTTGGCGAGGCATTCCAATAGGGTGTGTTGTTAGTAAAGTGCAAAGTGCTAGGCTGTTGCTCTGGCAAAGAAGATTTTATTAACGGAGATACTTTAGGCCAAGAAGGAGATGATAATTCAGTCATGTTGGTCCCATAATTTGGAGCTGTTGGCGACAAGTAATTCATAAACCTGTTGTTGAAAAGAGATTGTGCTTGTTGTGGTTGAGGATGCCCAGGTTCAAATGAACTTTGTATCAATGTTGAAGGGTAGCCATAAAATCCCTGGCAGGTTGGTGGCGAATTGCCGGAACTGTTAACCGGATTTAGCCTTCTTTGATCCAAGGAAAAATCTTCAGCAGTGCTTGAATAGCTCTTTGGGCTCCAATCTTTTTGGATTTGAGAAGAGTTTAGTCCTCCCGAATTCATCTCTTCTTGCATCATGGAATTGTAACTCTCAGTTCTTCCATTCCCAGGACTGCAAGAAGATCAAGGATTCTTATCACTGATTTAAAATCTTTACCACTGTATAAAAAAATGATGATCATTTTGACTTGCTTTTTGTTACAGAAACAAAAAACATAGCCATGAATTTTTTTTCTAACTTGTAATTGAAATGAAATTCTGTGGACTTTAAGACCTTCAGCTTGGACTTCCACCATAATCTGAATTTAAGAAGGGAAAAAAGAAAAAGAAAAACAAAACAAAACAGGAAAAGGAACAGCATGGTTACCAAACTTACAGTAAAGCTTGGTTCCAATCCGATGATGTCGAAGATGACGACGAAAGGCCAAACCCCATCATTTGCAAGGTGGAGTCAATCAAAATACTGCTACCACCACTATCGGAATCAGCCTGTTGAGGTTTCTGAGAATTTAGGAAAGGTATAGAGGTATCGGACACTGAGGTAGTAATATGATTAGACTCCTTGCATGATATTGACCTTGCCTTCAAGTCTACCATATCAGCCGTGGTCCATGATCCATAAGTTTCCATATGATCACTAGCGATGCTCACCGTAGAACATGGTGACAAGCCGCCCATGAACACGCTTTTCGACGAATTCATCCACCAGTTTTCTCCACAAATCCCGGCCTGAAACTCCTCCGCCATGGCCAAAAACTCGTTATATTAATAATCTTCGAGTTCTCTTTGTAGGTGTGTCTTCTTTCTACCAGTGACTTTGAGCTTAGCTTAGCTATCTCTCTTTATAATGAAGCTATGTATTGTATGGTCGAGGGAATGTAATCTATGTAATATTATATATGAAACGGTTTAGGGGTACGGGTAAGGGAATTTACCAGAAATAATTGATAGTTGACATATCAAAGGGGGATGATTGGACAAATGAGAGGAAGCATTTTGAATCGAATTTTTTTCCTTTTCTTTACTTTTGTTTCAATTATTTTTTTGTTCTCACTTTTTCTTAATTATTTGGGGTATAATTTTTTTAAAATGTTTTTTATTATTATTATTGTTATTGTTATTCTTAGTATTATATCTAAGATAACCATTTGTTTTTAAGTTTGGAATTGCATATAGCTTAAAAACACATGAAATTGATGTTTTTTGGTATTTTTTATTATTTAATTTGCTGAAATAAAAAAAATATTAATTTTTTATATATATTTTCAAGTAAAAAGACATTTAGATAAAGCATTTTGTATAATAATACCGAACACGTTTTAGTATTCTCTATTTATATTTTATACAATACGATCATAAAATCATTTCTCCTTAGGTTCTGAATTAATTTATAGATTTTGATCAATCCATTAGGCCTAATGTTATAAAACAAATTATAGAAAATTACCACATGGCCACAAATTCAAATTGAATTAATTTTAATATCAAAATAAATAATAATTTAATCTAAAAATTTGAAATGTTGCCTAAAATTTCAATTTTTATTAACTCTAACTTACACAAAAAAAATTATTTAAATATTTTTGGATGCAAGTTTTTGTTCTTTATGGACATGGTTATGATGATGATGGGGATTGATCAAGGTCACAAATCCAACTGTTGGTATTCTTTGTTGATTAGTAAACAAAAAATAAAAATAAAGATAAACCTGAGAAATAGGACCATATAGAACCGACGGTCCCAAATGCATGATGGTGGAGCGTATAGGAGGTTTGGTTTCTACCGGCCACGGATTCTAATCCTTGGCGCGTGAAAAAAAAAAAAAAAAACCTACTAAAGTGTTATATAAATCAACTAAAAAATGAGTTGATTTTATTAATTTTCCATAACACAAAAAATAATATTCTAAAACAATTAATAATAGTTTCATTTTTATTAGAGAATTTTATGAGATTTTCATAAATAATTTTGCTTGGTGGTATGAAATTAAGTTTTGCCTTCAACTAAAATAAAGATAAACCTGAGAAATAGTTTTTTTTTCATTTCTAAAGTTTTTAGGGACGAGATTTCTACTTTTGGGCAATTTCTTTTCTAGATTCCATCACGGTACGTACTCTCAATACATTAGACCAAATTAATTTTTTTTAATTATTAAGAGTATATTAAAAGGCCATAAAACTGATAGCCAAAGTGAAATACAAGGATATAAAAAAAATTTAAAATTTGTTTTCCACTAGATTAAAAAGGTGATTTAATTGGTTCTTAACAATAAAAACTAACAAGAAAAAAAACACACCGTATCCAGTTCCCTCTGTGTACTTACTGCGTTATCCTTTTAATTAATAAATTTATTTCATCAAGTGGAAAAAAAGGAGTATAAATCTCAATTACAAGACAATTTATGAATGCCCGGATTGATTTTATTAGGTTAGTTATATCATGTAAAGTGCCTTTTAAATTAGTTTTGTAGTTGAATATATATAAAAACAATTTATTTTTATTTTTCTTTATTTTTAACATCAACAAATCAAAATCATAAAAAGCCATATAATTTAATAGTTTTTAAAATTAAAAGCATTTTTTAAAACACCAAAAAACAGAAGCAGAAACTCTTCCAAATACACCAAAAACCTATTACAGATTCTCTAATAACTATTCATCTTGAAATATTAATTTCTAACAATTATCACAAAACAGTGAAGGAATATCTCAAAAATTATGATTCGTTTGGGGGTGTTCCTTAACAGTCTTAATTAAGAGCTATGTCATTATTTATAGAAATTCCCAGTCATTTCCACAGCCATCGACGCTATCATGTTTCCCATTTTCTTAAGACACAGCACATGGAAATTCATACGACGAACAGCTAGCATAGAAAGAAAACGTAGAAATGATTGAGCAAATCACCTCCCATATATGTCTTAATTGCGTGAAGTCTTTATGCATTATCCAAATTGCCTACCGTAAGGATTTGATTGTTCAATTTGCCCATGCAGTAGACTTGTTCCAAGCCACACGGTGTATCTATTTTTTAAAATTGGAAATATTCATTGATTTTCATTAATGTTGATGTTATAACATTAATTCTTTTTACTTATATATAGATTATATAGCAAGGTTGCTTTCAACAAAAAGAAATTGGAGGGAGACCAGCTAATCACTAGCCATTGGAGGCATTAGGCAAAGCTAAGAAAACAGTGGCACAGTTGATCAAACCATTTGCTGCTCCTAATTTCTTATGTAAAGAAGTCAGCACATTGGAATCGATGATCTCACGGAAAAAATCAATTGAGTCAATGGGATAAGTCATCAAATTCGTCAATATATGATCAGTTAAATTAATGAATATTTAGATTAAAACAAATTAGTGCAACTACTGTAGCAGGAGAGTCAGCTACATCTACTTAATTAATTAACTACATGGACCACCTTACTTGCATCCTTTCTTATTATTCCCTCGTTTCATTACTATTGGAATTCTTTTGTGAAAATACAATTATCGTAGGGAAAAATTAACAGTCTTCACTTTAGCATGATTATATTATTTTTTTCCTTTCTATTTTTTAAATAATCTTAACTTGCGTGTTTGTTTTAATTAAAAAATTATAAATATTATTATAAAACTCAGGCTTTCTAAAATAACCAAATAAAATGGGCAACAAGAAATTAAAAAGAACCAATAAAAATAGGATGAAATTAAAAAAACGATGGAATTTATTAATTTAAAAATTAAAATTTATCCAAAATAGATACTGAGAGTGGTTCAGCTGAAATTATTGTCCTCTTTCTCTCTTCAAGAGATAAGGTCTCGAGTCTAAGCATATTTGAAATGAAGTTTTTTAATAGCAAATTGATATATAACAGTTGACTTTGAAAAATTAAAATATCAAAACTCAAAAGACATTTGTTAGGTAAGATTCATATATATTGAGTTCTGATTTTCCCTGAAAACGTTAGAAATTAGAGAGTCTAATTTCAACACTTGAAGCTCACTTGACACTGATATTTAATAGCTGTATTAAGTCAACAGTCTGCCATTAGAATCAACTCAAAGAATTTTGTCAGCTACCACGAGTGAAATATACATAAAGGATGATTCTTATTGCTCATGTAAAGTTGTATGCATAGATCCATTGTAATTGATTGTCGCAATTAAATATATGTGTACATAAGTTATGGACCACTGCCTAATAATGACTAATATACTATATATATATGTAAGTGGCCACACGGGTACTATATTTATGAATTTCTAACAATAATATAATAATTAAAAATGATTGAAAAAATTCAACTTTTTTCTCCATTGAACACAACTTGTATACATAATGAGTTTAATCTAGATATATAAACACATTTAAGTTGCTCTCTCTCTCTCTATATATATATATATATATAAATTGTAATTGTTAAAGAATAATATAAATTATATCTTAAAATTTTATCTAATATTTAATCTAGTGAGTTGAAATAATTCTTTAATTTGATATTAGAGTTTTGATAATCAAGTGGTGATGAATTTAAATTTATTTTATCTTTGTTTATTTGATAAAAATTAAATATAAGATATCATGTATTTATGAAAGTTTCAAGTTCAAAAATCTTTTACTTGAAAAAATATATTAAAAAATAATATAAATTATATATTTTATTTATTGAAGTAAATAACTTTATAGATTAGTTAGTATTCTATATTTTAATAAAAATATTTTAAAAATAAAAAAAATAAGAACAAGGTTTTATTAAAACGTGTCCTAAGATACCAAACATTACAAACCATAAATGAAACATTTTACTTTTATAATTTAATATTGCTTATTATAGTATATTTAAGCGGAATTAATTAATTTATTCCTCAAAGTACGAAAAGGAGTAATGGTAATTTTACTTGCAAGCTTCTTTTTCATTATGATTTACATGATTTTTTTATCTCCAAGTAATTTGAAAAAGAAAAGTAAAAAAAAAAAAAAGAGGAAAAATAATAAAAGCTTGACACTACCAAACCGTTGAAATTACTAATTAGGAAGTGAAAAAAAGAGGAGGTCAAGCTTTTTCAATGGGAAGGAGCCTTGTCCCTTAGATGTTAGTTGGGGTCAACCGTAGGACCCACGCGGGGCACGCGCGCTTGAGACGGCAGGTGGGCCCTCTTTTGCCATCGCAAAGAGTCAAGATCCCCTTCTATTGTTATCGTACCCTGATTTTCTCCTCCGGGCAATTGCCATGTATCTTCAAAGCATGCTTACCCTTCCGTCTTTTTGCTTCTTTCTTGACCTTTCTCGTAGTTCTTCATTCCCCTAAAATGTCAAGAAGATCTAGAATCACAATAGCTTGAATCCATATTGCAGCCTCCAAATCCAATTCCACACTACTTTTTTTTCTATTATTTATTTAGGTTAATTTACATTTATCTCAACTAATCTCAATAAAATTAATAATCATATAAATTTTTAATAGTTTTAAAATTTATACAACTTATATTATAATATATTTTATTTTAATTATAGAAGTAAACATAATTAAATGATTGTATATTTGATATATAATTCATAATTTATTTTATGTTTATTATAAGATAAGAAAGGGCTTCCTTATTTAGTTCTTATGTAGTTCAAGGTGGAATGAATTTTTTTATAAGAATATGCATGATGTCTATAAGAAATGAATAAGAAATATAGAATATAAAGACAACAAGTATCAAAATCATCGTAATTATAAAATTATAAACCCACAAGGACATCCAAAATTGAGCACATCACAGCATGAGACAAGTTAGTAAAACTAGAGAACCCATTAGGCTATTATAAATCTAGCAAAACAGAATGCATGATTTGATTCTTCAAACACCTTATTTTATAAAATTATCAGTTATATGATTAATCTCGTATAAAAAATTATAAAAAAATAAAGAATTTAGATGACAGGATAAAAAGTTTATTAAATCTCCATAGTTTAATAACTTGCTTATAAAAAAAATATTTGTTATCTCAAATAGATAAACTATAATTTAACTTATTTTCATATATTTTATGAATCATTAAAATTTGAATCTTTTATAATATAGTTACACCTAACCATAGAATTAATTTCAACATTCAAACTTTACTTGAGAATTATACTTTAACTAAAAAAATATTTATTTTTCTAGATAATCCTTAAAGTTAAGGTTATACAATGTTTTAGTGTGGTTTTTCATCATCTTTATTATCCATTATACAATGGCATAAAACTCAGTTCCATCTCTCTTAAGTTCAATTCCTTAAGCTATAAAGAACATCATTAAGAGTAATTGGCACCCATTGTACCAATAATTGCACATCAAACTGCATCTTCTCCAAGCACGCAACAAATAAGTGTATGAATAAAATTAAGTTTTATAGATTGGTGGTGGGAGCGTAAACTTTTGAGCGGTAGAGTTTTTTAAATTAAGTAAGAATATGGATCGCTGCTAAATAGAGAAGGCATGGACATTTTGAAGTGTACAGCTCAAAACGCCAACCTCACCATATTGCCTCAAAAGTACAGGCTGAGGCTCACAGAGACAGCGTTTCCTTGCACAGACCTAGCTAGGTCAGGGAGGCAGCGCGTGGGAGAAAGAAGGCAGTGATCAGGGAAATGTGGCTCTCAAATATGTAAAGATAGACTGACCTCTTTGCCATGGCAGACTAGGACGCTATGGTGGTCACTTTCTAGTTCGTATAGACGAAAAATAATATTAGGTCACTCTCCGCGTCCACCACTTGGATTTTCTGCTTGTCTTCTTTCGTTGTAGGAATGTTCCTTCTTCCCTAGAAAATGACCATTTCGTATCCTTGTTGTTTGCTTATGTCTACATGTTCATTAATTAACTGCTTTCCCTTATATTTTAGTATTGTTTACCACTCAAACGTTTTTCATTGCTTTAATTAGATCCTACTTATTGCATTTTCTTAATGTTTGTTTGTTAATCTAGCAATAATGACAGGAGCTTAGCACATGATCACCGTGCCTTTTTCAAGTCTTAAATACATGTTTTCTTGATTTTTCACACGATCGAATATGCATAACTCATGGTTTAAAGAGAGCAATAGTTAATATAGAAATATTTTCATCATAAAAATAGATCAATTCCATAATACAAATGTGGGAGAAAATTTATTTAATTTCCAAATCTTAGCAGGGTTTTTAATATATTTTTTTTCTAAAACTGATCTATTAGGATTTGCAAGCAAATTGATAATGTTAAACACAAATTTATTTTCCGTTTGAATCAACATTTAAAAGATTAATATCAGTTGATAATAATTACTTTAATGTTGCCTCTCTTGGCATAATAAAATGGTGAAGAGGGAGGGAGAGATAACAGCACATTGTAACTAGACACATAATGGCCGGCCCATAATCATGATAATGATGGCTTTTTCAATAAAATTGCCATTGGATTAGTGGCTAATGCTGTGTTCAAACGTTAATGGCATAAACAACCTAGCACTTGGCTCCTTTTCATAGTAAGAGTTGAGGAAATAGGAAACTAATCCATGCATGCATTTGTAAAGCATACTCTAAACCAAATTGAATATCTCCATTAACAAGTTAATTAAACCATAGAATATAAATACATGTATATTGTACTTAATCAAGGGTATCTATGTACAAACACACGTATATAGGAGTGGCTAGGCCCAAGTACTGATGTCATTGTGAGGTAACATTGAGGTGTATAAGACGACAAAACTAGGGCGCGCACACGTACTTCTGGGGACGTTCTGGGAACACAGGGAATGGCCCAGGCATGAGCACCAAGTGTTCTAGCAAGAGGAACGTGCTAAAGGACCCACAAAAAATGCAAATAAAGCCAGAAAAAAAAAACAATTTCTATAAAAAAAGGAAAATAACAAATGATGGAACCACAGAAAATAAATAAAAAATAGAGTATAGAATTTCTTGTGGGCAAGGGTTGACCATGTGTTTTGCAGATTCAACGCGTACCTAGCTATGCTTTTTTAGTCAAATGAGAGGCTTGGTGAAACACGCACAAGAAGGCCGCCCATTAGCGACCCTTTTGGTTACTTTATATTAGAGGAAACAAGATTTCATGGCTAATTAGTAATCCTTTTGTGGAAGAGTAATAAAATTCTCTAATATGTTTTTTTCTCTCACAAATTAATAATTTATGCTAATTGAGTTTTTTTTCCATAAATCAACAGAAAAACAAAACATATTATTAAATTTTATTAATAAATAATTTATATACTCGTTGATCTTATCCCATTGTTGAATAATAAAGATTTTTGAATAATAAATCATAATTTTTAATTCAAATATTTAAGCCTTTTAAATTTAGAAACATTCACTTGTATATAGAAAGATAATATTATTTATAAATTAAATCTGAAAAAATTATTTCTTAACATAGAAAAATAAGTGATAAAATGAGAAAAATCCCACTCGAACTAGAAAATACAGTGAAAACCATAGAAAAGAAAAGATTTTATTGAGAGTCGGTGGTAGCTTAATTTTAATTTCAAGAGGAATGCTTTGTGGAGGAAAGAAGAAAAAGAGGGGATGGGATTTTTCTGATGGAAGATCATTTTATACACACACTTAAGGAACTTTAATTTTATCATCAAACATTTTTATTTTTTATCATCAAACATTTTTATTTTTTAGGCAATTTTTTACTTATCAAAAGTATATTTATTTTTTCAATATCATCAAAAACAAATCATTCATACTTGAGAAATGAAAATTCATGATGTGAATTCCTTTTCATCCTACAGGTTTGGTGTTAGTGACTCCATCCATGTAATTTCTTTTTGAAAAGTCCGTGAAAAATCATAAAAAGATGTTACTACATACCTATTGTAAATTGAATAACCATCGCATGAAATGTTCACAAATAATATCTAATTATAACATGTAATCAACTAAAATTTCCCTTCAATTTCTTTTCTTTAGCAATATTTTCTATTGCATCAACCAATTAAACTTTTTATTTTATATAAACTAAGTCTATAAAAAAAAAAAATATTGAAACTTTCTCTCTCTCTCTTTCTCTATTATTCCCAATAACTAATGACACATTTTTTTTAGTGTAACATTTGAAGAGAAAGTTTAGAGATTCAGTTGAGATTTTGTATTCTATTTGAAAAAATCTTAGTCTTTAGGGTATCTGGTTAGCGGTTAGTATTTTCTAATTCTTCTAGATGCATTCATCATGTTGAGTAACATGAGCTGTTTTTTCTTATTTTGTTAAGTTCATAAAAGGTTATTTATAAGCCAAAGAATATTCAATAAATAGAGTAGTCATTTCCGGATTTGTTGAGTAATCTATATTTTTGTGTTTTCTATTATTAACATTTTGGTATCAGAGCTAGGCTAGGTCTAACAAAATCAAAGTAGTTATCTTTAAAGATTTTTTGAAGTAACAGCGAAGATGACAACCATTAATTCCTCGCTTTGATGGCCATTGTGATCATTGGAGCATGTTGATGAAAAATTTCATGCGATCTAAGGAATTATAGGGGCTGGTAGAGACTGACTATGAGGAGTCAGCAAGTGGATCTGTACAGGCAGACATACAGCTGAGGAAGCTAGAAGAATTGAAGCTTAAAGACTTGAAAGTGAAAACTTTTCTCTTTCAGGCCATAGATCGGACGATATTGGAGACCCATCTTGTGAAGAAAAATTCCAAACAAATTTAGGACTCTATGAAAAAGAAGTTTAAAGGGAGTGCTAAGGTCAAGAGGTCACATCTACAAGCTTTTCACGGAGCGTTTGAAAACCTTAAGATAAAGAGTGGAGAAGGAGTTTCTGAGTATTTTTCAAGAGTGTTATCAATGGCCAACAAGATGAGAACATATAGGGAGTAGATGCAAGATGTCACAGTGGTGCAGAAGATTCTTAGATTGCTAAGTGAAAAATTTAATTATGTTGTCTGCTTGATTAAAGAGTCCAAAGACATCGATCAACTCTCGATTGATGAGCTATAAAGTTCTTTAATTATTCATAAGCAAAAATTCCAGTGGCATGTAAGAGAAGAACAAGCACTCAAGATCAACCATGAAGATAGATTTGGTGCAAGAAGACGAGGACAAACTATGTACAGAAACAAAGGAAAAGGGAGACGTCAACCTTACAACAAAGCAATAGTAAAATGCTTTAAATGCCACAAGCTTAGACACTTTCAATTTGAATGTCCAAGCTGGGATAAGAAAGCCAACTATGCTGAACTAGGAGAAAAAGAAAAGTTGTTGCTCATGTCATATATGAAGATGAATAGTGCTAAAAAAAAAAGATGTTTGGTTTTTAGACTCCGGGTGTAGCAACCACATGTATAGTGACAAGAGTTTGTTCACTAATCTAAATGAGAGCTTCAAGTAGGAGGTAAAGCCGGGAAATAACACAAGAATGGATGTGTTAGGAAAAGGCAATGTGAGACTGCAAGTGGCTTTATGCATGTTATTAGTGAAGTATTTTTTATGCCTGAACTAAAAAATATAATTTATTAAGCATTAGTCAACTACAAGAAAAAGGGTTGGCGATTCTTATCCAAACATGGAATACTTAAGATTTATCATCTAGAGAAAGGGCTTATAATACAGATTAAGATGTCAGCAAATCAGATATTTATATCACTACTAAAAGCACTACCATAGAAACCAGTTTGCTTATACACCTCTACGTAAGATATGGCACACTTATGACATTGTCGTTATGGATATTTGAGTTACAAGGGGTTAAAGACTAAGAAAATGGTGTATGGGTTACCTCAGTTCAAGACTCCAACAACAGTATGTGTAAACTACATCATTAGAAAACAACATAAAGATCCAATCCTAAAGAAGAGCAATTAAATAGCCATAGAAAAGCTCCAACTTATTCATGTAGATCTCTACAGACCAATCTCTCCCATTTCTAACAATAATAAGAGGTATATTATATGCTTTATAAATGACTTTACTAAAAAAGTATGGACTTATTTTTTAGTAAAGAAATCTGAAGTATTAGTCATATTCGAATGTTTTAAGAGTTATGTTGAGAAAAAAGTTGGAGGATATATTAAATGTTTGAGAACAGATCAAAAAGGTGAGTTCACCTCACTTGAGTTCAATGAGTTCTGCACAGAGCATGGGATCAAGAGGCAATTGACTGTAGCATATACTCCATAGCAGAATGGAGTAGTAGAAAGAAAAAATTGAATAGTGATGAACATCGTTTGATACATGCTTTTGGAAAGGAAGATTCCAAAGACATTTTAGCTTGAGACAGTAAATTGGACAATACATATTTTAAATCGAAGTCTTACATTGGTTGTGAAGAATCAAACACCTAAGGAAGCTTGGAGTGGAAGCAGACCCTCAGTTGAATACTTTAGAGTTTTCGGATGTGTGATACATATACATGTTCTAGATGTGAAAAGGTAAAAGTTAGATGTAAAGAGTGTTGCTTATGTGTTTTTAGGAGTAAGTGAAGAGTCTAAGGCATTTAGATTCTATGATCTAGCTGCAAGGAAGATTGTAGTTAGCAGGGATGTAGTGTTTGAGAAAGATAAATCTTGGAGCTGGAATAGGAGTTATGAAAAGCACATCATGGCTGATTTGGAATGGAAAGATAATAAGATAATAAATGTAGAAAATAAAGGAGTATGGAGTAGGGAGGAAGGAGGAAGGAGCAATCATTGAATCGATTTGTAGCCCCTCAAATAGCGAAAATAAAGAAATACATTTTAAAGAGGTAGTGAAGCATGAAAAATGAAGGATAGCTATGGACATAAAGATACAGGCTATAAAGAGGAACAACACACAGGAACTCACTAATCTTCCTAAAGATACAAACAAAATTGGAGTGAAATGGGTTTATTAAACCAAACTCAAGGAGAATGGTGAAGTGGACAAGTTAAAGGCTCATCTAGTGGCAAATGGATATGTACAGCAACAAAGGATAGATTATACAGAATTATTTGCACCAGTTATGAGAATGGACATAGTAAGAATGATTGCAGCTTTCGCAACTCAAAAAGGGTAGACTCTTTATCAACTTGATATCAAATCTGCCTTCTTGCATGGAGAACTTAATAAAGAGGTATATATAGAGTAGCTGAAAGGTTATGAACAATATAATAGTCCTAACAAAGTGTATAGTTTGAAGCAAGTTTTGTATGAACTGAAACAGGCTCTAAGAGCTTAGTTTAATCATATTGAAGCACATTTCATCAGTGAAGGATTTGAAAAGTGTTATAGTGAACATACTTTGTTCACTAAAATAAATAAAAGAGGTAAGATTTTCATTTTTAGTTTATATGTTGATGATTTAATATTTACTGGCAATGATGAATTAATATTTGGTGAGTTTAAGAATTTCATGTTAAGGGAGTTTGATATGACTTGTTGTAACTCAATTTTGGCCCACTAAATTTTTAATTTAATTTTATAGGTTTAAGATGTAAAATTAAAATATCATAGATTTATTTCAATGAAAAGTATGATTTGCCAACTTGCATAAAAACTAAGAACTACGGTGTACTTTTTTATTTTATCCTTATCTTCAAGATAATCCTTATCTTTAAAATAATTCCTACTTTAAGATAATCATTATCTTGAAGATAATATTTGTTTTCAAGATAATGATAGTTATCTGCTTTCAAATTTGATTCTTAATCAAATTCAAACTTTGAAAAAAAATGAGTTTCATTGAAATTTTACTTCTCACACATGAAAGGACTCTGACACTATAAATACAGATCTTAGTATATGTAAAAAGGGGAAGCGGGGACAATTAAAGAGAAACCCTGAAAAAAGAGACCCCTAGAGAAGGTTATTACTAGAAACCCTAAAAGAGAGAAATATATAAAAAAAAGAAGGCAGCAATCCCTATACTAGCCGCCCCCTCTCAACCCCTTTATTTTTTACCCCAGTCTCCCTCGACTTCCCCTCCATCAGCTACACATCTTGGTAAGTTTCCTTCCTTCCTTGTTAAAATAATTAATTAGTCACTATTGTATACATGCGTGAACCTTTCATGCATGGCTAGGCTAGATCCAACCCAAAATGAAAAATAGAGTTGGCCGGATTTAGGCTTCAGGCCTAGCCGACCCAAACTATGTTTGCTAAGGATGAGTTTGGCAAAATATACTCTTATGCCTTGGCCATAATATTTATGTCCATTTTAGTTGGATATTTGGCCAAACGAGCCCTTTTTTGATATTAGAAAATTCAAAAATATTTAGAAATCTTCATTGATTTATTTATAGGTCCCTCACACTTTATTTTATTTTTTTTCTTGTGTTTGTATTTTTTATAAATGTGCTCAATATGTAGACTATTATTGTTAAACGAAAATATATCGTGCAATGTTTTTTTTACTTCCATCTAAAAAGAAAAATAATAATAAAGGCTAAACAAGAAAAAAAGACATAAAAAATTTCTTTTTCAAATTTATTTTTTACAAAATATTCACTGATGCTAGAGTCAAGAGTATCATACTTTTTGAATTTGTACGGTATTTACCAATGATATTCACGGTAGGAATTGTTCACTAACACTAGAGAAAGAATATGAAAGGAAGAATAAAAAGGAAAAAAAGGAGAACAAATTCTTAACTATTTTAGACAAAACCAGTAATGCATTCTACCTTAGGCAGAATGCTTAAGGCATGATAACATCTTTTCTTTTGCGTAACCAGTCTCGTACTATAAAATCTCTGTTGATCAGTTAGGGTTCCTAGTGACCATAATACTAGTTGGCAACTTCTTAAATAAGATATTTTTCCCTAAAAGATCAAGATGCTAGATATATGTTCTTTTTTCAATCAAGAGATTATATTTTTTATCAGTTGTCATGATGTCTGAGGGTGACATGACTGATTTGGAAAGAATAAGATTTTTTCTTGGTATAGAACTTTTGCAAAGATCAGATGAGATTTATATTTGTCAACGGAAGTATGCTTTGGAGGTGCTGAAAAGGTTTAAGATGGAGAACAACAACTCAGTTCATAATCTCATTGTTCTAGGTTGTAAGTTTTTTAAAGATGAGAATAGGGTTTATGTTGATGAGTTTTTGTTTAAACAAATGGTGGGATAGCTCATATATTTAACAGCCATAAAGCCAAATTTAATGTTTGCAGTAAGTTTGATTAGAAAGTACATGGCCAAACCAATTGAGCTGCATTTGACGGTAGCCTAAAGAATACTGAGGTGCTTGAAAGGAACTATTAAACTTGGAGTTTTCTTTAAGAAAAGAAGATGTAAAGTTTTGGTTGCATATGTAGATAGTAACTATATAAGAGATATATAAGACTAGAAAAGTACATCAGGCTATGCTTTTATGTTGGGGTTTGGAGCTATTTCTTATTCTTCTAGAAAGCAACCTATAGTCACACTTTCTACCACAGAAACAGAGTTTGTAGCTACAATTATTTATGTAAATCAAGTTATTTGGATAAAGAGAATAATTAAAAAGCTGAGTTTGGAAGATAGTAAGTGCACTATATTTTTTTGTGATAACAATTCCACAATTAAGTTATCAAAACATCTTGTATTACATGATCAAAGCAAGCACATTGATGTGCACTTCCATTTTCTTCATGATCTTACACAAGAAGAAGCAATTGAATTAGTTTACTGTGGAACACAAGATTAGCTGGCAAATGTGATGGCAAAGCCCCTCACAGTGGATGTATTCCAGATGTTTCGAAGTCAATTAGGAGTTTGTCAAGTTCCTAAAATAAACTAGTTGATTAAACTAGTTATTGGTGGTAACTAATTTAAAGGAGGGAATGAAGAGAAAGTTTAGAAATTCAGTTGAGATTTTGCATTATGTTTGAATAAGTTGTAGGTACGTCCTAGTATTTAGGGTACTTGGTTAGCAGTTAGAATTTCCTAATTTTTCTAGGTGTACTCATCACATTAAGTAACATGACCTGTTTTTTCTCATTTTGTTGAGTTCGTAAAAGGCTATTTATAAGTCAAAGAATGTTCAATAGAAGAGTAATCATTTCCAAAATTGTTGAGTACTCTATATTTTTGTGTTTTCTATTCTTAACAACATTATGATTATCTTAGGTATAGTGAGATATATATAATTCTAAAAAGAATTAATTATCCTATCATCTTATTATTATAAAATGTACTTATATAGAAAATATTATATATAAGAAATATTATAGATATATTTTTATATGGTAACCTCCACCATTGCTATTGTATATTGTCCTATACATATATATATATATATATATATATATATATATATATATAAAGGGTTACCTAACCATTAGGTTAAGCCTCCTAATTATTTTTAACTTGGTATTAGAGCTTTCTGCTATTAGAACTCTTCTGTTCTCTCTCTTTGTAGCAAACCTTCTCTCTATTTTTCCTAAATGGATTCAACTAATATCGCCTCTCTCTCTCCACCAATACCGGTGCAGCATAGCCGACCAGCCATCCCCAAGCTGCTGTCAGTGGTGTCTTTTCTCCCTCACAACAACCTCCATTTGTAGAGCATGTATTTGATTCTTCCTCAAAAGTTTCTATAATTCCTATGCCTCTTATGGGGACACATACTCCAGTTATTGTTCTTTTATCAAACACCTCCCAAGTTATTTTGTTAAAACTTATAAACATAAATTATCTCTATTAATAAATGTAGATGAAGCTATATCTCATTAGTTAAGGTGTTTTTTACTTTGTTGATAGCTTAGTGTTGTGTCCTTCATTTCATATTTTTTTTAGAGTTCTGTTGGTTCTTCCATTACCATCAACCATTCTTTTCTTCGTTAGAAGCAATAGGATCAACTTATTTCAAGTGCTTTACTCTTCACTCTCTCCGTGGATGTATTGCATCTTCTGGTAAATTGCTTTACCTTTATGAAATTGCTTGCCTCTTTATCTAATTCTCGTATCATGCAACTTCATGGCTCTTTTTAAGACATTTAGCAAGGTGACTTATCGCTTAGTATATACATATAGCAAGTCACATCATTATTTGACAAATTAACTGCTATTAGTCACTCCATATCTCTTGAAAACTTTAATCTCTCTGTGTTTCATGTGTTTCATGGCCTTCATAGTTAGTTCAAAGACTTGGTAACAAGTCTTATAACCAAGGCAAAACCACTATCATACATTAATCTTCACAACCACCTTCTTACCCATGAATTTCTACATAAAAACTCCTTCCATTCTATGGATGTCTCTCCCTCTCTAACGTCTTCTTCTTCTCTACCAGCCACCATTGCTGCGAACACCACAACTTTCTACTCACCTTGTTATATCTCGTCACAACCCCAATATTAGTGGCAATAGAGGACACTCTCGAGGTAATTGGAGTCCCAACAACAACTGCTACACTCACCAAAAGAAGAGCCAATCTGCTATAAACTAGCGGCCAAACAATTAGCAACAAACTAGGCGCAACTCAAGGGCTAGGCAGTGTCTAGATAACAACATGTCCACTATCAATTGTACTTCGGTTTGATCACACAGCTCCCCATTGTGGAGCACCCAGCAGCCCTCTACTCACCTTGCTGTTGGGAATGATTCTATTGCAACTTGGTTCCCTAACACCATCGTGAATCAACACGTCACACCTAATTTTGGAACTCTAACCGATTCTACACCTTATCTTAGCAATGATTATTTATATGTTGGTAACAATAAAGGCCTTGACATATCCCATATTGGACATACTACATTACCTTCCTTAAAATGTATTTTTATATTATCTAATGTTCTTCATATGCCTCATATTAAAAACTATTGTTATCTGTTAAAAAATGCTATTATGATAATCATGTTTATTTTGAATATCATGCTTCTATATTTTATGTTAAAGATCTCATCACCAAGGAAGTTCTCTTTTTCAGTTAAAGTAATGATGGTCTTTATATCCACTCCAAGTCTTTTGTCATTCAGTTCCTCAAGCTTTTTGGTCTCCGTGCATCTCCCCAACTGTCAACTTGTGGCATCATCGTTTAAGTCATCTAACTGAATTTTAAATTTTTTAGTTTACAACAATAAAATCATATGTACTTCTAGATGTTCTCTTACTCAATGTCAAGTTTGTCCTTTAGGCAAGTCATCCCATTTGTCATTGCGATTTACGGGTCACAAAATTTCTGCCCTATTTGATTTAATTTTTACTAATGTTTAGGGTCCTGCTTCTATGTTTTCTTCTAATAGCTTCTGTTATTTTGTTATTTTGGTTGATGTGCATACCAAACATATATGGTATTATCTGATTGTTGTGAAATATGATATATTTTTTACTTTTCAACTTTTTTAAACACTTATTGAGCGTCAGTTTTTACTTAAAATTAAATTTGTTCAAACTGATTGGGGTGGTGAATATCATAAATTAAATAGCTTTTTTCAGACCATTGGTATTCATTATCAGTTATTTTATCCTCATACTCATAAACAAAATGACACTGTTGAACATCATCATTGACATATTGTCGAAACTGGCCTAACCCCTTTAGGACAATGTAGCGCACCATAGCAATTTTGAAACTATGCTTTTGAATCATCAATCTATCTTATTAATTTCATGCTTACTCTTGTTCTCCAAAATACATCTTTGTTTGAGTGTCTGTTTTATCAAACTCTTGATTATAATTTCATATGTACTTTTGGGTGTTTTTGTTCTTTTTTTGCGTCTATATCATGCTCATAAATTAGATTTCTGGTCCTTTCCTTGTGTGTTTTTAAGTTATAGCTCATCTCATCTTGGTTATTATTGTTTTAATTTAGAATCTCATCGTATTTATGTCTCCCGTCATAATTGTTTTCATGAAAATATCTTTCCTTTTGTGAAGCCTGAACAGGTAACATCCTCTTCGGTACCTATCACATAACCTACCCATCCTCCATCCTTAAACCCTCCTCTGCTTTTCCAACCTACTTCTTACCAAACTGGCCCCAACAAAAACCTTATTCTACCCTCTACCGTACCCCCAATAGACCACCTTTTTGCCCATAGATTTTACCACCCCTTCATCATTGTCCTACATTACTATATTGTCATCATATTTTTGTCTTTCCAATGATCGTTGTGCTGGAATAGGTTCTTCATCACCAAATGCTCATGCTCTTAGTTTGCTGCAATAGAGCAACATGATTCTATAGCAGAACATCCCAATTCTGCCATAACCTTACCAATGTCTACAATGCCAACCAGTCCCTTCATTAATTCTCCGGCTGGTCTGAAGCTCTATGTAGACCTCTCCTCATATCCTCTCCAGCACCTTTCAAGTACAGGCCCCACTTCTCTATGCCTAACTACTCATCAACATCATATGGTCCTTCGTCCTAGACAGCCCAAGATAACATTGTCCACCACCACTACCACAACCTCTGTTGCCTTCCTCAGCTGAGTAGTTTCTCCTCCCACTCATGAGCTAGTTGTTTTTAATGATGCTAACAGATATAAGGTGTGGTATAGTGCTATGCATAAGGAAATTTAGGTCTTACATGCAAATAGAACTTGGACTTTAATGTCATTTCACCCTTCCATGAATATTGTTGGTAGTCGGTGAGTGTATAAAATTAAAAACAAATCTGATGGTAGCATTAAGAGGTATAAGGCGTGTCTAGTTGATAGAGGTTTCACTCAGCAAAAAGGCATTGATTACTTTAAAACCTTTAGTCTAGTCATCAAACAGGCGACCGTTAGATTAGTCCTCTTCATTGTCTTTTCTTATGGTTGGAAAATTCATCAGTTTGATATCCATAATGCCTTCCTCAATGGTGTTCTTAACAAGGAGGTATACATGAAATAACCTCCAGATTTTATTGATTCTGCTTTCCCCTTTTATGTGTGTTGGTTGCATAAGTCCCTATATGGTTTAAAACAGGCTTTGCGGGCTTGTACACTCGTATAAATGATTTCCTGTTATCTATTGATTTTTGTGCCTCTAAGGTGGTTATCTCATTGTTTATCTTCTTTGTTGGTGTTGATATTTGTTATCTTCTGGTATACATTAATGATATCTTCTGGTCTATATTGATGATATTCTGTTTACAAGTAGCAATTTTTTTTTGCTTCAACACGTCATACAACTATTGAGCTCAGAATTTAAGCTTCGTGACTTGGGTTTTGTTCAATATTTTTTAGGTATTTAGGTTTAATCTACTGGTATGGGTCTTATGCTTCATAGCATAAATATACAATTAACATCCTCACTTGGGCTAGTATGTTATCTTGCAAACATGTCGATACTCCTATCTCTACATCCAAAGCTACCATTCTACTAGATCTATTATTTTCTGATGCTACACGCTTTCATCAAATTATGGATGCCTTTCAATATCTCACTTTTACATGTCCAGATATTTGCTTTATTGTTAACAGAGTATGTCAGTTTATGCATGCTCCTATAGATTCTCATTGGGCTGCATGAAACACATCTTGCATTATCTTCAATGTACGACATCACATGGCTTACATATTACTCATAGTTCTTCTTTTGTCTTACACCTAACCACTTTTTAGAAATAATTAATATTATTCTCTAATACCCCCCTCAAGTGAAAGCTCTTCGGGTTTGAAATTTGTACAAACCTATATTTTTTTGTGCTTGATTTTTATTAAATAAATAGAGGTGATGAGATTCAAATTCGTGACTACTTAGCTGTCAAAGTTCTGATACCATGTCAAATAATCAATTTAACCCAAAAACTTAAGTTATTAAATAAAATCTCAATATATAATTTATATTATTCTTTTACACATATTAAAATAATTATCTACCCTTTCTTCTAAGTTCTTGAGTTTCAATTCATTAATCAATCCAAGCCTTCTAGACATCTCACGTCACTACCTTAAGAAAGGCTAAATGTGACTTGCTAGACATTTCATGCCACTACCTAAAGATAGGATTTGTGTTCTTAAGGTGGATCAATACACGTTTTATTATTGAGATACTTCTCTTATGCCCCCCCCCCCCCCCCTCAGATAATAATATCTATGATATAATTCGCGTTCACGAGTTAAAGAGTTTTGCAAGACAATTTGCGCTCTGCAACTTGAAAATTTTTTGCATCAAACTTACTACGTATACCAATCAGCTAATGGTTTTCTTTTCCCCCCTTTCTTATGAGTACTAACTAAGAAGCGGCAAAATTGAGTCCTGTCAGGAGTATGTGATTAAAAGATTTGTTTATATCTTTGTAATAAATTGGTGGATTACGATCTGATTAAGAAGGCTACCCTGTTGCAATATTCTATCTTCTCTCATTGACCAAACAAGACCTTTCCATTATTTATTTCAAGATGTGATTAAGTCAACTCATTTCGAGAAGTTGAGCCATGTATTTAACTTGAAAAATACAGTGGAACAAACAGGATAACAATTGCTGAGATAACTTATATAACTATTGTATTCTATTTGATCCGGCATCCAAAATTCATTTGTCTAATCCATTATTATAATTAAAAAAATTAAAAATTGTAGATATAATATATGAGTAACCAAATAGAAAGATGGGATTTGCATGAATGCTCTACTGTTTGCTCCTTTTTCTCTCTTTTTTTGTTTTTAACTACATAGTTAAGAAAAAGGAAGATAAGAATGAGCAAATTGTTTAATGAGAATAAAATCCAACTGGTTGGTGAAGCAGTTTAAAAATGGATGTGTGGATAGGGCAGGCTCAGTGGAAAAATGATTAAAGAGCAATGAACTTGCTTTCAGATTGCCGTCCTATTGCTTGATTCTATCATTTAGGAGTTATAATTATTGTCTAGGTTTGTACCATGGCTTACTTGTTCAAATTCTTGTAATTTTCACCTACCCTCTCACTCTCTTTTTCTCTCTCACACACACGTACACATTAAGCCAATTGCATTACTTTTTTTAAATTAGGGTTTCGCCCCCTCCACAGCCCTCCCCTATCTAGTTTGACTTTTGAAAGTGTGAAATATTTAAATGCAATTAGTATTATTTCCACCAAAGAGAGAGTTCCTAAATTCCAAACAAAGACAACTACTTAATCATTGGTTTTGTGACCTTTATGAAATGTCGCCAAATTAGTCTTCCCCTTTGTGGGGTTGACATGGATTAATTGACCCATGCTGAAACATTCCTTTTAGTCTTCATGGGGTCCCACATTTCATAACTCCTTCAAAATTATCAGAAAAATTATCAGGAGATAGGTTTTAGGACATCGATTGAAAACACGGGTCATCCTTTGTCATTTTATGTTATTAAGACGAGTCCTTGCTTACTTATCTCAACACTTGATTTTCGGAATTGTCTTATGCAAATGTATTCAATAACATTTTTGTTTTGTGTTCTTATTTTCTTATGATTCTAGATTTTGAATACAATTTTAGTCAAGTTGCATATCCTAGGGGCGTGCGCTTATTCAGGTCACGAAGGTTTGCTTTTTATATAAATCATAAGTTAATTATTTTTTTTAAAGCAGTTTTTATATATCAAATTAAATATTTTTCACATCTGAACTAAAATGTGATTAAAAAATAATTTAATCTCAATAAATATAAAAATCAAATTAAGTGCTTAAAAAAATTACGGAAGAGTTAGTGAATTTTTTGTTTGTCGTTTCACAATCAAGCTTGTTAATTAGTACATGTTTGGAAATCACTAATTTAGCTGTGACTGATTTCTTTCAAGTGTTTGATTATAATTTGAAAATTAATTCAGCAGCCCCACTCCCATATATTATTTTTAGAAGTTATAATTGGCAACGTTTTTAAAACATCACTATAGTTTAGTTTCTCAAATGTACCCTAAAGCAGAGCTACACTTCCTCCATGTTTTTGGTCCGTTTTAATTGCCAAAAACCACTGTGCAAAGTCAATCAATCAATGTATCAGTTAGAAATTAATTAATGGGCCTTAGTGTTTTTTTTTTTCCCCTTTCTGATAAGCATATGAACACATGGAAAACACCTATGGGAAGATTGCAAAATAGCAAACAGGGAGCTTGTCAACCAGAGAACAGAGAGCCAAGAAACACAATAACAAAGGAGACTGGATGAACACCCATTCCATGTCATCTTCAAAGCAAGAATCTCCCATCAGTTAGAGATAGACCATAGTTCATGGGACATTTACCAAAGAATCAGCTAACGTTAATTTTCACTTGCACCATTGATGGTGTCTAGCTAATTCGAAATTCTCTGAGGTTATGATATGGGTCACTCCACAGGCGACCATGCCACAACACGAATCATCATTACAAAAAAGAGAAACAGAAACTGAGATGGGTCAATTTTGTTCTTATTAATCGAAGGACCCCAAAAGCTAGCCCGAGGAGTTAAAAATAAGGCTGTCTGTTGTATTGTTTCAGGTTTTAATTATGGTAGAGAGAAGTTGTCGAGATATGGATGGGTTGGACCTACTCTTTTTCGTTCATTTTCTTTATTCTCATAATTACCAAACGAAGAATTCCCTTTCTCTCTTGTTTGTCCGCGCAAAATTCTTTTTTTTCTTCTTTTCTTCTTTAATTTACTCTCATCCGTGTATAATTTTTATACCTCATATGATATCACACCTGGTACTCAAGTGGCAAGTCGAGAGTACGTGAAGGTTTTTGGGAAAATTGTTTGAGAGCCATTGGTATTTTGAAAAAAATGTTCAACAATTTCTTATATATATATATTATAATTTGCAATTTGCAAGAAGTGAATATTGTGAAATGCCAATTATAAAAATATGCTCATCATATCGTTTTGAAGTTCTCCTTCAGTCTCAAAATACATGGCTGGCATGAAAAAATGATACAACTTAATTATTATTCTTTTTTAAATTAAACCAATAAAATTAGAAAATAAATGCTTGAAACAATAATAATTTCTTTTATAGTATAAAAAATTATATTTTTACCATTTTTTTTTGTCACGAACGTTTATTTTTTATTGAAGGAGTAAAAAATTTAAGAAAATGCGACTAAGAAGTATTAATTTTGTTGTAGCATATAATAATTAAAGATGAAATTAATACACAAGTCTCCAAATAGGTGGAAAAATGAAAGCCAAGTTGAAAATTGGATTTGGACCAGCATCATGAATAGTCTTTTGCAATAACATTGTAATTTTTTACTCTTTCTTTTTTCATTCTCCATATTTTAAAGTGATGAGCACAAAAATTCAAATTAGAAACCTTTGCTTTCACTCAATTTCGTAAAGGAAAGAAAGCCAGTGACTCTTTTTTTTTTCTTTTTTTTTTTAATCATGAAAAGCCACTGACTTGATTTAATATTCATTGATGACTTTTTGACAATTTAAGTAGAAAGTAAGCACTTAAAGAGTTTGGTGAAGTTGGGATGGTTAAGTAACTTGCCCTATATGATAGTACAAACAAAGAGATATAGAAATATCAAAGAGAGAATCACATAGACAATAGCTTTTTGTATTTATTTGCTGACCAAATTCATAATTATAATTAAGCAAGGGAAACAAGATTAGACAATGTTGTCTCATCTATAACCAGTTTAAGCCAAACAAAACCATACGTAACCTCGTCTCTTGTAAGAGTCAATATGGCTTTCGTCCAAACACTAAATTACGAAAGGAAAGTTAAGCTGCTCCTGTTATTCAAGATAAAATTATCTTATAAGAAATTTGATTATTATGTAGAGTTTAGAATGATGCAAACATTAGTATGCATCTTCTCTTTATTTTTATTTTTTTATATAAAAAAGTGTTTTTATTTCTTTGAAAAAGTAGAATATGATCGATATTGTTTTCTTAATCGTTCACTCTAGAAACAAATGTTTGTCTGGTTTTTAGATATTTTTTTTTAAATTGCTTTCAAGTAAATTTGATAACGATGCAAAAACAAGTTTTATCATTTATTTTTGTTTAGAATTGCATTTGGATAATGGTGGAGCTTATTATACGTAGACATGTAGCATCAAGGATTATGGGAGTTGTTATTTAATTATTTTGTTCAAGATCATTAAGAAATTTAGGTATATCAGTTTTATCAGAGATCCTAAAAATAGGAAACTAGTTATGTTATATAAGGTGTTAGCACCTCTAGCGACCCTACATGAAGTAAATTGCATTATGTGTCTAAATGTAGTTTAAAAGTTTTAATAGGTTTCTAACCAGTAGCTTGTCTATGGCCTAGGATAAAAATTTATTTATGTGAATAAATTTAAATTTTTAAATTTATTAGAAGCTTGTGTACCTAAATGAATTCTTATAAAGTGGACCTATATAGGTGTCTTGATAGGTTTTATATATCCTGGAAGGTGGAAGAGTTTTCTACAACTCGTACGTTGTGGTGAAAAATATTTTGAATTAAAGTTCTTAAATATTCAGAATAATTCTATAAATTTTTTAGTTAACTCCTAATAGTAAGTCTAGCATTTATAACAGAATATTGATCATTAGTTCTCATAAATCAAAATTTTATCAATTATTGAAATATTAGTCAAATTCTCATGGATTCGATAAACTAGTTATTAAATCCAAAATACATTCTAAAAAATTAAAATATACCACATATTTTATTTTTTAAACAACATATGATTTTTTTTATTTTTGAGAAACTTAGTTGTATGCAATTAAAACATTTATTTTTTTTTTGTCTTTTTAGTTTTTAAACATTCAGAAAACATACAAGAAATTACAAACACACATACATTCTTTTTTTTACTATAGTTTTTACTCACACACCCCACAATTATATGCTTACAAACAATAACAATTCAAAATTTAAAAATAAATTAAGGTTTTAAAATATACAAAAATAGGCCATCCAAAATTCATAAAATAATCTAGGAGAAGTCGCCAAAACTTGGGAACCACACTAGAAGATTCTAGGGTTGAAGGAAAAATGGCGGCGTGTGTATCTATGCATCACCACTGCTGGAAAACATGGTGGATCTAAAGTAGATTCTTCTTCTCTTCTGTCTTATACTGGTAGTGAGTGTCATTGTGACCTGCAAGCAAAGGAAATCATATAGGCAATTCATTTTCATCTTTTTTTGGTCTTTATTCATAGATATGTTTCTTAGTTTCTTTTTCTCTCTTTTTTGGGTTATTTCAAAAATCAAGATGGGGTAAAGACGCTATGAAAATTAGATCTTATTTTCATCGCTTGTTTAAGGGTTTGTTAATTTTAGGTTTTATCTTATGTGGAGGTAGTGAAGGCTAGTTGATGGCTAGTGTTTTGGTGAGTTAAAGAGAAAAGGCTAAATAAGGGGAAAGCTTCTCATGGTGATGAGGATGGCAACTTGGTAGTGCTAATGATGGGTCTTAATAACTCGTTGAAGTTGAAAATAAAGTAGTTGAATGCTATGGATATGTTGGAAAAGAGATTAAGCATACAATGGCTCATGGCAGGACCACAAGGCTATTAACATGATTGGGTTTCTATCGTCATTGGTAGCAACTATTGTTATCTAATTTTTTACTTATCTATTTGATAAAAAATTTTAAAATTTTAGAAATAGCAAAAAATAACAAAAATCCAAAATATATATATTTTTAATATATTTGCATTATTTTTAGCATTTTCAACATCATCTAAAAAAAATTTAAATTTTCAAGGTTTCTTGAATGCATTTGACTTTTCACGTGTTATTTTTAAAATCAATATTTTTCCTCATTCAAATCGATGTTAGTAAGAAAAATCCAAAAAAATAAGAAAAAAATTAAATTTAAAAAAAAAGTAGAGGGACCATGTTTGAAAATCAAACAATATTTGACCATAAATTGTAGCCTTCAACACACACAAAAGAGGAGGAGCAATTTTGAAATTAAAGGGGAGAAAGCTAACACACAAAAAACCCTAAAATTTTCTTAACCATATCTTCTGTACAGGGAAGCCGCCGGTCCCCTCTATTTTGGCTGAAAATCAGAGAGCCCTTCAACGCACAAGCCTCCATTTTCTTTCTCCCCTTCCATCATCGTTTTCTTCCATCATCTCCAACAACCCTATACACTCTCCCATCTCCCTCTCATCAACATAAAACCAACGCCTTTGATCAACCTCCCCTCTCGCCAGCCAAAGTTTTCCCTCCCTCTCAAACCCTACATCTCTCTCAGCCTCCCAGCACACTATAGACGTCTTCACCTAAATCGGCCCCCTAAACCAGCCGCTAGCTTACCAAGGCCAAAAAGAGAGCTAAGTCATTCCCCCTTACTCTCTCATATTAGTATCCTTTTCAACCTTTTCTTCTCCATCGCTTATCGAATCAAGCCTTCCTTCCACTCAGCCATCGAAAGCACCACCTTCCAACCCATAGCCGAGAGATCTTTCTTGTTTCAACCGGCCACAGACCCCTAGTCTCCCTCTTCAGCCATCAGGTCTTTCCTTCCTCAGCCTTCATGCACACCGGCCAGCAACAGCCCTTCTTCCTCCAATGATACCTATAAAAGCAGCCTCATTTCCAATTGAGAACCAATAGCAGGATCTACAACCAGCACAAAACAACGAACCTAGAGAAAGAGAGAAACTAGAAGAGATCATATCTTAAAAAGGGCCGAAAAATCAAGACTTCGCTTATATTTTTTTCTTATTTGCAGGTGACGTTAATCCTCACTAATGGTGTAGAAGGGAAAAGGAGACAGAGTCGAGCCAGATCCACCAGTTGTTTAGGTTTGCTTACGATGGCGCATAGGTCCATGCGCCTCCAATGGCAGCCACATGTGAAGCAAACGCACCGCCAATGTCTTATAGATCTAGAAGTTTGCCTGACATTGTTCCGAATTGTTTTGGGTTATTTTGTAAATTTCAAATTATTTAATGAAATGTTTTTTTAGTTTTGGAGTTTTTATAATTTGTATCTTGCAAATATGTTTGTGTAATATATATATATATATATATATATATATATATATATATTGAAAGTGAATGTGTTGTTTGTATTTTTTTATGGATTTTTTTATGATAAAATTACAAAGAATAAAGAAGAATTTAATATTTTGGTTTGCTCACAGTTAAGGATTATGAACTTACATGTAAGTCATATTTCTAATATCCGATGAAAAGATAAATTTTTAAAAAAAAATTATCATATCAAAGCCACGAAGTAGCTTACCTCAGGTAGGGTGTGTTAGGGATGCTAATACTTTCCCTAAACATAATCAGTCTCTTACCTACAAATCTTTGACAAGGC
Source organism: Populus pruinosa (assembly GCA_026413675.1). NCBI lineage: Eukaryota > Viridiplantae > Streptophyta > Magnoliopsida > Malpighiales > Salicaceae > Populus > Populus pruinosa. The sequence goes on from CM048595.1 coordinate 2,201,850, forward strand.
CAGTATATCTGAGTTTCCTAGTAACTCCTGATGAAATACTAAATGGCAACTCCTAACGAATCAAATCAAGCAAATGAAAAATCACCAAACTAACATTTTGCAGGTGACGTACGACAACAACAATGGGTTATAGTGTTGATGACCACCACTATAATTAAAAGAGAGAGAAAGCTTGATCCACGAATGTTTTTTTGTATGTGTGGGTAAGGCTGTTGGTAATGGTTCGACCATGAGGTTGGTTGAGAAAGAAACCATAAGAGAGGATAGTAGCCCATGGTATCTCTCTAGTTAATGGTTATAAAAGGATATATAGCTATTATGGGTGATCTTATAATGGTTAGCTGGAAGTGGTGTTAATGGATTGATCATAGTATATGAAGGTGAGGGATGGGGACCACATGGATGGTTTAGTTCCCTTTTTTATTAATCAGAGAAGACAAATAGTTTTGTTAAAAGTACGTGTTTTTTAGCATGTGTTGGCAACTGTGACTAACCCATCAAATTTTTATTTTATTTTTTTATTTCTAATTTTTTGATGTTGTATGGGTGTAAGGAGCTAAAGAGAGTTTTTTAGCATTTTTCTTTTTATTTTTTTTAATGGTCTCCCTAATCAACTTTCCCCTAAAATTCCTTCCATTATTTTATGTGTCATATAACCACATATTTATAGGTAAATAAGTTTGTTATTTTTAATTGCTTAGTCTCCAAGCAAACATGATGACCAAGTAACCCAAAAACAATTTGGTCCCTCAACTTCTTTCTTTTCATTTTTAGTCCTTTATTTTGATTTTAAAAAAATAGCAACACTAACATCAACTCAAAACGCATTTTAACAACTGAACGTGTAGAAAAAGACGCTGAAAATGATGTAAATACATTAAGATTGTATGGTTGGGAGGTTTTTTGTTGTTTTTTGGTTATTTTTGGTTTTTTATTAAAAATTTCCAAAATAGGGTAAAAAACTAGATAGCAACAGATGCTTTATCTTTATAATACTTACAAAGAAAAGACTTGTTAAGTGTTTTGCATAATAAGTTTGTAAAGACAAACGAATTGTTCTTTCATAACTAATTTTCTTAAAGCTTCTAGTTTGGTTGACCTGAAACTTTATTTTCATAGTAATCCCCTTCAATTAGAACTATGATTAAATTGTGTTTATCTTGATTATCCTGAAATTCTAATCTAGTGATTCCTTTTAACTAAAACAAAATTATTTGCCTTCAGCTCGATTTAATTGAAACCTCAATCCAGCAATCCCCCTTAACCAGAACCAAAATATAAAACAACTCAACTAAGCTCCTTTCTAGTAACTCCCTTTAATCAAAACCAAAATCTAAAAAATAGCTCAACTAATCCAAAATCTTAAATGATGATTTTCTTTAATTAGAACTAAAATGTTGCCTTCAGTTAGGTTAACCTGAAATCTCAATCTAGAGACCTTTTTTAACTAGAACCTTGATCTTTATCTTTAGCTTGGTCAAACATTCTTTCTCTTATACACTTATTGACGTAAGCATCAGAGAATCCCTTATGGCTTATAATCAAGTCCACACATTTTAGCCCAGGGTCATAGCCTGTGGAAAACTTAATTTCTATGCAATGTTTTTCACTACTTCATCAGTGGCATTGTATGTAAGAACTAAATAAAAAGTCAATTCATTCCCTTTCATTACTCACCAAAAAAAATTTACATGGTTGATAAAACTCTAAGACAAGAAAGAATAACTTATCTACCCACTATAAGAACTTTAGCTTCTCCAAGTCTTCAATAACTACCTTATTAGGTGCAAATACTCAATAATATTGTCATGGCAATACAACTACATCTTCACTCTCTTTCTCTTACATAACGAGAAGTTCTTATGCTTGCACCATTAAGTATGCAATGATGAATCTAGTTTTAAAGAGACATGGCTAGATAATATGCAAGTGAGTAACTCTTGCACTCATATGCTCAAAATGAACTATACCAATTATTCTTATATAAAATCCTCCAAATAAATATCCAATCACCATCAATCTCCATATAAGTCTTGCTTAGACATCCCAAAACATTATAGGCATGAGATAAGATCCACTCTAGAAGCTTCTAAACACAACCCCACTAAGTGGGAGAATTTTCCACTTAACATAAAATGTTATACATTTAAATTTTTAAATATTGTGTCTCTGCAAAGGCTAGTTTAAACAATTACAAATGACTCATAAACCCCAAAAAAGACATACAAAATATGAGAAACATCCTCAAGCTTGTCACATGAGAAAGAGATTTTATGTGAAAAGTTATTCCAATAATGCTTATGGGTATTTACATGTATAATACCATATCCTAAAATATTGTTTTATTTTTTATTTTTATGATCTTGATTCTAAACTCATCTCTCGCTTTAGCATAAACATTCCAACTAAAAAGATCACCACTTAATTCTTTATCATCACATAACAAGAAGATAAGAGCACTAGGACATATCTCTAAAGGTTTAACAAAAACAAATACTATACATGAAAAAACTCATTGAACTCATCACCATAGAAGATTTGATGAATGAAGTCTATAATTATTTCCTATGAAAAAAGTTGTGTTCTCTTCTTAATAAAAATTTCTTAAATTTAAACAAACAATGAAAAATTATATTATGATGTAAAAAGCTAGAGTGACCAGATAAGGTCACCCACTTTTCCATTAAGTCTTCTTAACATCACTAGTGTCCAACTAAAGCATCTAAAAAGAGCACTAAAAACACATTTCTAATAATTAAAGCATTAAAAAAAGCACCATGAAAACATTCCTGATCACATGACATTCCTTAAGCTCTTGATTACCCTTTTTATCATTACAGTGATTGAGGTGCAAGTTATTATCATAGAGAGAATTTATGCAATATCCTTCTCCCATTAAAAGTGAAATGAACATGTGAAACCCTAATAAGTCCTACTTTTTTCATCATGACCATGAACATGACACTAAGAAATGTCATGTTCGGAAAAAAAAAATATATTAATAGTCAAAGGTTACTTTTATTAACTCGTGAAAAAAGAAACAAAACCTAAACATTAAAGAAAAGAAGTCTACACATATAATGGTATGTCTGAGATCATTTAATCTCTAAATTAGATATAAGAATTGTATCTTTATCTTTTAAACTTTTTAATAAAAGCAGTAATTTTTTTATATCTCCAACGTCTAAAAAAAATCTCCAAATATATCTATACGAAAATTTCCATGGCAAGATCTTTATGAGTCCAAATATATCTTCATTAAATCACTATACAAGTCTCCAAGCTCTCTAAAAGGATTGGGGATTTTTTTTAGGTCTCTACAACCAGTTATCTTTAAAAGAATCAGGAATTCTTCTTTAGGTCTTTATGAACATTTATTTTTAAAGGAATCAATGATCTTTCTCCAATTCTTCATGATTACTTGTCTTTAAATGGATTAGATCCTTCTCCACTCTCAATGACTACTTATGAAACACTTTCATAAATCCATAATACATGCACAAACCATTTTACTTACTTTTACTCTTATTGCTTACTATTACACTCCTTCTTTAAACAAAACAAGACAATTAAACTCTTTTTTTTCTTGTAGAAACATTGATAAAAAAAAAAAGCAACATCAATTATATAAAACAAGAATTTTCCTCTTCCTCTTTTGCTAGTTTAGTATTTAATTTAAACATGTATATTTAGATAGGGTAAATAATGGTGTGCATTGTTTTTTTTAAAAAAAAAATCAATAGTGTGTTTGGGTTGGTGCCCAAATAGACTATCTTTCTAAATTGTTTAGATAACAGCTTAAACAAACTGCATTTTTTCTCTCTCTTTCTCTCTCTCTCTCTCATGTTTTCACCCTCATGTCATGTATAGGCACCACCTCATATCTTCAATGGCCATAATCTAAATGTTAGGTCAAGGTCTAAACAACTAAATATTTTTCTCCTTCTCTTCTTACCTTTTTCAAATACATTGTCTAATATGCACACACAAAATATTTTTAAAGTTACGAATCAAATGTGACATAGTGCACTACCCACCCACACAAATTTTTTATCAATACAAACTTTTATGCAAGTTGGGATTGCATTTTATAGCTGATAGTTGATAGTGAAACATGTACCATATTCTATATAATTAGACATTTTTTTTTTCTCAACCAATGGTTATTTCCAGCTCATAATTACCAACTACTCCACCAATAACATATTACATTTAAATCCAATATCAGGCATCAATGTTTTCACCAACTAATTATCATGCAATTCCTAAAGTGAGTTGATGTGATTAAAATCTATAAATATTTTAGGTCATCAGATAAACTCAACAAGCTACAATATATCTATAGACAAGTCTCTTATATCCTAACTATCTCTATTTGTTTTTTTCCTAACTATCTCTATTTGTTTTTTTGGGGCAATAGCTAAACATTACCTAGTTGTTTATTATTTTTATTAATATTCTTTTGTTTTCAAAAGTTATTGATTAAAACAATCTTAAAGTTTTAATTCGATTTTGCAGAGATTCCTGTTTCAAATTTGTAATTAATAAGAAATTATAAAAATAAAATTAAAAGAATCATCCTATAAAAATTACAAAAGGAAAAAATAATATTCCTACAAAACAGAAATCGAAAGAAATCAACAAACACATAATTCAAAGTCAATTGCTTCCACACGTTTTTTCAGGTTAATGAAGACATCAAGGGCTAGACCTGCACCATTTACAAAAGTCATGACGAGTAAACTTATTGCAACAATTCAACACGACTTTTGAGATCAAATTAAAAAGTTAACTACAGAATTCAGTTCAATTCTATTGGCTAGGAGGTTGATCCTCATCAAAGGAATGTTTATTTGATCACCATGAAACCAGCAAGCCAAATTAGAATTGTTGGCATTATTTTATTTTGGTAGGCACAAAAAACGTAATAATCTAGAATTATGTATGTGCTTGCAATTTAACTAATAATCTAGAATGACTTGTTATCTTGTAATTATTTTAGCAATCTCATAAATATATTCTAACATAATATGCAAGTAAATATAATTGTGCATATAAGTACAAGGTTTGGTTTGCTTTGCTTTGCTTTTCTTCCTGTTTGCTAGTGTTACTTTCTTCCTCAATCTCTGCACATCCTTTCTAAAATAAACAGGTTTTGTTGAACTACTGATGTAAGCAGATGATTTGGTAAAATAATTATGAAAAAAATATATACTTATCATGTATCTAGTTAGGGCTTTTTCTTCAACCGGCTTTGATAGTGTTTGTGATGTAACATGCACCTAACCTTGTAACATCCAGCAGGAGACTCAAATAGCAAATTTTCAATGCACATGAGCCCGATAGTCTTTGTACTTGAGACTTATTTCCTCTATTAAGATTCGCTGGATCGATTTTTAAAGGGTTTGTAACATACAGCAAGAGACTCAAATAGCAAATTTTCAATGCACATGAGCCCGATAGTCTTCGTACTTGAGACTTATTTCTTCTATTAAGATTCGTTAGATCGATTTTCAAAGGGTCTAAGACAAATACAGAGAAGAACATGAGGATGCCAGGAAAAATGACTCGAGCTTTCTTAGGAGTGGGGGCACGGGCTCCAAGCTGCTTAGCTGCATGTCACAAATATTTTTGAAGAAAAGTTAAAGGGACCTACTAGGATTCGCTAGCTAGGACGGCAAGTTCTAACCCAACCCTAATGTTGTTTGCTCAGCCTAACCCATTGTGTGATTCACAAATGGTTTGAGATCGAACTTATTGGGAGCCAATGAACCATTTATAACTGGACCGGGCTAGGGTCTAAGAGGGTAGTCGACCCAAGGAGTATGATACACAAATTGGGTTAGACTGAATTGGAATGTGTTTCAATCCATTAGTATTACACATATTGGGTTAGAGTGGACGATTGCATCAAATATTTTTTTGGATATTTAGTCCTAGTAAAACAAAAGTTATCCGAGAGAGGGAAATTGAGGTTGTGTTTTAGTAGTGTACCAGAAAAAAAAAAAAGAATAGATAGAAATATGTAGGATTGAAAACATAAAGATGATAATATTAAATAATTTTTTATAAAAAATAATTTTGAAATAAATTTTTATTTTTAAAAAATAAAATGTGTAAAATAACATGTTTTTATTATCTTTATAAAAAATAACTAAACATTATCTAATAAAAATTACCCTCATCTCTACCAAGTTCCTCTCCATACTAAGTGAGTATGGAAAGATTTTTATATATGGAGGCAGGGATAACAATAATAGGTAATTACTAGATTGATATTCATCTATACTCCAAGTTTGTATTATTTTTTTAGTAAAATATTTAGACATGCAAGCCGTGTTTAAAAAAAATTTCAATAACTTGAGTTATAGTCTCAATCAACTAAATAAACTGCTTTATTTGAATCATATTAAAATAAAAAAGGTGATGATACCAAACATAACAACAGGAAAATATATTAAAAAAAATGATGATAGCAAGGAAAAAAAATATTTATCCAAAAGAAAAAAAAAGATTATTTACCAAATTATATTTGATAAATTTGTTTATTAAAATCAATTTGTAATAGAAATCAATACACATATAAAATTTCTTGAATAAAATAAAAGGAAAAAAAATGTTATGCAAGGCTATACATATTAAAAATATAAAAAAAAATATTTAATATATATAAAGTATAAAAAAATATAATTGAATTATATTAACCTCGTAAAAAATTAATTACATCCAATATAATTAAAAAATAATTTCTATTTAAAAAAGACTAAAAAATAACATAGAAGAGGTATTAATTAAAGCATAAATTTAGAATTATTTTAAAAAAGACATAAAAAAAGAATTAATAAAAAAAGAAAATTTAGAGAGAAAAAGAAAGAAAGAAAAGTGCCTAAATTTTAAAAAAAAGCACTATCAATTTATATTGAATGGTGAAATTAAAAATAAAAAAAAATCATTAAAAAAACATTATTAATTTATATTGAATGGTAAAATTAAAAATAAAAAATCATAAGAATAAGGGTCAATTTGAAAACAACAATACATAATAAGAAGTTTAACGAGGAGAATTTTTCAACATGTCTTTTCACATAAAAAATCATAAATAGAAATCAAAAACTTATGCCCTCATCTAATTAAATAAATTACAAACTAGTTTAAATAAATGAAAAAAATATTAATGATAAATAAAAATATAATTAGAAAAAATAAAAGATAAATATAGATTAAAATATTTAATATTATAACAGAGGTTATTTACTTGGTTTTCTTTAATCAATTTGTTTCTTAAAGTCGATTTGTAAAAGAAATCGACAAACACATAAAACTAAAACTTATTTAATAAACTAAAAGGAAAAAAACATTATATAATGCTACATATACTAAAAATATTATAAAACATAAATATTTAATCTGTATAAAATATATGCAAAAAATTAGAAATGAATCATACTAACCTCTTAATAAATTAAAAAAACTCAATATAATTAAAAAATAGTTGATATTTAAAAAAATAAAAAAAAACAAAAAATAAATCATAGAGAAGGGTATTAACTAAAACATAAAATTAAAAATTAAAAAATTAATTAAAAAATAAAAATAAAAAAAATAAATAAGGTTAAGTAGTGGTAGTCATGGCAAGCTAGGTCAATCGCCTAATCCATCAAAAAAGAGCTTAAGCACACAAGCCTTTATTATTATTATTTTAATATCACACTCGATATCGCGACAGCCTTAAAAATAACTCATAAAGAAAAAGAATAGAGTTCTTGGCATCTTCTTCTTTGATGGGAAAAGATCTTATTTAAGGAGTCGCTACTTAATATTATGATCACTAGAAATCCTGACTAGTTGACAAAGATTCTATGGTACAGGACTGATTATATAAAAGGAAAAATATTATCACCTCTTAAACATCTTGACTAAAGCAAACTGCATTATTAGTTATGTCTTAAATTACCAAATGCTTATTAGTTTATGCCACGATGATTTGTTTATATTATTCCTGACTTTGACACCAATAAATATTCAACTACGGGTACTTCCAATTCTGCTGTTGATAAATATTATGTAACTATAAAATAAAATAAATTTTAAATCAATATTTTTATTCCTAACTCTAGCATAAATGAATTAGCCAATAAAATAAATTTATTTTTTATATATGCACAAATCTTTTCATTTTTCATTATTTTTGATAATTTTTTGGGCTAGATCCAACTCAATCTATATAAATTGGGCTAGATCTAGCCATTTCGGCCCAGTCACTCACCCAAACCTGTGACCCGGCTGGGCAAAACAACATGCGTTAATTCAGTTGTTGCTACATTGTTCAAGTAAATTAAAATTCACTTGAACAGTGTAATATTGAGTTGTTCATGGTTTGGTTTGATTCGATTTGGTTTGAATTAAAAAAACTAACAAAATCGAATTAAATTAATTTTGAAAAATAGAGACTGAACCGGACTGAAATCCAGTTCAAACCAAATCAATTTGACTTAATTTTTTAAATAAAACCGATAAATCTAATTATACAAAAGACATGCATATTCAAACAAATCATTAATGGTCATTACATCTAAAACAAGGATCAACTTTATTATTTTCTTTTTAAGAAATCAGAAGCTAAATTGTTATTTTTACAAGGGATTCAAAAGCCCCTTTTAATTAGAAAACAAAAAACAAATTAACTCTTTATCTTGATTCTTTCTGTCAACAACAAAATCACTTGCTTACAAGTTCAAACAAACACCTTTCCTGATTCAAGGATTGTTATTTCTTTTTGTTAAAACCAAAGCATATCATTGCATGCATCTTTTTTCCTCTAATAATAACATCTCTCTCAATAATATTAGCTACAAAGTCATCATTCCTAGACCCATAAAAGAACTTATGTTGAGCTTTTTCTTTTAAAAATTTTGTGATAGCATTCTTTCTTTCTCTTTTTCATTACCATAACACTAACACAGTAATCAAGCGATTATATAATCATAAAACTCAACTAACAAATCGTAATGTTAATCTTTTTTTAAATACCCGGTTATTGTTTGTCTAAATGAACTAATGGAGTCAGAAAAATCAATAAGATATAAAAAATAGAAAAAGTCATGAGAACTTTGGGTTGGAGGATCTATAATAGGGAAGGAAAGAATGAGAGGGAAATAAGACTCAGAATAAATGAAAGGAAAATAAAGAATAAAAAAAAACATGTCGCGGCTTTTCATGAGAGGTGTTAGGTTAGGGTGAAGGTAATTTATATCCTTTTTAGATTAAACCGGTTTAGTTTATAGGTTTCATTTGTAAAACCAAAACTGAATTAATTAGATTTTATAATTTTAAAAATCAATTTAATTAGTTTTTTATCTCGATTTAATTTTTTTCAGTTAATTTTTCTTTAATTTTTTCAGTTAATTAGTTTTTTTAAACACTCCTAGTATAGTGTTAATTAAATGAAGCAAAGCGGGAGGAGAAAGAAGCTTACCTGGTGCAGCTGGAGGCAGAACTGGCGCTTGGGGACGAAGCTGAAGGGTCGGTGCTACTCTCCTCTTCAGTTCTTCCTCTATTCTTCCTTCTATTCTTCCTTCTCTTCCCCGGTTCGTCCCTGTATCTCTCTCCTGGAGTGCCCTGTTTCCGGTGCAGTGGCTGCTGAAGAGGAGCTCTGGAGCTGCTGCTTCTGGAGACGACGAAGATGGTTGTAACGCTGGTGGTGACTCCTACTGCTTTCCTTGGTCTTCCTTCTGCGTTTCCTCTGCTCAGGACAACAACGATGGTGATGAAGATGTTAGGTGCTGCTGGTTGAATGGAAGCTTTCTCCTCTGGTTTTTTTTTTTTTAGTCTTTGTGTTTGGCTCTGTTTTTTTCTGTTCCCCTTCGCGTCTATCCTTTCAAAAGGGGGGGTGGTGCAACCGGAGACGAGGTTGGCGCTCCTAAGTTGGCTGGCCAATGCTTCTCTCTGTTTCTGTCTCTCCAGTCTTCTCTCTCGGTCTCTCTCTCTCGGTTCCCCTCCTCTCTCTTTTCTTTTCGGTTCTGTTATCTTTCTCTGGCTTTATAGCCAGATAATGCCACCGTTACCCAGGTAATAAAGTGACTGTTATTGCGGGATTAATGGCGATGCATCGTTGGGCATCCCTTTTTTTGGCTCGGGTGAAGAAGATGAACAGTGTTGATTGCCATTTGCGTTTCGGTCCTTAACGTTTTGAAAGTTTTGTAATCAAGCTCCCTGGATAAAATTAAATTGGACCCCTGTATTTTATAACCATTTACATACTGGTCCTTATACTTCATTTCTTGCAGTTTTAGCCTGAATCAGCCCCCAAACTTTAGTATTTCTTCACTTAAGCCCCTGATTTCATAAATTAAATTAATTCCAAGTTCAATCAAGTCCAAAACTTATAAATTATTCAATTAAACTTTTAACTTGGTTAATAAAATTAATTCAAAATTTAATTAAATTCCAAAACTTCCAATGAAGTCCCCTAATTCATTTTATTAATAAAGGTCATTTCTCTCTCTCTTTTATTTTTTCAAAAAAATTGCCTTGCGTCAATTTCTTTCAACGAGTCATGCCATGTGTTATTTTTTAATGGCCTATAATTCCACCTGTCATATGTTGGAAAATTTAACTGCATCCTATAAAGGGACCACATTAAGAAAATCTCGAGAGCATCGCAACCAAGTAAATAAAAAAAATATATAGAAAAGGGGACATATTGATGTCTGTTGGCACAACGGTTGAACCGGAGTTTTTTATTTATATTTTTGATGATTTTGATAAGCTGATATCAAAAATAAATTTTAAAAAATTAAAAATATTATTTTAATATATTTTAAAATAAAAACATTTTAAAAATAATTTTTATTATACTTTTAAACAGACTTTTAATATGTTTTTAATAATATAGTTCCATCAATTTTTTAAATTTATTTTTTAATTAAAAATATATTTTATATAATTTTTTTATATCAACATATCATAATAATAAAATACACTTAAAAAGCATCTATTTGAAAAACATTTAGGTGAAAATAATTTGAAAAGTAGAAGTTATCTAGAAACATTAAAAACTCTAAAAATAAATGAGATAATTCTAATGATCATGTTTTGAAATTCAACTACACTTATAACTTCCATAGCTTCAGTTATGGGTTTAGCATAACAATATATAGATAAATGAGCTAACTTATATCAATTTTTTTTAATGATATTGTTTTGAAAAGAAAACAAAAAATAGTTAATTAAGCCTTATTCAAGTTTTAACGAGGACACCTAAATTACAAGTTAACTTGTTAGTTATCTGGGTTTGTTAAGGAGTTTAACTATGTCAATTACATGCCTGGTTCGAAAGAAAACTAGCCCATTCTAGTTTGTGGGTCGTGACCCGCTAGACGGTCGGGTTTCACAATATTATTATTAATACTTGGTTTATCTAAATTACTTTATATTGTGCGCAGAATTATATATTTCGTTACAGACATTGGCTTCTCTAATGTTGATAACAGTATGATTTAGATAATGGTGGCACCTTTTGTTTTAATTTGGATAGATTAAAAGTGATCTTATTACACGAAACAATAAATCAGTTCCAAAGTACATGCACAAAGGAAAGCTGATACAGTAAAACCAGACAGATGGAGGAAGAGCCAACAATGTAATGATGGCAGAGGTAAGCCTCAACAGCTTGACAAAGAGACAAATATTAAACAGTAGCAGAAACAAGTTGGAAGAGGTTGTCTTTTGTTTTTTGTTAACACCACTTTTCAAGTAGTTGATAAAACCTACCAAGATAAGAGTCCTGATGCAACTCCTGATTCCCGAAAACTGCTGCAGCTTCACTTGTATTTGTCCTATATTTTTTTCCTTGCTAAGACACCGTAGCTAGACCATACCATTGGTTATAGCGTCCCTGCTAAAAGACACATCTCCATTTCTGTCTACTTCCACAGGCAAGTCTTTCTCAACTAGAAGCCTTGCATAAAGAGGTTGATCAATGATGAAAGGTAACACTACAAGACAATGTCCATATTGCAAAGTCTCTATCACAGATCCCCAACCACTGTGAAACAGAGATCCCCTAATTGATGGGTGCCATAAAGTCTCCATCTGTGGTTCCCATCTCATACACACAATTCCTCTGTTACTCGTACGCTCAATAAAACCTGAAGGGAGAGCATCAACATCATTATTAACTCCACTAGGTTTCCTGAGAGACCAGACAAACGGCAATGGCCCAATAGCTCGAGTCCATAAGCTATCTCATGTATTTTATTTTTATTTAGCTTAGTCTTGCTCCCAAAATCCACAAAGACAGCAGAATTTGGTTTCTGTTCACCAAGCCAAATTAACATCTTCCTCCATGATTCGTCATTAACCGTTGCTCCTGTTTCCGGTCTCTCGGAGGGAGTAAACCTACTGGAATCCTGGTTTTCCACGCAGTTTCTCATAAAGATTAATGTACTCGCCTTCAAATTCATTGCAAGTACGTATGGCCAATGCTTGACAAACATTAAGAATCTTAGCAGTCCTTTCCGCATCTGATATTCCTGAAGCATTATCTCCATAGAAACCAGTAGCCTCATGAAGCTTGAAAGCCATTGAGGAAGGAAAGTCAAACCATTCTAGTGGTTTTGTCAAACTGTCAGGTGAGGACCGGAACCTTTGCTGGCCATCTCCAACAAGATAATGTAGAGGCCACATGAATGCAGCTGTTGAAGCTGAGTATGGAGAAAATACCATGAGCGAGACAACATGTCCTTGGGCTATCTCCACCACCTAATGAACAATAACATCAGCTACGATCCAGTCCGCTGATTCTGCACCTTCTGGCAAGAGATCTTTGTCGTTTGAGTTCTGCAATGGAATTTCCACTACGTCAATAAGGGGAATCAGGTTTGGAGGGATTTTGGGGAGACGTTGGATGCTTTTTGGCGTTGATATGAAGCATATTTTTGCTCCTGCTTTGGCTAAGGCAATGGAAAGTTGAAAGAATGGCATGATGTGGCTAAAGGCAGACCATGGAACCACTACATGAAGATCTATAGCCGTTTTTTCTTTCTTTCTTCTTATTACTGTACTTGAGCTTGAGCTATAAGCCTTTGCCGCCCTCAAATGATATAATTCCATTACCTTGGTGTGTTTGAATATATAAAAGATAGGGCCAGCAATACAGCCATACTTGTCGAACTATAGAAATCAAGAGACTTTGACAACAATAAGTATGAGTCGTTTTATACCTGTTTTCCTTTGCATTTTTATCACTATATCCGAGCTTCAGCTATATTCACTTGCTCGCCCTCAAATACATGATTCGATACATATTATATATAGAAATATGAGAATCTGAAATTAATGGACTATAGTGTTTTTCCAATGATAATATATATGTGGTGTCCAATACATAATTTTGGAATTTCTTATACAAATGCAGTTTATGCCTTGCTCTGAACTTAGAAACATGGGTCCTTTATGATCACATTATCAAAAGCCAGGAATATAGCTTCTCTATCTTCATCTGTCTTCTTTTTTTAATAATTTATTTATTAAATAAATAAAGAAAAATTAGGGATGAGAATTTCCTAATGCTTAAGTTAGAAAAATTAGGGATGAGAATGGTGCATGAGAGGAGAATAATGATCAACATGCAAGAAAATAATTTTATAGAATTTTTTTATGTGTTTCGATCATTCAAGTTATGTCTTATACATAATGATCTTGGGGTATTTATACACTCCCAGATCATTTAAATCACATGAATTTGCCATGAAAAGAGAGTAGGGTTGCAAGCATGAGAGAAATCATTGAGGACATTTGCTTTGCCATGAAAACCGTGCATTACACCATTAAAATAAAATGAATTGTTTATGTAGCGAGCTAACTAACGAGGCAAGGTCTTCCGTCGAAGCCTCGCTGATAACTGGTGAGGCGGTTGGATCGTGGCCCAATAGCTGGACCAAACAGCCCCCAGGCTGTCTGATATTTCTCTCTTTTTGTAGGCCTTCTAGCTCGGCCCTCTCTCTTGAGCCTTGGGCCCTTTAGTTCGGCCTCAAAATGTAAGATTTGAGTTCAGGAGCTTTTCATGTCTGAAGTAATTGCTTACCACCGTGGTTATCAGACTCGATTGGTTAGCCTGCTTAGAAGTCAGGTCTCGAGCAATATATATTGCTTCGGATTAATTTAAATTAATTTTAAAAAATTAAAAAAAATATTTAATATTTTAATATTTTATATGAAAATATAAAATAAGAATCCATATGAATATATACTAGAGATATGATAAATAATAAAGTTTAAAAAATTATTTTAAAAGTATTTTTATTTTACATTAAAAGATTTTTTTATTCTACATTAAAAAAAACATTATTTTTTTATGTGAATATAAAATATATATTACTAAAAAATGTCAAATTCCACATTAAAAAATTTAAAAAAATAGTATTTATACAATAAAATTTAAAAAGGATTAATAAATAACTAAAAAATATAAAAGAAATGCATCTTTGTTAAGAAAAAAAACCCATTAAAAAAAGGAGTCTTAAAAAGGGTTTTTTTAATTACCCGGATCACAGCTCAATCAGGTTTTATTAGGTTTTTATTCATTCCGGTTTTTATCTTATCTGGACTAGTCTAATCATCTAATCAATTGGATTCTGAATCAACCCAAACCGGTTCAAATTTAGTAACTATACCTACCACTTGTTATCCTCTTGTGGGTTACCTGTCTTCTCATTATAATGTCTTGTTAAGCTTACAGCTTGGATGATACACTCCTTTCTCAATTCATCCTGTTGAACTTCGATGAAACTTTCCAGTTGGTTAGGTAACAACGTTCTGTAGGATTAACCAATGATAATGACAGACCAACCAACGAAAAAAGAACTTGCTCCTTGTAGTTTTCCTAAGCTTATAAAGTTGATTCCTTTTCTGTCACATCCATGTCTAACTTTCACACCTCTGTTCTTGAAAAGCGACCTTGAATTTATTGTCCTTTTCCATGGAAGCGTATGCACACGCATCTTTTCTCTAAAATGGCTTGATGGTTGGTTCATTGCAAATATCTGAATTGCTCCCGCATTTGATAATCACGAAGGAAGATTCAATTAGGTGGGCTATTAATGCCTAACAAATATATCCTCTTTCTTATCAGATAGGGATTGTATTGTTCTTGTACATTGACAATTGCTTGGTTTTGTGAATTGAGCTGTTCAAATGTGCAGATAAGCTTTATTTCTCTTTTGTTGATATTCTTATATAGATCTGATTAGCTTATGGAAAATGGTTGCTCGAAACACCATAACATATTATGATTTAGTAGCTGAAGATATTAGTTGAGGCAGATTGGCCTACTACTGCTCCTGCTATGATGATGATTATCAGAGTCAGTACTTTAACGGTGAGTCTCTCGAACTCCTTACTATAATGCAATGGTCCTGTCCCAGATCATGATATTCAGTGGCTTATTCCAGCTACAACTATAATGAGCACAAATTGTATGCCCATGATCGGCTTCCTTATCATGCTTTATTATCGTGTCTCAAGTTTACACAAGAATTGCATACTCTGCCTTTACTTTCTGTGAGCCTGTGCGAATTGAGAATGATCCGGATCCTTGCTATCATGAACCGTCGCGGTTCATTGTCTCATATAAGGTCTCGGAGTTTAACGAGACTGAGTTCGAAGAATACGATCCAACTGCTTTCGGTGGTGGCTATGGTCCTGCTGCAACTTACGGAAAACCTTTTCCTCCGTCGGACAAAATTTTTTACCCCAGTTCAACGCCTGATCCGAATGCCTTATCATTAAATGGCGTCTCCTATGGATGGATTACAGCAGCTTACGGAAAAGATGAAGTCAATGACCTTCTCTGAAACCTTGAAGTGAAAGGAAACCGCTTAGGCTTCCTGCTATTGAAGCAGCGCCGCTGTCCCTTGAACATAGCAATGGCAAAGGAAATTCCCTAGAGAAGTCTCTAGTCTTGCATAAAGGTGAAGAAAGTGAGGAAAACGAGGGTGATCATCACGATTCTTTGCCTGGCTATGATACTGGATATTGGAATGGATCAAGTGGAGAACATGGTTATGAGTATGGCCAGGAAGTGCCACAAATTCCATCAGGATATGGCTTGGAAGCAATGGACCAGCTTTGTGAAAGTCATTTGGTTACTGGCCTTGTCTTTCTAGGCATGCTAGGAATGACAATGATCGTCAACAAGCTACTGATTGTGGAAGTTATGGGAACCAAGGAAGGGGACTGCTGATTATCTATTTGGAAGCTCAAATCCTTATGCTGAAAGAAGGGATGCAGGCAGCAGCTATGGGAATGCTATGTCCATGGGAGGCATTATCAAGAGGAACCTCCCTGTTAACAGGTCAATTATGTTGAGGATTCATGGTCAGCTTGAGCATGTTTCACGGTCATTTGTGCATCTTCTTGAATAATTCATCCATTCCGGCCAAAAGGGTGGGGTTTTAGGTCGTTTAACAAAAATGGGTCTTCAATAATGGACCATAATAATCTGCAAAGGCTTCATCTGATCTTCAAAATCCAATAGTTACAAAGCCGAACTCGAGATTCGACCCAACACAAATCCTAATCACGTAGGTTTTCAAACTCTTTTTTTTAACAACAGCGAAAACAGTATCATTTAAAAATGTAAATTCTTGAAACAATCTTGAAGTTTTGATCATATTGACTAGATTATGAGTCTACTTGGAATTAATCATCTTATTTTTTTAATAAGATTCAGATGAGATTAACATGCCAAACCTTATAACAGTAATAGTGGGAAAACTGAGTTTACTGTATGCATATTCTTGGGTGGCTTCTATAATTATCGGGGTCGGGGTGGTGATTGCTGCTTAGGCAGAGGCCAACCGGTCTTTGCATGGGCCACGAGAGAGTTGCCATAAGGGAAGCAGTCATCATTAGAAGTAATTGATGGTTAAACGGTAATTAAGGACATCAAAGTCAAACTCGTATAATAGTCTGAGACAGCTTTGAGTACGTTACGAGTAGCCTTAGATCATTTCAATTCCTAATTCAAGTTGAGATTTTAATCAAAACATTTGTTTGTTTAAGCAACGTGGATGTACTTTTTAAAAATTTGATTTTTTTTTCAAATTATTTTTTTTATATTTTAAAATTGTTTTGAGATGTAAATGTTAAAAATATATTTTTTTTAAATATTATTTTGATATATTTTTACATTATATATATTTTTTAAAAACAATTATTAATACAATAACAAGGACTATCTCATCCATTTAGACCATAGACCATATGGATGATAATCTAAAAATATGTTTGAGATGTTACGGGAGAAATGTATAAAAGAAACTTAACTTGACAATAACAAAAATTGTATTTTATAATGTATGATTATTACTAGCATTAATTTACAATAAAAAACAAGTTAGTTTTTCAAAATATAAATAGGGTATTGTAAGACATGCCAAATTCAAAATGTGGAAGTCCAAGAGATCAGATTTAAAACTATTGAGCTGAGAAATCACGACCTGACCATAATTATTAAAGAAAGAAGGTGTAGGGAAGGCTCGTAAGAAAAATAAGAGGGTGAGGGGGGCATGGTAGGGTAAAGTAAAAAACAATAGAGACATGAAAATCAAATTCATGCACGAAAATATTATCATAAGAGAGGAAGAAAAGGTCATAAAGGGAAGGAAAGTGGATCTTTATCGCTATGATTATGAACAGAAAGCTTTGTTAATCGATATGGCAACCAATGGATTAGTACTATCATATAATATATTGTAATACAATAAAGCTTTAAAGCACTCGATTTGTCTTTTTAACTTGGAGAACTTTGGGATGCCCGTGTATTAAAGAAGTCTTAATCTCCCATTAATGGTTGATTGGTTGCCCTTAATTTACTCTTAAGGGAGGCCATCTGCATAGTTTTTAATTGAGAGAGATATCCCTTGGGCTTGCACCATGGCCAACAAGATGTGGTCTAATTAATATTTAAGTGTGATTAGCAGCCGTGGTTATTTTTTAAATAATATTTTGTATTAAAATATATGTTAATATATTTTTTATTTATTTTTAAAAATTATTTTTAATATTAATATATCAAAATAATTTCAAAACACTAAAAATATATTAATTTCAAATTAATAAAAAAATTAAATTTTATTTTTTAAAAAAATATTTTTAAAACACAAAAACAAAAAAAAAAACCATATTTATTTTTGGGCAAAAAATAATGTAATTTGGTAAATGAATAGGTTACCGAAGGTCAAGGGTTTTTTTTTTTGTAAATTTCAACCCCTTTAACAAGTCAATAATAATGAATTTATGTTAATAAAATCATTCAAGTGTTGGCTAATGTGGTCATTTGTTAATGATTTTGCTCGGTAAATGAGTTGAACTTAAGGAATATGGTGATAAATATTGTTTTAAATTAGTTGTTTTAGTTTGTAGATGATAAATATTATTTTAAATTTTAAGTTAATCTAAAATATATATATATATATATATACATATATATAAACATATTTTAATATGTTATGTTATTTCCAATACATAACTTATCGAATTGCATTATTGAGAATAGCATGATCTACGTAACTCATGATTGGCTCGATAATATTTTACTACAAGGCAGAATATATATATATATATATATATATATATATATATATATATATATATTGTGTTTAATTAATCAAATTAGACGGACTTCGTCAAGAATATTAATTTGTCAACATTGACCACCAAATTAAAAGATCTTAAGCCAAATTCAATAAAAAAAAAAGAAAAAAGAAATTGACATTAATGATAAACGTTGTCGTTTTCTTAATGTACGTTTTTGGAAAACATGATAAACATGACATGTCACATCCACAAGAAGCACCCTTCTTTGTACAGTCTTGATAAATATCCTTCTTATAAAATATTTTTATTGGTAGTTGTAATTTTCACTCAACGAACAACCTGTCTTTTGAAATATTCTTAAAATTGTTTTTTTAATCTAAAAATATTAAATTAATATATATTTTGGAAGGTTTTGAATGATTTTTATTCTACTTCATAGCATATACTAAATTAATATATATTTCATAAATCTTTTCTCAAGAGACTCAATTATCGAATTGATACAAATATAAGGACTAAACTGTAAGTTTCCCCGCAAACCATATTTGCCATATAGGGAAAAAAACCATGGGAGACAAGAGAAGTGCTTTTCGAACCTCGTAGTATCCACCATGCTCGGAGCAGCAGTTTCTTCCTCTTTCTTTTCCTCATCATTTCTTGCCCTTTTGCCAAGTGTAAGCTTTCTGTGTTTAGATGCTTTCACCTCTCCTGTTGTTAGGCACAACCTACTCTTTGGTCCCAACCTCACTTGACTCGCTACCAAATTTCATGTTTCCCTCATCACCCCTATGTTCTTTATTACCAATGACCCTCTTCGTGTCCTGTCTTGCTTACTTGACTTATTTACCCTTCTAGTATTGTTGCCTTTGAAGTCTCCTATTTATTTGGTAAAAATATAGGTATGCAAAATCATATGCTCCTTGTGTAGTAGTGAATAAGATTTGTATCAAGACTAAAATCATTAAATGATAAAATTAAGAGGGTGTTTGATGTAGCTTTTGCTTTTAAAAATAAATTTTGCTTGAAAAAAAATTAAATTATGATGTTTTTTATGTTTTTTAATAGTTTTGATTTTTTGATATAAAAAATAAAAATAAATCTGAAAATAATTTATTTTAATATATTTTCACATAAAAAATTATTTTGAATAGATTTGGGTTGAAATGGAGTTTCAGTCATGTAAAACATATTAATTTAATATTTATATACAAGAAAAACATGGAATAAAAGTTTTTCTCTTCAAATTTTGTACTTGTTCAAATTAACTTTGTTTTTTATTAATGGTGTATAATTAATGTATACTAAAAACTACTATATGCAATAATGTTTAACAATTTTAAATATCTTACTACTATTTAGTCGGATCATATTAGAAAAACGAAACCTATCATATCTCTTATTGGATAAACATTGTGTTATTTTCAAAAAGGAAAGGGCCATTATCCATCAAATCGGACCAAATCATGATCTAAAAAAAAAAAAGAAGAGAGGTCATTTAAGTAATTTTGTATAACTAACATTGAACCCACCAAAAGAAGGTTTATCAAATCAAGGGCAATTTGGACAACAAATCTCGCCAGCACATAATTTGCAAGAGGCCTCCTCCCTCCAGCCTTACATTCACCATCGTCATCACAAAAACTCACTGCCCCAGACTCGAACTGAGGCGAAAGTCCTAAAAACCTGACTTGAAAAACCTCAGACAACACCCATCCATCTGTAAACCTCTCTGAAATTCTGTACTTCATCTGTAGACATAAACCTTAACAATGTCTCTGACACAAGTATCTTTCCTCCCTTTCTTTCTCTCCCTTATCTTCCTCCTCTCCACCATCACCACAACCACATCCACTTTACAAAACCTCCTTCAAAACCACGGCTTACCTGGCGGTCTCTTTCCAAACAATGTCAAGTCCTACAGTCTTGACCAAGATGGTCGCTTAGAGGTGCAGCTAGATGGTCTATGCATGACTAAGTATGAGACAAGAGTGGTCTTTGACAGTGTGGTTAGAGCCAATCTCAGTTATGGCGGGCTTATGGGGTTGGAAGGACTTATACAAGAAGAGCTTTTTCTTTGGCTTCCAGTCAAAGGTTTTGAAGTAAATGATCCATCTTCTGGGCTGATCTCTGTTGATATTGGTCTTGCTCATAAGCAGCTCTCTCGTTCTCTCTTTGAAGTTCCTCCTGTTTGCAAGCCTCAAGGTAATTAATTAATTTATGGGTTTAGCGCTTCTTTGATTTCTCTTTAACGGGTTTTTCTTAATTTATTTTAGTTTTGCTTGGATTGACTTGAATTCTGATTAGATTTCGATGAGTATTTTTCTTCAATTCCGCTGTTTTTTGTCTCTTTTTTTATTTTTAATCTCACTCTAGTCCAGAGAAAGATATAAATGGAAAAAAAATGCTGTAATCCTCTCATTCTGGATCATGAAAAAAAATGAATCGTACACACTCAACTTGATATGTTCAAAGTCCAAACAATTAATTGTTCATTTCGGTGAAAAGAAAAGGAAGATTTTATATTTTTATAAATGGTGAAAATTTTTCTTTTTTTCGGAATTTAGCAAATTTGTTTCTTTTAGTGGAATTTCTAGAAGACCTTTTGAAATTGAATATTGGAAAGCTAATTGAGAGATTAATTATGTGAAATATTGCAGGGGCTGCAGATCTATTGAAGAATTTTGGAAGGAAAATTGGAGTTCAGTTTCAGAGATGAAAAAAGGAAGAACCAAATTAAACTCCTTCAAATTGAGACAGAACTTTCTCTTTCTCTTTTTGTTTTTTGTTTTTTCTTTTCTTTCTTGTTTGGATGCTACATAGAGCCTGTCAAAAAGGAAACTGGGGGATAAATGGAGGAATCAAATGGCAAACTTTTGGAATTCTTAGATTCTTAACTGATAAAAATATTTAATTACTTAAAAAAAGCTATTCAATGATTGTGCTGGTCTGTTATGTTCTTAATGTTTTGCTGAATTTGAAAGGAACGGTTGTTCGCATCTGAAGACAGGGAAGGTGATGGGATATTTGAAATTTGGTGTGCTATATTAGTCCTAACTAGCTCTGTGAATTTATAGCTATAAATTAGGCTAGGAAACACTAAATTCCCCAGAAATTTTGTCAGGGAATGATTAACATAGCTAGCTGCATTTACTTCTTTGTAAGATAAGGAAATTTGGCTGCATCTCCCTCCCTCTCTCTACTTTCACTAAATCATTGTTATTTTCTTCCTAGATTTGATTTGAAATAGGGACGACAAAAATAATATTTTTTACTTATTTATTGGAAGGTATATTTGACTTTGTGTTACACAATGGAAATTTACCTATTGGAATTGTTAAATTCGAGATTATATTATTAAATTTCAAAGATCAAGGTACAAGGATTCGCCAACTTATGGCGAAAAAAACATAGATATGGAGGCGTATGTGAAATTTCAAGACATGAAAAAAATAATAAATTAAACAAAAGGCTGATTTGGAGTACGATTTCTTGTGGATCCAAGTGGGCACCAGCTTGGTTGAGCTAGAAATCCCAAAACCAATTCACATGCAAACGGCTAAAGATATTATTCTATAGATTTGAATTCTTTTATATATATATATATTGAAAGTATATAGTCAATGACGTACCGTGGCTGCAGTCTTGTCTTGTCTTGTTTTTTAAACTTGCTATCGGGGTGGGGGTGGATTGGATTCTTATTTCCATGATGAACGGCACTGTGTTTTAATTTGTTTTTGATTTAAAGTTTGCTTTAAACCTACAAATCATCCATGTTTGGGCACGCAACTAATGGTTGCTGACAATTTACTTGGGAAAAAAATCACAATTCTTGCTTAGAAAATAGAAAGGGAGACAACAGGGGATTGATGCACGAGTCAATTTGGTTATAAATAGATATAGATCTTATATTTGAAAAATCAAAATATTTTAAAAATTAATGGAACTCAAAAGCTTATTTATGTACTTTGAGTCAACTCAATTTTTCCTTGATGTTCTCTTGAATATGTGAAATATGAATTCGCAATCTGAATTAGAAATTTAGTCCCACAACTCTCATCATGCCTGGATCCATGTTTATCCAGCACAATTTCACTGTCAAGTCGATTTTCCAGCTCATTGCAATTGCATTGTTCGTGTCATTTGCTAGTTGGGAATTTGGTAAGAGCAGTGATTAACGAAGAAAGTATCCATCAATAGTTTCTTCCATTTAAGACAAAATAATGTAACGATTTGTACTGTGTAGATCTTACATCATCATCTTCTCAAAATTTCAATAGTTTCTAGGATTCCTTTTTTCCTGAATCCTGAAGACAAGATAAGTATACATTAGTTAAGTAAGCTGAATCCAACTAACCAATAGCTATCTCCAACTTCAAAATTGTTTGAAGAGAAAGAAGAATTCAGGCATCCTGGATTTGGTTTCGTCTCGTGACACGAATGTAACACAAAACCACTGCAACAATGGCTACCAAGAATCCACCAAGAATCACATCTCCCCCAGCTTCAGACTTATCAGAATGATGTCTTGCTATCCGCCTGATCCAGGGACTTGCAGGGATTGCCACCCCACCTTCAGATGGTGCTGGACTTGGAGCTGCAGGTTGCTGCGGTAATCCTAACATCGACAGATCAGCTAGCACAATGCCAAGGAGAAGAAGCCTAGCCATCAAATTACTTGATTATTTCTGTGGCAATTCTTAAATATGTGGATGGAAATCTTGATCTCATTATATATCCATCCACCGAGACAGCTTTAGATTTGGTCTTCGCTGTCAATATAACAAGAGGATTACGTAAGCAATGTTTGGTTTGAAAAGTTCGGCAGAGTGACTCCATAAGTTGGACTGTGGATCTCCACGCAATATAGGGAAAGTGCTGCTGGGGGAGGTTTATGTAGGGAGATATATAGATGAATTCAACCATTCGAGGACTTGAATCTTAGGGAGAAGTTGAATTCCACCATTCGAGGACTTGAATCTTAGGGAGAAGTTGAATTCCACCATTCGAGGACTTGAATCATAGACAGAATGTTGGGTGCCAATGACCATGAGTACTTTACCATTGCCTCCTGTAATCTTGGGCTTCGAATCCCATTGGTTATCATGTGGGATTTGACTACACAGGTCTGCTGTCTCGATTCTTTAATTATTAGCACTTTCTCGAGGGCTATAATTAATTTACTTTCAATCAATTATAGATCATTGTGTCTGTGCTTAACAGAAATCCTGTGTTACGTAGTCTGTCTGCTGTTCTTATATGAGCTTCGACTTGAACCACCATGTCTATGAAAATCAGAAGGAAATGAGTCATGGAACTTGGCTTTGCAATTAAGGTAGTGTTTAGTATTAATGAAGAGGTCTTTTTAAAAGTATTATTTTTTATAAATTTATTAAAATAATATTATTTTTAATTTTTGAAATTTATTTTTAATATTTATACTTTCAAATAATTTAAAAATATAAAACAATTAATTTTTTTATAAAACAGGGTATTTTTATAAAAGGGTATTTATGCCTAGTTCCCTCGCAACTTCTAAGCAAGCATTTAAAAATATAAAATACTTCTTGTTTAAAATATTTTTTACTTAAAAATATTTTTTTAAAAAAATTAAATTATTTTTATATCAGTATATTCAAATAATATGAAATTATTAAAAAATATTAATTTTAAATAAAAAATAAAAAAATTTAATTCTATACAAAAATATTTTTAAAATATATATGGAAGTTTGAAAATTCACTTTCCTTTGTTGGACTATAAATTTCTTTGCAGTAACTGACCACACGGAAGGTGGCGTGTGGACAAATTTCCACAGCCTAGCGGTCCGTTTCGGAGTTTAGTGTGATGTGATTGATATTACATTTTATTTAAATTATAATTTTAATAATATTTAATTAATAATTAATAAATATATATTATAATTAGTTTTATAGGAGTCTCATTAAAAAATTTATTTGAAAACTTGATTAAGAGAAAGTTACAATTTATGTATATTTTTTTAAATCTTCTTTTTAAACTGTAACAACAAAAATTGATGGTATACAGAACACATATTAGAAGTTGCCACGGGCTGTCCAGAAAGATTATTGGATTTTAAAGAAAAATGAAGGAAAAACAAAATTAACACTTTCCTTTCAAATACAATATTTCTCAGTTCAGAAAATTGAAAACCAATTTTTCAAATTTGTACTAAGTTTAAAAAAAAATTAGACATTTTTCAGTTTTCTCTTAAAATTTTTCAAGGTTTATTAAATGAAGAATAAACATTCATGATATAATTTTTTTTAATAATTAACGATCAAATTTAGACCCATTTGTTTCATGAGAAATTATTTTTAAAAAATTATTTTTTAAATTTTTTTATATTTATTTGTTATTAAAACAATTATTTAATAAAAAATATTTTTCAGTTAAAAGAAAATTTAACTTGTTTTTTTGTAATGTGTTTTCTTTTTACTTTAAGTGGAATATATTTTTTAAAAGTTATAAAAAATTTAGAAATATTATATTATTTGCTGATTATATTAAATTTGATTTTCAAATTTTTTATTTTTTTTGAATGTTTTTTAATTTCATCCCTTAAAATTTGATTTAATTTAATTTTTTATATCAACTTTATTTCTTATTTTTATGATTGTTATTTTCTTTTCTCTTATTATTTTTTTAATTAAAATTTTTTATCTATTACATTTAGTCCTTATTTTTTTTAAAAAAAATAATTTATGAAATTATAATATTTTTTTTTACTTTTATGATGTTTTGACTTTTTTATCTTTTAGATTTAATCTCTATTATTTTAATTATTATTTATTTTTTTTCAATTTTATTCTCATTTAATTTTTTAATTTATAATATTTATTTTTTATTATTTTAATAAAATTAAAAAAAACTATTAATAATTTATTTTTCAGTTAATTTTTCATGACTTAGTTTATTTTTTACAATACTACCAAACTTCAAAAAATATTTTACTTTTTAAGAATTTATTTTTTAACAAAAATCTTTTTTTAAAAAAATCTTTTTTAAACAAACAAACAAAACTTAGAAAATAAACATAAATGTGATTCAATCATGCCAATAAAGGGATTATTAGACAAGAAGGTAGGCCGTGAATGTTTTCGACTGTTTTGAAGAAGTGTCAGTGAAAACAGACTTTTCTGCCTCGTCTCAGAGACAAAAAAAACATAACCAGTTCTGAAAATATAAAAATTGATAATTTTGCACTTTATGTTGAACATGCTTGCTTGGATTTATGTGTTGAACCGCACAACAGATGATACAGTGTGAATTTTCAAACTCTAAACTAATGTTCCTGCATAAATGAGGTAAATCAACCTTCATAATTTATGAATAATTCTGCAATCAGAAGCACTAGAAGGGTCTCTATATGCCTTTGATGATCTGTGTCAACAGTTCCTTGGTCTGCTGAACTGTAAGAGTATCGCCGAAAGCACCCTGAAATCACATAACATTTGAGCTTAGAAGACAGAAAAACTAACGAGAACTTGGAACACAGAAAAGGTACATCAGAAACACACAATTATTGGAACATTCTCTTTCTGTTTTATCCTCTTTTTGTCTGTAAATGTAGAAACCATGGTGGTATTCTTAGCCTGCTAATAACAAGGTAGCCTCACATGTAGCCTTATAGGAACCTCTACCTTGCTATAAAACTAGTCACCTGTCATGGAGGTGCAGAGGGCATCTACTAAAACAAATGACTAAGTTTTTGCTCCATACCTCAACACAGGCTGTAACAAGCATTGCTCCTTTAGAGGTAGTGACATTGCTGTCAATGAGTTCCAAGCCAAAGCAAGCCATTTTCTCCATCAATCTAGCGAACCCGCCTCTCTTCTTCTCCAGGATAATCTTGATCCAGAGCTTATCCCCTTCGATGTTAGTCACCTGAACATCTTCCTGCAAATATCAACAGAACCAAACAAATACAAGTTAAGGTTAGAAAAATTACATTAGCAGCTTTTATAGACTGATGAAAGAAGCTGTATTGAAGTTTTTTTCAATAAAACCTTAATCCCGCACTGCTTCATTTCCTCAGAAGCATCAATCTCATTAACCCTTGTCTTGAATTCCTCTTCCGACGATGATGCTTCCATTTCTTGAAGCATGTCAGTAAGAGACTCCACATTTTTCTTCAGCTCTTGGATGTAAGTAATTGCATCCTCAATTATGGTGCCCTTGTTCATCTAAAACACAGCCCAAGATTTCATTAGCAAATCATCATTAACTAGTCAAGAAAATAAAATCAAGATTAGGGTAATTACATTTGTGATAATAGGGACTAGTGCACGCAATGTCAAGAGCCTGTTACTCAGCTTCTCTCTTCTCCTTCTTTCTGCATGAAGGTTCTTTGATTTGTAACCAACTGTATCATCATAACTAGCCCTTTTCCGGCCCATCCTTCCCCAACAACTGCCTTCTTGATCAGCTAAGCCTAACTCATTCATGGCTAAGTATTTCATTGTCATGACAATCGGTACTGACCAAGTGAGAGAGAGAGGTTGAACTTCTGGATTAATACTACAACTAAGGACATTAGTCGTGTTCTTGGCTACTTATAAAGCAGTTACTCACACAAGTGAGAAACAGAATCTCTGTTGTTTTAATTGTGTGTGAGAGAGAGGGGGGGGGGGAATATTGTTAGTTGCATGCAATTTGCCATTCTTTTTGGATTTTATTTGTTATAAAATTCTTTTGACTGACGATTGGTTATTTGCAATGCTTGAGAACCAAGAAACATAACAATGTGGTAATTTCAACTCAAAAACAATATTCTAGTACTAATCAATATATGGTTACGGCCCTAACCGTGAATTATAGTTATTGAACCGGTTAAAAATTGGATGGCTAGATGAACTCGAGTCAATTATTTTTACTAAAACCATGTTTTTTTCTTAAAATAATTATTTATATTAGCACAATTAAATTTAATAGATATAATCATGTAATATTTTCAGGTTTAATCAATAACTTCCTTTGTAATGTTACAAAAAGTGTGAAGAACGAAGGAGACAATATTGTGTCCTATTGAAGGACAGTTTTGTTGTCAAAAGTGTGCTTGGCCACGCTAAAGATGTGTCAAGGGGTGATGTTGTGTACCAAACGGATGCCAGAAACCAAATATTGTGTCATGTTAAAGCCTGTATATATATATATATATATATATATATATATATATATATATATTTGGTAATCAAAGAAGATAATATAAATATTTTTTTTAATATAATTAATAAAATATGAATACTTTTTATTGCTAATTGCAATTACAAATTATTCAATTGTGAGGTAAAATAAGGACTAATAGTACACATCTTCTGTCTTTGTTTCCAATAAAATTGTTCTAAGTACAACATGAGTGAATTACTTGTGTATTTCTTCCAAAGCCTTCTGTTCAAAGCTTTTTTTTTTCCTTTTAGAATTAATTATTACCCTTGTGTGTGTGTAAGACTCTCGGACTCTACATGAGTTGAATAAAAAAATGAAAACAACGCCATTTGTTTCATATTTAAAAATATGTCGTTAAAGAATACATTGTGCAAAACAGGTAACAAAAATATATACGAATTTTTTTTATTAAATATCAAATATGAACATATCAATCTATAAAAAAATAAAATAAAATTTTTTAATTTTTTTAATTAAACTGATCTTACCTATAATTTCCAATAAGGAAAAAAGACATATCAGATTATGTTAAACCTTTATTTATTTATTTAATAAGATTTCCTCAACAATTGTATTTATTATGCATTAACATATATATATATATATATATATATATATATATATATCTTCTTTTGTTTCTCCACAATGAAGTAAGATCAAGTTTATAAGCTTATTATCCTAGATTAGAATAAATTGATAGAATATTTTTTTTTATGTCCATGTGTCCCTCCTTCATGATAACATGGGGACGTAAAAAAAAAAAAAAAGATGAGGTTTCTTTCTCTTTTAATGTAACAGGCCTCTAGTAGGAGCCCTACTTAACAAGCTATTAGCTTAATGGTAGAGCACGCCCTTAATAATTGCATTGGTGTGCATTAGCTGAAAGGACTCTTAACTGCATGGATAGTTTAATATGTTTATCATTATCTAATCTTGAGATGTGGATCATCTATGGCATATTATCATAGTGTACTTCTTCTATTCGAATCGAGATTTGAAACCAAACTTCTCCTTAAAAAGATAAATAGGATGATTTAAATGAAATTCAATATAGATTCAACTTTTTATTTACTCGTGGGATCTAGAGGGACTACCATGAGTCCTCTCTTATCATGAATTCATACATCCTTTATCAGTGTATGTATGAACAATTATCTCTTGAGCATATGTTTATGTTTTGCCTCAATAAAAAAAATAAAATGAAGCACCTAATAATATATTTTCATAGAACAACAATCATAAAATTGCCCCTTTTATTCTAAAATAGTGAAGGGATTATATCATTTGAGCTTCTTCTTTTTTCATGCTTTTCTAAGAGTTATGAAAAAAGCTGCAATTAATAGAATTTTTCTAACCCTCTCTTCCCAAAAAAAAAAAAAACATGAAATTCTTTTTTCTTTTCGCAAAGACCGGGAGATTGGATTTAGCCATAAGAAGAATAGTTGGCTTATATATATATATAAACAGAGTCTATGAATGTCAGTTGGGTTTGTATAAAATCAGACGCCTACTAGTACAGGGCTTAGGCCCAAGACATCGAACGACAAAGCATTCCAAGTGCTTAAAGAACGACAAGTCATGCATGAATCATAAGGGGAGAT
Organism: Populus pruinosa; assembly: GCA_026413675.1. NCBI lineage: Eukaryota > Viridiplantae > Streptophyta > Magnoliopsida > Malpighiales > Salicaceae > Populus > Populus pruinosa. The sequence continues at coordinate 2,231,237 of CM048595.1, forward strand.
CTTAAACCCTACGAACAACACAACAGTGTCGGCTTTATCCCGCCTTTTCCGCAGCACATTCTCCACCGCCACCTCCGCCGCAGCAACCGAGAACACCGTCGTCAGATCACTCTCTAACGAAGTTTTCAGAGAACGCAGCCTCAAACGTCTTGTTGAAAAATTCAAAAAAGCTTCCGAAAATGAGAGGTTTCGAACTAAAAGTGCCATTTACAAAGACACCGTTCGCCGCCTCGCGGCTGCTAAAAAGCTTCGCTACGTAGAAGAGATTCTAGAGAACCAGAAGCAGTATCAGGACATGTCGAAAGAAGGTTTTAATGCTCGTTTGATATCTCTTTATGGTTCATCGGGCATGTACGATAATGCGCGCAAGGTGTTTGATGAAATGCCTGAAAGAAAATGTGGCCGGACGGTGCTGTCTTTCAATGCGCTGTTGGGAGCTTGTGTTAATTCGAAGAAGTTTGATGAAGTTGGTGGTTTATTTAGAGGGTTATCGGAGGAGTTAGAGATTGAACCGGATTTGGTTTCGTATAACACGGTCATGAAGGCCTTTTGCGAAATGGGTTCGTTGGATTCGGCTGTTTCGTTGCTAGATGAGATTGAGAAGAAGGGTTTGAAGCCTGATTTGATTACTTTTAATACGCTTTTAAATGGGCTTTATGCGAATGGAAGATTTGATGCTGGGGAGAGGATTTGGCAGCGAATGAAGGAAAAGAATGTTAAGCCTGATGGCAGGAGTTATAATGAGAAGTTGCTTGGATTGGCATTGGAGAAGAGAATGAAAGATGCGACTATGGTTGTTGAAGAAATGAAGAGCGAGGGGATTGAATTTGATATCTTTAGTTACAATGCTTTGATTAGAGGGTTTGTTAATGAGGGTGATTTGGAGGAAGCCAAGGGTTGGTATGGTGAGATAAGGAAATCTGATATTAAACCAGATAAATTGACTTTTAAGACATTGATTCCTTTCGTTGTTGAGAAGGGTGATGTTGCCTTTGCCTTTGATCTTTGCAAGGATGCTCTCTCTAGCAAGTTGGCTGTTAAGGAGGCACTGATACAACCTGTGCTGGATGCATTGGCTAAGGAGTCAAAGATCAACGAAGCAAAGCAGCTTGTGGAACTCAGCAAGGCCCGTCGTTCCGATTCTTTAAAGTTGACATTGCCTTCAATATAGGCATGCAATTGCCTCTCTGGTTCCGTTTTTTCATCCGGTATACCTGCAGATGTTGTGAAAAGAAGGATTTTATGAAGCTTTCGCTGTTAAATAATTCCAAACATCTTATAGCTTGATCAGTGGTACTCCACACTTTCTTTCTTAGTTCGGTTGTCTTTATTTTCTAGTGGTAGTCAATCTATGCTCTCACTTGTCATTGAAATTTTATAGCTTTGCTTTCATTTCCATGTCAAGTTTTTATTGCCGAATTAGTACGTGTTCTTAAGTTTATTCGTAAGTGAACCAAATTGAAAAATTCCGTCTTCAAAGTTTGAGTTTTGATTCTTCTTTTGGAATCGCCTTATTGTGGGAAAGACTCATTGTATAAATGGATGTAATCTTGAAAAATTAGGCAACCTTTTCACATTTGAAACTGTTTTCATAGATGGTTGCCTGTTAATAACAATATCTCTGCTTATGTGACTCCAATATAGACGGTTAAAAGTACATGGCAGGTGAGATTCTGCCAGCATCCGGCAAAGTAACTTCCCTTGTGACTTCACCTGAGGTACTACATTCAACGGAGATTATGGGTACAAGTCCTTCCCTTGATTCTTGGGATAGCTTGTAAATTTCTAACCTACTTTTATGGCACACTTGGTGGAAGGCAAAGTGTGATTTTTGTTATTTTTTAAAATATTTTTTATTTTTTTAAAAAAATAATTTTTAATATCACTACATTAAAATAATTTAAAAATATAAAAAATAACTTGAAATGAAAAAAAAAATTTAAGTATTTTGAAAACAGAAAACAAATAGAATTTTATAAATATGCCTTTTTTCAAAAGAAAAAAACTGATAAACGTCAAAGACAGCTAGTGATAGTGAAATGGTTACAACTTACAGGGTCTGAAGGAATATATATAGACACACTCCAGATTGGTGGCCGCGTGGGCTAAATTAATTTTTTTTAATATAGAAAAATTAATTTTTTTAATATAGAAAAATAGATGTGCAGATGCTTATAAATTGTTTTAAGAAATAAAAATAATAATTGTAAATCAAAATACTAATGCATATATTTGGTTAAATATAAATATAAATATATATATATACACACACACACATTAAAAAACAAATAGTAAAAAAAAAAGGGTTATTAAAAGATAGGTGAAGTTTTTTTTAACCAATTTTTAATAGATCAAGTGATAATTAAAATAGATATACATAGAAAAGTAATTAATTAAAACTTAAGAGGAAAAAATATTATGTAGAGCAGAAACAAACGCCTACTGATATTAGAAAAAAATGTTATAAGAATTTAAAATATATATTTCAATTAGTCTCAATTAAAATTAAAATACGCATCAAACACATATATTTAATAAATTCATTTAGAAAAGAAAATTCCAAAGCTTAAAAAAAAAAAAAAAAAAAAAAAAAAAAACAGCGTGTTTGCAAAAGCCCCTAGCCAGATAGAGGTGTTAGTCAACTATGAGAATTAACTTCAATATTAATACATATAAGGATGTTGATAATTTGATTAAAAGGAAGTACTCCCTTCTTAAAACTAATTACTCATTGTAATGATATCCATATTATATTGCAGATTCTTACTGGCATTTGGAACTCTCAAAGATCCCTTCTTGGTATTTTGTTGCAGGCATTTCCCATTGCTTGGAAATTTACTGGAAGCTTAAACTATTTATGTGATGTATATTTTGTGACCTTCGGAGAAGAATCTTAGTAAGTTGTGAAATCTGTTCACAATACGAACTCAAATTAGAGAATATAGAACAAAGATCTCAGAAAGCTTTCACAATCCAAACATGTTGAAAGCTTACCGCATGAAGACCAAGTTCGCTAGATTCAACAAGAACCCATAGCTAGAGGCGAATAGGTCGCTGACCGACTCGGTGATCAATTTACGTCCATCCTTAAAGCAATAACGTTCTATCGCATCTTCAAAAGAGGAATCGATCGCTGGGATGATGGGCTAGAGTTCTTGACCTGGGTTTTCAAGGCTGCTAGAGAAGGTCTTTTAAGGTGTCTGTCTCACGACATGAAGGCTTGTGCGGAGGCCTGCGGCCGCAATGATGTGGTTCTCGTTGTCGTCTAGTAGGCCTGGCTGCGACAACATGCTCTCAAGCGAGGAAGATGAACTTGGAGCTCAACCTTCAAATAAAAGAACAAACCGAAGGAGAAATTTTACAGCAATTCAGCCTCCCTCGATTGTTTGAAGAACCAAACTAAAATTAAAGGGTCTGTGTTTTTTTGTGAATTAGGAAAGGTGGGTTCTCCCTCTCTCGCAAGAGGAAGAGAGAATTGTTAACATTAAGAATCAAGAATGGGATCGATTGATAAGAATCAGAATTGTTGGGGGACTTAATTGGTATGATCGACGGGTGGGGATACAAATGAGACATGCATATAGTGCGAGGGGCAGATTTTTCCTTTCCCCTCTTGGTTTTAATTTTTAAACACCAACCATTACAAGCAGGGAGGTCTTGAACCCCTTTCTCTCAGTAAGCTCAAACAAAACCCAAAATGAGCAAATCGTCCTCTGCCTGTGGCCGCCTCCATGGCATCTTCAAAAGATCTACCTCCTTCAGACCGCCGGCCGCCGCAACCGCGACCAAAAAAAGAGGCACACTCGAGAAAATGGTAAGCAGGTTCAAGAAATGCTCGGAGTCCAGCTCATTCCGGTCCCGCTACGACATATATGCTATCACCGTCAAACGCTTAATCAAATACAATCGACTCTCCATGATCAACGAGATCCTTGACCACCAAAAGAACTTCCCTGATATGACAAATGAGACCTTCACTGCGCATCTCATTTACTTATATGGGAAAGCCGGCATGTTTGATGACGCCCGCAAACTGTTTGATGAAATGCCCGATTTAAAATGCCCCCGCACAGTTTTCTCATTTAATGCCTTGTTATCGGCGTGTATTAATGCACGCAGGTTTGATGAGATTAAGAAACTTCTTGCAGATTTTAGATCTGAGTTGGGAATAACTTTTGACGTGGTTTCTTACAGTATTGCTATTAATGGCTTCTGCAAGATGGGTGATTTGGTGTCCGCTGAAATGGTGTTTGATGAAATGATAAAGAGTGATGTAGAGCCGAACTTGATCACGTTTAATACGCTTTTAAATGGGTTTTATTTGAATGGCAAGTTTGCTGACGGAGAGAGGATTTGGAGTCGCATGGTGGAAATGAATGTTGTGCCTGATGTAAGAAGTTATAATGCAAAGTTGCATGCTTTGGCGTTGGATAACAGAATGAAAGAAGCTATTGAAGTAGTTGAGGAAATGAGAGATAAGGGGCTTGAGCTAGATGTGTTCAGTTTCAATGCTTTGATTAGAGGATTTATTAATGGTGAGGATTCGGAAGAAGCTAAGCAGTGGTATGGTGAGATGAGGAGGCATGGTTGCGAGCCGAATAGGGTGACTTTTCAGTTTTTGATTCCCTTTCTTTGCGAGAAGGGTGATGTTGGTTTTGCTGTTGAGATTTGTGAGGAAATTTTTGACAAGAAGTGGCATGCAAGAGCAGAAGTATTGCAGCTTGTGGTGAATAGATTGGTTATGGAGGCTAAGATCCAAGATGCAGAAAAGCTCGTGAAAGATGGACAGAAACACAAATATGAACTTCTCATGCCTTGAAATTGCTTGCAAATGAGTGGTACAACGGTTTCTGTTAAAGCGCCAAAGTTTGTGGTGAGATGCAGAGAAAGATGTCACAAGCTCATTCTGCTACTTCAAGTTTTAGTCGAGAAGAGTAGCAATGTTACTGCTATAAATAACTTATCATTGTTGTCATCCTATCCAAGTGTTGCATAACAAGCATAAGAATCTTCAATTTTATCCAAGTTGGAATACTGCTTGAAGTTCATTTACAAAGCCATCAAATTCATTGCTCGTCAATTTCATTATACATGCGGTTTCTTGGGAGGCTGGTGCCATTACAACCTTGGCTATCGGCTTCTCGGTCATCGAAAATGTTAGTTTTACCAAAATAAAGTACAATTCTATGTTTATCATTCTTTTCCCAGTCAAGAAATGAAAGCCAATTAGAGCATTTCAATAGTTTGGTTCCTCCAATCAGAGAAACTTGATCACGAAAGGTTATTTTGATCTTCAAAAAAAGGATTTGTCATAATTACATGAACTGCGGGTAAATAAGCTACTCGAGTCTCAACTGGGTGTAAGATTATCATACAACTAGAAGTAATAAACATCGTAGCAAATGAACAGTATTTTCTTCTAGAAGCTTCTTTATGTTGTTGTATATCATCAGGCACACGTTGTTCTTGTACAAGCTTGCATCTCATGATTTTTCCTCAAAATCAACATCAATGATCTCAGGATCTGACTTTGAACTCCTGGTCCCTCTACCACCTCCTGAAAAGAAATCCCCAGGCCCTCTGCCTGGAAAGCCCCCCTTAGGCTGCCACACGATGTTACCACAGCCACCACAACGAATCACTTGGTTCTTGTAACCAACGAACTGTCTTTTACAAGCTGGACAAGCTCCCTGTCCAAATTTGACATATTTATAGTGGACCTCTATGCTAATTTATAAATTACCACAAATAAAGACATAAACAGAAGATGGTGTATTAACTTTTCAGCAGCTCAAGCAAATGTAATAAGCAGTGCAATCAAGAAATCTGCTCAAGATATTTAAATTCTTGATGAATGAAAGATGCATGGATTTAAGCCATGATCAAGAATTGGATTTAAGCCATTCGATCAAGAATTAAGCATGAAATTAGTAGTTTCAGAAAGTCAGAGTTCTAAAGGCACTTGCGGTGCACCAAGTGAAGAACGGATTTTTTTTAAGAAGAAAGAAAAGACAAAAGTTGTGCATTTCAATCTTTTTCAAAGACTCCATAGTATTTATTCAATCATCAAAACATCAGTGCTTTCAATTGAATACAATATGTTGAGTTCAATAATCTTAATCAAAAAAGAACCAGCAACTCCTTATCAACTAATATCCCTAGCCCAATTCTACTAAACATTAAACAACATAAATAAGAAGTTTCCTCCGTTACAAAGGATTTTTTAGATTAATATCAACAAAATTAATTAATGACAGAATCAAAATATCCTTTCTATCAATTGTATAGCCAGTGATACCTTGATAACAAGATTATTTGCCAAAGTCCCAATGAGAAGAGGTCCAGCAATCGGCAGAACCCATGTAGCAATTATGAAGAGCCGAAACATCCACCCAGATAATGCAAACCAGAGGAAAAAAATAGTCTAAAAGACAACAAACAAAGCAAATACACAAGCAGTTCTAAATGTGAGCCTGAAAACAATTAGATAATTAGAAAAGCACAACCAATGGAAAGGAAATCACTTAATTCAAACTACCGAATCCAGAGATATTTGTCTATTAAAACTCCTACAAATTTATATTTACACACTGCATTTTCCCCAGAGAAAAACAAAAAGGAATGTATTACTAGTTTTAATAGGACATGCTTGGTGCAATTTAATGTTTACTTGCATTTTCCCCAGAGAAAAACAAAAAAGGAACAGACCACTATTAAACTAATTTCATTAGGACATGCTTGGTGAAATTTAATGAAAATAAAAACATTTTACTTGCAATAACGCATGCAAAGTACAGAGGGATTATACTCACAACAAAACTCCTTCCTATCGGGGTATCGAAAAAGTCATTAATCTGCTTCCTGTACTGCAAATATAAAATCATTGATCAAACCATGAGCTCAAGTAACTTAGAATGACATTAAAAAAAAATGACATCATCAAAACTAATACTATTCCAAACTGTGAAGAGTAAAGGAGACTTGTTTATGCCATTAACTTTATATTAGTGGTAGGCAGAGTTTTTGCCAATAAATTGTTAGTGTCTAACTTCAAAATAAATTTTGAATGAAACCATTAATCAAAACTAAATCTAAAGTCTGTAGGTTTTCCATAATCAATTGCATAATATGGAAAAATTACTATTATAAATTACAAATCCTAGAAAAGCCAACTGGGATGGGGCTCAAATCTTGGTTTTAAATCTTAACTGCATCCATGATAGAGGAGTCAAGGGGTTGTCACCAGCATTATATAATGGTTGTGGATGTTTCTGTTAAGAATTATTAGCAATTCTATGCAACATGGTAGCACTGCACACGTTAACACAATACCCACACTTTTAGTACTTAGGTATAAGAAACTAAATTGTTTAGTAACTTTTTATGGTCCCTTACTATGGCATTTTTAGCGCATTGTATCATTGCCTAGTGACTACTAGAATGTGGAGACCCTGAATATTCACTATGGTGGCAGCAAATATTCCTCAATCCATCTTTGAAAACACGTCATCAAATCAGCATATCACATAAATCTAACCTCAACATCTTGTGAAATATGCAGCAACCAATATTTAATACACCTCTGGCTACCTAAAGTAAGAATTTGAAAGTTGTAATAGCAATGCAAAGTATGAATTTGAATGTGAGATGAGTAGTCACAGGCTTCATTTCCTCCAATTCTTTGAAAATGCAAATGAAGTAGCGACTAATTTGCTCCTTCTGTTTCTAGGTGCTTTTCACCGGGTATCATTTTCAAGGCTCTCTCAGGGTTATTAACCTCAGTATGTTTGGATTAATTTCCTTGATTATGAGAAGAAACAGACAAGGAAATAAATATGTCATATGCATGATCACATCAACAAGAAACTCAAGCAAAAGCGCAATTAAAGATTAAACTAACTTGCGTTTCTGGTCCCAGCTTCAACACGGTAGCTAAAATGATTGTAGGCTATTATTTTTCATGTTAGTGTCCAAGCAACTGCTCATAATACAGTGCAACACTATGCATAACTATTTCAATTTGTTATATTTAATATACCATGGATCCATTATCGGGGGGGTATAATTATCAGAATTTCATGGAACTCTATTTTATTTTAATCAACAATGTCTGCATGTGCTATTTTATCTTCATTTAGTTATGATATAGATTAGTTTATTTCAGACAGTTACGATTGCTCATTATTAAGGTTACATTATCGAAAACTTATATAAGCTCCATAATGTGTTTTGTTTTTTTTCTAACATTCTTAATAATTTTCAGACGTTTAGTTTCCTGCATGAGGATTTCTACTAAGAAGTGATTCATTAAGCTTACTAATGTGAAGTTATTGGTTCTATAACTAATTTCCTTTTTTCTCACCAAAAAGTCCAGAAACCAAACCAATTTCCCAAAGAATAAATTTCCCAATTCCTATATTAATAATCCCTTACCATATGCTTATTGCCCGAGACCTTACTGCCCTCTACTCCAGTGTCATTGGATCAAGACTTTCTACTTTGTTTCTAGATTTAATGTCCAGAGTAGTTTAATGTTTCAGTTTTCAAATTATTATATAGGATTGTTTAGACTCCATGACTTTCAATGGTCCTCGGTTAGACAAGTATGGATTAAACTCACTACAACAGCCAAACTAAACAAGTGTATAACAATTAGATGAGCAGATATCTTTTTCTTTCATTTTTTTTTCCATGCATTAAATTCATATACAGGAACAAGAATCATTTTTCTATTAAAATCACAATATTAGACAGTGCATAAGGAGGGAGAAAGGGAGGAACGAACCCTAGGCCAATTTCTGTTAAAATCCATGGAAAAAGTGCGCCATCGAAGACTAATATCATACTCTCTGTCAATCTCACGGGCACGATCAGAAGCAGATTGTGCTACAGCGCTGAGACGTCGTGACACTGAGTATCTACGGTCAATACGCTCAGCAGTCTTCTTGGCCTCAAAAAGAAACTGCTCAAATCCATCATTGGCAGTGCGCCAAGCATCTTTTGCGAACCTATCAAAGTCACGTCGGAAAGCAAGAGCCTTGCCTGATTGGATGGAGGAGATTGGCTGCCTGCGGATGCGGCATTGGAAAGCATGTCCCGTGCCAGCATCAATAAAAGAGCTTGGGTGTGAATGCTTGTGTATGCGTATGGGCAGCTGGGGCTGCCATGACAGAGCAGTAGCCATAATTACCTGGACAGAATCACAAAAACTGAAGCTAACAAGCCTGACAATTTCTTATCACCACACTTCACAGCAGAAATCCCAACAAACAACCCCAAAAGATAAAAAAATCAAGAAACTTAACACTCAAAAGGACCTCTTTCATTCCCACAAAATTTAACTCAAAGAAGCCTCACAAATCATCTTCCAATACATCAACATTTCAACAAAAATAGAGCCCGCCAACCACTCAAATATAAGAAACAAGCCCTTACTTTTCTCAATTTTAATTCAAAGAAACAGGAACCCATATAAATGCAACAAGAGTTAAGAACACGAAAGTAAATAAATTAATTTATACCTTTTAAGTGAACCTGTCGAGATAAAAGTGCAACACCCAATTGAGGAACTGATCTGAAAAATCAAATTCAACCATCAAAATTAAAACTGTTCATAATTTTAAAAAGAATCTTTTTGCCTGGAATACGTGAGAAAAGAGGGAGCAGAGAGGCTGAGACAGTAGAGACTTCTTACGAGCGAGCTAGGAAAACGATAATACCCTGTGCCAGAAGAGAATTTCTGGGGGCAGAGGCGGTTCCTGATTCATGGGCCAGAAGCTTCCTAGTTATCCATAGAAAAAAAGTTCGATCATTCTGTGTTTGTCAAACCCTTTTGATAAGAAAAACAAATTGAAACAATATTAGTCCAGCCCATATATTCCTATAAATCAGTACGGCCCATACAAAAGAGATGCCATTTCTTGCCATTGTTAACTTACCCATGCACTCGTGAATTATTTATTATTATTAAAAAAACTAGAGGAGAGTTTTTTTTGTATTTCTTATAATATTATTTATTTGAATAATATTATTTATTTTATTTTTAATATTAATTTTATTAGAGATTATACTTTATGGTTTTTTTTCAATTTAATTTGTATAAAGTTATTTCAAACTCATGATCCAGATCACAAATTCAACAGGTTATCTTGATTTTATTTAAGTATTTTTTATAATTATTTTATAATTTTATCTTTTAATATTAAATTAATTAAAAATTAAATTTTATAATTTATTTCAATTTGCTTTTTATGAGGTTATCCATTTCATAACTCAAATCACAGGTTTAGAGAGTTAATCTTGGTTGATAAAAAAATTGTTTTTTTATTTTTTTCATAGATTTTTTTTAATTTTAACATTAGATTGATTAATAATTAAATTTTTTAATTTATTTTAATTTATTTTTTATTGTATTATGCTGATCTCATGATTCAGGTTACATGTTTAATAAATTAATATAAGTTGACTATGGTCAATTTTTTAGATTTTTTAATTTATTTTTTTAATTTTATCATTTAATATTGAATTTATTAAAAATTAAATTTTATAATTTATTTTAATTTACCTTACATAGAGTTATCATGATCTCATATTTTAAATAGATTGATAGGTTAACTTAAATGAACCTGAATCGATCTAATATTTTATCATTTTAATATTTATTTAAAAAATTTACTATAAGTATTTATTTTAAATTAAATTATATTTTTATAAATTATTTAGATTATTTTTAAATTCATGTGATCAAATTACATCAAATTAATTCTATTTTTTTTTTTTTACTAAAAGAATCAGCAATGCCAAGATAAAGACCTCTCCACGTAAACACCTTAAAGAATTTAAATATATTTCACAGTAGTTTGAAAATTTCATGAAGACTACTACAAATATTTTAATCTATCTATCATATTATCATATTGATCATCAACTTTAATTAAAATAGTTTTTTCTAGTACTTGAGGTGATAGCACTAATAAAAGTAAGTTGTTTTTATCCTTTGCATTCAGGTCAAATCTTATTATACATGTTTGTTACTCTCGCGATGTTTTACATATTTAATAAATTGTAAAATTAATCGTGATGCACGCAAATTGGTCCGGACACTCATATAAATAAAAAAACTAACTTTTTCTATTTAATAATTTTTTTCTCTCGCAACATGTGAAATGAATATATCTTCTCTCTACTAATCAGAAAACACTACTCAAAGTAAATTTATTAACATTTCATTTCACGATTTAGAATGAAGAATTTTAACATGTTTGACATTATTTTAAAAATCACTTCACCACCGTCATGTATTTCAATAACTCATCTTTACATATCATCATGTTACATGAAAGTCAACTTTTCAATATAAAAATAAAAATAATATCTTTCTTTATATTTTAAAATATTTTTTAAAACATTAAATATTTTTTTATTTTAAATTAATATTTTTTTAGTATTTTTGAACTATTTTAATATACTAATATTAAAAATAATTTTATTAAAATAAAAAAAATATTATTTCTTTTTATTTTTAATAAAAAAACATTTTAAAAAGCAAACACTATATTTATAAAAAAAATTAATATTAAACCATAAATGTCATATTAAATAGGGAAAACTCACCATATATTTATTGATTTGATTTACAATATTTTAATATTTTGTGTACAACAAAAATAATACGTTATATATATATATTCAGCTTGCTCGTTGAAACTAAGAAAATTAATATGTTAATATGCACAAACAAATTTTATTCAATTAAAATGTCTGATATTGAAAATTTTAATTATATAATCAAACTAAATGAAATCAAATCAGCAAATTGTACTAAAATTTCAAGTTCATATAAATTTAATGATTTGTTGATGTGAGATTAATTAACTAATAATTTATTTTTAATTTTCTCATTCGATTCTAACAAGAATGATTTATAAATTAAAGTTTTATAAATTAAAGTTATAAACTAGTCTGAACATTCTTATTAATTTAAAAAAAAAGGAGAGAGATACGACACATAGTTAACATTATATATATAATATATTATACATTGTTAGTAATGTCAATTATTTTCTAAAATTGTTGGTACTTTACATAGCCATGCATCTCCCTGAGGTTTGACCAACCAGTAACACGCCTTTGTTTCCGTACTCTCTGGAGATTCCTCAAAATTTAAGACAGGAGATCCTTGTAGCGACCTTTATTTGACGATTATAATAAAATGCACAATGATGTAGGTGTAATGTTCCATGTGGAAAAATATGAGATAATAAACATATTCTATTCAATATATATATATATATATATATATATATATATATATGTATAAATTATACAATCCATGTAAAAAAAAAATACATACTATTATTTCAAATTTAAACCAATCCAATAATTTGAATTAAAAAATTATGCGTAATGCATTGTAAAATATGTTTTTTTTTTTAATTTTAAATTTTTTAATATAAATTTTTTATTTTTAGATTATTTTTTTATTTTGATATTAAAAATAATTTTTAAAATATAAAACAAATATTATTTTAATATATTTTAAAAAATATTTTAACAAAAAATCATTATTATAATCTTATACAAGCCTACTCTTGACTTTGACTTGATACCCTTCTAGCGTGCCTTCCTGCACCCTAACAGCTAACAATGAATAAGCAAAAGTTCTCTTACGGATGACCATGGATGTTTCTCAGCTTGAATGTGTTGAGATCCTTTTTATTTTTTTATTTTTTTATTATTTACCGAATTACAGAAATTGTTTGTCCTTTACACAGCCACGTACACCTTCATGTTCTTGGATCTTGTGGTTAATTTGTCTTCCCTTCTTCCTTAATATTTCAAGATTGTTGACGAATTATAGAGTTGGTCTTCAAAACATGGTTTGTCAAAAAAAATATTTTTAATGTTAATCCCACACCACAATTACTTATATATTATTTATATAGATCATTTTGTGTTCTTAATTTATATTCTTCAAAAAATGACAATATCTAGACATAAAATCTTTTCTTAATTAATCTATGTAAAATCTACCAATTTATGCCTTTGTTACATACAGATAAATACTATCTTCAATTCACGTTTTTAAATTAATCAGTTATGAGTTCATTTTATATATATAATTTTTATTGTTTATTTTTTTTATATATAAAATACTTAACACTCACATGTATACCCGCTATTATATTCATTACCAAATGTCATATTTATAATACATTTTTTCCCATTAAATTTTTTTCCAAGATCAAATTGCATTTTGCATGCGATTTCAGCTGCGTTTCCATGGCAAAAAGAAAACATTGTGGAGGGAATTTCTGTGATATACGTACAGTCAAATTAACAGCCATATATAGTCGGTGAGTTTTTTTTTTAATGTTTTTTTTATTTGAAAATATATAAAAAAATATTTTAAAAAATGTATTTTTAATATCAATATATTAAAATAATCTAAAAACACAAAGAAATTAATTTAAAACAAAAAAAAATAAAAAGATTATTTTTTCTAATATTTTAAAAAACAAAAAAAAACAACTTATTATAAATTGATAAGAATTTTTACAGCAAGCTTATTCATGTAGTTCACGTAATAATTAGCTTCCCCTGGAGTGTAATGTAGATGAACATCTCAATTTCTCGGCAATAGTTCTTTAATATTTGAAACTTTACACTCTCTTCCCGAACCACACACAGAAAATCTATAAAATCAGAATTACAAATGATATTTTTTAAACAAAACTTTCAATATAAAAGGAATTCTTTTTATTATGCAAATTAAAGAATATAAACCCCATGGGAAAAAAATATTGTACAATAGGTGCGATTCACTTTAGATTGAAACAATGATTTTACACTTTTGCCCTTCAAAACAAAATCACAAAGAAGTGGCCTCTGTGTTAAAATAATCTTTTCACACGGGATATATTTATCATTTTAGAATTGTTTGTGGACATCTTGATTTTTTCATAATTTTTTGTGCAGTAAAATTACTTGATAATTTATCTTTTTAAGCACGGTGCAATGTTTCATTTTCCTTTAAAATCAAAATTCTCAAAACTTGCTTACATGGGATTATTCATTATTTCTCAATGATTTTTTCATAATAGTTTTTTAGTCATAGAGGCAATGTGGTATTTTGAAAAATAAAAAAATAAAAACAAATGCTAATGTATGCGTTGAATGCTTCGGTCGCTCCACCACCTTCAAACAAGACGTGTACCTAACTTTAATTGTCAAAAACATTGTTCCACTATGTCAATATTTGATTTGTCTCGATGTTCTCTTTCCCAAGCAACACTTGTAGTTAACAGACCTTTATAATTATATTGTTAGATTTAGTCACTATTCCTTCAAATGTTGTTTTTTTTTCATTTGACATAGTTTTTGAATATTTTTTTTATTTCACCCTTTATTTTTTTTTTAATTTCAGATTTGATACTCAATTTGTTTATTATTATTTTCTTTGCTTTGGTAAATATTTAGATTAATAATTTTTTATTCTAATTTTATCTTTCAACATTAAATTACTTGAAAATTTAGTTTATTGATTAAACCTAAGTCTATAATTTCATGATTTGCAAAATTAAAAGTTTAACTCATGTTTAAAATGTTTGTTCAGGTCAATTATTGTGGATTGAGATTGTAAATTTATAGATTTAGCTTTCAAAAAAAATTCACACTCACCCTCATTCAATCACTATGGATTAGATATTTTTCAATTGATCAAGGTTATTACTATCATTTTACAAATTAATTTATACAATTAAATTATTAGAATACCCTTAACAGTAAAATAACACTTAACTTGGGTTTAGAGGTTTTTTTAAAATTTTATTTTTCAAAGTATGGTGTAATTACTCTATTGTTCTTAAAATAAAAAAAAAATAAAGTTTGACTCTGGGAGCTTATTCAAAATTTATGTTGTAACCCATATTTGGATCCTCGTACAAAAAAAAAATACATTCAGTAGAATATAGAAAATAATAATAGTAGTGAAAAGAATATGTCAGAGCGCCTAAAAAATAGCTAAAAATTGGTTGAGGAGGTTAAAAAATATAAAGATTAAAATTTAACAGTATATTATTAACTGATGAGAGCTGATTGATACTTAAAAATATATTTTTATCAAGGTTTTATATCATCATGTTGCACTTGAAGTATCAATAACTCTTTAACTAAAGTATGTTTTATAATAATATATCTAATAATATAAAATACCTTTAATTTGTGGTAAATGTTCATTTTAAATGTAGGCATATCATATAAATGAAAGGATTGATTGATGAATTTAAGAACTGAAATTGAAAGGATAAAGAGATGGCCAAACTTAGAAAAGAGATATCGGTGCAATCCAAACCGAAACACTATTTGGTAATTGGGTTATACCTGGAGCTATAAATCTCTGATTTAGGTCTACTTTATATGGATAGAAAAGTAAGATATAGGCCTACAACTTTCATATGGAGCCCAAGATCTAAAAAGATCATTTTCAAGTCCAAATTGTAGCAACAACAAAGAAGCCCGAATCTGTCCTCCAGCCCGAGTAATGTTCAGTATTGTGGACATATCTGGAGTTTTAGAAGTTGAAATAAGCTGAAGTTTTTATACAAGAAAGCTGAGATAATTTCCTACAACTTTCATGTTTTTGAGTGGCTCCAATTTTGACGTTATCAATGACATTTTGGGCAGATAAGAGAAGATAAGGATTATCACCAAGTCAAGAGTTGACCACCCGCTCATCAATTAGTCATCAAATTAATAGTTCCTAATTTTGGCCTATAAAAAGAGGCATTTTTCATGCATTTAGGTATCTTGGTGTCCAGATCAAGATCATGCTCTTGCTTTCTCTCTTTGTATTTTTTGTAATGTTTATGCTTTGTTTTCATTGATATCAAGTTTATCCCTTTCATTTCCTTTCCTTTACTTAGTTAACTTTTATCTTATTTATGTTTTTATTTTGTTTGTCTATTTTTCTTTCTTTCATTATGTCTAGTTAAGTTTATTATGTCAAGGTGAAAAGGTTACATTAATGGTGTAAGAATAGGTATGGTGTAAACTTAATATGGACTTTAATGTTTGATACTAATATATTTTATATTTGTTATCTTGTTCACTCTTTAATACTTTACTTGTTAAATGACTAGTCTTGATTTATATTGTATAACAATTGGTATAACAAATGCTTGGCACTTTCATAGCCTATACTGTATGGTATAACCGATACCTGATCTATGAAAGGAACTTGATTTGTTGTTAACATAAGTTATAATCATGAATGTTTGATGAGATTTACAAGTATTAGCATTAATCGAATAAGATGACTAATGTAATCATATTAACAATCTATAATTAGATTGGAATCTTCTTTGTGTGTAGTTTCCAATTGAATAATAAGAGTTTATACTATATTTGTTTGACATACCATTAGTGGAACCTCTAACCTTGACATTTTTTTATTATCATTGTTTAATCCTTTCATTAATATTACATCTCAAAGTTCTCATCATCATCTTCTTCTTCTCCTTCTTTTTCTTTATTATTATTATTATTGTTACTACTACTATTACTACTACTACTATTACTACTACTATTATTATTATTGTTATTACTATTATTGTTGTTGTTGTTGTTGTTGTTGTTGTTGTTGTTGTTGTTGTTGTTTTTGTATTATTATTATTTATAATTTGTACAATTAACCTCCCTATGGTTTGACCCCAGTCTTGCCGAGTTATTTATTACTTCGACACTCTTGCACTTGGGAGAAGACATCAATCTTTTAGTCGTGTCAAGAGCCTTGTTGACAAAAAATTTAATTTAAGAAAAAAAAGTTCTAAATTAGATGTTTATTGATTCAATTAAATTTTATTAAAAGTTTAATTGAATTTATAGAGGGTTTAATTGTAGAAAACATTGATTTTCAAGTCAGTTTGGGCTTTAATTAAAAGAAATTAAAGTTTTGAGGTCAAATTATATTTTTTAAGAGTTTATTTGGTTAAATCAGGGGCTTAATTGCATAAACATTAAAGTTTGATAGTCAATTAGGAACTTGTTTGAAGAAATCCAAAATCAAAGACCAGACTAAAAAAAGCACGCAAATAGAGAGACTAATTTGAAAATTAACTTTTTGGAGCCTTTTTTCTTTTAAATGAAACAACACGTTTTGAGCAAAACGACGTTGTTTCATACACTGTTTATTGAAAAGAAGAAGAAAAAGAAAAAGCCCAAAATGATGTTGTGTGGAATGACACTGTAAGTTCTTCTTCTTCCCCTACACATGCAAAGGCAGGGGAAGAAGAATTGTGTTCCATTGTATCTAGTCCTCTCCCTCCCTCTCCCAAAACCTGATAAAAACCCCTATTTGCATAAACCCTGACCAGTCCACGACTCTCATCTACTACCATGATGAAGATTAGACAAGGAAGCCATGCCGTGCAGGTGACTGAGGTGATTGGACAGAGATGCCTCAGCCACCCTACCCTATCTCTAGGATTGGATAGAGACAGGGTAGCTACTCTCTTCTTTTTCCTATAAATACAGGGGAAGAGAGCAGCATAAAAAAAAGGAAAAAAAATATAAAGGAATGGACGAAAGAAAATAGAGAGAAGGAAAATAGGGAAATTGTCTTTGAAACTAGAGGGTGGAAGGAGATAGAAAAAAGAGAAGGGATGAGAGATTTGAGAAAGAACAGAGTAGGAAGACTTGAAGGAAAAAAATAGAGAGAATAAAAGAAGAACATAGGCAAACAAATAAGGAAAGAAAAAGAGAAAACAGGGGAGAGACTATTTGAGAACGAGAAAAACAGAGCATTATAGTTGAATTTTAAACTAGGGGACATTTTGAGAGGACCAAAGAGAGGGAGAAAGAATAAAATAGGGAACAAAAGGAAAAACAGAGCAAAATAGAAGAAAAGATAGAAGGAAAACACAAAGAAAGAAAGAAGAACCATCGGCCAATCATTATCACCATCTGTAGCTGCGTTATGCCACCTTTACTACCACCAGCACCGAGAGCAGCACCACCATGAGTTGCCACTAGGTCTACTTCCCCCACCCCTCTTTTCTTTTGTTCCTTGACTCCACTATTCATGTTGTATGTGAACAGTGAAGAGCTGCTCCACTGTTCACCAGGCCAGTTCAGCCGAGTAAAAAGAATTAAAAATATTTTTTTGAAAATTTATGATTTTTCCATGTATTTTCCTAGTGAATTTTGCTTAATATTGGTTTGTATTTTTATACCATAAAGATACAAATTCAGTATTAAAATAACTGGTTTTCTTTAAAAAATATATATTTTTTATTTAATGTATATGGTCAAATCTCTCAAAGTAAAAAAAAAAATCATATTGTATTTTCATACAACAAAGAAAACTTCAAAAAATATGTTTTAGCATGTATTTTGGCCAATATTTCAATAAATGTAGTATCAAGAATTACGAATTTATATGTAAAATATATTTTCAATATTAAAAAGGTAATTATTTTGTTGATATTAGGACGGTTAGGTTTTACTAGATAAGATAAGTATATTCTTACCAAGAAATACTTTTCTTAAACCGTAGACAAATCAACAATTACAAATACGATAAAATTGTAGCATATATCAGACAATAAAATAATTCAGTTTATCTTAGGTATAGCATATTTTGGATGCTAATATTTTTTTTTTACGCAACTAGTCCCCGTATTTAATCTCTGAGATTAGTTAGGTTTTTTTAGTAACTAAAATATTAGATGACAACTCCTATTATATTTTTTCACCGATAAAAAATAAGAATTTTTTATTTTTTTATATTTATTAAATTAATACATATACCATAAAAGTGAATGCATTCATGTGCGATAATGTATGCAATATATCCAAGTAAAACTAATACACACAGATTAAAATTATTTTATATAAGATAGGCATCATTAGTTATATATTTTAAATACGGACTTTAATATATTTTAAGGCTTGAAGGAAGATTTGAGATGTTCTTGGTTGCAAATGGCTTCCGGCTCAGCCTAAGATATGTAAAAAAATTGTTTCATACTTATAAAATAAATATAAAATTTTGATAAAGCACCCCTATAATAAATATTTAGTGATAATATAGGTTTAACAATTAATAGATGTAATTTATGAATGGTGTACCTAACTGAGAGGGTCAATCAAAAAGATATCAATAATTTAGGGAGTGATCGATCGGACTATATTGTCTATATGTTGGAGAGACCTTTAATAAATAAGAACAAGATTTGTAATTCCATTAAATTTTTTTCCCACAAGTGGAGCCAAATCTTATTAAAAGTAATGCAAATAAAAAAGTATATATATATATATCGATCGAGATCAGTACAATTCCCTTGTGTCTTTTATTTCCCCTTCATTTCTCTTATAAATAGCATACACAAAGCTAGGAACCGACAAATGAAAACAACAATCGTCTTCGAAACTGTTGATTATCTAAAGAAAACGTAGTGATTAGTGATTATTAACTTAATTATCTATAGATCTTTAGGGTTCTGAAAATGGCACATTCTCTTTCAACCTATAAAGGTTTACTTTCTAAATGAGCAGCAAGTGACCTCGTGTACTCCTTGAGACTTGCAAGACTAGGATTGTCATCATAACTGTACACCAAAGGAATCATTCTTGCGACGTTTAGACAAGCTTTTGTGAAAGACGGTGAAAATGGTGACCGAGACAGACATTCCTGATTCAGTTTCTTCCACGCATCACAAATTAAATGGCCAACGTGCTCTCTCGCTCTTTCCACCGTAACATTTGGATGTTCTCTGATGTAGCACTCCAAGTAGGACCCGTCATGACCGTCTTGATTCTCATCCTAAGTTCAATCAAAGAAAGATGTCTCAATCATCGTACAAAATCATGAATGCTATTTTCTTTGTTTATTGACTATATAGCCCTTTCAGATTATATGGCCTAACCTCAGCAGTGCCCAAGTCATCCCAAAGACGGAGGATCGTCGCTATGAATGATATAATGGGAGGAAAGCCATCCACAAAATCAACTGTTTCTTTGTTGATGCCCTGGCCCAGGAGAAAGAACATGTGGACCAGCACCACATGCACACCTGAACTAACAATTCCATTCCTCAAATATTCTTCTGGCTTTGGCAATTTCCCAGAAGCAAACCACTTTGCTTCTTCTAAAAATGCGTTGCACAACTTTTTCCACTGCAACAATCAGATAAGAATATGGAAAACATGTATCATAGATGATCCTTCATGACAAATGTTAGGCAGAAAATATAATTTGTGCGAGAGAATTCCTGGTTGGTTCTAGCACATATTGAATTGTAAATAAATGATCCATACCGATTTCTGTAAGGATTCTATAGGTTTCCATCCATGCTTTTCAAAAATCTTGGTGCTAATCCTCTCAGTGATGTCGAAAAGAGCCTTAAGAGAAATCTTCATGCTTTCTGGTAGCTGATTAGCGGCTGTGAGGTCCCATCTTCAGGCAATGATTTGATGGATTAGAAAATCTTAAACAAAACCCACAGGAAGAATCAAAGAGAGAGATGATACGAGGGTGCATACTCATTGACTGCTTCTGTGAAGATAGAGAGGTCATTGAGTGTCCCGTAAAGATCGAAAATGTCGTCGATAATGTAGACCAGAGAGATGGGTTTAGTTAATTCGACCCTTTGCTCAGAGAGGTTAGGATCTATGAGGACAGACATGGACCACATGTGCCACTTTAGAGGTTGGTCTCTTGCGAATTTCAACTCCTTAGCCAAGCCTAAGTCTTTCCACCAACTAAAAACACACGAGATTTTGCATTAGAGGAGAATAATTTAATCTTGTTAGTGCATTTCAAGCAATATATAGTTCTTACTTTGAAATCTCAAGAATTTCCTTCTGATGTATAGATCGTACAATTTCACAATCGATTTTCGCCAACTCTGAAAAAACCTTGATGTTTTCATTTCGGATATCAGTATTGTTTAGGAAGTTTTTGACCATGAACCTTGCCAAGCTCTTGTGATAAGGATGCTTCAATGTATTTGCAACAATTTCAGATTCATGATGATTAAGTAGCTGGACACTGAAGTCTCCAGCTTCATCAAGTATATCTTCACTTTCCATACTCAGTTGTGAAGCTTCATACAATGCCATCAAACCCTTTACGTCATTTTCTTGTATCAAATGAAAATTTCCCTCTTCATTCTTGAAGTTGTTAAACACCTCTATAGCACAGCCACAACAAAACGATGGTAAATAATTTTTTTATTTTTCAGATGCACTAATACCAATCTACATCTAGTATTGGAGTATGACTTGTATTCCTTGGCATAGGCACTAAAGCAGTGGTGAAGCGTGGACCAAATTGATGCAGGGTCAACTTAGAAATATCATGAGGCTTTAGAAGAGCTATAAAATATTTTGGATTTTTTTTCTTTTCTTTTTTCGGTGTCTTAGTAATAACTCTGAGGGAAGGAGGATGTAAGCATGCCTAAAATTAGTGAACAAGAGTTATCTTCTCATAATTAATTTGGAGTTCTCATGGCCTCCTCAATCTAGCACGGGGGCCTTTTCCTCTGATGACCGAAGGTGGTGATGCGGTCCATTACAAAGTGTTATTTTCTAATTTATCTTGCTGTGTCGAATTATTATTCATGTCTTCATGTTTTTAATTCATCGAATTTTAACATATAACAAAACAAATATAGTACCAGCTAAACATAAAGGTTAAGTAAATGATTAGAATCTCGATAATAATTTTATATTGTTCTCTAAGACGGTTGCTGACCTTGAGAGACATTATAACCCTCTTGTCTCAATAATCGAAAGCGAAGAGCAACTCCAAAAACATCAAGAGGAAGATGATTTGGAGAACTGAAGTTCATATATTGAGTATTTAGAAAAGCTTCAATTTCCTCTCGGAAGTGATAGTCAATGCCTAAGCGTTGAAGTGTATCGATCATTACTAAGCCTTCCAGTGGATCATTTCGAGCAGTATTGCTGAGAATATACCCAGCTTCCTTCACCATTTTTCCATGTCTGAGGCATAGCTCATTCTGCAAAAGCGAAATATAGATTAAGCAGCATAAGAAACCAGAAACAAATTAACATGCAATATGTGAACCGAAACTTCACCTCAAGGCTAGGAAGATGAAAGGATGCTGAGAAGTGGCCATCATTGATGGAAAATGCCATTGATAATATCTCCAATAATTAACGAGAAGAAATACTGAGAGATTAGAGTGAGTCTTATGAATTGTGATGTACAATAATTCAGTTTGTGGGACGATATATATAGAGTTATCAGTTAACAAACAAGTGCTAGCTAGAACCACACAATGTGTGATTCATATGTTCCGTCATCTTGACTGCACATTCTACAGAAGAGAAGTCTGTAATAATGTTATTGTGTTGACTGACTGCACATGTACAATAAAAGTCTAAAATTAAGTGTTCATACTTTTATTTTATTATTATGCTAAGCTTAAAATTAAGTGTTCATACTTTTATTTTATTATTATGCTAAGCTTAAAATTAAGTGTTCATACTTTTATTTTATTATTATGCTAAGCTTAAAATTAAGTGTTCAGGCTTAGAGTTCTATTGTTTGTAAGAAAATAATGAGGATTTTCCCTATAATTGTTATTTTAATTTGTTCAAAAACATTTTTATTTAAATTCTGTGATTTCTCATCTTTTATTCACAATATGAATAATTCAATTTGCATTCTTTATTTAGTCATCTAATGATTAACACTGTATTTGATTAATTAATATTAAAAAAATAATTTTTTCGGTATTCCTGTTGGAAGATATCATCATTTCTTTTAACATTGTATATCTTATTTGTTCTCACCCGCTTGTAGAATGTTTAATAACTAATGAATCTCGGCTCATTAAAAAATAAAAAGGTGCCTAGATCAAATAAGATTTTAGTTAAATTGATATAATTTTAAGAAATTAAATCATAAAAAATTTCTTGTTCTTGTCACATACAATAAAACTATCTAGGTTACTTTTTTTTTTTTAGATTAACGTGGGTGTCCGGGTCAGTTTACGCGCACCACGACTAAGTTGTGGCTCAAACCCAAATTTTTTTAACACAGAAAAAGAATATTCAGATCTCTGGGAATTTTTTGGCATTATCAATGTACCTGATCTAGCAGGTTACACTTGAAATTAAACACCCAACCTGACTTTATTTTTATGAGAAAAAAACTTATTTAATAATACAATAAAAAAAAAAAGAATCAACCCAATATGTTTTGTAAATTCCAAGCACTGTTATCTAAAACACAAATACATTATGGTTTTAAAAACAAATCTAAAATAAAATATTCAAACAAATTCTTAGTATTTTTCAATATGATTAAAGAAAAAAATTGATAAATGTGATAAAATTATATAAAAACATGATTTTGTGTTTAATAGAATTCCCATAAAAAAGTCTATAATATTATTTGAAAAAAATAAAAAAAATTGAATAATAATTTTATATGCTGCATTTAAGTCTTAATTTGAGAGAAAAATAAAAATAATAGAACAACAAGTTAGACGCACAAGCCTAACTTATACTAAGTGTACAGAGGCCTCTAGAAACCAAAGCCTAAGCCAATGCAGCTATCCTTATTTTATTTTTTTTAAGAGGTTATTGTTGCCTAGATTCTAGATAGTGATAGCTAAAAAATCATGAACTAGATTTTTTTTGAAAAAATCAACTTTTCAACAAAAAAAAACCATAATAAACACAACAGAAATTGTTTTAAACTACCTAATAACTCCAAATCACATAAAAAACAAAAAATCAATCAAATCAAAATCGTGAAAAGGAACTTGATCTCTTTTTTCATGTCATGCATGTTTATATTAAAAGAACCTATCATTATTGAACTTTTATTATTAAATAAAACCTTTTCACACAAATATTAAAGTTTTTAATCATTAAAAATTGTACAAATTAACAATTTTCTTTCTTTCATTAATTTTCGAGCTAGTTCTCTCCCTCTCAAACTATATATAAAAAAAAAAAAAACATGATAAAATTATGGATATAAAATAAAATTATAAAAACTAAAGTGGTTGAAAAGGTAAATAGAAGGATTGAGATGAATTTTTTTGCCCAAAATTTAGAGTTGCCATGCATATTCTTCATCCTCTAAACTTCTTGATTTTTATATTTTACTTTATAAAACAAATTATAAGAAACTATTGATTAATTTAGTCACAAAAGAATCTAATAAAAAAATTTGATGATGAAAACGCAAAAAGCAAAAAATGGTATTGTGAATTCCTGTAGAAAGAGTCGGTGCCTTTTTTTTTTTAATTGTAATATAAACACTGCACGAAGATTCGACGGCCATTACATTTTGAGGTCACAAGTCGATCGTACATTACGTTCAGCAATTTTATGGATACCTCACCCAAAAAAAAATCTCATGGATAGCTTTCTAGTGATGTGCTCCCGTAGAATTGTTCTTTTCTGTTATGATTAAATTATAAATATATTTTTAGAATTTTATTAAGTTTAATAATTTTATTAATAATATAATAATAATAATAATTTTTTATAAAATTAAATATTATTAGAGATTAATATAAATTATATTCTGTAACTTCACTTAATAGTTTAAACTATTGAGTTGAAATAATTTTTTGATATAGTATCAAAATCTTAATAATTAAGTGGTTTTAAGTTTAAATCTTAATATTTTTATTTATTTAATAAAAATTAAGTAGAAGATAATACGAGTCTGTATAAATTTCTAGTTAAAAAAGTTTTCATTTGAGAAAGTGTATTAAAAAATAACTTAAACTATTGGATTGTCTTTGATAAATATCACCACTTGAGATTGATTTTGTAGAAAATAAACCAAAATAAATTATAAAAAATAATTTAAAATCAATTAATTATTAGATGATAAAATTGATAGAAACAATAAAGACAAAAAGGATTCAACTAAAAGAAAAAAAAAAAGAAAGATGGGGCTGTAAAAAAAACATTTAATTTTATTTTAAAAATATTATTTTTTATTTATTGATATGATAATAAAAAATAGATATTTGTAACAAATTAAGTACTTATCAAATATCATGATATTTATTTGAAACTATAATAAAAAAAATATGGTCATAAATATAAAATTATTAAAATATGAGTGAAATTAAATGTAGAATGTAGAGTTAAGAAAAAAAAAGGAAAAAATAGTTGAAATTGAAAAAAAACTGGAAAAAAAATGAGGTGCAAGCAACATTAGGCAGAAGAGTGCTTGATTAAAAATCGAATTAATTGTGCAAGAATTTTCTTAAGCGAAAGATTTTAATATTATCAAAATAAATATTTTATAATACAAATTAATCATTATATAATATATCTAGTTAGTAAAATCGGTATTCAAATTTTTTTTTGTTATGTCAATTCAATGTCTTATAATTATTTTATACAAGTTAGGTATCATTAATTATGTATATATTATTTTAAATGTGAATAATTAAAAAAAACTTAATAGTTTAATTCAAATTATGATTAACTGTTATAATTCAAAAGGGTATAATTTACATCTGATCAATAAAATCTTTCAAATATGATAAAACATCTCTCTCAAACCACAAATTTTCTCTTTTTAAACATTATTTTTTTTTCTTCATGATTTTCTCTTTCATGTGATTTTGCCTCTTTATTTTTTCTTATTAAAAAGTGTTTTTGAAAAGAGTTTAATTTTTTTTTTTTTAAATTAATATTTTTTTAGTATTTTCAAATATTTTGATATATTAATATTAAATGCAGAATTCATCATTTGATCATAAAAAGATACTTTCTTCTATTATTTCTCAACGGGTATCACGACATCCATATGAATGGTGATGGCTATGTTCATTGATAAAGCCAAATGAGAAAATGATAGGAAGAATATTCTAGTTTCTTTGCACGCAATAATATCTGGCACAAAATGGGTTACACGTTATTACAAGACAAAGGCGTTGTATTTTTCAATACTATGAAGAGGACTCACGACTATTTATTTCTTCATTTTTATATTTATAAGAAAAAAAATTATAAATATATAAATAAAAAAATAAATAGTCGTGAGTCCTCTTCATAGTATTGAAAAATACAACGCTTTTTGTTTTGTAATAACGTGTAACCCATTTTTATGGGTTACATGTTATTACAAAACAAAAAATATTGTATTTTTCAATAAAATAAGTTACATGTTATTCTTTATGAATCCAATCATATCTGGAAGCATTCAATTTTATGCATATAATCAATGAAAGAGAATGCTCACCACACTAAGATTTTAGGTGGAGAGGTTCCATCCAAAAACAATAATCATGCATGTATTACATGGATAATAATTGATTTATTTTTTTATTCAAGAAAATATACTTTAACTTTATAAACCCTCTTAACTGTTTGTTTCTCCATTTTTATATTAACAATATACTAAAAAGCGTGGGGAATTGGAAAAAACATTGTAGCTTCTCACACATTTTAATAATATTTATATATAATAATAACTATAATGATAATTATATTATTATATTATATTACAATATTTTTTTGTTTTTTTAGCTTGCAGGGTTTTATTTTTGCTTTTTGCTTTTAATAATTTTTTTTTGTTTAATTTAGTTTGTTAATAAATTTTGAGTTTTACAGGTTAACTCAGAATTTTATTTTTTATTTTTTAATTAATTTTTTTATTTAATTTAGTTTGTTAATATAAAATTTTTTTCTATTTAATTATCAAACTTCCATGACATGTCTCTCAAGCTTAACACATTAACTCAATTAATTATAGGTTAACTCGTTAAATTTTTTTTTTATTTAGTTATTAAATTTTCATGACGTAAATCTAAAATTTAATAAGTTAACCTCATTTGAAGGGTTAACCCAATTAATTCAGATTTTTTTTTCTTATTAGTTTTTTTCTTTATAGAGAATGTACTGTAGCTTCTTTTAATCATACTTATATAATAATAACAATAATAATAATAATAATTATTATTATTATATTATATTATATTATAATATATATATATATATATATTCATTTTTTTCTGTTTTGTTTTTTTGGTTTTTTATGCTTTTATGGGTTTTTTTTGCCTTTTGCCTTTGTTTTTTTTTTCCTTTTAATAATTTTTTTGTTTAATGAAACCTAATTTTGATGAGTTAACCTGATTTGATGAGTTAACCTGGAATTTTATTTTTTTTGCTTTTTTTCTTTTTAATTAATTTTTTTCATTTAGTTTAGTTTGTTAATGTTAAATTTTTTTCTATTTAATTATCAACCTTTCATGACACATTTCTCAAACTTGACAGATTAACTTAGTTAATTATGAGTTAACTCGTCAATTTTTTATTATTTAGTTATCAAATTTTCATAACGAAAATTTAAGGTTTGACAGGTTAACCTGATTTGAAAGGTTAACTCAGTTAATTCATATTCAAATCAGATTAACTCGTCGAATTCGAGATTTATTAATAAACTAAATTAAACAAAAAATGTATTAAAAGAAAAAAACCAAAAAAAACCCATAAAAGCATAAAAAACAAAAAAAAACAAAAAAAAAACAAAAAAATATTATAATATAATTATAATATAATATAATATAGTAATTATTATTATTATTATTATTATTATATTACCAAACTCACTTAAATTTAAGTTATATAAGTTTCATATTATTATAAGTATTTTTCAATCTATTCTCATCTAGAAACATATAATAAATATTTTTATAAAGTCAATAGGTTAATTTTTCAATTGAAAATATTATTAAATTAATTTAAAAATATAAAAACAAATATTTTAACCCCAATTTATTTTCCAACAAGATGGATCGAGGTTTAAAAAATCTCAAAAAAAACTCCTTTTGTTTAATAAAAAACATTAATACTACGATCAAAATGTAAAATGAAATTTTTTTTATAAAATCTTTTTTAAAAATATATAAAAATATAATAAAAATTAAATTCATTACACATGAAACTAATCTCTTCAAAACAAAACAACATGCAGGTTGAAAAAAATGTAAGAAAATCAATTACTATTAAAAAAA
Source organism: Populus pruinosa (assembly GCA_026413675.1). Classification (NCBI taxonomy): domain Eukaryota; kingdom Viridiplantae; phylum Streptophyta; class Magnoliopsida; order Malpighiales; family Salicaceae; genus Populus; species Populus pruinosa. The sequence goes on from CM048595.1 coordinate 2,259,261, forward strand.
TTAAAAAAGAAACCAAATGCTATGTGCAGGGCCACACTTCTAGCTTTAATAAAAAACCTCGAGCCCCTCCTCAGGCTATTGTGACCGGAAAATCATGGTCCTAATGTTCAGACCTTTAAAAGTTTATTTTTCAAGTAAAAATATTTTTAAAATATAATATAAATTTATAAAAATCACTTATCAATCCTAAAATATTTTAAAATAACTTTTAAAAAATAAATTGAATTAAAAAATCAAATGGACCAGACCTATTTTTTTTGGCTATATTAAAAAAAACATCACTTTTATTGAACTCATTAATACTAAAAACATCTTTTATATTGACCAAAATATAATCAATTAACAACTTTTTTTTTACAAGCTTCTTTCTTTTTACTCAAACTAAAAATGAGATTTTATGCTAAAAGTAAAATATCTAGAAAAAAAGTGAAATGAAGAAAAAAAAAGAATAGATGGACTGAAAAGTACTATTTCGTGTAAATTTTACATTGGCTAGACATGTTTTATTTTTGTTTTACACTTTGATGATATTATGTTGAATTTTATCATTTTCTAATAAATTATAAGAAATTAGTTCATGAAGGCTGCAATTGAGAATAAAAGGATGAAAAAAAAAATTGAGTATTGTACCTAGCATTTTTGTATATGTTATAATTAATGTAATTTGAGATGAGAAAAAAATAGTAGGGATATTTTTGCATTTGATATCATACCAACCTTAAAAAAATTAAAATTTTCATGGATAGAACATAACTATTGGCAATTTTTTTAGGAAAAAATCTCATTTAAAATGTCTTTACCTAATATTATGATCATTAAACATTCTAACTAGTTAATTAAGATTATATAATATGAGATTAGTTACATAAAAGAAAAGATATTATCATTTTTTAAGTGTTCTACTTGAGGTGGGCTACATCCCTGATATTATCTTAAATTACTAAAGATTTATTGTATTTTATCTTTAATAGTCTGCCTATAATATTCATGATTTTGATACCAGTGAATATTCAGCTATGAATATTTTTAGTTTTAGCGTTAGTTAATATTACATAAAAAACAATTCCTAACTTTGAAACTAGTGAATAAATTAATAAAATAAATATAAAACAAAACATACATCATTTTTATTTTTATTTTTTTAAAGGAGAAAAAACAAAATGTATCAAATACCAAATTTATATTTCACAGTAAAAATTCACAAATTAAATATACAGTAAAAAACCCTAAAAAACCTACAAATAAATTTAAGAGGGTCTATAATTTTTTTAAAATTTTCTAGAAGTTTATTTGATCAAATATCAAAATATAAATTATTAAAATAAAGGGAATTGAGCTAGCTGGGCTTGAGGTCCAGGCTCAATTTGTTTTTTTTTTTTTTATGAAACTAATCCTGACCTAACATACGGGCTGTACGGGCTGGGCTAGACTTAACTGGTTTGAATCCGCTACTGTGCGTGAATTGTTCACGCGCGCTTCCTAAGATAATTATATTTGCAAGTGCACGGTGTTGGTGAATTATCTTGCAAAGCTGGAGAAACTTACCTGGAAGCTGGACGAAGGCAATGGCGTGCCTTGGACCCCTCTGTTCCTCTTTTCGTTTTCTTTTCCTTTGGTTCTTTCTTCTCTTTTGCTTTCTCTTGGTGCAACCTTTGTCTATGTTTGTTTGTTCTGGTATGTGCCTATGTCTCTCTATGTTTTTCTCTTCTCTGCTCCTCTTCTTCGTTTGTTCCTCCCCTGGTTTCTTCTCTGTATTTTTACTTTCTTTTCGTGTTTGTTTCTATTTTGTCTTTCTTCTTTCAGTTCATCCTCGGGTTCTCTTGGTTTATTCTCCGTCCCCTGGTCTTTCTTTGTATGCGTCTTCCCCCCCTTTCCTTCGGGTTCTCTTTGTCTTCCCCCAGTCTCCTCTATGTTCGTGTGTACCACTCTATCCTTCTCTCTCCCCCCTCTTTCTCTCTCCACCGTTTTTTTGTGTTTTTTAGCCTCTCTGTTTCTTCATCTGTCTGTCCCTCTCCACTATTTTTCGTGTTTTTTTCGCCTCTTGGTTCATGGCCTTTCTCTGGATTTTACAAGGCTAGAGAATGCCATGCGGTCGAAGCTTGGTAACAGCATGTATTATGGGAGCGAGGGATAATAGCCATGAGACGTGCCCCATGACTGAAACAGTTTTAGTGCCTATACTGCTAAAACGACTCCACTACGTTACTGTTGAAACAGTTTCTAAGGAAGAAGGCAATGAATAGTTTTTTTTTTTTTTTTTCCTGAAACGGCTCATTTTCCCATTCCAATGGCTACTTTTGATTTGATCATTGGAGTTTTGAAATTTTGTAACAAGCACTTAGATAAATTGTAATTGGACCCCTGGATTTTATCATCATTTACAAGACAGTCCTTTTTTAATAAGTTAATTCAATTCTTAATTAGCTCTAAATTTTGATATTTCTCGACTAAACTTCTAATTTCATTAATTAAACTAATTTTAAGTTCAAGTAAGTTTCAAAACTTATCAGTTATTCAATTAAGCTTTTGATTTAATTAATTAAACTAATAAAAAATTTAATTAAGTTTCAAAATGTTTCATTTATATTATCTTGACCTAGATTTTAATTTATTTTAATTTATTTTATTTTACCTTTTCATTATTATTTTATTTATTTCTCATTTATTATTATTTTGTATAAATAAAAAATAAAATAAAATAAAATAAAAATAGTCAAAAATTGAGTTATGATGCAATGGAAGTTATGATCTATATTAAGATCTTAATTTCAAATTCTAAAAAAAAAAGAATTTAGAAATTGGAAAAAGGGTTATCCCTCATTGTACATGCTAAATCATCAAAGCATTTTGTAACTGTAATTGTAATTATAATGTAATTTGAGCTGATAAAAAAATTCTAAGGATGCCATGGAAGTTATGACTTATATTAAGAGATCTCAGGTTTAAATTTTAAAATAAAAAAGAGTGAGAATTTAGAAATTGACAAAAAGGTTATCTCTCATTGTCAGGCTAGATCCATTAAAGCATTGATTGAGAAAAAAAAAATTCAAAAAATATTTTAAAAGGATTAATTCTATCTTAATTTATGTATATAAAAAATAAATAATGGAAGATACTATTATTAACCAAAACTAAATGGGGAGGTAAATTTATTGTTCATCTTTTTAAAGCATTATTTATTGAAATAGTATTTTAGTTTTTTTAATTGATTTATTTTTAATTTTATTATTCAACATTATATTTATTAAAAATTTAATTTTATAATTTATTTTGGTTTAGTTTCTATGAGGTTATTTTAATCTTATGATTCAATGTATTCGTTTGACATGTTAATTTTAATTAATTCAAGTTTTTTTGTATTTTTTTAAAATTTTATTTTTAAACATTGAATTTATTACAATTTAAACTTCATGATTTATTTTAATTTGTTTTTTATGAGATTATTATAGTTTTATAATCTAGATCATATATTAGATAAATTAATTCAAATTGACTTTAATGAATCTAATATATTGTTATTTTAATTTTAAAAAAGTTTTTTTTATTTTAAATTAAACTACAATTTAACCAGTCATTTGAGTTTTTTTCAATCCCACTAAGTCACTCTAGACATTTTTGGTCAACCATAACACTTCGGACACATCTAGTCCCATAACACAGGACAATAATCCAGTATTTGCTATACAACCTTTATTACTCCAGTTGTAACCTTGTAGAGGAACGGTAGAAGATAGCACCTTTGTTTATCATAGCAGTGAGAATTAGCGTAACGGTGCGCGCGCGCGTGTGTGTAAAAGAGATGATAACTTCAATTACAGGATCCGTATGTGTTCAAAGATGTTCAATTCACAAACCAAAGCTCTTGCTCCTCTGCATGAAACTTGAATTCTATAGAAAGACAAGCGGATGAAGAATGAAGAAGAAGAAGAAGAAGTAGAAAAGAATAAACCGGGGAACAAAGATGATGAAGAAAGGAAAAGACTAAACCACTGGAAAAAGGTAGAAAAGCAACCAGCACTTCAGTTCATCATTTAAGTTCATGTATTTGAATCTGAAATTAGCAACACAGCTCCTCCAAAATTTTCAAATAACAGGGAAAAAAATGGTGGGACAATTTCTAAATGTCCTCGTAGAATCTCCAGGGGACTTCACAAAGTTTCTCATTTTTCACAAAATTCGTTGTCAGGCAACAGTTTGTGAAAATTCCCAGAATACCTGTCATTGAAAAATCATTAGTTGCTAGTGATAGAATGGTCAAATCTGCAATACTGTTTAACGTTTGAGCAATTATAACATGCTATCATAGAAACAACTACAGATGAAGCCAAACAGCTCAAACTGTTGTCGTTTTTTAAAATAAATAAATCAGACATTACAGTAGAGAAGAACCTGCTTGAGAACCATTCGACAATACTCTCTCTCTCACCATAAAGGTAGGCAAATTCATGTGGTACACTGTCCCTCTAGTGTCCATAATACAAATTCGTACGGATCCAATGTGGGAAAAGGAACTTTATTTATCTCCAATCCAAATGTGTTCCTGAAAACATACTAGGAAGATTCTCAAGCATCCTTAATGATCAAATTCATTCCAAGGAATTTAGTTTCTTTTCATATAATTTGGCCCGTCGGAGAGCATCCAAAGCTTCAGCTTGCTTCCCTGCACGTTTCAAATTTACTGCCTTTACCTTCTCTGTCTTGATCCGTTCTTCCAACTGATTCCTTTCCTGGCTATTTTTTTCACTCTTGGTAGGACTAACTTTTGCAGGCCCTGGTCTCTCTGAACTTTGTGATATAATATTGCTATCTTCAATTCCAATTGCTCTCAAGGCAGATAGAAGTTGAGGATCGAGAAGATCTTCAACAACTACATCATCTACTGGCTCTGCTATGTTGACAGAAGACTTTCCAGAATCATTAGAAGATATTTCATCCAACTGGGCTTCCAGAGCCTTGGCCAATTCAAACTCAGCTTCTGCTTCTTCCACCTGGCCTTCTCTTCGCAGCTTTAGGGCCTGACGTTTGTGGCTCAGTGACTCCTGTTGCAACTTAAATCGATCACGCCCAGACAGTGGTTTTGGAGAAAATTTTGGGGCACTGGGATCCTTTTGTTGAAGAGGAGGAGCATTTGACACAGATGTTGACCCATCATGGGTACCCCTTACAGGCTCAAGGGTCTCGACCTCAAGACTCTTCTCCAACAGCTTTGCCTGCCGAAGTTCCTCTCGAGCCTCTGCCAATTTCCCTTCTCTCTTTAACGCAACTGCCTTCCTCTTACGAGCCAAAACTTCTTGTTGAAGGGCATTTATGTTGTTCTGGGAACCCAATCCCTGAGCAGAATCTGTTTTATCAACGTGGGGCTCCTTGCCTGAATTAAATGTTTCTTCTCTCTTTCCAGTTCTAACATTTTCTGTGCTTCCAAGATCCATAGGTGCATGTATCACGGAACCCATATGAACATGGGGATCAGGAAAATGGAAAACATCAGAAATAGAATTGGCTTCTCTGTCCTTGCTTCTGAGATTTTCAAGCCCACTTCTCAAGGAGCCAACATGAACATGAGGCTCAGGCAGGCAGGACATATCAGAACCAAAATCGACTTTATCTTCAAGTTTTCTGGCTGGTATTTGAGGACTACTCCAATCATCACCAGTCAGCAAATCCATCAGATTCATAGACTGATGAGGAGGAAAGAACTCAGTGCCTTGATTTATTCTCGAGTTACTTAAGGATCCCATTTCATCCAATAGATCAAGCTCTCCTACAGATGGACGGTTGTCTTCATTGATCTCAAAAGGCATTGGATTGACAATATCAGGACTCCACGAGGGGGGAGCAGTTTTGTCACTTCCCTTTCTTCCTAAACCAGGGAATGACTCGATAACTTTATCATTAGGATCCACTGCTGCTGCCGCCGCTGCCAATTTTTCAATCATTTCCACTGCACTGTTCACATTATTCTGCTTTACATGGTTGTTCAATGATCCAGTACCCTGATATTTTTTGTCTTCAGAAACATCAGGGAAAAGCTCCTTCTTTGGAGCTTCCAGATCATCTATTTGGGACTCTAGTACCTCGGCCATTTTCAACAATTCCTCAGCTTCCTGAGTTTCTCCATTACGCGTAAGGGAAAGGGCCTTTCTTTTCAAACCCAAGAGCTCTCTTTGGATTTCACCTTTGCTTCTTGGTCTGGCAGCTGAAATGCTGGAAGAGAGCAGAATTGCGGATGGATCAGTTGAATGCATCAAATGATCCAAAACTTGTTTAGATGACTTTGCTTGCACGGTTACAACTTCAACTTCATCATCCTTCCACCCTAAATTCATTAGCATGGGGAGCAGTGATGGGTCATGCATATCTTTTTCTGCAACATCATCTACATCTCTTTCCTCTGCTGCACTGCTAACAGGTCTGACAATTTCATCCTTGGGCTTGTTAGACTCATTCTGAATTTCTTTCTTCGGTGTTTCCATCTCTGCAATCTGGGTCTCCAAAGCTTTTGCTGCTATAAGCACTTCCTCTGCCTCGTCAATCTTACCTTCACGTCTTAAAGTAAGAGCCTTTCTTTTCAGGCCTAAAAGCTCTCTCTGTATTTCACCTTTGCTTCTTCTTGGTGTCCTCAATGAGATACTGGATGTAGACTGAGTGTCTAAAGTATTGATTGTTTGAGTAGAAAGGTTATCACTTTCCTTAGGAGGGTTAAATGGAGAGTTTGCATGCTCAATGTCATCATCTTTCCAACCTAAGTTTCTTAAAAGTGAAAGGTATGCTGGGTCATGCATATCTTGATCCTCCTCCCCTTCTCTAGCTGGTGGACTTCCAGAAATACTAGGATGTTCATTTTCCAAATCTGGGTTCTTACTCCCAACAGCCACCTGTTTCCCTTTGACATTTGAAGCATTGTCCATCTCTTCAAGCTGCTGTTCAAGAACCTTGCCTTTCTTCAACTCTTCCTCTGCCGCATCCAATCTACCTTCCCTTTTCAAAGCAAGAGCCTTCTTTTTTAAAGCCAAGAGCTCTTTCTGAACCATCAATCTACTTTTTGGTGCAGGTTTAGAATTCACATTGCTCTTTGCATTAGTATTTTGGGAAGGTGAACTTTTCATCATTCTTGTGGTATCATGAGCAATTAAGCTGCCCACTTCACCTCCCATGCTTTCAAGGTCCCTCTCAAGCAACTTTGCCTTCTTTAGATGAGCCATAGCCTCTGCAACATTGCCAGCTCGTTTGTGGTTAAGTGCTTCTCTTTTCAGTGAAAGAATTTCACTTCGTAGAGTTTCCCTATCAATTGGGACAGACTGTGTAGCAGTGGTTTCCAAAGTATCAGAATCATCAGTCCAGCCTAATGATTTAAGTGTAGCAGCTAATTCTGGATCCACCAGATCCTCATCTGTCACTTCAAAGTTACCATCAACATGGAGATCATCAGCTGTGCCCACAAGGTGATCAAAATCAAAATCATGACCCTGCTCATCCTCAGCAAATAGTTTGTCTTCTTGATCACTGTCCATGCTAGAGATTAAAGCAGATATCTCATCATCAGAATCTTCATTCACACCCAACAACTCCTGTTCTTCAAGCTGCTGTTCTAAAACTTTTGCTTTCTTCAATTCTTCCTTGGCTTCAGCAAGCTTTCCTTCACGTTTCAAAGCTAGCGCCTTTCTTTTAAGTTCAAAAACCTGGGTTTTGTCAATGCCACTGCTTCCAGTGTTCTTATTAGTTCTACTAGAGATTTCTCCAAGAAGAGAAGACAGTTCACCCTCCAAACTCATTTTCACCAGTTTTTTGTCTTTGTCATGGAGATCCATATCAGACCACCCTAATTCTCTGAGTTCAGCAGTAAAGTTGTCCTTTTCGTTGACTTGAGCAAGGCGTTTACTTTTTCTGACAGATTCTTTGGGGCCATCTTCATTCTGAATCTCAACTACGTTGCTAGAAGACAAAACCTTCCGACGATTTTTTCTAGTAGACAATTCCAAAGCATCAGCCTGCCTCTCAAGCTCCTTTCCTCTCTTAAAGGTTTTCAAGGCCTCCTCAGACTTCCCCTCAGCTTTCAAGATTTTATACCTCTTCCTTTCATCCAAAGCTTGTTGATGCAATCGCTCAGGGGTGGTTGATCCCACCTCACTATATACATGATTGCACTCATCCACAGAATGACTTCTATGTATTTCTCCCCCACCATCCAGAGCATCAACTTGTTGAGTATTTGAGTAGGAAGCACAGCTACTTGCCCTTTGAATGCTAGAAAACATGTCAGTGTTGGACTGTCGTCCTGATGAAGAAGATTCCTTTCTATCATTGTCTAGAATCTCATTCAAAATTTCATCCTCGTTCTTTGCCATCATTCTTGAACTTCCTACACAAAAATCCATCTAGGTTTAGACAAAGGTACCATTTAAAAAGAAGATGCATTATATCTCACTGTGCACATATTCATGAACATCAGACAGTGTGCATTTGCATGTCCAAACATCATTTCATGAGCTAGAGAAATGAACTTCAACACAAACTAACAGATTTTCCAAAGCCAGGGAAAGAACAAAGGGCACTAAAAGTAACCTTTCTACAAACTTGAGTAGCCAAACAACAATCCTTAGATATATTGAATGAATGAAGAACTAGAAGGACAGAGAATTTTGCAGTGATGCAATGAGTAAAACAGTACATGAATGGGCTATGTGATGGAAGGAGCATCAATGATCATAATCAAAAACTAAAAAAATGCCTTTCCCAGCTCTATTCTTGTGTCCGTACCGCATCTCAAAACGTACAGCCTCTTCTAACTTTTTACAAGGATCACAAATACGCACAGAAGAATCACCTTGACCTCGCAAAACCATTCTTTGCTGAGTACAATTGCCACAAAACAAACCTCCACATCTTCGGCAATGATGCTGCAAATCCAATTACACATGAATCAGTATTTCATAAAGTCTAGGCAAGATAAAACCCATATGGAAATCAACAGTCATATCATTATAAAATCCGATAAACAAGCTTGCATGAGCACTAAGAACCAATAATAAACTTATTATAGATTTTTAACATACAAAATGAAATCAAAAGCTAAAAGTTATGACAGTTGATATCTACAACAAGCACAAGTCTAATAATTATGAAGAAGCTCAACTTATGATCCAAATATTCCTAACTAAGCTATAAGTGATCATCATAACATAGAAATCAAAGAATGAACAAATCATGATCAAGCGATTATACAAAGAGAGAACTGAAAGAAGACATTTTGAGACATGGGTATTGAAGAAAAGATAAAAAAAAGATTGAAAAGGTTCAATTTTTACTTTAATAATAATTAAAAAAAAAAACACCTTGCGATTGATGAAAGTGAACTGAGAAGAGCATCCCTGACAATGTGAAGCATCAGCTACCCAATCACTCCCTCTCAATGATGGCCTTGCTGGTAGTCTAATCTTCTCCAACATCTCTCTTTAAGTATAAATACAAATACAGATCAATCTCTACCTCTTTTCCTCGTTAATGGTTAAGAAAACATCAAAGAAGAAACAGGTCAAAAGGGCTCTCTGGGTCTTATTTATGTGCTGTATTAATGGAGAAGTAAATGAGGGAATGCAAGTTTTTGACTTTCTACGTTTCAGACATGAAGGAGTTGATGAAGACGACGAGGAAAGGACTTCGTGTTCGGTCGATTAAAAGCAATTACCAGTACGAACGACTCATCTTTCATTTTACTGCTTATTAATTATTGGGTGAACTTTTTTCTTTTTTCTTTTTTCTTGAGATAGTTGGATAAAATATATATTATTTATCCTATGAGTTAAACATTAATGAACCTAGTATTTTATAATTACATTTTCAAAATATAGTATTGTCTCTGTGTTTCAATTGAATTATCACAAAATAATTTCAATATCATCTTTAATAATTCAATAGCTAATGGAGTTAATAGGATTGTTTTATTTTATTTTTATTTCCTTTTATATCTATTATATATATTTAAATTAAGAAATTTGAGACATAATAATAAGCAAAACAATATATCAATTGTTATATCAATAAATATACTAATATAATGATTAATTTGTTAAATTATCCACAACCATGTTAATATATCAGTTGGTGCACATTTTCTAGAATTACATTGTAGTATTGGAAAAAAATATAGTTGACCTCTTTAAAGATTTGATAAAATATCTTATATTATAGTATCTTTAAAAAAATACACAAAAATCTTTTTTTCTTAAAACAAAAGACTTTAATGAAACTCAAAAGGTAAACTCACCATTGAAATTCGTTTATTATTCACATAGAAAAATTCCATTGTTTTGAGAAATATAAAGATAATATCGAAAAGGTTTAGAATGTTAATATTTTTTTCAATTTATAAATGACAAGGTAAATTATGGAATAACACAGTGGCTACTAGCTAGAGGGTTGCTAGTATTGGATTGGTAGTGGTATGGTACCAAACATGTCCTAATTTAAATTGATATGGATTTAAATTTTCAAACTGAGATTCTAGAATTATTCTTAAAAGGTGTTTATTTTTATTATTGATACTGTTTTTAAAGTAAATTACAAGAAGTAAATGTTTAATAAGTAAGAAAATATAATTTATTTAACAAGAAACTTATTATATTTCACGTTTCAAACACAGGTCAATGGATAGCAATTTTGAGCTGCTTCTCTTTACCTCCTCACAACAGTTTTACTGTTTACTTTCGTAAAAATGAACAGTGGAGAGTAAATATTCACTCTCCACTATACATAAACAATAGATAATGCCTTTATTGATTTGAAGAGTGAAAAATATCTTTATTGTTCTGTCCGATGGGATCTAATTTAAATTTTATTTTTCATTATTTTGATTAGAATAATTCTGATAAAAAATTTTATTTTTTAAATTTTATTTTACTTAAAAAATTAATATTTAATATTATTTAATAACATTATATAAATTAGAAAGAAATTATTTAATGATTTAATATTTACAAAATTTATTTAATTTAAAAAATATTTTTTACTAAACATATTAAATTATTTTTTATTTAACTTTAATTTCAAATATAATTTTAATCAAATATATATAATTATCAAATCAATCTTAATCAAAAATATTTTTTATAAAATAAATTTTTTAAATCATAATTATAACCATAAAAATTACCGCAAAATTAAATAAACTTATTTTGATAAATACTTCTTTTTTATATAATTTTCTAGAAAAAATAAAGAAATAAAATAGTATGTTTTTCTTTAATATATTAGCTATTTATATATAAACTCACCACGTTCAATTAAATATCAAGCAATCTTAAATTGTCATCCATACAGTATTTGAGTTCAAAAATGTGTTGAAATCTTAAATTTAGGATTTGAATTTTATAATTAATTTGGCAATATGAAGTTGAAAACTCAGGTGCCCGTATAATTTGACACTATAAATTAAGGACTTCTCTCGTAAGCCAAGTAAAAGTGTATGTTTATGTTAGTGGAACAATTTTAAGTAAGAATTATATATAAGAAGAGAGTATTAAGTACTTTTAGGGTGTGCTTAGTAATAGAAAATGATTATCTTTATTTTTAAAAAAGTTTTTTTTCTTTTCTAATGAAAAACGTGTTAATTTGTTGAAAATAAAAATGAGTTCTTTCCATTAAAAAAGCTAAAAACAACACATCAAAATTACAATTATTTTTTATAAAAAACTCAAAACCATAATTTATAATAATAATCTTAATGATTTGTATTTGTTATAATCTCATTCTAGAATATTAATTTTATTTCATTTAAATTAAAAATTAATATGAAAATGTTATATTGTTAATACAATAGAAAAAATTTATAATACTAATTAAATATGAAAATATAAAAAATAATTTTAATATTTTACATTGCTAAAAAATTGTTTATATATAAAACAAAAATTGTATCATTTATTTTTTTTATTTGAAAAAAAATAAAAAACTATGAACAACCTGCTTTTTAAACTTGATATAAATTTGAAAAATTAAAAAATTATTTTTTAATTCATGGATGGAGAAATATTATGTTTGAACATAAAGTTTTAATTTTTCAAAAAACAATAAGTGGGAAATCTTAGTTATTTTTTGTAATAAATGATAAAAAGTTTATTAATAATTGATATAGCCATTAAAAATAACAAAAGAAAGAAACAGGGCTAGAGTTTCAAGCTTCTTCCAAGCAAGTTATAACAAAGCAACCAAAACAGCTTCTCTGGTAACTCTATTACTATTTAATTTTCGAACCAGGTTTTTTAATAAGTTTGTGAAAAAATTAAAAATAGTTAAAATACCTAGAAAATATATTTTTAATATATTTATATTATTTTTAATATTTTCATTATTGTTTTAAAAGAATTTAAATTTTTAAAAAAACATGAACATGTTCAATATTATTTTTAAATTAATTAATTTTTTTATTGAATTAATGTTGATATTATTTGTTTTTCAAAAATAAAAATAAAAAATCAAAGTTTATAAAATAAAAATAAAAAAATTAATTGACTAAGTTTGAACACATAAAATTGTTGCGTTGTTGCCATTGCTTTTGTATTTGAATTTTCAGCTTGCTCTTCCAATTGATACTCACCTTTCTTCTTCCTCGCAAACTATTTTTTAAAGCTTATGTTGACAAGGAAATAGAGAGGGTTTTAGTTTGGTTTCGAGAATGGAGCGGAAAAGTGAGGCTCTGGTTCTAAAAAATGACAGTGGAGATGGAAGATCAGCTGAGAGAGGGGCCCGTGGGTTTATGACCTGCTGAAAAGGGAAGATGGATAGGCCAGGAGAGGAAAAGTGGCGACTAGGGTACAAGAAAATTTAGGTTTAAAGTTTTTTATGATTCATTTTTTTTTTTTGTGTTGTAGATACTTATTTATAAATAAAATGATTTTGTCTCTAAAGATATTGATCTCTTTTTTTTTTTATAATTTATTTTTTTTATATTTTAAAAATAAATAATATCAATGTTGAATCAATGAAAAAAATTAATAATTTTAAAAATTAATATATTAAGAGTTAATTTAATAATTTTTTTTAAAAAATTAAAAATAATAAAAAACAACAAAAACAAAAAAAATATATTTATAATACATTTATATAATTTTTAGCATTTCAATATTTAAAAAAAAATTAATTTTCAAAGATTTTTTAAACATGATTAACCTTAACACATTAAGTTTTAAAATAATTAATTTATCTCATTAAATAAACATTAATATTAAATGTTTTAAAAAATTAAAATATAAAAAAATTAAAAAATCGATGTATTTAGACAAAAACCATTTTATTTATAAATAAATATTAACAGCACAAAAAAAGGTTTTTTGAAAAGAATTGAAGGGAAGCAAAAGGCGAAGTAAAAGACAAACCCTAAACTACCCTTAATCTATCTTCTCTGCACAGAAAGCTGCCGCCCCTGTTTTTGCTTTTGAATTTTCGGCTTCCTCTCCCAGCCGTTACTCACCTTTCTTCTTCCTCACAAACCAAAGAGCCCCTCACTGTTCTCTTCACCACTAGCCGCCTCACTCTCCCCTCCATCTGCGAAAAGCAAACCAAAAACTCGGCCTCCCTGTCCTGGCGAACACCAACAGACGACCACTTGGCCTCTCTTCCCCTGATCTGTCTTCCTCTCTTCTTCCTGTCCCGGCCAAACCCAAACCAGTTCTCCAAGACCCGAACCAACCTTTCCCCGCTGACCGAACCAGGTCTCCGTCTCCACCAGTCGCCGCCCAACTCTCCGTTCTTCTCTACACCAAAGCCTACAAACACCAGCAGATCCATCACCTTCCTCGTTCAACCGTTAGCTACCCCAAACACCAGATCTGCCACCTGCAGAAGAAGAAAAACAAAACGAACCGAGGAAGAGAGAAGGCAAAAAATTAAACAGATCTAAAAAGGATTAAAATCAACTGCTTGTTGCGTTTTTTTTTCTCATGCTGCAGATCACGGTGAAAGCCACCACGGGCAGGGAAGGGAAGAGAAAAAGAAGTCAATCCAGACCCCACTGGTTCCCTTTTTTTCGGCGGCGCGTGGACACCCAGAAATTTCCGGAATTGTTCCCGAGTTCAAGCAACTTTTCCCGAATGATTTTTGACCTTTGAAAGATCCATTTTGTAATTTTAACATGTTAGCTGGAATGTGTATTTAAACTATTGTTAGCATTTTAAATTTATGGGACATTGGAAACTTGTAATTATGGGGGTGAGAGTAAATTATAATGAAAAGAGAATATGTCTGTATTTATATTGTTTATATATGTTTTTGAATGTTAAAATAAAAAAATTTAAAAAAAATAAATAAATGTTTTAATTTGTACATGGCTAAATCTTTAAAAAAAAATATAAAAAAATTATGTTGTGTTTTACATTTGTATATATTTTAGGATTTAATAATAAATTTATTAAAATTATGAAAATTTAGTTTATATTTTAAAAAACATGTTTTTAATATTAAAATTAGAAACTTATATGTAAGTTATGTTTTTTATATTAAATAAAATGATATTTTTATTTATTTTCATACCAATGTTATAATAGTTAAATATTTTTTATTCGATAAAATAAAGATTTTTTTATAAAAAAAAAATTTTATTTTGTTTTCACATTAATATTAGAAGAGTTAGATTTTATTTACCTAATAAGAATATGATTTTCTTATTAAAAAAGCTTTTTTTTTTTTGAATAAGTAACTAGTAAGATAACCATGAAAACCTTTAAACTATATTTAAATTACAAAACAGCTTATTTCACGTAAAGTGTTTTAGAGTGTTAATGTATTCACGTAAAGTGTTTTAGAGTATTAATGTATTTTTTAACTACAATCAGTTTTTTATTCTCGAATCTCTAATAAGATCAGTATATCCGAATTTTTTAATGACTTTAAACTAAATATTAGATAGTAATTCTAAAAAAACAATTGATAATTCACCTTGACACTGCATAGTCACGTGCAACAAACTCGTTAGGCTAAAACATAACCAAAAATCAAGCATAAAAGATGTGATAAAACCATAATCATACTACTAAATTAGCTTTCATATTAACTCCTTACTTGACCAAATGTTTCACTATATTATTATTTTATGTGAACTTATGTAAAATTCATAGAAGAAAGCATGCTACATGCATTTGAAATTTCATTAAAATGTCAAAGCATCATGGTTACATGATATTTCTAAATTAATCTGACTATGACATTATATAAATCAAATTGTATAATCTATTTTTAAAAGAAGTGTAACAATAATCAATATCCAATTAAAGAGCTTTTGAAAGATTAAAATATCAATTATATTGGACTCTTTAATACTTGTAGAATATGAGAAAATACAAAGAAAACTATCCTCGTGATCTCTTAATACACCACCAATTTCAGAGGGAATTAATTTATCATTTACAGAGGCATCTACAGTCTATTTTAACTTTAATGTCTGTCTTTGCAATCTAAATGGAGAATCTCTCAAAAACCTAGTTTGATTTGAATTTATAACCAAATTAAAATTCTTGGTTACCTCTCGGATTTCCCAAAACAAATAATTAATAGAATGATTTTGAAAATCAAAATCAAATCCCATTATGCTCATAAACTTCAATCTCATTTCACACTCGTTAAATAAGAGTGATATATCATTAATGTAATCTGAATTAGTTTTAGTTTTCTCTATATTATAAATATAATTATCTTTGTTTATCCTTATTATATCTGATATGGAAAGCACATCACCACCATCAACCTTGGTAAATGGAGAAGTTTTCATGGTATGCTAAATAACATTTAAAACCCTCTAATCTTTTCTCAAAAATAGTAACTCTATAGCTATTCCAGTTATTTTTGAAAATCATATCCTCTATGGAAGTTCTATTATAAAAAATGCTAATTAAATTTTTTGCCTTAGATAAATTCTTAAAAGAACTTGTAAAATTGTCCACACCAATCACTCAATCATAAGGAGTTATAATAGCTTGAAACTTTTTCTTTATCCATGCCGATAACAGTGAACTAGCAATCTTAATCCAACAAAAATAGTCAACAACATTATCTGATGAACTCCAAGGCTTGACATCATAAAAAAAACAATGATAAGATAGACTTCATATAGTCTAAGGAGTATTTCATAGATCTAATGCTATCAAAAGTCAAAATAGCCCTTTATGCCTAAAAAAAATCTAGTTTGAGAAAAGATAAACCATAGTTGGTTAAGTTTTTTGTCAAAGTAATATAATTCACTCCTTTTAAAATATATATAACCACATTGCAATTTAGCCACTCGTTTGTATCATCTATGGAAATTGCACACACAAACCTTTGATCATAATTAAAATTTTCTTTGAAAACCTCTACATAAATCTGTTTGTCTTTTAGTTTCAATAGAGTTGATTCTATAAGTGATATCGTAATAGGTTGTTCTGATGGGTTTGTCGTTCTAACAGTCCTAGTAGATTTTCTTTCCTTTTGTCTCTCGAACTTAACATAATTAGCATGAAGCTCGAAACTTTCATACCAATTCTCATTAAGAGATTTTTATAATTGTATCCATGTTTAACTTTGATGCAATCTTGACAAAGTCAAATCCTTATCCTCTCGTATTTTATTTTTGAGCAATGTAGACGACTAAAACATCTCTAAAAGCCAAAAACTATTTTCTCAATATATAACATTGGCATTCAACCAAACTGGAATCATCCAAAATAAAAGTTTTGGACAATATTGATATTAAAAGCTCATATGGTTGATAGCGTATAGCATATGATGTTTGGTAAGCTAGATGAATGATAGCTATTACCTATAAAAAATTCTCTATAATGGACATGGGGACTCTTTGATAATAAAGTTGGTAACATTATAGAGATAAATGCAATTATATTCCAGAAAGAGATATTTTGAAAATATATATGCAGTGAAAAATGAAAAGATTGTAAGCCTTTAACTTGAAGGATTTATCGTGTATTTATAACACATGAATATTATCCTTCTATAGAGAGGAGTGGTTGGAATGTAATTTTATGTTTGTGATATTTTGAGTTATATTCTATTAAAAAATCAAAATAATATGTATTGGGTTAGTATAAAATATTAAGGGACCTGCGTAGAGCCCTGAAAAAATTTCTAGGAAGTGTTGAGCTCGACTCCATTAGAGATGAGAAATGGGTTTAAACACATTGTCTAAACCCAAATATGTTGGGCTCGAGTGCGCACTCGAACCTAAATCCACAGGGTATGTCACATCCACTATGGGTGTATACCCTGCATAAGCTCAGGCTTCTTGCCCTAGCCCATATCCTATAAAGAGTTGGGCTTAGGCAGTGACCTAAGCTTCTTAAGTGTTGGGCTCGGGCTACCAGGCTCATTGAGTGTTCTTAAAAAAATACCAATGAATATTATTTATTGATGATCTTGTATATATTGAACACATTGAATAGTTCAAAAAAAAAAAAGGAACAAATTAGACTGTTCAACATACAAGAAGGGAACATAAATGGCTCTTTGGTTTAAACAAATTGAAAAGCTGAAAAGTGAAGAATTACTATCCTTAAAGATGTTTTTTTCCCCTTTTAAACCCATGTTTTATATATTGCAATGGTGATATGAAGAATGTTGGTCAATAAAGCTTGAAAGAATCATTTATAATTCAACTTATATTTAATGTGCATTGACACGACTAAAACATTGATGTCTTCTCCCAAGTGTAGAAGTGTTGAAGTAATAAATAACCCGGCAAAACCGGGATCGAACCACAGGGAGGTTAATTGTATAAATTATAAATAACAATAACACGACAACAATAATAATAGTAATAACAATAATAACAGTAGTAGTAGTAGTAGTAGTAGTAGTAATAATAATAAAGAAAAAGAAAAAAAAGAAAAAAAAAAGGAAAAAGAAAATAAAAACTTTGAAATGGAATATTAATGTAAGAATTAAACAATGATAATAACAAATGTCAAGGTTAGAGGTTCCACTAATGGTATGTCAAACAAGTATAGTATAAACTCTTATTACTCAATTGGAAACCACACACAAATGAGGTTTCAATCTGATTATAGATTGTTAACATGATTACATTAGTCATCTTATTTGATTAATGCTAATACTTGTAGATCTCGTCAAGCATTCATGATTATAACTTATGTTAACAACAAATCAAGTTCCTTTCATAGCTTAGGTGTCTGTTATACCATACAATATGGGCTATAAAAGTGCCAAACATTTGTTGTACCAAGTGTTATACAACATAAATCAAGATTAGTCATTTAACAAGCAAAGTATTAAAGAGTGAACAAGATAATAAATACAAAACATGTTAGTATCAAACATTAAAGTCTATATTAAGTTTACACTATAGTTATTCTTACACCATTAATGTAACCTTTTCACCTTACCATAATAAACTTAACTAAACATAATAAAAGAAAGAGAAATAAATAAATATAATAAGAACATAAATAAGATAAAAGTTAACTAAGTAAATGAAAGGAAATGAAAGGCATAAATTTAATATTAATGAAAACAAAGCATAAACATTACAAAAAATACAAAGAGAGAAAGAAAAAGCATGATCTTGATCTGGAGACCAAGATACCTAAATGCATGGCAAATGCCTCCTTTTATAGGCCAAAATTGAGAACTATTGATTTGATGACTAATTGATGAGTGGGCGGTCAACTCTTGACTTGGTGACAATTCTTATTTTCCCTTATCTGCCTAAAACATTATTGATAACGTCAAAATTGGAGTAACTCGAAAACATGAAAGTTGTAGGCAATTGTCTCATATTTTTTGTGTAAAAAGTTGTAGCTTATTTGGACTTCTAGAACTCCAGATATAGCCAAAATATTGAACAGTGCTCGGGCCGGAGGACAGATTCGGGTTTTTTTGTTGTTGCTACAATTTGAACTTGAAAATGACTTTTTTAGATCTTGAGTTCCATATGAAAGTTGTAGACCTATGTTTTACCTTTCCATCCATATAAAGTAGACCTAAATTTGAGATTTATAGTTCCAGATATGATCTAATTACCGAATAGTGTTCCGGTCTGGATTGCACCGACATCTCTTTTCTAATTTTGGTCATTTTTTTGCCCTTGCAATTTAAGTTCTTAAAGTTATCAATCAATCCTTTCATTTATGTGATAGATCTGTATTTAAAATGAATATTTACCATAAATTAAAGGTATCTTATATTATTAGATATATTATTATAAAATATGCTTTAGTTAAGGAGTTATTGATACTTCAAGTGTAAAATGATAATATAAAACCATAATAAAAATACACTTTTAAGTACTAATCATGCATAAAAAAAACATACAACACTCCATTTTTTTTTTAAATTTACTACCGCTCTAACTTTTACTCATTCTTTTTTTTTTTTAAATTAAATGTAGTTGCTCATTGTTTATCATTATCATTATGATCATGATCATCATTATTAAAAATAACAATCTCATTATATTAAAGAAATTACAATTTATTTTAAGAGTCAAAAATATTATTGAGTCACCATTATTATTTCAAGATTAATTCCTTTTCAAGTAAGATTTTAAATAGACGTGATAGAACTAAATATTGATCAACCATTCAGAAACATTTAAAACAAAAAGAAGCTTAAATTCAAACCAACAACAAAATGAGAAATAAAAAGTAGAAGGGAAGGGTTTTTTTTTTTTTAAAAAAAATGGGGGTAGTACTGTAATTGTAACGGAGCTCTGTATAAATAAAAGCGTGGGACATATTTGTTTTTACATTTGTCTTATACAAGAACAAAAATGTATGGCATGGTAAAACACCATGCCTTGGTTTTGGGAACTCCATAAATTATTCTGTCTTGTTTCTCCGGGGTTCTCAAGATTTTTGTTTGCGTAATGAGCCCCGCAAGTCGCATGCTATAAGCCGCATAGGTAGCTGTTGCAGTCCACTCTCACTATTCTTTAGAAACAGCCATTGATTCTTTGTTTAGGAAACAACATGGATGCCTCCATCATCTTGGTTTGTTCAATAACCTGCAAAAGGGTATTAACCTTGTTTCACATAACTATGATATGAAAATTGAATCCTTAATGTACGATGTATTAAACCATCATGACCATTATTCCACATTTTGTTTGGTTTGAAGCTGGTGGCGCCAGATCTCTGTTTGATAGGATAGGCTCACAAAAATCACAATTTTTAAACTATTTAAGAGTCATGATCATCTCTTATATTTTGTTTGGTTTTGGCCTTCTCCTTCTCTCCCGGCTTCTCTTTCCACTGTGAGCTTGGCTGCTGCTGCTGGTGGTGCTCAGTGGAGGCATGGGTGGTGAGTGGCCGGCGTTGATAGAGATGAGGGTGGCTGGCGTTGATTGATAGAATGTTGGATTCTTCACGGCCTGAACAAATGTGTTTGGGCTAGATTTTGTTCAAGAATATATTAGTTTAACAATCAAGTTTAATCAGGTAAACTGGTCACGGATTAATCCAATAGATCACCCAAATTTAACATGATCAATGTTCAAAATAGTTCAAAATAAAAACCAGTACAAATCAAGTTCTAGTTTGCTAATACGAGAATCGGAGTCCCGAGTTTAATATCTATGCTTCAGCGACTTTATTCTTCTTCTTGTTATTCCCTGATTTTTGCGCCTTAAACAGTTACACACCACCCTATTTACCTCTCGTGTGAGGAACTTAATATTGTGGTTTGTTGCCATTCTAATAAACTATGTGGCATGTTAATGATTCAAGTAGTATTATATGGTCCAAAGGACAAGCAAATCTCGAGTTACTTTCTAGCATGATGGCTCATGCATGGCATTTCTATGAAATAGCACTGATAATTGCTTAAAGTTGGATGGGTTCAAGACCTCAAGTTTGCTTGATTTCAAAGAAGTGCTTTAGAAAACAAATCAAAAGTATAGATTAAGGTGCAATTAGAATTGAACATTTTCCTTACTATCACTTCGAGGATGCCCAAAGATCAAATTCCGGGTAGGCCAGTGGAAAATGAAAGTGCTTACATGTTTTGATAAATTTGATAAATTCCCTGCAACATTTTCTTAGTGGTGGAGGATTGTGCTGTCCTAATGCAGTTCAATTCACTCCCACTCTGCTAAATATGTGCTCTGTACCGAGCTTTGCTAGAGTGAAAGAAAGAAACAAAGAAATGCCATATTTACATCAATCCAATTTTCATACTGTATACACAATTAGCCAAGGCATAATGTGAAAATCACAAGAATCTTGAAGCCTAATTCCTATCATGAACAAAGTTTCGGCAATGATCTAGCCTTTCCAGGGCCATGCAATCTTGATTTTGTACAAACTTTCTCCAATTCTGTCACCTTTTTCTGCATTCCTTGCAATCTGGTTTCATGATTGTCAATCTCTGAATGTCCAAGCTTTCTTGCATAAATAAAGATTTGATCAAAGCCCTCTTGTCCTTCCATGGCATTGCTATGAAACTTCGATTGGCTTGAGACTTTGAAATGAGATAAGTGATTATGGATTAAGCTATTGAGCTTGGATTTCTGAGTAATGAAACTTTTGAGTGTTGATCTTGGTGGAAAGTTTGAGTTTTGAGCAAGGTGTTTGGAAGCTTCTGCCGAGAGCTTATCATGGTTGACAAAAGAACACAGTCTTATCTTTACCTCTTCACATAATTGAACATGGACCTGTGTCGAGCCAAAGTCATTCCAAGCATTCCAAATTTGACAAGAACACACATAGATTGGCTCAGACAAAATTTAGATATCTTTATGCTTTTTTTGCTTTTTAAATGCCATAAATTAACTAGCATACCTGGAGATACATGTCAACGGCTTGATAGAGTCTGTCACTGAATTCTCTAGCAGAATCTGGCAGAACCATTATCAATGCTGCAAACTTGGAAGGTTTCAGAAGGATATCTGGAGCTACTTCTATAAGGTACGAATCCATCAAGCTAGCAACCTTCCTCAATTGATTTCGAGATATCGTTGAACCTTCAAGGAAAAATGCTTTTAAAAGCCTCAAAACTAAATTCACATCATACACATGATGGTTCCTGTGTGGAGATGGAACAAGTAGATGATCCAAAGTTGCTTGATCTATTATTGAACCAACCAGATGCTCTAACTTGAGTGCATGAAACTTGCTTATATTTTTCATCCTTGAGACTGCTAGTAGAATATCAAATAAGCCTCTGCAAGAAAGAGAGCTCCTATCAAGCAGTGAAAGCAGATTGATTGCAACCTCTGTGATTTTGCACTTCTCAGATGCTGTGACACCAAAAAATCTCGATTTTAGGCGAAAAACGATGAACTTAAAAATGGTAGCATGATCTAGTTTCTGGGACATCATCATCCTGATTACTTTGTCAAATGAATTAACATTCAAAACCAAAAGATCTTCAAACCACAAAGTTGTTTGAGACCAGTTGTTTCTCATACTACAGGTGCTGCTTGTATCACATGAGAACTGAAAACTGGAATTGTTTGAAGAACATGTAAATGGGCTTGCCATAGTTGGCAAAGTAAGCCTCCCTACAAGGCAATCCAAGACTTTATCAAGCAAAAATGAAGAATTTATAGTAGGAAGTAAATCTTGGCACAGTTTAAGGGCTTGTAGGAGGTCAGACCAAGTCCAGTAGTTGATTCCTTCAAGAAATTTCTCAGTCTGATCTACTAGATTAAGCTTTGCTGAGCTATTACTGCCCATGTCCATGTAATGAGCAGCATGGTTTAGCAGCACAATGTTAGAAGGAGTTATCTTAATGGTGCCATTGTTGTAGCAAAACCTTGCCATGAGCTCGAAACCATATGCACCTCCTGGAAAGTTGTCAAATATTAATTTCAATTTTCTTGAACCATCAGTCAAATCACCAAATAATTTGCTGAACCTATCTGAGAAGGATGAAAGAGTTCTCTGCAAAAATTTACACACAATATGACCACATGGTTAAAACAGAACATTTAACAAATTCCTGCAACAAACTCAATGAGAAACTGAAAGTTGAAAACAAAGCAACAAGAAGTCAATGAAACTTTCCATGACCAAAGTAGCCAAAAAACTAGAAACCTTGACAAAAAAACACCTTGTTCATTGGATCCTTCTAATCCCAAACAGCTACCGACAAGAGAAAGGCATTTAATGCATAAAACAGAACAGTGAAACACTACTCGAGGACATTGTTGAATCTTGCATTTAGTGGAAACTACGGAAAAATGTTGCTGTCAGCATTAAATGGTGAAGACCCTATTACAATTTGTGGAAAAGAACAAAAGCTTGGGTGAAAATAACAATTAATGGAAACTTGAAATATGATGAAAAGCCCCACACCATCGTTCAGTGGTTTTAGATTAGATAGACGAGAGGCAGGCAGCAGAGATATTTATTGAGCATAAGAATTAGTAGAAAATTCAGTGCAGAAACCACCACGAATATGGATCGAGAGACCTTTATAGACGCGAAAGGTAGGCAAGGCTAGGTAAAGCAAAGCGGAGTGTTCTTACCTTGTCCACTAAGAAAATTTCTTCTCCATTGACATCAACTTCAAGAATGTAGCGAACTTCCATTGTTGGCCGAAAAAAAAAAAACAATAACAGGAACCCTCTCAAATCAGACTGCCATGCAATTGAAAAGGTCTTTTGCCTGAAAAAGAGGGACTTTTCAGCGTAATCCAAAAATGATAATTGAGATATGATTATGATTATGAAGACCTCATTCTCTGAGAAGGGAAAGAGGAAAAGTAAAAAGTGGTGCCTTTGAATCTGCTGTTGCTTGGTCAATGTGCACAGAGACAATGTTTTTATAAGACGCAACGAGGCACTTTAAAAAAAAACAAGAAAATCAACCAAGACTTGGAGGAGACAACAGACAATTTGCAAGAAAATGGGAACAATGAACTATCTAGCTCGCTATAAAAGCTCCCACAACTTTGCATACGCCATGGCGACAAGCTTTCATTACTGTTGTGACTATTGTCATCCTATTTTGCGTCAACTTCATTTGAGACATGACATAAAATATCTTCATTTTGTAGCTCCGACCTTCGTGATTTATGCTTGGTATTAACTTTATGTGATACATTGACTTGAAAAATTTATGATTTTAAATTTGCTTGGTATTAACTTTATGTGATACATTGACTTGAAAAATTTATGATTTTAAATTTAACCTTAACCTATTTTAATTTAAATTAGAAAAAAGTATTGATAAACTCAGTACATCTAACATGTTGATTGATTAAATTCGTACAGTTCAACTTCTAAAAATTAAAAAAATAAAATGATATTATTTTAATAAAAAATAATTGATTCAAGTTTAACTTAGATAATCACAATTATATATTGTAATCTAATAATCTCAACTATTTTTTTGAGTTAAACTCCAATTGGGTCTCACAACTATATATTTGGTAATTCATACAACTGTGTAAGATAAAATAGCATTATGATATTTTTCTTTATTTACATTTTTTTTTATAAAAAGAAACTTAGGAATTATTTAAACAATGGCGGACCCAAGAATTAACTAAGGCTTACGCTCAAGAAATTACTCTCCAAATTTATTTTTCTTAAGAATTTAACTGGACTAGAGCTACACGGACTTGTACACATGAAATTCAAACTCATAGGATGCTACTAAGCAACAAATACAGAGGATCACTGATTGGCACTTGACAGTGTCAAAGTTTTGCTAGTGGCATGGTGGATCGGTGGGGATGACCACGCACTTGGAGAAGCTCGAAACCCAAGGTAGTTTTCTTTGCTTTTCTTTTTTTTTTGGTTTTCCTGAGTCTGACTTTCCTCATGGTTCATGGTGTTATTTTTATTTTGAATTCTCATGTGACAAATGCTACTCGACCTAATCACCTTCGCCTTTTTCCGTCACTTGCGCCGCCTATCCTTGTAGTGGCTTGACTCCAAGAGCTGCATTTCTAGTGGATACTGGAGTTCCCCATGAATAAAACAATGGAAGAAGCAGCTGACCGGGATCCATAAATAAAATCAACTGGAAGCGCAGCACATGCGTGTTCCCTAGTTCTGTACATAAAATCCAGAAAATGATCCATTGCATGGAAAGCGAAGACTGAACTGGGCTAAGGTGAAGCTCTGAGCTCCTTCCTCGGCAGATCTTCATATAAAACCCGGTTTATCCAAATTTTCATATACCTTTGTTGTTGACTTGGTTTATCCAATTTTCCATTAGGTAGCTTTGATACATGAGACTGATAGAAATTGACAAAAACAAATTCACTTTTATGCATTGTTATAAGATCTAGAATAGCACAGCTCATTGATCTGATGAATCCGAAATCCAGCCTAAACCGGGTTTATTTTTACTAGTTTTTATAGTTTATATTATTAAATTCGGTTAATTCAGTTAAATTTAAATAAATCTTATTAAATTATCCAAAACAAAGTTATCTCAATAATTTTTTTTTTACTTTTCTATTTAAAACAGAGTTTTTGTAAAATATATTTGGGTTAATTTTAGAAATCTATAAGCATGATATTAAAGCAAGCCAAACCCTAGACCAGAGCAGACAACTATGTTTTTATTGTTCTATCTCTTGATCTCCTGATACGGGACACTGTTGTCCTATCCAGTACACCATCCTATCATATCCAATCCAGTCCTCCATCAGCTCACCGAGCCCATATTCATAGTCTATGTAGAGTGTCTGGTATGATTTTATAACTTATGTCTCTATCCATGCAAGAGTTAACCCATAAAAACCAAAACCAACTGCTGTCAGAAGCTTATAACATAGGAAAAGCTAGGAAGAAAAACAAGAATTTCTTTTTCCTGTTAGGTTTTTTTTCTTTTCTTTTGCATAACAATCTGATCCATGACAAAAGACCAGAACCAAAAATCCCTGGAAGAACAGAGGAAACATGGGAATCTTAAATTTGAATCCCCAAGGTAGACCTTTACAGTTTCTAGATGACACTCTATGCGGATAAGCACTTGTGCTGAGAATCAGAGTAATAAATAGCCATCGATCGGGAAAAAGGCATCCTCATGTTTCCAGGAGGCTCCTTTGGACAGAACATCGATCAGCTAATGTTTTTTATTCTGCCTTACATTTGCCTTTCAGAAATTTGTTTCTTACAAGGTACAAACATCAGGAATCTGTAGTTTGTGGGTGTTGATTGATAGAATGATTGAATTTGATTATCCATTTACCCATTTAAAACTTGGCCCCATAAAGCATCATAAAGGAAGATAGGCCTAAACAGACAGAAGGCAGCAACTGCAAGTCATTTTTATACACACACACAGATCAGGGTCATTAATACCCCGTATATTTTTGTATTTAAAAAAAAAATATTTTTTTATATTTTTTTATTATTTTAATATATTGATGTTAAAAAATATTTTTAATTTATTTTTAAACAAAAACATTATAAAAAATAACTGCTACCATAATTTTAAATATCTTTTGAAATGTAGTTTTATTTTTAGCATAAAATCCATTATAATTATAATAATTATAAAAAAATAGAGGATATAAATTTTGTTGTTGTTGTTATAAATAAAAATAAAATAAAATTATGCATTGTATTGTACTTTGAGAGCATTTTCAATGGAACTACTAAATAAATAATCAAAAATAAAAAAGTAATATTTTAACCTTTTTTTTTCTTGTTTTTCATATTTTAAGAGAAAAGCTAAACAAAATACTATAATGTTTTTTTTCTTACATAAATGATATTTCTATATATATCTTAAAAGAACTAAAACTAATAAATTAGAATAAATAAAAAAAATAAGCTAATTAAATCTAGCTACGTGGAAAAATAAATAACATTAAAATTATTAAAAAAAATATTTATTTATTCTACTCTAATAAAATTAGCTTTTTAAATATATTTTTTTTCATTGAAATATACATGATAAAAAACAAGCTATATTTAGTAATTTTTTTCCAAACTTCTCTCTCTCTATTTATAAGAATCGGTCCATTCCATGGAAAATAGAATGTGAACAGGTATTATAGCCTTCTAAGCCTACATATCCGTGAGCTTTTCAGTTTTGGACCAGTGCTCATTCTTCTAACTCAGACACCTGGATTATATTTTTTTAAATGGCCCAGGAATTTTAATTGATTAAAAAAGTATATTTTTCTCCAGACTTTAAACCATTTCCGCAATTCAAATATCCATTTTAATTGTTATATAATTAAATTTAAAAAGAAATAAATAAGTGCTCTGCGGCATGAGATCAAGTATTTGTGTGTGCATTTATTATATACCTTTTATAATAAAAATCAACGTTTCATTTTAGTTTTAAATCAGCATTAACAATTTTTTTAATGATTTTCAGTTTTTTTTTCAATTTA
The DNA here is from genome assembly GCA_026413675.1 of Populus pruinosa. Classification (NCBI taxonomy): domain Eukaryota; kingdom Viridiplantae; phylum Streptophyta; class Magnoliopsida; order Malpighiales; family Salicaceae; genus Populus; species Populus pruinosa. The sequence continues at coordinate 2,286,561 of CM048595.1, forward strand.
TCTTATTAAATGCATAATTATCGTTTTAGTTCTTAATTAAAAAGAAAAAAAGAAAGCGATACTAGAAAACGCATCAACAAATTCTAGCTGTGATGCGAGAAAAGGATCAAGTGTTTTATTGATCAGTTTCGGTAGATTCCGGGCAACGTCCGGTAGATTCCGAATGGGAACGTGCTGTCTGGAAATAAAGACGCTAGATTGCTTCAGCATAATAGCAGGACTACACTTCCTTAATATTAGAGGAATTATTCTGACATCAAATACAGCCAAGCTAGAATTTCTCCGCAGCCAATGCGAATCCTTCTAATGACGGTGACAAATAACTAGAACTCTTCAATTCAGCAATCCTTTGGCCTTGAAGTACTCCACAGTTTGGTCATAGACCTCTTCAATCCCATACTTGAAACTGAAGCCCTCACTGATGAGCTTCTGTGAAGTGATGGCCAACTTGGCCTTGGACGGGAAATCCCCAAAACTGCACATTTTAACAGGAAAAGTTGAGAGAGATTCGGAGGCAGTATAGTTTCTATAAAATGGAAAATTTAAGGTCTAAAATCCTGAGGCTAGTAGCTTACTCAGTTGGGACTTGATACTGGGGGTATCTTTTATTCAGGAACTCTGCAAGCTCGACAACACTGGTATTAACAGCACAGCATATGTATCTACCAGAAGCAGATTCCTTCTCAGCTAAAAATATATGGGCTCTACAAACATCCTCTACGTGCGTGATTGAGATCGAGCCTGACAGCATTTGCATACCCTTCAAAGCATTTTTCAGGAATTCATTCCCTGCAATTTGTTGAAAAACCCATAAAAGGGCCACTCATCAGTTAATTTGAACAGATAGAAAACACAAACAAAGTGACACATATTTTACATTCTAGACTTCTAGTTGGTTTAGCACCTGTAATCAATGACATTGACAGGTGTACGCTGCTGGGAATATCTAGCGTGAGAGAAGGACCCGTCATGAGGCTAGGGATGACAGTAATGAGATCGATGCCATTTTCTTCAGCAAATTTCCAGGCTGCCTTCTCAGCTAGTGTCTTCGAGGCAGGGTAGCCCTGCATATATATTCACATAATTTTGTCAGTGATTACAATTCTAAAATCTGTTCAGGTATATAGGCCTGCTATACACGTTAAGGATAAGCTTGATTCAGACTGCTAATTTTGTTCAAATAGGTCTACTACTATCATGGAATTATGCAAGTAAATTGTTAATTACCCAGGTGGGTGGTTTCTCAGAAGTCAAGAACTCAACATCTGTCCAGTTCTTCTCATCCATTATCAAGCCTGTGCCATTAAGCTTATTGATTGATAAAGCTGCAGCTGAGGATGTCAAAATGACCCTTTTAACTGTTTTTGCTTTTGCACAGGCTCTCAGAACATTATGCACTCCTTGAATTGCTGGCTTGATCATGTCATTCTATATTCACAGCACAAAAAATAGAAGCAACCTCAATACCAAAAAATGCAAAATGATTAGAATTTCTAGTGACTGTATTACTAGCGTAGTTCTGAGATTTTTTGCACCTCAGGATCCTCAGAAGCAAAGTTAACTGGGGTTGCAACATGGAAGACAAGCTCACAGCCTGCTATGGGAGCATTGAAGCTTTCTTCATCAGTCAAATCTGCTCCGAATATGTTTAGGTCCCCCAGATTTTGTAGTGCTACTAGGTGAGCAACCTTCTTTTGATTGTCTGCATACACAAAGCACTACATTGTGATAGTGTAATACAAGTTTTGACAAGTGCCTGAATAAACATAGCCATAACTTAAGAACCATGGAGCATGTTGGTAGCCCCTACAGACCACGGGACAGAATACGAAAGGACTTCTAGATCGTTGACCAGTATAAATGGCTCAAATTAGACGAAATTTTAGGCGGAGACTAACCTTTCTCATGGGCTCGATTGACTCGCCCATTTGACCATCAGGGCCAGGCAATTTAGCAAAAGGGAAAAAAAAAATAAAAAACTAAAGAAACGTCAGAACAAAATTCTTCATATATCTCCTAGGTCTTCACAAGAACGGAAACAAACGGGACAAAGGAACAAAGGGCAAGCCAAGAAAAGGGAACAAGAAGGGGAAAATGAGCACCAACCTGGGTCCCTGACTGTGGTGTTCACTGCATAGCCCTTCTCAAGCAACAATTTCACAAGCAAAGATGCCACAAACCCTGAGCCGCCGATCACACAAGCTGTCTTTTTGGTCACCTGGGATGCCATGCTTGATGAAAATATTTGAATTAGCAGAGAATTCTTTCTTAAAATGTGATAGAGAATTATTGTTATAGTATTTATTTCTCTCACAGAGATGTGTCTTGATTTATAACTGACGTTTCATTTTCTAGACAACCGAGCGAACGATCCGGCTTGGAGCTACTAGGTAGAAGGTGAGCACGTGAAGTCCACCAACGCCTCCAACCAATAACTCTTCCTCTATTTCATCTTTATTTATTTATTACTCCTTCAGGTTAAGAATGTAGTGATGGAGAAACATATTTGTCGAAGGTTTAAAATGTAGCAACTTTATTTATATATTTTTCAACCACTATCATTTACTTTTGAACCACCGTCATTAAGTTGTCGTTTTTTATTAGTTGATGTCAAAACTTTTATTTCTTCTGTAAATAAAGACAACAAAAGAGTAAGTGTGTACAGTAAGTGCAAGTATGATTTTGAGAGTGAAAAAGAGTAGATTTGAGAAAAATAGCCAGGATGAAAGTGAAATACTAGATTTTTTGGGTTTGCAATAGATTAATTTGGGTGATTGTATTATTTTTTTAATAATATATAATTTGTTGTCTCTGTGAATATATTTAATTTTTAAAAATTATATAAATTTATCTATATAAATATAAAACGCATATAAAACACAGGTTTAAATCTTAAATTTGGGAAGGTTTTTTCTTTTTTCTTTTCTTGAATCTTATAAAAGAATTCCATCTTTTCTTTTCTTTTCTTTTCTTATTGTATAATGTAACGAGGAACATATACAGAAAAAATAGAACATATTCGATGGCAGGAACAGATCTTGGAAAGAGGGTAGGTGTCCGTCTGCCTTCGGTTAGGTGCAGCATTTCCATGGTCGGTTAGGTGCTTACTCTCGGCTCCCATGAAATTTATTTATTTTTCATTTATGAATTAGCTCATTTTATAGATGAAATGGCAGACAACGATCTAACAATTTTCATCTGATATTTTAAGAAAAATGAAACCAGGCCCACGTATGCGAGGCATCATCCAGTTATCTATGTACATGTAGGCAGTCCACCCAAATTATTCAAACCCAGGTCCACACGGCAGGATTGATGTTGTGGCTTCGGCCTTGGATGTCAACATGTGTGGAAAGCCATGAGTGAAAAGAACATCGTATAGATAACTTTAAAGGAAGGCATGTTCCTGCGGTGGAGAATATTTTAAAAAAATATCTTTTTATTTGAATATTTATTAAAATAAAATTTATTTTTATTTTTTATTAATACATTAATTTAATGTCTTTTCAGATTAAACACAGCTATATATAACCTTAAATGCAAGAACAAATACTATCGATTGAAAAGAAGCAGATTTATTGTATACTCGAACTTATCCAAGCATATATAAATCATCATGAAACTTGATATAATTTCTTTTAATACTTTTAACCAAGATCCATCTAAAATAAAAGTATCAAACTATAGGGTAAACATTCTAGCTACAAATAATCTTAATACATAGCACAATATTTATTTTAACTAAAATACTGCCGATGATGCTCTTAATCAACAATTTAAGGTTAAACTATTATCAATTACTTTTCTCATGTTTAATATGTCACATAAGAAAATCCTTTTCTATATTTATATTTCTAATGTTTCTTAAGGTTTGAAGTTATTTTTATTAAATCAAATATTTAACTAAATTCATGTTTGAGTAAATCTCTATTACCATTCTTTTGAATCATGAAATTACAATAACTAAAAAAAAATTAAAGACTTGATAGAAATCCCCTATTAATCTATAGAATATCCTTAGTCATTATTTATGAAAAAGTAGTTGGATTAAGGAAATCTGAAAATTAGAGAAAGAATATTTAAAAAGAAAATAAAAAAATTGAATAAAACTAAATAGTGAAATTAATATTATTGTTCGTCCTAGAAGCTAATAATGCCCTATTTCTTCTTCTTTTTTCCCCTAACTTTTTCAAGTTTCTAATTTAATTGTCTTTTTTAAATGGTAATTAGGGGGCACTTTGGGTACAAAAGGAGGTTTATAATATTTTTTTAAGTTTGGAGTTTTTGACAAATTCTTAAATTCATGAATAATCTCTTCAATTTCACAATTTCTTGAGGAGATTATTATAATTTATATATAGTTATCCAAATATTATTAGAATCAATATTTAGGAGAATGAATGCATCAGGACAGTTTTATTTTATAGGCCTATTTTAATGAAATTATTTTTATATAGTTATAAAAATGGAGGACAATCCTTGAGATGAGGTTTAGTATCTATCCAGGTAATTAAGCTTTTGCTTGCGTGTCATTTATTTTCGAAAATTAATTTATATATAGTTAATGAGTGCAATTAATATGATGAACCATAAAATATAAGGCAGATCCTTTTATTTTGTTTTAATTGATAATTTTCAATAAACTTTGTATATTTTGAATTTTTTCACTCATGTGCTTTTTCTTCTTCTTCATTTGGTTTTTTTTTTGAAATTATGGATTGATATTAGTTTTAAGATCATATATATATATGTATATATGTATCGGTTTTTATAAGATAATTTTTATTTAATGATTCTTTTTTCAATTAACAAAAACAATACACACATAATTTTTTTATTATTATTATTATTTTGAGCTCAGGGCACCATACCTACAAAGAACAGAATTTCATTCGTTCCTTGGCTTGAGATGAAATTGCTTTATTGACAAATAAATTAAAAAAGTCGCCCTTTCACTGTGACATTTTTATTCATCCCCTCACAAGTGACTCTTTGTAAGCACTGTAGCATTGCCTAATTTCCTACGTAATCCCTTTAGTGTTTTTTTTTTTTTTCATTTTGATCTTTAAGCTGCAGCTTCTTTTAATTTGGTCCTCATGTTTTCTTTTTTCTTTTTTAATTTTTGTTGTCTTTGATTTTCTTTTTTTTTATTCTCTTTAGTCTTTGTTTTAGTGTGCACCCAAGATATGGAGATTATTTTGGAATTTAATGACATGTTGATTTTGCCTTCTAAGTTTTAAATAGTTGCAAACGACAGAATTAACAGAGCAATGATTAAATTTGAAATTGACAAAAATGAGCAGACTTTTCCATTTTTAATGTTTCATGGGCGCGTGAATCTATACTTCTGACTCTTAATTTCAAAATTATTTAAAATTTGATCCTTTTTATTTTTGTATTTTTCATCTCGGTCTTGAACTTTATTCTTTTTTCATTTCAGTCCTTAAAATCTTGACGGAGTAGAAAGGAAGTCATCAGAAAATCTTGACAAGATACAAGACTTTTGAGTGAGTTAGATCTTGATCGCCAATTATTTGGATTATAGTGTATATTGATTCGTCTTCTCCAGAGAAATTTAATGGAGATGTTTTTTCACCAATAATGATACTAGAAAAAAAAGTTCAGAGCTAAAGAACTTTTTTTTAGGTTTATTAGCTCACCATTTAATTAAAAAAAAAAAATCATAAACATCAGGCCCATTAAAAAAATTTAAAATAGAGAAAAAATTAATTTTTTATCAAGCCCAATTTCATGTGGAATAGATATATATGTCCAGCCCATTCATGTCATTAATTTCTTAATCCTATTGTTTTTTTTTATATTTTTTTAATTAGATTATTTAAATGAGGTTTAAATAATCACTCAGTTATACTATTATTTTTAAATAATATTATCTTTTTTATTTTAATATTAACAATTGCTTTTTTAATAGTTATATATAAAGCTAAATCAATAATTTTATAAATGAGGATGTATCTTTAACATATGTAAGTCAAAATTATTAATTTATCTTGTCTTATTAAAACATTAATATTAAAATTTATCTTGTCTTATTAAAACACCAATATTAAAATTATGATAATATTTTATTCAAAAATAAAATAAAACCACTGAAAAAAAATATTTTATGAAAAAAAAAAGGAGCCCACTGCATTGACAAAGGAAAGGGATTCTAATCAGAGAAATACCGTTTTTAGCGGCACATTTATGCACCTTTTATCTATCTCTTTATTTCATTGAACAAAAAAAATTAATTTTTAAATTTACAGATAATTTATTTGCAAGAAAATTTATTCAAAATACCTGCTCATTCTTCCCGTTGAGTTAAAAAAAAAAAAAAAAAACCCCCTTTGAAATCTCAATCGTAGCGTAGCGTGGATAATGGCTTGCAGGAACTAAATAGAGAGAATGTGGCGAAAATGACATGGAAATTCAAAAGGTCTTCCATTTATTTACCATTTTGACATCCAAACGGTCTGCCATAAAAGACTGAAAAGGAATGCAATTCAAAGTTTTTTTTATTTTATAGAAATACATTAAAATAAAAAATTATTTTTAAAAAAATATTCTTGACATCCATGTATGAAAATAATTTTGATTTTTTATATTTTCAATCGTTTTAATGTGTTACTATAAAAATAATTTTTTAAAAATAAAAAAATTATTTTAATATATTTATAAATAAAAATATTTTAAATCATAATTATTTCTATAATTCCAAACAGTTTGATTCTACAGTCAGCCGCTGTGTGAGCGGTAGAGAAAACTCAAATTAATTGACTTTTGGAAGTGACCAACCCGTGCAGTGAGAGGATAGGGGACCATGCAGTGTTTAATGCACACTGAACCTCCGCCAGTGGTGTCGACAGCCTCCAGATAAGTGATCGGTGGTTACCAGAAAATAAAAATCATGGAAGAAGGGACAAAATCTGCATCTCATGGGGTCATTTCTGCATAAAAAAATCTGAATTCCTAGGGTTTTCAACTATTTTTCTCCTTTAAAGCAACGAGGGCTACATGCGGAGCTGCGTCCTGTTAAGTATCAATTAACCCATGCCCTAAGTTTTTTTAAGAAGGCCGAGACATGGGACAGATGAAGCATTATTCAATAACATAGAATGTATGTGCGCTCATGTGTGCTGGTCCTGGCGGGCATTTAAAATAATCCCTAATTTCATGGCACATTAAGGTTGAACTGATCGACCAACGTTGAGCAGATGAAAGTCATGGATGTTTTTGTTTGTCGTTTTTTATTTTAAAATAATATTTTTTATTTTTTAAATTTATTTTTAATATTAGAATATTAAACAAATAAAAAAATATAACTGTAACAGGTTTTTTTGAAAATATTTTTTACTTGAAAATACTATAAAAATTCAATTTAATAATTTTTCAAGCCAAATATACTTTTAAAATGCATTAATCCACAGTTACAAATGAAAAAAAAATAAACTGTAACTTAAAATTGTATTTCAAAGTGGGGAGAAAAGAATCAAGAAAATGAAAGCAGAGAAGAATTTGCATAACTTGTATTTGATCTCTTAACATTCATGCTTACAAGTTACCACAAAGCAAGGAAGGAGAGCTTTGGGATTTAGCAGATACAGTTCCTCAAGTAGATGTGAATTTTGACCAGCTTTCCCAGCAAGTGAATCAAAGCCTGATTGACCTGCAATTTCTTGAGCGTTTTCCAAAGGCCTATGAACCCTTCCAGCAATAACTCTACATAGTAACAAAGCCTTTCTTACATCTTGGTTATCTTGACTTGCTTCTACAGATTCCAAGGCTCTTCCACTTGTGGAAGTAGTAAAAATTCCGACCCCAATGCCGTTGACATCTTTATCAGTGAACCCATGTCTCAAAATCTGGCATACACCGCATTTCTCCATTCTACAAAGGCTAGAGGAGCCATTCAGACCAAGAGAACAAGCAACAGTTGTGCCATGGAACCTCAAAAGCTCATTGCCGTCGGCGAGACAACGCGAATGTTTCGTAGGCAGTTTGCTAGCTTTGATTTTCACCATTTCTCTATGTTCTTCAAATTGAACAAGGGTCATTTGCATGTTGTGGACCTTCAAAACCCTCTCTATAGTAACACAGTTGTTCTCAGATTGTAACCACCTTGTTCTGCAGATTAATTCTACTATCCTCCTAGATGAGTCCCCTTCCACAAGTTCAGTAACTGCAGAAGGATAATGACAAGTGGATTCTATTGGCCAATTGAACTAAAAAAATTGAATAAAAAGGACTGCTTGCTTCAAAAAAATTGAAACAGTGCTGTCAAATAAGTCCAGTTATGATCAGCAATAAGTTGATAGAAAAGACAACACAGCTGCAGCAATCATAACAATGGCAGTGACATTTCAGAAAACAGAAATCTATGAGACAAACTGACAATAAATTCAAGATTTTGACTTAAAGGGCTCTAAAGTAGACCTGTTGTCATAATAACTCAAGATTATTTCTCTTGATTTTCATCATAAGAATATGGATTTGTGCAGAAGAAAACACAAATGCAGGCACCCAAATTTTCTGAAAACCAGCGTATTAAGATGAACCTTCAAACATGTTGATTTGAATGACTCTCTAGAGAGATAAGATTGTTGTTAAAAATAACCATGAAAAACTTGATTATACACAGATTAAGAGACTGAAGTAGTTGGATTGAGGCCTCTTACCAGCATGGTATGAAAGATGATGTGCCTCATAAGCATCCAACTTCTTAAATTTTGCATAACATTTCTTGCAAACTAAAGATGGAGAACCATAAGAATCTGCATCATGAGAGCTTTTAGGCTTGGAAGATACACCGTTTCCATTACAATATATAGGAGAATCACCATGTTTCTTCCTTGAATAGCTACTTGACCTTCTGGGGGACACACTGTCATGTCCTCTAAGACGAGGTGTCCGTAGCTTAAGGATATCAACAAAGGCCTTGTCACAGCCCCTGCCACCTGTAATCTTCAGTTCACATTTAGTGTCACAAAGGACTACTTCATGTGCTATAGAGTTGAGAAAATCAGTGCTTTCTAGAGATCTTGGGCTACTAGTTAGTGGCTTCTCTGTATACCTCGTGCTCCCATGAATGAACTCTCGTAAATTTGACAAGGATCTTGAACATTCAGACTTGATTGAATTTCTTGTCTGAATGCCGCTCAGATCGCTCTTGGCCCTTGGATCATGCACGTCTGATGGCTTTAGTTCGCACTTCAATGATTTCTTCAGAGAGAACCAAATTTTGGAAGGCATCCCTTCTGTTTAGACTTCAAACTCCAAACACTTCTGACAAAGCGATTTCTGTAACGTTTGAATTGCGAAAGAAAGATGGACTGTCAAGGAAAGCCGGTTCTTACAATGTTGTTTCTCTTCAGTGGACTCCTCGCCATTACTACTAGCTAGTTTCCTTTCTAGGACCAACCACCAGCCACAAAGACAGACCAGTTAAGAAAGCACCGGTGCAAATTGAGGATCCAGATGACAACAAATAATGAGAGGTAACGTTGCTGTAACAATATCCATCTGAAATATTGACCCAATAAAAAAAAAACTTAAGATGATAGTAAGTAAAAACTCAAAGATTATTGATTAACAACTCATTATTAAAAATTTCTTATATTGTGCCTTCGTTTTCTTTTTTTTTGTCTCCACTCTCTCTTTCGCTCAACAGCCAACAAAACACCTCGTGCAACCACTTTTTTCTTGTTTTCATTTACATGGATGCTATTTTTCTCCTCTTTTTTTTTTTTTTTTAATCCTCCTCCAATCAGGGCTGATATTTTATTTGTAAATATGGTTCTTTCTCTAAAGAGTTCCACGTTTCCAGTTAGGAAAGATTATGACCTCTCAATAAGAATTTTAGAAGTATATCTTATTATTTGAAGAGGATTGACATCTATTAGTACTGATGAAAGACTAAAATGTAACATCCCAACATCTTAATATGAATTTCCTTTATAATAAATCCAAAAATAACTTTTTTTTTTCAGTTTGAAATAAAATTAGAATTTTCTTTGAATAAGAATTTTTTCTTTGTTTTTTAATTAATATATTTTTTTAATTTTATTCTTTAATATTAGATTTTTTTTATTAGTTATTATACTTTCATTACATGAATCCCAGATTTGACGAGTTGACTTAAATTTTTTTTTTTAATTTTTTTTTTAATTTCATCATTTAATATTGATTTAATCAAGAATTAAATTCTATGATTTGTTTTGTTTACTTTTCATTAGATTATCTTGATCTTATGACATGAAAATAATGATTAACGGATTAACTTGAGTTAACTCAAGTTGTTTTTATGTGTTTTATTTAATTTTTTTTTCAATTTTATCATTTAACATTGGATTAGTTGAAAATTGAACTTTATAATCTATTTTGATTTTTTTTATGAGAATATCTTAGTCTTAAAATCAAAGTTATAGATTTTAGCATTTAAACCATGATTAAATAGGGTTGTTCTTTTTTTTTTTTTTTCTTTCTAAGAGATTATATTGGTTTTTTTATCTGGGTAATGAGTCATTCAACATTGAACTTACTTTTAATTATGTTATTTCTATTTCATGATTTGGGTTACAGGTTAACATAATTGACTCATTTTTTATCTCTTTTTTTCAATTGATCTTTTTCTCCAATTTCATCAATTAATATTGTATTTAATTAAAAATTAGGTTTCATAATTTCTTTTGATTTGTTTTTCATTAAATTATCTTGGTCTAATGATATGGTATTAGTGTGCTAATAGTGCTTCAGTTAAGTTAAGTTAAATTTTTAATAAAGATTTTTATAAGTTTTATCATTTAACGTTAGGTTTGATAGGGATAATTGAGAATCAAACTTTATAATTTATTTTGACTTTTTCTTTATAGAATTATCCTAGTCTCAAGACCAAAATTGCAGATTTGGGTTAAATCGGGTCATTTTTTTATTTTTTTATAAGATTATCTTAGTTTGATGGCTAGGGTCATAGGTTTGGTGGACTGACTCAAGTTTTTTTTATGTTCTTTTTTTAATTTTATCTTTTAATATTGAGCTAGTTAGAGATTAAAATTTATAATTTTTTTATTTATTTTTTATTGGGTTATTTTAGTCTTATAACTCGAGTTGTAAATTTGATATGTTAAATCAGGTTGTTTTATAGATTATTTTTTAATTGATTATTTTTTCAACTTCTTCCTTCAATATTAGATTGATTAGGAATTACACTTAATAATTTATTTTGATTTATTTTTTATAGGGTTATCATAACCTCATGTTATGAATTTGATATATTAATTTAGATTGTTCAATATCAATCCAATATATTATTATTTTAATATTAAAAAAGTATCATATTAAAATTTTATTTAATCAAAAAAATTTTATAGATTGTACGAGTTATTTTTAAACTAATAAAGTTAATTGAGTTATATCAGATAAATCATCACATTATTTATTTTTTTATTAAAAAATATTAATAACATTTAAATATTTTTTTATATTAAAAAATTAAATTTAACCCAAAATATAATATAGCACGAGTCAATCATCTAATACTAACTAATTCATTTCCTTTCTTCGGAGGTCTTCGATATTTTTGGGTCATAAACACTCACTTTCCTCATTTTAGAGTTCGTTTTCAATCACTCCGGGGTTTACATAAAATCTTTCACCTACAGGACCTACTAGTTATATTTCACAAAACCCTAGTTTTAGAAGTTTAGAGATTTCTGCTTTTTGCCCCCCATGAAAGGATCAAATGTTGCTTGGAAGACAATAATTGATTAAAGGTAAGAAGGTTTTTGGGGTGTGTATATATATATTAAGAGAGTAATTAATTTTGTATCATTTTGATATTAATTAAATTATGATTTTAAAAAATTCTTATATATTATTTCGCTTATACTCCAATCATATAATTATTATTGGTGTTTTCGCAACAAAAAATTAAATAAAAATACAAATATTTTTAAAAATCAATTGTCAAATTATCAAGCATTTTTGGATTGCAAATTTAAAAGACACAAAGGGACACAATAGAAAATTTAATATTTGTAAAATGGGTAATTAAAAACGAAAAATGACTGGTAAAAATGGATGGAGGGAGTATTAAGATAACCCTAAATTAATTATGATTGATTGCGTGTTATATTATTAGATAAAGATTCATTAGAATCAATCAAATCTCCAATCATAAATGCACAGATTGCTTATAAAGATAACACTCATTTAAAAGTCACTAAATAATTCAATCCACTAGCTCTTTGTTTAAAAATAGATGTTTATGTATCAATTATAACTCGATTAAAAAAATAAATAAATAGAAACTATATAATAGTAAAAAAATTAAAATAAAGGAAAATAAGAAATTGATGTCATATTAATTGATTTATTCATTATTTACAAATTAGAAACTGTATAATAGTAAAAAACAATTATCAATTGTGTGTTTAAAGCAGTCATTATTTCCATCTGCCAATCAACATTTCCCAGACATATTTGAGCTGGTGGAGTACATTCATAAAATGCATGGATTGCTCGATGTCTCCTTAATTATTGCACTCTATTATTTTCTTTCTATTTTCTTATTATTTAGTTTTTACACATCGAAATTAAATTGAGAGATGGAAATGGGGCGTGTTTGGAATGGTTCCATCAAGCTCAGGGGGTTTTGTATTTACTATTACTATGCTGATGATTAAAAGTTTTTATAATAATATTATTTATTGTTTTATGAATAATTATATATTGTGCTAGTATGCAAAGAATTTAAAATACTTTGTAGTTGCCCCACTCCTCGTCTCATGTCCGCCTCGGGTAGGATTTAACAAGGGCCTCTTAGGACAGGAGACTTTGCTATCCATGAAAGTGAAAACATACGACTAGCATTTAGAATTATTTGTTATCTGAAAAATAATTTTTAAAAAATTAATTTATTTTTATTTATTTTTAAAAAAATTAATTAAAAAAAATTATTTACGTTAAAAGAAATTGAGCTTTGTTTTTAAGAAAGTATTTTTTTTATTTTATATGGAGAACACTTTCCAGAAATTATAAAACAATTAGAAATATCATGTTATTTGTTAATTATATCAAATTTGATCCTTAAATTTTTTTTTATTATATATTTTATTTTGATTTTTTTGAATTTTATCCTCTAAAATTTGATTTAATTTAATTTTTATAACAACTTTACTTCTTATTTTTATAATTGTTATTTATTTTTTTCTTATCATTCATTAAATTATTTTTATCTATTATATTTAATTCTCATTATTTTAATTGTTATTTTTTATTTGAAATAATTTATGAAATTATATATTTTTTAATTTTATCTTTCAACTTTTTTATCTGTTAGATTTAATCTCTATTATTTTGATTTTAATTGTTATTTATTTTGTTTGAGATAATTTATGAAATTAGATTTTTTTTAATTTTTTAATTTAATTTTTTAATTTGTAAGATTTATTTTTTATTATTTTAATAAATTTTAAAAAATATTAACAATTTATTTTTCATGACATGGTCAAATACAAAAAATGTTTTTCAATTTATTTTCTATAATACTATTAAATATTTAAAAATAACTTAATTTTAAATAATTATTTAAAAAAATCACTTTTCAATAAACAAATTTCCTGCTTCAGTTTCAGTGCACATTCAGCATTTCTAATATGAACATCACATCACTAACTTGGAATTATCTATCTCACATTTCTAATATAAACATCAAAATACTTGAAGTAATTTTCTGTCAATTTTACTTTGAAATGGGGATGCGGGATCTTTGGGAGGCCAACTTTTCTTGGCATTCAATCAACTTATAATTTGTTTAAGGGTATTTAGTGATTTCGAAGTAAACTTCCGAATCAAGACCACTCAGAAAAAGCAAAGCTTCCATATTCATTTTCCTGTAGTCAACTCTCACACAAAATTTCTCTATAAAACCCCATCAATGAGATCTTCTTCTAACCAACCTTGTTTCACATTACCAGCCATGAAGTTGCTAAAACTCTTCTTTGCTCTATCTGCAACCATAGCTACTGTTGCAGCTCTGCAGTCAGATCATTACAACGAAAACTCAAACTCCCAAAGACAACTCTCATTGTCTGAAATTCAAGAAGCTGTAACTTCTTTACGAGGGGTTGGCCGCGTTCTTGCCCAGCAGAACCTGGTAGCCAATTCGACATGCAATGAATTGCCTCGCATTTGTCGACTGAAGAGAAGTCCAGGGCCAGATTGCTGCAATAAGAAATGCGTCGACGTTAAGACAGATCGCTTCAACTGTGGAATATGTGGCTACAAGTGCAAGTACACTGAAACATGCTGCAAAGGAACGTGTGTGAACCCATCATTTGATAAAAGACATTGTGGTGGATGCAACAAGAAGTGCAAGAACGGGGAATTTTGTGTTTATGGGATGTGTAGCTATGCATGAATGCGTCACAAACTGTGTAATTCTCTGATACAGAGTATATTTCCTTTCATGTTTCTGCGAGACTGACTCTCTTTCTCTAAGGAACACCATGGTTCTGTTGGCTTAATTTATATTTCATACCATCAAATTGTGATAGTGCTTGTGATTTTACTAATCGAAGCGTAAATACGGAGAATTGCCAAAAGCATCACCTTGGAAATCTCATACTTAGGATCAAACAATATGAATATAACCAGCATGTATATATGTCTCGTTATTTGTATTTACTAGCTTTAATTATTTACTTAACAATTTATATTCTTAACATTAAGTACTCCTGCTGTTTTGGACAAAACGAAATTTGTATTCGAAATCAATTACTTTTTGCAGAAAATGTAAGAAAAGACGATCTGTCAACACTTCAAAATATATGTACTCTCACGTATTTCGTTGCCTTTCTACTTTGATAGTGTGGGACGCAATTAAAACTGAGTTTATCAAATATTTGAATTTTTTTATTTAAAATTAATTTGTTTATATTTTTGAATTACTTTTATGTATATGTTAATATACAAATAATTTAAAAAATAAAATAAAATAATATTTTAATATATTTATAAATTGAAATCATTTTAAAAAGTAATTACTGTCATACTCAATATATATGGGTGAAATTGTCAGCCTAATTAAAATAAATAAATAGAAAATTCATACTCAATGAATAACAAATTAAATTTGCATCTCCTAAGCCTCATCAATGGTTTCGCATGTCAGTATTTGTTTAAACTGTGGTTAATGTCACTTAAGCCCTAAAGCTGCCATAATTTATTCAATTTAATTTATGTGATGCTATTCTAGTTTTATAATTTGGATTATAAGTTTGATATATTAATTAAAATTATTTTTTAATTTATTTTCTATATTGTTATCTCGATCTTGTAACTTTGATAATGAATTTGATAGGTTTACTCATGTTATTTTTTTGTATTTTTTTAAATGAATTTCTTTGAACTCCATCCTTTAACATTGATCAACATTGAGTTAATTATAAATTAAATTTTATAATTTATTTTAATTTATTTTTTAAAGGATTATTTTGGTTTTATAACATAGGTTGTGGATTTGACAAGTTATCTTGGGTTAATTTGAGTTTTTTTTAATTTTTTTATATAATTTTATTCTTTAGCATTAAATTGATTAGGATTAGACTTCATAATTTATTTTAATTTAATTTAAATGGAGTTATCATAGTCTTATTATCAAAGTCACAAATTTAAAAAGTTGACCAAATCAATTTAATATGTAGTTGTGTGAATATTTAAAAAAAAAATGTCGACTTGAATTTTATTTTTTTTAGTCATTTACATTTTTACTAATTATTTAAATTATTTTTAGATCTGTAAGTTAGCTGGTCATGTTTAGTCCACTCCCATATAATTTAGTTTTTCTTTACTAGAGAAATAATTGTTAAGTGTGGGTGTTTCTTTTAACATTAAAAAAAATGGAGAATAAAATAAAATTAGGATATAGCATATTGCATCAGACCTTATACTTGTTTTTTAATGGTAAAAGATGTTTTTGAATTAATTTATGCATTAAGTATGATTAAGTTTCATATATGAATGATCTTAAATTATATCTTTTATGTTGGTTTGATATATTAAAAACAAAAATTCTTCTAATTAAAAAAAAATTACATTCTTAACTATAAAATCAACTCCACACTTGAGTAGTCAGGACCTAGATGTTCGACCTAGTTGTTCAATGAAATGGTATTATATTCAAACCCAAAACTATGGGCGCAATATAGTAATGTACCATGTAGATACAGAATGCTTGAAATAGTACTAAAAAATGCTTGGAAGAACTTGCTGTCAAGTTTACTTTACAATAATTGGGATACAGAATCAATAGGAGGCCAACTTTTCTTCACATTTAATCAACTTATTTCTTTAAATTTTTAAGGTATTTAGTGATTTCTAAGTAATCTCCTGGATCAAAGATCACACAGAAAAAGTTGGCTGCAAATTCATTTTCCTATAGGCAGCTTTCACACAAAAATTTATCCATAAGGCTCCATCAGTAAGATTTTCTTCCACTAACCTAGCTTCATTTTAGTGGCCATGAAGTTGCTAAAACTCTTTTTGCTCTATCTGCAACCATAGCTACTGTTGCAGCTCTGCATTCAGATCATTACAGCGAAAACTCAAACATGCAAAGTCAACTCTCATTGAGTGAAATTCAAGAAGCTGTAACTTCTTTACGAGGGGTTGGTCGCGTTCTCGCCCAGCAGAACACGATAGCCAATTCGACATGCAATAAATTGCCTCGCATTTGTCGACTGAAAAGAATTCCAGGGCCAGATTGCTGCAATGAGAAATGTGTTGACGTTAAGACAGATCGCTTCAACTGTGCAATGTGAGGGTACAAGTGCAAGTACACTGAATCATGCTGCGAAGGAAAGTGTGTGAACACATCATGATCATTTGATAAAATTAAGACATTGCGGTGGATGCAATAAGAAGTGAAAGAAAGGGAAATTTTGTGTTTATGGGATGTGTAGCTATGCATGATTGCTTCACAAACTGTATCATTTTCAGTTTAATTTGATGAATAACCATTGTAATCCACACAAACGAGTGTGACTGGACTATTAAGCTTCCGACTGGCAAGGATATAGGTAAATGTTGTTGCCATACTGAGCTGAGTGTAATAGGTGACTCAACATCTGCAACTCCTTGAGTTTGCAGGTTTTACACATTCCAACAAAGTTCTTTGTGGCCATAACAAGATTCAAGTTTTGCTTTCACTCAGTGTGGTGGAGTGTCCAGAGGTCACAGACTTCAGCGTGTGCCAATAAAAAATGGTTGTGGTCTAGCCATGTTAATTCCTTGATGCCTTCATATATAATTCCTGTTCTTGGAATCTATGTGCATTTTACTTCGTTCCATCATTTATAAATCTATTTTTGGTCATATTAAATTAGGAAAAGAGATGGGATACTTGATGTATAGTTAAAGGTGCAGTTCCTGAGACCTGATTCAATGGTTCAGCATGTCAGGTACACGCTTAAACTCTAGGTAAAGGCCATAAGGAAGATATTATACTAGGGTCAAACTAGGTGGTGCTTAGGGAAGCTTCACAGCAACGACAACAAGAACTTGCTTCATGATGCAAATTAGTATATCGGAGGAGGTGTATTTACTGCCTATAGCTACAGGAGTCAGGCTTAATTTCTTTCAGCCACGGCCTCAAGGGTTAGTGGCTATTAGTGATGGAAAGATTGATGTGGAGTTAAAGATAAAATAATGCTTTAGAATATTGCATAAGACCTTTTACTGTATTGATATGCTAACACACCCGAAGGTCTCGAGTTCCGGCTCTCCTTTGTAACATGTGTGTGAGTGTATCACAAACTTGAAGAGTGGCATAACAGCTTGCAAGGAATACGCTAAACTAGCTGTTTGATCTGTATTTTACTGCGGTTCATTTTTTTTTTCTTCAGAAAAATTATATATATAAATTTTTCAACATGTTTTTGTACATTAAAAGAATTTCAAGAGAAATTTAAAATAATTATACATATATCTAATTAAATAAATTAAAAATTATTTATATAACAAAAAAAATTATGACGCTCGGTCCTTACCCCACCAAAGATAATTAATTAAACTTATAATCCTAATAGATGAATTAATTGGATTCAATAATTTTTTAATTTAAAATAAATATATTTAAATTTAAAAACCAACCAAATATCAAGTTGATAAAAAAAATCAAATTAAAACAAATTATATGGTCAAATTAATAATTAACTAGATATTAAATAATAAAATTAAAAAAATAAACAATAATTTTTTTTTAAATCCAATTATAAGATGAAAAAAAAAGGCTTGGTATCTCAAGCTTGAACAACCTAAAAGTTTCTAGAAAAATAAAACTCAAGCAAGTGGATCTAAGAC
This sequence comes from Populus pruinosa, assembly GCA_026413675.1. NCBI lineage: Eukaryota > Viridiplantae > Streptophyta > Magnoliopsida > Malpighiales > Salicaceae > Populus > Populus pruinosa. The sequence continues at coordinate 2,304,921 of CM048595.1, forward strand.
AATCCATGTGTTTATTATATATATGTTTTTTTTATATATAAGAAGTGGACGATAAGTCACCTATCACTTTATATTTTGAAAAATAAAATAGCAAGTGATGTGTTGTATATCCTATCTAAATTTTAGTGATTTTTATTTGACTAAAACACGAGCAAGTCTATTTTAAACAAAAAAAAACTAAGAACACTTTGGATAAACTCTTCCCATGAAAAAAGCTTATTAACATCAAAATCACTAGTTTTCATAGCTCAAATCAATTTCAACTAAAACTTTATTTTTTTAACATCAAAATTCAATCATTTTATCTCTTATTTTTCAAACTAGGGACTAGAATAAAAAGAAAATCAAATTTGAATTTTATAAATTGTTAGAGACCAAAAATTTATAATTTAAAAAATCAAATAACCAAAATATATGTTTAACCCCAAGTTAAAAAAAAAATGTTTTATTGCTACATTTTTTAGTTGCAATCCCCTATCTATGAATCTTGTCTTTCCTTAATCAATGTGCTTTAACTGGCCATCAATTCAGGCAGCCTACAAAGGTGTAATCACAAGGAAAAAAGAAAAAGAAAAGGGGCTAAAAAGGGAAATAGTATTTTTCCCACGTCTATTACTGTATTTCTCAATTCTTAATAATTAATTAATTAATAATGTTCACAAAGCAACAGTTCAGAAGTGAAAGTATGCAGAGCCAAGGGCAGAGAAGTATACAACTTCTACCCATGCTGTGTCCTCGGAGGCACTCTAGACCAATTACTTGAGAATGATCCACAAGGAGGTTCACCTGAGAAAGAAAGCATGCCATTAGCAACAGCGAGTTTAATAAACACTGGATTTCACCATATGGTTAAAGGAGAGACAGTGGAATATACCTTTGGACCATATCTTTTGATAAACCACTCTGCAGTTTTAGCATTTGATGCTTCAAACATGGTCTTCTCAAGACCTAGTTGTCCGGCGAACATTGCAGTTACATCCTTGCAGTTGTCATCTGCATCAATCATTATAATCTGCCCCAGCTTCTAATCACCTCCCGGCCATTCTGATCAGGAGATTAGCATCTTCAACCATTTCTGCGCAACAAAGATATACGTTGTAAGTTCAGATGCAAATGTCCTGAAGAATGTACATTTCTGTTATAGGCAAATTGATTAATCTCTGTCTCAAGCATCCTTAAAAGACCGCACGTGTCTCTGAATTCAGGTGCTTCATCTTCTTGTTGTCACCTCAACCACCAATTTACACCAGTCTTTTATCCATAATTGTTTGAACATGTGTGTTTCGATGAATGAACATTGACTAAATATTCTCGTCTATTTTCTCCCAAATTAGCATAATTTCTTTCAACCATCTAGATCTCTCGGATGCTAGTTGTTGGGTTTCCACATGCATAGTGTTCCATACTTCTTTAAATCTGAATGAAGCCGATTTATGAAAGAAAAAGTTGTATCGAAACTGTCAATGTTATGCAACTGCAGAACATGCGAACATGTGCATGCGCGTAGCTGTAATTGCTTATAAATTAAGCTTAGAGCATTGACTGATTGGAGGATCTCATCAGAATCAATAATCCGATTTCAGTCAATAGTTTAACCTGTGTTATGATACCGACAACCTTAATATGATCATTAGCAACAATAATCATTCTGTTGATATGAGACGCTTGTCATGTTCTATCAGAAGCATCCTGCATTACATTTCCATTTAGTCGGAGGGAAAGATACCACAAATATATCTTATACATTTTTATATTCATGGATCGATTATCCATTTGAGCTTTATCTAAACATAGTTCAGCATCTATGTCCTGTGAATGTGATTAGCAACGTATGATTTAGAGTTAAGCATATAACATATTCCTGAGTTCATCAGTCATCGTGCTAGATTCGTATCTCTCCATTTTAAAGCAATATGCAACCATGGCAAACAAACACCAAGACAGGTGCTGCTTCCTTACCAGTGCTTCGAGGAGCTAGAGGGACCTTTAAGAAGCAAATGCTCAGCCCAATCACCAGTACTAACATACACATCATGCTTGCGAGCCATGTCAATCACTTCTTTAATAGAAGACTTTGGCATCTAACTATGAGAACCACCAGAGAATTTCTCCATCAACAAATTGCCCCATTGTCTCGAAAACATCCTGCCAAGCATTATACGAGTATGCACATGCACAAGTAAGACGCAAATAAAGACTCAAATTCAATCGATCTGCATTAAGCTTCCTTGACATTACATCACAATTCCACAAACTTACTTGAAGACTCCTTAACGTTCTAAATCGAATAGCCCATTTTCCACAACTTACCTATGATTATCCGAAATAATAAATAAATAAATCACAGAACATTCTATGAAAATGCCATTGCAGAAACAATCTTTAGATCAAATTATAACAAAAGGCCCAAAACTCATATTAAGTTCTTAACTTGTAAAATTTCTCTGTGAACATTTCCCACTTTTGAAGATACTAACTAGACTTGGTAATTTCATATTAATTTCTCTATACATGTCCACTTGGTAACTTTACTTGGATCATTCAAGAAACACTTCAAATTATCCCTTATCTCCTTAAACTTAACACACCCCCGCCCCATTGTGAAGAAAGAACAAACAAAACGAGACAGCGCGGCATCATCTAAGCATTAATTTACCAAAAACACAGCATTGTGTTAAACTACATCAAATACATGGTGATTCCTAGCAAAAACACACACACAGCTTGAATTTCATTCCTCTAAAGTCGGTCAATAACTAGTTAGCCCACTAAATGGCAAGGTGGGCATCCACCAAAATCAACAAAGAAACGATGTTTGTAAGTTAAAGGAGAGAAAACATGTTCTCTATACATACTTGAAGCATGTTCTGGCTCAATAGAGTGTATTGAGGCCCTCTCATCTCTGTAACTCCAAATCTACGAGGCTTCTCTGGTCGATCTTCATCTTCCTCGAAGCTTTTCCATCAGTAATATACTGAGGATGGTGACATATTTTCCTTTCCTTTCCTTTATCTTCATTGTTAATATGCCAAGGAAAGCGTGTGTTTTCTTTCTTACAATGATTTTGATTTTGTGGATAAAGGATAGTGGTAATGATTCTCATTGGAGAAATGTCCAGCTTCTTCTAGAGAATTTGTCCACCAATATTTTGCTCTACAGAGACTGAAGTCTTGACAAGTGTAGCTTCTGATGTTACTGCAATCCATGTCTTGACTCTTGACCAGTGTAGCTTCTTGTAAAGTTGACTGGATTTTGATTTTTGTTTTCCTCCATGAGAAGTGAAAACATTGATACGATATACTCACCCGGGATTTCATCTGGTTAAAAACAGTTGGTTGGGTTAATTTGTGAGTTATAAATCAATTCAGTATATTTTAAAATAATATTTTTTATTTTTTAAATGAAATAACTATAAATAAAAAAAGTAAAATAAAAAATAAAAAAATAGTCCTTCAAGATAAAAATTAAAAAAAAAAAACAAATGAAGTTGGCTTGACGAGGTTTCATTGGTTTTGCAAGGGGTGGGAGCTTCTTCTTTTTCCTTGGATCATTTAAATTTTATCAGTCAATTTTCAATCTAGTTTTAGAACAAACAAGGTTGAGAATTTACCAATTCAACTAGGAAAAGAAAACTTCTGATTAAACTAGTAAAGCAAAACTAGATTTGATAAGTATAGTTATAAAAATAAAAAAGACGTTAAATTGTATATATTTTGTTTAATGAATTGAGACTATCAATAATTTTTTTCATTACAATTACATAGAGAAGGGTTTTTATTATGTAATTTAAAATATATTAAATCTCTCATTAAATCTAAATTAAAATAAGAATGGTAAACTCTTTAATAATTACACTTCATTGTGGATTAGAGAAACAAAATAAAAAAAATGTTAAGATTATAAAGAATTATTTGATATAATTATTAAATTCTGTTTAATAGATCAATTTTTAAATTTTTTGATTCGATTTCTTACTTGATATTAGTTTAAAATTAAATCATTAAAGAGTTATTTTAATGCAATTTGATCAACTTGACAAATCCAAATGTAACCTTAATTAACACTAAAAAAAGCATGATTTGCTTTGAAAAAATTTAAGATATTATTTTTTTAATATTAAAATAATGATATATTGAATTAAAACCTAACTTGATTTACATTTTTCATGATGTTTAAAAAGAAAAATCACATTCATTAAATCCTTTTACAAAAAAGTAATTCGTTGACACAAATATCCCTTCTTTTAGTGTTCATATTGTGACAAGCTAACAATTACATTTTTTTTCCATTGAGTTTTTCTCTCTTATGTAATTTAGGACCAAAAAATAAATAAAATGAACTTTTGAATAAAAAAACATTGTTAATATGGTGTTAACCATAAATTTTCTTCTTGTTTTATATTTCATTCCTTTATCTATAAATGTTATGTGTTTAGCATAATTTCACATCTAATATCTTTTAATTAGACTATAAAGGGATTTGATTAAAAAAATATTAAAACCCAACAAGTTGACTTAGAGCTTCGTTAACCTAGGCTTTGGACTAATCTAAGTTGAAAAAAAATAAAAACACTTTGCTAACTTTATCAAGAATCTGAATTAACCTAACGACTTGGTTTTCCTTGGCATCACTTAATCAAAACCTAGTTATTAACCTATGGATATTTTTTTCAAAAAAAATATTAAAATAATAATGTTTTATCTTTTAAAAGAAAATAAAAGTAAATCCATATGTTCAACTCTTGAAACTCATAACTTAATCTTATCTTATTTAGCTTCTTATAACTATGTTACTATCAATGAGGTTGCTTATAATTCCTTGTCTAAGAAAAACTAAAAGAAAAAATAGTTTTTTTGTTTTGCATCAAAGGCGTTAAGATCACAATTATCAAACCCGGACTTACTCGATGGGTCGACCCTGTGGCTGGACCGTTTAGGTTTATTAAAAGACCAGCCAATGCAACAACCCGGAAAAACCGGAGCAACCCAGGTGAATCTGAACGAAACCTGGTGTTTTTTTCTTTTTTAAATATGGTTTTTCTCCTATACCCCTTTTTTTCATATTTTTTTAGTTAGTTATTAATACTTTTTAAAGTTCACTATATAAATATTTGAATAATATTTTATTTTTAAAATTTGAAATTTAAAACCTTTTAGTATATACACTTTATTTTCCCAAAAAAAAAGTTGTTTTTTCAATGTGAGATTTAAAACTCTTTCGTATATGTATTTTATATTCACAGGAAAAAAGTTATATTTTTTTATTGTGGGATTTGAAACCATTTAATATATATATATATATATATATATATATTCTATTTTTTCAAGAAAAAAAATTATGTTTTTTCATTGTGGGATTTGAAACTCTTTAATATATATATTCTATATTCCCAAGAAAAAAATTATTTTGCAATGTGATATTTGAAATCATTTTGTATATATATTTTATGTTTACAAGAAACAAATTATGTATTTTCAATATGGGATGAAAATTTTTTTAGTTTAAATACTTCAATTTAAAAGGATAATATTGTATATTTTCAATGTAATATTTGAATCCTTCTAAGATATATATATATATATATATATATATATATATATATATATATATATATATTATGTCCCAAAAAAAAGCTAATGTTTTATTCTATGTTCACAAAAAAAACAAAAATTTATGTTTGTTCAATGTAGAATTTGAAACCTTTAAATATATATACTTTATGTTCATAAAAAAAAATATATTTTTTCAATATAGGATAAAAAAAATTTTCTTTTAAATACTTCAACTTAAAAGGATAACATGATATCTTTTCAATGTGGAATAAATTTTTTTTAAATATTCTTTTAAATTTTATTTTTTACAACATGTATAGTCTATATTTATATAAAGTTTTTTAATTTTTTATATAAAATATTAAAATTTTAAATATTTTTTCTTAACTATGATTAAGACCACGAGGAAAAAGCCCAATGGCTTGTTAAGGGAAAGGCTATTGAAAATATTTGAAAAAAAGGGTAAATTTCATTTTTGCTCCAATAGATTCATCAACTTTCCTCCTTCACCCATAAAGTTTAATATTTTTCAATGTTACCACTACGGTCCCTCAAATCTATAGCTACACCCTGATCCTTTGATTAGCTATCAAAGCTCACCATTTTTCATTTATCCTCCATATATGTGATATTGTTTCAAAAAGATACTTCAAAACATAAACGAAAAGGTATCGAAAGGTGAGTTAATCATTAGATTTCCTTAGCTATTTAATTTAATTATCAATATGAAATTGAAACTATTCATAATTGTGTAATTAACATTAATAGATTTTAAATTAAAAGAGTAAAAAAGTCGAAATAAACCAATCTATATTACAAAATTATACTCTTGGTGTACATACCAATTTTTCCACGTTCTTGTAGGCTATCAAATCCCACATGAATGAGGGGGTTTTTACCTTTGGTTAGATAAGTATTTATAGCATTGTATGAGTTAAGATTGTGGAATATGCCGATGTAATTGATGTAATTAAGGGAATAATTTCACTTTCGAGGTAGGATGTCTGCTTGGGTGTTCATGAACGGCAGTGTTACAACCTTGCTGGTGATACCTCAAACCAGTGATTTAAGACTCGGCTGGCCTGGCCAGGAAATTCGATGACCCATTGATCTTGAGCTTAGTCGATCCTGATTCTTTAAATTTTCCTTGTCTCCCATGAAAAGAATCAGAATTTAGAAAAGAACGCACCAAAAATAAGAAAAATGTCAAGATGAAAAAAGGTATTGACTCGTAATTCACTAATATCATTTCCTTTATTGATGATCTCAACTTTATTCTTATTCTGTCTTTCTTGAAGCTTGCTTAAAAAGAAAGGCATTCCCTATAAAGATGTCCCTAGCCTACCTTCTCCTTGATCACAACCTTCTATAGAACTGTTACCCCTGGTCAATTTGGAAAAGAAGAATGGCTAAAAATTATGGTATTTTGGTTTGTCTCCTAATCATAGCACTGGATGTTGTTGCTGGCATACTTGGGATTGAAGCTGAGATGGCGCAAAACAAGGTAAACCAGTTATGAATTGAATTTCTTCAGCTTTTGGTTGCGGATCGTTTCATTTGGATCTTGATTTGTTGATGGCAGGTGAAGCATTTAAAGATGTGGATTTTTGAGTGTAGAGACCCAAGCTATCAAGCCTTCAAGCTAGGTTTGGCTGCAATATTATTTCTTCCCCTTGCTCATATCATTGCTAACTTGCTTGGTGGATGCACTTGCATGTGGTCCAAGGAAGATTTCATAAAGGCATCCGCTACTAGGAAGCTAGCTGTAGCTTCTCTTTTCTTCTCATGGTATTTACTATCAAAACAACACTGCAAACAAAAACTTGATTCTTTCTGACATGCATACACTGCTGTTTTGGGCAAATCAGGATCATACTGGCCATTGGGTTCACAATGCTGATCATAGGGACAATGGCAAACTCAAAATCAAGAAAATCATGTGGATTATCGTATCATCACATTCTCTCTATCGGAGGCATTCTGTGTTTCATTCATGGAATCTTCGCAGTTGCCTATTATGTATCTGCCACTGCTTCAGCCAGAGATCATTCTCGGCATCGAACCCCTGCTACTTCTCAAGCGTAGTCTTTTTTGACAATTTCCTTTCATTTCAATTGATCCCATCATACTCTAATCCTCCCCATTAGGCATACAATCATCACCTAAGCTATCATGTAAAGGTTCTAAGCTCTGGCTTAATGAGCTACCACTAGATCAACTCCCTTTCAATGCTAATGTGCAATCTCATTACTACTTACTGAATATCTCTTGCCATCAATCGTATAGTACCCAACAATGAAGTGATCAAGGAATCTCTGAACACATAAAAAGGGCAGAAGAAGCAGCACATTTCATTTAAGAAATCTAAAAACTAGAACTACATCAAATCAAAATTAATTCAATAAAGAGGAGGAGGGGAGGGGGGGCAAATAAAACCTAATTAATCCTGCTACTGCAACCTAAATTCTTCTCAGTATTTGCATAAAAGGGCTTCTCTTTGTAACTTCACAATGGACAAAGTCAATTCTGCTTCGTCTCTCATTCATCATCAACTGGGCCTTTAGAAACCCTTTTTGGTAACAAAGTGTTGTGAATATTAGGCAAGACACCACCATTAGCAATTGTGACTTGGCCAAGCAGCCTGCTCAGCTCCTCATCGTTCCTCACTGCCAACTGAATGTGCCTTGGGACTATTCTAGTCTTCTTGTTGTCTCTTGCTGCATTCCCAGCTAGTTCCAACACCTGCACAACGAAAAAAGACCCAAAATTAATTGAAGCAAACAAAAGAAACGATCCTGTTGTTGAGCAAATGTAAAATCAGGATAAAGAACCGTGAAAAAAAACACAAAAACACCCAGAAGATTTGAATCCCAAATAATAAATCAGAGCCAAAAGTTTCAACCAAATTTTCTTTTGATTTTCCCGAACTTTTTTCAGTAAATAAACACCCTGTAATTAATGAAAATCAACTAAGTGGCACATTTTTTTTAACCAAAATCACCAAAAAAAAAACCCAAAAAAACTTGAAAAACAAAGAACTCCAATGTACCCAAACTTCAAAAAAACCTACAAAAACATTAAATGTTCATATTCCCAAATTTCACAAACTTTCTCTCAGTACTCCCTAACCCCAAGAGAAAAAAACCACAAAAAAATAGGCAAAGAGGAGGAAAGAAAACAAGAAGGCTAGTTTTATACCTCAGCAGCAAGATACTCAAGAACAGCTGAGAGGTAGACAGGAGCACCAGCACCAACACGTTCGGCGTATTTCCCAGTCTTCAGGAACCGAGCAATACGTCCCACAGGGAACTGCAATCCCGCCTTGCTACTTCTCGAGGTTGCTTTCTTTGCTGCTCCGGACCCCAAAGCCTTTCCTCTTCCTGCCATCTTCCCAAAAGAGACTTGAAATCTACAAAGAAATCGGGAATTTTTAGTTTTTACGAAGAGTTATTGAATGCTAGATGATAGTTTTTTTTCTTGGCGCCTGATGGAAGTAAACAATACCGGGTTTATTATATAGGAAGGGAGAGTGATTGTGAACCAATCAATGTGAAGGACGCAGATTCTGATCTTTGGCCGCTTGTTTGGATCTTATAGACGGTTGAGATTGTATGGTTAGGTTTAGTTTTGGATCGCGGACTCATGGTATGTTTTTAGAGGCGGGAAATTTTACGGTAATTGGGGGTGGAGAGCGGATTTACGAAAATACCCATGCTCTTTTTAAAAATCTAAAAAATGGTCTAGAATAAAAATAGTAATGATAATTTCTTCTTTTTTTTTGTGAAGATTGTTGATTTAAATAATAAATAAATAAAAAATCATTCTCTTATTTTAGATCGAAATTTTAGGAGCTAAATAGAGAGGAAACCCTCTTGATTGAAAGTTAACCTCCTCACAATTTGGTCCAAACAACCTCTGAACTCTTGTTCAAATCCAATGTAATCCCCCACTTTTTATTTTTTCAATTCTAGCCCCTCAATTTATCAATTCAAAGTAATTAACTACGGAGACGATCATGAGAATCTTTTTGGAAGCCTGTTTATCTTTGCTTTGATTCATACTTTAAAAAAAATTATTTAAAAAATTATATTGATTTAAAAAAAAATAAAAAAAAAATTATAAATATATTTTAAAAAATAATTACTTTCAAAACACCAAACACTATATTAAACCATTAGAATAACAATTACAACAATTTATTTTTAACATTGACCGACAGTTACTTTTACCTATAATGCAAAGAACTAAAATAAAATCAGAATAATAAAAGATTAGAGGTTAACGCTTTTAGTAAAAAAAATTTTAGTTTTGATATGTTAATATTAAAAATAAATTTTAAAAAATAAAAATATATACTATTTTAATATATTTCTATAAAAAAATATTTTAAAAAATAATAAATCAAATACTGTTGATGGGAGGAACTGTTACTAAAATCAGGGCTTTCTCCCACCCCCACATAATTTAATACATGAGGCTATGGCCTTTGAGCATGGACTCTTTTCTTGAGAGAAATATGTTCTTCAAAAATGTTCGTTGACATGCTTCTTTCCCCATCAATGTGTTTGGAAACATGGTTCAAAAAGGTTCGTTTACATGCTTTTTTTTTAACAAAATTGATTTGAAACATGGTGCAGTTATTTTTAAAAAATTATTTTTGAAATCATTATATTATAATGATTTAAAAATATTAAAAATATATTAATTTAAAATAAATTAAAATTTTTAAAAAATATTTTTCAAATACAATGCTAAACATAATTAAGAAATAAAGATATGTATTGAGGTTTTCTTTTTCATTCATTATTTTACTATTTTATGTTTTATTTAAGTATTATTTGTATTGTAGTAATGATTATTTTTAAAATATTTTTTATTTAAAAATATATTAAATTTATTTTTTTTATTTTATAAAAAAATATTATTTTTTATATCTATACACAAAAATACATTAAATTAAAAACAAACAAAAAAAACATTTTATTTCAAAACCGCGTAAACACACACTACCTTAGCTAGCCGACAAGCATCAATAAGCATGCGCTGAGCTACATATAAGATAAGGGGGCAATTTCCCCCCTTAATTTTTATAAAAATCTTATTTCAGTCCCAACAGTTCAATGATTTTCAAATCACACCCCTCTTTTCTAGACATTTGCTCCCCGTTTTTATTTTTAACCTTTCCCGTTACTCCATGGAATATCTACTAAAGAGTGATTTGTTTAGAATAATTGTATATGATTATCCTTTGAATGGACTACTTTATTTTTTACATTTTAATTTATTTTGATATGATAATTATGTGAAAATAACAAAGTATCAATATTTGAGTGATAGGAACTGTTTAAGGATTAAAAAAAACTTCTTTTTTATATGAAAACAATCATACTAGTTTTTAATAAAAAAAATCGGTTGAAAATCATTATTTGAGCATAAATTAAAAATAGACATCCTCACATAAAATTTAAACAATATCCAAGCATAAATCAATAATTTCGTTCATGAAAACATCCTAACAATAAAAATCAAAACTTTCACACATAAAAGACAAAACATCCTCCCATGTAATTAAAACATTCATATAAAAAGATTTTATTCTTTACCTGATTTTATTTTTTAGTATTTAATGAGCTTTAAATGCATTGTTTGTCTTCTTTTTGAAAAATTATTTTTTTTTCAAATTATCATAATTTTTTTATTTGATTCATTTTTATTATTGTTTATTTTTTATTGAAATACAACCAATTTATTTGACTCAGTTGGGTTTATGACTCAAATTATATTTTTATATATATTATTTAATCCTAATAAGTTTGAATCAATTATTTGATTCTGCAATATTATAGGCTTATAAAAACATTTCTAAATAGTTTTTTAATCTATATATAACACGCACACGTGTCTACTGTTATACAAAACATAATGAATAAGAGAATATTATCATCACCAAATCTGTTATGATTTCAGAGCAGTCGATATTAACTGTCTCTTACCCTAATTTCATAAATCACTTTTGCAAAAACAATCATAAGCTTCCTTCGTAGTAGCAATGATTTCACAGTAGCAGCCATTAGCCACCCTTCATAACCACTGCTTACTGTTCCCTGAACCAAATTACTCTATTTGTTCTTTCTAGTTCTTTCTCTCATCACTTATAAGCCAAAATCATGGCAGAAGATGATGGTTCAGCAAACACCAATAATTTTTTAATTTCATGAGACTCCAACACTACCACACAAATAGTCACATTGCAGAGTGACATCTCTTATTTCTCTGCAAGAATCAAGTTGAATAAGAATAATTATTTTCTATAGCATCAAATCATGGAGATGAAGATAACTGAGCGAGAAAAACATGGGCATTTGACCGGTGATATCGCCCAACTTACAGTCCTAATCCCATATTTATTAAATGGCGTGCAACAAATTGCCAAGTAAATAGTTGGTTGTTTGATGCCATGCAACCTAATCAGATTAAAAAGGTTAATTTATTCATGATGATACAATAAAACAAGTTTGGGATGCAATAAAACAAACTTATTTAGATGGGGCTGATGAAGTTGAGATTTACGACCGTCATAGTAAGTCATTCATAATAAAACGAACAGGTGTTTCAGTTGTCAAATATTACAGTAAGCTCACTAAGATTTTTCAAGAGCTTAATCAATTAAGTTCAAGTACCATAAAATCATCCTTCAGATATTGAAACTAGACAAAAAGAAGTTAATAGTCTCAAAGTTTATATATTTCTTGCAGGTTTGGACAATAATGTTGATCAAGTTTGAGGAGAGATTTTGATGATGAAGCCAAAGCCAAAACTTGAGGCTGCATAACTACAATATCTGAAGGTGTGTAACCTCTGAATCCACAACTCTTGCTGATGTCAGGTCTAGACAATCTCGGCTGCATAACTACAATATCGATCTTGCTTGTAACAGACCTCCAATGAAATGTATCAGATGTGGTTTAGATAATCACAGAATTAAAGATTGTTAAGAGATCATTGGTTATCTAAAAGGATAGGTTCATAAAGGGCATAAGAGGGACTCAAACTGAGCCTCATTTTGCATTTGTTTAGTCATTATAAAAGATTTCATCGAAAATCCCATCAGGTACAACTGATTTCAAGGCCTTTGCCACCTCAGGCAACTCTACCACATCCTCATTTACTGGTAATAAATCCTGGATTATTGACACTAGTGCAACGGATCACATGACATTTAATTTTATTGGGGTACACTCTGTCACACTTTCCAGCCAAATACATATTCTTAGTGTTAATGGCACCACCTCCCGAGTTATAGGAGAAGGGTCCTTATCTCTTTATATCCTCATGAAATCTTTATCATGTCTTAGTTATCCCTTCACCTAACTATGACTTGTTATTTGTTCCTCAAGTCATTGATTTCCTGAATTGTACCATGTATTTTTTGTCATTATATCGTCTATTTCAGGATCTTCACACCAGGGTCGTGATTGGATGTGGTACTAGAAGAGGAAAACTATATTAACTGGACTTCACAAACAACACCGCTAAGAAATTGAGTTATGCACATCATATGAAAGGAGGTGAGTCTATCAAGATGAAGAAAATTTGGTTATGGCATAGATGATTAGGTCATGTCTCATTTGATTATCTGAAACTTCTACTTTTAGAGTTGTTTTCTTAGTTTATTGAATCAAATTTTTACTATGAAACTTGTATTTTAGTGAAAAGTCATCATATTTTTTATTTATTAAGGTTGAATAAAAATTTTATGTCTTTCATGATTGTTTGATTGTTTATTCTAATGTTTGGGGATCTTTTTATAATTAGTGGTTATATGTGGTTTATGATGTTTATTGATGATTGAACTTGAATATCTGGACTTTTCTTTTAAGATAAATAAAAAAAGTAACTGTTAAATTTAAACTATTTATTAATATGTTGTTGCTAAATTTAACAAAAAAATCATGACGCTTCATGATTTGCATAATTTTTTAAGTCAATATGGTATTGTTTATCGCACCATAGGTGCATATACACCACAATAAAATAAAATCGTCGAGTGTAATAATTAACATCTCTTGAAAATTGTTCATGCCTTTTTATTTGAAGCTTATTTGAAGCTTAAATATGCAATGTGAGTTATGAGACCGAATTAACTAAGTATAAAATAAATCATAATAAATTATAAAACTTAATATTCAATAAAATAAATATTAAAGTATAATTTTTTTAAAATAAGTACATAAATTTAAAAAAATAAAAGAATAAAAAAAATAAGAAACACCATTAACAATGTTTCGTGAGTGCCACCTGCTTTAGTTTATTGTTAAATATTAGACTCATGAAATGGAAACAATTTCTAATTCATGAATTTGGAAAACAAATTAATCTAAAAAGTTCCATAAAGATGTGATATATGTGTTCATATATTACTAATCTGATGAACACCATTAATTTATTCTAATTAAGATAAATTAACATCTAAAAAGAAGGCTAAACTAGACTCCAAAAAATCATGAAATGGAAACTGTACCTCACATCAGAAAAATACTCCATGTTTCTCTTTTCCCCGCCTAAATTGCCAGTCCAGACCCTTTAAACTTTGCCTTTGTAATCTCATCAAGTCGCTTGATCATCGAAGGCGTCAGACAAGTCTTCGAATCTCCAACGTTACCTCGCCGGAAGAATGCATTGTTGTCCACCTTCGCTTTCGAGCCCAGATGAAATGTTCCAGCTTTATTCACCTCCAGATTGCTCAAATTCTCAAGACTACATAGCTTTATTATGTCTTTCACGACACCTTTACTTTTTTCATCCACCGAAAAGGGACATTCCATGAATCGTGCCAGCTTCTGCACGTAAAAAGTAGTATCCTTCTTCAGATCCTCATACTTGAGAAAAAATACATTATTCGGTCGTTCTAAACTTGCATTCCAGTACTCCGAATTGTACTCCCAAAAGGGTCCTGAGAGACAAACTCCTTTACAGAAAAGCTCAAACCCTTCTTCCAGAGGCAGGGGTGGCATGTTCCTTCCAGATCTTATTTTATTGACAAATTTCCACAAGGAGACCAAAACATCTTTCGAGTCCCGACAAATACACACAATCTTCGAACCTGAATTTATGATGGATATCGGCAATGAAGTGTAAGAGACATGTGTGCTAAGTAGCCTAGGTGAGGGAAGAGAATCTAGGTATGTAGATGGGTCATCTTCATGAGCTTGCAGCTCAAAATAGGGAACACACTTATGGGGGTTTGTAGTGAGTAAAGGGTGAGTTGAATCATTGAGGCAACGATCATTTCTCTTCTGGATGGAAAACATGAGAGCCTTTAGCCATGTGGTGCCGCACTTGGGAAATGAAGCCAAAATAACATCACTAGAGCGTGCCTGGAAGTTTTCCTGTGCCCAAAGAACTCCAACAGCCCAAACAGGATCATACCAAAAACCTTCAATCTTGTAATGCTCATCCAACCATCCATTTTGATCCTTAGGAAGGGTTGAAATAATCTCTTCATATTTCTGGGACTGGCTTTTGATCTGTTGTTGTTGTTGTTGATCTTCTTCGTAGTGGTTAGTACTGTTCGAAGGTTTTTGAAGATTAGGAGAGTAAGACATCATGCACTTAAGGGTTCGATCGTAAACAACTTGCTTGAACTATGAAGCAAGATTAGTGTTCTATCTGCTAATTACTTGGAAAGGAAAGTTGTTAAAAAAACAAGGAGCTAGCGAAGGGATATTAATGACTCGTAGATATATATCCAACCTTCTTCTTGGAATATTATTAGTGAATGGAGGAGATGGTATGGTCTTGCATTCCCTAGAAAGAATGCGAGAGATATTCGCCAAGATCCTGAATCACCTCTACATTGTTTTACCCCTTTTCAAACAAATCGATCGGATCAACATTAAAATATTTTGACCAGATTCAGTATAGAGTGAAACTCAATGGAACTGAAACCGCACGTTCATATGTAAGTTCATTTTTCAAGATTTTTTTTATCACAAAATATTAAACCTACTTTGTCAAACAAGTTGATTCTGTCAACATGTGACCCAAAATATAATCTAGAATGAGTTTTAATTTAAATCGATTTTAAAATTGACTTGACTAAAACTTGTTAATTGCTAGATATATTAACCTGTCACCTGGTCAAAATCCACCGAGTTAAAATCAATTATTTTTATTAAAAATTAAAACAAAATTGTTTTGGATAAAAATAATAAACTTGGACAGCAAGTGAATCCTATGACTCAATGGATTGAGACCTGGCCGGTCTCACAATTATATTTATGATTATGCCAACATGTACAGAGAAAGTTTAATGCAACTTATATTAATAATTCAGTCATTGTGGGGGAACTTTTTTAGTGAGCAGTTGGCCTGTTTTTGCCGGTATTCACATAAAGATGATCAGACAAAAGACATGGAGCAATGTTAGTAAAGGGATCCTCTCACGAGCCATGATTTTTCTGTTCTAGACTTGGTTTTGTTGCTGCAGCTTTTATAAGAGACATACCATGAGTTGCCTTCGGTATATATACATCAACAATAACAAGTATATAGACATGAACAATAACAATAATAATAATAATAAGATCATAGTAAAATTTGTATAGCCATTAACACACTTTATTATTCACTACAATAATGGAGTGACGTCCATGGCTTGACAAGAAAAATTGATTTTTTTTATTTAAAGTGTTTTGGTTTTTTTACCTGGGTTATTTGTTATTATTAGTTTTGTTTGGGGTATTTTCGTCAATTTATCTTTTAATATATAGTAAAATAATTAAAATACCTCTAGAATTAAAAAATAAATTAACATTGCCTGAAAAGGATGTTTTAGTATTTTTACTTTTTTATTATACAATACAATTACACAATTGTTCTTGAAGTAAAAAAAAAAAGAGTAATTTAAATAGGGGTATTGATGACTTTTCCTAAAGTTTTTTTTTTTCAATTACTAGGGTTGGTGAAGGATGATGAAGTAATTTAAAATTTTATTAATATTTATTTATTCAAAAAACTATTTGCACATGAAATGTGCTATATAATTTGAACATGAGAGGGGCATTTCTTAGTGATAAAAAATTATTTTTTTTCATTTAATTATATATTTTCTATGTATTTTTTATTATGGCCAGTCATCTAAAGATGATTGGTTTATTACCGGTAGTTTTATCTTTATTTTTTTCCTTTTATTTCTCTCTCCGACATGGAGAGATGCACTTTAATTCCTTTAATTTTAGGTTCAATTTTAATCTTTTTGGTTTTGATAGTTTATTTTTGTACTTTTCCCTTATGTTAAAGTTTTATGATTTTTCAATTTAATTATTCAATTCTAAATTCTATGTATAATTTTTTTTTATTCGGTCTTTTTACTTTTGATTTCTGATTTTGTTTATTTTTTTTGTCAAAGTTTTTATGCTTTCAATTTTATACTTCAAGTCAATTTTGTGATATTTTTCAATAATAATAAAAATTTCAATTTGATCCTTTTTTATATTTTTTAGTTTTTTTACTTGAATCTTTTATCAAAGTTTTATGATTTTTAATTTTATTTAAATTAAATTTATGGCTTTTGTTTTTTGAACAACAACAACAATAATTATATTGATTATAATAGTAATAATGCTATTAATAGCAATAATAATGGTAATAATATGGTAATGATAATAATTTATTATTATTGTAATAATGTTAATGATAGTAATAATTGTGAAGATGATAATAATAATAATAATAATAATTTTATCATTCAAAATAAATTTATGATTTTTGTTATTTCAATAATAACACTAACAATAATAATGGTAATTATAGTAATAGTTGGAGTAATAATAATAATAATAATAATGATAATGATAATGATATTAGTTACTAGCATTAATAATATCAGTAATAATGATAATGATACTAATACTAATAATATTATTTATAATGATAATAATTTTAATAATTGTGATAATGATAATAGTTTTTTATGATAGTAATAATGATGATGAAAGTGATGATTATAGTAATAATATTAATATTAGTTATGATTGTGATAGTACTGGTAATAATAATAATAGTAAAAGTAGTAATAATAATAACAAAAATAATAATAATCATAATCATAACAATAATTATGATGATAATAATAGTAATAATAATTGTGATAACGATAGTGATAATATTTAAAATGACCTTGGAGTAATTTATTTTGGTATATTAGTTATTTTTCTCTTCAATTTAAACCTCACAAAAAAAAATTATCCTTTTTTCTTCTTCCATTATCTTTTTGAATAAGTGTTATTCCTTTTCGATTTGGTTCTTCAATTTTGCTTTTTCATGTATTTCTTCTTCTTTTTTTTGTTGTTATTCTTTAGATTTTTTATTTTTTCCTCAACCTATTTTATAAAAGTTTTTTTGATTTTTGATCTCATTCTTCAATCCAGATTTATTGTATGTTATTTTTTTCAATTTTTCCCCATTCTTTTATTTTTTTCTTTTTTCATGAGTTATTTTTATATTCAATTAAACCCTTCAATAAAAAAAATTTAGTTGCCCTCTAATTTCAAATTTTCATGTTTTTTTATTCGGTCCTTATTCTTTATATTTCTTATTTTTTTCTTAACCCTTTTTATAAAGTTTTATTGGTTTTTCATCTCATCTTTCAATTCAGGTTTACGACATGCTATTTTTTTAAAACAATTTTCCTCATTTTTGAGTTATTTTTATTTTCAATTAAACCCTCAAATCAAGAAAATTTACTTGCCTTCTAATTTATGTTTTATTTTCACCTTCATTATTTGAATTATCATTTTTTATTTTAGATCTTTTGGAATGGTTAGTTTTCTCTTGTTATGTTCTTTCATATTTGTTGACTCAATATCCTTTTCTTATTTAATTTTGAGCTCCCATAATTTTTTCCAAGGCATCGTAATATTTGTTTTTTAAATCTAATTAATATCATTGTATTTTATTAATTTATAATTTATGATAAATTAGAATTTGAAAGAGAATTTTTTAAATGCTTATTAAAATCATGATATTGTGATAATACTTTTCAATAATATTAACAAAAACTAAAGCTTATGGGTAAACCAATATAGGTATTTTTACTATTTATCATCTCACAATTCACTATGGATTGTAATAATGATTTTTTATGTAATTTTTAATTTGATTCTCAAATCTCTTCTATTTTACATAATTAAGCCATGTTGAACTTAAATTAGAGCCAAATTGCATGTTGTTTTAGGGGTGAGAATTGAATTGAAACACAAATTACTGAAGTGATAAAAACAGGTAAAATATATCTGTAATTTGTTTGAAAAAATTATTTTGGCCCCCTATATTTTTAAGCTACTTGGTAACATGTTCCTATAATTTTTTTTAAAATATATTTTATACCAAATTTTATTTCCCATCTTTTTAGTACTTTTTTGGATGGAGAGGAGAGAGAGGATCACTAGATTTTAGCTCAGAGAAATAAAGTTGTCATTGGAAAGATTTCACCCATCAAAATAATTGATTTTTGTGTTAAAACTTTTCATACGATGAAAGTAAATAATATTTGGTGTTTTTTTTACCATGTAAACACTTAAAAAAAGATTTAAGCTCAAGAATATTATTTATTTTAGGTTAATTTTGAGTTTTGAGTTGTTTTGTTTTGTGTTTTATGAGGCTATGAATTGGTTTAACATGATTTATATGATATTTTCTAGGTATTTTCTGTCAAATATAGGTTGGAAATAAGTTTTTAGGTAAAAACAAAACTCTATTTTTCTGGCCACACCAATGGCTGGATTTTAGGATTTTTATATGACATGTTATTCACTCCGTTAAATTGAAAAACAAATTAAAGGCTAGCACAAGTGTTTTCTTGATTGAGTCAGGTATGCCAGGCTTAACAATGTCTGATCTCATTGCTTTTTAATTTTCAAATTTTTTATTTTTTTTATATTAATAGCTTTTTTATATGTGTTTTTTCAAATAATTTTCAAATTCATTTTTAATTAATATCCCTTATCTATGTTTTGTTTTTGGGTTTTTTAGCCTTTGTTGAATAACAATTATTTAAAAAAAAATTATATTAGGTGTGTTTAATTTTTTCATACGTTAGTATGATTTATTTGTTTATTTTATGCAGATTAAATATTTGTTTTTATAATATTTTTAATATGTGTAACTTTGCATGATATTTTTTCCTTTTATTTTATTCAATAAATTTTATGTGTGTTTAAATCTTTGTTACAAATTGATTCTATAAATAAATTCATTAAACACAACCACCATATAAATGATCACTATTATAATATTAAATATGTTCATCTACATGGATCCTTTATTTTTTCAATTATGTTTTTATTACTATTTTTTATTCAAATAGTTCATGATTTATTTAATTGGATACATATATAAGTTTTTTGAATTATATTTATGATTTTTTTATGTGAAATAATGAGTTGAGAATTTTTTTCAATTAAATTATTTTGGTCATATATTGGTTTATATATATATATATATTGTTGCTTTTTTTTTTTTCCATATAATTCAAATAAAGCCGGCTTATTTAGTTGGTTAAGATTATAACCTGAGTTAGTGGATTCTTTTTTTTTAAAAAAAAATATTAATAATAGTTAAATATATTTCTAGAAAAATAATGCTGCAGCATAGTGGAGACACCATCCTAGTAAAATATTAATGAATATCCAGAATACTTTATAAAATAAATTGAGATTACGTTACTATCCACTTTTAAAACATTGAGTATAAATCTTTGACTCAAAACAAAATCTAATTATTTAAATTCATTTGGTTGGAATTATTTTCTAACCAACATGGAACTATAGTTCACCTTTTAGTTGAATGAATCCGTTCGACCACTTCTGGCTGGAATTTAGGAAGCAGTGCACCTTCTAGTTCCAATACTCTTAAATCTTAATCATTTAAAGCTGTGAAAACCATGCTGAGATAAGGTAAAAGAACGGATCTGATACTAAGGATAACAGAGACCAAAGATATGGGAATCTCATATCAGATTGTACTTCCTGGCAGTTGTCGCGGATTGATCAAGTCCTGACCCTGCTAAAATAACCCATCTCCACCACTTGAATCAAACTCCAATTCACTAGTTCATTATGGTTTCCTCTGCTTTTTATCAAGTAATCCTCTGGGGAAACACTTGGATACAAAAAACATTGTTTACAGAATTACAGTAGAATGGGAGATCATTGTAACTTAGCAGAAGCATTCTTCTTAGGCTTGTAAAATGTTCAGCCACTATATATACGTGGTACCCGACATGTATCTTTGGCAAATCTCACTTAGAAAAAAGGGATATAGCAGGAGAAATTCTTGCCTTTTGCATAACTGGTGCTATGTGAATTGCAATATATTTAGGGTCAGAAGCCATTTGGGAATTACAAGCCATTCGCTGATCATTAACATGAGAGATGCAGGTCTATCTGCTTGCAATGGATTCAGCCAATGGTTAGGATAATTTAGGAAGTTAGGATAGTCTGAGAGCAATTAGAGTTGCAAGGGCATATTGGAGTCGTTCCTGAAATCTAAGGACAAATACAGCCAACTACCTCGTTTATCTTGTATTCATGATCCTGACAGGCCCTAGCCTGGTAACTCGTGAAAGGAATGCAACCGGATTGCTGAAATTCACCATTCTTTTGTCACAGGTCTATGGATTGTCAACACTATCTTGATCCTTACTTCAGTCTATTTTCTCACAGAATTATTAGGTTTGGTATGCGCAGTTCACTTGGTGTGTTCTACATAGAAATTCTAGATAAATTGGGAAAGAAGAAAAAATCATCATAGAATTTCTGGTCTGTAGAGAAATAATATTCAAGTTCTTTATTCTGCTTTGTATTAGGATGCTGACAGCTACTTTCCTTTGGTTGATTATGTAGAGATTGGATGCATTGTCATGCTGAAAGCTACTTTCCTTTCCTGCATTGGCTGACTGCTTCCTTGTCTGGCGCGTCAATGTCATGATGCATAGTGTATGAAATTATACGAACACTTCTAGTAAAGAAACCAGATGTCTTTGCAATTTGATGAAGTTATTAAGTTCTGGTATTGATGTTTCTGCTTTCATGCTCCGAACATTATGTTCCTGCCTGACAAAAGAAATAGCTGTTTTTTTTTTCCCCCGGTGATCTATATAGTTACTATGAGTTCTCTTCTCATGCTTCCATTAGCTACACTGCTTACTGGTTGGCTTTAACTAGCTATGAAGGCTATACAAGGATAGCCTTCTTTGCCTTCAATAAATTAATTCCTCTGTTAGCATGCTTATGATTGCCCCATAAACAGAATAGTAAGGCAATGAATATTCTTTTTCACAGCTAGATTCCCTTCAAAGAACATCCAAATGAAGTGTCTCATAAAGTAATTCACAAAGCTTAGATCAAATTACATGAGTTTCTCTTAACCAAGCTTAGCAAGAACATCATTCAGAGTAGATACAGTTTGAGCATAGTACTTCTCAGCTTCAGGAGTGCTCTTAATCTTTGCTGCATAGTCCAGCTGAAAAGGGAAAAGGGAAAAAGAAAAACCAATTCCATTAACAACTGAAAGTGTTTGATGATCAAAACAAATTTAATCAAAATAGTGCATTGCTTACATTGCTGATGGTATCAAAGAGCTTTCCAGTGAGTTCCTTGAGGGATTTCTTCTCGTCCTTGGACTTAGCAGAGATAACAGTGTTGAGGTCAAAACGAAGATATCCTGCCTTAAGACGAAGGTCATTTTGGACATAAGGCCAAGCCTTCTGGTCTATCAAAGTTTTCACACCAAGAATGTCCTTAGCTGACTCCTTAGCCCTTACTGCCGCCTCAGCTGGGGGAAGTGGTTGCAAGAAAAACCTCTGTTTCAGTGGCAGATCAAAGTCTCTTGCTTCATCAGAGTTCAATGTCCCAGCTGCCAATACACAAAATCATCATACTTGAAAAACGTTGTCATATACCATTGGTTAGACATCTGAACTTTCTGTTTAACTTGTTAGACGTTCAGACACCCTCGATGTTTCGACGTGGGATGTCTGCCCAATTGTCATTGGAATAATCTAATCTTATTTTCACCATCTTTTGAAGCATAAGATTAAATTTTCTTTCACCAAAAATGTTAGCTTAGGGCTAAGCATGGATTCGAACTCGATTCCTACTCCGAAGCAGGAGAGAGTCTCACTAGACTAAAGACCATTGACAACTACTAATTCAAGATTAAAACATTTGGCTCATAAGTAGCAAAATAGCCTAGAAGGACTAATTCATGAACTTACGGAGTCCACCAGAAGGAGGGGGAGGAGGGCCAAGTTTGATAGGAAGAGCATCAGCAAGAACAACTTGAACAAAAGAACCAGAAGCCAAACCAGCAGCAACAAGACCCAACATGGCCCTACGGCTAGTTTCAAGCTCACCAGACACTTGTTGCTGAGCTCTAACAGCAAGTCCAGGGCGTGCCGCCGCCACACGAGTGGTGTTGCTAGGCACATTCAACAACCTATTTGAACCACTTAGCTGGAGGCTACCTTCAAGGACAGCCTGAGATGTTCCACGTAGACCAGCCATCGATGCCATTGCTTGTGCCATGTATGAATTTTCCTTTAACAATCTGTGTGCTCAAGTGGGTGGTTCACTAAATATATATTTTTTTGGGTGGGATTGGATTTTCTTGTTAAATTATGTGTGGTATTTGTGATTTAGATTGGCTCTTGAGCTAGCATACCTTATCTGCCAAATTTTCTACTTGGATAAGCTGGATATAGTCTTAACCAACCATTGTTGTACATGTGTAACCAGATTTCTTGTAATTTGACACGTTGGTTTGGTCTCTCCTTTGGACTAGTAGAATCATGCCAACTAGATTCTAAAAAGATTTTAATTCTAGCGTTAATATTGTTCAATCAATCAGTTCCTTTCAAGAATAATTGAATTCGATTTCACCAAGATTTTGTCAAGAATTGTCTGGAAAAAAGATTTTCTAAGTGGGATGTAGTAAAATAATTTCATGCAATAATCAATTCAAAACCACTCCTTAATTTATGCATCGAACCAATTGAAACAACAAATTCATGTTCTTTTTTCTTTGATCATAAGAAAAATAGTAAACAGGAGACATTAAGACATGCTAATGTAGGATCACTACTAATTTCTCTTACCACATAGCGTGGTAATTACTTGTAACTTGACTAGCATATCTCATATTATTTTAAAAAATTGTTTCTTTGATTATAAGATCATATCTCAATTCCCAAAGATTATCAATATTAAATTCACGTATCTTTTGGGTACAATAATTTTATAATAAACTATATGACTATATTTATCCTTTTTTTTAAGAAATTGCTAAACTAAAAACCACATTTCTCTTAGTCCAAAACTCTACTTCTTTGATTGTGTGTTTAATAATGCAGTAAAAAGTGTTTTTATAAAAATATATTAGAATAATATTTATTTTATTTTTTATTTAACATTAACACATAAAAAACACCAATTTAATATTTTTAATATATATAATAATTTTAAAAACACTTTAAACAATAAACAAAGCCACAAAAATAAACATACTTTAAGTTTGCAAGTTATCATAAGTCAATTAGTCACAATACAAGTATAGTTGTTGTATTGTTGATTCTAAACCTAATTTTATTTTTTTTAATTAAATTCAATAAGATAAAATGATGTCTAATTAATCTAATCAGTATTTTAGTAATTTACATTATTTTAATAAAAAAATTTAATCCAAATTAACCTACTTATTAGTTCACATAGACTTCATTTTATATCACTCTCTCAGTCGTATTTGAATATGATAACTATTTCTTCTATTCTTTTTAATTATTAAAAAATATTTAAAAGTAAGATAAAAATTATTTTTAAAGTATTTTTTATTTGTAAATATTTTAAAATAATATTTTTTTATTTTTTAAAATTATTTTTCACATCAACATATTAAAAAATATAAAAACAAAAATTAATTTAAAACAAAAAAAATAAAAGAATTTAATATTTTTTTAAAATGCTTTTAAAATGTAAAAATTAAAAGGCTGGTGTAAATATTTCTAAACCAGGCCTGGACTAAGGAGTCGAAAATTTGAATTTTGGTCCGAAAGGTTGCAACGTACACTTTTCTCCAACAAAGGGCAAATCAGTAAACATATAGCAAACGCTACATCTTCCACTTTTGAAATCAAAGAATCAATTCAAATTTCACGCTCCGCCCAAAACCCAAACGTTCTCTCTCTCAAACACCTAAAGATCTCAACGTTCTCTCTCTTGCTAATCGAACAATCAACGGTCAGAATTTAATCTTGGCACCTTCTAGTACAATATAAGTGAAAACCAACGGATTTGATTGATTCTGCGTTTGGCTCGAGAAAAGTTTTTCAGGGTAGTAGCTTCTCATGACTTCTAGGAACCAGAATCGGCCTCCTCGAAGTCCTTCTTCTGTAAGAATTTTTTAGTTTCTTTCTTGTTCTTGTTGCTGTTACTGTTTTTATCATCGCTGTTGTTTTTCCTTTTGTCTGTTTTAAAGGGGTTGTTTGGTTGCCGAGAAAATAAAAAGGAGCTTTGGATCTTGAAAAATTTAAAGAAAATTTGTTGTTTTTAGGGTTTTCAAATTAAAATGCTAATGAGTTTTCTGGTTTTTGTGTTTAATGCCTTTTCTAATAGTGTGAACTGATTTTATCTTATCGAGTTGCCCTTAATTAGTTTTAATTAATTGTTGCGTGAATTTCAAAATTTGGGTCTCTGTTGTATTAATTAATCTGATTTCTGTTTAAGTTTATTTAACTAGCAGTAAATCCCAGTTTAGCCTGAAATTTGCCCGTCTGGGTTTTGAAATTTGGGCTTCTGTTATATTAATCTGTCTAACTTCTGTTTAATCTGAATTAAATAGTAGTGAATTTCAGTTTAGTCTATAATTTTCCCTTCTGGTTTTTCAAATTTGGGGTTCTGTTAGGTTAATATTTATGAAAGTTATTGGATAATTCGAAGTTTGTTTACTGGGTTGTTGCTGATTTGTGGTTTGTTTTGTGTTGATTAATTGTTCATTTATTGGATGTAATTGTGTTCTTTAGGTTTAATTGAACAATCGTTGCTCTGTTTTTTCGGTCCCATTTCTTTAGTTAGTTGAATTTTCTTTTGATGTGATGCTTTGTTGGGGTTTTGTAGAAGAAGGAAGGTGTGGAAAGTATCCCATTAGATAAGCGGAGGAGGATTGGGATGGGAAGAACAGGAGGAGCCATGAATGCAGAACGCAAGCCATTTGGTTCTGTTAACAAAAAGCTGGATGTTGCTGCCACCAGTGATGTGGGAAGCTGTGTTGAGGGTTCGGATTGTGGCAATGTTGAGTTTACTAAAGAAGAAATTGATGCGCTGGTGAATGAGAGATTGAAGATGAAGAAGTTTGATCACAAGGTTTTACTTGGTTATTTTTGTTTTCTGGTGAATTTGGTTTAGTGAAGGGACTGGTTGTTGGTTTGGTTTTGTTTTTTGAAAAGTTTGGTACTGTCGTTTTGTTTTGGCAGGGTAACATGGAACTAGTGAGTGAACTTAATGCCAGGCTCAAGGTTTGTATCAAATGGTTCCAGAAGAGGGATGAAGCCCATGTTGAAGGGGAAGGAAAGCTTCAAAATGCTTTAGATGCTTTGGAGAAGAAGTGTGCTGAAACTGGTACTTTTGGTTCTTTAATGTCTCATTCCAGGACTACATGATCTTATGTTTGTTGACAAGTGATTGACAATCTAATCTATTGCTTACACCCACATACATTGACTGAGTTGATATAGGATTCATAGGTCAGTGTCATTCTCTATGATAAATTGGTAATTGAGAACTTGCAAATGTAGTTCTCCGCATCCATCATTTGTTTCCATGAATTCCATACCAAGTATAGTGAACTATTGATTTAACTCTAGGGGTTTTGTTTATTTGAAATTTCTTGGCTGATCACATAATGTCTGCTGGGAATTGGGATTCCATATGTTCTTTTGTAAAATAAGATGGGTTCTACTGATAATTAGATTATGTATCGAAGATTAGCCAGTAATTTGTGTCATAGAATGCGTTCAAACCAGCCTACCATTTTGATGCACAGAGTACTGTAAAATGTTATCCCTTTGGTTGGGTATTTTGTTTGTTATTTGACCAATGTGTACTAACTCAAGTAGACAAAACAAGTTTTTTAATGTTGATTCATTCGTGTTCTTCCAGAGGCAGAGATGAAAAACAAGGAGGAGAGATTTAATGCAACTATTAGTGAGCTGAGGCAAGATAATACTTGTGTACAAGAGAGACTTGTAAAAGAAGAATCCGAAAAACTGGTAAATTTTCAATTTGTTACTTTCTGCTTTGATAATTTCTTCCCGTTTCTTCTTCTTCTTTGTCCTGATTTTTTTTCTTATTTTGATATTTTCTTTTTTTCAAATAGGATGCAATTGCTTGTCATAGAAAGGAAAATGAAGCAAGAATTGCATTAGAAGCTTTGCAGGCTTCTCTATCAAAAGATCTTGAGAAAGCCCAACAAGATATTTTAGTTGCCAATCAAAGGGTAATTCTTGCATCTTTATTTCTTAATGTTACTTCACCATGTTTTCACTCTATGTTTCTTAATTCCTTACATTGCTTAACTTAATGATTGATATCTTTGGTGAATTTTGCAGGCCGCCTCGGTTGATGATATGTACAAGCGATTACAGGAGTACAACTTGAGTTTACAACAGTACAATAGCAAGCTACATTCTGAACTTGAAGTTGCTCGTGAATCTCTAAAACGTGTAGAAAAAGAGAAGTCTACTATAATGGAGAACCACAGTATATTAAGGGGTCACTATAGTTCATTGCAGGATCAGTTAAATTTAGCCAGGGTATGTTTCTTTCAACTTCATCAATTTAACAGCTTGCAATTGTTCTTATTATTTAAATTGCTATGACACTTTGTATTTTTCTAGACTGCTCAAGATGAAGCTTTGAATCAGAAAGACACATTAGCAAATGAAGTGAAATGTCTCCGAGGAGAGTTGCAGCAGGTTAGAGAGGATCGTGATCACCAAGTAGCTCAAGTGCAGGTTTTAACTTCTGATGTGGTGAAGTATAAAGAAAGTACCGGTGAATCCTGTGCAAAACTAGAATATCTGATGGAAAAAACAAAATCCTTAGAGGTTGTAAATGCCACTTTCTTATAGAAGCCTAGTATTCATTTTTTGAAAACTCTGAGATTAAGGTTTTGTTGCAGGAGACATGCTCTTCTCAGAGGGAGCAGATATGCCAGTTGGAGCATCAGCTCACTGCTACAAATGAAAAGCTAAAGGTATAGGAAGTTGGTTACCTTCTTCATCAACCATTTTTTTAAAGGAAATCTAATAATATCCTTGTTTGTTTGTTTTAGATGTCTGATTTATCTTCTATACAAACAAGGGCAGAATTTGAAGAGCAAAGGAGAAATGTACATGATTTACAGGAGCGCCTAGCAGAGACAGAATATCAACTAGTTGAAGGAGAGAAATTGAGGAAAAAATTGCATAATACTATCTTGGTAAGTGCTTCTATTGTGCTAATTTGTGAAGCCTTGGATGATGGCACTAACAAAACAAGCCTTGTATCTCAGGAGCTAAAGGGGAATATTCGAGTATTTTGCAGAGTGCGTCCTGTGTTGCCAGATGATGTTGCTGGGTCTGAGCAGCCTGTCATTTCATATCCTACCTCAACAGAAGCTCTTGGCAGAGGCATCGATGTAATACAAAGTGGTATAGACATGTTTGCCAGCATAACTGCACATTACATATTTTTATTCTGTTAAATCCATGCTTTCTTTATGACATTTTTTATTTATAAAAATCCTGGTTTTTGTTCTCAGCAGGACAGAAATATCCTTTTAACTTTGACAAGGTGTTCAATCATGATGCTTCTCAGCAAGAAGTTTTTGTGGAAATATCACAGCTTGTGCAGAGTGCCCTTGATGGCTATAAGGTGGTTCTATGATTCTGCTGTCCCTTTCTCTTGAACATTGGGATACTATAAAAATAGATTTGAAAAAATTAGCCTTGGTGAATTGAAAAGATGAAAAGAATTCAGTAGCAATCGTCTAGAGTGAATTGTTCTCTAGGTCATTATTCTTAAAAGAACTTGTAGAGGAATGCAATTGTATTTGGAAAAGAAGTTCTAGGTTATTATTTTGATTACAAAAATGCATTTCAAAATATTAATCTTAATTGGCTCTCCCAATGATTTCTTGGCTTACATGTTTAAAAACATACATGAAACTGAAATTTTAAATTGAAATTAGTCTACCATTTTATGCTGAATTCTGTTTGTCTGATATATCCTTTTAGCTTTACTCATGGCCCTAATCAGCGCCAATGGGCTACATTTGGCAGGTATGCATCTTTGCTTATGGTCAAACAGGTTCAGGAAAAACTTATACTATGATGGGTAGACCAGAAGCTCCAGAGCAGAAGGGGCTGATACCACGCTCTTTAGAACAAATATTTCAAACAAGTCAATCCCTTATAGCACAGGGTTGGAAGTACAAAATGCAGGTATGCATCTAAAACTGCCGTTCAATGTCTAACATTGACTTGCTAATCTAACTGTCTTTTAATTTGTGATTTAAATTTGCAGGCTTCAATGCTGGAAATATACAATGAAACCATTCGTGATTTGTTGTCAACAAATAAATTGAGTGGTGCAGAAAATGGAGCTCCTGGAAAGCAGTATACCATCAAACACGATGCAAATGGAAACACCAATGTCACTGATCTTACAATTGTGGATGTTTGTAGAATAGAAGAGATTTCTTCTCTTCTTCGGCAAGCTGCACAAAGCAGGTAGAGTAATTTTTTGGATACTTAAAGATGATTTTGTATTGTCGTGCAAATTTGTATTTTCCCATCATTTTTGGCTTAACAAATTTTGTTAGGAAATATTAGTGCTTGTTGCATCGTAGTTAAGATTATATTAGTTTGAAAAGTTTTTGCTTGCCTGTTTGTTTTTCTAGGTCCGTTGGTAAGACCCAAATGAATGAACAGTCTTCAAGAAGCCATTTTGTGTTCACATTGCGTATATCAGGAGTAAATGAGGTGCTTATCTGTCCAATGTTTCGTGCAAGTGCTTAAATTTTCTGATCTAAATTGATTAATGTTCAACTTTTTTTTCATATGTTGCTAGGGCACTGAACAACAAGTGCAAGGAGTTCTAAACCTCATAGATCTTGCTGGAAGTGAGCGACTCTCAAGGAGTGGGGCTACTGGAGACAGGTTAAAGGAAACTCAGGTTTGCTCCATAATAAACCAGTATTGCAAACCCTGTGTTTCATCTCGATGCTATTATGCTAACTTGTTCTACATGATCAGGCCATTAATAGAAGCTTGTCAAGTTTGAGTGACGTGATATTTGCTTTGGCAAAGAAAGAGGACCATGTTCCTTTTAGGAACTCAAAATTGACTTATCTTCTGCAGGTAACAAGAGTTCTAAAGAGACCTCCAATCTCTTTGCATCTTTTACTTGAACCAAAATACATACTCCAATGAGTGGGAATCATTGTGTACATGTTGTTTCTGGTCTCAGATGATTGGATCTAAGATTTTTTCTAAATTTTTTTTACAGCCTTGTCTAGGAGGGGATTCCAAAACCCTGATGTTTGTCAATATTTCCCCGGATCCTGCTTCAGTTGGCGAGTCCCTTTGTTCCCTTCGGTTTGCTGCCAGAGTCAATGCTTGCGAAATTGGGATTCCTCGACGCCAAATGACTGCTCAAATGACATCTTGACCTGCAGATTTGCACTTGAGTTATGGCTAATGCTCAATTGCTTCTGTTGTGTGTATCGCCACACTTTGATTTGTAACAGAGTAGCTTCTATTTAGGGTCATTGATGTGCCATTGGGGTGTTTGCAATGAGTTTGGGTATTCGCCTGTAGATGCTAATTATTTGTACTCTTAGAACTACATGTTGAGGTTAGGATCTTTGTATTAGCTCATTGTTATAGGAGTCATTGTTGGCTAATTCACAAGTGGAATGTCAGAAATCATCAATTGGAGAACACTGGTACAAAGGAGGTTATAGAATCTAACCAGTGATTCTAAAAGATGAGTTTTCATTTTTACAGAGTTATGTATATCACTTTCACAGCCTATCTTTGTAAGATACTGTAATGTTAGTGTTTTGATTCACTTTGGTTTGAAATTCTGAGGGGAGTTTCTGTTTTATTGTACAAAGGTCAACGGCACACAAGCACTGTTTTATTTTTGCTAGAGTTCAAGGGTTTGGGGGCCTTGTATTTGTGGTTTGGGGTCCTATATAGATCTGTTGTTAAGGTTTAAGGCCTTGTAATTCGTGTACTAGGCTTGTGACCTTGACCCAGCCATCAAAAACGTGGACCCGCTTGAACTTGGCATTTTCCCTTAAAAAAGGCTGGATGGATAAAGTAGAAAATATCCAAAATTTGACAAAGATCATAAAGTGGGTCCAAGTGTGGCTTTTACCTTTGTTGTAATCTAGTTGTACAAGGAAGCCAGAACTAGCTGTGTCTAGATTCTTAAACAGGATTGAGAAGCAGAAGCAGAAGCCAGGTAGTTAAAAGAAGAGAAATAGAAAGTAGGAGACATGGAGAGCCAAGAACAGCAACCTAAGTCAAGAGTTATAAAGGTGGAGTCAGTGGAGTCATGGGATTTCTATATCACCCAAGCCACCAATCAAGCCTGCCCTGTAAGTTTTTTTCTATATCTTTTTAAGCTTCACAACTGCCATCTTAGGTTTACAGCAAAGTTTCTAAGCGACATGTCTTTAAATTGTTTCTAGCTGATTTTGTGTTCGAGGAACAAAAATACGCCTTTTATAGACCCTGATTGACAACATCGGTGATGAGTGGAAGAAGTTGTCATAAAAGGGTCTCTTTGGTTTGGAATATTTTGCTTATTGATGATGTTGAGGCCATGTTGTTGTGTAGATCGTTGTTCACTTCACAGCTTTATGGTGTATGCCATCAGTGGCCATGAACCCAGTTTTTGAAGAACTGGCCTCAGCTTATCCAGATGGTCTGTTTCTCATTGTTGACGTGGATGAGGTTAAGGTAATCAATTCATTGCTTGAACCAAGAATGATACTAACATGTTTCTCTGCGTACATGCTTACCTTTTCTGCATGCATACATACATAAATAAATGTATGTATAAGATATTTGGCAGTGATATCTTTACATATGACTTCATATATTTGCTGATTTGATTCCTTCACATGAGGTTGAGTATGAGCATCATTTGTTTTTCATAGCAACTTTATTCTTATTTTGATTGATTGGAAGTATCATCACTAAAGTATCTCTAGGGGACATATGCTAATTCTCCAACTTAATTTGAGTATTTTAACAATATCTTCTTACAGGATTACAAATTCCCACTGTCATGTGGCCACAAGAACCTTAAGTGAACTACTCAACTGATCTGAACCATTTCAAGTTTCAACTGTATCATCATTTTTTTTTAAAGATCATGATGTTGATTGGGTGTTTTTTTTCTTTTGTAGCTAAGCAAATCGGGGTTTTTCAAAACAACATTTTTTCAAAAAAACATGGTATTTTCAATGACCTAGCTTGAGTCGGTGATTCACTAGGTTGATCCACTAAGTTAAGTCTGGTCTTATAACTAGGATTTTGACTCTAACCCGGGGTGTTAAAGTTTCTACTTTGTTGATTCGAACCTTTTAGTTTCCAAGTACTGATTGCTTTTCTTGCACAACTTTTAGGCACTTAAATTGATTTCAGCAATGCTTTGGTTAGATTAACACCATTAATCTCAAATGGACATAATTTGTTAAATCTAAGTTGTTTTAACTGGCAAGAATTCTACTGCATCTGGACATTATTTTGACACTTTTCTACCAAACTGGTAGAGATGTTTTCATAGCCTTGTTGTTATAAAAAATTACAATTTAACAATTATGGTTATTGATTAAGATGGTTTGGTATCATAGTTTTGTTATTCAAATAATCACAAATCTCGCTGCCCTGTTTTTTAATAAAATTAAACAGGTAGTGATGAACTTAAAAAAATTTCAACTTTAAATAACTTTTACTTAAAAAATATGCTAGAAAGTAATTATTCATAGAAATTTGTTTAAATTTTTAGATTAATATCATTCTTTTGAAATGTCATAATCTCTCTGAGAAAGAGAGGGCCCGTGGCTAGATGTTTGATATTTTTCTGTTAAAGTTATTATCATGTGATTTCGCCGCATTTTTCTTTATGTTGGTGTGGTCAGGAGGTAGCTACCAAAATGGAGGTGAAGGCCATGCCAACATTTGTGCTGATGAAGGATGGTGCCCAATTTGACAAGATAGTTGGTGCAAATCCAGAAGAGATAAGGAAAAGGATTGATGGTTTTGTGCAGTCCATTCGTGCGTATAATGCATAGCCTCTGTGATCTTTTTATACTTGCTTCCTGAGCCTGTAAAATGTGTGGTTGTTGTTGTCGTACAGTTTTTTCCAGTGACTTTGGCTTGTAAGTGCGATTACATTCTTAATTGTGTAATTAAAACTGGTTTTTCCTTTTGGTTTACCTCCAAATTACCTTGTTTGCTACTAAAGATTTGTTGCTTTAGAAAGCAGTTTGATTAAAAATTTACAATTCCCAACTCTATAAAAAAAAATAGTCATTTTTTTCTTATTTGGATATTCTAAAATGTGTGCCTTTAAAAAAAATATATAAAAAAATTATATTACTTGCCTCTTTTCCCTTACAATTATTTGAAACAAAAATGTTATAAATGCAATAAAAATTAGGAGAGTTGGACACAATCTTTTATGCTTTTTTCTTGATATTAAACAGATTAGATTAGAAGTCAAATAAAAATGAAATTTATTTTTTAAATTATCATACAAATTGGTTTATGTGAATTAAAATTATCTAGTTAATTGGTGCAGATTGGTTTCATCTATATGGTGATTTCTCATGATATTCATCATTTATAAACTATATTTTTAGTTTATTATTTTTAACAATAGGCCTGGAGACTTCTTGGTTCATCATGCTATTGCTCTAGGTTTACATACAACTACATTATATAAAATTTCTCATTCATTTAAACATCATGCGTCTCTTTATTTTTTTTATAATGTTAAAGCTGTAATTATTTATAATTATGAATGTTTAATTAGAAGGAATTATTATTATATTTTTTGTGCGACTAATATAATTTTCTCATT
This sequence comes from Populus pruinosa, assembly GCA_026413675.1. Lineage (NCBI taxonomy): Eukaryota > Viridiplantae > Streptophyta > Magnoliopsida > Malpighiales > Salicaceae > Populus > Populus pruinosa. The sequence continues at coordinate 2,338,669 of CM048595.1, forward strand.
TGCAACAATATTATTAGTTATGACTTAAACACCATATTTTTTTTTCTAAATTTTTAACTTGTTAATAAATGAAAAATAATTGCTAGGATAAGTTAGACTATTTTTATCTATCTTGTTATAAATTTTTAGGCTAGATTTTTCATCAATAAAAGTGGTATTTGGGCCAATAATAGGTGATTTGCCCTCATAAATCTCTCAAATATTTTCCTAATTTAGTCATCTTAACCTTTAAATTTTAAATTCACACCTTGAATTTAATCTCCAATATAGGTAAGTGCAATCTTTTCCACATGCATTGAATTTAATTTTTAAATTTCTGATAATGGTAAATGCATACAATCTCAAATTGGGATTTTTTTTTAATATATATATAAAATTCCATATATTTATTAAGCATAATGGTACCAAATGCTACCCTAAAATCCAACACTAGTAATTTTGATTCAAGATGATACATGAGTATATATCATATCAAATATTTTTTTAATGACTTATTTAATACTTTATAAAAATATATTCATCTTTGATCTATGCTAAAAATCTTGTAACGAAGTTATTTTTTCAAATAATTTTAAAAATATATTTTTATATCAATTTCATACATTAAGTTAAAAAAACATAAATTAAAAGGCCAAAACCATTATTGTTTTGTAATGTAGTAGCAACTATTTTTTACCTCCTCATAGAAAATAAAATGTTTGGCTAGCTTAATAACTTTTTTTTTATTGAACACCATTTAAAATTGTGTTATGAACCATAATTTTATAGAAATTAAAATTTTTTTATTTATAAAAAATTATTATTTATTTATTTTGCTTATGAAAATTTATCTCATAATAATTTTAATTTCACATGTTTTTTGAAATTTATTTTTTAAAAAATTATTATTATAAATTATAACCATAAAAATTATTATAATAAATAAACACGAAGAATACCCAGCCGAAAATCTTACCCCACCAAAATTTGAAAGCCATACAGCTCAATATTCCCAAAAGATTTGCAATGATTTTTTTTTTTTCTTATTATTATTCTTGAACATGATGAAGGCCATCGAAAGAGTTGCTTGCTTGTCTCATCGTTCGCTTCACCTTTTCTTCTTGACTAGTGGTGAATATAACATCAAGATGAATACAGTAGAACGTGACACTTGAAAATAATCAAATATCTATTCTCCACTTTTTTCTCCATTTCTTTTCCTTTTCATATCCTAACAGACCACACTAAATTCACTCGTGTCTTTTTCAACATTTTCGTTTCTTTCCACCACGGCAACTCATCGGAGTGCAGACCGGGAACCTTGAATTCCGGCGGAGATGGTTTCACCAAATGATAATGCTAGCTGGGTTTTTGATTGTGGGTTGATTGAAGACGTTCCTGTCCCTGGTGGTGAACAACTTTGTCTTGAATCTCTTGATGAAACCCCAAACGGGTCTCTTTGGTCTTCTCCTTCTTTCAATGATACTGCCTTTTTAAGGTGTCTTTTTATGTTTCCTTTTGTTTTATGAACTTTTTGTGATTGGTAAAATTCAATTTCCGTCCCTTTATTACAGCAAGTAGGTAGCTTCGTTGTTGTTGTTGTTGTTGTTGTTTTGTTTAGAAATTTATGTTTGATTTGTGAATTTAGTTTAGTATGGTGTCTGAAAAGACTGAATTCTGTTGCATATTGGACAGTATGACTTGAAATGTCAATAGCAAAATGGGTTTTGCAAGTTCTGTTGATTAGCAACCATGCTAATGTTTGTTGCTAGAATAGAACTCGGTGGATTTGTTGATGAGTTTTTGAGATTTTTTAGCAATATGATTGTTCTTCCACTGTTACAAGTCACCTCCTTTTTGAGGTTTTGATGATAGTATCATCTAATTCCTTCCCCAATATAGTTGGAAGATTGTTAATTTGTTTTTCTATTTTCAACAAAAGAGAGATCTTTTTTATTTTTTTATCCAGGCATTGGCTTACTTATTCAGGTTTATTGGTATTGCTGTAAGTGGTTTTTTTAGTACTGGGATTTGGATTTACTTCTGATTAGGAATGAGTAGTTAATATGGCTGAATGGTTCCATTTAATTCTTATCAAGTGTGATATTAGGTTTTCATTATGAATTTAATTACCAATTACTGGTTTTTTAGTATATCTTTCTCGATGCTGCTATAGGATGTTTAGCAACACTGCAACCATCGGAGGGTTTCTGCTAAGTTGTGTGCTTAAGGATGAGGATTTTGTTCATAGGAATAGCCATATATGTCTTATTTGCATGTCTACATTTCATGTGCACGCACACAAAGTTCAAGTTTTTGCTTTCTTGCATGTTAGTTTTGATGTAAGTGAATCAACTCTATCTGTTTTATAGATGTTCTAATCATTATCTCTCTCTATCCTTTTTGTTTTCAGTGCGGAATTCAATAATTCATTTGAGAATTCAGATGGTCTTAAGGAAATTGGGTTTCGAAAACGGTACTGTGTACACAGATCAATAATAATTTGTTAGTCATTTCTTTGATTTTTTTTCCATATCTGCTTTTGTTCTACACAAACTTTTATTTTTGCACAAATTGTATGACAGGGTGAGGCATGGATCAGGTAATGCACCCGGCTCCAAGGCATGCAGAGAGAAAATGCGGCGGGATAGGCTGAATGACAGGCATGCTAAAGAGCCCTTCTAATGCTCATCTTCTTTGTTCTCGTTTTCCCTCATGTTTAGTTTGTCATGGACTCCAGATTCATGGAAATGGCTGCTCTTCTAGATCCTGGAAGGCCTCCTAAAGTGGACAAATCTGCTATACTAGTTGATGCTGCTCGAATGGTGACTCAGTTACGAGATGAATCTCAGAAGCTGAAAGAGTCTAATGAGAGTCTACAGGAGAAGATCGATGAACTAAAGGTGTGCTTTGGATTTGGTATTCAGTAATTTGACATTATCTTTAATCTGGAACACCTAAAAAAGGCTTGAAAAATGCATGCTATAAATTATATGGAATCTGTTACTATAAATTATTATGCAAAGGAAACCTGGCAAGTTCTGTTGTCGTTTATCTTCCTTTAACTTTGTATATGTAGGCAGAGAAGAATGAGCTTCGTGATGAGAAACAGAAGCTAAAGACGGAAAAGGAGAACCTAGAGTGGCAACTGAAAGCCCTGAGTCCTCCACCAACCTACCTACCTCAACCCCCTGCCATTCCAGCTCCATTTTCTTCCCCAGGCCAAGTTGTTGGCAGCAAGCTGATACCCTTCGTTGGCTATCCTGGTATATCTATGTGGCAGTTCATGCCCCCCGCTGTTGTTGATACTTCTCAGGATCATGTTCTACACCCTCCAGTCGCTTAAGTTATTCAGGCAGGGATTTGGTGTCTACATTCTCACAGAGCACTGGAAGCCTTTGTTGCCTTGCTAACTATGATTCTTGTTAATTGTCACAGATAATGTCTGTTCTTTCAATTGTCTTTTGTTCTCTTGGATTTGTAAAGTTTAAAAATGTATGAGTGCAATCACTGATGGGAAACTTGGAATTCCCAGGAATCACTGGGATATCTTTTAATTTTCATTAATCAGATTTGCTGATTTTGGTTGACCAGTTTTTATCTATCAAATCCGTTTCCCATTTCTCGTTTGATGCAGGTGTTTTTGTGCACTGATGTATTAAGATTGGAAAATATCTTCCGAAAAAACTTCCATAATTTTATGTCTAAGGATATTAGTGTCCTGGTTGCTCTTGATGGCTAATCTGAACATTAGGAGGATTTACATTTTGTTTTTGAAGTTTCCACTAGAATGTATCATGGTAGGGACTAAATTTACATGCATAAGCAAGTGCTTTTGCTAAATCTACAGCTTTTCATTTCAAGCCTGACTCAAACTTATTCCTAACCTTCGAACAATTTACTATTACAAAAACTAGCAACTGCAAATGGCTAAATATTACTACTGTGGTATGTTCAGCACCTACTGGTTTATAGTTTGATGTCGGCAGCTCTCTTTTCTGTGTGGTATCCATGCTGAAAATTATTGCAAGAAGAATTTGGAGGGATGAGACAACCCGATATCCAAATCCACAGGATTCCATTGGTATAATACCCTGCATGTACTTTGAACTGTCACATATAATCAAATATCCAAATATCCCAAGGGATAATACCTATAAAGTTTGAGATTCCTATAACATTTGACAAGGTAAAAACTATGTCTGAGTTATCTTCATCCAAATCTAGAAAATTCTGTTCATCTGTCTAATCATTAGATCGTGACTTGCAAGCTGTGACTTCTGATTTTCAAGTTCGGAAGAAACTTCGTGCATCAAATACATTGATGTTATTGTGTTTTATCAATTATAATCCAATTGAAGGAGTAACAGCCAAAAAAATTTCATCGTTATGGCAAAATTGCATGTTTTCTATATGCATGTCCTATTGCCGATTCTCCCAATTGTAAACTCCAAAATGAAGGAGCTCTGGACATGTCTTTCTTTATATTCCACTAGAGAGAAACAATTGAAAAATGATACAGCCTGGACTTAACCAGAGTTCAGCAGGAATTTCCACAAAATTTCTCTTCCAAAGTTCCTTTAGTCGCGAAAAGAATGATATTTTTCAAGAATAACCTCTAGACTTTTATGGCTTTGATGAGTTGTGTGATTGCATTATGCTTTAGTGTTTTGTTTTGATTGTCCTACAGCACTTGTGTAGTCTGCATCTAGAGTGAATCACTACAGTGGTAGAAAAGGTACCACAGAGCTATTGGATGTTCCTAGTTAGATACCAGTGCTACAACTCAATGACTTGGTCATCCATGGGAAGATGCAGAACAATTCCAATCACTAATATTATGTATAATCTTGCAAAGAAGAGAAAATAAGTCATAACTCTTCATACGGATTGCCACCAAGAAGATAGAGGAAGGAGAAGGAGAACCAGATCATGACTAACATCCCCAACTTCATCCATGGAAACTTCAATATGCCACAAGTTAATTCTACACCCAAAAGAGGCTCTCTGACACTCTCCACCTCTCCACTTCCTTTAGTGCTAGTCTCATTTTTAACCAACCACTTCTCAAATTCCCACAACCATTTCTCTTCACTTCTTCTGATTCCAACTTCCAACGAAAAACACCATTCTTACAAGTCTTAAAGGTACTAGAACAAGAAAACCAGCAAACAAAATTGTGATTAGCCACTTTGCAAAAACAATATTACAAGTAATCCCTACACTAACTCCCAAGAACATACATGGTTCTGACAGAAGTGCAATATCATAATCTAACAAGGTCTTACCAGCAAATTTATCACTTCCGGCACACAATTTACACACGAGATTAGCTGTAGACCCTCCCATGACCATAAAAGCTGAGAAATTTGAGGCTGTTTTCAGGTCAAAACTTGCCACAATAGTCAGTACAGGAATATACAACCCTCCACCACCAATGCCACCTGCACTAGATGTAGAAGCAGCTACGAAACAGAAAACTCCTGCTAGCAACGGTTATGGAGTAAAGACATCCGAATAGAGTTTGGATTAAGGGCTCAGTCTTCATAAGACATGCCTCTGCTGTTTGATTATAAGTTCGATGATCAAGGTGTGAGATAATGAAGTTGGCATTGGAAATGTATCATGACAGCTAAAATTGATGGGTCAAAGGAAAACAAATAGAGGGGAATTTTGATGGGGTGAGGACAGTGTGGACGTAGTCCGGAGGAGAGGGACCAAATCGAAACCTATCTAATAGGTTGAGGGCATACTTGTAGTTTTCCTAATACTAATTGTTTCATTTCTATCTATTTAAAATTTTACCTATCTAAGAATTAGTTTATACCATTGCTCCTTGATACAAGTGAGAAAGGACTTCGTGGGTCAATCCCCTAAGACTTCCCTTACTTTCATGTTGAATTTGGTCCAAGTAGGGGGTTTATTCATGTTGTTGATGACAAGAAAAACTTCAAAAGCATCCTTGGCTTGAATGTGATTCTGATGAAGTCGTGGAAATACTTCACATAAAAATTGACTTTTCTTATTTGATGAGTTTTGAGTTTGTGTTACTTATATGAAAACAAGTTTTTTTAAACAAAAAATATTTTAATTTTTAAATTAATATTTGAGTTTTATCTTAAATGACAAGCATGTATAAATTCAAGAAAATAATAATAATATTTTTTTTATATGTAAAGAAAAAAAAATGTTTGTGTTTTTTGATTCATTGTGTTATTTATACAGTGAAGTTGTATAGTAGAGAATGAGCTAAGTGTCAATAATTCATTTTTAATGTAGAGTTAAATTATTAATCTAATATCAAGATATTTGTTTAAAATTATATTAATTTTATAAAAATAAATTTAAACAAATTATAAAATTTATTTTTTAAAATATCTTTTTAAATTGAGGAATGAAATGATGTTATTTATGTTTTATAAAATAAATTAAGAAATATATGAATTGATAAATAAAAAGGAATTTGTTAACATAAATTAATTATTAAGCAATAAACTAATCTTTATAATAAAAAAAAAAATAGATGCATATACAAATATGAATTAATTGAATTAAAAAAATCTAAATATAACTCAACTTACCTTTTTAGGCATGTTTGCAGAAAAAAACACCACCATCAAATTCTGGTAGTTAAATAAAATTTATTAATATTAAAAACATTAAGTTTCATTGTTGAAGATGATCATTCACATCTAACGTTATCTTTCATTTGATTTTTTTAGGCAGTTTTATCTTTTTTCTTTCAAATTCATGAACTAAAATGTTAAGAAAATAAATCTAAATCAAACTTAAAATTATAAAAATTAAAAGGACTATAAAAGTAAAAAAAAGAAAAGTAGGTGGTCTAAAAAGACTTTTTTATTGAATTTGAGATTGATCACATGATTTCTATTTGTTTCACACCTTTGTCATTTTTTTATTTTATTGAATTCTTTCTTTTGTTAACAAACTGTAATTAAATGGTTATTAATTTGGGTATCAAAGGCTGTGATTAAGAGTAAAATTTGGAGAACAAAAATAGTTAAAAAAATTGAGTTACCATGAATTGATATAGGTGTTTTAATATATTTTGTGATTGTAATGTAATCTTTATGTCTTCTTTAATCGATGTCAGTCACATTTGATGTGGTGAAATTCTTTAGATTTATATAATTGAATGCCCTTTCCATTGACTCTAGATAAACCTACCACTGTAAGATATGTTTGAAGTTGATCTTCCTCTGCAATTCACCCCTCCATTGTATAGCCTATATTTCTTCTATATGATCTGACTCTCTCAATATATCCTGATAGAATTAAAGGCATCATAGCCCTGTACTTACCATACCCTTTCCATACAACAAATTGTAGAAATCAAGGAAGAGAGATAAGAAGCAAATGAACCTTGTATTCTGCCTTAATCTTTACATCAATTTTCCACTATTGATCCGAAATTCTTATGAGATTTCCATTTTTTCTGTTTCTAGCTTATAAAGTTGCCATTTAAATGTAACTGATTGATCAAACTCCACTAGAAAAAAAGATTTTTCAACTTTTTTTCATATCACAGGCATCAAGTTTTCATCTATAACATTATTAATAATGCCATCAGCAATACAAAGGTGAACGTGCTTATATATCCTTGTTGAATAGGGCTTGGCGAAAGCATTGAATGGAAATGATGGAAAGCTAGAGGAAATCGAGTATGGCGAGGAGTACGTAGTTCGAACGCCAAGCCATGGTAAGTTGATGCTTGTCGCCAGCAGACTTCTCTCAAGATGAAATCCAAACTAATCTTTCAAAACCGAAGCTATAATCCTTCCCATTTTAAATTAAACATATGTCAAGTGTAATTTATAAAAACAAATAAACAATTTTTAAGAATTACTTTTTATTAATTTTCATATGTTATTTATATTACTTCTTCCATCCGTGACAAATGTTGACATATATTTTGATGAATCAAATGATTTTATGTGTTACATGTTATTTTTTTTTTAAATAGTTATCCTATATATATATTTGACCAATCAAATGATTTCATGTAAAATTAATAAAATTAATTAAAATATATGTAAACTGATCTAAATATTTATATTAATAAAAAAAAATATTTTAATCTTATCAAGTAAAAGTGTAAGAGTATTTTTTTTAAAAATACTTTAAATTTTATAATTTATGTGATAACTCTTTACATAACAGCATCACCAAAAAAGTGTAATTAATTTAATGACCATAGTTCCTCTATACGAGCTGCTGCAGAAGCTCTTGCACTGTAGGGGGCAAATGCAATGACCAAATAGAATCACTTGAAAATGTTTGATCTCTCATAACCTGTCCAGCGCAGTGACACTAGGTTATAATGATTCAAGCTCCTTAACCATCTTCAGATTAAAATTAATTAAATAATTAAGCACAAGTTACAGGTTTGCTCGCACAACTTTCAATTCTATTATTTCATAAGATTAGGAAGAGGTAAATGATATAATGATTTCATTCATTACGGGACCTGTTTATTTATTTATCCAAGACAATCTACTTACAAATTAAAAATTATAATCTCCCAAAGTCCCATTACTTAGCTCTTTGTGCCTGTCTCCAAGTCCATGGTTTAGGTGATGACTGTAGAAGGCAACAACATGAACTGAACCAGAAGCAACAAACTACGCTTGGATTGACTATAATTTTTATATTGCTAAGCATATCTATCTGAAGCGTCATTTAAGCAAATAATTTGAATTACATTAATTTTATACCGCTAAGCATAAGCATTCATGATATAGATAAGTGTAGCTAGGTTTCATTGACTTCTATCTCATAGTGCTAAACACATTCAAAGCACAAGGAGTTGACTTTACAATAGAAAAAGGCAAAAAATGTAACGATTTGATAGTTTTGATTATGATATCAACATAAATAGAGAACTTAGCCCATTCATGACCTTTCTCTTAGATTCAAAAAAAGATGGAGATGTTAATATTCATTATATCTTCAACTTTGTTGTTATCTAGCCCTTGCCGTGCTGACACAAATGAGAATACCGGTTTACAATGTCCTGCATCTGATAGGGCTACCAATAGCAGTGAATATGAAGTCAATCTGAGCGGTATGCTGAATTCACTCGCTGCAAATGGGCCTATCCACGATGGCTTCTACACGACCGAAGCCGGAAAAGGTGCTAACAAGATCTATGGCCTTGCACAATGTAGAGGTGATATTTCCGCCGCAGACTGTGCCGCCTGCATCAAGAATGTTACCACGGTACAAGGCTGCTCAAACAGTAGAAAAGCTACGATTTGGTTTACGTGGTGCTTCCTACGATACTCAAACACGAGTTTTTTCGGTGAATGGGATCAATCAGGAATGGCAAGTTACAACGATACCAATTTTGAAGATCCAAAAGTGGTCTCAGAAGCACTTAACTTCACGAACACGCTGGTATCTACAACTCCGAGCCAGCCTTTAATGTACCAGACTGCAGTATTGGATGTTGGACAGAACGGAAAGAGGTATGGCATGGCTCAATGCACCAGAGATCTCAGCAAGAGTGATTGTGGTATGTGCTTGGAATTTCAATTGGTGACTTACAAAAACTCAGTTGGAAATAAGAGAAGTTGGGATATTTATGGGTTTAGCTGTAGCTTGCGGTACCATGATTACCAGTTCTACAATATTTCAACCCCAGCAAAGGGAGGTGAGTTCAGTGAATTCACTAAACTATAGTTCTTTTATTTGACGATTAAGGGTATTTTTGATTGATTTATGCTTTAATTGAGACTATTTTTTCCCTAATTTATTAATTGCAAATGTCGGTCCAAGTTCATTTTTATCGTCAGCTGGTATTCACATATTCTTGTCACTTGGCAATACTGCAGGCTCCACAAGATCCTCACCACATCAAGTTGCAATTGGCATGGCCTTTCCGGCGCTAGTGTTTCTTTTAGTTCTTTAGGTATTGAATGCCTCTTTTGTTCATAGAAAACTTGTTTTTTTTTTTGGGTGAAAATCTGTGCTTTACGAACCTATATATTAAACTAAGAGTGAAATACAGGATCCTATCACGTCATAATATAAAATTAGCTAATCAATCAACAACTAGATTTGCTTCCCGATACACATGTTGAATCTTCACCTCCTATTCTCTATCCAACAACCTCTGGGCCTTGTCAATTAAAGCATAGTTTGCATATATCCACCTTACTTTGATTTCTGAGATAAAGTAGATGACAAGAGTTGAATCTGACTCTAGAACCTGTTTTCTAATTCCCTTCTAGGCCACCTCTAAACTGCATATCACTGCCCACAATTCAGCCTTAATCGAAGAGCAGTAACCAGTGTTGATAGCAAAGCCTATAATCCAAGATTCCATGCTATCACGAAAAAGTCCTCCTGAGCCAGCAGCAGCCGGCTTTCCTTTACTACATCCATCCCTATTAAGTTTCATCAATTGGTCAGGAGGGTATTTTCATTTAACATAGTGGTAAATTAAGGTTTTATCGATATATCTTTACCAAAAAACACTAAATTAAAAAAAAATTACTAGTATAAATTTTTTAAAAATCAAGCACACTTTAATAAAAACACGCTGAGTAGTGTGCCAAGCTTTAGGTCATTGGCATGATAGTGTGTCAAGCAGAGAGCATGTCAAATATGATTGGACTTGGTAGTGTGTCAAACTTGAATATGCTAGGTCTCACATTGATAAGAGCCATATGTGAATGAATTTGGTAGGGTACCAAGCATCAATAATGATAAATATAACATTAGCTAGACCCAAATGCAATTGGGCTTGACAATATACGAGGTCTTGGGCATGCCTAAAAAAATAATCATCCTCCATTGGCACACCAAAAAATAAAATAATTTAATGTGAGTTTGATAAACATGCCAAAACCAAAGTACACGAACTTGATATTTAACCAAATTTAAAGTAATGTCGATTTGGCAAATATACTGGACTCAAAACATTTGAACTTGATAATTAACCAAGTCCAAGGTCACAACCATCCTCCTTTTGCATACCCCAAGTAAAGACCATTCTAGGGGTGAGCAAAAAAACAAGAAAATCAGAAAAAATAATTGAAAAAATCAAACAAAAAAACAAATTAAAATTTTAAAAAAATCAGCTGGTTTGGTTCGGTTTTGGTTTTATAAGAAAAAACCTAAAAAACTGAACCGAACTGAAAAAAACAATAAAACAGAGTCAAATCAGAAAAACCAAGCTAAACTGAAAAAAACGAGCCAAAACAAAAAAATGAGCCAAAACCGAAAAAACCGAGTCAAATTAAAAAAAATCAAACCAAACCAATTTGAACTGGTTTTATCCTAAAAACCAAAACTGAATCAAAACTAGTCGATTTGAACTCAGGGTTTGGCGCTCTACGAAGCCCAATCGCATCTAAGTCCAGCTAGCGCTAGACCCAGCGTGCTCAGGGCTTGCATACTACCACGTTTAGCATTTTGAGGCTTAGTACATTGCCAAGTACATCATATAAATGACCCATGATTGTTTTCTTGAAAATTTATACCCATAAATCTTTCTTAATCTGATTTTTTTGTAAAGATATATTGATAAAAACTTGGCTTATCATAGGGTGTATCAAGCCCACAAATAAAGTTTATATTTAAGTCCAGACACTTCATGCCTAAAAGATAGCCATAAAAAGCTAAAAGCAATATAGTGATAATCTCTTTTATGATTATATATGAATTATCAGTGCGACGCTATCTTTTTTGTCAATGGTTATCTCCCTCAACCTGTGTTCTTATAAGGCTCCAACTTTTTTACCAATGACTTTCTCCACCAAATTCTTTCCTTAAAAGGACATCAACTTTGTATGCCAATCATCCTCAAGTGTCCATCCTTTTTAGTAATAATATAACAAGGCACGATAACAAATAATTTAAATTTTAAGGTTATTTATATGGAAAAACAATTATTTTTTATCTTTACTTTACTTTTCATGAGATAAGCTTATGTGATCAAGATATATAAATATTTTAGATTACCAAGCATTAAGGACATCATATAAAACATAAGTTCATACAATAACAAATAAGCCATCACAATATTTACTCTCCTAACATCTTTTGCTCTCTTGATTACAGTCTACTTTCCTCCTATGACTTACTAATTCAAACATTGAATATCTTCTATCCTAGTAGAAAACTTGTTTTGCAGGGTATATTAAGTTAAAAAATAAAACTTATATTTAAGCGCAGACACTTCACGCTCAAGAGGAAACCATAAAAAACTAAAATCCACTATGAAGTTATCAAGTTTTATGAAAGAATATTGTTGTTAATTGTCCCAGTAAGCGAATGCTAGTTCACATACCATTACTTTAAAGGCCAAACTCCATCCGGGAAAAAATCTTGCAGAAATGTAGCATGCTTAAAGCTTTCTCTTTCCGAATCAAGAGATAAAAATTCATGACAAATATTAATCACTTTATGGTGTTTAACCATGATTGTCAGTCCTATCATTTCTCTATAATGGAGGACATTTCATTGTAGGATAATGTTGGATTTTAAATTATGATTGATTTGTGAATCCAAAGAGCGCTTAATTATAATTAGTTTTAGAATATTAAAAATATATAAAACTTTTCCTAGATCGATGTACCACTGTATTTATGGATACGAGGCTTCAAATGTGAATAGAAGAGGATTTAGTTTTGATATATCGATATTACTTAGATTATGAAAGTGTTTTTTCATTTTCCTCCTCAAATAATTTTTTTCTGTCTTAATTGCCTTTAAAGTTAGCGAGAGATTCTCAAATGATTTTTGTAGGCAAACACTTCATGAATTGTTACTAGAAGGAACACTTTTTTTTTTCATTAAAAAAAAACATACAATTTGGATGCAATATTTTAATAGATATGGATGAGGGGACTGAATTAAAGCTTTATATAAAGTTTTCAAACCGAAGAGAAGAAAAACTATAAGAGATTTGAAAATCAATGCATAGATGGCAGGCTTTTACAATTCTCCAAATCATAAACCTGGACTGTGGAAAGGACTTAGCCTCTGCTATATATATATATATTAAAATTGCCATTCTCATTCAAGCCACATGGAAAATTCTTCCATAATTTCTATAAAAATCCAAAGCTATGAATGGTTTAGATGCAGATTTTTGACATACCCTGCAATTAATTTCACTTTTCCCTATAATTTCATAAATTAAATTGCACATTGGCATCATATTTAAATTTTAATAAAAAATTAAAATATTCCTTATTTTTTCCCCTTTTCCTTTATTCTTTTCCTCTCCATTTCCTTTTTCTCTCCTGATCTCTTCTCTCTCTCTCTCTCTCTCTCTCTACTAGTAATATTAAAGTAACCAACATAATCCTGAACATACTAAAAATCTTGGACACCTGCTGCATGAACAATCTTCCTTGCTGCAGGCACTGATTTTATGTTGTAATAAAGTAATGTGGTTAATTTTTGTTTGTTCTTGATGTATCCATTCACCTCTAGTTTGTGAGTGCCTGGAATCTGGCTCTGTTTAGAGCTTTGTAAATATCATAAGGAAGGGAATGATGTTTTCAGGTTAGACTACATAGATAACTATAGAAGGAAAATATGAATAAATTTTGACTGGATCCTAACACAATTCTGTATTGCTTTCCCTATTAACATATAAAGTTTAATTGATAGTTCAGTAATTCTATCATTCACACTAATGAAAGGAGATTATGTTGTTTGCAATAGTCTTTTTGATGTTTGTTTAAACTTGAATTTATTTTTTTAAGAGAAAAAGACAGATAATATCAGTCGTGTTACAATCGAGCATTGGTTTCTTACTGCTTTTAAGCTAAAGTAATTTTTGCTAAGAAAGATGTCAAAGACATGGTGGTTAGTGTTTTGCAAAAGCTCAATACGTGTATTTTACGATCAAATACATTAAAATTACTATATAGTTATTCCATGAGAATTGTTTTGAAATATATATATATATATATATATATATATATATATATATATATATATTTGTCTTGAAATGAAACTTTTGACCATGCATGAAAATTGGCCTACCGATGTACAGAGAGGAAATAGAAAAACTAATTCTAGTTGCAATTTTCAATTACTATATAGTTATATTTTCCACGCACGCACGTGTGTGTAGACGTGTAATGTTCAATGTTTTTATGATCCCTTACCACTGAGCGGATCACCATTTGAAGTCCTAATGTGAAAAAAAGAAAAATATTATGATATTTTAAAATCTAAAATCCGTAAATAACAAGTTATTTAATATTTTGGATTGGTTAATTAACATGTTCAAATACTTGGATTTTATCTTTTTAGTCTCATAAATTTCAGACTTGTGGTAAAAACTTGAGTATATACAAAGACAATTCTACTCGGGAGAAAAAACAATAAATATTTTAAAAGAGTCTTAAATTCAAGAAACAAAAATGTTTGTTCTTGAGTTTTAAATGAGTTAATACTTTCAAATCTATAGGAGTTTATCTTAAGGATAGACTGTTGTGAATCCTTACCTGGATAGTTGAGGGGGTATAAATACCCCCTGAACCATCCATAGACTGTTGTGAATCCTTACCTGGATGGATGAGGGGGTATAAATATCCCCTGAACCATCCATGTATTAAATGTAATAAAATATTTTTAAATTCAAGAAATATAGATATTTTTTCTTGAGTTTTAAGTGTTTAATGCTTTAAAATCTAAAAGAATTTATTTTATGAGATAAAAAGTTATGAACCTTTACATGAATAGTTCATGGGGTATTTATACCCCCTAAATCATTCAGGTAATTAATGTCTTAAAAAAACTTTAAATTTAAAAAACATAAATGTTTGTTCTTGAATTTTAAGTGAGTTAATTGTCTGAAATCTATGAGGGTATTTATACCTCCAAACCTTGTCGTTTTTAAATAAGAAAAGGACTAGAATGTCCTATGCTTTCAACAACATTAATGAGAAACAAATATCTCTTATATATATATATATATATATATATATATATATATATATATTAATGAGATGATAAATATGATAGGTCCTTTGAGATACATTATATACATCTATGAGTTTAGCGAAATCATTATATCAATACAAATGATTATTCTAGATAAAGAGGCGTGGTGGTTTGCCATACTTTCAATACTTTTATTTTAGGAGATTGGCTAGGCTTAGACACATATCCTTAAAACTTGGTAATGGTTGAATTCCAATGTTTTGGATCTTAACATATTTGTTAGACCCACACTATCTTGGATTTGGTTGACTATCAAGTTTAAGCTTTTTAGGTGTAATATATTTGTCAGACCCATGTTGTTTTGGGTTTAGTTGATTGTTAAATCCAAACTTTTGAGTTTAACATGTTTATTAGATCTAAACTATTTTAGGTTTGACTGACTACCAAGCCCAAGTTCTTTGAACCTGACTTGTTTGTCAAACCTATTTTATATGGTTAAGATTTTTTTTATTGATAAAAATCTTAACCAAATATTTTAACTTATCACTTTTAGTACTTTGTAATTATCTCCCCCTCTTTCACACACAAGCACAAAGATGGACTTTAGACATTTTAGTCATGGTTATAATTTGACTTTCTATAAGTAGATCAATAAGAAAGTGAATTAGATTGCATAAGTGACACATAAGAAGGATGTAGATGAGGCTCTCACTTGTGAGGGGTGCATTCAAAACATTCATAGTCTTGCCTATATTTATAAAACTTATGAGTATGACTTTGTCTGTATAAATTGTGCTTTGAATTTCCTATTGGACTACTACATCCTCTTCATTTGCCTAATCACTCTCTCACTCTCTTTCCTAAAGGTGTCGATTTTTAAAAAATAAAGTCGATTTGTTTTTTTTAATAGAGAAATTGGTCCACCAGTTGGAAACTGATCAACCGATTAGATTAAATAAATTGATTGAATAGTTGAGAAATGATTGACCTATACAGTTAGTAGAATATATACAATTTATGCTCAGATTATGATTTTCTTATATTAGTTTAATTCATTGATTGTCTAGGCTTTTATGATTATAAAAAAGCTTGTAATTCAGTATTATTAAGTAGCATATAAAAGAGAGAGAATAGCTAAGAGAGTTTAGAGAGAAAGATTTAATAAAAATATACCTTCATCTCAATCTTCTTCTTATTCTTGAGTTTTTGACTTTGTGTTATTGTTTTTGATCTTATACCACACCTATTTCTTTCAAAAAGTGGCATCATATCTTAGGTTTGATTATTTAATATAGTTAATCCAAACTTCTCACTTCAATCTCCCAGGTTGACAAATAACAACTATGAAACTTGTTACATTCAAGTAAAAGTTTGGTTAGATTCCCAGGATATATAAGAGATGATTGAAAAAGGTTTAAAGGAGCTTATAGATGGAGGAACATTGACTTCAACCTAAAGAAAGACCATGCAAAAAGCATAAAGACAAGATCAGTAAGCATTAACAATTATCTATCAAAGTTTGGATGATGTCACTTTTAAGATAGTGACTAACACAATCATTGTCAAGCAAGCATATGAAGTTTTGTAAGAATCAAACTAAGAAGCTGATAATGTGAGAAAGATATGTCTATAAAAGCTACGTGGTGACTTTAAAAAATTACATATACTTGAATCAGATAATATTTCATAATACTTTGCATGAATATGCAAAGTATCATCCAAATACAATCAAATGAAGAGATATGGAGAGAAGATAGAAAGGACACGTGTGATAAAAAAAAAATTATACTTTCGCTTCAAAAGAAGTTTTATTATATGGTAGTCGTGATAAAAAAAAAAGTCACAAAATATGGATGTTCTTTCAATACAATGTCTCATGAGAAAATTTAAGCCAATGAGAAAGGAGTCAAATAAGATTCAAGAGGATATAAGTGTATAATCACTCTTTTTAAAGCAAGATAGTTCTGAGTATTTTCGAGAGAGTAGAAGTCGTGGATAAAGTAAAAAAGAAACGAGGAAAATGCATATTTGAAAGAGAAGCTTGTAACAGCCTAAATAAATTGATTGGTTGATTAGTTACATTAAAAGTGACAATCCAAAATCCAAACTTGGCAAATCAAAAGTTAAATGCTATAATTTTTAAAAGGCAAGTTATTATACTAAGGGTTGTTGGAATCTAACCAAGAGAGTTGATGAAAACGCAAATCTTATGATAAAAAAAAAATAGAAGCTATAATGTTACTAGTTCATTATAAGAGAATGCAAAATAAAAAAACATGTGGTATCTAGATAATGAAGTTAGAACCACACGTGTGCATACAAAGATAAACTCATTGAGATGGATGAAGTGATTAGAAGTAATGTTACCATTGCAAATCATTTAAAAGCTATCATCAAATGAAAATGTACAAATTTGATTAAATTAAAAGATAGAAGTTATTAATTTATTGGTGATGTTTATTATATATCAATGATAAAAAAAAACAACATATTGAGCTTAGAAACCCAATTTTTTTGAATAAAATATTGTTGTTCTAAACTTTTTTTTTAATGAAACTTCATTTAGATAAAAAAAAAATATTTCAAATTGAAACATGGTTCGGACAAGGTTAGGGATTGAATTGCCCAGATAAAATGAGTGTTTTTTTGTTTCTATTAACACCTGGGTGTCCCCACACTCTAATGAGTGTAAGACAATCTCGTTCAAGTTCGTAGTTGCCCTTCTAATAAGAAGGCTTCGATCACCAGCCCAACACCTTGACAGTGTCAAGATGCAAGATGGATTTCGTAACAATGCAGAGTACACTAATAATCGAGGTAAACTTTCTTATCAAGTTTCATAGGTAAAAATGCTGACATTAAGCCATAATGTTGTCGAGGCAGTAGAGTTTTGACACAGTGATGTGATTTAAACCGGTGACAATCAAGAAGACGAATATTCTATCTCAAAACTAACGGCTACTAAAGTTAATTATGCTTTTTGACCAAGGTGAATTACAGTTTGAAAAGAAGCCAATCGGAGCATGTGCCATCTCTTTATCAATATTGTTCAATACACAGTAGAATAAATTAACATCCAGACCCTTCATCTTTTCAGCTTCACTGTGGACTTTTCTAGTTCTTTTTGTATGCTCTACAGCTGCAAAGGTGTGTGCTTTTTTTTTTTTAACCCATCTGCTGAACTTAATAGCTCCCCCCCGGGCTGCTTAGTGCTAATTTTGTGTTAGGAGTTTGATCCCCTCTCTAACAGGCAATATTACTTTTTTTTTTGTGTGTGTGCAAGCAGAGAACAGGCCATATTTCATTAATTGCTCGAATATCAATAGTACTGACGGTGATGACCCTCAGTCCCCCGTATCATAGGATCCCTTTCTCTTGTTATATTCTTCTGGACCAGACACCCTCAGCTTCTCTTACCCTAAAAGACAATGGCTTGTGGTTTGGGCACTTGCTTACAATCCTATCCCAGATAATTGTTCCTTTCTCTTAATTCAATCAATTTTCAGGAAACGAAAATGTTATGAAAATAAATAAAAAAAAGGGGAAGTTATTGTTGTTTTTAGTATATTTTACTGTTTTGAAATGATAGAAATTTATTTTATAATCATCAATAAAAATAGATTTATTTTATGTTTTTTCCGTATTTTTTTATTTCAAACACTAACCAAATGCAACATTATTACTGATTCATTTAAATTTTAAAACTTAGAAGAACAGTTCATGTGTAATTAAGTGGAGACACATCTGGGATGATCCATTGGAAACTTCAGATGATCTTGAGATTTCTAAGACATTTAGATTTTAAACCTTAGAAGAAGGTCCAATTGTTGGTGGTGTCATCGCAATCTGCCACAAATCTACCTGCTGCTTTCAATCTCTTCACAAGCAGAAGCTAGCTTTAGTTGATGGATCGTGAAGTGCCATTAACATCAACAAATTTTCTCTCCATTTTTGCAGGTTAAACTTCTCTTTCGAGGAGTCAAAAAAATTATGTGAAAGATGTGCTATTAGCACGGAATATCTTCTACCTTTTGTACCCTACTGTCAATGTACCGGCACACTCTTAACTACGAGGTAAATCATGGGACATTTGTTTACGTTGTTTGTTCTAAAACAAGCTAAAAAACAATTAAAATAATATTTTTAATTTTAATCACAATTTGAAACGCTACATTAGACGCTAAACAAACGAGTTCTTCCTCCTGTTCTCTTGGCATTATAAACTAGGCCTTGTCCGATTCACGAAAGCAAAAGGAATGTGAGTCTCAGAAAATGAGGGCTCATTAACCATGGTCTCAAGCCCGAATAAAACAAGGTCAACAACGACCCATAATTTGCTCTTAACCAGACAACCCACAACATTAAATTATAAGCAAACAAAGGCTATAGCGGTCTTGAGGGTAGGTGTTTTTTTTAGTATAGAAGTCATTGTTTTTTTAAAATTTTATATTTTAAAAAATATTGAAATAATGTTTTTTATTTTTATTTATTTTTTATATTAATATATTAAAACAATAAAGAAAATACTAAAAACACAAAAACCAAAAAAAATAATTTAATTTTAATAAAAAAAACTAAAACTCCCTCTCAAACATTAATGAAAATCCACCTGCTTTCAAGTGTGAAGCACATGAATAGCTTATATCTTCGACAAAGATACCATAATCTTAATGAAAGCTACGTGTCTTGTACGTTGTTTTCTTCTCTCTTATCCCCACAAACACATGCACTTGGTTTTGATCCATACAACCACTGCGACTACTACAATTTATTTCCCTCAAAATTCTTTACTGACTTTTTTCTTTTCTTTCTTACAAGATTTAACATTCTCCTATGCGTTGACCCAAAAAATGCACTTCATTTCTTGCAGTTTTCAAGTAACAATACATTATCTTGGTAAATATACCTCTCTCTCTCTCTCTCTCTCTCTCTCTCTCTGCCACCATGCGAGGGACACAGCAAAACTCCACCCCATAAACAAGAAGCACAAACAAAACTAGAAGTAACATTCAAAGTTGTCTTGTGAGCTTGTCCTTAATTCGTGGTCCCATTCCAATACCCTTCTCAGTACATCCCAAAGATCCCATAAAACCAAATGATTTTTTATTTATTATTTTTTGAGAAGATGGTCTCAATATTGCAAGCAGGAGCAATAATTTTTTCCTTTTTTTTCTTTTTTTTGACACAACCAACTGAGATAGCAATGAGTTTCTATTGCTTGAAAACATAGCTCTTTCTTTACTTTTGGCGTTTTTTTTTTTTTTTGGGGGGGGGGGGGGTTTTCTGTTGTGATGGCGACATTGATGATGCTAAGAGATATGGACCGACTACAGAGTTCCAATATTATCAGAACTAAGAAAAACTGAAACAAAATATTGCCATCACTTGCTGCTGTGGCCATTCAATCTTCGCCGCTTGATCTCTGGCACTGTACTGCCATTGGTGATGCTGGTGGTGCTAGTGGTCTCACTTTCTGATTTTGTACAAAGCCTATCTAGCACGCTCAATGGGGTTCTTGTGCATGACATTGTATCCAACATTGACTCGTACCATTCCATCTCCACCATTTCTTGCACTGCATTAAAGCAGCTCAACAGCTTCTCCTAAACCATGATTAGTCATTAATTAATTATCATCAATTCTGAGCAGAGGATATAAATATATAGATATACAACCTAAAACATAATAATAATAATAATAAGTGGGGTGTTGGTTTATTTCTTGCTTACTTTATTTACAAATGCACAGGAGGAGAATGAGCACTTGAACAAAGGGAATTGCAATGGGAGTAGTTCATTGGATGCCACAAGAAGGGCTGATGCTGCAACAATAGATGGCTTGAACTCTAGAAACTTGATTTCTGCAACAAAAAAGTAGGGTTAAGCTCTATAAGAAGGATGAAGCTAAAAGTAATTGCACAAAAGTTTGTGAGTGCAATGAGTTACCATTTTGAGCCTTAAAAATAATCTCTGTAGCTCTGTCTTTGAGAGGTTGTGAGGTTGATGGATCTTTGAGTTCAAGTACAGAAATAAAGAAATGCACAAAGGAGAAAGGTGTAATCGATCTCATTCTCCAATTCAAGGCATCAAGAATGAGAAGTTCCATGCGATTAATGGTTTGTGTGTCAAAGATGAAACCAGCTTCCTCTCCCTGTTTCATTGCTTAAACAAGCTATGCACATAAGTTTCCATGGCCAACTTTTTGTTATATTTTTCCAACTAATAATAAATGTGGAGATACGATAGTTTGTTACCTGAAAATCAGAGACTGAGAAGTGGGCGTTCTTCATCTTTGCAGCTAGAGAAAGGCAAGAGATTACTAGAAGTCTAATAATCCATGGCTTCCCTTGCTTCAAAGAACCAAGAATTCAGCAAGAATAAACCAAGGATTTTAACAAAACAGCAAAAGAAATTTTGTATATTTTAGCTAGCTCGACTGCATACCGGAATTTCTTGTTTGGAAATGAATCGATCCATGTAATTAACAGCAAGGTAAGGTATGAAGGCGTCATGGTTGCAAGAATATTGTGCCTGTCAGAAGCTAAGACAACATTATTACAATACAAAACACAAGATCCATAAAAGTAAGTTACAGTCATTAGTGTTATGTTTTTACCTGTAAAATGAGAGAAATGGCTTCTTGACGAAAGGAGACATAGAAACCAGAGGTTTTCAAGCAGTGAAGGAGATTTCTTGAAGGCATGTGATCAGATTCAGAGGCAAAGAGATTTGGGACTGTATCAAATTGGTGTTCTTCCAAGCTTGTCATAGAGTTCTCAAGATCAAACTCCATTTTTCAACTTTTGTTTCGAGTCTCTGTGAAAGTGTGTTCGTATTTGTATGAAAATGTGTTTTTATAAGAAATGAGAAAGAAACAGAGGCAAGAAGAGCAGCGAGGGAGTGTGAGAAAAGTGAGGCAAAGAAGGTGAATAGTAATAGTGATGGAAAGAGAAGCTTCGCTTTCTGTGCTTGAAAACGGAAGAAGAAGAAGAAGAAGGAGAAGAAGAAGAAGAAGAATATTTTAGTCTTCAGCTTCACTTCTCAGTTTCCATTACTTTATACGCAGAGTTGCAAGATGGACCTTAAAAAATGTTTGGGTTATGAAGTTATTAGATTATCTTAAATCATCATGTAAATTTAAATTATTTTTTTTTATTAAAGCAACGTTTTCTTGTTTTTTTTTTAAAAAAAATTGTTGATGTTAACCTAGAAATCTATGTAAACCCTCTTAATTTATTAAATTTATCAAATAAATTTTATTTTTTATTTAAATTAAAATATGATTCAGAGTAGGTTTTGAATAATAATTTTTTTTATATTAATTTATTAAAAACAAGTCAAACTAAATAAAAAAAGATGAGGTCTCCATGTAACTATATGAATAAACCAATGGAATAGTGATTTGACAAAAATGCCACTAACCTAAAAAACACTTTAATCTAGATATCAGAGAGGAGATGGTCTTCTTATCATTGCACTATTATCTTTAACTTAGCAATTTTCTTTTTGTATAATAAAATTATTAATTTAATCAATACATTGCAAAACTCATAATATCTTTCGATCATGAGTATTATAATCTTTTTATTTAAAAAATTAAATTACTTTACATTAATTTGATTATTAATATGAATGTTACTTAATAATATTATTGTAATTGATTATATAATTAATATTATTATATTGTGCCTTCCAAGTGATGTATGTGAAGCCTTTCGATCAACAAACATCACCTTCCGTGATTGAATGTGGAAGATTTTAGCACCTCTTTTGTTATGAGATGGCATATATACCAAACATATTTTTAGTTTAAAGTCGGCAGGTATTATTTCTCTTTCGTTCTTGAATTTCAAGTTAGCTTATTTAAAATTTTAAATAAGCTCCTGTAATTTTTATCTTAATGTCCCTACGTTTTTTATTATAATTTTTTATTTTGAATAATCTATAAAATTAAAAATATTTTACAATTTTAACCCTTTTTATTTTTTAATCTTTTACATTTGACTCTTATTTTCTTGATTGCTATTTATTTTGTTTTGTATTATTTGTTTAGATTTTTTTCTTACAATTTTATCTTTCTTGAGTTTTTTTTTATCAAATTTATTTTTTATTATTTTTATTGCTATCTTTCTTGATATGACAAGTTTATTAAATTAATATTATTTTCATGATTTTATTGGTTTAAATAAAATTAATTGAGAATTAAGTTTTCTAATTAAATTTAAGATTAAAATTTCAAAAGTTGCAAGATATTAAATTAAGTTTAGGAGGTCCATCAAGATTTACTTTTTTTTTTCTTTTTTTTTAAGATAATGTTTCTTAATTTTTTTTAGAGTTTTGCTTTGTTAATTTTTATGATTTGTTTTTTATGAGTTAGTTTCAGATTCATAATCAAAATTACTATTTTTAAAGATTAATAAGAGTTGAATTTATTTATTATTTAATTTAATTATTCAATATTTAATTTACTAGAATTTGGTTATTCCGATCATAAGCCCATGTTTACGAGGTTAACAATTAATTTAGGTTGACTCATATTAATTGTTTGATAATTAAATTTTATATTTTATTCAATATACTTTCAAATGATACTACTATAATATCATGATTGGATAAAAAATTTTATATTTTTGAGATTTTTTATTATATATTTTTTAATTTTTTTTTAATATTTTATTTGATGGAGATTAAGCTTCAAACGTTTTCTTTTTATTTTATTTTACTTAGAGTTATGATGTTCAACGTAAGAAGTTGTTCAGCATAACTATGCTTATACTGGTATTGGTCCCAGCCTCGCTTTCTCTGTTGTGGGGAAAGAAAACAGTAACATTTGTTGAATTCTTTTGTTTTTATAGTAGATAGACATTCAGAATAAATACTGTCAAGTAAATAAAGTAAAAAAATAAAAGAATTTCCGGTGTAAAGAAGGTCTGTTGAAAAGTAATTCCTGAAAAAAATATTTGGTTAATGATTATGTCTGAAAAAAGAAAGGAAAAGCAATTAAAGAATTAATATTTATTAACTTGTGCTACAGTAAAGGTAAGATTATTTTTTTATAATATAAAAAAATATTTAGATATTATTAATATTTTTTATTATAAAAAATTAAAATAATATAGATATTGACTCGATATGACTCAATTATCATGACAAGTTTAAAGATAACCCGAATAATTAGTAAAAATATAATTTTATTTAAAATAAATATTTAAGATAAATTGTTTTTCATAAATGCTGAAATGACGAAATATTGGATTGATTTGAGTTTACTCAGGTTAACTTGCCAACTTCCATGTTGAGTTATGAGATCATAATAACTTCATAAAAAATAAATCAAAATAAATTATGAAACTTAATTTTTAATAAATCTAATATTGAAGGATGAAATTGAAAAATAAAGATTAATTAAAAAAACTCAAGTCAACTTGGTTAATCTACTAAACTCATATCCTGAGTCATGGAACCGAGATAACCTAATAAAAAGTAAATTAAAATAAATTATTAAGCTCAATTCCTAATCAACTTAGTGTTAAAAGATAAAATAAAAAAGTCAATTAAAAAACACAGAAAAATAACTTAAGTCAACTCTGGTTAACCTGCAAAACTCATGACTGAGGCATGAGAGGAGGGTAGTCTTATAAAAAAAAAATCAAAATAAATCATCAATCAAATTCTCAATCAACCTAATATCAAATGATGAAATTGATAAAAAAAAATCAAGTAGCAAAAGAAATAAAAATGAGTCAAACGAGTTAACCCGTTAAATTCTAGTTCAGATCATAAGATTAAAATAACCTTATAAAAATTAAATTGAGAACAATTGTAAAGTTCAATCCCCCAATAAACCTAATATTGAAAGATGTAATTGAAATTAAAAATTTAATCAAAAAAATATAAAAAACTAACTCAAGTCTATTTTGATTGGCTAACTAAACTCGTGACTCGAGTCATGAAATGAGAATAACCTCATAAAAAAATAAATATTGTAGTCTAATTTCAAATCAATCAAATGTTGAAAGATGATATTAAAAAAAATAATTTAAAAAAAACTTAAATCAATCAAGTTAACCAATCAAACTAAAGTTAATTTAGATTAGAAGACTAAGATAACTATGAGAAAAGTAAATTAAAAAAAATTATAAAATTCAATTATTAATGAAATTAATAATGAAAGATGCAACTATAATTGAAAAAAAATCCTTAGATTAAAATCACAAGGAAAAACAAAACTTTATTATACTGAATATGTTTTTAGGGAACAACAAAACATTTTCAAATATTAAAAGATAAAATTAAAAAAAAATTTGAAACAATTAAGTTAACATGTCAAATTTGTTATTTAGATTATGAGATCAATATATCTATATAAAATATAAATTGAAAAAATTATAAAATTTAATTTTTAATAAATTTAATATTAAATGATTAAATTAAAAAAATAAATAAATAAATTAAATAAAACACCATTATAATAAATAATATTTTATAAAAAGAAGAACAATAAAATGTCATTTTCTTTTAGTGTTTTTTTTTTCCTGCAATTGTTTGCACAAAAAGCAATAACAAGGACAGTTAGCACTGCTAGGCACTTGTTGATCTGATCACATGATGGGCAACAATGGTGCCTTGCATTATTTTATCGGTCATCTTTCACATAATGCCTTTAGTGTGAAAAGAGATGCTTAATACTTTTTTACTCTTTATTGGTAGCATTTTTAAATTAATATCCATTTTAATTTAAGAATTTAAATTGTCATCCGAGATTCAAAAATAATTTTATATTATTTTTTAATATATTCTCTTAAATAAACTTAAAATTTGTATAATTTAATTATTATCTTATAAATAATTTTATTAATTTAATTTATTAAAATAAAAATGCTAAAATTAAAACTTACGTAGATTTATTATTATTTTATACTTAATTTTATTAATCTAATTAGTTAGAATAAAATAATAAAATTCAAACACACAATCTTTCAATATTATATTAAAAATCTATTTTAATTAAAAAATTTATACTATTAAATAAGATTTTAAGTAATGAAATTTATACTATTAAATAAGATTTTAAGTAATTTTCATGAGAATAAGGTAATTTATACATTAAGTTTTTATGAGAATAAGGTCCATTTTTATGGAATGTTGTATGAAGACCATGAATATAATCAGTAACATATGTATTATTTTCAATAAATTCAATCCTAGCTAGGTTTTTATTTTATTATTTTATTTTATTTGGCAAAATTTGTTATCCATCACATTAACTGTAAATCAATAGATTGCAACATATATATAAATGTACATTTAAAATATTCATAGCACTGATTATATTTAAAATATGCATTTAAATTATCCCAACTGAAACTTCTAGGATTAGAATAATGCTAAGTATCTCAACGAATTATTAATTAAGCTATTTTAAATTAACACTCTCAAGTGTAGAAATGTTGCGGCACCTAACCAAAGTGATCACCACCTAAGTTTGAATCCTATCCATATACTAATATTTAACTCAGTTAATATTATTAATTAAGATTTACAGATTTGCTTCCTGAAAAATGGATAGACACATGACTTAAGTAGCTTAGTAAAACCGTACGTTACCTTCTCATCTGCGTAATGGCCATTATCCTCCTCTCATATAAAAAGCGCATTCCATTACACACACACACACACACACACACACATAATTAAATTAATTTTAACGCTAACGTACGTTTAACCTTGATAATTAATCATTATCTTGGGCAGAAGTTCATTGGACTTGAAGTGTGATCAAGCATAAGATAGAGGAAATTAATGTTCTTGCAAACAGAATTGCCAAGCCAACACAACAGCACCATACCACGAGGAAGCAACACTAAGATTTGTTGCATCATCAAAGACTGAAGCTTAACCATTCACTTGGCAATGGTGATAACAGAATCTCATACGAGTAATTGGAAGGAGTCAGGTGAGTAGCCTTGTGTTAGATAAGGATGAAACAGAGACCCATCATACTGTGAGTTCTCTTGCTAATTAAGTTACTGGGCCATCAGATTGTCCTCCCCGTGTAGCATACCACTGCATGTCACTCACGTGTGTGTGATAAATGCCAAACTTGGTACGAGCTTTCCTTGTTTTTTCTTCAGAATTGCTTTTCTTTCGAAGAAAAATGAAGTAGACATGTGAAGATCCTTCGTGAGCAATTTCTCAACACCATTTTGCAGGGAACATATTTATCTGCAGAACCCTACCACTACAGCAGCGTCTCAGTCACAGAAATAGCCTAACTCCAACAGTACCAAAAATATATAGTTCACCAATTTTTTTTAAAAAAAAGTTCTCTCTCTCTCTCTCTCTCTCTCTCTCTCTATATATATATATATATATATATATGATTATGATAAGCTCAAATTTAACGACTAAATGTATGAAAGTCTTTAAATTTACAAAGAGATATTTTTGTAAGTATTAATTATTAATAACATTGACTTACTAGATATCATCAATTATCAACCACACTTCCACTAAAAAAAAAATATTAGATTACTTGTACTAAAAAATAACCAATTATTTAATATATAAACTTTATGTTTAAACTGCTTGGATATTTTAAAACTTTATCAATTCCATACCTTACCATATATATTTTTATTTTTATTTTGTGTCATTTGAATATATATATATATATATATATATATATATATATATATATATATATATATATATATATGTTTGGCAATGATATAGCAAGAC
Source organism: Populus pruinosa (assembly GCA_026413675.1). Lineage (NCBI taxonomy): Eukaryota > Viridiplantae > Streptophyta > Magnoliopsida > Malpighiales > Salicaceae > Populus > Populus pruinosa. Next base: position 2,366,319 of record CM048595.1, read on the forward strand.
ATAAACCATTAAATGTTACCTTCCAGAAAACAAGACAAATGTAAACAAAGCTAAAGCAGTCCTGGACAACTCCATTCGTAAATATCATTTGCGTGGAAGATAAGACAAATAGAATGTCCTGCAACTGCACTACCAACCATATAGGTCATTCCAAGAGAAACTTTCAGACATTTTACTGCAGAATTCTTATATCTAGCAGATTTACAAATATAGTTAACGGTCTTTCCTTGTCATGGCAGGAAGACAGCTTGGTTTCATGTCCTAGTGTTTAATGAGAGGTCCCATGCACAGAGGTCACGCCTTATTCATGGTGTTTTTTCTTCTTCTTCTCCTTCTTCATTTTATCATCCTTGCACTCAATTCAAATATCTCTATCATATACCCTACATCCCATTTTGTAATGTTTTTAGGTAAAATACTAGGTTTCTATTAGAAAAAACTCATTAGTCTGAAATTAATCAGAAGATGGCATTGCAAATAAATTATTTAATATCTAGACTTGAGAGCTACACGGCCTTCTCTAGTAATTAAAACAAATTAAATTAAGGGAAAAGAGTTGGACTCATGCTCTTATTAACAAGCACCTCATAGCAATTTCCTCACTTTAATTCTTCATTATATTCCATCAATCCCATGATACACACACAAGCCAGTTCCTATCAATAGTGATAGGACATTGTACCCGTAAATTCTGCATTTATTCTTCGATTGATCCAGTGAAGAAATTCAATGTGTGATAGATATGGTAACAACACATATCAAATTCCTGAATGATTTGAAATGTATGGACCAACAAATCTTACAACAAGTCTAGCCACCACATAAATGCGATATAGTTCTTATTGGTTGCTAACATTCTCCACCCCTTAAACCAAATATTTGTGATAATTCCTTTCCATTGAATAATAAGACATTCATTCATCAATTTGCACAGGCAAGAGTCCCCACTGTATTGTGTGTGCATGTCAGTACTCACAAAAAAATATCACAACTAGCTAGCTCCATTTTTGGACTGCAATCGAGCCACTTCCAAGAGTGTAATACTAGCTAGCTCTCCTGTAGTACAATAATTTTCATGCACGAACAGGGCAATTTATTAGTCTTGCAAGAGATTCCATTATCAATAACCAGGAATTAAACATATGGGATGTCCAACCTTAATCTTTTTTATTAAGACATGCGAAATGAGGACATGTATGCACGGAAGGAATGGTACCTAGAAAGCAACAATAATCAGTTCGCTTTAAGAAGTAACCAAAATTATTGTAGGGAAACATTGCATCACTTGTTAACTCGAATGCCCCACGTTTTGCAATTGCTTTAAAGAAAAATTGGAATTCAATATCGAAGTAGACACAATTAAACAATGGCAATGAATCTTGGTTGTGAAATGTCGAAATGCATAGCCTCTTTGCATCTTTTTTTCTCCTCAAATGCGTATACTGACCAAATCAGACCAAATATCAGAGAATTTCAACGTAATCTTTATTCATGATGTTTTTTAGAAGATGCTGTCATAAATCCTAGATGTTGAATAAGATGTTGAGTAATTGAGACAATCATTGTAGGATTTGCAAGGAATTTTATTTAAGACGGGATTTGAAGAAGAAAATGGCAGAAAATCTTGTTTGTAAAAGAAGGAAAACATTAACCACGTATTGAAAAAAGAAGGTAATAATCAGACAGCTTCAACAATCACCTTTTTCCCATTTCCTCTTTGTCGACATTGCCTTCAGACCTCTTTTATCATTGTATTCTTCAATCATCATTGCCTTCAGGCCTATGGTCAAACCATTTGAACAAAGTTTCTGTTCATCTTGAAGACATGCAGAGCATATCATCTTAATTACAATTGCAATAAAGGTGAACAAATCATGAGTAGCTTTGAAGACAGGAAGACTAAGTGAAGGTCTTCTTTTCATCAAGACCTTAACCCCCCCCCCCCTCCCCCCTTTTTTTCATAATCATCAAGACCTTACCTTAAAATCATTCCAATTAATATTCAAATCATCTCATTTCTTTCATGATATCCATATCATTTTACCATCATTAATTGTACTTTCAAGTCCAATTGGGAAATGTCTAAGGTTCTAGTGATTTAAATGATTGCATACCATAAAAAAAATGTTATAAATGATGATTCCATATCATAAAAATTGCTATAGATGATTACATATCATTCATATTTCAGCCATTGAGTCAAATATATATATACCAAAACCAAGAGATTGTGTATACCAAAGAAGTGAAGTTAATTTTCTCACAATCACTGGCTAAGATATAGATGTTCATACTGACCATTCTCAGATAGTTTAATTTAAGAGCTTAAGCTATTCATTATACATCATGAAACCTTTAAAATCACAAAATGTGGATTAGCATCCTCATGTTAATAATCAATTTGCTAATACAAAAGGGAATTTAGTTTAATCTCTAATATGACATCATCAATAGTATTGAAACAATAATCAAAGGGCCATGCTATAGCAAAATTACTCAGACACCACATGATTTAGCAACGTTAGGTGTTGGTATGCGACAATAAATTAAGTAAATCAACTGAGGAATGAAAGATATCATGTCATTTTCTATATATTTATGAAAACCAAATAAAGTAGGATTTGATGAGCAAGACATAAGAAGATATACAGGGATAGAGAATAATCTAAGATAGCTTAATTTAATATTGACCCACCTTAATTTAGCCTAGAGAATGTACCTTTTGTTGCATCTTACCTTTTATTTGTTCTTTCATTACTTTAATTTCTTATAACGTGTCTTTCTACTTTGCGACCCCAATGGATTCTCTTCTGCTCATTGATGCAAGAGAAAGCCCTAAAGCTGGTAAAAATCGTCATTTTATACTCATTGGGAGACCAATATACTTTTGCTTTTACTTTTCTGTGCCTCAGGCGCTCCCTCCCCCCTCTCCATATGCATCTTTCTTATATTCTAATTTTTAAGCCCAACCATGTTTGTATAATGTATTCATAACTTGCCATGATTTTAGAGAAAAGTATGGTTGGTTAGAATTTTTGGTGTTGTTGTTTCCAAGGGAACAGAGAAACTTAGCGAGGCTTAGATGGTAGAGACATTCATGTGAGAGTATGAGTGCATGGTTGCACGCCCTTCACCCCATGCAGATAGCAGCATCATTATTAAGTTCTTGTGTTAGACAGTCAATGAAAAGCCCACTTCATATGGTCTCTGTTTGGGACAAAATCATGGAATTGCCACCATTAGATATTCATAACCTTTTGGCTAGTCTTGCATGGCATGTTGTGCTGTGCGCGAGAACCGTTTGCTTAATTTTTGCTGGATTTTGCATATGAACACACCTCAAGCTCGTGTGTGAAATTTGAAAGGAATAGATAAGAGAAATACTGGACTAGCTAGTAATTTCAGGACTTTACAAAAATCAAATCAATTCATACCTGAAATAAGAGAGATTAGGGAGGGTGGGGTTGCATAAATTAACCTCTACCTTGTGCTAAAAAATCTCATTTTAATTTAGAAAAACAATGGAATGATATGTTTGATGATATAGTAATTTTAGAGTTTAATGATTAACCTCTTAAATGAGCCAAAATAAAGGAAAAGCATTGACAAATCAAGCATCTTATTTTTTGTCTAAAAAAACCAAAGCTCTGATGGACATAGCCTCTCTTCTTTCTTTGTTTTTTCTATCCACTTGGACTTGTTTTGTTTTAACATAAATAAAACAGAGGTGACCGGTTTAATTTTTTATTTGACTCGGTTTGGTTAGAAATTTAAAATAAGATTCAATTCATTGAATCTAAACCAAATGGTTGGAGCCGGGGCTCACCTCTAAACCATCTTCAATTGGGTAGGTCAAGGCCTTTCCGGCCTTCTAATGAAAGAACAAGAGGATCTGCACATGTGGCTGAGTGGTTCCATTGATTGACAGAATAATTAGGGAGCCAATTTTCCTGATGAGGGCCGATATTCATAGACCAAAACTGTTTGTGCAACTACAAGCCTTCTATTGTAGATCTATCGGGGCAAAAACCTGAAGACTTCTGTTCTCACGCAAGGATTTTGTTGTAAGCCCACTCATGCTACTAGACCATGAGTTAGAGGGTTTTTTTGGTCAGAACTGGCCTGCTTTCATTTAATAATCGGCAGCCCAAAGTCCCGATTCCAAAACTTATAAACCTTCACCATGCTACAAATATTTTCATTTTTAATTTGAGGGACAGCTCAACTATAGACGTCCTGAATTTATTTTGTAATATTTACAAGTTTGAATTATTTCAGGACAACTGAGTATCATTAACATCATGGCGTATGGAATTAGTCAAAGCATGTACTGGACACCATGTTAATCTAAAAAAAAATATTCCTTCTATAATTTGATTTATGCAAATTGCCAGGATTCTGTATTTAACCATACCTTTAATGGGAATTTTTATGGTGATCATAGAAGACAAATAAAATAAAGAGGTGAAAGAAAATTTATATTAGGTTTCGTCAAAGAGTGATAAAAACTCTCTCTCTCTCTCTTTCTCTCTCTCTCTCTCTCTCTATATATATATATATATATATATATATATATATAATATAAATTCATGTTGTGTTAATAATTACCACCTCCATGAGTTGAGGAGAAGGGAAAAAAAACTTCACTTTTTGCATTTATCTTGCCCAGGTCAGGATACTGATTATTTTGTGGAGGATTTCACTGAGTAGATGGCCTGAAACTCCTTGCACATGCACATAATTTTAAAAATAATAATTTGATATATTTTTAAATAAAAAATATTTTTTAAAAAAAATTATATTATATTTTTTTCTTCATTTTTCAGGCTCGCTGTAATTTATCTGATGATGGTCGTCAAGATCTTGGACACGAAAAAATAAAACGCATGGGCTAGAGCTCAGTTACTTCACTTGTAAAATGATAAAATTAAGAGAAAGAATATTCCAAAAAAAAAGATAAATATCCTCCACTTGCCTAAAATGGGAGAATCGTATAGTCTGGTGCGAGAGGGACTGCCCTCCACTGCAATGCCCAATAATTGAAGCCCATAAACTATGTTTAAACCCAGCTGTCAATTATTCTCTTTTGAATTTAGATGCATTTCTCTATCCTGCCATCTCTAAAAAAATAAAAATAAAAATTACAAGACACAATAATTCAATTATAGTTATCCAGGCAAGTTTGTTTACTGTACTATAGTTATTTTTAAAAAATAAATTATTTTTTAATATTTGATAGTATAATAAAAAATAAGTTGAAAAATATTTTTTAGTATTTGGTTATGTCATGGAAAATAAATTAGAAAATAACTTATTAATATTTTATTTTTCTTAAATTTATTAAAATAATGAGAAACAAATCTTACAAATTAAAAAGTTGAATGAGAATAAAATTACAAAAAATATAATTTTATAAATTATCTCAAATAAAATAAATAATAATCAAGATAACAGAGATCAAATCTAAAACAAAAATAAAAGATGAAGAAATTATAATAATAATAATTGACATTTCATAAATTATTTCAAATAAAATAAGTAACAATCAAAAGAATAAGAACCAAATTTGATAAATAAAAAATTTCAATAAAAAATAATAAGGGAAAAGTAAATGATAATTATAAAAACGAGGATCAAAGTTAATATAAAAATTAAATTTTACGAGATAAAATTAAAAAATAAATATTAAAAATAATATATATATATATATATATAGAAATTAAAAGTTTGAAGAACAAATTTGATATAATAAGCAAATAATATGACATTTCTAATTTTTTTACAATTTTCAAAAAGGGTTTTCTATTCAAAATTTTTCAAGAAAACACTTTCTTCTAATGATAAACAAATATAAAAAAGTTTGGAAAGTGATTTTCTGAAAACTACTTTAAAAAAAAAAACATAATCTAAATCTCGTTTGTGATTTAAAAATATGTAACATTAAACCTCTTCTTAGTGAAATTTTAAATTTTAAATTAAATTAAATAAATTCAAAAAATTCAATTGACTTAACTGATTTGTTAATAACTTGATAAATCTAGTTAAATTTATTTGTAATCTTGTTATATTAACTTTTTTAAAAATAAAACAACACTATTTTAAATTAAATTATTGATTTCAATAGCTTTATTTTTTTTTAGATATATCTTGAAATGACTATGAAAAATATAAATAAAATGGAAAAAGTGATAAAAAAAAAAAGAGAGGTGATTTTATATAGAAAATTTATATCTCACCTACACACAGAAACCATTCCAAACCATTCATGTTTCTTAATACAAAACGAACCAAATATAGCAAAAAACAAAAATGCTAATTACAAGCCCAGCTGTCTGTGGTTCATGATCACCGAAACACAAAATTTACACAATTAACTGATTAAGGGCTAGTCGAAATACCACATTTACCAGGATTACTGGGATACCCGACCAGGATTTACATCGGATGCGGTCCTTTTCAAATCCTCCCCACCAGGGATAGCCATGCCCGGATACCCTTGAACCATACCCGTGCTTGCATTCCGAACTCCGTAATAAACCTGTTGATTCACCCCATCAGAAACCACTCTAGCACCATCATACGGATCCATTGACGGAACGGGCCTCATTGTCATTCCACTATACACTTGACCCATTCCTTGCACAGCTTGGTGGTATCGGAATGGCATTTGCCCAGTTGCAATCGTGTATTGTTGAGGATATGGGGAGCGAATTTGAACATTCCCTGGTGGAATTGTGCCCTGAACATAATAAACCGGCATTTGTTGTACTGGAGCACCAGAATAACGTGAATCCGGAATATAATGCATGACTGGGTTACCCGGATACCCGGTTGGTTGTGTCATCGGTGGTGGCTCCATTGGTTCAGAATAACCCTCAACGGGTGTCTGCTTCACCTGTACTTCTTTCGGATCTGGGTAATCGGGTTTGGTCTTAACAGGTGGAAGATCCGGAAATGAAGGCACGTTAGGCACAACCGATGAAGTTGAGCAATACGGGGAAGAAACAACCGGGGCAGGAGAACCCGGATCGGAAGCTGAAACATTGTCGTTCATAACGAAACGGGACTTCTGTTTGGTCTCATCCAAATTCTCCAACCCGAATAGATAATCTGGTACTTCAGAAATAATTGAAGAAGCCTCAGACCTTCCACGTTCAAGCCTCCTAGCGCCGGAATTAAGAGCATCAAAAAACCAGTTTTCACGGTTAGTTGATCCGTCAAGAAGTGAACTGATACTACTTGCTCTTGATGACTCCTCATTTGCTGTAGAGAACAAGAATAGCCTAAGCCGAGCCGAACGTGGGTTTTGATTATGTAAAACACGATCATATTCATCCATCATGTTCTCAACATCCTCGTCAGTTGTTACAGATATCAAAGCATCAAGATCTTCATTTGGCAGTTGATACTTGACACTCAAGTTAACAATTCCTGAGACAAATAATATTATAAACGAATCAGAACAACGTATAAGTACTGAATGTTTATTTAGTTATGAATTAGGGTTTTTTTTTTTTAATTCACATTACCTGACAATTTTGATAATTTAGTGATGAGAGTAGAGAAAGTTGTGGAGCGATGGACAGCAACTATGCGAGTGTCACCACCAACATATCGGAGCTGATTGTCGTGAGGGCGGGGGAGAATTTTGCCTCCGAAGCTGCACATGAAGCGCATGCGTGGATCATGCGACGAGTGATAATCGGACCGAGGAGAGGAGGCTACAGAATCTGTGGCGACTGAATCCAGCTCTGACGGATGCAGGGACGACATGTCTGGATATTACAGTGGTTTCGTTAGAAAACCAAGAACCATGTAAATATTGTAAACGAAGGAGGAAGTCTTGCAGCTTCGAATTTATTTAGGATGTTTGTCTCAGCAACGCAGAAGAGGCTGACATGGATAGGGGACCCACTTACTTTATATAATCATGATTTAGTATTTATTTATTTATTTACTTACTTGTTGATAGCTGAAAATCAACATCTTGATGATGATGATGTACCCTACCTTGTAGGGAAAGAGGTTTTTATTGCACAACGGGACTCGAACATGGATTTGCATTTTCTTTTATAGTGTTTGTGGTGGTGGGAGTTTGGGCGGTGAGAATGCTGTTTGATTGGTCATTGCTTGAATAAAGTTTTGTCAAACAATAACAATAATGATGCAAAGGCATCTATCTCATATATATGTTTTGATTTTTGTCAAGATTCATATGAACATCGATTAAAAGTTTGCATTGCCGAAGTAGGTATTGCTCACCACACTACAATCAAGCAACGGACATTTTCCTAATCCAAATTACTTAAATTGATCTCATCACGATATATAGAAATCTAAATAATTCAGGAAATATTTAAATAGTATGTTTATATACATGTATATATAATAATAAAAAAAAGGGAGTTGATTGGTAGGTCCATATTAAATATTTTATTTAAAACCAAGATGAATGATCTTGATATAAGTTTCATTTTGCATATATATATATATTAACTCAGATAAGGTGAAGGCGCCTAATTCCTTGCCTTATTAATTCTATAATTTACTACGTGATCAAATTAAGGAAAGGTCCAAAGAAGACATATCACCCTTGAATTCGATGATAACAAACCATATATGTCCTTATGATCACGGATAGATCATATGCTTGGCATCAACGAACAAGATTTTGATCGTGTCAAGAAATATAATTAAAATAAAATGGCAATTTCAATGAATGCTGGAATTGTTGCTAAAAGGTCTTGTTTTTTTACAAACTAGAGACTGAATTGTCGATGGTGAAATGAAGGCTTCAAATAATCCACCGCGAGTTTAAGAAAGGACTTTTTCCCTTCGCCTTTTGGCGTGAGGTAGGGCACTTGGAAGAGGCAAGCAAGCTCCACCAAATCTAGACCGGCTCGGTTCAGTTAGGTCCCACATGTGTAACTGTGGCCTTGTCTGAATGGGTGTTTTAACGTGGTGGCTAGTCACCATTTTTTGTCCCTGAGGATAATGCCAGCCCCACTCGATTGCTTCCACTATGCAACTTACTGTCCAATCACATAACAGTTATCGGTGTGTCTTGTAGCATAGCATTGCGTACTGTGGGTCGAGGCCCCTTTTGGCAAGTTTGTAATTCGTCATTAGGGCTGGGAACACTTTCATCGTTTCTAGTGCCTCAAGCACTGGAAAATTGGTCGTGAATTACTCACGTGTGAATATATATATATATATATATATATATATATATATATATATATATATATATATATCCAGTGCCCATTGTAAAATTGTTATTCATTGCATAAAGGTCTAAATAAATGCCCTATCGTTCTATTTACCTACCATCTCAACCCTCAATTTAAAGCTTTTTTGGGTTGGGAATAAAATGGAAAAAAGGGGACGAAAAGGAAAGAAAAGGAGGTGAAAGGAAGTTGTTTTTCTTTTTCTTTTTTTTTTGGTTTGAGTAGGTGAAAATGAAAAGAAAAAAAAAGAAAAAAGAGGAGAGTGGAGAGAAAGTAGACATTATATTTTATTCTGAAGGAATTTTTTTTTAAAAGGAATAATATTCTCTAGATGTGCAGTAGCCATACTGAAAAATATCTGACACTCAAAATCAAGAAAAAACAAGTCCAAAACAGAATCTTGATTGAGTTTTAAAGAAATTCTCTTGCTTTATTAGATCTGCAAAATTTCAAAACCGAATCACTAAATCTTATAGATGCAAAACAGGTTATGTTATTAGTCATGTCATTCCAGTCTAACCAATGTATATCGTGCTGCTCTTTAACTTGTTCTTATTGTATTATTAACATATTAAATATATATGTACTAAAAATATCTGGGTTTTTTTTTTTTGTCAAGAGCTTGTTCATAACTTTAAATTAAAAGTGAAAGAACTGAAATGTAATAAAAAGAAGAAGCTTAATTTAACATTTTAAATTATTTTTGTTTTGGTTCAAAAAAAAAATTTGTTCATTATTTAGCCATTAGCTTTGAGAGAGGAGAGCAAATATCAATTTAAAACATTGAGAAGAGAGAAAATATTGGTGGGCTACTTTAATTTTCGACCATGAAACTTACCATTTTTATGTTAATTACTTTGATTGATAAGAAGAATTAAACGGTGACTGTTTTGAACTTTCATTTTGCTTAGATATTGGGATCAAGAGAAAAAACTTTTTCTTAGTTTAATTTTGCATTTTTCAAGCTGTTTTTTGAGTTTTTTTGCTTGATTAATTGGTTTTTTAGGTTCTAAAGATGTTTTTATGTATTTTTTTTAAAAAAACATTCTTTTCACACTAAAAAAACCCCTAGTTCTAATTTTTTAGCTATCATAATGGTGATTATCAGCCTTAAATTTTTTAAAATAATATAAAATTGAATGACATATCATCCTCGCTTTTCAAAAAAAAAAAATAGATTACTTAAGAGTGCAGGTTTGCCCTAGGCCTCCACTTCTAGGTTTTTTTTTAAAGATTCATGTGCTATGGGTCATCTAGACTCACATGTCTAACTTAATTTTTTATATTTTTTTTCTTATTTTTTCTTTGAAATATCGATTATTTTACAATTGATTTTATTTTTGAGATAATTTAGTTTTACATAAAATAAAAACAAATATGACCCTTTTTAAAATAATATGGATTTGTGAGTTTAGTTTTTCTTCTTCTTCTTCTTTGTTTTTTATTTTTTTGTTATTACAATATTTCATTATCACTTTCTAAATTTTTTTAGATATAATATTTTTGATATGTGTAAGTAAATTATCATTTTATTATTTTTAATTGCACAATAAATATTTGTTGGTTTGGATTTTAATTTTAATTTTAGTTTTAATATATATATATATATAGTTTTATTTTTCAATTAATGATCTTATTAGTTAATATTGTACAATTTTTTTATAAGAGTCATATGATTTAATAGAATTAGTTGAATAGAATCTATAAAAGATTTTTTGCAAAAAAAATCCACGGAAAATAAAAAAAGGGAAAACATGCAATTAACCTAGTTTTGTTGTTTAAATATATAGAAGATTGACACATGATCTCTTAACTAAAAAACAATAGATAGAAGGATATAAATTGTAATAAAGGTATGTAGTTTATATACATATATATATATATATATATATATATATATATATATATATATATATATATTAGAACTTTCAAAAGACTATGTTTAATGAGAATGACAAAAAGTTTTTTAAGACATGTATATTTTTTTTTTACATTCAAAAACCTTTTATCCAATTTATAATATAGCACGAGAAGTAGTCTAGTTATTACTATTACAATAAAAGATTTTTAAAAGTAACAGTAAATTGCACCATTCTATATTGGCATAGAACAATATTCATTTGGTGACATTTTTGTTTAGTTTTATGATATTATTATAAATTTTTATTTTTTTTCTTCAAGGATTTTCTTTTCATTTTGATTTACTATTTATTTGAGTTAAGTTTTGGGCTCTTGTATTATTGGTTGAGAGAAAGATGAAAAATGAAGAGAGAGAAAGTAGGATAAAGAAGTCGAATAATTATGGCATTATTGACAACATTTTTGGAAGGAAAAAAAAGGCATCAAAGAGATTGCCTTAATTTGTGTCTACAAAATACTCTTTCATGATCGTAGAATGGATCACACTCAGAATTTTTGTAATTCAAGGCTTTAATTTCATTTTTAATTAATTTAAAGTGAATTAGAATAAATTTTAAAATTGAAAATATGGTTTTATGAACATGGTAGGGAGGAGTTTAATTTCTTTAAAATGAAAATTGTGAAAAATGGCATAAAGGGTAAGTTTATTATTCACTTATTTTTCCTTAAAAAAAATATTGAAAGTGGTCGGTAAAATTTTATATTCAAGAAAAAATATTGAAAACAAACAATGTCTTCATAATTGTGCTTCCTTGTTGATGAAAACTAGTTTAATATATCGATTATTATTATTATTATTTTCATCTAAAAATTGCATGATGTCTCATTTTGATTGACGTTGAAATGCATGCATATAGTATTAGTTTGTGAGATCAAAGGGTAGTTATAAGAAAGTGAAAAGAGAGACTGCTCTATGGCTATGGCTATGGCTATGGCTAGCCTCAGGATGGTCGGTGGCTAGCTGAAATGCCATTGGATGAGAAACCAAAGTTTAAAGTGCATTGGGCCAATGAAAGCAGAGACAAAATAAAAGCTAGTACAAAAGTGATAAAGAAACGTAGAAAGCAACCTGCTGTTCCTTTAATCTTGAGAAGATAACATTGTTATTGTTATAAAGCAGAAGTTACCACACATTAGTGCTGTTTTTTTTTTATTCTTAATTAGTTATTTTGGCAACCAACTTGTGTGATCATAGTCTTAAGATTTGTTATGCAAGTCAACACATGATAAATACGATGTTTGGTCGTGTAATTTTAGTTATTTTTAAAATATTTTTAATTTTAAAATATAATAATTTTTTTTTAAATTATTTTAAATATTAGTACATCAAAATAATTTAAAAATATTAAAAATATATTAATTTTAAATTTTTTCAAAAATATTTTTCAATTATAATATTAAACACCATCAAAGTATTTATTAATGAACCCAAGTTAATTTAATTTATTTTTTTAAATGATTATATCAATGTTATTTTTTACCAAAGTTATTTAAAAAAAAAACATGGAAAAGTTTTTTACCTATGTTTTTTTCTGGATTACGAATCTAATCAAGTTTTTTCTAGTTAATTTATATCAATATTTCCTTTAATTTTTTAAAATTTGAATCAGTCTATATCCTGACTGACTCGATGAAGTCCTGAATTAATCTATTTGTCCGATCATAACATAGCCTGATGTTATAAACCTGGCTTGTGATAATTCAAAGAAAAGAAGAGGAGGAGGAGCTGAGCTTAGTTGACTTTCAGGGTGGGCTTTTCTCAACCTTATTCGCCTCTTCTCTGACCTAAAAGAGAAACCAGCTCTTCGTATCTTTGTAAAGTAACGAATGGGCTCAAAGGCTTCGGCCTACGGAAAAGAAAACTCCAAAGCCCATTTCGTAGAGATCTTTGAACATTAACAATGTCGTGGAGGATGTTGTTGAGATGTCAAATCTTACCTTGGACTTCACCCGACTTTAACTGAATTGTTGTTATTTTTTAAATATTTTTTTATATTAAAATATATATTAATAATATTTTTTATTTTTTAAAAAATATTTTTTACATTAACTTATTAAAATAATTTAAAATTAATGAAAAAATTTAAATTTAAATTTTTTTAAAAAGTACTCTTAAATAGAAAAACAAAAAACTCTTAACCAAGAAATTACAGTTGTGTGATTATATGAGAATTTTTGTGTTTTTATGTACTGTTTCTCTTCCCAAAAGAAAATTGCTTACACAAACAAGTTTAATACATCGATTATACAGTGAAACAAGGTAATTTCTTGATTAATTTATACAGTGAAACAAGGTAATTTCTTGAGTGATTAATTTATAGTATGAGACTGTGTTTGTTTGAAAAATACACTACGCAGCTCACAAACAAATACTTTCTTAGTGAGCTTCTACTATGAATTATGAAAATTCCAAATTTATTAATGTGATTTCGAGTGTATTCTATTTTAGTATTGGTGTCAGACTCTACTATTATAGATTTGACTTAGAAAATGGTGCAAGTACTCGGAAATTAATTTGTCGGTCACCAGGTACACCGTGAACCTTGATATATTATTTTTATTTAAAATTTTTCCTTTTTAGATTTTTTTTTATTTAAATTATTGGTATTTACCTAATCAAGTTTATAGCAATGTACAAATCAACTCAAATTAAATTTAAAATCATGAATTTTCCATGTCATCAGTTATGGAACCATGCTCCGAGTTTTGCGATGGATTTTTGATGATAAATAATTATAGACTTGTAGTTTGTGGCATGTAGTAATTTCACAAATTAATCACTTAGGTCAAGGTGTCGGCATGTCTCGTGTATTTAACATGCAAAGGCAGTCTTGTTTGTTGACTTGTTCGAGAAACCGGCTTTAGATGATTTTTAATTTAGGAGTCAGCATAATAGACTATTTTGCATTCTCATTGAATTTAAAAATATGTTGTTTTACATTAAATAATATTAAATTAATAATTTTTTAATGATTTTGATGTATTTGTATTAAAAATAAAAAATTTATTTTAATTAATATATATCTTTTTAAAATACCCACCAGCTACAGTAAGAAATATATTACAAAACGTGGGCAGTCTCTTCCAAATTAAAAATCACGAGATGGTCCGTGCATGATGGGAACTACTGCTTCGATAAGAGCGACTCCTCGCCAACCATTGCCGTTTATTTGAAGATATTAATTGATAAAATGCTTTCTGCCAGCTCTGGCCTCCATCAATGAGTCCACACACAAAGGATCGGCTAACGTCGGCGCTGTTTCTAGAATTTCGTTATATATCGTGTTTTATAAAAAAAATAATTTATTTTATTTAAAATTAATTTTTGTGTATTTTTTATCAATTTTTAAAATAATTTTTAAAAGATAAAAAATATTTTTTAATTAATTTCCAACTAAAAAATTATTTTTTATAATATATTTTCAAACAATACTCCCTTTACATAGTGTGGTTTTTTGGTTGATTGAAGTTAGCTTTTATATATATATATATATATATATATATATATAAAGTGTTGATTTAGTGGTTAAAATATTATTATATCTTTGTAAAGATAAAAATATAAGTTAGATTTTTTTAAAAAATATTTAAAAAAAAAACAGTTATAGACTTTAAATAAAATTAATTGTATCACTACAAGAGTGATAATATAAGATAGATTTTTAGGGTTAAATCTTTAAAAAATATATTTATTGAAAAGAGTAGTCATAAACTAGGAATAAAATTAATTTTAAGAAGTATTTCTGTATCTCTAGAAGAGTGATAATATAAGTTAGATCTATAGGGTTAAATTTAAAAAAAAAATATTTATTGAAAAGAATAGTCACAAACTCGAAATAAAATTAATTTTATATTTTTATAAGAGAGTGTGAGGGTATCAAAGAGTGTGTGTATCAAAGTTGCGGAACGCATCCTGTTCACATTCGGCCTTTTATAAGAGGCGTGGATGCTAATTATTACAGGAAAGCACACCATTCAACGATGAATCACGAACAAATATATTAGTAAGGTCGGAGGATCCTTTCTTTTGATTCCTAGCTACATAAATAACAGCTAAAATCAATATTCTAACATTGAATTTTAATTTGTTCTTAACTAATTCGGCATTTGAGATTATAAACCAACCAATAATGTTGTCTTATTTAACTATATTATGAAATAAAATAGTTTTCTATCTTAATGTTAATTTATTAAATCATGGTTTTCGTTAGTTTATTAAAGATTTTAATGTGACTAAACTGGATGATGTCTTTGAATGACTGGTTAACTCAAAGTCATACATGTGTATGTATGCATGTGAGGAGTAATCAGTTTTTATAAAGGTAGCCTGCATTTAAATTTTTTTGAGAGTTTTTGTTTTTCGTTTAAATTATTAAAAGTGTGTGTGATTGGTATTGTGAATATCTTTTAAAATTAAATATTACTTGAATATATATATTAAAATATTTTTTAACTTTAACATTGATATCTTAGGACTACTTAAAAATCACAAAGAGGCATAATATAGCCATAAGTTGCAGCAAGTTGTGAACCACTGCGATAAGGCGATTCGTCAACTTGCAAGGGTTGATAAGATTTGCTTTCACATAAACAGCTTGTTTGTTTTTTTATATTTAGCCGTTCTCAAAATTTTATTCAAGTAGGGCATCTCTAATTTTGGAGGGGAACACCCACATGGACACAACCGCTTGTTCTTGTACATTCACATTGGTCCTGAACAGCCACCTCTTCCTTTCACACTCTAAATTTGTCTAAAATTTTGGAGTATCTTAAAGAATCTTTTCATCTCCTGATTTGTTTCTTAATCATAGCAACCTTTTATGTTAACCCAATGATATTCCTAAACAACCTTAAAGATTGCTTGATGTCAGCATTTATATTCAGTGATCAGAGCGAATAATGGGGTCAAACCAATCAGTTTTGTTTTGGATACAGAGAACTTTGCTCTGGCAACACCACCTCCACACTCGAAGATTTAAAAGTGATTAAGATTCTTTGGGTTCCCTTTCTTATCTTTCCAAGCTTTATAAGGAATCTTGAAGGGCAACATTGCTATCTTGATCTGCTTTAACGCTGCAGTCCTCCATTTCATTTACAGCAGTGGAGTTTGCTTTGCAGACCATAATACAGGATCTCTTCAAAGATAAAGGAGGTGAGCCCGTCACTTCTTTTATGTGCTAATCTTGATACGGTATCTTATTCTTTTGATATTATATGTGTGTGGATATGACATGCATCCATGTATATATTCGAAGTGGTTTCTTGAATTGACATTGGCTACCAAGGATTCCGGATTCTGAATCGCAAGGAACTGCACTATCTTCATGCTCTTCTGTTAAGATTCCAGATTGATAGCTCTGGTTTACTCATGCTTTTATGCTTCAAGATACATGATATTAACATTGGCTTATAATCTTGTGTAGGGGCTAGCCATGACTATTGCGCCTGTTGCTAATGGAAAAATTGATGCTCCTACTCCAACAAGACCTGGGGTTTGTTTCAATATTTCTTTGCTTGCCTAATCATGGGATAGTGAATTTCTTACAATCAATGAAGTTAAAAATGATGCCGACTCTTTCTGTGATGGCCAGGGAAAAACTAAAGGAATTGTAGTTTGCTGGTTTCTTGGACTAGGGTCTCTAATCTCATGGAACAGTATGCTGACCATAGGAGATTACTACTATACTTTGTTCCCGGTAGGTTTCTCATAAACATTAATTCACTAATTAATTTGTGAAAATTGCATAAGTACTTATATTTGTCCTTGTTCTGAAGAGTATGGTAGTGTTTAAGGTTTTGAGGTTTTGAGATTCATTGTTTAAACAGTCATTGAGCCTAAACAAGGTGATATGGTCAATTAGAGTAGCAAAACTATCTATCTGATGATCCTTTTCTTCGTGTTTGAAGAAATACCATCCTTCAAGGGTACTTACCCTTGTTTATCAACCATTTGCAATCGGAACAATGGCAATACTGGCATATAATGAGGCAAAGATCAATACTAGAAAGCGAAACATAGCCGGTTACGTACTCTTCACTGCAAGTACTCTCATGCTTATGGTTGTAAGTAACATGAACAACTCCTATCTATTATGGTTTAATTTATTTCCCATCAATTTCAATTCATGACTCATTGATTCTGATAATTGTGACAGGTGGATTTGGCCACATCAGGAAGAGGAGGCGTTGGACCTTTTATTGCTATATGTGCAATCGTTGCTGCTTTTGGAGTTGCAGATGCTCATGTTCAAGGTGGGATGGTTGGAGACATGGCTTTCATGTGTCCAGAATTCATGCAGGTTAAATTCTTGGAATTCGTTTTCAATTGGTCTTACACTCTAAAATGCAAAGAACTTTGCATCTTACCACACCTTGGATGTCTTTCCTGCAGTCTTTCTTTGCTGGGTTGGCTGCATCAGGAGCTCTGACCTCTGGTCTGAGATTGATCACAAAAGCAGCATTTGATAAATCTAAAAATGGTCCTCGCAAGGGAGTTAGTATGTCACCTTTTCTTTTAGCAATAGAGGAACTTGCTATCTTACACTGTTATTTCTTTTATTGATCAGCTGGAATTTCTATTCGACACTTACATCGGTCATATGACTACAATTAGAAGAGATCGACCCTTCTCCCATGCTGTTGTGGTTTGTAGTCTCATAGTGATTAGTTTGTAATTCATGGAAATGGAACTAGGCCTTTAGCAGAAAAAGTAAAAGGAGAATATACAAGTTCTATAACTTGAGCAGAATAAAAATAATAGCCACAACTTCAGATCAGTTGGCAAATCCGATTCGATTTTTTTCTTAGGACTTCTCGTTTTGTGCTGCGGACTTGATTGATAAGTATTTCTTGATTGCCAATGTTTGCAGTGCTATTTCTAGGAATTTCCACTTTCGCGGAGTTCCTATGCGTGTTGCTGTATGCACATCTCTTTCCTAAACTGCCGATAGTGAAGTACTACCGCTCAAAGGCAGCCTCTGAAGGATCAAAGACTGTTTCAGCTGATCTTGCTGCTGCTGGCATCCAAACACCAGCAGACCATCAAGTATTTCCACTTTTTTTTTTTAATTTTTCTTTGGTGTTCATTTTCTTGAAAAGATGACCATTATTTCTCATATTGCATGCTGCTCAAGGATAAGTTCCATGTCCCTGTCTAAAATTTATTTTCTTCCGTTCCTGCAGGCTTCTGATGTTGCCAAATCTCCGGAGCGATTAAGCAACAAACAACTATTGTTCCAGAATATAGATTATGCACTTGACCTATATTTGATATACGTGCTGACATTGTCGATTTTCCCGGGATTCTTGTATGAAAATACTGGTGAACACCAGTTGGGAACATGGTAAGTTCTCAATTGTCAAGCAAGATTCATTGCCATGAAGGACTGGATAATCTGTAGCACTGGAAGTGATGCTGCACAAGAAGAGGATGATTTTTCTTCCCATCTTGTTAAAACAACTGCAGTACCATTATATTGTATAAGTACTCTTGTTCAAGATTATATGCCCCATTGATGTCTTCTACGTGGCATGTCATTTCTGTTTGATATTCCTAGGTGCATCCATTATACTTTTCTAGAACTGCATTTGCAGTTTCCTTTCTGTTTTTTAATGAAAGACCTCTACATGTCCAAACTTTGATCATGTTATGCTAGAAAATTCATGATTTGACCTATAACTTTCTTGCTTATCATGATCAACGATGTTTCAGGTACCCACTTGTTCTAATTGCAATGTACAATGTCCTGGATCTCATCTCAAGATACCTCCCCCTTGTCCCATGGTTGAAGTTGGAGTCCAGAAAGGGCCTCATGATTGCAGTTCTCTCTCGTTTCCTACTCGTTCCTGCGTTCTACTTCACTGCGAAATATGGTGATCAAGGATGGATGATCTTTCTCGTTTCTTTCTTGGGGCTAACAAATGGCTATCTCACTGTCTGTGTCCTAACAATTGCACCAAGAGGCTACAAGGTTGGTTACCATAAACTATGATTTTCAGTGCTTCAAATGCAATTTCTTTGTTTTTCTTACACATGACAATCTGTTGATGGCTTTGGTTTTGCAGGGGCCTGAGGCAAATGCACTGGGCAATTTACTTGTGCTATGGTTATTAGGTGGCATATTTTCAGGGGTTGCCCTTGACTGGCTTTGGCTCATAGGCAAAAAGAATGCCTTCTAGAGAGCCAAATCTATCTGCGACTGATAAAGAAAGTCGGCTCCTTACCATCGATGCTGGCCATCCCTCAATTTGTCACAGCAACAAAGTCACCTGCCGAAAACCAGACATTAGGATCGATGGTGGTAGTGATTTATCAATGAATTTGATTACTGCTCTCTTAGTTCTAAATATAATGATTTATATGTTGAACCACATCTTTTAGTAAATACCAACGGTATATTTTGTTTTATTTTATATATAGTTATTTTTTGTTTGACCAAACTTATCGGAAATATGTTGTTAATTAACTTTTTCCAAACCAAAATAAATATTGATATAGTTAAATTCAATTGATATAATAAGTCAATCTACTATTTGGATGACCATACTAATCCCGTGCAAGACCCAACAATATCAACTCAAATGATTATTTAAAAAAAAAAAGATTTTGTTTTATAATAGATGTATGATGACTTATTCATGACTTGTATTATGAATCAAATCAGATTTTCAATTAGTTATGATACCTATAATTTTATGTTCTAAAAAATAACCAAAAGAAATGTGTATTTCAAAGGAGCAATGTATGTGATGTGTAAATAAATAAATAAGATTTTTGGATATCTTATTAGAACAAGATTTGTAGATAAGAAATGGAGGTAGGAGCACTCCAATTACAATTAAAATCAATATAATTAAGTTTATAGGATATATTTAATTGCCATTTCATCTGAAACGAAATCTTTAATTTGATATTTAGATTGAAATGAACTATAATAATATTTTTTATTTTAGATCTTTAGATTTTCTGGTAACAAGCCTCGAATTGAAATGCCCCTTCAATTTTAGGCTTAAGGGATTTGGTTCAAAGATTCCAATTTTTAATAAGACTTTTCATTTTTTATTTTTTATTTAAGAGTTTTAAGGAATTTCAATCTCAGCACAGACAGGGTGAGTCAGACCGATTTCATTTCTTTTGTTTTTGTTTTAAAAATATTAAAGAGGGGCTAATGTGTTTTAAAGAAAAAGAAAAGGAAAATTCTATGACCAAGTTGTAGATTTTAATGCTAAAAAATAAATACATAAATGAAATTAAAAATTTATTGACCCAATTCTATGAAAAACCACGTTGAATATATGCATGGATGCATCATGCATGTAATATATACGCACATATAATATCAATAAAAGAAGATACCGTATCAAGATTAGCGCATGAAAGAAGTGATGGGCTCTCGTCCCTTCTTTATCTTTGAAGATATCTGCTGTGTTCTGGTCAGCAAAGCGATCTCCTGGTACTGTATTAAAATGGACTGCAAAGCACTGCTGTTAATACAATGGAGAACTGCAGAGTTAATTAAAGCAAATTAATATAGCAATGTTGCTTTGCCTTTCCCCTTCAAGATTCCTTTAAAAAGCTAGGAAAGATAATAAAGGGAATCCAAAGAATCCTGATCACTTTCAGATCTTTTATCGTGGAGTTCATGTTGCCGGAGCAAAGTTCACTGTATCCATTGCAAAGTTGATAGGTTTGACCTGCGCGAACCCCATTATTTGCACTTATCACTGAACAAAAATTCTGAATTTAAGCAATCTCCAAGGTTCTCTTTGATAACTAAGCTTGCCAAATTATTATTTTGGCAATGTGTTAGAAAAGTATTTTTTTTAAAAAATTATTTTTTTAAAAATTAATATGTTTTTGATATTTTTAAATTATTTTGATGTATTAATCTGAAAAATAATTTTTTAAAAAATAAAAAATATTATTAGTATATTTTTTCAAGTGAAAAATATTTTCAAAAATAATCATAACTATACTCCCAAATCACAACTACAACTATACTTTGAAAAACAATAATATGAGAGATTTGTATGAAGTTGTATTTTTAAATAAATTTAAAATCAATAAAATTGATAAATATATTTATATGAAAAATATAAATAAATTTTATATCATTATATGTTTTTATGTGGATAATATTTTAATTTTAAAAAATAATAATTACATAATCAAGTTTAATAGAAAAATATTAATTAGCATGTTTAACATGAAACAGTTAGATATTATAAATATCATATAAAAAATATAGATTTGCAAGACATCTAATATATTGTTACTGTCTTAACAGTATTATTATATAATATTTTTATATATAATAACAAAACTATCAAAATACTAATTAATATAAATATATCTCTATTCAAGAATATAGATAAGCAATATCAAGCCTTTTATTGCAATTCATAATAGATTCATACTGATCTATTTACAACTTAGATGTTAAACCAAATTAGATATGATATCTATAATTTTATAATTTTATGTTCAGGAATAACATAAAGAAAATATTTGTATATTTCGAGGGAGCATGAAATATGAAGTGTAAACAAATAAAAACAGTAGAATAAATAGCAAACCATAATTTATATTCTTTGACATATTTTCAGAGGAAGATTTTCAGAAAAGCAATTGAGCTGTGAGCATTCCAATTACGATTAAAATCGATGTAATGAAGTTCATAGGGTACATTTAATTTGGTACTTCCGGGGGAAATGAGCCATCAACTATATTAATATCTCGAATTTTCTGGTTTTGGGCCTTCGGGCTTTAGGCTTGAGGGATTTCGGTCATGGGCTGGGCTTTTCTTAAGACCTTTTGTTTTTTTTTTTTGTTTTCCATTTAAGGGCTTTAAGGAATTTCGATGGATTATTTGGGGCTTTTTACGTTTTGAGTAATGTTATGTTCTATCATGAGAAGAAATTTAAATATTACTTAAAAACACGTGAGTTTTTCATTGTATTATACTTCATTGTTTTTTTTATTTTTATATTAATATGAATGGACTGTATAAAATTTTATTTTTTAATTTGATTTTCATATTTTTTTTGTTGATTTAATCCTAATTAAAGACTAATTAATTATGATTTTTTTATAAAAAAACATGAGTTTTTTTTATTTCTTACACACATGTCTCTTAATTTTTCAAATTTTATTTTTAAATATCATTAATAATTTTTTATTTATTTATTCACATATATATTTCTTGATTTATTTGATTATATGTATCCATAATTTTTTTTATTTGAATTTAGATATTTTAAACTACAAAAACACATTAAAAAAACTTGTATTTATAATTTTTTATATGAAATAAAATTATTTGATCCACTACAAAGCCCATATCATATAACCAGTTGAGTACTATTCGACTATAATAAAAATTAACCAAAATAATTAATAACAACAACAACTTTAAGCAATTTTTCAGTCCATTATATATATATATATATATATATATATATATATATATATATATATATATAATTGATTCAAGCTCCGGCTGCCGATTCTGTCTCTTTCTAAGTTTGAGATACACTCAATCGCATTGGCACATGATTTTAATTAATTAATTCATTCATATTTTACTTATTTATTTTATTTTTGGGGTTTGCTTAGAAGCAACATCCAATTCACAAATTAACTAGTGAAATATACAATTCATACAATTATTATTATTATTATTATTATTATTATTATTATTATTATTATTATTATTATATAAAATCAATCTTATATCATCATATTTACAATCACTACTTACCCTCTTTGTTTTGGGGATGGAATGGGGATTGCAAATTGCTGAGTAATGGGAGCTAATAATTGCCCATGTCCCTTTGTACTTTTATGTTCCTTGAATGCGAGCAAGGCTAAAAGAAGCACTGTTGACGAATCTACATCGCTTTCAAATCTTTGAAGAAGGGGACGTGTATTATATATATATCAGGACTTTGTTTTTATAATATTAAGGAAAATTGTTCGTGGTGCCTGCTGTCTTGAAGTAAGAAAAACTTGTTGGTGAATGCTAAAACTTGTGTTGAACGTTTTTAGATCAATTATCTATCACACCCTTTCCTTCAATTGCCAGATTAGTTAGAAAAACAAATTTAATAAATTATACAAAAATTATTGGAGCTCTCTTGTTTCTTGCATGTGATTCATTCAGATAGTCAAAGTGATCAAAACTGTCTTGAAACCCCAGAGTTAGATTTGTTTTCTTGATCATCTGCTAGAATTCAAGATAGGTAAGTTAAGTTTGGTCATGCTTCTCTGCTCCAGGAAACATGGTAGGTTGGTCACGTTTGTTTCTTTTGAACATTGACTGATTGCTGGTATTCAGTTGGGGCTCGTCATGACTATTCCTAGTGGAAGTGGAGTGCCGGCACCCATGCTTAAGGTTTGTGCTCTCAAGCTTTGTTTCATTGATATAATAATGATGGGGTGATGGGATTTCTTCCAAGTAATGAAGTAAAACATGGCATTGACTCAATTTATGTGATATTGGCCAGGGAAAACATAAAGCCATTATAATTTGTTGGTTTCTTGGACTTGGATCTCTTGTCTCATGGAACAGTATTCTAACCATTGAAGATTACTACTATGATGTGTTCCCGGTAGGTATCTCACTGTTATCTTCTAGTATTTGTTTTTGAAGCTAAATTTTCTGACATTAGTTATATTCATCCTGCCTTTACTAGTGTGCTAGATTTTTCAATCTTGTTGAGGCTAGAAAAGCTTATATGTTCACTTAGGAATGCATTGAAAGGGTTTGGTTTTAAGGTTGACTGTGTTTCTTTTCTACCCTTCAAAATTTAGGGAAAATCTTCAGCAAATAGTTAAACTAGATTCAGTGTAGGATAGATTTGACTTTCTATCTCGTCCATATTAGATGGTTATGCTTGCTAGTGGGGGATTCTTTGATTTTGTGATAACTGAGCGAGGATTGATGGTTTGACTGATCATCCGAGTATTTAGTAGTTGAAGTTTTATTTCGCACCACAATCTCAATATTTTGGATAGCAAAACTGTCTAGCTGACAGTGCTTTACTTTCTTTTTGAAGAAATACCATCCTTCAAGGGTACTTACTCTTGTTTATCAACCGTTCGCCCTTGGAACGATGGCGTTGCTGACATATAATGAAGCAAAGATCAATACTAGAAAGCGGAACATAGCAGGGTACATGCTCTTTACTGCGAGTACGCTGATGCTTATTGTTGTAAGTACTGCACATGTCATCTTCTCTTTTTATAGTTTACTTTGTCTCATCCAATCCAATTCATCTTTCGGTTCTGGTAATATCCGTGACAGGTGGATTTAGTCACTTCAGGGAAAGGAGGAGTTGGACCTTATATTGGTATATGTGCAGTCGTAGCTGCTTTAGGAATTGCAGATGCTCATGTTCAAGGTGGAATGGTTGGGGACTTGTCTTTCATGTGCCCTGAATTCGTCCAGGTAATAACACGTCGTAGAATTCTTGTAATGTTGTTCTGGAGCTTATAACTCTATTCTGGATTTTGAAAGAATTTTCCGATATTAAAGCATGTTGTTTTTTGCACTGCAGTCTTTCTTTGCTGGGTTGGCAGCATCGGGGGCTTTGACTTCTGCTTTGAGGCTGCTGACGAAAGCAGTGTTTGAGAAGTCTAAAAATGGTCTACGAAAGGGAGTTAGTAAGTCACATTTTCTTTGACTAATACGATACTCATTGGCTTTCACTACTCTTTCATAAATATCATTTGCAGCAGAGCTTCAGATTTTTAGGTTTACATAACTAGTCTACATGAATGTAATATGAATCTTGGTATATGACCTGCCTTTGATGCTAGAGACTTGATTAATATATTACTTGATTACCGATTCTTGCAGTGTTATTTTTGGCAATGTCTACTTTCTTGGAGTTTCTATCTGTTCTGCTGTATGCATTTCTCTTCCGTGGACTACCAATAGTGAAGTACTATCGTACAAAGGCAGCTTCAGAAGGATCAAAGACTGTTTCAGCTGACCTTGCAGCTGCTGGCATCCTAAAACCTCAAAACCAGGAGGTGCTGCATTTTCCTTTTGATGTTTTTACCTGGTCTGTTTGGTGTTCAAAGAAATTTGTTTCTGATCCTTAAGGCATATCAGTTTAGGGCACTCTTGCAAGCTGCAGACGATGACAAACCCCCGGAACGGTTGAGTAACAAAGAACTATTCCTCCAAAATACAGATTATGCACTTGACCTGTTTCTCATATATGTGCTGACATTGTCGATTTTTCCGGGGTTCTTATATGAAGACACTGGTAAACACCAGTTGGGCTCATGGTAAGTGCTCATTCATGGCATAGCATAATTCATTTAAAAAGAACTTGAAAACAATTTTTCTCCCTTCTTCTTCTTCTTCTTCTTCTTCTTCTTCTTCTTCAAGTTCCTTGCTGTCCCGCATCAAGCAGGTGACTGTATCCAATGTTCCTTGCTATATCCATGCTTCAACTGCAATTTCAGTTTCCTTTCTGAGATTTCTTTCAACGCAGAATACATACTTGGCCAAACTTGATAATAAAGTATGATCTAGAAGTAAATTCTCATGATTGGTGATTTTCCAGGTATTCTCTTGTTCTGGTTGCAATGTTCAATGTGTGGGATCTTATATCAAGATACATTCCTCTTGTGGAATGCTTGAAGTTGGAGTCTAGAAAGGGTCTCATGATTGCTAGTCTTTCTCGTTTTCTGCTCGTTCCTGCCTTCTACTTCACAGCAAAATATGGAGATCAGGGATGGATGATCATGCTAACATCTTTCCTGGGATTAACCAATGGTTATCTTTCAGTTTGTGTGCTGACAGAGGCGCCAAAAGGTTACAAGGTGAGTCCATCTACATGAAATTATGTACAACACGTTCATATGATGGCACTTCATGAAAAAATGGCTCGTTAAACTGCTCGTTTGGTTTTGTAGGGGCCTGAGCAAAATGCACTGGGCAATCTGCTTGTGTTGTGCTTATTTGGTGGCATTTTTTCCGGGGTTGTCCTTGATTGGCTGTGGCTCATAGGCAAATGATTCCTGAAGAGACGAGTCTCTGTGCAACAGAGTGAATTAGAAAGTTGAATCCTTTCCCTCAATATTGCAAGTTTGAACCCATAATTATGCTAAGCATTTCCTCTATATGGGACAAGAACAGAATCACCTACTGACATCCCACACAACATGATGACTCTGAAGGAATCCCAAGTGTAGATGGTTGGGCTGGACATGCTTGTTTAGCTACATTTTCAGTCATACCACGAGCATCTTATGCTAATAATTATGATATTGGTTTGTCTTGCAAGAACCAACACACCTATTTTCATGATACATAACTAAGAAAGAAAGACGAATACATATGCAATATGAAAACTGAAAGAAAATTAGATTTGTAAACAGTTTTCTTACATAATTCTCGGACAGGACAAATCCCTTAAGATGGGCCGAATAAGATGTCTTTGACTCTGTCATAAAACTCAATCTTTCCTCCTTGAGGGTTCAATTTTGAAATTTCAGTCCATTCTGGTGAATTCCCTAATTTAATGATAGATAGAGTGGATTATTGACCCACTATGTCACTTAATATGTCTCTTAATGTAAACGAAATATAAATAATGTTAAAATGTTTTTTTAAATAATAATTATAAACTCAAAATATGATATATATTGAATAATATTTTTTCAAAAAAATATTATTACAATAATATATTACATGATATTGTTTTTAAAATATTAAAATGATAATATATTAGATTAATCAAGATTAACTTGTTAAATTTGTGACTTGAGTCATGATAATATAATAATTTTATAAAAAGTAAATGAAAATATATTATGAAAGTCAAATTCTAAATAATTTAATTAAATAATTTAATATTGAGAGATAAAACTAAAAAAAAATAATTAAAAAAAAGAAAAAAATACATGTGTGAATCTGGGTTAACCTGCTAAACTTGCAATTCTAGTTATGAGATCAAGATAATTATATAGAAAATAAATAAAAAATTACAAATCCTAATATCCAACCATATTGGTTAATATCTTTTTAAAATATTGATAGAGTAACATATTAGATTATATTAAAAAAACACTAAGATGATGACATATTTGATAGACCTTGTCAATATGTTAAAAATTTGAATCAAGTCATGAGACCGTGATAATTTTATAGAAAACAAATCAAAAAAAATTTGAAGGCTAATTTTTAATTAACCTAATGTTGAAGGATGGAATTATATATATAAAAAAGAATAAATAAAAGAAACTATCCAAATCAACCTAGGTTAACTTGCTTAAATCTTTGACTCAAATCATGAGATTATGATAACTCTATAAAAAAATAAAAAAATAAAAATTTATGATGTCCATTTTTTAAGCAACTTTATGTTAAAGGGTGAAAAAAATAATTAATTGAAAAAAAAAGTCAAAGAAAAATACAAACCAATTATTCAAGCTAACTTGTTAAATTTATGACCTAAATCATAAAACTAGTATAACTTTATAAAAACCGAATAAAAAGAAAATTGAGAAAAAAAATCAAAAGATCAAAATTGAAAAAAAAATGAATTATTGAAGAGTGAAACTAAAAAAGATCAATTAAAAATAAAGACAAAAAAAAAATTAAACCGAGTCAACCTGCTAAATCAATGATTTGGATTATAAAATTTGGATAATTTTATAGAAAGCAAAATAATTTTTTTTTATAAAATTTTATTTTTAACAAATCTAATGTTGAAAATTGACATTGATAAATAAATAAATTTATGAAATTAGTATATAACTCAAGAGAAAAAGGATAGAAAAAAAAAGTTTAATTTTCAAATCAATTCAATAATAAACAATAAAATTAAAAAAATAAAAAATTAGATCATTATAACATGAATTTGAAAACATAAACATAAAAAAAAAAAAACACAAACACTATTGGATGGAGTAATATTTCATTATCGTGACTACAATAATTTAACCATACTGCCTAGTGATTTTGTTAATATTTTGTGATCTGAGATGAACTTAAATTTGAATGCAGAAGCATTGATGTGAAGCCCATAATAGTAATAACTAGTCCACAGTTGGGGAGAAACAACATGGTTCCTTGGCTTTGCAAGCACGGTGGTCCGATCATTAATATCTGGTTGAGCCACGAGGAGGCTCCGATATAAGACATTTTAAGGCAAGTCCTCCTCCATAGCACCAACAAGGACAACGAAAGACGCAGCAATAATGCCAAATCATACCACTTTATATGACTAGTGCCACACCCATACCCCCCTTGAATCTTTCCTAAAATGTAGACCTTGGTGTTATAATTCAATTTTTGACCTTTTTATTTGAATTGTTTTATTTACTAAAAATTTGATGAAAAATAATATAAAAAATAAATAAAAAAATAAATTAAAATTTAGATTAAGAATAACATGATTGGAAGTTTAAAGATTTAATTAAATTCTTAACTGATTTAATTAAATCAAGAATTTAATTAGAGAATTAATAAATATAAGTTTGAAATTAAATAATTCAGGAATTTAATTGAAATTAATTCAAGAGACAAAATTCAAATTTATTGATTAAGGGACCCAATTGATACATTTCAAAACATCAGGGACCAATCTATAATATGTCATTTTCCATGCCAAATGACGCCGTTTTAGAATCCTTCTGTTCATCACCTGCTTGTCGAAGACCGGTTCAACAGAGAAGTTAGAAAATCGGCAACAAAGTCGACCCAATTGTGACCATGTCTTCTACCACGATCCCAGTCTTGGAGGAGACGGTTTTTGAAGCTCTCTAGCCTTATAAAAGGCAGGGAGAAAATACGGAAAAGGAGGGAGGGGGGAGAAACAGAGAACATGAAGAAAAAACTAAAAACGAGGGGGAAGAACACTAAAAACTAGAGAAGAAAACAGGGGGATTTAAGGGATGAAAAGGCAGAGCATAAATCCAGAGCAAAAACAGAGACAAACGCAATTAAAAAACCCAGAGGACCAACGTTAACATCACCATCTTCTCCAATGCAGGGGACAAAGAGAAGAACGGAAACACAGGGAGAGGGGAAACAGAGGAAAAAATATAGAGGCGTGCAGAAATACAAAAAGAAATAACACGCAGAGTAAAGGAGAAAAAGGGCAGCATACACACAGACAAGGATTGACTGTCCCTTCCATTGTTTTATCCCTGCAAAAACAAAAAAAACAAGGACAACAATCGGTATCCATAGTAAACCGGCATCTTCATTTTTGTTTCCTTCGTCATCACAAAATCTGTTGGAAAAAGAAAGCAGACCATGGGCATAGGAACAAAAGAAGGCAGAAGAAGGAGTAGAGGAAAGGAGGTAGTCGGCCAGCCAAAGCTTCACCACTGTCTCCATCGCCTAGCAGACTAGGTAAACGACTTTTCCTTCTCAATTTCGTGTACATTATGCAAGTGAATTAGCGCACTCGAGTTGCTTAGGGCAGCGGAGCCACTAGCTTGGGCCAGTGGACGGGCCTGAAAACATTATGCTGGGTTGGATCCAGCCTAGTCCAAAAATATAATAAAAAAATAAAAAACAAAAAAATAAAAAATAAAAAATAAAAAATATATATGCATAAATAAAAATAATATAAATTTATTAGTTTATTCATTGACGCTAGAGTCAGTAATAAAAATACCTGTTTAAATTTATATTTTTTTATTCGTTGTATTTTATTTTATTTAGCTAGAAAAAATAAAAAAAAACGTGCATGAATAAAAAAATTATTTTTATTTATTTATTCACTGAAGCCAGAATCAGGAATAAAAAAAATAATGATTTAAATTTATTCATTTTGATACCTACGTAATATTTATCAACGCTAGAATTGGAAATATCCGTAGTTGAATATTTACTGGAGTGTCAGAAATATTACACGCAAACTATCATAGTATAAACCAATAAAAATGTTAGCAATTAATGAAAAAGATCAGCAATGCAGCTTACCTCAAGTAGAACATTTAATGGGTGATAATATCTTTTTTTTTACGTAACCAGTCCCGAACCATAGAATCTCTGTTGACTAGTTAAGGTTTCTAGTGACCATAATACTAGGTGGCGACTCCTTAAACAAGATACTTTTCCATTAAAGAACTGGATATCAGAAATTCATTCTTTCAAAGATTTAATCTTTAAAGCCGCCGCGATGTCTAGATGTTACAGACCTTAGAAATCGAAATGCTTGAAGTGAAAGCTAAATATTAGCACATTGATTACATTTACCAGTCTGTTTATTTTTATATTTTCAAAAAATTAATTTTTTTATTTTAAATTTTTTCATATTTTTTTATGTCTTGATATTAAAAATAATTTTTTTTAAAATAAAATAATTTTTTAAATATATTTTTAAATAAAAATACTTTAAAAAATAATTATTTATATTTTTTCAAATAATCTTTAAAAAACCTGTTTAGTTGGAAGAGATTTTGAGCTAGAAGGTTTGATGAAAAGGTGTTAGGTTTAACTGTTTGGTTTGATGATTTTGTACATCATAGGCATTTGGTGTGACTAATTATCAGGATTTTCATAAAATTGTGAGAGGTATGACCATTGATGCAAAGTTCCTTAAATTATTAAAAGAAAATTAATTTTTTTAAATAAAACATTAAATTATTATAAAATTTAACAAACTTGAAAACCTATAAAAAAAATCCTAGGAATTTTAGTATGTCTTACTAGATTATTGTTCATGCTTTATTGTTGTTCAAATAAAAAAATTAATATAAAAAATATTTAAACATTACTAATGTTTTTTTAGTAGAAAAAAATTTTTGAATAATATGTGAATTGACTCAATATGATCCTAATAAATTTAATATATAAAAAAAACATAAATTGTTAAGAAAACAATCCAAAAAAATATCTTTATAAAGAATAGGATTTTGTGTGGAGGGTATGGTAAAACCCTCTTCTTTTATATAATAATAATAATCTTAATATTTTTAGAATTGTTTTTAAAATATTTATGTATTTAGTATTTAACCATATGAACAACAATGAATGGTATAATATCAAGGGAATGTGAAGGAAAATTCAATAGGGAATATTCAACTTTTTTATTATGAGTTTTTGTATTAGATCCAATGCAATATCATTGACCATATCTCTCTCTTTTCATTACAATTTATCCATTTTCAGGCTAAAATAGCCACCATCGGTTAGTATCACCACTCACATTCTATATTTAGAGGTATATTAACACTTTTCTTCTATCAATTGATATAATTTATGTTAATATGTGTTAATTTGATTTTATAAAATGTTAGGGTTTTGAATTAAGGATTAAGTTAATTAGATATAATTTGAGTTGATAATTAAGTTATTTTGCAAAATAATCAATGATTTTGAATTGTTGTTGATTGTGAATTAACAAAATTATTTTGAAAGAGTTAATATTGATTTACATTAAATTATAGATTATACTGAATTATATATAAATTAATAATATTAGCTATGAAATACAAGAATTTGATTGTTAATTTTGTTATGGTAGTGAAATATGATGAATTCAGGTGTTCGACAACTAATTTGATTAATTTAAGTTTTAGCCAATTGTTTACTATTATAGTTTTATTGCTAAATTATGCATTTTAATTAACCTCCAGGTACTAATAAATTAGAATTGTATTTTATTATTTTGTTTGATAGAATGTCTTATAATTTAGGAATATTATGCTTTTATAATAGTATTATTGTCAATATCGGCAATGATATTATTTATAATGAAGGAGCCATGAATTTCTAAGTGTTACATTATACATGTTCCTTAACAAGTTATTTAGAATATTATGTGATTGACTTGCTTAGAATATATTTGAAATAGAAATTGAAGTTACAAGCCAGGGTCAGTCAATCTTCTTATATCAATATGCTAATCTGTAGTGACATGAATGTGAATTCAATGTTTGGGTTTGTGAGGATTGATAAGACTAATATGCTGGAGCTCTACTTGAATTGTAGACTTGGATGAGGAAACTCTTCTACTATGAATTTGACTTTAATTCCAATTAACTCTTAGAGAACCATACAAACATAATGAGAAACTAGTCCATCTAGGTTAGGTAGTAATGTAAATAGATAAATATTGGTGCAGAAAATTGTTAATATAAAACCTTAGTTGTGTATGATATATGCTTCATATTTCTAGAATCCGAACCAAGTGATGACAAAGATGATCGTTGTATTATTAAAGTTGAGGTTAAGGAGGAAGATGGAAAAGATAAGTATAATAGGGATATTGAGTTAGTTGAGTCTATTAATCAATACATGGCTCCTTCTACTCCTTTTACATAAAATATTTATTAAATACTAGATTAATCTTATTATAAATGATGACTATTAATTGATTTCTAATGCATATATATATATATATATATATATATATATATATATATATATATATATATATAGATTCATTACTTAGTACGGGACACTCGGAAAGCAACAACAGTTATTCGTGAAGATGTCAATAAGATGAGATGTATTGTGCCAACACTACACTCAATTTATATCGTAGTGGACTTCAAGAAGTTGAGAAGACTGAGCATTTTAAAGTGGCATTAACAGAAAATGAGATTGTTTATTGTGAGAGTGTTGAGGATGTTGGTTCATCCACGAGCATCCCAAGTCAATTCATGAGTGTCTTGGGCCCATCATTTAGCATTCTAGGCTCGTCATTAAGAGTCTCAGGCCTATCCACGAGCATGTTAGATCTATCCACGAGTTGAGTTAATATTGGTCCGCCTCATACCTATATGGATATTATTGACTCATTTTCAAATTGGACGAATTAGGGTGATGCTGCAGACTTGTTCATAAGTGTTCCAGACCCTTCTACAAATTGAGATAATTATTAGAAATAATTACATATTATTATTATATGATATGAGTATTATAAATAAATATGTATTTAGTTTAATTTTAATAAAATATCATGTTAATTTTTTATTTAATTTTATTATTTATGATTGAAGATGCTATGTGATGTTTATTTGAATTATTTTTTAATGCTGGGAAAATAGTTATTTGATTTTATGAATTGTGGTTTTTTTCAGGGAGTTAATGACAGCAAAAAATTATTCTAGAGGGAGTCTTTTAGTTGAGTTGCAGATCATATCTGCATTTCAAGTGCTGCAATTGATATCTATAACTCTTGATT
This sequence comes from Populus pruinosa, assembly GCA_026413675.1. Classification (NCBI taxonomy): domain Eukaryota; kingdom Viridiplantae; phylum Streptophyta; class Magnoliopsida; order Malpighiales; family Salicaceae; genus Populus; species Populus pruinosa. The sequence continues at coordinate 2,399,630 of CM048595.1, forward strand.
CGCAGATAAAGAATACAAATAACAAGTTGCAAAATATTATTTGCGATTCTAAATCACTAAATATTTTTTTTGCTTGTGATAGTGTACTAATCTTTTTTTTACAACTGTTCTAAGTATCCTAAATAGTATACTCAATCGTGTAGAGAGTACATATACAGTCACAAAATCATGGTCATATCTTGCAGGAATCCTTAACAGATAACAGAGACTTTTCATTTTTCGACAAAAAAAACAAAAACTTTTCTTTAAAGCATGTCAAGGTCCCCCACAACTCCGTATCACTGATTGCACCTCACTCCTACGATATGGCTTATTCTGAATTGTGGTTGAAATTCCCCAGCTTCCAGACATCAATGGTTCTACCAATACAAACCACTTAACTTTCAAGAATCTTTTCAAGTAAAAGATAACCCTGTTCTTTTCCTCAACTCCATACTCACTATGGCGTTTCTGCTTCTTAGTCCATCCACGCTTGGAAAATTGGTAAGATCAATTTCCTTACTGATCTTTCCGTGTAAGCTTCTACCTAATAAATGTGAATATCTTCTTTCATACATGTAAAAAATTGGTTTGTTAATCTCCTTGCCATCTTACAACTATTTCTTCAAGTTCATAAATATTCGGTGTTGTAGTTGTTCTTAGAAAAGCAACCGACAAGTTTGTAACTGCTGGAAAAAAAAACAACATCACATCACGTTTACTAACTATTTTCGGTGGAGTAGCCATGGAAGGTTCCAGTCAAAGTGAGGCTCCAAGAAGACTCGAGGTTTGTGTTCAAGCTTTGATTGGTAGTTGATTAACAGAAAAGTGAAAGATCTTCCAATTAATTGTAGCATTAATGTCCTATTGATAACCAGGGAAAGTATTTAGGGATGGCATGTTGTTGGGCTCTTGGACTTGCAACACTCGTCGCATGGAACTGCATGTTAACGATCGAAGATTACTACTATAAATTGTTCCCGGTAAGTAGTTCAAAGGCTACTTTTCAGTTCAATTTGGATGGAAGACGGTTTGGTTTGGCTGCCTGTGATTTTGGTTTTTATATTTAAAAATGCATAGGTTGTCTGGACTGACAGAAGAAGTGGAACTTCTCCATGTTCAAGTGATATAACATTGATTAGTGTGACTCAATAACTGATGCATTAAACTTTTTTTCTGGTTTACGAAATTGTACGATTTCTCTGCTTGAAATGTTACATATTGCTAAAGTAAACAGATGCATTGAACTTTTATGAGTCAAAGATTAGTTGTTTGACAGTGTTTTCACATCTTTTGAAGAAATACCATCCTGCGAGGCTGCTCACTCTCATTTACATGCCATTTGCTGTTGTATCTATGGCTATACTGACATATTATGAGTCCAAGATCGATACTCGAAAGCGCAACCTATCTGGCCTCGTACTTTTCTTTTTGAGTTCGTTGTTGCTTCTACTTGTAAGTACCGCAGATATTCTCTTTTGGTTTTTTTCAATTCACTAATTATTGGTTCCTAACAAATTTGTTTCCCAAATTGCTGTCATTTGAAACAGTTGGATTTAGCTTCATCAGGTAAAGGTGGAATTGGAAATTTCATTGGTATAGGTGCAATTGCAGGTTCTTTCGGAGTTGCAGATGCCCTCCTTCAAGGTGGGATGGTTGGAGACCTATTTTTATGTGTCCTGAATTCCTTCAGGTAAGTCTTTTTACCACATTTCATTCAATGTTAGTTGATTTCCATATGCATCCTTAGATTTTCAATGCCATCTGATGACTTGAAACCAGTTGTTTAATTTTCTACAGTCCTACCTTGCTGGTATAGCTGCATCAGGTTTTCTAATCTCTGCACTGAGACTACTAACAAAAGCAGCATTTGAAAAATTCCCTAATGGTCTTCGCAAAGGAGTTAGTATGTGACTTCTCCTTCGCTGATATATGACAACTTCTTGCTTTATATTACAAGTTTCTTTTCCATTTTCACAGGAAATTTTGATCCCTTTTAGCCTGCCCTAGCCTCCCAAAAAGATCAAATTTTCTCACAGTGTGTCTAGTTAGTTCAATTGCTTTAGTCCTAAAAATGAACCGGCTAAGACAAAAGTAATGATTTGTCCAAATGCTTCTGGATTTCACAAATTTCCCCACCAGTTTTCTACCATTTGATTGACTGCTCCATTGATCATTACTTATCTTACTATCTTTCGCAGTACTATTTTTAGTGATCTCCACTTTCTTTGAGTTTCTATGCATTCTGGTATATGCATTTCTCTTCCCCAAACTGCCAATAGTGAAGTACTACCGCCTGAAGGCATCCACTGAAGGATCAAACACTGTCTCAGCTGACCTTGCAGCAGGTGGCATACACATAAACGAAGGGGTATAGCAGCTTTATTTTACCTCAAAATACATTACTCTGAAAGGAGCTTTGAGAATCCATCAACCTTATTGGTTTTGGCATTTTGACAGGATGAAAATGAAGCGAAACGCCATGAGAGGTTGAGCAACAAGGAATTATTCTTTGAGAACATAGACTATGCAGTTGACCTAATTCTTATATTTGTGCTGACATTATCAATAGTTCCTGGCTTTATATATGAAGATACTGGATCACACCAATTACATTCATGGTATGTGCCCGATTTGTGTTTAAGCTGCATTTATTTTATTTGAGAGCCATTTTTTTTAAATGTAGCTTTAAAATGATCGGTTGTTTTTTACCAATTGGTAAGTCCATTTTTGAATTCATGTTAGCATCGGATTAATGTTCATGAAAACTTAAACAGTCAAAGATCAAATTAGGAGTACGAGTTCAGAACAAGCTGAAGTACTTGTGTTTCCATACCATGAAGGCCTCTCCTTGTTAACTTTCATGTTGATGGTGAATTTTCAGGTATGCAATTGTTCTGATTACAGTGTTCAATGCATGCGATATGATATCAAGAGACATTCCTCTTGTGGAACTCCTGAAGCTGAAGTCCAGAAAGGGCCTTATGATCGCAGTACTCTCTCGTTTTCTTCTCATTCCAGCATTTTACTTCACGGCAAAGTACAGTGATCAGGGATGGATGATCCTCCTAATTTCCTTCTTGGGATTAACCACTGGCTATCTCACAGTCTGTGTTGTTACAGAAGCACCCAAAGGTTACAAGGCAAGTTCTTATCTGATGTAGCCATACTAATGTATCAATCTGCAAATAAGTTTTCTTAGTAGTAATAATAATATCCTGTTTTCTATCTTGCAGGGACCTGAACAAAATGCATTGGGTAATTTGCTGGTGCTATGTGTATTATGTGGTGTTTTTGCAGGGGTAGCCCTTGATTGGTTGTGGCTTGTAGGTAAAAAGGAGTTCTAAAGTTTCATGTCTATACACTCTTAGGAACTCTAGACAGGCAAACAGCCAATTCTGAAATCATATGTTACTACATTACTTAATTCCATCCATTACTTGGTTGTTATCAAAGCTCAAGCTTGAGTGACTTGACTAATGCACAAGGAAACAATTAGTAACCTTTTTGTAATCCGCTTTGATTTTGTAAAAACAAGTTAGGCTCTAACCTTACCACTCTCTTCTTCCATAGCTTGATCATCCTGTGTACCCAAAAAATGATGATTGCAGTGAACTCCATCTGACCAATTTCGTACGAGGTTAAACTTCACCTTTTACTTCCCTTTTTGGCCCCCCATGTTGAGCAAATGTGAGCCTAAGCTAACTGGCAGGCATCCCAAAATACTTGGATGGACTAGCAGCAGCAGACAAATATAGCGATGTTTCCGTTTTTGTCTATGAATAAAAACTGTGTATTGATGACGGTTAACGTGGAATCACTCTTTTCTTCTCATGCAATGCAAACCCTCTTTGTATATATAAATAGTATTCATGCACTCAACCCTTCTTAAAGACTCCATTGACAGAACATGTTTGATAGTTGAAGAAACCTCTCTGGCAATTTTCGTTGTCTATTAGTATTGCTTCCTAAATGTGCCTTGTCCTTGTGAATTTGGAATATTCTACCTTGATTTCTCTCCACGCCAACTTCATAATTCAAGGTTCAAGTAACCATGCAAACGTTGGTTTCGATTCAACACTTCTGTTGGGAGATTGTTAGGTTTAAACTTTTCATAAATTCCTTGAAGTTATAAACTATGTTGTCATTTACTAACATTTCGAGGTGCCAAATTGAAAGCCCAGTTCGTAGTTTCATCAGGAATTTGCACAGGGGTCCGATTCCGGTGTCATGGAAGAAACCTCAGATAGGTTGGACTAAATTAAACTTCGATGGTTCTTGCAAAGGCAAGGCAGGCAAAGCCAGCATTGGAGGTGTCTTCAGGAACCATGAGGCCGAATTCATACTCGGTTATGCTGAATCCATAGGAGGAACCACCAGCACCATCGCAGAATTAGCTGCGCTCCGAAGAGGCCTAGAGTTGGTGTTAGAAAATGGTTGGAGCAACGTATGGCTTGAAGGAGATTCCAAGTCATTAGTGGATATTATTGTGAAAAGAAAACAGGTTAGATGCAAGGAAGCTCAAAGACAAGTTAGCCACATAAACTTGATAATGCCAGAGCTTCAAAATTGCATTGTGACTCATGTTTTTAGGGAAGGAAACAGAGCTGCCGATAAGTTGGCCCGAATAGGCCATCAGTTGCAGAAGCCTAAGATTTGGAGGCACATTCCTCCTGATGACATTTTGCGGATCGTACATGAAGATGCTAAGGGTAAGATTGTTTTTCGAAGAAGATAAGCCGATTGTAGATATTGCTTAATTTTATGTAATTCTTTGCAGTGGACAGACATTCTCATTCCTAAATGTATTATATTTATTAACAATTTTATTGGAGATTGCGAGCTTTTTCATTTCTTACAAGAAGCATAAATCTCAGTCGAAATGATCACACCCATGGGAGCTATGATACTGTTAGCTAGCCTGCATAAGAAAATACTTCAGCAAGGTCTTTATGCAAGATCAAGAATCAACAAAATGTCATCATTTATTTTAGGTATAATAAATTAATAGCATAGTTCAGGCACTTCTTAATAAAAAATTGAAAAACTCCATTATTGATATATGGAAATTAGTCGACTTAAGAAGAAGACAAGCATCATTTGAAAATTAGGCATCTAACTGGTCACATACCTATCAAAATATCAACATCAAGGAGTTATAGCATGAAAATCTCATTATTGTGCCCACCTAAAAGGACCAAATAGGCAGATCTTGTTAGAACAAAAATAACGAATATATCAACCATCTAGGTGGTGGCCAAGTGGTAAAGACTTGGAACTAAGGGGTTTGCTCCCTCTGTGGTCTCAGGTTCGAGTTCTTGGTTGCTCATATGATGGCCACTGGAGGCTTACATGGTCGTTAACTTCAGGGCCCGTGGGATTAGTCGTGGTGCGCGCAAGCTGGCCCGGACACCCACGTTAATCTAAAAAAAAAAATAACGAATATATCACAAACAATAATAAAATGGTTATTTTATCCTTAAATTATATAACATTTCATCTAGTTGATGGGGATAATGAGGTCTTTTGGCTTTTTAATGAATAGTATAAATACAAAAATACCTTTAAAGACAAAAAAAAAAAAGTTGGTTTAAATGGTATTTTTACCATGGCATCAAACTTATTTTACTGTGAATTACAACATTAAAACAATTATTTTTCCCTTAAATTAAATAACATTTGGTTTGGTTAATACGGATAAGTTCTTTTATTTTTTAATAAATAATAAAAATACTAAAATATTCTTAGAGACAAAAAAAATAATATATGCCTAATGTCTAGGGGCAGTTTTGATTTTTCAGTTTTTAATGATAAGTAAGATTACTTAAATATTCTTTAAAGTGTATGTATCTATATATAAAACTTTTTGTTAGTGTTTATTTTTTACTTTTCAAGTTGGTCTTTTTACCTAAATTAATTAATATTAATTTTTTAAAAATTATTAATACTTACATTATAGATGTAAACACATAAAAAATATCTATGCACTTTAATTGGTGTATGTGGGCCTCTTGGTGGTAGAACTTGTTCTTTTCAGTCATGTTATTCGATGCAATGTGATAAGTTGTTTCTTTAAGTAGAGTGCTTCTTAATGGTTAATGAGTAATTTGTCACTTATTAGGTTTTGTTTTTTGTTATCTCTCCTTATAAATTACAAATTGATCTTTTTGGTTTTTGATATTCCTATCTTAGTAATTTTTCTCTTCATTTCTAATTTTTACCCATTGTTCATTTGCAAGAGTTTTATTTCTTTTTAATTTAGATGTTAAATTCAAATTTATATATATTATTTTTTAAAAATTTTCTCCTTATTTTTTTAATTTTTTTCTTTAGATATTTTATACAAATCTTATTGGTTTTCAATTTTACTATTCAATCTAAATTTATCTTATGTTATTATTTTTAATTTGATCATCATTCATTTATATTTTTTTGTTAAAATTATTTTTCTTTTCAATTTAACCTTCAAATAAAAAATTTATGTTATTTTTTTAATTTATTAGTTTTTTTAATTCTTTTGTAGAAGTTTTATTTCATTTCAATTTAGTAGTTTAATTCCAATTGTATTATATATTTTTTTTAGTTTAATCTTTATTTTTTTAATTTATGATTTTTTAAACTCTTTTATAAAAATTTATCGGTTTTCAATTTTATCTTTCGTGTGTTATATTTTTTAATATAATTGTTATTATTTTATTTTTTTTGTTAGAGTTATTTTTCTTTTCAACTTAACCCTCTAATAAACAAAATTTTTAATTGCCATCTATTTTTTTTATTTTAATCCTTGGTCTTTTAATTATTATTTTTTTCAAAAAAAATTATGTTATTTTTTCCTTCATGCTTTATTTTTTAGTGTTTAATTTGCTAAAAATTATATTTCATTATTTTCCATGTATGATGATTGTGGTTTAATGACTTGAATTATAAATTTAAAAAATTAGTATATATTGATATTTTTTTATTCTTTTTGAAAAAAACTATTAATTTTATAATTTTATTTTTTATTAAATTATCCTCTTCTCATTATTTAAAACATAAATTTTGCAATATCACCTCTTATTAACTATATTACTTGTCTATGACATCACCTGAAGCTAATTTAGGGCTTTTTATTGGCTCTTTCTTTTTATCGAATTTCGTAACTTACTGATTTTGGATGGAGTCCAGCACCGTCAAACAAGTTTGTTCAGATTAATGTTTTTACAATTTAAATTAAAATCTAACAAAAGTGAAGTTTAAAGTTGTCAATTTTCCGATTTAACCCATCAGGCCTAGCCTAATTTAGTAATAATGCTACATGTAGGGTGACAGGTGACAAATGCAGCCCAAATAAAGCAGCGGTGCACATGCAATTGCATGTCATTTATTTTTACTCCTAGCCGCCATGAGAACACCAAGGTAGGATCAAAACTTTGTACTCCAAACAAACACGTGTATTGTACCTGTGTTCCGTTCTACGTGCCTAGTTACTATTTAGACATGTGCGTCAAGATTTCCAGATCCATTGCAGTGGAAAGTAAGCTTGGGGAGGCAGAGGCTAATTAAACACCATTGAGTGCAGCGTTGATGAAATTCTCTTGTTAGCTTACTATTTTCTCGCGATGGCGTGGAATCATTTCACCAGCGCTGCATTCAACCATGTTTTTCCCTCTTCCGGGCATGGTGGTTTTGTATTGTGTACCGAGAGATTGTCGAGAAATTTTGTGGCGTTTTCAAGGACACTGCCATGGCAGAGGTGTAACCTAGAGAACCGACAATTATGCGTGGCTTGCATGGTCGGCTAGAATCGTGCTGAGTCCATGCCCTTACGACTGGTCTTGGTATATAAGAAGGTAAATTCTAGAAAAAAGGCATTCCCTGTTCTTTATTTTTTGTGCTAATATGCTATTTACAGGCTTATAAATTCAGATTATTTCTGCAGTACTTCTGAGAGGGAAGCCAAGAATATTTACACCAATGACAGTGATTCGCAGCCTCATTTCCCAGAAAAGGCATAACCATTCTTCATTTTCTTTTGCGCAAATCTCAGATCAGTCTCTCCAAACTATGTACTGATCTCATACGGGTCCCCAAACTGTACATTTTCTTAATTGAATCTCCAAAGCATTATACATTCCTCAGCTAAGTCCCCCTAATCTCTGTGCTAATGCTTTTCATCTGAACTGCGTAGATTAAACAATAAAACAGTGCCGTTGAAAGGAAAAATTAAGGTTTTTTCATAAAAAAAAGGGTGGAATTTAAAGGGAAGACGCAATTGAAAAATGTATGATACTTTAAAAAAATTCCTTCCAATGAACACAGATCAACTCAGGACTCTCTGCCGGCTGCCCCTACACAGCAAAGGGTGAAGCGAGCCACAAAGGCAATAAACACTCTCGGACTGTCCGATTGATAGTGGGGTCAATTAAGTATATAGGTGGCCATGTTATTGTTGAGGGCTCATCATGTAGCTGGCCGCGAAGCCTTATTTTCCAGGGCTGATGGTGTTCTTGCTGCCATAATGATGACTTCACATAAATCAGATAAACTTCTTTGCTGTGCTCATTTCCAATTGAAAAGTCCTAAGATGCTGGAAAAATTGCAAGCAATTTTTTTTTTCTTCACAGAAGAACCACTAACTAGTCTACTTCCACTGTTCTATTTATAGTTAGAAACCTATAAAAGCATCATGAAACATTGGAATCAGGGATCCGAAGGGCCCCATGCCACAGACAAATCAGGTCTCTACGTATTTTTAGTTCATTTTTTTTTTTATTTTCTCGAGACCTGCTTATGCTTTCCACAAGCATGGCAGAGGCCACCACACATTATTATCTGATGGCATGCCAAACTGCTACTGCTATTGCTACGCCTCTCTAACAGTTGCAAAATGCAATGACTGGTCGGAATTTAGGTTTAATGTCTCAACAAGAAACATCTAAAGATCCCTTTTGGTTACTTAGAATATGTTAAGACCCACATTACGTGAAATTGAACTAGGTTTCGCTCCTACTATTACTGAGCCTCTCCAACAGTTATAAAATGCATTGGTTAGTTCCTTATATATCACACAACTGCTATAAAAAAAAATTAAAAAAAATGCAGCAAAATTTCCTTACAAAAGCTGCTGTCCTGCTTTCTCAATAAATAATTCAAAAACCAGAACCCAACCAGCCACTCTGAAATTGCCAAATTCCGAAAAATATTCAAAGGAACAAGCGTAAACTAAGATCAAATCACAGAATCCAACTACAAACTAAGATCAAATCACTAATTCCCACTTAATTATATGTCATTGCACAATGACTGAAACCTGAATCCTGAAACTGTTAAATTCTGAAACATTAGCAACTCTCACTCAAGTCTTACATCAAAGATGAAATCTTGAAGAAACCTCAGATAGCACGAACGTAGACTAAAACCAGATCCCATGAACTAAAATTTCATGCAAACAAATAGAGAAGCGCTACTATAAAAGCAGGAAACAAGTACAGAAACAGAAAGTCACTGCAGATATCCTATGATGTAAGGAAAAAAAAACACTTTGAAAAGATTGTTTTACATAAATACAATCAGTTCAAAAAGATAACACCTATTTATCAGAGTCCATTACTTGTCAATCTTTCTCTTTCTTGTGACCATAATTCAAGATTTCCTTTTCGTTATCCCAAAATCCTCCTATCCTTTTCTTCATAATTACACCACTTGCCACTCCCACACTCCCATGATAAAAAAAAAAATCCCTTCTCACCCTCATTCCCTCACTTAACTCTCTCTAATAAATCCAAACTTTCTGTCACTTTCCCGAGAAAATCAGGATTTTTCCGGGAAAATTTCCAAACTTTCTCTTTTAATGGAGCAGCTACCGGACCATCTCCGGTGCAAGAGGACAGACGGCCGGCAATGGCGGTGCAACCGGCGGGTGATGGAGGATAAGAAGCTCTGTGAAATTCATCACCTTCAGGGCCGCCATAGGCAGTATAGGAGGAAAGTGCCCGAGACTTTGAAGTTGCAGAGAAAGAAGAGCAAGAAATCATCAGCTTCAAGTTCTAATTTTGAAGCCCTAAGTAGGGTTTCTTTGAAAGAGGGCAAATTAGGGAAATTTAAGAAGAAAGGAAAGAAATTGAAGAGGGGAGATTTACAGTTGGATTTGATACGGATGGTTTTACAGAGAGAAATGGAGAAGAGAAAGAATAAGAAAACGAAAGGGTTTTCAGAGAAAGAGAGTGTTAATAATGGTGATGGTAATGATAATGTGAATTATTTAAGTGGCAGTGATAGTGAAGAAGAAGGTGAAGGGGAAGAGTTAATGAGAGATTTGCCAAATGGGTTCATGGCAATATCGCCTGCCAAGAATTTTGGGAATGGCAATGTGGGTTCTTGTTCTGGTTCACATGTTGACGTTAAGGTTGGAGGGGGTGCTTTCAATGGGGTTAATACTGCTAGAAGATGTTTTAGGTCTAAAAATATTGAGCCAATGCCAATTGGGAAAATACAGGTTGGCTTTGTTGTTTGTTTGCTATTCGTGTTGTGTTTTGAAAGTTTTTGTGTTTGAGTTTTCGATTGATTGGTCTTTGTAGGTTTTGCCAAATAAGAAGGATGCAGTGAGATTGAGGAAGGGAAAGAGGAAGTGCCATTGGTGTAGGAGTGGATCAAGGACATTGATTAGGTGTTTGAGTTGTCGAAAAGAGTTTTATTGTTTGTGTTGCATCAAAGAGCAGTATGTTGTTTTCTCCATGTTAATTTGTTTAAATTGGCTTGTATTCCTTGTTGGGTGTCTGACGGCTTATCCCTTTGGAGCTTGTGTGATAAAAGTTTGTCATTTTTGTATAGAACAGTCATTATAATATGTGGATTGTTAATTAATAATTGTATCCTGTAGGCCAGCTGTTTTCTAGATATATCTCTGGCTTGTGCTCAAAACAGTAACTATAAGCACATATCATGTCTCTCTGATTTCAGCTTAGTGCTCCGTCTTTAGGATTAAACTTGACTTTTGATTCTTTATTTTTTAAATGAATTTAGGTATTTAGAGACACAAGAAGATGTTAGGATGAAATGTCCAGTGTGTCGTAGAACTTGCAGCTGTAAGGCCTGCTCAGCAATTCAATGTAGGGACATTGAATGTAAGGTCTGTCTTCTAATTTTGCCAAGCGAACTAGTGCTTTCATATTTCTTACTGAACCATGTTGTCTCTAAAGCAAAAACTATGTTTCAGGACCTGTCCAAGGAGAGAAGTAAAGTTGACAAGGTTCTGCATTTTCATTATTTAATCTGTATGCTTCTTCCTATACTGAAACAAATAAATCAAGATCAGAGCACTGAGATAGAAATAGAAGCAAAAATAAAAGGTAGTCATCACAGTTACGCTTGTTGGCATTCTGCAATTAACTTGCCGTTATGATAGCTTATTGTACAATATCAATATAAGTTCATTTTCTAACATCCCTCACTCTGCAATAGGCCTGAAGCCCACAGAAGTTCAAATCCAGCAGGCTGAAATCAGCTGCAATAAGCAATGTTGTCGGTATATAATCTGACTCCGAAAAAGTTATGATGATTTACCACTATTTAACATATCTTATTTAAATTTGTTTTGTTGCTCTCTGGTGCATGATTTGAATTCCGGATCAGCAATAACTGCAAGGCTTCCATAGTGGATTTCCATAGGACCTGCCCTGATTGTTCCTATAGCCTTTGCTTGAGTTGTTGTCAGGATATTTTTCATGGGAGCTTACACGGAAGTGTTAAAGGTCTTTCATGCAACTGCCCAAATGGAAGGAAAGCTTGTATATCTGGCAAGCAACTTTCAGAAATGAAATCACTTTGTGCCACAAAACTGAGTTATGGCAGCAGATTTCTTGGTTCTACATTCTCACCATGTCAGGATGCTGCGCATTGTAATGGAAGTATACCTTGTCCCCCTAGAGAGTTTGGTGGTTGTGGTGGTAGCCTTCTTGATTTAAGTTGCATATTCCCCTTAAGTTGGACCAAAGAGCTGGAAGTGAGTGCAGAAGAATTAGTTGGCTGCTATGAGTTGCCAGAAACCTTAGATGTTTGCTCAAGTTGTTCATTATGTGTTGGGTTGGAATGCGAAACAAATGGGATTGAGCAGTTGCAAGAAGCAGCTGCAAGAGAAGATTCTAGTGATAACCTTTTATATTATCCAACCACTATGGATATTCGCAGTGATAACCTCGAACACTTTCAGAAGCACTGGGGCAGAGGTCAACCTGTAATTGTTCGTAATGTGCTTCGGAGTACATCTGATCTGAGCTGGGATCCAATGGTCATGTTCTGCAATTATCTTAAGAATAATGCTGCCAGATCTCAAAATGGGCAAGCTACAGATTGTTTGGACTGGTTTGAGGTTGGTGTTTTCTCTCAGCCCTGTGCTGTGTCAATATGCAGTTCAATTGTTCAAGTGCCTATTATGTTTCCTTCTTAAATGTCGATTATTAGATATTGTCAATATTTTGTACCATGAAACCAGCATATTTTAAAATAATATCAAGGTTCTCTTCTACTTCTGGTGAGCATATGAGTTATTAGAAGATGTAGTAGTCTCATGTACATTACTCGGTCAATACCTGTTGATTTTTCTGGACTGGGAATTGAAAATTGAAAATTGGCTAAATTATGAATTTGAGGTGTTTAATGTTATGTACATGCAGATATGAAAAGAAATCTCTGTGCTAAATGTTTGTGAGTTGTAAAAAATTAAGAGGAATAGAAATATGCTGGTATGATATTTGTTGAAAACAGCAGTCCATTCTTTGTGGTTGGAAGGTCCCTTGTCCAATTCTCTGATTTTCAGAAGTTTGATGCTAGGACCTTAAGAAATGCAGCTTCTATCCATGGAAGGTTCCTAGATGATGCTACAGAATCTCGGATATTTCTCAGTGTATTTTAGCTTTTCTCTTGAGTTTGGTTTCTAACCACTCCAAACAAGCAGAATTCAGCATCCAAGCCTTTTTTATTTTTTTGGGTGTTATTAAACCTTTCTCTTTTACTTTATCCTCCTTACTGACATTTTCTCTTTCTAGTTGCCAAATGTCAATGTTCTTCCTCTTGATTTGACTGTGATTGAAACACTGTTAATAATGGAAAATGTTCATGTACATTCTATTTACTTCATGAAATGAAGTGAAACTAACTCTAAGCTCAGCACTGCATTCACCTAAATATGATCTATGTTTCTGGGAACAGCTGAGTGTTTTCCATTTATTTTCTTTTCTTCTTTTTTTTTTCTTTCCTTTTTCACAATTGCGAGCATTTACAATTCTGATTTCCTGCTGTGTTTTGCTCCTTTTTTGGAGTCAAGACCACAACTCTATTTCTCAACTATTTTTCTGTGGTATGACAGGTAGAAATTGGTGTAAAACAGATGTTTATGGGGTCTTTTAAGGGTCTGACAAATGGCAACATATGGCATGAGAAGCTAAAATTGAAGGGTTGGCTTTCTTCTAATTTATTCCAAGAACATTTTCCTGCCCATTACACTGACATCCTTCAGGCTCTACCACTTCCAGAATACATGGACCCAATCTCTGGTGTTCTAAACGTTTCTGCAGAGTTGCCGCAGGAAACCTTGAAGCCTGATCTGGGTCCTTGTCTCTATATATCATATGGAAGTGGTGAGAGTCTTGCACAGGCTGATTCTGTGACAAAATTGCGTTATAATTCATATGATGTGGTATGTCCAGTTCTATTCTTTAGATTTTTCCATAAACTTTAATTTCAATTTACTTTGTGATTTTCTTTTCCTATTTTTTTTCTTGATTGGCACGACATGTGTATGCATAGTACAGAGTTGCTGCTCAAATCATTTTAGAAAGCATGCAACATTTTGAGAAGCAAACATCAGAAACTGTTACGCTTCCAAATCTGAAATGAACCATCTCCTTGAATTCTTCTTTATGTAATTTGTGTATGTCACAGTGTTCAAGCAATATGTTAGCATTGCGTGTTTTTCTCATTGATGCCTATTTGTAAACCATTTTTTTTAAATAAAATAAAAAAACCTATGCTCATATTTAGTTTGAGAAGCAATGTCAAATATTGGTATTGTCATCTAGGTGGGTTAGCCAAGGAAAGACCAAGATCACTGTAATTAGTTTTATTCTGGAGGTGGTACATGCAGTGACTTACATTCTTCATTCTCATTTAGCACCTGTTGAACCTTTAGCTGTCACAGCCCCTTGCTTCTCGCCCCACAATTTAGCATGTTTCTGGAGAGTTTCTGAAAAGACATGAAAGTCTTCACCATTCTTTTTGTCTTTCTAATTTCAGGTTAATATTTTGGCACATACAACTGATGTCCCTGTATCTACAAAACAGCTTAATTACATAAGAAAGTTGATGACAAAGCACAAGGAACAGAATAAAGAGAGCGGTGAATCAACTTTAAATGAGGAAAATATGGAAGTGGAATTGCATGATATGTTCAGAGAAGAGATGCAAGTAAACAAGAAAGTTGCTAGAATATCTTGGTTCTCTGCTGCAACACATGAAGCTCATGCTTCGAGTCTGAAAGATCGAGAAATGTTTCATGATGGGGATTCAGATTCTGATTCTGACACTGATACTGATACTGAAGTCTCAAAATTTTTCTTTGGGCCTGTTAAAAGTTCAAGGACATCAGATAATCTTAAGTTTTATGGGAAGCACTCCGAGAGCTCCAATCATTTCAGAATGAAAAAACTCTCTGAGTCTTGTGGTGCCCAATGGGATGTCTTTCGTAGACAGGATGTTCCCAAGCTTGCAGAATACCTTAGAAGGCACTTTAATGAGTTCCCTTACACATATGGCTTACAAAAGCATGTAAGTTCGGAATAAGATTTCAGCCTCTATTAGCAAGTCGGAGTGGATTGCTGACTAGTCTCTCTCTTGCAGATGGTTCATCCAATACTTGATCAGAATTTCTTTCTTGATGCATCTCATAAAATGAGACTTAAGGAGGAATTCAGTAAGTAACCCATCTATTGTCCCTTTTTTATTAAACGATGACTAATTTGCATCTATGTCTAAATTTCCACCTTGCCTGATGCTTCCAGAAATTGAACCCTGGAGTTTTGAGCAACATGTTGGAGAAGCAGTGATTATTCCTGCTGGATGCCCTTACCAAATTAGGAATCTTAAGGTAACTTGTGCAACACTATTGAATTAGTTTTCAGAAATGTTGTTTAATCATTGCCCTGATTTTCTTGAATCCTTTGATAACCCATTGGCTTTTTTATTCATTGTAATCATCTCTATCTAAAGCTCTTTTTACCAAAGTTTTGAATATATTTGTCAAAGTTTCCTAAAGGTTTCTTTCTCATCAAACTTCTACTAATTTTCCCACGTTTTTTTAAGCTGACATTGTTTACTAGGAATCTGAAAAGGAGAAAGGGAGATAAAGAGCTTGTAACAAACTTGATTTTGTCATTTTCAAATTGATTTATTGTGAAGAAATTTTTGATTCTGTTTCTCAGGATCTGCATAAACTCCATTTGCAATATTGCTAGCTAATTTTATTCATTTGACTTGCCATATTAATTGCAGTCATGCGTCAGTGTAGTTTTGGACTTCATCTCACCAGAAAATGTTACTGAATGCATCCAGCTGATTGATGAGTTACGACAACTTCCAGAGAACCATAAAGCCAAAGTAGACAGTTTAGAGGTAAATTACACGTGAAGGTTGACGTGTTTCTTCTCCACACTTGTCCATGTGATGAATATAGCTTTACTTTTGTTGCAAAAACCAGGTGAAGAAAATGGCATTGCACAGTATTAGCAGAGCAGTCAAAGAAATTCGTGAGCTTACATGCGCAGAGTAAATCCTCATTGAAATGCATGAATTCAGGTCTTTTTATTGTCTTTTATCAGATTGGCAATCATGAAAGAATTCAAGATATCCACACCATTTCATGATTGCTGTGTTACTTTGTACATGAAATTTATCAAGTTTCAATGGTGTGAATCAGATGCATTGTCATTATATATTTAAAACAAACATCATCAAGAATGGAAAACATGGCTTGTATATATGTTTAGGAGAATAAAAAAGAGCCTGACATTGCATGAATAGCTATGTTTGTTGCTAATACGTGGGACACCCTTTTATAGAGACATGATTTCAAAATTCTTGGGACGGACAAGAATTATGGAATCATGAAACTTCTGTATGCTAAGCAATCAAAATATTCCATGTGAGTGGTGTCATTATCGACCTATATTTGAATCCCTTTACACCTGCAATGGAAGGTTTTAACTATGGCATAGTGGCTCTGCTTTCATTTTCTAGTGAAGTTTAAAAAGGCACCAAAAAAAAAGAAAAGAATCACTAGCAACATCAGCTACATGCATTAAGAGAAAATGATCAATGTAATTTATTGAAGGAGTTTTTGTTTTTGTTGTTGTTATATTGTATATACATGAAAATGTCGTTTTGGCATCCAAAGAACTTAATGTTGTCCTGGTTGGGATCTTTGCTGCATCCAGTGTCTCTTTGGAAATTGTTGCCTAGAATGTTCCTAGGAACAGCTTAGAGGCCAACTAATCTGCTTAGGACTCAGCAAATCCAACCACAAGAGGCTTACTCATAGATTAAGGAGTAGGAAAAACATAGCTGCAGCAAATCCAGATACAGCCAAAAGAATTTCCCACCAAGGTTGGCTTGAAAAAGAACAAATAAAGATAACCAGCAAACAAAAAGAAAGAGGTGCTGCCTAACCAACACTGCTTTCTCCAAATCAAACAAATCTGGTGATCCATTCTCAAGAAAAACACGGGGTGTCAGTTTTGCTCCTAGCTTTGTCCCATGCAATTATTTCCACCCCTTTTCTTAAACTTCCGGATGGACAGCTGATGTACTGCATCTTACACCAAAAGTCTTCCCAGAAAACCAAATTGAATGAGCTTTTATCTTCTATATACTTTTATGTTGACTGACGAGTGCCAATCATGTTTTCTGTGTGTTTGTAAGCATGATAGTTTATCTTCTAACACATAGTGAATTATATGTGATGATGTTCTGTGGATATATTATGAACATGTTATAGCTAGTCTTAGTTATTTGCTTCAAATGGATGTTGAGTTTTTAGTTAGTATGCGTTGCAAGACTTTCCTGTCCAGGCAATTTATACATTCTACATGATCCAGGGCCAGCATGGATCTCAACGACTAACTGCAAGGACTAAAAATGGATAGATAATCATAGCAGGGAAGGATCTGACATGGTGGCATTTGAGCTTCTGCCGTTATTTCTAGATGATTGTGCAGGGTATTTTGATTTCTGCATCAGCATGTTTTTTTGCATCCAGAAATTTTGATAGATTCCTCCTCCTTGGTCATTAGAAAGTTAATTTTTTCTCATGGTGCAAAACACCAGTTTTTCCAGATCAAAGATTGGCATTCATGGTCATTTCAGCAACAGCTTGCACATGTGTACATTAAGATTAGCATTTTTTTTTTCCCTCCTTGCTGCAACAGCATGTATATATGATAGATCCATTTGGCTGTATATGATGATTAATCCATTTGTTTTTAATAGTGATTGATCCTTTCGTGTTTTTTATACAACGTTGAGATGGATTCTGCGGTCATATTATTATAATTTAATTTTGACCCCCTATTTTTTTGAAAAATTAGAAACAAATTAAAAAAAAATATTTCCAAGGATATTTTCTTTTCAGCTTCCCATTTTTTCTTTTCTCGGCATTTGGATATCCAAGAATCACAATAACTTCACCAAGCTTCAGCAGCAATTCCTAGAAACAACAGTAGTGTCTTCTTGACAATTTCCTCAGCCCCAGCCTGGATATTCTCCCAGGCTCTTAACTGTCAAACCAGTAAATCTTTGGTGACCAGAAAGTTTTGTTCCCAGGTTTTGGTAACAAGAAGATCTTGGGTCATAAAGAGGAAGAAAATAAAAGACACAGGAGCAAGAAAGGAGACACGGGGGGGCTAGTTGATTTTTAGAGGGGGCTGGAGACAAGAATAGAGAGGGAAAGAAAAAGGAGACAGAGATTAAAAGACGATACAGAGGGAAACACCAGGGAAAAAGAGAGAGAGAGAGAGAAGGCAAGTTCCAGAAGCAGATGCTGTAGAGGCCATGGAACTTCTCTAGGTCTCTTTGCTATGGTTTGTAGCTATAGAAAGAATAAAGATGATAATTGCTTTCGCATGTAAAGGAGCTCCTTTAACCACCAGGATGCATTTCTTTTCTTTGGAACGTTCACTGTTCAGCTATCACAAGGACAAGGGCGTATGAACATTGTGTTTAAAGCTACGCTTACCAGAGAGTGCAAGGGAAATTTTTTTTTACATCCCTTCGTAGGCTCAGGAGCTGTCGTTTGAAGACAGTATTTCCTTCTGGTCTGTATTAGAAAGCATGCATGTGATTTGCCGTAGGTTATCTTGAAGTGTAAAAATATAATGACTTACAAGTGTATTTAAAAAAAAATTAACTATTCAACATCATAAAAAGATAACTGAAAAAAAAAAGATTGTCAATATCCAAGAATCAAACCAATGACAGATGAAATAAAAAAATTAATGAACAAAACAAAGTAAAAAAAAAAAAAGAATACCAGCAAACATGGGTGAAAAAATTGAAAAAAAATCAAGATTATAAATCTTTTGAGAAACTAAAAATAAATTAAAATTTGATAAAAAAACTAAGAATAAAAATCAAAAATCAAAACATTGAGAGTTAAAATTTCATTAAATATTGAATTGAAAATTTTTGTGACCACAAATTCATAAAAGAATTCAAAATAAAAATAAAAATCAAGATAGTGAGGATCAAATTAAAAAAAAAAATATATATATATATATATATATTATTTTAAAGTTATGTTCAATCTAATAAGTTTACTTGTGACATAATGGATCAGGAGCTTATACCAACCCAAGTTTTTAAAAAAATATATAGTTTGAAAAACATTTAATGTTTATACTTAATTAAAAAAAATCCTCATAAAAAATAAATTTGAACAAAGCTTAAAGAAAAAAATAAAAAAACCCTCCATATTACATATGTATTTTTCAAAATAAATAAAAAAATCCTATAAGAACCAGAAAAAATAGTAAAAAAAAAATTTGAAGATAACATGGGAAAAATTGAGCTCATAAAAGGAAAAAAAATTGAGTGAATTTTTCAAACTCAAGTGGATTTTTTAAAGTTGCAAACAATTAAATTTCACTTTTAAACCTAACTAAGTAACTTAATATAAAATAAATTTAATATAGAAAAGTGAGATAAATTAATTTAATTAAAAAAATACTTTTTAAAAGAACAAGATTTAATAAATAACACAAAAAATCAAGATAATACTAGGCCAATTTAATGTTTAATATTAAAATAAGTTAATTTAATCTATTAAAAAAATCCTTCTAATAAGAGATAGATCTAGTAAAGATTAAAATCAAAATCAAAATCAAAATAACCTGAGTTACTGTTTAAAAGTTAGAAAAGTCTCATTAGAAAGAAAAAAAATACCGTACGATAAAACAAAAGGAAATATTAAAAAAAGGAATGAAAAAACCCAAGTATTGCCTTGTTTCTTTGACAATCTGCTACTCTTCTTTTTCTCTTATACGTTTTTTGTCTCTCGCCGGTCTCACCTGTGTTTATTTGCCCTGATAAGGCCATGGTATAGATGATTCTTTGACCCAATTCACATGACAATCTTCTTCCTGCATCGTCTTGTTAATGAGGTATGTTCTTGTCTTCTTTTTGAAAGATGTTTATAATTTGATCTCTATCAAACAGGGCAGATATGCTTTGCTGGGTGCAAAATACTTGCAGAATCAATATGGTAAGGCGGTGTTTGTTCTGGTGGGACAAGAAGGAAGCCTGCGGGATTGGAGAGGAAAAGGAATTAAGTCCCGGGAAGATGAGGTCGTTGCACAGCTTAGACAAGAAAGAAGAAATTATTTTTTAATGTTATTTAATTAGTTTTTTTCTTATTAAATAAAGTATATTTGCAGTAAAACATGAAGGTATTTGTTGGAATAAAAAATATATATTTTTTAACTTAATTTTTTTAAGTAATTAATAGTGTACATGTGTTCACACCAAAGTAAACTGAACAAACTAAAGCTGATGTTGATATTTGTTTTTTACGACAATAGCAGCTAGGTAGAACTGTTGGAAAGTTATAGGATCAAAATGTACTTTACCCTTGATTTTTACCTTGGAGATTGCTTGTCTACAGTTTACTTGATCCTTGTAGTTTCCTATTGGTTTCATTTGTCACGTGCACGGTTCAAAAGAATATGTAAAATGCAGCTCGAGAGCTACATCTATATTAAAAAAATGGTTACCGAGTTTGAAGATTTTGAATCTACAAATCCCCATGAATAATGTTAAAATGATTAAATAATTATCTCAGTTTAATAATTTAAATTATTATATAAAATTTTAAAATATAATTTATATTATTTTTTAACATATTTTTTTAAATAAAAAATACTTCAAACAAAAAGAATATATAAAAATACAACACGAAAGCTGTGTGTGTCTATATATATGATTATCCAGTTTCAAGATTTTGAATCAACAAATCTTTATTAATATATATTTTTAAATAAAAATCTTTTAAATTTAAAATTTATATATAAAAATAAAAAGATTTAAATTTATAATTATTTTATCATCAAAGCTTGATATTATATCAAAAAAATTATTTTAATTTAATAATTTAAATTATTAAATAAAATTTTAAAATATAATTTATATTTAATATACTCTGTCAAATAATTTTTAAAAAAATTTAAAACTGGTATAAAAACCCATCAAAAACCGTCACAGTAAAAGGAGCAGATGAAAGAAAAGAAAAGGACGGGAAGTAACCACCGCCACGACAGCTGCGGTTGCCCACACCAAATAATCACCGTCATGAAGTGGGTTTACGTGGGGTGTGTGGGTTGGAAGGAACCTGGAAAGGGAGAAAGAAATTGTTTAGGGTTTGTTTTTTATTTAGAAAGTACAGGATTTCTATTTATTTATTTTTCAATATCGGTTTTCCTTACCGTAAATAAATTGATTGTAGTTTTTTCTTATTATCTTTTCCAAGACATTAATTTTAATTTTCTTAAGATATATAAATTTCGTGTTTATAAACACTTGTTTAAAGACAAATGTCATGTTTCATGCCCGGTAGATTAACAAAAAGATATGTTTTTTATTAGAAAATAATCCATAATAATCAAGTTAAGATTTTAAAAAATTAAGAGTTTATCTTAATTTGAATAAATAAATAAATAAATAAAAGGGATTTTAGGTGATTTAGTCTTGTCTTTTTCAAGAGACTTGAAGCCGTCAACGAACGCTCCCCAGGTGATGAAAACATAAATACCGTATGCTAGGAACCTTACAAGGGATTTCAAGTGAATTTACTTCAACCTATTAGAAGCTAATATTGTACGCCACCACCAAACACGGCAGCCGAAAAGCATCAATATCATTCTATAGCTTTGCAAATTCGAAGTAAAATTGTCTCCTTGACTTGCTGACGGGGGACTTTCTTTTTACCTAATTAATTTGCATATCAGACTGAGGAAATATTGAGGTTTTTTTTTTTTTGGAATTCTGTTGAATTTTCTCTTTTCGGTTTCATCTGGTAAAATCTGAAAATAACTCAATTTCAAAAGCTTTTATTGTTGTGAATTTCATTATCTATTTTTATTTAGAGTATGTTTATTTTTGTTGTAATTGTTGTAGTTACGGTTGAAAAAAAGTGATTTAAAAAAAAATATTTTTTTGTGGTTTATATATATATTTTAAGTGTTTGGTTAAAAGTGTGGTTTAACTTTATTGTTGTTAAAAACATGTTTGGTTAAACCTGTGGTTACAGTTACTTTTATACCCAAAATGATAAAAAAAGATATACATAAAATAATTCTTTGTGTTGAGAGAAAATAAAATATTTTGTCCACATAAATACTAGCAAAATAATAAAAGCGTGATTTGTTATTACAATTAAACATTATTGTCCCATCAAACTATTTGCAATGTCATCACGAATATAATCCATACACAATGCCCTCTGGTGTCCAGTTGTTTGTGATCGTGGAACGACATCAGGAAAAGTATC
This sequence comes from Populus pruinosa, assembly GCA_026413675.1. Lineage (NCBI taxonomy): Eukaryota > Viridiplantae > Streptophyta > Magnoliopsida > Malpighiales > Salicaceae > Populus > Populus pruinosa. The sequence continues at coordinate 2,421,675 of CM048595.1, forward strand.
TAGAGGAACGAAATCAGGATAGCTATCAAACTTGTTGAATGCAACATCTTGGCCCGACTTCCATCGAATATAGTTGTGCAACGCCATTGATGCGACAACAATTTTAACCTGTGATTTATAAGGAAACTCAGGTATGATTTGCAAGATTCTCCATCTTTTCTTCCAAACTTTAAATGTACGTTCGATTACATATCGTAATGATGAATGCACTCAGTTGAATAGTTCCTCCTGACTTCGTGGTTGTCCTCGTCGATGAAATTCTGGAAGATGATATCTCTCCCCTCTATATGGACCCAAGTAACCGTACTCATTTGGATATCCTGAATCAACGAGATAATACTTCCCTACATAAATGTATTAATTGTTTAACGCTTACAAAATACTTCATAGAAAAACAAATTTGACTAGCTGAATAACAACCATGTTTTTTTTTAGTGAATATCTTCAGGTGGCTGCGGAAATTGTACATTTGTATTTCCAATCACCTCATAAAATATTCTTGTATCGTGAGCACTACCTTCCCACCCAGCTCAAACAAATATAAATTGCATGTCAAAGCTACATACTGCCATTATATTTTGCATCGGTATACCTTTTCTATCAATAAATGGAATTTGATTCTCTCGTGAAACACAATCACGTACATGTGTACCATCAATCACTCCAATGCAATTCTATAAAAAAAAAAATGTCAAAGCAATTTAATTGTACTTAAGTATTTGACTATAACCTTTTTAAATATTTAACTACTTGTCGAAAGTATTACTTACCTTGAAATAGGGCATGTATCTCGGATTCATTTCAATTTCCAATGGTGTTGTTGTGAATTCTGGATCTACTGGTCTTATTAAATCAGCTGCTAGCAAGCAGACAGGACGAAGAACCTCGTTGAAATTTCTGGAAACGGTTTCATCTGAATGCTGAAAACGCTCTTGTACTTCCCTATTCGAAGCACCTAGAGCTAAAGTGTAGAGAAACATGCCTACTTTCTCAATAACACTCATCCGTCTTGACGGTTTCAACCTATACATAGTTTCCAACTCAAAAGCCAAACTCTTCAATGTGTCTGCATCCATTCGAAACATGTTCACACAACGCATCCAATGCCCATTTAAAATTTCAGTCAACCATCGCATGCCAGTGTTGTATGAATCCATACATGGCTCTTTGTAAATATAGGTATTGTAATACAAAGCCAGTGCTCCAACAGTGCATATGACTAATTTAGTTCGATCACACTCTCTATGCCAAAATAAATCGCCACCGTCGTCATCATCCTGTTGATTTAGGTCGTCGTCCTGAATCTCATTGTTATAGTTCCCATAACCATCACCGAAACTACCCTCAAACCCACTTCTTGAACTTGTACCAACAAACCCATTAGACACATATCGACCAATATTATTCATAACATTTTCATAATGGTCATCAAAAAACGCATTAAACCAATTCGCATCCATATCTATAAACACATCTTAATATTCATCCTGAACCTGTAGAGTACTAGTAAATAATACATATTCATTGAATAATATGTTTTGATTTTTTTATGTCATTAATGGAGGTCTTAACATAAAATATTTATGGTTAATGAAAGAATGGTGGGTGTGTTTACCACATTGAAAGCACGAGGAGGAGCATTGATTTTTTGAGAAGAGGGCAGCTGTAGAGGAGGAGAGCTGGGGGAGGCAAATATGGAGGTGGGGAGACGATCGTAATGTTGAGCAGGGCTAATTAATTTGTTGGTAAAGGTTGCAATGTTTTCTGAAGCGCAACCACGGAAAAAGCAACTCCCACTTGCTTTTACTTAACTTGCGTTTTGTACATAATTTTTGTGGGTCTCATGACATTTGAAAACTCTGGTAACTATTAACCAAAAAATTTTTTTAATAAAACGCAGGAAATGTGGATGCTCCCACGTAACCAAACAGGTTCTTAATCTACAGATAGTGTAAGAAAGTTCAGGATTTATTACACCTGTAAAGCAATAAATTTGATAAAAATACCAAACCAGAGATATCACTTCTTTTAGAAGGTGTTTAAAAATGTAATTGTGTTTATTTTTTAAAATATATTTTATTATAAAATATACTAAAAAAAATTTAAAAAAATTATGATATTAGAACACCAAAATATAAAAAAACATTGAAACTCTTTATAACATTAACCCCGACACTTTCTTGTTCTTCTCGTCTTTTGTCTTCCAAGGAAACATTTAAACTTGTATTTGGAACTTATACTTTGATTCTTAGAGTTTTTCTAATGTTTCATCATTTCCATTATTGGTTTGTTGAAGAAAAAATATAGACATCAATCCTTTATTTTTTTTCAACTCTCACTCTAATTTTTCTGTCAAACTGGAACTCATTATAATTTGGGGTGTTATGGCAATTTTTGTTTTATAAAGTGTTTTTCAAATTATTTTTTGTTTAAATTCTTATATTTTTAAGTTTTTATTATTATTTTAATGTGCTAATATATATATATATATATATATATATGTGTGTGTGTGTGTGTGTGTGTGTGTGTGTGTATGTATAATTTTTTTTTTTCAAAAAGCACCATTGCAAAACTCACACTTAAACATTCTCTCTCCAACTCCGACACCATTGCAAATTATATAATTCATGCGTAGCTTCCCGTGTCTGCTCGGTTAATTTGCGAGGAAATTCCTAATAGCTGTAGGGGGGAATTAATGTTTTTTCATTCTTTTATTTTCGATTTTATTAAAATAATCTTTAATGTCATAATTCTTATTCTTTTCCTTCAACGCATGGAGGAAAAAAAAAAACAAAAAAGAAAGTAATTCCGTATCCGTGGTTGGTATTGCATCAATGGGGTGGAGGGTAATAGCGAAGAACTTTCATGGCAAACACACTGCCGGCCTTTTTCTAAAAGAACGCGGATGGGGCACCAATTTCCTTCCTATTTAAAGGAACGTCTCCTTCTAGCTCGACATGCAACGAGGAGGAGGGTCTGCAGCTGGTGTGCATGCTCCCTGGTCTCAGTGCTTGTGCCCTTTTCATGGATGGGATCAGCGAGGGGCAAAAATCGCATAAGAGAGATGTACAAGGGTAGGGAAGAGGAAGAGAAAGATCGATATCGACTACCCTTCTTTTTCTCTTATGCATTTTTGACCCTCGTTAGCCTCACCCATATTGTTATTTTTTTTGTTTTTTAATTATTATGGTTATTCGAATTAATTTATATACATTTTGATTAATTTTATAAATTTTAAAATTAACAATTATATAAGTTTATAATAACCCTAATAACCTCTAAAAAACAAATCTAAACCCTTCCAGTATTGCCCGTATTATTACTTTGCTCTAATAAAGCCATGGTGCAATTCAATGAAATAAGGTATGTTCTGGCTTTTTTTTTAAAGATGTTTATAGTTTGCTCCCTCTCTCAAAAAGGGGAGGGTTTCTTTGTTAAGTGGACAGAATTTGCAAAAACAGTATGGAAGGGGCAAGAAGGAAGCATGTCGGATCGGAGTGGAAAAGGATGCCATAGGAAGCTGAGGTTGCTGAACATCCTGGAGAATATTTGGTATTGTGTTAAGTGTTAACTTGTGTTTTTTACTTTGATCATGGATGAAAAATTATTTGTTTAACTAAATAATTTTTGTTTTTAATGTTTTAAATATTAATTTTATAGAAGTTAAAATAACATATTTTTTGTATTTTTTTATTTATTTTATTTGTAAAAATCTATTTTATATCAGTTTTAATCAAATATATATTTTTTAAATTTAGTTTTTAAGAACTATGACTAAAAACATATTTTTAAAATCTAATTTTTTAAACCAGAAACAATTAAGAGAATTCTTTTTTTAATGTTACTTGATTTGTTTTTACTTTTTTTAGATGAATATATGAGTATACCTAGATGCAAAGGCTTATATAATTATCGTTTCACGAGAATTGAAGCCGTCAACTTATCCTCATTAATTATCGTTTCGCCGTCATTTTCTCACCCATATTATTGAGGCCATACCAACTTTTTAGTCAGTTTCTAAACTGGATAGGAAATATTTATACGTATATTATAACATTTCACGTATAAATATTGTTATGGTTCAAAACCTTTCTTTTATGCGCGCAGGAAAAAACTTTTATTTGGAATACATTGAATTTAAAATCAGTCTGTGTTTTCATTACCAGTGCTACTTTTTATTGAAAAAAAATAGGCCTAAAACAAAAATAGGCGTGGGTTAATAAAATTAGGGCAAATGCATGTATTTCTTATTAAGGGAAGAAAAGATGATGCAGCTTGAGAGGAGGACAGGTTGTATGGCAATATATGAAGTTCGTGTAAAATCTTTCGTGTTTTATACATATATATTGCTTTTCAGTTTCTGTCTTCCAAAAGAAATAGAAAAAAAAAAACAATCTAATTCTATACACGATTTAAAAAAAAATGAAATTCAACAGGAAAAAAATCCAAGAAAAATAAAATCGAAAAAAAAATAATCTATAAACTATTTTAAATAAAAATATAAAAAAAATATGAACTAAATTAAATATATAAAAACATTTATTAAGAATTAAATCTGAAATGTGAAAAATACCTCTGTGATAGGTATATGTTATTTTTCTTTTAAAAGTAAAAAAATTATTACATTGTGAAAGAAATTTATATGAAGAACAATCCACCCCTAATTAATTAAGCGATATAATTTGAATTCCCTTGAAAATTTAAAAACACCCTCAAACGTAACACACTTTGGTTTTGTGAAGAAAACTTTAGACTTCATAATACTATTAAAATACACAACAGTATAAGTCAAAGTTAAAGCTAACGCCTTTAATTTTATTTTATTTTTAATTTATAACCTCTGCGTGTACAGGGTTGGGTTAAAGGAAAATATTGAACATTAGGTGGATATGGGTTTTGGTCTGTATGGGCTTACTTCGGCTTTCATTGGTCTTGTTTGGTTCGGGCTATACATGATGGGCTTCTGTCACATGGACTGGGTTCTTTGTAGTTGGGCTACGTTTGCATGGGGTTAGTGTTGTTGGGCTTCAATATACATTAGGCTGGTCTTAATCTTTCCATGATAAAAACTAATGGGTTTTGGGCTATGACTTTGTTAATGGGTTATATTCTTTGGGTTGTATTTATCGGGTTTGATGGTTTTGGGTTAAGCATACTCATGCCTAAAAATTAAAAAAATAAATAAAATAGAAATAGAAATAGAAATAACATCAAATTTACATGAATATATATTTTGTGTGCATTACACCAAGTCTTTCAAAAAAATCATTTTGTATATTCTATCATTGTTAAAAAAAAATTCCTTTTAGTTTATTTTTTATTACAACGAAAAAAGGTCAAAAATATTTCTCATTTTAAAGCATTTAACAAAAATATCTGTTTTAGCATTTAAAAAAATAGAAAAACAAAAATATATGCATGCATATTTGGACTTAATAACAAGCCTTTTAAGTTCATTATAACTTGGTGAAAATAAATTGACTTATCAGGCTACATACCAAAAAAATATTAAAAAACCCATGTTTCTTTTCAAAAAAATATAAAATAAATAAACAGTAATTCTCAATTTACAAGATACTTTTTTTAAGAAAAAGCCAAAGTTTATGTTCCCGCTCTTGGGTTTGAAGCCAAATTATTATCATCATTTATTTTTTGGTAACCTCTGTAAAATGTCTCCTTTTCAAGATAAGTATCATTTTTTACACATTTCATTTTAAAAAGAGACCAATGTCTTGATTTCAAAATCAACTAAGGGTTATGCCTGTTTCTAGTGATTTCAATGAAAAATATTTTAAAATTTAATGTTAACATCTTTAATGAATCTTTTATTTTTAAGAACTGATATTATTTTCTAATATGTTTAAATACCAACATCAAATTTTTCATAAAATAAAAAAATTAAAAATAATAAGGATAATTAATAGCAATCACAAAACCAATTTAGAAAAAAAGCACATAATAAATATAACATTTCTTCGTAAGAATGGTATTTTTTCCATTGGGGAATGAATGGTATTTTTTCCTTTGGGGAATCTTTCGAACCACCACCGCTAACTTTTAAAATCCTTAATTTCCTCTAACAAATTCAATATTCCACAACGTATATTTTTATTAGATAACAAATTCAATATTTCACAATGCATATTTTTATTATTTTTAGTCCACATCATGACACAGTAAATTTTTATTATTTTTAGTCACCATCATGACACAACGTATATTTTTGTTATTTTTAGTCCCCATCATGATATCCACCAAGGTTCGACACGTGATGCTTGACAAACTGAGTACCACCATGGTTGAATGACTGTTGCATCTGCTTGGAAGAAGCTATTGATGTTCTTGCAAAAATTGCCATTGGTTGGAGTGATGGAGTGATGAACCATGAATAAGTACATGCAGGTATCTTGATACTCTGAAGAAACTTATTTAAACAATCTAACTGAGCCATCAATGAAGAGAAAAGGAAATGAGAGGGCAAACATTATCAAGAAACCCGATAACATGATCCGTTAAATTTACACTCGGATATGTTCTATGATTGAAGAAATGCCCAGGCAACCATGGATTATAATGTGGACATCAACCAGTAAAACGCATGCCACTACAAGTTCCACCCATAAAGTCTCCTGTCATGTCAACATTCACCATCAAAATGCCATAATGAGATCATGAACCAATTCGAGTAGTGTAGCCGTTACACAAACGAAAGTGATGAACAGAAGTAATGAATAATTGTTCATGAGATCTCTACCCTATGATTGTACTTCTGTTTTGTTTTAGTTCCTCGTGAGGGAAGGAAAAAAGCTAAATGTACAAAATAAAAAATACAAAAGGAAAAGAAAGAATACAATAGAATGTCAAGACTTTATTACATTCCTCCGCCCCATCGTCATCACCATTTGGCGAGTCTTGAGAAATGATATGTTAAATTCAGCACAATGAATACAGAAGGGTAAAATTTCACCCAAAAAATGGAAATGCAGGAGATTTCAAGGGGGGAGACAAAAACTGAATTTTGTTATTTCTTAAAAACCCGTATAATTTTCGAGTCCTTGGACTGTCAAAATTGTTTTTTCATAAACAGTAACGTAAAAAAGAAAAAAACAAAACCTTCTTATGGGCCCATCAACCCATCAATTGTATAGGAAAGAGACTTAGCCCAGTCAGCTCGAAGAAGTAGTGTTTGTAATGTCTGCATCACATTGTATCCTGGATCTAGCTTCCGTTGCCAGCCCTAAAGGAAAACCACCAAAAGAAATGATATTGAATTACATCCCCTGTTAATGATAACAAGCACTAATATATTGAATAGGTCCCCTTATAGCCAGTAAGCAAGCTACTTCATAACATATCACTATGTAGCTACTTCTGGGCCTCTTTTAGCAAACATCAAATTTACTTTCATTTTGCAGACATCAAAAAACAAAAACTACAATAAAAACATTGTATTCGTCAATTCTCAAGTTCCACAAATCTGAACCTGATCTCAACCGACCAAAGATTTCCCCATACGTCTTAGATTTTTTTTTTCTTTTAAAAAAAGTCTTGGATAAATTCAGTTCCCAAATAACTAACATGTATATGCAGAAAGCCATTTTATTTTGTCTTTCCTCATAAAAAGCACTTTGTGTTTTGCCTAAGAGTTCTTGTCCCTACCCTGTTGCTAAAAACATCAAAGAAACCGGGCTATTGTCCTTGTAATGGAACATTAAGCCTTCAGGTAAAAGGAAAGAACTAGGTTACCTCAAGAACCAAAGTTGTGACCATGACAGTGCAAACATTGCCATCAATATTAACTCTATGACGCCTGACTTTCTCAAGTAATTGTTGCATGCAATCTGCAGGATGGACTAGATCACCCTCAGGAGTACCCCAGAAAGTGAATGCCTCTTCCACTTCCTGTTAGAAAAGGAAGATATGTATTGCAAATTAAGATATAAAGTCAAAGTTATTTTTAATACAAAAACCCCAAATGAAAAGAAGCGTGGGAAGGATATCAAAATGTTCACAACTCTGTTATGAAACAATTAGCCCACCTATTTTTCTCCTAAAAAATACAACCCAGATGAATAAATTGCATGCATACTAAAAACTTTCACTTCACTAAACAGATTAAAATTTGAAAACACTGCAAAGTTCCCAATAACCTTAATAGACTATTATTCTCTTCTATTCACAATAAATCTTTGCTTAGAGAGATTCAACTTGCAAGCCAGCGTGTTTTACCACCTAACCAAATTACAATGGGAAAGCAATTAATAAAACAAGAGAAATAATATACCATCTTCTGATTTGTCACCACAACCTAAAACCAATGTACAGTTCAACTATCCTGATAGAGAAGGCATCTCATTGAATTTTTAACACAATTATTCCCAGAAAAGGAGCACTTAACTAGGCACCCCATATCTTACTTCAATAAAGGCCTTTGGATTTGGGCAGTTTTGTCGCTTTGACAAGCTTAGTGCAGATTCTGCTGCAGTGCGGCCATCCCGGGTGGCTACTGCTTTAAAAAAATTGATCAAATTAATGCGATCACCCTGAGAAAGTTCAGCAGTCATGCCAACATCAAGGAAAATGACATGAGGCTTTGATTTAAAGAGCCGCTTCCGAGAAGAACTGTTCTGAGAAAGCCGGACAAGGATATTTCCAGGATGCATATCTGCATGTATAAAGTTGTCCACCTGAAATAAGAAATACCCATCTTCTAAATGAAAAACACAATTTTCCACTCATAATTGAGAACTTCAAGACAATACATTGACAGAGGCACCTAAACAAAGCAAGAAAATTTTTTACCAGAAGCATTTTCAGAAGTGCATGAGTTCCAATGTGAGCAAGGGCACTTTTAATTCGATTATGACCTTCAAGGTCATCTACATAGTGCGCGACACTTTCTCCTTGCTCATATGATTCCACCAAAACAGCAGGATGCACCAGTGGATACACAGGCTTGGGAAAAGAAACATCTTTCCACCTTCGGAAGTTATATATAAAGCGGCTTAATTGCGCAGCTTCCCTTGCAAGATCCACTTGAGACATCATGAAAACACCAAACTGTTGCAGGCTCTCATCCAGTCTCAGCCAGTTCAAAGTTGGAATAAATGTTGATATCTTTGCAACCACGTTTATTATCATGAAGTCTCTTCTAATTGATTCACCAACACCAGGATGTCTAACCTTTACAGCAACTATGGTAGGCTTTGTCTGTTTTTTACCGGGGTAACGAAATCTCAGAGAGGCCCGATGCACTTGTGCAATACTTCCAGATGCTACAGGAACTTCTTCAAAATCCTCAAAGATTTCAGAAAGCTTGCGACCAAATGCTCTTTCAATAGTTTTCTTTGTGTAGGCAAAACTATGTTCAGGAGCTTTGGAATGCAGCTCTGAAAGCTTGGTGCATAAATCTCTAGGGAATAGATCTGGCCGGGTAGCTGCCCATTGACCCCATTTTATAAATGCTGGACCTGCTTTCTCCAGTGTCCGATGAACAATATGAAGCCATATTTTCCTAAATTCTGGTCCACAAGAATCAGCAAATGGAGCCATCATCATGCTGGGCGAGAACAAAATTGCTAAATATATAGCTCTCACTAACAACACAAATGCATCTACAACAGCAGATACTAACAACGTGACATAAGCATGCCCATCTTGTGCACGCATATACAAAGAATTTGGATAAAAATCCGATTCCACCAACGTCCTTTGTGCCCATGCCACCTGCCCACATGTCAACGCTAAAGCACTGGGAACTACCAAATGAGAACGTGTCAAAGCCAAGCTAACTGCTTGAGCTATCCTACTTATCCGAGGAAAACTCCAGCCATTAGCAGAACCTTTCCTGCATAACCTTTTCCAAGCAAGCTGGGCATTGCGTGTCACCACATCACTCGTGGATGAATAACAACTTGTAAAATACCTCCGTCCAAACTGCTCTTTAACATTGTACAATGCAAAAGACGAATACCCTCTACTCGGAAAGCCATATTGCGAGTAATATCTAAATTGCGGTAAATGCAAACCAACTGAAACTACTGTCCCATACTTTTTTACTTCCAATAATTGATTACTACTACTTTTCTGTTTACTGAAAATCAACCGTGCCACTTTTTTAATATTTCCAATCGTCAAAAACCTGTAATTCGCATTAAATATTTCAATAATAAAATTTAAAATGCTTAAAAATGTAAAACAAAATTATAATTTACATACTCAATAAAAGACCTTGAGTAAAACAACCATATTTTAGGCTCTATATATAATATCTACGAAATACACAAATAAATACCATATACCAAGCACCCATGATGCTTAAAGTTGTAGCTAAAGATAAATTAAATATAAAGATCATAAATTTCCTATAATGTCCAAATCCTAGACATGGAATTACAAGCTCATTTAAAATTAATCAAAATCAAGAGCTCAAAATCTAAAAACGGATTTTCTGAGAGGAGGGCGGGGATCAACCAACCTGGACATAGCGATCGAGAAGCAAGACGATTAGCTGATGAAGCTAACGTGAGCGGGAGGTGAAAAATGGAAGCTCTGTTGATGATTGTTGTTGATGCAAGCATTTTCTCATGGATTCTCCTCCTTTTGAGCTGCTTTATGGATTTTTGTTTACCTGCCGAACTTGGTGAAACGCATCGACTTAGGGGGCTTTTTGTGTTTTGGGAGGTGGAGGGCGAGGAGGCAACGTATTGAATTTGAGACCTAAAGATTGGAGGGCAAAAAAAGAGGGAGAAGGGAGAGACAGGAGACACGTTGGGCCTGTGATTGGGCCCATCGTATAAGCGCTATTTTACGCGGTTCATTTTGCATCCACGTCTATTATTAATTAACTAGATCTACGCTATTATTTTTTTAATAAAATATTTAGATGCTTCAAGGATTTTTATTTAAAATAAATAAATAAATTTAATAATTGGTGTTATAATCCTGAATAATTAAATAAGTTGGATTTATTTAAACTAAATGGAAAAAAGAGGTAATAATATCAAATGAGAAAAAAATATATAAAAAAACTGATAAATAAGGATCAAAATTAAAAAAAAAAATTCAACTTAGAGTAAAATTAAAAACAATAAAATATCTATAAAAGAGTTACAGAAAAAAATCATAAAAATAAAAATCAAATAAAAAACACTAACACATGATGAACCTGAACATATAGAATTTTTCATCATGTTTTTTAAGATAAAAAGATCATAAATATAAATAAAAAAAACTTATGCACACGATTTGTAAATTAATAAAAAAAAGAGTAATTAAAAATTAAAAAAAGATAACTAGAAAAATTAATATGCTAATATAAATCAAGATATTTAATATCTTAACATGAGTTATTTATTAGGTTATGTTTAACAAATCTATTTATGAAAATTAATTTATAACAGAGATTGATACACATAAAATTTATTGAATAAAATAAATAAAAAAAATACTATTCAAGGTTAAACATATTAAACATATGATAAAAATAAATATTTAATTTATATAAAATATGTAAAAAAAATTAAAAATGAATGATACTAACACTAGAAAAATAATTGTTATTAAATGAAGGATTAAAAAACCCAAAAAATTATAGAGAAAAAATAGTAATTAAAACATAAAAGGTCAAAACTGGATCTGAAGTTTAGACAATACATTTTCCTAGGGTATTGGAAATGGGTGAGAGGTTTCAAACTTTGGAATCTAAAAACAAACAAGGTGGTGATCAATAGAAATATAATTTTTGATGAAAAACAAACAAGATGGTGATCAATAGAAATATAATTTTTGATGAAAAATTTATATTATAGTGTACTTAGGAATAAAAAAAACAATTGCTAGAAAATTATAGCAATAATGACTATGATTTGTAGGTAAAGCTAGATACTCATACGAAGAAAGAAATCATTTAGATTTCATGGAGTTCTAGTTTAGAATATCGATATCATGATAATATAGCTTTAGGTAGGCCTAAACACATTTTCAGGCCACCCATTAGTTATGATTTTGAATATTTAAATTTTTATACACTTTTACTAGTAACAAAGATCTTTTTACTTTTCAAGAGGCATTACATAGTCATGATAAAAGTAAATAAATGGGTGCATAAAAGAAGAAATGAAGTCTCCGTGTAAGAATTAGATGTGAGAGCTAGTTAAACTTCTAAAAGGAAAAATCGTGATAGGATATAAATGAGTGTAAAAAAAAAGGAGTAATATAAAAAAAATGAGAAGTTCAAGGCTCATTTAGTAGCAAGATGTTACTCACGGGAAAAAAAAATTGATTATAATGAGATATTTTTCTTTGTAGCTAGACATATTTGTATCAAGGTGGTGTTAAACTTAGTAGCACATTTTGAAATGCAATAAAAATAGATGGATGTCAAAATAAATTTTCTTCATAGTGATTTAGAAGAGAAAATTTACACGATATAACCAAAAAGGTTTAATCAACCTTGATATGAATATTTGGTTTGTAAATTAAGAAATTACTTTATGAACTGAAACAATTTCTAAGGCAATGATACAAATGATTTGACTCCTACATGATCAGGATCGGCCATAAAAAATATATGTATGACTATTGTGTTTATATAAAGAGCCTTGATGATGATTCTTTCATTTATCTATTGCTTTATTTGGATGATATATTGATTGTTGTAAAAAAAATGAATAAAGTCAATAAGTTGAAGATTTTGTTGGGTTGAGAATTTGACATGAAAGATTTAGGTACTGCTGAGAAGATTCTTGAGTGAAGATTCACAAAGATAGAACTACTAGGAGATTATGGTTAATTCAGGAAAACTTTATCGTTTACAGGTTTGGTTAAAGAGCTTGGTACTCAACGAGGTGGAGTTCATTTATATTGTGATAGTTATAATGTTATTTACTTGACAAAGAACTAACTGCATCCTATAAGAACCAAACACTATATATATATATATATATAAAAGGTCTTACAAGATCATAGAATTGATCTCTTTCAATGAACTATTGTTTAAAAAAAATTTACACTTCTAAGAATATTAGAGACATATTGACAAATCCTGTTACCACAAATAAGCTCATGCATTACTTAAATTTAATTAAGTCTTCATATGTTAGATAGAAGACATCCTAACTTATTTTTTCAAATAAAGTTTTCCTACTTTTCTCCTAAAAGATAAATATTTATTAAAGTGGAAATCATTGTAGTTTGTAGCTCACCTTTCATTTGTCTATTATTATAGACAATACTCTTCATATTATCTATGGAATTCGAACTTAAGTTCCATTTATGATTTATTATTTCTATCCCATAAGCCTTTAATTTTTTATTTTAGGTAGATGTCAGAGCGGAGCAGAATGACGTTAAATCTTGGATGGTTAGAAAAAATAATTTAATGTGCTACAAATAATTTAAACATATCATTACAATAAAAAAATATTTAAAAAAAAGTTATGAATACTTCTTGGATGGTTATCGTTTTTTGGATGACTAAATTTTTTTTAGTGCTTTAAGATCTGTTATAAATACATATATACCATGTAACCATATTTTGTTAAAGTGAAAAATAAAAGCTCATTATTCCTGTAAATATAAATGCATTGTCAAACCATGTCAAATCTTGTATTTTTTCTAGTTTCTCTCATATTGTAATACTCATTACTAATTGCTAAAAAAATTTCATAACAATAAAAATATACCAACAACGTATTAAAAACATAGTTGTTATTAATCAAAGCATATCCACAATTCGAAAAAAATATTCACATTTGATTGTGGATATTATAACACCTATTTTATTGTTTCTTTATAACTAATGAAGATGATATTATAACTGAATAATATTACATAAGTTATTTTAAAATTTCAGCATCAAATCAATTCAATAAACTTAATATTATAAAAATTATGATGCATCATTTGAAATCTAATTTTAAAATTTATTTATTTATACATTTTAAAAGTGTTTTTTAATATTTTATTTTATTTTTATTTTAAATCAATATGTTTTGATATTTTTAAATTATTTTGATATGTAGTTATCAAAAATAATTTTTTAAAAATAAAAAAAATATTATTTAATATATTATTAAAAAAATACTTTAAAAAATATCTGTTACTGTACATTTAAGTGCAAAAAAAATCAAAATCAAAAACTGTTATTAAGAGTTGCAAAGAAGAAGGAAATCGTCAAAGATGGTAATCAATCCATATTTAGCCATGTTGAAAGGCTATTGTTCTCAAGGAATTAAAAGGTTTGACAGACAGCAGATCTCAAGGAATGATCAAAACAACATCAATAACATAACTCTACTCTGATAAGATAAAACTATACATATGCCTGCCTCGTGAGAAAAAACCATCACAGCTAGTTAAGGCCGTAGTAATATTGGACGAAGATGGCTTAATGTCCATGGGTGACAAACTACAGCCACCAAGGTTTGAAAGCCAGCGAGCTTGCATCAAGAAATGGACTCGGAAGGATGAGAAATGTGTGTGACACGTTGCAAAAGGTCTTAGAACATTGACACGCACAAGAAGTTCAATGATTTGCTAACGGGACACGTTTTGGTCTTTGTCTTTTTTGTCGGTTATGGAGATTGATGGATTCTTTTACCATGGACGGGTGATTTTTTATTTTATTTTTTCCCCTTTTCTTCCTTTTACGAGGAACAATGGACTTTAATTTTTTTTTTACACAAATCTTCGAAAAAAATCTTCGTTTCCATCATGGTTATAAAACCTGAATTAGCATGATAGATTGAAATGGAATTTAAAATCTAGATAGGTTTGAGGCATGATAGATTGAAATGGAATTTAAGATCTAAATAGGTTTGAGCTGTAAAATGTAAGAAGTATAAATATTGATTAACTTAATAAAAAATTTATGTTGATGTGCGATGCCAAATCCAATAAAATAAAATATCAATTTATAACTCATAGACTTTATTTTTTTTATACAAAAATATAATTAAAATTTTGGTGATCAACCTTTGCCCAAGTCTAATTCCATATTTGTTTTACGACTATGGTTTTCACTTTACATTAATGCATAAAAATGGATAATTGAAAAAAAAATTGTAAGTGAGTTTATTCTTAGATTAATTATTTCATATTAGAACTTTAGAAAATATTAAGAAAAATGAATTCTTATGAATTCATTAATTTTCTTGAAAAATAGTTTTTTTTAATGAATACATTAATTATTTCATACATTAAAATAGTTTTTTTAATAGATGAATAAAAACTGATTAAAAATATTTAATTTTCTTGAAAAATAAATTACATAAAAATTTAAAAAAGCTCAACTATTTATTATACATACACTCACATTTCAGTGTAGATTCACATAATGAACTTGTAATTTTACCATTAAAGAACAAGTTTAGTTAACATGGACTTAAAGGTAGAAAGACCTTTTCTACCAGACTCATTAGTCATTACAAAAAAGAATGAGATTAATCAATATTTTAACATCTTTGTTAAATAGTATAATTGCTAAATTACCCTTAAAAGAAAAAAAATTATGTTTCGATCAAGGGGTTTTTTCAGCTTTTCTATTTTTTTTATATAGTGCAATTACTTAAATGCGTTTAAAAATAATCTTTATTAGCTTTGAATGCAAGGGCACTTTAGTCCTTTTTTATGATATATTTTTTTTATTCTGATATAATGTCAAGGGTACTTAGGGTTTTTAATTTATAAAATATAATTTAAATAAAAAAAGGTGAGAGCATGCAAGAACGCATCAGCAAATAGGTATTGCCCGCAACCACATTATGTCAAAATAACTTTGAACGACACTATTCAGGACAACATTCAAAGTGCTTCATCACCCCATCATAACGGTGAGGCAAGTGATATTACAAGATTGTTGGTTAAGCTTTGACCACATGTTTTTTTTTTCTTTCCTTTCTCCCTTCCCTAAAAACATGCTAGCCATTGTCAAAAAAAAAAAAAACAAAGAAGTTTGCTTATTTTATTATCAAATAAAATTATATAAAAAGATAAAAGAGCTCAACAATTTACTATATATACTAAAATTTCACTATAGATTCACATAGTAAAATTAGTATTTTTCTCTTAGAGGGCATGAACTTTATGGTCGAAAGGTTTTTTTCATGAGATCTATTAGTCATTGCAAGAAAGAATGAGGTTAATCACTATTTTTACATCTTTGATACATAGTGTAGTTACTAAATTACGCTTATAAGAAAGAAGAATTTGCTTAAGTCAAGGGGCGTTTCAATTTTTTTACAATGTAATTACTTAAATACCTATAAAAAAAATATTATTCCTTGGCTTTTGATGTAAGTACATTATAGTCATTTTTTTATTGTTTTTTCATGCGGTGTGAGAAAGTTGTTTTTTTTTATATAAACTATAATTTAAATAGAAATGGTGGGCATATGCCTCTTACACAATAGCAAGTGATCATCATTCACACTCTTTAAGTGGTGTGTGCAACACCAAAACAACTCTGAATGTCATCATCCAGGACAATGTTCGATGTGCCTCATCATTCTTATCATGCTAGAAGCACGTGCTACTAGAAGATCAGCAGTTGAGCTCTAACAACATGTTTTTTCTCCGCTCCCTCTCCCTTCTCTCTCCTTTTAGAAAAATATGCTAGCCATTACAAAAAAAAAAGTCTTTGTATTTGTTTGTTGTATCAAATTCAATCTTTATTCTTTTTATTGTAATGTATTTGGTATTCAATTCTTTATTGAATTTTTTAAAATTTTATTCCTTAACATTTAATTTTTATATCAAATTTTGTTTTCATTCTTTTTAATGTAATATATTGGGTATTGAATCAATGTTTTTTTTTTTAATTTCATCCATTGTGTAAGGCTTAACCCACTTCTCCTTACAGAATATTGTCCGCTATAACTCAACCCAACCCAGCTTCTATGGCTTACAATTTTGTTTCTGGCAGCCTATAGGCCCTAAAACATGTCCTATAAGGTTAGGTACCAACTGCATTAATATGCTTTGACTCTGGACACTTTTCTCTCAATATGGGATGTTATACATTAAAATTTGATTTTTATATCAAATTTTATCCCCATTCTTTTAATTTTAATTTTTAGTTTTTCTTACCTTTTTTTTAATTGAAATTTTTTTCAATTTCATCCCTTATGATTTGATTTTTTTGTGTCAAATTTGATTCTCGTTCTTTTCAAATCTATAATTTCCCCCCTTTTATCTCTTTTTTTGTTGAATTTTTTGTTTTTAAATTTTATCCCTAATTCTTTTGATTGA
The DNA here is from genome assembly GCA_026413675.1 of Populus pruinosa. Lineage (NCBI taxonomy): Eukaryota > Viridiplantae > Streptophyta > Magnoliopsida > Malpighiales > Salicaceae > Populus > Populus pruinosa. Next base: position 2,438,925 of record CM048595.1, read on the forward strand.
TTTAGAATATGACATTATCATTTTTTTGGGATTGCCTTCTAAGTTTTGATCTACCCCTCAAGATTCAAGTCAAAAGTTTTGCAAGTTGGATTAGATTGGCTTAAATTATATTTAATATTTTTTATTTCATCCATCATCATTTGGTTCATTGAAAATTGATATTTGTTGTTTTTTTACCTTTTCTTTTTATAAATTTTGATATGATGTCTCAAGTTATGAATTCAGCAGATTCACTAGATTTGATTCGAGTTTACTACTTGAAAAATATAACATTAAGTTAGAACTTCATAAACAAGAAAAATATCACAAAAAGTATGATATAAGAAAAAATAATATTCAAATTGTGATTTTCGGGATAATAAAAAATAAGGCTATTAAATTATAGGATTAAAGTTTAAATAACTTGATCAAATATAGGTTGATATATAGTAATAGGATTTTCTTGTAGGGATGTAAGGTGATGATAAAATAAAATAGGAAAAAATAATTAAAAAACTTTATTAATAGGATGTGTCATTATAATCAACCAATTAAAAATGAATATTTAGAAATACAATCGAGAAGTAAATTATTAATAATAAAGAATATTATTGTTGTTGTTGTTATTTTTTTAATCGTTGTGTGATTTCATACATTTATTAGTGACATCAACATCTCCAACGAGCAACTCATAATTGTTTAGTTTTCTACTTAAGCTTTTTGAACAACAATGAGGTCCCCTAGAGAGGATTGACCATTATAATGACACTTGTGAACAGACCCATAACTGCAAGATGAACATCATTTATTAGTGACATCAACATCTCCAACGAGCAACCCATAATTATTTAGTTTTCTACTTGAGTTTTTTGGTGTGCAACAATGGCATCCCCCAGAGAGGATTAGTCATTACAATGACACTTGTGATCAGACCCACAACTGCAAGATGAACAAAAGAAACATCTATTGCCTGTGTTGCAATCTTCATGTTTATTACAACGGAATGTAATTATTCGGCCTCTTGCTGCTACCAATTGTGAACCTAACAATCAAGTTTTCAAAATATTAATTAATCAATTCTTAATATATCACAATAAAATAAATATATAAAACAAAATAATTAAGAATGAAGCAAGTGTTACATCTAAGAGAGAAAGACTAACAAGTTGCAATGGTCAATAACATAACTAAAAATGCGAGTTTGAGTGAAAATTTCTCCATAGTTTTTTTGCTTTTTTTTTTGTCAGCTAATTTTTCTTGCACTAAATATGCCAATGGCTCTTCTTGATGTCATCCTATATAAATGGGTGTGGTTGTATGCCTATATAAGGCAAAATCTAAAAAGTATGAATGCATTGCTAGATTTTTATTGATTGCATACCTTTAATACCTTTAATTTGATTTCCTTAGATATTGTAGATCCACTTTCCCATAAATATCTCTTTAACCAAAAACCCTAAAAAATTACCCTTATTTTTTCAATTTATTCAATTCAATATAATTAGGCTAAATTTTATTAAAGTTTAAGATGAAATCCAATATTAAGATTTCCAAAAATGTTTATGAAATAAAACAAATTACCCTTTTTCAAGAAAATTAAAAAAAAAAGATTCAAAAATTTAGCTCCTTAAACATCTTCAAAAGAAGAAGTTTTTTCAAAAAATTATTTATTCTTTCTTAAATACTTTTTTTTTTAAATTTTAATGATCGAGTATTGTCGTAATCTTCTTAGTTCTTAGATTCTTAAAAATTATTTTTTATTCTCAAAACATTTTTTAAACATTTTATTTTTTTTGAATTGATGTTTTAATTCTTTTAGCCTTTCCAATATTTTAATTTTCATTCAATTTAGTACAATTGACTAAATTGACTAAATCTTGCAAACATACGGTAAATTTTGACAAAATCTTTTTTTTTTAATGGAAGTGGTACAATCACAATAGTGATTTTGAGGGGCTTTATCCCACGTTAACTTATTTCGATCTCTCATTCTTTAATAGGTTTAATGGAATGATTTTAACTATAATTATTAGAAAATTAATAAATAAAAATATCAGTGAAAATTTTTTTCTATGTCCTTTGACATACACTAATAATATTTTTTTTATTAATGTATATTAAAGAAATTACAATGAAATAAATAAATGAAAAAAAATGACATGTAATTATTACAAATAATATTACTAACGAAATAAACCCGTCGCTCATATTCATCAAAAAATATCTCGATAATATTTAACTTATAACCTGACAAGCAACGCCCCCTTTTTATTTCTTCTTTTTCTTCTTTTTTTTCTGCAATTAATAGTAAACCCCTCTTATTTCATCATAAACAAACTCTCATCACCATAAATCTGGCCACCTCAACATTCAATTTGTCAACATCCTTGTTCTGGTTTAATTTTTTTTTAAGGATTTGTCATATCAAGTAAACAAAACTATCTATTTTTAATTGATTTTTAAAATGTTATTTTTTTTTACCTTTTAATATATTATATACAGTTTGTTTGTGTGTTTACTTCTTTTATAGTTTTTTCCTATAAAATTTGTTATATGAATGTATGATTTGTACATGTTAGGGCTTGTTTGAGATTTTAAAAAATTATATTTATTTGTAATTTGATGAAATTGATTTCGATTTTGTGACTTAGGTTTTTTGTAATGAAATAAATAATGGCTTATTTCATAAGCATGTTTTATATTTTGTTAATTTTAATGTTAAGTTAGAAATTTTGGTAAGAAGGAGTTTAATTTTTTGTAAAAAATTGATAATGATTTAAAGGTACTATTAAAATATATTGAATAAGTTTAAGTTAAACAAATATTAGCTAATTTATTTAGTTCATATAATTAATTAATACATGTTGTCATCAATATTCTATAGAGGTTTGATATAAGTAATAGATGATTGTTCTTGGATTTTTCGAGTTTCACTTAAAGGGTTGCGTAAGATGGATTATTTTAATGGATTTGAAGGTTTTATTAATTATGCACTATCTAATCTTAAAAATATTAGTGGATGGAGTATTAAATATTCATGTAAAAGGTGTAAAAAAAATTTCTTGATCCAGATATTTTTATGATGCATCTTCTACAAAAAAGGTTCATGAAGAAATATTTGTGTTGATTTGCACACGAAGTATCATATGTTCCTTATGAGACCATAGTAGAAAAGATGGTTGAGTCAATTTTTAGTTCTAACAACATACATATAGTTGTAAATGATAATATTAATTTTATAAAAATATAATTATAGATGTAATGAGAATGAATCAGGTTTATGTAGGTAAATGTTCAATTGTAGATGATGAACCAAATATAGATGCAGCCAAGTTTTTTGATCTTCTAAAAGACTCTAATGAACTATTATAGGATGGGTGTAAAAATAACAATAAATTATCGATTATTGCATAGGTGCTCACTATTAAGTTAAATCATGAGTTGAATGAGTCTAATTGTGACAGAATTGTTAAATGGATGAGAAGAATTTTACTTAAAGGAAATAGGTTGAAAAGGAACTTTTATGTTACTAAATCCATGATGAAACCTCATAGCACAGGATACCAAAAAACTGATATTTTTAAAAATGCATATTTGACCGAGAGCAAAACCTATGGGCATGCTCGTTATAAACCTAAAAATGAAAAATAAAGACTTTTTCCATGTCTAGAAAACTTAGATACTTTCTAATCACTCTTATACTACAAAGGTTATTCATGTCTTTAAATATTGATGAGCACATGAAATGACATCTTTCACAGTATGTAGTGGATGAAGTCATGATGTTCCCTTCTGATGATGAATCCCAGAAAAATTTTAACAAGGTGCATCATTAGTTTTCAATGGAATCATGTAACATATATTTTGGGTTATGTACAAACAGATTTAATCCATTCAGGTAATTTGTTGCTTCTTATTCTTGTTGAACCGTGATAGTCATAATATACAACTTGTCATTAGGGATGTGTATAAAATTGAAGTTCGTGTGTTTATCTATGACTATGCTTGGTCCTAATAATTCAGGTAAGAATATAAATATTTATCTTTGACCACTAATTAATGAGTTGAAGCAGTTATAGTCATCTGAGACTTTGACTTATGATATCTTAAAAAAATAGAATTTTTAGATGAAGGCAACTTTAATGTGTATTATCAATTATTTTCCTACATATGAGATGATTTTTATTAGAGCACACATGAAAAATTAGTATATCTATATTTTATGGAAAATAACAAGGCCTTCACCTTAACAAATGGTGATAAAATATCTTTTTTTATTACCACTAGTAGCTCTTGTCAATCAATCACAAGTACATAAAGGAATTCTTTGTTGATATAGTTAAAAGGAATGTTGCACTACTGGTACTATCAGGTGAAGAAATATATGACATGGTATCGTAGTATAATGATATTGTGTTTGATTTTCAATTTAGTGAGCAAAAGTTTTGTGGTTTTGGTGTGACCTATAAATGGGTAAAATGAAGTATTATTTGGGATTGTCTTTATTGGAAAACTAATCTTCTCTGCTAAAATATGGATGTCATGCATACTGAAAAGAATATATTTTAAAGTATTTTTAACATAGTGATAAACGTGAAAGGGAAAACAAAGGATAACATAAAGGCTGGAATGAATAAACATTTGTTTTGTAGCTGTAAAAATATGGAGTTGATTTATGATAGGTCATAGGTTACAAAACTTAAAGTTATCTTCGCTTTAGATAAGAATACATAGTTATTTATCTACCAATAGCTTAAGAGTCTGTGTTTTCTTAATGGTTATACTTCTAACATATCTAAGTTGGTGAGTTTAAAGAATTGCAGATTGTATGGAATGAAGAGTCATGACTGTCATATGTTTATACAAACACTTATTCCATCTGCTTACCTGAATTTATGGCCAAATAATATATGAGATGCGCACACAGAGATCAATCACTTTTTTAAAAATATATGCTTTACCAAGTTGCATACCCAGTACATGAAAAGGCTTAAAATGAATATCATCTAGTTAATTTATGAACTTGAAATGATATTCCCTTCATATCTATTTCAAAGTTAAAGGCATTATCTAGTATATATAGATACATCCATTTGAGAGTTTAGGGATTACACATATATTCCAATTAAATTTGTATTGTCTTTTTTTTTAAATTAAATATTCATATAATTACATATATAAGATGCATGTTTAGGCTTTGATATGCAAGGCTTATATTATTGAAGAGATCTTAATATTTATATTGTAGTATTTCAAACCTAACTTAAGAACAGAATCAACCACATTCTAAGATATAAAGAAGTGCCTTCGAGTGAGAACTTATCAATATTTTTTTATTTTAGACAACCAAAAAATATAGTGAGAGAAAGATACTTGGTAGAAATTGAATTGAATTCAAACATTCATATAATTATGTGTTATTTAACTGTGATGAATTGAGATCTTTTATTTAGTTAGTACAATAATTAACATATCATTATTTTCAAATACTTTTTCTTTTATACTCTCGTAAACTAATAGATTGAATAATTTCTCATGGGCAACATTGTTAAACTTTACTAACTCAACACTAATATTTGATTGAATTTTAAAATTTTTAATTATAAAATGAACAATTTATCACATGCTTCAAAATACATGCAAACACTGCTTAATTATTCTTATCTCTCGTATTACTTAATTTTATTACACTTTTCTATTTAATTGTTAATGATTATAATTATGTATCAAGTTTACCAATTGAGAGAGAATACTAATGGTACTTTGAATTTACTATATTTGGATCATAAAAAAAAAGTTAAGTGTTATAACATATATTTATCAATGAACATGTCTTTTATATTGAAAAATATGTTTAAGGTAGAAAGACATATCATAGTAGAGTTTGTATAAAAAGATTAACTTCTAATAAGTTTAAAATTGATTATTATAAGAAATTAAAAGAGGTAATTGAATTGCAATATCATAACAAGGATAATATAATCTTTTTATTTAATTATTATTAGTATGATACCATCAACGGAGGAATCATAATAAATCCTTATCATAGTTTAGTTAAAATTAATACAAATGCTAGACTTTATAATATCAATGATATCTTTTGGGGTATTAAAAGTTAAAGATATCAAGATTGATTATGAAGTTGGAGTGATAATATCCTAAAAGCCAAACAATAATAGGGTATGTTAGTCATTTAAGGAAGAAGTTTCTAGTAAAGGATTAATCTGTATTGAAGCACAATCTATTGCTTATATCAATACGGAACATGTTTTGTGCCTGAATATTATTTTTTAGATCTTAACACTATTAATAATGGAAACTATAAAAAGATGTAAATTTTTTTCCAAATAGAGTAACAAACTCACTTATAAACCTACTTAATGAGGAGTATTTAAAAAAAAATACTTGTAGAATCACCTATAAAAAAATTAAACCAAATATAAAATCAGATATTTTATTATCATAGTTTTAAAGGGATAACCAGTCTTAACAATTTCAGATTTTTTTTAATCTAAATTTATCTAACTAATCTATAAAAGCTTCTGCTAAGCAATAAATATGGTCTATCTAATAATATCATATCGCCATCTAAATACCCCAAACTAGTAGTGTTTATAAGCCTAACTATATCAATATAGGCTAACTATATCATTATGATTCAAGAAAAAATGGAAACGACATCTATGATATATCACAATGTGGTTACCACCTAATATTAAAAAAAATAGTTTTAGTACAATATTTATCTATGATATATCACAATGTGGTTATCACTTAATATTAAAAAAAATAGTTTTAGTACAATATTTATATATTGTCTAAAATCATGTGAATGTAAAATGATTAATTTTTTTATCTTTTTAAATCTATTGCTTCTGCAAATTTAATGAATTGTTAAGAATTAATAATTTTATTTCATTGAATCTTCACAGATTCATTATTTTTATAATTCAATGGATTATGAGGAATTAATTATAATTAATATTGAATTAATTTCATATCATTGAATCATCTTATATTCATTGATTCTGTAAATTTATTAAATAATAAGAAATTAATTCTAATTAATTTTAAAAATAATGAATAAGGATAGAGAGATTTCATTCTTGGAAGTTAGAGAATAAGAAGTTTTGTTATTGAAAATCTAGAAAGCGAGTTGCAGTTAGCACCTGTTGATCAGCGATTTGCCTTAAAGATACATAGAGGATACAATTCCCTGCGACAACCTTACTTCATTTCCTGGTTTTGATATAAAATTCAACAAGTTTTTTATATAATCAACACTTATCTCATTACTAGGACTTAAATCAACACTTACCTCAGGTTTATGACTTAAATCAACACTTGTGTCATATATCAAAAAATGAACTCTATATTCGTTTTCATTTGTTCCCTCATGTCTAGCATACTAAAAATTAACATTCTAATTAAATAGGTCAAGAAAAAATAAAAATTATATAGCTTAGCAAATAATCTATATCCCAGCAATACTAATAACATGGCAAGTAGTATGTTTTGTCTCTCAAGTTTTACTTTTTTCATAATTGATCTGGGCATTTTTTATGATTCATTTTGAAAATTCATCTTCAATTAGAGAAAATAAAATAAAAAATCACAATAAAAAAAAAGTTGAGATGAAGTTATTAAATGAAAAGAATTCTATCCAACAATAATTTTCATTTTATTATCTTTAAATTCATCTATACGATGCCCTGCAATATAAATCAAGAAATGCTATTTTGGTTTGATTTTTAGTATTTTTATATAACAAAAATGTATTTTGTAGTTAATAATGAGTTTCAAATGTTTTTAGTAAAAAATAAAATTTAAATTTAAATATTTAAAATTCAAAAACTTAAATCTTGATTTTTTAATTATTAAGAAAATATTTCAAATCAACAATGCTGTTGACAATATTAAATAAAAAAACAAACAAACATTGATGTAATCCGCTCCTTTTTAAAAATATTTAAATCCAAGAGTACGGGTTAATTGCGAGGCCTAAGCATAGCTAGGCTAGGAGTTATGGATTGAGCCAGGCTAATATTAGTTGCTCATGATTATTTTTTAAATGACTGTAATTTTTTTATATTTTATAATTGAATTGACTTTAAAAAAATTATTGAAATGATGTTTAAATAATTATAAAATTGTGATATATTTTTTAAATAATATTATATTTTTTATTATAATATATATATATATATATATATATATATATTTCACATGCAAATTATCTATTTATGATTTTTTTTTCTAATGTTTTCTAAAGACAATAATAAGTTTTAATTTAAAAACACGATAATTCTTAAGAAATTACATGCTTTTGTGAAAAAAAATAAGAAAATAAAGTTTTGATTAGAAAGATACATTTTTCTTTTTATTTCAAATCAAGAAATTTTTTCTAGTTTGTGTTTTTATTTTCTTAATATTTTATTCAATAAATCATATTGTTATTAGAAAAGATACGTTTTTTAAATAAAAAAAATTTAAATATTAAAATAAAATTTGACAAAAAAATACTTTTCCCTTAATTGAAATATTCATTATATTTCTTATGAATATCTATTATTATTGCCACACAATTAAATAAAAAAAATACATGTGTATCTATACTTTGCTGTTTAAATTGAAGATTAATTTTCTGTTTTAATTTTTAAGTAGCGTGAACAGCATATTATGCAATTTATCGAATCGTATATTTTCAATTCTTTTTATGAAATACAAACACCAATTAGACATAAACTGGAATAAATTAAAGCCAGCCCACATCAATTGGATCAAAAATGAAAGCTGGCCGGAAAGGTAGACATGATTATTTTACAGTTAATGAACGTAGTTTATTTAGTTGATATATATATATATATATATATATATTAAAGCAGGGAGTAGGGAGTTGGTGAGTTTACAAAGTCAACTTCGAGTCCCTTAAAGAAGTGGTCGTCCCTGAAAGAACAGGATTGGAGCTGGCCACTGATCACGGTACGGTGCAGGTTGTCATATATAAATACTTATATAAATCAAAATCAAGGTAATTAATTAAATTAATAGCAACTAGAAAATTATTATGAGACCACGCCAGTCCACTAATTAAGGGATGATCATGGGTTGGTAGGTGTTGTTTTTGTTTTGTTTTTTGATTTGGTAAACGAAGGAAAGTTGGATGCATGAACTGTTCACCAATTGATCGTCCCCTCAAACCTATATAAATCTGCTGATCTGCATCAACTTTCTCATCACCTCATCACTTTCCTTAATTTACACTGATTTCTTCACGTCTTTTGCTTCACTTAACAACCATGGTTTCTGGAACCATTTTGGGAGAGTACACCTCTGCAGTCTCAGCAGATAGGCTATGGAAAGCATCATTCTGTGATGGCCATAACCTCATCCCTAAACTTCTGCCCGCAATCATCTCAAGCATTGAGATACTTGAAGGAGATGGTGCCGGGGTTGGCTCCGTCAAGAAGTTCAACTTCACCGATGGTTTGTTTGAGCTTACAATTCCCAATTACTCATTATGCATAGTAAACAACAATACATACATGCATACATGTACATGATGGAGTTGCTCTATTTTGTTTTTGACAATAAGATTCACTTCGTGCAGTTATCAAGGACTACAGCTATGTCAAGGATCGTGTGGAGGTGATGGACCAAGAGAATCACATAGTCAAGTATTCTACCCTTGAAGGCGGTGTTATGGGTGTCAAAGTGAAGTCCTACACTGTTGAGATTAGTTTGACAGCAACCACTGAAGGAGGATGCTTGTCCAAGATGAAGATTGAATATGAATCAATCGGGGACAGCCTACTATCCGAGGAAGATGCCAATGATATGCAGCAAGGAATCTTTGCTATGGTGAAGGCTATTGATGCTTACCTGGTGGAAAACCCCACTGCTTATGCGTGACCGAATATGAAGTCTTGTGGGCATCTTTAATGGGTTCAGAATTCTGGTGTTTGCTACGACGTTTGTGTGTATTTGATGTTTTATCGCAAATGAAATAAATTACTTCTGTCATGGAGATCCACAAATATGCAAGAAACCTACTATCCTTGAGCGTTTTCCACAAAAAGAACGAAATTAGAGCAGAATTGTCAACTTCCCTTTAGCGAAGAATGGGAACGGGGGTCACATTCCATAACTTGAATGAGCTTTATTCTGTTTTTTTTTTTTCCTGCATGCTGGTTGGACAGCGACTGAGAAAATTGTCCACTCCAATAAAAAATACATGCGTCTAGTTAATATTAATTATAGCACAAACCTATGGATGGATAGATCATATCATGGAAATGGCCGGCGATCTAAGGAAGATGAGCAAGAACTACTTCCGAATATTCGTTTGTATATATGATGTCTACATGTCGCAATGATTATTTCATGGACTAGAATAGTGAGAAATACGTGAGCAGAGAGAATAATAAATTTTTATTTTTTATCAATAAAAAAAGGGATTGATTTTATAACTAGAAAGTATTAACATTTCTAGTATATCTTATCTAAAGTAAGTTATATTATTTATTTATTTGATATAAACTTAAAAAAATATGTTTTTTACTTGATATATATAAGGTTTAACAAAAGTTATTCACGATAAAAATATCTTTATTATTGTATTAAAAATCTAATTGTGATAATACCAACATAAAAAAATAAATTGTCATATTATTTAATATCAGGAATAATACCAACATAAAAAAATAAATTGTCATAATACCAACATAAAAAAATAAATTGTCATATTATTTAATATCAGGAATATGACATATATATAAATTTATAATCTAGCATATTAAAAGAAATAAAATAATTTTTTTAATATTTTTAAAATATAGGCCAAAATCCTTTAGAAATATACGTATTTGTTATGCAATCCATGCAATACTTTTTAAAAACATGTTAAAGTATTTTAAATTAAAAAAACACATAAATAACTTTAGGATTTTTAGCCATGTGCAAGAAGCAAAAAAAAACATATTTTTTTATTTCACCTTGGGTTGATCTAAAATTTTTTATTTTACCATAAACTAAATAAAAAATTCTGGTTTGACTCGAAAAACAATCCAAAAACAAAAATAAAGCAAAAAAAATATTAAACACCTAAAAAACACAAAACTCAAAAAATCTTGAACAAAACAAATAATACACAAAACAATCAATGCCAAGAAAACCCGAAACAAACCCAACAATATAAGCTCAAATCCAAACTAAATTTCATGAAATCAAAAGCACTGAAAAGTTGTAAATCATTTAAGGATCAAGAATTAAAAGTTCATTCACTTTGATTATCATTAAATCATTATTATTTGGCTAAAATGAGTTTCGGTTCAAAACTAAAACTCTAGGATTAAAAATCATTATAAACATGTTATTGGTGCAAATAATCATTAAATTATTGGTTAATTATGCATAAAAAAGAGTTTTGTGCAAATAAATGAATCAATATTAATCCAAATCAAGGATTTAAGGCAAAGTTATTTTCAAAAACATAAAGAATGTTGCCTAGAACCCAGCAAAAAGCTCATTTATGAGGCAACCATTGCCAAGCCAAAAATTGTGCTTTTTTTGCCTATAAAATATATTTTTTTTTATCTCAACAAGTCACAATATTATACATAACCATGCTTAAATCTAAAACTAATAAAAAAACATCAAAATCAAGCATGAGATACTAAATCCAAAAACAAACAACCTAAAACATCATACATGTTCATGTAACATGAATTTAAAATTGGTTTATTGAACCCATTTTATGTAAGAATAAGTTTAACAAGTGAAGGATAAACACTCTTACTTTAATGTGTATAGCTTATTTAATGTGTATAGCTTAAGCTAAACCAAAGCTAAAAACAACTTTTATATATCAAAAGAAAAACTTAAACAACAACTTTAATACATAAAAAATATATAAAAAATTAAAAAAAAACTTCATTAAATAGAAATCAGAGCAAGAAAGAGATGAATGCAACATCATTTGGATAACATATCAAACATCTTTTCTATACTTGTAACTATAAATGCAAGTTAAAACCAATAAAAAAAAAAACAACAAAAGAAAGCTATAAAAGACCTCTTTTTAGATAGGCAATATATATCTAGAAGAATTATTCTCTTTTAGTTTTTATTTGTAAAATTTTACCTATCATAAACTTACAAAACATAAAGAAACTTTTTATAAGCTTTTAAACCTTTACCTTTATATTTATTGTTATTTCTCTCCTCTTTCTTATCTTTTTATTTTTATCTTTTTTTTTCAATTTTATTTTTGATCTCAAGGAAGTATTTATAGAATTTTATTAGGATTTTAGAATGCTTTAAATTTATTTCTGACTTCTTGATCTTGAGAGGAGTATATTAAACTCTTGATAAAAACCATTAAGAACCCATTGATGAATCTTTGTAAATATATAAAAATCAAATCATATTTTACCTTGTAACTGCAATATCAAGATTAGTTGAATTGTTGGCTTTTGAGATTTTATTAAAACAATTTTGATCATCATCTAAAATCATTTAAAGTTGGTAAAGAAAAACATATCTTTTATTTATTTAGATCCAATATATCTTATTTAATTTGAAGTTTTATAAGTTCATTCATTTGAATTTTTCAAAGTGTGTATATATATATATATATAAAGAAGTGAGCAGGAGTAGGTGAGTTTACAAGTCAGCTTCGAGGATCCCACGTCCCTTGAAGAATAGGTCGTCCCGAAAAGAAGAGGTGATTAATCATTGACTTGGAGCTGGCTCCTGATCATGGTACGGTGCAGGTTGTCATATATAAATATTTATATAAATCAAAATCAAGGCAATTAATTAAATGAATAGCAACTAGAAAATTATTATGAGACCACGCCAGTCCACTAATTAAGGGATGATCATGGGTTGGTAGGTGTTGTTTTTGTTTTGTTTTTTGATTTAGTGAACGCAGGAAAGTTGGATGCATGAACTGTTCACCAATTGATCGTCCCCTCAAACCTATATAAATCTGCTGATCTGCATCAACTTTCTCATCACCTCATCACTTTCCTTAATTTACACTGATTTCTTCACGTCTTTTGCTTCACTTAACAACCATGGTTTCTGGAACCATTTTGGGAGAGTACACCTCTGCAGTCTCAGCTGATAGGCTATGGAAAGCATCATTCTGTGATGGCCATAACCTCATCCCTAAACTTCTGCCCGCAATCATCTCAAGCATTGAGATACTTGAAGGAGATGGTGCCGGGGTTGGCTCCGTCAAGAAGTTCAACTTCACCGATGGTTTGTTTGAGCTTACAATTCCTAATTACTCATTATGCATATAGTAAACAACTATACATACATGCATAGATGTACATGATAGAGTTGCTCTATTTTGTTTTTGACAATAAGATTCACTTTGTGCAGTTATCAAGGACTATAGCTATGTCAAGGATCGTGTGGAGGTGATGGACCAAGAGAATCACATAGTCAAGTATTCTACCCTTGAAGGCGGTGTTATGGGTGTCAAAGTGAAGTCCTACACTGTTGAGATTAGTTTGACAGCAACCACTGAAGGAGGATGCTTGTCCAAGATGAAGATTGAATATGAATCAATCGGGGACAGCCTACTATCCGAGGATGATGCCAATGATATGCAGCAAGGAATCTTTGCTATGGTGAAGGCTATTGATGCTCACCTGGTGGAAAACCCCACTGCTTATGCGTGACCAAATATGAAGTCTTGTGGGCATCTTTAATGCGTTCAGAATTCTGGAGTTTGCTACGACCTTTGTGTGTATTTGATGTTTTATCGCAAATGAAATAAATTACTTCTGTCATGAAGATCCATAAATATGCAAGCAAGTCCACTGTCCTTTAGTGTTTATCACAAAAAGAACGAAATTAACACCCTATTTATCAGATCATCTCCCATAAGAAGAGAATTGCTACACATTAACACCCCATTTATCAGATCACGTCCTACAGCTGCCAGCGTAAGGCTCCAGCAAATCAATTCAATTGGTCAATGTATTGATATCGCATGAAGAAAGAACGTAGAGTGCTGCTTTCTCTTAAGTTAAAAATCGAAGCATTACGAATTTGCTAAAGTTTAGTAATGGGTTCTCAAAGAGCAGTTCGAACACCCTCTTCGAGCCATGGTGCGAAGTCCACTCATCCGTAAGGGAACAAATAGGGGGCCTATGCTTAGTCTCCTGTAACATTGATCGATTCTAAGAATAAGTATGAGAGCATGTTCAATAAGCACAAAAGGAGCTAGAATTTGGAGAGAGTTTATCTAGATGACAGGAGGACTTCTGTCAGTTGCCTACGAATACAAGAAGAGCGGAGAAACACATAATCAGCAGGTTCTCTTGACTGCGCAGCCATCCAAATTCTCATGTGCAATCAATTCAATACCTTTTAAACTTCCTTTGCTTCTCTTTCTCCATAATCTCATGAATTTCATGATCACAATTGGAAGGAGGTGCTTTTCTATTTAGCAGTGTAGCTTAGCTGTAATTAGTTTTTAAATTGTTTTTTATTTAGAAATATATTAAAGTAATATTTTTTTATTTTTTAAAAATTATTTTTAATATAAGAAAAACACTCAAAAAAATATTAATTTGAAATAAAAAACTTAAATTTTTTAAAATACTTTTAAAATATATTAAAAAAAAACAGTTATTGAACTCGAATCCATTACAACCCGTTCAGAAGAATCTGGCATCCATGGTAAAGAAGATTGAGAATCGTCATCTCTTGGTCTCTTTATACACGCTTGATGACCTAAAATGCTAAATTGCTCATCTTTTGTTTTATTTGCTTCATTATCTACGTGGGTTTCTTGCTTTTTTTAATCTTGTAATTGTAGTTGGATCATATCTTGTTGGATGTCGCTGCAAGGCCAAAATATATTAAGGGAAAATAAAGAGTCACCAATTAGTAATTAAAAATTAAGAAGAAAAAAATTAGAAGTCCTAAAATATATTTTATTTTAAAATTTTAAAGTAAATGGTTAGTTATCTTTACTATATATTAATTCTTAAATTTATTTTTTTATTGTTATTAATTGTCTTTATTTTCTTTATTTTTTATTTTTTAATTATTTTTGTAAATAAATTGACATTAGTCTTCAGATACATTAAAAAAATTAATATTAGTTTTTAAAAATAAAAAACTGATAAGAAATACTAAAATTAAATCCTAAAAAATAATTTTTATCTAAATTGCTTAATTTTAAAATTTTCACACCAATCTCTTTTATAAAAAAAAAAAATATGTTATGGGATTATGATTTTAAAATGGATGTTAGACATATAAAAATGCTAAATATTTATATTGAGCTTTGGCCCACTAATATGATTAGTTTTGAAATGGATTTTAAAACTGTCGTTATTATTTTATGGATTTTAATATATCTTGTTTACTTGATCCAAATTGTTAAATCATATGCTTGAAAAATATTATAAAATGATAATTAAAATTTTATTGTTATAATTATTATTATAATTTAAATCTTGTTGTTTTGTTTATTTTTTATAATGAGAATCTCACTATCAACATTAAAAAAAAATAGATTTTCAAAATAATAAAACAAAAAAAAGTCAATATATACAAAATTTAAACACAAAACAAAAAAATTCATTCAAAATTCGATATTATCAAAAACACCAAAAATTAAAGGCAAGATCATGGGTTGTGGTGCCTGGTGGATAGTGATAGGTGGTTAGGAGGTGTGAGCATGTTATCAATTCTGTTCCGTTTCGCTTGGAATAGCTAAAATATTCCATACCAATTTAAAAAACGAAACAAAACAGAACAAATTTTATCTCATTTTAAATTTTGGTCCGTTCCGGATTTTTCGGCTAAATTCCGCCCGGAACGTTTCGATTTCATTCCACATGTTTCGTTCCGCTCTTGAAAAGCCATTGAATTAAATTTAACCTTGTTCAATTTAATTAATTAAACCACTCAATTATAAAAAGCTTTTTTTCATTACTATTTTCAATAACAATGATATTAATAATAATATTAAAAATTATTATTACTATTTTTATTAACAATGATATTAATTTTTTAAAATTAGATTTATCACTAATATATATGGTTTATATTCATATTGTTTTTTTCATGTTTATATTTTGTAGGAATTTAAGTAAAACAAGAGATGTTTTATATTACATTAGCTTTGATAATATTGACCTAACTTTATATTTAAAATATTTGTGTTAAAATATTTTATTTTTATAATATTTTGATATTTTATTTAAATTAAATTATTTTAAGTTAAATATCTATTTAATCTTAACTATTTAGAAATATTTTAAATTTTGAAATTATATTTATTTTGTATTATGTTTGTATTGCATAATTTATAATTAATTTATTTTAAATTTAACTTATGTTTTTGAATATATATATATATATATATAAAAATATAACTTCGAAATGGTACACCAAAACAGTTTAAAATCGAAATATTTCATTCCAATTAAAAAGATAAAATATTTACCGAAACAGAATTAACAACCTTGATTGTGAGGGTGAGGCTGTGTTTGGCTGGGTTTCTTGGGAGAAGGAGAGGGCTGGAGAGATTATGGTTCACGACTGGTTGAGGTTGAGACAATTGAGTGAAAAAAAAGAAAGTGTTGCTGGGTTGTTTTCGGATCTTGGACAGCGAAGAGAAGAGACGAGAAGGTGGTTGTGAGGGAGCTGAAGTGTTTAGGTTTCTGGGAATAGAGAGAGGGAGTTGAAGAGTTTAACAGTGAAAGGGGGGACTATTGGGTCTGTTATGGCTGAAGAAAAAAAGACGATGGTATGAAGCTGGGCAATCTTGTTGAAGAAAAGGAATGGTGGTTGAGGCCTTGGGAGAAGACAAGGCTGTATTTAGTTTCTGGCAGGGAAGATGATGGGGAAATGGGTATCAGTATCACCGTGGGTTTGGAGATGGCGGTCCCAGTGGTGTTTTCTTCGTTTCGTGAATGAAAGGGCTGCAGGCTGGTGTTTTGGGCAAATGGAATATTTAGGAATTTTTTAAAAATATTTTTTATTTTTAAATATATTCAAATAATATTTTTTTAATTTTTAAAAAATTAATATATCAAAAAAATTAAAAATCAAAAAATTTTAATTTCTTAAAAAGTACAGATTAGCCCATATTTTTATACGCTCTCAAAGACTAGTTTGGTTCCCTGTGTTGAGGTGGGATGAAGATGGATGACGGGGAGAGGGACCGTATTGTAGTGGCCACCGGTCTATTAGGATGAGAGAGTGAGGAAAACATTGGATGTTTGGGGGTGGATAGCAATTGTTTTTTTATTAAAAATATATTAAAACAATATTTTTTATTTTTAAAAAATTATTTTTGATATTTATACATTAAAATAATATAAAAAATTAAAAAAATTAAATGTTTTAGACCTTGTTTCTAAACGGTATCTTTAAATTCCAGTGGAGATGAAGGGTATACTGGGAAAATTCCAGTGATGGGAAGAGATGAAAGCTGACTCTTTTCTTTTTCTTTTTTTGAATCAGATGGAAAAGGTCTTGGTAAAAGCTAGGCAAGTAATTCGTCTCTCAAAATTCATTAATCTCCTTTATTATTATTATTATTTTGCCCCTATCTAAAAAAATTTATTCCTTTAGATTTCATTATTTGTTGCAAAATTATTCTTGGTTCTTTCAATTTTATTTTTAAATTAAATAAGCTTTTAATTTCAACTTACATTTTTAATTGGGCTTCTAAAAAAATTTATGCGCCCATGATAAAATACTGGCCATCAATTTAGTTAAGCTATTATAAAAATAGAAACACTATAAAATAATTAATTCTTAATTATATTTTAATATTTGCTATTAAACCTTTGTATTGTGATACAAAAATATTTGATCTCATTGTTATTACATTTAAATACCTTTGAATTCTATAAATGTTATTCTATGAAATATAGAGATATTATAATATTTAATTGTATTATTTTTTTTATTAAAAGAATAAATTATAATAATAAAATCATATTTGTACTGTACTGAATATAATAACAAAATTACACTTGTAAACCTAAGAGAATTAGATAAAAACTACTTTTAATATTGACAAGGTAATTTTATTAAGAAAAAATATTAAAGAAAACATATTTTCAAATAAAAAAATATTGAAAAGTGTATAACTTCAAGTGATATGAAAATATTAAAAAGAAAATGTTTTTAAGTGATATAAAAATATCAATGTGAATTCATTAAGTGGATATTGTATTATTAAACATAAACTATTAAAAAAATACAATATTTAAGTATTAGTTGGTATTTGAAAAATGCATGTAAACTCACCAAAACACTTTAAAAAGAAGTTTATAAATTTATTTTTTATTTTAATTACTTTAATTATATTATTTGTTATTGTATTTATCAAATATTAGTAATATATATAATCCAAACACCCCTCTTAGATATTATAATTGTCATAATCGTTGAACAATAATAGGTTTGTGTGAAGTTTAATGAATATGGCTCGGATATCTTAGTCATGTTTAAAATAATAGTGGTATGTTTAGGAGTTTTTTGATATATTAAATAATATATTAGAACACCCCGAAACATAGCATGGCATGTCTGATTTGTGTATCATCACTTGAGTATTTTCTGCATTAAAAAAAAAAAAAACCCTCAAGTCGTAAGATTTCCCTTTTTATTTGAGCCATTCGCCGCTGCTTGGATGTCAAGAAGGTTTACCTAAGAATTCTCATAGGCCCATGTGTTTCTAAACTTCATTATCCTTATTATGAATCCTACGTCGGGCTTTGATCGATACAGCTCAAATTAGGTTATGATTTAGGTCCTTATTTCTCCACAGCACAACTTTCTCCACCATAGGCCCAACATGGGATAATTAGCAACATGAAGAAACCGAAGGAAGCTGATAAGAACACATATAAATCAAGAATCAGGAACGGAAACTAATAAGTAGACCTAATAAGGCCAAGTTTGACGGGGAAATCCTGCTTCTGCACAGCACTTGGAGGCGAGTTGATTATAGGGAAGCGAAATCTCACACCCACTAATTAGCTACTGACAAAGGTCATTTTCCAGAACATAAACCGCAAAAATGCTGCAATCACGACATAACAAGTTGATCACAAACATAATTTAGTCCAAAAATTCTTGACTCCAAAGACATGAGAGGTGGGGTTTTGTTTTTTTTTTTCAAAAACCGAAGTTCCATCACTCAGCCGAAAGTTTAATTAAGAAGACCTTTTCCAATGGAGAACATGACGGGCAGAAGATATTTTGTAACATATTTTTTTTTATCGATTAACTTGAATACAAAATAATGAAAACTCTTTTGTAATTAAGAAGAAATTATTTAAAGAAAAACGAGACCCGCAGCATTCAATGTACCCTTCATATGGTGGGGCTATAGCTGTGGAGGATCACATGACTTTCGGTTATATGGATTGCCAAGAATATTACAATGGAGCATATGATTATACAAATTAATGGAGAATAATATAATATCAAACTTCGATGATTTGTTTTAAAACTTTTAACTTTTAGTTTACAAAATTAAGGCCCGCTCAAAGAAGCATGCCCGGTTTTTTTTTTTTGTTTTTTTTCATGTGGTACCAATTTATTTAAAGAAATTGAACGCTTGTGGATTTGGATATCATTTGAAATCCAATAGGAAAGCATTGTAATAATAATAATAATAACAATATAATTGTAACTTTTTTTCGAGTAAAAAAAAACTTAAATTATTTTTTAAAAGTCATATCAAACATTAGTTAATGTTATAAGAAATAACTTGATCTTATTAATTTATAAAAATCATTTCAAATGGAATATAAATAACTATTGTTTTGCATTTTGATTATATTGGGGATGACGGGTATTGATTATACATGAGAGAGATAAATGCAAAGAAAAAAATAAAATAAAATAAAAAAGAATTTAGAAAATATATTTTTAAATCTTGATAAAACAATTCCTATCACTTTTACTTTTACTGGGTTAGAATAATTTTCTGTATTTCTTCTATTCGTTTCTGTCTTCATTCTACATTGATAATTAACATTGATATTATAGAATTCAAGCGACTTCACATAGCTAGTAACCTTAGTGTATGTTTGGTAACGTGAAAATGGTTTTTTAATTTAAAATATATTAAAATAATATATTTTTTTAGAATATTTTTTTAACATTAACACTTTAAAAACATTAAAAAAAAACTTTAAAAATATCAAGAAAAAAAATTTAAAAATACTTTTAAAAGCAAAGAATACCATAATATCAAGTATTTAACATTATAATCTAAACATTATTTGTCTAAAATTTAATTATTATTTTTTTGCTTAAAATATTTTTTTTAGTGTTTTTAGTTTTCTTAATACGATGATGTTAAAAATAAAAATAAAATATTATTTTAATATATTTTAAAATTAAAAATATTTTAAAAATTAAGAATACTCCGCAGCATTTTGAGGAATGCGATTTAAAAGGGATGAAGCAGTAAATTTATCATGGGTAAGTCAAACTCACCCCACTACAATTAGTTAGTAGATAGGAGTCATTTTCCAAATAATAATGTTTATACAGTGAATCATAAAAAGTGTTATTGCCGGCAATGACATAATTGATAGTTGTGCCTTGATGACAATAATTACAAGTTAATCACAAACGTAATCAAAATTTCTTTGACTCAAATAGTTGTGGATGTGGCATCTCGATCTTGACATGAGAGGTGCTAAACACACTATCATTATGAACTTTGTTTTCCAAATAAAATCAGCACCAATAACCTTACATGTTCATGTTACAACTTGTCATTTACTGTAATTAATTTCAGGTAATTATCTTGAAATCAACAACATATTATTAAACTTGGAACTCGAATATGATCAATTCTAATTTCTCTTATCATATATATATATATATATATATATATATATATATATTGTCATTTACTACTGTAAAAGCTTAAATTATTATCGATTAAGTTATCTTGTGGAGTAGATCTAATCACCTCTATTGAATTGAATATGTTTAAGGAGAAATGATTAGCAACTATTGCTTTGAGTGTCGGACTTTTTTCACCATGCATGTTGCTTTGTATGAACAAATTACTTAAATAATTAATTAACTAATTCATCTATGGAACTTTAGACTTTGGTGGATAAGCAATGTAATATACCAAATTAACAAGTAAAAGTAAACAAATTATGGCACCCTCAAAGTTTACCATCTTTTATCCTAAGCTTGACAAGACGATAAATTAAGGTTACAATTCAGCTTCTTGCCTGCTTTTCGATCCCACAGTCCAACAACGCAAACACATGTTGTTTCTATTCCAGCAAAAAACAAATTGACTCTAACCCACAATTTCTAACCTGGAAATCAACTTTCTAATCTGAAGAATTCTCGAAAAGAAAGACAAATCTAGGTCAACAAGGCCATGAGTTCTACCCCCTTTTCCCATTTTCACATACATTTTCTTCAGTGAAAGCTTCATCCTCAAAGCATTGAAACACATGCAAAACAAAGAAAATAAAACCATTGGCAAAGACATCAAAACACTTTCAAGAGTCTACTTTATTTTTTTTATTTTTTATTTTTTAGATTAACGTGGGTGTCCGGGCCAGTTTGCGCGCACCACGACTAATCCCACGGGTCCTGAAATTAACGACCATGTAAGCCTCCAGTGGCCATCATATGAGCAACCAAGAACTCGAACCTGAGACCACAAAGAGAACAAACCCCTTAGTCCCAAGTCTTTACTACTTGGCCACCACCTAGATGGTTAAGAGTCTACTTTATTCAAAACCGTTCAGGAGGGCTTTTTCTTTGGACGGTCGATCAAGATAGTGAAATCTCTCTCTCCTAAGGTCGGTTTATAGTCAAATACATATATACAAGCAAAAAGTGTCATAAATTGTCCTGTATATATTTTCTTGACACGTCGAGACCTACACTCTCCACAAAATCAAGCATTTTGATGTATAAATGACGCAAAGCTTACGTACGTAGATGGGAGTTTGGGAGCTTTGACTTAGTGAGCGGTAACTAGATACTGTGGATTGAGCTTCTAGTCGTACGAGTAGCAGACACCTGTATGATGTTGCTTGGCAGTCAATATGGTGATCTTTTGACATTATGGTTTCCTGTGGTCCTAAGTGCTCTAAATATTACAGCTGAACCTAACTTTTCATCCATGTTCTGAAGCTACATTTGATCCAAAAAATGTGCTCTAAACCCTCCTTAATATTTTTCCCTCCGTATATTTTCATTGTTTTAAACAAGTACTGCTTGTAAATGATATAATTAGTGTCACAACACTTCAATTCCTATACAAAACATGAATTGGATTCAATTGATAATGTTTTGGCTCATTGTGAGATCAACAAGTCCAGGAGCATAATAGCACTACTTTCAATGCTTAAAGTTTCACACTCTCTCCTAATTAAGATTCGATCTTAGAATTCTCAATCTCTCTGAAATGTTTCCTCGAATTAAACAAGTAAAGAAAAAAGCGAAATGTTTTCTGTAAATATTTCTTGCACGTACAATTGAGTCTCAAGTTCAATTATGCAATTTGAGAAATAATCTCCCAGCTAATGTGGATGTTATTGTTTGTGGACACCCATATGAATGAGAAAAGAGTCACTATCTGGGACCAGGACGCCAAGTTCTTCAATCTGGGGAAAATAATTATAAAAGTCAAATAAAGGACAAGGTTCTGTCTCTCCTAAAGAAGGGAGCTTGATAAATTTTCATTTAGGGTGGCCAATGTAAAATATTAAGAAAGAAATGGAAAATAATAATAATTAATATTTGGATCTTTGGTGTCAAGATTCCCAGCTGTCTCCTTTGACCCGTTCTCCTCGTAGAAAAATCCTAGAGGCTCCCTAGCGACTAGATCGATTTATTTGAAACTCCACTTTCTTTTCATTTACGCTAAGGAAAACCAAATATACTAATTAAACCTATGCCTGTACTTAATTTAATTTTTTCATGTAGAATAATTAATTTAATCTAAAAAATTTAAGTTGTCATATAAAATTTTAAAATATAAGTTATATTAATTTTTAAAATACTTTCTTAAATAAAAAAAATATAAACTTAAAATTTACATATACTTACATTACTTTATATTTATTCTTTATCAAATTTATAAAGGTGAAGAAATTTAAATTTGTGATAGTTTAATTATTAAAATTTTAATATCATATAAAAAAATCAATTCAACTTAATAACTTAAATTATTAAATAAAAATTTAAAATATAATTTATATTATTTTTTAACCGTTTAAACACCCAAGGAATTAAAAAAATTTGCTAGAAGTTTCATATTCTCAATGATATAAAATATCAATTAACATGAAGAACACCTATCTTGGATGACACTTGCTTATTGTTTAGTTAGAAAATCAAAATAAAAAGTATAGAGTTCAAGTTTCCATGTTTTTCTTTTCTTAAAACAATAAAAAATGTATTATAAAACTTTATATTTATTTATATATCTTTATTTTCATTCCTTTAACTAATACTTTTATAAATATACTTTCTATGTAAAAAATTAACTACACACAACTTGAAATGTTGATAGAGGCAAAAAGGGAAGGAGACACCTTTTGCTCACTTCAAAGGTTATTACTATTCAAAGGTTATTCACTCGAGGTTGGAATTGCCATTCTGCCCTGGCATGCATCCTTGCCTAAATGCCTGAACTGGTCCAATATAATTGACCATGGATTTTAGGCATGTGCATGGAGAGAACACTGAGCACGGAAAGACAAGAAAATACAATCCAGCTAGCCTGAGATTGCATTTTGTTTTCCAGTGATTGATTGCTTGACTTTATCACTAGGTGTTGTGAAGGAGGTTGCCATCATGGAATCGTTTGAATGAAAGCTGATTAATCTTCCAAGCAATATACCGAACTTTGAACCAACCTGCGCGCAGGAGTACTTTCGTTTACAGTCTGGGCAAATGAACATCGTAGCATGCTGCCAGCTTTACATGTGACAAATTATGTATAAATTATCTTTCTGTCATGTTTTATGTTTTTGTGCGAGGTTAATCCTATAGCCGATAATTTTATAAAACCAGGTGAGGATAAAAAATACATTAGAGAATAATAATTTTAAAATTTTATCTAATCATTTAAATTTTAAAGTTAAATTAATTTTTTATATAATATCACAATCTTTATTATTAAACAATCACGAGTCTAAATTTTATAATAATTATCAAGTTTCAAGTATAATTTTTTATTTATTCGAGTAGATATATTAGATAATAATATAAATTATATCTTAAAATCTCAATTAATAATTTAATTTTTTAAATTAAATTGATTTTTTAACAAAATATAACTTTATAGTTTCTACAAATATATTTTCTCGTGTAATGATGTGATGCCTTTAATATTATTTATGTTGTTTTAATATATAGTATTATTTTTCTTAAAAGTTCTCAGTTGGTATATTTTTCTTGGCTTTTATATCACAATTATATCATTTTAATATCTACTTGTATATCTTTTATTTTATTTCTTGTGCTTATTAAAAAAAATGCATAACCCTCTAAATTTTGCTATTGAAAACAATAAAAGGCACGTTTTACTTTACATGACTCATGACTCTTGGCTCTTGAGACTTCATAAGAGCTAGGCTTAATTAGGCTTAACCATAATGAAGTTTTCCTCTTCAAATTCCAAGAAACTAATATTGGAGTCAAACTATATCTTGTTGTTGTCGGTTGGTTGGAAATTGCTCTAAACGGCCATGGAAACATTGGAGGATCCTCGCTTCTGCTCTCTCTCCTTGGTATCATATAAATTATTTTTGTTACTTTGGGTTTATCAATTAAATTGTAGCCATATTGTCGATTAATAATTTATAAATTAAATTCACTATTCAATAAACAGGGAGATAGAAGTAAAAATTAATTTTTAACAAGAAAATTCTGACCGTATATAATTCTCTTTTATAAAGGATTATATATATATATATATATATAATCCTTTATATAAAGAATAGCCTTTAACCTTAGAAAAACGGTAAAACCCTGATAGTTATTACCAGGTCAGCCAGTAACTAAAACCAAGTACTAAATCAGTGGGACCCATTTCTCATATAATTGAGTCCACACGTAAATGACGTCATTATAACAGCTCTGATTTGAAGATAATAAAGAGACAAAAGCAGCACAAGAACCACGCCATGGTTTTCAACAAAGCAAGCCGTGGTCCCCACTTTCAAAAAACAGAAGTCACCGCTGAAGCATCGACATGTGTACACTTTTATTCGTCAAAGCTTACATAATCCCCATGCATTTATGTAAATTACTACTTTAATGGGGCGTTAAGGGACAGTTAATCCTACAGGTGGCACGGGCACTTGTACACTTTACATGCTCCGGCTGTTACTCGCCGGAAAGTTCGCCGGATTTTGACTATTTTCGGGATCTTGGGAGCAGTATCTTACTTCCCCATGATTGCTCGATTGTTCTTTTTGTTTTTAGCGGTCAGATTGTTTTTTGGTTAATTTTTACTGGCACAAAACTTGTTTTTCTCGAACATGAGATAAGGCCATTTTTATTTTCGATTTAGAGTGTATTCACAAAAGAAATCTTATTACGCAATATCTTTTTGAATTTAATTCTGAAGTAATATTAATATGGAAACAAATTATTAACTTCAACTTGAGAACGAATATCTCAAAAATGCTGTTTTCCTTTGCCTTGTCTGATAAGACACAAGTATTAAAAAATTAGTTATCCCATGTGAATAGGAAAATTGAACGAAAGGTGTTGAATTAGGGTTAAAGAAATATTGAAAACTTATAACATTTAGTTACTGTTTAATTATTAATTTGAAGTAAAAACAATAGAAATATGTTTTCATAAATGTACTTATTATTTTAAAAACATAAAAGTTCCTTCCAAAACTATCCTATGAATAAATTTATTTTACATTTACGTCTATCCTTTTTATCTCTTTTATATTCATTGTTATATATATATATATATATATATATATATAATATTGGACATAATTAGGGATATATATATATATATATATATATATATATAGTATTGAATAGAATTCTTTTTGGTGGAATATCAAATAAATTCAATTATTAAAATTGTTATATTAATTGAGTAATGGGTACGTACGTAGGTGATAGGAAGAGAGACATTTTCTTTTTATAATCATTAATAGAAGTAATTAAATAAAAGAAATGGTAATGTGATTATAATAAGATGGCATGTTAATTAATGGGATAAAAGAAGTGGATGGAGTGATCAACAATGGAAACTTCTACTTAATACAGTCAGGAAAGAAAACATGGGTAGCTCGCTTGCTGATAAAGTAATTAAGGTAAGAAAATTCAAATTAGTACGTAATTATTATTTGGATGGGAAAATTAAAAAGGAAAACTATTCTGATCTATTTCATTGATTTCCAATACATTACATTAGATTACATGAAGTTAATAGCATCCAAAATATCTGGGATTTCGAATTTCAAGATGTTGCTGCAGTAGCTCTCCCTCTCATCTTCAGCGCTGCTGCTATTGATGAAGGTTGAATTCGAGTTCAATGGCGTGGGACTTGAAGAAGGAGTTGATAAAACTGAAGCAAAACCAAAGTTCTGGTTGCTGCTGTTGGAGATAAAAGTCGAGGTCTCGGAAGAAGGGTCCACAAGGTCAGACCCATAGTAGCCGTTGCTGTTGTAACTTGATACAGCAGGCACATAATAATCTTCAGTTAAATTGGAGCCCATTCCATTGTTTTGCCACTGATCATGAGTACTTAACTGAGAATTTGGAGAGCTAAAGTTGGTAATGGTACTTGACTGGTATTGGTCCACATTAGGGTCCATAATTTGTGCTTCGTTAGAAAATGTAACACAAGGGCTGGTAGTCAATGTGGTGCAAGTAGGCATTTCTTGACCTGAGGTTTGAAACTGGATATTAGCTTGATGAATCATCGATTGGTATTGGCTTTGTTGGACTTGTGGGTTGGAAAGATGGTTTCCTTCTTGACCATTTTGGATGACGAAGCTTTGGGCTTGTTCACGTTGGGAAGATAAGAGAGATGTGGCTAGCCTTAGAAGTCCTGGGTTCACTAAAGGTTGGACACCGAGCATTCTTGACAGGTTCATATGATCAGAGGAGTTGTAAGGAGATGAGCTCAGGATTGAGGAGAGGTCAAGAAGATCAAGTCTTGGACTATGAGTCACCGGATCAATTCCCATTCTTAGAAGCCTCTTCCTAATGTGTGTGTTCCAGTAGTTCTTGATCTCGTTGTCTGTTCTTCCAGGCAAGCGAGCAGCAATGGCAGACCACCTATAATTAATACATCAAACAAAAAACAAAAAAAAGAAGTAAAGTTACAATCAAACTACGGAAAAAGTAGCCATGCATGTATGCTTGTGAATACAAGACTTACTTGTTTCCCAATATACTATGCAGCTGAATTATTGTCTCCTCTTCTTCAAAAGAAAACCGACCTCTCTTGATATCAGGCCTCAGATAGTTAGTCCAACGAAGACGACAACTCTTTCCACACCTTTGCAACCCTAAACAGAACAAGAAAAACCCATCAACACCAACTCCACAAAATCTGACAGTATCAAACCGATATACAAATTAACCAGTAATTAACACACCAGCATTCTTTGGAAGTGTCCTCCAGTTGCCATAGCCATGTTTTTCTATGTAATCAACCAGCTTCTGATCCTCTTCCGGGGTCCATGGCCCTTTCTTTAGCCCATTTTTGTCACAACAAGGTGCTCTAACCATGCTGCAGTACTCAACGGCTAGGTATAGTAAGTAATTATAGAGAGAAATTATATGGAGGTAGAGAAGGAGAGATTTATCCTTTAGTTTTCGAACAAGGAAATCGAAGTAGCGTCGGTATGGGCATCATATACTTGTGTGTGATACTATAAATAGAAATCCAAGCGAAGGGTAGGAAACAAAATGAAGTCAACAGGATTTGGTGCCGTCCTCGGCATATCAACAAGGCCACTTGTCTCTTGTCTTTGAAAACAAAAATAAAATAAAATATAAAGTCCAATCTTTCTCTACGTATATAGTAATAGTAATAGTAATAATAATAATAATAATAATAATAATAATAATAATAATAATTTTGCTATGCAAGATCTTACTATATATTAATAAGGGGTCTCAAGTCTTATTCATAATAATATGTATATCATTTTCAGAGCTGAAAGTGCAATCCCTGCTTTCTAGATTCATATTAGCTGTCACCAACGTGAAAGAGGCCACGTACTCCAACTTCTTAAAAATTACCTTTGCTACAGGGTTTCTTCTCGACCTTCTTAATTCAATTCATGCATGGCTCCATTTTACAACTTAAGATGGCTGGCTTGAGCTTGTAGTGTGTGATTGATTTAATTTATTTTTTTTTAACAGTGGAAATACTATTTTTGTCCCTTTTAAAATTAACATGAACTCATCATGTTCTATATATGTCCAGGAGCAGTTCAAGAACTTTAGCACATTTATGAATCATTTTTCTAGTTTGCTCAAGGCTAAACTAGAAAAAAAAATTATTGGGTTAACTAATTTTATTAAAAAATATATTTTTTTAAAAAAATAATTTTAATATGATTAAGTTTGAATTGGATTTGACAAGGTCACTATAATTTCTCCAATTCAACTAAAAACATGGTTGAGATGATGTCTGAATTTCAAATTTTTTGGATTAATCCAGCTAGC
Source organism: Populus pruinosa (assembly GCA_026413675.1). Lineage (NCBI taxonomy): Eukaryota > Viridiplantae > Streptophyta > Magnoliopsida > Malpighiales > Salicaceae > Populus > Populus pruinosa. Next base: position 2,467,619 of record CM048595.1, read on the forward strand.
ATGACTGAATTTGGGCGTAATAAACGAAGGGAAGTGTATTTAATTCACAACGGCAATAATAGAGTTAGGTTTTTTCGCCGAAATACAGGAACATGTTTGATGATATATATAAAGGAGTTCTCCTCCAATCATTTTTCCAGATAAGATTTTTATTTGAGTTTATATATTTTTCCTCTTTATCTGATGTTGATGAGAAAAAAACAAGTTTTATATACACGTGGCCTCCTTCACGTCAACGATATGCTTTTTTTCATTAAAAAAATGTTCGTAACTTTTCTAAGGTCATTTCTAATACTTTTTTTTAATGTGAGAAAAGCTCATTCCCTGAAAAATGTGTTTTGGAGATTTAAGTAAGCAAAATAAAATTTTAATTATTTAAGGTTATTATAAAAAATATATGATTTGATTTGGATTTAAAATCTGCTGTATAAGTTTTAAATTTATTATTATTATGTCATATTTTTTAGAAATGATCTCTAATATATAAATTTGGTATATATAAATTTGGCATACACATTACGGATTAATTAATGAAAGAAAATCTTTCTTTAGAACTTGGACAGGGGGCTTAAAACCTGGACATTTCTAAAAGTTTTAGGCTTTTAGCTCATGTTCTACGTTTATGGGTACATGGAATATTAATTTAATGACATTAGAAATGATTTTTAAATTCTATTATAAGATGCAGCTTATCAGAGAATCAAACGGTGGAATGAAAATAGATTTTTATTTTTTTATAAAATTGTGAAGTTTGTCAAAAAGGCTCAAGCTTGGAGATTTATTCAGCATCACAGTTATAACAATCAATTCAGATCAAAATCTAGATCAAGGGTTCACCTCAGAATCTAGATAAGGGGTTGACCTGTATATATGAGATAATGAGCCAATCAAAAGCATACTTTAAAAAAAAATCAATAATATTATTTCATAAAAACAATAAAATTTAAAATAAAACAAAACCAAAATTAATTTCAAGCCAAAAAAATTATTAAATTAATCTACCAAACCGAGATTTTATACTCATGTTTTGCAAAAAAAAATAAAATATTAAGACCAACGAAAACATGTTTGATTAGTGTGAATACAAAGGACTAGAACACGTACCCTAACTGGCTTGAACGTAGGAATTATACTTAGTCCGCCCAACCTTTGACTTTTCAGCATTAATGCAAAAGCACCAACAAACCAGAATCAAAAGGAAGGATTTATCTAATTTTCATGCACTCATCATCATCTTCATCTTCATCTTCATCTTTATCTTCTTTTTCTTTTCTTTCTTTTATGGAATAGATTTTTCCATTGCTGATGCTTTTTCGCTAGTAGTGCTTATAATTTTGAATGTGATTTTTTATATATATAATCGTTGAAAGTATAATTGAAAGTATATTGAAAAAATCATAAAACCAAAGACAAAAAAAATAATAAAAAATGACTAGTTAATATTTCTTATGTGATTTTAAATTGATTTTATTATGTGTTACTGAAAGAAATATTTAATTATCAACGTTATCACAACTTCCACTATTCTCTTTCTTCCTTACCCACAAGTGTTAGAGTGTTTTCTGTCAAGCAAAAATGTCAAGAACTCAACTCCATTGACTTTCGACAAATTGATTGAGCAATTACTTTCAGGGATCATAGCTTCTCTTCATGAATAGACTAAGAACAGCTAGCACCTCAGCAAATTAAATTAAAGAATTATAGACCTAGCTAGGAACACTTCCAATATATTTTCCGGGGCATAATTTTTTGTTTATGCACTACTTTCCAACAGTAGTTCATAAATCTGCTGTCTAGATTTATTATAACCATATATTCATGATCGGTTCTTGCATGTGTGTGTGTTTCTAGATTATCTCCACATAAATTATATCGTCTTATATGATAATAGCATGATTTGTTTATGTCACCACAGGGATATATAAATTTCAAGACTAACCCAATCATAAGGTCCACCAAAAATGTAATATAATTAACTTTAAGAAGTATAATTTAATTGGTTAGATTTTAAATTTATTTTTTAGAAATTATCAATTTAAATATTACAAATCTTAAAATTACTTGAAATTTATATAATTATTAATTTTAAAATCTTAATTGATAGGCATATAAATTAGCCCAAACAACCTATAGTTACCAAAAAGAAAAGGAGTGTAATATGTCCTTTGTGGGGCAAACTTTTTGGTTGCTGAATTCGAAACCAATATGAACACAGATTAGAATGGCATCTAACTGTAACTAATTAACATCTTGAAAAAAAAAGGGAAAAAAACTGCAAAAAGATCATGTTTATGACCTTTTTTGAAAAGAGAGAGAAATTTGAAAAAGAAAAGTGACCTTTTTTATTCCTTTCTTTCTTTTCTCATCTCCCCACTTGTTGTTCTTCTGAATAAAGTAATGAAAATAGTTAAGATTTATAGCACTAAATATATGGATTGATTTGAAATTATGTCGACTTCTATGTGATCTATCTCTCATTTTTCAATTTTTATGGCCATATATAATATGTAATAATTGAAATTAAGAAAAAAAGGTACTTCATTTAAAGGTGTCTTTAATCAGAAGCACTTGCCTCAAATTCAAATGGTGACAAAACTTGAAGTAAGAAAATATTTTTTTATTTATTTCATAGTTGAGGGATTTCTTTGGTTAGGTTTTTCGCATTTAATTCGAGCGTAGACAAAGCCTCTGTAATATAATTAAAAAATTCATTAAGAAAATTTCTCCGCACGCAATGTAATTAGAAATTAATTAAGAACTACATGACTAGCAAAGAAGAAAGCAGGTATCTCGTTAATCATAATTTCACCAACTCCTTGCGTGGAAATTAAATTATAAACAAAATCATTATCCAATATTCATCATATGAGCTCTTCTTGTTTGGTATTACCATCCGAATAAAGATGGGATAAATTTTAAATTTTTTTATTTAAAATTAATCTTTTTACATTTTTAGATTGTTTAATATACTAATATTAAAAATAATTTTTTAAAAATAAAAAATATTTTTTTAGTATATTTCTAAATGAAAAACATGCAACTCACATTCATCTAATAAAAACAGCAATTCTTCCTTATTATATCCTAAAATCAAACTATAAAACATGGGGATAATCATCCAAATTAATATCATATTTCCATGAATGACGACCTCTTTGCATATAATATTATTAGTAGTCAGTAGTATCTATAAATAGCTTTTGTATAATACTTTGTTCTAATTAAAAAAATCTGCCGACTGATTAGCCTTAAACGTGTAATCATAAAAGAAGCTTAATCACTCTCCAATGTTGAGGATCACGCACAGGAAACATAGGTTTCCAAGATCTAACCATCAATAGGCTGCCACGTTTATATTTTCCTGACGACTCATGTCTGGCGCCCTCGACTACAAGAAGTCTTTGCTTCTTTTTTTCCCCTTGACATCAACGAATTATCTATGGATGCGATATTATATTTTGTTGATTATTGTAGCCAGTAGCCACCAACCATGCCATACCTCTAGTGGGATAGTCAAGCAGTGTATATATCTATATATATTCTATACAACAATAGAAGAGTACTTTTGTGATTGTGAAGTATTTTGAATTAATAATTTAAGTTTATTGTATGAATTTATTGTATGAACCGAGCATATATATATTGGAGAAAAACAGGATTAATCCCTCCCTCTTGAGTTCAATTTTCATGATCATATTGTACAATTATCATATATATATATATATATATGCGCCAAGTGTACGATAGGATAGGATTAGCTTTCATGTGGAATTACTTACTCTTTTTCACCATTTGAAAATCGTGAAAAAATTGTCTTATTCACCCCCAGCTAGCCATTAATTTAAATGGTCAAATATTATTATATCCATCATATATTATTGTTATATTTCTACCAAATTTTGTCTATAAAGCTTGACCCTATCCCTCATCCGCATTGGCTTGCTTGTGTACCCTTCTAACCTTGATATATCAATTATTAAGTGCACCCTTTTAACCTTGATGTATCAATTATTAATCTCTCTATTCATTTGTTTAGAATTAACCCCTTCGCTTAGCTTCCCATAAAAAACTCAAGCTAGGACAATAAAAATATTCATCTTCATAGAATGAAGGCACCACTATATATATAGTAAAGCTTTTAGTTAACTAAAATATACTGGTAAGATTGACGAAGATTAACACGTACGTCCGTCATCTCAGGCTTCCTCGATGTCTCCGTGCTTGCTGTCATGGAGACACCCCGTATCAAAAAACTAATTCAAATGGCCTAATCAGCATGTTTGTGGATTAACAAGTAGAGATTAATGCTTAATCATTTAAAAAATCGATCGTGATTACATCTCCTACTTGAAATGTCAATTACTTGTCCCATTTCCAGGGTTTGCTTTGTGCACGGGTTACCCGAAGAAGTTGCATACGTGTTATGCTGAGCTCCATCGTGCTCGATGTCCATTGCTAATTTATGTTGATGTGAGCTGTTCAGTTTCTCCAGCAATCGCTTAATATATGTATTCTCAACGACCATATAATTTATTTAGAGCTATTTTATATACGAAACATTTGTGGATGCTGTGCCCCCTTGTTACTATTTTAAGCTTAGCCATGAACTTAATTAAATATTTAGCACGTAGCTGGTCCCTGTCTGTGTGACTGAGCCTGAGCTTCCTTTTTGTTATAATTATCTATCATATGCATGTTTTGTGTTTTGTTAATAGAGAGAAGAACACATCTGGCCCTAGAGAAGCATCGAGAAATTTCCCGTGATTTGTGTGCTTTAATTGTCCGTCCAACCCTGGTGTGCGTACGTGGGGCAAATTAGCTGTGAATCATGATAATTTCTTGGAACGGTGCTTGAGATAAGCCATGATTTCTGAGCTAAAATTAACGTGGCCAAAGAAGATTGGCTTGAAACCAAAAGGTTCTTCAGTACAACTTCACATGTTTGACTCTACATTTATTGGTACAAGGAAACAACGATGTACGAGACACACTTGGACATTTGAGTCGTGCCCGAGGGCTAGTAAAAAAAAAATTAATATAAAAAATATTTAAATGTTATTAATTTTTTTAATAGAAGTAAATTTAAATTATGTAAGAATTAATTTGATATAAGAATAATGCTTTTCTTTTCTGCTTCTTCTCCCTCCTGTTTTGTTTTTAATTATTTTTGTAATTTTATTTTTTAATATTAAATTTATTTATTTTATTGAGTTATTACATTTTTAAGATATGGATCATAGGTTAATTAGGTTAACTAGTTTTGTACCGGTATTTTGTCATTAGCAGTTTTTTTTCAATAAAAAAATAAATGTGTTGGCTTTTTTTATGTATTTTTAGATATAAAAAATTTCTAATCACAAATTCAAATATTTATATATGCATCTAATTAATCAAATTTTTATTTGACTAATAGTTAATCAGGATTAAAATATTTCATCTTCCAATGTCAAAAACCATGTACTTAGTTGTGTTTAACAACTATGCGTCTTATAACATTATTTTCATTTGGTGAAACAATCATTTGCGGTAATAAAAAAATATATAATTTAATATTAAATAATAAAATTAAAAATATATTAATTAAAAAAACTCAACTTGTATAGCAACACTAACCTCACAATCATGAACACATGATTGAGATAACTACTGAGAAAGAAAAATGAGAAAAGAAAATGCAAAAACCAATTTTGAAAAAAAATAAATGTTAAGGATATAATTAAAAAATTAGGATAATTGATCTCGTAACATGAGTGTTGTACTAAGTTGTGTTTAACAACTATATTTCTAAGAATGTATTTTTATATATTTAATCAAATGATTAAAAAAATCACAAATGAAAGCAACAGAATTAAATCATGAAATTCAACAATAAAACAACCCAATATTGAATATAAAAATTTTAAAAAAAATTTAAGTCAACCATATTAACTCGTTAACCTCATGACTATAGACACATAATTAAGATAACTTTATAAAAAAAAAGTAAAAAAAAAAATATGAAGATCAATTCTTGAAAAATTAGATGTTAAAAAATAGAATTAAAAGAAAAACTAAAAAGGATCAATGTCAACTCATATTAACCTTTAAAACACCTAGTAATGATAATGAGAATAGGACTTAAATGTGTAGAAAGAAAAAAAAACAACAAAAAAAATCTCAATAAAAAAATATTGAGGCATGAAACTTTTAAAAAAATTATTTTAAAAAATAAAAAAAAAATTTAAATCAACCACGATTAACTAGCTAAACCTGTGATCATGAGTAGAAAATTAGAATAACCTCATAGAAGAAAAAAATGTAAGAAAAAAGAACAAAGACCACCTATGTGTATGTGTGTGTGTGTAGGATGATAAAATTTAAAAAATAATTACAAATAATGTAAAAAAAAGTTAATATTGTTAGCTTTCAAAACTCATGATCGTGGTCATAAGACTCAGTTTCTCTATATAGAAGACAAACTAAAAAAAACAACAAAGCAAAATTTTTAATAAAAAAAATATTAAAAGCATAAAACTAAAAAAATTTAAAAAAAACAACAATAAAAAATAAATCAACTCAGTTTAACCCGCCAACCATGTGACCATAAGCATTGGATTTGGATAATCCTATAGAAAGGAAAGCCGAAAAACAAACATGATAAATATAAAATATGAAATAATAAAATTTTAAAAATATTAATTTTATAAAATGATCTAAAAAATCAAAATCAGTTCATATTAAGCTTCAAAACTTGTAGCTCAATAAAAAGAAATTAAGGGATAAAAATATACAATTAAAAAAATCCAAAACCCAAGAATTATGAAAAAATATTAGTAAAAAAAATGGAGAGACAAGTTCGATATAAGAAAAAATTGAAATCAAATTATGAAAAATGAAATTGAAAAAAAAATAGTGGAAGGAATTAAATATATCAAAAAAATAAGAATCAAATTTGATATAAAAATAAAATAAAATCTAATGATTAGAGATGAAATCAAAGAAACAAATCAATCAAAAGAAGATAAAAAACCAAAAATAATAGTAATTAAAATAATAAGAAGTAAATTGGATATAAAATGTTAATGGTAGGATATTTTCATGCTTTGACCAGCCATTTTATTTTATTCATATTTTATATTTATGAAAGAATAAATTGTTACTAAGACAACTTGATTATATTAAAAAAAGAGAAAAAAATCCCTTTTAAGAAAGCTTTATTTTTTTCTCCTTTTATGATAAATAAGTAATTTATATAAGCTTAGAAAGTTAAAATGTTTAAAATTTCTTTGGGTGCAGGTTAATGTTTTTATTTTTATTTTTTTGTTTATAAAACTAATTAAATCATTTAATTATTCAGACTAATATATTCAGGTGCAAAGATTGATTTACCTCTCATTTACTAGGTTAGTGTATATTTTTTAAAAGATTAAAGTGGAAAAAGAATTGTTCATTGCTACACTACATGGCTCAATTTTTATTTAATTTAATCTAGTGGACCAACATGTTTTGGACATTGTCCCATATGCATGGCATATGGCAGCAAAAGCAAAGGTAGAGCTCAGAGGTTACTGGACCCCGATGGCACGAAATGAATGTAATCTCGAGACGTGTTAGTGTTACAGAAGCGCTTAACCCTATCACTCGAGATAAATTAGGTTATGAGATTTAAAGCTTTAACTCGGTAAGCCTGAAAAATTCACTACTAGCCCGTCACCAATCCCAACCCCGCCCTAAATCATGGTTATTAAACCCAAGTCAGTCTAGTAAATCGATTAAATAATCCAAAGCCTAACCTAATTTGAATCCCACCCTAAATCATGGTTATCAAACCCAAGAGTTACTTGGATGATCCAAAACCCAACCTTACTTGGATTTATTATTTATTTTGAATTGTATTTTATATTAAAAATACCAAATTTAAGATAATAAATTGACTTACAACTAAATTAATCTGATCAAACTCACTCAATTCTAATCAAATTAAAAACAATAAGGTTTTATATATATATATATATATATATAAATCAAAATAGTATCATTTTAAATAAAATAATTAATTAAGTAAACCGAAGATTTGGTCAACAGTTTGTAGAATTAGGCCGGTGTTTTTAAAAAAGAAAAGACAATTGCATGCAACTGAGAGCTCTAAGGCGGTAACAAAAAAGAACCACTCCTATGTATCAAGGCATGGCCCTCCCCACCCTTGATAGACAATTGTCAGCGTGTAATACAGAAGGAACTACAAAAATGAAATTCAACATTTGACAGAAGAAGCAGCAGCTAGAACGAGTTTTCACTTTCCAACAGGAAACAATAACTTCGTAATTTGCATGTGGTGACAGTTAATATGAATTGACAATACAGTAGCGGAAAAAAACATAAAGAAAGCTGTCCGAGAGTCTTTCCCTCCCTTTGCTTGTGTGGATAAATGCTGACCATGAACAAAACAAAGAGATGATGAGTTCAGTTCTGGCAATAAGTGTCTGAAGAATTTCTTGTCAAATTGGAATATCAGCAATCCATAGTACCATTAACATTTCAAAGCTTGTGCAGGATTCAATCTACTCACGGCATCCACAGATTTATTCAAATCAACTTATATACATCTCAATTAATTCCAGGATGCCAAGTTAATGACTAGGTGTCCTGAGGTCATCATGGATGGAACACTCCAGTATTAGCATGATGAATACAGTGGCTCACACAACATTAATTAATGAACAGTAAAACGGGTTCCTTCCTCTTTTCCTAACCCTACAAATTAACACCCAATTATCACTTCACGAGACGTCATGCATTGCGTTGCTAATTTAGAGAGAGAAGACCGAAATCGACCGCGACATGCTACCCACCGGACCACTGCGTATATTAAAACCACTAGTTCCTTAGACGTGCATTAAAGTCACCCTTTCACATGTACGTCAAAATGTCATGCTGCGTTACCAATCCTATAAGTCATTCACATATAAAAAATGTCAAGGATTCATCCGCCTGAAAAAAATAGGAAATACAGCAGTGACTTCTGGTTCTCCATTTCGTAATTTCTGGGAGTTTTACTTCTAATGGCTGATTAACCCAACCTAATAAACTTTGAAGAAAATGAACTTTGAATGGTCTAGCATGAGAATTCACATGTGCACTTTTGTGAACTGAGATTAAGATCATCTAAAGAATTGCAGGTTTGAAGAATGAACTGAAGTTTTAACCAGAATGATGGTATTCACCGTAAAAAATCATGAAGTAGAAGAAATCATCTCCAGGATCTGGTTGTGTATGGTGCCATTAGTCACAAGAACGCCCATTGAAGGGAATAAGATTCTTCTTTCAACTTGATCTGCAGCAAGATCAATATCCCTGCCTTTCCAGTCAGTCACCTAACCAAACATAAGCATGTTGTTAGAATCAAGAAAAGTTATTATATACTAAACCACCAAAAAGAATTTCCAGCTCATTTATGCGAGATTTTGATCATTATTTTTTATGAAAGCAAACTAAAAATAAAAAAGATAAGACCAAGCTTGAACATGATCAGCAAATGGAGTCTTTTAGCTTATTGAGTCAACAAAGTGAACAGCCAGGCGTGGAAAAACTGAAAGTGAAAAGAAAGCAGATCCCCAATAAACAAGGATCAACATGGCAGTCTTTGATTGATCTGTGAAGAAAAAAGGACGGAAGAGGAAAATTTTCAGTTTGACAGATTTAGGAAACTTTAGGAATTAGTGTATCCAGCAGCTTGTTTATCTTTCAAAATAACAACCTAAATTAACTCATCAACAGACCAACAATGCCAATAATTCAATCCAAAGATAAAGTCGCATGCACACAGACAAGAATCATGCAACTTCACAAGAGTTCAGTGAAGATGCTTTTACCTTCCCCCCTGCTTCATGGACACATATTATGCCAACAGCATGATCCCAAGCCTATAGCATAAATTTGTTGAAGAATTAGGTAATGCTACAGCAATTTTGGTATTCAATTCTCTTCAGATTAAGCAGAATTATACCTTGATAATTGTCTGAGCTCTTGCTCGAAGAATGAAGACTGATGCTCTACCTGAAGCCACCATCAAGTACTTGCACAAACTGCATAGAACATAACTTTTATCATGAAAATGGCATGGAAAACGATCCAAAATTGATGTGATGGACCTGAAAAATGACTTGAAAAATAAAAGGAAGGAGTCGGAAAGCAGAAATGTAGAGCTGAAGCACAAACAAAAGGGTAAAGTACTGAAGCACAGATGCCCAAGTTAAAAATTAAATGCACAAAAGTAGGGGGCTGAAACACAAAGGTTGGGAGATGAAGAACTAAAGCATGAACTTAAACATCAAATTGCTTTTTTAAAAAAATAAATCTCACCTGCTATTCTAAAAGGTGTTTTGACAGATGCTTCAAAATTAGTATTTCTAGAGCCAAAGTTGACGACTGAATTGTATTAAATAAACAGAGAAAAGCTTCATTCATCACTAGAGATTATGTGATGAAAAGTTTTTAAACAACTTTTCATGAAATAGAAAATGTCTATAAAAGTGCAGAAAACTCATTGCCAAGAATTTTTAGCTTTTGGAAAATATAGAATTGAAGAATGCTGCGTATTATTCTATGCTGGTTAAAGAGTATTATTCTATATGCTGGTTAAAGAGTAAAATTGAAGGATGCTGCCTATTATTCTAGATACTTTCACAACTAGATTTAAACCAAATACTTGATTTTGGAGATCCACTTTAGTAATCTGGTAACCACCATGGTTAACAATAAGAAACTTTGAGACTGATGAGAGAAAGAGATAAAGGAGTTGAGGGATTGACCAGAACAAAAACAAGATTAAAATCTGAAACAAACTTGCCATGGAAAGAGGGATATGTAAATGGATGGAACAGAGCATAAGTGCAGTATGATAGAGGTGCAAGAGTTTGTACAGAACATAACACAGAAAAAGATGTGACCACTGATAAAATATAAGACACGCTCCAAACAGTTAATAAAAAATAGAAGAACTCTTAAAATCAGTGAACTCTACATCACAACACCATGGCAATTAAACTAGGCATATATAAGTAGCATGATTTAGTTAAACAGCAGATGAACAAGACCAAACCTTCCACAACATGTTGGCAAAAGGAGAATCTGTTTATCGCTCACACCGTCAGCATCACTAGTTGCGCTGAAAAATGCTGATAGTGGCACTGACTCCCATGTCTGACTATCTGAAATGCAAAAACGTGCTTTGGGTACTAAATGGCATCCATCAACAAAGCACCTGGTCCAACCATTAGGCACTTTGGCAGAAACACCCATCAGATCTGATAGCTGCCTTGCCCATGTTCCGCAACCAACATGGGCCACCATTAAAATCCCTGATCTGGAGGGCACACTTTCAGATCCTTGAACATCAATGGTGGAATTGTAGGAACTAGCCTCCTTCCAGTTAGGGCAGCCCATGACACCTAATACAATGTCTCCTTCAACTACAAGAGCTAAACCTACCTGAAAAACTTGCAGTTTTCATTAGTCAAAGGAGACAGCTAAGGGGATAGCTCAAACAACAAAAGTGAATCTAGGGGAAAGAAATTTTATTTTAAGGAATATACCAAAGAAGCCGGAGAAGACACGTACATGCAACTTAAATTGTTTCCTTGGAAACCAGGGACTTGGCTTCAATTTTTTTGTTTCTGTTAAAGGCTCAATCCAGAAACTACAAATTACAATAGAATATACACATAGCAATTGGCGTTGTTCAATATAACAGTCCATATAAAGGGTAGCCACTCAGCTTAACTAGTTTTCTTTGAACAGAAAGCTTTATCTAGGATCTTTGAGGAAACCAGGGACTTGGCTTCAATTTTTTTGTTTCTGTTAAAGGCTCAATCCAGAAACTACAAATTACAATAGAATATACACATAGCACTTGGCGTTGTTCAATATAACAGTCCATATAAAGGGTAGCCACTCAGCTTAACTAGTTTTCTTTGAACAGAAAGCTTTATCTAGGATCTTTGAGGGTGGGCAATCATGTAAGGCTAATTTCATACAAGGATGGCAGCATCTAGATATTAAAATTATGAATTTGGATGACAGGAAAAGCCTACATACAGAACAATCATTGGAAGCTGTAAAACAATCTATCTTCCTACCCAATAAGATATTCGTCCACAAGAATAACGGCTCCAGCAACAGTAAAAGATTATGTGTGCATGCAGGAAACCTTCCAACTGGTTTTGTATGTCACTTTAAGATGGAACTATAAATGTGTTTTCCAATCAGCACGCCTTAATTCAAAATAAAGCATCATTCAGGTGTTTTAAATTACGTTTACTGTAATTAGTCTCGACAATATATGATAGACCTGTCCATTGTCAACTGTATGCAGCCTACAACTGTAAGTAGACCTGTCCATTGTCAACTGTATGCAGCCTACAGCTGTAAGTTCCAACTAAATTATATCTTCCTTAGGAGATCAAATGCTTGGATGAACAGATATTCATCAGGAACCAGTTCTATCAGTATCTGAAACGTTTACATTAACACCAGTCTTTACTTTAAACATTGTGATAATAGGACAAGATATTCCAGACTGTCAAATGTAGCTGCTAGAAACAAGCCTGTCTAATTTGTTAACAAGAAGGCACTTTTTGTAGTACACAAAAAAATTATTATCATTGTACACCTTCTGAATTTAACAATTGTTATCATACTGTGCTAAGCAATCCTTTCCAATTTCATAAAAGTTCTAAAAAAAAAGACAGCAAACATAATGCTTACCACATACAAGGCCTCACTTCCTTTCAAAAACCCTTTGGTTCCATCAATCGGATCCAGTACCTGCATTGAGTTTAGATTAAGTGATAATCAAAGTGGTAAAGACCAGCTGCAAGCTTTGATGCAAACACAAGAGAAAACCTATGATACTAAACACCAAGTAATAAGATGCTAGCAGCAGACCACTCCCACAACTATATTGTCAAAAAAGAGATATGCTCAACTTACTACATCTACTCTGTCCAAAAAATTACTAAAGACATGCAAATAATTTGAATGATTAGATCCCACTATACAAATAATAAATAGATAGACTGAAAATTTTCACTTTAGTAACTGGGAGCTTGCTTAGACTTACCCAATATGTGGCTGGCATGGTTCCATAGACAATAGCATTCTTTCCTCCTCTATCAATTGCTTCCAAAACATCAGCATTTGCCAATGGCTTATCATTGAAGCTTGCTTTATCAGTAACCACACTCACAACAGAATCCACCAGATTATTAGAACGGACAAAATCAGAATCCTCTTCAGCCACCAATGGAATAGAAGGGAACATTTTACTCAATTCTTTCAACAAAAACACAAACCAAAAGTTCCAGTTAGCAAAAACAAAAATTATAAAGCATATCCATTGAGAATAACTAAAGTATGGCAATAGTTCTTTTCATAAAGAAATTTTCTATCTAGAACTAGACTCAAATTACTAAAAAACAATGTCACTCACCGAACCCCATGGAGATACATAGCAAAATTACAAAGAGGTGCTACTTACACATGAAAATCCAACACGAAATGAAACACACATAAATCAACAGCCTTTAAGTGATGCTACTGTCATGAGGCAGCCCCCTAATTCAATGACACCCATTTTTTATGTGATACATTCGTTGTTTTATTTTCAAGCAAAAAAGTCATTACCCTACTCAACATAAACCTGATGTTTTTATTGATGTTCAGTCAACTCAAACCAATTCTTGCTCTGCGTGACTGAATATCCGATCAGTCAAACCAGCATTGCACAATGCAAGAGCAAATGTCGGCAATACATTGAACCTGCAGACATTTGATCATGAATTATGAATAACTATTCCAGCATGACCTAATGTCAGCTCAATTTTGATGGAACGAAAGGAGACAGCAAATTTGCCGAATGTAATGAAAATAATACGAGAAATTATTTCTTAAACTTACAAAAATAAATTCTGCCAAAAAGGCATCATACCATTCCAACACTTAAGAAATCTAATCGAAAAATGATTCATAAGTAAGCGAATTTTAGTTAATTTCTAACATAATTAACTAGTAAGGTACCTGTAATTTCATCATATAACATCAAATTGGATACAATTTAATCGAAATGAAATTTAAAATATAGTAAAATTACCCAAACTGACTAAAGCCTGCACTCCAAAATCAGCAACTGTAACAGGAGTGTTATCATTCTTCTCAACAATACGTCCTTCACCAGAACACAAAGACTTTTTCAACTGCATTATAAAATAATAAACATCAAATTTTCTTCTCCTCACTCTCACATTTTCTCGGAAACTAACCAGAATAAAAAAAAATTACGTCAACGCAGATACGACACGCTCTCTCTACAACATCCACTGCAGCTTCGAGTTCTCTATGGTACTTCGCGTTTTGATTTGTAAATGGAAGAAGACTCGACCTGAAGAACAATAATTATTAACAATTAATTACGAATTTTACAATTGGAAAGGGAATTTTGATTGGATGGAGTGGAGGAGGAGAGACCTCACAGGGAGGAATCGTGTGCGGAGAGGTGTGGGGGGAGAAGGATGGAGGTGAAGGAATCGGACGGTGGAAAACTGGGAGGATGATTGAAGGAGATTCATTGATGATAGATAGAGCTCAGCTGCTGGAGCTCCAGTGGTTCATGTGGGTTGAAGCCGAAACTCCCGAGATTGTGGAGATAATTCAATTGCACTATTAAGCATAGTTGTCAGGATCGAAACCGGGACTGATTCGGGGGCAAAAAAAAAAAAGGGTTATTGGATAAACCAATTTTATTACAATAACGTTTTTAGTTTTAGGTTTATTTTTTTAATTATTACTATTCTTAATATTGACCCGCCCATGTTGAGAACGAACTTGTCAAAATCAATAGTCATGAAAACTCAATTGGGTTTAACAGGTTTCACTAGAAATGTTTTAAAAAATATTTTTAAATTTTTTTTATGAATTAATTTTTTTAATGATTTTGAATAGTTTAATATATCAATTTTAAAATTAAATTTTAAAAATAAAAATAAAAATATTATTTTAATATATTTTTAAATAAAAAATACTATAAAAAACAATTGCTATTATAATCTTAAATATTATTTGAAAGTATTGAATTAATTATTTTTCAAAATATTTTTTGTTTAGAATATATTAATATAATATTTTATATTTTTTAAAAATTATTTTTTATATCAGAAATTAATAATCATGAAAACTCAATTAGGTTTAACAAGGCTTCAACTAAAAATAAAATTTAGAGATTTTTTGTTTTTATATTTAAAAAAATTAAATTTATTTTCATAATGTAATATATATAGTGTTTCTCTTAAACAAAGCTGTAAAAAAAAATACGAATTGAAATATTTTTTATAAAGCTGAAAAAACTTCAACAAGAAATTTGGGCTTTTCATGGGCTAGACTAAGATGTTTGGGGTTGGTATTTGGGCTCGAGGTTTGTGGATCCTTCAATATTTAAGCGAGTAGAGAAACAATCGTTAGAAAATTAATAGAAAATGCTGGTTAAACAAAATAGTTATTCTTATTTTACCCGGTGACCAATATATTTACAAGTCTTTTTCACATTGCTCGCCTTTGTTTGTGGTTTGTAGTTGTAGAGAGAATTCACAAGAAGACGCGTGCATGCTACATAGAGGTTTGTACTCGCCAAGGTTTGAGTCCACCGATGGCCCATGTGCGAATAGGAGCATGTGCTACTTGTTATCCATGAAGGTATAATTGTAATGGCATGTTTGGAAGTCCAGGAATGGTTATTTTTTTAATATATATATATATATATATATATATAATATTTTTTATTTTTTAAAAAACTGAAAAATATTAATTTAAAATAAAAAATTAATTTTTTTAAAAATACTTTTAAAATTAAAAACAAACAAGCCCATTATCATTAAGATATTTCCATAAATATTTGTTGCTCTGGTCACTAGATCCAGATTCAAATAAGATAAACCTTAAATAATAATGTAATTGATCAAATCTTGTATTTACTTCTCAATAATTTGAGTTTTTTCAAGATTATTAAAAATTTATATAATTATTAATTTTATAACTTGTAAAATTAGTTAAGATATATATAAACTAATTTTAAAACTCATGTTAATCTTAAAAAAATCAACAACATGTTTGGATAATTATTTGAATTAAAACCTTAATAATATATGGTTTAAATTGAGTTTAGAATTTGATTGAAGGCTTGAAAGATGCGTTTTGTTATCATTTGAACCAAGACTCAAATGGCTTAGAAACTTTATTTATTTAAAAAATTTATTATTAATTATTAATTTTTATATTTTAGAAAGCATAACTATTAGAATAATTTTTAATACTAGAAATTTCCATGTACAATGATGAAAGTTTCTACACATTATCATCGGCTTGGTGACAAAAACATAAAAGATTAGCATAAAAACAAAATCCACCTCCACTACAAAACGAATGAGGATTATTTTTCTAATAAACTCCAATTTTCTTTTCACGTCAAGTCCCTGTAAGAAAATATCTTAATCGGAATCAGAATATTATAATCATAAATAAGATACAATCTGCGAAAATAAAATATCCAAGCAACATAAGCTTCCGACATCCCGCGTGGACATTGCCGTGTCCTTATCTGCTTATCCCAATGTCCCTCTCGTAATACCGAAACGTGTCACAAGCACACAGGTTCAGACCCCACGCCCGCAGTTTCCTTAGCAATCTCCGCTGAAATGTACCCGTCACAGCCAGTTGTTTTCCAGAACCTCGGTCTTAACCGCCGTTCTCTATAAAATACGTGATAAATCAAGAGCCTTGCAGCTTTTTCACAGATCTCCATATTTATTAGCCTGAGCAAGCCTTAATTGTTTTTATTTGTTTTGGGTATTCAAGAATCTGGGATCTTGTTTTGTTATATACATGAGCTTGAGGTACGCGAGCAGGGTGTTGTACCAGTCAGGGCTGAGAGTGGTTCAAGGGATGAAAGACCAAGTATCAAAGCGTGATTCTAGTGCTATCAAGTCTTTGAGGGATTCTGCTTGCTCTTCTTCTTCAAAGCAGGCAAGGCGTTTCTCTGGTTCTGTTGATTCAAGCGCTTTCATGAACGCCAAGAACGAGAAGTTTAAGCAGGCTGAGGAGTCTCTAAGGACAGTCATGTTCTTGAGCTGCTGGGGTCCTAATTGAGCATCGTCAAGAAGCAGCCACCTCTAGATGTTTGTCTTCTTGGCTGTTTGGAAAATAGTTTTGTACTACCTGGAAGTCTAAGTGATTGATCAACTTTTGTACATGTGTAAACACAATATGTGTGCAATCTTCGATGAATATTATGCTAATCTCTTCAGAATGGACAAATGGTCTGGTGCATATTCAATCGCGAAGTAATAATTTTGTAAATGGGTTACTCGGTGATTCTGATATAGTATTTCGTCTTCCTTGCCATTAATCTTTTTATTAAACCCCACCAGATAATTCTATCTAATACGATGCTTTGCAGATCCCGAGATTAGTCGGGCGAGGTTTTATTTTCAATGGTTAAAAAAATTGATTTAGGGCGGTTTTCAAGATTTTAAATTATTTTGTTTTAGTGTTATCTTAATATAAAAATAGTTGTTTAATCAATCTCAGAGGTTCACCAGTCACCATCTCGAGACTCAAATCTTTGAGTTGAATTACGATGGATAATCGCTCTCATATTCTCACGCTTACCTAGATGGGCAAGTTCGCTTGGACTTGAACAGTTTCATGGAAGCCCAAAATCAAATTTGAATATGCACTTCTAGATTCCAAAACGGCCCAATTACGGAAGGAAGCAGGATGATTTTTTTTTCTGGGCAATAATCTACGTTCCAAAAATCCAATCTCTTTCTCCACCACATAAAAGAGAAGAGAACCGATAAGCTAGCTTGTTCTGTTTTCTTCTGCCTTTGGCTCCAAATTCTATTAGCCATCGCTCGGGAACTCTCAACTGAAAACTGATAAACTATGAGTTCACTTAAACTTTACAGGAGTTATCATCAATCACTATTTCTCCCAAACGTCCACAAAAAGATGGTAAAGCAAACCACTTTTGCTCCAAATAAGGTGGTTCGTAGAAGAAAGCTAGCAGTGAGAGGATGCAGTGGTCAAGAATCTGAGAAGAAGACAGGAAGCAGAAGTTTCTTGAGTCTTGAAGAAGCTGGTCTAGTTGAAATTTCCGGCTTAAGCACCCATGAAAGGTTCCTATGCCGTTTAACGGTATTTCCTTCTCTCTAGACCTCGTTCAATACATACCAACATGCATGTGTTGAGATGCTAATGAATAGTTTGCTTTTATTTTGTGTGTGCTTTCAGATATCATCATTAAACCTTTTAAGAGTTGTATCAGAGCAAGAAGGGTGTACAATTGAGGAGCTGAATGCTGGGAGAGTATGTGACTGGTTTTTGAAGGATAAGCTGAAAAGAGAGCAGAACATAGAGTCTGCAGTGCTTCAATGGGATGATTCTGAACTCCAATTTTGAGATTTTGATCCTTTTCTCTTTATTTGATTAACAAAAGGCACAGTTAGGCCGATCTTGGGATTTAGTTACAGTATTGTTTAGGATCATACATGCTTCTTGCCTAATTATCTTTTCTTACAGTGAGCATGAATCCTGTTTCTATTAGTGATTTCACATAAAAATATTGGAAGCAATTTAGACTCGTAATCCCAGAAACCCACATCATCCAGCTAAAATCAAATAATAATTGTAATAGTGCCTTGCTTGGAACCCCCCCTCCTGTAAAGTTAGGACTTAAAACACTAAACAATTCCTAAAAAGGATAAAATTATGCGATGTTATTCCTACATTTTGTAGTCATTTCATCAAAAATTCGTTCGGCACATAACCTTCCTGATTCACAGCGATCGACTCTCTGGGTATCCACTGATACATTCTCGAGAACCTTAGCATTCTTGACCAAATGTACTGGTGAGTTTATGAGCTCCCCAGAGTTACCCGGCACAGTGATCTTAACAGTCTAGAAATGTGACGCTGACCAAACACTGAAAATCTCTCCACGGAGGATTCCACTATTGCTTCTCATCTGGTGGGTTTCATCATCCATGTCTCTTGGAAAAGATAACATTAAATTTTCATGAAAGCAGATTCTCCTCCCAAAACAATAAATTAATCAACAATTGTAGTAGATCTTTCATCATGTCCCTCAGCAGTTCATAAATGTCTTTCTGGTCAGGCGAGTCTACCCGACCCCAACCCCTCCCCCGGCCGCTGAATAATTAGCCCCATGGTCACTGGGCTGGCTGGACAGCGACTATGTGGGCCTTGCTGGGTCTATACCGAAATAAAAAAGAACTCAGGTATGCCGGGTCGATGTCGCGCAATGCATATAATTTATAATATATTTAATTATAATAATATAATATTATATATTGAAAATAACGGGAAAAAAAAATCCTTTGTAAAAAGTTATGATTTTCTCGCGTGTTTGTTTACTAATCTTATATAACATATAGTTATATATTTACATTATAAAATATAAATTTAGTATTAAAATATTTGATTTTTTTCAAAATATTTCTAATTTTTTAAAAAAAAAACTCAAAACTTATATTATTTTTTTCCTTTCTGATAAAACAATATATTTTATTTTCATGCAAACCGTCAAATTTCAAAAACTTTCTAAGTATATTTTTATAAAAAAACAAAAAATTACACTTTTTCTTGTTTTTTAAAAGTAAAAAATAAATACCAGAGCCATTTTATCTCAAAAACTTTCCAAACATGTTTTCATAAAAAATATAAAATTATATTTTTTCATGTTTTTAAAAAAGTAAAAAAATAGATATCAAAACTATTTTATAATTATCCATTAGGATTTGATTAGAATATCAAAAACTATTTATCGGTTATTTTTTAATTTCATATTAGGGTTTAAAATTAAACTTTAATACATGTGAAATGTGAAAATACATAATAGAGTAAACTTTCATGTATTAAAGATATAAAGTATAAAATAAATGTGATAATAAAATTTAATTTTTAGAATGGTTAGGATTTAACTCGATAAAATAAAAATTCTTTAACGAAAAATATTTATCTTAAACTGTAGATGAAACCAACGAATAAAAATTTAATCTAAAAAATAATAAAATAACAATGTAACTTACTTTAAATAAGATATATTAAAGATGATACTTTTTTCTGTTACACAATTAGTATATTGCCTAAACTCTCACATGTCATAAGTTATTAATAATTATAATATTAGTTTATAATTCCTAAACTTTAATTATAATGTTATAATTACATTCAAAACTTTTTTTTTTTCAATAACAATACCTCTTTAAAAGGCACAATAACTCGCTAATATCAATGTCACCCTGCAACATATTATATTCTATTGATTTTATTTAGGTAAAAATTAGAGAAGTAATGAGCCATGATAAAATTAATTCTATTTAAGATTAATTCTAGTTAGCACAAGACCTAACGCTTCTTTATCGAGACTTGTTTGGTGCTAATGTATACCGGCCAACACACTCAAGAATTTAGAAGAACTTATACTCATATTTTCTTTTAATCTGATATTTGTTTATAAAAATACATAAAATACACCAAGGTTCAACAATTTTGCTTCCAAACAAATGAAACTTCTTCTTCCACACAAGCTCCGTAATCCACAAACATCGGAGATTAGGTGCTGAGATTTCAAATTCTCCCCGCCTTAGTCCGGATAAGCATGCATGGCCATTTTTTTTCTTTTCAAATTCCTATTAGCAAAATTCAATACACTGTTTTGGAGAAGATTACAGTCTTGAAAATTCCAACAAAGGGCATCCCTGTCATATCATCATCCAACCGAGTGCTTGCAATGAAAATCGAACCGATTGACAGACTTGACCATACGGAATTACAAATCAAAGTCTCCTTTAAGAGATTTTTGACTGCGATGCGCATCGACCAGTCTAAGAAAAAAAATAATCATTTAGATGATAATTAAATAGTAAAATTTAAGAATTAAAATGTTTGTTTTTATATTTGATGTCAGTATTTAATTATTTATATAATATTTAATGTTTTTAGGTTTGAGTATTTAATTATTTTTATAATATTTACTAAAATCTTATATAATTATTAATTTTAAAGATTATAAAATTAACTGTGATGTTCTCAAGTTGACTCGACTCAACACTCGTATTAATAAAAAAACACACGTTGATTATATAATCAAGATGGAAGCTAAAATTAGTAGCAGAGTTCAGGATGGCCCCAAGCGTGCAAGAACTCCTATTATTCAATGATTTTCAAAGTCATGGATTTATTATAATTCATAGCTTCATGATTTAGTCGATCCTCTTCCTCCCTGATAATAATAATAATACCAGTCACCAATTCTGCCTTGACCTGAGCCGTGATTGACTGGTAATATGAAAGGGAAAGGAACACTGATTCAATTATTCAAGGGAGACTCCAGGTCTCAACAATCCAATTATTGTTTCATGAACTTATGGGTAAAACAAATCATAACTATGGTTTCAGGCCAGGTTTCATTTCCTAGTAGTTTTGAGGTTCACCTAGTTAAAACAAAACTAACCAGGTTAAATTTAACCGACTTAATGGGTCAATTCCAATGGTTTTATTTTTTTTCCTGTTTAAAATAAAATACAAAAATGATTATTTTATAAAATTAAAAGACATGATCTTAAAATTTATCTAACTTGCCCCAACAAAGTTATAGCTTGAGCCTTGTATTAATAATTATGATAAAAATTAATTTAAAATTAATTTTTTTATGATTATTTTAAGCTCATCAATTAATAATAAAATCAGATTGAAAAATTGAGTTTTATTTCAAACAAGATTCATCTGGTTAAATTCATATTAATCCAATCAAACTCAATGATTTGTCCGCTTAATTATAAGAATAATTTTAAAAAAATTGATATTGTTTTGAAATTATAGCTAATAAATTTGCGGTTGGAAAAGAGAATCTTATCGGATAATTAAATCAGGGTAAAAACAGTGAAGCCACTTGAGAACAAAATCTCCCGCGTCTATCACCGATCAATAATAAAATCGAAGTTGAAAAGCAGGGTGTTTCATCAACTAATCCCACCATCTAAAGTGAAAGAAAATTCCAAAGGAGCCAGAAAACACTCGGAAGAGATCCAACAACCTCACTTTTTCCGAAGTCAACAGACAACGTCAACGCGAAGTTTACCGAAAAGCCAAGTTGTTTACATCATCAATCAGTGTGTGGGCCAGGAAAATCGAAGTTACAGGGAAAGGAGTAAATGGAAAACACTCCATCAAGGAAGACAGCTCCCATTCTTCGTGAATTTGCACCGTTATTATTCTAAAACACAAGCAGTGGTAGTGGCAACCATGAAGATATAATTCTTTTTTTAAAATAAATAAATAAACAAACTGTACTCCTATATTAACATTAGATTATTTACACTAAAGGTAAGAAATTGGGCAGAATTGTTTTTATAATCTTGCTTACGAATAAATAATAGATGGGATCAATGAAAGGATGAAAAGAAAAGAAAAGGAATAGATGAATTGCCGTTCATATAATTATATTTGAGTACAAAAAAAATGGGAAAAATAATAAAAATCAATCCATTCAAATTAAGAAAGATCGAGAATTACAAACAAAAAACAATTGAAATGATATTCTCTTACCAATCTCCAAACACTAATTGTGTTTTTTTTTTTTTGTTAATGTTGTTCTCCGATATACATATGAGTTTAAGTAAAAACAATTTATTAAATAATTAAAATTATAAAAATACCTTTTTAAGGTACTGATTTGGACATGAACCCAAATAATAAAAACCCAATTAAATCCCCCTCCAAATCCATTCTGCCATCCACCACCTTCCTCTCTCCCTCTCTCTCTCCTCCTCCCATCCCTCTTTACTCCCTTCACCACAGCTCTCTCTCTCTCTTGCCCCCCCCCCCCCCCTCCATTTTCCTTGGGGGAAACCACCAGAAAAACGACACCGTTCCACATGCTGTGATATGGCCATAGCGGACCAGAGATCACCAACCGATAATACTCACAGCAACAACAACAGTAAAGTGTGGGGATTCTTAAAGCTGCCGTTTTTAGGAGGAAGCAACACCAATACGACACCCTCTTCTTCTACTACTAACACTAATACTTCAATGATGATGATGATGCAGCAGCAACAGCACCACCACCACCATAATCATCAGCCCAACTCCCTAATCGAAGGATCTAATCCTCCTCTTGCTTCCAATTCTGTCTCTTCTGTTGCTAGATCGCTGTTGCCGACGCGTCGTCGTCTTAAACTCGATCCTTCTTCCAAGCTTTACTTTCCTTGTAAGTCTTAGTGTTTTGTTTTTTATGTGATCTGATTGGTTTTTTAGCTGGATTTCTGTATTTTTAGGATGATTTTTTGGATTAAGTTGTGTTTTTGTTGCTAATATTTTTGGTAATTTTGAAGAAAAATTAAAGATTTGAAATCATTAATGCTTATCATTTCTCCTTAAGTAGGAATATGAAAATTCAAGTTTCTTTTTATTTATTTGTATTGGTTGCTAGAAAATTGAAAATTTAAGTGTTAATAATTTGATAATATTTAAGAAAAGAGAGATAAAGTGAATTGCTTTAGCTAATCTGGGTAGCATCATCCTATTTACTTTTAAAAATCATCCAATCAAGTAATCAATGTCAAGAATAAATCAGCCTTTGGGATTAGTGATAATTACTATTAATTTGGTTATGGGGAATATTTTATTTTCGTAATTTCGTGCTTGGTACTGATTATGGATTTTGTTATTGATTTCTGATGGAATTAATTGATGTATTTATGTTCTGTATGCTATTTTTAGATGAACCTGGCAAGCAGGTTCGCAGTGCCATCAGGATTAAAAACACTTGCAAGTCACATGTAGCTTTTAAGGTACATTTCAATTTCTTCTTCATTGTTCTTTCTGTGGTTTCATTGAGTCCGGCCATGTAACCTATATACTTATTTTGGGTCACCCCATTTCTTGTTGTAATTGATATTTTTGTTATTGTATCGGGATTTTTTTTAAGTTAGTTGCCTTTTCTTTCTTTTCCTTGATTTAGTTTCAAACAACTGCACCGAAAAGCTGTTTCATGCGTCCTCCAGGGGCTATTCTTGCACCTGGGGAAAGTATCATCGCTACAGGTAATTAATTACTGTTGCATTTTCTGTTCATATTACTGTGCTTTGAGAAGGATGTAACTTAGCTATTTTATGTGTTTTTTTGACCCAATTAACACGAAATTATTTTCTTGATTTTGGATGTCAGTCTTCAAGTTTGTTGAACACCCAGAAAATAACGAGAAACCAATGGAGCAGAAGAGCAAGGTTAAATTTAAAATCATGAGCCTGAAGGTGAAAGGGGTCATGGACTATGTACCTGAGCTGGTGTGTAGAATGGTTCCTTTAACTTTTTCTTTACATTAGTTCTAGTGTTTTAGTGTGAGCCTATGTTGGTCAACAATAGTCTGATGATAAATGATCTTGGTGCTATTCTTTTATTTTGATTTATTTGGGTCCAATACATATTCTTCTTGGAATGAGCATCATGTCATATTTTGAATTCTTCAAATACAACAGACAAGTATCTTGGTTAATGAGAGGGTCGATAGACACTACGAGACAGATAGCTATCTTAGGCGTCCATATTACCATTAGTTTTGTTGTTTCTAAAGAATGAACAATCATTTCATTTAGTTTCATCTTTGTTAGGGACCTTTTCTGGTATACTAGATTTTATTTGGCTATTGCGAGGCTGCTCACTGTAATGTAAAGCTAGCAAGCATAAGGGTGTTGTTTTATGATGTCAAAGTCTCTAGTGCACTGACACTTCTCACCCTTAATGGATGTGCACTGGATGCCAATGTTCATCTTACACTTGTTGGTTCTGGAGAATCTGTGCCTTTTTTTTTATATATATTTTTTTGGTAGAATAATTATGATAGATTTTGGATTCAATTACATCTTGTGTTGGCTGGGTGCTTTTGTTTGATGGACACCCCAGAATATCTTTACAGACTGCTTTGGTCTGTTTGGGACTTTATTTTGGTGTTTGAGTCTTCTGTTGCAACTTCATGAAGTGACTTTGGATGCTTTGTCCGTGCAGTTTGATGAGCAGAAAGATCAAGTAGCAGTAGAGCAAATATTGCGGGTTGTTTTTCTAGATCCAGAGCGTCCTAGTCCTGTAAGTATCAATAATATGTCAATAATCAAGGAATCAAATTTATATGTGCTTTAGGACTGAGCATTGTCTGTCTTCGCATATGGTACATGCATTTTCTTTTGTTTCACACGTATGCCATACAAGCTCATAGAACTACGTGTGGTGCTATTTTTACAGGCTTTGGAGAAGTTGAAGCACCAGTTGGCTGATGCTGATGCAGCTCTTGAGGCACGCAAGAAACCTCCAGAAGATGCAGGTCCGAGGATTATTGGTGAAGGACTAGTGATAGATGAATGGGTGAGTTATCAAGTGTTGCACTTCCAACTTCTCCATGTGAATTTCTTTGTACGATGCCTAATCTTTGTCTATTCATTTTGTACAGAAAGAGCGAAGGGAAAGATACCTTGCTCGGCAGCAGGTTGAAGGAGTAGACTCGGTATAGAGGGGCAGTTGTCTTCAAGGTGCCTTTGTATAATGAATGGATACGATCCACCATTCAGTGAATTCCTTCAACCTTTTCATGTAATGCAAAGGTTATTTTGTGTTCTGTGAATCATGTAGGAAACTTCAGCATGGTGTGTAAAAAGGAAAAAAATGTGAGATGAATTCTGTGATTTGAGGAATTGGAACTTTTTCGTTCAACATCATCCTGTAGATATTTGTGATTTTGTTTTCCCATTTCAGAATTAAACTGATCTTTACTCAAATGTAATGCGCATAATTTCAAGCTTAATGAGTGTTCTTATGAGGGAAAAACTTTCTTCAAGGCAGAAATCAGATCTCGATGCTTAATTTTTTCTGTTATTTCTCATGGCAGTCTTCCATGGTTGATCCATTGAGATACCATTGAGATACCATGGAATCTTCACTGCTGTTAGTCTGATCTGATGTGCATGATTAATCCTCATTGCCTGGAATTTGGTGGTCTCCTGTTGATCACCATGGTCGAAACACACCCTGGCCCATGAACAGCCTGTGGTACCCACAGCCTGGACAGGACCCCGGAAGGACAGGAAAATCTTGTGGCCCGCAACTGGGTGTCTCCAAACTCTGAGCTGATTCCAAGCATTCTTTGCTTTTTGTGAATTTCTCCTTCCTTTCTCGGCGGTGATTGGGGACGCCACACCCCTTGTATACACAAAACCACGGTTAAAATTGACATATTTCTCATAGTTTCTTTATTCTTTTTCCAAAAGTGGGTGACAATAGGACAGAAATTGCAGAAAGTCTAGATTGTGAGGCTATTATAAAGTTATTGTATGGGAAGTTTCGAATTAAAGACAGGTTTATCCTCGCAACAAACTGTGTAGACAAGCCAAAGTTTTTAATTAGATTATCGGGTTAAATTGTGTTTTTGATAAAGTTATCTAGATTTTCATTTTGTTTTATTTATTTTTAAACCAGACTTAGCTCCAGTCTTCGATCGATCTGTTAGACCGGGTTTTTAAAATAGTTGAGGAGGATGGTTGCTTCAATTTACTTGCGCTACTGGAATCTGTCGACTTTAGGCTGGAGGGTTGGCCCATGATTTAAGGAGAAATCCTACTCTCATAGCCTCCCAGTTCAGCTTCTTTTTCTTGTTTTTTCTTTTTTTCTTAATAAAAATGTGTTCTAATCTATAGTTATTTTTTAAGGAGATAACTAATCTCATCCGACACTGATTGTGTTTGCATGCTCAAAGTACCGTACCTGGACTCATGGGCCCTAGTACTTTCTGATGGGCCTATCTCACTACCTACGTATAAGTTTTCGAGAAAGATGTCCTATTCTGTACATTACATACGCAATTGGGCCAGGCACAATGCCATTGGATGCTGAATTAGCTCGGATAGTTTTATTTTATTCCGAGAAAAGGTTTAAATGAGAGATCCGTAGAGTTGAGAACAGAAGCCTAATATCTTACTATGTTTATTATTTTTAGAAAATAAAAATTTACTTTAAATTTGTTCTTAAAACAAATTTATTTCATGTCTGCCTTTGTTTTTCCAACTAAATACGTTTTTGTCCCTTTATATTTATTTATTTTTATCTTGAAATATTAACTAAATGATAATTTTATCTGCGTACATTGCTCCAATATAAATGATCAATCTTACATTCTAATATTTGTCTCAACAAATCAAATCCCAGTCGATCTCTACGACATCATGAGTGATGTAGCTACACGACCAATATGCTTGTCCTTGGCAGCAGCAGCTCATGGAAATGGCATGGAAGAGGTGGGTTACCCTTGTGAATGTCTTAAGAAGACATCCCAGCGAATTTGAAGATTACTTGTAAATCTTGAGCTTCTTTTCAGATGATGAGTGAAATGGATATATATAACAATTTAAATACGTAATGGGAAGTTCCAAAACTTGATATAAAAGTCCTATAATGGCTAATGGCTATCGAATTTTATGCAATTTCTCGTCATTATTTTGAGTATTGAATAGGAATGGAAGCTAAGCACAATAGATCGATAAGACACCAAAGCTTTATTCCCCTTGTAATAAAATTAATAAAACAAGCACATATGGATCGCATCCAATGCCCAACATAGGTGCTCGTGGGGGACATCCTTGGCGACTTGATCCTAGGCACAAGTTTTTTGTTCTTGTGTTTCTCTTTTTAATTCAAAGTATCTGTATATCAAAACTAAATCTTGGGATGATGCTAAATAGTTATTCACATTAAGATTAACCATTGATGAGAGAATTTATCCTAATACAATATAAAAAGCAAATGTATTTGTAAATATTGATTAATAAACAAATCAATATAGTATATTTTGAATGAAATATAATTAACAAATGAAGTAAGGATTTTGAATAATTAGAGATTAAAATTTCATTTCTATAATTGTTTAATTGTACTTTTATATATTTCTTAACTAATTGTAATCATATATGTCATCGATAAACTTATCCAACACGTGTAATAAGAACCAACATTGGGAAAAGGAAGATTTAGCATATGATTCCCAATTTCTTTATCTCTATCTAATTGTCTGTATGTGTGTGTGTGAGAGAGAGAGAGAGGGCGTGAGAAGAACAAGTAACCAAGAAATAAATTCCTTATCCATTATCTATCCTATCCAAAAACTAACATATCCGTCGAGGGATATTAGAGAAGAGGCAAGAGTGCCTGAGTACATTTAATTAAGAATAGCTAGTCATGCGATTCTCCTTTCGTTTCATTGCAAGACCGTGACTAAATTCATAGTAACCTCTCCCTTTTCGTCGAAAGTTCTTGCCTGTGTTATCCATTTGGGGCATCATGCATTCAATTCACCATCACGTTTGTCACCGAAAGATGTTACAGGCCAGTGTTTAGTGAAGAGAAAAGGGGAGATGCTACTCATAAAGCATGTGAAACTTGATTCTCCACTTGCAATAAAGCGGTGGGTTTTGGCAATATTTCATCCATTCATTTGTTGTGATATGCCGCCCATCTTATATATATTTGTTGTGGTAATCATTGATAAATCCACATTTATTTGAAGTGGGTGAGAGGTTCGATATATAGTGGGCAGACTCAAGTTAGTTTAGAAATTATAACTCGAATCTCAATTGAGTTCTTGATGAAATCTCAATTGCAAGATTTCCCTAGTTTTTAATCTAGTGTCGAGGGCCTATATATAAATGTTATAAATTAACAATTTGGATGAACATGCACTAACAAATATGGATGGGCGAATCACGTAAGGATTTTATTAACTTTCAACGACTTAATTGAGTTAGAAATAAATTATTTAGGGATTCAATCCAGAATCCCTCAAAAGTTAATAGTTGTGTAGGTTGTGTTTGTTTAGAGTTTTTTTTCAAATAAATACAAATAAAAATAAAAATATAGTTGATTGGAGGGATGGAAGTATAGACATGAAATAGAAGTGTTTCTGAAATATTTATATTTCTAGACAGTATTAGTCAACTTTTGTCATTTTAAAACATGAACATAAAAATATGTTTTTTCTACTTTTATTGTTTATGTTTCTAGACAGTATTTCAACTCTATTTGAAATTTCAATTTTACCCTTCAATTTTTACTTTAGTGAACGGGAAAAGGGGCAAAAATAAACAAGAGCGGAAGATTTCAACTCTATTGACATATAGCTTTCAAAAATTGTATTTAATAAACTAAAGAGATTTTGGAGTAAAATTAATTTCAGCTGCATTTCGACCCTTCTCTAGACGTTGCTTAAAATACCATAGAAGTCAACATCCATCACGTGTATGTATCCATTGTTTAACTCAAAAAAGGGGCGACAATCTGCTTTCAAATTCATGGCATTGACAAGCAACTAGGCATGAGGACAAGCATAATGACATAAACTCAATTTGACTCTACATCAATCACCCCCTTCCCGCCGGCCAATGTGGTTAATCTTGATGAAATTTCCAACTTGGAAATATAATCCTCTCAAAATCTGCTCAAGTAGTACATAGACTTTGACGGATACAAGGCTTGATTGTGAAGAATTTGTAGGGATTATGAGAAACTTTGGCCCTTCATGCCATGGACACTCTCAGGCATCAGTCATCTCCACGCATTGAACATTTGCTGTCTACCTTAGAGTAACTACGAAGGTAGCATGACCTTGCAAAATTCATGAGGATTGACGAGGACACCGAGAAGTGTGTCATCTATTAGAGTCGAAAACAACACATTATAATAGAATAGAATATATGATTTTTAGAGTAATTCTACCTTCCTCAATCGTGGATGAAGCAAAAGAGAAGAAACAAATTGAAAGGGATAGCGGAAAGGAGGTTTATTATTTAAATTATAGGTTGAAGATGCACGCATGACATAGTTGAATAATTGATGCAAACAAGCAACAAATTGCGATGGAAGAAATTATTTTTGCAGTGAAATCGGTTTACGTAAGGTCTCCACACAATAGATTCTGATCTATACATTGGGATTTTTGCTGACATAAAGCTCAAGACCCTTTCAATTCGAGATATATTTGAGAGCAATTTCATATAATTCTTTGACATTGAAATCAGTAGTGTATGTACTGCTACCAAAAATCAAAAGAGCCGACTAACAAATGCAACCCAAGCAAGCCCAGCTACACATTCTTCGGACCTTGCCCTCCTTTGGTCATCTCATAGCCCCCTGCTTTGGGAAAATCTTCATCGGTAACATACCTTGACCAGAACCAATGAGTCTTCCATACTTGTCCCATCTCTTCGATTGGAATGCCCTTTGTCTCAGGCAAGAAGTAGTAGACAAAGATGGACATCAACACCACAAAGAAGGCAAAGAAGAGGAATAGCCCAAACTTCAAGTGGCAGAGCATCGTTAGAAAAATCTGGGCAACTATGAATGTGAAAAGCATGTTGACAGACACATTGATACTCTGTGCAGCTGATCGGATTTCCAGTGGGAAAATCTCACTTGGCACCAACCACCCAAGAGGACCCCAAGACCAAGCAAATCCCGCAACGTAAATGCAAATGAAAAGCACCACAACAATAGCATACCACTTGGGCAATTCACCAGGGTTCCCGTTAACTCCAAACTTGGCACCAATACAAGCTGCTACGACTGCCTGGACATACGCAAAAGTTGACCCAAAAAAATGTATCAGAGATTCGTAGGTATAGTAAGAGAAACAATACAAAGAGAGCTAATTTCTTCTGCAACCAAGAAAATTACCTGGCATATCAACATCTGAAAACCACCCTCAAGGAAAAGAAACCTTCTCCCCCACTTGTCGACACCATAGATTGAAACCATGGTAGCAACAACATTAACAACACCAGTGATAACAGCAGACATAAGCGAAGCATTGCTACCAAAACCAATTGTGTTGAACAAAACAGGAGCGTAAAACATAATAACATTAATGCCAGTAAGTTGCTGAAAGAATGGAATCATTACTGCCATGGTTATGTGAGGCCTGTACTTTCTTTGCAACAAATTTCTCCATGGATGTTCTACTTTCATTGAAGCTTCACTAGCAGCAACAAGGTCGTTAAACTCCTCATCAACATCATCAATACCACGAACTCTTCTCAATTTTTCTCTAGCCTCATCATGCTGGCCACGTTCGATCATAGAGTTTGGAGTATCAGGAAGGACGAGTGATCCAACTGTGATTATAAGGGCAGGAACCATTGCACCACCCAAACTCAATCTCCATCCCCAACCACCATGGATTTTAGCAAAGAAATAGTTCAACACATTGGCAACAAGGATACCAATTGTGATTGATAATTGAAAACCAATGTTGAGTGCACCTCTGAACTTGTATGGAGCCATCTCAGAGAGGTAGAGTGGCACAGACTGTAATCATAAACAAAAATGAAAATAATTAAATCTCTAATCACCTTCCCTAATTAAACCAATTAGAAAATAATCAAATCGGAGGTATTGAACAGAACTTTTGTATTTCTTGGGACCATACATTCTTGTCTTGTTGTTCATGTTTCTTGGATTAAGAACAAATACTACTTTAAACACACAAATCAATCAAACAAATAAACAAAAAAGAGAGCAGAAAATGCAGTTTTCCATACTTAATTAAGTTTAATTAACAATTAAGCACCTATCAACTTACAATTTTTCTATTCAAAGCTACCATCAACAAGTGAACTTTTTGTGGAAAAAACAGGCGCCAGAGATGTCATGCTAAAGAAAAACAAGGCAACTATGACTTCCAAAAAATGATAAAATAATAAAGTACCTCCCTTTATCTTATTCCTAATCATTCAGTCGAATTCTTTGACTTGTCTTGCTATATACTATAGCTGCGAAAAATTTGGATCACCTTCTTTTTTCTTTTTCTCGGGAACCAAACACGACATTAAATCCTATTCAACTTTAAAGGACTAGGAGCTCACGTCCGGATCAGAAACAACCGGGTATAAGAAACGTGATTTTGTCATTTTCCAAGAAACCCACTTGTTCTCTCTCCAAGAAAATAACAAAAAGAGTGTCCCCCTTATCTGACCTAAAACTTAAAACCATCAAAGCGAAAGAATAGATCTACTAAGGTAATAAATAAATAAATCATTTTTTTATATCCAAGAAAACAAAGATGAGATGCTTTGAAACTCAAAATCCAGAACGATTCCATTGAAAACTATGAAATTATGCACAGAAAGAATAAAAATTGAAGCACATTTTATTGTTTGTCTTCTTTATATACTTAAAATAGAAAAAGAATAATAAATAATCCCTACCCATCTCCAGATCCAAATAAAATAACCTCATACTCAAAAGCAACTAAAAATGAAAACAAGAATAATCAAAACAGAAAAAGAAATATTTAGTACCTGATTGGCAAAACCTATACCAAAACCAAGCAAGATTCTACCAAGAATCAACATCCATACAGCTTTAGCTAAACCATTGATGATGGCACCAGCACAAAAGAGAACACCTCCAAACAACATGGAGAGTTTCCTTCCAAATTTACGAGTAACTGTGGATGCCACAAGTGATGCCAATAAAGCAGCCAAGTACAGAGAAGAAGTGAACATGGTTAGAGTTTGACTGTCATATTGGCAGTACTGGTTTGATGTAGCGTCTTCTTGCTGTTTACGGTAAACAGATGGAAAAAACTTCTTCAAGAATGATGGCATGGACGTAACTCCACCTGAAAAATCACAAATCCACTTAACAAAATCAATATCTGCATATATACAACAAAAGAAACATTCTTTAAAGTAATATTGGTAGAGAATGCATTAAAGAATGAATCAAGAAAAGAAAAGCATTCTTGAATGCTAGCTTCTACTGTATATTTGGTTTCTTCGAGAAAAAAATAATAATCATGATGTGACAAATCAAGATTTAAAGCATTAAACTTGATCTAAGAAGAATTACCGGAAATCCCAATATCGTAACCAAAGATCAAACCACCCATGGCAGCAACAATACATGTTACAGTGACAAAAGGAGTAAGGTTGCCCGGGTACTCCTTTTTGTTGTCACCGACAGCTATCCCTACTGCAGGCATTTTTGCTTGTTCTTTGCTTCAATTCACAAAGAAACTAATGGTATAAAAAGATCAAGAACTAAATTATCAGAGTGACAGCAACAAGAAACCAAGAAATGGTAGCTAGTGTTTACAAGAAAGAAGATAGAGGCTTTGGACAAGCTTGGCCAGCTTATTTATAGAGGGAGGTTGTCAACTTGTCTTTGATTAAGAAGGATTGTTGAGCTGTCAAAAACTAATTTCTTATTTATGAATCAAGTTTATTAATTTTTTTTTTTCTGGTTTACAACTTTAAGATAAGATTATAAGTGGGAAATAGAGTAAGGTCTAAAAACATCAGCTAAAATATATATATTTTTTCCACTTTGTTTTCAAGTCTTGTTCTATATATATATATTACGTCGCAGGTATGCTCGTTGATATGCAATTAAAATAATTTCTCTTAAATACATTAAACTACTGTATAGATATGTTCTTAAAATAGTTTTAAGAAAATTAATTTTTTATTAACGAGTAACTAATTTAAAATTAAATACACCGTCGTATCATATTATTTTTTTTTAAAAGAACTATCTACAGTTGATTCTATGATCCTACAAAATTGATTTCACACGAATTTTAATATCCATTTAACTGAGGTGAGGTGGGGTGGGGCCATTTTGTGGGGGCATGTATAAAAAATTTCAAAATTTTAATTATTATAACTTCATTAAATACAAAGAAACGGATACACAAGATCCATTGCCGATTCTACTTGTTTGTCTATAATACATGTAGGCCACGTGTCCATGTTACATGGTAGAGAAAATAAAATCAAAATAGATGTTTTTCATGGCCATTAATGTTTGTTTGTTTGTTTTTTAATTAATATAAATATTTGTATTAATTTATATATATATATATATTAATTAATTTTAAAATTAATAATCATATAAATTTTTAATAATTTTAAAATTTATAGTAACGATATCTAGAAAATAAACCTAAAATCTAGTTAATCAAAGTATACCTTTGACAGTTTCTTAATGTTTATTTTGTTTTTTTATATATAATCATAAAGTATTTTTTTAAGTTAATTATAGCATATTTTAGTTGAATTTACCAATTCTGTCTAAAGAAAATTATCCCCACCAAAACTAGAAAATCTATGAAATTTTTACTTTTTATAATATTGGTGCCAAGAAGGGATGCATCCCTTACATGTCCAGATTCATGATAGTCTCTTGAAAACAGAAATTGTTACTATTTTTATGAAATTATTCACAAAAATCGTCAAGAACAGTATGTACGAGAAGAAATGGGTGAAGGCTGGTCAGAAAACTTAATTTGCGCGTCAGAAAAAATGGTCGTTAAGCTGTGTCACCAAACTTTGCAAGCTCACCTAATTAACCTTATCAATATTTGGATAATGTTGTGGTTACACGTCGGCCAGACTTCCGTAGCTTTGTCAAATAGAAAGTGGAGAAAACGTCATTTTTAAGCAATTTACAGCAAAGTTTATACCCATGTGATACATAGTCATATACTACTAGTATATATACACTATTTTATACACCCTTCTATGGTATTCTTTTTGTTAAAATGCAACGGGCCTTGCCTAGGTGTGGTAAATTTGTAGTATAAAGAGTATTTATATCCTCAAGTTGTATGAAGTTTAAGTTTTGATCAACCCGTATTATTATGATCTAATTAGGTTTGTATAAAATTTAATTGAGTTGATCAAATCATTACAAATTTGGTTAGATAAACTAAATTTTACTAGGTAAATATTTTTTTTATTCAAGTTAAAACTCAATTTAAATTAGATTACATATCATTAATTTTCTAAAAGTCTATTTGACATTGCATAGTGATTATTTTTTAAATTATTTTTGTTTAAAAATATATTAAAATAATATTCTTTTTAATTTTTAAAATTTATTTTTAATATTATCATATCAAAATAATTTAAAAATATAAAAAAATAATTTGAAACTAAAAATAAACATGTTTAAAATGAAAACTACCGGGGACACTGTATTAACAACTGTGGTTTTATGTGAGATGATGTCACTTGGCTTCCAAAAGAATTATGCTGTCAGATTTCCTGAAGTGAAGGAGCACAGTGATGACGGAAAGCAGCTCCTGTTTTCTTTTTCTTTTTCTCTGCTGACAACACCATCTTCTCTTCTTCATAAACTAATTATTGATTTCCAATTTCACTGCCAAGCTTCTCTCTGTAGCCCATTAGGAACGATGACGGATGATCTGCGCCATCCTGATTCAACATGGAAAAATAAAACATCCCTAATTCTAAATTTTGAATCTTGTACCAGCTAGGATTGCTCCAACTAACTTCGTTATAATGCTAACTAACCATGTGAAGGTTTTAACGTTAGAGTAGTCATTGCCAGTGAGGTGTTCAATGACAGGAAGATGGTTTTGTAAACTGATATATAATTATCATTTTTTTAAAAAAAATATTTATAGGTCGTTGGCATCTTTACATATCATAATTAATTTATTAAACTCGGGCAGATGATGTTTTTTTGTTTTCATATGGAATATTTTAAGAATCCATGTTAGAGTCCAATTTTTGTAATGTTCTAAAGTGACCATACGAGGGAGACAAGAGTTCAGATGCTATAAAACGACCCACTTTCAAGAAGTGATTTTGATGCTTGTCCGTATCCTAGCTTGATCTTCATTAATTATCAGATTAATTCTAATTTATAAATCTTGTCGTAAAGTCTTGAAAAAGAAATCTAAAGAGTTTATGCCCTATTGTTTTTGTACTACCTCATGGCTTTTATGCCATGTCTTCCCAATTATAGAACTCACACCCTTTTAGTCATGTAATTTCTTCTCTGTTTTTTTTTTTAATTTAATGATAAAAAATTTACAGTAATTAATTTTAGGTTACAATGTATTATCTTCCAAATTAAAACGTTTGCCTTTCTTTTCTTTATTTTTTAATTGTCCCTTGTGAAATAAACTCTATTTTTTATCCTCTTCTTTTCTATCCTTCGTTTTTTAACATCACCTCTTTAGGCGACCCGAATAGACAACATAATCTTTCTATCAAGCAATGCTAACAGATTTATAATTGGAACTTACTAATTCCCTGATGTTGTAAAATTAAATTATTGATTAATTGTCTTGAGTAGCTCCTTTATCTCCATGATCTCTTTGACCTTCTTCGCAATTTTTTGAAGCTTGCCTACTATTTCTCTTTGGATACATATAGTTATTTTTATTCATGTGGAGATGAATTCCAAAGAAAGAACATTCTCACCTGGCAACTTCTTCAAAAACGTCGAATTCCACTCAATTGAAACATGTGATCTCCCGAAATGTGCTGTAAATTCACATGGGAACAGCGAGTTTCATTAAATGGTAGTTCAATTTCCATGGCCAAGGAAGTGTTTGCGTGACCGGGCACATAACGACACAAAAATATATAGTTGCCCCTCTACTTCTTCAAATTTAGCAGGCTTTGAGCTGCTTAAAATTATAAAATACAAAAGGCCTAGTCTACTAAGTTAGGGATTTGGGTTTTGTTTCAGTAAGGAATTAGTAATTTCCATGTGATTTGAACCACATTCCATCATGGAATGTTTGACGAGAATTATCTATCTGCTAATTACCGAGAACAATTCAGTACAGGAAATTGAGGAAACTTGCCCTACTCAATATATGTAGCTCTCATAATTTTTGTCCTTGTCCCCCTTGGTGACTAATCATGGTGTATTGCTTTAATTTTTCCAATTTTTTTTAAAAGTAATATAATTGCCTATGATGAGACCCTGGATGCGACCGTTTCTAGTTACTCCTTTCCCTCAATGTTTTACCTTGGAATCATGTGGCATTTTCGTTGCTTTAACAAAAGGTAGGAGAAGCACTTTATTGTTCACTTTGGAACCTTCCTGTTGTCAAAAAGCTAAAAAAAAGGAAAAAAAAAAAGAAAACGAACTAACTCAAAGACGGAGAATAAAACAAATTAAAGGAAAAGAAAAAGGGAGTGAATAAAATCATGATTTTTCACTTTTAATTTTTGCTCTCATCTCGAAGTAACAAGGAACCATCCACGAATTTAGCTCTCCTCTTATTGAAAACCCTTTTTTCTTTTTGGTGAATTTGATTCTTACAAGTTAAAGAGTACTCTTTGACTATAATTGTTCAATTAATTCTAACTCCATTGATTGTGTCAATTACTCATACTTTTTATTCATGATTTCTATGTATCTGGCTTAAGAACTAGCAGTAGCATTAGTGATGTAAGCTTTGAAAACGATGAAGTTTTTAAAACAGTGGGAAGAAATTAGAGATATTTTTTTTTTAGAGATATTTAGTTGAATGAGAGGTTGAGATTCTGTTTGTATTGAAATAATTAAAAGAAATACAAATATTTTAAGTTAAACATGTAATTTATATAATAAAAAATGTATTAAATATTTTGTACGTACATAATGTAAAAATTTATTCGAATATTTGAGTTTTCCAGTGTAAAGTTCATAGAGGCCCCACTCCAAAATTTTCAATAACCAGATGATACTTGCGGTGTTTGGAGCGTTTGAGGCTTAAAAATGCCCACATGCGACTTTTAACATCTATCCTCTTACTCTGTAGGGAGTAAATTAACTGAATTATTTAAAATATCTGTAAAAGTTAATTCAATCAAATAATTTTCTTATTGTTTTTTATAGTTTTAGTTAAAAGAATTTAAACACTCACTAGCTTAATTAATCAATAAGTTTTTGTTTGTAAATGAAAAAAATAAAAAATTGGTTTAGATGCGTAAAATTATTGTTTTTAAAATATTTATTTATTTTACAAAGAGATAATTAAGCTATTCTCACTTGTGTTAATTAGTGCTTGTTGTGGGGTTTTGCACCTTCACTGAATAAAAAGTCCTGCAGGCTTTGGGATTTTTTTACTATTCTTTATAAGTTGGGACGGAAAGGAATTAATTGACTATAAAATGTATTAAGAAATTTATTTTTTTCAATTATTGTCGACCTTGCCTGGAATGACCGGCACCCATTGAAGTCATCATCTATTCGAGCCGGGGTTCAACATGATCACCCAATTACTAGTCACAAACCCATGCACGCACATAGCTCGATAAAGATGCAATGAAGCATTTGATGCCCTCATATATGTGAGGGGTCAGTGCCACTTGTGCTTGTCCTACTGTTTGGAAACGTAATCTAGAATATGTGTTTTTAAAAATTTTAAGTTTTTATATTTAAAATTAATATATTAAATTATTTTGATATGCTAATATTAAAAATAAAAAATAATTATTTTAATATATTTCTAAATAAAAAACATAACATATATTCTAAAAAACACTTAAAAAATATCAACTATTTGCCCGCGGTTACCACACAACCTCAAAGGAGGAAAACTTTTTGGACGTTCAAAATTGGTTGGCTAGCTTGAGATGGACCATACATGACACAACTGGCTTGACAGCATGCTCTGTATGCCCCCCTATGCTCGTGGTTTGACTATTCAAAGTCAAGCAAGGAAGAACGCACCCCCGGGCCACAGTGTGCTCCGAGGGTGGTCATCTAGTCACCATCTACTAGGTCTGGTCTTTAACTTTATCAGATTGGGTGGGTCCAGTTCAGCGTGGAAGTGTGAACACGTGTGAAAACAAGGTAAAATTCACTCAAATACTTTGCGTGCCTGATCCAATGTACTACAGTGTTCTCAGTGATACAGTGCCATCGTAGACAACTCCATGCCGTCACACCTGCCGCCTGCGTCTTAATTAGGTGCACATAAATTCTCATGCATGTAATTATTTATTAAGCGGTGATTAGAACACAACATGCCACCCCAGATCATTCCATTGTGTGTTTTACTCTGTTTTAAACTCTTAATAAACTCGTTTTGAAGAGAAATTGAAAAGAGTGATGGAATTCCCCCATTCGATTTGTTTATGGGAAGAACATTAGGCAATAGAATGCATGTTATATACTTCAATTAGAGAAAACCCTAATTATAATTTGATCATGTCCCATTGTTTAATTTTAACTGTGTCTACATAACAGGTGGATTTCTAAATTAATCTCAAATCCATGTGGGAATGGGATAAATTTATCACACTTTATATATATAATTTTAATTCTACATGGCGACGTCGCTCCTACTATTTTTTATTTTTTACGAGACCAATATGAATTCTTGTTTGTTTCATGGAAATTTAAGCTTTCTAATGGGTAATACAGCTTAGAAAACTAGGTTAAAGAAAACCATTTTCTAGTCAACTTAAAAAAAATAAAGGTTATATATTGAAAGGAAAGTTTTTCCATTCTCATGATTGGAAAATACTTCCCATGATGACTCTTCTTTATTGGATAAATTATAGTTAATCTCTCTATTTTTCGATAATTTTATAAGTTAGTGCTCTTGTTTTTGAAAAGCATAATCTAATCCATTGACCAAAGTTAATTGTATTATTTAAAAAAACTCCTAATTCACCTTTTTTAAATGCATTTTTAGTTTTGATGACTACAGCATGTAAGATTGGAAATTTTGATTACATTTAAATGATATATTAAGCAAATAAACAATTTAATTATCATAGATTAAAAACCAATTAAAAAATATTCAAGTTAGGATCAAATATGAAAACATAAACTTAATATTAGATTTCTTTAAATAAAAGGATTAGCTAATTATTTTATTATTTTATACTTAGTGTTTATATTTGGTCCCAAGAAATTTTTTTTGGAGCTGGTAAATCACCATGTGTGAAGACTGATTTGGTGTGTGAAGACATGTCACGATACCCTATGTTTTTCCAAACAAGAAAAGAAGTTAAATGATATAAAATATAATTTATGTACATATTTTAAAAGTTGATGAATACGACATAAATTCAATTAATTAGGCTAATTTACAATTCATTTTTATGATAAAAATAGACATAAAATAATAATATTATTTTTTAGAATCCACTTTCATGACGGTGAATGTCAACCAACTTGGCAAGTCCAACGTTTTTTACTTTAACGATATTCTACGCAGCTATTTTTAATTCTCAAGCATGCTTTATAATACGTTATTGATGAAAATCTATTATAATAATAATAAAAAAAAAACTTAGTAATTTTGGATTATGCTTATCCGAAGCCTAAAATTCAACACCAGATATACATCATGAAGTCAATTTCAATCTATGTGCCTTTTATGGCCGGTGAACGCATCCTTAATTTCGGGTTTCTTCATGACCTCTGGATAAACATAGATCTATCTGTGATGGAGATAAACATACAAAAAGCTTTTGCATTCCCACCATGCTAATTGTTTTTGATTTGTCAGAATGCTTGGATTTCTAAACATTATACAACTGCAAAATTCTAACCTGCTTGTGCTCCTTAAGGCGAAAAATAAGGTGGGAATGGTGAAGAAATGTGAATGCATAGTTGCTTTAGGTGAGGTCAAAAACAATGGATTCAATGTTGGAAACCCTTTCCCTACATGCCGGTGGCCATTCTCCATGGTCAAGGCCTAAAAAGTCTCTGAGAAGTCTCTTTGCCCATGCTTGTATAGGTAACAGAATGCCCATTTTGGCGATGAACACCGATATGAATTGCCGGCTGAACATTAATGAGTCAAGGCAGAGATAAGCATCCATAGATTGTGGTGCATTAATGCAATATCTTCCTTCGCTTTCTCATTGAATTCAAAGAGAAAACATTAAATACTGCTGCAACAACGCGTAAATTGATAAGAACTACAAAAGGATAGGGAAGAAGAGGAGCCATGCCATATGTCTATGAGAATCAACAAGGCAACAACAGAAAATTAATCCCAAATATACCAAAGTCAACCAAGTTTAATAAATTAAA
Organism: Populus pruinosa; assembly: GCA_026413675.1. Lineage (NCBI taxonomy): Eukaryota > Viridiplantae > Streptophyta > Magnoliopsida > Malpighiales > Salicaceae > Populus > Populus pruinosa. The sequence continues at coordinate 2,508,569 of CM048595.1, forward strand.
GTTCCTAACGTTCCCTGTCTGTCTGTTGCCATGTTTCTTAGCACAAACCATGGCTAGGGTCCATGACGAGGATGAGGATTTACAACGAAGCATGGTTTTGCAAACATCACCTCTCAAGTCAAAGGGAACATCCCCGACAACATATAAAGAATCATTTGTGTGCGTGCATCACCCAACTGACACATTACCTAGAACCCTAAAGCAAATTCAGGAGCTGTTGCAACAGCACTGTTTAATATTGCATTTCTTTAATTTTTTAAATGCAAGTGTCTTTAATTAATTTCCAGGTGCTCATAAGAGTGTTTTTCTTTTTTCTCTCTTTTTTGTTTCAGTGAAATCATGCACGGTACTCCAATTTAAGTACTAATTAAATCCAAGATCAGAATATACGTAAATTGATCCGAGAATAACTAATTAAGTTTAATCTTTTGATATTTGGGTTAATAAAATCTGAGGTCAGAAGAAATTCAATTTCAATAGATGTAAATCGATTCAAGAGGGGTTCAATATATAGAGTCCAGAACACGATGAACTTTGTCTTGAAACATTTTGCACTGTGATTCAGGAAGATAAAATTATATTTCCCAATCAGGATTTTGCCTTTCAAATTGATAGTTGAGTACTGCCTCGTCTCTAATTTTGCTCTATGCATGCTTGCGTGTCTTCTCTGATCATACATAATATGTGGGTAAGTAATTTATACTGTGCATGAGGAAGTAGAAATGTTCTGCATTTAATCAATCATGTCAAACATAAATTGACCTGGCTATGAACACTACGTAAACAAGAATGTTTATCTATTATATATCGTTAAAAATCTATCTAGATATATGTATTAATTACTCAGTTGATGGCGTAAAGGGATAAGCAGGAATCATCTACAAATAAGATAGACTTTGGTTGACTTTTGGCATTCATTTCTTGATCACATGATCTCAGCTGTCATATATTGCATATGTAAATTTGTAAATCCTAATTAATTTCATGACTTTGCGATGTTCATGCATGATTTTCTCTAGGCTTTTCAAAATGTTAATTATATGACCGTTATGGTTGGATTTAATGTCAAGATAATCACATGATATACCATCTTGTGAATAGAAAACAAAGAAACAGATTATACCGCACGATAATATTTCTTCCTTTTCTTTTAAATTAATTCTTCTTCTTTAATACATATAACGTGTATTTTCTGTATACTTCAACATTTGAAGATATATATATATATATATATATATATATATATATATATATTGCATAGTTATCCTTTGTTAATTAATTAAACCATGGAAAATTTGAATTCTTCACTAAGATTTTGAACTTTTGAACTGTTGAGTGTGACGAATGAATTTCATTTCTTTATTACCATCAATATTTTATTTGTTTATTTTTTTTAATTAATTTAGATATCCATTTCAGTTTATACCTATTTCAATTAATTTTATAAGTTTTGAAGTTGAAAATTATATAAGCCTCTAATTATTATTATATTAACAACGATAAAATTCAAACTTAAAATTACAAGGAAAGCAAACCTACTAATTATTTTTCATTGTTTTTTTTATTAGCATGCATGATTGGTTGTTTCTGTATTAATTAACAATTCTTTACTTTGATTATAACCAACATATTGTTTATCTTTTTATTCTATTCTTTATTCTAAGATGTTAGTTCAAGCAATGAACTTTGTTTAGTGATATATCATTGATGGATATAAGAGCATAGTTTTTATTTTTTTTATGCAAAATTTAATAAGCAATAGCATGGGCTGATCCTTTCTCTAATACAAAATCGGGTTTCATCTGTTTGCTATACATGTTTTTGTTCAATATCACCTAGAAAATAACTAAACATTTTAAAAACTTTTTTAATTAATCATCCATTCATGCACAATGATAACATAAAATTTTAAATTAAATTAATTTTTTAATATAATGTTATAGTTTTGTTGAACAAACAATTACGAATTTAAATTTTATTATTTTTATTATATTTAATAAAATTAATAATATAAAATAATCTTTCACTTGAGAGGAATATATTAAAAAATAATATAATGAAAAATGATATAACTTATATTTTAAAAATCTTTTTATCGATGGAGATAGTTCTAAATAATTATGTGAGCTATCTTCCATAACATCAAATTCAAAGGAAGAAGACAACCAAAACATGTTCTACACATTATACATGGTTAATTATATTTTCTCTAGAGAATTGCTATCTTTTGCTGCATTGAGATTCTCTTAACAAATTTGGAGTCTCTAACTATAAAACTGAATACAGAAAATGTACACTGCATGGTTGTTGGCACTCGAAATTGGGATTAAAAATTGACCTGTGACCAAACTATGCAGCAAGTTACGAGAGAGGAGGCTCATGTAGAAGACATCAATCTTATTCTTTTATCAAGTGTTGGACCACATCTTGAAAACTCGAACCCAAAATGTTAAATAAGCAGCTTCCTAGAGCTTACGTGGAGCACAGGATGGTCAATGGATGTTTGCTTTCACTATAGAGTCTACTTTCTGAACTTGTTTTACTCACTTGACCCTTACCGATCAGAAAAGTGCCTCCTCACAAAAAACATGGAGAGCCAACACTGCTAGTAAAACTTAATTTTCACTTCCCGAGTCACCAAGTTGTTGTGTGGTTTTTATTTAAGTTTTTTTTTTTTCTAATATCTTTTTATTTTACTTCAAGTTGTTTCTTGGATGGTAGATAGCAAGTTGTAAAGATTCTGCATTAAACTACCAAGTTGGCAAGACCAAGATGATGTTAAATTTTGAATCAATCTTGATGAATAAAACATCTGTATGATCTTTGGATCTGCCATGAACAACATAATTAAGAACTAATGAGAATAACCCTACAGATATTCATGGATTAATCACTAATATGAAAAGTTAAAGAGAGCTTAAAAAAGGAAAAAGCCGAGGCATCACTACCTGGAAACCTAACTAGAGCTCATTAATTAAAGAAAAGAAGACCAACTTAATACAAGTGGATCAGAGAGCTGTGGTGATGAAGAGGACAGCTTAAATTTATTTAAAGAAGTGCTTGACTTAACCATGGATGGCAATGGCATCCCAACTATCAGACAGAAAACGATCTATCATCTTCATGCTTATACACCATCACATGTTCTAGGCATTGGTGGGTCTATTAATGCCTCTGGTCCATTTTTTAATGGACTAGCAACTTGTATTACCAGTTCTACAGTCCTTGGATAGGAAATACACTGAAGTTTCCAGTTTCTGCCACATTAAAAGCTTGTCATGATCGTACTTTTTTTCTTCTATCTCTGGATCTTTTTTTCCCGAGGGCTTGTGAATTGTGATGTTCATAAACAGTAGGCATAAGGGCATGTGTTTGCACAAATCTTGTGCATCCTCGTAGTCCAGGTGTGTATCTCAGTACCAGGTAAAGTTATTAGGTTTGAGATTTGCACTATATGTGGTCCCTTATTAGGTTCACCGCTAAATACTAATAAATTATAAATCTAATAAGAAAACCCAATTTAGGGTTTTTCAAATAGGGCTATTCAACCATTCTTTGAAATAAGATTAAATATTACAAGTGTACCTATCAAAATGGTTATGAGATGCCCTTGAGTTGCTGTCTTGCTGATACCCAAACCCAGAAGTCACGGTGCAATTTGCAGTATAGAAAGCTACAAGGAAGCATTTTCTATAGCTTGATAATGTTCTATTATTATTTAATGATATTATACAGTGTATATGACAAAACAAGGCAGCCAAAGCATAGTCAAGGAGGGGAAAAGGAGTGAATGACAAGGAATAATTTTAAAACACATTATATGTTGAGAATCCTTGAATGTGGAACCCATATTGTATATATGTTAATAAAAACAGCAAACTAGATTAGCGGATAATGAGATAGCTAATCAATTATCATACAGAAATAACAAGAATGATGAGGAAGAAAGTTTGTACTTTATTATAATTATTATTAATATGTATATCTGGAACAATTTAAACACATTTCAATTAATCCAACTAATCTTAAAATTAATAACTATATAAATATATAAATATCTAATAGTTCTAAAATTTATAGAACTTAAATTGATAACTTTTAGAGAATAAATCTAAAATTTAATTAGTTAAATTGCACCTTTTAAAATTAGAAATTTTATACTTTTAATTGCAAAAACAGATGATGAGTAAACAGCAACAAGTATAAACATTAAAAATTTAAAAAATATTTTAATTTATTTTTAATTTAAAATTTTTTTGAAAAAATACTATATATCACGCATGATAAGTTATATGCCACATTAATGTAATGGCTTTATAAAATGATTTATGTTCTGAGAGTTTATCCAATGGGCTTTTGTTTTTAATGGATTTTCCCTGAAATAAATAAATAAATAGAAAATCTAATTCGAGTATAAGCTTGCTTTGGGCTAACATTGGTTTGGACAGATTGAATTTTAGCATTTAGGCCCAACCTTAAAAAGTGACAATTCTTATGTTAGTGATTAATCAAATTTTGGTTTTAGGGCCGATTTTCAATGGGTTTCGGAATTAAGCCATTTTCACCTCCTAGTGGGCTTGTAATCTTAGGTTATTAGATTGATTGAGTCAAGGCTCAATATTCAATAAATGAATGATCATAAAACAATTACAAAATTACAAAAAACAAATTAAAGATTTACAATGGCAAACATTATTTTCTTTTCGCCTCCAAATTGTTTCAATAGCCATAAACAACATATTGATCTGCTAGCCCTGCTTGCCATACCTTAAGAAAAATAATCTAGGTAGGCCTAGGTATTATTATTTATTTTATTTTTAAGAAAATGAGCAACCTATCATTGCTTTATATTTTGGAGGTGATTATAAAAGCAAGGCTTATATTTTGTATTCAAAATCTAATATTCAACTTGTTTTTATTTAAAAATATCTTTAAAATACTATATAAATTTAAAACAACACTTAACTATCCTTAAATCATTCTAAAATCACTCTAAAAAACAAAAATTAATTGAATCAAAATAAACCAAATCAAATTGAATTTATTTTTTTTCAGTCATATTTAGTGAAAAAACCACATTTATTGAACTTCTTTTAAGAAAATCAACTCTTTCCCATAAATATCTTTATTGTTTATGGTCGAAATGTGTCCAACCGACGACTTCTTCTCTCTTTCAATGTTTTTCGACTAACAAGTTTTTCTCTTTTCTTTTAAAATTAGAGACTAAAAAATAAATAAAATAAGTTTTTAGATCAAAATAAAAATTATAAAACTTCGAGTTCGGTCATGTATTTTCTTTGTGTTCTACAAGATAGTCCTCTCTCTTTTATATTTTTCTTAATATCTACTATAATTTAAAATTTATTTCATGGAATTAGGTGGAAAAATATATATATATATATAAGGTACGGCGATTCACTGTTCATAACCATCAAAACCCCCCAAATTTTATAGTGTTTTGGTTAATAATAATTAATTAATTATCCAACATTGCTTATGAATTTTTACTTCTTAAACATGCCTCAAACATCCATCGAAAATAACAAGACAAAAAAAAAATCCTCCCCTTTTAGCGAAGCATAGCATTACCTTCCTAAATAATATGAATCATAAATTCCAATTCAAAAATGAAATAACGTTGTTCTAGGAAAGTGCTCTACCAAGAAATTGGAAATCAATTAGTCCACAGGAATTTATTTGTTTCTTTCAAAAATTTGAAAGTGATCTCCATAGTCTACAAGCTGGCATTTAAAGAACTCCTAGACGATGAATATTGAATCTGAGTGTTAATTAATTGGAGAATTAAGACAAAATTCAACGATTTGATTTCTCTTTTTGGAGAGGATTTAAAGAGAGGATTTAAAGATTAGTGATCCATTTACCTTAATTGAGAATTTTAATATATAGAAAGGAAAAAAGAACAATTCAACTTTGCAATCTAATCTCATCTATCATTCTTAAAACAGCAGCATGGCAATAATATATTCCTAAGAATTAATGTGATTATCTATATATATATATATATATATATATATATATGACCGTGAATATTGTCCTAAGGTGCACAATATTCTAAGATCTTATAGCTCTTTCGCTCCTCCATTTTACCTGAAAATGCAGCGTTCTCCATTTGTTTTCGTTGTCACTTTGTTTATGACCATTGTTTTGGGCGTCTCTCAAAATGTAACTTGTGTACCAGGAACGGGTGGGTCAAAAGTTGCGAGGACCATAGTTGTTGATCCATCCGGAAGAGGGAATTTCAAAACAATTCAAGGTGCCATTGACTCCATTCCAACAAATAACAACAATTGGATCAAAGTTCAAGTCAATGCAGGCATCTACATGTAATACTTTCTCTCCCATTACTACGCTCTTAACTTTGCAAATTTTCTTTTTATGAAGAAAATTTGTGAATTTTTCTGCTTAAAGAGTATGTCACGGACTATGATACTGATGTGCAGAGAGCAAGTGAACATTCCGATCGAGAAACCATGTATTTTTCTCGAAGGAAACGGTCGCGGCCGAACCACAGTTACTGACAACGCCCACCAAGACAGTGCTGATTGCGCTACATTTACCTCAACGCCAAGCAATATTGTAGTCAGGGGGATAACCTTCGAGGTAAGAGTTTTGCTTCCTGTTCCTCTTTTTTCCTTTGTTTTTGGGTTGATCATATACATTTTTTTCCTTAAAATATTCAGAGGTTATGTCTTGAATTTTACTTTAAGAAATTATTGTCTTTTTTATTTTTTATTTTAAAAAAAAAACTCTCAATCAAAATTTACTTAATTGAACTATTTTAGAAGGTAAGAAAAAGGATAAATTAAGTAACTTTCATATAATCTTTAATGTAACACTCTGAAATCTCAATTTCATTTTCTTTCATTTAGTTATATTATAAACAAGAAATTAAACAATAACTTTTTTTCCATGGATTTCTCTCCTCCGTCCTTGTATATCATAAAATAGTATTTCATAATCGAATATCAATCATCAAGGCTTTTTAATTAATAAGGTGAGAAATTATCCATTATAACAACTATAGTTTATATTGCATGCAATTTAAATGAATACACAAAGAAGTATACAAATCCTTGGATTTTAAGACTTTACTCATATTTTACTCCCCCACCCCCAACCCCCGACCACTCATTAATATCAAAGTGAAAAGATGAAGTGTCAAACATCTACTTATTCATCTGTGTCTATAAAATACATTTTATTGATAAGTCATATCATTCATTTACTCAAAAAATTCTCACTTCAATTTTCTTTTAATTTTTTTTTACTAAATAATATTCTTCATCTTTTTTCTTTAAATTTCAATATCAAAATTTTACATGTTTATTGAACACACGTGCAAATCAAAATCTTATTCTTAATAAACATACATCCCATGCACACATTTATATTTTTTACACCTAAAGAGTAAAATCAACATATACTTATTTGGTATATATGCACACAACCATTTGTATTATTATTTTTCACCTATACAAATCGTCATCCTTCTCCGTTTATCCAATGCCAACTCATTTTATTTATAAACCTTTTTTATAAATCTACTAACAATTTTTTGATTCCTAATAACAAGTTCCAAAATCATTTCCACATATTATCTCTTCCATTTACATGCAAGAATATTTAATCCATGCAATTATTCAATAAATCAACTAAACCTCCCTTAAAGTTATTAGTCCAATAATATTGGAAATTCAACTATTAAACACAATAATTAAATGCATTTCAAAACGTCATTAACACACCAGCACAAACCAAACACACATAAGTCATTAATGATTTATTTGTCATCCTTTTCTATTTTTCCTTAATGTGGTTGATCATTAATACTCAGAAAACACCAAATTCTCTTTATCAAGTATGCGTCGTTTAAGTTCATTTATATCCTATTTCATCCAAAAACAACATCACACTATAATAATTTCTCATTTCTCTCATTTTCTCATTTAAGAAACCCAATTTAGAATTTTTACATAAACTTCATTAATCTTCACTTAGACTTGTACAAATAAGTTTATAACATTTTATTTGACAATAATATGAACTTTGAATGTTAACCAGTCGAGAATTTCAACTCCTTCTTTTATTTTTATTTTTTATCTTTGCTATGAGCTTTTTCTCTTTATTTCATTTTCCACACTTGATTTTTTGCTAAAATCTTGTGTTAATTGGGTTTAAACCCTCACTCCCTCACTATCTTGCCTTCATTTTTTGTTTTTCTTAGGGAGTTTTAATAGTGGATACTCTCACAATTTATTTTTCTTTTTATTTATTTTTCCAATTCTGGTTTCTAGTTATAGGAGAAAACGAAGCTAATTTTTTAGTTTTCTAGCTTAATTATAAAATTACCATTAATGAACATGTATATTATTTTATATGTGACTATTGTCATTCTTATACAACCTTTTTGCACTTGAATTATCCTAATATTTTAACTTAATATATAGCAATATTCTAAGAGGTTTCTTGTAAAATCTCAACCCGATCCGATGACGAATATATAATTATAATCAATAGCATAAAATTGGTTGCTATGTGATTTTACATCAAAAATCTAAATTTTTTTATTTCATTCTTTCATGGATTGTATTGATTATTCCACTGAATTATTGAGATCATTTTATTAGTCCTAATATATTTATTTTTCTTTTTCACCATTTAATTTATTTACATGCGTATTATTATTTCACAATATTATTATTGATTTTTCAAACAGGGTTTACACCAACACTTTTTCATGTTATTCTTTCTTTTTTTTTCTTACCTATTTATCATGTATGTAAACTCAATTTTATTTTATTTTCTTATTTTGTATTATTTTATCTTTAAATTTCTAAGTTTTAAAATTTTGTCACATTAATACCCCATCTACATTCATTAAAACATCTTCTACTTCTTCTTAAAATTTTACCCAGGGTTTCACACAAACTATTAAAAGAATTCATTCCCGATCATAGGAATTTTCCTTTTAAATTTATATTTTTTTTGTAAAAATCAAAAAAGGACTAAAATGAATTTTTAGGTACAAAATATCCCTTTCATGATCCTTTAGTGGTTATTTGATTATTGAAATTCAAAATAACAAATGATATATCGTCTATGCTAATTTTTAAAACAAATTAAAGGGTGGACGGGATTTCTTCCACCCTTTAGTATAAAAAAAGAGTTTGGTCACCGTCCACCCTCTAGTACAAAAAAATATATACATGTTGTGTCAGCAATGGGCCAGGTAAGCAGATCCACTCATCTGACTTGCCTTGTTTTTTTTCCTCTTCTTCTTTTATATTTTTTTACTGTTAAGGCCATTGAAATAAAAAAGTTCTTATTGCATATCATTAAATTTTCAAAATTTTTTTATAAGATCATATATTTTTTTAATTATATTAGAAAGTACTTTTTTCTTTGCAACACTTCTTATTTTATAAAATTTCATTCAATTGCAAAAAAAAGGTGTTATTTGATCAAATATCATTTGATTTTTTTTTCTTTTGAAAAAAGTCATCAATGTAATAGATCCACAGTGCCACACTCTTCCACATACCATTCAAGTCGTGCGAATGTGCTCATTGTTATAGGGCTCTTTATTAAGCCCCAAATCACTTTTTCTCTAAATTCATTCAAATAAAATAACTACATTTATTTTCAAGTTTGTTTCTGAATAAAATCATTGTTTTTTCTTTTTTCTATATTAGTAGGCCCATTTTTGTTAAGTCAGTAATATTTTTTGGCAGTTTTTAGTAAATGTAATTTTTATTTATTAAACATATGTATCATATTTTCAATTTTACAATTACATTTTTTCTTAATGGTGTAAAAAACTTTGTCAACGCATATATTTTTTCTAAGTTGAAAAAAATAAATAAATTTTGTCTAAGCCACGGTGAAGTGCGAGGACGATGCTAGTATAATTTATATCCGCAACAATATTATGTTCTTTAAATAGCTAAATTCCATATTGTTTTTAATAATGCAGAATTCATTTAACCGTCGGTTGATACAAAATACCTATAATGGAATCAAATCACCTGGTGTCCTACCAGCACGTTCAGCACGAATTTATGGTGATAAGTCTGCTTTTTATGATTGTGCTTTTTTGGGTGTTCAAGATACATTATGGGATGCCAGTGGCCGCCATCACTTCTCCAATTGCTATATTGAAGGATCGGTAGATTTTATATATGGTGCTGGCCAATCTTTTTATGAGGTAATTAAGACTCGTAATGTATTAATATTTTTACAATAAGTTATGCATGAAAATCATTTTGCAACTTTAAGGTCCTCACATTTTTTCATTGTTAGATGGTAAGATATGCATATCATGTCACTAGACTACTATACTACAATGGGTTGTGCACTGAAATCTTACCACACACACACTTACGTAGGACTTTTTTTGGTAACCGTGGGGGTTTGGACAAGCTTATACACACCTCAACTAGTTCCTCAATGCCCTGAAGTTAATGACCATGTAAACTTCCAGTAGCCTTGAAGTTTGTGGTATTCGAACTGGTAATTTCTAGAGAACAAACTCAAGATTTGACTAGTTCAACTACACCCCTCAGGATTATTATTTTTAATTTATTATGAAATGTATGTTATGGTTGATGCAGGGTTGTTCAATAAATGTTACCAGTGAAGGTTTTATAACAGCTCAAGGCAAGGAGTTTCCTGATGATACCAATGGTTTTGTATTTTCTCGTTGCTATGTTACTGGAGTTAAGGGTGTTAAAGCTTACCTTGGAAGGGCTTACAGAGGATATTCAACAGTAATATATCACAACGTATATTTATCTAACATTGTACGGCCTGAAGGTTGGTTTGCTTGGAATTATGTGGGGCATGAGTAAGTTATGCAGAACTTCATATCTATATATGTACTGTTTTCTATTTTATATTAATATATCTTGATTTTCATTTTTATTTTCATTTTCATGTTTTCAAGGGGTAATATAACCTATGTGGAGGCTGATTGTAAAGGGCCAGGAGCAAATACTTTGAATCGTGTGAAATGGGAAAAGAATTTTACGATACAACAACTTAGTCGATTCTCAAAGTCATCATTCATTGATCAAGATGGCTGGCTTGCCAAACTGCCTCTTTGATATTCTTCACGAAAATTTCCTTTGTACTTAGTGAAGAATAACATATATTTATAAGCAGTGTTGAAAAAATAAATTATAGTATACTTTGAATTTTAATCCAATCAATATAGTTATCAATTATGAAGAAAATTAGTGTCATCCCTTTTAACTCTACCAACAAAGAAATCAACAAAAATTCATGTCATAACAACTCCTTATCCAGAAGAAATGGTGGTGTAACATTCCTTTTAACTCTACCAACAAAGAAAGTTCTTATTTTTTCTATACTTGTGATATGTTGGTAAAAATCATCGGTAGCAATCAAAAAAAGATGTTTTATTATTGTTTGTTAACATGAATCCCTTTGTTACTTTTCATACAGTATGAATATGCTAGTTTTTCATGTATGCTCCAACTAAAAAACATTTCATAATCAGGAAAATCATTGATAGTTCACATTAAAGTTATCTTCATCATAAAATTTTGTTTTCTCGATATATCATAAGTTAAAGCTCCAGATGACCACAACTGTTTTAACTCACCAATCAATAATCAAAGAAAAACATCTATATTCTAAACTAGTATTGGAACCGAGTATGACCGTAAATAAAAACATGAACTCTGACCTCATACACATCTCAAGTAGCAAGTTGTAAACCATAAGTATCACTTGCCAACAAGAATAAAAAGCAACAAATGATCTGAATGGATTGATCTCGTATGTACATAACTCAAGACGTACGTTCCTTGATTCCACTGAAAACTAAAAATGCATAGTATTAAAGTGTTTATAGGTTTAACCATTAGAAGGCTACACCATCACTTCATCCACCGTATTATATGATTAGTGTCATGTCATGTGCTTAGCAGTCTCTAATGACAAGAATAATCTCTACGATCTAAGTATAATTGGGAAGTCTCTAAGTTTTATGTGTGTGATAAAATTCTTCCCCCTTCCAGTTCTAAATTTATAAAAACAATGCCCACATGTTCTGCACTCGGTTGACTATATATTTTTTAGGTAGTACAACATGAATAAATTTAGACACAAGTTAATTCTCTAGTATCCTAGATCGAAGAGACTCATCATGGACTTAGCAGTATAGAAGTTTTATTTTAGTCTGTTCCCTTCAGGTAAAATACTTTTTACCCATTTGATAATTCTATCATAATCAGCCTCATTCAACCTATGATCCGACTTGATGGTGAACACATGTGTAACAACCAATAATATATTATGATTTGTATAACCATTCTATAATAGTTTGTTAGAAATTTGCAAAAGATCAAAAAATATGGTCACATCTGCATTAGGTTATTCATATATGATTGGACATTAATCGTTGTCGTGACGTGCACGAAATCTAATAACAGAGCTGCCTTCTAAGAATGGTAAAATGAGGTTTTTAGGTTTAATCGTAAGATTATGATTAAAAAATTCAGGAGTCATCACCTATTATTATGATCACTAAGAAATCTAATGGTCTGGGTAAAAGGACTAGTTATACAAGGGGAAAATACATTACCTCTAATACAACCTATATAAGGTAAGTGCATTATTGTTTGATTGTTATTTTAAATTATAGTTTTGTTTATTAGTCTTGTCTAAGATACAAGAAAGATATCCCTTCATGGGGAAGGCTCTATCTGAAGTCTAGACTTATTTATTTATTGGATATAGCTAAGTCCTAGCATTCTGGATAACAAACTAATTATAATGGGATTTTTTTTATTATAGCTAAACCCTAATGAAGAATTATAAACCGGTTATGATATTTAGTTTTGCATTTCTTAAAACATGATAAAAAGGTAATTTTATCGGTTTTTTTAAGAAAATATGCATGAAAAACCTTTAGAATTTAGTTGTATGCATGAAAAGCCAAACATTTTTCTAATAAAAGTTGATTTTTAAATTTTCAAAATATATTTTTTTTAAGTTTCAGAAAAACTATATATTTTTAATACCAAATTTATATCTTACAATGTAAATCTAAAATTCGATATTATACAAAATTATTGAAAAAACCATATAAGGGACCCACAAATATTATTAAAATGCCTTTTGAAAATTTTGGATTTTTCTTTTTTTCTTTTAAAATTATTTTATTATTATTAAATATATTGGCCTGGACTCTACCTAGCCATCTAGACTGGGCTGAAACGAGTCTAGCCTGACTCGGATAGATTGGGTTGGGTCGACTAGTAACCCAACACTTATATCTCTTTTTCTAGAAAATATTTTTTTTTATTTAATCTAAGACTGGATGTATATCAAAATTTTATTTTGATAATATTTTTTATTTACACAGTCCCACTTGTATTTGTTGTAATTTAATTAAAAAAATTCAAAAATATCATAACTTGAAACATAAAAAAAAAAAAAAGCATATAGTTGTGAATCTTGAAGTTCAGATTGTTGTTACATTTTAGGAGTAATTATGTAATGTTTCTTAATTTTCCTTGAATCGTTAGAAATTTTTATAGAATAAATTAATATATTTTATTTTAATTTATAAATTAATATTAGAAGCAATTAATAGAATCCCAAAATGAATCACAAAATCCTAGAGAGACTACAAAAAGACCAAGTCCATCTTAAACATATAAATAAACCACATAATCATAAGCACTTGTTAAATTTGAACCCTAGATGGTTGTGGAAAAAAAATAACAGTTATTTGTTTTGTATTTAAAAAATATTTGAATTTTTTTTTCTACAATGTCCTATTGGACCATTGTTTTCTCTTTCAATAGGCCCGGCCTAATCCTGTCCAAGGCTTAATTGCAAATCCCCTCTAGGCCATCTTTCCTCATTGCCAACCCATCATACGTTGCTTCTCTGCTAAGAGAAACATCGATATTTATGCCTCAAATGATGGTTGGTTGGTTTGCTTTGAGATGTGGAAGATAAGGTTTGTTCATTGACGCTGTCAAAGCCATTTTTCTCACCCTTGAGAAAATCCATTCCATGGTAGAGCGTGTGGAGCATATGAAATTTAATGTTTTGATTGATAACACTAAGCAACAACCTGTCAAGGATCAAACAAGGTTTTAGTGGTCCACTTTCCATGCTATCAACAAAGTTTTGCTAGCCAAAATTAAGTCTGCATACCCTACGATTGTCAAGTCCCTTACTGTTAAGACATGAGACCAACCTCACCATGTCTGCTTGATAATTCAGCTATCCAAATTGATACAAATCAACAGTTCTGCAACCCAAACTGTCTCATGCAGTTAAGGTGTTGTCATTTGCGGTAAAGAGGTAACCTGGACGCATTTTACTGCATATGATACTGATTTTCTTAGCATAATCTCAAAGCATTAGACAATGTCTTTCAACATGAAAGTTCCATAAAAAGATGAAAGGGATGGGAAAAGACAAAAGCAAATAAGTCAAGAGACTCATGTACTCACATGCCTCTCTGGGTTTCTTGGCCTTCCCATGTGCTTCATCACAAATGCGTACAAAAATATTTTTTTGTGCAGATAGCAATTGTGTATCTTAAATAATTGTAATTGCATTCTGTTTCGATGGTTTATTCAACTAACAGCAAATCAACAATGCCAGAATTTCTATAACAGCTTTTTATAAGATATGTATCTGCTTATAGTTACAAATTCAATAGAAAGCTGCTCTAAAGCTGATTTTGCAGATGGGAAAAATTAATAAAGAAGTAAAAAAGAAGAAGAATGAAACAGAGAGAAAGACTCGTGTGAGATTAAGAAACAAAAAGGAAGAAGAAAACTTTGAAACCACTCTTTTACATATACAGTGAAAGAAAGAGAATTGCAATCAAGAATGCCAGATTCCATTTAACATACTACGGAATCTATTTGTAGATAGCTTCCTCACAAGTCTTTTAGCATCAGAAACTTCAGCTTCTGCAAGTTTTTCTATGTTCTTCAGATAACCAGAATTGACAATCTTTTTTCTTCCACTATTGCAACTTGTTAAGGACAATAATATAGAGATCAAGAACTTTCTGCTACCTGAATTTGTCTCTTCTTGGTCAAGCAATTGAAGAAGAAAACCCACATTGCGATCGTCCTGCACGAATATTTTACGATTTTTAGGCACTGCGACCAGGCTGTTGAGTGCCACAGCTGCCATTTCTCTAACTTCAAATGATTTTGCATCAAGAAATTTTACAAACTCTGACATAAATCCAGCATCTCCCATTCCCTTTTTAGTCTCCTCTGATGTTCCAGAGAGCCTAAATGCTGCTTTCAGTGCCAATTCCTGAACCAAAACATCTCCATTCCGAAGGAAGAAAAGAAGCTGATCCATAAATCCATAACTCATCAACACACTGATATAACTAGCTGAAGAGAAACATAGATTCTCAATTGCCCTTAATGCCATCTCTCTAGATTTTGAAGAACACGGGATTTTTGGATCAAAAACGCGTACTAATGCCCGAATTCCGCCTTCTTTGACCACCGATTGCCTCACTGATTCGTCTCCAGATGCAATATTTTGAAGGAATTCAATGGAACTTATCTGTACACCTTCATCTTTTGATCTTGCCAGCTTGATAAATGTGGAAACTGCACCTTCTTCAATCATAAATCTCTTTATTTCATCAACACCCACAAGATTTCTCAATACCCCACAAGCAGGGCTAATAAGTTCTGATGTGGAATCAACACTTGCACATATTTTCAATAAAGCTGTAACGCCACCATATGCTGAAACTGACCAGGCATTATCAGAATTCTGGGTCAATTTTTGCAAACTTCTTGCAGCACCCGCCTTGCTTATTTCACTGTGACTCTCCAAAACCCTGATCAAAGGCCCTATAATCCCAGCTCCAATCAAAATAGACTTGTAAGAATCAAAACCTGAAATCACTGCCACAACTTTTACAGCATCTTGTTGAAGTTCCATTTCCATGGAATCAAGAAGACTAACCAATATATTCACTAAGTCACCAACTTCAACAATTATCTTCACATACTTCTCATCTTCAACAACATCATACAAATTGACCAAAGCTTGTCTCTTCATTTCTAAGTCACCAATTTTCATTCTTGTCAACAGATCTCTAACGTAAAACCTCATATCATCCTTGCAAGAATTGACTCCAGGTCTAGACACAACAATGGCAAAACCCTGACTCAAAATACCTGCAGTACAAATCCCAGATAGATTCTTTACATGTCTATCAAACTTTGCAACCATTACATCCAAATCACTCTGCATCAAGAGCTTGCCGCTGTATGAAAGATCCACACATCTCCTAGCAAGATCATAGCAGTCACTAGTAGAGGCTAAGACAGCAGACACCATGCCTGAAAGTATTGGATTCTGGCTTGAATCACAATCCTCTATGGCAATTAAGCTTGAGTTTAGGTCTTCTAGCTTGTTTCTAATTAGTTGCCATTTCACTGCAAAAACTTTAATTGGAAGAGAGTAGGAGATCAAAGAAGAAATAACCTCAATAGCTTGCCTGAGACTGCGCTTTGGTGGTGAAGATTCTTGAAAGATCTGGTCTTGTTTGGGATTTTCTTGTCCCATGTTTTTGTTTATCAATGATCTTGCAAAAACTCCATTCAGTATCTATCCAGAGAAGGGAATCTAAGCAGTGAAGTTTTTCATAAAGAGAGCCAGATAGATAGAGAGAGAGAGAGAGAGAGAGACCGCCTCTGCAAATATATCCATCATGTTATCTATCTAACCGTGCTTATCTCCTGGCTTCTGTTAAGAAGCTTAAACTGAATGGTGTGCTGTTGGATGCTTGCAAGACTGACATTAGTATTCGAAGGGCATTCTTGTCATTTTGAATGAATTAGCAGCAATGGTGGGTTTCGGGAAGGGACAGGCAGGAAGTGGGAAGTTTACATCTACAATAAGGGATGTACTTGTAATGTTTTCAGTTCTTCATTGTCTTAACCTATGCAGAAATACATATAATATAGTGTGGTAAATGCAGAATAATAATAAATCACACATTGTATTTCTTAATTATTCTTTTCTTGTACTTTATAGTAGAAGTTATTGATCACTTTACAGTTACTTTCATCATAACATGATATATGAGCTTAGCAAATGTATTTATTGGCATTATTATACATTCTATTGTCCTTCAATTTGGAGAGTTAGGTTATTACTTGATAACACTCTCAAAAACATGATGACTTGCTATATTGTTTTATTAATTGTGTGTAATGCGAGTTATTTTTTATTTAAAAGTATATCAACATAATTTTTTATTTATTTTTTAATATGAATATATTAATATTATCAAAAGGCACCAAAAAGATTTGATATTTTTTTCAAATTAAATATATTACTAAATACACTGAAAGACAGTTCCGAAAGTAAAAACAAGGGATTTGGAGTTGAGATTTTTTCAAAAATAAATTCATTTTAGTATTATTCTGACTTGCTTCTCCCAAATCTCATTCATAAATGAGGAGGTGAGCTAGTGTACTTCTCGAACATACTACTCTCTTATAGTGAAGAGATAACAAGAGGAATAGACAAAGCTGAGAGATTAGGGGCCTTGATAGAAAACAAAACCCTTTTGGACCACTCTCCGAGTATGGACACCCCTTTCAAGTTTCGATTAGGTGATAAAAAGAAAAAGAGTAGCTCTCATTCCTCTCGGAATGGAGATGACAAAAAACCCCACCCCACCACGTGAAGCCCTGTGAAGGATGCCTTGAGCTAGCAGTCACCTTTCCAACAGGAAGTGGAGATGAACCTACAAATCAATACAGCCATTGAGAGAAAGGTGGTAGATAGTATCTCTTTTATAATCTTTTGTGTGAGTAAAAGATAGTGAGAGGAGCTAAAGAAAAAGGCCAAGAGCTACTCGGGTACAAAACAATATCGCTAAAGGAAGCACAAAGTATATTGCCCTTTTTGCAAATTAACTCGAGGGATAAGCTAGCTTCGGAGGGATTTATGGGAATTGTTCGAAGGACACAAGATGATCATGCATATTAAAAAACTAGGAAGATGACAAACGAGATTTAACAAAAAACAAATGACTCATGATGTCTAACGTTGTGCTAATTCTATCTTAATGCATATGACAAAATTATCCATTATTCTGGTTGTCACGGATCCATTGTTAATTTCATGTTAAGTTTAGGATATATTTATGCAGAAGGTCTTGGATTGGTTTTAATTTTTGGCTAATGTTCTTGTGACTAGTTCTAATAGTGACTCTGAAAAGGTTTTTTACATGTGGGAAAGAAGGCCATGATCTTTCTGATTGTATTCAGAATTGAACTTTCTGTATGTAGGCCAATGTGCTGGTCGAGGGACTCCATCAGAAAATGTCAGTTACCCTCATCAAATCAATTTCACAGTATAATCTGACTTGCACATGCCCAAAATTCTATTTTCAGGAACCCAAGTTACCATTTAGGATTTATTTGGTGTCATGGTAGTTTTTATCTTTTAAATTATTTTTTATTTTAAAAGGTATCAAGTTGATGTTTTAAAAAAAAATTCAATGATTTTGATATATTAATATTAAAATATTAATAAAAACAGAAAAAAAATATTATTTTGATATATTTTTATTTTCAAGATATTTTTATAAAACATCATACATCTTATTACTAACTATATCATATCATAGGATTAATATTAATCCGTAAATCTATATTTGCATTAATATATTTATGCTTCTAATTCTCAGTTTTATGTGTCTTTTAAGTTTTTTAGAAATCAAAAGCATCATAGGATGATCATGCCTAGTGATGTTCATTTTTATTTTATTTTTTGTTGGTTGTAAGATGGGTATAATTTATTGTTGGACATAGTAGGGCTGGTGTGTGCCTAGCTAGCATGAGCCCCGGAAGCAATGGTGTTTTTGTTGATCAAAGCACTATTGCAATGTTAGGTGCAAATGGGATTTGTGTGCAAAAGCAAAGAGTGTTATCTTTAGACAGAACTTGGAGTAGAAAAGAAGTGAGATTCAAGACACAAACAAGCATAGCTACAATATACCTTGGCTTTGAAGAGAAAGATACATGCATCAATTTTTTTTCATGTTCATCTACATTAGAGATTAGAGATTAGAGACAAAATTACCAAAATAATGAGAGTAAAGATTGCTTGATGGGGATATATAGATTTGGTGCCCCAATACCTGTTACATGTTCACCATCATTTCAACTATGTCAGATTGAAGTGAAATGCAATTAGGAATTGAAAATTAATCTCTCAAGATTTTCAACAATTAAACAGGGCAATATCTTAGAGACAATCTCCTTGATTGAGGAGGATACAATATATAAAGCATTCCTTAAACTTCTTGGTTGCATATAAACTACGGTGATCTTTGAGTGTTGAGATAAGTGTTTAATATTTGATATTGTAATATAAAAAAAAATTAAATGATTTTTAAAAAAAATATATTAAAATAATTATTATTTTTTTTAGCATTATTATATTAAAACCATCAAAAACACTAAAAAATATAAATTTAATTTTTTTTCAAGAAAAATATAGTTTTTAAAAGCACCTGAAAATAAAAACAAATATACTTTTTTAAGTAGATGCTTAAGCTCAATATTAAGATTTGAAAATCTATGAGTTTGGACGTTTGATATGACATACTAAATTAAAGTGTGAAAATGACCTTCCCAACAAAATAATATAGGCCTAATCTATTCTTTGGACCCCTTATCTTTGACTAAAAATGTTTAAGCTTACAATGGGGGCGGAGCCACCACCTTAAAAAGTCCAGTGTTTATATTATATGGTATATCACCTAACCAGTCATTCATGCCACAGTCATTGAATAAGAATAACACATTTCTTCTTCTTTTTTCTCTTTTTAAGTGTAAGAACGTGTAGAAAAGTCAATTTCAAAGCAAAGCAAAAGGAACGCACAATGTGTTCTGTTCCAGCAAATCACCAACTAAAACAAGTTCTCATGAACAAATTGTGCCTTGCCAAAGAGGATAGGTTTCAGTTCTTCAGCTCTATGCTTCCTTGTTTTCATACACAAATCAAGCATGGCTTCTAACTACGAAAAGCTTGAGGCTCATGTAAGTTCGTGGTCTGCAAATCTGTCTCGTGATGATGAACATTTTAGAGCTCCATCAGCTTTCACTATCTTTACTATGAATTATGAGAAAAATTGATGGAGTTGGAGTGGCTTGTTTCTTACAACTTACCCAGCAAGAAAATGATGTGTCCTGAAGGCATCGAGCATGGAAATGAATCTAGGCCTAAAGAATGATATGGTTATCATTAGGTTCTTATTTGAAGGAGACAGCTTACCAAAATGTTAATGGCTGAAAAGAGTTCCATAAGAGAGTCAATTAGAGCACGAGATTCTAATTAACACAGCAAGATCAAGTTTTAATTTGTTCGGAAGTCTTGTGTTCATTCTACAGTAGCTCACAAGTTGCATGACTTGGTTTAAGCGTGTGTGACTTGGTTTAATGCGGTGAAAAGTGGTTTTTTAAAAGTATTTTTTTATTAAAAAAAATTATATTCTTTACATAGTATATCAAAACCATTAAAGAAAACATCTATAAAATACTGATTCAATGTTTTTCAAATAAAAAATAATTCAAAGAACATTTTAAATATATATTTGTTAAAAAAAAAAAAAAAAACATTGCCAGATGCATCACATAAAAAAACATGAAATATAAGACGTAGGACGCGGTGTACCTAGTAAACAAACAAACACGGATACGAGTGTCTAATTAAATCATCGAAGGAGTCCAATATGCATCTGCAAACAAGCAATTTTCAATGAGCAGGGAGTCGAAAAGAATCCAAGCTTCTATGTCGAATGCACTAAACTACAATCAACATGATGCTGCACGTCTTAATTGATCGAGGATGGTGAGGCAAATGTTCTTCAGTTGAGATCCAATCCAAAATCAAGGACAAACAGTGCACAAGCCGAGATCTTCTAGGAGTGGAATGAAATTGGACTCCACCTTGTATGGGAAGATCCATCTTGGTGGGCCATAGTTCACAGAAACAATGTGACTGGACCCCACCCATTAGAAAATTATGAATCATGAATGGTAAAAAGTAAAAAAAGTAAGCACTTCTCTTTTGTAGCAGTGGAAATCTTAGAAGCAACTCAAAAATGCAAACGGTCATGATGACTTTTCTTGAAGTCCCAAGAGGAAACCTGTGAATTCACAGTGATCAAAGCGATGGGTTCCTCAAGGAAATAGCTTTTAAGACAATTGAGGTAGGGTACAGCTGTGAAGTCACTAGGGGTCCGTGACAAACAAAGCTCCAAGCATTTATCATCCCAACGACAGTGTGCACCAGTGAGGCGAAGGAATCTGCTAATCTGGCTGTGGCCTGCAAACTCCAGCCCATCTTAGTAAGGAAACCCTTAAATCCATAGCCATTTCAAAACCCAATTTCTGGCTTGAATTTGAAGCTAGGAAGGAAACTGGAAACCACGCTTCGGGACATAGGAACCAGGCAACAGTGCCTGCTTTTTGAGTTTTTGCATACCAGTTCTCGCTTCTCGCTTGCTAACTCGGCCTTGATGGGCTTATTAAGCCAGGACTATTGTAGAAAACTCTCATTCACAAATATGATATGTTCGAGAAATGCTCGCATTATTTGTTGAGTTTCCCTCCCTGATGCCAAGCAGATTCCTCTTGCGTACTCCTTCAGAAGTTAATTTGTTTCTTCAGTTTCAAATGAGAAGGAAGATGATAGGGGATGAGGATAGCATTAGCTTCTAAGCACTGTTTTAAAACCTAACCGAACTTGGTAGGATATTCCATGACCTGGGACCTAAAAAAAGCTGGATTTCAACCAAAAAAATAAAGAGATTGACCTTCTTTTCTTTTCTTTTTTCAAAGGGCAGACGTCATAAATTTACTGCAGAAATGCTGTGCTCGGTCATGGAAACCACTAAGAAGTCATCATTCCTTTACAAAATAAGAATGACACAAAATGATATCGAAGCTTTCATGAAGCTTTGAATCCGAAACATTAAAGGCTAAAAGCCAAGGCCTATAATTTACAGCTTGAAAAATATTCTTGCAACTTTTACTGGGACATGTAATAGGGCGGTTCTAAAATGCCTTCGTTTTGGGCTCAGGCCTATCTAGGCCACCGGATTTGCATGCAAAATCAGAAACGGTGGCGTTGGGTGCACAAGACAATCAGGCATTGTGCCCGGGACAAAATACAAGAACAGTAGCAACCCCTACTGACACAAAATGATATCTAAGCTTTCATGAAGCTTTGAATCCGAAACATTAAAGGCTAAAAGTCAAGGCCTATAATTTACAGCTTGAAAAATATTCTTGCAACTTTTACTGGGACATGTAATAGGGGCGGGTCTAAAATGCCTTCGTTTTGGGCTCATGCCTATCTAGGCCACCGGATTTGCATGCAAAATCAGAAACGGTGGCGTTGGGTGCACAAGACAATCAGGCATTGTGCCCGGGACAAAATACAAGAACAGTAGCAACCCCTATAGTTTGACCCCAAGAATTTTTGTGCACTGTTGGTAAGAAAACCTGTAAGGCAAGGAATGGAATAAGTTTGGCAGGGAAAGCTAGCCCGTTCTGCAAGTCCAAGTCTCAAATTCATAAGAATAGCTATCAGAAGAATAGTTATCAGTTGATGCTAATGAATAGGCCTGAGAGCTCAAAAAGGTTTGGAGTCATTTAAAAAGTAAGCAATGATGTAGAGACACGAGCAACAGGACAAGAAATTATGAACCTTTCAACATTCTCCAGCAAAATCATGGCAAATACCAGTCATACAACCACAAACATCCAACATCTCAAAGATAACGTGGACCTAGAAAGAACATCCCCTTCCACACTAAGCAACCATAAGCCATTGATCAGAATTGGTCCCAGATCAAATCACCGATATGCATCAGGCCCCAGCAGACTATGTCTGCCATACTTGGCATTCTTCTATTGCACCAGTCGATGCAAGCTGCCAATACATTGTATGACTAAGCACCAGCAACCACTGGCCACTCCTGTGTCAACAGGTCTATATAATCCTTGCAGAAGCCATTCCTCTACCACCACTGCTTTCTCTTTGCAACTCTTCTGCCATACCCAGTAACAAAGCATCCTTCAACCATGTTAGAAGGCAAAGCTGTCGTTGGCGAGACTGACATGCTTCAAACCATGCAGCAGGATGCACTTCACTTAGCTGCGAAGGCCCTTGATATCTTTGATGTTACCGAGTCCACTGATATTGCCCGCTTCATAAAGAAGGTAACCTCCTGGAAAGTAACAAGATGATTATTTGGAATTAAATAATTGAAGAAAGCCAATTTTGGGGATGCTTGTTTTTGCAGGACTTTGACAGGGTGCATGGACCAGGATGGCAATGCATTGTGGGGATGGATTTTGGTTCCTTTGTGACCCATTACCATGGCTGCTTCATCCATTTCTGCATAGGAAACCTTGCAATCTTGCTTTTCAAAGGTTTGGGAAGAGAAGTTGTATCCAGCCCTGGAGATTGTTGATGCATAAGCTTTGTAGTATATTTAGCTTCCATATTTTCATATTTGCTGTGTCAGTAAGGGAAACAGCAGTAAAAGAACAAATACAAGTTTCATGCAGTCCATCTTTCTTCCTTTTAACCATCCACATCATCCAGTTGTATAAACTGTCCCAATCCCTGCACGCCGTGGTTTGTCTTGTTATTTAAACAAGATCCTGTGATGATAAAGAAATGCAATATTAACACAGCAAAGCTTCAAGAATGTAAACTCGAGAAAATTCAAATCACTCCTAAGTTGATGAAGAGCAAGAAAAATCTAACACCAGGTGCCCCTGTGAGCCCACCTAACAGGATCATTAATCTGGGTAGAAAAGGTTTTTACCAATATACATAACTATACTACGCAAGTAAAAGAATTGAGCAACAATTTCCAGGTAAATAGTTTCACTCAACCAGATACAGAAGTAAGACATGTAGCTCTTTCTGATCAAAGAGAAAAAAGGGTCATCAAATGGGACCTCCACGTTCTGACAGAAAGGAGGCATCGGTAGGTAACTGTGCCACTTACACACCATGTAGTTAAATCCTTGGCGTGTCACTCTGCACATGTGCATGCCCTCTGTGTGTGTGTGTGTGTGTGTGTGTGTGAGAGAGAGAGAGAGAGAGAGGATTACCTGCATATTTTATAAACCTGAGAGAGTGAGTACACAAGGTGGAGCATCTCTTCTTGGCCCCGCAACGGAACGGTAAACATAAACTTTATCAGCCTGAGAGTCATCACTTCCATCCTCTTTCATTACTTCAACATTCAATCTGGGCATCTCCCTTGCCAATAACAGACAGCCATTCATTGTCACATTGCAGGCTGACATCCAAAGTGACCTCATAGACTCATACTTCTCCAAACCTGAAAGAAGTGCTGCATTTCCAAATGGACAGTCCCTTATCTCAAGTTTCCTCAACTTTGGACAACCTTCTAGCACACATTGCATCCCCCTATCACTACTGCCCGCAAAAGCCACAGACAGAGTTTCCAGATTTTTGGCATACTGCCCAATATATTCAAATGTCAGGTCTGTCAAGAGACCTGAAACAGAAAGCCTCTGTAGTTTAGTGCAAGTCCTCACCACTGCCCCAAAAGCCTCGTCCATAGGTTCATTTGTCAAGTAATCCGGTTGGCCTGGATTCATTATGCAGAGGCGAAAGTGGGTGAAATCAGGGCAGTTCTGCACAATGGTTGCTACTGCAGCATTAGTCATCTGCCGGCAAAAGTAGAGAACATAGTGGAGTCTTCGACATCCATAAGTGACAGCAACAAACCCTGCTTCAGTCACCCCGTGGATAATTTCCTCATCAAAGGGATCAGCAGGGAAGACACGGAGCTCCTCAAGCAATGGACAGTTGGATCCAACAGCCTCCAGCCCTTTGTCCCCCACAGTGTCCAGGACCTGCATTAATGATGTGATTAAATATCCAAGCAGTTAATCTTAAGACTAAGATTTGATGTTTGGTGTGATTAACTGCACTTAACAGTTTAAGCCTTTTTTCTTAGTATGTGTTTTTGGGGGGCCTCTGGGCTGCAGATGAAAAGGTGCTACAGTGGTTGATGATTTGAAATTGAGCACTCGGACCTTCAACCATTTAAGGATTCATCTCTCAGCACTAAAATCCTAGGTTGTATAAAACTCTTATTAAAGCACATGGTAAATATAAACATAGTCAACTTGATGTATAAAACTCTTCAATATAACTAGTAACAGCACGCAGGAAAATACAAAATCAGAAATTTTACACCACATGAAAGCTTTGAAACAAAAGGAACATAAGATGAATCAACTCCAAGAGAATTAACTGCTAAAATACCAGAAATAAAACACCGAGAGCTTGATAGTATCCATTGTGCAAAATGAGATAAACTATATCACAGAGGTGTTAATTAACTTGAGAAAGTATGTCACCTCTCAGGAGAGTTAAACAATTAAGTCATAAATCTTAGGCTCTATGCCACAAAACTTGGAAGCAAAGATGATTTACTAAATTATGAATGTAAAAATTAACAAATTGCTTCCAAGAAAGAAACTGATAGGAAAGATTGAAAACAAAGATTCATACCCAGAGGCGTCTAAGTCGTGGACATTGACGGAGAAGACTTGCAAGTTCAAGACTTTGCAGAAAAGTATAGCTCAGGTTTAAGAAAGTCAAGTTTGAACAGACAGGGTACAGAACTGGTAGATATAATGCTGTTGCCTCCCATAAACCCGAAAGGGTATTTAAATTCTTGCACTGGTTAAATGCACTTTCAAGCTCCGCATACTGACGAGTTGTAAGCTCTGGTGTGAATGAACCAGTACCAAGCTCTGTTAATTGTGGAGCACAAACTAGCAGCCTTTGTAGGTGTTCCAAGGAAATACTTTTGTTGACCTTCAGAACCTTTAGTGACTTGCACCTACTTACAAGTCTCTCAAGTGCATCGAAATTGACATCAGTATTCAGATTGGCAAAGTTTAGTACTTCCAATGATGTGAAGTTTTCAGGGAAGCAGCTTAACCAACCACCACTCTTGTCATCAATGCCATTCTCTTGTATGTCAAGCTGAGTCAGACTCCTGCACCAAGAAAAAATAAGTTTTCTTGTGCAAGTGAAAATAATATAACACATAAATGTCCACAAAGCACAACAGAGGTCATAAATCATGAAATTAAGGGCTATTAACCAGTAAAATAAATCATGAAATTAAGGGTTATTAACAAGTAAAAGAATGCTCGGAAACTTATAGAAAATGAAAGAAAGTAGCAGCTGCATGCAAAGCAATACACCTTTTTTTCCCATCATAGTTTTTACCCATGAGTACAAGAGAACGAGTTACATTTAAACTAAAATGAACACATTACAGAAAAATAATTGCAGATAGAACTGATAACCAACTAAGCAAATACGTGAAACAGCACAGAGAAACCAGATCAATGAAATAAATTATGAACACAAGCTACACAAAGAATATGTAACACATAATGTGCGAGTCTAATCAAGTCTTCACTGCAAACAAAGGTGCTATTGTCATAGGGAAATAGTTTTTTGGAATTTCAACCTTTGCTACGATCAGTATTACTAGATTTCTCCTTCTCACAAGTTAAAGCCGCGTTTCCAGCAAAACAAAGGATCATCTCCACTGGACTCTTTTGATATGATTCTCATGAAGGAAATGGCATCCAGGAGAAACATCAATCAAATAACAAAGTGAATCACAGACTGCAAATAAGTATGGATCACTAGCACTGACAGTTCAATGAATGAAATCCGCACACTCCATACTTGCATAAAATCCAAAAATTCGTTTATGCCAATATTCTGGACACCAGCCTTTTTCATTTATTCCCATTCCTTTCTAATACACAAGGCATCTGAGCCCAAGTAGACATTGAATATCTCCCAAAGATGGGTGATGCATACTGCCACCCAGAAAACATTGCAGCATCTCGATGACCATACAGCATTTTCCATGGTCATCGCTAACTAAACCAACAACCCAACACAAAAGTGCATTTGCGCGGGCAGATAAAAGTTGACAGCAATATTATGACACCAATAAAATGCACGTCTAACAGGTAAAATGTCACATCAATAAAAAAAAAAAACAGAGAAATTAAGCACAGACCAAAAGAAATGAAAAGATAGAACCACTTGCAATCACGTTAAACTCTACTTTTCAGGTGCATTCTTCCCATCCAAAGACGGGTGCATTTGTTTTACAGCATCCCCCATATATTTCTGATTAATCATCAGATCTGTAAAGATTTCAAGGAAATACAAAGTCATGGACAGCTAAAACCAGCATGACTCAAGAAACCCTACATGTATCACTGAGTGTTAATTGTGGTACAAAAACTGAGTTTGTTACAGCAACTATACTTTCCTTTCCTTTTTCCCCTATTTTTTGTTCATCCAGGCCGATTGATCAACAGGATAACTATCCTCCTCACTTAACCCTCCCATTTCAGGTTGAGTATAATCGGATCCAATGTCACTTGAGATAACCAAATGACTGTACCATCTAAGCTAGCGAGCACCCACCCTAGAACACCACAACATAATTGTATCCATTCATCAAACCCACTCGCTACCAAGACTATCATCCATGAAAATAATTGATCCAACAATGCATACAATGGATTACACACTAAAAAAGTTACATTTTTCACATACGATAAAAAAAAGGATTTATTCTGGAGGAAAATGACATCAATCACATGCCATGATCCATTAAATCATCATTAATAGGCCAAAAGTCATATCAAGTAAAAGAAACCATTTATTAGAAAAAGAAAGTAAACAAACAACAGTAGAACCACTTCCGTTACTGTTTAAACTCTGCGAACATAGATTTCCAAGCATAAACCAGAAAACTGCCAGTTTACTTCATAACTCACAAATCAAAAACCAAAGAACAGAAAAAAGTTCGTTGCTTTCTCTAAAACTGAATTAATCACTGATAACTTGTGTTAGATCTAACCCAAAACGGTTAACATTAAAACAACAAAAACCCAAGATTTTATGACAGACAGTGCAAGTAACTAACAAAAATCCTTACTTGCAATGAGTGGCAATAGCAGCAAGCCCATCAGTACTAAACCCATCACAGCTCAACAGAGAAAGAACCTTAAAATTAGGAAAATTAACAGCCAAAAACTCCAAACTTTCATCACTAACAGCCATTCTCTTAAGCCTCAGCTCTTCCAAAAACGGATACTTAGTTGCAAAAACTACAAGCCAAGGATGAACATCAGCTCCCCAATTTTCAGGCACTAGATTAAAATCAGAAAATCTTGGCTTCCCTTTAAGAGTAACACTCTTAATTATTGGAAATCTACGTGCAACAATTTCAGGAGAGACTGAATAGCAGTTTCCTATAAAAACATGAGTTCTGGACCAGCTTTCAGCGTTGTACCAGTCCTTGCATACTAAAGACACTGCGCTACGATCTTTGTGTGATTTCAAGAGTGAAAGAACTCGTTCCAGTACTTCATCTGGGAATGGTGATGACCTTGTTGAGTCAAGAAATTCCCTTTTCATCTTTGGATTTGGACCCATCAAAGTAAAAACTCAGAACTCAGTCTCGGGTTTTAGGATGGTGAAAGATTCTTCATGAAAACAAATTATATTCATCAAATCCCATTTTGAAATTTGAAAGATGGAGATGAAAACAAAGAAAAGGAGGGCGTTTTACTATTGAAAATTTTCCTGCATGCCCGTTTGGAAAATTTTGGAAGATGGAGATAATCACTTTTTTTCTGCAAAATCTGAAGGGAGAATGCAGTGAGGATGAGGCTCTGATTGGAGAGGGGATTAAAGAGGGAAATAATTGGAGATTTGGAATCACTCTCTGGTTGGTTTCTTCTGACCCTATTTTGTACCGTGGTATCGCTTCCTGCTTACTTTCTAAAATGTTTTTTTTTTAATAAATTAAAATAATATTTTTTATTTTTAATATGAAAACATCCAAATAATTAAAAAATGATTTTTTTCAAAAATGATTTTAAAAACCGAAAACAAATGATATCTTCATCTTCATGTAGATTGAATGGCCAAACAAGGAAGAAGACAGGGAGGTGTGGTGTAATGTAATAGGAAAGGCGTACAAGTACAGAGATGATAGAAAGAATGTACAGTTGGAGAGATATAATATTATTATAATTATTAATTACTTAATACTACTAATTATCATCTATATTCATTCTAGATTTTTGGATTAATTTTCACTTTAATAAAAATTCTGTTTAAATTAAGTTCTAGTGACTTTTTCTTTATTTTGAATTTTTTATAATTTTTGATTTCATAAATTAATAAAAGATGTTTTTTAAATTTATGAAAGTTACGGTTTTGCGTGGGATTGAGGGTTTTTTTGCTTTTAAGTGTTTTTTAAAAAATAAATTAATATTTTTTTATAATTTTGGTGTATTAATATTAAAAATATAAAAAATATTTTAGTATATTTTTAAACAAAACATATCTTAAAAAACATCAAAACATTATTTTGTTATTTTCATTCATACTAACAATTTAAAATTTAAAATTTGATAAAAAGATAAAAGTTGAGATAACTAGACCCGGTTTCCAATCCAATTTTATCATAACATAATTATTATTAATTAAAAATATATTTATGATGTCATTTTTAAACTCATGCTTTGTAATTTAAATTTGAATTCCAAATAATAATATAAAAAATGAATTCACATACAAGCATACAAAGCTCCTAATCTGATTGGAATGTTCAGGAGAAAAAATAGAGACAACATTGACAAACAATGCATGTTTTTTCTATATTTTTTATATGATTGGAATATTCACTATGACTATGTTTCTGGTACGATTGAAGGTATAGAAATTCAAATGTTTCTATCTTTTTTTATTAAATATATTTCTATTTTTTTTCTTGATGTTATTTTTTTAATAATAAAACTAGCACTTGGGAAAAAAATTAATCAATTAAAGGGTAAAAAAAGTATCAAAAGCTAGTGATTATTATACATTATTGATGTGTTTATTTTAATTATTTTTAATACAATAATATCAATAATAAATTGCACACATTAAAAATATATTTAAAAAAAAAATAACATCAGTAACCCAACCCATAAAGCTGAAGCTGACCCGGACATGGCTAGAATTAAGGGAGAAGAAGAAGATAACCCACAGCAACACCCTAACCTGTTCCATATCCACTCGGATCATGACACGTACGCAAAAAACAGAGGCGCGTATTGCGCAAACGATGTTGGTTAGAGTGGGCTCCGGAAATGTTGCTGAACACGGTGTAAATTATATTACATAAATATTTAATTTTTTTAATATATTTTAAATTATTTTTATATATTGATTTTAAAAATAATTTTTAAAAAATAAAAAAATATTTTAATATAAAAAGATATTCTCAAAAAATAATTATAACTACACTCCACCTATGACGCGCACTCGTAAGGGCTATAGGCCTGTTTGGGTAAGGAAGGGGTAGTTATAAGGGTAGAGGCTTTAAAAAATTAAAGCTGACTACAAATGGTAAAATTCGTTTTTGCCTTTTTTAATCTTACGAATACTTTTTACTGCTCATGAATGTAATCATTCGGAGAATTACCGTTCTGATGATAAGGTTCATTCATTCTCGATTTTGCCCTTCATTCATTCTCGATTTTTGGGTCTTTTATAATTTTAGTACAGTTTAACAAAAATTTCGAGAAAATAAAACATATGAAAAAAGTATTTAAATATATCATATTTTAAATACAATTATTAGTTTAAAAAATTATTATTAAAAACAGCAATTATAGACCACTACAATTAAGAATAACAGTTGTTTCAACATTTATTTTTAAACAAATTAATTAATAATTATAAAATTTAATTTAAATTTTCATGAAAATTGAGTGGTCATAAATAAAATTTAAGATCTGGCTATTGATAAAGAATATATCACCAAAATACCTCTGTTTTCAAGACTTGCCATATTATTAAAAAAAATCTCAATAAAACAATTTTAACAATATTTTAAAAAAGCATAAAACATACTATTCGAAGTTAATTTAAAGTATCATAATCTTGTTTAATGATCTTTTAATATATATATATATATATACATTGTTAAAATCTTTTTAATCATATCAAATATAAAAAAATAAATATTTGGTATGTCATTGGATATCTATTTTTTTTTCTTTTCTCATTTATTTTTTTTATCATGTCATCTTATTTTTTTACTCGTTCAATCTTGAATCTTGTCTTTTAACTATTAAATATTTATAAAATTTTAATTTGATTGTTAATAAAATTAGTTATTACTTTTTTAAAAAATAAAAATATTATCATAGAACTATCATCCTCAATAATGACTATACACAAAATTGATATTAGAAAATATGGTTGTCCTTGACCATTATTCTCCAATGTGGTTGCAATTTTGTATACAATCGATATTTAAACTATTTTATTTTTTAAATATTTTTCAAACTTATATAGTTCTCTCAAATAATTTATCAAACTATGTCATTTTTCTTAAAAAAATAAATCCCTAGTTGTTTTGGTTGTTACTGTGAAGCCATTTTAAAATTATTTTTTATTTTATTTTTAAAATATTATAAATTTTAAAATCTAGACTAGAAATATATCTTTTCACTCAGAATTCTCTCTTTTTATTTATACATTTCTTTTTTTATTTGACGAGGCCGTGTTTTTTTTTTATTAATACCATGGTTTCTAAAACAAAAACTTGAGGCAATTCAAATAAGAATTAAACTAGATTAAAGTTAGAAGAAAAGATATGCTTATCTAGTTAAAACTCCACTTTTGTTCATTTATTTTAAATTTTTAATGAAAAAAATATATTTTTTATAATAAGCATGGTTTTTCATGTAAAAAATCATAACCAATTTTTCAAAAAAAATAATGTATCGGTTATTTTTATACGACTATATGAAAAATAAAAGAATAATTAATTTTTTAAAAATAAAAATATTAACAAGAAAAAATGTTTTTTTATTCTTGCCTAATATTTATATCTAGTTAAAAAAATATTGTGAGTTTTAGTTTTATATAAAACTATTCGATAAATCAAAAATATAACCATGGACACCCTCTAATCTTGCTTCGAAAAAATATGGCATGATTAAATGATTGTTTTTAAAATATCACTATAATTATTTATTTAAAAAGGTTTTGTTTTAAGACATGTATAAAAAGGGGTGGAAGAGGAAGTTCAGGAGGGGTTAGATGCTCAAGAGTTTAAGTTGTCAGGCTTCCATGTTTGGCTTTAAAAAAATACTCTCGCGCACTTGGTTTCCCTTAGAAAAACTCAAGCGGGTGACTTTTGTTTTTTTTTTTAAAAAAAAAACATGTTATCTACCAAGGAGATGACATGTTATTCGTTACAGTTGAAAAAAAAAAGTTTTCAAAGTATTTCAATCAAAAACCCTTTTAATTTTAAACTTATTTTCACATTATAAAAATAAAAAACCTAGGAACCTTGATGGCCCTATTTACAAACCCAAAATATCGTTTAATTAATTTAAAAACTAAATATTATATTAAATCAAAATGAAATCTTAGGAATTTGATTTGTTTTTATCAACATGGTTAAACATCTAAAGCACTTTCATTGAATATTTATTTTCAATAAATATAAATTTGTTGGCACTGAAATTGAATTTTTTTATCATTAAAACATGATCAATCAAAAACTTTTTTTAAAAATTTTTTTTTAAAGATTTTCTATCTCGTCTCTTAGCAATCAAATACTTTAACATAATAATAATAAAAAAGTTTATAATATAAATATTTAAAAATTCATGAATCAATTATGTAAAAAAAAAAAAGTTATGAAATTATAATTCATGATGAAATTGTGAGCGGGTCTGTATCAAGTAAGAAAGTAAAATTCCTCTTTCTTTTAAAAATTTTTTTAAAGATTTTCTATCTCGTCTCTTAGCAATCAAATACTTTAACATAATAATAATAAAAAAGTTTATAATATAAATATTTAAAAATTCATAAATCAATTATGTAAAAAAAAAAGTTATGAAATTATAATTCACGATGAAATTGTGAGCGGGTCTGTATCAAGTAAGAAAGTAAAATTCCTCTTTCTTTTAGCTTGATATGGTGTGACTACATTTTAGCAATAAATTATGAATGTGCCTACAATAATTAGAATAATTCACAATGAAATTGTGAATCAATCTACAACAATTGGGATTGTAAAATTTCTTATTGTTTTAGCTTGTCTTGTAAATGCAATAGGTATCAATGTCTATTGAATCATTAAAGTTGAAACATATTCATTACTTTATCCAAATCCACTAGTTTAGTTAGTACTAATATTTTTTTATTTGATTTTTTTAACAAAGAACAATTATTTTGAAGGGAAATATTTAGTGAATTTTCCTTTTCACTCTCTCATTTTCTTTTTCTAGTTGACAATAATTAACTTCTATGCAAAACAATACTATCAGTAAATCATTTAAAATGTTAACTATAATATTAGTAATTATATTAAAAAAAAATCAAGTCTCTTGGCAAAGTTAATATTTTATTTTTGTTGCCTAAATATACAACTCCAGCAGTATAAAAAAAAAGAAAAGGCTCCAATACCAAGTTTATCAAAACATTTATCGATTTTATTGTTTTAGAATAACTAGGGTTTAAGATCAATTCAAATATTAATACAAATATGAAAGATTGTCATGACTTGACATTGTTTGTGTAGCCAATGCATTCAATATATGTGCTAAAGAGTAAAGGAGATTGCAATACTATTATGGCATGTGTAACCTTTTTTTATGCCTATAAACATGTCATTTCTTTCCTTTTCATATGAGATGAAGCATGTAGGGTTGTTTGTAATAACTTATTATTAGTAACATTTTATCTCTTTGTTTCCTCTCTCGTCTACTCAGATTTCACATTGCCCTATCAAAAAATTTGAATTGTATTCTTATTTTATTATTATTTTATATTTAATTATCAATATTTTGTTTGAATTTATATTATAGGCCTTTTTGCGAGATCAAAAGGTTTTATCAATTTTACTTTTCAATCAAAAAATTAAAAGATGTGTTCTTATTTTATTTTTCAGATTATGTCTATATTTTTTTATTTTTTATTTTTTTTATCATAGTATAATTGAATTTATTTTTTAATTTCACTATATAATTAAAAGATTATAAGTTGTCATCTCACCTATTTTTATTTCAAACTTAGTCACTTTCTTGATTGATATTTTTTTGTGTGTTAGGTCCCTTTACAGAGTTTTTTTTTTTTTTTTTATCACTCAGCACGTAGTTGGTTAGAAATTTAATCGTGTTTTTTCTTAATAGAATGATTCTAATTATATGATCCGAGTTATGAGTTTAAAAACTTAATTCGGATTAATAAGTTAGAAATTTATTTATTTTTTCTTAATAGAATGATCTTAATTACATGATCCGAGTTATGAGTTTGAAAACTTAATTCGGATTAATATGGGTATTTTTTTAAGATTTTGATTTTTTACACTAGTTTTCCCCTTCCAATTATGTCACTCAACGTTATTATTATTGTTTTTTTTACAAACAAACTTTGCAGTATTATTTGATTTTTTTATATATTTGTTTATCCTAATTTCAATAATAGGATTATAAGTTTTGCAGGTTAATTTAAGTTTTTTCTTTTAATTTAATATATTTTTTATTTCATAATTTAACATTGAGTTATTTTAGATTTGATCTTTGTAATTTTTTCTATTTCTATAAAATTATCTCACTAGCATGAACCAAGTGAAATTTGGTTGGTTTGTCTAGTTTGTATATTTTTTTTTTTGTTTTTTTATATTAAATTTATTAAGAACTGGATTTCTTCTATTTTATTTTATTTACTTTTCCTCACTTTCATGATATTATTTGTACATTAAGCACAATCACTTAGGTTGCATGATTGTTTTTTTGTTTTTATTTTTGTTTAAGTCGGTCCATTTACCTTCTTTTTATATTATCTAATTAAATTATACTAGCTTTTTTTCTTTTAAAAAAATTGGATCTAGATCCCCAGTAGCAAATTTTCTTCTACTTGTTTAAAATATGCGTACGTTGCCTAAACATTTATTTTATTGACAAAATACTCTCGGGGGGTAGGGTGGACCTATACATCTATATATCTTGCGTGTTGTGTGTAGACATCCTCAACGATCATATATGAATGCACTAACAAACATGATAATCAACACATATTTCTCAAAGAGGCTCGAAGTATAAAGTCGAGTTTTCGGTTTCTTTTCTCCAATCAAAGACGGTTAAAAAGACAACTCGATGCCACCAGGTCGAACCTAACAAGGACACACATGGGTGTCTTATGTAGTTTGTATTCGACAAAAACTTATCCCACGACGAATCTCCTTGACTAGAACTTTCGTTTTCAATCATCACCTGTCCAATTTTTCCCCTCCACAGACCAAAAGTCCAAAGTAATAGGTCAATAGATATCCCAAAAATCTTCCAACCATAACTCCGCGAATGTGCCGCCATAGCCTCGCTTCAGAATATACATATTAAAAAAATTATTTTTTACAGTATTTTTATATTGTTTTAATAAGTTGATGACATAAATAAATTTAAAAAACAAGAATAGGTACTGAAATGCTTCTGGTAAATAGCAGTAATAGAGGGAGTTCGAGAGTGGAGATAAAATGGTACTTGCTAAAAAGTTAATTTTTTAATTTAAATTTATTTTGTCAGATTATTTATTGTTGTGAAAAATAAAATTTAAAAACTAAAACATTATTATTTTGATATATTTTTAATTTAAAATACAACTTGCAAGGCAGGAGGACTGTAGTTTTTTCTGCACAAATGTCGAGGCTTTCACATTAAGATAGAAAACCCTTCTGAGATAATAAAAATACAGAGAGAGAGGACCCAACCAGATCTCCGATAACATGGCCTCCCCTTCTCACTGCCATTAATTATTTCCCTGACCTATCGCTTTTCTTGGAAACCCACATCCCCAACTATCCAGTGCCCAAATTGCCCATGCTCCTCGAGAGAGCTACGTGGGTGATATTGTCATTTTAAGCAGAGGATCCCACAAATGGGTCTGTAGTTGAGTTTATTTACCCTGGTGCCACTGGTCTTGTCAGCTCTCACTTTGTAAGAAGTCTCTGGTAAGAGAGCTCACTGTCTAAATCAGCCTAAAAAGAGAGGAGCAGATGCTGCCATGTGAAAGCCTCAGCTTTTGTCAGCGTGGAAGCAGGGAAGACACTACCTTGAATACGGTGACCGTTTTTGCATGCCAAGGGCCAGGTATTTTTGTAGTATTGAAGAACAT
Organism: Populus pruinosa; assembly: GCA_026413675.1. Taxonomy (NCBI): domain Eukaryota; kingdom Viridiplantae; phylum Streptophyta; class Magnoliopsida; order Malpighiales; family Salicaceae; genus Populus; species Populus pruinosa. The sequence goes on from CM048595.1 coordinate 2,544,947, forward strand.
GATGGGGCTTAAAGTTATTTTGGTTTTGCATGGACAGATTTGACCCTGTCTCTTTGATCCATGATAGGGCCAATGTGAAGAAGAAAAGGTAGCGTGTTCTATCCAGTAAATAATTGCGGCACGATGCATTGGAAAGAGAAGGTTGAATTCTGCTGTGTGCTCTTGCGTTCGGTACTCCGGGGTAAATTATTTTTTTTATTTTTTTTTATTTTTAATATTAACATATCAAAATTATATATATATAAAAAATTAATTTAGCGCATTTTTAAAACAAAATAATAAAACAAAAGTTACCATTATCTCATTTACCTTGCCAAAGTCGCAGATATTATGTGACAATGATGCCCGTGTGCATGTGTCAAATGTCTTAAAACTCCTTGTTTTTTTGCCAATTTTTCTTGTTCTGGTTGCTTTTTTTGGGGGGGTGATTTGGAGGCTTCAATATGTAGTTATGGTGTGATCATGGAGATTCCCATCTATAATAAGCAAATTTAGCGCCATGATTAGGGTTAATTATCTTGCATGATGGCATGATGGCCACCATGGCTCAAACTTCAAGCTATGCTATTAATAATAAATACACTCCTTACCCTCTAATTTTGCGATCTTAGTATGTGAAAATTAATATAAAATCTCTACCAGTCCTTGGGAAAAAAATAGTAATAAAAGAAAATATGACATTAGTTGAGTAAAGGACAAGTCATTTGCACCCCCACCCACAAAAAAAAAAGGAAAACAAATTTTTCATTAAAGGAAGCTTGCAAGAAACAATTTCTCTTTAAGTTTTAATGGGATAAACAAAATTTAATCTCAATATACAATAACAAGCTTAAATCCCACTATTATGCTCCATGTCAATATATATATATATATCAGTTTTTTTTAAAAAAAAAACAAGAAAAGAAAAACTACTGTTTTATGGTTTTAATGTTTATGTGAATAATAAAATAAAATTTATAAAATATATATTAATTTAATATATTTTAAATTAAAAAATATTTTTAGAAAGACATCATGCATCCCATTATAAAAACCATCCCGAATCATTCTATATATCTTGGGTTGAAATGCAAATCAGGAAGTCATAACATTTAATTGAAGTAATGAGATTATTAAGAATTTTGTTTAAGAGTATTCAGATATTTATTTTTTGCAAAGTGTATTTTATTTAGAAATATATTAATTTTTTTATATTAGTACATTAAATTAATTTAAAAATAAAAAATAAAATTTTAACATCAAACCCCAATTCTAAACCGACCCTAAACCCATAATTAAGCACTGTAGTTTAAGATTAATCTGACACAAAACACTGTCATGTGGAAGATCACGTGATGCCCTCCTCGACCGCACGAGTCCACGTTTTTGGTGGCACAACACGAGCAAAAAAATTAGAGCATCTTCACAGCTAATGTTCTCGAATCTCTATAATTAAAGATAATCTTGGAATAATTGACATCTTAATAATTAATATTTTTAATTGTAATTAAAGGGGATATTATCTTACTGTTGAGAAATTATTTAAAACCAGCTTCTTCTGCTAAGAAGCAGCTGGCAAGTCAATCTCCCACCCAGTTTAGCTCGAGACACGTGGCCCTCCTGTTTTTGTAATTTAAAATTAAATTAACCTTAATCTCTCGCAAACCTTGGGAATAGAAAAGAATATTGTCTATCTTGTGAAATGAGTTTTCGTGGTTGACCTTTTAATATTTAATAATAGTGTTTTTAAAATACATTTTTTATATTTTTATTTAATTTTTTTTTACTAGCACATCAAAATAATTATAAATCACTGAAATAACAATGATGTAACTTTTTTTTATTCAGGTAAAAATTAATTTAAAAAGCAAAAATAAATGCAATATCAAACATAGAATTTATTAATTTTTCTGGGTTTGTGTGAGTACTCCATGCTGGTCTGTAACCTCTCGAGGAAATTGAAACCAGTGCGACTTAAATCTGTTCTTGAATATAAAACCAGTCACCTGAAGTTATTATACCTGTAAGAAAGGAATAATTGAAGAGACAGGGTGAACGCTGTCAATCATGCAAGCCACTGGAATGCTATAAAAAAACCAACGTTAATTCTTTGTAAGAAATTACCTCGAAATTACTCTGTAAATAATTATGATCATGGGATATTTTTTAATTGATGTATAAATAGCATATGATGTAAAAATAATATTAACTTAATTTTTTGGATTATATGGATGTTTTAGCCCATTTTTTAATTAAAATAGAGTTACACGGGCGCGCACATATATTTTGTATTGTTATATATATATATATATATGGAGCAAAAATCTTTTTAATTATTTTTTTAATTTTTCTTAAAATAAGAAAATATATTTAATATTTACTAATAAAATCCTCTTGGTGTACACATACACACGTGTGTGTATGTATGATAACCTTTAAAATTTAATAATATTTTTATTAAATTAAGTATTTCAACATAAAATCCATGCTCTTATATATATTCACGGATTTTTAAATATTAAAATATAAGTTTAATATTCTCATTTTACTGTCATGTTCATATTCAACGCAATAAACCTAAAATTTTATTATTTTTAACTCGATAAACAAGAAAATATCATGAAATCAACCCAGGCATCAAAATATTCTCAGCATCACCACAATTAACACGCTAATAATTCGAGTCCAATCATAAAATGGACGGGTCGCATTTATTATTAAATTAATTTTATGCACATTCTCGTACCAACCATCTTCCTCCCATCCCTTCACGAAAAGGAGCCCGTGGGCCATGCAACTAATAGAGTTGAGGCCTCCACGTCATTTTTTGAGTAGATTATTAGGGCACTGTTCTTATAATAAATGCACCAGTGGCGTATCAACTGTGTTCTCATGTGAGGGGAGTTTGGTGGGCCATAATGCCCATCTCCCTGACTGGTGGGCCCCCCATTCAAGGTGGGTATGGTGATGGTGATACAGGAATATTACAAAAGTAGTAGTGAATAGCCATGGCTAGGCTGTAGAAAACACAAGCTTCAAACCTGTACTTGGCCTTGATCTTCAATTTAAAATGGGCAAGTGCTGAAATAATTATGTTGTTGATCATGCTCCTTGCCAATCTAATTGGTGTTTATCAGCATTAATGATAATTGATTATTAAACCCGAGTTCAAGCAGGTCTCGTGTTATGAAACGATCTTAAACCTCACTGAGATGTAAGATTTGAGTTCTTAATTAAAAAAACAATATTTATTAGCAAAGATCTCTATGGGTATTAACTGGATCAAGAGTTAATTTATATTTTTTATTTGATTATCTATTTAATACAAGACCAGTTCTAGATCAGCCTGCTAAATTATACCAAGTTTAATAATAAACTCCGGGGATATATTCATTGTCATTAGCCACCACCCTTTGATTTCCAGGTGCATGTGCATCGCACCACCGGTATTAATTTGCATGTATTTTAGGTTTAATAATAGTGTCATTAACTTAATTGCCTTTATTAGATGACTTTGTGTGCCCATGAACATTCTACTAATATTCTCTCATAAAGAGAATCATAACTCATGCCCACTTCAAGGGGTTTGCAACTAACATATATAAATATATGTATGTATGTATGTATAAAAGGACATGAAATTAGGTCGGGCTGACTTGCACAAAATACATTCCAAGGAAAAATAGCTGTCAATTAGGTGTTCATTTATTGGACATGAGGTGAAGGCCATGGTATGCGATAGGTACACGAGATCACCCTTTTCATTTTTTCTATGTCCATTATTGCTGGATTGAAAGAGGGTCCCATCCTCTATAGCTGGATAATTGAGCCGGTAATTATTTTTATTATTTAAAACAAGTTGAAAAATAAATGTTTCAATCACATAAATCTGAGATCTAGATTATTGGTTGACCGTGTCAATCCCAAACCACCGACATTTCAATAGTTTTTTTTTCAAATAAAATGATATAATTTTAAATAAAAATAAAAATAAAAATTAAGACAAGCATGGCTAGATCAATTGAGTCACAGATTAACTTGTTAAATCACCCAAATTTTATCAGATCTGGTAATTAAAAGAAGGTATTCCATTGATTTAATCAAATAATTCAGCAATGAACGTCGGCCCAGAGCAAGCCATCTCCCTCTCTTGTCCTTCCATGCTCGAGGACGGCAGCTGAGGTGAAAGGCCAGCCCTGTCTACACAAGTCTCCTCCTCTATCTCGAGCCAGGGAGAGCCTATGGAGCCATGAGGATAAAAAAAGAAGAAGAAGCTAAGCCTATGGAGGCCCTCTACTCAGCTTCCAGCAATAGAATAGACCCCCTACCCTTCTTGTCTCCCTGAGATTAAGAATCCCATGTTCTACCGACCGTCTCTTCCTTTCAGTGTCTACATCATCGTCCGATCTATGTAGCTTGTCTACCACAGGCCACAGCCATACAAGAGAACCTGGTGGGGGGTTTTACACGTGGCTGTCTTGCTGCTGTCTAAAATGGGGCCAATTTGTTAGATAATCTTTGTTCCCTAGACTTCAGAATAATACCTTGGTTTTTTAAGAAATCAAAGTTAGAAAATAAAAATAAAAATAAAAATAAAAATTAATTTAAAAACACATTTTAGAGTTTACTTGACAAGTTTTCCATTATTTAATTCTAAATGAAGAAAACGCAAACAATATTCATTTTTACTTTAGTTTATATGCAAGTAGCTCTTGGCGATGAAAAAGATTGAAACTACGTTCTTATATTATTATAATGTGGCAAGTATTATATATTTAGAATTTATTAAAAATATAATATAATTTCTCTTGAGTTAACTTTATAACCTTTCACGATAATTATTAATTTCGGGTTGATTAAAATCAACATTTTATAATTAAATTACAAAGAATATAAAAGATTAAGTAGAGGAATATTATAAATTTTATTTTTTATGAAAAACAATTTAATTTTGATGTACTTTTCATTTTTTTATAAAGACTTTTGTTGCTTTTTATTCTCTAGACATCATAATAAGAATTTTTTAAAAAAAAGTTAAAGTTACAAGAAAAAATTAATATTTCTATTCAAATATAATATTTTTTGTTATTTCAAAAGCTAGAAAGCTAAATTTATACGTTTTAAAAATATATTTTAAAGGTTCCTTCTAGTTTTTTTTTTTACAAGAATTTCACTGTCTTTTAAATAAAAAACATAATATATATATATATTCCCCTCTCTTTTATACACAACCACTTCTTAATAATATAAAATATAAAAATAATTTCTTTTTTATATTTTCACATAAAGACTTATTGTTAATTTCCCATGCCCACTAACGATAACGATAATGTAACGAATCAGAAGACTTTGATAGCGTCAGCCACAGTTCTGCCCAATTGATTTGCTCTGATTTTTTGTGTAAGAAACAAGATGGTCATGCAATTATGCGAGGGACATGTTTTTGGCTTCTTGCTCACAAAGGTGCTCCTTCACTCCTTCATTTTTCTTGGGCCAATATATATATATATATAGTAAATAATGAAAATATGAATGTTACATGCATGTGCATTGTGCACTATAGCCCAACATTGATGCATGTATAGATTATACTTGATAAAAAAAAAGAGATTAATATATTGTTTGGTTTGGATTTTTAATTGCGTCTGACAGTATTAATACTTTATCTATTATCTATTATTTTTAGAATGAAATAAATATTTATAAAAACTCACCCAGTCAACCATATCAAAAAATATATTTTATTTATTGAGAATAAAATATTATTTTTTATTTTAAGTTCATGTAATTTCTTGTGTTTAGATTACTATAACTTTTTGAAGAATAATGCAATCATGTAATATTAATGAAATCATAATTTTAATATTTTCTTATTTCTCTTTATTTAATTTGAATTATTTAACAGCTCCGTCATTCTATATTAAGGGTCTCTTGAGATAATAATTAAAATAAAATTTTAATATCAACAATAAAAAAATAAATATAAAAAAATAACAAAACAAAGATTCAACAACTACATCAAAAGTTAGAAAATATGTATAATACTGTGATGCATAATACTTTTAAAAGTATTTTTTTATTAAAAATATATCAAAATTATTTTATTTTTAACATTACATATCAAAATCTTAATTTTTTTTAAATTTTCAATTTAATGTCTTTTAAAATAAAAGATATCCTTAGAATTTATTTAAAAACAAAAAATACAGCACTCTTGAACCATTACCGAATTGTCATCTCTGTATTGAGCAAAAGTTCTGACAGAATAGTTTTTTTCCACCACCTTCCTGCCTGAACTGTCACGAAAAAAAAACATCAACCTAAATAACTATTACACAGAGTAGGGCATTAATTATGGCTTCCACTAGCTTCTCTCGAAACAGAAATTTCAGTACACTGCCTGGATAAGAACTGAAACCTAAAACGATCTGCTCGAGGCCGAGGATCTCCACTCAACGAGAGATGACGAGTGACAGTTCATGTCCGAATTGCCAATTTCTTGGACAAGGGAGGAAAAAAAACAAAAGCATTCTTCAAAGCTGTGGTTCAGAGGCTTCAATGCCGACTCATCAGTGGTTAAAAAGTATAGTCATTGTCAAATTCATACTCGCTGCCAAAACACTCTCGAACTGTCCACCTTCGAATTTATTGGTGACCACTGACCATGCTATGAATCCACCTGCTTTTCTCAAATCTATTCTTGCTTGCTGAGAAAAATAAAAATAAAATTATCTATAAACAAGAAAAAAAGGAAATTATTCCTTCTTTAATTTTTCAAAATTTAGGGTTTTCTATATTGAGCATGAGAGAAATCCAATCATTTGACAAGATATGATTATGAACGATGAGCCCAACCCATGATCCCAAGGCCGCTGTATCACCTGTTCGAGCCCACTAGAATTCTGCTTTGATCTGTGGTGGCCGCCAAGATTTTAATATTTTATTAATGGAAAATGGTGTTTTAATTTACACCTACGAAATTAAAAAAAAAATCACCAAGTCAACGCAAATTGAGAGGATAAAATATGCAAGAATATCAAGAACAATTTAGACTTGTGCTTATTTGATGATTTTCAGAGGAATTTAATGGGTGAGGATATAATTAGCTCTTATTAATTTCTAAGCATTATTCAGATTAGAGATTATCATCATTATCATTATTATTTTACTATCACGTATTTTGTAAACCCTAAAACTTCAGTAGAGGTTGCTCTATATAATTCTCAGGCCCATCAAGCTCTGCGTTGTGAAATTCAAGGTACGCAAAACCCAGTTGACTGTATGGCTGACCTACTTTGTTACCAGTTTTTTATTTTCCTAGTAAAATGCCCAAAACCTTGTTTCGATTTTTTTAATAAAAAATTAGAGCCGGCCTCCCGATCCTTAACCCAGACCTTCCTCGGATTCTTTCCCGAGGAACAGGAAGCACAAAGATTTAACTGAAAAGGTCAGTTCGATTCCCAGCCTCAACTTTCCATCACCCAATCCTCACTGCAAGGCTGGATAGAGATTGGAAAAACATGGTTAGAATATCTGATAAATGAATTTACGAGCTTGGAAAAACAAATGGTAAGCAGTAACCACAACAAAACAACAACTGTATTAGAAGAAAGAAGAATTTGAGCAAGCCATAAAGATTGGTATAGCACAAAAAAAAAAAAGACGAAGAAAACATCTCAATTTCTAAGTAATTTTGGCCACAAAACGTGGCACTGGCTAATACCAAAACTGTGTACCACCAAGGGTAATGTCGAGATAATCAGACGCAAATTATACAATTCACCTCTCCAGATTTGATAAATTGTAAGCGGTATGGGCTTTGTTTATTCAACAGTTTGGTTAATGAAAGATGATCTGAAAGCAAAAAAATTTATGACTGCCGAAGTGGTGTTAACAAAGCATGCAATATAATTCTGCCAAATTGGAACCTTGCGACCTGCTGATAGCTGCTCAAATGCGACTGGAATCTCTTCCAAAGACGAAACGCCTCGTCCAGTCTGTTATCACCAACGCCCTGGTCCGCCAACTGACTAGCTTGCTGATCGAGACATAGACCAAAACCATGTAAGTATACACGTTTATCTACTCAATTGGATATCTCTACGTGATTGTGGAGCCAAGGAGAGAGACGATACCTTGCATAGACAGAATACCAAAGCCACTGAGAGCTGTGGCCAATTGAAACCCAATCACCAGGAAGCTGTGCTGCTGTTTGTTCTCCTCCCAATGGAGCAAATTGCCCTAAGTGCTTGTATCTGAAACAATATACGCCATAAAGCAAATGACTGAGATCCTAACTGCTAGCAAGTCTCAAAGTAGACATTCATATACTACTCTGGCATTCAGGAAGTGGGAGAAATAGACATGCTGGAAGGAAACTGTGTGTTTTGCCTGGGAACAGATACATCATGCATGGAGGAATGCTACAGAGATAGTGGGAGAAATCGCTGCTATGATATAATCCTGCTATATCAAATTTGTACAAAATTAAGATGTACCTAAAGGGGCGGAATCGATGGCGACCTTCTCCCCTGAACCTGATAGGACCTTCAGGATTTTTTTCAGCCTCTTCCATACGGTTGAAGCAATTAGCAAGATAAGTGCCTTGCTGAGCTGCTACCTGAAGCCAGGCACATGAAAATAGATAATAAGTAGATATTTCTTAGAGAATCATAATTCATAGACCGGAGAATCACAGAATCAGCGCGAGACCTGAGCTGTGGCTGGAAGATTCTTCATCTGGGAATCAACTTCAGAAAGGGCTTTCTTAAACTCTTCAATATTCAGTTCAATTGCTTCTTTTGCAACATCTCCTTTAGCCATCTTCAAGAGATCAGCAATGTCACGCATTTTCTTGTTCTTCAAATATAGCTCCACTTGAGGATATCTTTCACAAATGTCATCAATGACTTCTTGAAATTCTTTTACTGTTAGGGTTCCAGAATTGTCCTTGTCTGCCTTCTTAAATATTGCTGCAATATCTTCCTACAAGCATATCAACAGATCAGGTGCTTAAATTCTAAACGTAAAATTGACATCAAATATCATTTTGGTGTGAAAAATTTCTTTCAATCAGCGGTCTTCGTATTTCTGGTACGTGTCATTCATCATCTTGGATTATTAACAGTAGCCATGACAACAGATATAGGCCAGGAAATTAGTAGTTATTTTTCAGCTATGTCTTTGTGAGTTTACAGATATGATTTCAATGTGCAATGTGTTTCGAATGACAAGAAGTTCAAGCATATACTCCTTAAAAGAAAACATTTTGTTGTTTACTGTAAGAATGAGCAGTTCTGTATGTGTGCCATTAGAAAAGTAATACTTAATGCCTGAGAGAGTAACAGAGAGGTAGAAACTTCCTTTCAGTCTCATTAAGCAGAAACAATGTCAAGGAAGAATGACGAGTGCATTAGATGGATAATAATTGATAGAAGAACAATAAAAGTGACACAGACGTAACAAAACAGGGGATGCCATGCACACAAATGTAACAGAAAAGTAATGAGAACAGTACCATGACTTTGCGTTGGTTAATTGTAGCACAATCACCAAGTGCATATATGCTATTGCATCCCTCAACTCGCAGCCATTCATCAGTTGCTAAAGCACGCCTATTAGTCTGTGTTCACAGGAGCAGGTGTGTTTTTCAATTGATACATTGAATTAAGAGTGTTCATTTTGGATGAAATATAACTAAAGGATCATGGAAAATACATTGAAGACTCTGAAACAACAATAAATCAGTTTTTATAAGCCAGTAACATACCTGACCAATTTGCTGCATAAAACTCCTTATGACAGGATGAGTTCCAATTCCAGTGGACCAGACGACCATTCCATATGGTATGGCAGTAATTTCACCACCATTCCCCCTTACTTTAGTAGAGATTTCTTTATCAGATACTTTCACAACCATCGACCCTAGCTTCACATCGATGCCATCTCTATGGAACTTCTTTTCTGCAAAATCTGTGATTCTTTTGTCAAACCTGCATGCAAGACCCCCAAAAGCATGAGTTCATATATTGGAACTCTTCCAAGTATATGTATGTGATCGATGTAGTTGCACACAGACTATAATTGATCTGTGCAGTTGTATCAAGTGTAGCATCTCAGGGAGTCCATGGAATTTTTACAAATTGACAACCAACATCAAATTTCAAACTTTATTGCAAATTAAATCTTTCCTCACCAAGTCATGATCTATTATGAGCCAATCCAGACTTCATGAAACAGGAAAAATAAAGCCAAGGGACCAAAAAGAAAAGAAAAGAAAGCTCCACGAACATATATTTTATACGAGCATACGTTCTATCATATAAATGAGTCCCCGAGGTTTTCACTGCAACTGCTATTATCTGAACCCAGTTCTTTTTTTTTTTCTTTTCCGATCCAATCTCAAGTCTGGCTTAAATTGTTAATGTAATAATTCTGAAGTATATGCAAATCCAAAAGGATCAAAATGAACAGCAGCACATCTTAATTAGATTTAAGAAAACACTAGCATTCATTGTATTTTAAGTTAGTAACAGAAACAAGACTAATGAGGCATCAATTACCATGAGCAAGAGGTAGGTACTTACATGTTCAAAATATGATCTGCTGCTTCAAGAATTGTTATTTGTACGAAATCTTTGGCTGCAGGATATAGTTTGACTAAATCATCATTGACAAAATCATGAAGCTCAGCAGCAAACTCCACTCCTGTTGGTCCACCACCAACAACTACAAAATGAAGAATTCTCTTCCTCTCTTCATCACTTAGAGTCGGCAAACTTGCCCTCTCAAACGAATCAATAACAGAACGACGGATCCGCTGAGCATCTTCAACTTCCTACAGAAGAAATTCATTTCCTTGTACATGTTAGCTGTGCATGAGCGAAGTGATTCAATTCTTAATTTCCTATCACCCAAATCCAACACCAGAGCAGCATTACTTTCCCTTAAGAAGTTTTTTGGTCATCCTGCTATATAAGATGTGTGTATAGAGGAAAATGAATGAAAATTGAAAATAACAAGGAAGTGATTCAATTCCTAATTTCCTGTCACCCAAATCCGACACCAGAGCAGCATTACTTTACCATAGGAATTTTTTTGGTCATTCTGCTATATAAGATGTGTGTGTGCAAGGGGGAATTAATGAAAATTGAAAATGACAAGGATAACATATCAGTAAGTTCCAAGGAAGTTACCTTCAGGAAATTGCAATGCTCTTCTACACCGGGTGTGTTGAATGTGTTCGGACGGGCTCCCATGGCTATTACGAGATAGTCGTAATCCACAGCAAATTCTTCTTTCCCATTCATACTGGAGTCCGGGTTAGGTCGACAATAAACTTTCTTATTTTCTGCATCAATCTTGAAACACTCAGCTTCACAGTAACTAACGCTAACACTTTTCTGCAAGAGGAAGCAACAAGGGCTGGTTACTAAATTAGCCTCATATCTGAATTCTATTCTAAAGTCAAAGTCTATGCACAATCACCTACATAAATCCAGTCCACCCTGGGATCCAAACATGGTGAACAGACAGGATTTATGCACATAGACTGCCGAAAGTCAAGATCATCAATAATCCTTTTCTCATTACCTTCCTGACAATGCTACGGATTGGTTCGACAATGCTACGAGCCTCCACCGTACCACACGTAACACTTGGTAACAAAGGAGTGAATGCAAAGTAGTTCCTAGGTGATATCACCTGAACATCATACGAGGGATTATTCAGTTTCTTCAAGAAACTGGTCCCGGCCCAACCAGTTCCAATCACCACCACCTTCTTTTTCCTGATCTCCGATACAGGTGGTGCAACAGCATGTGCACCATTTGATGAATTTGCATCTGCATATGCTACATAGCCCCCACCACTGCAACCGGAAAAAAAAGAAAAGATAGCAATGAGATTTTTTTATCCCAAATAATCATTTTGATCCAAAAGCTTAAATTAGAATAACGAGATTCAAACTCATAATTATTTAATCAACCAAACCATGATATCATCTCAAAAAACCATTTCAACACCAAAATTTAATAACTAAGCTATGTTACACGATTTATATTATTCTGTATATTTGATCCAAATTGCTTAATACCACACCAAGCAATTTTAAGATATTAATATTTATACTGTTTAATTACAAGTTACAATAGAACGGAACAGAGTGGAGCGGATCTCTGTAATAGCAACAACAGGCTTCAAAAATTTATAAAATCTAATTCTAGAAACATCCTTGGAAACAACAAAAAAACACATTTAACCGCAACAAAAACGAGATCACATGCTAATCACAAAATTACAAAACCACTAATCACCTACTTAACACAAACAATCATAAAATCAGCTTCATTTAGATTCTTTCATTAAAAAAATAAAAAAATCCGAAAACTGAAAGAAAAGTAACGGTAAAACTTAATTAAGAGAAATGAAGCAAAAAAGTAGGAGAAGAGAAAGAAACAGAGGAGGGAATATTACCTGACGGTGCAAACGACAATGAGTTTAGCGAGTGAAGGATAGTCATCGAAAGCTCTAGAAGCTCTCTTAAATAAACTCAAGCCGTTCATTTTCACTCACTTCAGATTCTCTTCAGAAATTTTCTCAAAAAACAAACAGTCCTTAGGCGCCTCCTTTTTGTAATACGTGAACAGAGAGTTTTTTTTGAAAAAATAGAGAGAAGATGAGAAATTAGAGAGAGAGAGAACGAGAGACGTCTAGTGTTTTGATTGTTTGGAAAGGAGGAAATGTAAAGAGCCCGAAAAGGTGGGAGAGGAGAGGGAGGCGTGGTTGGTGGCGTTGTGCGTGAGCTGTTGTCGAGATGGTTTTTTGTATGGTTGACTCGACGGGCTTGAAGGAAAAGGCGGCACGTGATTTGCGGTGGCGTATCGGCCAAGAAAATAAAAGGAACACAAAAAAAATACTTGGAATTTGTTGTTTTTAGCTTGAATAGACACGTGGCATTTTGGTGGAGCTGGCAGGTTTTTATTTATTTATTATTACTGTAATTTTTTAATAATAATTTTTAAATGTGTGTTTGTATTGAAAAATATAATTTTTTTAATATTTTTAATGTGTCAAACCACAAATGATCTGTCATTTCAGAAAAATTATAACGTGTTAAATATTTTATTAATAATACTTGTTTTTATATAAGTGAAAAGGAAAAAAAATATAATGAAAATGAGACGCAATAAAAAATTAATTAAATTATAAATAAAAAAATAAAAGGGTAGAAAAACTTAACAATAAATAAATAAAATAAATAAATAACTAAAAAAATCACAATAAATAAATTATAATTTATTATTATTTTTTGATAAAATTTAAGTACAATCTGGAAAGTTATTATTATTTTTATCGAACAAGTATTTGACGCGTTCAATATGTCACGGTGTCCAATTGTAATAAATTTGTGTTTTTCAGAGCTTCCAGAACCTCTGAATTACAAATGAGAACAGCGAGGTCCAGCAGGAAGGTTCCTGAAGAAATGAGTTAATAAAGTTTGTTGAGTTGCTTAGAAAAGACATAGGACGTCACAACTCACATGGCTGCCAATACTATTGGAGTGTTCAAGTCTCACGCACATTCTTGCTGTTTGTCCGAATGTTCCTCAGTGAAATGACTAGTCGTTGGCCATGATTTTCTTAGAATAATCAGTGCTGTTTTTTTTTAAAATAAAATAAAAATCGAGACTCTGGATTCTGAACAGCCTGGATGAGCATGATTTAGGCATTTCACGCTTTACTCTCTTACATCAACAACAATTGCAGGAGGAGCGTTGCATGAGCAGACATGTGCTTACTTCACATGCCAAAAAATATTTATAGTTTTATATTTATAATAATTTTTTAATGCGATTCTTTTGATATATATTATGAGACAATTTCTAATAATGTTTACCATAGATTTCGGTTGATAAATATCATAAGAATATATCAATAAAAAAATTATATTGGTATTTTTGTTTAAATTTACTAATTTTCTTATGAAAGATGCTTATTGACTTGAATTTAAGAAAATATTACGCTAGAACAAATTAGGCAAAATTTAAAAGAAGGCTACCCTTTGTATTTGCTGCAAAATAAATAACCGATAAATCCCTCTTTTCCTTTCTTGTTTGGGGTCAAAGGCTGAGCTCCTACAGAACTTTGATAACAACGTACAGAATTACAGCCTACTAATGGTTTCGGCTCGATACTAGAGGTCCATTGCTGAGCTCTACGAGCACTAGCTAATAAAGAAAAGATGGGTTCGAAGATGTGGTTTCTAGTTGGTTTGGGCCTATTGCCCACTCAATCACTCGATCTTTTTGTTCGTGTCCCAGTCGCTCGATCTTGAAAGGTGGACGCATGAAGTTTTCTGTTTCTGAATTAAATAGGATCTCTGAATTAAATATGGAGACTCCCTTTAACATATCAAGAACAATTAAAAAAATAAAAAGAGAAAACCCCTTCACTTACATTATTGGACTTAAATGAATTACTGAACTGGATGAAAACGGAATGAAGAAGACCAATCACTTTAGGTTGGGTGTTATTATATGAAATCTACCCTACAAAAAAACTGGGGTTTTTTAAGCCACCAAGTTAACATGTATTGAATTTTTAATTAAAAAATAGTTTTTAAAAAATTTTGTTGGTGTTGATCCAACTGGCTTTTGATTAGATAAACTAAGTTAATAAAAATTTAATTGGATTAATTGAATTAATATCTTATCTAATTCAATTAAAAATTTAATCTAAATTATAGTTTGAGTTATACATTATTTTTTAAGGTTAATTTATTAAAATAAACAAAAAAAATTTTTTGAATTCGAGAAAACTTCATCTTCTAAAAATATATTTTGTAGATTTAGATAAATAAATAAAATTCTAGTTATTTCAAGCTCTTATAAAAAATACATATCTAAATAAAAACTAATAAAACTCTTCTTTCATCCGGCTAAAGAAAAATAAAAACAGCATGAAGTAAAAAATACTAGTAAAAAAATATTTGATAAAATAACACAAATCTCAAACTTTTTATTAAACTTGAAGAAATAAAATCATGAAGATGTGTTATATCATAATCTTATTTAAAACTATAGTTAGTTTTCTAATTACAATTAAGTTAATGTTTTATCTAAATTAAATATTGAAGTGGTCACTCATAAAATGATTTCAATTTAGTACATACCAGTGACTTGTATACATACATACATACATACATACATATATATATATATATATATATATTATAAAATGATTTCAATTCCAATACATGCTAGCTAATAAAAAATAAATGGTTTCATTTTTTTTTTATCTCATACAAATGATTCTAATATGCATCAAATAAGAAAATAGGTAAATCCATTTACTCTGATTTCATAAACAATTTGAAGGGCCTAATTAGTAATTGTTAAGGGGCATAATTGAATAACTTAAATAATTATAAGTACAAATTTTTTTTTTTATAAACTTCTGGATGCCAAATATTTTTAACCACCGTGCTAACTCGAAAACAAAAGGCCAGTGCCCACACACATATTAGACAACAGACATTGCAAATCAAAGCCATACCAGGTGAGAAAGATATTAGTTAAATCCGAAGGATCTTCCAAAATAGAAGTCCCTTTCACCATTATTGATCAAGTCATTGTTACCAGTGGATTCAGAAGGGGAAAACTGTTTGAGATGGCCTCTAGGTCAAGCTATTAAGGGCTGCCATCTAATCTGTCTTATGAGCTGAAAAGACTCGAGCTTCTATTATTCTCTACTCCCACAATTTCGTATGGTTCTGTTCTGATTAGGAGTAAGGTCAAACAGTATATCTGAATTTTCTTCCAAAACATGCCATTGCTGATATTGGCAGGTTATCCACTGCTGATCAATTCTGGATCGTAGCAGAACTGAACTCACACAGGTCTTTGCATTATCTGACACGGTTCATCGTTGGAATTTGGCGTGAACCTAATCCATTTCAGCAATGGAACAGTCTCATAGAGCGATTCTTGTCATCGAGGAAGATAGGGATGCTGTGATTCATAAATTGTTGCTTTTGAAAGTTCTTTTAAGGGCTGGTTTGTGTTAAAATGATCCAGGACAGGCCTAATTCAATGGTGTTTTAGCAGGGAAAACATTGTGCGATTGTCTTCAGAGTACTTCTACATCAAAGTATGGGACAAAAACCTGTTTCAATGCTTAAACATTGCCGAGACGACTTGATTAAAGTCCGTAATTAATTTTTTCACATCATACATGCAAGCTACATTCACCACATTTTCTTGTGGGGATTTTTTTTTTCTATTTTTGGTTATATATTGAAAAAAATAATCAATGAAATTTACTTTCTAATTAGACAAAAAAACCCATGTTTTAAAGCGAGGAAAGTATTTTCTAATTTAAAAAAACGCAACACATTTTCTATAAATGACTCAATATAAACAATATTATATATATATAATAATAATAATAATAAATGAATTCATATAGATAGATTTAGAAAATAACTTGTAAGAATACATATCCCCTCATCTCTCTACCACTCCCATGTTCATGCATTATTCAACTTTGGGTGGCACACCATACCCTGCCTTTATCAAAGTGCACTTTCGAAACCAAAAATCTTTCCCTTTCCAACAATAAATAATGACTCATCTTTCCGAGGCAAATCCATATAGGGTAGTGTATAATAATCATCTCATCTCATGTCAACTTAATTAAATCCTTGGATTTGGTGATTAACTGTACTTAATCATCGGTATAATACAACGTTAATTCACTAACGAACATTCAAAAACCCCAAAAATAAAAATAAAAGACTCAAAACCCTCAAGAAACTGCCCCTCATTATCAGCTTTAATTAATCAAAATTAACTGGTACTAACCCTCCAGACCTTAAACCCTTTTTTAAGCACTAATTAATCACACTTCACCGGGAAACAGCTTGCGTTTTTGGCCGGAGATATATCAATCTCTATCAGGTTATCCTCTTCGACGTGAAAGTCCAAATCCGGATCCAAACCCAAACCCATATCCTTCTTGGTATCACTGTGATCAAGATCTATCTCTATCAATAGCCCTTCTCTATCCTCCTCTTCCCATTTAAAGCACCACCTCTCCGGCATGTGCCTCTCTCCGGCAACTGAAAACTCACCGTCAGAATCCGAATCAGAATCCGTTTCCGGGTAATACATAGCCAAAGACGGATATCTTTCCAGACCACCAAACCGAGTCGGGTCCTGAACACCGTCCTTATCATTCGGATTCTCCTCCTCTTCTCCTTCATACCCCTCGTATATAACCTCCAATGGAGCTCTGACATCCCATTCAACTAACGACCCTTTAAGTTCCAGGTTCGGATCCGGGTCAAAACGACCCTTTTCGGCACATTGGGTAGCCCCCCATTTGTCTGCAAGAGTCAAAGAGCAAGAATTTGAAGCTCTACCGAAATGGGTGTCTTTTTTTTGCTTGATTTCAATGGTTTCATCGCCTTCAGTGACTGAATGTTGGAGTCTTTGAATTGCACCAAGGCGTAAAAGAAAGAGCAAGAGAGTTAAAGTAATGATCAGTATTGAAGAGACTGAGTGCTTATGTGCTTGAGGGAAGTACAGGAGAATTAGCGTGTAGAGAGTGATGATGCAGGAGAATAGAGGATTATGAGAAAGATTAATGGAAGTCATGATTTCAATGATGAGAAAAGAGATGGAATTAGAATTCAGTTCCCATGAAAGATTTTCATTTTCTTCCATAAAAAAGGAAATAAAAGGAGAGAATTTGGTTTAGAGAAGTCTAGGAGTTGGAGATTTTGGACTACCATCTGAGACTCAATGGGTTTAACAAGACATGCGAGAGAAGGAGAGAAACAGCAGTGGGGTTTAAAGGAGATTGCCCTGTGGGGTTTATATGCTTTTGTGTGTGTGTCCGCGAGAGCGAGAGAGAGGTAAAGTGTGCGTAAGAGAGAGGCATGGAATATATTAAAAGGGTTCCATGGTATATTTGGTCACTCCACTATAAATTATGTTGATTTTGATCCCTTTAAATTTATTATCCGAATCTCATCCTCTTATTATCTATTTCATAAACATTTGACCCTTCTACCAATAATGAAGCTAAATTAGACTGTCAAATGTCTGTTTGGGAACACGATCTCGTAAATTAAATTTTTTTATATTTTTAAATTGTGTTAATATATGATAATTTTAAAAATATTTTTTAAAAGATAAAAAATACTATTTTAATATATTTTTAAGTAAAAAATATTTTAAATCCTAACCACTACCACAATCCCAAATATAAAAAGAAGATTGCAGAATAAAGAAAAGATTCTATACAGATCTTGCCCAATTAATTAAAAATCTTATATGTGAGATAGAAATAAATACATTTGCAAGATAAATATGGTTTTTTTAATTAAAATGCATTTTTCCCTTTTCTATTTCAACAAATACATCCATGTTCTCCTATGAACATGTCTTTTTCTTCTTCTTTTTTCCCGTGTTCAAGTATAATTAGTGGGATTTCTTAAAAATATATTTTTATTTTATTTTAAAAAACACATCCATGTTCTTCTATAAACAAGCATGTCTTTTTTTTTCCCGCATTCGAGTATAACATATAGAATTTTTATTTTTTAGAGGAGAAAGAATTAGCTTGGAAAGTAATTAGTTTTTGATATGCTAGCTAGTTTAAAATCTGCTTGGGAGTGAGATAGTTTTTGTATTTAGATGTATTAAATTAAATGTTTTATTATTTTTTTGATAATTTTAATATCTTTATAATTAAAAAAAAATATTTTAATATTTTAATATATATATATATATATATATATATATATATATATATATATATATATATATAAATGGACATTTTGGACAATGTGGATTGAAAAACTTTTTTAGCATTCTTTTGGTGGGCACAATTACCTTTGCGAGAATTATTTCTTGCTTTTTCTTGCATCTACTTTATGTCGAACAAAATCCTTACCTTTGGCCATTCTTTCTTTCTTTCATGGCCTTTGTAGGTACCATCTCCTTTTCTATGAGACGGCACTTGTCTTGAAATGTTGGTGCATTTTCTTTACCTTCTCCCTCTCTATAAAATTCATCGTGGACTTTTCAAGTTTGGACATCTTGCTAGCCCTCAATGAAATTATGGCTACGGTTTTCGATCGAATAGTCCAAGAGAACTTGTCAATTTCTTTGGGAGTGAAGCAATTCTTTAATTGTGGCCTTGCAAGTGGCTTCTAAATATATAGGAACGATATTGTGGACAAGAACCTCGGTTGATCAAGTTTTTGGTAACTCAATAATTTGCTTGCATCTCTTGGAATCAATACGGCTAATAAAGCTTAGAATTAAGTTAAATAATTAAGTAATAAACGTAGAAATAATTTTCTTTTAGCTTAGACTGCAATGCAGAGCTCGAGAGGATGGCCTTATCTCTTGAAAAGAAAGGAAATATGTTCAATACCGTAGAAGCGTGCACTCACTATTTCATATTTCATCCATTTGAATTGAATCATATATGATAATTAATAATGGAATTCAAAATGATGTTTTTTATATGATTTAGAAGAATGGAAATAACATATAAGAATTAATGGAAATACATCCATTTTAATACATGATTGTCAATATTTTGTGCAACTCAATTTAAATGGATGGAGTATAAAGAGATCGGTATTCTTGAGATAATAGAGATATTTTCCTCAAGGGGTTGGGTGCACACTTTTTTCAGCCATCATGGTTCACGTCTCAAGCTGATTAATTGTGAGATTAAAACCCACATAGAATAATTTATCCTTAATCAAATAATGTACTAAATCTCCATGTGTTTAAGTTGATTTAAAAATAATACAACTTAACCATCATAAATAACAATAATAACAATTATAAAAGATAACTTAATTGATCAGATGTTTAGCTTGCTTCTTAATAACCATGAATTTGAATCCTTTTAAATTTACTAAAAATTTATATGATTCTTAACTTTAAAATTTAAAAAATAATTAAGATGCACATAAATTAATTTAAACAACAACAATAACAAAAAGAATCAGCACCAGCACAGTTGAGTGCAGAGAGGGTAAGCGTTGAGAGGTCCAAACGCACCTACCGAGTGAGTTAATGTTGAAGGGATCAACAGGCATGGATGTGTCATAGCAACCCATTTTTGCTTAGCATGCGCGTGGTGATCTCCATTAAAGCTAAGTTCTCCTCCATCAACAAAAGCATTTTACTGGTCATTGAAAACCTACCCCAAGAAAGAATTAAGGAAAAAAAAAAAAAGGTTCTGCATGCCTCCATGGATTGTTCTATACTAAAAGGAATAGAATTCTCTCTCTCTTAAGTTTACGGACTGCAGTAATTTTTGTTTTTTAATTTTTTTTAGAAATGTATTTATCTTGTAAAGAAATCAAATTCATGCTTTTTAGTGATAAACATAAAAAAAATTAATTAATATATTTTGAAATGAAAAATATTTTTTAAAAAAACTTAGCATTACAATGCTAAACACACGTACTCTCTCTCTCTCTCTCTCAACCATTATATATAGATAGTTTGTGGTCTACCACTATAAAACCCTAACTTGGCTTCTAAGAAAATGCAAAGAAGTGAATAGACATTAAAGAAACATTGAATTTTATAGCGGGGTCCCTGTGGGCTTTTGCGTGCCTACTTATTGGTCATGGTAGAGTTTTGATATTTCAAAAGAAAAGGCTGTTCTTTTAGGTGTTAGATCTCACTCCCACAGAAACTTTTTCCTTTGTTCTTAGAATTATTTAGTATAATTATGAAAAACTCTTAGAATGGACATTAATACATATATAGTATTTTTTCTATAGGAAGATAATATGTGGAGTTATGAAAAATAAATTAAGTTTGTGATCAATTGAATTTATTTTTCATATATATCCAAACATTTTTTTTACTATTTCATACAATGTGATCTTTGCTGAGTAGAGTGGAATTATTAGTTTATTACACTCAATCACCTCCGAAACCTGCTTTTGTCAAAACAGGTTTTCATCCTCTTCGTATCATCACAGATATTCTTGAATTGATGATTATTTTCCAAAAACACACGAAGCTGTATTTTGTATCACTATTTAATAAATTCTCTCCGCACATTATTTCTTATAATCTCCTTTTGATTATAAGAAAATCTAAAAAGAATGCGTTTGTTTACTACATGTCTAAAGCTATCTTAATAGTTTTTATTTTTAAATTGTTTTTTTATTATTTTTGTTTAAAAGATTAAATTAATATTTTTTAGATTTTTTTTTATAAGTTTAAAGTATTAGTGTCATGTGTACATGTCTGTTTAACATTATAGTAATTTTTACTTTTAAAATTATTTTTTGTTTAGAAAAAAAATACTTCATTGATGTTTTTTTATATATTAAAAAAATATTATTTTAATTAAAAAATAAAAATAAAAAGCCCTAGCAGACAGTGTTTATAAGGTGAGGCAGACAAT
Organism: Populus pruinosa; assembly: GCA_026413675.1. Lineage (NCBI taxonomy): Eukaryota > Viridiplantae > Streptophyta > Magnoliopsida > Malpighiales > Salicaceae > Populus > Populus pruinosa. The sequence continues at coordinate 2,566,381 of CM048595.1, forward strand.
AAATCAAACCGTCAATTCAATGTTGTAACGGAAAAACGCGGCTAGAAGGTAATAGCAAAGAGATGGACAGGTGGATCAGGGAGCGGGGTTTATGGTGGGGTTCAAAGCATGGATTGGCGACAAGGAATCTGCAGCTTTAGAGAGGCTTATCACATGGTCTGGAGCTCAGGTGTCAAACATATGGGACCTAAGCCTTTCCTTCCAGCACTTCCATTACGTCTCGCTCTCGCAAGTTCGATAATTTCTGTGTAGATTTTGCATACAATTCTTCAAAAACTTGGAAGCTAGCAGCCAAACTCATAAAAAACCTAAACTCCAACTACTTCCAGTCAAGTGACGGATTTTATATGGAACTTCGATCCCAATTATAGTCTCCCATAAAGTAAAAACATCTTGAAATATGTGGTAGTATTTACAAAAATCTAGAAATTATCTTTGAAGTGGGGCCCTTTGAACTCTGTTCATTAAGTTCATGTTTGCAAAATATCTGCAGGTCAGCATGAACCAGAACTTGGCCTTCTCGATTTTCCAGTCTTTAGTTTGGAAGTAAGATCTCCGAGGTCTTGAGGAATGGATGGCAAGACTATACGGAAATTAGCAGTTTCTCCGAGGAGGAGGGTTATATCCTCCAGAATGCTGCTGCATGCCAGCAGGAAAATTGGAACACGGGGACCTTGATGATGGAGCAGTAGATGCAGTAGTGGAAAGCAAGGAGTTCCACAAGGCAAACCTGAAAAAGAAAGATACCAGTTAAAAGACAATGTATGGTATTTTATACCAAAGGAAATTGAGAATGCAAGAAAAAGATCCCTGTAGCTGAAACTGCTAGTTGAGATCGAGGCTTTTGTTGAATAACAAATACCGATAGACAATATAGGATGCAAGGGCCACAACCTATAAATCATCACTAGATAATTATCATAAATCTCAAAAGTTTAAGACTCGCGGTATTTCAAGGGGTAAACTGAGTTGAACTTTCTGGTCACACTGTTTATGCTTGGTCATACATGGTAAAAAGCATAAATTAGCATCCAAATATCCACAAACAGCTAATAAGGGATTGAAATGGCACGGTTGGGATGCAATTCACTAGGCAGTCCAGCTTCTTCAATTGTCCAAGCTATAAAGACTCTCCTGAACAGATCTATGTGCACATAGACATGCGAAATAATGTGCTATAATAGCTACCATATGAAGAAGGGGAATGACCGGGAATATGTATTGGAGCCTGCAGGCTGGTGGGGACACCTCCAATATTATCGCATGCAAAGGAAGACGTCCTTGCAGCTCCCCCTGTGAAGGTTTCTGCCATGTTGGTCCAGTAGGGGTTGGAAGTAGAGGCAGAACCAACAAACAACACTATTCTCACCAACAGTGTTTTCTCTGCCATATGGATCAACAAATCCATAGTTTTGGCAAGAGTCAGCTCTACCACCAGAAATAGAACCAGAGCTCCAAGAGCAACCACTGTTATTTCTTGGTACAGAACTTGCTCAAGCTCCACGAGGAACAGGAGCTCTAGGTATGGAAGGACTTTGATAGCTTTGATATGCCCCCAAAGAAGATCCAAACCCCCGATACTTTGTGTTCACCAAGGGTATTAACACGTTAGCCACTATTTGTCAATACATATCTCTGGTAAGTGTTCACTCAGTAAATGGACTAAAGAAGATCTCATCTCTAAGTCAACAGCACTGGCGCTTCCTTACAGAAGCGAAGTAGAAAACAGATCCTGGAAAATATAAAAAATAAAGAACATTAGAAACTGAGAAACTCTTACTTATTTGTGGAGGAGGTAGGTTGGTATTTTGGTAGCCATAATTCAATGATTAAGGAGGTGGGTTGGTGTTTTGGTAGTAGCCATAACACAATGATGGAGGAGGTGGATGAAGACTTTGCCAGGATCCACTACCAGCTGAATCAAATGGAAAAACATCATGGACTTTATCTAATGACATATGAATAAACAGATCGAAAAAGGCAATACAAAAACCTGGTAAAGCTCCTTGATTTTATAGTGGAGGCCCATCACATAACTTGAAGGAAGTCCTCCAGGAGCAAAACAGAGATTCAGTCTTTAAAGCACACTTCGCTTCCTCCAAATGCCTCTGTGACTCCCTTCAGTCGAGTTCAACAAGAATGACCTTATAAAATGATTTAAGCTATCAGCCACACTATGCAAAAAAAATTGTATAATATGGATATGTTTGATTTATGCTTACCAAATGTTTACCTGATCAAAAAGTTCATGTGGAACAGGCATATCCTTGCTTATGGGGAGAACATAATTAGCTGCCAAGATTAAACAGGCCATGGTGAAACCATAATTTATTAGGACTCAACAAACCAAAGTAATTGGAGTTCAAATGCAAAAACAATAACCAAGCCCCAATCCTAAACTAGTTGGGGTTGACTATATGGAAGAAAATAGTACATGCAAATGAAAAATGATACCTATCATATTGTTTAAGGCATCAGCAGGAACTCTCTCCATTTCTTTAAATCTCTTATCTGCTTGGAATTTTAGATCTTCTGGTTTTGGAAATGCCACAACAGCAATATGGTTTACAGTAATAAATTAAATAAGAGATTCGAATCATGCTTGATTATTTGCTTTATATACAAAGGGAATGACACCATGACACTACCTTGCAGAAACTTGAAAATGGTCTCGATTTGTGTGCGCATTCATTTTTGAAAACATTGGTTTGATTGATAAATGATTGCAAGGAGTCTGTGATTGAATTGTTCACCATAGCCGTGCTTACAAAATAGCCCAGGAACCTATTAAAAAAAATAGTATCGTTCACTATGCTAAAGAATACAAATGCAGAGAGAGGAAAATTTTTTCTGCAAGAAGGACAAAGAATGTGAAAGGAAAAAACTGGAACATTCATTTCATCCGGAATAAGGTTTCTTCCAAGTAACACAAAACGCTTCTCAGGGTACTCTTCTGCCCATTTCTCTGCCCATGTAGTTTTACCAGAAGCAGGCAACCCCACCACCATCATTACTTCACAATCACTATTGTCAGAAGAATTAGGTCCCATTATTGCATTCCCATCATCAAGAGCTGAAGCCCAGGGCTTACAGCCTTGTTCAGGAACAAGTTCATCTTCAACGCAACTGAACCACAACATTCCTCAATAGAACATTAGGAAATAGAGCTGACTCCCATTATAGCTCTTCTACTGGAGAATACACCACTTCAAGACCCCTTGGGCCAGCATCAATCCCTTTGCAAATCCCAACCATTTTCCATTCTCAGATAATCCTATAAAAGCCAATGATTTAGTTTCAAGCTCAACACAGCACTAGAGATTTTTCCTGTGCCTTCAAATCCAAAGCTAAGAAGCATCTCCCCTAGGTTTCCCCAGGCATCATTCCCCTAGAAATGCCTAAATGAAAAACATACTGCTGGTCCGGAGGTGAGTATTCCATATTAACCCATTGAACCAAAACAATCTTTCAACCGAAACAATACTTCCGTCTTGTTATTCCAACATTGGCACGACCAACAGACCAACAATAAGCAAATGCCTACTCATTGAAGACCATCTAGTTCAATATCAAAATATAAAAAAAAGGCAAACTAAAAGGTTCAGCATAGCTTTCAGGTTTGCGCACAAAGAATGGAATGCAGTGGCCATCTTCGTATCTACCACAATGTCCTTTTCTTTCACTGATAAAATAATCAATCAATATTGTTCCAATATTGCAGGTGGAATATAATAAAATTCTGTGGTAAGGAGATTTTTTTTTTTTTGTTAATTCTTCCTCCAAAATCACATTATCTTTGAGGGTTTATAAACATTTTAATTTTTAGGGTTTAAGATACTTTACCTCAAAGTTTCAGTTGTTAAAGAAATAAAAATTCTCTCTTTAGCCTTCACCTTTATAAGTTTTTATGGGGTCTAGCAGTTCTGTTGTGAAAAACCTGCTGCATTAATTAATAATGAATATTATAATAGAAGAGAAATTAATAAAAACACAAGATTTAATATGTTTCGATAATGTCCGCATTTGCAGTAATGAGAAGCCTTTATTTTCACCATATCGAAATAGAATTACATTATGTGTTTTTATAATAAAACCTAAACCACCTAATAAACCGCTACCTCCCTAGCATCTATCAATTAGCCACAAGCTACATCAAGTTCTTTCATATAACAGTTATTGAGTGGCACCCACACTTCAATTAAACAATATAATCTAAATTAAAGAAATTTTCTTTTATTATTTAATTCACAAATTACTCGATCAAAACCTCCAATTCTCAAATATAGCAAAAAAAATTAATTTTGAATTGAACACAATTCTTATTAATCCATCAAACTAAAAAACAGAGAAGAGTGTTAAAAAAGGGTCCTGTTACCTAAATCACAACCAGCGGGATTGAGCATCACGCGCAACTGGTTCGACGAGGATCTTAGATAATCGGGTCCAGAGACATCAAGATCTGTCCTTTTGGATTCTGGTCGGGGTGAGAGCTCGCGTTTCGTGAAAGCCATTGTGAGAGTGAATGGGGGAGTGAGCGGGGAAGAAGAGAAGTGTCAAAGGCGCGAATTAGAACGGCATAACGGCGCCGGTTCTGTTTATATATACGAAATCCTGAGAGAGATGTGTGGGCTGTTTCTTAAAGCTCGAGTAAGGCCAATATTGGGCTTGTGTGAGAGTTTGGTGGGCTGTATCCGGGCTCGGCTTTATTGATGCCATTTGAATATTATGAAATACTTCTAGAAGCTTTGGACCAAGCAGGAAGTGATTCTGTTCTCTGCCTTGTCTTTTTGAGTTTGAATCCAAATAAAAGTAAGAAAGCAAATTGTTTTTTCTTCTTCTTGAAATACATCAATTTATATTTATATATAGATGGATTGGGATACAATAAATGGCCAACACTTATAATCTAATTTTATTTATTTATTTATTGCTATAAAAACATTTTTTTAGTGAATATATCAGTTAATTTCTCTCTCTCTCTGTTTTTTTTTAACAAAAATAAAGATGAGAAACAAATTCTTTTTTCTTTTCTATTTACTATAACGGTAAAGAATTAAATAATTATCATTAAAATTATTTCTTTTTTCACTTTTTTTTCAAGCGTAGAATAATCCCAAAGAGCTGCTGTCTTTTATTATTATTATTATTATTATTATTATTAAGAAAACACAGCTTGGGAATATACTAACAATTAAAACTAAAAAACAAGAAGATAAAAAACAAGAAGATAAAAAGGGATTATTTTTTTGTCTTTCAACTTTTTAGTAATTAAATGCATGTAACCAGGGATTTATCACTCATGTGGACTTTATTATGGTTGTAGATTTCTTTTTTTTTTTTTTTTGGGTGAGATGATTATTCTTGCAGAGTTTTAGTTAGATGGATGTTGCTTGTAATGTGTCCACTAGCCTAAATTGTGTGAAACCCATTATAAAATTATTATGGACTCAACGTTTTATGAATACGACAAAGCTTATGAAATAGTTTCTCGTAACTTCGGTCCCTCGAGGTTGTGGGGAACCAAGATACTAAATGTGTAATGAAAATTATAAAATAAAATTATTTAAGTGTTTTTAAAATTTTATTATATAATAATCCACATAAATCACTCATAATAAATTTTATAAATTTCTATTTAAAAGAGAGATTCTCAAGCCTAAAGTATTAAATTTAATTTTATGTTTTTGTAATTTTTTTGTTTAATTGAGATAACATGTAATATGATTATAACATTCTTTATATAAGATAACTTAGTGATTTCAAATCTAAAGATCACTTACATAACTGTCACATGTATTTTTTCATAAACATAAATATTCTTTTTATATAGAATTCTCATACGAGTTTATTTAGTATACATTGTATTAGTTCTAGGTATCTTTTATACCTCAACTTATAAAAATAATTATTTCCATTTAGAAAGAAAAAAAATATAATATTTATTAGTCTTTATAGTTTTAAAAAATATTCGGTATTTAAGAGAATATCGACTAATAATATTTTAAGATAAATGTTTTGATGCAATAAAAATCCAATAATTATATCTTTATAATTTAATTTGCAAAGCATTTTTATTCCATTAACTTAATAGTTACTCTATATTAATAAAATATTGAACTTTTGACCAAAAATTTTCTTGACTTGGCATAAGTTTATTAACAATAAAAATATATATATATATATATATATATGCCTCTATTACTTAAAAAACTAAATGACATGGATATTTTACCATAGCTCAATCCAGCATAAAAATATGTTTTCGGTTACAGTAAAATTAACTTTGAGTCATTTGATCCAAAAACATTAAACATCTTAATGGGGTGTTAATGTTTTTATTTTTTATTTTTATTATCACAATAAAAATATTATTTTTCCTTTAAAATAAGTAAAATATAGAATTGTTGATTAAGAGCTTTCTTGACTTTGCATAAGATTCTAAATAATAAAAATATGTATTTGACCTTAAAGTAAAAAAAAAAATTATGCTGTTATGTAAGAGTGTTTTGTATTTTTTAAATTTTAATGTAATACAATTATATTTTTAATTTTTTAAAAAACAAAATATAACTTACCACTTGAGGGTATTTTTGTATTTAACTTGTAGTGGTTGGTTTGTCGCTAATGATCTTTTAAGTTTTTTTTTCTCTCTCTCCTAACAGGTAATGTGTAATTTTGTCCTCTTTTGTTTCTTACTTTTCAATTTACATCCTATTAATTTATTATCTTCTTTTTTATTTTTAAAAGTTTTTATTCTTTTCAATTTAGTCTTTTAATTACAATTTTTCAAGTGTTTGGTTTTTTTATTATGGTCTTTATTTTTTAAAATTTCTAATTTTATCCTTGGTATTTTTGTTAAAGTTTTTTCTTTTAATTTAATCTTTCAATCAAATTTTCTATTGTTTTATTTTTTTCCATTTGATACTTATTTTTTTCTTTTATTAAAATTATTTATCAATTCAATTAAACCCTCCAATTAAAAATTTATATCCTTTTAATTAATATTTTTTCTCGCTCTTATTTTTTCAATTTTTTTATGTAATTAGTTCTTTTTCCTGGTTTCATCTCTCAACATTTAATTTATTGAGAATTTAGTTTTGTATAATTTTATTTTTTCACATTAGTTTTTTATATATTGATTTTGTGATTATTTTCAAATTTTATCTAATAGTTTATTTTGGTTTCATGATCCAAATCATGGTTTTTTGCATGTAGTTTTGTTTAGTATAAATTTTTTTAACTGTTTTGTTTCTATTTTATCTTTTAAGATATTATCCTAATAATTCTTTTTATATAGATAAAGTTAATTTTTTAACATAAAAAATATTTATTTTTAAATTATATTGCTTTTTTTTTTAAAAATGAAATATCAATTTCTCTCGGCCCCAAATCCCCATATCACACATTATCCAAAGCTAAAGGAAAATTCTAGAACCATCAGAACCCTCTCCCCTCTCCCCTCTGTTACGACCCAGTCAACACTGTGTGTGCGCGAGAGAGATGAGGATTGTAAATTCTACGAAAAGAGCAAATGACAACCAAGAGTCAAGACCAAACCTTGACAAGTGTCATCACATTAGGAGGATAAGTGTTTTCTGATAAGTTAACTTTTAATCCTGACCTTCTGGATTACTGAAAATAATTACCTACCCAGTACGTTGATCTCATACATGGAAATAGCTTAATCATAGAGCTCCACAGGATCCAAGTAGATTCAGTTTACTACCCTCTTTCATAGCTAAAATCTACTGCTCCCTTGATTCAAGTTGAGCACATCTTCGTATTGCCTTCTCCATGGCATCCATCAGAACATTAACCTTGCTTGCAAGTTAAGAACCTCCCCCCACTCCAACAGCTGTCCCCGTCTAGATTTCCCCCACGACAGAAAGGAAACTGTCCCCAAACTTCTGCCCAAATTTGCTGTCTCCTAAATGCCAGGGGGCATCTTCTGGCACATCAATCTCTCCCCACTTGTCAGGGCTGAAATTATGCTAGATTTGCTTTTACTTAACAATTGACATAACTGTCTTCGGCACATTCGCCAGTTATAATTCATGGATTTTGTGACCTCCTCAGTACACGTTTCTAAGCTATAAACAGAATCTATATTTTTTTCCTCTTAATCAAATGCAATACACAGAACCGGTTCGTAAATAGTAAAAACAGTCTCAGTTTGCCACTTCCCATAAGAATTAAGCAGTGCATAGATACCAAAATAAAATTAAAAGGTATGCAGAGAAGGCAATTATCAGCAAAAAAGAAATGGATTTGGGACTGGTTATGGTATCTTGAAGAACACAAACAAAGAAATAATGAGGAAACATTCCATCTTTATGTTATTCAAACAAAACAAGTAAATGTACACAACAATTCTCATTCTTTATCCCAAATGAAAGGTCCAGGACCTCCTCTCAAATAAATATCCCATATTCCCTCCCTAACTTGCGCATGCTAATAACTTGAAGAGATACAAAACAGGCCAAAAATCCTATCTTCAATGAAAGCTGTTGAAGAATCTACAATGGTCTGTGTCAAAGTGTAACTTGTGAAGATTATTGCCATGTACAGAACCCGAATTGAGATCTGATCAAATCCAAATACCCAAAACCCAAAACCCTCCTTTCACCCTCTATCTACAACAATTTAATCTCCTCTTTTTAACTTGTATTTACAAAACCCCTGCCTCTCACATTTCTGTTTCCATGAATAGCCCCTTCTTTGGCGAAGCAAACAATGCCACTGATACATCAGCAATGCTCTTCCGATTTAACCGTGACTTGTAAGACCTTCGCTGCTTTGGCGCATTCGGAGCTTCAATTTCATCCAATTCACTTGGATTCTCAAGATCAAATGGAGATCGAAAACCTTGAGACTTCCTTGGGGTGCTATAGGCAAAATGACTTTCTTTTGCAATCAAAGTCTTTGAACACAAAAGAACAAAAAATCTTAATCAATAACTAATTAGAAAACAACTAATTGCTAGTCTAGTTCAGCAAAATAAAAATAGATTTAATCACTTACAGCTTCTCTAATCACTTTCGACACATGAAAAAGCTGCTTCAAATCATCATGATCCACACGACACAAAACCCTGATCTGCAAAACCCAAAGATAGAAACTTTCAATAACTAAAACCCTTCAATCAAAAACCCAAAAGCAAAAATCACCAAGTCAAGAAATTTCAAACCAGGTATACATGTAAAACTTACCAAGATATCTTGAGGCAGGCTTTCAAGATTAGACTTTTCAGGCTCTAAACTGCGGAGCCTCTTCAAGGGAGACTTAAAAGTGGAATCAATATTCAACAGATCTTCATTGTTAACATTATTCTTAGTACTTAAAACCCTTTTCCTTCCAAATGAATATGACCTCACAAACTTGAACCCTAACCCCTCTTCTTCAGCGCTCACTAAAGCACCACCACTAACCCTATTTGCCTTCATTGAACTGCATCTCTTCCCCAATGCCATATTTACAAAATCTCACTTCTTTAAATCACCAAATCTTTGTCACTAAATCTGCACCCCCAAGAAAAAAATGGTTAGATTAGGCTTAATAATAAAACCCTTTAACTACTTGGCGAACAATATCAAGAAAATATCGGGAAAATCTTCAAAAAGATAGAGAAACGAACCCTTTTATTTTTTTGCTAAGGTTGCAAATGAGATACAAAACCCTAAATTCTTTGAGAGTGATCGTTATAGAACGTTCATAAGTCTTTGAAGTTGAAATTAGTTTGGTCTGCTTTCAAGAATGGTAAAGTTTTGCTTATATAGCGTGAAAAAGATTTGCTTTTTATTTTCTTTTCTTTTTTTAAAGTCGAGGTGTAACAGTAAAAACAATTCTTAAAATAAACGTGGTTAACGCTAGAAAAAACTGGAGGTTTCCAGTGCATAGTAGATTTTGGACAAATCATAAGATATTGCCCTCCATCTATAAGTAATATTTCCTTTTGGTCCCTCTTTGGTTTACCATTCATTTATCTCAACAGTTTTTATTCCCCATTAGAGAAGTATGATATTTACAAAAGATTTATCATGATTGTATTAGTAAAAAAAATCCAGTATGGTGGATGAGATTCCTTGATAAATATGTTTGGTAGGGTTTTTATATAAAAAATCAATACTTTATAATATTTTTTTATGCTATCTTTATTTAAATTTAAAATATTTAAGATCGTATATGGTGAACTATATTTTATTTGTGATGCTAAATGTATTACAAACTTATTTGATTTAAAGATAAATATATTATCATAAAATATATGTTTATGTAATAATTTTAGAGTGAATTTTTATACTTTATAAATAAAAAAATATACGAAAACATGTTCTAACAGTCTCACTATTTCTATCTCTTCTGTTCCTATATAGTACAATGCAACAATTAGGATAGTTGGGGGTTAATATTGGTGCAAGAGAAAAGGATTAAATTGAAATTGTAGATATACTCAGAGGGCACGTTTATAGTTTCCCGAAGATAAATAAATATCTTCTCGCCGTGTGCGTGTTTCTTTAAAAAATTACTGTACTTATCCTTTTGGCGGTTAAAATGAAACTAGCCGTTGCAGAGGGACACGTGGCGAGATATGAGTCGATTTAGGAAGCTAGTAGTGTGTTGCTAACCGATGACGAGGCTATTTGGTCGGTCTAAGTCGGCTGCTTCGTCGGTCCCTTCTTCAACACGTTTTGTCCAGTTTATTAATTTTTGGTGGGCTGGGTGTTTTTCTAAAACGACAGCTGGCCCGTCCGTAATATATAATATTTCCAGTTTCTATGTTACGTGGAGGAGTGTTATTGGTTAATTAATTTGGTGATCTATGGGTGATGGATGAGTGGTTGAGATTTGGTGAGGAAGTACACACGAGAAGGGTTGAGTAGTTGAGCGGTGGCCAATGGTTTGTTTGAATGGAGTATCCTATGAGGGCGGCTGACTGATGATGGTCAGTTGCAGGTTTTACACGATTGCAATCTATTGTGAGTCAACGACACGTCAATCCTACGGCAACAAGGACAAAATTCAGTAGAAAGTAGTTGAAAGGACACAGAATAAAGACTATTAGCATGAGGTACACCCGAGCACACGGGTGGCCATAATATAATATAATAAGATTTGCTTGTTTGTTTCGTGTCATATGATATTTTTTAAAAATAAATTTTATTTTAAAATATTAAAATAATTTTTTTTATTTTTAATATTAATATTAATACATTAAAATTATCATAAAACATTAATTTAATTTTTTTAATGCATCAAACACAATTCTGAACATAATATACAAGTATAAGATGTATTTAAATAATTAAGTTCCATTCATGAAGATGTTATGTTTGGTAATGTAATAATCTTTATTTTTAATTATTTTTAAAATTTTAATTGTTTTGAAAAAATATTAAATTAATATATTTTTAATAATTTTAATATGTTAATGTTAAAAATAAAAAAATATTTTAATATGTTTTTAAATAAAATATACTTAAAAAAATATGATGTACGGAGATTCTGAACACGCATGGAAAGTTAGAGAAATGCACGGGGTGCAAGCAAGTTTGTTTAGCTAAGATCCAAGAGCTTAACCTAACCTCACCAACTACAAAGAACACTAACCGCAAGTACACTTCAAAGCTGATAAAGATAACCACATGATGTTAGAAGGATGGAGACACTCCCTCCCTTGGTAGTCCCTAGTACAAACCGGTGATATCTAACATGTTGTTTATTTTTATATTTTAAAAATATTTTTTTAAATATTAAATATTTTTTATTTTTTATTTGTTTCAAATTAAAAAATTTTAGATTATTTTAATACTATGATATTAAAAATAATTTTTAAAAATAAAAAAATATTATTTTAATTTTTTAAAATAAAAAACATTTTGATATATAATCATAGCTACATTCCCGAATAGATAATAAATAAAAAATTATACCTCTCTTGTCATCCAACTATACACACACACAACTAGACTAATGTTAGGATTTTGTTATGTAGTTAGAGATTCTAGTAATGAGAGTAAATAAGTGTTTAAGAGTATGATGGATTCTTTAAAAATGCCTTTTATTTTAAAAAAATTAAATTAATATTTTTAATATTGTTTTTTAGAATTTTAATATACTAATATAACAAAATTTAAAATTTAAAAAAATTATTTTAATATAAATATTATTTTAATACATTACAATAAAAAATATTTATAAAAAGTCTACCTGTAGTGAATTGATCCATGTGTATATTATTACACTAATGTTTGGAAACAAAAGGACTGTGAAAAGAAAGTGAGGGGAAAGAAGACTAAAGGGACAAAAAAAATTCTCTCTTATTATTGTGTTTGGATGTGTGAAAATGGAGAGAAACAATTTTTGTTTTCATTTAAAAATAATAAGAAATGAGATGGAAAAATCATGAAAAGTTCGAAGTCATTGTTATTCCCCTAGTAATGACTCTTTCTATATGTTATTTTTGATCCTGCGTTGATCTGTCCGGTCTCTACTGTTTTTTAAAAAAATCTGAAACTAATTGAAATAGATTGGTTTGGAATAATTTTTTATTTGATTGTATTTTAAATTATAAAAAAATATTTTAATTTGGTTATTTATTTTAGTGTTAGTTTGACAATGTAGTTAACTGGTGTTTGTTAAAATTTGAGTTTTTTGTGTATAAAATTAATTTTATTAGTATTTTTTTTATTTTTTTAATATATTAATTTTAAATAATAATAATAATATTTTAATATATTTCTAAACAAAAAATATATTAAAAACCAACTATTTTCATAATATCAAATACTATGTTAATCCAAAACTAGACTAGACAAAAAATGAACTCCTCTACCCACTATACACACATATGCAATGATCACTTAAATGGTAACAATTCTCAATTAAATCTAGAAGTTGGATTTAATCTCAATTTGGAATACAAGTTGTATAGTCTTGATTTAGAAAATCTAAGTCTAATATAAGATAAGATATTAGCTGCCTGATAAAAAAGATTGAAATCTCTCAAATAAAAATAATTTTTTAACTACAAATTTAACTTGATATATATATATATACATACACGAGATTCATGAACTGATTATATAGAATTCCTCATTAAAAAAGATAGTAATTTTCATTGATTTCTACAAAACATGCATAAACATTTCCATAGTTAAAAATTATCGAAAATATTGAGTGGAAAGAAAAATTATGATAACAATAAAAAATGTCAAAGAAAACAAAATAGTTTTTTACTACAAAGTGAAATAAAGCTAAAGCCGTCCACACAAAGTCAATTGACCTTAAGTCACTAGATTCCCAACAATGATCACTTAACAACTATACACACACAGATAAGTAATGATCACTTAATTGACATGGTCTTTGACTGAACCTAAGAGTTGAATTTAATTTTCATTTGTGTACAAGTTGAGTTTTTTTTCCATAACATGTATTATTTTTTTTAAATTTAAATTATTAATTTATTATTTAATTGTTTTGATATGCTATGTTAAAAATAAAAAATATTATTTTGATATATTTCTAATTAAAAATACTTTGAAAAACAACCTTATAAAAAAAATGCATTTAAATAGTGTTTATTCTGTGATGTGAAAAATTTTAATTTTTTTTGGTTTTAAATACTTTTTTTAATATTTTTAGATTATTTTGATGTGCTAATTTAAAAAATAAGTTTTAAAAAATTAAAATATTTTATTTTGATATATTTTCAAGTAAAAAATACTTTAAAACATAACTGCTATCACAAATCTAAACACCACTTTAATCTTAATTTAGAACTAGAGTGATGTCCTAAATTATACCTATGCAGGGACAAAAAAAATATGAAATTCAATCAATTGATAATAAAGAAACAAGAAAATTTAACTTAATTAGATTCAATAAACTTAGATAATTTGATAATATAATTAAAAAATATATAATAACAATAAATAAATCAAATAAAATCTTTTATATATTAATAATAATTAACTACAAGATATAAGTTACTAATATCATACTTGTAAAGAAAATTATGTTAGAAATTCACCATCACTTTTATAAAAACTGTTTTATAATTAGAAAAATTTTATCGATATAATTTTAAAACTATTATAAAAGACTGTATATCAATATTGAAAGAGGTCTCATGCGCTCCATAGCAATAATACATAAAACAAATCAAATAAAATGTTATTAAATAAACATTTTATATTTTCACATGTAAAAAAAAGTTCATAATTTCCAGTAAATTCCACACAACATGCACATACCTTTCAATAAATAAAAACCATTCAAAATATTGAATAGAAGGAAAAATCATGGAGATAAAAGAAAATGTAAAAGGAAAATAACAGGTGGAGAGCAAGAGAAGGACAAAAGTGAAGAAAAAAAAGGAAAATTAGTTAAATTAAGATAACAAGTATAAAGAAAAATTAGTTATTTAGTACATATAATTAAAACAAAAGATAAATATAATAATTTTTCTTGGCTATAAAATAACATAGCTAAAGCTATGCAGACAAAATCAATAGACCCGACTAACCAAATTCACAATAATTATCATTTAATAGCTACACACACAAGTGTTGATCATATAGTTATTGGCAATATTCTTATACTAACTCTAAATCTAAATCTAAAACTTGAATTTAATTTTATTTGGGATATCTAGTCGAAGGGCACTAGCTACCCAAAATAAAACTTATCATCAACTACAAACTTAATCTTTGAACCCTACATGTTCTTTAAATGTTAGCCGACTCGAATTGATTACTAAATAGGTTTTACTTTAAAAAAAACAACACCTTGAGAGAAATAGGGAAAACCCTGAAGGGAATAGACCAAAATAGAAAAACATAAAAAAAGGGAAGAAAACCAGTAAAAATAATTAAAGAAGAAGAAGAAGAGGAAGCCCCCTCTCTGCCATCTCCTCTATCTTTGTAAGAATTTGATAGCCTAGCAGCAGCCAACCACCACCTCCTTCATCCCCAACGAAACATCCCGACACCCAATCAAACCACAACTACCACCTCTCTCCCCCTTCGGATTACCACATTCCCCAAAACCACCAGATCATCATCTCCGATCATTTCCCGATAGAACTCAGCCAATCTCACCAACCCGAACACCTCTGGCCACAATGACAACAACCCCTCCACCGACCTGACTCAGTGCCGCTAGTCACAGTACCCCAACCCGACACCATCCACCAAACAGCCTAGCTCCCTCTCTAGCAAGACAATTAATACACCACCAACAACCAAACGAAACCAAATCCCAACCATTTTATCCATTGAATAAACCAGAAATCCCACCCTTCTTCACCTAAAAATAACACAAATCACCACGTCATAAAAAGCTAATCTTTTCTGCTTGTTTTTTTAAGTATATACTGAGTCAGTGCTTAGAGTGCACAAGTTGTTGTTTCCCAAATCATCCCACGCACTAGCACTTGTCAACCACGCTCTATATATATATATATATATATATGTGAACATGTTAAACTTGTTCTGTATATAATTTGTATGAAGAAATTAAATTATATCCTCAAGATAATTAATTGACAATACCATTTCAACTTGATGTACGTATCCAGAAGAGAAAGATAAATGTGCATGCATGTTCGTGAGCAAAAATCCACGTCATGAAGCTGCTAGATTTCTTACTTTACGGAAATCATCTCCATTTGCCAACATGGCTCATCTTTTAACTTTGGTCATGTTTCACGGGTACTTTTCTTGAAAAGTAGCTTTCATTGATTCCCTTTTTTCACCACCAAATATAAAAAAAATTAAGATTACCAAGTCTTTTCGTAAGAGAATAATTTGATTAACTAATAGAGTAGCTAGCTGGCTAGCAGCCACATATATCCTCACTGAATTTCTCCCTCGTGATTTCTTTTCATTCCTCTAAAGAGATTCTGTGAAATAATATCCAGCGTCATAATTTTTAATTGTTCATGATGTATTGTTAATTTTTATATATATTGGGGTCCGCGTCGCTATGTGGTACCTACGGGGTTTGAAGTTGTTGGAGATTATAGGGTTGGGTGGATCCAGTTTGATTTTAGTTTTATCAGAGGTAAAAATTGACTGTAAATTCGAATGGCACATTATTTTGACAAGACACACGAAAATGGTACATTACTTAGGCACAAGACTGCAATCTGAGGGCCAACTTCAACTTGATAATCTCTCAAGGCCCACCGTTCTTGTCCTAGTACCATGTCTTTGAATGCATATGAGAAACAGAACTCCTGTCGTTCGAATGCTCAAACACAGCTATCTCGGCTCTTGGAGATGCCTTCCAAGATTGGATATCTTGATAGAAGCCTTGTAAATTTAGGGTAACAACTTTGACACGTCTAGACTTATAGGGAGTGATAAGCACTAGTTTCTCCAGGCCAGGTGCGCTCCCCAGGAGAAACTTCACCAACAGAAGTTCGTCTTTCTGAAACTTAAATCCATACAGTTTAATGAACTTAAGGTTGTGAAAAGATACATGGGATTGCTCAAAAGCTTGTCGATTACGCAATTCCCAGTACGGTCCACCTGCGAAGTTAAAATCATTGAGCTGCAAAAGATTTATCAGCAGCCATGAAATTAAACTGATCACTTAACAATAATTACCATGTCTTAATTTGTGAAAGTTTTGATTAATGTTGATAGAACCGAGCCAATTAATACTCACATCAATGAAAATCTTCTCTATATACGGGCAATTCTTGAGGAAAGAAACAATATCATAAGGATTGCAATACATTGCACCTTCCATGATCAAATGAAATTCTATCAAATTCCAAAAAGAGAATTGCATTTCTGTCAATGTTCCACCCATAAACTTTGGAGTTAAACCCTGAATAAACCATAACGTTATGTTAAGAACATAAACCAGTAGATTCCAATAAAAAAAGGGGCACTAACAGGACAGAAGATATATAATCAGACAATAACAATTATGTACATGGATGGAGACATACCTCAAGAAATGTACTGGTAGTGGTGAGAACACGAATATTAAAGAGATCGTACACAAGATTTCTCACTTGAAATGTCCCTGTAAAGCCTTTTGAAGGTCCAAAATTGAGCATCACATCTTTCACTTCAGGGATATTGGTGAATCTGATAAAACAAACATGCCCACAATAATGGATTGCATGTAGAGTTGGTGCATCAATGTCAATCATCAGAATCTCCGGGCAATCTCCAACCTTGAACTCCTTAAACTTCTTTAAATTCTGGGTGGAGATTTTCAAATGAAAAATTCTATAACATTGTGCTATATCTAAAGTCTCAAGTAACAAGCAATTGAGAAATAGATTATCTATCAATGTTGGGGTTACAATGATCTTTCTAAGAACAAGAGTGCTCAAAAAATGCAGACCTTTAAACTTTGGTGGAAGATCAAGTTGACAAAAACTAAGCTTTAATATTTTGATGGACTCAACGTCAAAAACATCAGAAATGAGTTTAACAGGCCCTCCCCCTTCAAAATTAATTCCAATTACGTAAAAAAACAATTCGAGCTCTTCAGCACCCTTTTCAATAGCTTTTTTTATCCACTTTTCAACCAAGAACCCCTCACCATCTGCATCAAAAGATAATCGAAAACTTAAAATACTTGAACCTGCATGCTGATCAAAGACTTTATTAACCATGGATTTGAAATTTTCTGGACTGCTACCTCTTGCAAAAGCATTATCAAAGTGTAATCTACTACTGAAGATCCAAGAATGATTGAATCTCGATGATAAGATTCCAATCTGCATAGCCTTTTTGATAGGCAAGAATGCAAGAATCTTATCAATCACATCATCAGGAAGAATAACACTATGATTAGTGTCACTAGTGTTACCAAGATAAAGCCTCTTTACTCTCTTACGTGAAATCTTTATGATGAGAGTTTGCCTCACAATTTCTGCTGATGCCATTGAGAGTAAATCTTTCTAGAATGAACTTTCTTGTGATGGCTATCAATCTTAAATAAGAAGAAAAGATACACGAGAAAGTTTGGGATTTAATTCTTCTCATGCTTTGTTACTGTTTTATGAATTTTGTTTTCCTTTTTCGGCTGTTGAGATAATTTGGCTTCTTCCTTGGCTTGCCTTTTATGGTTTCTTGAAACATGCTCGAGTAGGCAACTCGTAAATCACACAGTACTGAGGTGGCAATGATGCTATATTAGGTTACCGGGTCAGCATGCAAGAAAATCTTGGAGTAGTTTTTTGCTATTTGGAAGTGGGGTAAAGTTCTCAATCTGTACATAAATATTTTACGTTTCCTTTGTTTTTCTAATTTATTTTTGAATAAAGGGTCATTTATCCAACCTATCTTCTTCTATATATATATATATATATAAAACTCAAATCCAAACTGATTTATTAATATAATATCTAATTTTAATGCAGAAATTCAAAGAAAAAACCTTATTCGAATTTATTTTTCATTGAATTATTAACCTCTGTCATGATCTAATTTCGAAGAAGGAAAAGTCAAGCAAAACCCGAAAGGAGTTTATATATATATCATGGTGGACAATAACTATTACAGCAAAGAAAAATGTCCATCGTTAACATGTAATTATATCTCACTTTAAAAGGTAAATAAAAAAGGAAGAAGAAATGGCACTACCGAACCAGATGCATTGCTCTGCCCAATTCGTTCATATCACTTTCACATTATAAATAATGTAATTGAATGTTTTCTTTTCTTATTTTATGCGAATAAGATTTTCCTGAGCAAGCGCAGGTCTTATCGCTAGTTTATCCCATCAGGAGACCTTTCAATTGATTTCTATGGAGGTCAATGACACCGCCGAAACAACTTGCACTCTGTTGACCACCCAGTGATGCCTGGGTTACAAAACGCAGTAACTTCACCCTCTTGCAATCACTTACTTCTTTGAAAGAATACTGTGCTTCACATTAGTCCAAATTCATCTCTTCAACGCAAACCTCTCTGCTCAATGAAAGTACTGGTTTCTATTGAATGGCAGGATGTACAGTATTCAGGCCAGTGAAATAAACTATGCAACTGACCATACAGTGCCACCTGACTCATTCAACCTATGTGAAGTTGGTTAAGGTAATAAACAAAAAGAACATATAATGACTAGCAACCAAAGTTGCTATGGTCTAGAAGCCTCCTCAGTTCTTCAAATGGTTTTCAAGACCAGTTTATGACCATTGTCTTTGAAAATATAAAAACTATCAGACATTACTTTTTCACAAGAAAGACAGCGTCCCAATAAGATAAATACTTACTTGTACACAGCCTCAACAGCTTGCCATACATCCCAGCACAAGATATAGGGGTCCTATGAGGAATATGGAAATAATGTATCAATTGTATAGACATTATAAACCAGAAGCACATATCAGATAAAGGATACTTGTTTTTCCATATTTGAAAGAGCCTCCTTCATGAGAAGTGGTATAGCATAAAATCAACATAAGTTCATAGATAAATTGGAGATAAAAAGAGTAGCTTTTCTGTAGCTCATATTGGCAACACCGCAAGCAGAGACTAGAGTGAGTGAAAGATTGATGCAGGGATATGGTGCATATGGAAGGAGTGGGACTTCGTAATTACAAAGATATATATAGAAAGGAAGGAAATAACATACATCTAAGTTGGAATAAAAAGAATATATGCAGAACAACGTACCTTCCTGCCTCCAGTATAAAGATAGTTTCCATCCTTTGAGAATTGAACCTGAGTGAGAAAGCATTTTGCCTTTAATTCATTGACACCACAATCAAAGTTGAGGTGATAAAAATAAATGTTCACTTACACGTGTAATCCCACCTTCTTGGCCATGTAAAATGTATAAGAGTTCCATACTGTCTTCCCTATAGATTGCATTTGTTTAAAATATGATCGTTTTCTAAGTCTAAACTAAAGAACTCACCTTCATCAGTAGGTAAACAGCAGCCATCAGCATCACAGCCACTACCGTTATCTGGTCTAATACACAACAAAGCACCAAATTACCATTAATAAGTGGCAGAAAATTTCCAATCATAAATCATTCGCCTTAAGTTAATCAATCATATGATCTAAAAAACTTACATTGAGAACAAACGCAGGGTACTATCCTCGTAACTCGTCAAAAAACAGGACCCGTCTAGAGACCTTAAAGAAAAAAAAGAAAAGAAAGTAGAAACAGACTTTCAGACGCCCGATAGAGAAATACAAAAGGAGACATGTTCGGAAAAAAAAAAAAAAATGAAGAGATGGGCTGCTACCATCTGATGCCTTCAAGGAAATTGTTAGAGACTTAGAGTTCGAAGTAGTCCGGAATAGTTTAAAGAAATTGTGGGTTCTTTGTGGAGACAAATCATAACTAAATACAGGCTATATGTTGTCTTGTTGAATGGTTTCTGTGGGAGAAATGTGTTGATGTTCCTGTTCTTGGTCTGGTTCTTCTCCCATGGTTTCTAGGGACCAAGGACAGAAATGAACCGGGGTTTATGGGAGGTTTTGGAGTTTTGAGTGGGGTCAGGGTGTCCTACACTTTTTGGGGTCATTACCCGGTAATGCTCTTTATTTTAAAGGGCACTGTAAATTTACAAGAAACACCCAGAAAGTTTAAAGATTTTACGAAGAACATTTTGGTTTTTTTTGTTTTTTTTTAAATTGATTTTTTTAAATTGTTTTTTTAAGTGTTGTTTAATTATTTGAATGTTAAAAATAAAAAAAATATTATTTTAATATATTTTTACATAAAAATATTTTAAAAAATAATTTTTATTATAATCTTAAATATACCTTTTGTAATAGAATCACACCATGTATGGAGGATTTTTTTTATTTTAATATTATGTAAATTCTTAATTAATATAAATATTTTTTATTATTAAAAAAGATCAAATTTGATTTTTTTTAAATTATTATTTAGCCGTAGTTTCTTAACTAAAATATAATATAATGTAAGAAATTTAAGATGTATTTGAAGACGTGATGTAAATTATATTTTTAAAAATTAATTATTTTTGTTAAAAATATTTTTTTTATGTTTTGATGTATTAATGTTAAAAATAATTTTAAAAAAATAAATAAAATTCATTTTAAACTACCACAATTATTACAATCTTAAATAAACCTTTAATAAAATTATATACGATTAATATAAATAGTTTTCTTTCACCAAATGGTTTTACACATTTTGTCAACTATCGATTTCTTTTCAATGACCAATTCAAATTCAGTATTTTCTACTGATTATAAGTTATTTTTTCGTGAATTATATTGCCATATTTCCTCTCGTTTTACTCTTAAATCTACTTTTCTTATCCGGTTCAAGCTCATGAAACAAGGTAATATTCTACTTTTTGGAAAAAAATGAACTGAGAAAAAGGAAATTAAGATTCCTTTTCTTTAAATACAAAATTTCTAAATGTTTTACAAATTAAAAAAAGAACTTGAAAATGTTGAATAATACAATAATTTTCTTTTATATACAAACATTTTTGGAAATATATTACTTATAAAATTATTTTATTTTAAATTTTTATATATGATTGGTGTCATAAATTATTATTTTAATTACAAGTCTAATACAATTTTTTTTGTAGTTAATAAATACAACATTTCCATGATGCTTTTTGATTCCAATAAAATGAAGGTGATATATTATAGTTAGATTTTCAAATACAAGAAATTAAAATGAATATTATAAATTATGGTTTTTATTTTTTATGGTAGTCTCAAATTTGAAGTATTTGTTGTTTTATTATTTCGGAAAACTCTTCAACATTTTGGAACACTTTTTTTCAATTTTTTACTGAAAAAAATGAAGAAAAAAAAAGATGTAAAATGATTTTCTATTGTTGAATTCCTTTTGCAATGTTCTCTACATAGCAACAATTCAGCATTTTTGCCCATTCATAATATCTTATATCTATAAGATAATATTTAATTAATATAATATGAAACAATCACTTTAATTTAAAATTTTAAGATATTAGATAAATTTTTAAAATATAATTTATATTATTTCCTAACATACTTTTTAAAATAAAAACTTTTTAAATTTGAAATTTTTATAAACTCTTATTATCTTGTAATTTTAATTAAAAAATAAAAAAATAAAAAATAAAATTATTTGGTTAAGAAAACTCTATTAATATATCACAAAATCGCAGTTGCCTCTTCAAAAGCAATTAAATGTGAAGAATACATTTCTACAATATTGCTTATCAAAAGATATTTATATAGCACAACCACCTAGCTTCATTGATTCTGATAATCCAACATGCAGTATTTGCAAGCTTTGTAAAGCCATTAATGGCTTTAAACAGGCGTCGAGGGGTTGGCACCATGAGCTGAGCCAATTTCTTCTTCTATTTGGCTTTACGAATTCTCGTGTTAATACACAGCCACGCAATGCGTTTCATTCCAATTGGTTTACGAATTCTTCAAGCTCATTTTGCTGCTAACAATCAAGCTTGGGCTACTTGATAGTACTTCTTTCACACTATTCAGATAATGGGGTGAATATATAGGCTTTAAAGATAGTTATATTGTAAAAAATTATATAGATTTATATTATCTGGTATTATTAATTAATTTTAATTAAAAAAAATAATAATAATAAGATTTAAATATATAATTGTTTGATCAACAGTTCTAATATCATATTAAATAATTATTTTAATTTAAAAACTTAATCTATTAGATAAAATTTTAATATATGATTTATATTATTATATAGTATAATATGGCTAATACTTTATATTATCTAGTATATAATATAAAATAGAAAGGGATTACATTTTATATTTTTATTCTTATTCAATTCTCATTTACTTGATAAAAAATCATGGCATTGTCCATATGATTTCACGTTTAATCTGATCTGATGGATGAATATGTTTATGTATGTTATAAAAAAGTGATTGTTTAATAAGGAAGTACCCAATTTTGCTTATAAAACTAAAAGAATAAGAAGAGGCTAATTAATTTGTACAGGTGGAAAGACTAATTTATTAAAATACTTTGTACAGGAGGAAACATTTATTAATCAATAATAAATTAATAACTATAAAATCCCTTTACTAATTACAAACCTGGATAAGGTAATTGGATGGAATATAGTTCAAAAGAATTCATAGAAAAAAGAAGGACTTTATAGGGATTAAATAGGAAAATAAAATTAAGAAAAATATTTTTTTTTTATTCAACGGTAAAAATGATCACTCTAAATCTTTCCAACCTTATTGCAATTAAAATGTGTGTTTATGCTACCAATTTTGGAATCAAGCAAGCAAACTTTAACAACTCACAAGACTTGAAAGAAAACTTGTATTCATTGATGAAAATTATGCTTACAAATTGAAACTCTTTCTGCCTTGCCAATATCATGCAGTGGTCCGAAAACCCCAATACCAGCTTGGTTCCTCAAGTTCAGATTAATGCTAAATTCCCCTGATATGTGATTGACTGTGATAACTAATACAATATGCGGGGATTTCAATTGTACATCAAAAGTTTATGTAGCAGAGGTTCTCTTTACTTTCAGCAGTCCCATCTGAAATTTGCTACTGGATGATCGCTCAAAATCGAGTTACCAGCTTTCTCTGTTGGGGAGCAGACTAGACTCATTTCTTAGAACATCAAATTTCCCATTGGTCCCTAAATTTTGAAATCATCCCAATCAAGGGATTCGTTTTCATAATCATATTGTTGATGCCTCCCGCGTGACAACCTGCCCATTACAGCCAAACCTGAAACAAGCCGGCCATGTTGAATAAGAACGCGTAGGCAAAACCACTTATACCTGATCGTCAAAATTCACTAAAAAAAAGAATAACCACTGTTGTTGTAATGAATCAACTTCTACCACAACTACAATGCTTGGGCACGCATGCAAGTAATCAATGAACAGATGTTTAGTGTATGCACACAGGAAAATTGTGGCTGTACCTTCAATTATTCTGTAGAAAGCTGACCACCATCCATCCTGGGGAACTTGGCTCTGTTGCAGTGCATCACATATCACTTCGTCATACTTCCCCACCAGGACATCCTGCAGCCTTATAACAGCATCTTTCGTTTTCCTGAGGATGCTGTCCTCGTCTCCAACATCCAACATTGGAAGACCATTCTCTGAAGAAGTGAGACTAACAACCAGGGCCAGTTGGGCAGCTGCAGCCCATCTTGAAGAGTCTATCCATCTATGATAATTCTTACTTTTACTCAACTTATTCTCTTTACTTTCAAACACCAGGCTATACAAGTATTGAGCATTTGCTGGACCTGTACTTTGAACCATCCTAGAGAATGCGCTTCCTTTGTTTGGTAGTAGCAGTTCCTCTGGGGTGCCATGTTCTAAGACCTGAAAGGTTGAAGATTCTAACATGAGTTAAACAAGGATCACTACATGACATATTGGAATCATAAAAATTTGTGAATGAAGTTGGTTAGCATGAAAATTCTTGATGATCCCTGCTTCTTTCTTTTTTTACATTAATTTTTTCAGGATTGTGTTCAATAAACTTGTTTTCCAAGCAAGAAGGAAACAGGGAACAACTTCCTTGCAAACATAATTTGAGAGCATACCTGACCAGCCTCAAGCACAAGAATTCTGTCGCAGTCAATAATGGTATTTAGTCTGTGAGCAATGACTAGCATTGTGCAGGATCTGAATTCTTCTCGAATGGTTTTCTGGATAAGAGCATCAGTTCTAACATCAACAGAAGCAGTCGCTTCATCAAGAACAAGAATCTTAGATCTTCGCAGCAGCGCTCGTGCAAGACTTAGTAGTTGTCTCTGTCCCACACTAAAATTCTCCCCTCCCTCAAAAACCTTAGACACCAAAACAAATCAACTTTACAGTTTGCTTTCCCCAATAATCAACTTAATGTCGTGCACATTTTAAAAAGATATGTATTAAAAACATTTCCGACTTTAAATCAGCTTTAATGAAAATCGATGCCATAGTTTTTTAGTAGAATGTTTGCAGTGGAGAACTATTTCCACCCATATGTGTGCTTCATATTAGATTTTGTCACACATTTTTAACAATGTTTTTAAAATATATGAATAGCTGATACAGTTTGACTGATTAAGATTCACTGACAGAAGGTAGTTTGATAAAAGGTAATCCAAGTCCATACCTCAGCATCCAGACCAAGAGAATTATTTCTAATGGCATCCTTTAAATGTGCCCTCTCCAAAGCCTCCCATAGGTCAGCATCATTGTGTTCACTAAATGGATCGAGATTAAATCGCACAGTTCCTATAAGAAAACGAATAAAAATTAGAATGAAACAAGTGTTAAGATTAATCACCAATGTGGCTTCAGCTTGGCTATGGTTTCTCAATCAAATCTCAAGTATTCTTGGTTAGCAAGCTTTCAAGTGGAAAACAAAATCAAAACAGAGTAAGAGCATAAATCATCTCAACTCATCCAAAAGACAGTATCAGATGTCAACATAAGAAAAGAACCAGTTTTCAGTTTCTCTTGACAGTACCTGAGAAGAGAACTGGTGATTGGGGTATGATACTGAGAATTTTCCGCAAATCTGTGAGTCCAAACTTAGCAACATCACAACCATCAATGGTGATTTCTCCTCTTTCCAGTTCTACAATACGGAACAGTGCATTTAGCATGCTAGATTTCCCTGCTCCAGTTCTTCCAACTATTCCTAGCTTTTCACTAGGAGAGACTTCAAAGGACAAATGATGTAAGACTGGAGGAAGCTCAGGCCTGTAACGCAGAACAACATCCCTGAATTTAATTGATCCTGATGAAGGCCAAGCAGGAGGAGGACGATTGGTCTCGACAATGGCAGGAGCTTCGGAGGGTAAATCCATGTATGTGCCAACACGCTCAACAGAGTTTAAGCTATTTTCAGCTCTACTAGCTTGTCTTAGAACATTACTCAACAAATCAGTGATGTTCAAAGTATAACTAAGTAGGAGACCCATTACAGATGCAAATTCCACATGATTTTCTGTTCTTCCATTCCCCAAAACTGCAAATGTTGCTATCAACCAAATCATGATCCCTCCTAGTGTTACCAACCTTATGGTGAGCCAGCGATTTGAACTCATATTTACAAGTGTAAACCTGATATTATTGTCCATAGACTTCCCATTGATGATTGCCATCCAATCATATGCTTTATATGCACGAATACTTGACAAACCATTTAATGCTTCTCCAAATTGTGCATAAACTGGAGACCTGGTAATGGAATCCAGACGTTTCACTTCACGTGATGTGCTCTGTACAATACAGTACAAAAGCATAGTTATTAGAGCTTTTAGATACAATACTGATAAGATGAATTAACTAGCATAAAAATGTCAATTCAACATTAATGGATATATATGATTGCAGAAACAGTGACTGAGGAATTACAATGAGATATTTAAAGAACAGGTAATGGGTAAAATGTTTTAAACACGTATGTAGTTAAAGGGTATGGATTTCTTTTTCTTGTTGAAGTTCTTTTAATTGAACCTACATAAATTCTAACATGAAAAACTATCCTCATCGAGCTAATTCTTCATATAAACAGAAAGGAGAAGCTAAAAGCCACTACAGAGACAACATGTTGAATGGTAGCATATCTCTTAACAGGATATGACCAACTACAATACAGTCGCTAACTTCCAGCATTGAAGCTCAGAAAGACAAAGCCAAAGTCCATCGAAATGGGTTCAATACAGTCTGATTGGATTTAAGCATGGAATTTGGCAAGTCTTTTCTCCCAAATAAAATCCATAGGATTTACCTCTTAAAGAGTCAGTCTTCTAACTGCCAATAGTCTAAGGTTATTCTAAATTTTTGGAGACATGCATGTTTGGCTTATTTAGGATCTGAGTGGCGTTATCTGGGAAGATAACTCTTACATGTGGAACTGATTAAAACAACAATAAATTGATACATGAAAGAAACTACCTCGTAGAGCATCCCAATGAAAGTCACATTCATTGCAAAAGGCATACCAGTTTCCGAACAACAACAACTAGGGATTTCTCATCATACCTGATAATATAGATAGGCTGTATAAAACAAGATCAGAAGTGGCATAATGGCCCACAATGATATAGTGCTCACAATGCCTATCAGCACAAAAGTTGAAAACAGCTGCCAGGCCTGGTTCAGAAAATTGTTGGCAAAATTGGCAACGTTACGATCTATTTCACCTAGATCCTTCGCAAACCTATTGATTATTCTCCCAGATGGATTAGTGTGGAAAAATAGCATGGGAGCTCGTAGGATAGAGTCTAGCATGGCATCATGAAGTCTTTTGGCTGCATGAAGACTTGAACTGATTAACCAATAAGAGTTCACTAGAGTCACAATCACCTGAGCCAGAAACATGAAGTAAGAGTCTAATGACCATAGAAATTACACAAGTTCTAAAGTTTCTTCCTCACTGCTTCTTTTTTTTGTTTCAACATCTGTTATTCTATGTTAAAAAATACAACTGCAAATGAAAGAAAGTAGAAAGGATTAAGCTATTTGTTTCTTTTTCCTGCTAAAAGCTTACAAATATTGCGACTCTAAGATATTGATGCCAACTGTGTCTGTGAACAAACCTGACCAAATGATAGAAGTGCATACACGAAAATGTAGAATCCTGGCCTATAACTCTCGAAAGTGCTTTGATTAGTCCAATAACTCAACCATGTACTTCTCGAAACTCGAAGAACTTCAGTTAATAAGTAGCACATAAAGATTATTAAAACCACCCATATGCCTCCTAATGCATTGTAATACCTGCAAATGGACATAAAAATGTGAAGTACAAGAGCAACACAATTCTCTTTTAATGTTTCATGTTTATGAATAGCATAAATGCTATTGAAAAACTTGGAAATATTAATGTATTCACATTACAGAATGGCCATTAGTTGAAAAAATGTTTCTACCACTGGTTTTAAGAGCTTGCTGGAGAGCTTAAAACTACAAGGACACTGTATAACATGGAACATCTACAGTAAGTAGTTGGTATGAAAGGGCATTAAATGGTTTTGCATCCAAAATATGTGCATTTGAACATCACTAGTCTTCAGGATATCCAGTGCTACCTTGGCCACTATTTCTGTACAACAGTTAAAGACTAGGAAATATGTTTTCAACTTTGACCTGCATTGAAGTTTTCTTGGTAAACCGAAGAGGTTTACCTATGAACTTGGTTTGTATGCTTCGCTGCTGTGAGCATCATATAAAAATCTGTTGAATGTATTCAGAAAGGGCCCTTATCCTAAGGCATTGTTTAGAAATTGTGCAAACAATCAAAGAAATAAAATATAGCAAGAATCTCAAATAAGCGCCCTAAATTACCTTATCAAAACATTCCAACTGACAACACCTGTTTCACGTTCTTCTTGCTTGATAAGTACAGATTTCCCTCCTTTCACTTTCATTTTGGAACCTGCTTTTTGTGACAAATCATTTCCCCTATTAGCTGCTGGTTTTGAGCTTTTATAGTCCAAATTTTCACTGTTCTTTTCTTCAACTAGCTCTTCCATTTTCCCTGCATTTTCCATCAGCTTCTGGAACAGCTTGCCATTTTTAGAGAGTTCCTCAAAGGTTCCCTCCTCTTTAATCATACCTTCACTGAGAAGAATAATTTTATCCACTTGTGGAAGAAAATGTAGCTGGTTGGTGACAAGAACCCTGGTTTTTCCTTGCAACTCGTCCTTAATACAACTGTTGAAGACCTGTAAATTTGAGATTAGGCTAATATTTAGCTTAAACAGAAGCTTTTTAAGCTTACTTTTAGAGCTTCGATGTGTAAAGCTAGCGATTGTCAAAGTCATGAAACACTAAAGTAATATGAAAAAGAAACAGAGAGAAATTCCTTCAAACTCATAACTTGGTCTTCAAGGAATAGCATCATTGGAATAAAGTTATTGAATGTTCACTTTGTGTAAAGAAAGCTTAATAATAAAGAGCTGCTCATCACTGTGAACCATATCAAGCTCGCTATAAGATATAGCACAAGTAGCAATAGTGATCAAATTAACTTTAACATGTGAGCTTATAGTATTTAACATGACCCAGTACCTGTCGACCAACATGAGCATCTAAAGCACTTAAAGGGTCATCAAATATGTATACATCTGAATTGGAGTAGACAGCCCTAGCCATGGAAACTCTTTGCTTCTGCCCTCCACTAATATTGACTCCTCTTTCACCTATCTCAGCAAGGTCATGGCCCTGAATAAACAATTATGAGGTAATCTTCTAAGAGATATTTTAAACAAAACAGAAGAATCAAGAGAGAGAATAAAGGGATGTACATAACTGGAAGCAAGTCGAGATCATGTTGTAATGCAGTTACATCAATAGCTTTCCAATAGCGTGAAGGTTCATATTCTGACCCAAATAATATGTTGTCACGCACCTGTAAGAACAGATTTTCAATGTCAAGAATGCGCACAACATTAATGCAAAACCTGAGAAGATCCATGAAACATGGCTTTGAAGCACAGAAGCACTACAAAGATACAAAATAAATGGTAATTATTTAAGAGACCAAAATTAATTAACAAAGAAGAAACTAAGCTGTAACTCACAGTAGCATTGAAGATCCATGAAACTTGAGGAACATATGCAACGGTCCCTCTTATAACAACTCTTGCATCTTCCATTGGAGGCAGTTCTCCAAGCATTGCTGATATAAGAGATGTTTTTCCTTCTCCAGTCCCGCCAACAATTGCAACTAAGCTGCCAACTTGTATTTTTAAATTGATATCTGACAAAGTTGGCTTTTCTAGCTGGAAAAGGCATGAGATTCTAAGATTTCTTGAATAAGAAGCATGTATGAGTGTTAAAATCAATAAGCAGACCACAAGAAATAACGTGGTGTTTATTTACCACCACACTTCCTAACAATGTTTCTAGTATAATTCCTAATTTAACTATGTTTAGAATACAAAATGCCAATCAAGTGCAAATACAAAAAATTCAAATAAATATCAAATTCAACTTCCATCAAACCACAAGACCAATTTCTTAGATGTTTAAGATTTAAAAGTTAACCTTTGAATCCCATAAAAAGTTCCCATTTTCAATTGAGATAGCTGGAATTCCAAGTTTAAGAGGCAGATTTGGTGCTAAAATTCTCTCTTCAGCTAAAAACAGTTCCTCCAAGCGTTGCAATGATATATTTGCATTTACAACCTACAGAACAAGTTACAGTTAGACACCTAAGAAAGAATACAGCTAGTATGAGTAAAAATACAGCACGCAAGGTAAGCTAATTAGCTCTAGACCAAATAACAAGAATTTTGTTGTAAGAACAGAATACAGCCACAGATTCATTGAAGAGCATGATAATTTTGTCTTGAGATAGAATTATGCAAGAAAATAAAGCTAGTAATTTTTTCATTCAAAAAAGTTCTTTATATCTCTCCAGCTAAGTTTTGGCATAATTATAAATATTTTGGTATGCACATTTTATCTTGGGATTTTGCCGATAGAAAAGTATTTTGTAGGATTTTTGGATAGAAGACTTCTTATCAAGGGTTTTCAGTAACAATCCTCGCATGTTTATAAAAAAAACAGGTTTTAGATAAATGATCAAATTCATGCTTTTTAGGAAAAACTTGTACTTCAGATTATTAAGATTTTTTTCAACACAGCCAACTGCACTAGCAAACACAAATCTGGTATGTGACATGAAACATGAAGAATTATGACAAGAATGTAAGGCCTTGTTTTTTTTTTTTTTTGAGGGGGGGATCGGTTTGCATCAAAGGCAATGTTGACATCATCAACAAAACTTGTATGTTATCAAGTATAATTAGTGAAATATAAAAAATAACAAAACCTGGCTTAGCAAGTTAGGAAGCATGTTTAGAGGAGATCTTAAGACTTGAAACAACGAGAGTGATGTAAATGCCTTTGCAGGTGTCAAATCTCCACCAAGCAAGGTGAATGTGCCAAATGAAACCAGTGTCACAATAACTGGGATGCTGTTCAGTATAAAACTATTGAACTGCAATAGAAAGGAAATAGTCAGTCAATGCATATGTAAGGTTCCCATACATTTAACACCAGCAGCATAGAAAGATCGCAATACTCTGGTTAGTATTGCATTTGCATATAGAGGATCCAGATCACTTATGCAACAAAATAAGAGACAAATCATGCCTTTTCAAGTGATTAGTTATAGTGTCTCCATGATCATTATAATTCTACCAAATTAGATTAACTGATATGCTTATTTACACATTAGAGGAGCAAATCATTATAATTATACCAGATTAGATTAAATGATAATCATATTTACAAATTAGAGCAAAATAAATGATAAAATATGTCAGAAGCATTGTTTGGAGATAGATTTTAACATTATATACTTGTTCTTTATCGGAATATAGTTGCATACTCAATTAATTAGTCAAAATCTAAGTGCACAAGCTTCTCTCTCTCTCTCTCTCTATATATATATATATATATATATATATATATTGTTATTTTGACCGAGTTGCACATGCTTATCATAACACATAGGTATACATGACTCCATAGGTGGTGGGATGTAGGATATGATAGAAATTTTGGCAACTGTTTCTTCTCAAGACAAATCATACTTCATAGTGAGATCACATTTAAAATTTTCTAGATTTCACTGTGAATACAATTTTAAATGGAATCATTGAAGCACCATGCTTTTTGCACATTCTTGGAAGAGAAGGAGCAACAAAATAACTCAGCAAGATATATAGTTTGTTCTGTACAGCAGATAGTAATTGTGCACTGCGAAACCATGACAACTCATCATCCCGCACACTCTGAATTCTGGATTGAAGGCTCTTCTCCCATGCATAACATCTAAAATATTTCATTATAGAGTCAAAACAATCACTTGAAATGGCATGAGACTGAAAATATAAGAGCAATTCTTCTTAAACTTAAACCATACTTCACAGCATCCATGGCAGCCAAGATTTCATTCATGAGGCTAACTCTTTTGTCTGTCCTGTGCAATCCTTCCTTAGTTAGCTTTCTCATCTTGCTCATCAAAATTGTCTATCACATACAAAGATTAAAAGGAATGAAAATCAATGTGGATGAAATGAAAATGGGTCACTTAACTAAATAAATTGCACAATACTATCAAACTACGGAAGTAATGATACTTCTAAAATCTAATGACTTGATACAACAACTCTGAGCATAAAATACACAATTTACCTATGGATTTTAACTAAATTTTGTAACTCGTGCTAGAGTTATAAAAGGTAACTTATGATTCCACGTTTGACTCGAAATATCTTTTCAGGCACAAAAATACAGCAATGATATGCATTGTAATATTACCAAACATACTAGTAACTTACAAAATTTACTTGTGGACTTGTTTTACAATGGATAAATTAAAGTAACCTCGCACCTTGCAAATTGCAAGTCAATCTTAAGTGTAGAGGAAATTCTCCTTCCATATGTGAGGTGAAACGCTCACATATGGAAGGAAGAGGGGAAAAATTTAGTTAGGCCCAATAAATTTGTTTAAATGTACTAGAGGCATGCTAACTGGAAACTCTTATAACAAGGAAAACAATTATAAGATATAAGCATGTGGACTGATTTTCCCAACAACCTGGAAAAGAGTGGGGACTAATGAAGTATGATAATAGCAGGAATTGACAAGATAGAGAATTACGAGACAATGTGGATGGTTGGAAAAAGAACGTGGAGCATTGAAAAGGACGTAGCAGGACGATAAGGTATTAATACAAGCTGAAGTAGAGGAAAAACACATCAATCAACACATTAACAACACAACAATCAACTTGCATACTGCAAACAGCTCTCAGAGCTCTTTCTCCCAAGTTTCAGGACACCTGCAGCTTGTTATGCTATAGGCAGTAACACCATAGGATGATAGATAGATTTGGAGGTTGATAGTTTGGTTACTCAGTTTCTACTTTGTAAACTAATAGTGTTTGTAAGCTCTTAAACAATCTTCTAGTACTCAATTCCTGTGTGAACAATCATGTCTGAAGTAAGAGTCCAGGTTTGTAAACAAAATCTCTCACCAATGAAAGTAAGTTCCCTTTCTAGTCTTGAGTGTTATTAAAGTTGCAATCTCACTTTTGTTACTTATATGTTGCTTGATTCAAAAATTAGTAGCATCAGCATATTATTTATTGCCATAAAGTCTGGAGAGTATAGTCATTGGTTTAAAGATCATCTTTATTATACACACAACGGAAAAAAGTCATGTTGGTGGTACAAAAATGGTATAACCGAGCCTTCAATTTCATAAGGTGTTGGGTACCACACCATTGTTGCTTATTTTTAGGAGTTGATGTGGCACAATTATATTGCCATGGTTCAACCAGCTTGAGTCAGGTGGTTATGGAGGTTTTTGGATGATTTGATCAAACCGGTCTCAATGGTTCTTGTAAGGAAAATTACAAGGCAATCTACTCCCTCAACCTAGACCATTCTAGATCTAGTTCACCTGTTAAACTGGCAGGTCCAATTTAGTTCTAATAACACAAGTACACCCAACAAACCAAGAAGCCAGTCAAGAATATCCTAATGTTAAGTTGGAAGCTAAGCCATTTATTCACACCTTAAATAAACCTTGCTATATGAGGAGACCCTTATGCACACAAAAAAGCTACTTTATAAGTTATGATAGATCTGAGTGCTTGAATTAACATTTTTGGAGTGCTTGAAAATCTTATTTTTATTGATATTAAATAAATTATGATTGATCTGAATGACCTGAAAAGATCAATATACAGTTGACCACAAGCAAATGTTGATTCTAAGAATTAAAAAACTAAAATTAGTGAAAGGAAGAATATTTCTTACTTGTGTGGGGACCATGAGAACAAGCATTAGCGAGCCAAAAAGTGAAGCAACACCTAATTGTTGGTAAAGAAGAACCATAGAGATGGTGATACGAAATGGAGCAGACCACAATCCATGAAGTTGTTGGCATATTTGCTACAGAATACAATGACACTGCATTTTAGACCTTAATAAACAATGGAAAAGGAACGATTATTGGAGAGGAAAGATAAAAAGAAAAATAGGATAAATGGTTTGATGTGTCCTTGTATAACTAAAAAGATCTCCAATATTATCTCTTTTATCCTTATATAGTATCACATTCTTTAATATGCTCCATCAAATCTTGCCATCTAAATTGATAAAAGTGTATTTGTTTTTTTAGTTTCAAAATTACCCTTAGCAATACAAAGATGTACTATAATAATTGAGAATGTAGGACATGTTGGAGATATCTCCAACAATATATAACCTGTAAAATTAATTTTTTAATTAGTGAATTGATTCGTTAATTTGAAGAGGGGGGGATGGAGGGATGTTAAAGTCATGTAATTTAAAACAACTCAAACATGGTAGTTATTTTTTTTTTTGAATAATTATATTAGT
The DNA here is from genome assembly GCA_026413675.1 of Populus pruinosa. Taxonomy (NCBI): domain Eukaryota; kingdom Viridiplantae; phylum Streptophyta; class Magnoliopsida; order Malpighiales; family Salicaceae; genus Populus; species Populus pruinosa. Next base: position 2,600,749 of record CM048595.1, read on the forward strand.
TATTGATTCATGTATTAAATTCTTATATTCCTTTTAAAAATTTAGTTCATAATTCAAAACCCAAAAAACAATGGTTGTCTCCCTCTTCCCTTGAAAATTCGTTGTTACATAAAACTCCCTAAGCCAAATAAAACTCCCTAAGCCAAGATTCAAGAACAAGCCAATCACACAAGGAAGGACAAAAATGTTGGCCACCCCCCTCCTCCATTAAAAAGTTTTTGAAAATGAAAAAATTAACTTTTTATAACAAACTTCGTTCTTTAAAAATTAAGAAATCAAAAAAATCAAAATATTTATAATGTTTTAGAAATTAAGAATTAGTTTTTAGGAAAAATTACAATTCTTGAAAATATTTAAGAAATAAAAGAAAAAGTGAAAATTGTTGAACATTAAAAAATCTCACAATAAAACAATTAAGAAAAAAAAGTAAGGACATGATGAAGACTTCTCAATGATGCAAAAACAGGGTAATTTAGATAGGATATCAATAAGTATTTATGATATACAAAAAATATTGTATTGACACTACAATTTCTCTTCAAATTCATATAATGTATAATGTTCCAAGTAGACACTCGCTCTAATGAATAATTAATTCTCTTTCTCCATGACACGAGTTACTGTATGCATATTAATAGTTCTTCATAAAGAGCATACCTGAAGTGCATTGGCATCTGTTGTGATCATATTTGTTATCTTCCCTGATGGGAAGTTCTTTCGACCCTCATGAGTTAGTTTCAAGGATTTGCGAAATATAGCAGCCACCTGCAATTGGAAAAGGCTGCTGTAAAAATAGCTAGCTCATCCAGAAACAACAAAGCAAGAATTTGGATTTGGCAAACAATCAAAATTCCAGAGAAAAATGATGTTGAAGGATATATTTAAGAAACAAGTTCACATACATCTAAATATTGATAAGAAAATAGTCTTACCAGAGATGACCTCAGCTGAAAACCAACACGCATGACATTCTGGAAAAACTGAGATTCACAAAGAGCACCGAACAACTGAACCAAGTAAATCAACCAATTAATCCAAAAACTACATTCCATTGGCAACATTTAGATATACTTGGTTTAGGAACATGAAGAATTGCTTGATTTTATTTGTCACAACATAAAACATAGTCCAACCATGCTATGTATCACTTACACCAGCAACTCCTTCCATTGTGCAAGCAAGATTGGTTGCTAACATGGAAATTTTGGCTTGTTTAAACCCTTAGATTGGGAGTGAGGGAAATGGGTACCATAAAAATCAACAAAAGGATGCTCACTACCAAAGGAAAAAAGAATGAAATAAAGCAACAAAAGGAATATGTAAATTAAGGAAAAATGATCTAGAAAACAATAAAAAACAACAACGATAAAGCTAGAATAAGTTTAATGATTTAAGCGACAATTGATATGATTTATTTGATTGATTGGTGGCAGTTTTGCTACAAAATATGCGACACTTCATATTTATATACTCACAGTCATATAACAAACACCCTATAGAAGGAATACAAATTCTCCAAAAAAAAATACTTGATTTTTAAATTGATAACTTTCACAATCAGCACTTAGCTTCACTATCAACAATCCCAAATACAGTGTAACCTGCAGTTGAACATTTTGCGAGTACTAAAGGCTTCTCAATTATCATTAACAGTAGTTAAATGCTTAAAACACTGTTCTATCAACTAGAAAATCCCCAAATAAAGCGTAACCAAACATGTGCAGTTAAATGATGAAATATGTAAACTGAGTTTCTTGAATGTAAATACATACAATGGAATATATTATGTATTTATGTATGCCATAAGATCAAGCTAAGGAAATAAAACAGATAACATCATACAAACAATGAAATTAAACAGATGAAGCAGAGAGAAATGTTTATACATATTCAATCTGTTTCCTATAAAAAAGAAATTGAAAGAATAGATGAGCTCGAATTCATACCACCCCAAGGAAAATTAGGAAGGCATAGATATAACCAATCCAAGCTGGATCACCTCGTTGCATTGACTGCATGTAGTGAAACAATTACAAATTTGGCAGCATAAGCACGAAGTGTAAGAGATTTGAATTGTGCTCTATATCAAATTTGAGTTAATCAGTTGAACTATTTCTATCATAGGAAAAATGCTAATCAATAGAACAATTATTGAAGCATAGAAAAATAATCTTTGACTAAATGTTGAGAGACATTTGGTGCAATAAAGAAAGTACACGACAGATTATTTAAAAGCACATAAAAAGAATATAGATTACTATTAGCATTACCAAAATCCTTCTGTATGAAATCTAAATAAATTCTTAGCAGACATGAAACTCTAGCTAACAGCAAAATGGATGTCGTGCATTATATAAAACAAGGCATTAACAGTAAAGAAACAGACCTGCAAGAGGTGGCTCAATACAATAGGTCCCACAAATTGAGAAAGATCACAGCCAATCTACCAGTAAAAATAAAAAGGTATAAGTTCCACATGACTTGTGACATTAGTAAGAGCTCCTAAAGTCCACTTTGTTAGGTTTCAGTCTAGAACATCAGTTTGGATTGAAATTGTTACAATAGCAGAGAGAAAATATTGTATGGTCCATAACTAAGAAAGGTTGAAATTGAGAGTATTCCCTACAATTTAAGAGTTGAAAGCCACAATTTTGATATATATTACGAGTCAAGAACAATAGTATCCCAGAATGCAATAGGCAAATAAAACTAAAAAGCTCAAGCTTCCAGGTTCACCAAATTCAAAATATAACATAGAAAAAGTACTGATGATAATTTATTGAGAAATTAAACAAGTTAAAGCAATCCTAGGAAAAATGTACCTTAAAAAATCCTCCCAACCAAAACCTACAGAAAATGATAGATGAAAAACGAATAAAATGCGATTAATATATATTGGTAATAGTAAAAGAAAATTTTTACTACAATAAGCTAAACAGAAGGGACATCTCCTGTATTATAAGTAATTTTACAACATTCCTGATATGTTTTTCTGATTTGAACCCCTAAACTGTAGGATGTCTTCATTTGTATTTCTTCTCTTAGATTTATCCATTTTAGTTTTTAAATACCATGTGCACGCCATCTGTTTTTCTCATAAATCACTAAGAAAATCATAAGAATTTTAAGGGTTGATTTCTTGATGATAATTTGATCATAATATTGTCAGAGGCTGATTTCTTGATGATTTTTTTATCATTTTCTTTTATGATTTTGGAAAATTTTATAGGAAAACAAATGGAACAAAGATTCTAAGTGATGGATAAATGGACAGAATCTAACATACAGGGTCTAAATCAAAACACCTTGTAATTTAAGAGTTGAAATAAGGGAAAACAATTGTTCAAGGGTCTCAATCAAACAAAAAACATATAATTCAGGAGGTTTTACGAAGGATAAAGCCACCATTTGATATGCTTAAAGTCCAATAAGTATTAAAATGAAGGGAATGAAACAACATGAGACTTGCAATTCAACCAATACCTTCCCCCGAGACTACTGTTTAGTGCTCTTAAGAGATGTGGCTTTGGCCTTTGAGATTCTTCAACCCAACAAGTCTGGAACCTGCAATAGCTGAAAACATTTACGAAAAAAGGGATACAAGGTTTCCCTTAAACTATGAAAGTAAAGAACGTGGTGCATACTTTTTTATCAATGTCTCAGTCTGGTCCCATATGTCTAACTTCCAAACATCCTTTTCTGTAATAGGTCTTTTATGGCCTTGCTTCATGAGTGGAGTCAACCATCCAAAAAATATTCCTTGCAGAGGGAAATGAATTGATATATCTATAAGTAGTTAAAAAATTAATGACTAACCAGCTTAGCTATCACTGAAACCACACTTTTGATCTCTAGCCAACATGCAGTTCATTAATTTTTCTATCTTAAGCAACCGCTTGAGAAATAGAAGCAGGAATTTTGAGATCTCTTGGCATTGAGAACAGTGAATAATGAACTACTTACTAGAAAATAAGTTGGCGCGCCTCTCAGGACATATTTGCTCTCTTCCAGGAAGTGCTTCATATTCACAATTACCAAGAGACTCAGATTCCAACATAACATAATCTGGATAAGGATCCAAATTGGGAATATAAACAAGTAGAAGAATCCCAAGCAAAACCTGTAACAAAAGTAGCCACACGGCAAAATATGACTGAGGTGTTTGTCAATTTTGGGAATGATTAAGAAGTTGGTCAAGCTAATGAAACAAAATTTAACTTCTATGCCAAGAATTAGTGTTGATGTCATCTGTGTATTCTAAACAACTCAATCATTTTGGTATCAATCTGTAACATCCAAGATGTTGTGGTGGCCTGTGGAAAAAAGTGGATTCAATCAAGGCTTAAGAACCTGCCAGGCAGTTCGAGAAAGAACTTGTATCTATTGGCTGTTTAGCATCAGTATATGCATAGAGGTTCCAACAGGCTCCATCCTATGATCTAAAGATGCCAATATCCATGGCATTGTCCACTCCCCACCTTTAGCAACTTAAGAAAGTCCCAACAAAGATATGTTAATGAGTATCAAAACATCCAAACAAAGCAGCTTTCATGTCATTCTCACAAAACTTTAAAAATTCTCCCTGGAATGTTGTTGTTAGCTGCTTAATTTAAAAATGTTGATTTGGTTTATAAGGCCAAGCTAGGCTATGCTCAACTTGTAATGTCCTCTAAGGCCATGGAAAGTGACTTCAGTTTTGATAGACTGAAGCAGAGTCAAAATTTGTACAAAAACAGCTAGAGATGTCCACCTTAGCATAAGCATTCACCAACCCTGATTGAAGACCATTGAATGGATGATAGGTCAAAGTAGCATGAAGAAAGATGAGAAAATTAGAAGAGCTGATATACCCTATAATCTTTATATTATAGAGAAATAAAAGGCCACAAACCTGGCAGAAAACCGTGCTGATATACATATAAAATGTAAATCTGCATTCGCAAAAGAACTGTAGTTTAGTGTTGCCTCCAACATAAATTGAGAGACTATGAACAGCAGCAAATAATACTGTTAATCCTGCAAGCATCCTTATCTAGAATAACCATGAAATCTATATTAGTCATGCCCATCCAACCTCATTGCAAATTGCATTTATGCGATAAACTTGCTTCTTGAGGCTTGTACAGCAGGATTACCTATTCTCACCAACAAATAGTTTATCTATGCAGATGTCTTTTAGCCTGAATTGCACAATGTCTTGACTTACATGTGGATTGGATTGTATCAGAGTCCACTAACAGATTGTTCATTGGAATTAAAAATTCAGGAATTTAATCCCCACCTCACCTTCCCTCCCTTTATAAATAAGATGGCAGGACACTACTCCTGTTAAAAAATTCAGCTTCTAAAATTTTCCTTTCTTACTGTCAATTGTGAAAAGTTTGGCAGAAGCCCAGATTGTAATTATGGTCAACATTACTATCTTTTATTTTATTTCCCCTGAAGGCTACTATATAATTTAGTATCACTCAATTTATCAACTAGGTAATTACAATAATGTCCTCCAGCCAATAGTACAACATTGCTATCTTTTCATTTGATGGGGCCGTTGCACAGGAAAAAAACAAAACAAAACCTTGCTCACATTAAATGGCACTCCAACCTGATGGAAAAATAGAACTTGGTTGAGTTAATTTATTAAGTCAGGAAATGGAAGAATGACTAACCTACTGTAGTAATCACTCACTGACAGTATGAGATTGAGCATTGCCGCTTCCCCTACCAACACATATATGACTCCAAACCGCACATACCATCGAAATTGTCGAATGTATATTTTTGTTTCTAAACCAATCATGATAAGAGTGGAGCACCAGGCAAGGGCCTCAACAATCAAGGAGACCAGCTGCAAAGGACAGAAAATCCACGAAGAAGCCAGTAAAATGATTATCAGAAGAACAAGTTAAATACAGATTTGTTTGAAAAACAAAAGAAACGAAAGACAGCCAGCAAATGCTAATTTAGAAATATGGTTTATCTTTGACAGAAACATTAGAAGTCTAAATTAACGAGAAATTAAGTTCATATACCTCGAAGGGAGAAAGGGAGGTCTGGCCATCCAGATTGAAGATTGAGACATCCATAAACAACCTTAATAAAGGCTGAACTGTGCAGTAAGCAGCCAAAAAACCCAGCATGTAATTATAGTAATTTGACCTGAGACAGTATTTTTGAACTTTGGTGTTGTTGTCAATAATCAACCATATTCGATACAAGCACAGACCAAGAAGAACCAGATGAGAAATGCAAATGACCAGGGAGTCAATGGCGCAGGGAGTGTAAGCACCAAATGCATTATCCACTTCTTTTGCCCAAACCCCATTTGCCATAGGTCGACAATACCAAACCAATGCCTCCAAACCCATCTTCCCACCTCCCTACGCAAACCAAAACTGCTTACTTTACCTACAGTTAATCAAACAGAGAGAGGAAAACAGAAGAAAAACATAACAAAATGAGTAACAGAAGAACAGTAAGTACAAATAGTACTAAAAGAAATCTCAAACATAAACAAGTTTAAATGATAGAATGGTGAACTTGCTTGTTCTGACACTCCTACTGGTCCTTTGCAGAACGAATGATATCTGAGCGTGTTGATTAACGTCAGATACATGAACTAGAGCTAGGAGTGTGGCTTTTTCATTTTCAGGTCGTCGGTTATTTGCTTAATTTAGCATGGAGTATATAATTTTACCTTTTTTAACAAGGATTATAAACGACAAAGGGTAGACAACAAATCCATAATAGCAAGCGTCACGGCTTACGTGACGGGCACTCCCCCTTCTTACTCTTGGTTCTTACTTATGAACCCATCAGAGCGAGCGTCACGGCTTACGTGACTGGCACACCCCTACTCTTATTCATATTTATGAACGAGTGAGTGAGTGGCAGGCATCTATACAACTAATTTCCAAAGCTAATGTTGCATTTGGAAGCATTTACTTTCCCTTCAATGAAGACAGTGATCGTTGTCTTATAATTGTAAATTAAAATGCCACATATGGCGGGGAGGGGATTTTACAAGCCTCAAATAATTTATCATCACCCTTATTTTGTCTCTTCAGTGTAGTTGAAATTATTTATTAAAATATTTTTTATTTTTTAAAATTTATTTTTCACTAGCACATTAAAAAATTTAAAAAAAATTTAAAAAAAAATTAAAAATCAAAATTTACTAAAACAAACACAACCCCAAATAGGAAGTTATGAGTGTGGTAACTTTTATTTTTGGATAATTTTTAAAAGAATATTTGTCTTAAAAATATTAAATTGATAATTTTTATTAATGTTTTTAAATGATTTTAATGGCTGACAATAAAAATAAAAAAATCTAAAAATAAATATTTTAATAAATTTTTAAATAAAAAACTTTTAAAAAATATATGCACCACAATATTAAAAATATACTTAGTTACTTTACTTACATCTTTATTTTTATCTAATAATGTGAGACTTTGAATATATAATGTTTTATATTTTTTAATTTTTTAATATAATGATATAAAAAAATAAAAAATATATTATTTTAATATATTCTTAAATCAAAAATATTTTAAAAAATAATATCTATAACCTTTTCAAAAAAGAACTTATTAACCCATATCAAACAGACTCTCCATTCACAAGCCCATGACCTTCAAAATCCACTGCAATTTCACGAAGTATCAGAAGCAAACCATGGAGAACAGCACTAAAAAAACTGTTTCAGAGAATGTATGGAAGCTTAATAATTGTGATTTAAAATGTATTTTATAAAAAATAAATTAAAATAATATTTTTATTTTTTAAAATTTATTTTTATATAACACAACAAAACAATTTAAAAATATAAAACAATAATTTTAAATAAAAAATTTAAATTTTAACAAATACAATTTAAACTACCTGATACATTATTTAAAAGTTTACTATTACATAATTCCCGTGATGTTGCGGGTTAATTTACTTTACATAAAAAGTATTAAAAAAAATAAGATTTAAAAGTATTAGGATTTTTTACAAAATTAAATCTAACAATATTGGGTTTGGCTGCAATATCTTATTTAAAAGTAATATTTATAATATTAATAATAACATTAAACTTGCATAACTCAAGTTTAAGTGGTTTTGATTGTAATACCAGATATAATAACATTGGATGTAGATTTGACTATAATGTCATGTCATAAAAGTGTGACAATTAAATAAATTAATTAAAAAAACCAACAGAAAAAAAAACTAATGAGAAAAAAATCAAAATCAATTGGGTTAACTCGTTAAATCAAATTAACCTGTCAAACTTGGGATTTATGTCATGAAAGTGTGATAACTAAATAAAAAAATAATTTAATATCAATGAACTATTTTTAAAAAAAATTAATTAAAAAGAAAAAAAAATACCTACAGGAAAGAAAAAACTAATAAAAAAAATATTAATCAACTGAGTTAGACCATCAAACTCGGAATCCGTATTATGAAAATCTGATAACTAAACAGAAAAACTTTAATATTAAGAAACTATATAAAAAAAACTAAAAGCATAAGTTTTTTCACTATAGATTGCATAATGTTATTCATAGTAAAAGGCTTAAAAAAAAAAGGGAAAACAAAAGCATACGATAAGGGTTAATTTTTTTTCTCTCATAAAAAATATAAAAAAATATTAAGATTTATGAGTGTTAGGTCTTTCTGCAAATATATATTCAAAAGTCTTGAGTATAGTTGCAATGCTTGACCCAAGAATACTATTTATAATAATAATAATAATAATAATAAACTTATATAACTTCAGTTTAGGTGAGCCTGACTGTAACACCAAACCTTGGAGCATCAAATGTTGATTTGACTATAAGTTCGTGTTATAAAAGTATGATAATTAAATAGATTAATTAAAAAAAAACCAATAGGAAGAAAAAACTAATGAAGGAAAAAAATATAAATTAACTTGGTTAACCTGTCAAACTTGGGATTTGCGTCATGAAAGTTTGATAACTAAATAGAATAAAATAATTAATGAGTTTACCCAAAATTAATTGGATTAACCCGTCAAGTTTGGAATATGTGTTATTAAAGTTTGATAATTAAATAAAAAAATTAACATTAACAAACTAAACTAAATGAAAAAATTAATTAAAAAAAATTCAGTTTATCTCGTTAAATTAAGCTAACCTATTAAACCCAAGATCAAATAAAAAAAATTATTAAAAAAAATAACAAAATTTTTTTAAAAAACAAACAATTTAGCATTTTATTTAATTTTTAGTATATAATATAATATAATAATAATATTATTATTATTATTATATAATTATAATAATATAATATATTAAAGATGGGAAAGTGATTATAATATAATATAATAATTATAATAATATAATATATTAAAAATGAAAAAGTGAAAGGCGTGGGAAAATAGTTTCCCATGCCTTTTAGTATATTGTTAATTAATTGATGTGATGCGTCACTGTATTTTTAAAAAAAATTAATTTTTTTAAATTTAATTTTTTTATATTTTAAATTATTTAATATATTAATATTAAAAAATAATAATAATATTATTATTTTAATATCTTTTTAAATAAAAAATAATTTAAAAATACAGCTAAAATCAAAATCAATATCAAACTATGAGATGTTTTGTCAAACACATCAAAGGCGCACAATTTCTTCTAACGACACAACGCAACGAAGAAAAAATCTTTGAAAGAGAAAAACCCCAGTTTAAGAACTCACCTCCGAGATCAGGAGGCTACCCATGGTAAACGTAGCATGTATCTTTATCTTTTTGCTAGCCAGAGCCAAACAGAAGCGATCATCATTCAACACAAAGAACTCTCCCGTGAACTTAGCCATCTGCAGACTCAACAATTCATGAAGAAGAAGATATTAAGAAAAACGAACACAGAGTAGTTTAATCATGTTAAGGCTTCACCTTAACAAAGCTAGAGAGCTTAAAAATCGAAGAGAGAATTAGAAGAAGAAAAGAAATCGAGGGAGAAGTAGAAGAAAGAGAGGGAGATTGAAACTGTAACAGCAGAATTCTTATTCTTTCCTTACAAGTTCTTCGATCTCTAGCCTCCTTACGATCTCAGCTGACTATTTAACTAACATTTAACAACTCTGACCAGCTAACCACCGAACCAGCTGACTTTCATCACTCTCCCTTTTTTTATATTTACGCTTGCGAAATAATTTATTTTTTCAGGAGAAATTTTTTATCTTTTTTCTTGCATCATCAGAATACAAAACGAGGAGGTCAAAGAGAGAAGGAGTAAGCTGCCATAGTCGTCCACTACATAGCGGGCGTCCGTTTGAATGAACTCTTGATTGATCACAATAATTGGAATGTGCGCGATCTATGGGCAAAACACTTAATTTTATAAATTTTAAAATAATTAATAAACATAAAAAATTTCAATAACCTTAAAAAAAACCCCAACTCATAATTACTATAAAACAAACTTAAACGTAACCAGATACAGATATGATGGCGTATCCTTATAAGAAATGTCTGTTTTCTGAAGAGAATGACATCCCCATTTTTCACCATCTTGACCATTCTTATCATCCCGCGCATAATCTAAGACAAGCAGAAACATTCTCCTTATAGTTGGAATTCAACGAAGAAAGAAAAAATCTCCATTGAAAACATTTTGACCCAATGTGGTCTTCCCTAACACTTCTATCCCAACTGTTGAGATGAGAGAAACATTCTCTTTCTAGTACGAATTCAACAAAAAACTTCTAACTACCTTTTGGTCACCTTCTCTCTCAATCATAAATCCAGGATCAGAAGAGATTTGCTCCCTGGCCATATTCAAAGAAACTTTTTCCTCATCACGAACCTCCAAGTGAAACTGTTCACTATCAGCATTTATATCATCCAATCTCTCCCTAAATGCTTTAACTTCGTGAGTTATGACCCATCCGCCAACAATGCACGAAGTGTTATCCTGAGTTAAAAATATGTAGTTCCCTCGATATTTTATTCCCAGTCATTGGTTGTTTTCACAGAACTTCAGTTGAAAAATCATCCAGCAAATCTTATGCATGATCATATGTTGCTTCTTGCAGCTTCCTGAGCCAGTCTTTGACTTGATTGCTTTGTTGTGCCTGCTTATCAGCAGCATGAAGCACAGCCTTGCTTCTCTTAACTATGCCACCGAGCTTGTCTAGCTAGCTGGCCTTCGACACCCCACCATGGAGAAAACTTTGGATGCTCAAGTTGCTGTGAAGAGCAGGAAACCATGGACTATATACAAATCACATAATCTCCCCAACACTCAGGCCATGAAAGGACCTGCATGTACTCCTTTGATCAGCTCCAAATCCCTTAACTAGTCTGCACTCAACTAATGCTCCATTCCTTACTTTACCATAACAACTAATCAACAGACCAGCTATAAACTTTGCTCCTTGTTGCTTTATTCTTTATCTCACAGCAGCTATTTACATCTGCATGCATTCATGTACAAAATACTCATACAAACTGGACTATAACGAAGGTGCTTATAGCCATAAGAAGGGAACTTCCAAAAATGTCCGCACTGCTACAATATGAAGACAAAAAAATATCCAGCCAAACCTGTTAACATGAAGCAAAGATATGCTTTCTGTGTTTGGCAAACACTAGTTTGAGCAAATAGCCAACGAATTCTAGATTCATATGAACTATTTCACAATTCTGCATCCGTCAAACATTTAAATCACGAACAATTACTGGATGTCACCTTGCGTATATTAAGTTGTTCGTGACTTTTGCAGTCTCCAACGTATATGTATTCTTGTGTTTGTTGTTAAGTAAAAATAAAATAATGATATTGATAAAATTAAGCCAAGGAATACTATTTTTCGTGAAAGTAGCAAGGATGAAACCATCCATTCACAATTTACTTAGAATTGATCCATGCAAGATTCAATAATTAAAGAACTCAAGGTTATTGTTTCAAAAGGAAAAATCACACACGAGACTTTTATTTATCAAAGAACATATGTATTACTTTAGGTTATACTTGCTCGACTTTTGCAAATTAAATTTTGTATTTTAACTTTTGAATAAAAAAATATTCGTGAATATATATGATTATAAATATATAACATTTTACTTAAACCAAAATTCATTTCAAAATTAAGTTAAATTTTCTTTAACCATGATTAAAAAAAAAGTATTTTAATCAAAAGTTCAATTTTTGAATTTTTAACTTTTAATTTTAACTTATACTACACATTTCTTTTCTTAAAAAAAATATTTTGAATCATTTTATTATATACTTCTAACTTAAGATATTTTAACTCCTTTTATTTATAAATTACCTATGAAATAGTTTGTAAATTAAAACTTAAAGTCAAAGTTTTTCTTCGTTGAGTATATTTTTAATCTATCGATGAAGGAAGTGTGGATTGTGGCTTCACTTCTTTAGGCCAAATTTGTTCCATCATGCCATTGAAGCATTCCATGAGCTCAAGATTATTATAATTACCTGCTTATTAAAGAGAGGTTCCTGCTTTTTATAACCTTTGTAGAGCACATAAGTACAACAGACAAACTTATTTTTTAAACTAGGATAGTTAAAATAATAATTTTCACTCTAATATAAAAATAATAAATAATAGTTGTTAATGTAATACATGCACAATTTATAGCTTGCAGCCTATAGTTGTTGCAGCGGTTTCTATTATTTAATTTGGTTTGGCTTAATTTTTTTAAGAATAATAGTGTTGATTTTAATGGATTTTACTATAAATTACATATTTATTACATGTGCATTTATTATTTATGAGCTAGAATGAAAATTAATTTCTTAGCTCTACTAGTATTAAAAATAATTTTATCCAAATAGTACTGAGTAATGTTTAGAATGTGGTGTAAATCATGTTTTTAAAAAAATCAAATTTTTTCTTGTTTTGAATCGTTTTTATATCTTGATTTTAAAAATAATTTTTTAAAAATAAAAATAATATTATTTTAATATATTTTAATATTAATTTTCTTTTTAAAAATACCGCGATTACCCTTTCAAATAAACTTTTAATGGAAGTGAAAAACTCATTTTTTTACATCGACAAACACAATAACAACAATAAAAAGTAAAAATATAAAATACAATCAGTACAAAGATGTTGGTTTCATTTTCTGACCGATTCTCCAACAAAGTCGTTGTAGTATAGTGGTAAGTATTCCCGCCTGTCACGCGGGTGACCCGGGTTCGATCCCCGGCAACGGCGTTTTCTATTTCTGTTTTTTAAATTTTATTTGTCCAGCTGAATTAAAAATTGAAAGCCCGCCCACCTCCGTCTCTCTCATTTTCCACTTCACTCTCGGCGTTCCACTACCTCGCCAACCTCTCCAAAAACGACACCGTCTTAATCACGAGCACACCGTCAACCGCTTGCTTTTCTCCATGGAAACCGACGAGACCGATCGCGTCCTTCCATTCCAACTTCAATTCGACAAACCGGTCGCTTCTCAGGTGAAAATCGCAGAGTGGAATCCTGAAAAGGATTTACTTGCAATGGTAACTGAAGACTCCAAGATTTTACTCCATCGATTCAATTGGCAGAGGTTATGGACTATCTCCCCTGGTAATTACCTTTATTTACCCTCCAATTACCTTAATTGTAATTTTTAGGGTTTTGTTTTGTTAATCTTGTGTAATGGTTCTTCTGGAAGTGTTTTGAAGTTGAATGTTCGTGAATTTGTTTAGGAAGGAACATTACGTCATTGTGTTGGCGACCGGATGGTAAAGCGATTGCTGTTGGTCTTGAAGATGGAACCATTTCTTTACATGATGTTGAGGTCAGTTTCATTGTTTACAATTTTTGTTGTTGTTTTTGGCAAACCTTTTTAAACTTGAATGAGGAGATTGGTTTGTTTTTTTCTTTTCCTTCGTGTTTTTAGCATGCGTTGTTTGAAATGCGAGAATGTATTCTGATTGTTGTGCTGATTAAATAACACTGAAGTATGAGTTATGGTATTTAACTTTCTGGCTGGTATTTTACTAGTGTTTTTATCATGGCTTCTAATGCTTGGCAATGCATATCGACCAGAATGGCAAATTGTTGAGAAGCTTGAAGTCTCATACAGTTGCAGTTGTGTGTCTTAATTGGGAGGAGGAAGGACAACTTATTAGAGTATGCTGTTTTCTTTCATCTCTATTGAGTTCCACAAATCGCTCAACAAAGTTTTCTCTAGTGTACCATTAAACTTGCTATTTTTCATCTGGCATTTGATTTCTTCCCCAGGAGCTTTTATTTTTTTCTCATTTTCATTGTTTATTTAAATTTGGTTTTCAGGACGACTCTAAAATCTCCTCGTCATATGAAGACCGCACTTCCCGTTTCTTCCCTCCTGCTCCTAGGGTCCCCCGGATGCCTGGAGTAGTTTCTGGAGATACTGGCTTCATGGATGACAGTGAAGATTCATATAGAGAGCTGTCAAACTCTTCGTACCAACGCTTTAATATTCTGTGTAGTGGAGATAAAGATGGAAGTATATGCTTTAGCATATTTGGTATATTTCCTATCGGAAAAATTGTGAGTTATACTCATATGCTCTTTAAATAAACATTTGAACTTTGTTGATCATTCATTCTCCTGTTAACCAATAACCTTTTCAATTGTTTTGGAATCGATTGAGGACTTATGGAACTGTGTCAAACTTATCTCAAGTATGCTTAATGTTTTATATAATGGCTCATGATTTGTCATTTGTTGTGATGAGTAACTGGATGTAGGATCTTGTGAAAGCTTGGGCCATTTGATAAGCCTGATTTCCCCCCTGTATCTTCTATATCCTTGTTATTACCCTAACTTTAGCTGTTAAAGATTTGGTCGGATGAAAATTCATAGTTGAGTAACTATCATACTAGTTTTTGTGCTTCATCTGTTGGTCCAGTATTTGGTTAATATTCTTGTTGGTTAAGCCATTGAATTACTTTATCACTTATTAAACTCTCTTTTTTTCCAGTATGATGTCCATTGTCTCAATTTCATCATTTTTATTCTTTTTCTTTTTTCGTGCTGGTAATTTCTGATATATGTGCAAAATTATATGCAGAATATACACAAGTTTTCAGTTCCAACCCCCTTTATTGATAAGCAGACCCCTCGTCAAATTTTGAATTCTTCCATTTACAAGGTTTGCCCATCTTCCATTTTGGACACCCTTTAGGAGTTCAGATTTTTTTGAAATATAATATACTTGTTGAGTAATTTTGTGTACAAAAACAAGATGATTTTTCTACATGTTCATTGTCATTAGGTTTCTCTGTCAAAAGACCTCTGTCGTTTGATTGTCATGTGCTCGGGAGAACTTAATGAAAACACAGAATCAAGAGAAAGCCAAATGGTCAGGCAGGGTATGCATAGCTTAGTGCTCGATACTTCTATATTTTGGAAGAGGTAATTTCATCATAGAACTGGGATTTGTTGTAGGTATAGTTACAAGACCGGCTTGGTGGTCGACACAACCTAAGGCTTGAGTCGTAGGTTGGGGGGTTGTCTTGTGTCAACCTAACCTTTGACCATTTTTTTTTCTTAAAAAAAATTCCCAAAACAACATCATTTTGATAAAAGAAGGGAGGGTTTCCAATGACTCGAGCCAGGCCCTAGGTTAGTGGCTCGCCGGGTTGATTCGTTGGGCTAGGATAACGATGTTTGCAAGTTGCCTACAAAACTATGCACTTGGGATTTTATCTCCTTTATTCTTGCCCACATTTTCAACCCACTTTTCTAGATCTTCATGATTTGGTTTTTGGCCTGTAATGTTACTTGAAGTTGATAAAAATGTGCTTTGTAGTTAAGTTTCTCACTTTCTTTGTCATTGCAGGAAAAGTGAGCTCCATCAGTTGGCTCAACAAGCTTCCAATATTGAGGACTTAACTGAAGTTATCAGGGCGTCTTTATCAGTTATGTGCAAGCAGTGGTCAGATGCCATGCGCACATTTCATGAGAAATTTGATTCTTTGTCTACCCTGATTATTGACCATGGTATCTGTGTTCGACAACACAAGATTTCACTCTATTGGTTATAACTCCTGTATCATTATCCTGTTCATTGACTTCTAGTTCTTGCATACAGCACTGGACTCTACTCCACAAGAGGAATTTCTTAGCCTTCTAGGGGGTGCTCGGACCAGTTCAGCAGTACATCAATTTCTAGTTAACTCCCTTGGTGAAGTGGTATGGCCTTAACTAGATTTGTTTATAATTTTTGTTGCCAACAGAGGAGATTGTAATTGTGCTTTTGGCTAATGGTTTTTTATATTTAATTTCTTCTTCATTGATAGGGTGTGAAGCGTGTATTAAAGGTCATTTGTGGGACAGCAACAGAACTTCAGCGCATTGTCCTTGATCATTTACAGGTCAGATGCTGTATTTTATCTTTCTTTAAGTGGTTGATCTGGTTCAAGTTTGCTAAAACTTGATTTACTGAGTACCTAAGGTTGGAATATCATTTATTTGGGTTCATAAGCCTCGGAATCATTCACTGAGCTGAGCATGCAATCTGATTTGCTGAATACATACATGTTAGTAGTATTCATAGGCCTAAAAAAAGGGCATTACCATGCTTGCAAAAAAGCCATACACGTCAAAGAAGACTTGTATAATCACAAAAGGCTATAATTGTGCTTTTGTTTAGAATCTTGTAAGCCTATATAAGCAATAATAATTTGAAGTTTCTGCTTTGAAGTCTCCTCAATCAAGTGGATTGAGGATAAGTAGTATGGTTTTTTCATATGCCATATCATAGTGGACAACTTATCAGCAAGGAAGAAAAATAACTTTGTTGGTTTATCTAGGATTTGGACTATCAATATCTTCAAATGCCTTCACCAAAGATGATGATCTGAGCAATTTGGCCATTTTTCAATGAATCTCAACATCTCTGGATTTATGTCTTTTTTGCTGAGGTTATCATTTAACTGTGCTTATTACAAAACTAAAAAAAGTTATGCTTATTAGGTGCCCAGTTTACATGGGGTGACACGCTTTTTTTATCATCAAATTCCCCATGTTTTCTCTTTTCCTTTCACAAGTTTTGTGATTAGATTTCCATCTGCCTAATATAGTTTTTTCTTTTTGCTGTATTCTTTTATATTAAGGGGCTTGAGTGGAAACTAAAAGATACATATTCATTTCCCAGCCTGCTGCAGAAATTATTGGATTTAGAATGGGAGAGCTAAGAGGCCTTTCCAGATGGCGTGCACGGTACCATGGTATTGGTTTGGATGAGATGCTTATTAACAATGCAACAGAAAAATCTGGTATGATACTAGTGCAGATTGAACGGTTTATGAGGGTCCTTTCATCTGTGGAGCAGCAGGTACTGTAATTGAAGAACTAAAATTACTTGTGAATTTTTTGGTACTGTTGCTAAATAAGGCAAATTATTGCTCTTCAACTTGGAGAAATACAGGGTGGCTGTGTCCTGAACAGAAGTACTTTTTTTGTGAAAACAACTGATAGTGTACTGGGAGGAGAGAGAAAATTTCCCGTATCATGAATTATGATATCTTTTGGTTGAAAACTCTAATAGTACACCTTTTCTTTCTTCAGTTTTCAAATTTCTTCAATTGGCTTCTTAAATGTATAAAGCTGCTTATGCAAGAACCCAGTGACCAGCTTCTTCCGTACAATAGGTTTGTGTTTGAGGCATTTTCATATTCCAACTGGTAGCTTACATAAATATTGTACTTCAAATTTCTCTCTGTTTGGCAGTGAACTTGTTGTCATATTCTTGAAGTTCTTGTACGATCAGGATCCAGTTAAGCAGTTGCTGGAAGTTGATCATGATATTGAAGTTGACTTGTAAGTTATTTATTCAACCATAGTTATTATTCTACTATTTGTTGTCACTGAAAATCTTCCCCCTTTTTTCTTCCTTTGAGATTCATTTAGGCTAAATGGGTGGCACCCACCTTGAAATTTTATCCATTTGAGAACTAGTCCAACTTCCAATTTTAGATTTGACCTCCCTGGACTGTGTTTTTGTCATCAAATCCCTCTTTAGTTTTTGTAGGATTCCATCCATGAGATAAGGGATTTTGCTTATAAAACAGCATGTGTCTGATATTAAAAAAAATGGTATTTTATTCAATAAAAATAGTAAAGTTCCAAAAATACATATGATAAAAGAAAAAAAATATAATTAGATCAAAAAACAGTTTTTTTCCAGTGGTAATTAAACTTTCACATGCAACAATCCATTATCTCATGTATGGAATCCTACAAAAATTAACAAAAAGGATTTGATTTCAATTGGAAGTTGAGGGACTAATTCTCAAATGAGTTAATGTTTAGGAGATGTGACACCCATTTAGCCATACACATATTAGGTTATGAACAATCATTTCCAATGCTTCTTAAAGACATCATTATAATAACTATGAGCTACATATTTGGTACTATCTCAATTGGAACCAGCTTAGATCACAGTTATGCATTCTCCACTTCAATTATGCATGTCTACATATTTGGTTGTATGCATGAATGCAAATGTTGATGTACTTCTGAGGTCATTTTTTTTTAATGTTTGTGAATTTTATTTCAGAGAAACAATGCAGAGAGTTAAGGAATTAGTTCAGTTTGGGGGATTCTCAGATTGTGAATATCTGCAAAGAACATTGGCTAAAGAATTCCAGCAAATGGAGGACAGGTATATGTTTATTTATCCTTCTGCTGTCTAGTAGCATATTAAATAGTGAATTATGTTGATGGAGTTGTTAACATGGCACCGCAATACATGGCTCATTGAACTTCAAAGTTTTCTATAAGGAAAGAAAATCCTAGAATATGATGAACTGTCAATGACTGTTGAGGAACATGTCAACGTATTATCAGTTCTCAGATTAATAGAATTGCTATTAGCAGGGTCTAGAATGCATGCACACGTCATCTTGAAATTTCTCTATTTTATTGAGTGATTAGCTTATATATGTCTTTGCGGAGAATCATGCTTTTACCATTTTTTGTGTTATAAATGCCTTATTCATGGCTTCTACAATTTTAGCTTCAAGGAAGCTTTCCTGATGCCCTTTACTACCATATCAAGAAAGATGCTATGTGAGGATTTGCTGCCACTGTTTCCTCTTCCATCTTCATCTTCATCAGCATCTGTATCCATGGCAATTCCAATGTCAATATCATACTATGAGGTACATTTTCATCAATGCATGGGGAATTTCTTCTCTTGTTTTCCATTGAACCTTCTAATCAGACACGTGATAAAATGCATCATTTTCATCAATGCATGATGCATGAGGGATTTTTCCATTCTTAGTAAGTCCCAATTTTTTGAAAGATATTGAAATCACATCTTTTGTGCTATATATTTGATTGGCCGCCTTGATTTTAACTTTTTCTTCCCTTCTTTAGGATGCTTCTCAAGCTGTTTCATCTCATCAGACATGCCAACACAGTTTTGTTGACTATGTATGCTTCCAAGTACCTGATGAGCCATTTTCAGATATTGCAAACTGTATAGGTGTAATGAGAGGATTTACGCATGCCTTGAGCAGTTCAAAGAATGGTTATATTTCATTGGAAGCTGTACTGTTGTATGTTCCTACTGGTTACGAGTGTGTGGATCTCTCATTATATAAGGTGAGACCTCAAGACTCCTTGGCGTGCAGTCTCCTTCTTTTCATTGCTGTGGGATATTGTGTAACTTTTTTGGTCTAAACCAGGATAGTCAAATTGTCTTGTTGTTAAATGGGGCATCTGCGTCATCAGAAAGTTCTGGAGATGCTTGTATGATGATTGTGCAAGCTAGCGAGCTTCCATTTATATCTATTTCAAGATTCACCGACTTAAACTTATGGAACCTGTATCAACTGAAGGTACCTTATGCAATTTATTTTGGTCTGCATCTGCTGGATTGAATACAGACATAGAAACAGATTTTTGTACTGTTGCATCTCTTCAGAATTTTGTAGTTGACATTCATTTGGAATTTTTTCTATCTGTTCATCTTTTGCTTAAGTTACTTTGAAATCCGAATGTAAACTTAAACTAAACTTCATGGTTTTGACTTGTCTCTGAAATCTGTCTCCTGTTGTGTCTTGTGCTTAAGCTACGTAGTTCTTAGTGCCCCCTTGTTTTAAGATCTTAGTTGCTTCTTCTCATACATTGAATTGAGTCAAGCCTAAATGTTTTTGGCATTGCTTTTGTAGTCTTAAATCACATCTTATTTATTGTCTCTAAATTAATGCTTTCTGTGGTTATTTTTCATCTTGATTAGCTTAACAGTTTAATTATTTGTAGGAATTTAACTCCATTCCATAAAGGAATTCTGTCACTGCTGCACGTTTCTTGTCTATGTATTTCCAAATTTCTTTTTTATTGACTTCTCACCTAGAAATGATACAATTAGGCTTCTACTGTGCAACTGCAAATGGAGAACGAAAAAGTTCGCAATATTCCTCACTCTGTAATTGCTCCCTTGGCAGTCAGTGGTAAGTGTCCCTCCTCTCAGCTCCATTCCATTGGTTTTTAAAGTTCATTAATAGCTGGTAACTCGTTAAGAGTAACATCAGGTGAATTCATCACGCCATGGATACTTTCAATACAAGACACTTTTGATATTTAGAATGTACTGGTACTGACGTTGATTTGCTTTGTTTGCTCTTATTCCAATGGGTGAATTAGTAATATATATCAAAATATTAAAAATATCGAATAATAATAAATAATGTTATAATTATAAAGTAATAATCATTTAAGCATTTACATATCACAAGGTCATTAAACATTATTGATTTCTCTATCATTTACTTTTCATTTTTTTCACTTCTAAAATCATTTTAATCGTTATTATTAACATTTTAGTTTTTTTTTTCTTATTTTCTCAACAATATTACATGATAAATTGACAAGGATAATGATGTGAAATATTTTTAAAAAAATAATTACATTTTTTAAATATAATTTCCTTATCACTGTATTATACACGTGCCAAACAATTTATTCATATCAAACAAAATATGTATAATAATTTGTTTTCCTTTTTTGAAATTTCTGTCAGCTAGAAATCATATTAAGTTAGGATTATAAATATATACATCAATAAATTGGAGGGATTTTAATTAAAAGGTAGGCATGGATACATAATTATTAACTTATTTTGGAAAAGAAACTCATTCTAATTTATTTAGAAAAAGAAAAGGAATATTTGGCAAACAATTAAATGTAGAACAATCAGAAGAGATTTAGTATGAGCATAATTTGTCTTACATGTGGACAATTAAAAAAATAATATTAAATTTTCAAATAGATATTATGGCTTATTAGCATTATGAATTAAATGGATGCAGTCTTATATATGTAGACATACACAATTAAAGGAGATTTAGCTATGATTAAATTAGATACCTGGCCTTTATCAGACTAGATCAATGATGTCTTATTGCATCTTTGATATAAACTGTTGGTGTGAAAAAATAAATTAAATGACAAAAACAAAATTTTACTTGGCTGAAGTTTATGGCACTGTTAATTTCCTAACATTATCTAAAGCAATTGGACTTCATCCTTAAATATTTTTCTTTAATCTGCAAGCATGTATATATTTCGATAACTTGTATTGAACATTTTATTACAAGAAAA
This sequence comes from Populus pruinosa, assembly GCA_026413675.1. Taxonomy (NCBI): domain Eukaryota; kingdom Viridiplantae; phylum Streptophyta; class Magnoliopsida; order Malpighiales; family Salicaceae; genus Populus; species Populus pruinosa. Next base: position 2,622,331 of record CM048595.1, read on the forward strand.
GGAATGGTTTTACCCTAATTTTTTTCATTGCCATTACCTAAATTTGATTTTCTTAAGTGCAATAGTACACCATATTGGCTACCAAAATGATAGTTTTAATTAGTAAATTACATTTTTATGTATAAAATAATTTAAAAATTCAATGATAATTAAGAATTTTATTTTGCAAGGTAGCTAAATCATTGGTTCCACAAATTCTTTAATTTTTATTTCCTCATTTTAATTTATTTAATTTTAGGGATTTTGAGTGATTTGAATAGAACATTTTTAATCATAGGGTTTGAGTCGTTAATCACTTGACCAATGTTACTAGGATTCATTATGCATCTTCACTGTTAAATATACACATATCAATAAATAAATAAAAAAACTAATAGCCATTCAACATTATTCCTTTGCAATATCCTTATTATAAATTAATTTAACTTAGATTTGGTCTTCAAGTAATTCCATTTGATGTATGTTATTATTTTCTTTATACAATAGTCTAAAAAAGGGTTTCTATATATTACAAATAATCACATTATTTATATAGTTTTGATTATTTTGAAACAATTGAATTTCTTGCTTTTACAATTATGATATATAAAACAAACCATTGAATCTTGAAAACTCACATATAAATAAATCAACTTTTAATAAGTATAAATTTAATGATTGATTTTATTTAAAGGTCATTACAAATAGATTCATGTATAAAACAAATATTCTATAAATGTTATAATAAATAATAAAATTATTAGCTAGAATTCTAATAGAACTTATCTATAATATCACTTATATGTATTCTTAATATTTTCTAACATATTAAAGTAATAAAAAATGTAATAAAATTTGTTATTATTAATATTCGGTGCTGGAATAAAAATATCCCTAGCATTTTAAAAATGTATCTCAATTATATGTGTAGTTTGATATTGAATATTTAGTGAGTGTGTGAACCTCATACAATGAAGTGGAAATGCTTTCTCAATGCTAGGAATAGTAAATATTGAGTGTACATTTATTAAAAAAAATTAGACTTTTGTGTTTTTAAATGATAAAATTAAAAATGTTAATATATATTTACTTCAATTTTTATTTTTTTTTAAAAAAAGACTGTCTCCTATATATTTATTTATAGAGAGGATTTTTTTTTATCCAATTAGCTTTAAACATGTCATTTATTAATAACCAGCCAAATAACTGGGGAGGTTATGCTTTAACTAATAACAAATCACAATAATTCATTTATTGTAATATCAAAGATCCAACTAAAACTCAAGCATTTTTTTTATTCTACACTCTACACCATGATTGTAAAAAAATAAGATACCCTCAACACCACTTTTTTATGGATTATAAATTTATAATTATAGGTCTAGATACTGGTATTTCTATACTCCACTCAAAACAAACAATTTCTTTTTCTTTTTTTAACTCACATAAATAATAGTAGGTTTCTAAAATAGAAATCTCGATGGTAGAAAATGTTATTATTTGGAATAAGTACCTAACTAATGTGTGTACAGAAAAAGAATGATATTCTAATCAATTCACATTATATATTTCAGATAATTTTCTTGAGAAATATTTTTGTTATAAATATAGTGGCAACTAATAATTTGTCGTGACATTTTAGATCATAATAGAATGAAATGACAAATTTATTCACAATCTTAAGTGCTATATTATATATTGTTAATTTGTGTTTCTTTTAATACTTTTGATTTGTTTGTAACAGTGTTGTATGAAATTCTGATAAAAAACAATGCTGTATTACATGGCTATGTGAATATCATATTTTTTTCTATTATAAAACAATGTCTTTTATTAAAGATTTGTTGATCACGGCAAATGGTTTATCAGAAAAAAAAATATATATATATATATGGCAAACCAGAACAAATCCTTTCATTAAAAGAATTGGCACTTTTCCTATTATAAATCAGTCTCGATAATTCAAATTTTCAACTTTTTGTATCATAGAATAAATGTCTTATTAAATACATGAACCAATCAAAACAAAAAATTAAAGAGGGAATGATTTTATATTTTCAACAGCCAATCAAAACATATTTGAATGGGAATACAATTGTATCCAAGTCCTTTTGCCTATTTTTATATGATATGTGATATTTGTGCGTTAACATAGCATTACTGCTATGTTTGCAGCGGTAAGAAAACAATTCAATTTTGAACATATTTAACTCCTGGCATCTGAATGCTTTCTTTCAGAACCTCTTTTTTGTCTTGATTGCATTTTCATTTATAAATGTAAATCAAGTATAATGTTATGAATGTCTTGAAACTTTTTTTAATCAAAATTTACCATGACAGCATCCAGAGGTGTTGCATGTGTTTTTGCTGCAAGAAAGCGTGCCTTGGTCTACATCCTAGAGGAAGATGAAGAAGAAGTTCCAGACACAGAATGATTGCCTCTCTCCCCAGTCGCCACTTCTTTGGGTGAATTTTATCAAACCTTGTTGCTAAGAACAAATCTGCTGTTCTATGAGTTTGATTTTATTTCATATTTATTGCTGTACATCACTTTTGCGCTAATTCCCAATCAACTACAAGGTAATCAATTCTAATATCTGTGTAATAGAAAATCTGCTATTCGAATTGTTGTTCCTTTGAATAGGCCAACTCTTCCTCTGGTAGATGGTAATGAACAAAATCATATGATTTCATGCATTGTGGACTTGCTTCTTCATTGTGATTTCAGGTTTTGATCTGGTAATTCAATCACCGGCTCTAACAATTATACTTTTAATGTTAAATAGAAAAAAATTAAATTAGGACACCCTCTTTGGTTTTGTCGACCTGTATAAAAAAAAAAACATTAATTAGCATAAAACCTACTAGCTTACTGTACAGACAGGTTCTCACACATGTAGATTAATGTATTAAAGAGCAGGAGGACCTTGAACAAAAAGACGACCCGGCGAACAAGTTCAAAACAACAGTGCCTGCTCTAGTTAGTCAGGATCTGGGCAGGATTAACACCAAAGCCAGATCAATATTTGACTCATGCTATATAACGAAACATCTAACTCGGAGTTGTGCTCGCCTCTCTGCAGCCTTCTTCCTCACAACAATGCCTTGCCACAGGGCCGCCCCGAGCTTGAGTCATTCCACAACTGATTCACCGTAGCTGTAATTTGGAGGTGCGGTGTCTCGTCCTCCTTAGAAGAAGGCCTTTGTCTCCTGTATGAATTAAGAATCGGGGCGCCGGAACCCTGAGAGCCTGATGAAGGAGACGGTGGTGGACCAAGAGCAAGTAAATTGAGCTACCAGAGGATCCTGTAAAGACAATGAAGTGGCATGGAAGTGAAAGGAGATGTTGAGCTTTCCATTCTGTGGAAGTACTGAGAATCTAGAAGCCATATACCATCATCATAATCTAGAGAGAGGAATGAGAGTATTCAGATTCAGCAACGAAATATACGAAAAAGCTCTGTATTCCCAAAGAAATACAGAAGGCTCTAAACAAACCGCTAGTGTTTCGTGAAAGAAACACCTCACATGCTTTAAAAAAGAAACAAAAACAAAAGTTACATATGTATTATTTAGGAATGAGATAAAAATTGTTTTTTAAAATATTTTTTACTTGAAAATTCATAAAGAAATTTCAAAAACGTTTTTTTGATAGTAAAAACAAGCACATTACAAGAATCACTTGTTTTCCCTTCCTGTACAGTAATGTGTCCCAATTATTATTTTTTGAAGTTAGAAACTCACTTTTAGGTTGGTTATTTTTCTTAATTGTATTACAAGTCTTAAATCTTAAAACACCGTGTGTGTCTATATATATATAGAGAGAGAGAGATCACTCTCGTTGTATTTTTCTTTACTTGGCTCGATCTGCAATTTCAACATAACTTTCTCTAGTTTTAACCTTGCAATTCTCCTTTGTAATTTACTTTTTGGAAGTTCATTTTCAGACCAATATTTATTTTTATGTTTAATTTATCGGTTTTATTTATATGCTTTCTTTATAGCTTTATGTTCTATTTTTTTATTTACTTTTCATGCAATTTACTTATTGTTTTATTTAATTATTTTTTCTACTACGTGATTTAATGTTTTTTTTAATATACTTTTTGCAAGCTCAATGCTCGATGTGAAATTAATCTCTGTAGTTTTTTAAATAAATATTTATAATTTATTGCTCAATATAGAATTTGTAGTTTAGGTTGAAATAAACCACTCAGGATTAATGACCTTGTGTTATCTATATAAACTTCTGTATTTACACACTTGATAAAAACTTGGTAATCTCCCGGCCATAAATCTATAGTGCTGGTAGCAACTTTTTGCTTTCCATTTTTGTCGTGGGTTTCTCAAGTGTATAATAATATATAACAATACGCGCAGGCCATCAAGGTCGTTGTAGTATAGTGGTGAGTATTCCCGCCTGTCACGCGGGTGACCCGGGTTCGATCCCCGGCAACGGCGCTTTTCGTTTTTATTGTTCATTTGTGTCATAAAGAACAAAGACTCGCCCTCCTCTCCCCTGCTGGTCTCATTTGTCCCTTCCCTTCCCATCACTCCTTTCCCTCCCAAATATCTCCAAAACAACCACCACTCTTCTTCGCGTGCTCCCTTTTCTGTTTTTTTGTTTTTTTACCATGACTGCTGACAGCATCCGGAGAGATGTTGCTTCTGTTTTTGCTACAAGGTGAAGAAGTTCCAGACACAGAATGACTGGCTACCATTTGGAGAATCTAACAAAACCTTGTTGCTAAGAACTACAAGTTTGCTGTTTTATGAATTTGATTGAGTTTGTTGCATCTATTTGTTCTCTGCATAAATTCTGTGATTCCCCCATCAACATGCCTTTATGATGATATCCATTTTATCTGGGTCTCAAATGAAAACTCCTCAAAAGGAATAACGATTGCCTTCAAGTTGTTGCTCCTTTAAATAGGCCAACGCTTCCTCTACCAAATTGGCCATGAACAAAATCACATTATCCCACTACATGCATGAAGAAGACTCATATGAATCTCCTCCTCTGAGAAGAAGTCCTCTGTTGCCCTGTATAAATTTAGATTCGATTCGCCAGAACTGTGGGAGCCTGATGTAGAAGATCGTGGTGGACCAAGAACAAGTAAATTGACAGTTCCTGGAACCTGGGTTTGCTGTGAAGTATTGACCACAGGATTCTGTAAAGGCAACGATGTGGCATCGAACTGAAAATGGGTGTTCAGATTTTCATTCTGTGTATGGATTGAGATTATCGCAGCCATACCATCATTATAGCCTGGAGAGAGACAGGAATGAGAGAGCTTTAACAGTAAGCAACCAGACATATGAAGAGGCTCGGTACCAACAAATAAATATAAAAAACTTTAAAAAACAGGAGGACTTTGTGAAAGGTTTAAACAAGCAACGGAAACACAATTTAAATATCAAACGCAGCACAGCATTCTAATAATCACATGGTTTCATTTTCTATGTTGTTCGTGCATATTATGATTGATTTTCACTTGAAAAGTGTACCTCCAACTGTTGGACCTCAGTCCATAGCAGGCTGCTCTGAAGGAACTGGAGCTGGTAGGTTAGGTAAAGTAACTTGATGATCATACGAGTTCAAAAACTCTTGTTGACCAGATGGAACATCATTTTGAGAAGCAATTACACCCTGATTCTGCTTGAGGTCTAGAAGGGTTCTGCCATCGTGCTTATAACTGTATGTATCCTAGCTTTATTCAGCCTCTTGTAAAAGGATCCATCTTTCCAGTCTTCTCCAATCTCCAAACCTCATCATTCAATGCAGCCGGATAGTGCTTCTTATATACTGTGGGGGCACAAGATTTTTCATCTTTTAGACAGAAAAATACATACACAAACCGCAGTTAAACGCGTGCACACGCAAATGAAATCTGAAGTTCTCGTTCTATTTATGAGCTCACATTCTCCCCGGTGATCCTTAACAGTGAAGGCATCTGTTTTTGCTTCACGAATGCGAATGCCTTCACAATAGCCCGAGGCAACCTTCAGCCCTAGCCTGAACTTCCTGCTCCTTATCCATCTTTTGTTATCAGTAAATGTCAGGTCGCCTGAAGTTCCAATACCTTCTTTCAGTGTCACTTGCAGATCCCCAGTTAGAAGTGGTCTCTTGCCCTCACGTTCTTTAATCACACGAGAATCAAATTTCTCTCGGGTCCAATTATCATCATATTCGTCATTGAAATCACCTTAAAGCACAATAAGGTCTCGTTTTACTGAGGATTCTGGGCCACATGTGACAGCGCAGCCCGTGCTTGCATCAATCAACACAATATGGGTAGATCGCAGCTCCCTGCTCCCCTTCTACTTTACCATCTGTAAAGAGAGAGAGGGACAACCTGGACTTGAAGTGCAGCTGCAAGTTTCTTCCATCAGGCCCTTCTAAACGTTTAGGAGAAGACCTGCACTGGCTTGACCATTAGAAGCACAAATATTATTCTCACTAAATCATGTAAACAAGGACAGGATATAAAAGCCGCCAACCCCACCCCCCCAAAAAAAAAAAAAATTCCTAGCAAATTTAGCACTTGAAAAGGTGGAACAGGCATCTGAAACATGGAACTCCATCCCATTATACATTAATCATGTAGGGATAATGTCATTTAGAACCTAATGAAAATCTATTTCTCTTGCAACAAAATCTTATGATGGGCTGAATATCTAATGATCGAATGTGACTGAAAACATGCAACAGCACGTTGAAGGCAAAAGGTTCCCTTTGAGCATTATTTACAGGAGGAGAAGAGAAAATACAGCATACTGTCCAGTAAGTTTGGCAGGTCCCGGTTTTCCTAAAGCACGCCCCATTTCTTCACTAACCTGTTCAGCAGCCTTGAAGGTGTAAAAAAATTTAAGAAAATCTCGATAGCTCAATGTTCTAGAAATATATGAATTAACAAGTGAGGTGCCAGTGAGGTACCTTTGTCTAATTCAAGGGAAAATCAATTAAGAATATCCAAATTAAAAGGTGATGCTTTTGTCTAAAGATACCACTCCAATACACACCTGGGATGGATGGTGTTAACAATTACCCTCCTGATTTGAGGGTGAGGGTTCAAGTAATTCAGATAAAAAATTATCAATTCGAATAATTTAAAAAAAAAACAAAACCTTTTTCCCATGTCTGCCTTGAATTTTTTTTACCCATTATGTTTTTTAATTTAAAATACTAAAAATATCAGGGCTAACTAATCAAAATTCGGTCTATAGAAAGCTTTGCCTAATCAAAATTAGGTCTGAAGAAAATTATAAGTTCAATGGTTTTAAGATTTGTAAATAAAGAAAATATAATTTGGTAACAGGAATTTATATATTCCTAAAGGATAGATAATGTTCTCTAACTTTTGGTTAGAATTGTTATCCAGCTTAACAGACCTCATTCCTACCTAAGAGAGTTTTTCATTGAATTATTCTTTAGTCCCCGATCTGTTAACAAGATTATAAATTAGTCCTCCATGTTTGAAAACCAGTAAGGGCCTTTTGTTTGACCATTGTTTTACTAGGCATGTGTTTAGCTCTCTGCAATGTGAGTGCTATCCTCTTTCCACTGATCGTTTTCACATTACTGCTCCTTGGTATTGGGTAGCTCTCTCTCTGGCAAATGTGGCAATAAACAAAGTAGTCGCAATCATATGTTAGCCAATGATAATCCAGCCTAAATCAATCTTATTTCATTACGTGAAGACTCTTCATCAATTCACAAACAACGTAATAGTTTCTGCCTGAATTGAGGTTTTTGTTCCGGCCAACTTCATCACTGATACCAACAATTATTCTAATGTTACTAGGGAACAACAAAAGTTGGCCGTTATTTTTTGTTGACCCTATACAAACAAAACACATGAAGATAGGACCCACTAGCCAAATACGGAGGTGATCCAATTAGGCTGCATTTCTACTCTATCTACTTCCTGGCAGAAACCGAGATGCACCCTTGCTGAGTTTTCCAGCTTCGGGAATGGATGGCCGAAATATTAGAAGTCTACACCATCCAAAAATATCGTTAATAGAAACAGCTCAACTCCGTCAACCTTCAGAATTCACTACTGTTAGATTGCTGGACTGGAAGGTAAGCAACTTCACCAAGGGGAGAAGGGGCAACTGCAGGACAGCTGTTGATGGAGGAAGTTGGCTTACTGTACAGTAGAGGAATGTAGAAACACTAAGATCCTTGGACGTCTAGAATGATGTCTGAGAGCAGCAGAACCTTGAACAAAAGAGCCTGCCCAATATTATGAGACAAAACAACAGTGTCTGCTCTAGTGAGCTAGGAATTGGGCAGGAAGCCTGTTAACACCCAATCCAGATCAACATTGCCTTAATGGCTATCTAAGAATCATCTAACTCTACGAGCTGTGCTCGCCTTTCAGCAGCCTTCTTCCTGACAAAGATGCCCCATCTGAGGGCTGCCTTGAGCTTGAGCCATCCGACAACAGCTTTGCCTGATGAACGAGATGGATCATCACCAAAGCTGTAATTTGGAGGTGCAGTAGGCATGTTTGTTGACGAGAAAGGGTACCCATCTTCGGTGGCGTTAAAGGAGGAGAGACCCTGGCCTCCCATGTTAAATATGCGAAGAAGATGCTGCATATCGTCATTTTCAAGCATCTCATGACTTCTCGTACGAATCTCCTCTTCTGAGAAGAAATCTTCAGTTCCCTTGTATGGATTAAGATTCGATGAGCCAAAACTCTGAAAGCCTGGTATTGAAGTCTGTCCAGGGCCAAGAGCAAGTAAATTGTCGGATCCCGGAACCTGGATTGGCTGTGAAGTATGGACCATAGGATTCTGTGAAGGTAATGAAGTGGCATCAAATTGAAAAGGGGTGTTGAGATTTCCATTCTGAGGATGCATTGAGAATCTGGTAGCCATATCATCATTATAACCTAGAGAGAGAGAGAGAGAGGATGTGAGAACATTCACAGAGTCAGCAACCAATTATATGAAGCAGCTCAGTACTAACTAGGAAATAAAAAGGCTCTAAACAAACAAGGCTCTAGTGAAAGAAACCGTTTAAACATGCAACATAAATACAATATACATATTAAACACAGCCTAGCATTCTAACAATCACCTACTTTTACCTTCTAGGATAATGTGTATTATGATTGTTCGGAAGTTCAAAAGCATACCTCCAACAGTTAGACCTGAGTCCATAACAGGCTGCTCTGAAGGGACTGGAACTGGTATGGTCGGTAAAGTAACCTGATGATCATACGAGTTCACAAACTCTTGTTCAACAGATGGAACCTCGTTTTTTAAAGCATCTATGCCCTGATTCATCTTGAAGTCTAGAAGGGATTTGCCATCATACTCTATAACATGCATCCAATTATCATAAGCCTTCTTCACCAAGCTATCAACATAGACCTGCAAGAACCAAACCATTCACATATTTCTTAGTGTCATCTTTGTTCTTTTCTTTTTCCTGGTTTTCAGATGAAATGAAAACCAAATTTCATTCAAATGCATGGGGATGCAACCAAAACCCAACAATAACTGGCTAATCAATAATCCTAGATTTCTTACCTTCTGGTTGTCAGAAAGAGAGTCAGCTGAGAAGTACTGTCCGTTGGCAATTAGACCACACAATTCATAAATATTGTTGAAAACAACGCCAACAATTTTCTCATCCTCAGGATAGTAGATATAAAGTTTCCCACTCAGAACACATGTCTTTGCATGCTCAACAAGAACATCCCACATTTTATTTGACATGCCACTTCCAAGAATCTAGAGTAAATGGAACAAAAGAATAAGTATAAACAAAATTTGAATTTGAAATATAATTTGACAACCAAACAGCCTACTTACAGTTCGCAACCTCTGCGAGTCTCTAACTACTAGGCGGAGGAAGTCTTGAACTGAATATATTCCAGCTTTGTTCAGCCTCTTGTGAAATGAGCCGTCTTTTCCAATCTTTTCCAATCTCCAAACCTCATCGGTTAATGCTGGTGGATAGTGCTTCTTGTATACTGCAAGGCAAAAACTTCAGAGTTAGCATCTTTAGAAAGAATAGCACAAGCACATATCACAGTTACACGCATCCACACAAATAAATACAAAAAGATCTGGTTCTAATTATGAGCTCACATTCTCCACGGTGATCCTTAACAGTGAAGGCATCTGTTTTTGCTTCACGAACGCGAATGGCTTCACAACAGCCTGAGGCAACCTTCAGCCCTAGCCTGAACTTCCTGCTCCTTATCCAGCTTGAGTTGTCAGTAAATGTCAGCTCGCCTAGCGTTCCAACACCTTCTTTCAGTGTCACTTGCAGATCCCCAGTTAGAAGTGGTCTCTTGCCCTCACGTTCTTTAACCACATGAGACTCAAATTCCTCCTGGGTCCAATTATCACCATCTTCATTGTTGAAATCACCTTCAAGCACAATAACATCTAGTTTTACTGAAGATTCTGGACCAGACGTGACAACACGGCCCGTATTTCCATCAATCAACACAATATGAATAGCAGAACCCTGCTCCCCTTCCACTTTTCCAGCAGTAAAGAGAGGGAGGGACAACCTGGTCCTGAAGTGCAACTGCAAGTTTCTTCCATCAGGCCCTTCTAGACGTTTAGGAGAAGACCTGCACTCTCTCAACCATTAGAATATGGAGACTGCCCTCCAAATAATGCAACCCGCTCTCTAAATATTTTTGTGCCGACATGTTGAAGAGGTTGAAGGGGGAAAGGGTGCTATTTGAACCTTAATTTAACAAGAAGAGGGACAAAAGGACCAGGACTCACCGTACAGTAAGTTTGGCAGGGCCCAGTTTTGCTAATGCTCGCTCTACTTCTTCGCTAACCTGTTTTCATTGAACACATTTAGAACTAAAGAATTTTCATATAGAAAATACAAAAAAACACACACAGGGAGAGCCATCCTGAATCCTTCAAAGATGGTAAAAAAAAAAAAAAGAGGAACAAATATCTTACAACTCGCCGAAGAATAGGCTCCAACGATGAGCAGAGCTTCTGCAAACTATCCACCTTGAGAGCTTCAACAATGACACTGCAAGAGAATTCAAAACCTTTGAGACAAGTATGAACTTGGTTATCAAGTTTCAACCAATCAACCCAATAACCCGCTTAAATTACCTTCATTTCATTCTCCTCGAACATATTTAAACCAATTGTGACGAAAGGTATACAGATACTAATACCAAGGAAAATAAATACCAATATATATATTGTAAAAAAGGTGAAGTTTTTCACCTAGCTAAAGCAGGCCTTTTTCTATCAGGCTGGCCTTCATCGTCACCAGAGCTTGAATCAAGTCCTCTCTTCCCTCTCGCCGCCGCCGCCATACTATTCGATCTCTCAACATACCTGGTTTGCATCTTCACCGACACCCACCTTCTCCTTCACTGCTTACAACCAGAAAGAAACTACCTTTGCCAAAGAGAGATTTGTTTTTGTATTCCGTGAAAAAGAGAGAATAACGGTAACCCCACAAAGCTTTTGTTTTCTTTAGAGAGGAAAGAGGGAAAGATGGGATGGAAAGTGAGCGGGAAAGTGAAATGTGATGGGTTTGATAGGAAAATCAGAGTTCTTTTTCGTCTAGGAACGAATCTTTGAAGTTTCCGGGAAGTGTCTGCGAATTTTCGTTGGACAGTGCGTGACCGAGAAGTATGTGTATGTTTACTTCGGTTTGGTTTTGTACTTTTTTTTCTTCATGGCCAAAGTCTATATGTGTCCTCTAACTATGATGAAGTTTCAATTTCAACTCTCTATGTTCCTTTTTCAATGATTCACCCTTCACACACACACACATATATATATATATATGTATATATATCTTATTTCAATTTACTTCAACAACGAAATTCTCATGTTCCAACGCTCTCGTCTTATAGCTCTTTATACAAAAATGAAAGCCGTAGAATTTCTCAAGAGCATGTAATTAATGAATTCTTAAAGTTTAATTGATGATTATATTGATATTTTTATTTTTTTTCTTAAAATATATTACTTCGAGCCTCTCTTTTATAATAATAATAAAATTATTTCAATGTGTTTCTTCATTGATCATAATGAAAAGGGATAATTTTCTTATGAGCAAATTATATATTTAAATCAAATTAATATGGATAAAAAATTAGATTATTTAAGTTTTCGTGTGCAATTTCATTTAATTTACTTATTTCAATTTTTGATGTTATATATATAATAATATATAAAAAAAAGATAAATCTTGACAATTATTTTTAAAAACTCATGAAAATTTTCATGACGCAAAGACAAGAAACTAAGGTAATCCAAATTTAAAAGAGCATAAATAATTTTATAAATCTCTTATCCCATAACGTGTAATTATCTTGACACCCAAAGCACAAAATGATACACCACTACAAGCATAAAACTGTAAGGGTATAATTGTTAAAATAAAAACATAAGAAACTAAATTGAAGCACCATATTTAGTTAAGGGCATTTGTGTAATTTGCTATCTAATTGACAAGTCAGCATAGTTGTGGACAGGGCGAATCTCTTTTCAGAGAGGCCCCACCTTATCTGGTATGTTTCTTTGGTGAGATTGGTGAGTTGGATGTTGGTGGCTGTTTGAATTATTTTTTTTTTTCATGGGAATCATGATTGGCTGATCTGAACCGTTGGACTGGATGAACTTTTTTTGGTTTGGGAATCTTTTGAATTTTAAATTTTAAATTATGGAGTTTTGTCACGTGAGTGCTTTTCGTTTTGTCGTGGGTGTGGTGATAAGTTATCATTGTGATGTTACTAGCCGTTGGATTTTAGGGTTTGGTTAGTTGAAAGCCATTTGATAGGTCCAATTATGTAGCGTTGGAGATAAGGCCATTCTATAGTCCACTCTAATTATCTTAATAAGCCAATAAGCAACCAGTCCTCGACTAACAAGGAAGGGTTGTCTATTTAATTTTCCTTCTTTTTTTTTTTTCTCTCTCTCTCTCTCTCTATGTTGTAAAAGAGGCTCGCAAATATAACACAAATTCTTGTATATAACAATTCCAAATTAGGTTATTTTATTTTATTTGTTTGATTTTTATATAAATATTTATTATACTCAATGTATATAAAAATAGTATTATATTTATTCAAAATATATATAGAGAGAGAATTTGAGTCAATGATGTTTTTAGATTATTTTTATTTTTTAATCCCCAAAGCATTTTGACAAAAACACCATCTGCGTATTTAGTAAGAAGTTTCTCTCATGTAGGAAATCCAAACCAGAAATGATAACGCAAGTAGGAGATCCAATTATTATAGCACATAATCTCCGATGGTGTCCAAGATAACCTTTCTATTGATCAGAACTCTCATTGAGAAGAGAGAGAAATGCCACTGTCAGTGTAACTTCGCAGTCAAGGTGTCTCTAATCAGACAACTAACATCGCCAGAAGGCAAAACTTCTCAATCCCGACCCGAAGTACTACGGCAAAATTCGAATAGAAAACGTGAGGACACGAATTTAACGACGGACAGGAAATTACACAAGAACAGATGTGCTGCCCGTACCATCATTACTGGTGGCCATTAAACTTTTGAGTAAAAACCGAGGACAAAGAGGAAGGATTCCCTGATAGAACCTGCCAGCGAAAAACTGTGAAAACATCAACCTGGAATAGTCGATAAAGTCGGTACATTGTTAGTGGGGAAAATATCATCAACTATCTTTGCTTTAATAAAAATATAAAACGCTGAAACGAACCAGTTTCTACATGGCCTCGCATAAATGTCTCAGCAATTAGCCTTTGTTAAACTATGTATTCCAACAGCAGAAAACACAGTTTGATCCCCCCATGCTTCGTATGGCAAGAAGATCAACTATAAACTACAGCTTGTTCTTCGTCTTTCCCTTCTTTCTATCCCTTTTTTTTTGTGGCTTTGACCGTGATTTGCGTTTTGAAACTTTCTTGAATGATTTCTTTTTGCTGACGGATAACTTGTGCGTTTTATCAGCTTCAACCAAACTTGGCATTGCTGCTTGTGTCTTTTCACTTGAGCCATCTTTATCTTCACGTGAAATTTCACTAGTTGTCACAGTGACTTGCATGTCCCCGCTGTCGTACTTTGTTGTTCCTTTTAAAACAAACAAAGCCCATACCAAAATTTAAATGATTATAATGCTTTCGTTATAGGAGTATTTTACATGGAGAACAGACAAGGTGTTCCTAGTGTGCATGCACTCTAAACATACTATATGATCACAAATAATTTCAACTAACATGATACACATGCTATCATTGCTTTGAATTGGCCTTGTGCATTGATTGGTCACGGGGGACCAGGCTAATTACAAAAATTGAAAACATCATCAAGGGAGTGATTGCTGATCCATTGGAACGGTTGCCTACCATTTCTATAAACCAAGATTAACCCTGGTACCAGATAAGTTAGCCCCAAAAGGAGAATAAATCTGAAGATGCATGCAGGTAATCAATAGGCTTGGTAAATTAATATGTTTCCAAGCAGCGTGTTTATCTCTTAACATAAGCTGGGAGTCAATGAAAATACCGTTTACTGATGCAATTGGCTCACTTTCTTCATGATCCTCTTCATACTCGTCACTTTCATCAGTGGCTGGAGGAGCTCCTCCATGTAAAGCAAGTTCTTTTTCCAGTTTCCTCTACATAGAAGTGAGGTGGCAAAGTCAGGACAACAAGAACTCATGAAATGAAGTTCCCAACTACCCCTCAGGTCATAGCCCATATGCACCCATCCCTGTCCCCAGAAAGGTGACAGTAGCAATGCAATGGAGGAGGGGCATTTGGATTGAGCTTTTATGATGTGCTGATTTGGTGCATTTGATGAGTAGAATGATGGCAAATCATATTGTTATAGCCTGGTGGCTCGGGATTAGGATGAGATGCTAATTGAAACTTGGCAGTCAAAGCTATCATTCAGCTTATACAAGGGTATGCGGGGAACAGAAGAACCCTTCAACACTTACCCCACTCCATGGAACATAAAGCAAAAAAGGATTATATCATCCTCAATGGTGTTGGTTACCAGAAATTGATAAATTTTCTCCTCTTTCACATTGCAAGAGGGTCAGAGTTTTGTTTGTTCTCACTATATCATAGGCACTGAACCAAACTCTAATAGAAGATTTTCTCCTTAATCTTCATGAACAATAGGGAAACGATAGTTTGGTAAGCTGTGGTGATAGTGGAACTGAAAGCATTTCAAAATAACAGCGAAGTGCTCTACATACACTATACAAATAAAGAACTTCGGCTTCCTCTCTGGACTATTCCAAATTTTCAAAGAAGTAAATGTTTATATATCAGCTTGACCATGAATGCAGGTCACCAGTGACCGGGCTAGGGTTTCTTATCTGACTTGTTAGAAATTAGAAACTCACTGAATTTGCAAGAAGAAACATCATGGAGAACCCTTCAATCGCATCATTATTTATTATCCTCGTTAACCATGTCTAAACTGTAGACTTAGAAGGTTTAGAAGTGTCATTATGGTTATTAAAAGAAAATTTAAAAAAATTATTTTTAATATTAATATATTAAAATAATTTGAAAATACAAAAAAATATTAGTTTGAATTAAAAAAATAATTTTTTAAAAAAATACTTTAAAAAAAAAAACTCCATCTAAAAAACAATTTATTCTCAACCACCACTCGTACGAGCACTCAGGAACTAGTGAACTAGCCCGTATGTCCTAGGAATGATTTAGCAACACAAATCACAACCGAATCTTAACAAAAACAAACCCTTTATCTATACAACAACAAGCAGATTGTCGCATGACCAATACCCACACCTTCAAAACAAGACCATTCATTCATTTTGTCAAACCATGCCATCAATTCAACTCACAATCATAAAAAACAAAGAACAATCAATTGGAAACTTTTACAAACCTGTTTGCGCGCCGTGATTCGCTTGAGCCTTAACTTCTCCTCTTGTTGTTTAATTGCTTCCTTCCTTCTCTTCTTCTTCCTCTTATGAAAGCCGGTAACATAATCCCTTAACAAAATCAAAAACCCAAAAAACCCATTTCACTAATCAAATCAACAAACCAAGTTCATCTCAAATTATTATCGCGACATAAGCAGAGTAACAACAAAAACAATAAACATTGCATGTAGTACCTGAGATCTTTCTCATTGAAAGAGACAGATACAGCTTTGTTCTTAAGAGCTCGTTTCTTTATGTGCCCAGCTCGGGTTGGCGGTATCTGTATTGCTCCATTGTCCTCAATTTCAGCTCCCATGGCAGCTTCAAAACTGTTTTCCAGGTGATTCTCTCTGGTCCAACTAGGGTTTAGAATTTACAGGGAGAGCGAACGAGCTTGAGGTTCAGCAAGCAGGTCCGTGGGTTAGAGGTCGAGTTTTGTATGTTATTGGTTTGGGCCGAATCAGCTCAATGGGCTCATCCTTTAGATGGGAGAAAATTGAGTTAGAATTGTTCTTTTTGATAGGGAAAAAAGGTCCATTTTATTTTCAAGATGTCATATAGGAAAAACTTCTGTGAGCTTTAATGACCTAAAACCGTATTATTTTTTTGACCAATTTTCATGTGTTTAAATTATAATTTTGAAATTAATTATTAATGAAAAATATTTTTTTACTTTTTAGAGATAATCTAGAGTTTATAAAATAAATGAATTTTTTTATTAAAAAAAAATATTTCTTGATGAAAGGTATGGTATAAGGTATAATAAATGATAAAGGATAAATTAAAAAAATTATTCATATC
This sequence comes from Populus pruinosa, assembly GCA_026413675.1. Taxonomy (NCBI): domain Eukaryota; kingdom Viridiplantae; phylum Streptophyta; class Magnoliopsida; order Malpighiales; family Salicaceae; genus Populus; species Populus pruinosa. Next base: position 2,639,026 of record CM048595.1, read on the forward strand.
AAAAGTCATTAATTCTTACTTTTTTAATTAAAAATTAAAAATTAATTTACATGAATTTGTAAAAATTATCTATGAAAATAACCCAAATCTTTTTTTGATATGGAATGGTAAATTCCTGAAACTTTTTATTTGGATCTAAAATGATATAAAACATGATTTCTAGCTTGACCTATTTTCTAGTCAAAGACCACAATTTTAGAAGTTTGAGGATGGATTACTTTTAGTTTTATTTGAATTATCTTTGGATGACTATTTATGGGTAAAATAAGTTATTTTATTCAACCAGCAATTCCAAAGCTTGATGGACACTATGATTACTAATGTATGCTTATGAAGAATCTTATGCACTCAAAGAAATGTTGGAACTTGATAAAAACAAGGGATCTTTATAACAGAGGGGAAACTGATTCAATGATAAAAAATAATAAAAAAGAAAAGAAAAAGGTGATTAGATATGTAAAACTAAAGAAGTTAAAGGCTAAGAATTATCTCTTCCAAGCCACTCGTCAATGAGCCATGAAGACTATTCCAAACAAGAATATAATAAAGAGCATTTGGGACTTATTGAAGCAAAAGTACTAGGGAGCAATAAGGGTGTAGCTAAAATAGAAGCACCAAAAAGCAGTACAGGTATAGCGTACACAATAACATTTTCTTTGAAAGGGATTTAAGGTGCTTAACATGAAGGTAGGGAAATCTATAAATGAGTATTTTGCTCAAACCCTTGCTATAGTTAACAAAATGAGGGTTCATGATAAGAAGATAGAGGATATTATGGTTGTTGAAAAGATTTTGAATTTTATAACTCATGAATACAAGTATGTTGTGTACTCTGTCAAGGAGTCTAATAATTTAGACACCTTATCCATTGATGTGTTGCTACATAATAGTCTTTTAGTATATGAACAACACTTAAATGGCCTTGTTATAGAAGAAAAAGCATCTGAGATTACTTATGAAGATCAATCAAAAGGAGGAGGACAAGGTCATGGCAAATTTAGAGGCAAAGACAGACAAAGATCTAATAAGTCTACAATTAAATGTTATAATTTTCATGAACTCGAACATTTTTAATATGAATATCCAAGCAATAAAACAAAGATAATGTAAGATCTCACATTGATAAGTGAGGAGTTGGTTATTGATTTTATTAGTAGTGCTAGTTGCCAACATGTTATACGTATTTTGGAGCCTATGGGCTGCTAAAAACAAAACCATGAGGTGTGAAAGCCGGGTTAAGTTGATCCAAAGCAGACAATATACAACATGTTGGGTCGGACTATTGTATTTGGTATCAGAACTAACCTCACTAGTTGTCCGATGTTGTCAATGGGGTCTTTGGGCTCCTTGAAAGGGGTGAATTGTAAGATCTCACAGCGGCAGGTAAGGAGTTGGTTGTTGGCCTTATTAGTTTTGCTAGTTGACAATATGTTGTATATGTTTTAAAATTTATGGGCTACCAGAAACCAAATCGTAAGGCGTTGAAGTAGAGTTGGACTAAGCGAAAGCGAATAATATATAATATATTGAACCGGGTTCTTATAAATAAAATCATACTATATAGAAGCTAATGGGAAAATGTCATTAATGGCATATTTGAATGCCAAGAAAGCTAGTAAAGAAGAACTATAGTTTCTTGATTTAGGTTCTAGTAACCATATTTGTGGTGAGATAGAGCTTTTCACCATGCCTGATAAAAGTTTTAACATTTTTGTAAATTTAACAAATAATCTAAATATGGTTATAGTAGGAAAAGAAAATATATCAATGTTTATGAATGGAATTATACAAATCATTATTAAGATGTTTTATATCCCAGAATTAAGAAATATTTTTTTAAGTGTGGTACAATTATAAAAGAAGGGGCTTGCAATTCCCATACAACATGGGAAATGAAACCTTTACCATCTATAAGAAGGATTAATCATGATAACTACAATGTTTTCAAATATAATGTTTATTTTTCTTGCTCAAAAACTTCTAAAAAGATAAATTTATTTATTTTACTTATAAAGGATCAGCTTTGGCACTTTAAATATGAATATTTAAACTTTAACAGCTTGAAAACATTTTAGCATAAAAGAATGGTGAATGGGCTCCTTTGAAAATGTATTAAAATTGTTTAGTAGGAAAACAACAAAGAGACCTATTTTCATAGTAAAGCACAAAAAGGACTTCTTATATTCTTCAAGTACAAAACTTGAGTTTATATTTTGGTAGAGAAGTGTTTAGTATTGTGATAATTTTTATGGTTATGATTTGAAAAAAAAATTATAAAAAATATTTTTGGTTGATGTTAGTTTGGTATTTATATATTTTTTGTTAAAACTATAGTTGAAATTCAAATTAAATAAAAATTAGTTTAATGTGTCTAGTTAAACATGTTTTTTAAATTGAGGTTATAAAATAATTAAAAGAGATATATATTAATATTGATGGTTTTTAATTTAAATATTATAGATTTAACTACCATTATTACATCATTAAATAAATAATATTTTTTACCAAATATTTTTTTTTTATTCCATTAGATTATATATAATTTTATCATATATGAAATTCATCTGATAAGTATTATAATTTTCATAGTTTTTTTAACATGCAACAAAATTAGATAAAGTATCATCATAAATAAAATTATAATTATAATTAAATTCATAAATATTACGTCATCATACGATATTCTATTTATATAGTGTTATTAAATAATATTAAACACTAATTTTTTAAGTAAAATATAATTTTTTAAAAATAATTTATTTAATATAAATAATTATAATCATAAAATTTAAAAAATATATTTTTTTCTAATATAAATAATTATAATCATGACACTATTCACATGAATAGTACTAAGTAAAATAGTTGCTTCTGATGAACCAACATTTCAATTAAAAAAAATACAAATCTCGTATGATTGTGTAAACAAACACCCCTTGAATAAACCAATTCATTCAATTCATGTATAAAATTCCTTTGCATCAATCATGAAGAATAACTGGATGCAAATCCAACCCAATATAACAAAAATATCTAAAGGTCTAAAGGACAGGCTAATTGAAATAAATAACTGTTATGAGCTTTTGTGCTTTGAACAGTATTAAAGTATTCACAACATATTTTATTCATTGTTATAAATTATTGCATTCCTAACCAGGTAACCTAGTAAATCATTAACTCATGGTTTAGGCTCAAACTAGGTTTCATATTAAATCAAATAAGAAATTTACCTAATAAAACTTAATCTACCCCAACAAATTAATTCAGGTTAATTTATGCATTAAAGAATTCAAGAACACCCATGAAAGAGTAGTATTCGGCAATTATGATACAGCGCACTCCAGTAGTGATGGCCCAGAATGATCCATCACTCCCCTGCATGTAAATATATATATATATATATATATATATGATGAAAAATAGCATCCATACGATGCACTTCGATGAAAGAAAAGTTGCATGGTGAGATGTGGTGCCACGAAACTGCCGACTTATTTCTACTAATGATTCTTGTTTGAGTAGAAGCAAGCATTTTGTTTGCTAGCATCTCATAGTCAAAAACCCAACATTATGCTGGCAATTCAGCGTCAAATGTCTACTTCATGTACTGTACTCAATCACCCTTCTACGAAGGTGGATCATGTTATTGCTTTCATATTGTGCCCAGCACTTCGACTAATTAAATGCCTCTAGTCGTTGGGTACTTTAACTCTAGACTTTGTCTCGTACACTCTCTCAGCGTTTCTCTCCTTAAAAGATTACATGAGTTCTGGTCATGCCACTGCTGTCAAGATGACTAATTTGGCAACCATCTGGGTGAGAGTTTGCTTGCTCTGTCATTTTATTTTAGGTTCGAGTTTTAAATTATTTCTTGTTATTAAAGATTTACATAATTATTAATTTTAGAATTTATAAAATTAATTATGATATATATAAACTGGTTTAAATATTTATATTAATTTAAAATAAAAAATTAATTTGACATATTAATTGTGGTGCATGGCCTAACAATAATTAATCAATATTATATATTATATATAATACTGATTAATCATCGTTAGGGTTTTAGATATAACTGTAATCATGATTAAAGAAAATTGAAAACCATATTTATTTATATTTATTTCGTTTAGCGTTAAATGAATTGATTATTATTTATCTATAATTAATGAGAAATTGTATTTTCTTATATTTAATATAAAAAAATGAAAATTATTTTTAATTTGATTATTCTTAGGATCATAACTGTAACCGAAACATGTTATTTAATTATTAACCATAACCTAACTATCATTATTTTTATGTAAAAAAGTTTAATTATTCAGTTGGATTCATATCTTTTTAAGAAAATAAAATACCAGTTTTATTAATACTACATAAAATACAAACAAGTCGCTATTTTCATATATTTAGATAAATTTCTTTATGTTTGGAAAAGTAATCGAACAAATAAAACCATCTGAAATTCTCAAATCTAAATTGTATATATAGAAAATGATTGCATATCATGTGTGTAGTATTTTTAAATTGAAAGAATGAGTCACACTACGGTTCTTTTATTAAAATACCTGAAAAAAAATATTAATATCAATCGTTTCGCACTCGGCTCACAACGACTCCTAAGCCTTCATTCAAATAAATAAAAACAATGACAAATAACACATGCATCTAAATACAAATTCTAGATCCGTGTACAGAATAAATAAATAAATAAACTAAATAATCTAAAAATATAACTTCAAAAAAAAAAATAGTCGTTGGTAAAAACCTCTTTATCGAGATAATGGTTAGGTGACCACTTTTTAACATCCTTAACCATGTGATTAGTGGAATTCATATGATTAGTCACGAGTGTTGGTTACCATTAACATCCTTAACAATGGGACATGAGCATGTTGGGACCACGAAGGGAATTTTAAAGAAATGGAGGGCTCTTGTTGCTTTTAAAAATATATACTTTTTGGTGTTTTTCCATTGATATAATTGTGAAAATTAATAAAAGAATTAACTCTCTATTAAAAAAAAATCTGAATCATTGAATTACTAGGTAAATTTGTGATTTATTGTATTATGTGTTTTTATAAAGATAACATTGTTTTATTATTTTTTTTAAATATTAGTATTAACTTAATTAGGTTTATAATGGATTTAATTAAATCAATCAAATCATTAAAAATTCATTCAATATTTTAATATAAAAAATAAATTAAAAAAATAAAAAATATTTTAATGTATTTTCAAGTAAAGAATATTTTTAAAAATAACTATAATTATAAATAGACTATCAAACATCTTTTTAGATAATTTGTGATTTATTGTATTATGTGTTTTTATAAAGATTACATTGTTTTATTATTTTTAAAAAATATTGTTATTAATTTATTTGGATTTATAATAGATTTAATTGAGTCAATCAAATCATTAAAAATTCATTCAATATTCTAATGTAGAAAGTAAATTAAAAAATATTTTAATATATTTTTAAATAAAAAATATTTTAAAAAATAACTATAATTATGACTAGATTATCAAACATCTTTTATCTTTTTAGATAATATTTAAGAAATTATATTTTAAAAGAAATTATAATATTATAATATTTTTTTTAATGATCACCTTAATTTTAAAAATAAATGTTTTAAAATTAAAAATCATCATCACTGTCTCTTGATTTAATTGCATGCATGGCCCCCTCGAAAAGACTGCAAAGATCCACTGAATCCGGCTTGAGAGAATCCTATATATCATCAATTTCCACGTCATGAATACATCATGTTAACTGGGAATTTCTTACGTTGTCTCTGCAATCCTCTTCGAAAAAGCAAGCGACTATGCAATGCCTGGCCTGTTTAGGCTAATCCTTCCTCTTTGTTCGTTCCCAAGGCTATGATTTTGCATCGTGACATGGTGTGGACGTAGGTTTTCCCTATGCCCACGCCAACGTACGAGGAGCACTCCTCGCCTTTAAAAAACTAATTTCAATGGGGATTAAGAAGTTTTTTTATATATTAATAAGTAGCTGTCACGAGGATGAGGAATAGCCGAGTAGCTATCATGTTTGGTATTTACAAGTAATTGAATATCTGTGAATAATTTAGGATTTTCATAATTTATTTTATAAAATTTAAAAACTAATTACATGAAAATAATATTTGAAATTCCAGTTGCAAAAAAACTATATAATTTTTATTTATTTATTAGAGTCCATCATACATTTATATTTATAATAATTTTCAAACTTTTATAAATATCTTAAAACTTGTTTGGAAATACTTTTTAAAAGCATTTTAAAAAAATAATAATTTTTTTATTTTAAATTAATATATTTTTGATGTTTTTAAATCAGTTTGATATACTGATTTTAAAAATAATTTTTAAAAAATAAAAAAATATTATTAACATATTTTTTAAAATAAAAAATACTTTAAAAAACAAATACAACTACAAATTCAAAAATCTCTATTATTACATGCCGTAATTCAGTAGCTTCTCGGTTTGTCTGATGTGAAATGTCATTACAGAGCAACGGTAGAATTTAAAATTTAATCCAGACTTGATGCCGGTCTTTTTCTGCCTTGCTTGTTCATCTCCTACCTCGTCGTCATCAACGACAAAGGGGAAAAAAATTGTTTTCTTGCAAATCAAGTGGAAATTAAGCTGTCTTGTCTCCAGCATATAGACAAACAACACTGCAATTAATTCTCAAATGATCTAGTAAGCTTGCCCTAGCAATATTTCAGAGCTTATCTTCCATTTTATGTATACCAAGTTGAAATTGTTAAGAAACATACATGTGGCAGTCCGTCACCCTCGTTAGTCCTTGATTGCACTGTAAGCTTTCCAGCTATCTCCTAGGAAAATGAAGAACAAGAAAGGCAGCCTTGTTAGATGGGACCGAGATTAATTCAATATTAGTATATGGTAGCTTGATTTAAGGATAATTATTAATTACATTATAATGGACTATTATTTATTAATGCCATGATTAATATCCTAAGCTTATCTAGTTATCTTAATTTGTTTGACATCTCTTGTCTTCTATTCTGAGTTTTTCCAGCATCATTGATAGTGTAGCCATGCAAGAGATTAATACTATCACTAATTAATGTCCCAGTCATCTCCGGTCATCTTGATTATTGTGATTACATTAACATGAATGCTTTCATAAGTTTATTATTGTACTGGGGTTCTTACTGGGAAAAATCTAAAACTAAACTCATATTTAGGACAGTAATTGGGCATGTTTGATTTTTTTTTTCATTTTTTTAAAAAAATTAATTTTTATTTTTTTATTTTAAATTAATATTTTTGATATTTTTAGATTATTTTTATATACTGATATCAAATTTTCTTTTAAATATCATTTTGATTTATTTTTGAATAAGAAAATTTAAAATACAATTGAAACCACACTCTTAATATCTTCTAAATTTGAAACACTCAACACCGAACAAAGTTATAATAGCTTTATTTCTTCGATATTGTGATGAAGTATATTCAGAGTAGTTTTTAAATTAACAGCAACTTAAAAAATTGTTTGGATTTTATTGTTTCAACCTTTTTTTATTTCAAAATTATACTAATCATTTGTAGTTATCTTAAATATTATATTTATGGTATTTAAGAATATTGTATCGGTTGTTTTTAGAATATTTTTATTTAAAAATATATTAAAATAATATTTTTTATTTTTTAAAAAATCAATTTTGACATTAAAAAAATAATGTAAAGAAAAGAAAAAATAATAGAAATTTATATTTTTTGAAAAACGTAAACAAAAAATTTCATTATTATAATTCCCTTCGGAGGTCTATCATAGTACTGAGGTTCTTATGTCAGGAAATAACTACAGAATATCTAAAATTAAACTTGCAGTACTGGGAGCAATGAGTTTGGAACACGACAACAAGCAAAACCAAGATGGCTTTATGAGTGATCAGGACAAATAATTGAGTCTAATTAGGTTACACATAAACGTGTAGTTCTTTTATGGGTTTAAATTTCAAAATCACTATTTATGAAAGAGAATTTAACTATAAAATTAAGATGTATTGTTGAGATAGGTCGGGTAAGAAAATATAATTTTATTGAATATTTTTTTAAATGCAAAATAAAACATGTCCCTGCCTGTCGATCTCTACTTCATCATTGATGTTTCTATCCCATTGTCACTAATCACTATCTTAATTACACTTTGATTGGGTTGAAATATTTTTAATAACGAATTTCAAGCAAGATCCATTTGGAACACTTGGGTCATCTCATTGGATGAAAATGTTTTTTTTAATGAAAGTATTATAAAATAATATTGTTTATTTCTATATTAGTATATCAAAACAATAAAAATATATTAAAAATATTAATTAATTTTTTTTTTAAAAAAACACAATTACCCTACGAACAAAGATCCCAAAAGCTGCGGGCTTCATTTCCCACCTCGATCAAAGCCGCCTGCTATTTTTAATGAGTATCGTTTGAGACTGTGGTTTAAATGAAGATAGGTGAAATTTTAATTTTTTAATTTTAATTTAATTTTTACTTTATTTCTTTGAAATATAAAAAATAAATAATTATTTTAAAATATTATTAAATAAAAAATATTTTATAAAACAACACCTGCAATAATTCCAAACACAAAATAAATTAACTCCTACAAATCAGTAACGTTAAAGCTTCTCATTCATCCCGTAAGCAGCCATCTGTGAACGTTTTATTTATTGCATGAGCCCCCACCTCATGTGGCTGTGATGAATGTGCGATGCTTTTTGTCAAATCCTCGAGTACTCCAAAAACTTTGGGCAAGGTAATAATTGTCGTGTATCTTTGCATTTACTACCTCGTACCGTATCAGTATTGTAACCTCACATGTACTCCATAAGTTGTGGTATAATGAAAAGCATTTTGGATTCTCCAATTTCTTATTTTCCAATTTACTGTAGATGCCTGCAATTTCTGCCCCCATATTCTGGCTGTGCCATAGAAGAATATTATCTATGATGATTTTGAAAGAGTTCCGTCCTGTTTATTTTTCTATTTTAAAAATATATTTTAATTTTTTATTTTCTTTGAATTATTTTTTTTAGTGTTTTCAATTTGTGATAATATAAAAAATAATTTTTAAAAATAAAAAATATTATTTTGATATATTTTTAAATTAAAAATATTTTAAAAAACAACTATAATTATATTTTCAAATAAACTCTTACCCATGAATTACATTTGTGGAAATGTAAGCCATGCCTCTCGAGCTTGTGTTCCACGTATTGTAAAGTAGCAGAAGGGAAATAAAGTTATCAAATTTAAAATAATTTTTATTTATAAATATATTAAAATAATTTTTGATATCTACATATCAAAATAATTTAAAAATATTAATTTTTAATAAAGAATAAAATTTTCTAAAAATACAGGTTATGCCACGTTCTGCACTTGTTCTCTGAATCTTGAGATTAAATTGCTTCCTCTTTTTTTAGAATGGAAAGTCCGGCAGAGGGAGCATGCCTCTAAAGCCCGGTAATGAATAGCATTTATAAAGCAAGAGGAGAGAGGGTGAAGCTCAATTTTTGGATCTTGAATCTGTTAGCTAAACATAGTTAAAGCTTAAAATAGAACAAGTAGCCTCTGTTATAGCTCACTCCAGTATTATATATTGGACGGATTTTGTAATGTTGAAATTAGAATTCAATCGACCTTTGTTGTGCTGGCTTGACTCAACCGATAAGTGGATTTATTTTTATCAATAAAACAATTTAATATAAAAAATTAAACTTTAAATGTAATTTTAAAATATAATTTATATTTTTTTAATATATATTTTTAATTAAAAGTTTTTTAAACTTGAACTTAAAACCCATGAAGGTTTAATTATTTTTTATTTTTTTTATTAAATAAATAATGATAATGATATTTAAACTTGTGACTATTAATTTATTAAAATTTCTATATTATATTAAAAAATAAAATAAATTTAAAAATTTAAATTATTAAATAAAATGATAAGATATAATTTATATAAATTAACAATATATGTAATGATCTTTGTGTTTGGATAACTGCGTGAGAGAAAAAATTATTGCATAAATAAAAGTCTAAATGCATGTGTGAAGAGTTTAATTAAAACTCAATCGTGCAAATGTTAGAATTTTTTTAATAAAATATGGTTGATGGATATAATATTAAATTTAAAAAGAAGTTTATATATTTTTAAAATAAAAAATTTGTTGGAAATTGTTCACTAACAAAAAATTTACTAGTCTAGAATATCAGTATAATTGAAAATAAATTGTAAGTGGATGAAAATTTAATTTTTAAAAAATTTTAATTGATATATTTTTATAAAACTCAAATTTTTTTATCTCATGTAAAAAAATAGAGATTTTTCTTAATCTATATAATAAAAAATAAATAGTTATAAATAAGTCTTATAGAATAGTATAAGCTTGACTCAGGCATGCACTCTTTATAACTTAACTCTAAATTTTTTATTTTTTTATCAACACAACAACATCAAATAAGTTATTAATCTAGATCCACAAAAAAGTTGATGTTTCTTGCAAATTAATTACCAGGGTTAGCATTATAAGTATTAACATATATTTTTTATGATAATTTTTTTATATGTGCTTATATTAATAGTATATATATTTTTAAAAAATATTATTTTAATATATTTTAAAATAAAAAATAATCACTACATTAATACTAAATATCAAAAACCTGAAAAGCCTGGCCCAAATATTGAAAAGACTCTGCCTGTTCTAATAAAGTGAGAGCAAGTAAGGACAAAGTGAAACCAGAAAAAGAAACTAAACCCCCTCCCCTTCCTTCCTCGTTTGAACTTTGAATTGAATTCAACTTTGAAATCGCAGGGAACAGGGAAAAAGGAGCAGAGCAAAAGCGCGTGAGTGTTGTCAGAGCTTATGCATTACGTGATTTGCATTGCATGCCTCTCGCCGGCGGGCCATGCATTAAATCATCATTACATATTCCTAATGCTATTCTCTCACGTACAACATCAGGCCGTTACTCGCCCGCACTGGGTCTTCTTGTTCAAATCCTATCCCCAGCCACACTACTAACGTTCGTTTGTTTACCTAGGAAAGATAAAAAAAAAAAAGAAAAGAAAGATAGGGCCATGTTATTATTATTATTATTATTGATTTTTTTTAACTATGATATCCTGATTATTTTATTTATATTTTAATTAACCCTATAAAATTCTACAATTAATTAAATCTTTAATAATTTTAAAGTTTATATCACTTAAATAAATAATATCTAAGAAATAAATTTAGAGTTTAATCCATTAGAATATATCCCTCAAAATTATAAAAATATTAATCATTATTTTGAGGTGTTTGATGTTATTGCATTTTAACTTGCCTTCAAATACATTTAAGAAATATTTTTTTAATAAAATAATATTTTTTAGTGTTTTTAAATAATTTTAATATGTAGATGTTAATAATAAAAAATAAAAATTATTTTAATATATTTTTAAATAAAAAATAATTATAAAAAACATCCTGAATAATAATATCAAACAAGTTATGTTTTGGAACATGATAGATATTGTTTTTCAAAATAATTTTTGTTTTGAAATTCATAAAAAGTATTATTTTATGTTTTAAATTTTATTTTTAATAATGATACAATAAAACACAAAAAGTATAATTTAAAGCTAAAAAGTAAAACATTATTAGAATTTAATGTCAAATAAAGTTTTTTATCGGTGCTTCTTGAACCATGACAATTTATGTTTTTGAATGGGTTTACACGATTTATTTGATATTTTTTTTAGTAATTTTTAATTTTAATTATATTTTTAAATTATTTTGATATGTTTAAATTAAAAATAAATTTTAAAAAATAAAAAAAATATTATTTAAATTTATTTTTAAATAAAAAATCTTTTTTAAAAAATATTAATCTAGTGCTAAGCATTCTTTTAATCAATATCTATAATAATGCATAACTTCTATCAGCGGAAAATATATAATCAATGATTATTATTTAAAATTATCATCATATAACAATATAATTTAGATTAACTGATAAAAAATTATTCTATTTTTTATTTTAGAATAGTTGAAATACACCTAATTAATACGAAACATACATACTCAAAATCATTAATTAATACACAAATTAATTGGAGGATATTTTTATTATTTACTGGAATTAAAAAACAGAAAACGCAGAGAAACGACGACGAAAAATAAAAAAGACTCTACGACTACAAAAACAAAAATCCCACACCCACGCGCATATATAAATACCCAGAATCCTATATCCTTTTTTATTCTACTCCTTTCCCTCTTTCTCTCTCTACACACAAACACACGCATGCCCATTTCCATTTTCTCTCTCTACAAAACCCTCTCTCGCTCAATGACTCCGTGATTTCTCCACAGATCAATCCAGCCCTACAAATTTCCAAATTCTAGGGTTTATCATCATTCTCAGCTCCCTTTCATAATTCCTCCTTCAAGAGTTTTTTTTTCCCTTTAAATCTCAATGTCGTCTTCTCCTTCTCATCTTCCCACTTCAACAACGGCTACCACTGCAAATAATAATAATAATAATAATAATAATAGTAGTAATAATACTTCATGCTCTTCTTCTTCAAAGGCACTGTCAAGAAAGTGTTTCAATTCTGATTGTACGGACTTTAAATCTCGAAAAGGGTGGAGGCTCCGTTCCGGTGACTTTGCCGAGCTTTGCGATCGATGCGCGTGAGTAGTACACAACCTTTTGTTTCTATTTTGTTAATTTTCGAGAGAATAGTTGTGGCGGCGGCTGTGTTCTTGTTATTAAATTTAGTAAGTGGTTATGATGCTGAGCTAACAAATTGGAGGTTAATTTGGGTAAATTGGATAGGACAGAATTCAATGCTGATATAAATAATTTATTTTTTTCCGTAATTGTTTGTTTGTGTTGAATTTGGAAAAAAAATATAAATTCAAGATTTATCAACTCTCAGTCTTGTGTGTACCTAGAAAGAGTGAAATTCAATGGTTTCTTCTGTTTTTCTTTTCTGGGTCATTTTATTTTTGGTGAATACGTGTTGTTAATGGGATTTTTTTGGAGTTGAACTTTAATGCAATTTTTAATTAATGATTGTAGCTGTGATTTAGCTGTTCATGTTGGTGTGTTATTGCCTTATTGGTCTAATTGGCAGTTGCTAGTTTACAGTTGTAGTGGGAGAAAACCATCAAGACACTGGCATAGAAAAATTAAGTTTTTGTGTTTTTTGTAACCGTTTAGACTTCGAATAATGAGTTTCTATGAGTCATTAATGATACGCTTTGGTTTCTTACCACGTTTTTTTTTTTAAACTTTAGAAAAATTTGGCAATGTTTTCTTGTGTAGAATGGTTTAGAGAGTGATATATCAGTGAGGTTCCGTTAAAATCTCTGACTATGCTTTTAGCAAGGCCTGAAACGGAAGTATTGGTGACTTGTCATTTGGTTGAGATCCTAAATGCTTACTATGAGTGGAATTTCTTTTATTTCTCTTCCTCTTTTTTTGGTTTTGCTTGGATTGGCCTCTCCTCTTGAGAGTAGAGGAGAGAAGAATTCATTTGGCAAAACCTTCAAACAGGTCTTATCAAGACAACTTACTGGCATATTCTTAATTATACTTAACCATCAAGTATCTGTTTTCATGGCTGCAATGTCACCACCACCACCACCACCACCATCATCATTAACTTACAATTGACTCAACCTTGTGTGACTTAGTTCCGCTTATGAGGAGGGGAGTTTCTGTGAGACTTTCCACTTGAGGGCCAGTGGTTGGAGGTGTTGCGAGTCATGTGGGAAGGTAAGATGAAATTTCTTCTGGTTTATTTATATGCTGTCTGTGCTTATGTGGTTATATAATGGATGGTATGCAGCTGCCATTTATTTTATTGTAAATCATCCAAGTTTAATTTTCCATTTCAGAGGGTTCATTGTGGATGTATTGTTTCAATTCAAGCTTTCACATTTTTGGATGCTGGAGGTATTGCGTGCATGGCATGTGAGAGGAAGAGTTTTGTTTTGGTAAGGGCAAGTTAATCTCTTACTGCTGAATCATAGTCATTATATGTTTTATTATGACCATTGATGGTTTCTCTGATCAAATATGTGATTCATACTCCGTTAGTTGGATAATGGAAAATATGTTCCTTCTATTACTGCCAGCACCTTATAAATTGCTATTGTAGGAGAGTAATCCAAAAATTCTTCTGACTGCAACCTCTGCTGATGTGGTACATAACCTTGTTCAATTTTAATTGTGATAGATTTATGTTTGCTTTATATTCCGTGTTCCAGACGTCAAACCCTGCCTGGTCTTCTTTGTTTTACCATGCACCTTTCCCCGAGAGACTCAAAGACCTTTCTGTCAAAAGTTGGAGTCAATTAGCTGGTTCAGGTCCTGTACCATGGCGTCAAGCACCCAGTTTGTTTAATCCTTCTGCTGCACAGTCTGAATTGCAAACAAGGATGCCTTATGAAGTTGACAGGCTTAATACCAGTGAAAGATTTTCTGCCCCTTCACTAGAGAAAAGGAAAGTTGAGGATTTCTCAGAAAAATTTATCAATGGAAACCTGAGGATTCGCTTACAGGATATAGTTGAGAATGGGAATGCAGGTACAGATCCTTTACCTACATTTTATGATGTTTAAAGGAAAAAAGTGCACGATGACCTGGCAGTTTCATGCTGCCATGCTTTGGAGTGTTATAGAAACAACTGCAAGTTAATTATTTGTTGCAGGAATCATTGGTGAGGAGCAACCACAACCATCATCATCTTTAATGGAGGATGCATCGGGCCAACAATTTGGAATAACAATACCTTATAAATCTATAAGCGAATCAAATGGTCAAATTGAGGGCTCTGTAAATGCTTTACAGCCAGCCCCTCCACCTCCATTTACAAAGCATTTTCATGGGAGTTTACACAATGGTGTTGACTCATCAGTTGATGGTCACGTACGCAATGGGAAGCCTAGAACAGATGCCCGTGGAAGAAGCCAATTACTTCCGCGGTACTGGCCAAGGTTTACTGATGGAGAGCTACAACAAATTTCTGGAAAGTATCCTTTATGTCAGCGGTGGTTTCTCTATATTTTAATTTTTCAAAAAATTAATTATCATTTTAGATAATCTGTGCCATATTGTTTGGAGGCAGTTTTGTATTTAAAAGTTACAATCTTCTAGTCTTCTCCACATTTGATTTTCTGACTTGTGAAGATTAGTTAGGTTTTGCAAGATGGTTCTGCTCTATTTTGTTTGTGATAACTATATCTTCCTAATCCTCTTTGCATTTATGGATCCTGAAACCTTAACCCTATTTAAGTTCTAATTCTGTGATCAAACCTTTGTTTGAGAAGATGTTGAGTGCTAGTGATGCTGGACGAATTGGGCGTTTGGTGCTGCCAAAAAAATGTGCAGAGGTTGGTACTCATGCTTCACAGCTTAACCTTTCACTTTGTTTATCAGTTTTATTCTAAAAGCTTTGCATATTGGATTTTGGTGGAACCAAGAATGTATTCTTGTTTTTTCTTTTTTAGAAAAATGAGAAAAAAAAAAGAAGACAAAGTGATAATAGAAAGAAAAGTTTATTAGTCTTAGCAATATATCAGTTTCAGACATTTTCTTTTTCTTGGTTATGCATGCTTTATAGTTGTGTTGTGGTGTTATTTTTCTTTTTATGGACCAAGGAGTTTTCAAGTCACAGTCATGGTCCTCATGGATAATAATGCTGATGGGTGACTCTGGTTACTGTCAAGACTGCTTGTGATAACACCCTCGTATACAATGGATGTTCCACTATAGAGTTGTGTATTCTTGCATACCTCATATTCTCTCAGAGTGTTGTCCCAGCACAGTCAGTTGAAAGATGATTCACCAAAATGGTGATGAGTCACACAACTCTTTTTGTCGATTTTCCTGGCTGCTTCTTATTGAAAATACTTTAGAAGTATGGAAAGAACATTTCTGAATGCAATTTGTCGTGTTAAAATACATCCATGTTTTTTGTGCATTTGCAGTTTTGACTCCTATGAAACATTTTTAGTTGGAGAATAGTCATGCTGCCACATTAATGGTGGAGCTTGTATATCAATATATAATTTCATTGAGGAGTTCTGCATGGTTTTAGTATCTAACTCTCTCCCTTCTTGTGTGGGCACTCTATAATTTCATCAACACTAACATTGTGCTTGCCATGACACAGGCCTATTTTCCTCCCATCTCGCAGCCTGAAGGTCTACCACTCAGGGTCCAAGATTCTAAAGGGAAAGAGTGGATTTTTCAATTTCGGTTTTGGCCTAACAATAATAGTAGAATGTATGTTCTAGAGGGAGTTACTCCTTGCATACAAAACATGCAATTGCAAGCAGGCGATATAGGTAGCAACCAAATTATGTGAAATTATGTTCAGAAGAGTCTTACTTTGTTAATTGCAGCAAGGGTTATGTATTCATTTTTCTTCTCTCTAGTTTTGTTGGACCAGTTTATTTCTGTCCGCTAGATTTGTGAATGTCATGGCTTTGAATCATCCCACTGCTGCTTCGTAGTTTTGATATTTTTCTGTCTTCTTTTATGCCTTTCAATTCAGTTTCCATGTGATTTGGTGCCATCCTCCAATGCTCTAGTGCATCATGTTTTTAGGGTTTATGCCATTGGATCTGAAATTTAATTCTGTTTCCTCAGTAACATTCAGTCGATTAGAGCCAGAAGGCAAATTGGTTATGGGATTCAGAAAGGCCACCTCTGCTCCGCCTTCTGATCAGGTATGCCCTAGTGCAATTGCTGAACACTTTTTTTCTAGATTATCCATTCATACTTGCTGGAGCTCAAACAATAGGTTATGTGGAAATTTGTAAGGATAATGTTTCTGAATTCAATGAGGTATCAACAACACACATTATATATGGGTGATACCAGAGGCTTGAATCCTTGCCGGTACCTCTCCAAGGTCAATGCTATTATATTCCAATATCACCTTGTTAAGTCCTAATTTGGTACTAAATTTACTGTTCTTTCTTCCAAATTCATTGCATCATAGCCTAAATTTACCTTAAAAGTGGGCATGGAACTTTCCATGCCTTTAAAAACCTGGAAGTTAACGCGTGAATGAATTTTTATGTGATGAAATGGAAGTTTGTAGCGTGTTAATAGTTCTATAGCACTTTACTTTACAGGAAGAAGGCTGAGGTATAATGAAGTGAGATTCTCAGTTCATTTTTTTCCTTTTCTGGTTACCTTCATCATGTTTCGTTTTTGGCATTTAATCTGAGAAAGCCAGGAGATAACTTGAAAATAGGACGACGGTACATAGTTTCATTAGGGTGATTGCAATGTGCTTCAAAGTTTGGTTTGTTGCTTTAAGTTATGTCGAGTAAAATGCTTTGCTACAAAATTGTGGTTTGTCAAATGTTGCCCTTTCAGTTTGTAGCCAACTTCAACACTTAATCCAACAAAATAAATTCTAAAATCTGTGTTATTTTTGCAGGACAATGAAACAAGTCAGACTGGTAATGGTGTTTCTACAAAAGGAGATGTTAGTATTACAAACCTTGTACTAGTGCAATTGCTTCATTGCCTTTTTTAAGTTAACACAAGGTCACCTAGCTTTTCATCAATCTGCCAGGCTGAATTGGATCCTAGTCCTTGGTCTAAAGTTGACAAATCAGGTTACATAGCAAAAGAAGTTCTTGAAGGAAAATCTTCTATCAGAAAGAGGAAGAGCAGCACATTGGGTTCCAAGAGTAAGCGCCTGAGGATTGAAAATGAGGATATGATTGAATTGAAGCTAACATGGGAAGAAGCACAAGGATTGCTCCGTCCCCCTCCTGACCAGGTTCCCAGTATTGTGGCAATTGAAGGATTTGAGTTTGAGGAATACGAGGTTTGATTGTTTCCATACTCAAAATAAGTTTATGCCAATGAGTGGTTTTCTTTCTTTAGCCACTCTTTATATCCCCTATTCTGACATCTGTCCTTCCAATGTGCTTGTGTTTAAGTCATTGTGAAGGTAGAGGTTGCTTGTTTTTCATTACTTTGATACCGTTAACTATCGGTTTATTTACTTATCTGTCCCTTTGCAGTAGTTACATAGCATTTACAGAACTTCTGTGGTACAATGCGATTATTAACTTACCAGAGCACGACTACTATTTTGGTGGGGGGCGAGGCCACTTGAATTTAGCTACATAGCATTTAGGGGAGAATGTTTGGAGTGCATAGTTCAGTGCTTTGAAAGGTCCAGTACTAGTAACGAGTTGCCATTCTATTGGTAGAAACTTGCCTTCTTTGGTCACATTGAATTTTAGGTTCTGACATATAAAATTGCAAGGGAATATGAAATTCCCACAGAAAGACTTTCAATTTTACAATGCCTGTGTAATAATGCCCAATTCTTACAAAGATGCTTTGGTTTTTTATTTTTTGTGTATGATCATGACTGATATAATTGGTTGAAATAATGCCTTGTGTGATTTTAAATAAACATTGTTTAAGATGTTATTGTTCATTATTTTTATTTTATCATTTAATGAGTTTGCATTGAAGTTTTTTATTGGACTTGTAATGCATTTTCTTATATATTTTATACTCTGAATAGAGTTAGCTAAAGTTTATTGTGGATAGGAGGCCTAAGTCCTACTTTTTATCATTATGACAAGTGTGCTGCTATAACAGGATGCGCCAGTACTTGGGAAGCCTACAATTTTTGCATCGGATAATGTGGGGTAAATTGCCTATCCTGAGTGCTCAAGCTTGCAACTATGCCTTCTGAGTTAGGGCTCTTTGTTTTTTAATTCATCATGATTTGGCTTGTAGGTCTCTCTCTAAAATTTACCCGCACACTATTCGTAAACCACCTTACATGTTTAGGTCTCCCATGACAGATGTTAGTGGTTTGGGTGTTTTTTCTAGGAGAATATGACGTCTATCTGTCCTGTATGTGTTATAATCTGTTCACATTTCACACTAGTGGGTTGTGCTAGGAGAAATATACTGTCCTAGAAGTTTGTATGTATTAGAATAACTATAGCAGGTTGTGCCTTGAGAAATATATGATTTCTCCAACCTTTAAGTTTTTTTGTAAATCCATTTGTACTTTACAATAGTGGGCCATTTAACGGAACACTGATGTAAACCTAGGATAATGCTTCAATATTAATATGTTTCCCACCTTTTCAGCCCAGGTAAACTGAATAATCCTTTTTTTTTTTCTCTTGAAATTTTTGTAGTTATAACAATGCTTCATATGATTAAAATGGACTCACGATGTCCTTTCATGTCTTTGAGTATATAGAGTTCTAATATGATTGTTTTCTGTCAGTCAAAAGATTCAATGGGTTCAATGTGAAGATTGTCTTAAGTGGCGCAAATTGCCTGCCAATGCTCTTCTTCCCTCCAAATGGGCATGTTCTAGTAATACATGGGATCCTGAAAGGTATAATCTGAATCCATTTATTCATTCAGGCTTGGGTTTATCCTTCAGATCCTCTTTGATAGCCTGTGGGATCTCAAAATTATTCTAGGGTGCAACCAATGTATTTTCTTTTAATTTCTTTACAACATTCAAACGTACATTTGAGGTCCCAGAATTACTAGCTTTGGTGCATGTTCGGTTAGCTTTGTCATTCTTTACATGGTAAATAATGAACCGAGGCAGTGCCCTCACTTTTGTCCCTTAAATAGACTAGTTATATAAACTTTGAATGCTTGTATACATGTTAATTGCAGGCTCTTGCATTTTGCTAACATTTTTTATTACATCTGCTGTCAGATCATCATGTTCCGTGGCTCAAGAATTGACAGCAGAGCAGCTTGAAGATCTTCTTCCATCCTGTAATTTAGGTATAAATTGCTTATAGTGACTTCATTTTGTTGTTTATCTGTAATTGAAATTCGGTAATTCATGGTCATGCAAGGCAATTAAGTTATCCTCAAGCGTGGCACCAAGTATCATGATCTAATTTTCACTGCGTTGCTGTGTATATGTGCATTTTAATGATTTTTATGGAATCTCGTTCAAATGGCGATGATCTCCTTCTCAACTGCCCAATTTAAATCTGTTGTTATGATTGTGAAGCAGTAGTCACTTCCAAGAGATTGAAGGATGCTAAGAAGGACATTGATAGGGTCGAAGCTTTGGAGGGGCTTGATACTCTTGCCAACCTAGCTATTTTAGGAGAGGGTGAGGCTTTCCCGGCTTCATCCCAGGCCACCACAAAGCACCCCCGACACAGACCTGGCTGCTCCTGCATTGTATGCATTCAGCCTCCAAGTGGGAAGGGTCCCAAACACAAGCAGACTTGTACATGTAATGTTTGTCAAACAGTAAAGCGCCGTTTTAAAACCCTAATGATGAAGCGTGAGAAGAAGCAATCAGAGAAGGAAGCAGAAACGAAGCAATCAGAGAAGGAAGCAGAAACTACTCGGAAGACGCAGCAGGAGCCTGCTGGTGAGAAATTGCTTGATGATGAACCCTCACCATCTAGCAACACAGGGAGTGAAAGTGGCAGTCCGAACAAGAAAAAGACAGTCAGTGAAGGTTCTGATGATGATCCTAACAGAATGAAATCCTCAACTTCACCTTTTAAAGGCCAAATAGACCTGAATATCCAGCCAGAGAGGGAGGATGAATTGTCACCTGGTTCAGATTCTGGAGGCATGATGAGGATGCTCCAGGATGCCACTGAGACATACATCAGGATGCAAAGATTCTTAAGCTCGGATGGTGACAATAACCCTTCCGGTAATCACATGCTGTCTAGTGGGGGGACACGTGAAAAGGTCAGTGATGTCATTATGCTTGGCAGCAACCATCAAGATGCTGACAAGGATCATCCCTCAGCTTTTTCCATGAACGCATCCGCATCCACTCCAGCTACTGGATAGATAATGCCTTTAACCGTGCACGAGCATCAACCATATGATTGATTGAATGCGAGGATAGTTCTCGTGGCATACTTGTCCACATCGGCATTTAACTTCGTTGTTCTGTACATAAAGTAGGGGGGCAGGAAAGTGACAACCATGGGGGAGAACCAATATTTTACTGGTCCGTACTATATAATATCATCCTCTCTATGCTAATACAATTGGACACTGACATGCTTTTAGAAGAAGATTGATTGTTC
Source organism: Populus pruinosa (assembly GCA_026413675.1). NCBI lineage: Eukaryota > Viridiplantae > Streptophyta > Magnoliopsida > Malpighiales > Salicaceae > Populus > Populus pruinosa. The sequence goes on from CM048595.1 coordinate 2,660,172, forward strand.
AATCAAGTGGGTTGGAGGCTGCAGCAATGTAGTTTACTGTTAGAAGCTCACTGCCACCCTTACACACAGGACGTGATTAAGCTTGTGCCTCTTTGCTCATAGTGAAAAGAAAATTGAAGCCTATTCGCTCTATTAAGTTGAAATACAACTGCAACATGGGGGTTCTGATTCGAACAAGCTACCCAGTCTCCTTTAGTTTTCTGTATTGGATTATTTTGGTACTATTTTTATTCTCTGTTTCAATGAAACATTTCTTGGATAGAAGATACCGAAATGTCAAGTGGATGTTCACAATCTGGTAGGTAAAAGTGTCTGTAGAGAACAGCTCCGTGTTCTTTTCCAAAAGAGTTGAAAGAACATGGCGCCCATACCCATATCATGTCAGCATGATTTCTAGCTTTCTTCAAACGAGTCTTTCAAGCTGGTCTCTGGTGATTCGCCATCACGTTCGGAAAGGTTATTATTCCTGACCAAATAAATGTATGGAGCTGGTTTCTGCCATCGTTCATTTGGTCAAATGTTTGACTATTGAAACAACACCTTTTGCCTGGTTGGTAACTGTTCTGTCTCCTCCGTGTATCTTGCCACCATGTCATCATACTATTCTTTAGATAATTTATCCTACCTCCCATGTTGGCTTGGAGGCATAGTTGTCTCTGGTGTTGTCAACTCAAAATTTATCTTATTAAGATGTTTCTATGGTTGCAATTGAAGTTTCAGCAAGTATTAGATTTTTTTTGTTCCTTTCTTCCCTTTTCTTCGTGTAGCTTATTTTTAGATATCACTATTCTAAATAGCAAATATGAAGGATCGTGTCATATATATACCGAATTATTTCACTAATTTTTTTTTATTTTTTTTTGTAATTGTTCTATTTCATCAATATTTAAAAACAAACATGCTAAAAAGCAATAAGCAAAAAAAGTCATGGAAAGCAGTCAACCAAGATTTCTTCGTAGGCATCAAAAACTAATAGTTGAGCTCCATCATTTTTTTCTTGAGATATTAAAAATGTCTTCCTAATCATTTTTTGGTAGTTTAGTTTCTGATAGGCTGTGCAACCTCTATTTTTAGCTTTGTGGTTTAGGTTAGAGAAAAGGAAGACCAAGTCAGCAAAACCATAGTGGTTGCCAATGAAAAGGGGGAGCCCGTTGTCACATATATTTGATAACCTTTTGCAACAAACGGTTCAAAATTTGGCTGGGTTCTAATTTCAGAATAACCTTAAGCCAAAAATAAGGGAAGATTTTGTTGGTCATGGTTCTTGCCTTTGCCATTCCTTCTTCTCATTAGGCTCTGGATTAAGAAGTGGGAGATGATCACAAGAAACCCCCTAAAGAACTAGTGCATTTGTAGAAGAACAGGGATTGTTTAATCGTGGCTTTTCATAAACATCTTCCAGTGATTCCGCCAACATAAAACAAATACATTCGTAGAAGATCAGGATTGATTATTGTATTCTTCCAGGATGAATGATTTGTTCTCCAGCTCGTTCAAGAAGTACACCGACCTGAAGCAGCAGGCGCAAATGGATGACATGGAGGCAGGGAAGGAGAGTATGAATCTTGACAGATTCTTTGAAGACGTCGAGAATGTTAAGGAAGATATGAAAACTGTTGAGAGGCTGTACAAGAGTTTACAAGAAGCCAATGAAGAATGTAAGATTGTTCATAATGCTAAGACCATGAAAAATCTTCGTTCGCGGATGGACATAGATGTCGAACAAGTCCTGAAACGCGTTAAAATCATCAAGGGAAAGCTCGAAGCCTTGGATCGATCCAATGCAACTCACCGCAACATTCCTGGGTGCGGTCCAGGATCATCTGCAGATCGAACCAGGACATCTGTGGTTAGTGGTTTGGGAAAGAAGTTGAAGGATCTTATGGATAATTTTCAGGATTTAAGAACTAGAATGGCAGCCGAATATAAGGAAACAGTGGAACGTAGGTATTTCACAATCACAGGAGAAAGAGCAAGTGAAGAAACGATTGAGAATTTGATATCCAGTGGTGAAAGTGAAAGCTTCATGCAAAAGGCAATTCAGGAACAAGGGAGAGGACAGATTCTTGACACAATATCAGAAATTCAAGAGAGACATGATGCTGTGAAGGAGATAGAGAAGAATTTGATTGAGCTTCACCAGGTATTCTTGGATATGGCTGCTCTTGTGGAAGCTCAGGGTCATCAGATCAATGATATTGAAAGTCATGTTGCGCATGCTAGCTCGTTCGTGCGGCGAGGGACTGAGCAGCTTTCTGAGGCCAGAGAATATCAGAAGAGCTCTCGAAAGTGGACGTGCATTGCCATTGTAGCCGGTGCTGTCCTCATCATTGTCCTCTTACTACCATTTATACCACATCTCCTGGCTCTCTTGTAGGAATGAGAGGGTGCAGATTTCCTTTTGAACTCCAGAAGAAAAAAATATTTGATTTTAACCCCAACCGAAAATTATTAGGTGTAAGGTTATCTTGGAAAGCTTTGTTCTATTTTTCAAGATAGCAATTTAGATTCCTCAGACGTAAGCACATCTGTAAGGAAGATGGGGAACTTTCTCCTCTTTCAGGCATCCTAAAGCATGTTTCTTGTTTGGAACCCCTATAGAGGCAATTGGCATTTTTTGCATGAAGTTTCGCTGCAAAAAACCCTAACGAAGGTCTTGGCAGAAACCATGACAGTTTGATTGAAGTGCACATGTAATTTCTGGGGAGAAGACGCCATCTCGAGAGAATGATGAACAGTCATTGTAATATCAAATTAATTTAAGACTCGTTGAAAGAAATCGCATGCCTGTCAGCTGGTTTTTCTTTTTCCTCTCTTTCTTCTCATTGATCATGCAGACAAGAAAAAAATATGTTGTGAAGATAGAAAGCTATCAATCTTGCGGTCAATGGATGAATTTCTCTGCATCGCTGCAGAAGCATCAATACCTTCATCATTTTATGGATGGATATACAAAAGACCATGCATGCATCTCAAAATCGTAATAATTCTTGGTGTTGCTGAGCAATACATGCAGTTAGGCCGAGCATGAGACCTGCGTGCTCTTTGATTTTGTGGTCCTGTTGTATTGAAAAAAAAAGAGCTTTAAAATAAATTATATATATGTATATATATTTAAATTATTTGAATGAGATGTATTTTCAAGTAAAAAATTATTTTAAAAATTATTTTTTATTAATTTCTTAGTTAGATCCCTTGTTTATACTAGACAAATTAGGATCTTAAAAGTAGATAAATTTAGCAATTAGTATAATAAATTAAAAATATTAATGAATTGATATGATTTCAAAAAAAATTAGTGAAATAACATAATTTCACTTAAAATATAATAAAGTTAAATTGTGTTATTTTCAACTTAATTGGTTGATCATTTCATAAAATCAAATTGATTGATCGATTTAAAAAATAAAAACAATCTCAAAATTATTAAAACTATGGGGTCTTAGATTTTTTATATCTAAAGATTTGAAGATTTGTGTTGACTACTATAAAAAATACAAATTCTTGTAAATTTTTTAAATATAATCCAATAATTAAATTAAAAGTTATGATCATTTTAAATTATATTATTTTAGACTAGAGTGATTATATTTTTTTTTTAAGTTTAGATCTATTCTGATAATCTATAAAGATATCTGTTAAACCATCTATATAATTTGTTAAAGTATATTTTCATTAGTTATTACAAATTTACATATCACTGCTTATAATCATTTATTATTATATAAATAATAACTTTTAAATTTTTTAATTAAAATCTATTTTTTACTTAACAAGTTAAATAAAAATATACATTTTGACAAATAATATATATTTAAAATAAAAAATCTTTATAAAATTATATTTTTTATATAAAATAGTTGAATAGTGAAGATAAATATTATAATTTAACCATGTTACACTTTAAAAATACAACATTTATTAAACATTGTTATTCTAAAATATAACAAGACTAAATATAAAATTTAATAAATATCTACCTTCTCAATTTTGCCAAATGAACTTATGTCAATTCATGTGATAATTTTTTTTTAAAAAAAATCCCCCAAAAGTATGGTACTCTTGCCTATCAAAAAAAAAATATTGAACAGCTAGAGAAAAGTTTATGACAATTCACAACAATATGATCAAATCAGAAGCCCTGCACGATTGACAGGAAAGATTAAAAATACAAAAAGGCACATCAATTACAGAAGGAAGAATTAATATTTGGACTATTTAGGCTGTCATGTACCCGTCTGACTCAAGTACAAGCAGGAAAAGTAGATTCCTTGTAGATTTGTATAGTGTAAAGATTTACTAATTGTGATGATAGGCCTGCTGCGATTCTATACATACACTGCAACCTTTTCAAAATCAAGCCAATGCTCCCTCAACAAGATTAAAGTTTGATTCCAGATTAAAGCAGTATTGATGGAGCCATCAACACCATGATAGAATACATCGACATCAAGCTTATCACATTGAATTTCATGATCCAGCAGTGCTCTAATATATTACATATGCAAGCAATTGATAACTCTAATCTAGTTTGAAGATTAGAGTACAATTTATGAACACAAATACAAGTACAAACCAATTTTTCATACATGACAACAAATACTCTCTTAAAATGGGAAACAAGATACCATTCTCCTGCCCTCGATGCAACGCTTCCCAAAAGTATAAGCAGTTACAAAATAAGAAACTCCTCTGATTCATCATCATCACCCAAGGTTCAACTACGTAGCGACAGCAAATAAGAAACAATATATTGCACAACCCAATCCAATGAACTTGCGTAGCAATATACAAGCAATCATATCAATCAAGTACCAGCACTAGGCAAAGCTGCCATAAATGAATTGTATGAGGACTCAAGATCGAAATGAAGTTGCCGGGCCTGCTGCTCTGTCAACTCATCAGCAGCCCCCATCTTAGACAGCCTCAAAATCCATTCCTTCATCTTTGTCTTCCCCTCAAAGTCAGGTGGCAAAATACTCAGCTTGTTCAGTGAGGCTGAGAGGTCTGAAAGCAAAGGATGCACCTGGTCCACAGCCACCATATTCAACTTCAGCGAATCCATAGCTGTGATGAAGTTCTGGACACACTCAGCCACAATGGAAGCTGAGGTCGTAGACGATACAGCAGCAGCAGCACGGTGTTCCACTGTGGCAGGCACCCCGGAGGTCACAAGCCGGTTGATGGCAGCTGGGCAGTCCATCTTGTATGTATCTGCAAAGCGCTCGATGCTAGGGACCGTGTCTTTCAGAGAGGAAGCCAAAGTTTTGAAATGGGCAATGAGTTTCTGGCACTCCATTTCATACTCAGATGAGGATATAATGTCACGAACATATGCCTTTTCAAGCTTCTCCGTGGCTTTTATTATTGCATATAGCTCGGCAAAATTCTCATACATTTCTCTCTCGCGCTTGTCATTCCATAGCTTGACCTCCATTTCGATATACAAATATAAACTTGAAGAAGCAAGAAAAATTTACTTTAAAATTAGATAAATATCTGTGGAGGACTGGAGAAGAGAACGGGACACGCGCAAAGAGCTCTGACCTACTTGACTGCAAACAATCGAACACAACATGAGAAGGCATGATCAGGAAGGAAAAAAAAACCCATCAATTGTTTAGAAATCTAAACCACAACACATGCATTCATGAGACTAAAAGCAACAAAGAATCCTTTTACATTTTTATGGTTTAATCAAATAAGTTATGGATACACATTGTCCTTTCCATGGCAATTCTGGGATCGGAAACTAAATCATTCCAAAAACACTCAAAAAGGGCCTAACTAGCATAAGAATCAGCTTGAAGGAAATACAAAACATTCTTTGTTGACTTTAAAAAGCTAAAAAGAAAACCCCAAATTATAAAGCTCAAGATTCATCACCATAAAAAATCCATTTCTACAAAACCCTTCATGTAGCTAATCATGACAGAACTAATACTGGTACCGGCGCCCTTCAAAAATCTAAGATACTTTCATTTCAATTATAAAGAAAATGCGAAGAGTCCCTCCCTTTTCAACATTCCTCGAGTTTCCAAGAAGCCAAACAAAAAATCACCACATAACCACAGCAGATCATGAAATCACAAACCATTAAAAGCCCAGAAACCAAAAATCAAAACCCAGAACACAGAACGAAAATCCCGCTTCAAGCTTTACCTTAAATCATCGTTAAAAATACCAAAGTTCAAAGCCTTAAATCACAGATACAAACAAATAAACTTATTATATATACAGAAGGAGGCTTGGAGAGAGAAGAGGGGTCCTTACAGGGAAGTGAAACGCGGCTTTGAATAGCGTGAAGCGTTTGTTTTTTTTTTTCTCCCTTTTTGCAGAGAAAAAACATATGAAAAAATTAATAGAAGAGAAAGGTTTTGTGATTTTATTTGGGCTAGCCTCCAAAGTAAGTCCCTAAATTATAAACCGAATCTTGAACTAGTCATTAAAAAACTCTTTTTTCTCAATCAGGTCCTTTAAGTATTAAAAAATTGAACTCCATGAAATTTCAGAGTTGGGTGCTTTGTTTGAAAAGATTTTTGAATGATCACTTGCAAAAGTGGTCTTCAATCATGGATGGCAATCCTAGTGTGTCACCAACTATTCATGGATTCTAAGTAAGTATTTGAAATTACAGTTTTAAAATATTATTTTAAAAATTAATTTTAAATAATATTTTTTAAAAAAGAACTATTTACAATATTAACACTTCAAAACTATACAAAAATATAAAAAATTAATTAATTTAAAATAAAAAAAATAAAAAATATAACCTGCTATACAAAAAAATTATGTCAAGTGTGTAATTGATATTATGGCACCGCGTCTTTCAAAAAAATTTTTTATATATTTTAGATTGTTTTGATGTTCTGATTTTAAAAATATTTTTAAAAAAATAAAAAAAATATTATATTTTAATATAAAAATACTTTTACAAACAACCGCAACCATATTTCCTAATAGACACATAAAATACTTTTTAAAAATATTTTTTGTTTAAAGATATATTATTTTTCTACTTTGAACAAAACATCAAAATCATTAAAAATATTAAAAAAATATTAATTTAATGTTTTTTCGAGCCAGATATATTTTTAAAATGCATTTAAATGTAATTTTAAAAGTTAAAACAAACAGTGCCTAAGTCTTAAGCTGTGTCTTAATAATATCTATGGGGATGAAAAAGGATGGATGCAATTGAGACAAAAAGTTATTTATGGAGTTGATCAAGAATACATATATAGTTAGGGGACTTATTTGAAAGATTGGCATTATAATTTTGTTTTGTGATTTTTGAGGAGGAGGGAGGGAAGGGTTGCGTGTGGGATGTTATAATATCATGACTGCTTACGGCATCTACGTGTGGCAGTTGAGATGACCAGAAAAGCAAGAAGCCCAAAGATAAAAGGAGAGACGGAGTCCGTTACGCTCTGTGAGTGAGTTCATCACGTGTTCTTATGCTTTTTCCACCGTTAGATTTTCTGTGCGCCTGTGATTGATGATAAGATCCTGATCATTTTGATTGAAGGGCCTCTTGGGTTTCTAAGGCTTGTGGGCCCATATGAATGATTTTTCTGTGAGGGAATTCGAAACCCGTTTTGTACTATTCTCAACTTAAAGCCCATCAATACCACTAGATAAATAAATAAATAAATAAATCAAAGGTTCACATCCTTTTAGTTTTTTCTCTTAAACTAAATAAGAGATTGAAAAGTTTTCACAAAATAATAAATTTTTATAGTATAGAAAGTTCAAATTAGGGTTTTGATTTTCATACAGACATGTATTGTTCTTGATTTAGTGTGCAATCAATTACTTATCTTTTTAATTATTTTATCATTTTTTTAATTTAATTAATATATATTCATTGTAATTATGGTCATATTTTAAAAATATTTTAAAAAAATTAAATTTTTATTTATTTTTATTTTAAATTAATTTTTTTTGATATTTTCAAATCATTTTAATATGTTAATATTAAAAAAAATTAATATTATTTTATTTCAAGTAAAAAAACATTTTAAAAAGTATTTTAGTATTCTACTCATGAAACCGATAATTTAATCCCTTCAGTTCCAAAAAAATCGTATATAATCCCTTTATTCATACCAGTCAATAACTTATTTTGTTTTGTTAATTTATCCTTATTAAAATGCTAAATTGCCACGTAATTTTTTTATTTTTCTCTTATTTTTGGCAAGTGATTTCACAATAAAAAAAGGATGGTTAAAGGATTAATTAACTAGCGAAACTTTAAAAGCTGTACGGAGAGTAGTAATGAGATACTTATTTTGCTCTTGAAAAATAAAACCAAAAAACATGATATTAGGAGTAATCTCGCGGGGATTCATCTATTTATCGTTATCAAATTTAAAAAAGGTAATTATATTTTTTTGCTTTTACATGTACAGTAAAATAATGATTATATTCTTAGATTAATTTTTTTTTATATAAGTTTATATACAGGGGTGTTTTTATTTTTTTTCTCTCTTAAATAACAATAAAATAACTTACATGTCCTTGAAAATAAAATACTCTACAATTTGCGTTAATGGACATTTTATCAATATCACGAGGTTAGAGATAATTTTGTATTAATATATATAAATATTATTTTAAAAACATTATTAATGTATGTATTGACATGTTAGCACACAAGCAACTCTCGTACTTTTCAGTCAGTGCTTGCAAGGTCATTTGGTGATAATATATTGTCTTTCCCAGTGATGCTTGAATCATCATGATTTTTTTATGATAAATGTTGATATGGATTGTGTGATTTGGTGTTTATGATTTTATTTTTTTTGGTTTCTGTGTTTGTGCTTTTAGAATTTCAAAACAGTCCTTCAAATTATTATTTTTTTATTTGGCTCTTGTTGCTCTGCTCCATTTATTTATAAAAAAATTATTTTTTTTATAAAATGAATTTTAGGAGAAAATGAACTCCTGAAATATGAATTCTGAATAAAATAAATTTTATAAAATAAATTATTTTTTGATATTTGATAGTGTTATGAAAAATGAATTGAAAATTAATTTATTAATATTTTATTTTTCTCAAATTTAATAAAATAATGAGGAATAAATCTTATAAATTAAAAGGTTGAGTAATAATGAAATTAAAAAAAATAATTTCATAAATTATCTCAAATAAAATAAATAATAATCAAAATAATAAATATCAAATCTAAAAAAATAAGATGAAAAAATTAAAATAATAATAATTAATATTTCATAGAGTATTTCAAATAAAATAAGTAACAATAAAAAGAATGAGAATCAAATTTGATAGATAAAAAATTTCAATAAAAAATAATAGAAGAAAAGCAAATGACAATTATAAAAATAAGGACTAAAGTTAATATAAAAATTTATTTTTAAGAAATAAAATTAAAAAATAAATATTCAAAACAAAATATATATAGCAATTAAAAGTTTGAGGATCAAATTTGATATAATCAGTAAATAATGACATTTCTAAATTTTTCACAACTTCCAAAAAGTGTTTTCCTCTCAAATTTTTCAGGAAAATACTTTTCTAAAAATCAAGTTAAATTTTTCTTTAACTGGAAAGTGTTTTTCATTTACCAATTTTTCTAATAGCAAACAAACACAAGAAAGTTTGTAAAATGATTTCCCAAAAACCATTTCCCAGAAAATAAACATAGAAAAATTTGAAAAGTGTTTTTCCGGAAACCACTTTTCTGAAAAAACAAACATAGCTAAAAAAAAAAATACTTTCCTGAAAACTAAGTCAATTTTTTTTTGACTGAAAAATATTTTTTATTAACCAGAAAGTATTTTCCATTAACTGGAAAGTGTTTTTTGTTGACAGAAAAATATTTTCCGTTAACCAACTTTTATAATAGCAAATAAACATAAGAAAGTTTGAAAAATGGTTTTCCGAAAACTATTTTCTGAGAAACAAACATGATCCTATTTATTATTTATTTTATCTGAAATAATTTTTAAAATTCAAATCAACTTTTAATTTCACCTCCTTTAATTTTTTTTATATTTCAAAATTAATTTATGTTCTTTTAATTGTTATTTATTTTATTTTATATAAATTTTATAATTGAGTTTTTTTCTACAATTATACTCTCTTTAGTTTTTTTTTATATCAAATTTAATCTTTATTATTTTAATTTCTACATTTTTACTTTGAATTTTTTTTAAAAATATTTTTTATTTGTAATATTAAATTAATTTAGAATTACTTAATTGAACTCAAGTCTAAAATTTTAAAAATTAATAGTTTTAAATATTAATCAAGATTATAAAATTCACTCAAGTTTTTTTTTTTTGTTTGAGCTTACATTTTTATAGTTTAAGACATTAGCTTTTATTCAACCACAGATTTGAGCTTTGTTATTTTATTTTTTTTTATATAATTTTTGATCTATTTTAAAAATAGTTCTATAATCTTGATTTTTTTATCGATTATTATTTCTTGAATTTATTTTGATAGATTTTTTAAATTAATATTTTTTAAATTTTATTATTTAATATCAAATTAATTTAATTTTATTTTTTTTGTCATTTTATATTAATTGTTTTATAATCAAGTTTTATATTTTTATTTAATTCGCTTTTGTTGACAATATTTTTTTAATCTTTTATTGTTGTGTATAATTATTTGATTAAATAAAAAATTATTATAAAAAAAGTTAATAAAAATAAATAAGTATATAACTCATATTATGAAATTAAATGTATTAATTTTACTTATTTTTAAATAAATATTAATTTAATTAATTAAATGTACATATAAACATAACATTTTGATTTTTAATAAATATTTTTATTTAAAAATATACTGAAAAAATGAATATTTATTTATTTTTACTGAAAAGATTGTTTAATCAACTAGTTAAAAAAATTGAAGGAACTAAATTATTTAATTATTAAAAAGACAAGGAAATAAGTCACAATAAACTTAGATTATTAAATTAATTTAGAAAATATAAATAATTCTTCAAACAAGCCATAAAACAAAAACCCTCAATGAATATGATTTCCTGCTAACAGTGAAGGCAGCGAGTCGATCCGCTGCTCTCTTTACCACCTGCGAAATCTCTCCACTCTGTAAGTCTCCTCCTCCTCTTCCTTTTTCAGGCTCGAATCCGAGGTCTTTTTAAAACCCTAAATCCTTAAAAACCCAAAACCAGAATGTCGATTTCCAAAGAACTGTACCCTTCTCAAGATGATCTTCTCTACGAAGAAGAAATCTTAAGAAACCCTTTTTCTTTGAAGCTCTGGTGGCGCTATTTGATTGCTCGAAGAGAATCCCCTTTCAAGAAACGCTTCATAATTTATGAACGAGCTCTCAAAGCGTTGCCTGGAAGCTACAAGCTCTGGCATGCTTATTTGGTTGAGCGGCTCGATATAGTTCGGAATTTGCCCATTACTCATCCTCAGTTTGAAACTCTTAATAACACTTTTGAGAGGGCTTTGGTTACTATGCATAAGATGCCTCGGATCTGGATTATGTATTTGCAGAGTTTGATTCGTCAGAAGTTAGTGACGAGAACGAGGAGGGCTTTTGATAGGGCTCTCTGTGCGTTGCCTGTTACACAGCACGATAGGATTTGGGAGTTGTATTTGAGTTTTGTGAGTCAAGAGGGTTTTCCTATTGAGACCTCTCTTAGGGTTTATAGGAGGTATTTGATGTATGACCCGAGTCATATTGAAGATTTTATTGAGTTTTTGTTGAATTCTGGGCTTTGGCAAGAGGCTGCAGAGAGGTTGGCGTCGGTCTTGAATGATGATCAGTTTTATTCAATTAAGGGGAAGACCAAGCATAGCTTGTGGCTTGAGTTGTGTGATTTGATGACTAGGCATGCGAAGGAGGTTTCAGGGTTAAACGTGGATGCAATTATTAGGGGTGGGATTAGGAAGTTTACAGATGAGGTTGGGAGGCTGTGGACTTCGCTTGCTGATTATTATATCAGGAGGGAATTGTTTGAGAAGGCAAGGGATATTTTTGAGGAGGGGATGACTACTGTGGTTACTGTTAGGGATTTCAGTGTTATTTTCGACGCTTACTCACAATTTGAAGAGAGTATGGTTGCTATCAAGATGGAGAAAATGGATTTGAGCGACGATGAGGAAAATGAGGTTGAAGAGAATGGTATCGAGTTGGATGAGGATGTTCGGTTGGATTGGAGTTCCAAGTTTGAGAAGAAGTTACTTAATGGCTTTTGGTTAGATGATGACAATGACGTGGATTTGATGCTAGCACGTCTGGAGTATTTAATGGATAGAAGACCAGAATTAGCAAACAGTGTGCTTCTTCGACAAAATCCACATAATGTGGAGCAGTGGCATAGGAGGGTCAAGCTATTTGAGGGTAATCCAACGAAGCAAATTCTGACGTATACTGAAGCTGTGAGGACGGTGGATCCAATGAAAGCAGTGGGGAAGCCTCATACTTTGTGGGTTGCATTTGCAAAATTGTATGAGGATCACAATGATCTTGTCAATGCAAGGGTAATTTTTGACAAGGCAGTGCAAGTGAACTACAAGACTGTCGATAATTTGGCAAGTGTATGGTGTGAGTGGGCTGAAATGGAAATTAGACACAGGAATTTCAAAGGTGCGCTTGAGCTGTTGAGACGGGCCACCGCAGAACCATCAGTTGAGGTCAAACGGAGAGGTACTTTAAAGCCTTCCTCATTTATTGGTCATCCTTATTATTGTATTTTGCTTTTATGGTGGCATGTTAATTTTGTTGTTTGGCAGCAGCAAATACTGAAATTGGAGGGTAACATGTTCTTCGTTATCATAACAATTTCAAACTTAGTTTAATTAATGAAAGCTTTCGGAAACAAACATACAATAAGTCTAAGCAGTCCCAAAACGTACAAAACCGTAACTTATTGCATGGATAATGTTTATGAGGTATCTTAATCCTTCTCTAGTCAAAGAGCTTCTAGAGTTCGGTTGAAAATTTTTAAATGAATATAATCATTTGACAAATTGTGGCAAGAATTCAGTCATTGTAATGGTTGATCTGTGGATAGCCTCTATCTGGAGAATCAAAATCAGGTGCTAACCTCTTAGTCTTGGTTTTTGTTATCAACTTTCAGTGGCTGCTGATGGGGATGAACCAGTTCAGATAAAGGTTCACAAGTCCTTGAGACTCTGGGCCTTTTATGTTGATTTGGAGGAGGGCCTGGGTACCTTGGAGTCCACTCGAGCAGTGTATGAACGGATACTGGACCTGCGCATAGCCACCCCACAAATCATCATCAATTATGCCTGGCTTCTAGAGGTATGGACATTCCTTCGATAATTGCTATCATGTAACATACTTTTCTTTAATTGTTACCTTTACTGGCTGGAATGGACAAATGTTAACTGTACTGGCTTATACAGGAACATAAATATTTTGAAGATGCATTCAAGGTATATGAAAGGGGAGTCAAGATATTCAAGTATCCTCATGTGAAAGACATTTGGGTCACATATCTCTCAAAGTTCGTAAAGAGATATGGCAAGACAAAACTAGAGCGGGCGAGGGAGTTGTTTGAACATGCTATTGAAATGGTATTCACTTTATTTTTTTCCTCTCAGTTCTTGTTTGGTTGTTTCAGCTATTGAAATGTTGTCCGCTATCACATATCTCTGCTCTTATATAAATTCTGATGAGTCTTGCTGTAAATGGGGCTGGCTAGTTTCCTCTTATCGCACAAGCTCTGAGTCCTTATCCTTTGTTGCTGCCACCTTAAACCATTACTGGTTTGTGGGGTCGTCATACATTTTCATATTGCTTGTATGGCTGAAATATCTCTGCAGTGTTAGCCTTGCTTCATTTCCTTGCTGTCATGTTGATTCTGTTGCCAATTGCTCTGTTGCTGGTTTATACCTTCTTGCTCATGATTTTGGGACTGCAGGTGACTCTGCTTTGTCCCTCAGATATTTAGACGTAGATCTGTTATGTTTCTGCTTATGCTGTAACTGTAACTTCTGCTACGATTTGGTTTAGCTCTAATGTGCTCCTTTTCTCCACCTTGCTGCTAATTTAGTGGCCTGGCATCTTTATCTAGTATGTAGATTTACCGGGGGAAAAAACCTAGCATTTTTGAGGATTGACTGTCCAAGAGTTTTTCACTGATGAAGTGTGTTTCCTACTGTTTCTCAATTTGCTTTTGTTTTTTTCTAAGCTTTAGCAGCTCGTAGTGTTGCTTATCTTACTATTTCCAATATTTTGGGTTTTAGCAGAGATTATGACTTGTCATCTCTTTACAACTAGACCAAATCACTGCAAATGTCACAAACCTACAAAAATTCTTCCCATCATTCTTCTCGCTGAAACCCAAAGCCAGATCAATTTGTGAACACCATCCACTTTTTATAGCTACCCGTATATTCTCCAGGTTCTCCTTTTATGTTAACCATGTAGAAGTCACAGGTTCTTATGGACATATGCATTGCATGTTGTGATCCTGTGACCTGCCTTGTATTTGAACTCAATCTTGCTAAATGCAGTATTGCTTATTGTTCCATGACTCGGTGATGCTAAATGTATTTGAACTGGAACTGTTTTGCTAATGTGTTTTGAACTTTTGATGCTTACTTTTTGTGTAATTTTCTTGTGCAAATCAGGCTCCTGCTGACTCGGTGAAACCGTTGTATCTTCAATATGCAAAGCTAGAAGAGGACTATGGTTTGGCAAAGCGAGCCATGAAGGTATACGACCAAGCAACCAAGGCTGTTCCAAACAATGAAAAACTGAGCATGTACGAAATTTATATTGCTCGTGCAGCTGAGATATTTGGTGTTCCAAAAACAAGGGAAATATATGAGCAAGCAATAGAGTCTGGCCTTCCAGACAAAGATGTGAAGACAATGTGCTTGAAGTATGCTGACTTAGAGAAGAACCTTGGAGAAATTGACCGTGCACGTGGCATATATGTATTTGCATCCCAATTTGCTGATCCACGATCTGATTTGGATTTCTGGAACCAGTGGCATGAGTTTGAGGTTCAACATGGAAATGAAGATACCTTCAGAGAAATGTTGCGTATTAAACGAAGTGTGTCTGCAAGCTATAGCCAGGTTTGTTTATTATTTTTTTCACAGGCCTGTTCCTTTTAAAAGGAGTTATTACTGTGCTAAGAGAGCAGCTTGGTTTGTTTTTTCTATAAAAAAGTCAAAATAATAGTTAAATCACTTGCCTTTCCGTCATCTCTTGTTCTTGTTAAGCTTTCAATGCTAATTTTTAGATCTCTTTATAGATTCTGCAATTAGCTGCCCATTGTACTACCTAGTGTCTCATGGTTGTGATTACCTGAAACCTAAGTGGATATCATTATGCATGTACCGAGGATTCTCAGTCTTGGTTATATTCAGAGTGTTATCTTTATTATTGCATTATTTTGAAGGTTTGAGTTTGGATTTACAACTTCTGACTCTTGTTTTTGCTGTTGCAGACACATTTTATTCTTCCGGAGTATTTGATGCAGAAGGATCAGAGACTGAACATTGATGATGCCAAAGACAAATTGAAACAGGCTGGGCTCCCTGAAGATGAAATGGCCGCTCTAGAGAGGCAATTAGCTCCTGCAATCAATAAAACCACTGCTAGAGACAGCAGCAGGACAGTGGGCTTTGTGAGTGCTGGAGTGCAGTCTCAGTCGGATGGAGGGATGCAGGTTACTGCAAACCAGGAAGACATTGAGCTTCCAGAAGAGAGTGACTCTGAAGACGATGAAAAAGTTGAAATTGCACAGAAGGATGTTCCCTCTGCTGTGTTTGGTGGACTGGCTGGGAAGAGGGAAGAGCCTGAGAAAGATGATGCAAAGGATGGTGGCAGTCGTCTTGGTGCCCTTGAGAGGATTAAGAGACTAAAACGGGGAGGATGAACACTGGTGAAATTTTGAAGAACTATATTTTTGACTAACTGCCGTTGAGACTTGTTTCTTGTCCCCTTGTATCACAAATTGTTCATCGAGTCTTTAGACGTGTATATTTCCATCGAAGTTATGTAGCATTCAGCTTTTTTCTTCTTTATTTTCACAACTTGTCGTATTTTCATACATGTCCTCTACATTCCTCTAACCGAATTGTATGAGCCGGCTAGGGTGAAATCATGCATAGACCTTCTGCAATTTGTTTAGCATGATCAAGGCACGAGAATTGAGAGGCAATTCTCGGATTACACCAGTCCTAAGAACATGATCAAGGCATGTCATTGAAAATTTTGTAATTGGGGTGTTAGGTCAAAGATAGAAGTGACTTGTTCCATATTTATTTTTTACTATCTTGTTCGAATATTGCATCTGTGTATTTTGTTAATTATAATTCTTTGGATGGATGCCTAGGTAAAACAATTATAATCTTATCGACCGGTTACCATAAGCTTCAAAGAGGTCATTACTGCAAGTGTCAGCCAGAATTTCAGACTCCCTCTCATCATCAAGCTTGTTGGATTACAACACGCCATGAACTGCAAGTTATTGAAACACCAGGTAAAAAGAAGAAGGGCTTCTTCTTTCTTCCGTACTTTCTTTTTTCTTTCTTTTTCTTACATTTTTTTTCAATAAATCCCATTACATTATCTGGATGCCCATGAATTTTTGGCATCGGCCTTTTGGCTACTACTTTCCAGATAGTTTAGCAGGATGCTTTTAAACATTAGAAAATATAAAAAGGAAGAACATGTCCGTAGCATGGTGTAATTTAGTTTATTTTATGATTACCCATAATGCTTTAAAAATTATTGTTTATATTCTAAATTTTATATGGGTGTCAATAAATAAATAAATAATATAATTATTTACAAAATTACTATTATTTCTTATGATTATAAGATTTTTATATTAAATATTACAAGTTACTAGGTGGGGATGATGTGCATTTGGACGCTATTGTTAACCGATGGATGGCCTTCTTTCGGATACAATTCCTCTATTTGCAAGCCTCCCTCTTTTCATGCATTCAATTCCTCCCGTCCTCGTGTTTTTTTTAGTAAAAAATTTCAAGTTTTCTTTTGATTTTGTTCTTTGATCGAGTATGATCTTAAGATGTAAATTTTTAAGTTTCTAATATATTATTCACGAGATAATTTTATCTTTTTATTAAATTTAAAAATTGGTTTTGATCTAAAATGTAAATTCTAATTATTTAAAGTATGGCGGATAAGATGATAAACATAATTTTATTTAAATTATATTCTTCCTTTTTTCCCCACCCCATCTGTTCATGGAACCTATCCTAATAAAAAGACACCAAATTGCTTAAAACCTAATTAAGGACGCCCTCCATGGCTATTCATCTCCTTCTATTGATATTGAATGACCCTTGCCTTTGCATCCTCATCTCCTCATTGAACTTGTTAATGAAGGCCTCAGCTCGCTGGTTCAACTCATCTGGACTCAGTGAAGGTTCTTTCCTTAATTTCCCAGAAGCAGGAGATGATGAGCTGACAGGTGGCAGCTGATAATTGGTTCTGCCATCAAACGTCTCTGACTTTTTCACCGCATGTGGATCCATACGACTTGTGCTAAATTGACTGCCATGATTCTCCCACGTGTCCACGGGCGTCTGTGGTTTCTTCAAGTGTCTTGTTAACGGCATTGCACGATCCTCCGTTATCCTTTTCCATATGGTATCCAACGTCTCGTTTGGTTGTGGCTTTCCCACCCTTAACGCCCTTCCACCTGAAAATACACAGCGTTGTTAAACTGTTGTGACCGTTTTGACCTTCCTACTAAGCTTCTATTACACGCTCATACCATAAAACATTCATGTCATCCAAGGACTTTTTTGGAGTTTCGTAAAGGAGCGTCAATTACATGCCAATCTTGAACTTATTGTTTTTGTCTTGCAAAAAGATCGAATCAATTAAACGTTGAAATAACAAAAACGACGGCGTACAAGGGCAAAATTCAAATTTCATTTTGGCACAAAGAAAAAAGATGTGAAAACGGCGCCGGAAAAAACCCAGGTTGACGCCGACCAGTTAGCTTTTTGGACATGAAAAAATGAATAGTGTGGGTCGTGAAATCTGGCCGGAGAATAAAAACCAAAAACAAGAAAAAAAGGCTTGATGAAAAGAATGATGGATATATAGTACCTTCAGGACGAGCTTTAACAACGTTCCCATGACCGAACCTAGAAGAAACCAGGGGTTTCCCTGCCGGAGAAAGATTCTCCAGCAACAAAAGATTATTCTCAGACGAATCATTCCTCTTTATCGGCGACACCCACGTGGACGTGGATATCACAAAATCACCAGCCACTCCATTTTCCCTATCCTCTAACACCATACACTTATCCTTGATAACTTCTTCTTCTTCTTCTTCTTCTACTCTGTCCTGATAAACAGTCAGAGCCCTCGATTTCAGGGCTCCATCAAACCGAGTCTTCGCGGTTGAAATCTTCATCCCATGAACATAATCATCCATTGGGATTTTCTCAATATGATCATGAGTAGTGGTACTATAGGTGTCGTGGTTGCGGTCGAAACGTGAGGAAGCAACGATGATAATGATGATGCAGTTTATGATAACATAAAGATAAGGAGGTTTAAGCCAAGACATTAGAGAGCTCCATAGAAGAGCAGCTTGATTTAGAAAAGAACCATGCACTAATGTAACAAAGACTTTCAAATACAAAAACAAGAATAACACACTAGTTGAAATCAATACAACTTTTAAGGAAAGTGAAAGAGAACCCATGTTTGTTTCCGGGGTTTAAACCTTAAAATCCTTACCTTGGCTTAGATTTCAAGGATTTGAAGAGGAGAGAAAGATTGTGTTGAGAAATAGGAGGTAGTAGTGTATGGATGTGTTAAGAGAGGTTCTGGGGAAATGCTGGATATATATAGAGACTATAGAGAGGGGGGAAGTGACGGTTGTGAAATCTGGAACGTTGGATTTGGTGGGGTTTGGAGGGTTGAGATTTGCGGTTTGGGGTGGTGTATTCTTGTGCGAGGGATGGGGGAGGAGTTTGCTCCTCATGATGCTTTTTTAGAACGTCCATGGTGACCCACATGTTGGGAAAAAAATATTAAATTAGAGAAGAATGATAAATTAGTACTAAAAGAAATAGTTGATGGGTTGTGAATTATATATATATATATATGGTGAGTGTGACATGTGAAGTGGTGCCATTGGGATACATTATATAGAGTTTGATTTCAGAATTTACCATAATAATTATCTCCAAGTTAAAATTAGTGTCAGGTTTCTTGAAAAAAAAAAAAGAAGAATAATGGGGTGTAATTAGTAAATATAGCCAAATAGTTCAAAATCATCATTTTTTTTTTGTATAAGAGTTCTAATTTAAGTCCAGGGTAAGTCTAGGATCATCAGCTATGTAATTTTTTTTTATTTTATAAAAAATAAAATAATATTATTTAAAAAAAAATCAAAGAGTTTTTAATTGAGTTATATTAAATTAATTTTCCTTTTATTTTTATTGAAATCTTGTCTAATCTAAGCTTTAAATTTTCTCAATTATAGGTTAATTTATCAAGTCAGATTATATTTTAATTGGATTTTTTCTAGATTAACCGGGTTATGTGTCAACTTATATTTTTAATCGGATTATATTAGATAAATTCTTTAAATCTCAAATCTACCCACCACAGTTCACGTTTTAAAATAATAATCTAGTCATGAAATACTTCATGATAAATGATAGTGATATTTTATCTCAATATTTATCATATTAATTATAAGTTTGAATATAAAACCTTTAAGGAAAAATCCAAATATATATATATATATATATATTGGAAGCTTTGTTGCTGTAGGGCCATAGCAGCGATTTAACACTGAAAATACTGCAAGAAGGTGGGAATCAAAAAGCTCTAATTAATCTGCTTATTCAGAGTTCATCATTAAATATTATTGCTCAAGTGATAAAGATTGTTATATAATAAATCTTAGCCTTCCTGGTGCCACAATCATTTCCATATCATAAGCCTTCAGATTTTATGAAGGGAACGTGAGCATTATGCATGGCAGGCGGAAAATTCCATCCCCATTTAATTATATTCGAAACACTTATTATTCGAAATTAAAATATATAATAAATAGAAGAGATGATATTTAGATTCAAGAATTCCCCTTGTTTGGTCAAACACTTTATGATATTTAACTCTTAATTTCACATACCATATAGATATTTGACTGTTAATCATGTCTTATCTTCAAGCTCAATATTCTATAACCTCATAAATATTTTTGACTCTTTACATGACACTTGCCTTCGATGGACACAAGACACGAGGTTGGTCTACTAGTTTAAAACTCTCTAAATTAATATCTTTTGAATCATGAAAAAAATATTAACTCATCCAGAGATATTATTTAAATCGTAAATCTAAGTTGGGCCTCAATAAAAATATTATTTAATTAAGGTTGTTAATTTATCGAGGTGATAGGTTATTAAGAATTGATTATGTTTCATGGTATGTATTTAATCAACAATGGCTATGTATTAATCCATCGATCTCGCAAACAATTTCCCAACAAATACATCATCATCTTCATTAATTATAATCAGTTTAGGGATAAATAAACATGTATTATGGCAGTAAAAAATGACACTGCAACCTCTTCAAAAAAAAAAAAAGCACTGCACATAATTCAAATTTATTTTCTTAATTATGATCCTATATATACAGTATGCAGATTTTCTCCACACTGTACGTGAATGCGAGGGCCATTCATGTACAAGTCTCTAGCTAGAAGTAAACTCAGCCAACAATATCTGACCTAAACCCACCATTAAAAGATGAATGGGAGCACACAGACGTATGATTAAGGTGGTTTAAGCTGTACGATGGATAAAAATCTTAATCAAATCACGAGTTAAGCAATAATCTACATGAACACCTGTTTATGTAACCTCCAGACCAAGCAAAAAGATGCATAGGAAGCCATTGATGGTGTCGATCGAGTTTGTGCCCTTGGCCATGTATATGTGTTTTCCTATTGTTGCATGCCAACTAATTAAGCCCTAGCTAGCTGGCTAGAAGAGACATTTTAACATATAATCTTGGTGATCATGACAAGCACCTTTGGCCATTGAACAGCTTTAGTTGCGAATATCGTCGTCGGCAGTACTGTGATCATTCCACGTAATTTTCCTTGTAGAAGACAAGATTGTTATAACGAGTTGCTTGACAATTAAGAAAAAGAAAACGAAGGTAGACAATGATGAGATCCATGGTGTGTGCGTATTTCGAAATTTATATTTTTTATTTATCGGTGCAACAGGACGATCCACCTGGCCTCATCTTGTGTTTAATATATAATAACAAAAAGAATGGAGGTAGTAAGATCTTGATCATTAAAAGCTCAATACTTTATAAAAAAACCAAAATATTAAATTATTGAGTAAGGTTTTCAGATGATTTTATATTATAAATCGACACCATGTTCTTTTCCTGTACAATATGTATTAATTAAGGGATAATGGCACAACTCCCATATTAATATAATGCATTTAAGAAAATATTTGTTTTTTGGGAAACTGATATCAAGTATTTTAAACTCATAAAATCACAGAAAAAGCAAAGAATTATTTAAATTTAAAGGAGTACTGATGTAGTGATCAAAATATCAAATATTCAAATATCCTAATTTTGGCTTATTTGTTCTACTCAATCCATCGTGGTTTGTTTATCTACCGTTGTATTCTTCATTGTCTATCGTTTTGATATTTATGCAAATTCTTAAAACTATCTCTATCTTGAAGATTAATGTAGAAATCCAAGACAGTTGCAATTAATCGAATAAATGAAAATAAAATAAATTAAAAATTATATTTTTGTGCATATGATTAATCTAAAAAATGTACAATAATTCTAGAAAAACCTTAAAATTGTGGATAAACAAGAAGAGGGCAGCATCACCGGAGTGGACATTTACATGTAAACAGAATCTCAATAACGTTTTTCTTTGAAGAGTGAAAGAAACGTATCCTGTCGAGCACAAGAAGAAAGGTAGCTACAGACAAAGAAATCTACATCAAGCCCTCTTTCTCCACAGAGCGGAAGTGAAGTAACTATCTGTGAGTTAATGAACATGTAGGTCCACGAAAAGATCAGATAGTTAATGTTTGATCTGTTCACCAAACTAACAGTCACCTTTCATTTCCCAATTTTGTTTTTACTATTTTTTAAAATTAAAAATTAAAAAAATTAGATGAGATAATATAATTGTTATATATTATGATTGAATTACATGATATTCAAACTTATTGCTTTTACTAATCACACCAATTTAAAAAAATTCATGAAATAAGCTGCATATTAGAAATGAAAAGAGAGAAAAGAGAAGAATAACAATGAATTTAAATAACGTGTTTTATAATCGTGAAATATATAAATTATGCCATTTCAATATATATATATATATATATATATATATATGTTACAAGCTGCCAATTTTTTTTTAAATCAGAATTTATAGTTCTCTTACATTCTCCATGCATTAAATAAATTGTTATGTTCGTAGAAGACGATATCTTTGGTTAATATTTATGTATGTATATTCTATTTTGAATCATATGCATGGAAGATTAGGCCTATTTGATTTATATATAAAACAAAATAGATATGTAGAAAATAAAGAGGATAAGAGATGGTGTTGCTGTTAAATGAAACATTACTCTAGTTTATTGATGTAGGCAAAAACACAATAAGAAAAAAATAGTTATAAAAAAATAAATTGAATTAAGTTAAAATTCAAAGAACTCTAAAATTTTATTTTATTTTAAAAATAAAGATCCGACCAAATCTTCCTTCAAAAGAGGTTTGCAATATCTTTTATAGGCTTTTATAAATTAGGAAAAAAAAATTAAATCCTAACATATAAAGAAAATGAATACAAAACTAAAAAATAAATAATAATTTCAAAAATAACTAGGAGAATTAGCAAAATTAGTTTGAACAACAACTTCTAGGTCAATTTTAGAAGATTCAACGGTCCAATAAACGGTCCAATAAGCAAGGTAATAACTTCCAAAAAAAAACACATGTAGAATCTCTTATAAAAATTTAAATTCAATCTAACAATTAATTTCTTGTTATCACCATTTTAATCCAATATCATTACCTAGTTAGAACAACTGTATTTTCTTCTAAATTTAAAACTGTTCCCTAATCCAAGAAAACATTTATTAAGCTTTCCAAATAATCTGTTAATTTAAAGCAAATCCTTATATAACTCCTTGGACTCCCTTTATTTCTTCAAACCAGAATACATCCCTTATTTCAATGGTTAGTGGCCTTCTTCTTCAAGAAATCTCAAATCAATGTTTACACGTTACCTAAGAATCGGACGGTGGCACTACAGAAAAAAAAAAAAGTCATTTGGGATTTGTTGATGACATATTTTGGTGATAAAAAGAGCTTAGGAATCGAAGTTGATATCGATTTTCACTACGCAACTCAAAATGTGATGCCCATAACCATTCAATCTCATGGTAATTATCATTAATTAATTGTTAAGTTTCCACTTAATTAGGCAAAGGTCATCATTTGTGCTCTAAGAAAATATCATCCAGTCAACATGAGAGAAAAAAGTTATCATAATCTCGACCTCACATTCGCATCATCATGATCGGTTGGGGTAAGCATAAAACAAGATTGACTATTAATTAAATAATAAAATATATTATACATTATACGTTTCTGTAGCACTCTCCATCAAGAAACCTAAACATAGCATATAAGACTGGCATATTAATTTATTGTAAAAGACCGATGGAGTCATCGTTGAGAAGAATATATTGACTTAAGTTCATGGAAAATATGAAATCCATGCATGTGTTTACACGTTACTGGCTCTGCGATGCTCTTGTTGCATTACAGAAAGGTAACCTTCTTAATTACATCAGTCGTTTTTTAAGACTAATCTATGAGCCACTCGTTTATTAGCACAGTTGAGGGCACTTGATGTTGCCCCACTTGCCCAGCATGCATCTGCTTAGCACTTGCAACGAAGTTTCAGCCTCTTGTAATAGACATATACATATAGTAATCGACAACGACCATTCCAAAACAGCTTGAGCTTGCAAGGTTTGGGTAATGATCTGATTCTGTTTATAGTCTTACTTTTTAGGGCTTGAATTAATCTCAGGAAACTATCATGGAATATTGTTTTTTCTGTATGAATACATTAATTTGGAGTGAATTAGTGTTATGTTTAAGAACTAGGTGTTGCTTGATGATGATCTTTCAAATTAGGTAGAGCATGTATGGCTTAAGCAACAATCACAATTCTAAATAATAAAAAAAAAACATGGAGAAGGATATTCTTATGAATCCATTAGTTTGGAGTGAATTTTATGCTTAAAACCGAACTAGCAACAAGATGATACTTATTTGGTATTGTGATGTATAATATTTTTTTATAAAAAATTATATCAAATTAATATTTTTTATATTTATGATATTAGTATATCAAAACTATAAAAAATAATATTTTAAAAAATATTAATTTAATACTTTTCAAATAAAAAACTATTTGAAAAACAAAAGGACTTTTTTATATTCATAATTTTTTTTATGAATTTTTATATTTAAAAGCTAATTAGCAACAAGATAATGATAGTGATTGATGCTAACACAATATGCTCGTTTGAATAAATTATCCAATAGCTGGAATCACAAAATTATTGATTTAGTGTGTGTATAGTATTGTGTGGTGTGTAATATTTTTTAATTATGAATTATATTAAAATAATATTTTTTATATTTTTATATTAATACATCAAAACTAGGTTTTTTTTTTAGTGTCACAAATCTATTTGATAAAGTAAGAAGAATAAGATCCACAAATTTACATTGAAGTGGATCCAAAATGCCATTAAACAGGCATGACATTGCCTTGTGAATAAGCTGAAGAGGCATTAAATGGTCGAAACATCAAGTGGGGGAGAGCAAGTCTCTGTCTTCAAATGGATGGGGTTGACTAGCTTGTAAAATCATACTAGATTAAGACAAAAAGGATGATGTTTTAACTAACAGACCACCATCCTCTTATGGTTAATCGAGGATTAGTCTTGTCTCAAAAAGTGTAGTGACTTTTTCTTTATATATAAAAAATGGAGGATAATCGAGCTTGAGTCTTGAAACATCCTGCAAACATCCAATTATAAATCTATCAGCTTTCAAATCTAATTGAAACCCATTTTACACCTCAATCGTGGACGGTGGAGGGTGATCTCTAAAGGTTAAATTAACAAAGTGAAGGGTCTTATAGTTTAAGCAAAAACAATATATTTTTGATGCATTATCTCAGCCAGAACACTTTCTTATGTAACTGGGTATTAATCCCCATGAATGGAGGAGAATCAGTACGATGATGATCCGTTTAAGAAAAAAAAAATGAAGATAATTGGTCAAAATCAATGACGTTATAGAGAAAGAATTGGATAAGGAAACGGTTTGGTACTTTTCAAAGGTAAACTCCAAAATCTGTGTCGGAGCACCGCCCATTTCTCAAGCGGATGCCAGATGTGAGCCTTAGTTCCTGTGGGAGGATCTTCCTAGTTGTTTCCATGGAAATTGTTTGCTTTTACCTTTTTCTTTCTCCCAATATTCTATAGAAATAAATTATTCTTTTGGTGAACTATAGTGAAGGGACAGATCCCCCTTCAACAGCAGTTCTAGAGAACTTCTACATGTTATATAGGATCAAGTCCTAGGTTTCTCTTAAGATTAGGTTACCTAATACTGTGGAAGATTAGTTGAAGATTTGATTAGCTATGAGAAATATAAGAAATTCTAACAAAAAGGAGAGACACTTTGCAAAGATATTTAATGGTGAATTCAGATATAAAGAAGAAGGAAGTGCTGCTTTCGTGTGCTTATGCACAAGAGATTTTGTCGGTGAATTTGAATGTGAGGATGAATACACTTGCAAACCCTAGATAAGTAGTCAGCCTCCTTGAATTGAGGAAAGATGGAAGAAGAAGGGGCCCTTTAAAAAGGGGGGAAGAAAGGGAAAAGAAACTTAGCCTAATGGGCTGTGGCAAGGTAGACGAAACAATTGATGAAATGAGACAGAGGTCATCACGTCAAATGTACCTTGAAGCCCAAGTCAGAGTTGAGTGCCGATCAAGCATGTGACAAATCCAGCAACGCTGGAGGTTAAAATAGATACTGCATGTTAAGTAACCAAGTCGAGGAGTTTTGGACCCTTAATGGAAGAAATGATGGGAGGTTGTAATGAAAATTATTCAACATGAAATTGATGGGAGTAGGGGTAAGTTAAAAAAATAAATAATTGATTAAACCAATTAAATTAAATAAAAATTAAATAAAAAAATTGATTCAATCAATTAAAAAATTATAAATTTTTTTAGTTTAGGTTTGTTTTCAAAATTTGAAATCAATTGAACTGAACCACATCGAACTAATTTAACCTAGCACTTGAAAAGAAAAAAAAACAACTATAAATAAGATAATTTTTCTAACCCTAAATCTAAATCAATATTCTTTAAAACAAAATCATTATCTCCCTTCCTTTACTTTTTATGTTTATCTTCTCCTTGATTTTTCTCTATGCTTCGTAACTATTAAGCTTCATATTTTTCATTCTTTTTAATCAAAGGCATACCTCTTTTTACTTTTGTTTTCAATTTTTTTTCTATTTCTCACGTAATCTTGTAGTTAACATATAATTTTTTATACACATGTAACTAAAAAAATTATTTTATTGAATCAGCAGAAACACCTTCATGTGCTCTTCTTGATATTGATCTTGTGAGAATAACAATTAAAAATCAAGTTTAATTAAAGAGACCACACTAGGCACTTGATAGATGATTATGATATATATAAACTATTTGTAATTGGTTTCTTTTTATTTATATAATAATGTTTTGATGGTTTTACATTAATAATAAGATATCAGATGTTTTCTTTGTTTATTTTTTTTTCAATCAAATGAATTCTTTTTTTTTTTCTGTACTTTTTTGCAAAATTTAATTTTTAAGCAATGATCTAACAACAAAAAAAAAGATTGAATTTCTAGATATTATGAATGCCTAACCAACTTTAAAAAAAATCATGTTTATTGAGAAATTCAAGATATCTTAGAAAATAGGTATAGAGTTGAGAAAATAGAAACAAGATAAAAATAGAAACCTCGAAAAATATGGTCAATAAACAAGCTTAAAAAAAAAACTCAATTGAATTTTTTTTTTATTTGAACTGATTTGAAATTTGAAAAGAAAAAAAACTAGACGGAACTGAAAATGCCTAGCCTCATGTGAATGACATGAATGTCATGGAAACTCTATACTTGATTTCAGTTTTTTCACGATAACATCTTGAGCTGAATTGCATGGGCTTGAGTTTAGACATTATCTCTTAGTTTTTCTTACAAAACAAATATTCTATTTGAATACAGCACCCTCTAAAAGTTCATAAATGTAGGAGTAATACACTTGAAAGAAAAGAAGAACAAGATCGAGGTATGCGATTATTGAATGAATTGCTGTGAAACTCTTGAATGAACCTCAATGTCTTGAACTTGAATGACATGAATGTTTACGGAAACCTAAATATTTATAGACTTTGATTAGATACCAATCAATATGTGCCAAATCCAAGCAATGTCGGAGGTTACAGTTAGATACCGCATTAAGCAACCAGCTCAAGGAGTTTTGGAACCTTAATGGAAGAAATGAAAGGAGAGTATAAAGCAAAATATTCAATATGAAACCAACTTTATTAAACCAATGATGGCAATGATACAAATAAATACAAACCTAGGCAGTAACCCCCAACAAGCAATTGGATGAGAGTTCATGCGAGATAATATGAACGCGAATTTTCCCATGATTTTACTACTTTAATGGAGAGAATGTCTAGGCAATCCATCACTGTTTTGTATACGTCGCTAATGATGAGAGATCGTAATACCCTGAAGGCTGAGTTGGAGCAACTGGGAATGCTGGAGTAGGCATAGTTGCTTTGGTGTTTGTCATGCCATTGATAGGAGCTACTGGACCTGGCATATACATGCTGCATATAATTCACAAGCATCGAATTGTTTTAAGTATATGTGGCAAAACCAAACCTTATAAACAAGCATCAGACCAGACCCTTTCAACAAGCAATTATCTCTGAATGAAAGATGAAAGTGTAGCAACATCCGCTTTACAGAACTTTCAAGCTGCATCAGGCAACTTACAGAAACTAATTTTACAGCTTCCTTTTAATGCTATGATAGTCAAGGTAATGAGCATGCATGCATCGTTAACAAAATCCAAAAATTTACACAAGACTGCATATCTGTGGAGTAGGGAAATGATCCTTCTCCAGTCTCGTATCTATATCAAATGGGGCCACTAATCCAGTTCACGCTTATTTGCCACCACAATATATTGTCAGAAAGGTATGCTAATTCAATTGCAGGGCATAACCCTCATTCTGTAGTAACATGATCTTTTTGCTTCAGGTTTTGACTACTCTCAGTGTTGATTATGTCAAATCTAAAACTGTGAGATTTCATCGCTTAAATTAACTTCGAAACTTAATTTTGGAATCATAAAGTTATTAGGAACCAACCCAGAAAGATCAAAATTATAGTTAAAAACTAAAAAGAATTCAGCAATAAATAAATGACTGGACAGAAGCCCTTAGCATGCTACCTTGATATCGGAAAATTAATTGGGTTCCCTGCAGAATACACTTGTTGGCTGCTTCCCATCTGGTGCAAGAAGACAACAATAGATGAGAGATGGAGCTTTTCAAACAGAAAAAAACATGGGGTTAACATTTAAAAGCTCAGACTGCATATATTTTTGAGGATCAGAGATTGGCATCACCATCCCAGGAACTTGATAGCCATAGCTTCCCCAACTCTGAGCAGGTAAGTGAATGCCATTGGAACTGGGTCTATATGATTTTGAAGGAACGGTGTGGGGTCCATTGCCAGACCCTGCTGCAGTAGCCATAATGAATTGTTGTTGTTGGGATAACATTTTTGCAAGTTGCTGTTGATGGACAGAAAATGGAGACGCCATACTGGACTGCATAATCCACCAACGAAATGGTAAGATGAACATGAATCTCTTTTGAGCAAGCAAAAAAATAAATGATGAAAATACAAATGGACTGTTGTATATCAAGAATACCACAACGCTATTTTTCATATTTCGTTTTAACACATAATAGAAGACTATGGACACAGAAACTCCACTTCTGATCCCTCTTACAGAAAATTAAGAAAATGCCTTTACTCCAATTCTAGGCAGAACAACCAATTGGGAAGCTCACAGATATGCCATAGATGACCCAAAAAATAGAGCTGTGTTATTTATAATCATCTATCATGATAACTTTGTGATGAAAACCCACACTCACACAAAGGTGTTATTAAAATCATCTGCCATAATTGCTTCACGCTGAACACACACAGCTCTTATTCTTACAATTTTTTTGTCACAAGATCAGTGGATGGAGTCTTTTGTCCTCCACAATACCTGGATCCATATCTAATCATGGCATGTTTTTTCAAACTATATACCTTGTCGAAGAGGTTCATGGTATCATTATTCACAGCCTTTAGGGGTTTCTCCAAAGATGGTGAAGTTAAGTTCGGTTGTGTCATGCTTTCAATAAAGTTTGATGAGCTACTTCTCTTTGGTGTAGACTTTGCATCAGCAGCTGCAAGCAGGTCAGAGAAAAGATTATTGGTAAAAAACAAGCTAAGAGGTGATTCTTAGTAACTATGGACCCGGCAAGCCAGGATAAATGGATAAAAAGTATCTAAGTATCAATGATTTCTTTCATGTAAATTATCAGGAGCAGGAACTCACTTTGGAAACTGGCCCATCCATTATCATGAGCAGGAGTCGTGGAATCACTCTCCCTAGAATCATCCATGCAAAACAAATTAAAAAGTTCAGTTGCATAATCAACTTTTGGAAGTGTTACAACTTTGGTTGCACTTTCTTCCTTCTCTGCCAACTCAGCTTTTGGGGCCGCTGGTTCTGACTTCTGCACAGGTTCTTGTGATTTGTTGTCATGTGCCGCCTGTTCACACAATCCATTAGTTTATATGCATGCAGTGCCAGCAGCCAAACAACACACATTTTTGCGCATGTTAGACACACACGATGACATTTAACATAAGAAAAGGAATGACCAGCCATTTCTCTCTAATTCTCTACTGCAATTGATTTATCTTACCTCTAACAATTAAATGGTTCCCCAAATGGAATCATGTCTTCAGAACTATAGTGATCAGACAAAACATCCTAAATATATTATCCTTCTGAGTTTTCAGGAGTTTTCAAGATCTTGAAGAAACAGTTTTTTTCCCATACGTTCACAAAGTGTCTCTTTCTACCTCCTCATCTCTCAAATAATTTTTTTTTTAAAGAAAAACATAGCAACCCTAATTTAACAACTTGCATCAATTTGTAATTATTGTATAAAACTTTTAACAGTTGGGAAATGTGTGGCAAAATATAAGCACACTTGAAATACTTTTCCATTTGTATAATATGACCTCCTTTGTTTGATTCATACGTAACCTACATGCTTAACTAAATTGGTACCAGCAGAGAGAAGGGCAACGGATGTTGCTGAGGAAACAAAGGCAGGCAGAAGCGAAAGTGTATCTACCTTTGGTGATGCTTGAACAGTCAATGGGGTGGAAGCTTTAACAGGCATTGGAGTGGAACTTTTGAAAGCAGGACTTCTGCCATTGGTAATGGGTGGACGAGTAACTTTCCTCTCCTCTAAAACATGGTTAGTGTCATTCATTTGGCCATGACCACTACTTCTTGTTGGAGTCTTTTCTCCATTCACCCTTGAAGGTGATTTGGCTTTTCCATCCCTAGGAACCCATCTCTTCTCTTCATATCTAACATATAACATAAGCATCCTTAAGTTCAACATCAAGTAGAAAAACTAATGATATCTGACAGTCAAGAACAATATCAATACTTGAGACTGGTAACTCTACAAAGTCATACTTTGCCCGAATGAAATACTCAATTCCAACTCTGTCATATTTAGGAGGCAACTCTGCTTCCCAATAGTTATTCGATCTCTCGTTCCCCATAGCTGCGGACAACAAGAAACAAAAACCTGATCTCAGATGCAACTTGGCTAAATCAAAAGGAAAACAATTTAGTGTAATAATAATCATGCTTACATTGAATAAATGCAATCTGCCCTGGAAGCCATGTGTCTAAAGTGGCAGATCTAACCTGTGTCATGGTCATAAAGAAGCTGATGAGTGTTTGGCACTGTGTTTTAAAATTGATTTTTTTAAAAAATGATTTTTTTCTTTGAATTAATATGTTTTTGATATTTTAAATTATTTTGATGTATTAATCTCAAAAATAATTTTTAAAAAATAAAAAAACATTATTAGCATACTTTTCTAAGTAAAAAACACTTCGAAAAGCAACCACAACCACAACCACACTCAATCACTCTTGAATGAAAAAAAAAAAACTAAATATAGATGATTATAAATAAAATGCTCAACCTTTGATATGTGTACTCCTAGACTCCTGTGGATACCTGAACACCGCATGCATATGAAGATTCCTAGATTCACGCTAGCCCATCGAGGCCCTCTGTATAGAAAATGAGACAGTATCACAAATTGTAAATGCTCAAACCCATATATTAGGATACTAACAGGCCAGTTCCCGATAGGAAAATCAGTGTAACAATAGAAAGCTCAACAATTTGAAAACCCACATTATTTCTTATACGCAATACATGTTGCCCGGATACCTACTTGCTTTTGCAGTCAGCACACTCTCTATTCTCTGGTAATTTAAGGAGGCTTTCCAATATCTGAAATCAAAAGAGCCACGGAGGTGAATCTCTTTATAAATTAATAATACCGTATAAACTACAAATTACAAGAAAGTAATTAGCAAGGCCATGATGCTGGGTGAGAAAAAGAAGGGAGTACAACAATCACAGAGCTTTGGTTTGCATATTGCAGAAGACAGTCCTCATTTCTCAAAATGTAAAAACCTTATTTTTATTAACCTTTTATTTTGTAAAAATCATCATTGACTTCTATGGTAATGGCATATGGCACAAAGCATGTGAATATGGCAATAACAACTTCAAAAACATACTACAACTCATTGAAAATGATAGGCAACATGGAAATGATATCTAATAAAAAAAAGACAGCCCTACAGGTGTTGTTGCACAAAATCCATAGTGAAAAAATCACCAACTCAGCAACTCTTATCTTGTTACAGCTAGCCACGAATTGAGTCAGCCATGGCACCACCACCAAACACCTTTGACAGCTATACTATGAATCTTAAACAAGTTTCTTACCTTATTCACTCATTTCTTAATATAAATCATACACAAAGCTATCAATTCCTATTCAGAGAACTCACAACAGATTCCATGTTTAAAATTTGAAGAAAAAACCAATTCAACTAGTGGAACAACAAGATATTTTCAGACAACAAATGCAAACAAAACAGATCAACTATAACTACGTCCTGCTTGTAACTAGCCAATACAGTTAAATGAATAGAGATAAAAGCAAACCCAAGAAACCCAGTAAGCTTTTACTAAAATGAATCTAAGAATAAATAAAAGAAAGTCTTTATCAAAGAAAAAACTCATAATTCCAAACCCAACCAAAAAGAAAAGGAAGCAAAACGTTAAGTCAGAAAGAAAACGAATATAAAGAAGAGACCTTTCTGTGCTTTGCATTAAGTTCTTTCGAAACATTAGCCTTCTCGTTCATGTTTTTGCACTCTCTCTCTCTCTCTCTGTCTATCTATCTATAAGAAAATCTGATTCTTTCTTTGTATGGCGGCTTAGAATCCAAGAGAGACTAACCGTACAGAGAAAGGAAGTTAAAATGTATGGAGGAGGAGGTGGAGGACGAGACGAGAAGCCAAAGCGGACTCTTTTCTTTCTCTTTCGCTTTGCTTTTGTTTTTGAATGGTGACGAGCGTGTGGGAACGAATCATTTATATATATATATATATATATATATATTTTTTTTTTTTTTGGGGGGGGGGGGGGGGTGGGCGGCGGCTAAGAATCACATATGGTCCCTCAATGTTTAGTATTTTTTCAAATCAACTTTCTATAACTTAGTTTTGCAAATTGAACCTCCAGAGTCGTGGGTCTTAATGGTAATTCACAATGAAATGATAATGCCTCCATGATAATTGTGATGGCTTTTACATGTCGTTGATCCTTGACCTGTGGAAAAAACATGAACCACAGTCTTATTTTCCAATAATTTGTGGTTATTGAGGTTTTATAAATATGAAAAATTATAGATAATTTGGTATGGTGACTTTTTTTACTTATTTAAAAGTGCGATCAATTATAATAATTATTTATAATTTTTATTTTATATTATTAGAGAAATTATATGCTAAAATTACTTGATATTTTAGCTACAAACAAACAAGCACATAATATCTTTTTCAAATAAATAAAGATTAATTTTTATTTACTTTAAAATAGGTATAATCTAACATGATAATTTTAACTAATAAAAACCATGGCTATTCAAAAAAATTTATAAATATTCTATTTATTAAATATACAAATATTAATTGTTATTTGATAAAATCTAATATAATAGAAGCAAGAATGAGAGGTATTTTTCCAAAATATAGGCAAAGGAGTTAAAAGCTGTCTCATCACCATGCCTCGTTGCCATGGATACATATATAAGCGAATTGATAATTGATAAATGTTAAGAAAAGGACTAAATTGAATAAGAAGTAGAGTTCAGAAGTTGATTTGACCTAACCTCAACACTTAAAGGACCAATGCATGGTTTTATCCTTTTGGAGTTTGCTCTCTTTATGCACTTATTTATTATTTACCCTTTCTTCGATGGTGACGTGGCGCGTTCACGCGTGGACTAAATTGAAAATGAAGGAGACTCCAAGAAGATAATTTCTTTCTTTATTTTTTTTTTGTCCTTTTAATTTTCTTATTTCGCCTCTTGGACCCAAAATGAAATCATGTACAATGCTTGCTAGCGACATCTTTTTTTTTTTTTTCAAAATAAAAGTGTAGTGAATGCAGTAAATATTATTTTTAAAAATGATTTTTACTTAAAGATAAATGAAATAATATTTTTTATTTTTAATATTATATACTAAAACAATAAAAATATTAATCTAAAGCTATTAAAAAATTCAAAATTTTTAAAAAGTACAGTGCACCTTCAAATGCCTTGAAAGTTTATATAGACTTTATTTAATAATATATTTTTTTATAATTTGACTTTTTTATATAGGATAATTTTATTCTAATAGGAGTCTTTCATCTCTCTCCTCCATTGATTCTTGGTATTACCAAGGATCCACCAATCAATTCCTTAAGATTGTAAATTCAGTAAAAATTACCTCTTTTTTTATATATATAATATGACAAAAGAATTCGATTACTTTTGTTATATAAAAAACTCAAGTGGTGACACATGTTTGTTTCTTATTAACAATATCAAGTGCACACATGCCTACCATAAATCATCAGGCAAACAAAAGTCCAATAAACACTATATACGGGCTTGAAATTTATATCGATGAGTTATTATTTTATATGAAGATTATAATATTATATAAAAATTAATTTAATTCAATAATTTAAGTTACGAGGAGAATTCCAAGAATAATTTTATATATTAAAATCCTGTTGTAACCCTTGTTGGGCACTCCTTGGATCAAATCCTAGTAATTGGATTCTTGGATTTTCCATTGTAATCTAAATGTGACTTATGCGGACAAGATGCGGGATCCTGTCCGATGTCCATGTCCTATGCTTGAAATGTTCATGTGAATTATTAGTACTTTTTCACAACCATATTTGTCCGCGAAAATCATGAAAATTAAGGGTGTTTTTGTTTATAGAAAGTAATTTTAAGATTTGTTTTATGTTTATTTATTATTAAAAAAATTAATTAAAAAAACTTTCTAGGAAACTTTGACTTGGTTTCTAAAAAAATATTTTTCTAAAAAATTTGGACGGAAAATATTTTTTAAAAATTATAAAAAAATTAGAAATAGTATATTATTTGTTAATTATATCAAATTTAGTCCTCAAACTTTTGATTGCTATATATATTTTGTTTTGAATATTTATTTTTTAATTTAATTTTTTAAAATTTAATTTTTATATTAACTTTTATCCTTATTTTTATAATTTTTATTTGCTTTTTTTCTTATTATTTTTTATTAAAAATTTTTATCTATCAAATTTAATCCTTATTTTTTTATTATTACTTGTTTTATTTGAAATAATTTATGAAATATTAATTATTATTATTTTAATTTTTTTAGATTTGATCTCTATTATTTTGATTATTATTTATTTTATTTAAAATAATTTATAAAATTATATTTTTTTCAATTTTATTCTCATTCAACTTTTTAATTTGTAAGATTTGTTTTTTATTATTTTAATAAACTTGAAAAAAATAAAATATTAATAAATTATTTTTTAGCTTATTTTCTATGACATAACCAAATTTTAAAAAATATTTTCCAACTTATTTTTCATTACATTATCAAATATAAAAAAATAATTTACATTCTTAAAATTTACTTTTAAAAAATTATTTTTCAACCAACAAACAATCTAAAAATCTCTCCACGTCAGATGTTGTATCTCCAAATTTCGTAAATGAAATCAGAGTAGCATTTGAATCTTTGTAACAGAGTCCGAGTCAACCAACGTAAGAATTCACCAGTTACTATAATATTATCAGTTAATGCATGTTATACATATAAAATTATTGAATTCAAGCTCGGTTCAAGATTCAAGTCTCATTAGTTAAACAAATCAACTTAAAATAATATTATTTTAATTATTTTAATAAAAAACAAATATCATCCGAGTCAACCAACGTAAGAATTCACCTGTTACATTGATTAGATTTGATATGGTTTTTTTTACTCAATTTAATATAAAATTT
This sequence comes from Populus pruinosa, assembly GCA_026413675.1. NCBI lineage: Eukaryota > Viridiplantae > Streptophyta > Magnoliopsida > Malpighiales > Salicaceae > Populus > Populus pruinosa. The sequence continues at coordinate 2,696,102 of CM048595.1, forward strand.
AACTTGAATTGGGTTCACTGTGATTAATCAGAATTTATAATATTTGTATATAAGATATCCTGTGAGGATCGAAATAGATCATCTTCGTCTTGAAAACAGTGATTTTTGTAATATTTGCAAATTCAAATTTAGTTTTATGAAAACAAAAATATTCATGGCTGGATGCTAACTCCTTCACCTCATGACTTGCATGCATTCTCCGAAAATATCCATGGATGCCAACTCCTTGGCCTCATGACTTGCATGTATTCTCCACTGCATTCAATTCAACAGGTGTAGAAGAATATATGCCTTTCAATGCACTCATATCTTATCAAAACAGTTTTTCTTGACTTTGCTATCTTCTGGGCAGCCACCTTCAACTAGTAAAGGCATATATTCTTTTACATCCATGGTCGCTTGACCTAGCGGTGGTAGGAGCCTAACTCCTTCTATCGTACATGAGTTCGAGTCGTGGTGTGCACGCCTGTCACCCTCGCGGTGCCTTATATGTCTATTGGATTTGCAGGGTATTCAGTGAGCCGTGGGGATTAGTCGTGGTGCGCGCAAGCTGGCCCGGACACCCCACGTAAATTAAAAAAAAAAAAAATGAAAATGACAGAAATCCATCATGTTTGAACACTGTAGCCCTTCACCAATGCTCGTGTGTAATCTTCCAGATTAGTCAAGGTAGCTTTAACTAGGTCTGGAATCACAAGCTGAACCAGACAAAACCACCCCGATTAGGACAAGCTTGAGCTTACTTATCGCAATTTAGGGCACACTCCAGCATGATTCAATTGGTTTGCTGAGGTCACCATTGCTAGCTGTTAGGAGCAATGCCAATGGTTCAGGATTTATAAATCAATAGTTTTTAAAACAAAATCTTCTGTTAAGCCTGAGTCCAAATTTAACGGATATAAAATCCTTGGAGGTTTAAAAGAACATGAGCCAACTGCCCACAGACTTGAGAGCAGCGCCTGTGGGCTCTTCTTTAGATACCAAGCCTATCACCCATGGGTTTAGACAGCATGTTTAAACTCATTTTTAAATGCCCATAGAGTTTCACTGTGCGATCCGAGCTTTCTTTAAGACCTTTCACGGGTCTCTTAGGATATTTTTAGGAGACCCCGTATAGATTTCTTAAGATATTTTTTTTTAAAACTAAAATATTTTGAATTTTATTCTTTTTACATTATCTTTGAGTCTATAAAAATCTATCTTTTTATTAATATACATGTAAGAAATATTCTCATTAATATTATTATGAAAAAATTACATTTAAACTCCTCCGCCTATATAAAATAACAAAATTTATAAATACCTTATGAATCACTTATATAAATAATTCATAATCTTATAATTCATAATATTTTTAGAATATATATTTTTAAAATTTATTTTTTAAAAATATCATTATATTTTCTCTTTCTATAAATTTCTATAAATATACTTAATTAAGTATTCAAGAATTTTCTAACCTTCCATGAAAAATATTTTGTAAATATATTACTTCCAACATTAATCTACACCTATTTTGGCTATTTTAACTTTAAAAAATAGGGTAGATTACAAGAACCAACTAATTTAACCTTGTTACCAAGCAACTTGAATTTTGTTACATCATCAAATGCCATTTTAGAATTGACTTCAATTATAACGAAGAATATGCTTTGAAATTTCAGAAGAAACCCTCCCACGTTGATGGGCATTTTGAACTTTATGGAAGTGTTAGATGACATTGTAGGAGAGGTTTCTTGGGTTCCACGAGTACTTTTTGTCTTTGTGATAAGAAAACATGGAGGGACTCGCTTAGTGTTGAATATATAATCCACGAAGGGAAACACTAATTTTACAAAAAAAATTTAAAGTGAAAATACACTCCAAATAATATTAAATTTAATCACCCAAAATATTTTAAATTAAAACAAATCTTTTGAAAAGAAAACTCTTTTAATTAAATACCACGCTATCTACATTCTACATCAGAGCTAAAAAAAATGTATATGCTTTATGATTAATTAAAGTTAATAACTAAATTATTAATATAACTAAAATATTTGTTATTTTAACCAAAAAATGGATACAATGTGATTGCAAAATAAATGAAAAAATTAACGATTTCTTTTAACAGAAATACTCGATTGGTACAATAAAAAAATCTGTATATTAAAATGAAAAAAAATAATTAAGATCCATGTTCTTAATTGAAAGAAAGTAAAACTTGATATATCAACATTGCAATTTTCCTTCTAGAAAGCGGAAAAATTAACAGAAATTTCATGGAGGTACTTGATTGGAAGTCTTAAAAAAGTTGACGTACTGGAATGAAAATAATTAAAACTCAGATACTCGATTGAGAAAAAAGTGAAAATTGATGTACCAATAGTTTAATTATCCCTCCACAAGACTAATATCACCTGAAAATCCTAAGGAAACAGTAGCATTCAAGTCGTCCTTGAAGACCAATAGTATCCTTTTTCCAGCTGCCAACAACCTCAGCTAGAAAACCTTCACAATGTTTCCAACGAACATTAGCTCAGAAATCAAAGCCAATTTTGGTTTTTAAAAGCAGTCTACAGTTAAGAATCTAGTACCATATGGAAAGTTCTACCAGCTCAATGATTGCAATTAAGATAAATCAGTAAGATCCAGGTGCCCCATGATTGTTCTACTGAACTAGTTTGAATAATCAAAGATTTTGAGGTTCTTAGAGTCTCCAAGAAAGTACCCATTTTCATATTTTTCCTCGACATTGCTTTCAAACAACCCTATTCGCAGACTGCCAAGTTTTTTGCATTGAAGTTTCTAGTAATCATCAACAAAATTGTATAGAATAGACAATACAGCAACATTTATTATATCTTCTTCAGCATGGCCATCTAACCAAAGAAGCTAAAGAGGAAAAGTGGAAAAAAGGGTCGGGCGCATTAACATAGGTAGACACCTCATATTACATAAAAGTACAGAGCAAACCTATGGAAGTGCATTTCCTAGCATGTGTTGTGCCCTGTCCCCTCCGTGGTCTAGAATTCTGGACAAATCACTCTCTTTTCTTCAGCATTTTTGTTTCCACCTCTCCACTATAAGGTGCAACATGGTATGCATACTGTTGGAGAACAGAGAAGACAACCATCTCCAAAATTACCAAGACATTCTGAAAAGCTTCTTCAATGTGCTCCACATCCAACCAAAAATGATGGGACCGAATGATGCCCGCCGAAACAAGCATATCAAGCAATATGCCCTGCACATGGTCAAAGATGGCATTTTATGAAGAAGTGATGGCATCTGTGCGCTATTAATTAACATAGAAGAAAGATAATGGGGGATGAAGGGCAACAGGACATCTTGTTCTTTGGTTCAACATTGAAAGGAAAACATAAATAAAACTGGGTAAAACTAACACAGGGAAAGGGAGATTTTAGCAGACTGCAAAGTGTTGAAGACAAAACTCAGAAGGAGGTTTTAATCCCCTGTGATCTGGAGGTGCACAAACCTAATAGACAAACACCTAAATACACTTCAGACATTTATAGCCACAACAATAGGCCTCCTGATCTATTCTAGAGAACAAGTCAACCCACTTACTCAGTTCTCAAACTCTGATTAGACAGAGTCCAAGTGCTTGAAGGTAATTTAAACAGCATTTGCAATGAATTCCGCTTAAGGCATTCTAAAGGTCCCTAAAACTACAAAATGTGTTAATTACGCTGCACAGTTCTATTTCAAGCTTTCTAGAGAACCTCCAAATGGAATTTAATCAAATATGCATGGTCCTGATCTCAAATTTAAAAGCATAAACAAACAAAATACAACCATCCTTTTTCAAACAAGTATCCTTATTGGGAAGCACTGATCTCATATATTCCAACCAATTAAAATCTGAAGCACTACACACCATAAAACCCAATAAAACTTGAATCTGAATTATCTGACAACAAAAGATTCAGGTATCATTTAGAGCAGTTTTCCATTGGCATGGCTCTGTTTTTAGTGACTAGCAGAGGCCAACCCATTTTCTTCTTAAATAAACCATGAAAATGCTATTTGCACAAGGTCCCAAATGTCTCCAAGATTGTAATAATTGGATTAACCAAGAGTACTCTCCTTTTGTCTGTTCTTTCAGGGCTAAGAGAGATTTAGTTGGTTTGCTTTAGGTTCTTAGGGGCTCTTGTGCTCTTGGAGCCCTCAAGGTTTTGATTTGCATCTAGGGCTAAAAGCACTTGATGAGAAGCTGAAAGAGTATGGGAAGGATATTTACCTGCCAAAAGCAAAAGAAGACAACCCCCTTGATGCATAGGAACTTTGCAAGAGGCTTGTGTGGTGCCAATTCTTTTGCAAACACATGGTAAAACACCACCAGAGAATACAGAGCCACTGATACCGAAATGTTAAGGATAATGGTGAATGTCCAACTCAACCAATTAGGGTAAATCCCAAGCATTTGCAGTGTTATCATCAAGATGGAACATATTGGGCGAATGATGACAAATTGCCATGTCCAGTGTTTGAGGAGCACTAAATTACGGTGGTCTAGCCGTGCTGTGCGAGGCTGCATTTTATGAAAACATAATGTGTAAAAAATAACTATAGAAACTTTGATAGACAAGTCTAATGGTCACATTCCTCTCATGACACCCTTTAGACATGTAACTGTTATATGTTATATATTATGTATTATTTATTATAAAAAGGAAAGAAACTGCAGAAACCATTTCCATACCACAAAAAGTGTCATTGGGAAGGAATGGTGAATTTCTCTTCCTTTGACCTCATCTGGCACAATATTTTTGCTAATGGAAATTTTCAGGTAACTATACATCAATGCCAAGAACTTGGCAATTACCTGCAAGTAGAAATGAGAAACTAGAAGTGATGTAACAAGCGAAACAAGCCACAAGACATAGTTAAATCACAATTATCACATTGCAAACTCACCAGAGCCTCGTAGCATTCCTTAACTGAATCCAAAAATGTGAAGAATGCTTTACTCCCCTGGATATCCAACAAACCCACATAGGAATCAACAGCATAAATGGGAGCCATAAGGATGATAATTATTATGGCCTTCTGTTCCTTTGGGTTTTTCCAGTAAAAAAGATGCTGAGATAAAAGCTGCACTGTAAAATGCAGTGAAAGCAGCACACAGAATCCACACCCCAATAGGGTAATCTGTCCACGATCCATACTACTGAAATCCATCATTCAACAGCAAATCGAGAAGCAAGAATCTGCAAAAGAACATTAGCAAATAATCAGAACCTATACAACCAGTTCTCAGTGGTAGGAATGAATTCAGTAAGTTTTGCTTGGACAGATCAAAGTCAGACAATAAATAAGAACAACAAGCTAAATTCTAAAATAACTGCACAATGGCAAATGGTGATAGCAGGAACATTCCACTACTATTTCTCTTATAGTGAACACTAAGATCTATTACTGGAAAACATCAATTTAGAAATTTGTGGATGAGATAAATGTGTGAACTTCATCGATATATCAAACTTAGGGTAAAATACATATCCATGTATATACGCACACAAGTATCAAGATCTACAGTAAACAATTTCAGGGTTGGCAATGATGGAGCATCCAAAATGCGATTCCTCTAGTTCCAAAAGAAAAACTCAGCTATTTAATACACCAACGAAATTTTAAGTGAAAATGAAGCCCATTACGAAAATAAAACCTCTAAAAAAAAAACCAACAATCCAACATAATCAACAAAGTTTGGTTTACTTATATAATTCTTTCTTAAGATCATTATTTTAAAGATATATTGGGAATTTCATCAATCTATAACTGTGGCTGTAATGTGTGTACACTTGCGCACATATACAGATGCAAATAGGCAAATGCATCAAAATTTTACAGTAATCAATTTCAGAGCCATCAACAATGGCAGGTCGAAAACGCGATCAGCTAGTTCCCCAAAAGAATTAGTCTATCTTTATTCAGCTAAAAAAACAAAGAGCTATATTGCTTGTGAAATAAATTATATAAATAGCCTTCTAACAATCAATTTTGGCTCACTTATATAATTCTATTTCTAAAATCGTGAAAAATAACAAAAAAGTTTCCATCTTTATGAACATTTATATCTGAAGGACACTTGAAAAGAGCAAAACAGAAATACGATGGACAAGCCAATCATAACAATGAAGAAAATACAACACATAAAAAACAGTATTTATCATTGCAAAATCAACCAGTTGAAGAACCCACTTAGCAACATTACTGCACAACAGAAAACATAATCACAGATTAATAACTAGATTCAAGAAGCAACAGAAAGCACAATTATTGATTAATCCCATGATTCTGCAGTGATCGAAAGATCTTAAACCAAACCATAAACTTCATTCTGGTCAAAACTAAAGCGATCATTTCAATAAGATTCCAAGTTTAATGTAATCTTAAAGAATTGACAAAGTATAGTCTTTGAGGTTTCTTTGAGAAACGCTTACAGGATCGAGATGAAGTGGAACTGAGATTTTCTTGAATGGGTTTTTTATGGTCTTATTTTTGGGATTTTGTAAGAGAAACCCACTGTTTATTTATTTTAGGTTGTATTTGTTTTTTGAAAATTTAATTTTTATGTATTTATTTATCATTAAAAAAATAATCAATATAAAACATTTTTTTATTAATAAAAAATATTTTTTAATAAAAAATATTTTTTAATAAAAAATATTACTTAATTTTTTTAAAAAATGTTTTTTTCTTATTTTTGAAAGAAAAACTCTGAAAATTATAAAAAATTTAAAAATATCATATTATTTATTAATTATATCAAATTTGATTTTTAAATTTTTGATTGCTATATAAATTTTATTTTGAATATTTATTTTTCAATTTCATCTCTTACAATTTAATTTTTATATAACTACCATCATTATTTTTATAATTATTATTTTTTAATTGAAATTTTTGATCTATTAAATTTGATCTTTATTTTTTTTAATTATTACTTATTTTATTTGAAATAATTTATGAAATGTTTATAATTATTATTTTAATTTCTTTATTTTTCAATTTTTTTATTTTTTAGATTTAATTTTTTTTATTTTATTTGAGATAATTTATTAAATTATATATTTTTTAATTTATTATCATCAACTTTTTAATTTGTAAAATTTGTTTCTTATTATTTTAATAAACTTGAAAAAATAAAATATTAATAAGTTATTTTTCAACTTATTTTCCATCACATAACTAAACTGTGAAAAATATTTTTTAATTTATTTTTTTATTATATTATTAAATATAAAAAAATAATATATTTTTTTAAAATTTATTTTTAAAAATGTTTTTTAAAATTTATTTTTTAGTAAATAATAAAGATATTAGAAGATTTACTAATTGAAGTTGAACAAAACCACAGATAACTGTTCGAAACACATAAACATATGGTACTGTTAAACAGGTCCACATTTTGTTTCTTCAACTATTTCACAAGTTGAGAAGGCGATGAAAGGTAATAAGTAAGGCCAATCCAGATCAAGAAGAGATAGATTCGGGCTAATTAAAAGGATAAAATGGAAGAGATGTTTTCCTTCTTTTTGTCTCTTTTCTCTATTTAAAGAAGGGCTATTTAAAGAAGGGCTACGATCCTGTTTCAAAGGAACGAACACCTTGAAGTGAACAAAACTAAAGTTAAAGAGGACTGACCCATGGTAAAAACCTAAACAATTAGTCAAATGTTTTCAAGTAGTTAGTAGTGTATTTGAAAATATAGTTATAATTATTTTTTAAAATATTTTTAATATTAAAATATATAAAAATAATATATTTTTTATTTTTTTAAAAAATAATTTTGAGATTAGCGCATCAAAATAATCCAAAACAAATAAAAAAAATTAAATTTTAGCAAAAAATAAAAAAATTAAATTTTTTAGGAATCACATTCCCAAACGTTCTCTTAATACACAAATTCTTAGATATTCAAAAATATTATTTCCTTACTTTTGCAATATAATGTAATTTATGAGATTTCGGTGTACAATAAAAAATTTTTTGTTAAAATTTTTATAAATAAAAATAATTTTAAAAAATAAAATGGGTTTGATATGTCAGGTTTGAAACTTAAAAAATATGGATTTAACAATAATCAAGTATAATATAATGTGAGTTTGACAAATATTTCAGACTTATAAAACTTAGATTTAGTAGTCAGCTAAGCCAAAAATAGTGGGGGTCTAGCAAGCATACCGGACTCAAAACACTTGGATTCAACCATTACTAAGTTAAAAGGCTGTATGTCTAATCCTAGATGATCTTTTAAAATAAAAATATTGAAGACATGATAAATTGTCATGTCTCTTCATCTAAAACAATCATTAATATTAATATAATGATTTTGTTACACTTATAGGTGTATACAAGTTTTTTAAGAAAATTGCCATATTTACTATCTCATTAATGATATATAAAAATATTTATCTCTCATAAATATCACTAAAAGCATAGAACTTTCTAATTTTTTTTTCTTTAAAAACAATAAACCATCAAGCTAAGGTTTAAAACTTTTTATCTTTTAAGATAAACTCATATAAATTTCGTAGCATTAACCAACTTAAAACTCAAGAATAAACATATTTGTTCCTTGAAATTAAGGTTCTTTTAAGTTATTATTGTTTTTCTTATAAATATACTAATTTTATCATTAAAAAGTCTTTAAATCCTTCTCAACTAAGACTATATTTTATAGGTGCTCAAGCCTTTACCATAAGCTTAAAATTCCTTAAATTTAAGAAAAGAAATTAAGTATTTGAATATATTAATTAACCAATATCCTAAACACTAAATAACTTATTATTTACATATCTTGGTTTTTAAGGCATAATTAATGGTGCTGTTTATGAGAAAACTTTTAAAAAGTCATAAATAACTTTATTGTTTTCCCTAATTATCATCATTAATGACAGATAATCAAGACTCTTTTAAAATAGGAAGAGTTACTAATCTTCCTGTCACAACAAATACTTCAACCCTTGTACAACCAATCTTTTAACACTTATAGAACAAATTAACTCTTTACTCAAATAGTGCTAAGAAATCAATATACGAGAGAAAATTCACCTCTACAAACCTCAACCTCTTCTTAGCAAGTTGTTGTATATCTCCACCTAGTATTCATAGATGATTATAATATCTAAAAGAATTCAAACAAAATGATCCAATAGAGGGTCTTGAACCTCAAGGGTTATTGAGCCATTTCAAGGAGTACACATACCCTTATAACGCTTAGGTGTAAAATGGTTCTCCTAGAAGTCCATTTGGGTAGCATAAGAAAGAGGTTGTCTATCTATCATGCTATCCTATACCAGAGATTTCAAGTTCCTATAAACTCGTTGGTATAAGAGTGGCAAACAGTTGGAAAAAGGACTCATCCAGAAAGATATCTATACTTCTCATCAAATAAGAAATTCTCTTTTATCCAGATGTGTGTTGAACACTTGTATACATAGAGATTACCTCACCACCAAAATAACCCTGAATAACTATGATGGGCTTACAAATCCTAGAGAATATGTATAAAATATATGCAATAGTCTGGAGTTAATCATTTAGAACAATCATGTCATATGCAAGATCCTTTTTATAACCTTCAGAGGTTCTATAAGAGTATAATACAATAACTTGGAACCAAGTTCAATCGTTAATTGTAATGACCTCCATGCTAAGCTGGTGACACGTTTCGGTACAAGTATTTCAGCAAAAACAAGTTCTGCTGAACTCTTTGGAATCGCCTAAATGAAGGATGAATCTATATACCTTAAAAGATTTAACAAGGAAACGCTTAAGGTTAAAAGACTTAATCAAACTTGTAGTTTCATAAGCTTTTATTAATGGGATGAGGGAAAAAACCTTGTGGTGGGAGTTGTACGCCCAACCGAATAAAAGGTTACTAAAAGTGAAGCAAACTATAAAGAGCCACATTCGAGTAGATGAGGCAAGTGTATAAAGTCATGGTTCTCCTCATTTTACCAGGGATAAACAACTATAAAGGTCCCTTGAAATGAGGTTGCTTGCAACCGTTATACTAGAAGAAACAATAATCTCAAAAGAAGTTAAAGAAAACTGCTCAGGGAACGTTTAGGTTAAAGTATATGTTTCTCCATTGAACACCTCCCTTATCAAAGTCCTTCTAGCCATCCAAGATAAAAAGTTTATTCAATATTATTTGCCCATGAAGTCTTCTTCTAGTACACATATATTTAAAAAGTATTATCTTTTCCACAAAGACAATGAACATGACACTGATGACTGCTATATCTCAAAGAAAGAAATTTAAAGGCTGATAGTTAAAGGCTATCTTTATTAGTTTCTAAATTTTTTTTTGTTTTAAGGAGAACAAATAAGAACCTAGTCAATCAACTACAATTTTAGTTAAGATCAATATAATCTTAAAAGGAACCTTAACAGGGAAGATTCTAACAATGAAAAGAGAAAGTATAGGAAATAAGTCCTTACCACTACTAAATCATTGGTTTAATGACATAAGTCAATAGTTTTTACCCTTGAAGATAAATGAGTGACTTTTTTACATGAGGATGCTATCATCATTTCCTTTGTTATCTTCAATCACAGATTACATCAGTATTAGTAGATAATGACAGTACAGTTAACATCCTATTTTTAAAGGTTATGGTCTAAAAAGGAATTCACTTTTCAAAATAACACTGGTAAAAACTCTCCTCATTAGTTTAATGGGTTTGAGTGTGCTAATGAAGGATGCCTTAAAGTTACCTGTTATAATGGGCACCCCTTTGAAATGCATCTTACTCTAGTAAAGCTTTATGATGATTGATATGATATTGGCTTGTATTACCATTTTAGGAAAACCCCTTCTATATCAAATTAATGCCATTATTAATACCTAGTACTTCGCATTGAAGTTCCCAACTTAGAAAGGAAGTAGTCACATTGTAAAGAGATCAAGCAACCTTAAAACAATATGCCACTACTTGTTTGAAAGGCAAAAAAATGTTGATATTGGACTAGCAAAGGTCTTTGAAGGAAAGAGACAATTTTTCCCAGTAGTTATGAGCTATTTTACTAAATAGGTTGAAATAGAAGCTTTAATAGAGATAATCACCAATAAAGTGCTTTTATTTTTTAGAAGAATATCATATGTCACCTTAAGCTTCTTAGAGTCTTGATCAAAGACAATGGAACACAGCCTGATAACCATAAGATGAGAGAACATTGTTAGAGGCTTTATAATGATCATTGTTTCCCCTCAATATCACACCCTTAAATGAATGGTCAAATTGAGTCGACTAACAAAGTTTTTCTTAATGGACTTAAGAAAAAAATAAAAAAAGCTAAGTCAGAATTGAAAAAATTGTTGAATGAAATTTTATGGCCTATAGAACAACTAAAAAAAATCTACTAATGAAGCATTATTCCTTATTACATACAGGACATAATCTATGATCTCAACTATAATTGAATGTCTAAGTTACCAGGTAATTCACTATACCTTAAAAGACAATGAATAAGGTTTTAAAACCAATCTCATCTTTACAGAAGAATGATGTTTAATAACTATAATCAAGAATGAAATCTATAGGCTCAGAGCTAACCAATATCACAACACCAAGGCTAAGAATAAAAGATTTAAGTTTGAAGACCTGATACTTATAAAACTAGAGGCTATAGGTAATATAGAGAGTAGGGACAAACAAGCTCCAAAATAGAACGGTTTCTTTGAAGTTATAAAAGTGGTCAAAGCTAATATTTATCATTTACAAGATATGAAAGGGAAGAATCTCCTCTATGTTTGACACTTAAACCATCTAAATATGTATTACAGTGAATAGTAATGTATATTTTCATATATAAATATTTTCATTTTTTTTTATCACATTGTATACCTTATAAAGTCCTAAAGGATGATATGTATTCTTTCTACAGGCAATCTCTAAAAGAATGGTAGGTGGTCTTCCTCAAGATAGTAACTCCTACAAAGTTATAAGAAATAATATGTGTTCTCCCTATCAACAATATTTAAGGGATTGACATGTGGTCTCTCTTAGGACAGAAGCCTTGATGAAGTCTTAGAGGATGATATATGTTCTCCCCGAGGGCAATCTTTAAATGATTAATAAATAGTCTCCCTAAAGACAATAATCTCAAATATAATGATCACCTTATTATTTAACATCTTAAGTATCAATAACACACATAGATTACTCAATGCAGAGAACCTATCTCTACCTCAAGCAAAATGACAACATGGATATATAGTCATTGTTGGATGTTGGTCATTTCAACTTTCCTTGCTAGTTTTAAAATTTTCATAGAATTTTTCTAAGTATTAAAGATGTATGTTTTCTAGTAATAAAAGTTGGACCTATTTGACTGTTTAACACTGTCGCACACCGAAAAATCCGTGCGGCATCGGCTGGTGATTTTTTTTGTTATTATTTGTGTTTTGCTCGGTTCTTTTGAGTCGCCACCTAGTATTATGGTTACTAGGAACCTATGGTCTGTGAGAGTCTGAGTAAGGGACTGGTTGTGCAAGGGGAAGACGCATCACCCCTAGTGCACCCTACCTTAGGTAAGCTGCATTATTTGTTTGATTGTTCTTCTAGGTCAAGTTTCTATGATCTTTCCTAAAGTTCAAGGCAGATCTCCCTCCATGAGAAAGTCTCTATCTTTATTAGGTTAAATCTTATCCATTCTAAAATCCAAATTTTAAAATTGCTTTTATTTACACCCTGTAACTTTAATACCCGAGGGTGTACTTTATCATGTAATTTTACACCCCACAAATATTAAAGTCTACATCTTAATCATAAAAAGGAGGGAGGGGGTAAAAAGGAAAAATTTTTTTTTTATATTTTGGCCAAACCTTAATGGATAATAATAAACTAGTTACGATACCCATTTTTTGGATTTTTAAATCGTGAGAAAGATGTAATTTTTATATTTTGAGACATGCTTGAAAAATTCTTTGGGATTTGGCCGTATGCAACAAAATCTTTTTTTCTTTTTTTTTTTGATTTTTTTTGTTTTTTTTGAATATTTTGGAGAAAATCGGGCATTTTAATACTGGACTTGTATCTTACAATGTAAGTATACAACCCAATATTAAGAAAAATTGGTAGAAAAATATTTAAGAAAATCACAATTTTTTTTGAAATGATTTTTAAAATTTTGTTTGAATTTTTTTTATGACTTAACGGAAACCGAGTATTTTAATACCGGATTTGTATCTTTATAGTATAAAAATACGAACCGATATTGATCAAAATGTATTAACAAAAATTGTGAAAAGTCACGGATTCTTTGAAATAATTTTTGAAGAATTTTTATTTTATTATGTATTTTTTTTTGCAAAATTCACTATTCACGCATGTGAATAGTAACAATAGCATTACACTGTTCATGTGAATTATAATTCACGTGAACAGTGCAATAACATTTCACTATTCAAGTGAATTATGTTTCACTTGAACAGTGAAATGCGAGGAAATGGTGCAAGGAGGAGAGAATTACCTGGTGTGGAGAGAGTCAGCGGCTTGGTTGGTGGTGCGCGGCGTGATTGGAGGTGGTGAGGCCGGCGGCGTGAGCTGGTTGCTGCAATGGTGGAGGCCGGTAGGAGGAAGAAAAGAAAAAAACTTGTAGTGGAGAGAGAGAGAGGTGTTGCAAGCTTCGGTGAGGTGGTTTTATAGCTTCTAGAGGAGGGGATGATGGTGTGGTGTTTCGTGGGAATGACAACGGTGAGGTCAGTGGTGGTGGCCGGAGGCTACGATGGAGAGAAAAAAAAACAAGGGGCTGGTTGCAAGAAAAACGAGCAGAAAAAGGTGATTTTCGGCCAACTTTGGGTTCGATTTTCTCCTCCCTCAGAGCATGAAATTTGCTCCTATTTATAGGCATGGAAAGAGGGTAATCTCATCTTCAATGGGGAAAAATTTTCAGCCCTTGATTCGACTCGAGGAATCCAGGCCGTTGGCTCAAAGTGTGCACCTCGAACTGCCAAATTTGACAAATCCCAGGCTGCAGGCTGCCCAAGGTGGCCACTTTAGGCCGACCAACGGAGCCTTTTGGAATCTTATAAACTCGACCGGACAATTCACGAGGCTAGAGGGGTTGTAGGTGAACATGTCGGTGCACACGTTGTCGAATTTGGTGGCCAAACGACGCCAAAAATGCATCTGAAACGTTGCTACTCGGGCAGCTTTTCGGGGAAGACGATGAACAGTAACCCGTTTTTTTTTTAACTTCAGCCCCGAATGTACGTGCCTTTTTCATTATAGTTCTTGGTCTCAGATTCATGCCATTTCACCACTAATTGACCATTAAACTCTCAATTTCTTCAATTTGACCCCTGATTTCACTTAATTAACTTGGTAAAAATTAAATTTAGTTTCTTAAAATTCTAATCTTCTCAATTAAACCCAAGTTAGACTCCCAAACTTAATTTTTTCACCAATTAAGCCCCAAATAAAATTAATTTGACCCATTTAAAGTATAATTAAGTCCTTGCACTTAATTAAATCCTTCATTTGGACCTAAATTAATTCTTAAGCATAATTAAATTTTAATTTGGTCCATGATTAAATCAAATTGGCCTATTAAAAATTTAATTATATTATTGGACTTAAGTTTTATGCAAATTTGTCCAATAATCATTTAATTTGACCTTTGAATTTGTATTTTTCTATTTTTAGGCATAATAGGGTACAATTAGGCCTTGAAATTCCTCCCAAAATTACAGCTTTATTTTTACCTAGTCTTTCTAGATCAGTTTTCCCCACATTTCTAGCCTTTATTTTATTTTTTGATTTTGATTTTTTTAAAAGGTGGATTTTAGGGAGTAACCCAGAATTGAGTTATGACAAACACAATCTATTAGCATGTTTAAATCCAATTATGGGTGTTGGACCTGGTGATATATCTTTCCCAACCATGGGCGTTAGACCAATGTTGACCTATGTTGGTTAATTAAAATTTTTCTAATTTATTTTCTAAGTATTAAAGATGTATGTTTTCTTATAGTTAAAGTTAGACCTGTTTAGCTGCTTAACATAACTTGTTGGCATTATTAAAATAAATAATAATACAAGATGTAACATAAAATCTCAAATCTTAAAAGATAAAATGAAGGCTTTATGGTCAAATTCAAGGCTTTTAAAAGCCCAAGCATTTAATGCAATATAAGAAAATAACAAAAAACCCTAAATAACAAACCAGGTTCTTGGGCTAAGTAAACTCTATCCTTTATTGAGCCTCTAACCAGGAAGATATTAGTAAAATCTAGGATTTAGCCATCTATAAAAATCTTGTTAAAGTTAAATTTTATCCCGCTAAACAAGTTAAAGAAATACAAGTTTGACATAACCAAAAGGAGTTTATCCCTAATTGTCTTCGTTAAGGACACAAACTTTTCATCTTTAGCCCAAAATGCTTGAGAAGAATTCTTCAAATTTTCTATCCTTGCACGAGAGTTTTTAAACCCCTCTCCAGATATCTTGAGCTTTTCTTTTAAAGTCTTTATTACCCTTTTAAGCTCAGTCACTTCATTCTTCATATTACCCTTTTGTCCTTTAGGCCTAAGAAGGGTTTATCATTCACACCTAGGGTTATCTTATATATATATATATATATACACAGGGGTGGAGACAGGAGGAGGCTGGCAGGGGCCTTAGCCCCTACAAAGAAATTATTTTTTCAGCTTTCTTTAAGTTTATTCTTAGTATTTTTATAAAACACTATATAAATCACAGCATTTTGAGCCCTCTTAATTTTATATTTTGGTTTCGTCCCTATATATATATATATATATATAAAAGATTATCTCATAGAGCATGGAGTTAACATCGTGTGAAATAATGATGGAGAACAATTATTTATATTCCTCAAGTCACTAGGAACAAAACAACTACTACACATAATATTCAAACATATATTATTCTATACTTTTACTCTCTTGTTTAAACAATTTTTCTCTCTCCTATAATTTATTAACTTAAATATCAAAAGGTCTATTAATAAATAACTTATTTTTAAAAGAAAAAGTGGAACAATTAAGCCTAATTACCTTATCTTAGAAGCAATCATAGAAAGCCTAAATCCATTTTGAAATTTTTATCACTTCATCGTAGAGGAAACAATTCAAATACAAGATAATGAAGTTATCCCATTTTACCCTAAAATTATAAGGTTTTGACTCCAAGTTATTTCCTTTCCTCAACAATAACCCTTTATCCTACGTGTATGGTATCGTGACGATTATTCTTCTAAATTAGGATTTTGGTGGTGTGGAAAGAACAAAGAATTCTTGTCCTCTTTATAGTTTAAAAGGTTTAGAGTTGTTATCTAGTAGTTTGATCACTAAAACCCTTAATTGGTTTTCAGAATCTAAATAAGATGACTGGTTGTGTATAAAAAAGATAATTTTTTAATACTAAGAATATATCTAACATATAAGTTTGAAATCCTTAATATTAAAAATAAACAAATATCTTTTCTAGTATTTTTGAAATTTAGATCAATTTCTCGTGGTTTTAATAAACTTATTATTAAATCTATGATGCATGCAAAATATAAAAATAATTTCTAAATATTTTTTGGTATTCTAAAAATCATGTTATATTTTTTTTGTATATTTGTATACAAATATTATTATTTTTTTAGAGAAACTTGGTCATATATAATTTTAAAATATAAATATTTTTTCAAAACATGCCTTAGAGATATATAAAAGAAGAGCATTATCTTTGGTAAAATTTAGTCTCACCAAACACAACCTTAAGCTTCAAAATGCTCAGCTCAACCACATGGATTGGGCTTCCCAGCCTAGCTCAATGCCTAAAAACACATCCTACATATATTAAAGAAAACTTGAAGATCAAACAAATGTTTTCAGTTGAAATTTGTCAAAAACATGAATAACATCTTATGAACCCAGAAAGCCAATTGAGAAAAAATACATCAAATAAAAATGTAGAAAGAGGTAGAAGATGAAAGATTAAAGTAAAATGATCTATCAAATAGAAAAAAACATGCTATAAATCTTATGAACCAAACCTAACAATTCTAAACCTAAACCCAAAGACTCAAAGGCATTAAGGATCAATTGATCTAAACCAAGCCTTAAATGGACAAACTAAGAGAAAAAAACAATAGTTTATATGTTTAAGCTTTGGTCAAAATACACAAGAGATAAAAACATCAATTTACAAGGAAAACAAATTACAACACATGAACATCACGCTAAAACCTATAAAAACCCAAAGCATGCTCAAACATAGAAAATGACTAAAACCCCTATAATAATGACCTAAACCTAACAATTTAGCTCAACATACTTTTTTATGACTTGTTTAAACTATCAAGAATAAAAAAAAAACAAGAACAAGAAACAATGCAATGGTCAAATCACATTATACACAAAATTCTATAAATGCTTCTCTTTAGTTATAAACATTGTTTCATTGATTCTAACACCTATTTTTAACCAAATTTATTATAAACATAACTTAACTAAACTCAATAACCCACCAAAAACAACTTATCATGACTAATTTTGTAAGTCACTTATCAATATATAAATTCATAACATATCCAATGACTAATTTAAACATCAAAACATAGTTATTAACCATTTAAACAAGCTATCTTTATCACATTAATAGTCATAAATCATCAAACCATGCATCTAAAACTATCTTAAGCCTACATATCAAAACAATACATATTATTTTAAAATAAGATTTGATATAACAAAACATATATATTAGCCTTAAAATTAACAACTAGTCATAAAATATGAACACTAAATATCCAATGAGAAAATCAAAAGAGATTAAAAAAAGGTGCATTTATCAAACTGCACCCTATCATCAAATGCAAGCATATACCTTTTACACATAATGGTGCCATCTTTTCTAGATTTTCTTGCCTTATTCTTCTTGTTTCCAATTCCTTTTTAATTTTTTTGTTCATATATTCTTGTTCTTTTCTTCTCTTTTTTTTCCAACATTTTTTACACATGTTTTTTTGGTGTTTCTCTTATAATCACATTTGAAACTTCTTTCTTGATTTTTTTTTGAAATGTCACTTTATTTCCTCCTCTTATATTTGTAAAAAGATCCTTTTTTTATAGGCTAAAACAAAACTAGTAGGTTATAAAATCATGATAGATTTCCAAAAATGGATGGTTATGAAAGATTCTCCATTTCTCTATCCTTTATAACCTTCTCATGAAAGTTGATGTTTCTAGTTTTCTTTTATCGCTTTGTGAACTGAATCTTAGCAAGAAAAAACAGTTTTAAAGTTAGCTCTTCTATAAGTGAGTATCTTTTTTAGTCAAAGCTGAATGAGTGGGGTATTTTGGTGAATTCATCATGAAGAATGAGATAAAAACATGCTGTTAAACAACCTAAAACATGTAAAGGAATTAAGTTTTTGAACTTATTTAATTCTTTTAATTTTGATCAAATCAACTTTTGCTTTAGATCAAACCCTTGACTAATTCAATTAAGCCCATTCAAAGCTTAATTAAATCTTTGAACTTAATTATTTTACAAGTCTGCTCAAATCTTCAATATCTTTCTTCAACTTGATCATAAATTATCATTTTTTTCTTCAATTAGGCTTTCTATTGATGTAATTGAGTTCCCAACCTTTATCATTTGGTTTAATTTGGTCCTTTGACTTTGATTTGTGCAATTAAATCCCTTTTTGGCGTATTTCATCAACAATATTCTAATAAGACTATCCTATTAGTGTTTTGATCTATTACAACTTAAAACCTCATCTATTTTATATTTTGAAAATATTTTTGAATTTTTAATTTATGATTTTTTTATGGATTTTTGAATATTTTAAAAAATAAAAATACTTTTTATATAAAAGAATTTTAAAGAAACCAAAATTAGGTTATGACATTTTTGATTTATAATCTATATATAATTATATTAGTTATAATTATTTATAATCTATAGCTATATAAAATTTTGTGATTAATATTATATCCATAATACAATATTAAGTAAAAAAATATTAATTTTGTTTAAATAGGCTATTTTTAACACATAAAACTCTAAATATTATAAAATAAGCTAGTTAAATCATTCCTAAACCATATTGTATTATGCCGCATTTTATATTAACTATCAAAACTCTAAAAGGCTTAAAAACAAGTAAAAAAATTAAATTAAATAAAGAATTAAAATTGAAAAAAATAAATAAATTACATCAAAATAATAAATTGAATCCTTCATTTATATTTTTTTTTATTGCTTTACATTGTTATTTTCATTCTTTTTGAACAAACACTAATAATATTAAAAGGCAAGATTATTAAAAGAATAATTTATAAAATATCTAAACAATCTATTAAAAATTAGAAAAAAATATTATAAATTAATTAAATACGCCAAAAAAAAAACTAGTGATAGTTAAAAATAGAAAAGCGACAAAAAACAGAGAAGAAGAACATCAAAAGAATTGACCTTCTTCGTTTCATAATCCATTCTCATATGGACCATACCACACAGAATTTTATGGGAGCTATGACCTACCACTCTTTTAAATTCTCCAACTTTCAAAATTTGCAGAGCACTTTCTGCAACGTACATAGCATTTGGCGCTATAATGTACTGTGAATCGAAACAACCAAAAACAGGAAACAGGTTAAGCGAGAACATCCAAAATGACAGTCTTCCTCAACTTCCTTCTTGTCTCACTCGAAAACGTCTTCCTTTCACAATCCATGGTCAAACGACACCATGCAATTGCTGCTGAGCAAACCAAAGCCGTTCGGATAATTACGCACAATAATCTCCTCTTTAAAAACAAATGAATCTAAACAAACTGAACCCACATTTTATATCTTTATTTCTTGTTAATGTACCTTGTATATATTGGTTACTTCCAAGGGAAAAATGGCTCCCTTTCTTCAAGTTTTGTAGTTCTATGATAATTAAGTGTTATCATGGGAAGCAAGAATTCTTCTTTATCATTGGTTCTTTTACTAATTGTTTTCTTGGTTTTTGAGAGAGTGTGGTGTGTTACAGTGACGTATGATCACAAAGCTTTGGTGATTGATGGAAAGAGAAGGGTTCTGCAGTCTGGTTCCATTCACTATCCTCGTACCACTCCTGAGGTGGGTGTTTGCTGTTTATCTAAACTCTTCAGGCAATTGTGTTTTGTTGGTTATAAGATGTTGTATTATGTGGTAATGTGGGCTGTGTTTGCTGGAGATGAAATTTCAGGTGTGGCCAGATATTGTTAGGAAATCAAAGGAAGGAGGATTGGATGTAATCGAGACTTATGTGTTCTGGAACTATCATGAGCCTGAGAAAGGACAGGTAAAGTGCTAGCTTCCGCGTTGCTAAAATTATTGGATGCCCAGCTAGTACAAGTAATTAAGTACTGCTAAATTGAATTTGTGCATAGGAAGTATGAATGGTTTCGTAGAAGGATCACCTTGGAGATTCGTTCATATGCGCATGGGTGAATTCTGTTTGTCCTTCATGTCTGGGCTGTGATGATGGCCATCATTCCCCCCCTGGTTTATAGTATTTCATGCTTAGAGTTTGCTATAGTGGAAGTTTATCTTGTTGAGATAGGCGCTGTCTTACTTTGCTTATGGCTTGCATGGCTAAGTTTTTCTTCAGTAGCAATGGTGTGCCAGTTGATTGTTCGGAAATTTGGGACTACTAATTATTGTTTCTGTTGTCTTGATCTGTCGGCGGTGTTGATGATCTCTTTGATTTTCACAGTATAACTTTGAAGGCCGGTTCGATTTAGTACGGTTCGTGAAAACGGTTCAGGAAGCTGGTCTTTTTGTTCATTTGAGGATTGGCCCATATGCCTGCGCCGAATGGAATTATGGGTCTGTTTCTGATTTCAATTTCTCTTGTTGAGTCTTGACACTCCTGTTCTGTTTCCCACGCTCTATGCTTCCCTATACTATATACGTTTTACACATCAGAAAGTTTGAAAGTGTTTTTGTGCTGGCTGCATCGCATCAATGTGCTGCATAATGCATAGCTAAGCATGGACAATGACCACTAGGCTCTTCGAAATTCAGGATAACTGTCAAGAAACATCATTATATGTATATCTTCTCCAAAATTGTTCACAATCATTTTCTTTCTAGTTGACAATCAATATTATTTTTAAGCTCCTTGAGTTTATTATGACAGGGGTTTCCCACTTTGGTTACATTTCATTCCTGGGGTTCAGTTTCGAACAACCAATGATATATTCAAGGTAAATGGTGATATTGATGATGATGCCTTTAATAGTTAAACTGTTGTTGTTATTGTTGATTAGTTTAACCTTTTCCTGTAAGTTACATGATGCTAGTATCATTGTCCCTGCAGAATGCAATGAAGAGTTTTCTGACGAAAATTGTCGATCTAATGAAGGAAGAGAATCTTTTTGCATCACAAGGAGGGCCAATCATTCTTGCTCAGGTGATTGACCAATGTTCAATCCCTGCCTATTAACAATAGAAACTTATGATCATGTTCTTTCAGTCTCTACAAGGACTGATATCCTATTTTTTGGGAATATCTGGCTGTGTGTAAATACTTTGGACACTTCTTAAATCTTAATATTTTCACGGTTTCAGTTGAAAGTTCCTTCAGGATGCACTATTGTTAACCTCTGACATATATAAGCTAGCCGCTGCTGTTTACGAAATCAGCACTACATTATGTAGTGCAGCAAGAAAGTCTTGTTGATTCCATGTCCCGCGTGTGCTGTAACAGGTTGAGAATGAATATGGTAATGTTGAATGGGCATATGGAGTTGGTGGAGAATTATATGTCAAATGGGCTGCAGAAACTGCCATTAGTCTGAATACAACCGTACCCTGGGTGATGTGCTCACAAAACGATGCCCCTGATCCAATTGTATGATTATCTGATCTCTGCATTGTATCCTGAACAGCTTATAGAAACTTTGGACCAAAACATGATTTATGTTTGTTTTTACTTGTATGTTTATCATTTCAATGCAGATAAACACATGCAATGGATTTTACTGTGACCAGTTCAGCCCTAATTCCCCTTCCAAACCAAAAATGTGGACTGAGAACTACGTTGGATGGTGATAATCTAAAGCTGATTTAACTTAATTGTTTCCTTGCGTATAAGACATCAGAAGTATTCTAGGTTTTGGTCAATCAGAGAAGTCTAAAATCTAAGATGTCCTATTCAACTTTGCAGGTTTCTTGCATTTGGCTATGCTGTTCCTTATCGACCTGTTGAGGACCTAGCATTTGCTGTTGCACGATTTTTTGAATATGGAGGCACTTTTCAAAACTATTATATGGTGAGGCTATAATACGTTCTGTTTCTGCTATTCTAATTGTTGCATTGTAAGTGAACATAATGTCATAGCACAGTTCTTTAAACATTGTGCTGATTTTTACTTGCAGTATTTTGGTGGAACCAACTTTGGACGAACTGCCGGAGGTCCTTTGGTTGCAACAAGCTACGATTATGATGCCCCAATAGACGAATATGGTAAACTTTTTGATAATGGATATACTCATTTATCTCAGTTCATGTAGTATGCCTAATTCGATACAGCACTAAGGAGATTATTCCATTTAACTAGTGAATCAATTGGCTGAGATGCAATGTATGTCTGTCCTTTCATTCTGGGAATATATCAGTCCTATGCAATAATCCTTCTTCATGTTCACCTTTTCAGTTCACTGTAATCTGCATTATCGTTGAACATCAGTGTCTTTTCTGAAAACTTTACGATAGAATTAAATCAACTGGCATATGTTTTGCAGTTGAATTATGATAATGATGAGAACTTATCCCTTTAATTATATCCACTGTCTAATTACATAAGAATCATATTCTGTTATGCACTTTGCGAGACAATATTAGTCCGAGTTAGAGCTCCAGTTTCAAACTGCTACAAAATACCTGGTGGCTATTTATATCATGAAAGACATCATCTGCAGGTTTTATTAGACAGCCAAAATGGGGCCACTTACGTGATTTGCACAGTGCAATAAAGCAGTGTGAAGAATATTTGGTCAGCTCAGATCCAGTTCACCAGAAGCTAGGCAACAACTTAGAGGTATGCTGGAAATTATAACATGCTGTAACTTCTCCATTAAGCTAAAGTTATTGGAGCTGCCCAAAATCCTCAATTTAGCTTGTTTACGCTGATATACATTTCAGTCTATCACTAAGGAAATTTGTTTTAGTTCTTACTTCATGGATCCCGATGGCTGCTTTTGTTTATCCACCTTTTTGAAAAATTATATTTTGTTAATGTTGTTTTAAGTGACAGGCTTGGGTTGGTCCACACAAGTCTCTGTTTCTGTGAAACAGACTTCAAATATATTTTGTTCAATTTGTGGACATAATATTATATAAAACATTGTTGGGATATTCTTTGTTTCCAAGATGCAGCCCTTGACTCAGGCCTTAGGGAACATAAAGTTATTTGCTTATATCAAAGATGATAAATTGTAGACAAACCTGCCTAGTGCTTGCAAGTGTTATTTTGTCCTCAATGACATCCTCTTGTTTCCTACATGCCTTTCATTAAGGCATTATGAAACTAATGTCTTAAGATTCTCACACTAAATGATCCTAGTAATAAGCTTTGTTCATTTGTTTCCTTCATTCTGCCATTCATTCTGACTGACCTTCTCTTTCGTTCCATCAGGCACATGTCTACTATAAACCGTCTAATGATTGTGCAGCCTTTCTTGCCAATTATGACAGCGGTTCAGATGCAAACGTTACATTTAATGGCAACACATACTTTCTTCCAGCATGGTCTGTGAGCATACTTCCAGATTGTAAGAATGTCATTTTCAACACGGCTAAGGTACTTATCCAAAGATAATAAAAGACCACAACCTACATGGAAGTGGCTACATGCTCATTGTCCTCTTGGCTGATTACAAAAATCTTCCTCTGATACACGGGAAAATGAAAAATTTGCATGTTGATTGTGTGACAGTATTCATAAATGCAGCGATGATTCATACAAATTTATAGGTAAAGACTTGCTTAAATTTATGCAACTATTCATTTCTTGCATCCTTCTTCATCATTGAAGGTTGTTACACAAAGACATATAGGTGATGCTTCCCTTGCTCGCTTCTCCACTGTTCATGGCATTTCAGCGGCGACATCACCATGGAGTTGGTACAAAGAAGAAGTGGGTATTTGGGGTAACAACTCTTTTACAAAACCTGGTTTACTGGAGCAGATTAATACTACAAAAGATACTAGCGATTTTCTCTGGTATTCAACCAGGTAATTCGTTCAGCTTCTTATGATTATTGTTGTTGGTTCTTGTGTGGACTAATAATTGATGACATCCTGGTAGCCTGGCAAACTTGAATTATCAGTTAAACTTAAATCTATTCCTTCTGAAATTGAACATTTCTACCAACCTTTTTGCTTATTCGTTCAGATGAAAGGTGATTTAATAAATCAAACAGGCCTCTAAAATATTTTATGTGTCCTTTCATGAATCTTTTGAATTTATGTGATATGTAATATTTTCTAAAGAAAATTGGTGCCTTTTTCATGAACCTTTTACTCATACTAACCTCTACTTTTCTTTATGGCTCTTTAATTTTGGGTGCCCTTCTCCCTTGGATCTGCTTCACCATGTTGGCAGCCTTAACGTGGAAGCTGGCCATGACAAAGAACGCATTTTGAATATTGATAGTTTGGGGCATGCAGCACTTGTTTTCGTGAACAAAAAACTTGTAGGTAGGTACCCTACTGGTTAACTGACTTGATTCTGCGTTGTTTGACCATTTTCTGTATGATGCTAATTCAGGTTGAAATTCGAAAACCTGTTCGGGATTTTTTTCAATTGATTTGAATTTTGTGGGAGCTACAATGTTCAGGATGCTTGGATATTAGTCATTTTGTGCCCTGATTGGTTACAGTATCTGTATGGTTGCTTCATTTTACATTTTTTCTCCAGTTCTTATAGCCTTAATCTGTTTTTGAAACTGTTCCATCATATCTTCTGCCAGCATTCAGAAAGTATTCTTAAATCTTCTTCCTCTCTAGTTGCTTATATGCTGTTATCATTTCATATGGAATCATCTTGAATTACAGCGTTCCCATTTTAGCGAATTGCTTATGGATGCATAGCTGCTGCTTTGCATTTTGTGTCTATGCGCTAGTATGATAATTGGTGCACATTGATTTGGATATCTTGCAGCTTTTGGATATGGCAATCATGATGATGAAAACTTCTCAGTCAATGAGAAAATTAGTCTTGAAGAAGGAAATAACACGCTGGATGTTTTAAGCATGTTGATTGGCGTACAGGCAAGAACAGATTCATTTACTTTTCCAAATTGATTGTACTCATCTGCGGGAACAAGCCAAACCTGTCCAGTTTGATAAGTTTTGGGTGAGTTGAAATGTGTTGGCACAAAATCAGTCTTGGTGCGTCTTCTCCTCCCCCAATCAGTATGAGGAAACTCCATGAGAGTTGGACAACATAGCTCTTCTTTCTACCCTGCTAGGATCCATTTGATAATGTTTTGCCTGTTGGTTTGTGAATGGGTGTCCTACCTTCATAGATGTCCTCTCTTTGTATTTCCAATCTCAATATAAACATGTCAGTGTTACTAACATTTATAGCTATTTAAACTACTTGGTCCCTGGAGCAGCAAACAAGTTTTCAGTTATTTATAAAGCTATTGCCAGTGTAACTAACATTTCTAATGTTTTCTATGTGCATCAGAACTACGGACCATGGTTTGATGTTCAAGGAGCTGGAATTTATTCTGTTTTTCTTATTGACTTGCATAAAAGCAAGAAAGATCTCTCTTCCAAAAAATGGACCTACCAGGTTGAAATACATCTTATATATCAGCTTGATTCGGCAGAAACCTGTCCTATCTAGTGTTTTGTTTACTCTATCTATTGTTTTGTTTAATCTATCCATATAACGCTCTGTTGAATATTTTTGGATATCATAAGGTCACAGGATTTCTGCTGAGAAAAAGAAATTATTAAACTACAAAGTCGTAGAAAAAATCTACTCATATTAATCTCCAGGAAGATTTCTACTTTGGCATGTTGTTCTCTAAACACGTTCTTAATCTCCTCTTTTCCCTCTCCAGGTGGGACTTGAAGGGGAATACCTTGGACTTGATAAAGTCAGTCTAGCAAATAGTTCACTGTGGACTCAGGGGACTCCTCTACCTGTGAATAAAAGCTTGATATGGTACAAGGTAAGTGGATGTATTCAATCTTTAAATGCATCAATTCATTACTTTTTAAAGATCGAGTGTTTATGGCATGTTTCAAAAATAAGTTGTTGAAAGATTTCTCTTATATTTGTTCGTACTTGGCACGGGTTACAGTTAAGCCATCATTTTATTTTATGGGATTTTTTTTAATGGTTTTTTAGGTTTGATGATTTCTTCTTTTTTCACATATCAAGAACCTATATGATTTAGTATTCATGGACGTTTACAAGTCCTGACAGTGTTTGTTAAATGCTGATAAGATTTGGCTGAACTGGAATACCATATAGATTGCATTTGTAATTTTTCCTGGAAAACTTGATTGATTCTCTCATCATGAAAATGAAGTTTTTGAGCTGTAAATATATGGTGAGCAACTCTTATCGATGAAAAAACTAGTGAAACTGAGCAGTCGTACCAGACAAGGAATATCTTTACGTATTATGAACTTGAGTTTACATGCTAGAACTTATGTTCAGCTCTACCATATAATGAACTGTGCCGGTTAAATAAAGCACATATGAGGTTTATTTAAAATCAGGCTCTATGCCCTTCTTCAGTTACTTGTTCAAGACTTGAAGTAAATCCTATATGCTCACCACCAGACGACTGCATCCTTGTTTTGATTTTGCTCTCTTAGGCGACAATCCTTGCTCCTGAAGGGAATGGTCCCCTAGCCTTAAATCTAGCAAGAATGGGGAAGGGTCAGGCATGGATTAATGGGCAAAGCATAGGACGGTATTGGTCTGCCTATCTCTCACCATCAACTGGTTGCACCGATAACTGTGATTATAGAGGTGCTTACGATCCATTTAAATGTCAAAAGAAATGTGGTCAGCCTTCTCAAACACTGTAAGAGTTTCATTTCTTTTCCCTGATACTGCAGATGAAGTAAAGCATAATTATTGATGTTTTAGCTATGTCATCGATTTTGTTTCTTGTGATCTAACCTATTTAACAAGAAGAGATAATATTGCACAGGTATCATATTCCACGCACCTGGGTTCATCCTGGTGAAAACCTACTGGTCCTACATGAAGAGCTTGGTGGTGACCCTTCAAAGATTTCTCTGCTAACGCCAACTGGCCAAAATATATGCTCTATTGTGTCAGAAGACGATCCTCCACCTGCTGATTCCTGGAAACCAAACTTAGAGTTCATGTCTCAAAATCCAGAAGTTCGCCTGGCCTGTGGACAGGGATGGCTCATTGCTGCTATCAACTTTGCTAGCTTTGGAACTCCTGAAGGACATTGCGGCACATTCAGTCCAGGGAATTGTCATTCTGACATGTTAACCATCGTTCAGAAGGTAAGAATGACTTTACTTGCTAAATAATCTGGAAGCTGTAATTTATGTTTGGATCTGAACATGGATTCAATGATTGTGTGTAACGCTATGATGACCCCAGTTTTCCACCAGGGTCTAGTTTCTGTCTCGATTTTCCAAGCATTTAGGCTTGGCTTGGATGAGTTACATATTGCAGATGCTATATTAACTTAGGCTGTCCTTAATTACCGCTATGGATTCCTCACTGTGTTAAGACTTGAGAGGCATTAAATTCTTGTGCATTGCATTATAAATATTAAAGGATGACATTCCGACAGGGACAAGCCTGAGTTCTGTTTCTTTTCTTGTCAACTTCCACGTTGTTACATATCGAGTTTTGGTTTTCCAATCATGGTGCATTTAACATCATTCTCATAACAAGATTGTAAACACAATCTGATTTTATTTACTCAATTTATCATATCATGTGAAATGTGGATATAACTTGGAAGGTGGGGGTTAGGAGGATCGAGTACATAGCTTACAAGTAATTTTTTCGTTCCATGTCCTCTAGGAATTTTTTTTTTATAGCAACTGTTGCTTAGTTTGAGTCAATTTTCTTAGAGCCATACTCCTGCATGATTAGTTTCATTCTAGGGTATTTTGTGCTTCGCTGTATGGCTGTATCTTTTTCACAGCACCTTCCTCCTCTGCACCTGTTACATGTTTGAACGAAATTACAGGCTTGCTTTGGCCAAGAAGGATGTTCAATCCCCATATCAGCAGCTAAACTTGGAGACCCTTGTCCTGGAGTTGTAAAACGCTTCGCAGTTGAAGCTCTATGCAGTGAACGATTCCACTTGCTGCACTGATGGAGGAAAGCACTATAATGGCTCCTCAATGACAACTCTCTGGCTCTCCAGACTTTCGTTAAATTTGTGATTTTGAGGTTTATGCATATTTCTGGAATAAGGATTTCACGCATCCATAATCAATGTCTTCTTACAGTTCCTTCACTATATCGTGTTTGTTCTAAATTCAAACAAGCAAGATAAGTTCACATATGCGGACTTGTTTACCATGTACACTTGCAAATCTAAGGACCAAAGGAAAATATAATTTTAGGTAAGATCCATCTATTTTCAGAATCTGATGTGACTGAGCTGGTTTGCCCATCTCATTACAATTGTGAAGTTGGAATCAAAACTCAGGTGGTGTTCCGTCACTACAGAGGGAGTTACTGAATTAGTTGTGCTTTTCTTTGATTTTTACAAATTTGGTTTAATACAAGCCCTTTTCTAAACTATGTTACTTTGGTAGAATGCTGTGGCCTCAAGTTCAATTAGGATTCTCAACTCTGATTATAGGCCTTCCACTTCCAGTTGGAACACTTTCGATTCTGGACTGTTGACAATGGTTATCGCTATGGCCCATGCTATTATCCCTGTGTGACTCTTATCTGTTTCTTAATATTGCGCAATAACATTAACAGTGCACTGTAAATCCATCTTTCTGCCCCATATTTCTATTGTTTGAATGAGTCCATGAATGAGTTGTAATAAGACAGGAACTTTGAAATAATAAGTTCAAATGGATGACCCTTCAGGTCAGGCCATCGCATCAAATTTTGTGAGGTTTCCATTCAATTCTAGGAGAATATGTCTCGATTGCTGAAACATCGAGTTCATAAACTGCATACGTAAATGCAATAACTCGTCATTTATTCCCTCGTTACAGGCACCATAGACAGAAACGTTGCAGATCGACATCATGATTCACGACTTTGTTGTGAGGCTATCAATAGCATCATGCGACAAGCAGGATCTTACCAATATGATGGCTACTTTCCATGAGCCGGTGACCCTCTGCTGCCTCAGATAATGGAAGATACTTGTACACCACAGGCTTCACCTTGCCTGCAACAATTGCAGGCCAAACATTCTTCTCCACCTCACTAACAATTTCTGCTTTGTTTTCCAGAGTTCTAGTTCGCAAGCCAGCAGCTGCATGCACGATCACCAACAACAGGTGTACTAGGGTCATGTAATCAATAGACGACAGTAACGCTATGGAAAACTAATACAAATGAAAAGAGGAGATTGATATCATATAGACGTTGACATTCTTACAAGTAACCTTTCAGAGAGTAAATTTTCTCCAACACCAGTGCTCTTTCAGTGAAAAGTGAGGTTTCAGTGCATTAGGCAGCTTTTTGTACATAGGACTAGACAGGGTTAGACCAAATAGCTTTACTTGTAATTCTGTTTGGTGCGCACATGGGGATGGATCAGACCGAACAGGATGGGGCAGGGCTATTCAATAC
Organism: Populus pruinosa; assembly: GCA_026413675.1. NCBI lineage: Eukaryota > Viridiplantae > Streptophyta > Magnoliopsida > Malpighiales > Salicaceae > Populus > Populus pruinosa. The sequence goes on from CM048595.1 coordinate 2,725,910, forward strand.
TGAACATGTAAAAATATAAATACATGATGCAACATCTAAAGGAGGAAGCACATTTTAGATGTATGTTTGGATGTGTTCCCTTGCATGCATAAGTATACAAACTTCAATCAGATTGAGAAATAGGTTACTGAAAGTTGATTAACCCAAGAGAAAATAGTTCCTAGTCAGATATAGTTTATCAATCCATGAATAATTGAAAATAAAACATCTTCCCTTCAAATAAAAATCTTTTGACAGTTTCGAAGTAGCAATATTTGCTAAGCTAGCCAAAACTACCATAGAACAAATTTTATACACCAGAAATTGTTTGTATTATGAAATCTAGCATGTAATTACAGATGAGGAATCTGGAACATGAACCTTACTAGCAGAAGGGGAAAAAACAAGAGCCAAGAAACTTCTCCAAGGAAAAACTTGTTCCAAGAAATTAATCTACTGGAGCATTCAACAAAAAGCGGATTCAACCAACTCCAAGCCTGTGGAACTAAAGCCCAATATAAAAGATGAGAAATGGTAATACCTTGCACTGTGATGCGCTTTGCAAACAAAGAAGCCAGATTTACTTGTGTCACAGCTCCACCCATGAAGCCAAGGAGAAAAAGCCTCCCATCAATATTTAAGCTGTCTACGTTTTTCTGAAAATAGGGTGCTCCAACACTATCCAGAATAACGTCAACGCCTGCCATTAATAGCTATTAATTGGGTTTCCATTAAGAAACATATAATGCTATTAAAAAGTGAAGTATGACAGTGCTATTGATAGATTTATAAGCATCCAATCACATTTACAATTATACAGAACATACCTTTCCCGCCTGTTTCTTCCTTTACTCGTGCCACAAAGTCCTCGGTCTTGTAATTGATGCACACATCAGCTCCAAGATCCTTACAAACAGCTAGTTTTTCCTCACTCCCTGATGATCACAGAACAAAATATTTCCCAATTAGCATAGCATGACTTCATAGAAAACTGATGAAGCTTGATGAGAAGTGTGAACTGAACCTGCCGTCACGAACACCTTAACCCCTTGATGTTTAGCTATCTGAACTGCAAATGTACCAATTCCACTCGAGCCCCCATGAACCTGAAATTCCAAAAGTCCTTAGTTCAAAAACAAGCCAAGCATAAAAAAAGCTATGCGAATAAAGAGACAAACAATCTTAGATCATAAATATCACAATTGTTAACCAAACAACTTATAAAACTTCTGTAGAGTTGCTCCATATTGATGGAGTTGTAAGCGAAAGTCAGAACATCCGTACATTCTCAAAATGATTTTTCAACCAATCTCCAATGTGTAATTTAATTTTCATAGTTCCAGCTTTATAGCATAGAAAAGGGAAGCTTTCACAATCCACAGTACATTCTCAAAATGATTTTTCAACCAATCTCCAATGTGTAATTTAATTTTCATAGTTCCAGCTTTATAGCATAGAAAAGGGAAGCTTTCACAATCCACAGTTTTGCATTACAATTTATTTTAGGTCCCAAACCTATAACTCGAAGTGACACTACTGACTACACTCAACAGCAAAATTCATCAGAGCAGCCCCAGATTAAAAAATCACCACGCATCAAAATGTTGAGTTGGATTGAGACAGAAGTTTACCAGGAACGTTTCCCCTGCAGATAGCCGACTCATCATGAAAACAGTAGACCAAACAGTGCATGAAACTTCAGGCAAAGCAGCAGCATCCTTAAGCGAAACACCTTGTGGAACAGGAAGTACTTGTCCTGCTGGAACAGCCACTCTCTCTGCATACCCTCCTCCACTAAGAAGAGCACAAACCTTGTATAACATAACACATTTTCAATCAAGTCACAATATTTATAAAAAAAAGTCAAGTCTTTGATGCCAAAATTCAATCTTTGATAAAAAAGAAGAAGCAAAAACAACAATTTCTACAAATTTTGGGTTCTTGAGAGAAGTGGACTTTAACAGCTTCATATCAAAATCTGAAGTCTTTAAAGCCAAAAATTAATGCAAAACTTATCACTTTCTGTGAAATGGGTTCCCGAGGAAACTAAAAGATTAACAACATTTATATAAAAAATACAACTTTTCAAAGTCGAAATCCAATCCTTTGTCAAAAACAAGCAAAAACACTACTTCAAAGAATTGCGTTCTTGAGGGAACCTGAAATGAATTACCTGATCACCAATTTTCCAACGAGAGACATTTTTTCCGACAGCTTCAATGGTGCCTGAACATTCAAGACCAGGATATGGGCTAGCTCCTTTAGGAGGTGGATACATGCCTTGTCTTTGGAGAGTATCTGCCCTGTTCAAGGCTGTGGCTTCTACTTTGATCAGGACTTCATCTTCGTTGATATGGGGGTCTTCAACTTCTTGTAATTGCAGCACTTCTGGGCCACCTGGTGTAGTTATCACTACTGCTTTCATTTTTCTTGATACAGCCCACAAAAGAAACGGTTTTCACTGACCTTGCAGGAGCAGGGATTAGCGACGCATCTGATCAGATTTATTCGAAAATATACAAGGAATAGGACCTGCGATGTATCGATATTTGATCTCCTAGGATCACGAGATATTCGCAATTTTTTAAACTATACTAATTTAATTAAAATTAAAAAAAAATCAATTATCGTTATCATTATCAAACGAAACTAAAACAAAATCCTTTTCACAGTTAAAAAAAAAAAAAAAAAACACTATCCACAAAGTCTTGTACAATTTTGCCTAATTTTTTCATTTGTGTCCCTGTATTTTTGTAAGGTTTACAATTTAATCACTAAATTTTAATTTTTTTTCAATTTCATCATTTTAAGTTATGCTTTTATACACTTAAATATATGTGATATGTTTTCTCTAACTTACCTAATATGTTATTAAATGTTCTCACATTAAATTAACATTTGATTTTACAAAATTGAGTTTTATCACTTTTTTTTTAAAAAAAAAACCCTAAGACATAGAGCACCAAAATTGACATAAAAAAATGAAGGATTTTTTCCACAACATGGGCCTTAAAGTCTCATTTGATCTCTCGTATTCTAAATTTATCATAATTCATCCATTTTTTTAGGTTATCTTGTTTTGGTCTCAAATTTCATTTTTATACCTTTTAATCCTTAAAAATTGAGGGATGAGAGAAAATAATCAAAAAAAATAAAAAGAGAGAAATTTTTTGGGTGGTCAGATTTCAACCCACAATCATTTTGGTTTTGAGGTTTCATCTTCAGTAATGCTAAAACTTATATATTTATCTTAGAAAAATTTCTTAAAATTTAATTTGATCTAGAATTTTTAAGCTAATTAAAATATATTTTCTTGTTCAAAATAGGATTTTAAAGGTCCATATGACTTTTTTCCTAGTTGTGAAGTTAAAAAATAGTTGAAATATGAGCCCAAAGTTTTAGACCCTAAATTTTAATTATATAAAATAAGTTCAAGTTCGGTACTAGAAATGATTGCATGTAAATGACATGTTGGATAATGCGAACGATATATGCATGACATGTTATTATCACTTTTCAATCTCAAAAAGATCAATCTTAATATCAATAGATTCATCTGAAATAAAAGAGTTCACTGATTATTATTTAAGCTTATAATCATGCTAGAAAATAAAAGATCAAAACATGCAATTTTTTTAAAATTTAGTTTGATTTTGATGCTGACTAAAAAGTGTTTTGATTTGAAAAATAGTTGTTAAGATTTATAAAATTTTATTTGGAAGTTTTTAAGTAAAAAATAAGTTGAAACTTAGGTTTGATGATCTAAATTACCCTAATCTTGATTTTTTAGCCATAATAGATGACCAAAATTTATTTCAATGGAAGTCATGTTGTGTGTTTGTTTTTGAAAAAAAACATTCAAGGTCATCTACTTAAGTTAAGAAATTTAAGCATCATTACTAAATTTTATAGTTTTATTAAAATAATTTTTTGTTGGTATTTATACTCCTAGTCTATCAACATAAAATTTACCAACAGGTATATAGATAGAAATAACTCATTGGAAAAACTCTTGTCAATAATTTGTGGTTTGTCAATAAGGTCGTTGATAATAAGTCATTATTTATTTCATCGCAAAACGTCTAAGTTACAAATTCAAATTAAATTTCATCAATTTACAAACAAATACAATTTTAGAAAATTTCAAACATGCCTAATATATACAAATCATATATTCAAACAATAAATTTCTATGAAAAAACTATAAAACAAGTAAATACCAAAAAAATATACATACTACAAAAATATACAATACAAATTGATATTTTAAATTGAGTTCAAATAAAAAATAAACACTTTTGCTTGCTTAAAATGTGAGATCCTCAATAAGATTTAAATCAGAATAAGGATGCTAACACTCTAGATAAAATTTAGGGGGGTTATGATGTTTGTTGCAAAGAAAAATAAAGAAAGAAGAAGAAATGAAAGAGAGCGGGGTTGCTCGTCTGGTTATAAATTAAATATTATAGATGGATTTACCAATAAATTTAATTAAAAAAATTTAAATTCATCAGTAATTCTGTCTGTAAAAATAACATATTATCATACTTTTTAATTTTTTTTAATTAATTCTTTTCTCACTGTAATTCTCTTGGTATATAATAAGAGAATATCTTTATTGGTGTTTACCAATAGATACTACAAGGATATATTTAGTCGAAAAAATTCACCATAATCTACTGAAGAAAATATTATACCTATTTGTTTATATTTATTAAATTTCTAATAGCGTATGCAAAATTGAGCTTTTTTTTTTATATAAATCCAGGTACACAAGCTTAATTGTACTAATAAATCCAAGTACTTGTTATCTCTTTTTTTTTAAAAAAAATCATATGATGACATAATTAAGTAATAAGTTAAAGGGGTGGAGAATTCATTGTTGATTTAGAATCAATGAAATCAATGCATCGTGGATTAAAATAGTAATTCACAATGTTTTTCCTTTTCATTTCAAATTTTTTTGGCATTTTTTTTCACTCATATTGTATTAATTTCCTCTCTCTTTTTTCCTACTATACTTTCCCTTTTTTTCTTTTATTTTTTTTAAATTATTTTTGTTAATTTTATTTTTTTTTTAATATTGAGCTAGTTAAAAATTTTGCTTTGTAATTTTTTTCACTTATAGCTTATTACTTTTTTTTTCATTTTTTAAATTTTTTTGTTTTCTTATATTAATATAATTGAAAATTAAATTTTGCAATTTATTTCTTTTTATTTTGCCTTTTTACATGGTTAAAAGTTTTTGTTTATTTGCTAGGGTAATTCAAGTTGTTTTAATTTACAAGTTTAGTGAGATTTTTTTAATTGAACTTGATTTTGTTATCGTTTATCCTATATAGTTAAAAGCAATAGTTTTTTAAAAAATATACATAAAGATAAAACATGTAGGGAAAATATTATAGTTTTTCTCACAAAACATTATGAATTACTATAATGTCTCATCACAAGGTTTTTTTTCTTATAATTTTTTTTAAAATTATCTTTATTAATTCTATTTTTTTTAATATTGAGCTGGATGTGAATGATAATTATAAGTAATTACAAATAAGATTAAATCATGTGAGGAAACACTGTAGTTTTTATCACATAACACTATGAATTGCTACAATGTTTCCAGCATGGTTTTTTTTTCTATTTTTTTTTGTTATTTTTTTAGAATTGTCTTTGTTTATTTTTTTTTAATATTGAGCTGATTGAGAATTTATCTTTGTAATTTTTTTATTTTTTAAAACATTATGAATTGCTGAAGTGTTTTCACATATGATTTTTTATGATTTTTTTCAAAATTATCTTTGTAATTTTTTTTAATATTAATTTGATGAAGAATTATAATTACAATAAATTTAAATCATATGAGAAAAGCATTATAGTTTTTCTTACAAAATACTATGGATTGCTACAATATTTCTCTAAATGGTTTTTTATTTGATTTTTTAAAATTATCATTGTTAATTTTATTAGGGAAGAATATTGTAGTTTTCCTCACAAAACATTATCAATTGCTATAAAAATTTTCACTCATAGGTTTTTTTTATTTTTAAAATGATCTTTGTTGATTTTTTTTAAATATTAAGTTGGTAGAGAATTTAGCTTTATATTTTTTATTTTTTATTAACAAAAAAGCTAAATCATGTGGGGAAAGCATTATACCTTTCTTTACAAAACACTTGAATTGCTATAAATTATTTTGTTCAATCTCTAAGTTTTTTTAATTACCAACATAACTTTTTTTTCTATCATGAAATATTAGCTGTATCATACTTTTAATTTATATTACATATCTAGCTCTGATTTATAATTATAATACTATCAAGTATATTTTTTTATATAAGCTTGCGGTAGGGCAAGAACATGCTATCTCATACTTTTCAAATAAAATCAAGGGTTTTTAATAATAATAATAATAATAATAATAATAATAATAATTTTATGAATAATTATATATGAAACTAATATAAGTGTTTTTTAAAAAAAAAAACATTTCTCATGAATAACTAATAAGAATAAATATCTAATTATTTTATGGTGAAGTGTTTATACAATTTTCTCAAATTAATTATTTCTTTATTTTCTCATATAGTAAGATGAAAATTATCGCAATATAAAAATTATCTCATATAGTTTTTATACAATTTAGTTTATTGATGTTATTTATAATGTCGATAAGAATTCTTGAAATAAATTATTGGGTTGAATTAATTGATATGTTGATTTGTTATGTCAATAATAAATATTAAAAATAAATTATCTAATTGAATTGATCAAATAAATTAAATTGATGTGTTATGTGTTAATATATGTGTTATCTCAAAATTATTTATTTTGTTATTTAGTTAAATTGTTGTTTTGTTATATTTGGAATGTGATTTGGGAATATATGTAGACACACACTTAATTGTTTTTGTTTTGGCTTCCAATGAAAATTGGATGTATGCATGTGTTTGACGGAGTAATAAATCGAAAGTGTATAATAATAATAATAATAATAATAATAATAATTTAGTACGTGTTTTTAGGGAAAAAGAAAAGAAGAGAGAGATTAGAAAAATATTAAAAGGAGGTTAAGTTATACCATCCAAGCAATAAAAACATCTGTACTTTTTTTATCACCCTTTATAATAATTAACCTTTCTAGAAAATAATCCAAGCAAAATTAAGATGTTATTTAAAAATAGAATATTACTCCAACTTTCTAGAAAATTGAAGGGATAAAAAAGGATAACTGAAACTTTATATTAAAATATAATATTTTTCTATCTAAAAATGAAAAACTAGATTTTTAAATTTATACTGAATTTAACAAAAACATATTTTAGGAGTTATCTACATTTTTTTCACAAATTTTTCATTGTTTTCTAAATAACTAAAACACACGAAAAATAGTTTTTTTCTTTTATGTTAAAATTATTTTTGTTTCTTATATTTTCATGTTTAGTAGTGCCTTAATTTTTACAATAAATATAATATAAAAATCAACCTATTTTTTAGTTAATAATACAAATTTTTCATAATAATTTTTAATTTTAATGAAATAAAAATTGATATTTTACAATTAGATTATCTCACAAATAAAAAATATTAAAATAATTATTATAAATTATATTTTTAGTTTTTATTGAAAAGAAAAGCTGAAACACAATGGTTTTCTTTTTGTGAACCGACTCTGGGATTTTTAATGCTCATTGACCCCTTACCATAAAAACACCAATGGAACTCTCGCTCATTGGTAGGTTCAATTCTTAGCAAATGTGAGGAATTCAACTTATTCACACCATATGAGTTTATCAATGTTAGTCTCTTAATTTAATTTTTATCAATTTAATTCTTAAATTTGTTTTACTAGCCTGTTGAATTGCTTTTGAACGGACTAATTGATTAGTTTATATTGAGATAACTCTCTTAAAGTTTAATTTTAAACTTAAATTAGAAAAAAAAATTAGGTTGAATAGTTTTTTTTAATTTTATCTTTAATTCTTTTACTAATTAATTATATTGTCTCTGAACTAACTAAGTTAACTAGATCATGTTCAATTAACTAACACACATGATTTAGTTTTAAATTAAAATTAAGCAAGGAATTAGATTAAAAGATTTTATTGTTAACTTATTGGACAATATTTAATAATTATGTTAAATAATTCTTCTAGATGACCTGAATATTTTTTTTATGGCAAAAAAAGGGGGTTTAATTTCTGCATATCTTTGTACTTCTTTATGTCAAAAATAAACATTTTAAAATTTGGTTACCAATAAATAATTGGACCAAATAATTAAACTTGTATTTTTCCAGACTAAATTCAAAACTCCAAACAACAGAAAAACTAAAAAATTTAATACAAAGACAAACCAAATTATATTATGATTGTTTCAGAATGAGCTGGCAACAATTTTTGCTTGGACTTCTTAAAGTAGGTCTAGCTCATTAAAGAGATTACAAATGATTCATATTTAATAATATATGATACAGACAGAAAGGGAAATAAACCAAACATATTAATTATCACATGATGATCCAATCAATCTCTTGAATTGCTCCTAGAAATCTTGTTATTCATCACAATAAATTTTTAGGTTGATCCTTGCAATTGTGGAAAGTCAGCATACTTTCCAACGGTAATGATCTTACTACATACCTGTTATGGCATCTAAATGCTCTTGCACCACCTTCCAAGCCGTGAAAACATGCCGATCCTCTGTAAGCGTTGCCCCAACAGCAAATCGTATGATGTAGAGTCCAGCAACAACAGCGTGAGTCAGATACACATGACCTGAAGCATTAATTGACTTTAACAGCTCCTGGTTAAGCTGGTTACTGCATTCCTGGTCATATGAGATTTTGTGACCATAAACAGCCATGCCATTTTCAGACACCTCTTTACTTATTGCCAGTGGCAAAGCTCTAAAACACACCATTGCGAAGTTTCTAGGAACCACAACCTCAAATCTCTTGTCATTGGCGACAAGATCCTCAAAAAGCTGGGCCATTTTGACATGGCTTCTTAGGAAGCTTCTAAGGTTACCAACACCATAGCTTCTCAAGACAAGCCATAGTTTCATGGATCGAAATCTTCGGCTAAGGGCTATTTGCCAGTCTTTGTAGTTCACCACTTGTTCTGAATTTGTTGCATGGTTACTCATAAGATACTCGGGATTTGTTGAGAGGGACTTCGTAAGAGCTTTTGGATCTTTTAACCAAAGGCAACAACAATCCAAAGTGGTAAAGAACCATTTATGTGCATTCAAACTGAATGAGTGTGCCCCCTCTACGCCATCAAGAAAATGCTGGAATTCTGGGCATATACAAGCATTACCCGCGTACGCTGCATCGACATGTACCCATAAGCCATAACTATTAGCAACATCGCATAATGGTCTCAGTGGATCCACTGCTGTGGTAGCAGTTGTCCCAATGGTGGCACATAGAAACATGGGAACCAGCCCAGATTCTATATCTAAACAAATAGTCAATCTTAATGATTCTGGAGATAGTGCAAATGACGTTGATTTAGTTGTTTCTATTGCTCGACAATTCGTTTTATGGATTCCTGCAACATGTGCTGCCTTTTGAAGTGCACTGTGTGTTTGATTTGAGCCATAGACGACTAGCTTCCCAATGTTGTCTTTCCCAATTTGGCTTAGCATTCGGTCCCTTGCAGCCACTAAGGTGCACAAAATGGCTTCGCAAGTAGTCCCTTGTATAACCCCCCCACCATTTCCAGCGAAGAGAAAACATTTGGGAAGCGTAAGCATTTCTCCAAGCCATTCCATTACAATATTCTCCAGTTCAGTAGCAGCTGGTGATGACATCCAGTCGAATCCTACAACATTAAACCCAGTACAAAGCATCTCGCCAAGGAACCCTGCAGTGCTAACACTTGAAGGGAAATATCCAAAGTAACTAGGACTTTGCCAATGTGTGATGCCAGGAACAATATGTTTTTGCACATCATGGAGGATTGTTTCAATAGGCTCGGGACTATACGGGGCTGATTTTGGAAATAGATTTTTGAGATAACCTGGTTCAACTTGGCTTAAAACTGGGCGTTTCTCAATTTTCTGATAATAATCTGCAATAAAATCAATGGCCATGTAACCTTGCCTCCTGAACTCCTCAAGGTTTAGAGGACTCATAGAACAAGAAGAAGGGTTTTCGGTATTCATCTTGAAATTAGAACGTTTGGGTTCTTTAGTGCGCTTGCTCAACTCTCTAAAGAGCTATATATAGCGAAATATGGAAAATGTGATGATTGATCATAAAGACTACTATAATGGTTCGTGGGTGATGAAAAACCATTATCTAAGGCTGTTAAGGAGACCAAGCATGGATTAGACAATAAACTTAACACCGAATAGACGGTAAATCAAATTAGCACAAAACAATAATCTCGATGTAGAATAATATGATTAAAAAATTAATATTTTTTTTAAATATAGGAGTATTGAAGTAATAAATAACTTTATAAGACCAGGATCGAATTATAGAAAAGTTAATTATATAAATTATAGATAACAATAATACAACACCAAGAATAACAATAACAATGATAGTAGTAGTAGAAATAATAGTAATAGTAGTAGTAGTAGTAGTAATGAAGAAGAAGAAGAAGTTGATGAGAACTTTAAAATAGAAGATTAATGTAATGATTAAACAATGATAACAATAAATGTCAAGGTTAGAGGATCCACTCATGGTATGTCAAACGAGTATAATATAAACTCTTATTATTCAATTGCAAATCACACACAAAGGAGGTTCTAATCAAATTATAAATTGTTAACATGATTATATTAGTTATCTTATTCGATTAATGCTAATACTTGTAAATCTCGTCAGACATTCATGATTATAACTTATGTTAACAATAAATCAAGTTTCTTTCATAGCTCAGGTGTCAATTATATCATACAGTATGGGCTATGAAAGTGTCAAGTATTTGTTATATCAAGTGTTATACAACATAAATCTAGATTAGTCATTTAACAAACAAAGTATTAAAGAATGAATAAGATAACAAATATAAAATATGTTAGTATCAAACATTAAAGTCCATGTTGAGTTTATACTATACTTATTCTTACACTATTAGTGTAACCTTTTCACCTTGACATAATAAACTAAACTAAATATAATGAAAGAGAGAAATATAAATAAACAAGATAAGAACAAAAATAAGATAAAATTTAACTAAGTAAAGGAAAGGAATTGAAAAGCATAAACAAGATATTAATAAAAGCAAAACATAAACATTACAAAAAATACAAAGAGAGAAAGCAAGAGCATGATCTTGATCTAGAGACCAAGATGCCTAAATGCATGGTAAATGCCTCCTTTTATAGGACAAAATTAGGAATTATTGATTTGATGACTAATTGATGAGTGGGTGGCCAACTCTTGACTTGGTGACAATCTTTATCTTCTCTTGTTTGCCCAAAATGTCATTTATAACGTCATAATTGAAACCACTTGAAAATATCAAAGTTGTAGGAAATTATTTCAGCTTTCCAGGAAAAAAAATGGAGGTTATTTAGACTTCTAAAACTCTAGATATGGGTTAAACACTAAAGAGTATTCGAGCTGCAAGACAGATTCAGACTTCTTCGTTATTATTACAATTTGGACTTGAAAATGATCTTCTTAAATCTTGGGCTCCATGAAAGTTGTAGGCCTATGTCTTACCTTTCCATCCATATAAAGTAAACCTAAATTTAAGATCTATATATAACCCAATTACCGAACAGTGTTCCGGTTTGGACTGTACCAGCATCTCTTTTCTAAGTTTGGCCATCTCTTTGTCTTTTCAATTTTAGTTCTTAAATTCATCAATCAATCCTTTCATTTATGTGATAGGCTTATATTTAAAATGAACATTTACCATAAATTAAATATATCTTATATTATTATATATGTTATTATAAAACATGCTTTAGTTAAGGAATTATTGATACTTTAAGTGCAAAATAATGATATAAAAACCTTAATAAAAATGTATTTTTAAGTACTAATCACATAACCATTAATATAAGTTGTAATATTTTTTTAGATTGAAATAACAAGAAGAATATTATTTTTCTTCATGGTATTAAAGTAATAATCTAGGTTTTAAAATAAAGCACAAAGCCTCCACCCGACTTCTATGGCAAACTAAAACCAAGAAAGCACGGCTGCAAGTGCAAGATGGGATCATCCCAATCATCAATTTTATCTTCACCATTCAGATCAACCTAACACTGTTCTTGTGCCACAATTCCTAGTTGAAGACAACAATAGTATATGAAGCCAATCTATGATTATAACTTTGATAGTTAAAATAAGATTGGGTTCATAGATAGCTCAATGAAGTAGCCTAATGAGAGGAAATTTGATGACCATCAATAATGGAATTGGCACAATAGTTTGGTGAAAAATTGACTATTAGGATCCATGTCCAAAGAAATTGCCACAAGCATCATCAACTGTAAAAACGCTAGACAAATGTCACTTGATTTACCAGAATGATTCTTGCATGTGAATATGGTTCAATTATTTAATGTTGAGAATGAAATTCATGACTGTGTATAGGGAAATATGTCTGTAGGATCTTACTTCACAAAGTTAAAGGACTTATGGGATGAGCGCAATGCACTTAACACTTTTCCAATATGCATTTATGGATCAATCAAAAAAGTAGTTGCATATGTAGAAACACAAAAAACCATGAAATTCCTCATGGATCTTAATTATTTATAAGTAGGTGTTCGTAGCAACACTTTACTACAACATCCATTACCCACAGTAAATAAAGCATACTCACTAGTCATTCGCTATGAGAAAAAATTAGAGGAGACAATCGGGAAAAGCCATACTCAGCTTGAGGCTGCTATTTTTGGTGTAAAGAATTCAAACCAAGAGATTGAAGTTGAACCGAAATGCTCGAAGTGTAACAAAACAAATTACACTACCAGATATTGCCGCGCACATCTCAGATATACTTTCTACCATTGGAAGGGACATATAGCAGAATATTATGGCAAAAAGAAAGTTGTGACTAAAGCTGAGTTTAATGCGATAATTTTCAAATGCAACTAAGTGGCATCACGCAAGAATGAAAGAAAGGAGATGAGTTTTCCCTTCACAATTAAAGAATGCAAACAAATACTCAGTATGCTAAAAATTAAATAACCTCTGCCAATCATGTTAGTAACTGCCCAACTCATGATGAACTCTCGGGTAAGGCTTTTTCACTCATTTCTAATAGCAACATAAGTATATGGACTTTGGATAATGGGTGCACAGATCATACGATTTCTTATCAAAACATATTCATATATTTAAGACTTGTTAATGGTCGCACTGTTGATTTACCGAATGGGTCAATAACACAAGTAACTCATATTGGTAGAGTTCACCTATCCTCTAATTTAATTCTTGACAATGTTTTGTGTGTTCTATATTTTCAATTAAACTTAATTTCAATTAGTAAGCTTGTATCTAATTCCTCTTATATAACCATTTTTCTAAGCTAGTTTTGTAAGATTTAGGACCTATGTTCGGGGAAGACGATTGGGATGAGAATTGAAAAGGAGGGTCTATACTTTCTCAACCAAGCCAAGAAAAGAACATGCAACCATGCCTAAACTCTTCATTCTAACCTTTGGCATTAACATCTTAGACATCCCTCAACTAAAGTATCCCAGTTATTTCCTAAAGTTAATTATTGTTCTCACAACAAATGTTTAATTTGTCCGTTAGCAAAATAAACAAGACTTCTATTTTTTTTAAGTTCTATTATCAGTACATCTCTATTTGATTTAATCCATGTTGACATTTGGCATGGATTTATCTTATGAATCACAAATCAGACATTAGGGATCTTCTAGTCACCTTCATCAATATGGCTGAAAATCAATTTAATTTCAAAGTCAAAATTATTCGTAGTGATAATGGTCTTGAATTCAAACTTGAAAGTTTTTACACTAATAAAGGTATCATTTACCAAACTAGTTGTATTAATACTCCACAACAAAATGGTGTTGCCGAACACAAACATAGATATTTGTTAAATATGGCGCGTGTCTTACTTATTTAGGTAGGTATTTCTCATCAATTTTAGGATGATGTTATTCTTGCTTCCACTTACCTCATCAATTGCACACTAACCCCCATTCTCCATGGAAAGACACCATATGAAAAATTATTTAACATGATTCCTAATTATTCACACTTACGAGTATTTGGTTGCTTATGTTTAATTTCCACTTATACACCAAGTCATTCCAAATTTGATCCTCGAGCATCTAAATGTATTTTTCTTTGTTATCCTTATAGAAAACAGGATATCAAGTCTTTGATCTAGCTATGAAACGGGTTATAGTCTCAAGGGATGTCGTTTTCTTTAAAAACATATTTTCTTCCTTCACACTAAGTGCTGGTACTTCTTCCACTCCCAATTCACTTTTACTTTTTGACATAGATTTTGCACCTCCTTTTCCTATTGCCCATCAAACACTTACTGATATTTCATCTCCAGCCACCCCTACCCCATACATAATTGATTCCTTACAGAACATTCAACCCTACTCCTCTCCTATTCCCACTCAACCTCTTCGTTGGTAATCGTTCCATTACTACTCCTTCTTATTTGCAAGACTTTCACCTCGACATAACTCTTCCTTCAAGATCTGAACCGTCATCCTCCATAAACATGGTTCACACTTTATTTACTGTTATCCTCTCTGTTCTTACTTTTCTTATGATAATCTTTCTCCCAATCATAAAGCTTATACTACTCAGTTCACCCTTCTCAAAGAACCTACTAGTTTTTCCCAGGCTGTTCAACATCCCAATAGCGTGAGACTATATATCTTGAAATTATTGATTTACAAGCTACTGGAACTTAAAGCTTGGTTGTTTTGCTTTCTTATAAACGACTAATTGGCTGTAAATAGATGTACAAGATCAAGCTAAAAGCTGATGGGATAGTTGAAAGGTATAATACATGGCTAGTGCCTAGGGGATGCAACCAAATTAAAGACGTTGATTACCAGAAAACTTTCACCCCTGTCGCCAAAATGGTTAATGTCCATGTCTTACTTAGTGTGGCAGCTTTGTGTGGTTAGCATCTATATCAATTAAATGTCAACAATGCATTCTTGAATGATGATTTGGATGAGATGTTTACATTATCACTACCTCTTGGCTTCAAACAAAAAGGGGAGACAAGCTTCCAAACAGTGGTTTACCAAGTTGTCCAATGCATTCAAGGCTGCAAGATTCCATTAGTCCTTATCTAATTGTTTCTTATTTGTCTGCAGCTATTAGGGTAACTTTCTAGCATAACTAATATATGTGGATGATGTGATATTAGCTGGAAATCATTTGCAGGGCATAGAGAACACCAAGTTTTTCTTATCTAGACAATTCAAGCTGAAAAACCTGGGACAACTTAAGTACTTTCTTGCCATAGAGGTTGCAAGATCACAATATGGCATTAGTTTATCACAGAGAAAATATGCCCTCAATATTTTGAATGATGCAAGATTTTTAGATGTCAAACCATCCTGGTTTTCTTTGGAACAAGATGTATCATTAACACAATTTGATGAGAAGCTTTTGGAGGATGGATCAATATATAAAAGGTTAGTTGGAAGGTTAATATAACTAACTATAACTAGACCAAACTTGACTTATGTTGTGCACATCTTAAGTCAGTTCATGTACAAACCTCGGTAACCCCATCTGGCAGCAGCTCATTAAGTCCTCAAATATATCAAGCAAACACCTGGACAAGGCATCATGTTACCATCCACGGGTAACCTTTAATTATAAGAATTTTGTGATGCTGATTGGGCTCATTGTAAGGACACGAGAAGATCAGTTACCAGTTATTACATTTTAATTGAAGGAGCACCTCTTTCTTGGAGGACTAAGAAACAAACAATAGTATCATGTTCAAATACAGAGGTAGAATATCGCTCCATGGCTACTACATGTTATGAGATTACGTGGCTGAAAATTATTTTAAAGGACTTGAAGATAAATCACATAAAACTAGTGGCTCTATTCTATGATAATCAAGTAGCAATGCACATCACATCAAATCCAATATTTCATGAGCAAACAAAGCACATCAAAATAGATTGTTATTTGATATGTGAGAAGATTCAACTAGGAATGATATAGACATCCTACATTCGAACTATACACCAATTGGCAGACCTATTTACTAAGTCATTAAGCTCCACACAGTTTGAGAATTTACTTAGCAAGTTATGTATAATTAATATACATTCCAACTTGAGGGGAAGTGTTAAGAAAATCAAGCATTGATTAGGCAATAAACTTAATCAGCACTGAATAGGCAGTAAACCAAATTAGTACTGAGTTGACAATAAACTTGTAATTGAATCATTACATTATTTGTTCCCTTATTTATAAATAATTAAGCTTGATTATAGGCAATAGTGTAGGTTCTTGATACAAAATCATCAATATAAGTTGTAATCTTTTCTTTAATTGAAATAACAAGAATATTATTTCTCTTCAAAGGCTAGCACCCAGTACAATTTTTCTATATGGTTGTCTACATTTTACTCTATCTCCTCTTGAGATGTCTCTTTTTTTTAACTGAAAAAAGTACCATAAGAGCTACTAGTAAGGCTCTTAAATAACCTCTTTTTTTTTTTTCCTTTAGTGATATATAAAATACAATTTAAACCTGAATTGTAAAATTATAAGTAAAATTTTTTAATTAATTATATATTGATTATTTTAGCTAAAAAAATATGATAAAGACAGTTAATAACATTATAATCAATTAGTAATCTAAATAAAATGAGAGAGATAGATAATATGAATCAAAAAATTAATAACATAATAAAATAAAATGTCTCAAAACAAAACTTTTGAAAGGGAAATCATTAAATAGTAGGAAGTAAAGGGAAATCATTAAATAGTAGGAAGTAAACAGGAACTTGGTAACAACTTGGTTATTCTCATCATAACAAGTCTTAATAAATCTTTTTTGGATTGTAAGCTAATAAGCTTAAAGCAGTAATTAACTAACATAAGTTCAAGAATGAGATAAACTTCTAAATAATGTTTAATGCGCCAAAACAAACTCAAATTAAAAATAATTATCTAATATTAAATAAATAAATAGAATAATAAAAAAAAAACTTTCAAGCTAAAATTCTTCTATACAGCTCAATCTTCAATTTTCACACCTTAATAGATTTTAATCCTTATTCCAAACACGTCCTTCAAGATATTTTCAAGCTTCAAGTCAATATTAACCTAAATTGCCTGGCCTTAAAAAGGGCACTTGGTCGAGTTCTCTCCTTGTGTTTGCGCTCCCAAATAGGTAATAGATAATGAATGTAATATAGTCGAGCTAATAGACAGCGAGCAAATTAGGTGAGGATATAATTTGGTTGGAGGAGGATTTGTCATTAATGAATTATATGAATAATCATAGAACTAAGTACAAAAAAAGAGATTCCATCCAACCAGACGAATAAAATAATATTAAAAGGCTATTATTGTTTACACAATTATTAAATTGATTTAAATTTTTTGAAGATTTCCAACACTCAATTCCATAGGAAATCATGAAGACACTATTTTAGCTAATTTTATTAGTTTTTCTAGATTTAATCCTTTTTATTTGAATTTAGGATTCTGATTTTATTACAATTTTAAAATCATTTTTTCATACTTTTTAAAGGATTGTGATTTTTTGTAAGGAGACAAAAAAAAATTTAGAGTTTGTTTCATAAATAAAATTACAGGTTAAGGTTTTGTTTCATAAATAACTCTATTTTTTACCTGTTCTCCATCTTTGTGTCATTATAATTATTGTGCTTCCGTCAACATAGTGTCGTGTGTGTGTGTGAGAGAGAGAGAGAGAGAGTGAGTCATGAGTCAGTATCAGCAGCGAAAATAAGCAGCGCATTCACTGCTGAAGACTCGATCCATCTTAGAACTGAGAGCCTCAATTTGCAGAGCACATGGCTGGGTTCCCTCCCATGCATAATGGCATTAATTTGGGCTACTGTGCCCACCTGCATTCATCATCCCCGCCTTACCAGAAAAAACAAGTGACACTTATGAAGAAATTGAAGGACGAAAGAGATTTATATATCAATCTCGTTCTAAAAAAGCTTCTGTATATATGGAGGATTGCCTACGATTATTAATGCTATCTCTGCACTCACCTGTGCTGTTGTGTTTTTTCTTTTTTTGTTAATTTGGTATGTTGATGTTTATATCTATCTAGATTTACTATATTCAACAAATCCTGATTTTTTAAGTTAATAACTCGGTTTGAAAAAATAAAATATTGTTAATTATCATTAAAATTGTTTTGAGGTAAAACTAAAATTTTTGTTATAGTG
This sequence comes from Populus pruinosa, assembly GCA_026413675.1. Taxonomy (NCBI): domain Eukaryota; kingdom Viridiplantae; phylum Streptophyta; class Magnoliopsida; order Malpighiales; family Salicaceae; genus Populus; species Populus pruinosa. Next base: position 2,744,264 of record CM048595.1, read on the forward strand.
TTATTTCAAATAAAATTTTTTATGTATTTTATTTTTATATTAGAAGTTAATAAATTGTATTATTCACAACAATATTTTGAATAATAACTAGTGAGTAATAAAAAATATTATTAATAATATTTTTTTTGGATATTAATCTCTTTTAGGTTTTATATCCTTAAATTAAAAATGAATAATATTTACTTGCCAAAAATATTTTTTTAATATCTTTTGAAATTTTACAAATCTATTGTAAAATCCATCCAATAATATTTTTAAAACATGTAAAAATATTTTAAATTTTTTTTGAAAATGATGCTCAAATTACTTTAGGATATTTTGGCCATAAGCTAGGAAAAAAACATTTTTTTATTATTTTTTAGGCTTTCTTTGGTGAAAAAAATATTTTTTCTTGTAATAAAACCACTCAAGATAAGCCAAATGAATGTTTGTCAAATACATCCTTAAACCAAACGACCCTTTAACAAAAGCATAGCAAACCAAATAAGGTATTTAAATAAAAAGACCTTTTAACAAAAGCATAGCAAACCAAACTAGGTATTTAAATCTCTTTGACCTAGATTTTTTCTGATATGGTCGACCCGACTGAGTTGATCCAACTAAGTTGACTCAAAATTTTTGGTATAAAAAATAAACTTAAACAATAACTTTAATGTATCAAAAACATAAAAAAAAATATCATTAAATAAAAAACATAGAAATAAAAAGGTAAATACAATATTACTTGTTGAGCATTCAAACCTCTATTTTATGCTTATAAACATAAATATAAAATAAAAATAAATAAAAGTAGGCCACAAAAAAACTACTTTTGGATTAGAAAAGTATATCTAGAAGAATTACTTTCTCTTTGTTTTCTTTTGAAGATTTTTTTCTCGTAAACTTACAAAGTTAAGAAATCTTTTATTCAATCTCTTGGATCTCTACACTTGTGTTTCTTATTGATATTTCTCTTTTTTTTCTTCTCATTCCTTTATTTTTTTTCTCTCACTCCTGCCTTAAAGCTTGGGAGGTATTTATAGGGTTTTACTAGAGTTTTGAAAGATTCTGATTCCATTTGATCTTGAAAGAAGTATTATAACCCTTCATAAGGACCCATTAATAAGACTTTGTGTATGAACACACAAAAATTTGGTTAGTTTTTGTATAATAGTTGCACATCTTTTATTTGAATATAACCTTATTTAATTTGGAAGTCTGTCGCTCTATATTCATTCATGTGTTTGAAATTATCAACTCGATTAGCCAAAACTGTTAAAGCTAACTGGGTTGCCCACTCTTGAGGCCTTGTTGGAGAAATTCTAACATAATCATTTGCGGAGAGCACCTGAAGTTGATAGAGGAGATGCATAATTTTCATTTGAATTCAACCATACTCACTTTGAAGATTTATAGGTCAACATTCATGCGTTTAAAGTTACTAACTTGATTAGATAAAACTGTATATATAAAAAAAAAAAGAAAATTGATCGAACAACACGTCACTTACCTTCTCTTTTTTAACTCTTAACAACATGTCGTTTAGGGTTTTTCATTTGGAATTAACAAATTACAATTGAGCCTCTATTCTTCCAATTGCTTTTAATTTCATCCATAATTACCTTCAAACTTTTACTTTTATGCAATGTCACCCCTTCCAAACTTAATTGTTAGCCTTTAAGTTGGTCGTCTTTTTCATTTTGATCCATAGTTCTAAATTTATATTATTTGACTCTCAATTCACCAACAAACTTTAAATTTTTTCAATTTTAACCTCTAATTTACTCAATTTTTGCCCTTATATTTATGTATCTTTTTTAGTTTGGTCTATGGTTTTGCATCTTTTTAAATCAAGTCTCTAATTGCCTATCAAAGCTTAATAATTATGTAATTAAGCCCTTAATTTGACTAAATTAAATACTAAAATTGCAATTCGACTCTCAAACTTTAATTACGTCCAATTAAAACCTAAATTGACTTTAAAATTAATTTTTCCTGTAGTTAAGCTCTCAATAAGTTCAGATAAATCTTGAAAAATTCTAAATGAGTTCTTAAACATCTAATTTTGAATTTTCTTTATCAATAGGGCCTTTATCAATTGAAAATACATTGTCAAATTTTTTAATCTTGTATATTGGATCTTTCTTAACCAGTCTTTGGCAATTTCCTAGGCATTCTGATATACTCTTCTCACTAATTTTTTTAAAATTTTCTACCAATATTTTTTTTATTTTCCTTTGTCCTTTTTTGGATTTATTTTTCATTTATATGTGGCCCCAAAATATGTAACAACACTTCGAATAATAACTAGGAAAATCAAAAACTTATCCCAAATGTGCTCCATTCTTTGGTTATTGTTAGCCTATACTGGCAAGGTTATATGTTATGCTTTTATCGTGGTTTCCCTCTTATGTATGGTGAAGGCTACTGGTTGCTACCTGCAATAGTCCTAGCTAGATGTTGGGTAGGACTTGTACTCTATTATATCTTTTTAGTTATTTTATTTGGTTAGGTTGGGCACCTCTTCTCTGAATAGGTTCCCTATATAACCAATGTTTGCCTCCTCCTTTGGGTTGTAGCTCCTTTTTAGATAAGTTTGATGTAATTATTTCATCAGGGAGCCTATTTCCCTTTATATATCTTTGTACATTAACCTGGTGGTCCCCTAACTTGTTTTATTTGATATTTTAAATATACTTACATTTTGATAAAATTTTAAAAAGAGAGATTCTCCTAAATAACCCAACTTCAATTTACTATCTAGTGGAGTAGTAGTAAGTTTAGTTTGTATCATATCAATATCTTGAAGCAAATCAATAATATATTTATGATGATTCAGAAATGAACTTTTTGTTAGAAGTTGTTATTTCAATATCAATAAAGTACTTTAAAAGACCAAGATCCTTAATTGGAAATTGATGCTAGAAATTCTTTTTCAATTGAGAAATAAAATCAATATTATTTTATATAGTAATGAGATCATTCATATAGATAAACACCATTGATTAGTACTTAAAAGTGCATTTTAATCATGGTTTTATATCATCATTTTGCACTTGAAGTATCAATAACTCCTTAACTAAAATATGTTTTATAATAATGTATCTAATAATATAAGATACCTATAATTTATGGTAAATGTCTATTTTTAATGCAGGCCTATCAAATAAATGAAAGGATTGATTGATGACTTGAAGAACTTAAATTGCAAGGATAAAGAGATGGCCAAACTTAGAAAAGAGATGTCAGTGCAATCCAAACCGGAACACTATTCTGTAATTGGGTCATATCTGGAGCTACAGATCTCAGATTTAGGTCCAATTTATATGGATGGAAAGGTAAGACATAGGCCTACAACTTTCATATGGAGCCCAAGATCTAAAAAGGCCATTATCAAGTCCAAATTGTAGCAACAACAAAGAAGCCCGAATCTGTCTTCCAGCCCGAGCACTATTCGGTATTTTGGCCATATCTGGAGTTCTAGAAGTCCAAATGAGCTGAAGTTTTTACACAAGAAAGCTGAGACAATTGCCTACAACTTTCATGTTTTCAGCTGGCTCCAATTTTGACGTTATCAATGACGTTTTGGGCAGACAAGAGAAGATAAGGATTGTCACCAAGTCAAAAGTTGGCCACCCACTTATCAATTAGTCATCAAATCAATAATTCCCAATTTTGGCCTATAAAAGGAGGCATTTGCCATTCATTTAGGCATCTTGGTGTTCAGATCAAGATCATGCTCTTCCTTTCTCTCTTTGTATTTTTTGTAATGTTTATGCTTTACTTTCATTAATATCAAGTTTATGCCTTTCATTTCCTTTCCTTTACTTAGTTAACTTTTATGTTCTTATTTTGTTTATCTATTTTTATTTCTTTCATTATGTCTAGCTAAGTTAATTATGTCAAGGTGAAAAGGTTACACTAATGGTGTAAGAATAAGTATAATGTAAACTTAATATGGACTTTAATGTTTGATACTAACATGTTTTATATTTGTTATCTTGTTCACTCTTTAATACTTTGCTTGTTAAATGACTAATCTTGATTTATGTTGTATAACACTTGGTACAACAAATGCTTGGCACTTTCATAGCCCATAATGTATGGTATAACCGACACCTGAGCTATGAAAGGAACTTGATTTGTTGTTAACATAAGTTATAATCATGAATGCTTGACGAGATTTACAAGTATTAGCATTAATTGAATAAGATGACTAATGTAATCATGTTAACAATATATAATCTGATTGGAACCTCCTTTGTGTGTGGTTTCCAATTCAATAATAAGAGTTTATATTATACTTGTTTGATATACCATTAGTGGAACCTCTAACCTTGATATTTGTTATTATTATTGTTTAATCCTTACATTAATTTTCCATCTCCAAGTTATCATCATCTTCTTCTTCTTCTCTTTCTTTATTATTATTACTACTACTACTACTACTACTACTACTACTACTATTATTATTATTATTATTATTATTATTATTATTATTATTATTATTATTATTATTATTATTGTTAGTATTATTATTGTTATTATTATTATTGTTATTGTTGTTATTGTTGTTGTATTATTGTTATTTATAAATTGTACAATTAACCTCCCTGTGGTTCGACCCCGGTCTTACCAGGTTATTTATTACTTCGACACTCCTGCACTTGGGAGAAGACATCAACCTTTCAGTCGTGTCAAGTTTTTGGCGCCGTTGCCGGGGAGGTAAGTTCTTGTATAAATTATAGTATTTATTTTATTTTCTCTTTTCACTTTTCTTGTATATAACTTTGTTTCTTTTCTTTTGTTTCTTTTTATTTTGTTTTCTTCTTCTTTTGCTTTCTTCTTCTTTTTTATTTTTCCTACACGTGCATGAGAGTGTGGTCACATACATCAAGTGGTAGACTTTGTAGGGTATCCTCATCATTTTCAAAAAAATATGGCTGAAGAAGATAATCAATCACTTCATAATGAAAATAATGAGAATAACCGTGCTAGAACACTTAGAGACCACATGAATCCCACAAGAACAAGTGCACCATCATGCATAGTTTTTCCTCCTGATGCATCTCATTTTAATTTTAAACCAGGTATTATTCAACTTTTACCTTCTTTTCATGGCTTAGAATTGGAAAATCCATACTTGCATTTAAGGGAATTTGAGGAGGTGTGCAACACATATAATAATTTAAATTGTAGCATGAACACCATCAGATTAAAGCTTTTACCTTTTTCATTAAAAGATAAAGCTAAAACATGGCTACAAAATTTGAGACCAGGATCCATTCGTGCTTGGGATGAAATGCAACAACAATTTTTAAAGAAGTTTTTCCCATCTCATAGAACAAACTCTTTCAAGAGACAAATCACCACTTTCACTAAAAAACCAGGAGAAACATTTTACAAATGTTGGGATAGGTATCGAGACTTGCTTAGTACTTGCACTCATCATGGTTTTGAAACATGGAGATTGGTTTCACATTTCTATGAAGGGTTAACACCTAAAGATAGGCAAATGGTTGAATTGATGTGCAATGGAACTTTTGAAGATAAAGACCCTGATGAAGCAATGGAGTACTTAGACTTGTTAGCTGAAAATGCTCAAAATTGGGACACCGCGGGTACTTATGAGGCACCGAGTAAAACTCAACCTCATACATCTAGTGGAGGGATGTACAACCTTAGGGAAGATCATGACCTTCAAGCCAAATTTGCATCTTTAGCTAAAAAAGTTGAGGCACTAGAATTGAAAAAGAGTGGTCAATTAAAATCTGTTGAAAACATTGTGTGTCAAATCTGTGAAACAAATGAACACTCAACCAACGATTGTCCAACCTTGCCTTCTTTTAAAGAATGTCTCCATGAACAAGCCCATGCTTTAAACAGTTTTCAAAGGGCCAACCACAACCCATACTCCCAAACATACAACCCTGGTTGGAGGAATCACCCAAATTTCAGTTGGAAGAGTGAGAACAACAATGCACAAACTTCACAACCACCATTTCAAGCACACCATAATTTCCAAAATTCTCATGGATATGCACCTTCTTATGCTCCACCGTCTAGAAGAAATCTTGAAGAAATATTGCATGCATTCATTGAAAAGCAAGAGACAATTAATACTCAACTTGTTCAAAACATGACAGATTTTAAAGATACTCTTGCTAAATTAACATCTGCTCTTAGTTTCCAAGAGAAAGGTAAGTTTCCATCTCAAACACAACAAAATCCCAAAGGGCAATACAATGCAAATGCAAGTAGTTCCGGAAGCCAACACATGGATCAAGTCAAATCAGTCACTACTCTGCGCAGTGGTAAGGTTATTGAAAAACCCTCTCTTGAACCTTATGAGAAAGATGATGAGTCAATCTCTGAGGGTAAGGAAGGGGATGAATCTGAAAATTGCAAAGAAACGACTGACTCACCGCCAGCACTTCCATTTCCTCAAGCCATGACCAAACAAAGGAAAGTCAATCACAATTCTGAAATTTATGAAATTTTCAAACAGGTAAGGATCAATATACCTTTGCTGGATGCTATTAAACAGGTTCCTTCCTATGCTAAATTTTTGAAAGATCTATGCACTGTGAAGAGGAAACTGAATGTGAAAAAGAAAGCCTTTCTAGCCGAACAAGTAAGTGTTATTCTTCAAAACAATAATGCTTTGAAATATAAAGACCCTGGTTGTCCTACAATTTCTTGCTTTATTGGAGAGCATAAAATTGAAAGAGCCTTACTTGATCTTGGTGCTAGTGTGAATTTACTTCCATATTCAGTTTTTCAAAGTCTCAATCTAGGTGAGTTAAAACCAACTTCTATATCTCTTTTACTTGCCGATAGATCTGTAAAAGTGCCTAGAGGAATAATTGAAGATGTGTTAGTACAAGTCGATAAATTCATTTATCCTGTGGATTTTATTGTCTTGGACACAGAACCTGTTGAAGCATATAATTCATTTCCTGTTATTTTAGGACGTCCATTTCTTGCAACTTCTAACGCATTGATTAATTGTAGGAATGGACTAATGAAGCTATCATTTGGAAACATGACATTGGAGATGAATATTTTCAACATTTGCAAGCAACCTGGAGATGATAATGATTTACAAGAAGTAGATCATATTGATGAATTAGTTTATGATCAACTTGAATCTACTTTAAGTAAAAATGAATTGGATGAAACTGAAGATTTGCAAATGGTTTATTCTGAGGAAGAAATCACGAATGAAACAAGCACCGAAAATGTTGATGCGAATCTTTTGTCAACAGTGACAACAGATTCGACATCTGACATCACACCAATCGATGATTACTTTCCTAACAAATCCTTACTTTCTCTTAGTTCAATGCCTTGGTATGATAAAAATATTAATTTTCTTGCTTTAGGAGATTTGCCAGCTGATTGGAGTACCCAAGACAAAGAAAAGTTTTTGAACGAAGTGAAGAGCTTTTATTGTGATGACCCTAACTTATTCAAATATTGTCCTGATCAAATATTTCAAAGATTCATTCCCGACAATGAGGTAAGTAGTGTCATTAAACTTTGTCATTCTGAAGCATGTGGAAGTTATTTCTTGTCAAAAAAGACTGCTGCAAAAATCTTTCAAAATGGATTTTATTGGCCCACCATGTTCAAGGACACACATGCATTCTGTAAAACTTGTGAAAATTGTCAAAAAATTGACACTGGTCAAAAAGTTTTGTTTTATGATTCTCAACTCTATGCACTCCCTAAAGAGCTAAGATTAAGATGGACCAATCCTTATGGGGCCTGTGATATTGAGAATTCAATGAATGACAATGATTTTAAGGAAAATGGACATCGTTTGAAAGCTTACTTTGATAATTTTCCTAGTGAAAATGAATCAGCTGGTTTGAATGATCTTGTAGATAAAGGTTGATTATTTTTTTTTCTCACATTGTTTTTGTGTTTCTTTTTGAGTGATTTTTGCTAGTTTCTCTCACCCCGGTCAAATGGCGGACAACGGTACTCCGTGACTTAAGTCGGTTCTTTCAGTTTCCCACAATAATTGATATTTGTGTATATATCTATGCAATTCTTTGAATCTCTCTTCCAATTCTCATTTGAAAATGGACACTAATCTTGAAAAATTGAAAAAGTATTTTCCCGCTCTGCCTCAGAATGCGATTACAAAAATTTATCGTGCTAGATGTGCAAGATTGAGATTGTTAATGAATCATGGAATTCCTGAAGATATTCGCTGGTTGATTGAAGCAAAGGTCCGATTATCAGGTGAGTCCTCTAACTTCTTCATTTCACACATGCCTGGAACAAGTAAAAGCACTTTTGCAAGGAAGCGTCGTGCAAAACGACTGGATGTCTGTCATCGATGTGCTAGATGGACTTGTAATACACAATGTCGTTCTTTAGGAATGGTATCTATAAACCGTGAAGATAAAATACAATTCATTAAGGATGGCCTGAGTAAGGAGTCTTTAAATAATCTTCTATTGACTCTTGAGACGCATCCTAGTGGAGATGTGCATCGTGTAATTCATGATTTATGGCCACTATTTCATAAAGAACATGATCGACTTAGTCTTGGGAATCTGACTAAAAAAGACCCTGTTTGCCAGTTTTTAAGAAAACTGGATGGGAAGCCTATCCCCGACCCATAGAGGGCGTTTAAGCCGTTCTTGGACGTAAAACCAAGGGAAGATGTGAGCCACAATCACAACTACCTGTACATACACATGCATTTTTTCAAAAGTAAATAAATAAATAAATAAAAAGAGAGAGAGTGTGTGTGAGACTCCAGCTGGCCTACATATAGATGTTATGATTGCCTTTCTACTTTCTCATCTATAAAACCCTCTTTTCCATCCTTTCATTTCTACTCAACCCATACATTCAACAAATACAGAAGTGTGTAGAAATGGCAAGTTCCTCAAGTCGTCAAATAAGAAATATCTGTGTTTTTGGTGGATCTAGTCCTGGGAAAGAAAAGGAGTTTTTAGAATCAGCAAACCATCTTGGTCAGGTGCTAGCTGAGAGAAAGATTCATTTAGTGTATGGGGGAGGCAGTCTTGGGTTAATGGGAGGTGTGTCAATAGCTGTATTTTTAGGAGGTAGTCAAGTTTTAGGAATCGTCCCTGAAGCTTTGGCACAAGGGGACATCATTGGAAAAACAATTGGAGAGGAACTTCAGGTCTCCACAATGTCAGCTCGAATAAATGCAATGTTTAACCATGCTGATGCTTTCATTGCTTTACCAGGTGGTCTAAGCATATTGGAAGAGATCTTTCATATTTCCTCTTGGGCTCAATTGCACATTCACCATAAACCCATAGGTTTGTTAAATGTTAATGGTTATTATGATAAGTTGTTGTCTTTTCTTGATCATGCTGTGGAACAGGAATTTCTAACATCTTCTGCACGACAAATCATAATCTCTGCTACTACTGCTGAACAATTGATTGACCAACTACAATTTTTCATTCCTGTGATTGATCCTTCCATGAGTCGCATAAATTGGTCATCTACGGGAAGCCGTAAAAAGCTTAGATTGGATTTGAGCCTTCATTTGTGAACTTTTGTGTATTTTGGTTTTATTACTGTGTTTTGTTATTTCTTATTTTTGTTTCAGTGTGTTTCAGCTTTTGTCATTGTTCGTTATTTCAGGTGATATCTTCTATACTCTATCTTTCTACCTTAGAACATTGAGGACAATGTTTCATTTTGGTTGGGGGGAGAGGGTAGTAGTTGATAAAAAAAAAAATTGTTTTTCATTTCATAAAGCATGTGCATAATTGTTGTTACTAGGATGGCAGAGTAAAGGAGTTCTTTTGTTAAAGTGACTCTTGAGACGCTTCTTAGTAACCATTTTTAACAAGGTCTATTATAATACTTCCTGAAATATTCAGGTTTACAAACTCTCGTATTGTTACCATTTAATTCTGCTCATATACTTATTTAACATGTATTCTTAAACCTTAATTTACACACACACACTTTAACATATGATTGTGGGTTGCATATTGGATTATTACATTATTTATGTTCTTTTGTTAAAGGTAACAACTAAGGGAAAGGGATTGTATATAATTAAAAAAAAAAAGAAAAACATGAAAAAAAAGAAAAAAAAAAGAGAAAAAATGATGATAATAAAAATGTAGATAAGTTTGGTTTCGTAGCCTCCCTAACCTAAGCAATTAAGCCCGAAGGGGTGTTTTAACACCTAATACCCTAAAGTCAACTGACTTGGGAGCTATTGGCCCAACGCTTGTTACATGGGTTAAGGAGAAAAGCTTAAGGGAATCAAACATTGCACTATCTACATATCAGTATCGGCGACCCGAGTTACTAAGCTCGTAGGGGTGTCTTAACACCTAATGCCCTAAGACCAACTGGTCTGGGAGTCATTAGCTGAAAGCTCGTTACATGGGTTAAAGATGCATGATGTTTTTAAATTATATGTATATAGATTTTTTTTTTAAAAAAAAAGAAAGACAAAAAAAAGACAAATAATAATCCCAACCCAAGGAAGTTAACTTTAAACATTAGAACAAAAATTTTGTTTTCTTCCAAGAAAAGCCCTATAATTATGTGTTGATACATTGAGCACAAAAGAAAGGTTTATTAATATCTTGTTAAGAAGTATTGAGCAGATATATAAATTTAATGAGAGTTTGTTTATCTGGATAGACTAATGAAAGTTAAATGATGAATACCTTGCTTTGTGAAATTTTCAAATTGTTGTAACGCTTTGATTACTAGGGACTAGTAATAAGCTGGTTGGGGGGTGTGATTAGTACTTAAAAGTGCATTTTTATCATGGTTTTATATCATCATTTTGCACTTGAAGTATCAATAACTCCTTAACTAAAATATGTTTTATAATAATGTATCTAATAATATAAGATACCTATAATTTATGGTAAATGTCTATTTTTAATGCAGGCCTATCAAATAAATGAAAGGATTGATTGATGACTTGAAGAACTTAAATTGCAAGGATAAAGAGATGGCCAAACTTAGAAAAGAGATGTCAGTGCAATCCAAACCGGAACACTATTCTGTAATTGGGTCATATCTGGAGCTACAGATCTCAGATTTAGGTCCAATTTATATGGATGGAAAGGTAAGACATAGGCCTACAACTTTCATATGGAGCCCAAGATCTAAAAAGGCCATTATCAAGTCCAAATTGTAGCAACAACAAAGAAGCCCGAATCTGTCTTCCAGCCCGAGCACTATTCGGTATTTTGGCCATATCTGGAGTTCTAGAAGTCCAAATGAGCTGAAGTTTTTACACAAGAAAGCTGAGACAATTGCCTACAACTTTCATGTTTTCAGCTGGCTCCAATTTTGACGTTATCAATGACGTTTTGGGCAGACAAGAGAAGATAAGGATTGTCACCAAGTCAAAAGTTGGCCACCCACTTATCAATTAGTCATCAAATCAATAATTCCCAATTTTGGCCTATAAAAGGAGGCATTTGCCATTCATTTAGGCATCTTGGTGTTCAGATCAAGATCATGCTCTTCCTTTCTCTCTTTGTATTTTTTGTAATGTTTATGCTTTACTTTCATTAATATCAAGTTTATGCCTTTCATTTCCTTTCCTTTACTTAGTTAACTTTTATGTTCTTATTTTGTTTATCTATTTTTATTTCTTTCATTATGTCTAGCTAAGTTAATTATGTCAAGGTGAAAAGGTTACACTAATGGTGTAAGAATAAGTATAATGTAAACTTAATATGGAATTTAATGTTTGATACTAACATGTTTTATATTTGTTATCTTGTTCACTCTTTAATACTTTGCTTGTTAAATGACTAATCTTGATTTATGTTGTATAACACTTGGTACAACAAATGCTTGGCACTTTCATAGCCCATAATGTATGGTATAACCGACACCTGAGCTATGAAAGGAACTTGATTTGTTGTTAACATAAGTTATAATCATGAATGCTTGACGAGATTTACAAGTATTAGCATTAATTGAATAAGATGACTAATGTAATCATGTTAACAATATATAATCTGATTGGAACCTCCTTTGTGTGTGGTTTCCAATTCAATAATAAGAGTTTATATTATACTTGTTTGATATACCATTAGTGGAACCTCTAACCTTGATATTTGTTATTATTATTGTTTAATCCTTACATTAATTTTCCATCTCCAAGTTATCATCATCTTCTTCTTCTTCTCTTTCTTTATTATTATTATTATTACTACTACTACTACTACTACTACTATTATTATTATTATTATTATTATTATTATTATTATTATTATTATTATTACTATTATTATTGTTAGTATTATTATTGTTATTATTATTATTGTTATTGTTGTTATTGTTGTTGTATTATTGTTATTTATAAATTGTACAATTAACCTCCCTGTGGTTCGACCCCGGTCTTACCGGGTTATTTATTACTTCGACACTCCTGCACTTGGGAGAAAACATCAACCTTTCAGTCGTGTCAACCATCATTTTATTAATTGTACCAAGTTGGATATATACTGAAGAATCACCTGAACTTTTAAAAACCAAGAGCTTAAAGAGCATTGCTCAATTTTATATGCCATGTATAAGAACTTTATTTCAAATTATAAATAGATTTATGGAGTTTACAAACAAGGTTGAGATCTCCACTTTGAGAATGTCCGGGAGGAAGCTTCATAAAAACTTCTTATTCAATATCTCCATGCAAGATTGTATTTTTAACATCCATTTAAGACAAAGTCCACCAATTATTAATAGCAATAGATAAAAGAATTCTGATAGTAGTCATCTTGGCAACTAAGGTGAACATCTACTTATAATCAACACTGAAATTCAGAGCAAAACCTTGAGCAAGAAAGTGTGCTTTGTGTTGATCAATAGAACCATCAAAGTTAAATTTTATTTTAAACACCCAGCGACTACCAATTACAAGTTTTTCATATGAAAGAGGAACTATACTCCAAGTTTTATTCTCTGCAAGAGTTGTCAACTCTTCATTCATAGCTTTTTGTCAGACAACTTGAGATTAAGCTTATTAAAAATTCATGAACATTGGAGATGGTTGTAAGGAAAGTTATGGGCAAAGGTGATAGTGGTTTATAAGTTAGAGATTTAGTAATTAGATAACTCTATAAACAATATAATCTTGCAATTTTACAAGAGGGTGACGAGTTCATGAAGGATTACGTTGAGGAGTTACTGATATGCCATGTGCATTGGTGATTATATTGTTAGACCTAGAAAAATCAAGTAATTAAGGACTTGACTGAATTAATTTCTAAAATTTTTATGAATATATGGATATTATTCAGGAGAAAATTGATATTTTATCAATTTATAAAAAAAAAATAGATTTTTCTATAAATAATAAGTTATGCCTCTTATTTATGAGTTGTTGTTTGTTAGATGAAAAAAACTATGTAAGTCATAGAATGAAGAGCTAACACTCTAGATATGGCAATCCCTCTCTTCTAAATAAGTATTTAGAAAATTTCTCACTAGTAATTCGTATGGATTACTATTAGAGGCTATATAATTAGACAGCGTGTGATTTATGATAACTCAACTTTTAAAGAATTATTCAAAATTAAAAAAAAAATCAGATCTTCAAGTAGTAAATTCAAAAACAACTCTAGATATTTTTAACGGAATTTTAGAGAATCTATTTTGTTTTATTATTTCTACTGAGGATATGATATTCAGGGAACCTATATAGGAATGTTCTTCCAAGCCTCAATCCCCTCCATGGAAATGGCGATGAAAAAAACAAAAGTTGCATGGAGAGAAGAAGTTTGCTGGCTGGAAGGGAAGCAAGTAGCCTGTTGTTCTTGGTTACTAAAAGTGCAAGAGAGATTATTCGGAGAAGTCATGGTTGTTTAAGCGAAGGCTCTCATAACTATACAAAATCAAGGGAATGGAAAGTTCTGGAGAAAATATTATGTCTTTTGCCGTGAGTTTTTGTATTAGATTCAATATATTTCTTATACATTACAAGTAAAGTGTGTGTGTTAATCCCAGTAGAAACAGGGGAAATACAAAATAGGAAAAGTATTAGAACATGAAAAATATGTATCCTTACATGGTTATGAAGCCGGTTGCATCCTATTTATTTTTATATTTTAAAAGTATTATTAAAAAATTTAATTTTTTTATTTTTAATTTAAATCAATATATTTTTAATATTTTTAGATTGTACTAATATCAAAACTAATTTTTAAAAAAATAAAAAATATTATTTTAATATATTTTATTATTTCTAACTGTAATACCCACAAACCACTGTGTTTCGAAGAGTAACTTTTACAGGAATCTTGGGGAAAATAACCGCACTAGAAATTTCAAAGATGCTTGCGTTGATAATGACGTTCAAAGACTTTAGAACAAACAATGCACTGTAAAATTCAAAGATGCTTGCATTGATAATGACTTTCAAAGACTTTAGAACAAACATTGCACTGTAAATTTCAAAGATGCTTGTATTGATCAGGACGTTCAAAGATTTTAGAACCACTCAGGTTTGCACAGTGGAAAGTGCACAGAAGATAGTTGATGTACTACATGTTGCACGCGCGCTGATGGTGACTTGTGATATGTCTATACATTATTGTAGGTTTATGAAAAAAACATAAAATAAAATTATATTTTATGGTTTGATTATTTTTGCAGATCATTGTGCAGAATCCTTTAATTTTTGTCATATATATATATATATACAGGATCAAATGCGTTTATTCGTGTTTTCTTATTAGCCAGCCAATGCTTGTAGGATTCACCAGCTACGAAGGAGGAAACTCCATGTATATTGAAGTGCATTCGTTTAGGCACACAAATCCAATCTTCACCGCATGAGTACCATATCAGTGACCATTCTGGTTGCGCTTGCTACTGCTTTCTTGATAAAAAACTGCTCCAGTAATAAAACTCTCTAATGAGATGGCCACTTTCAAGAAACATGAAAGGTGGAATTTATAAATTAGCTAGGGGCTCGCGTTTGCCTATACATTTATTAGTTTGTTTGTTTTTTTGTTCTTTACGTTAATGTAATTACTGAAACTGAATTTTTTTCTATGCGGGTAAGGAACAGGGAGACAATTCTTACAGCCCTAAAAAGGTTTCTATGACCATGACATGGATATACTGCAAACCAGAGAAGAATTGTACATCGATGGTATTATATATATTATACAATATTCAACTTCCATAAGATTTAGCTTCCCTTTAAATGCTGTGAACATATGCTAGCTGCTAATTGTTGGAAAATTACTATGAACAGTAAATCTGAGCCGTCTGTAGCCATTGTCCTTAAAGATATTTATCCAACATAAAAACCATCCTCTAGAATTCAACATGTCCTTCCTCTAAATATGGTATGCTATAAAAACAACAAGATAAAGAACAAAATAGAACAAAGAACCCAGCAAGGTTTAAAATATTCTTTTGTTGGTTGCCCTCTAATTCAAGAGTGGCCGATAGTTTATAATAGCTAGTAAGAAAATTGAAATGGAGAATTAAAGAGTTGTTTTGTAATAAGTAGCTTTACAATAGTTTATAAAAAAAAACTATATTGCCCTTTAAATAATTAATTTCAAGAATTTAAAAATTTATTATTTGAGATAAAAAATCTAAAAAATATAATTGTTGCCTCACAATTAAGGTTTTTTCTCTTATTCGATCAATCTAATTTTAAGTGTGTGAGCTTTTCATTTTTTTCTTGTTGGTTACTATTTTATATTAAAATTCACTATATAAATATTAAGTTTTTTTATATATATATATATTAGATTCATAGGAAAAAAATATTTTTTTTTAATATGTGTTTCAACTTAAAATGAAAGGATAGTATGAACGTGAAATAAAAAATATTTTGAAATAATGTGAAATTTCATTGTTTACAGCACTAATGTGTTACATAGTGAATACGTTCCCATCATGAAAAGATTGTGATTTGTGATTCCACTAAGGAATCCTCTAATTCTCTCAAGGGGCCATCAAGGAAACGAGAGGATTTAAGAAAAAATCAAAGGATATATTCCTCAGCTACTGGAACAGCTGAAGTATAGCAAAGCTTGAGGTCAACTTTGAAGCAAGAATATTGATGCTCATATTCTCACCTTGCAGTTCTTTTATTTTTCTGTTGAGGCAGCCTGAACCGCTGCAGTAATGGTCATTAAGGCCACAAGTATTATATGACCTCTCAGCTCTCTAGAATGGACTCCATTTCTTTCGAATTTTTTATCAAGAAGAATCATTGTGATGTCAAGCTCTTCAACAATCAATTCATAGTTGAGTAGCTATCATTACTGTAAATTGATAGCTAAAAAGTTGAATCTAATAAAAAAATTCTTGATTTGAATTAAAAAAAACGAAGGTAAGTTGGGAAGACATAGGCGCTGTTGGTTGTTGATGAGATGAGAGGTTCTATAACACTTGTAGCTAGCCATGGCATCTGTTTCTGTGGTCTTTCACAAGGTCTCAATCCAGTTCGATCTGGAGCTAGTAAACTCTATTACTCGTTAATCACTTTTGCAGAATTTTTCCATGACTGATTAAGTTGTTTTTGGAGTGTGGTGAGCTGCGCAGTCCCCTTCATCTTTCGATGATCAAGTCAATTTTTGAATAGACAAATAAGATAAAAATTAATGTAGAAATTGTGTAGAGCTTTTTTCTGTCTGTGAGTCCTCCCTTTACCTGTCTCCTTGCGTATAAAAATATTGACTTATACATGAAGATGGAAGGACATAGCCTGTTATGGAAAGGTGACATTACTAGGATAATGTAAGAATATTTTATGAATGATTGTATGACAGGTATGTATTATTTTGTGTGTATTTGCAGGTTATTCTGCTGAAAATTTGCAGAGAAAACAGGCGACAATAATGGACTGGGTTTGCAGACCTAGGTTGGGTTTCCATCTATATAACTGGGTTTTCCAGCCTTATGGCCCTGGCCCAAGAAGCTGGAAAAACCTCTTAGCAATTTTTTTTTCTAGGTAATATCAGGTATCCAATGGCCTGCTTGAATGAACCTCTCTTTTATTGTGGACTAACCTAATTATTCTTGTTTTCTTATTAGCCAGTATTAATTACATCTTGTATGAATTCACCGGCGGCGAGGAGGAGGCTGAGGAACCAATATTATATCCGTGTCGCGAGTTATGAACCGGACTATCCTTATATAAAAAAACAAATCAGTGTGAAAAATAAATATAAACCACATGAAGTTGAGATTACTGCATTAAAAAAAACATAAATCCTGGCTTTTATATATTTTAATGTTGAATAATAAATTTTAAAAATATTAAAAATATTAAAAAAAACAATTGAAATAATAAGACATAAAAATAAAATAAAATGATATAAAAATCTCAAGCCAATCCAAGTTAGTATGGAAAATTCAAAACTTCGTTCATGGGACTAAATTATTCTCATATAAAGCAGATAAAAAAATTAATGTTTAATAAATTTATTATTAAAAAATAAAATTAAAAATCAAAACCAGTGTAAAAAACCAACACAACCCAGGTTAACATTTTATATTTATAATTTGGATCATAAAATTGAGATTATTACTTCAAAAAATCATGAAACTCAATTTTTAATCAATTAAATATTGATAAATTAAAATAAAAATATTTTTAAAAAAAAAGAATCCAATGAAAAAAATCATAAATAATAAATCAAACATAAAAATAAAAAGAATTTAAATTATGTGAGATGAAATTGAAAAATAAGTTTAATTAACAAAAGGATATATATTAATTAAAAGAGTAAGAACATTATTTGATATAAAATCAATTGATAAATAATAAAATTAAAATTATTAAAAAAATTTAAAATAAATAAAAAACAATTAAGAGAATAACTATAATTGAAATAAAAACAAAGGGAAGGATAAATTTTTATTTTGGTTGGACTAGGGCGAATCCTGAGAAGAGGAGGAAGAATATAAACATTAGTCGCCGCCAAACCATCATTCATAACGCAGCATGCGCCACCATATTAGATGTGCCGCCCATCAATCCTTTGAATTTGGCTGGATATTTTTGGTTATAGGAGGAGGAGGGTGCACGCGTTGGTGGAAGAGGGCGGGCGACCCCCAAGGCACGCACTATTTATTTTCTAAAAATAATACTTTATATTTGTTAAATTATTAAATAGTTCCTTAACTAATATAATTAAAATAATATTTTATGTTTGTTAAAATATCAATTTTAGCAAGATTATGAGCATATAAAATAAAGAGAAAAGGGAGATAATTAATCTCTCTTTTTTTTTTACGAGATTTTTTTTAATACTATTACTATCCTATTTACCCATGCATTACCGCAGTTTTTCTTTTTCATAAAATCTTTTATATATTTTAACACTTGATTTCAGTGATGGGATATATTCTATAATGATTAATTTATATTTTAAAAGAACTTTTTTAACGGTAAAATATTTGCTTAAGAATAATACTTTTACAATTATTTTGTTCTTTAATTAAATATTAATGCTAACTTGTATAACTTTGATATCATCAACTAAAAAGGGAATAAACTCATATCCGACGTAGTAGAAAATGCCTAGAAACTCTAGAAAAAAAAAATGTTTGATTGCCTGCTGGTTTACAATCTCCATTTTCTTTTCTCTGCTCACAACAAATACAGTGTACAAAATATGAATATACGGCAACGTGCTTTTGCTTTGATTGCCTCCTCGAACTCCGTTTCTTCACTATTTTAATGACTACTCGCAAATTTTTCTTGCACCGCAAGTTGGCTGCCCTCTCTCCGCACGACACACGTTCTCTCTCTCTCTTACACATAGCAAGACATAAAACACTTGAGATTGGTCGTTGTTGTTTTAGGGTTTCATTATAAAGACTGTAACTTTTGTCAGAAGAACAAAACCGTAAATCTTGGGCACGAGCAAGAACTCAGGTTATGTATTTTCTTTCTCTTCTTTTTTCTTATATGTTTGATGTTGCTGTTGTGGCCACATGCTCTACTGATGTTTCTATTCTTGTTCGTCGAGCTTGAGCATGGTTATGGTAACAACTGATCATGGCATATGTTATCTGTCAATTTGCTTGTGTTTGGCAGGCGTTAGTATATGGTTTTAGTTCTTGTGGCTAACTTTGTTTCCTTTCCCTACAAGATCTGTTGTCTTTTAGAGTTTTGAATTTCTTTATTGGATTACAGTGAGGTTTCAACATGTTTGTAAATCAAGTATTTGATCTTAATTGCTTGTTTAATGTTTGTGTTTTAAGTTTCGTGATCATTAAAAATATTTCACTTTTAAATGGCTGCTTGATAAATCAATGTAGGTTAGTTTTTAAAATCTGGTTCTTGTTTCTACCTCTGTGTTTGGTATTGTTGGAAATGTTTTTAAAAAAAATTATTTTTTTTTTAAATTAATATTTTTATATTATTTTAATATGATGATATCAAAATTAATTTTTAAAAAATAAAAAAAATTAATGTGTTTTGAAATGAAAAATAATCACTATCATATTTCCAAACATATTCAAAAATTGAACCAAGTGTAATTTTTTTAAGAAAAGTTCTTTCAAATATTTTGTAATCTTAAAATATATTTTATCACATGCACAAATGTATTGGTATTTTAATCTTAAAACATTTTATTAAGAGTTTGGTTTTTTCATCTCACCAAGATAATATAGAAAAACCAATTGTTCAAAATAAATAATGAATTATTTTATATAATTTAATGATTTGTAACAATTAAAAAATGAATGAATTAGAGTAAATAATTTTTTATAAGTTAAATAAAATTAATTAACCTAAAAGTGTTATTAAAAAGTATATGTAAGAGATATTTTTTACCAAATAAGTAATTTTTAATATTATGAAAGACATGAATATCATTATTGAAAAATTAATATAATAATAAAAATATATATAATTTATAGAAATGAAAATTAGTCATGTTTAAAACATATTTGAATTTAATGATGAAAAGATGAGAATTGAACGATTAAAAAAAACTATATATTAGTGATGAGATTAATATCTTGCATGTTCAACCATGTTAGATTTTATTTTTAAGTTTTGTAAATATGTTTTTTAATATGATTGGTTTAATTACTTATTTTACTATTAAATATATTTGAATAGATGATTTATTAACTAAATGAATCACATAATTTATTAGTATCATCTTTGTAGCAATTAATTATCTTTTCTTTGTACTATGGTCACAAATCTTCTTAAGATTAATTTGAGTGAAAAAATTTTCATTTTAAGTTATCTTAAAAAAACAAAAAAATTATCTCTATTATTATTCTTAACTTTTCAAGTTTGATGAATATATATATATATATATAGATGATGACTGATTTTATATATATTATCAGATATAAATTGTCTTAGATGTCCTTATCAAGGATGTATTTAAAATTATGATAAGAGGGGTGGTTTAAAATATTTTTTATTTAAAAATTTATTAATTTTTTTTAAAAAAAAAAAAAATATTTTTAATATTAATATATCAAAATAATTTAAAAATTTTAAAAAATATATATTTATTTAAAAAAATTTAAGAAACAAGGTGCGAGATATCATCTTTTGAGAACAAAATATCGTGAAACCTACTACTATCAATAATGAACATTACAAATAAAAAAGAACATGTAGTTCGGCAATCTACAACAAGAACAAAGAGCTTTCAATTCACCATGCACCCCACCACCACACCACCAAACACCACCCCCACCCCCCACAAAACTTATCTGTCTCTCACACCAGCCTCTAAATGACAAACTACAGAAAAAGTTGCGATCGTGGATGGGGGATTTATAAATCTGAATCGCTAGTTCTGCAATACACCCGCCATGGCACATTCTTTCGGCCGGTACTGCATTTCCTGCTTTAGGAACTTCCAAAATGTAAGGAAATTGCTTCTTGGTCGGCATCAAATAGAACCTTAAAAGTTCGGAATTCTATTAAGTTGCCTAAATGAAATCATTAATTAGGCTTATTAGATAGTTGTCATTTTTTAAGGGGGAACTAATTACCGGCCGTGTGTGTTAATTTGGCAGCTAAAACTAGTTACCAAATAAGAATGTGATTTATTTTAGTTTTAGGTGAAGCATTGACAGGTTATTGTGCTGTTAATTTGCATTTAGCAATGCCATATCATGATGAGGAAATCTAAGTTTGGCTTTTGTTTTCTTGTCAACTAGTCATGGAAAGGATCGTTATCAAAGGTGACCGAACTGCTAGAGGCCTTTTAGGACCATGACTTGTTGTACTTGTTGTTTTTAGCTTTCACAAAATTTGGAGTGTTTGAAGAAATTTGCTTCCTCTATACAAGTATATATTAATTCTTGTTTTAAGAATGTATATGCGCTGTTTGCGTCGCTCATTTCTCTTAATTTAGGTGCAGGTTCAATAAAGAAAAGTTTCTATATTTGATCCTGAATTGAGGGGTTGAAAGGTATCAGGTCTTGTTTCTAGACTGATACTCTCTCTTGATATGGCATTTGCAAGGATTGCTAGAACTGGCTTGAGAAGAACAGGAGGCACCTTTGGCAGTTACTCATGTGAAGGGGATGTGTTCTTATGTGAGGGCAGTACCAATCGTAGAAGTCCCTTGCCTTCCCTTCAAAATGCTAAAGCTGGCAGAGACTTTTCATACATTTCCAGCATCAGGAAGTTTAATCGCATGAGTATGCAGAGCAGGGGAATCAGGGTCACTCCACAATACCAATCGGCAACTGCAGAGAGGATCGTGGAGGAGTCTGAATCGGAATATGATGAACCAATGTATCCAGGATTGGAAGCAACCAAGCCAGGCGAAAAGCCAAGGGTAGTTGTCCTTGGTACTGGATGGGCTGCTTGCCGATTCATGAAAGGACTTGACACCAGAATTTATGATGTTGTTTGCATTTCTCCAAGGAATCACATGGTGTTCACCCCTTTGCTTGCTTCAACTTGTGTTGGAACACTTGAGTTTCGCTCCGTAGCTGAACCTGTTAACCGGATGCAATCTGCATTAGCAACAAGTCCCAACTCATATTTTTATATGGCTTCCTGTTTTGGCATTGACACAGACATGCATGAAGTGAGTCCTGTATTTTCCTTTATATGGAAATCATAACAGTATATAATTGGCTATGCAATTGTCAATGTAAGTTGCATTCCGCGCCATAGTAAGTAAAATTATTTGCTAATTTCATGTGATTAGGTGTACTGTGAGACATTTAGCGATGGTGGATTACCCCGTGATCCTTACCAGTTTAAAGTTGCATATGACAAGCTAGTCATTGCTGCCGGAGCTGAGCCTCTGACTTTTGGAATCAATGGGGTAAAGGAACATGCATTTTTCCTAAGAGAAGTGAATCACGCTCAAGAAATAAGGAAAAAGCTTCTCTTGAATCTTATGCTTTCTGAAAATCCAGGTGAGTTTTACGATTCAATTATAACGTTCCTTCTCTATTACAAACTCTGAGCAGCCTTTGTTCAGAATTCTTAACGATGAAGAACAAGAAATGGTCAAAGCTGTTCATTTTTGTCTAATATTTTTAGATAGTCTCTCTTAAATTGATCCGAGAACAATTCTAGGGAACCAATTTTTTTTTTTAATGCAAAACTTGCTCTAATAATATTATTGCAGGTATTTCCGAAGAAGAAAAGAAACGCCTTCTACATTGTGTTGTTATTGGAGGTGGTCCTACTGGTGTAGAATTTAGTGGTGAACTGAGTGATTTTATCAAGAGAGATGTTCAGGACCGGTACACGCATGTTAAGGACTATGTTAAAGTGACCCTAATAGAGGTAATATGCATGAATTGTTTCCTTCTTTTCAAATAATTATGCATAAAGAAAATGAATTTTGATGCAATTTCCTGATGTTTTGGTTTAAGTTTTCTCCCTTCTTCAACAGGCAAGTGAGATTCTGTCATCCTTTGATGTTGGGCTCCGGCAATATGCAACAAATCATTTGACCAAGGTATTTTAGCTTGCAATGGAATCTCTATTGTGCTGGAACAACTTCTTTTGTGAACTGCCTGTGACATTCTGAAGTGTTCTATCAGTCTGGTGTCAGTCTTATGCGAGGCGTGGTGAAAGAGGTGCACTCCAAGAAGATAGTTCTCAGTGATGAGACTAATGTTCCATATGGCCTTTTGGTCTGGTCTACTGGTGTTGGTCCCTCTCAGTTTGTGAAGTCACTAGACCTTCCCAAGGCCCCTGGTGGAAGGTATTGACAACAGGATATTTATTTGATACTCTTCTACTTTCTAGCAATTTTGTTCCACATTCCTATCTCTGGGTGGATTCGTTAACTACTCTTATTGACACAGGATTGGTATTGATGAATGGTTGCGAGTCTCATCTGTAGAAGATGTGTTTGCACTTGGAGACTGTGCTGGTTTTCTTGAAAATTCAGGTAGACCTGTGCTTCCAGCTTTAGCTCAGGTCAGACCCTCTAACTAGCTTGCGTCTCTTGTACCTCTCTCTTTAGTCACAGTAGTTCAGCTTTCTAAGATTGTTGTATCAGAGTATTGTCTTCGGATCTCTATACTTTGGGTGATTGCGGAACGGTCCATTAAGGGAAAACAGTTCATTTTTTATGTAGTTCTTCATAATTAAGCTGCTCAAGCAGCTTGCAGAATGATCAATTGCCTGTCTTTTTTTTGCAGGTTGCAGAAAGGCAGGGGAAATTTCTTGTGAAGTTGCTTAACAAGATTGGAAAGAAGGATGGAGGCAAGGCTTTCAGTGCAAAAGATATCCCTCTTGGTGATCCTTTTGTCTACAAACATTTGGGAAGCATGGCATCGGTGGGCTGTTATAAGGCACTAGTTGATTTACGCCAATCTAAGGTACATTCCCTAAGCACTGTCGTGCCTGTAAAATTTGGAGCATTTATGTGGCCCCTAGCATTGTGCTTGTCCTACATGCAAAACCCAGATTGCATAACTGCGATAAGCTTGACTGTACTCAGCAGTCCTCTTCTAGTAAATTTTACGTTGTCATCAACTGATGAAATCTTCGGTTTATCTTTGGCAGGATGCAAAAGGCGTATCTCTTGCTGGGTTTGTTAGCTGGTTGATTTGGCGCTCTGCTTACCTTACGCGTGTGGTCAGCTGGAGGAACCGGTTTTATGTGGCTGTGAACTGGGCAACCACCCTGGTTTTTGGCAGAGACACCTCCAGGATAGGATAGGTTTCCATGACTCGACTCAACGTTGCCATTCCAGAGAAATACCGGTGTGATTCTGAAATTTTGTTGAGCTGGAGGCTCTGCATATTATATTATTCCTTCATAAAACCTCTCATTCTATAGATTTTGGATAGAGGATCAATTCAAGGTTCGTATTGCTAACTAACATGGAAAATACAGATTAGACAACAGAAGCAGAAACAAATTCACCTTTACTATGTATTAAAATTGATCAATCTGTGATATGATTTATTATTTCCAAACCAATTGGCATCAGTCAGGAACCCAGGATGATGCTGGAAGCTTGATCATTTTAGACTTGAATTGGATGTGGGCTTGAGGATGGAAATCAAAATCAGATAAAAAGATATGGAAGAAGAATCACTCCTTGTTCTTCTAGCAAACTCAGCCCACAAGTTTTCCACCTTAAAACAATGCTGTGGATTGGTGAAGGGGCATAAGAAGGACGGGATTATTGCATATAATTGAAGCATTGATTTATCAATTAAGCTATAGTATCGTACAAAATTTGGCTGAAAAAGCTATTAAGTACAGACTTTCCTTATACATCTCCCACTTAGAAGTCATCCATGAGACAAGTTTATGGGCTGTTGAACTAAATATGAGAAGAAGCTCGACGAGGAGCACTGTGAGAGAAGAAAGAAGCAAAAGAGTGAGCCAACCCCACAACTATAGCCACCTTAACCTGTCCTCTCTTTGGGATCGGACGGCTAACAAACCCCCGGGAAACTTTCCTACCGTTGAAAATCACCGGCCATCTTGCACCAGCCATCTCACTTTATTTCTTTGAGAAAGATCAAACGCGTCACTCACTGCCTTTTCTTACAAGGGAGAGAGAGAGAGAGAGAGAGAGAGAGGGAGAGAGAGAGAGAATCTTAGAGAAGAGTGGGTTGAGCTTGCATCACCAATGGTGACCTCTTCTGGGCTTTTATATAGGTTTTAGTTGATTAATGCCCTTGGTTATTGATGAAATTACAAGATAAAGACGTTTTCTTGACTCATTAGTTGACGATCTTGACCCTGCCCCGCTGTACAATTTCTTTTTCTTTTTTATGTTTTCTTCGGGTTCGAAACTATAAAGTTTTCAACTTACCAAAAAAAAAAAGAAACTATAAATTTGTAGTCTTGCATTGGTGTGCGTGTCCATCTTTGCTCATGGTCTTTCTTGTTCGAGTCCATCCACTTGACGTTTTCAAATAACAATTCAAATCTACATTTGTTTTAGTTGTTTCTTGAGTGTGACATGCTGAAAATGAGGTTTTTTTTAATGTAAGTGTTTGTTTTTGTCTTACATCCTGCTTTTTAGAGTGATTTAAAAAAAATCAAAATACATTATTTTGAGTTTTTTAATATATTTTTAGATAATTTTAATGTATTGATATTAAAAATAAATAAATAAACATTATTTTATATGTTTCCAATTAAAAAAATATTTTTAAAAAATAGTGATATTAAATACTCACTAAAAAAAATATTTTATATTTATTTTCAACCACATGTTTTGTTTATTGTGTCATTGATAAGAACCTTAAAGCAGCTTAAATTGCCATCTAATCAAACTAAGCAAGGAGATAATTAATATGAGAGATTTGGTTGGATTTCCTCGTCAAACAATGATCTTTAATAGTTAAAAAAGAAAAAAGAAACGGTGGAATTCAGTCAAAATTTCAAATTGAATCATAACGACACATTCAATCTCCTAATTTGATGGTTCAAATCACAATTTAGTATGGTCAGGTTTCAAGTTTAGTTAAGAAACTAGCATTCCCTGTTAAATTAGACGTAGCTTTCAAGTTATTTCCCAACTTTTTCCTAAGATTTATGATAATCAAGCTTGTCGGATTGCAGCAAATGTGAACACCATTAATATAAGGGCAAGTTTTCATCTTGTGAGGCCATGGAGGTGACAGGAAGATGCTTCTTGTCGCAAGAGAATGCTGAGACACAGCCATGGTGGCTCTTGAAAATCACGTGCCCATTAACAAATAGAAAAGTCAAGCATGTCTCACGGTGGTTCTTGTCTCTTTGCTTTTCTTTCTTCTTCTCCAATGCTGATCCCACTTTCGGTTCATAAAGACAAAGACTTTGTTATATAACTTCTTTCAGATTTTCTTTCTTCCCATTATATTTTCCTTGCAAGTTTATCTAGCTGCTCATTTTCCAGGGGGCAGATTTACATGGAGGAGAGGATGAGATCACCCCTCTTAAGCTTTTCAAAACAAAAAAAAAAAACATTTAAGCATTAGTTATCAATGCAACTCGACTAGGGTTGAGTTATCACACAACATGTGTCACGTTAACTAAATTAAAAATGATATAATTTATTAAAATATATTAAAATATTTTTTTTATTTTAAAAAAATTAATTTTTACATTAATATATTAAAACAATCTGAAAATATAAAAAAATAATTCAATAAAAAATTTATAATTTTTAAGAAACACGGTTTCAATCGTGTTCACTATACTATCTAAATCTAGTTTAACTATTTTTCTTGAAGCCCGTTTAATATTGTCATAATAGTTGTTTTTCAAAGTATTTTCTATATGAAAATAAATTGAAATATTTTTTTGTTTTAAAAAAATTATTTTTATTATTAACATATCAAAATAATATGAAAACACCAAAAAAAATTAATTTAAAACAAAAAATAAAAAAATATTTAATTTTTTTCAAAATACTTTTAAAAATAAAAAAATAAAAAACAATAAAATATACACAAAGAATTATTTCCCACAAGTTAACGTTAGTAGTAAAGAAGCACAGATGTTGAGATAATTTTCTTTGATAGTTATTCAGTATTCTTGTTGCTGTATAAATACACTCATCAATTCAACAAATTTACATGATGACATTAGCTAAGGATGGAGGATAAGAAACTAATTTGAATTATTGTTGCTGGTTTACAAGCTGAAGTAGTCAATTTGTTTTGAGTAGACTACGAATATCCTTTACACACCTCTGCAAGATGGTACTCCTATTGAAGATACCAATCTTAGATAGTAGAAATGAGAGATATTGTCTAGATAAAAGCTTTGTTAGAGCATCGGCTAGCTGATCAGCGGTAACAACATAGGAGTCACGTAGAGAACCGTGAGCCACTTTGTCACGTACAAAGTTGAAAATCAATGACAATATGTTTCATGCGTGAGTGAAACATGGGGTTGGCACAAACATAATTAGCATCAATGTTACCACAATATATAACCGGTGTGCATGGGAGAGGAAATTTGAGTTTTATCAATAGAGACTGAACTCATGTAAGTTCTGCAGTTGTGGTAGCAATGGCTCGATGCTTGGCTTTTATAAAGGATCGTGCAACATACCTCTATTTTTTAGAACTCTAGGATATAGGATTGCCACCAAGAAAGATCACATACACAGTGGTTGAAGTGCGATCATCTAAATTCTCAGCCCAATCAGCGTCTGAAAATGCATGTAAGGAAGGATTACAATGTCTGCGAAGATGTAGACCATGAAAGATGGTGCCTTTAAGATATCGCAACAAACATTTAGTGGCACTCTAATGGGATTCAGTAGGGTAATGCATGAACTGAGATAACTTGTTGACCGCAAAAAAAATGTTTGGGCAAGTAAGATTAAGGTACTATAGTGCCTCAATGACATTTCTATATTCAGTGGCATTTGCAAGAGGCAAACCATCTTTGAAAATAAGGGAGCCTGTGGTAATGAGGGAGTGCCAACCTCTTTAGCACTGTTCATGAGGGTGCGAACCAAGAGATCACAAATATATTTATGTTGTGAGAGAAACATACCTATGAGGGTGGGAAACACTTCAATACCAAGGAAGTAATGTAGTGAGTTGAGATCTTTAACTGAGAATTTTGCTGATATGGCTTTGATGAATCGTTCGATGGAAAAAGGATCACTACCAATGACAACTAAATCATCAACGTATACCAGAAAAATAGATGAGTTATGCACTATGATTGTATATAAATAGTGAAGAATCAGAAGTTTCTTTTATAAAACCATAAGATAACAAAAAAAAGCGAAGCTCATAATACCAAGCCCGGGGGGCTTCAAAGAGGCCATAAAGGGCTTTGCGAAGTTGGCATACATGAGTAGGATACTGGGAGTCAGTAAAGCCTAGGGGTTGAGACATAAACACTGGTTCAATTAGTGTACCATGAAGATATACATTATTGATATCCAGTTGACGAAGGGACCAATCATTGGTAACAGCAAGGCTGAGAACAATCCGGATAGTTGTGGGCTTAATGACAAGATTGAAAGTTTCTTTATAATCAATGCCTGGTCGCTAATGAAAACCTTTCATAATTAAACGTGCTTTGTAATGATCAACCGTGCCATCTGAGTTGCACTTGATTCTGAAAATCCATTTATAGCCAACCGAGTTTGTAGATGAAGAGGGAGGGATAAGATCCCACGTGCCATTACATAGTAAGGAATTGAATTCATCCAACATGGTAGTTCGCTATTTTGGGTCACAAAGAGCTTGTGAAGCATAGGAGGGTTCTTCTGTGTCAACGAGGTTATGTTTGGTGGTGGCATTAAGCTGACGGTTTGGTTTAATATGCCATTTTGAGATCGAGTAATCATGGGGTGTGTTTGGCTGAGGTGTGAAGATGAGGAATTGATGGGAACATATGTGTTTGTAGGTTGTGGAGATGGGAAGATAGGAGGAGGACCCATAGTGGCAGGAGTTTTAGTGCTCGAAGAAAATGATATGAATGGAGATCGTGGAGCTATGCATAAGACTGTTGTTGGCGATCGAGATGGATGGTGTTACATGGAGCCAATGATGAGTGGGACAGAGATAGGAGATAAGTCATCTGATGGAGATGAAGATTTGTGACTAGTAGGGAAGTGTCAGGCGGATGAGAGGGATAGAAAAATGGTTTCATCAAAGACCACATGACGAGATAGAAAGATACGATTTGTTATGGGATCTAATATTTGTAGGCACTTTGGGTGAGGGAATAGCCTAGGAAAATATAGGGACAGGAACGAGGTTCAAGCTTGTGTTTGTTGTATGGACGTAACCAGGGAAAACATAGACATCTAAAAACATGAAGTTTAGAATAGTTTGGAACTTTACCAAAAAGAACGTGAAAGGAAGAGCGATTATTTAGAATGGGAGTGGGGAGATGGTTTATAAGGTAGGTAGCTTCTTGGAATGCATGGGACCAAAATGTTAGAGGAAGATCAAATTGATAAAGAAGAGTTAGATCAATTTCAACAATATAGTGATGACGATGTTCAACAATGCCATTATATTGAGGTGTATGAGGTGGTGTCATGAGATGAGAGATGCCAATGTTTTCCAAAAAAGATTTGACCTTTTGAAACTCACCCCCACCGTCTAAATAAAAGGAAATGATTTTGGTTTTGAAGTAGTTTTCCACAAGATTTTTAAAGGTTGGAAAAATATTGAATACATCAGATTTGTATTTAATAGGATAAAACCAAATGTATTTAGTGAAATGATCCACAAAAATTATAAAATACCTGTTTTGATCAATGGATTCAACAGGGGCAGGACCTCAAACATTAGTGTAAATGATTTCCAAAGGACTATGACTTGTAAGAGATGACACTGTAAATGGAAGCTTATGACTTTTATTACATTGGCAAGATGAACACAATGTTGATCTCATATTTTTAGAAGAGGCAAGTAAAGAAAATTTCTTGAGAAGAGAATAACGAGTGTAAGAAGAGGGATGACTGAGCCTTTGATGCCACTTATGCACTGATGTTTTGACACCAACTATAGCAGATGGTTGCATATACATAGTTGGAGGCCATTCATAAATACCATTCTTATTCGATCCTTGAAGAATAGTCTACACCGTGTGTAGGTCCTTCATAGAAAAATGAGAGGGAAAGAATTCAATAAAAGTTAGATGTTGTTTGCAAAATTGAGAAACAGACACCAGATTTTTTTGAATTGAAGGAACACAAAGTACATTAGAGAGAGTGAAAGGAGAAAGTGTAATGAAACCAAAATGAGAGATACGCAAACCTGTACCATCACCAATAAGTATAGAATCAGGACCATCATAAGTTGAGTGAAGGGAAAGGTTGTGAAGCTCAGAGGTGACATGATTTGTAGCAGCAGAATCCAGGAGCCAAGGTTGTTTAAGGGCATTGTTTGTGGTGGTGCAGTGAGCAGCAGGTGAGGAACCAAAGAGACCTTTTGCTCGTGGGCATTGCTTTGCACTGTGAGCTTGTTGGTCACAGAATTAGCAAACACCTCTATAACAACATCAATGATAGGTGTTATGATTGAACTGCCAGGAAGAAGCCTGCTAAGAAGAAGAAAATTGATGAGAAGACGACCATGAGGAGTGAGGATTATATTGATGTGGTGAAACAGCTTTGCGATTGGATGACCAAAGGGACTAATGCCCATGATGCGAATTATATCACTGAGTAGTATTGGCAAACAAAGCTGATGAAATTGAACGTAAATCCTCGCATTTTAGATAAGCCTCGTAATCAATTAATCTATCATGAACTTCTTCATAAGAGATGGGGTGTTCTCAAGCACGAATACTTGCTATAAGTTCTTTGAATTATGACCAACACCATTAAGAATGGCAATGGTAATATCATCCTTAAAAACAAGAGGAATGGGAGGATAAGTAGATGAGGTGAGGATTGCAAGGGTTACTAGTATGAAATTGTTAGGATCAACCATGATAAAAAAAAAAAAAAAAGAATGAAGAAAAGAGAAAAGAATAATATTAATCTCGTTAGAGAAGTGCTCTAATATTATAAAGAAGTAGAGATATTGAGATAAATTTTTTTTATAGTTATTTAGTATTCTTGTTGATGTTTAAATACATTCATCAGTTTAACAAATTTACATGATTTGTTATCTCAGCTAAAAATAAAAAATAAAAAAATAATTTGAATTATTGTTTTCAGTATACAAGATAAAGTAGCTAATTTGTTATGAGTGAATTATGAATATCCTTTAGAGGTAGTTCCTTAAACGCAATAATATAAAGAAAAGATTAAATTGTACAATTATCCATGGTGGGGTATGCACATAATTGAAACACATGACGTGGGAGGAGCAATAATAAAGGTATCGCCATCGATATTTTTCTAATCAAACTGAAAGAAACATTTCAAAGTCACCATATTCTTCCTCGAGAGGATTTAAGAGATAGTTGAATATGGCCTGCATGCATGTGCTTAAAACTTTAATTAATTAATTAATTAACTAACAAAAGCAGCATAGTACTATATTAGAATCTAACTAATTAAAAACTATATTACTATAACACCATTCATCGAATCTAAATCTTGTGAGCGGAAAGGGGCTTTGATTCAATGTACTTGAGATTTTATAATTAGGTCAAGAAATATATTCGATTCTGCTAGGGTTGGACTTGAAAGTTGAAATTAAAGCCGCCAGTTCCTGTTGGATTTATTTATTGGCAAGTGGGGCGGAATTTTTTATAGGCATTTGAGTTCTTCACGTAAGCAAATAGCCTTCGATGCTTCGCTTGGATGACGAAACTCAAGAAAATCAATGGTGAATGATTTTTTAACATATACTGATCAGGAATATTCTTGATTCTATATTTGCTTACACCATGATTAATTTGCTGTTTTACAAGTTAACTAGATTATTAAAGATAGGGTCGGATTTATTTTGGATATAAGAAAAGCAATTGGTTTTCTAATTTTTTGATGTTTTTAAAATTAATTAACTATTTTTATTTTTATTTTAAAATGAATACATTATTTTTTAAATAAAAAATAATTAGGAGGTTGGATATCAAATGAATGATATGCAAAATTATAATTGAGTTCTGTGAGTCTAAAATAAATTATGATTGAATCGTAATATAATACCATCATTATATTATATGGTATTGTTATTTTTTATTTTATTTGCAACAATTGCATATAATTTGAGTTTCTTTAAAAGTATAATTGTGATTATTTTTTAAATATTTTTTTTATATTAAAATATATATTAATAATATTTTTTATTTTAAAAAATTATTTTTGATATTAGTATATTAAAATAATTTAAAAACACTAAAAACATATTAATTTAAAATTAATAAAAAAAATAATTTTTTTAAAAATACTTTTAAAACATAAAAACAAACAGGATTATTGAACATCTTTTTAGTGTATCTAACAATATTTTCATACTAATATTATTTATGTAAGTAGAGTTTAGAGAGATTAATTATAATGAATTATAATTAATTGGATATTGATTTGATTAATTAGCATAGGTAAATTGGAATAATTGTCCACTTTTTTTTCTTTTTTTCAGTTAAATAAAAGGTAAAATAGTCAGTTGGGAAAAAAAATTTAAAAAAAATAATTATTTAAATCCAGCAATCATATATACCTCACAAAGATCAGATTTATAATAGTATGGAAATATGTAATATCCAATTTTTTTATTTGAATTTATATACAAAATATTAGCTACCAAACATAGAAAATGATAGATAGCCACTATGCAACTAATCAAATTCAACAAAATCTTAGCTCTGCACGCAAAAATAAATAAATAAATAAGTGTTCAAATCAATGACAAAAATTTCTATCCTCGTAGCCTTTAAAAAAGAGGATCAAGTTTTAATAAAGATTATTGAAAAATATAATCTTAAGATTATTGGAAATAATGTTTTATATAGTGAGTGACACACAAACCACCAATGAAATATTCTGCGTCCACTAGCTGCTAGAAATACTATTTGCTGCAGAAGCATTTCCATCACAAATTAACACCAAAGGCTATAGAATCAAAGTAGAATCAAGAAGTTCATCTGGGAATCAAAGAAAATTTATCCATTCGATGATTAAACTCTCTGTACAGAGGAAGAAACACTAATTACCCCGTAGAATACATGAAGAAAAACAATAAAAATGTTAATCTCCCTCTAATTAGTCACTAAACTCAGGCCAAAACTTTTAGCAGCCTTCCGGAGGTTTAGTACTTGTGAGCTAGCTGGGCAGCACCACATCTCTTGCGGGGAGAAAACATAGAGGCAAAAGTATGGGCCAGACCCAGAACTATTGCCACCTTAACTTGACCTCTCTTGGGGATCATACGGCCATAAAACCTCTGTGAGTGACTTACACCATTGATCATCACACTAGCTGCCATCTCTGTTTTCCTTCTTCTTCTTTCTTCTTCTTCCTTCTCTTGGGAGATTGAAAACGTGAGAGAGCAAGAAAAGTTGTTGAGGCTTGGGAGTGGAGTGTGTTGGTTTGGATGGTACTTTGACACCTTGGTTTATATAGAGATTGGCCTCAAGAAAATGCCCTTTACTCTTTGCTATAACTAAGAGATTGCCCATTATTTTGTTACCCGTTTTGACCATCCCTTAGATCACAATTATACAGAATTTTGTAAGATTTGGCAAGGATAGCATGGTCTTTGTGGAACTTGATGGCTAAAGTACACAGGAAGATGCTCTTTTTTTTAGAATAATGTAGGTAAAGTAAGAAGCTTTCGTAATTTTAGCGCAAGATGAAATTATTTATATGACATAATGCATATAGTTCACGTGGGTATTTCGTTTAGAGAAGCCATCAATGGTGGCCAAGGCAGTGTGTCGCTGTCTAACTTGAGATTTATCTAAAAATATATTAATAATCATATTTTAAAAGTATTTTCTATTTAAAATATATTAAAATAATTTTTATTTTAAAAAACTTATTTTAAATATTTACATAACAAGATGATTAAAACTATAAAAAAATTTAAATTTTAAATAAATATAGTTTTGGCTGCATTATTAAACATCCTTTTAAACTAGGTGTAGTTTCTAAACCAATATTTAATTCGAGTTAAAGTGATTAATTAAAAATAAAAAGATGAACTACAATTATGTCTTTTTTCATTGATTGTTCTTCCATATTACATCAATGGACTCCATGTTAAAAAACTTCTGTCAGTCTCATAATGGTTATTATTATTATTTTTTTATTTATATAAAGTGTTTAAGTAGTTTGTGTATATCATGATTAATCCTCACAGTCCATTAAATATTTTACAAATCTAATAAATATATGAAGCATTATAAAAATAACAAACATACACGTTAAAATTCAAACCCACTAAGCCAAACATTAAAATGCAATTCATGTAAGTTATTAATTATTATTACTTTTAACTATTTATCTCCTTTTCAACTAGCTAGTGTTAATTGCCTGTGTTATTTTTAATATGAAATTTGTTATAAGGAAACTTTATAATCTAATATAGTTATTAAAAATGGTCTCAACCACCGAAAACAACGACAGTAATAAGAATTATATTTTAAAATTCTCAAATCAGAAATTAATATCACGTGTCAAAATCAAAATTTAAAAAGAAAATCATCATAAAAATAGGAGAATAATTGCATCATGTAGGGAAAATTAATGTCGGATTAATATAGGGAAGAGGTGCAATTTGTACTATCCATGTATAATAGAGGGACGGAATCAAAACCTTTCCAACAAATAAAGGATATATTTGTAGTTTATTTTACAGGTATTTGAAAGTACGGTAAGAATTACTTTTCTAAATATTTTTTTACTTGAAAATAAATAAAAATAATATTTTTTATATTTTTAAAATTATATTTAATATTCACACATCAAAATCAAAATGACATGAAAAAATTAGAAAAAATTAATTTAAAAAATTATATAAAAAGTTTAATTTTTTAAAAATATATTTTTAAAATAGCAAAATAAAATACAATCAAAATTGCTGACATAGATGATTAGCTCAAAGGGGATTACGAAGAACACACTGAATCTAGACTTTTTCCTTCTACAATCCATTTATTGTAAAGGACCGAATCAAAGCCTTTCCAAAAAATGTGCGGCGAGGGTGAAATACACTGAATCATGACTTTCTCCTACTAACAAGCAATAAGCACATGTTCGGGAGTACCCCTTCGGACAAACAGGTGTGTTAAAATTTAATTTAATATATTAATCTCAAAAATAAATTTTTAAAATATATATTATTTTAATATATTTTTCAACCAAAAAAAACTTTAAAAAATAATTATTATCCAACTTTTAAACACTATCTACACAACTAAAAAATACATTCAAGAAAACTTTAAGAATTAATTCAACTAGTTAATTATTAATTTTTTTTTAATAATTATAAATTTGAGTTTTTTTTAGAGTCACTAAGTATTTATATAGTTATTAACTTTAAAATTTATAAAATTAATCTAAATACATACAAACTAATCCAAAGATTCATATTAATAATAAAAAAAATACTTTTTAAAAACTTTTAAAGGTAACATAACTTGTTAAATATTAAATTTGTTTTTTAGAAACTTTTAAAGATAACATAATTTGTTAGATATTAAGTTTGTTCTCTAATAATCTCCAGTTTGAGTTTTTTTATAACTACTAAAAATTTATAATATTATTAACTTTAGTATTTATAAAATTAGTTCTAATTCAAATATCAACAATAATAAATAAATAAAATGCATTCAATAATAGAAATTAAAAGTCCCAATTATTTAAAGTTATTATATATCCACCAACTAAGGATATTGATGACTAAACTATTTACTAAGTAATTTAATAGTAAAAGTTTGAGATTAAAGATTTATTTTTTTTCTAATTTTAAATTTAAGTATTATAATTATTAATATAATAATTACTAAAATTTTATATAATTATTAATTTTAAAATTTAGAGGATTAACCAAACTGTGCATACGCTGACCTCGATATTATTAATTAAAATGAAGAAGAATATCGATGACTGTGAAGTTGAAAAGTTTGTAAGCAGATGTCCAGATTCAAGCGCTTGAGAGCCATTAATTCTCCGAGGGATACGGGAAGCGCTGCATTTTTTTTTTTAGCATGTGACACTAACATAAGCCACTAAATAAAGGTTTTCTTTCAGCTCCGCATTTTGCATACCTTTCATAGAGTACAAGGCTATGCTATGCATCTGAGATTCACGTGTGTATTATAATCCGTTTGGTAACTTGTGTTTTTTTCAAAGTGCTTTGTAAATTGTTTCCATATTGTTTTTTTAATGAATTAATATTAACATTAAAAATAAAAATATTTTAATATATTTTTAATTTAACATACAAAGTCTAATATACAAAAATTACTTGGATAGATGAAGGGTGTCTCCACGTTGGGATGAACCCGGCATTATATTCATCGATTTCAGTACATACTCGTTCCTTTTATTGAATTTAGGAGTTATAAGTGGCAAAAGGATTGGCCTTTCTACCTCGTAGTAGGTTGCTAGGTTTGGAGTTGATTGATAGAGTAATAATTATTGTTTTTTTTTAATATTTATTTTAAAAAAATATTAAGATAATATTTTTTTAATTTATTTTTTAAGATTTATTTATGATATCTCATAAGTTTTATGGAACACATTAATAATCTCCGGTTCTTATTATCTTGTTTTGCTACCTCTTCATCTTCAAATAAAAATACAATAAGTATGGCTATTGATAAGAGAGAGAAAATAATTTCACATGTAGATGCTTTAGAGAGATGAACTAAATTCAATAAGAAATTTCTCAAAAAATAATCTTATATAAAACCTATCTAAAATTATCTAATTAGCATATTTATCTTTGAAAAAAATAAAAAGAATTGCTCAAATGTTCAATAAACCTTCTAATTTTATCTATTAGACCTGTTTACTTGTTGGAAAGTAATTTTTTTAAAAATAAATTATTTTTTGATATTTAGAATTATTATAAAAAATAAATTAAAAAAAACTTTTTAGTATTTGATTATATTATAAAAAATAAGTTGAAAAATAATATGTTAATATTTTAATTTTATTAAAGAAATAGAGACCAAAACTAACAGATAACAAAATTAAAAAAATAAAATTAAAAATAAAATATAATTTCATAAAATATTTTAAATAAAAATATATAGTAATAAAAAAATGGAGATTAAACATGAAGGATAAAAAAGTTAAAAAATGATGATATTAAAAAAACTTCAATTTTATGAATTATTTTAAATAAAATAAATAAAAATAAAAATAATAAAGAATAAATGTAATAGATAAACAAATTTCAATTAGAAAAAAATAATAATAAAAAAATAAAGATCAAAGTTAAGATAAAAATTAATTTTAATTAAATTATAAGAGATATAATTGAAAAGAATAAATAAAAAAATTCAAAAAAAATTATAAAAATTAAAAAATTAAGGATCAAATTTGATAAAGTATATTTCATCCAAAAATAAAAAATAAAAACATTTTTTGCGAATTTTAAAGGGTATATTTCATCCAAAATAAAAAAAGAAAAATACTTTTATAGAAACAAAGTCAAATTATTATTTAACTATAAATTAATTTTTATTAATTAATTTTTTAATTATAAATAAATATATAAAAAATTAAAAAATTAATTTTCATCAAACCAATACCAATTAGGCAAATTCTAATGTTTAACCTAGTAAACATCTATTTTTAAAGCCCATAAAGATTGGAAAGGTTGGGCTAGTTTATTTGGGGTAAAATAACACTGAATTATGAGTTTGTATCCAAGCCTTCTTGCTTAAAAGCCGATGGATAAGACAATAATGGATTCACGAGACTGAACCACTGTCATGTCTTGACAGTCGACAATATGGGTCCCTTGGTCGATCCAGATGAGCAGCCAGTCCCCTCAATAGCAAGTCCAAAAGGGAATCATCCATTGATCGCTTCCATGGCTAGACAAGAAACATCACCAAACTTGATTAATCAACAAATCTAATACATTATTTTCTTCATTTTATGCTATCAAATCTTAGACCAAAAGCTACTCCAGAGATTTGAGTAACATGATAAAAGGTCAGAACATGCTCACTGACGCATCAGCCAACAATCAGAGTATAATTTGATTCAAAACCATGTCTCTGGTCCTTCCATGAGTGTGAGCCCAGGATAGGTGACAAAGTTGTGAACTTACGCACGCCTTCAAGGTTTAAACTATTATGTCAGGCAAACGACAGGCTGAGCTGAGGCATTAGCGCAACTATTGAAAGGGTGCCGAGTAACTGGTTCACATGGTCTTGTCAAGATTTTGATTGACATCATCGCCAAGATTTCTCCGATGGGGCATGGCTTGATAGATCCAAACATAGGAGTACATGGCCAACACTCTCTACTATTGCAGTGACACAGATTCCATGCCAAGTGAGCTGCAGTATCTAATGCCTCTGTTTTTTTTTTTTCTCAATCAAAGCAGGTAGTGCAAGGAACCATCATGGCCAAGTGGTGTAAAGCCATGGCATTCAAGGTTTATCTATTTTGTGACAACTGGTTTATCTATTTTGTGACAACTGATATTGAAGTGATGACAATCTCTTAGCTAGATTGATTGATAATGACGTGAATGTGTGATTCTAACAGAAAGATACTGCTAGCTAAAGAGAGAAAATCATTGTATACATGAACAAGAACTTGAAGCACTTGCAAGACATCCCCACAAGCATTTCCAAGAGTTTTTGTATGACGCTTGTGTACATAAATAGTGTATCAGTGAGCTCAATCTAACGTGTTGACGAACTCATAAGGTGTTCTTTTGTCATGTTCTGAAATCTCATACACTGTAAGTTATAAAATGTTAGTATAGTGATTAATAACATGTTTGGGTCAATATTCACTTCACTAGAACTTATGAAATACAAATTTATGTTTATTTGGATACAATTAACTCAAATATATTAGATTAAATAACTTGATAAACTCATATTTACTTAAATTTAGTGAGTAAATAAACTTAAATATATTAAATTTTATAACCCGTCAAGTTTATGTTTACATAAATCCACTTATATTATAAGATGTGATGTGTTTACAAATTAAAAATTACAAAATTACATCAAGGATTAAAATCACATGAATATCAAATTCAAATTCAAATTCTCTTGTAAATTAACATTTTACTATTTCAAAATTATATTATTTTAATATATTTTTAAATTAAAAAAATAATATATATCATACTATAAACAACTCTACAAGAGTTATATATATATATCCCCTCATAGGAGGCGGGTTTGCACTTTAGAGTCACAGTATAAAAGCACTCGGTAATTGAAGACCCTAATCGTTGCTTCAAGCACTAATCAATCTACAATATGTACATGAGGTGAGATGAGGCTAGAGAACTGGCATGGGAAGCTAGCTCCTTAGCTGCACTGTTCAATATCTTCATCTGGTCCCCTTTATTCCCTCGGAAAATTATACGGTGCATGATTCTCTCCCTAAGTCTCCTTTCTTAAATTAACCGCATAATCATATACCACAAAACCACAAGTGGGAGAGAGAGAGAGAGAGAGATCAAAGTCATCAAACCCATTAAAATTGATATGCCTTTAAATTGCTTAAGCTTGGCTTCCAGAGTCCCACATATCTTGGGGGGTCTAAAAACAACAGCAACAGCTCGTGTAGGAGGAGGAGGAGGAGGAGTTTTACTCAACTTTTTTAATAAAACTCATCAAAACAATTCTCTTCGCATTGCTTCTCTTCCTTTAAACAAGAGAAACGACAGCCAAAGATTCTGTCTTTCTTCTTCTTCTTCTGTAATGGATGGTATTAAAGACTCGGGCTTTTCTACTCAAGAAATTGAAAAGTATTCGAAAGAATTGGACATTGCTGTCAGGGCTGTGCAAATGGCTTGTTCTCTTTGTCAGAAAGTGCAGGAAAGTTTGATTTCTAAAACCTATAGTCAGGTACAGGCCAAGGACGACAATTCTCCTGTTACTGTTGCAGGTATGCATTAATTTAATCTGATTGCTTGTCAATTTTATTTTCTTTTGTGTTTTATGAAATGGGTTAGTTGATTTTTGTTGGTCTTGAATTTTGCGATTCTTTGAAGTGAGTTCAGAATTCTGAATTTAGGTTTAGAATGGGACTTCATTGGTTTTCTGTTGTTCATTTATTATGTGTGAGTAGTTCATGATTATTCTGTTTTAGAACTTCTAACAGTTACGATATGAAATAAACATTGGAGCCTAATGATGAAAGCGACTAAAGCATCTATGTTGTTCCTTATAGTCGTGTTGTTACTTTTGTGTTGGGATGAGAGCTGTAGAATGAGTGTTTGGGAATAAATATTTTATAATCTAAAAATATATTAAATTGATATTTTTTTAGATTTTTTTTAATTTTTGATATTAATATATTAAAGCTATTTAAGTATATTAAAAAAAAATTAATGTAATTTTTTTCATTAGAAATACCATTTTAAGTTACCAAGATCCCAGTGGGTGAAGCAATAATTTTGAAATAGCTCAAGTTGTTGCTAAGATGACTGACTTCAGCTTGGATCTGTTTGCTGCCTGCTAAATGGAACTTGGAAGTGTAGACTTTCACTGAATTTATCAAAAAGTTTATCAGGTCTCAGTTTTCCTTGTTTTGTATACCCAAAAAGTTGCTATTCTTCTGCCAATAAGCTGCACCATCTATGCATCTAAGTTTTCTTTTAAACTCTCTTATCACTATTCATTAAGAATGTCCATCTTCATTCTACAATTGCATCAAACAGTGACAGCATATATATTTTTTTTCCCGAATTGCAGAAAATCATGCTCAGTTCATCAACAAATAACTCTGGAGATAATATCTCTTAAGGAATAAATGTTTGCTTCATGTCGCCTTATACTGTTTTCCCTGCAAAATAGGCAGTCTGCCTTGGTGCAAGAACAATGGAAGGCATGGATTTACTTTTCAAACTATTCAAAGAGAACATTGAAACCCTCGGCTTGTTGTTTACTCTAGAATTTTCTGTTTCCTCGGCAAAAGGCTAGTAACAATTCGGTGCCTTTTTTGAAAGGAAAATTATTGTTCAACTAGACTGCTATTACCTTATATCTTCAGAATCTTTATTCCCCCCTAAGAAATTAGGCGGCTTCATCCCCAGCTTGTCGGTGGAAAATTTCTTTAGTGAGTTGTAGTTATCTATGGTACAAGTATCTATACATGTAAAATATGCACTTTTTCTGTGGCTCCACAGTCACATTTGTTAGAAAGGAAAATTACTTTTTTCTTTATTCTGGTATAGCTGATACTAAACTGCAGTTTGCTCTAATTGTCTATTTCTCGTGGTTGTGTCATGTAAATAGATTGGAGCGTCCAAGCTACTGTCAGCTGGATACTGTCTGAGACGTTAGGGAGCAGGAATGTGGCGATTGTTGCTGAGGAAGATGTTCAAACTCTTTCCAAACCTGATTCAGCTGGCCTACTTGCAGCTGTAGTTCAAACTGTGAATGATTGTCTTGCTGAAGCACCTCGTTTTGGTCTTAAAGCTCCAGGAACAATCCTCAGCAGTTCAGAGGTTCTTGAAGCCATCAGTCATTGCAACTCAGCTGGTGGGCCTAGTGGAAGATTTTGGGCACTTGACCCTGTTGATGGTACACTGGGATTTGTTCGTGGAGATCAATATGCTGTTGCTTTAGCTTTGATAGAAGATGGCGAAGTTGTTCTTGGAGTTCTTGGTTGCCCCAACTACCCAATGAGGAAAGAATGGCTAAGTTATCACCATCGTTATCATAGAATTATTTCTAAGTTGACCCCACCTACATCAGAATCTTGGGACAAAGGCTGTGTGATTTATGCAAGAAGAGGCAGTGGTGAGGCCTGGATGCAACCTCTAATACAAGGACATAAGAACCTAGTGTGGCCAAACTCTGCAACGCCAGTAAGAGTATCCACTATTGAAAATCCAGCACTGGCAACCTTATGTGAACCAGTTGAGAAGGCAAATTCAAGCCACTCTTTCACAGCAGGACTGGCACACAGTGTTGGGCTTAGGTGCATATGTTTCTCGATCCTCCTGTCCTCTAAATGTTTCTGTTGACCATCCATGAAAATGATCCCTAAGTTCATATTTGACTGTTAAATTTTTTCAATTTTCTACGAATATGAAAATCTAGTCTACACTGGTTTCTTGCTGAACCAAAATAAACAAGGGCCTTTCAAGCCACAGTAATTTGTTATAATACGAACGAATCTATGTCCTTGAGTAGGATGAAAATTCAAAACTTATCTTGCATGAAAGGAAGGGGAAACAGAATATGATGGCAATACTTGCAATTCAATTCATTGATGAAAGGGAAAGGACGTGTCAGTTTGAAAATAGCAATGACCATTTTTAATTGTCTACTAGGAAAAATTAACAAATATTTAAAGAGCTTTATTCAACCGCGTACGAGAGCTCATGCATCACTTTTTTTACTGCAGGAAGCAACCATTGCGAGTGTACAGTATGGTGAAATATGCTGCGATAGCTCGCGGAGATGCTGAGATTTTCATGAAGTTTGCCAGGGCTGGCTACAAGGAGAAGATATGGGACCATGCTGCTGGTGTTGTTATCATTCAAGAGGCTGGTGGTGTAGTGACTGATGCTGGAGGATGTCCACTGAACTTCTCTAAAGGTATGTGCTTAGAAGGTCTTGACCGGGGTATAATTGCTTGTGCTGGAGTCAAATTACATGAAAAGATTATCAAGGCCGTTGATGCTAGCTGGAACTCCTCTAGTTTGTAAGGCTTCTTTTGTTTGCATATGACGTAAATACATGCAAAGAAGGCTACTGCACAGGATAGGGACATGATGGATTTTTTTTCTTAACATTCCTTTTCTTGTTTATATAGAGGATGATGAGGAGTGGCATGTGTCGACGTTGTACGCCTTTGTGAGGGTCTATTATGTGTGTAGACTGTAGGGAAAGTGGAAAAATCCTCTAATGGGAAGCATGCATTCAACAATATGCCCCAGAAATCAATTTGCAAGAACATAAATAAATGATGGTGTTCAAGTTCTCTTCAAACCCTTTAACATGATAATTTGCAGAATCTATATGGTTTCTCCAAATGTTTATCACATTTGGAGCTAACAAGATAAGAGTTATGTATAGTGAGCTCTCATGTGACTTGCTACTGGAAACAAAAGGGTAGGCTTCGACAATATGCAGGGGAGTGTTTAACATGTTTTCTTAGAAGCACATGCCTTTTTTAATATTCAAGTTGTTTTTTTTTTTGTGTGTAAATTT
This sequence comes from Populus pruinosa, assembly GCA_026413675.1. NCBI lineage: Eukaryota > Viridiplantae > Streptophyta > Magnoliopsida > Malpighiales > Salicaceae > Populus > Populus pruinosa. The sequence continues at coordinate 2,787,435 of CM048595.1, forward strand.
TTATATATCAAGATTAAATCCCCTTTTCTTTTAGATATAATTAACTTTACAATCCACATACTGGATTGGTGTATTTTGAGAAATTTCTTCCAACCCCTGTTCTGGACATAAATCCAAGATGATGGATGATATAAGAACAAATTCATGTTATACCATGTGAGCTAAACCTCCTGTTATTCCTAGCGTGCGTTTTATGATGTTTACAGGATTCTCATGATTAATATTTAAAAAGAGTCGGTTTGTATTTGTATTTAGTGGCAACTTTAGCCATTTTGTATTATAGCTCAGTGGTGAACGCATGGGATAGCTAACCAGGTCCTATGTTCGAAACTGGAGTTAGCGTATTATTAACTTTGAGGCAACAGGCAACATGTTGTATAGGAGCATATTTGGGAAAGCGAAATAGCATTTTTAAAAATTTTAACTGTTTATTTAAATCAAAATTTTAGATTGTTTTGATATATTAATATTAAAAATAATTTTTAAAAAATAAAAAAATTATTTTGATATATTTACATAATAATTATTATTATAATCTCGAAAAGATTCTAAAAACTAAAAAGAAATAATCCTTTTTTATTATAAGAAGTTAAATTTAATCTTTAATTTTTTAATTTTTTTAATTAATAAAATGAAATAAATTATTGAATCTGAAAAGATATCCCCACAAAGAAAAAATTATTTAATAACCAAAATTGAATAGATTTTCAAGGGTCGGATAAAAAAGAAAAGAAAAGATTTGAGTCAAGAGAAGTATCCTCCTTGAACGGTCCATCATCATCCCATCATGGAAATTATTCACGCAGACGACGGCCTCCAAAACTTGTTGCATGGCAGAGGAAAGTATTTTTAAAATACAAAAATAAACACTAGCTATATCCCCCCCCCCCCCCATCAAATTGCACGTACCATTAATATAAATATAGATAATATATAGCTCTGCAAATCTCACCTGGGAGGGGGCAGATTGTGGGTGATGGATGTGACAAGGAGATCTTTAAACAAGCCCACTGATTTTATCACAAAAAGTCTACTAATATGTAAATAAATACACGTCAACCAGAGCAATCAAGCCAAAAGTCAAAAGTATTCTTAATTTCCAGGAGCAACCCTTATTTAAAGCATAACAAATCTTGACCTTGAAAGTTTTGTGGATGGAGAGCATGGTTGTTTTAATTTAATGGAAATGGAGAAATGAAAACTGCTCTCTCTTTTTTTTTAATTTTTTCATATTTATTTAGTGTTAAAAAAAGTTGATGGATGACAACTACTTTCAAGTTAAAAAAAAATTAATTTGGTTTATAAAAAAGTATTTTAATCTTATTTTAATTTTTTTAAAATTAAATTAACATGGTAAGTGTTAAGGCTTTAGGCGCGGGGATGCGCCAACAAAGGCACATTACCTAGAATTCGGCAGCAATGGATAGCGGCAGCCTTGCATAGGCAAAAACGAATTCGGTAGGCAACGTGCAATGGTCTATGCGAGTCGTTGAGCTTGCGACCTGGCATGGACGTGGGGGCTTAGGTGATGGACCTTCTAAGTTAGCAACTGACGCAGCAGAATAGGCAATTGAGACTGCCATGCGGATAGGCAGATTATGGCTGTATCATTAGGACAAAATATGGGGAAGTGACAGCTAAGTGGGGAAGGAAGTGCTCCACTATGTAAGCCACTAAGTTAATGGGAGAGCAAGTGCTCCACTATGCCCCGAAAATGAGGGATTATGGAGATCATGGGGAGTAAGTGTCCCATTATGACCTGAAAAATAGGGATTATGGGTGAGCCTAGCAACTCACACTTGCCTATAAATAGGCTGCCAAGCCTCTACTATGTAGCATGCGATTTTGTGTATAGCACACACATTTGTATTGTGTAATCCTTTGTTGATGAGATAAATAAAGGTTGAGAGGTATTCTTGTAAACCTGTGTGCTTGCTTGTGTTTATCCTTTTTATACGACTTGACAATTGTGGGAACTTCGTTGGGTGAGCGAAACATATAGTCGTAGGAAACACGAGCGGAAAGGAGAGGCAAGACTGAATTTAGTTGGGACTAGATTGCCGCATTGGGTTGAATTTCGTTGCAAAAAATTTAACCTCGTGACAATAAACTTATTTTTATAATATTATTACATATAAAAAAAATCATTTTTTTTTTTCAAAAAACAATGAGCAATAAATTTGTGGTAGCTCTCCCTTTAAATAATCCGAGCTCTTTTGTCTCACCATTTGCCTACTCATATGACTCACTGGTCCGTATACCCTCAATGAACAGGCAATCTATGGGTCCTAAAGTTATGATTTTTTTAATACAATTTGTTGCATTCCTGTGGGTAAGAAAACAGGTGCCCAACTTGGCAACACATTCATATACAAGCTAAATATCTATAGATTAATGGGTCTGATGCAACCCTCCATTCCAAGGTCCTTATTTATTACTCGGCAGAACACCGTTGACTTCTACCCCCAAATTGAAGGGTGCATGGATAATCCATGGGATCTCTGACTGTGATGTTTAGGTTATGAACTTCAATTCTTTTTAATGAATTTGCAGGCTGGAAGATCACCACATTCATTACATGTTCATGGCAAAGCAAATAAACCCTCGGCCAGGGCCATAGCCATAAAGATTTATTTATTTCTGTCAGCATGTCGCCTGGTACTTGAAAATACACATTCATTGGCGTCCAATCCCATCTCCTTGTTCATAAACATCCATTTCTAGCTATTTATCTCATCAGCTATAATCAAAATGTGCTTCAGAGTTAATTTATCATTTGATTCATTTGCATCCAAGTCTACTTCGCTCGTTTTTTGTTTCTTCTATTACAAGATGTAGTTAATATAATTGTTGGTGTTAAAAAAAGCCTCTGAAGAGGGATTTGCCCATATGTTCAACAAGAACTATCGACGTCATTCACAAATACTTGAAGCGTTCATTATTTTTATATCGAGATTACTTGGATTTGAATTTTTAAATTAAAGTCTAAGAGAGTTTTTATAATTTCGAAAACATCTTCAGGGATGTCAAATCAACCAAGGTTTCAGTCAAACTACAGGGACCATGCCCCAGGTATCATGAGGAATCTGCCTTTCTCCATCTCCAGTGTCCACCACGACCGCAAACGTTGAAGAAATTTTGCCCACTTTAGCAATGGCGCATCATTATCATAGATTATCTTTATGCTGCAAGCATACATGATCCACTAGTTCTTATCCATAGAAATGCCCTTAAAAACCATCGTGGAAATCAAAGACACGCACACGAAACTTGCAAATGCAAGTGCCATTAGTGCTGCTAACCGACCCTATTCATGGAGGCCCCATCCTCAACTGCCCTTCATCCTTTCCCAATAAATGCTTCTTTTTACCTTTAAATATTCCTTCCCATTTCTCTTTCTTCTCTCCTTAGCACATCCTCAGAAAACAACTCATCCTTTTTGCGCGAAAATGAAATCCTTCGCTAGCTTCTTTCTCCTAGCTCTTTTGCTTGTTGCATGTTCACTGTCCGTTGCAACCCAACCCGACCCCGACCAAGATCAGTACACAAAAGGCAAACCCACTAACCACAACAACAGAGCTGGTGGAAATGGTGGTGGGATGGGTGGGTTCTTTGGACCCGGACCCGGGTTTGGTATGCCCGGAGCAGGGTTTGGCATACCCGGAGCCGGGTTTGGTAAAGGGTGGGGAGATATTGGTGGCGGGTACGGTGCTGGGTTTGGTGGTCCAAAAGGAGGGTACTCTAAAGGTGGTATTGTGAGGCCCAGTGTGGTGTGCAGAGAGAGAGGCCCATGTTATAAGAAGAAGCTGACTTGCCCAGCCAAGTGTTTCACCTCTCACAGCCGGTCAGGGAAGGGCTATGGAGGAGGTGGTGGTGGTGGTGGGTGCACCCTAGATTGTAAGAAGTGTGTTGCTTATTGCTAGAGGGAGTTGATGTGGTATTGGATTGTGACGTGGCAACCAGTCGCTGGTAATAGTTCTACTATTATTAGTGATAAAAGTATTTAATCATGCAGTGTAATGTTGAATACTATATACTATATTAAATAACATGGAGCATAATATATTCGGTGCTCGAGTTTATAAAACTTCAGTTTTTTGCTTCTTCTCATGCATTTTTGCAGCCCCCTGTTTTTTTTTCTTACACAACATATCATTAAACTAGCTCGATATGTGGTAGACCAGGTTTAACTGTTTTTCTATCTGTTTTTTACAAATTTTTTTATGATTCTGATTTGTTAATGTAAAAAATCTTAAGAAAATAATTTTAATATATTTTTAATTTTAAAACTCTTTTGCAGATTGTCTTGTAATATCATAATTTTGTATGAAAACATTGGAGTGCCAAGAATGTCTTTAAATATTAAGTTTTCGTGTCCATTTCTGTAAGGAATGGCATAAATTTTTGCCCATGACCCGCTACGGAGAGTCAAAATGCAGTTTGTTAACTTCTTTTTTTTTTTTAATTAGCTTTTTTTTTAGTATTTTTAGATTGTTTTGTTATATTTAAATTAAAAATAAATTTTTAAAATTAAAAATATATTTCAAAATGAGCTCTTAAATTCCATCTTCCCATCCACCATTCTGGCTTTGAGAAGATATGAAGTTCAGCCACGAGTTATCCCGGGTCCTATCAAGTCAGCTAAACCCAAGAGCGAGGACTCTTTGTCGAAACAGCCAAGCCTCGAAAGATAACTAGAAGAGCAGCTAATCTTGAAGAGTCCACTTGTTATCAAATATTTGCTTTGTTTTTTATACATCGCAACAATTCCTTCCCCTTGAAAGACTGGATTGAAAGCATTCTGCTTAGGAAATTGTTGCATGGGATCTGCTTCTTTTATGTCAAATTAGAACTCCTGGCTGTTCTGTACCGATAAAGCCCTTAATAAATCATTCTGTCAGTGTCTTGTAAACTACTGCAGCCATGTATCAGCGAGCTTGTAAAGCAAAATGTTGAGAAGAAACTTTCCCTGACAGCCCTCCAGTCTGTTTTCTAAGATGTTCAGTGAACACTTATGGTGTTCTTGGTTTGCTAACAGGCACCCGAAGCGTCTCCTTTCAATCAGATCTTATATAAGCTATCCACATGAAAGCGATTTTCCTCATGGCCTCCCCTTGTACATGTGAACATGTTCAAAGTTTTGTGGCCCTGCAAAAGATTGATCCAAGTTGACATCTTTGCAAACACCAACTGGATAGCTACGTGATTTTCCCAAGATTATTATGCATCTCTACGTTTAATCCCATCCATGTTTCAACAGAGGAGAAGAAAAATGCAACCTGCAAAATCCATTAACTATACCCTGAGCAAGAAATTTAACAGTAATGAAATTGGTCTAACAAAGCCAGGCTCAAGCAAGCTGTGTTTCTATATTTACGTTGTATCCCAAGTCTATGCATCTAATAGCATTTACAACCTAAATCCACACACAAGGTCACCGTGATGCTTTCTTACAAGCGCATAGAATCAAACTGCTGCCCTCAATGCTCCTCTAGCAGCCTCACGCTTCATCTGGGCAGCTTTGCCACTTCCACGGAAGTACATGTATACTTGCTGCGCAGCGAGGAAACCAAGAGGTGAGAAATACCTTCAAGAAAGTTCTAAAAGCTGCATGGTGCATAGATGAGACTATGAACAATTCAACACAAGGAAAAAAGTACCTGAATAACCCAGATGCTTAGCAGTGATTCAAGACAGAAACAACCAAATCCGATGAAGTAGAAGATCTATAAGCACAAGAAACAATTAACCATCTAGCCTACAGAAAGTAATGCTATGTTGATTCTAGTAAGGAAACCAACATTGCAGTGGATAACTAAAGGAGCAAAGCAGCCAGAACAAATCTAGGAAAAAAGAGAGAAGTGCAGGCCCTACTTTCCTAGTTCAAGCGCATAATTACTCAAAAAAAGGTTTGGAAGAATTGGATAATCAGCAAGATTGCAAGAAACTTTACAAATTGATATCAGAGATCTCACCCCGGCTATACTATTGTTACCCACAACATCTACAGCAGCCAGAATACCACTGATTGAAAGTCCGACAACAAAAAAACCATCAGTCATGAAACATTAAAGGATTTTGCAATATAAAGCCGCAAGAACATTAGTCTGAAACACAAACAGTAGTTGAAAATACTTGAAGAAACATACGTGAGAGATTTTCCTTTGAAAACTATAGGAGGAGCCACAGCAGCAAAGATGCAGAAACCAATGTGAAGCTGGGAGAAAAAAGATGGACAAAGATTAGGTATTTAATTTTCATAGGAGATGAGCTGGACAGAATAAAAAATAAATAAATGAATAGCCATCAGCAAGATGAAAATTTACCACATAAAACAAGAAAAACCACCCGAACCTCATAGCACTCTCAGTCCTGCACGAAGAGTTTGATATTCAACAGCACAGCAAACTACAATATTTCTGCATTTTGATATAACTATAGATGAACTATCAGGTAGACTTCTTATATTATGGAGGTGAAAATCTAGACTCACAGTACTCTTTGTTCACTTTTTGTTTCAATCACCTAAATGTTAAACTACTGGATCAGAGTAATCTTAACTATGTAAAAGATAAACATATCTTTGCCAATAACCTGCTGCTACTTACAGTATCACATAATTTCCAAGCCTCAAACAACACCTTTTGCTGTATCAGAAAACAGCTTTGTGTTCCAAGGTTTGGAAAAAAAAGTAAAAAGTTCAAGCACAGTACTCAGCACAAACAGGATTGGTTTGCCAATAAGGTTGAAATGTTTCAACCTCATTAAAAGCATCAAAAAGATGCTTGGGCACTAAACCACAGTCCTGAACTAGCTGTATTTTAGGTTTCACTCTTCAGCCTAGTATATAATTAAGAATAGCACAAAAGTTGAAGTAAACAAGGGAGATAAATACCTAGATGCACGATAGAGTGGACGATACCACAAAAAATAAGCTCCAGGAACTCCTGATATGAAGTAGATAACAGAAAGAAACCAGATTTTCACCCCTGCAATGAAAGATGTTTCAACATATGATGTAGAGAATTTTAAGACAACATAGATAATTGAAAACCTTGCATGCACAGGACTGAAGCGGCAAAAGTTTATTAACTAACCTTCGCCTTGAATCCATGCCGTTGTAACAGCGATGACATTCCAGAAAAGACAAAAAGTCAATCCTGCACAAGATCATCATTCATCACTTCCACAGAGCCATCTAGCAATATAATTGTGCACAATTACATCAAAGTAATTGTGAAAATAGAATAAAGAAAAAATCACATCGAAACCAATACAATATGAATGCTTCAGTCAATTAGATTTGCCTTTTTGCTCATGAATTTCCATTTTATAGGATATGATTGTAAACTTGCCTTGGTTATAGGGTCCATAAGGAAGGTAAACATGCAAGGACTTCAGTTTTGGTTCAAAGATGGCATGACAGAATTGGGGGTGAGGGGGAGTAGACAGTTGGTTGAGAGGAGAGTGGTGGGGATGAAGAGGATGGGAAGAAAATGATCACTTCATTCAGATGGCTCATATATATCACTATCACAGTGATGATGCAGTTTACAGAAAACAAAGGCAGAGTCTTTGTTGTCAAAAAACTAGGAGTTCTGAAGGACACTGCTCTTAACCAAGACAAGCATATTTTGGTACCAAATTCAGTAAAACATGAAATTGGTACTCTTCATCCTTACTATACAATATAGGGACGAGGAGTTTCGAAATGCTTACCATTTAAGAATTGTCCCTTTTTAAAGAACAAATATGTTGAGCAGAAATATAATGAACACTTGTAATTCATGAAGTAGCAAAAGCCACAGCAATATAAATGTAATACACATATATCTTCCTGGTTGGGATACCTTTACAGGGTCAAGGTGCATGCCCAGGACCCCATTCAATAACCTACATAGCTGATACTAAAAATAATTGCAGTGAAATATCAAAAAGAATACCGAATCTACTTATTTTGTCAAGGACCAGTTAGCCAAGATGCCAATCTTGACAAGGATTTATTATTATAAAAAAATGGAAAAAAGGTAGACTTTCAAACTTATAAATGTTCACAAAAAATGAACTTATTTTTTAATTTAATGCTAACAACATCAGTCCATAGATCCAGGTAAAGGCTTGCATACCTAAAAATGTTGTAAATGCAACGTACTGAATTTTTTGTAGATGAACTGGTATTTCGTTTGCTACATCATGATGGATAATTGGGAAAAATGGTGGCCAGTTTTTCTCTTCCAGGACAACTCCAGCTGCAAATGGAAAGAGAGAACTAAAAAAAGTAAACTGCATGATAGAACTGGAAAACCAATTGGCCATACAAGGAAAAAATAATTAGTTCAGTTGTTCAAATAATACATGCAACTAAGTAGTCGAATATTTCACATGGGAAAAAAGTAGTCTGGTAGACAAGGAACATCAGAAAACAGGAAAGTCGAGATGATTTGATAAGGCTCGATCAAGAGTATATTACCTCTTGCAGCTGCATCTTCTAACCTCTTTACCTCCTGTTTAGCACCAGAAAAAAGGCGGATTAATGAGATAAATATAATGCAAGGATATGAAGGGAGAAGAAAGCCACAAAAGGAACCATCCGTAATGTGTCTAGGATGGCAGAATTAGTCAGCATCCAACCTGAAAGATGTAAAAAAATCTCGGCTGGATTTTAAAACAAGTAAAAAACACTACTCTACACTAGAGCTTTCACAGCAATGTAAAAAAAGCTCTCTTAATGAACCAAAACTGGAACACAAATGCACCATCAAAAGACAATTCCACATCCCTTGAAAACCTTCAACAACACTCTTATAGACTATAATTGTAAGGGTTAGTACATGTCTTCCTTCAAAACAACTATGTTCAGCACACACAGAAAAAAAAAATATTACCAAAGCGCTTGTATTTTTAAAAAAATCTACCAGAACATACCTTCTCCCGTCTTATCAGCTCAGCCTCCCTAGCCTGAAGTTCCTTCTCTTTCTTTCTTAAATCCTAGATTCACAGCATATTAGAGTACGAAAAATCAAGTATAACACTAATTATACAAATGGAAAATATGGACTCTGGTTTTCACCAACAAGAGAATCTCATCCCTACCACAGCTGCATCAATAGGAATGTCGACCGTGGTGCCATAATTGTAAAAACCAGCAGGTTCAGGAGGAAGTGGTGAAAGCCTCGAGTTTGAAGCAGGAGGAACACCCTGCAAAATCACCAATATCATAAGCAAGAGTTACCGCATTTGTTGGTTTAATATTGAAAAACATAAAACATAGTTTTAATTTTTGCAAGAACTAGGCTTACTGTTGTGTTGAATGCACTCCCACTATAGTTCGACTGCCCTGATGCTTTCGACCTCACAGCCGGGTCCTAGTTATAAGAACATCAAATTAAAATTACCAAGCTTTTAAAAAATACAAAAAGCCAACCATCAAACATTTATCACTTTCAAACAAAATTCCTGAAAATGATCCAGCCAAGCGTTAAAACACAGGCTTATCTCTCCCATCAGCCCAGATAACTCAAATTTCTTTTAATTACGAAGTCTAACATTTAGCAACTTTCTATACATAATTCCATCAATTATTAAGATACACAAAATTACTCAGTCCCAATAATCGAGGGTTTTTCCTGAAAAAGTAATATAATTAAGAACTTAACATGCCTTAGATTAAACCAAATCACTCAAAACTAAGCAATATTTAAATTTCCATAACAAAAAGCTTACATCAATCATAAAACCAAAAATTCAACCACAGAAAACACCTCACTAAACCCTGGAACTTTCAAAACTCTTTAATAACTTCTAAAACCTACAAAACACTCATAAACACTTCCAAAAGAACACTATGAACACAAATTCAACTACACAAATTTAGCATAAAAATGGGGAAAAAAAAGACAGGGACTTACAGAGAAAGGGTTAACTTCCTCTTCATCAAAAGGGTTTGGATCATAACGAGCAGCCATCACAGAAGGCAGAAACCAAAGGGAAGAGAGGCTTCAAAAAGAAAAGAAAAAATAATGAAACTATGAACAGAGAAAGTGATAGAAAAGGAGAGGAAGGCTTTGTTTGTTTCTTAAGGAAGCATAATACTTGAAACAAAGATAACCAAACCAAGTCAGAAAAAAGAGAAAAAAGAACTCGAGAGAGAGAGAGTTTGGCTTGTCTGTCTATGGTCAGCTTCTATTACAAGTGCTCCTGGTTTGTTGTAAGGAAATTAAATATGGGAGGAAAAGGAGGGGCAGATCAACGGTTGAGAACTACTCTTTAAAAAAAATAAAAGAAGAAGAAATAGTAGTTTAACTTTCATGTGTGATTGTTGGTTCTTTTTCAAAAGGAAAAAAAATGATTTTGATTTTGAATTTATCAACCAAACCTTTTGTTTTAATCTTTGTCTTGTTTTGGACATCATTGATGATGCTTCCATTATGTGATTATATTGAGTGTTAAGAATTGCTGTAACTTTTTGATTATTTTTTTAGTATTTTATGATTAAACTGATGATTAAATTTTTTAGTATTTTATGATTAACTAATTTAATAAAAATATATTAAATTGATGGTTTTTTTAGTATTTTATGATTATTTTAATATGTTAATATAAAAAATAAAAAAATTATTTTCATTTATTTTTAAATAAAAAATATTATGATGCTTTCAAAAAATAATATAATTTTTTCACCATCAAATCAACTTTTAAGAAATTGATTTAAAAAATGACATATTTAAGATTTAGTAGGCGATCATTAGCTGAGAAATCTCTAACTTTTGGACTTGACATGGATAGTGAGACGCATCATTTTAAAAAAGTGTTTGAAAATATAATTATAATTGTTTTTAAAATATTTTTAATTAAAAATATTTAAAATAATATATTTTTATTTTTTGAAAAAATATTTTCATATTATCATAAAAAAATATTAATTTAAAATAAATAAAAAATGTTTTTTAAAATATAAAAACAAATATAAAATATTAATGGATGGAAAAAGTGCAATATGTATATATGATTTTTCTGGGTTGCATAGCATAGAATCACTTACTCTATAAACTGGCATGACGTAAGTGGGAGACGGACAAGCTATCTGTAGCTGACATTTGTTGTTATTATAATTATTTTTTAATATTTAATGTTAAACTATTAAAAAATATTAATTTAATATTTCTTTATATGGAAAACAATTTAAAAAATAGAAGGTTGAAGAAAAAAAAACGCTCGAGCTCTCGCAATTGCGAATTATTTTAATTTATTAAGTATTTTGTCTCTTTGCTAAGAGAACATGGATTAAAACTTCTAACAATGGAAGAGTTGCTCTGTTGGTAGGATTAAAAAAAATAATCTTATATTTGAAGGTGGTGATGTGGAGTGGGTGAGTCGTCTAATACATCCGAGACATTTTTATTTTTTATAATTTTTTAAGAAAATAAATCATAAATAATTTATTTTTACTAATATGTTTATTTTTATGTTTCAGAAATATATATAACAAGTTTTTCATCATAAGGCATACAAATAAATAAATGTATTCTTGGTTGTACTTATATTTAATGTATTATCTCTCAACATCCCTAAGGATTTTTTGTATTTTTATCTCATTAATATTTATATTAAGGATATTTTTTCTTATTAATATTTTTGTAATGAATGTTTATCCCTTGTTAATATTACCATGATAAAATTACATTTTAGCCCTTCTATTCCATAAAATAATAAAATTCATGAGTTATAAATTATTTATGAATCCTTCAAACTTTAAGTTTATAATCTCTATTATATACTACATATATATTTTTAAAGCATTTCTCTCTAAAATATCATTTTCTTCTCTCTCTAAAAAAAATATTTACTTAAGTATCCAAGAGTCCTCAAATCTATAGAAGATGATATTTTATAAGTACTAGCTACCAGCCACTTTGACATACTAGGTATTTGGTACTAGCTACTAGCTATCTTGACTTGAGAGAGTAGATTAAATTGCTAGAATCAAAAAATTAACCGATGACCCAATATATAAGTATTGCTCTTAAGTTATTTGGATTTCTTGAAACATCATCATCAACATCGTATGAGGGAACTTATCAAAAATTCAACAACTACCCTTTCAGTACTATGCTTTGACATTTCAAACCACTACCAATAATAAACGATCATGATATACTTGAGATAGAACATGTCACAAACCTCCTTATAATTATTAATATAACTACTTTATTAGAGCATCAACAACCTTTTAATAAGGTTTGATTCTCTATTGAGGTAGTACTAGTCATTCAAGAGAATAGTTAGGTCCAATAAACCTGATGCAATAACCTGGAAATAGCCTCTAACATGGTTTTCAATTACCACGATATTAAATTTTTATCCAGCAAAAAAAAAAGCTTCGCGAAACTATAACATCACTCAATTAAGAGGATGATATACATTTTTATTGTAAACTCCTAAATAAAATTCATGAAATTAATAAGGAAACTATTATGTTAAATGAGTAAAATAAGTGTTGTAATTAAAAAGGTGACTTTGGATTTCAGGAATTTGAAATAAAATGTTTAAATGTTAGTTTAAAAAATAGAAGTATAAAAATAGTGAGAAAATAAAAAACAAATTAAAACCAAATGGAAGGAGTAAAATAGGAAAACAATGTTCTGGAATAAGATTTAATGAAATTTAATATGGTCAACTTAAACTCGGTATTAAAAATGTGTCTAAATCTAAGAAATATAACCTAACAAACATAAAAGGTATGGTGTGAACCCAAAAAATTGATAAACTAGTGATTAATATAGGTGATTTTTATAAATGGGAGGTGAAAATATTAAAAAAAAAAGCAATTTGAAATTTTTAAACAAATTAATATATGATTTAGCAAGCGAATTACTCTAACTATTGATTTAAGCATGCGTACGACCACGCCATTTTAACCTGGAAAGAGATGAAATTTGAGGTATAAATTTATTTTAAATATGCATGTAAGTCCCTAATGAAGTAGTTTGAAAATATTTATGATTTTAATAGGTAAAATAATACATAATTTTAAATTTTGGTGTGAAAAATTACCTGCTAACTAGTTTTATATCATCAAGTATAATTTTCAATCTAATTATTAGATTAAGCTAAAAATTTAAAAGTAATCTTATGACACATCATTCTACATTAGATTAAAATTATAGATCAATCAAAGATTGAAAAGGCCTCATGGTAGTGCTAGAGTTTAGTTAAAACAACAAACAAGCAATAAATTAGGGTGAAATTGATATTTGAGCCAAAAACTCTTCCTTGAACCTTCAAAAATCTTACGTACAGCTGTAAAAAAAGGGTAGGCTGAGAGTCTTCATTTTCTTTCTTTTCTTTTTAATTTCTTCTTCTTCTTTCTTAAAAGATGGTGTGGGGGGATGAAAAAGAAAAATTGAAGGGAGGGAGAAGAGACATGCACCAAGGCTGAAAAATTAGGAAGAAAGGAAGAGATAGGGTGAGAGAGAGATGGCTGGAAAAAAAGAAAAGAAAGAGAAGCTTGGAGAAGGAAGGAGAAATTAAAAACATTGGTTTGTGAAGGAGAGGTTTAAGCATCCATCTTGATTTGCAATGCATCTTTAAACATTAATACTCCTATTAATTTAAGTAGTTAGCATGTTAGTATTGAATTTTAAACTTTTACTTAATTAAGATTCTTGAATGATTTTGAGAGAATTACAAATTAAAATCATGTAAATGGGCTAAAATAATTTAAGAATTATGTGAAATCACTTGTTATTAACATAAAAAACTTAGTGAATTAATGGTCAAAGGGTCAGCCAAATAAGAAATAAAGGAAGGATGAATTTAAATGGGTTTAATATTTATAATTGTATAATTATGCATTTTAGCAGAATTTATATGATTATTGAAATTGAATATAATTGAATGATGCATATACTTTGATGAAGGAATATTGTGATCATACAGTTGTAATGTTAAATTTTAATATGATTAAGTTGTGATTTATGATAGATGTAATTAATGATAAGTTTAAGAAAATCAAGATGAATTATAAATAAAAAAACATGGTATTTTGTTCAGTCAAGGGCAACTATATTAGTAAGTAAATGAAAAATTGTGGAGTTAAGTGTTTGCCTATTCATACATGTTTAGGAATGCATTAATGCATTATTAAGGATAGAATGAATTTGAGTTTTTCATCTAATCATCATTTAATCTTTATTATATTTTGAATTAGAATTTTATGATGAATGAATATAATAAATAAACTATGGTTGTGTTTTGTTTGCAAAATATATAATGAATGTTAATGATGTGTGGTGATCTTAATATGAAGGAGTATTTTGAGAAATATTAAACAGTTGTATTGTTTAATCTAATAAAATTATGTATAGATTATTAAAAAATCAAATTAATAGATAGAAAGATAAATGAAAATGGTGTGGATTTTTTATTGAATTGAAAAGTAAAAAAAAGTTTCTCTTATTGATTAAATTAGGAATATGAAGTGAATGCCAAGTTGAAATAGATAGGATGCCAAGTTGAAATAGATAGGAACATCGAGTGAATGAGAAGTTGAAATAGAATGTTCAATGGGGGTTGAATGAGTGATGATTACTATATTTTTTATTTATTTACGTGGAGTGTTTGGGTCAGCTTACGCGCATCACGACTAATTCCCACGGCTCACTGAACGTCCTGCAAGCCCAATGAGCAGGGAAGACACCGCGGAGATGACAGGCGTGCACGGTAAGACTCGAACCCAAATATGAAAAAAGAAAACAAATCCCTTCCACTACTATGCTAGAATCTTCCTTGCATGATTACTACATTCTTGCTAGCATACAAGAGGTTGCAGTATCAATAAGGTAAAAAGAAATTATGATTAAAGCTCAAACAATAATTGCGTGCCTAACCTATATTTTATAATATTTGCAGCACTAAGATTGTTGATTTACTTCTTTTTGTTTCTTATATTAGCATGAAAAATAATTAAACAGAAAAGAAAGGCAGGAAAACGACAGAAAAACTTGATTGGTTACTTCTAATATGAAGACTAATGATGACAAGAGATTTTTTAATATTAATATTATTGAATATTAAATGAAAGTATTTATAGAAGACTTGACTAGCTATTCTAGAATTAAAATTTGAAACGCTAATGAATTTAATAAAATTAAACACTAATATGGGGGCTAATAATGACAAGAGCAGTTTACTTTTGTGTGTTGCTAGACTTTTACGATCGATTTCTGGTCATCTGTGAGACCAACACAGTTACACCTGCATGCATACATTTCAATCTTGCAAAAGCTACGTTACATTTCCGTGCTTTATTAAAATTTGCCTGTCTCTAGAATCTTATATAATGTGTGAAATCGGAACTTCTTGCAGCTAGTGGAGCTGTTTTAATGGTATAATGTTTATTAGGTGTCTGTCCTGCCATAGAAACTTTATCACTGGCTGAAGATGACGAGACAACAGAAACTATTCAGGAAACACTCAAGGATCTGAAACTCTTGAAGAATATGCACCTTGGTAATGGTGTTCATTTGACAGAAACATTAACTCAAATCAGCCTCCATTGCAAGAACTTTGAGAGCTTGAGCATTCGTCGTTCCACTATTCGGAAAGAGGAGGCATCAGCCATTGTTAAGTATCTTCCAAGGATCAAGCGTCTGATTATAAGTGTTGCTTACATGCTTGAGGAGAATCTGGTGATGATATTGGAAGGTTGCAGATAAGAACTCTCGTGCATTTGGAAGTGCGCAAAGGAGATGGTTTTCAGATTAAGGCTTGCTGCTCACATTACTCCTAAATTCAAGTATTAGCAGGTGCACGTTATGTAACAACAAAAAAACCTAACAATATCCATACATATAATCTATTTGACATTTTCAATCTAAATGTATGATTGTTCTTACATCTTATTAAGAGGATTTCTATAATCATATAATAAATGATTTGATAATTTTATTATAAAGGGATCTAATTGAAAAATAATAAGGTTGTAAATAACGCGTAATTCAATTGATACAGCAATATTATAATTTATTAAACAATTTCAGGGATCCTGATAAGGATTATTTTCATATCAAAGATATTTGTTTTTCCTGATATTATATATAAATAAGAAATATATTCAATGCATATCTTAAATTAAAACTTATAAAATACTCTTTCAATTAGTTTAGGTTAAAAAATAGCAAATATATTGCAAAAAAATGAATTCAATGCCCTGTTACATATATGATTTGGTGATGATGCTGTAACCTAGTTCCAGTGATATCTAATCACTGTACACTGATTAAAGATCCTCTTAATCGTAGAAAAATCTTAATGGAATCAAATATGGTGAGAAAAGAACACAGACGAACAGTTAAGCCATCTCCAGAGCTAAACCACCGTGACGGTAGAACTTGTAAACTTTGTGCAAAACCCAGATGCTGAGCATTGATTCAAGGCTGAACCAACCGAAACCAATGAAGTACATGTATCCAATTTCTCCATAATCACCAGAAATGTCTGATGCGCTCATGATACCCGTGAGGGATCTTCCCTTGGCTATTATTGGAGGAGAAACTTGCAGCGAACATGCAGAAGGCAATGTGCAGCTGGTAGAACAGGAAAAAATTACGAAACATGGAAGTATTTTCTGTCCTCAGAGCTTGACAAAGTGGACGAAACCATAACCAGTATGCAGCTGGAAGTCCACAGACTAGGTAGGCCAATGCAAGGAACAAGATTTTTGTTTCTACCCCACCTACCATCCACATAAATGCAACAGATGCGCAATTCCACAAAAGACACTGTCAATCCTAGACATATTAGGAAGGCAACATTCTGCAACTTTTGCAAATGGCCATCTATTTCATCTGCAAAGGGGTTTACTTTATTGAAGAGCAGACTACTATAGTAAGGACCCGCCGCCATGAGGAGAGGTTTTGGCCTCGGAGAAATCTTGAATACTATATAACAGACCGCGCAAGCTCCAAAATCTATGATACAAAGACAGCCAGAAAACTCAACGAGAAAGGAAAGTGCTTATAGAAAAGACGCAGCCGTGGATCATACAAAAGAAAAGGGAGAAAGGAAAACGCTTATATAGAAGGAGCAATATTGCTGAACAGTAAAAAATACGAAATTCAGAGGAAATGGCGGTTGCTTTCAATTTTATCGATCAAACACACACTTCAGAAAGAAAAGTAAAAAAAGGAGAGCGTCATGGACAGAGCTGGAGAGGTAGGGTTGAACAAGCAAATCAACGTTCAACAACATGCTTGAACTAGTCCATGGACGATTTTTATTCATATATACTTCCTTATCCTTAAGATTAAGAAGAATAACAAGAACATGGGCCACCTTCGAAGAACCGGCCTGGAGCTATACCGCGTCACGAGAGACGCGCATGGATCAAATAAACAAGATAAAACTGGCGAATAAGTTCAAACGGATAAAAAAAATCATAATTTTAAATAACCCAAATTTAATTAGAAAATTCTACCTCCTCCATTCTTACGGGAGTCGACTAGTTAAGCAACAAGCCCAAGTCCTTCGAATTAAAGCAATGTGATTTTATCTTTGCTATTTTACTTATTTTTCCTGGTTGATTTGGTCTCCGTATAAACAATTAAATCATTAAGTGTTTCTTTTCTTCATCGTAGCATTACATTATAGACTTTTATTTAAAAAAAATAGATTTCTCTATAATTTAACATGGTAACCTGTGAGCTTTAAAACCTACTAGGTTTTTTGAGCAAAATATTTTTCAATGTAAATAAAATATTAAGGTAAAAGAAATCGAAGTTCCGAATCATTAATTCAATTGGTAACTTAAATAATGTGATAAAAAAATAAAAACAAAGCTATAAATAAAATGACAGAAAAACAATGAAAAAAGAGTAAAAATAACCAGACTTAAACCTATCCAAATTATCAAATAACCTATATTAAATGGATAAAAAGTAAACCAATAAAAAAAAAGCAAAGCAAAACTTTAAAAAAAAATCAGTTAAAAAAAAAACAAATCAACTCGAACAAACTCTTTAAATATAGTCTAATCTCTAAAACTTACAAGTTGTGAGATCCTTAATATGAGTTCAATTAAAAAATTTAATTTTTAACGAATTTAATTTTGAAAAATAAAACTATGAAAAAAAACTATTAATTAAAAAACTTGCGGGAAGAAAAAAATCAACAAGAAAGATAAAATTTAATAAAAAAAAACACAAGAAGGATGACATTTGAAAAAAAAAGATTCAATACAAGATAAATAGTAATTAAAAAAATAAAAATCAAATTAAAAAAATTAAAAAATTATTGGGCATAAAATCAAAAAAAAAATGTAATTTGAAAAATAATTTACAGATTAAAAAATAACAAAGATTAAAATTTTTAAAAAAATTATGAAGAACCGGCTCAATAGAAGATAAACCATTAAAAAATAACAAAATTAAACTAAAAAAACATTATAAAAAATTAAATAAACCTTAAAAAACCTTCTAAATCTAGTCTAGTATTTAAAAGTAACCAACCATAAAATCTTGATCTCAAATTCAAATAAAAAACTCAATCATCAACCAATTTAATTTAAAAAAAATAAAACCAATAAAAACATGTCAATAATAAAATCTAATAGAAAAAAACCCGATGATGAAATAAAAAAAATAAAAAAAAATATCAAACAAAATAAATAATAAAAAAATATAATAACTAAATTAAAAAAATTATAGAAAATAAATTAAAAAATATTTATAATTTGATAGATTATTTATATATTTAAAAATAATATGGATAAAATAAAAAAATATTTACAATTTAAAAACTTATTGATAAATTAAAATAGTAGCTGGACAACCCTATCTTAAGAGCTCTATTATCTTCCAAACACCGTCTCGTAAAACGGTGTTTGATGGCTGGACAACCCTGTACCTACCAATTAAACATCATGGAAGCTGTACACACAACCTCGTGCACACACCTGCATGATTTCTAGAATAATATTAAACATGTAACCATTACAATATTACTCCTAACCAACCTATACAATAAAATAATTAAAAAAACCCTCATAAAAGAGATGCATTGTTCTCGGTGTTTAATGATACCAAAGTATTTGCACTGTTCGAAAAAAATGATAAAAACACAATCTCAAATTATTTATTACAATGCTGAGGTTGTAATTTTACCATGCATGACAATGTTACCCTCTGCAACATGTAATAAACAATTATGCCATAATAAAAAGACAATCTCAACTCAAAGCTTAATTCATTGCTTCCTTTTCTTTTTCTCAACAGCAAATAATTAAGTAAATACACTATTACAATACAATGAATAGGAAAATAAGTCTTGCTTACAGTAACTTCTCCTTTAGTTTTTTTTTTAAAATTTAATTTAATGCAGGTACTGTAACACTGCAGGACAAGCACTTCACCGTAATAACATAAAAATATAATACTACACAAGTAGACCTCCAACTACGCCATGAAAAGCAAAAATATTAAGAGCCTGATTCTGAAGTTTTGTAGCAGTAACATGGCAGTACGCCAATGGCAGATCACAGACATGGTGAATTGTGCTGCGGTATAACAGACCTTAAATTTCTTCCCCAAAGAAACTCATTGTTCGTCTATAGGTAATGCATAAAGGAATCTACATGCCCTCAATTTGCAAAATTGAGAGGCTTGGAAAGCAACCGAGAGAGATCAGCTAGAACTAGGCAAGTAAAACAAGATATGGATTTCAAGAACAAAACTATGACTTGTCCATTTAGTGAATCAATTATGAGCATCAGTAAGTGCGAGAAGCACAAAATTACATGTATAGATAGGACCCCGTGTGTGATGAAGACAATTAGATTATTGGCCGTGCCGCTTTAGTTTTCTGCGTTTTCTGTTCCTTAGAAATGGGTCAACCCAATTTTTGTCCTCCTTTACCGCTTGCTTCCAGCGATCCTTGAATATTTGAAGCTCCCATGTTGATTGCCTTCTAATCTGATCAGTCAATTGAAAGAAAACAACAATGTTCATCAAATTACAGACATGATAACATGGTTGGAATTTAGCATCTCAAATGTAGAGTTAACGATCTCATGATATACGTGCATTAACTCCAAAATATAAGTGTTATCAAAGCCAAGATCACCACTCTCAAGGCCAGGAGGTGCCAATCCATGATATTGGAACCTGCTACCCAATAGTCCTTTCTAATCAAATATAAGTTGTAAATCTCAACAGAATTCAAATCGGCCAAATTGCATGATTTAGAGAAAACATGTAAACAATCAAGGAAGCAATCATCCTCGACTACTTGGCAGCTTTTATGCCTATTGCAGGCATTTCATGTCCAGAGGAATAGAAGTATATAAAATTCTCAAAGCAGGGTTGATGGTAGACTAGAGGATCAGTAGTCTCACCTCCATCCTAGGATCCACGGATGCAGCACTATATCTCTGAATGCCAGAAGGAGAAAGTAAACCAAAAAAGAGAAGGCGAAACTTTTAAGAACAAATAACAGTGGCTACAAAATAGTATCAATGAAAATTCATCTACCAGACAAGGGAAAGTTTACCTTAGTCAACTCTTCCGTATTTGATGCCTGAAGAAGTTAGAAAGATATTAATAATAGATAATAAAATGCAGATAGACAAAAATCATAAACTGTGCCCCCCCTGAGAAAACAAGGAGAAAGGGATGACCTTTCTTCTAGGAGTTTTACGCCCACCCAAAGTTTGTATGCCCTTATGAACAATATATTCGCTATCAATGACCCCCACCTTCTTCGTGCGATCTCCCTGCACAAGGTCACATTAACTGAGCCTATTATAATATTCTTTCCTGTGATAACTAGCATCTATGGAGAAGAATATAAAGTAAAAGATAAAAGAAAAGGGTCATCAAGCATTAAAGACATGAAAATAGGGGTTAAGTTCTATACTTTAATGAGATAAAATTGGTCAATAGATATTCTAGAAAAAACTCCAAGGGATTGGTGTGGTGCTCAAAGAGGTCCACTCTCTTCTTTGAATTCTTGAGATTGAACCTCAGGGCTCGCATCCAAGAAAATTTATTCTCTTAAGTCCACCATGATAATGTGGAGGTATACCCTTAAAATCATTTCAGAAAGGAACCCAGTCTCAGAGATAGTCAAGCTGGCGCTGACCCCAGGTTATTTCTTACCGTCAAACACCCAAAAAAAAAAAAAAAGCTATTCTAAGAATAGACGAGTAAATTATCTTTGATGGGACAATGATTTAAATGCCCTTTGTTACAAATATTGATCAAAGAGTTTAAATGTCCAGATTTGTGGATTACCACAATAATTATCTGCGTTCCCTCTCAATTCCTAGTTAAAATAAAATGATTTTTGTGAAGGTGAAAAGGTACCAAGTCCCTAGGAAGCAAAAAAGGAAAATGATCAACTTTTCAATCCTAGCATCTTTACAAGTGGGTTTACAATGAGGAAATCACAAGAGAATCGTCTGGAGCACTAAAAACTGTCAATAAACATGAAACTCTTCCTCCAAGACCACCCCCTTAACTCATCACTCTTTGTGAAACTCTTACATCTTTCGTATATACTAGGCAATTTTTATGCTACTTCCTACAACCACCATTATTTGCCAAGACCAATACCTATTGAACCTCTCCTATTCTTAACTTAGTTGTAAAAATAGGCTCTGGCAGCAGAGCATTGAGCCTAAAATAATCTATACCAAGCAAGCTAGTAATATAGCAAAAAAAGTTACAGAGCAATGAGTAAATTAACAATGCAGAAGAAAACCATCAGTCAAAAAATTGAGGTGGAGGAAATTAAACAGTAAGAGAAACTAAAACTAGCCTTGGAAAATCAAGTTCAACTTACCTGTGCACAGTATCCTAGTTTCATGTCCATTCCCCATCCATGGACTAGATCATTCTGAGTAAAAAGAAAAGGAATTCCATGATGAGTTAATCAACCCTAGGCCAAAAGTGCACTTGATTTGCAATCATGCTAGCTATAGGGGGTGGAGTAGAATTTAACCATACGGCCATATCTTCTACCTTCCAAAATCAAGTTAAGTCTAATGCACCAATTGTTTGCATAAAAGTGTTTGTTATGTTGGAAAATATCTTACAGAGTTTCCTATGTTTGGTGCAGCTTGAAAAAACCATTCAAAGGAATTCAATTTGTAGTCAACCTAAATAGCATGCTTTAAATGGAGAGATTTGTTTTCCCCTTCTCAAAAAGAGAACATTTTCCTAAAAGGACTCAATAGTATGTGTTAAATTTCTTTCATCCTATGGGCAACCGTATATTAGTCATATTTATCAACAATTCATACATGTTATGTTAGGTCACATTACTTCAGCTAAAACAAATAATATAAAGATAGTTGTCTTTCAGTGTTTATAAGGGACGTTTTTCAACAAATTTTCCAGTCCCACTAATCATCTTTTTAGAAAAGATCCCCGCAGAATTTTGTTTTTCGAAGTCTAACTTATTTTGCAGCAAACAAACAAAGCTAGTCCTAAATGCTTCTCAACTAAAATTTTAAGCAAAAAACAAAACATGCTTACACTAGGATCATCAAATAGCATTTACACTAGGCATCACAAGCTTATGATAATGTTAAAGAAAGGGCTTCTTTATACTAGAATAATCAAAGTTTAGTTACCTGTATAAGATGCCAAGCACAGTACCAAGCAGATCTTGAAAAGACTGGAGCCATACCTTCTACAAATCTACAGATATAACGTAAATTAAATTAGTATTGCTAGAATCCTTAAAAGAAAAATACAGTATATCCTTCAATGGGTATTGTCACAAGCATTGAAATTCCACGGAAAAGATGAGCTCAAGCTCAAATTGTCACTAAACAAGACTTCTACAATTTGACATAGAATATTAGATTGGTCATTTTCAAAAAGAACAAAAAACAAATGTTTAGGGATAAAATTACTCATTGTTTTCAACATTGGTCAATTTCTCGTCAGCCTCATAGAAAATGGATGGGAAAATAAACACTACATGAGGGCCACCAATAAGGTAATATATGAACTTTTTAAGTTAAAAAATAGCATTGCACCAAATTAAATATATATATATATATATATATATATATATATATATCAGAAGACAAGATATGTCACAAGTATAGCGGTCTATTTACCCAGTGCATGGAGGCCCCTCACTGATGTCAGAACATTTGGTACTGCCCCTGCTGTCATAAACTCTTCTGTTCACCGTAAATTATGTTAGACAAGTGCTGGTCATTAACAGAAAGATTTTAATCAAGATAGTAAAAGCCATGCCATTCACCTATGAAACTTCTTCATTCTGGCACGAATAGTAATTCTGTGATGTATGTCAGTTGAATTTGGGTCCAAAGCTGGCTGAGATATCTCCAGTCCTTCAAATCTCACAATTTTCAAGTATCTAGAAAGAAAACAAAGGAAATGAAATTATAAACCGATAAGGTTTGTTGAGACAGGATATAAGCCTAACAGCAAGTCACAATTTGTTCTTATAAAAGTTCTTCAAGTAAACTAACGCCCAGATAACTCATCACACCCAGAACGCCATCACCGTTAACTCATCACACCCATAATTTAAGCCCAGATCGATAAATAGAGCCCCTCTCTCTTTCCCAGTTCATTCATTTCTCTATCTGGGCAGCTTCTCTGAAGACCCTGCCCTCTCTCCCCCTCTTGTCCTCTGTAAGAGCATGGAATTGGTAAACTCTCTCTCTCTCTCATACATTCTGTAATTCCCAATTGTCCTAGAAATGATAATCTAAGATGAAAAACAAGCCTTACTAATCCAAATAGCCTTAGCAAAAGAGAATCATGTTCTGGCAAGGGTTTGAGAGCAGTAGAAATTGCAGATGTTAGAACTACCTATGACATGACTAAATGAAAGACACCATGATTGATGGATATCTATAAATGACTGGTAAATAATTAAAATGGACATGAAGATGAGAACAGGCCAAACAATTTTTTTGGAAATTCGACTAGATGATCACTTATCTACCCACCTAAAAAAAATAAACATTATGGATAAAGTCAAGGAAAATATATTATTACCAAAGGCAGGCAACCCAAACATGCTAAAGAAAAAAATGTCCAACAAACTCACTTTCCTGGATTGAAATGCTCAATCCCCAAATCTTCATCCCACAGAAATATATAATCATAAGCAGACACAACAGCAGGATGCAGGAAGCGTTTTGCAAACCACCTGAAAAGCAAGCGATGAGAGTTTTTCTTCTTAAGAAAAAGAACAATCCAGAAAAGATCAAAAAGGTGTTAATACTGTTGTCAGCATGACAAGTTAAATAAACTTGTACAGAAAAAAACAAGGATAAATGGTAAGTTTGAAGAATGGCAGCAGTTGGACCATCATTTGACAAGTCACCTTGAAGATCTCAGACGCAGATTACAGATCCAGTAAGATTATCAGAGCCATTCATGTAAAGACGTAACTTTCCAGCCACTTTTTAGGCAGTCAAATTTCCATGACTCTGTTTTATTTTTCTAGCGGCAGTAAGCTAGTTCAAAGCATGAGGAAAAACAAATCAGCTGCTCAGACCCTCAGACAAATCCTCTTAGGAAAATATTCCATGCTCACATAACCTATCAAACTCCTCTCATAGATGAAAAGATTTTATGATTTTAACCCATGAAATCCTGTGTTCCTCTGACCTTTGAAGCTAAATGATTTTGTACAATTTGCAATAAATTAACACTGAAACAGCAATATCAATCATCCATTTTTACCATACATACAACATATGCAGTAAAAAATAGACAAAAAAAGAAATTATCAGGGTTGATCTTACCACTTCGTTTGGTTCTTGGCAACTATGTGTATGGCTTCATTGCTCCAATCAAGATCCCACCACCCATCCACGTTGCCATCATAATGAAATAGAATAACTGTAAAATTCTCTGGAAGAAACTGAATTCAATGATATTAGGCAAGAAATGTTCAGTTGATGAAACAAAAACATTAGAAAAGATATCTGCAATACTTTTTGGACAATATGATCAACATTATCCTTTTGCTTGATGCCAGCTGGAATTGCCAACAAGTAACGACAGGTAGAAGGATCAACCTGCATTTGATTTCCATTATAAGTCAAGACATGCCCTTATATTGATGGTACAATACCAGAGGATAAAAAAACCAACCTTTGACCTCGAACTACTTGTTGACCATAGAGGCTTCAGCTCTAAATCTGAGCTAGCTCGTATAATACCATGAGGCAAACCACCCAACAGTCCAGAAGCCAAAGCCGATTCCTAGATCAAAGCACCAAATGCACTTTGTATAATGATGAACACTAGAACAGTCATTCAATGTTTAAAACATTACTTCGGAATTTTACTTGGTAGTTCTAAAATTACCTTCAATATTTCAAAGGGGTACAATTTTTCATCCATCTGACAATGGTAGAGAAAAACTAGTCAGCAAACTTTTCACCAGGATGCAGAGTCAGCAAACTAGAGAAAAACTAATCTAAAGGGAGTAAAATAGTTCAGCAGATGCAGCACCATAAAAAACAGAGAGCTAGAGCTGGACCTATTTTCAATGTGAAAATGCAGCTTAATTTGTGCCAGAGGTAAATTCAACAACAGAAAAGATGTAAATGGACCAGCAAGTGACACTAGAAGTAAAGTTATTAAGATTTCGGGCCATGCTAAGTTACATTTCATTCAGAAGTTTGAAAACAATGTAACCAAGCACTCAAGTATGTCTATAACATAAATATTGGAATTAATGCCTCTATGAACAAAAAAAAATCCACAAATCATTCACCAGAAGAGAATTAACTAGACAATTTGGCTCCCTGATTGATGCTTTTAAGTTAAAATATGTAGAGAGTCGATGGGGTTTCCATACCTCTGTATGGTGATACTGATATATTGTAGTTTTATACACAACGAACAACATTGCTGTACACAAAACTCCCATAAACGGCAGCAGCTTCATCTTCAAACCGGATTTCACCTGCACCAAGGCAACACAATTACATCTTTGATGACTGCCAAAACTAAGGCAGATTTTGTAAACACTCCATCTTCTTAGCTGCCCCCAGGACTGAAGCTAATTAAATGTAATATGTCATACCCCATCACAGAAGGTGTTCCTTTTTAGCAATTTCCATGATCTGAATGACGTCATAGACAGCTAAAACTTTTACGAGGTCCTCATAACCAACTGCAGCTGATGCACAAAAAAACCGAGAGACCAATATCAGAAACAAACCTGATCAAATGTTACAACAATTGTTTGCAGTTAAAAAAAATATTTACTGAGAAAAAGTTGCCATTTCACACTGGCATAAGATAAATTTGTAAGCTTGAACACAAATTCGAGAACCAAATTTGCAACTTGTCTTAGCTCAATTTCTTGATTAAGAAAAATTCCCAGAATCCCTCTCTCGAGACTAAAGCTCAATTTTGAAAAACCAGTTTAATCTTCACTCTCTTTCATAATATTCGACAGTCTAAATCCTCATTTTTCATGCATATCAGCCTCAGTTTTCACAGTAACCTCAATAAAGGGTCAAAAATTGAGAAGAACATATTTGAATTGACATCTCAAAAAACCCAGAAAAAGGAAATTAATGTTGGCTTCTTGATTTAGCTTATTTAGGTGAGTGCATGTGTTGATAGTTCAAGGCAAAGAAAGAAAGCTTAATTTGTTACTAATCAACTTATTATTGATGCTAATATAGATTAAACTAACTGCAGATTCTTAAAATCTTTAATGAATCCAACCAAAAAAAAAATTGATTAGATAAATTTTCCCATTAAAAAACATAAACCAGATAAACTTCAGTTAAATGACTTTTTTCATTTTTTTAAAAAGGAAAGCAATCTACTTTCTGCGCAAAAGCAGAGTCTTTTGATATTCATGCCTGAAAAATCTATCAATACAGATAACCAAACAAACAGAAAACTAAATTTTCAGATCTCATAAGCACTCAAAGATTTCAAGAATCGAAAAACAAAAATTGCCGCTTGAAATGTTATATATAGTAAGCAAACACGAATTTCCAGTTTTATCAATCAACTTTTTTTTTTAAAAAAAAAGGGACTTGAGAGTCCCAAACTTTCAAGAAATGAAAGGAAAAACTGGATTTAGCAGCATTACAGCTAAACTTGAGATGGTTTAAACGGAGAAAAAAGGATAGATGACAAAACTTGAGATAAAAGAGAGGCAAAATCGGTGAGAGGGAGCTGGAAATATTAATAAATAAGGATTAAGAAGTAACAACAATCTTGCAGAAATCAGTCAGATTATAGGTGTATGATTCTGAACACCAAGAAATATATCAGAAAGGGCAAAGCAATAGAGAGGATAAATGGGAGGTTTTGAGAGAGAATCGAAAAGACTTACGTGTAAGAATGGCCACGTTTAAAGACACTATCTTTCTCGAAAAATATCAGGCAGCAGCACACCACTTTGTTGTTTCTTTATTTTAATTTCTTAGAACTACTTTTGCATGTTGTGTTTGGGGTTTTGAGGTCATATTTTGGAAAATGGATCGCCGAGAGAGCGTGAGAGTAGAGACAGAGACAGAGACAGGGAGAGAGGTAGAGGTCACCACCAGTTGTTGTCCATATAAGAAAAAACACAGCACACAACAGTACTCCTCGCGTTCTCCATTTCTACTGTTTTGTCTCCTTTTCTTTTAAATTATGTAGGGGAGAGGTGTGTGGTTTGGTCAATCATCTTCTTTTTCCTACGGCTGCTCACTTCTTTACTACAAGGTAAATACTAGATAGTATGGTGTCTGCGTGCGCATGTAAAAGGTGGAGAGTAAAAACTGTTACAGAGTCGTCTTAATTAATCACTGCTTGTTATTAATATTGGTCGAATCTTTTGATGAGTCCCAAAAAAATAAAACATGATTAAGAATAAGCTTAATTTATTGGATACTAGTAGTTGGTGCTCTCGTGTAAATTAAGTGGCTAATAATTAGTTCTTGTAAAATGTTTTATTTAATAGGTATGAGGATTCTATGATAATAAAATTAATAATTTTATAATAAAAAAATATCATGATATTTTAAAAAAAATAAACTCTAAAAATATATATATTAAAAATATTAAAAATAAAAAAATTATGAATTTTTGTTCTGAAAATCTTATGATATATTTATGACTCACAAGATTTTTTTAAAAAAATCAAAATCAAAAATATAATTTTATCATTTTAATATTTTAAATTATATTTTATTTAAAATAATATATATAAAATCAATATAAAATACTAAAATATTCGTATAAGTCTCAAAAACAATTATCTTGAGAATGTTGGATTCAAGTACTAATTAAAGATAAAAATAAGTTTGGATGTACTGCTTAAACCCAATCAAACTACACTAAAATGTGACAACCCGAACCAAAAAAAATAAAAATGAGTTCAAGGTAACACGCAGCCTAAACTCAAATATTTTATACTCGGAAAGAAACTTCTAAGCATGATGAGTTTGAATATAAAAACTTGAGCCCCATAAAAATAATGGGTATACTCTTTTAACTATATGTAGATCTAAATAGATTTAAGTTTCATACTTAATCTCACTTTTCTTAGGTCTTTTGTTGTATACTAAGCTTGAGCTGCAAAGACTAATTGCTAATGGGTTTCTAGAGTTTATTTTGCAGGAATTTTTCAAGTATAATTTAAAGGGATTTTTAGGGTCATTATCTTGTTTAAAAGTTTTTTTTCTTTCTTTTTTGTTAATTTTAAGGAAATATTTATTCATGTCTTACTTCTTTTTTTTTGTTACTTTATTTTATTTTGTTATTAGAAAAGATCTAAGCATAATAATATTTTTTAAAATTATTTTTTATTTAAAAATATATTAAAATAATATCATTTTTATTTTAAAAAATTTGTTTTTGATATCAACATTTCAAAACTATCTAAAAAAATAAATAATTTAAAATAAAAAAAATTACATATATATTTTCCAATCATAAAAATAAATAGCACAGGTAAAAAAACAAAAAATTCAAAACAACACAACACTGTCATTAAAAAAAACTTCAAAAAAAAAAAAGAAGGGAAATTGTGTTGGGCTTCGTGTGTACTGTAATCTAGTGTAGCCATCTCACGACCAAAGAAATTTATTATAATACTGAGAGCCATGCTTGTAGGCAGCCAAGTAGTTCAAAATATCCGATTTATTGAAACATAAAAGTTAATATAGTATATTTAGATTTTTAATAAACCTCTATAACTGAGCTTGTAAATATAAATAATTTACTCTTTTTCTAGTTTTTGTTTCCAATATATTTCCAAAGATTTTGTCCTTTTATATACAAATTAACTTGATTCACTCCATAACTGATTTTTTATTGCACCGATAAAATTCATTTATTTTATAAATATGATTTTCTAAATAAATATTTTGATAAAATTATTACTGTCCATTTTGGATGTACCAAATAAAGAAAACAAAATTGCTTAATTTGCTCAAAATCATATCTTTCCCTAAGATCGATTCTTTTTATTTTTTTTCTCCCTTTATAAATGTCCAATCTCTGCAGCTGGATCATCGTTTTTGCCTTCAAATTAATATTATAGTGACTCACATAGTAAGTTATTAAAAATAATTAGAAAGAAATAAAAGATAAATAAAACATGATTATAGTTATTTTTTAAAATATTTTTATTTAAAAGTATATTAAAATAATATTTTTTTTAATTTTTTAAAAAATATTTTTGACATCATAAAAAATTAAATAAAAAAATAAAAAAATTAAACTTTTTTAAAAATACTTTTAATATATAAAAACATACAATATCCAAACATACATACTTTTCAAACCATGTGATCGAGCAAGAGGTGTCATGGCAAGAAGAACCTCAAATCCCATCGCCGAAGAATGAGGATGACATGTTTTAAATTTGTAGCTTGGAGATCACAGATGTCCTGTGACTGCTTAGAACACAAGCATGCATGACATCATCAGATACTGACACTGACTTAGCCACTTTTTAATTAAATATTTGGTTCCATGCACGTAATGGCCAAGCCAAGGCGAGAAGGATCCATGCCTGGTTCCCAAAAGAACTGGATAAACTCTTCTGATTTATTTGGAAATGTTATAATAATTATTTTTAAAAATATTTTTATTTAAAAATATATTAATATAATATTTTTTAACAAATATTTTTGATAACACATCAAAATATATATAAAAAATAATTTAAAATAAAAAATATTTTTTAAAAAGTATTTTTAAAATATAAAAATAAACGGGGATTTATAGAGTAATTGCATTTATGGTGGCGGGCTAGCAGCATTAGAGATGCAATGTTAATTTAATTTAGTCAAATGATGATGAATTTGTAGAAATAAATGTCATTTCATGACCTATTACTACCGGCAAATGGTATGGCATTCATGATTTTGATAAAATGAGTGGGATGGAGAAGTGATTTATCCATGAAATGCAAATTGCTCTAGTCGTTAGTTAGCCCTATAGATGTTCCCCAAAGTCGCAAGTAATAAGAATTTGGCTTCAAGTATGAAAAATTATTGAGTTCAAATCGTAGTTAAATAGCTTGTATAATTTTTAATTCTTACATAGTATTAAATATCAATTTTATTTTTTTAAAATTAAAATAAGTTCTCATTGATATTATTATTAAACTTAGTTGATTCATCTTCTAATCAAACTAGATTTTAAGTAAAAGTTAATATAGAATTGATATCATCAATCCAACAAGTTAACTAGTAATTTGATTAAGATTTATTAATTGTTTTTATAAATTTTTTAAATAATTAATTTTTAATCTTTTATATAAAAAAATTAACAATTTGAGATAATTTATTAGAATTATAATTTATACCTTGCACCGAGTCGACTCTTATTCAAATTTAATGAATATGCTTTTTCAGTTAATATCTAATATTAACTAATAAAAAAATCGTAAATAATCAGATATATATATATATATATATATATATATATATATAAAACGTATCATTCGTTAGTTCTACCCATTCAAGCATACTTTGTTTTTTTTGTTTTTGTTTTTGTTTGAGGAGGAGGTTGGGCTGGCTAATTTCAAATCGTATTCGTAGACAATAGAGACTCCACCAATTATGCATCTTACCATACCTAATAATTGACCTATCTTAGCGACCGGATCCTTCAGCAGAATCTATCCAGAAAAGTTAAGGGAAAAAAAATGCAATTCAATTATGTATTGGAATAAACTTCAAAATTAGTGGATGGATAAATTAATCGAACAAAAAGAAAAAAGCATTTCTAGATATTAATTTTATGGTTTGGGTACCACCATTAAATTGCTTTGGCTTGTATATAAATTATATTATAGGCATACATGCTAGCACCACTTAAAAACAATGCATCCATCAATAGCGCTTTCAAGAGCACTTGGCAGCAAGGAACAATGCAAACCCTAGCAAGAATCGCCTCCAGCACTATAATATTATAAGAACATGGCTTCCAAGGGTTTTTTTTTTTTGGTTATAAATTATTTTTTAATTTGTGTTTTGCGTAAAAAAAAATATTAATATATATTTTTAAGGTATTTTAAAAAAAAAATTTGTATTAATGTAAAGAATAAAGAAAAATCTAAAAACAAAACATATTTTTTCTGTATTTTTAATTGAAAAATACTTTTGAAAGCACTATACACCACTATACCAAACACACTATAGATTTTTCAAACATTTATTTGACCTAAAAGTAAATTATTAGTTCCCATATAAACAAACAATTTCTACCAAGGCTGAGATTCGGGATGCTCTCTGCTAATATTATTAATCACTTATTTATATGCATAATGCTTTTTTCTTGAAGTTGCTGGGGGAGGTTAGGGGCGGCTGGGTGGGTCAAAAGCTGGCGTGCATACCACTGAAAAATTGAAAAAATTGTGAAGGTGAATTTAGAAAATGGTTGGGTTAGGCCTCATTGGGGAGGAGGGTTTTGGAGCAGATGACTTACTGCTGTAGCCTTGTAGGG
This sequence comes from Populus pruinosa, assembly GCA_026413675.1. Classification (NCBI taxonomy): domain Eukaryota; kingdom Viridiplantae; phylum Streptophyta; class Magnoliopsida; order Malpighiales; family Salicaceae; genus Populus; species Populus pruinosa. The sequence continues at coordinate 2,819,408 of CM048595.1, forward strand.
AGAAGACTTACTGCTGTAGCCTTGCAGGGATCTTCGATTTTAATGCATCATCACCGGATGTAGCTGAAGGAAGTCAGACGCATGCTCAAGGCTACCTTCAACTGAATTAAATCATTGTTTTATATCCAATATAAGCTTCTTCTTTTTTTTCAATTGATCATAAGTAATTGGATCAAATTGTAAGACTTTTATCGTTAGAGATCACATTCAATGTTTTAAAGAGCAGGAAGAACTCATCAGGATAAAGCAAAGCCAAATTTGATTATTTAATGTTTGGGAGTACAATAACTTTTATTGTTATATGTTTTTTAAAAGTGTGTTTGTCTTAAAAAAATTAGTTGATGTTTTTTTTAATATTTTTTTAATGATTTTGATATATTAATATTAAAAATTAAAAAAATCATTAAAAATTATTTTGATACATTTTAAAATTAAAAGTATTTTAAAAAATATTTGACCATGAAGAGTGGGTTTGTTTTGTGTAAAATTTTTGTAATGTTTGGTAAGCAATGATTAAAAAACAAGAGTGATAGTAAAATAATGAAAATGATGATGATATATTGTGGTGGTGGTAGAGCAATAGTGTAAGAGTGTTTTATATTATAGTAGTTTTTATGGTTATAATTTGAAAAAAAATATTTTATAAAAAATATTTTTAGTTGAAATTAGTATGATATTTATATATGTTTAGTTAAAATTAAGATTGAACAAAAAATAGTTTAATGTGTTTAGTTAATAATGCTTTTTAAATTAAGATTATAAAATAAATAACACACACACACATTGATTGTTTTAAATCAAAATATTGTAGAATTAATTACTACTATTTCATCATGAAATAAATAATATATTATAAAAAATAGTTTTTATTATTTCATTAAACCATCTATAATTTCATCACGTACAAAATTCATCCGATAAGAACTATAATTTTCATAATTTTTTGAGCTGTAATAAAATTAGATAAAGTATTATCAGGTATAAAATTGATATTACAATACGAGTGAATTTCATTCACTCTATACTAGTTTTTTGGGGGAAAAATGAATGAATTTAATTCACTTTAAACTATTTAAAAAAAACTGTTAAAAAAATAAACACACTGGAAAAAAAATATTTACGTGAACAATGCAAGTGAATTGAATTTGTTCATTAAGTAAATAATGCAATTCACTCATGAACAGTGTGAGTGAATTGCACTATTCACTAAAACATTGTTCAAAGAAAAGCAGTTTGGAGCTGCTTTGGCAAAATCATGTTTCAAAAATGAATTATAATGGGCCTTGTAAAAAATAAATTGCATTTTTTATGTAACTAAACATTTGTTTTATTGTGATTGTTTTAAATAAAAAAGCAACCACGCAAATAAACATACTTTAATCTAGAAAAGGCGAGATAGAGGTGATGATAAAAGTGAAGTAGTGGGTAGTAGTGAGTGAAGTAGTGGGTAGTAGTGGTTGTGAAGTGATGGTGGAGATGAATGTAATAATAGTTGTTTAATAGCGGTAATGACCGTTAAGTAGCAATAACAATAATAGTAATTATGATAAAGTGATGGTAATGACAATGATAATAAAATATAAGATGATAATGATTAAAATAATTCGATAATATTATGAATGGTTTAATATCAATAAAATATTTTATAAAATTTTATGAGTTGAAAATATTTTTTGATAAATAAACTAATTTCTAAAATTCACTATAAAATATTTTATATTGGTAAGTTTTTTAATAAAGTATTTAAAAAAAACACAAAAAATATTTTCACAAAACAAACATATCTAAAGTTAATATATTTTTTTTTAATAAGAGACACTCTCTTGCTGTAATTTTTTAGCTAACTTCAATGTTCATATTTTTTATATGTACAAATTATCTTACACTCCGCTTTATTTTCTTAAGAGGCTTTTGACACCTTAATTTATCTATTGTTTGGTTTTCCTAGTTTATCAATTTTTTATATATTTTTAAATCTTGGTTATCTTTACTCTCATAATCCAATTACTTTTAAATTTATCTTATTGTTTTTCACTTTTTATGTTTTTGTGGACCTCAAACTCTCCTTGCAAAACAAGGTAATTGTTACTTTCTTACATTTTCAATCAAGTATTAATTTACTAACAACAAGTATTTTTTGAATAATTCTAATCTACCAAAAAAATTACACTTACTGTTAAAAGCTTTTAATTATTGAATCAATTTCTGGAATACATTCATTAATTTGGTTTAGGTATTGAAATGGGGTTAAAAAAGAACATGAAAAAATTGTTCATGAAAAATATATAACAATACTGATTAGAGTTAAGTCAACATAGGATATTCTACCAAACTCGCAGTTCATATTATATGATTGAAATAACTCGATAAAAAAATAAAAAAATTATAAAGTTTTTTTAAAAAAATATTAACTTTTTTAACTCGTGAAAGTTATTAACCTGAAGCACCCGATCTAGAAAAATCAAGAAGTTCAATGTCTAATAAATTAAATATTAAATGATGAAATTAAAAGACAAAAATTTCAATTATACAAAAAGATTGAAAAAAATAACAATTCAAAGAAAGATGATGAAAATCACTATTATTAATAAGTAATGTCATCACTACTACTACTACTACTATTTTTATTATTATTAAAATTGCTACCATTAACATTACTATTATTACTGCTATTGCTACTACAATTATTACTAGTATCATTATGAGTAATAACAATAGCAATTTTATTAGTATTATTACTATTTTTATAACTATTATCACTATCATCATCATTATTATTGCTACTATTATTATTATCACTATTATCACTACTACTATTATTAGTATTTTTATTGTCATCATTCTTCTTCTACATATTATTATTATTATTACTACTACTACTATTACCATCATCATTAGTAATGCTAATATTATTATTGCTAATATCATAACCATAATTTTTATTATTGCTATTATTATCATTATCATTATAATTATTACTACCACTATTATTATTATTATTATAACAAATTATTATTATCACTATTATTATTACCGTTATTATCACTATTAGTATCATTATTGTTGTGTTATTATTATCATAATAAACTATTATTATTACTATTACTACTACCAATATTATTATTATTATTGTTGTTGTTGTTGTTATTGTATACAAATTATTATTAATGTTATCATCATCATTATTAATAATATTTTTATGTTCATTACTATTTTTTTTAATTATTATTAAGAACTTGATTTGAATGATAGAATCAAAAACTATAAATTTTTTTGACAAAATAGCCAAGATAAAAAAATCAAAAGAAAAGGGCCAAATTGAAATTTTTATTATTACCATTGAAAAGAAAAAAAATCATATACTTGATTTGAATGATAAAATTGAAAGCAATAAAGACTTTGATAGATGGAGAAAAAAAAAGAAGAAATTAAAAGTAGAAGGATAAAATCAAAGCATATTATATATACAAATTAAAAACTCAAAGTTAAATCGAAAACAAATAAAGCTTTAACAAAAGGAAAAATAACAAAAATACTAAAATTAAAATTAAAATAATTGAATTTGAAATACCAATAATAAAGAGAACCGCAATGTTTTTCTAGGGGTACAAGAAAAAAATAAAAGGAGAAAAAAAGGATTATAAACGATAAACCAACCATCTTTTTACTATATATGCCACTTATTATAGAAAAGAAGATAACAATAAATAAAACAATACAACAAAAACTTATTTTTTACCACTAAAAGCTATCATATTTGTCACTCAAATTATACAACAGTATTTCTCAACTAAAATTTAATATTTTAATATTAAATTATATTATTATCCTCATTCAAACTAATAGTTAACAGGAAAAAGAGACTAAAATTCTTTATTACTCTTCACCAATGAATTAAATTTCTTAGATCTAAGATTACTTGTATAATTTTATTATATATAAAAAACTAAAAATATCAAAATATCCCTACCCAAAGCAATTGGTTTTTTTGTACTTTTAAAACACATCACACTAATCCAATCAAATAAGTCGGCATCACACAAAAATGGGAAAAAAAAAATATATTTCAAATCCATCAAGCAATCTAATTGGTTCACTAGGCTATTCTAGATACAAGGATACGACAATTAAAGCTATCCATTTAGTCAAATTTTAGATATCCATGTAATTTTTTATATATATATTTTAACGACTTTGATGTCACACAAGCTGGTCACACATCCATTTAGTCAATCTTCCATTCCCTCGAGCTGACAGGCCTTGTCTTCGATCCTTATCATTTTCGTTGGACATAATCATTTCCTAATATTACACAATTATCTCTTAAAAACGGCATGTTTAGCTACAGATAAGACCCAAGAAACTGGCATAAATAGCTCTTGGACATCACAGAATTGTAAGGCAAGGAACAGAAGTACCTGTGTTGACAAAAGATTTAGGGGAGGCTGCTTGTTCTTGTGAAGGAGACATAACCAGTGAGGTAAATGTCCAAGCAAGCTGTGTGTACAATCTCATGAGGAAATGCTTAATGGCGTAGCAGACATCTAGAGAACATTGACTTGTTTGCTTCAGATTTTTCCATGTTTAGGACCATGCAAGTAGTCATTCCACACTTCCCCTCCTTGACATGGATATCCTTAACCTCTACTTCACCAAATTAAACATATGATTGTCGGGCTGTGTGTGCTTGTTATTTAGCCAGTTTTGATTTATCATGCTGTTAATGTCATACTTGGGTAGATGTTCCTTTTTGTCGAGCCATGACCTCCTTAACGTTTGCTACAAGCTTCGAGAAAATGTTGGTTACTTACTTATAATTGTTTGTTTGTTTTTGTATTTTAAACTATTTTGTTATTTAAAAATACATTAAACCGATTTTTTTAGATGTTTTTCAATTATTTTGATATTTTAATATCAAAATTGTCAAAAATAAATTTTAAAAATATTATTTTAAATTAAAAAAAAACACTATACATGGCGTGAGCACCCACTAAAGCGTCGAGGAAAGAGCAATTATTCTCGGAGTTTTTTGTTTTATTGAACTTTTGATGGATTCTCTTATCACTTTCTTTTAAAGGGCTAGGGCACAAAATGTCACTCTCAATTTGTTAAACCCAATTAAAGAATGGCAGTCGCTCTAGGGCTAATCATTCCAATCAGGCCTAAAGGCTCTCTGGGCAGGTGGGGTGATAAAATTATCGACGACATGAACCAGAGACTTATTTCACAATTGTGGGTAATGTTTAGATTTTAATCAAAATTTAAGCAGGCGGCCCAGCTTCACTTGAGATGGTCTGCCAAGGTGGTATAGTTTCACATGAATAATCTACATACCAACGATCAAAAAAAATTAATTTGAAATAAATAAATAAAATACTATTTTTTTTTCAAAAGATCTTCTCAAAATTTTACTAAATTTATTTTTGGATATTATAGTTTTTTAATTGATAAACCAGAAATTTTTTTATGCTTAATAAAATAAATAATAATAAATTAAATGATAAATTAAATAATAATTATTTACACTAATTAAATAATAAAGAAAAAATCTTATCTTTCTATTTAAAGAAAAATGTAGACATAAATACAAATTTTTTACATCCCCTGTCGATTTTATTTTACTAGTTTTCATTTATTATATGTTAGAGGTTAATTATCATTGCCAATAACAAATTATTTTTATTTTCATAAACACTAATCAAAGTTTTTAGACCATAAAAACCTATTTTCAACTTGTTTTTGCTTGCAAATACCTCAAAATTCTATAGAAACTTTAACAAATCTATTTCCAATCTCAAAACTTAATGGATCTTAATCTACTTTTTGTTGGTATGATTCTAAAAGACACACCACTTTCATTGAACTCCTATTAAGAAAGACAAATTCAATGATATAAATATCAACCTTTTTGAAAATGTGGATATTCAAGCATTTTCTCACTCCTCAATCTTTTTTATCAATTTTTTTATTTCTTCTCTTAACACCTAGGAGGAACTGAAATATGAAGAAAAAAAAGTCTGGTATCAAAATATAAATTTTCAAAACAATGATCAAATGATAGAAAAGCTAAAACTTTAGGGAACTAAATGGGGTATGTTTTGTTGTTCTTTGTTAAAGTTGATCATCATTCTTGTAATTTTTATTTTTAACTTCAATTAAATCTTGATTTGGCAAAATCCATAAGTAAGTCATGTTTTAATATCCCTAAAAAAAAATCAACATATAAAGGATAATAAAATTTAAATAAAAAGTAAAAAATAAAATAAAACTACATTTATTCAGTGGAGGTGGGGCTACAGTGAACTGCCCACCTCTTTTATTCTATAGTTAGCATTGGAGGTGGGAATTTGAACCTTAACATTCCCACACTTTCTGCTTTCCGAACCTCACCTTTGAGGCTTCAACATTGGACCGAAGCCTCATTGCCGCAGTTTTAGCTTAAATGTACTCTCTGTATACAGGTTGTTCTGGGGAAGTCTCCAAAGACCTTCGTTCTACAATCTCTACCAGTGGGGTGGCCACTAACCAGATATCCGATATTCAAATTGCGTTCTCCGGAAAATTGAGAAGCAAATTCAGCATCTCCAGTGATCAATATGCAGTATAGAAACTAAGAATTTGTCGCCATCGCCTCTTCTGATAAATTGCGCTGCCTTGAGCTCGCACGTCAAGTAAGCAAATGCTTCTCTCTAATTTTTTGTTACATTTGGACTATACAACAGTTAGTTTCAAAGGGGGAGACTTTGTACATTGAAAAATCCTAGAAAGCACATTAGAATTTTCGTAACATGTTACAGGGGATGATGAACACAGCTATACAATATGGTCACTTAACCCGGGATCTCTTCGTTCCCTTTGGCAGACTTTCAAAGCGTTGCGTGGCACTTTCTTGTCCAGTTTTTCTTGGACGGCCAAAGCCTTTCTTTCTCGTGGCCAAAGATTCTGCCGAAGGAAAGGAATGAGAGCTTTTCTTTCTCATGGCTAAAGATTCTGCTAAAAGAGGAGGATGAGAACCTTTCTTTTTCAATGCTGAAGATTCTGCTGATGGAGGTGAATGGACATTATTTGGTCTTTTACCCGTGTTTGGAGTTTTAGCAACAAGCTTCCCAGCTTTGGTCACCTTTCCTGACAATTTTCCATTACCAGGACGAGCACTTTGAGGTTTGACAGGAGGATTAAGCAAAGGTGATGTGGTTGAGAGAAAGGTAATCGTAGTCTTGGTAATATAATTCTTGAGATTCTGCTGCAGACTTTTGGTGACGATGTCTCTCAGAAGCAGTGCAGATTTGTATTCACGTGTAGTCTTGGAATAAAAGACCAAGGCATTGTTAGCAAGTAGAAGCAGGTCTCGAAAGATTTCTTTAGCTGTTGTGATGGAGCCGCTAGCAATTCTTGATCTTATGGTATCAATATCCATGTGCTGCAAGATCATTTTCTTATATCTTCCTCTCTTCTGTTACAAAAATAAAACACCACCAGTAAGTTAAACTGATTCTGTGCATTATTAGTATATCGATAATAATCAAAACTAACAAGTACACAAAATTAAAATACAAGACAAAAAATTTAAAAACAAAGAGGCACCATCATCATTTTCAACAACCTTGTATTGACAATGACTGCAAGAAACCAACTTCACAACTCACAAGGTAAAGTGATCTATACCTGGCTATCAAGACGCCGATGAAAGACACAGGCACATTTGTTCTCTGCAATAGAATCAAAAATCACCCTGACATCCACCGCTCCATCCTTGCTTGAACCTCTGGATTGATCATCAACAGTAGAACATCTTGCAATTTGACCAGAGGTGCTAGTTGAATTATCTTTACAGCGAGTAGCAAACAAAGCATCAGCTGACCCCAAAAACTCACTTTCTCCAACACTCCCTTCCTTGACATCCTTACTACAATCTTTCCGCTTTCGCTTCCCTCTCCTCCTTTTTAAACTATTTACCTGTCCTGCAAATATGCTCTCTGACAGCTTCCATATGCTTGAAACTTTATTCTCTTCAGGGGATATTGAAACTTCTGGCTTAATCTCCATCTCTGCAGCCAGCATAGCAGTTGCAACTCGACATTCAGGTGTCCAATTTGTTTTGGTATCCTGAGTAAAACTACCAGCAGAGAGTCCATCCTTAGATGTCTCTTTACTGGATGATTCGATCCCATCACATTTCCGAGATAGCACAGGTGATTCTGTCCGGCTGGAGTCATAACTGACATGACAATCCTCCCTTTTCCCAGCCTTGAGAATCTCAAGTTTTGATTCCAGTGACCTGAAACATACCAGTTAAGAAATCTCTACAACCATTACATGAAGGCAGACTGCAATACTCACACACTAACATGTATCTAAAACAGATCCATGAATTCTTTACATGTCACATAATGAATGTTATGCATTTCTTTCTTCAAATTAACCCCTCCAAATTTCACAAATCACATAGTGAAGTTCTGCAACCTAGGATTACATCTCCACTAAATCCAGCTCTTAACAATTTATTCCTTCGGTAAGATGAAGAAATCATCACTATAGTAGTACCATCCGTCCATTAATGACACTTGCGCATTCATGATTTCATGCTTTGGCCATCCAGCTCTTAACAATTTATTCCTTCGGTAAGACGAAGAAATCATCACTATAGTATTACCATCCATCCATTAATGACACTTGCGCATTCATGATTTCATGCTTTGGCCATGAGACTCTAAAGCAAGGATTCTTATGCTGCTCCACAACATGTTTTAGGATTGGAATCTCAGAATTAGCATGATATTGACAACAATAATGCAGGGGAACATGATTAAGACAGGTTTTGGACTCCCATGTTTTTATTTTAAGACAAATGAAACAAAGCAGTTTTCTTAACATGAATTTATAAATACAGTATGAATTGGAACAAAAAACAGATCACTGACCCAATTGAACCTTCAGATTGTTCTAATGCTCGCCTTAACTCTGCCATTCTTTTCTTCCGCAGCTCTTCAAACCAAGCCCTGAGGAATACATGGGCATGGAGTAAATCGCATGCAACTTGTTTCAGAAATTTGACGATGAATATATGCTAATGAAAGCACATGCGCAAATAATTTTTATTTAAACCTTCAATTCAAAGCCTGTGATTTGCATTATCAAACAATGAGGTTTAATGTAATGTTTGCGAAAAAAACAATGTATATGATCGTTTTTTTCTCTCCATTGCCAAGAACACTTTTGTTCTTTGGAAAAGGATCAGTTTAAACCCTCTAACTCTGTCTATCATAGTTATAAGACCCACCCAAGACCCATGTTGTGATTTGACCAAGTCAACCCACGGATCGACACATTAACTCAATTTTTTTGACCAAATTGAAACCAATTTCAGTTTTTTTTCTTAAATGAATCGACTTCTTTTCAAAATGAAACCCGACCCAAGCCGGCCGGTACGTTCCGTTTTTCTTTCTGTAGCCAGGGTAAGGCAATCCACTTCAGACAACCCGAGAATGGGTATAATGTCTTGAAATCATAAGAACACTTACTTGCACCCTGAGTAACGTTGTTGCAAGTCCTCATACTTTGCTTTACATATCTGCATTTAGAATGCAAGCCAAGATAAATCCACATGCACATAGCATCATGATCAACCAGTCAAATCACATCACATCTTGCCAAACTACAGGTATAAACCATAGAATCAAAGCTTCTAATTAAACGAGGACCAAATACATGACCAAGTCAAAGCATAGACGGACCACTAAGGGGTACACTCACGTGCACATCACGTGACACATCGTTATCGTAATCGCCATTAACATTTTCTAACCTTGCTAAGTCATGCGAATACCACTAATACTAAACATCAACAATTTAAGTCAAGTCAAAGTCAAAGCATGCTTGCCTAGCTATCCCCCCCCACCCCCCGGCGTTTCTTTTTCCATGTCACTATCCGTGTTTTTTCTTCTCTTCTGCGTCCCACCAATCGCAACTCAATATTCATTAACCCCGGGAAAAAAAAAATACGTGACCAATAAAATTATTTTTTTAAAAAAATGTGACCTTTAATAATGGAGGGTGATTTTGACCCTTTCGCAAAATAATAGGAGCAATAACAAACTGTCCAGGTAATTTACAAAATAAGGGTAAACCAGGAACAAAAAACATGTCCACTGTCCAATAAGCGTGTCGTGTTAGGACAAATATAAAAAATTAATCATGGTGTTTTACCTAACTACCCCACAAAAATAAAAGAGAGGAAAATTAGTAGCGATTAATTAATAAACAAAAATCATAATCATCAATTAAATAATTGACCAATCAATGTAGTAATTAATAACCTCGGGTGTGAAAGTATAGGGGCAATTAACGGTTCGGGCGCGGAGCTCCGACGCAACCAGGTTCCAATCTCGGGTACCGTGCCGCATCACGGCCCCACCCAGTAGCAGCTCCTCCCATGTACCCCACTGCTTTATTAATATCTCCGTCCCCATCCTCACCGTCCACGTGCACACCTCCAATCAAAACTCCTTATCCTACGCACCCCGGCTCATTTTAGCAGCCTTAAAAAAAAACCAAACGAATTTGAAACAAACAACAACAATAACAAGACAACCCCTTCGATGGAAACCCCTCCAAAATGAGAGAGACAAAAAAAAAAAAGGGCTTCTGAGTATTACAGAGAAGAGACGAGAAAGACGGTTTTAGGGGTGGTTTTGTTTTAAAATGGGTGTGGTACGGTGGTTTTTGTGAGAATTTTTATTTTTTGGGGGGGGGAATTGCGTAAGACACGGGGGTTGAGAGATTCTATTCTATAAAAGAAAGAGAGAAACGAGGAGGAGGAGGGGGGGGAGGAAGAAGAAGAAGAAGAAGAAGAAGAAGTGGAAACATCAAAAAGCGTGAGAGAAGAAAAGGAGGTGTAGATAAATATTATTGAGAAATAGAAAGAAGAAAGGAGGTGTTGTTAAATGAGAAAAACATGGCAGACGACAGACAAAGACACAGAGTGAATTTTTTTTTTTTTTTTTTACGACATGGAAATTAGAAATAGAAAGTAAATCTGGGTTAGGTTTTCTTGGTTGTGTGTGTTTTCTTTTTATAGATTATTATTATTATTATTATTATTGGGTTCTCTTCCTGGCTTAGGAAATGCCGGGTTGCCTTTATCGTCGCTTGTTTTGGAGGCATCCACTTTTTATTTCCACGAAATTACTTGTCTGCCCTTTCTTTCTGTTTTCCTTGGAAGAAATTAATGTTTACTTTAGGTATGCTTGTACAACACACAAGGCGCGTCAACGAGGTTTTTTCTATAAAATAAAATTTGATTTTACAGTGTCATGTTGTCTAGTTGTTTTTATATTTGTCATTTATATTTTAGATAATTATTAACATTTTGTATACTTATAATAAGGGAACAAATGCAAGTTTTTTTTATTAACAAGGAAATAAATAAAAATGAATGAGGAAATATTTAAGATATAAGAATTATTGTACTCACTTTTCTCATAAAGACCTATTAATAATTTTCTTGATAAATTTCATGCTTGTGTGAGTGAAGAGAGTACAATTTCTAATACAATTATTAATTCCTTTATAAAAACATATTACAAATACGTATCACAAAGAACTTACTATATAGACATCAACATCCAAGCAACTGATGATAAAAAATAATGTCTTTATTATATATTTATATTTGAGATTGTGGTGGTGGTGGTAATTTAAAGTATTTTATATTTAAAAATATATTAAAATAATTTTGTATTTTTTAAAAAAATATTTTTGATATTAATACATCAAAATAATCTTAAAATATATAAAAATATTTTAAATAAAAATAATTTTTTAATTTTTTTTAAAACACTATTTATACTGTATTTTCAAACATCCTCTATAAAACATAGCAAATTTGAATTAGTATATTTGTGTTTCATGAATTTGGTAGACTAATAAGAGGGTGTTTATTTTTATGGTTGGAACTATTTTTTACTATTTCAAATTATTTTTTGCTTGAAAAAATGGTAATTGATGTTTTCAAGTGATTTATAATTGTTTTAATATGTTCATGTCATAAATTAAAAAAATTAAAAAAATAATATTTTGAATGAAAAATATTTTAAAAAAACACCTCACACCACCTAAATCTAGATAATATAAATAACAAGATTTCTAACTCGAACCTACCAATGTATTAATGATAACAATATATCATTTTAACACTAATGTCAATAACCAAAACATCAATTTCTTTTATCACATGAATCATTAGACTTTAGATACCAAGTGATTTTGGTTTTAGAAAGTGATATCTTATCCTTACCCTAATAATGAGCCCTCTTAAGCTTGTTGAAAAAAATCTACCGTAATTATATAATTAAGGATTTTATTTAATTAAAAAAACAATGATATTAGAAAAATAAATTTATAGAACCAATCAATGCTTGGTCAAGTCAACAATTGGAGGCCATTGCCTTTTCCTTTTCTTTTTTATGACATGGAAATAAGGCATTATTTTGCTAATTTATAGTTTTATACTGTAATTTCTTTTTAAAATATTGGATCACATACATCCAGATTTCTCCAATTTTAGACCTAAAACCAAACTTAAAATAGAAGAGAAAGTTGTACACCAAAATTATTTTCCAGCTGCTTTTGTTTTTTTTAGCTTCTTGAATTGATTGACAATTCAGTCGCCCACCTATTTTTCTTTTTTGTTGTTTTCGTAGGTGCCAATACGGTCTTCCCACTTTCAAAGCCTCTCTTAGCCCCCGTTTATTTATTTTTATTTTTTTTAATATTTTTTTATTATTAAAAAAATTAATTAGAAAACAAATTTAGTTAAAAAATATTGATTTGACTTTTTTATAAAAAATATTTTTTTTTTATTTTAAATAAAAAATACTTTTTAGAAGTTATAAAAATTTTAAAAATATCTTATTATTTGAATTTAATTATCTATTTTTTATTGTTATATATTTTATTTTAATTTTTGTTTTTCAATTTTATTTATTGAAATTTTATTTTTATATAAATTTTAGTAATTATTTTTTATTGTTATTTATTTTTTCATATCATTTTCTTAATTGAAAATTTTAATTCCTTATATTTGATCCCTATTTTTTATTGCTATTTATTTTTATTTAAAATAATTTATTAAATTATTTTTTTTAATTTATCATTTTTAATTTTTTTATATATTACAGTTTGTCTTTATTATTTCAGTTGTTATTTATTTTATTTAAAATAATATATTTTTTAAGTGTAAGATTTGATCTTTTTTTAACAAACTTAAAAAAATAAAATACTAATAATTTATTTTTTAGTTTATTTTTTATAATTTACTAAAATATTAAAAAAAATTCTAATTTATTTTTTATGATACTATCAAATATCATCATAAAATAATTTATTTTTTAAAATTTATATTCCAAGCAAACCATTTTTTTATAAAAATAAAAATTCTAACAAATAAACAGGCTTTAATTTTTATGTTCTCTAATCTCCTTCTTGTAATGAAAGTGTAGCTGTAATGAAATTGTAGTGTTGTTTCCACCCGTTCCATCGCGAAACTTGTAGGATATCAACATGAGCATTTAAATTGAAAATTGATCACACTCATTAAAAAAAATAAAATAAAATTATGATAAACTATGTTTTCAGATGAATTTATATATTAATTAATTTGTTTTTTTTTCTAAATGGTTTTAAGAATTTATATTCTAAGAATTCAATAAATTTTATTGAAGTGGTCATGAAAGAGAGTACAAAACTTCTTAACTACTAATGGGACTATACATATATATTTTTTAAAATGAAAAGAAATAAATAAAGGTAAAAAAAATTGATAATTTTTTTTTAAAATGAAAATGGGAGAAAGTTCGTGATACCTTCATCTCGTGTGTACGCAGACCTGGACTTTTCATGTTGGAATTATCATTTTATAATGATGGTTTTCCTTGAATCCCTTACCAATTCTTTGAGGTAATTAATGTTAGCAATAAAATAATTTAATCAAATGTTTTTTTTTCTAATAACCTAACAAATCTTTTCGGGTTCTAACAGCGTATTCTTGGCATAATTTCCAAAGTCTCAATTTCTTTGTTTATTGATTTCGGGTTCGGAGGGTATGAATGTATTTATATTATTTATAAACATGTTAGAACACTGTATGAACCTTGAACAGCCTTTTATTAAAAAAACAATATGAAAATACACAAATACCCTTACTGGTTAATTTGTGTGTGTGTGTGTTTGCTTTTAATGGTATGAAAGTCTTTACACTATGCCAAAAAAATATAAAAAGATGATATCAGCCCGTTAGACCTTTAAACAAATTTTACTTCCAAGAATGACATAGTTTTAATTCTGCATTAATGCAAGATTAAACGATTGAATTATCCCAAAAATAAAATAAAATTGAACAACAATGGATGGATACTTAGAAACTATCAAATTACCCCGAGAGTGAGCTAAGGTTTTCTTTGGTTGGAAGGTTAATATACATATATATATATATATATATATATATATATATATATATATATATCCTATTCCAGTGAATGTGCCTATGCATATAGTCTATTCTTAACCTCTTTTAGTTTTTTTTTTTTTAATTTCCAATGATTATTAGGCTATTGAAAAGAGTAAAGATATATAATTATCAAATGGGCCTTCTCACGTAAAGTGGACATGCAAGGAACTACCTCTCCCAAGATTAAAAAAACGTGGCATGAAAAAGCTAAACTTTAGCATTTTGCTTGAGAATATATATATACAGTGGCGGAGGGAGGGGGGGGCTGGCAGGGGCCGGGGCCCCTGCAAGGAAATTTTTCCCAGCCCCTCCCTTATATAAAATAATTAAAATTTTAATTCTTTTAAAATAACTCTTTTAACTTGGCCCTCCTTAATTTTTTTTTCTTGCTCCGCCCCTATATATATATATATATATATATATATATATATATAGACACACACACAGACATGGTTTCTTTATGAAAGCTTATGCATGAGCCCTTGATGACTTGGAAAATCCTTCCTTGTTGCCATCTCTGATTTTAGTGGGAAGCACGAGTGGTTGGATCTAAGAATTTGTTTTCTCGGTGACAAGTTACTACATGTATTGGTGGACCAGTCGAGCCATTGTTGCATGCTGTGGTGTGGTTTTTATTCTTTATGTCTAATCATGGTTGACCAGTCCGAGACTCAAAGCTGGATTTGGTCATAAATAGGATACAAAAGCTATCCAAATCTTCATTTTCACATGAGCTTCACAGCGATACTCTTCAGTTTTAATCCAAGGCAATGGATCTTAACGTGTGATCATCACCGAACTATGGTCCAGGAAGACTTGCCCAACTGTGGCCACATCCAATCAAGCAGAGCAGCCTGCTCTTGCTTTTTTCAAAAAGGCTCGGAAGAAGATGCCTTGCTTGGCATGATTACATTCCCTGGAAGAGTAAACACCCTTCAACACTGCTTTCGTCAAACCTTCACTCGTCATTACCAGGCAAATTCATTACATTTTACATGGAGATTGGTCAGATACCAGGCACCCAAGGAGAAACTAGAGTTGGACTCAGTGTACTTTTTTTCTTCTTTGCGTTTCATTGAAGATAACAATGGAGTATGCATATGAATTGAGACTAATTGCATTCATTTGTACAAAACACACATAATACTCTCCAGAGACGAAGAATTACAATGAGAAAATCCCTTAAAAAATCTTTAAGGGCTTAAAAAGAATTTATAGTTACTTCAAATCCAAATCTAAATTCTTGAAACCAAGTTGGAATCGAACAAGGCGAAGCGAGCTTGTAGCCTAAGGTCAAAGCTCACATAGCTCAGAGTCTCTTTCCTTTAAGAGATTTGATGTGCTGCAAGTCTAACTTTTTAAATTTTCACTATACAAGTTAGGTACTTATACTTCAATCAAAAGTTATTTGAGATTAATTTTTTTATTTATATACAATTTAATTTAGTCAATTTAATATTCCATGTTATTAAAAAATAATTCTCAGTAAAATATTAACCCAAAAAGTTAGACACCATTTTAATTTAACTTCAAATACGCACATTTAAAACAAAGCTCTAACTCCTAAGCTGTAGGATGATGTCAGTAGTAAAAACCAATACGATGGCAAAATGTACTGTATAGATCGGCCAAACAAAATTGCGAGATTGACAAAACCCATACGACAGAACTATCGTGCTTGATCGAAGTTAGTGTTTGATTGTTGTTTTTGAATAAAAAAGGTAAAGATAAGATAGAAAAAAAATGAAGATAAGATTGTGCTTTAGTAGTGATGCGTAAAATAAAGTTACTATCTTGTACTTTATTTAATAATAGTGTATAATATATAATAAAATATAAAAAATTTATTTTACTTTTACTATGTATTAATATCAACCTTACATTTTTAAAAATATAATTATATATTATTTTCTTTACTTTAAATTTTAAAATTAATAATATTATAATAATCATAGTTATAAAATCAGAACTGATTTAATTAATTGATTTGGGGTCTAAAATGATTCAAATTATATATATATAAAAAATTAACTTAACATAACCGAGAAAAAACTTAAATCAAATTAGAATAAAATAATAATAAAAAAACTGTTGATTTTTTTAGAAAAAAATTGATTAAAATAAGATTATTTTAATCAGGTTAACCCTTCTAGTTAGCAACTTGAACCTTACATTGATTAACTCTCAAAATCAAGTTTTAAAACTATGATAATAACTAATTTTATCTATATATTAACTCAAATCAACCCGTGTTGACCCTCTTGACTTATTAGCTGAACCTTGTCCTAATTGTCTTTCCAAATCAAGTTTAAAACTACGATAATAATAATTTTTATTATTATATTGACCCGAATCAATTTGAGTTGACCCTCTTGATCTGTAACCCAGGTCTTGCTACAGGTTGACTCTTTAATCAAGTTTTAAAATTTTAATAATAATTATTTTTATTTTATGTTAACTTTATTAACACATGACCCAGACTTTACCCTGAATCAATTTCTAAATTAAGTTTTAAAACTATAATAATAATTATTTTTATTTTTAAATTGACTGGAATTAACCTAATTCATGACTCTAATTTTGACTAATGACTTGAGTTATATCTTGAATACTCTTGAGTTGGATTTTAAAATCAAGATAACAATCAATTTATCCTGAGATATCTTAGTTTAACAATTTTAAAATTAAGAATTTTTTACAAGAATATTTTAAAAAATAAAAAATATTATCTCTTCTTTTTATTTTAAAAATATAAAAATTCATTATAAAATTATCTTATAAACAAATTTATTTTTATATTTTTATCGTTATCTTTTCAACCATATATATTTTTATTTTGTTATTTCTGATTCGCGTTCTGTCTCCATAGATTAACCAAACGCTAACCACATGTTTCTATTAGCAGGGTATCAGCTGAGAAGAAATTGGCTTACACGGCACAATTTGCTATGACTATTGAAGAACTAGATTCAATTCGAGAGCATTTTTTGCAGCAAACCACCCTTCCTGCGGCAAAATTAACAAAGAGAATTTTGGTTATGGGTTGTAACATTAGCGACCAGGAAAACCATCAAGCATCCACATAAGTGGAGATTGGAGTCTCAGAAAAAAAAAAAAAGCCACCACGAATAGAATAATTGAGCAGGATTAAGAAATATCTGCAAAGAACTTATCATTTCCGGTGAGAAAGCCAACAGGATTTGCAGCTCTTTAGCATGGAATCCTTTTTCTCATGCAGTGTTGGTTTAAGTTGAAATGCGCCATCATGGTTGGAATATGGGAAAAATGAGGCAGAACTCTTTAGTCAAGACAAAGTGCTCGCCTTGCAAGTGCTGAAAGAATTTGCTGGATCTTTTGCAGCTGAGCAAAGCACTGGTTGCAGCATTCTTGCATGCACATTATACAATAAAAATGAATGTTCTGCACCACACAACTTAGATTAACACAGCATTTGAGTGACAGAGAAGTGTTAAGTCCATGTAAATGTTGATTAGCAGCACCTTTGTGATGCACGAAGAGAAGGCACTGGAATGGTTGATTGATGCGGAATACCATGGAAATTGAAGTGGAGGAGAGAAGAAGAAGAGAAACAGGGGAGAAAACTTGTGCAAGTTATTTTTAAAATCATTAAAAGTAGTACAAAATACGGAAAGATTACATATAGATAGTCACAACAAAACCCTTACCAAAACTAACAAATCGTCTTACAATCTACTAGATACGATGTCCAAAAAATAGCACAAGATTAAGTCCAATAATAAACTACATAAAAGTCCTATAAAATAGGTTTAAATGCACTTAATCTCGTAATAAAAAAGATAATGGGTTAAACTGTCATTTATCATTTTCGATTATATACATATATTAATTATATCTTGGATCTAGTATCTTACCAACTCTAATGGAGTTGAAAAACCTTAACACCATCAAATATAGTTATAAGTTATTTGATAATATTTTTAAAAGATCGATATTAATTTATTGCAATCTATCTTTAAAATATAGTCTTAACCACAAACTAAAATTCAATAAACTTCATCATCCCTATTAAAAATAACATGTATCAATTTATTTATTTTTTTAGGCAATGACAAGAAAATGAGGTAAAGGTATTAAAAAAACCATCTAGAATGGAATTAGATAAAAAAATTTCAGAAAGAACATCTGGAATAAATTGTTGCCTCTTACATGCAATTAAATCCTCAATATTAGAAGTAGAGTTTATATCAAAATTTGATGGTGAATCAATGATATAAATATTTTTTTTAATCATTTATAATATTTTGGAATGGCTTAACACTACTGGCTTATAATTTTTATTGGTTTCGTGAGGATACCCTTTAGGTTTAATTTCTATGACACTTGTGCAAACCACTTATTATACACAATTATTAATTGTTACAATTTTATTTGGTATTGCAAACGCTTAGCGTTGGGTTTTAGCCGCACAAGTAGAATTAGTGCCGACGAGTAATCATAAGAAGATGGACATAATGTTTTAGAAGAGTGAATATTGAGCAAGATTTAAAATTTGACTTCTTAAGACTCAATTTAAACTACTCATAT
This sequence comes from Populus pruinosa, assembly GCA_026413675.1. Classification (NCBI taxonomy): domain Eukaryota; kingdom Viridiplantae; phylum Streptophyta; class Magnoliopsida; order Malpighiales; family Salicaceae; genus Populus; species Populus pruinosa. The sequence continues at coordinate 2,838,480 of CM048595.1, forward strand.
AGTTTGAGGACTAACTTATACTCTTATGTTTTTCCAAAATTCACATGTTTTCGGACTGCGAAATTACAGAAACGTGCATGGTCTGCAATTTCTTGACATACAAGCCCCTCACGTTGGTGGCAAAGGTTTTTCTTTCATTTCCATTTTGTGGTGGTAAGAATTACAAGGGATGACATGCTAGCAATACCATTTCCTTTTCTTTTGGGCATCGTATAGCATACCATCTTTCAAATTCAACCATCTTGGTAAGATATGAACATCGAAGTCCAAATCAAACTGAATACAACGTTTGATCAGTTCTGTTGTAAGAAAGCTAGGGCACATTTGACAATCAAAATTACAGAGAGGTGGAATTCTGAAAATGAAAAGAAAGGAACTTGGAGAGACACTATATCATCCATTGGATTCAATCATGAGGACGAGCACATGCATTTAACATCAATAAATGACTCTCAAGCTACTCGAAAAGACATGAGATGGGCTGCCCTCAAGCCTGACAAATGACCTGACGAATGAAAATGACTTAACAGAAATGATTCAACAAACTTCTCAAAGTTGTTAAATTATCAAGAAATCAAATTGTGATTACATTACAAAGAAATATTCACACAAAATATTGATAATGACCATATTCGAACACCTATCCAATAACTATACAAACACAAAGAAACCCTAGGAAGAAAATGCTTGCTTAGTTACCTCCAAAAATTCTTCCCAGGCAGATCTTTAGCATATGAAAGACAATATGCATCTGCTTTACATTATAAATAGTCATCTAAAGCAATCCCACCTCACAAAAATCTTAACCCCCCACACTTGGTCTACCCATTTTCTCGAGGTCCTCTACTATAACATATGTAAGAGATCCTGGACAATTTCAGATACAGGAGGCCTGAATTCGGGCTCCCCCTGCACACAAGAAAATCAATGAATATAGGGTTTCCTTGTCCTTCTATATAAGCAAAGCAACGTTAGAATGATAAATTTTATTAATTTCAAACCAAAATGCCAAAAAAAAAAGGTTGAGAAAAGTGCATATTTTGTCATCTCTTGCAATCTAATAAGACGTCTTTACAGCTTTATTTTGCATAATATGGCATGCTCTCTTCTCCCACCCTTGGACACTCGTAATCAGGTATCATTTGTTGGAGAAAATTAATATCAAAGTACGAATAATGATAACCAAAAGTTTTCCATTCAAAGGCCTGCTGCTGCTGGTCCAAGACTAATAAATTTGGCATAATGCTCAAAGATGCAGAATGCACAATTCCAGAAACATGTAATTCAAATTATGGATAATGTGCCAAGAACAGGAAATTTTATATTCAAAGGAAAAGGAAACTTGCCTGTATACAACGAGATATTATATCAGCAAAACGTGATAAAGACTTCACAGGATATGCTCCGTGTAGAGACGGGTCGACCATCCTAGAAAGTGCATCTATATCATGAAGCTGGTGAATTGCCCATCTAACCAGATATTGCTCCCCTCGACTCAACGACCTACAGGTTTTCAGTGAGAGCCAAATATTAGCTTAAAAAAAATAACTGGCAAGCTCAATATGATCCATGATGTGGACGTCTCTTTCAAGGGACAAGTAACCTGTCATAGGATTTTCTCCCAGTGAGTAGCTCTAGCATCACAACTCCAAAGCTATATACATCACTACTGCAAGTATAACTTCCCAACTCAAGCTCAGGAGGCCCGTAACCATGAGAAGTCAGGAAGCGCCCCGATACCTGAAAGGCACAATCTTCAATATCAGCAATAAATTACAAATCAACAACCAAAGCCAAAATTGTAGCTTGAAGTGGGACACATCTTTGAACATTCTAGTGATAAATCAAGTTTTATTATCACTTGAGATTTTGAGCTTTCAATTTGAAATTTTGCAGTACTCCTACAAACTTGTCCTGAAAATTGATAAATCTTAACAAAGTATCAGATGAGAGAACCAACTACTGCAGAAGCATAAAAGAAATATATTTTTTGATACAGTGAGTAACTAAAACCTAGTTTTCACAACCTAAAGCAACTGGGTCTCTTGATCAAGATTCCAAGAAATCAAAACAAAGAAGATTAATTAAGATGAGCTATGCATGCATCTCCTGGACTTCGCATTAGGAGCCATTACATGAAACTACAAGCCCATATTTGGAATGCTTCATATATACCTGAAGAAATAGAGACTGATTTATGCCTGAATTCTTGACCATGCATGACAATACCAATTACTTCTTTCCCAAAAACCCAATGGATTAGCCATACTTTGCGCAAATTATCAGCTAAGTTAGAATTCCTTAAAAGCCTCAAACATTTATTGATATCACAATTTGCTAGCAACCCAGCGTTGCTGCACAATTTAAGGATTCACCATCACTCATGGATTTCCATTTCACTACGCATTTTCAAGCATTGACAACTGAACAGCAGCAAAATTTTCAGACCTAGCCCTTTAGACCACAGACCAAAAAAATACCTCAGTTGCAGAGCCAGATGATTTCAGAGGAGACAGACCACAGTCTGAGACACGTGCTACAAGCTTATCATCTAGAAGAATGTTGGAAGATTTAAAATTCCAGTGCACGATAGGTGGTTGGCAAACCTCATGCAGATACCTTACCAAAAGAAAAGAAGAAAGACAAACAGTTAGAATAATGAATAAAATCTGGACACAGATGAAACCATGCAAACCAAAATGAAGGAGGTAATGGACTTGTGAGACTTCTAGGAACCACTTATAGGCCACCAGAATTAGTGATGCAACCAAGACAATTCATTTCAACCATCTAGTCTAATAAGATCTTGCAGTTTTTAACTAAGTATCCAATTGCAAGATTCATACCAAGGGTCCTCAGGTTTAGTTGGTTGGTAGCTCTACTTACTGGAGGGCTCTAGCAGCTCCAAGTGCCAGCCGGATGCGTGCATTCCATGTTAGTTTCCTATGGATTTCCTCATCAGCATGCAATGCATCATACAGTGTCCCATTTTCGCAATACTTGTAAACAAGCAGTCGTTGTCCATGCTCATTACAATATCCCACAAACTCCAAGATGTTATCATGTTGAATTTTAGATATACTAGAAACCAGTTGAAGAAATTCCTCATCAGTCTGTTGCTTGGAAGCTGCACCGTTTAGCTTCTTGACTGCCAGTAGCTACCAAAGATAACAAAAGCAGAAAAGAGAGGGTCAATAAATGGAAATCAGATGTCTAGTCATCATGCGCAGATCAGGAAATACATGGCTGTCCATGAGACAGAGATACAATAATTGCACGAGAGTCTGAAATGGATTAAACTTGCATAAACTGTTAAAGGGCTGATAGCAATGTTCAAGTTAGGAAGCACAACTAAGTTCAGAATCAACTCAATTTAAGGACCTGCAATATAACAGTGGCATGAGAAAGCACGTGTAATTACATGAATGACACATGGCATCCCAAAATCAGTTCAGCGTTGGAGAAAGAATCTTACTTTTCCACCAGGAAGCTCAGCCCTGTAAACACTGCCAAGTGTGCCTTCACCAACAAAATTTTCTTCTGAAAAGCTGTTTGTGTACTTCTGAAGTGTTGCAATTGTGAAGATCCTTACAGAACATGAGCTCAAAGTCTCAGTCGAATGACTCTCTTTATGTGATGCATGCCCAATTGGATTTGCCATGATAATGTCAGTAGGAACACTTGAGGGAGGTGCTGGCAGTGGCTGCAGTGGCATGAAATTTGCAACCACACCCGTCATATTTATCCCTTGATCCATCTTTTTCTTTGAATATGCAGCCATTCTCTTCAAATCCATATCCTGTTCACCCTGTGCCTTTGGATATGCTTCCTGCCTTCTGTTATCTAGTCCATATTGATCTTGCAGCTTTGCAATTGATTCTTTGGTAACTGCTCAAAGGACCTTCCTCTCAGGCAAAAGGACACAAAAGATGCTGGATAAATTTAGTGATTATGAACAACGACCAGCAATGATAAGGTTACCTTTCTCTTGATTGCTTAGTTCGAATGAAGATTTACTGTTGGGCTCATCTGTACGGCTCTTATATGTGCCAACATCATGCCGCTCAATGTCTATACTTTCTTTCCTTCCTCTATACCATGTTGATATTAAAAGACATGATCCCAGTATGATAATAACTACTACCCCAGTAACAACAATCCAAATGACCCTGTTAGATGTAAAGACTCCTTTAGATCCTTCATACTTCGGTGTTTCTGAGGCATAAGTCCCATTTGCCTGCTTCCAAGGTGCTTCTGCAGCAGGCAGCTTGCCTGGAAATGGAGAGAGTGCAGGTGGTGGAGAGAGAATAATAGATGTATTGAATGGATTTCCATCTTTTCTGCAGTTGAACAAGCAGAGACTATACAAGATAAATTGAAAATGGCAAATAAAAAATTAAATATCTTAAGAATAAATAGCATCACCAACATGCAGAATTTCAGTGATGAGATTTTCATGTCTATGAATTGACATGTTCGCTCTGCATCCCACTGACTTTTCTCCTTTTCTTTTTACCCTAACTATTAGTCTTGTACATTATTTTCTCTATAAATGCAAATGTATATCTGATAAATCTAGTTGTAAATTATATAAAATGGCATTACTGACAAATAGCTTGTACATTGTGGCTTCACCTGAAATTTGGAATACCCAGCAGTTTCTCAGGTATAGGCCCAGAAAACAGATTGTTCTCCACATTCCTATGCAGAAACAAAAGGATAGCGTGTTAGTACAGCATATCATATTTAAAACACAGAGATTCCTGCCTCACTGATGGAGAGTCAAGTAATGAATTAAACTGAGTATAGATCGGATTCTCTGTGTTTGTTCTTTCACCACTTGGTTACACAGAACCCGTTCCCCTCTTACCAAATGGAAAAATAAGTAAATGAAGAAAATAGAATAAAAATGAAATCCTTAAAAGAATTTCCAAGTAAAAGACATAAATCAAAAGATTACTAGAAGCCAGAAAGGTGGCTAGAAAGTTACAGATACTCGAGGGGGAGATCCTGTAAGACATCAAGGGTCCCAGTAAGTCTATTGTTCTGCAAATGCCTGTGATACGAAGATTATGTTTTCATTAAATAACTGTTATTCATTGCAGATTAGCAGAAAAAAGCTAAGAACTCTATGAGAGCCTCACAGTGTGGTGAGAGATGATAAAATTCCCATTGAAGGAGGCAGCTGACCACTCAAATTATTACCAGACAGATCCCTGAACCGAAATAGACAAATACAAATAAATCTGGAAATTCCTATCTTCAACAAGAACAATACAATTAACTTTAAAATGCCTACAAATTTATCAAACTTGTCATCTCTGGAAAGACATCTGGTATTTCTCCACTTAGCAGGTTATTGTGAAAAGATCTGAGGACAGTCAAAGAAACTGGATTTCAAATGAAGAAACACACTGCAAAGGAAATACAATTCTACAATATGAAGCAATTAACAGTTTTTGTAAGAACATACAAGTCTAACAGTTGAGTTAATGAGTATAAAGTATCTGGAATTCTTCCACTGAACTGATTACGAGCAAGAGAACTGGAGCAGGGAAAAGAGAAAAGAAGACACACATTATTTACTCAAGGAAACGTACATTTAAGGAAAGGGAAAGCATCATCAAAAACTAGCAATAATTTGCTACAACTGGTTTGCTAAACCAGAGATAAAAGCAAGGTTGAGGTTTACGCACAAATTCCTCAAGGTAGAGGGCAAAGACAATGGAATATCCCCTCCAATATGATTGTCACTAATATCTCTGCAACAAGAAGGAACAGAAAGTTCCATAAGAAGGTTTTTACAGGAAGAACTTCAAAACCCCCATTTATAAACACTGCATATAACATGTAATTAGCCATTGCCAACTCGTTCATTCTTAAAATCAAACCCAGATGATTCCTGCCATTAACCACCATCTTCAAATTGGTTCAAGATAAAATTAACCAATACTATATCTATAACTTGAAAGTGAATAGCCATCACAAAAACATCATGGCCTGTAAACGGATCGAGCAAAATTGAGAGAATTATGGCTCCAAACTAATTTACCCCCGCCAATTTGATACTCACATGGACATTACCGGTGCACTTACATTTCTACGATTGATGTAAATAAACCGAAATCGCTGCTCAAGGTTCCACCTAAATTCAAGCCATTTAGTTTTCTGTAAGAAAAAAGATTTGATCACTGAGTTTGGTAGCTCACCAACTGAAATTGAAGGGAGAAAAAAAGGTTAGAAATCGAACATACAACGATGTTATGTTTGAGAGAACACAACGAACTCCTTGCCATCCATCTGAACATGGGTCTCCTCCCAAGGCAATCCATCCAATCAAATTCGGATATTCCATGCTAACATACAAGCTATTCATTGCTATGACTGCAAAAGAAAGAAAAGAAATCACTTATACTGAGGCTGCAGTTGTTATAGCATTAGAGAATTCACAAAAAAATATGAATAAAAAATAAATAATACAGAGTTGGTAAAGCAAGAATGATCATAGCAAACGAGATTGGGCTGGTAAGTTGGATGACATAAAGTACATCTGTCTAGTTACCAACAACGTGATAAAATTCAGTAAGTACTACATAATTAACATGTTTCCATAAACACAAATGAGCAAAGCATGGCAATATTTGCAAAAAAAAAAAAACAAAAATTTATTACGGATGTCTTAAGTTAATGAAAATGAAGTGAATAATAAGACAAATCAAAGAAAATATTTAAAATTTAGAAACAGAAAGAGTATGACGAAGCAAAACATCAAAAACAGCACAACACAAAACCAAAAGAAATGAAAAAACACGAACCCAGAAGAGACAATGGTTTACCATCAAAAGGGTTAGTATAAGAAACAGAAAAGGAAGCCATGAAAGCCACCACCAAGACAAAAGCCACCCCACACTTGACAAGCCCCATCAGTGATCAGTTGAAAGGACTCAAACTTTGCCTTCTTTTCTTCAATATTTTCTCACAAAACAACATAAACAATGTTTTGGAGCCTAGGTACATAGAGAGAAAACATGAGGAAAGGTTATTGAACGAAAAAAATAAAATATTTAAGATTTCAAAGAGAGATTGAGGGAAAGCAAATCAAAGAATATATATTTAATGCAGACAGCATTAAGTCGCAGCAGTGATTGAGAAAATCTTAAAAATCTTGTTGAGATCACAAGTACAGTAGAGCGAGTTCAGAGTTGGGGTTTCAGGGCGCGAGCAGTGCAGTGCAGGGCAGGGCAGGCGTGTCGCGTTTTAATGAAAAGAAGAGAACTTAAAAAAAGAAAGCAACGGCATAATTATGCTGAGGTACTCTATTCCATCTTTTGAGAATGAAATATTACTATGTTCTTTAATTAAAGAGAAATAGAATATTGGTGGGGACTCCACAAAAATGTGGATGAACTACGATTTTTTTTTTTATAGCGTAGTAAAAAAAAACGTATAACAAAATTACTTAACACCGATTTAACTATTTCAAATTATAAGTGTAATAAATACAACATTTAATAAGAAGATAGTGAAAAATAAAACTTAGGATCACACTAAAATTTTAATTATAATAATACTAATACCAAAGGAGGCCACATAAATAGCTGAAAAATAAAATGAGTTTTGATATTTTTAGCTTGTTTATGGGGTGCATTATATTTATTATTTGTGATTTTTTTGTTGTTATTGTATTTATAACATTAATACTTTTCCAACAATAATGGTAATATTATCATTGAAGTTTTGATAGCCTCCTAATTTTTTTTATTTTTTTAACTTTTTATCTCTCACATATTTCTATAAATTACAAAGAAAAAAAATAAAAAAAATAAAAGTATTAAAAACACGTTAAAGTTCCAATAATAATATCATATATATTATTGGAAAGATCTTGATAAGATAAATTTAAAGATATTAAAAAATTTCACAAATAATAAACAAAATAAGGCATATAATCCATTCAAAAGTTTAGAGCTCATTTATTTTTGGACCACTTGTACGACCCACTCTATAATATATAAAATTTTAAAATTATTTGATTTGTTTTATCAAAAAAAAATTTAACGATATTAATAATGTTATTATTAATTTTGATATGGTTTTAGAGTTTTTTTTCTTTTTTTCTCTTTTCTTATTAAATATTTAATCATTATTTGATTCACTAGCAACTCTCTAAATTATATTATTTTTTAAAATATTTTTTATATTATATTATTTCATTAATTATTTTTAGTATACTAAACTCCAAAAACACTCTATAAAAACTATGCTCTTGTTTTCATAAATTATAATTTTAAAGAAGATCTAGTCAAGTAACTAAGCAAGTGAATTAGCTGCTCCCACGAAGGAAGGAAGTTTCTAATTGAATCATCTAGATGCGGGTATCCTGTCATGGGAAGGAACTCCATGGTTTGCTTTTGCAGAAAAAACATATTGTTCACTTATTAAAAATGTATGTATGTATCCCTCCTATTTTATGTTGTAATATTTTTTGTTTTTTTTACAATCATAAAGAAAACAATCATATTAAAAAAAAATTACCTTAATTTAAAAATTAAAATTATATGAAGTTTCAAAAATAATTTTATATTATTTTTCTAATATATTTTTTAAAAATCAGAATAGTAAAATTTAAACACGTGATTGCTTAATCATTAAAATTTTGATATTATATCAAAAAAATAACTCAATTTAAGAATTTAAATTATTAAATGATGATTTAAAAATAGTTTTATATTAATTCTACAAGTTAACTAAATAATTTTTGGTTTTTTACTATGTTCTATGTACATAATTATATTTTAAATATTAATTTTGTAGAAACTAAAATAACTTTTTTTCATTAAAGAATTATGTTTTTTATTTATTTTACATGTAAAAATTCATCTCATTATATATTTAACCAAATATATATTTTTTTAAATCTAACTTTTCAAAACTATAATTAAAATTTTCTTTTAAAAAAACCTATTTTTTAATACCGTGATCATAAAAACTATCAAAATACAAATACTTAATAAATTGGTCTCTTATTCATAAAAAAAGATCTCACAATCCATTTGTATAAAGTGAATTTCAGTTATTTTTTAAAATTCATTTCACAAATAAGATTCATAACTCACACGTACAAAGATTAGTGTATAAAAATAAAAGATAATTAAATTTAATTATATACAATAAATTTTAATTATTAATTTATTAATTAACTGTAGGTTAGTTGATATTAATGTCTCCTCCCCCATTAAAAACCGAGTTTAAAACTTCTCATTTGGAATATTAAAAAAAAAATTACTGATCTAAATTCAATGACTTGAACTTCTTGAAAGACGCTAAAGATGTTTTACAAAAATCCAAGAACCTCAATCCGTGAAAGCCTGTGGCATAAAATTGCAACTGTTTTTCTTTATTTGGTTTCAATATATAGTTTCTATTGTTTTCTTTTTTGGTTTTGATATATAAATATTTTTTTAACGAGTTTTATATATTAAAAGTAAATTTATTCTCAAATCATCTATTCTTATTCTAATATCTTTCTTTTTAATATTAGCTCTTTTTTTATTCTTTTTGTTTGGTATTGTATTTTAAAAGTGTTTTTAATAACATTTAAAATTTTATTTTTGTTTTGAATTAATATATTTTGAATATTTTAAATTATTTTTATATATAAATTTTACAAATATTTTTTAAAAAATAAAAATATATATTATTAATATATTCTTTTCAATAAAAAATACTTTAACAAATAATCACAACTATCATTCCAAACACAATATCAGCAACAGACATGACAGGATTTAAACATGATTATTCTTTTTCATCATGTAATAATAATTAAATAAATTAAAATGGTTAAAACCGATATCTGCGTTTCTTAATCAAAAATAATAATTTGCATGTATTGAAAGTGATGTTAAAAAGGAGGGGGACGGTTCAGGTGTCGATTCCATCCAACTATCCGTACCTTCCATCAAGAAACCTCCATCGACCGACCAAACTCACAGAGATTGCAGAAAGAAAGAGACATCAGCAATGGCTGCTCACATCCATGCATCTAACCCTGGCCCTCGGTCCTGAATTCTCACGTCACTTCTTCATCCCTGTCAACGATCTAATTATGTTGCCTTGCATGTTCATCGCTATCATTTCTAGCACAGAGCTCTGTGAAATCCAAAATAAAAAACTTCTCCTTCCTGTTGTTAACTCACCAACCGATCATTAATTAATTACTGTAGTAGTTCTTGTTTTTCATTTTAAAATATGTTAAATTAATTTATTTAGGTGTGTTTTTATTTATTTTAATATATTTTTAATTAAAAAAATACCTTGCATCAAATTAGGAAGTAGATGATAGCTTAGGTAATCAACTGAGTAGTGGCGTCACTCGTATGTTTCAAGTAACAATATTCTAATTAAAGTATTAAAGAGCTAAATACCTTACCAACCAGCAAGCATATATATATATATATAAATGAGAATTCTTTTTAGAATTATCCTTATAACTAAAGAAGTTTGGTCATTCTAATTAAGTTTGAATCTTGAGATGAATATCATAGGGAATTTATTAAAAAAATTAATACTTTATGTGAGTATAAACAAAGTATTATTAAAATCTAATACTCACCCAATGATATTTTCACAATTAAACAAATAAAACCACCAAAACATCAAGGATTTTTTTTTTAACATCAATACATTAAATTTATAAAATAAAATTTTAAAAACATTAATTTAATGTATTTTCAAGTAAAACATATTTTTTAATATATATTAAAAAATAAAAATTAGTGCACTCCCAACATCCATGTCCATAAATATTCCAAATGGACCCGACAGAAAATGCCACTTATAGTGAAAATGTGACATAAAGTCAAGCCTTCCACAAACAAATATGGTGCTGTACACAAGTAATCAAAGCAAGAAAACTAGAAAAAAAGCTTAAGATTTAAGAATCAAGGATTGGAAATGCGGTACAGAAGTCTAGCCTCCATGCACACTGTAACAAGTAATGATAGAAACAAGAAAATAAGGAAGCTTCAAGAAGGGATATGAAAGTACTAAAGCAGTGGGCTACAAGCTAGAAGTGTTTTTCTTCTTCCTCGAGACTAGTATTCGTTGCTAGCTAGAACAAGCTTTGGTAAAGGGAGCTATAATCAATAATTGAAGCACAGCTTTCAGCAACATTATGGAAGAAGAGGGATCTCTTCGACTACAAGGAAACGGTATTTGTGGACGAGCACATACTCCCCTCTCCTCATGGTACGCTCCCGTAATTAAAGAATGATAAAGAAATTACACGGTGGTTAGATAGGATTTATCATAATCTAATCACTCTTGGTTGGTGGCTAAATAATTAACTCAAGAACTTGTAGCACTGATTTTCCCACCAAGCTACTCCATCATAAAAAACTGTGCAAATTAAGATTTAAATTGTGTGAATATCAAGCTCCTTGAGGGGATATAATCTCTGCTCGGAGTGATCACATTGTCATGCAACTATATATAGTTGCAGCTCCTAGTAATTTGACTCAAGTTAAATTTTAAATTGAATTAGAAAAGAAACTGACTTAGCAAACCTAGTTCACGCGTAACTCGGATAATCCGGCCAAATTCAATTCAAAACAAGTTAGGTTAACTTCAAAGAATTTTAAAAAATTAAAAAAACATTGTTTTAATAAAAATAATTAACTTAAATTGATCCCACTATGCAATATTGAGAATTGGTCTATCATGTTGTACAACGGAATAAGTTGAAAAAAGAAGAAAAAAAAGTTGTGCAGCCCTCGAATTCATTTCCCTGTCTCGGAGAATCAATCCTTGCTGCCGCTCCGAGAACCTCCCAAGTAAAGGTGGAGTTATTTAGTCGAAAGATGGCTAAAGGCATGGGGAAAGAACATGCTCGAGATCAGTCAAGTTCTTGAAAGTGAAGTTTCCTTCACAGAATAATAACACACCATCTCAAAATCTTCTTCGGAATTATTCACAGGCAGCTGGATCCAAAGCTAATCAGAATATCTCTAAAGGAAAAACTACTCAATCAAGATACTCATGTTAAGAGTTTATTAAATGCACAGATAGGGACCAGACAGCAACTCATGTACGAGGTTAGATTGTTTAGTTTGTGCTAACAAAATTGATCTACTGACAACTTGAAAGCAGGAAGGCTTAAATGATTAGCCAAATTAAAAATTAGAGTATTGACGTGACCAAATTGATCATTGATCATTCATATTCACGTTGCTTGATATCACCCTCGAAGATTAAATATCAAATGTCACCTTCATTTTCATTTGATACTAGCACGTTAAAACAATAAAGAAAATATAAAATAATAAAAATAATTTTAAGAAAAACAAAACTCAATTTTTTGAAAAACATCATTCCTAAACAGCTCCTAGGAAGGTGAGGAATAAATGTCGAATGTGTCACTCCACTAGCAAGATGAGGACAAAAGGGAGAAAGGGAGCTGGCTCGCCCCCACTCATCAATGGATTGAGGGAGAAATACTCTTGACAGATCCGAACTCCTACCACTGCAAATGCAATTGGAAACTCTCGGCATGTAGATGAATGGAGTGGGAATTTTGATCAAGCCCAGGGCATCAGAGGCTCAGGACTGGACAATTGTTGGTAAGAGGTGGGCCTTCGGGCCCTCGCTGTACCGATAGAGTGGCTCTCGTTTCTGGTGTAGACGGCGGTGATGAAAAGTAATCCACGTTCGGAGAATTTCCGAGGATTCATAGCACATCCTCCACCGCTACGATTATGGATCGTGGAACCGGAACCGCAACCAGGATAAAACGTGGGCGCGCAAATTTATATTATCAAAAATATACTTTTTTAAAATACAATATTACCACAGAAACAAACACCACCTAAAATATGAATTTACTATATCAATTTGCAGGTTCTTATCGAGTTTAATAAGCATGGCATTACTTGCCACTTAAACAGCTGAATAAATTTATTAACACAATAAAATAATATGCGATGGACAGTATATGCAAAGGGCTAGAAATCAATATGCAACCATGAGATCTATTTTGGGCCATGGTAACGTTAGCATAATTATAGGCTGTTTAACATTATAGTTGTTGTTTTTTAAAATATTATTTATTTAAAAATATATTAAAATAATATTTTTTTTATTTTTAAAAATTATTGTTTATATTAAAACATCAAAATAATTTAAATATATATATAAAAAAAAATTGAAGTAAAAAAATAAAAAAAATAATTTTTTTTAATATAGTTATGTTGCTTTTGAAAGTGCTCTTTACTAAAAAAATATATTAAAATAATATTTTTTTATTTTTTAAAAAAATTATTTTTGATATTACCACATCAAAATGATCTAAACATACTAAAAAAATTTAATTTTTTTAGTATAGTTGTTGTTGTTTTTTAAAGTATTCTTCACTTAAAAATATATTAAAATATTTTTTAAATTTTTTTAAAAAATATTATTGATATTATCACATTAAAATAATTTAAAAATACTAAAAATATATTAATTTTTTAAAAATTATTTTAAAACTATAAAAATAAACATAATGTTAGTGTTTTCCCTCGTAAAACAGGGGCTGTGCAACGAAGTCCATGCTCGAGTTTGAGACGTGACAAAATGGTACCCCGAAACTATCTTTGTTCACGGCATATTAGCATATGTCCACAAATTAGTGCTATTAATATTAATAATTATTATACTAGTGCATTTAAATAAATAAAATTTCTTATAGTATGTTTACTGTTTATATAAACAGTAAAACACCTTAACATTGGTTTCAAATCAATTTAGAACAGTTCATTGCCACGACTTGGTAGTAAATGTGGGGTTCATGAAGTCATGGGTTGGAGCACGGGTAAACTACTAAATTTTCTCAATTGTGACATATAATGGCTATTTTAAAAAAAATAAAAATAAAGGGTTGACACCATTTACTTTTAATGAAATTTCAAAAATGGACCGGTAATTGTACAAGTATTTTTAATTTTACCACCAAATATCTTTTTTATCAATTTTGTACTTTAAATTTTAAAAAACTCTTAATTATGTGTTTTAATCATCTTGGATTCCATCCTAATTATACTTTTCTTAAAAAACCATATAATTTTGTACAAAATTTAATATTTCATGTTTAAATATTCCATTACAAGACCCAAACTAAAAATTATTTAATAATACAAGAAAAAGATCCTGAGCCTCAATGCTGAGTATCCTAGCACCTTTAGTTGACTCTGGCTCTGGCTCTGGCCTTGGCCCGAGCTCGAATGTTGAGCATTTCCAATATTCAATCAAGTGTTGGGTACTCTTAGCACTTCTTTGATGGATTGGGTGCATAAAACGAACCCAACTTCTAAAGGATATATCTTAACTTGTGTTTTAAATTCAAAAATATGTGATGAATCTTTTTCTTATTTTTTTTTTCTGTTAATGTTTTCATAAGTGATATCTTTTTCTATTAATGCTTATGCAAGAGACATTATTTTTCATTAATGCTCATGTAAAAGATTCTTTTTTTTTTTATTAATGTTTATATAAGGGATATCTTATCCCTTATAAGTGTTGTTATAGTAAAATTACTTTCAAGTCTCTCAACCCAAGAAAAAGAAAAAATCCAAAGGCTTTAAATACCCTTTTAACTATTACGTAAAAAGTAATTTTTTTTTTTTACATTAAAAAGATATATATTCAATACAACAACCAAAATCTTAGAATTTAAAGCTCTTTAAGTGTATTTATCACTCATTTTCTCTACCAAGTTGTCAACTTTATTATTGGATAGTCCTTAAACACTCTAGAAAGGAACTTTTTACAAGTATCCAGATATATTCATCAAGAAAATTTACCTTAATATTAGAGAAATGAGCTATTTACACAAACACTTAATCAATTTATGATTCAACTATTAAAAAACCCTATTCTATAAATACTTTTGATTTAACACTTTATCGATATTAATAAGCCCTAAAATTCAAAATATTTAGGAATAAAGCTAATGTATTAAATAATTGATTGATCTCTTAGTTCAAGTAATTTATTTCATTCTTTATAGTTAAGGTATTTGGTAGCTTGATATGAAAAACTTAAAGGATTGGTAACTAGTAGTGAGTGATGTTAGTAACCTTGTAAAGAGAGATAATGCAATAATATTTTAGAAAAAGATGTTTTGAATATATATATATATATATATATATACACACACACACACGGTAGATAATGAAGAGACTGTGAACCTTTGACTTTAAAAATTCATGGTGTATTTATAGCCATAAATATTATCCTTTTGTGAAGAGAAAGGGCTAAAGTGTAATTTAATTTCTGTGATATTTTGAGTTGTATTTTGCTTAAAATAATATATATTTGATCAGTATAACAAATTAAGAGACCTGCATGAAGTCTTAAAAAAAAATACTTAAAGAGTGCTGGGCTCAAGTTTATTAAAGTTGAGAAATGGATTAAGACATGCTGCTTAGACCCAAACATATTGAACTCGAGATCGCACTCCCAAACCTAAGCATATTGGGATCAGGTATGGAAGCTCGAACCTATAAGAATATTGGGTGTGATTCCACGGTCAACAAGCATGCACCCAACTTAAGTTTGTGTATTTTAGAGAGTTAGGCTAAAAAAAAAATCAAACTAAGACGTTTTAGATATTCAGCTAAGGCTAGCATACTTGACTTTATTTTTAGTAGGCTTGTTATGTATATTTTAAGTTTAAAATGTCAAGTTTGGGTTAAAGAAATGATTTTATTAAGTCTATTTTAAAAGAATTTTTTAGATTTATTTTAGAAAGGTTTTTTTTTATTGCATTTTATTTACATCGACCACTGGTTATGAAATCATAGATTCAAATATCATAGCTGCCTATTTGAAAATATCTTTGTTTGAAAAGTTATTCAAAATTTAGATCACACAAAAACATTGTAATTATTTCATGTGTGAAAACAGTCTATCTAGATATAGACTGCTGTGAGTAGAGGTGATGGCAGGGGGTGGCTGGCAGGCCCCTGCAAATTTATTTCGCCTGTTTCCCTTGAATAATTGTAAATTTAAGCTCTAATATTAATAAACTTTGATTTTTAGCCCTTGTAAAAGTTTTTTCTTATAATTTGCCCCGCAATCCTAATGTCCTAGCTTCGCTGCTGGCTATGAGAGTGGTTTCGTCGAGGCACTCCTTGACACAGTAACTTTCAGTGTTTGTGCTCAGTGCATGCAGGGCTCAAAAAGACACTACCATCATCTTGATGCTGTAACTTGAGTAAGGAAATGGTAATAGATACAGATTGCATGGATACATGCAGCCATGGTCCCACAGTCAAATTAGAGGCCGGTGATTTTATCATTTTACTCACATCTACTTGCTCAGTAACTTGAGCAAGGAAATGGTAATAGATACAGTGAAATTTGTCATCGTCTCCATTTACTGTAATTTGCTGCTTATTCGACGCGCAGTTCTTGTAATTTGCTTCTTCTTCTTTTTTCTGCTATAAAAGCCACAGATCTCTGGCCTTGGATTCTCAATAATTTAACTCCTGCCAGCTTTGTATTCCTTCTGCGGCTGTCTACATGGTGGCCCTTTGTTGATAATAGACTGGCCATGTGCCGGAAGCTCTGAGCTTCTGATTTTGCAGGAGACCCCATGGCACGCACCCTTCAAGATTTTTGCTTGTGCGATGGATGGATATACAAGATAACGCAATTTCAATCAATTGTCTTTTCTGTTTCATTAGTACCTTTTAACAACAAAAAGACAACCTAGATATGAAACAAAGTCGTCATATCGTTGAGGAAGGCAACGAAGCGATTAGAAGGTGTCTGTTTTATAAAATATTGTTTTTTGTTTTTTTTTGTTTTAAAGTAATTTTTTTGTATTTTTAGATTCTTAATATTAAAAATAAATTTTAAAAAATAAATAAATAATATAATTTTAAAACATTTTCAAATACAAAATATTCTAAAAAATAATTACTATCACTGCAATAAACACCCCATTAGCTTCAAACTCTTCTATGGTTGGCAATACCATAATTGAGTGCTATGCCTCAAAAATAAAAAACAAACACAATTAACTAACTATAAACTACTATTTATTGACAACAATTTATTTAAATAGTGATTTACATTATTTTTATTTTTAATTTTTTTAATTTTATTTTTTAATATTAATTTTATTTTTTATTGAGTTGTCATACTTTCATTACACATATTATAGGTTTGATGGATTAACTCGGTTTAGCAGATTAACCTAATTGATTTGATTTGGCCAGTTAAGTCAATTTATTCAGGGTTTTATTTTAATTAATTTTTTTTTTAAAAATAATTTAATATTGGATTGATTAAAAATTAGATTTTATAATTTATTTTATTTATTATGTTGTTTAAACCTCATGACCCAAGAACAATACTTGTAGGTTAACCTATATATATTCGAGTTATTTTTTATTTTATTTTAATTTTATCATTTAACATTAGGCTAATTAAAAATTAAGTTTCATATATTTTTTCTTGATCAAAGTTGTGAGTTTTGACATTTTAACTCTAGTTCAATTAGATCATTTTTTTTCAAAAAAAATATCTTGATCTTATGACTTAAGTCATAGGTCCTTCAATGTTGGATTTACTTTTTATTAGGTTGTTTACATCTTATGACTTAAGTTGCAGTTTTGGCGAGTTCACCTAATTAATTTAGTTATTTTAGTTAATTTATTGATTTTTTTAAATTCTATTATTTTATATTGTGTTTAATTGAAAATTAAATTTCGTAATTTGTTTTTATTTATTTTTTATTAGATTATTTCAACCATATGAATTTTAGTTGAATTTACTCATGTTTTTTATGTCATTTTTAATTATATTTTTATAAATTTTATTGTTCAATAGTAGGTGCAATAAAAGCGATTCAAAATTTAGCTTAATAATTTGTTTGATTTGCTTTATATGAGATTAATTCAATCTTATAACAAAAATCATATATTTAAAAGGTTAACCCAGGTTAAATTATATATATTTTTTAATTTTTTTATAAGGTTATTTTGGTATGATAACTCGGGTCATAGGTTTGACGGGTTAATTTAAATTTTTTTATGTTTTTTAATTAATTTTTTAATCACATCCTTCAATTTTGGGATGATTGAGGATTGAAAAGCATAATTTATTTCTATTTTTTTTTTGCATGAGGTTATCTCAATTTTATAACTTAGATCGCAAATATGACATGTTAACTCTGATAACTTTTTTAGGTTTTATTTTATTTTAATTTTTTTTAATTTTATCTATCAATATTAGATCTATAGTGAATTTGACTTCATAATTTATTTTAATTTATTTTTCATGAGGTTATTATAGTCTAATAACTGAGGTCGTAAATTTGACATGTCAAACTATGTTGACTCAAGTTAATTCAATATGTTATTTTTTTAATATTAAAAAAGGTGCTATCTTGAAGTATTTTTAGTTAAATTATGTTTTTTTGAGTTGTATATATTGTTTTTAGACCTATAAAGTCAACCGGGTTTCATGAGGTCAACCCTCATATGATTTAAATTTTTTTATGCTCGAAAAAAATATGCAATTTGAACATTTTTTTACAAATTTAAGAAAATTTTAACTTGATCCAGAACAAAGCGCCGATTAATAATCTAGTTGAAGTATAAAATTAAAAAAAATATTTAATTAAAAAAACATAAAAAATGAACTAATATGACCAACCCAAAAATTTCATAACTTGAGTTATAAGATCATGATAATATTATAAAAAGCGAATAAAAAAATATAAAATTAAATTTTCAATTAATCATTTAAAAAAATAATTCAAGACAACCTAAATTAATTTGTTAAATTTAGGTTACAAAACTAAAATAACTATATAAAAAATAAATTAGAAAAAGTTACAAGCTTTAATACCTATTATATCTAATGATAAATAATAAGATTATAGAAAACAATTATTGAGCATCAAATTATAAAGTGCCAAAGCATTTCATTATTTATTGATGTAGTTAAATGTCAAAACCTTTTCTTTTTAGTATATGTTAATTTTGATGTCATGCTATTTGATGCTAATGTGGAGTAAGATGCTTTATTTATGGTAAAAAAAATTTAATCCTCATCCAAAAAAAATCCTATTTAAAGAAAAAGGATTTTGTACTCCTTTATTTTGGTAAAGAAACTCACTTAGAGAGCAGTACAAATAACTCGAAAACAATACTATTTGGCACCCTAAATGCAAAGCATGTTTTACGTGCTTCCACGAAAGATAAGAAATTCTTGAAGTAACTTTAATAATAATAAAAAAAAAAGGAACAAAAAGGGTGAGAATCAAATTCATAATTATTTAGTTATTAAATATTATGTTAAATAATTAATTTAATAAAAAAATAAATTATTAAATGAATTCATAAGACATAATTTATATTAATTTTTAATACAGAGTTATATAAATTTCAATCAATAGAAGATTTAAAGAATAGTCTCCCGTGTCATCGTGAAGTCTTTCATAATGGTTTGAGGACTAATTTTTAGTCACTGTATAAGTTGGGGGACTGTCTCATACTTCTCCAAGAACAAGAGATCATGACTAGACCAAACAAAAGTGGCAACTGTTCAAAGGATCTTCCAAATAAATAATTATAGACTGCATTGACCATGCTACATCCTCGTGGTCCATGATGTAGGGGATTTATACACACGTTCACACTCCTCCTTCAAGCTCTCACTTGTTTGCCTCTGTCTCTTGTTCAAAACCATCTCACTGGACTCCGGGTTCCAGCTTGTGTTTTTTTCCCTCTAGAAAGCCAAAGCTCACCATTGACCAATTCTTGAGCTAATCCCAACAACAGCATGTGAATCTTTCTATCATTTCTTGAATTTATCTATAATGGGGTGTTGTGTTAGCACCGACAACAATGAACCTTCAAAGCTTAAAAAACAGCAACATTTTCAAGTAGGATCTGAATCTTTGAAGCCAACTAAGTCACCACCTCCTTCACTTTACCAAGAAGAAACAGTAAAAGAAGTCCTCTCGGAGACTCCCAAACCCAAACCACCAAAAAATCCCATAAAGAATCCCCATCTAGAAAATGGCCCACGGCATCAAGAAGTCCACAAGAAGGAAAGTATCCACTTTGACCCAGCATTTCTTGATGAGATCAAGATTCAGGAAAACAGGTTCAAGAAAATCTCAAAAGAAGAAGTTCATCATCAAGGTCAGATCTCCGAACAAGATGAATCTGAAGTTTGCAGCTTGAGCTATAGTGAAAGTATTTCGACAACAACAACAACAAACAACAATGACAAACGGGATTATTATTGTTATGATGATGATGATGATGAAGTGAAGCAAAGAGTGTCAAGATCTCCACTGCCACCAAGAAACCGGGTTTCATGTGAGTTGGGTCCGAGAAAAGACCGGGTCGTGGGCAAGTCACCCACCCGGCGAACAACCGAACAGTCACCAAGCAAGAGAAACGGTGCAATCAATGGAGGATCAGTTAGGTTGGTTCAAAGCAGGGAAATGAGTTCGGGTCAAGCGGGAGTTAGGAGGGGCTCGAGACCAGACCCGAAAAAGAGAGACCCGGGTGAAGGGTCAGTGAGAAGGTCCAGGTCCCCTGCCACTAATAGATCTGTAATGGGTCGAAGCCCGTCCACAAGAAGGACAAATCAATCCCCAGGTCGGGTCAGGAAGGATGCGTATGAGGTTGTTGGTAATGGTAGCATGGATAATGGCATGGAGGCTAAGTGGCCAAGTAGCAGTAATGTTGCTAATGGGACTACAAATGACGAGTCGCTAGAAAACCCACTTGTGTCTCTTGAATGTTTTATCTTTCTTTGAACGAGGAATATTCCACCGGGATCGCCGGAGTTATGTTTCACGGTGATAATAGCCGCCACTAGGTTCACTTCACTGGCCTTTTTAGTTTTTCCGGGTTGCATTTAGTTATCTTTTTGTTATGTGAATATATATCTAGTCACGAGGGGAGATTGTGTAAAGGCTACTTGGATGTGCAATGCCATTAAATGACCATTGATTCCCTTCATTTTTCTTGCCTTATTTGCCAAGTTCTCTGCCCATAAGATTGGTGGTCTTTTGCTGCACCAGTGACGCAAAGATTTGCCCTCCAGAGCCTCTGATTTTCCCCCTTGTTTTGATGTGGAAGAGGATAAAAAAACAAAGTAAAAGCACATGCATTGCTTGCTTGTTCATTGCCGAACACAATTGCTCTCTGCATCTTGTGTTCATACTTGCTTTTAGAAAACAATTGGGCCCTTTTACTTTAATCGAGTAAATGAACTTTCTGGGAAAAAAACAGTTGACATGTTTGTTGTTATCTTGGATATTCTGTGTCCCATGCCTGGCTCACTTTTTGTTCCTTGACAGAGGGGATCAAATGAGAAGAGGATTTCAATTTCAATTTCAATTTAATTTCTTGGAGGAACTCATTTCACTCGCAACGAAGCTCTAAATATTGCCAACAATTGGAGCAATTTACCCAACTTGAACCACATAATTTCATCTCTAGTAAAAATCATTGTTCAAAGTTTTTTGTTTTCTTTTTCGTGAGGGGAAGGTTAAAACTCAAAACCTTCTTAAAAAATGACATAAACATCATTTGAAGTAAAAGATGGTTGACAAGAGAAATAAATAAATATTAATTTGATGTTTTTTAAAATTAAATATACTTTTAAAATGTAATTTCAAACACAAAAATAATGTTACTCTATTTTCTTTATTTTCACGAAAAAGAAGAAGAAGGACTCGTTTAAAGGAAGAAATGATGACTCCTCTTGTCTCTCGGCATCTGCTTGTTCATACATCTACCAACAACAATGCCCAGGTAGAGAATTCAAGCGAGACTCCATTCGCTAACAAGTTTTGGTACACTTCCTAAAACTGAACTGAATGGCATGTGATCAATTAATCCAAAAGCTAATTGTTTGAAATTATCCACTAATGTATTCAAATAAAATAAATTTATTTAGTAAAAAATAAATTTGTTAGGGATCTCTAGAACAAAAACAAATTTAATCTATGTTTTTTTTGTTTTTTTTTTTTAACGTTTCATGCATTCAATAAGTTATTTCAAACAGCTAGCTTTTTCAGTGATTGATCGTATGCCATTTAGCACCCAGGTTTCATAAAAATAGGAAGATTTGCGCTTATAAAAATTATATATCTGCATGCATAGTTGTTGCCATTGATTCGGTTAATAATTGTTTTTAAAAGTATTTTTTATTATAAAATATTAAAATAATATTTTTTATTTTTGAAAATTCATTTTTAACATTAACAAATTAAAAAAATTAGCTTACGTGAGAAATTGAAAATTTGTAAGCTTTTAGAGGAAGTGGGAACAAACAACAGTTTGAAAAGAAAAGTCAGTCATAGAATTAATTGTCTTGTGTGAGAAATTGAAAATTTGGGGTGGGAAAACCCTTCATTTTGTAGCCGTTCGATGATCGAGAATGGGGACAGCATTACATGAGTGGTCCCAGTCTTTAATATCAAGCCGTTCGTGGGGTTATTCCGTAGAAAGCGGGCAAATGTATCCGTTATTTTCTTTCAAACGTTTTTAAGTAGGGATGCTAATACTAATAGGTAATGGTTTCTCTTTATTAATATAGATATTTATTTTTTATCAAATAAAAAATAAAAAATTAATATTTTATTTATTGGATTTGGATAATATTTATTCTTTAGATATTATTTAATATTTATTAGTAAAATAAAATAATAATACTAAATATATGTTTAAAATATATATTAAATGATAAATATTGTATATATATATACACGTGTGTCTTGTTTTAACATTGAGATAAATATATTTTGTATTGAATTTTAAAAAATATAAATATTTTACAAAGTAATATGTTAAAGGGTCTGTGGAATTAATTATTTATCCACACTTGATATAATATAAATTATAATAGTAATCACAATACATTCCTTTTTTATTTTTTTATTTTGTTTTTTTCATCCTTTTGTACTTTTTATTTCTTCCAACTTTCCCATCTTTTTTTTTATTTTTTTTACCCAAAATTTCTTTCCTTTTTTTTCCAACTTCCCCCCTTGTTTATTTATTTTTTTCAAAATTATATTTGTTAATTTTATTTTTTTTAATATTGAGCTGATTAAAAATTTTGCTTTCTAATTTTTTTTAAATACTGTAGATTGCTATGATGTTTTTTACATGATTTTTTTATTTTATTTTTTTATTTTTTAAAATTATATTTATTGATTTTTTTTATTTTTTAATATTAACCTAGTTGAGAATTTAGTTTTGTAATTTTTTTCTTTAAAATATTGTTTATTGCTACAGTGTTTCTCCATATATTTTTTTGTTTTTTTTTTGATGATTTTCTTTGATATTATCTTTTTTAATTTTATTTTTTAATATTAAACTGATTAAAAATTATAGTTACAATATGTGAGAAAGTATTGTAACTTTCCTCGTTAATTACTAAGAATTGCCATAACGTTTTTTTCGACATGATTTTTTTCTGTTTCTTTTGGAATATTTTTTTAAAATTATATTTGCTGATTTTTTTTTTAATATTAAGCTAGTTAAAATTTAATTTTATAATAAAGCTTAATCATATAGGAAAAACATTGTAGCTTTACTCACAAAACACTGTAAATTACTATAATATCTCTCAAAATGATTTTT
The DNA here is from genome assembly GCA_026413675.1 of Populus pruinosa. NCBI lineage: Eukaryota > Viridiplantae > Streptophyta > Magnoliopsida > Malpighiales > Salicaceae > Populus > Populus pruinosa. The sequence continues at coordinate 2,862,143 of CM048595.1, forward strand.
TTAAATATTTTTTTAAATTTTATTTTTTTAATATTGAGTTGATTGAAAATTATAATTACAAGTAAGGCTAAATCATGTCAGAAAGCACTGTAGTTTTTATCACAAAACACTGTTAATTGCTATAGTGTTTTCAACATAGTTTTTTTTTCTTTTTTGTGTTTTTTTTTTCCTAAAATTGTCTCTATTTATTTTATTCTTTTAAAATTGAGCTTTTTGAGAATTTAGCTTTGTAATTTTTTTTCTTTGAAATATTATGAATTGTTGCAATGTTTTTTCATATAATTTTTTTTCAAAATTATCTTTGTTGATTTTTTTTTTAATATTGAGTTGATTAAGAATTATAATTATAATAAAGCTAAATCATATGAGGAAAGTAGTATAACTTTTCTCATAAAATATTGTCAATATTGCTATAACATTTTTTCTCATGGGTTTTTATCATCCCAATTTTTTTTTTAATATTAAGTTAGTAAATAATTTAGCTTTGTAATTTTTTTCTTTTTATTAACAAAAAAACTAAATCATATGGTAAAAATATAATATTTTTCCTTAAAAACACTATGGATTGTTGCTACAAATCATTTTATTTCATCTCTATGTTTTTTTATCACTAACATAATTTTTTTTTCATCATGAAATACCGGCTCCATCGTATATTTAGTTTGTATTATTTATTTAACGCTGGTTCATAATTATAATACTATTAAATATATTTATTTTATAAGTTGATGACAATGCGTGAACATACCATCTTATATGTATATATACATTACAAGTTAATTAGATTAGGATAAATTTTCAAATCAAGTTTAATAATATCCATACTCTATAAATAACTATCCTAAAAACTAACTCATTCAAGTTAAATCAACTTTATTCGTAATAAATTGTCATCCCTCCTTTTAAAAGCATGACAAAACACTTTCCTTTATGTTACGTGTCATACTTCACGTAACAAATGTCAAAGATTCTACTTGTAGTTAATAAATATGTTATATATCTTTTTAATTTTATATATTTAGATTTTTATTTTATTAAATTTATATAAATGTATTAATTGATGTGGAATATATCTACAAAGCCATTAACAAAAATTTAGTTTTGTTGATACGTAACTGATAATATTTCTTATCATTGAATTAAAAAAGAAAAGAAAGAATTAAATAATAATAAGAATAAGAAGAAGAATAATACATTCAAAAATCAATCCATACGAAACATTATGAGTGGTTTTGGATCAATCTAATACCAATGTAATAATAATGCATTGAAATCGATTTCACTATGCGTTTTTCATTGTTCGTTGACCTTTGAATTGAGGAGACAAACTCATAAGCTAAAAGCCCTTCAAATGAGGATTAATTTTGACGGGCTTGTTCTTCGGTTTGTGTTACTTTGAGTCTCCAGAGGAAAGAACCGTAGTGTGGTGGGGTCTAAAACGAGCCCTAACGTTGTGTTTATTTATGTTTTTTTTTTTAAGTGGTTTTTGAATTATTTTTTATTTTAAATAATTTTAAATCGATAATTTATTATATTTTTTTGAATATACTAATACATAAAAGCCATTATTTTATATATATTTAATAAAATATTTTTTTAAAACACCCTCCACCACAAAATACAATACATCAAACTTAATATTACTCTTCCATTAAATTATTGTGAAATTAGTGGTGGGGTTCGGGATTTGAAGGGGACTAAGCCTTTTCTTCTTCTTTTTCTCCATTGATTCATACAAAATTAAATCTAGCTGTACTGACCTATTTCATAGGTTGCAAGAATGTGGAGAATGCGGACAAAACCCTGGGAGGAAAAAGGTATTCAGCTACGGTGTCAGGAGTGGAAGAATGGGTTCTTATCACCAGAATATCCATGAAGTAGGAGAAAGGTCACGCCTGTGCTATGAACACAACTTTTTCTCTATTTATCTGGCAAGATACGTGCCCCCTACATCGTACCATGTCGATTCCAATATTCCATTGTTATTTGACATGATCAAGAAGGAAGAAGCCATAATCATTAAAGACAACTGGCCCGATGGGCCAATGTAGTGATCTATTTGCTTGGAATTTAACATGACCCTGATCGATGAGCCCTAATATCATGTCTCAGAGAGACTGACTCGATGAATTTTAAAGGATTTTTTTACTAGTTTTTATCTAAAATTAGAAGATGAAAAAAACCCCTGCAAGAACATTGTTTTTTAATAGACTGAGGTTGACCTGAACAACTAGCTTGCAAGAATCAGTCTGATAACTATGGTGGTGACAAAATCATAGTTCTTAGAATTTGAATCCTTAACATATGTAACAAAGACCTTGCAACTTCTTTCCATACTCAAGAATAATTACATTCCTTGATGTTTTTTTTACAAGTGGAACGATCCATTTGACAGGAGAAACAATCCATCTTCAAGTCCAATCCTACCGAGAAAACTGACATAGAAATGGTGCAAATACAAAGCAAGGTGAATCTGGGGATCGATGGAAACTTTTCTGCTGATTCAAAAATGAGTGTATGCCGAAGCCAGTGAACTCGTTTAAAAACTAATTATATATACACACGCGACACAAAGGGCATGCGACCTCTACTCCAGAACGAAATGCTCCATTGTCTGTGTGCCATCAAACGTTTGCTCAAGTTTGTGATTATTTGTTTCCGGTATTACATATGCATTTCACGTCTAGTTTTGTTGAGATGATATCGAACTTGAGCTTGAGTTTGTGTCAGGGTTCGCAGTCGGATTTGGAAATGAATTGATATGTTGTTGATCGTGAAGGTAGGAAATTCGTTCGGGAGGACAGGGCACCGGTGCTGGATGTGCTATGAAGGTAGGAATATTGTCTCCAGGCATCAACACAGAAACTCCATATGTATATACAGTCATCTGTCCAAATTCAAAAGGAATGGATGTCAAATTCAGTCAATCTCATCAAAACTAGCACAAGACGAACAACCTGGGGTTTGAAAAGGACTCTGCAGTCCAGTGAACAAGATGAACCACAGTAATTGTTGTATGTGCATCGCAAGGCAGACGCTAGATAGTGAAAATACGATGCAGCTATAACAACGTCTCTAATCAAAGTTGAGAACAAATAGAGCTTGTTCATCAGTAAACAAATTTGAGCATAGTGACCTATTTCTAGGCAAACAGCAGAGTCAACAAAGAAATTAACTGTGAGAACAGTGTTCACTGATTAAGGCCTCAGAGACTTAACATGCTCAAACCACCAGATATCCAGAGGAAGGAACAAGTTGACAAAATTCCACATGCTAGCACTGTTTGTCTGTTAACATCAAGCATAGTTTCCATGCATGCAATGTAGACAGGTTCCATCCCCAATTTGGTGGTTCAGGAACCTCATTTCTTATTTTGTAACTTTGCAACAAAGCATTAAACGAAACAGAATCACTTAGGATCATACAGTTTTGGGGGGTTGAAGCAAAAATAAAAATAACAAGACAGGCAAAACATGACACAAACAAATTAAATGCTCAGAAAATCCAAGCACATGCTAGTGCTTTATTACTGCTTACTCTTCCATTTTATTGTTCGTGTCCACATTTTATTGGATAAGGTAACAGCTAACAACAATATCCCAACAACTAACATGTGCATTTGACTTTTGCCCCTTTTTTATAAGATGAGTCCCTATAATTTGAGCATGCTGGGGGACAAACAATTTTACACGAGGATGGTCTACAATACAGTAATGCTAACAGATGCAAGATATTTATGGCTTTTATCCACACAACAGCTGTGTTTTGTTACCAAGTGACAAACCTACGCATGGGGACTTGTTTCTCAGTGAAGAAATGCAATTAATTTCTCAAGCAACTGGTTTGTTTGATTAAGGTCTCTAACTAATGCAACCTGTCCATTGCTAATCTAGAAGATACAAACTTGAGCTCTAAATCACATATTTTCTGGATTTCAAAACACCTTGGAATACATGCATCATGCTCTACTGGCCCTACTGCAGTCTGCATATCACATCAACTCAAAGATCCTGTATGAGGATGTGGAGCTAATTGAGTTTATTGAGGATCGTCGGCCCACAAAACAAGACTAACTGTTAGCTTCTAACCCTGGACCCTGAAAAAAAATGCACTGTCTCCCAACCGATAATCCGAAAAAACTTTAAAGACCAACCTGTCTACGTCGATATGAAGTGTAAATATGGGCCCTCAAGCACCACGTCACAATAAGTAAACTGATTTAGACTTATCAAAGAAAAGCTCCCATGAGCACTCTTACAAACTGACAATAATCTAAGTGATCAACTGATTAGGATTTTCATATAATTATAAATAACGATTTAAAAAATGCATAGCTTTACAATCAATGGGTTGCTAGCATTTTTATCACTTCATAAAGTTGAAACCACTTTTTTTAGTCCATGCCCCACATAAGGCCTAAGATTGAACAACAAGGTTGGCTATGCAAGTGGGTCTTGTGTGTTTCTTTAAAGTTATGGCACATGGTAGACCACAAATGTGATGCATCAAGCATAGACATCATTGGATACCGCAGAAAAAAATCTTAAACCTAAACTCAGGTAGTTTATCTCCCTTCATAAATGCACATAACTACGGTATTTAAAGCTGTTAAGACACTTTGTGACCTTAGAAAGCTAGTAGGACACACAGATAGATTTGGGAATTCATAAGAAGATGATTAAACTAAGGCCGTGTCCCCAGAAAACCTGTCTCCGACCATAATCACCGGACAGTACAAAGGTTATTTCTATTGAGGCTGATAACCAACATGTACTACTGTACAATGGTGGGTCTAAACAACAAGAAGTACATCTCCCCTCCAGCAACTCATTGGTTTGGGACCAGCCATTCATTCAATAGACAACTTCTTGGATGGGCAATTGCCCCAGAAATCATAATTAGGGGACAGGACAGTTCCTAAATGATGAATTTTGACGAAAGAATGAGAATGCAGATGAAGAAAAAAATGAATTATTTCAGCTTCAGTTTTATGACCTCTGCAAAGCGCTTCCTTACAGAGTTAGTAAATATTGTAGTTGGGTCAAACTCTAATCACTTTCGTTGTAAAACCAAAACCTATCTTAAATATGTTCAGACATCAAGGTAGTAATTCATTCAAGGACAGCTACTACAACTTGCTATAAGATGCAAACATTATACGATGCATGGCTGCATGGCTAATGTAATTCATTCAAGCTATGGCCAGTCCTGGGAGAGGAAGAGAAGGGTCACAGGTGTAATCAGATTACTTTAACATGACTACATGGTTAATGTAATTCATTCAAGCTATGGCCAGTCCTGGGAGAGGAAGAAAAGGGTCACAGGTGTAACCAGGATTACTTTAACATGACTACATGGCTAATGTAATTATAGATCTCTGTCATAACTTACGAGGAGGACTTCTGGTGATCGAATTCGTAAGAAGAAATATAGCCAAGTAGCGAAACTCAGATGGGAATTAGAAGAGAAAAACATGAGGAGTTAGTAAACATGGCTAGAAGCTTAACTAATGTTCAGATTCCTTTGTTATGCTTTCAAGAAGAAAAAATAACCAAGCTAAAAACTCTCCAGAATGCAATAAATCCATCTCTAACAGGCATAATTACGAATCAACCGAAAACAAGAAAAAAAAACCTATAATTATGAAAAGAAACCACTTAGGCAGCAGAACCTTATGTCAGACCAACAATCATCACTATTTCCAAAAATCAAAATAACCATCCAAACTGTCTAAAACAAAAGAAGAAAAGAAAGAAAGCAAGCAACAGAATTTCCCTTGAAAAAATTGCAAAAATGAAACATTTGAAACCTCACCCTGAGAAAGCTAGAGAAAACCACACGTTATCCAATCAAACAAGTAATTCTTAAACAAAAACATTAAATGCAAGCATAAAGGACATAATGGTATCACTTACTTTCGGTGAAGGGTGTCCAAGCTTGGAATTGAACCCCATTTGAGACTCGAGATCACCTTGGCCACCTGTACCTGAAGTGGGTCTAAGAAACCTTTCAAAGATGGCCATAACCAAGAACATTGAAATGAGAATGGCAGTAGCTACAAATCCAAAAGACACAGCATTAACTGAATTGTCGAAATGTCTCCAGTGTTGATCCTCTATTTGCACATTCAACAATGGAGCTTCTGCTGGTGGCCAAACATTATAGCCACCATCATGTGCAACCATTTTGTTTATTTCCTTTCTTTCAAGTTCAATTCTTTAGCTCGTGAACTTCACTTTCATTATCATTACTTTGCTCATGGGAGAGAGACAGAGAGAGAAATTGATGCCTGATCGTGTGTTAACAAAAGGTAAGGCGCTACTTCAGGCTTTTTAACTCAAAAACCAAAAACAAAAAAAGAATTCTAAATTCTAAACTTGATGAACCTTGATGGACTGCTTAGAGGCTTTGGTATTTCAAGGCTTCAGGAAAGCGAGGCTATGAGAGAGGGAGAGAGGGGGAGGGGGCATGTGGGCTATCTATTCCTTACAGAGGTGACTGGGGTTAGAGAGAGAAGACAAAAAGCTTTGGAATTTGGATAGCTTTGTCTGCTTTTTAACTCTTGGTGTTATATAAATGGGAGAAATGGTTGTTTTGGTAGTTGAAATTGACTTTTCAGTTTATATAACCAAGACTTGAGGTGTGCTGTGGCCTTTCACATTGGGTGTTTCTTGTCCTTTTTTGTGGTGGTCTGCAGAGTTACAGCAGTAAAATAAATTACACAAGCAAAGCAACATGAGGTTTTCAAGTTCCAAGACTGTTATTTTAGGTTCAAATTCAAGAGGAGGACGAAGGAATTTCTCAAAAAATCTGAATTCGATATGAATTGCCTATCTAAAATCGATCAAAAAGTAATTTTAATATTTGCTGAAGTTAGCCTTAATACCATAATTGTTTCCTACAAAAAAAAAAAGCAAGAGGCGAACTTGAAATTTCTACTTGTAAAGAGCATGCCAAACGGCATGAAATTAAATGTTTTATTTATTGTTTTAACATGTGAAGTTATATAAAAAAAGGCTAATATGACAGCAAAAAGAAACACGGGAAAATACAGATAATTTAATGGGAAAAAAAGTTAAATAAAAACATAGACAATTTAATTAGTAAAAGGGGTTGGAAGTATAAACTCCAAATTTAAAATTGTAATCCTTGAAAGTAAAATATATAATGAATTTCTTCTCAAACAGATTTATATGACATTTAAATAGACCAAAAAACCACTATATATTAGGAATTAACTAGAAATCCAAAAGTATAAAGAAAACAAAACAGAAGCCTAAATTAAAATATAAAGGTAAAAAATTAGAAAAAATAATAAAATTAACCTAAATAGTAGCATTAGAGCTCAAAACTCAATTCCAAAAAATTCAATAATCTAACAAAGAAACATAGAAATATTGCTTATAGAATCATTTGAAAAAAATTGAGTTTTCTCCGACGACTGTAACTTTTATTATTGTAATTTTAAGGTATCAATCTAGTATTGTACTTTCAAACCTTCTTTTGAGTTTAAATTTGTTTAACTAGTTCAGAAAAATATATGTTAAACCATTTATATAGTCTGGTTGAATTAAATTCTCATTTAATTGCATTATATTCTCACTCGAATATTCATAACTTTTTGTTTCTACAAGTTTGACTATATAAAAAACTATATTTGTAGTTGTTTTTTTTTTTTGTTTTTTTTTTAGATCAATGATCGATGATAAAGATGGGAATAGAGTTCATGGTCGCTATTTATGATGGAGTGATCGTATATCTTTCTTTCAAGCAAGAAGTCTCATGAAATTGGCCACACGCTCCCTGCCTCCAATTGATCTATTGCTAAGAAAATGAATTTATTTGCCATTGACGTTCTTGATCGTGACAAAAGAACTTAAGCTCTTGACTTCGAAAGCTGAAGCGTCCGAATTCAAGTCATCTCATTGCAAGTTACAATTTTTATTTTTTATTTTTTTAGGATCTAGTTTAATGTTCTCATTCGTTTTGTCAATTAGATGCCTCCTGTGCTCATTTGCTGCTGTATTTTGAATGATTTTCGAATCTCTAACAGCATTGAATATTAGAGATTAAATAAGTGTAATGTTATCATGTCCATAGTGCCATTGCTATGAAAATTAAATTAGGTTAAATAAATTTATGACTACAAAAATAAAAAGAATTTAGTGGGGGTGGGGGATTTAACCACGCACAAAAATCTGATGGTTCAAAATTATTTTGGTTTGTTTTAGTGTGTTCGTGTGTGTGTATAATGATTTTTAAAAATGTTTTTCAAATAAAAATATATTAAAATTATAATTTTTTTAAAATTTCTTTTATTTTTAATATCAACATATAAAAAAATTGAAAATATTTTAAAAAATCATTAATTTATACCTTTTGAGATAAAAAAATAATTTCAAAATGTTTTAAAAAGTAGAAGCTAACATGATATAAAAAGCAAGCCATTTTCTTCCTAAAAAGGTCCTTTTTTATATCAACCCAGAAAGAGTCCTTGAAACTCTATCTTGCGATGAAGATTATTTATGCCAACAAAGTAAAAGAAGCCAGGCATTCAAATATTAAATTGACTGATGAATAGCATGAGTGCATAACAAGGTTATTGGGTGTGGTAAATCACATTTCGAGGGGCTGAAAATTAACAAATTCTGTCAGTTCTTCTTCCGTTTCTTCCTTTTCATCATATTTTTTCTCTTGATAGAATGGAACTGATGCATTTAATTGCCAGGAGAGTGCTAGTCAGTAAGAAGAGATGATTTTAAGAATTCATAGTTCCAAGATTGATTTGATCAAACAGCTATCATAGATGGAGCACTGGTTTGTAGTTCAACGTGAAGCAAATCTATTGCTATAATTTCAGAGATTTGACGAGGCAGAATTTTAGATATCGGCACTTACCCTTGACACCCTATCGAATAAATTTAGCCCAGTTCTTTCTTTTTATTATTTTCCAGCACAATGCATTAAAGGCCGAGCATCATTGATAGAGTTCCCCATCAATTATGCATGGCTTTTGATCTAAATTGAAATTTCGACAAACTTCGCACAACTTTATTGGCCAGAAATTTCACAATCATGGCTAACATTTATCATTCACTCTCTTTATGCATGCCTTTAATACGATAAAAAAGACACATAACATGCAAGCTAGCTTAAAAAGATGTGATCGAGCTCCTATCTACTGCTCTAAGGGCATTCTAACCAAACTGTTCAGGCCCATTGAGCGCATCTTGTTCCTGCTCTGAACAACACATTGTAACAAAAGCGTTCTAGACTGATTAATATACAAATTTAAAAGGAAAAGGAACTCAGTTATGGCGTGGCCATGCTCCAAAAAAAAAAACTTCTCCTTTATTGGTTTTTGCACATTTGGATCCCAACACAAGAAATTCTGCTTGAGCTTGCATTTTTTTAATGGAATATTAAAAACTCTGAGAGCATCAAGCTAAGCTAATTTCTTGTGGGCACCATCTTCTTTTCTTGGGCCAAGACTTCCCATAAAAAAAATTGATTTAGAATTCGATCTTATCTTCGTTCTTGGTAACCCTTTTGAAAAAATATATATATAATTGGTCCAGTGGTTAAATATTTAACTCTAGAGTTATATCATGTTCACCAGAAGAATTAATTCTCATGGATTCGATATTAACTTAACTATATCCCTTACATCAAAAAATAAATAAATTTTCCATGATCTCATGGGTGAAAGTTCATTTAATCCGTCTGATCACATATTAGAATCGATATCCAGTTTCTCACCATCTTTCTTGAATAAAATCTTATCATGGATCATTTGTTCATGTAAAAATACAAAGAAAACAACGCACATGAAAGAAACTTGACCTCAGAATTTATAAAATAGAGCAAATGTTGACTCTCAAATCCAAAATCTGCAGTGGAATCTGGGGCAGTGGGTATTAATGAAATGGTCATACGCACCCCTTTCATGATGGTGAAATTGTCGCCTGGGGAGGCCTCGAGATGGGACTTGGCAGTGGACTTGCGGAGGAGCATGGGAGCTGGCAGTGGACCATGGGGCTACCGGGGGTATCACAAGGACATGGGAAAATGGAGAAATGGAAGCTGGTCCAAGTTTAGAACTGCAGTGCAGGTGAATACAGGTTTCTCAGGTTAACCTTACCTTGGAACTGAACAACAAAAGTACTCTCTGAAGATCCATTTCTTTATTTCTTTCGAGAAGGAAGCACAAGCTTATGTTTCCTAACATGTATTTTGGTATGGCACTGTATTTTTATTTAAAGATTTTTTAAATTATTTATACATATTTTCAAATTATTTTAATATAATAATATGAAAAATAAATTCTAAAATATTTTAAAAAACAATATGAAATACGTTACACTTGCACTAAAGCTAGACACCACAAGCTCAAGAATCCACATGGTCACGTGTCCTCCAACAAAGCAGGTTTGTGGTCCTAAGTGGCATTTGCCTAGCATGCTCATCATGAGGATCTATTGATGTTTTTGTTTTATATTTATTTTTACGAAAGAACTGAACCGGCCTATTAAAATCGGAGGACGGTGATTTGTTAATCCACCTTCAACTCATAATTGATCTTCTTTCCCTTTGCTTGCAATAATTTCTTGGCTTTGAATATAAAATATGTTACTGTTTTTATTGTTGCCTTTTGAGATATATTTCTTTAAAAAATAATCCCCGCTATAATTTTTATAATTTTAAATATGCTAGAAATAAGTTTTTTTTTCCCAAGGTGGCCAATCGAGATAATTTTCATAAAATTATTTGAAATAATATTTTATAAACTAATCTGAAGAAACATTTAATTATTAAAAAGGGTTATTTTTTTACGTTATTATCTTGATTCGAAAGTTACAAATTGAAGTATTTCTTGTTCAAATGACTGAGTGGTGATAAGAATGTATGAAACTACACATTGAGTTGTTGGCAAAATTGGGTTCCTAAACTGGGTGGCATAAAAATCCAAGTTCTTCTCTTGAATCCAATGCAACTTCATGTTGGAAGAGAGGCAATTAAAAGAGAACTACCATCAACAAACAGTCTGAAGTCCCCCATCAAAAAATAAATGTATTAGGAATTGCTGAACTGGCAAAGATTTATTAGCAAGAACAACAATTCTATTCCGGTGTTATCAGACCACTACCTCCTCTTGAGGATTCACTAATATCAAATCTACCCTAATCAGTTTTAAAAATAAATTTTATTAGACCACTACCTCGTCATGAGGATTCACTAATATAAAATTTACCTTAAATCAGTTTCAAATTAAACTATATAAAAATAAATCTTATTAAACTCAATTATTTTAGGACCAACTTAAAACTTAATCTTTTTTCTTTTTAAATATTTATTTAAATTATACTTGATTTACCAGGTAAGGTGCTAAGCTGGTTTGATAACCTTACACTGATCATATTTATATGAGTATTGGTTTAATTGATAATATATTAAAATAATATTTTTTTAATTTTTTATTATTATTATATTAGAACTGTAAAAAAACATCTAAAAACAGGTTAATTTAATATTTATTAAAAAAATTCGGAAAAAATAGAAGTTATTTTAAATTTAAAGTTTATTTAAGACTGTGATAAATATTTTTAAAATTTTTTTTTCATGAAAATAGATTAAAATACTTTTTTTTATTTTTAATAATATTATATAAAAATATAATTCAAAAAGATAAAATTAATTTAAAACTAAAAAAATAAAAATTTTCAAAACCTCCACAGCGGGCACCAGGTCGGGCTACGTGTCCGTGTCTTCCAAACCCTGTCTGCCCAATGGTTCCCTCTTGTACCCCCTTTTCCGTGTGTCAATCCGTGTCACTCTCTCCACGTGGCACCAATAAAACATACCCAAAAATCTATAAAAAATTTAATAATGATCTGCTGTTAAATCCCTTCTTTCCCTAAAACAATCCGACATCTCAACCCCTACTGTCGGCCTTTCCAACCTCTAACCAACATCGTGAGGACATCAGACTTCTTGAGATTGTCCCCAGCATCAACGGTCAAGATCACTTATCCGATCCCATCAAATCTTAACCGTTGATTCAGGGAACGCTCATTGCAGGTGGGTGGGTCAAACATCAAGAACTGTACAATCCCCATGCGTGCATGGTACAATTCGCACGTGCAGTTGCTTGTACAGGGTGGCATAATTGACTAGTAGTCGTACGAGAAGAGGTTTCAAAGAAGTAGCGGCGCGTGGATGAGAGATAAAAAACTGTTTTCTAAAGTTTTTTATTTTAATATATTAAAAAACCACTTTTTATTTTTAAAATTTATTTTCAACATCATTATATTAAAATTAAAACAGTATTAAAAAATTAATTAAAAATAAAAAACTCAACTTTTTAAAAACATTACTTTGGCATGTTTAGAAACAAGGTCAACCCGTATTTTAAAAAATTTAAATTTTTTATTAAAAATTAATTTATTATATATTTAAAATTATTTTAATTTATTAATCTCAAAAATAATTTTTAAAAATAAAAATATTATTTTAATATAAAAAATATTTTAAAAAATAATTATAACTAAATTTTTAAACAAGCCTTCACCTCTTCGCCAAAAACCTGAAAGAAGAGAGTGGAGAACCTCAGCAAGTGCAGGGGGGACTGTGTCAGGGTGTGGGGCTGGTATGGTCATGATCTGGGTCAGGTGACTCAGGTGGGTGCACGGTGGCTTGTGATAGAGGCTAATCTTACGGGCTCACGTGAAAGGATCTTTTACTCGCTTTTGCAATTTCTTGGCCTGTGGGCATAGGAATGTCACTTTCTCTTCTTTTGATGGCAAGCTTTTTGAACCAGCCATCGCTCGATCGATAATAAAGGATCGTGGCTCGGGGCTGGGCTTGCATGCCTACGCATAGGGTGTATAGCCTACACCCAGAAGGTGACCCCGAGTCCCTTTTTACACTGCAAAAAGGTAATGGGGTGGGTCAGATGGGGTTTTTAAGGTGTCTTCTGCTTTGTGAAGGAGATCTTGACCATTTGGGCTTCTCTTCCAAGCTTGTCCAGGATTGAGTTAGCATGTCTTGGCAGAGGCTAAAGCACGAAGTATAATTTTCTCTACTTTTCTTCTCTTTTTCCCTTTTCTTGTGTGGAAATGGAACAGTGCTTGGCAGATGACAGGGGTCCAATTTGGGAGGCAGCATCATTTGGTAGACGCTAAATCTGTGACTGTTTTCTGCTAACTAAAAAAACACTAGTGCGGTTTTTGAAGCACTAAACTCCTGCTAAACAAGAGGGAAACAAGGATATGAGTGTAAGTTTATTTTCCTTGAACAGATACTGGATCGATTTCGATTGCCATGCAGGCAAAGCAAAACATACTTATGAATTTGAGCCAACCATCTCTTTCTATTTCTAGACAGGCAGCATTTATAACTTGTACTGGCAGAAACTATCATGTTATGGTATGGCTTGAGTAGGAGTACAAATCAATAATGGCAACGGGAATCATTGATTTTGAATGAAATAACGAATCCAATGATCATGATAGCCTTGGTATTATGTTCGATGCTAAAGCCTAGGCTTCGTAGCATTTCTCACTACATGTACACGGTCAAATCATTCAAAAAACAAATACGTGGTTATTTGTATTTTTTTTGTTGTAATTATTTTTTATATTAAAATATATATTATTAATATTTTTTAAATTTTTTAAAATTATTTTTGATATCACCACCGTATCAAAAGGATTTAAAATATATTAAATTTTAATTAAAAATTTTAATTTTTTTTAAACATGATTTACATTACTTTTCCAAACAGACATTATATAAATACAATTTTAATAAAACAAATACACAAATAAAACATAACATAAGCTAGTGTAAATACTAAAAATATTTTCTCACCATATAAGTGTGTATGAGTTTAAAAAAAGCTTTGCCATTAAAATTTCTATCTTGTACCACTGCGGCAAGGAGACATATAAATTAAAGCATTACTATTTACATATTTATTTATTTTATTATTATAATGAGCAATTGAATAATAAAATAAATTACTAAAATAAAATTTGAATCGATACTAGGATTAACAATAATATTTAAATTGAAAAACATAAAAGTTTCAAGAGCAAGTTACCACAATGTAAAAATTAATTTAGTTTAATATGTAATTCTAGATATTTAATTATCATATTTTCACATCCAATAAATATAAATATAGTGAAAGTAATTAATTAAAAAATATATAGAAGTAATTAATTTAAAAAAAAAAAACTTATATGAATTCATGATGGTAGCTTCTCTTGTCTCTAAACAATAATTATATTGTTGTTTTCTACGCAAAATCTAGAAAATTATTTTCTCTCAATAATGAAGAGAAGTGGGGATAACGTTTTTTAGCCTGATCTATTTTTTTTTAAGTTGTGACTTGATAATAATTACAAGCATATATTTATTTATAGACAAGTCAAGATCCGTATCATAGCAAGAGTCCATGATTATCTTTCCGTTGAGGATGGAGTTTTCAAGCAGTAAATGTCTTCAACTCGCTATTATTTTAAATAAAATAATTGTTTTGTGTACATATATACATAAATATAATTTTAAATAAAATCTTGTTATCTATTCGAGTCATTTAATAACTCTTTCAAGTAGATAATTTCTACACCTGGTCGTTTCTAATTATTGGCAGTGACGAAGGTTTAATCTATTGAATCTTTGGATAGAGTAGTAGTGGCAAAGGCCACACGCCCAATTAGGTGAGCTGCGACTTTGAGAGGAAAAGTACGCATGGCTTCTAATTCTCTACATTAATACCATAAATGTCTCTTTTTCAGATATTCAGTATGAAAAATATTAAAAAATAATATAAATTATATTTTTAAATTTTATTTAAGAGTTTAAAATTTTAGGTTGAGATAATTTTTTAATATATTATTAAAATTTTAATAACTAAACGGTTATAAATTTAAATTTTATTATTTTTATTTATTTGATAAAAATTAAATATAAAATAATATGAGTTAATTTCCAATCTAAAAAATTTTTATTTAAAAAAATATATTAAAAAATAATATAAATAAATTTCATCTAAAAATTTAAATTTTAAAATTAAAATAATTTCTTAGGGCATAAAAAAAACACATACATGCTTTTACAAGACTTATCTTATTCGGTCATCCCAATCTAACCAAAATCATGCACTCGGGTCACAAGTGGAGCATCTCAGCAAAGACAGATTAAGCACAGAGATGTTTTCCCCTCAAGAAAGGAGTATCATGGACTTCTGCAAGTTCAAGAATTATTCAATTAATTCCAGTCGTGTGCGTACGCATTACATTCGATTCGGCTTTCATGCAATACAAGCATGACTAGCATTAGATTGTCACTTCACTTGCAACTGTTGTTTCAGAAATTCTAACTACGCAACAATGGCTACAAAGTTCCTTCACCCCCTCCTCTTCCATGGGCTCAGAGCTCGCCCATGAACGTCTAGTTGCTGTAGTGTCAAAAATAAGGGCCATGGACATTATTCGTGACGATTCCCCAGCCTTCCTATAGCCTGCCAGAAAAATTAATCGACTCCCAATTGGTGCCATAGTGAGATATATTCGTTGGGTTGGTGGCCAATTTTCGTTGTTGTCATCTGAAGGTGAAATTGGTGAGTTGAGAGTTTGCAATTGTGATCCATCAACAACATTCCATATATTGAGCTTCCCATCATAGGCTTCAATGTAACCTTTCCATGCTTTGAAGCAATCGCCGGAGCTAAAAAGGCTCCCGTCAATTTCCACAATTTGATTAGGAGGCACATCTAATTGCCACATTCCTGCCACTAGATCCCACTTTCCCGTTCGTGGATCGTACACTTCAGCGGAGCTCCTTTCGGTTATAAACGGCACCGTCTTATCGGAGTCCCTTCTCATGGCAAACCCCCCAACCACGTGGATTTTACCGCGCCATGTCACACCTGCACTTTTGTACCTCAGTGTGCTCATACTCGGCAGAGGGCTCCACGCATTAAGGCTTGGATCATATACCTCGGCACAAGAAATTCCCCTTCTACTTGCCAAACTGGACTTGCCTCCTGCCACGTAAATTTTATTCTCACATATAGCACAAGCAAAATCGTACCGTGGCTCGCCTAAGGGTGCACTTTGAGACCATTGGTTAGAACAAACATTGTACCGAAGAACCGATGGGAGCACCTCAACACCGACGTCGATAAATTCGTCAGACTCATCGATACTGTTAGGAGCCTGCACCCTGCGACATAATAATCCTCCAATTATGTAAATTGAATCGCTTAATGTAACCATTGCAAAACCTTTCAAGACATGGTTTTCAATCAGATTAGGAACTGAGCTAACATAACTCCATGTGTTATTTGATGGATTGTAACATTCTATCCAATTGGAAACATTCTTGTGGCAGAATGAGGCATAGACCCTATAGCTAGAGGGAGAAGATTCCGGCGATGAAGTTAGCGGTGTTGTTTGGGGTGGAGAAGGAAGCGAACCCATTGAAGAACTGGCAAAGATGAGATGGTAGTGCTAGTATGGTTCCTATGTGATTTTAATTGATCTTAGGTGAAATGGGAATTATTATGTAGACAAAAATGGAACATATAAAGAAACCAGCGGAGAACACAAGGGGTTGTTGCATCGACTAAGGATTATGCATGGAGGGTGGCTAATGTTAAGAATGGAGCCAAAGTCTAGGACTATACCTTGTTGATGACCAAAAAATCAAGGCCCGATTTGGTGTGAGGGAACAATTTGGTGGGTCATTGTCTCTTGCTCTGTCATCTTTGGATTACGAGAAAGGTTTTTCTGAGAAATCGAAGCAAAAATACAGGGAGAACACGGTCGTGGATCTTGAAAAAATCCTAGCTGATTTAATGAATAGGTTCTTTCAAAAGGTAGCACTAGCATTCTTTGTACTCATCTTCGGCGATCGTAGATATTGAGATGAAGAGAGTTTTCTGCGATGTGGGTGGACTTCAGTTTTGTAATTTTTTGAATTTTTTTTATATTTTAATATGTTGGTATAAAAATAAATCTTAATATCTTTTGTTATGCCAGTAGAAAGGGAACAAAGAGGCCATACCTTGGACTTGGGATCGTAGAGCTTCGCAATGCCAAGTTCTTCCCTTAATCTTTTTTTTTTTTTGTCTCTATTATCAACTTAGATCTATCTAGCTAATCGTCTGTACATGTGATAAATATTCACAGCCGTCTTTGTAATCCATGTTGTTTTGAAGTGTGACTGAACTTTTATATCAAAATTTTGTAAAATAATTATATTTAATAATTTAACCAATGAAGTTAGCTAACATACAATACCATCCCTAATTCAATAAATTAACAAAATATACAAAGTGTGAGGGTTTTTTTACTGCATTTCTTTTATATTGGTTATTTTCTTATAATTCATTATAAATTATAATAGTAATTTTTTTGCAACATTTTAATTTGATTATTGATTTTTTTGGCACAATTAAGCCTTTATGAGCTCAAATTGGAGCAGTTTTTGTTTTTTTGAAGGTTGAATTAAAAGAAAAGGGAATTAAGTGAAATACACGGTTAATATAAGTAGCGGCTCTGTAATTTATTTGAAAAATTTATCCTAGTCCCTCATTCTTTTAAGCTATTTGATAATTAGTTCTTGTAATTCTTAAATATTATATTTTTATGCCATACTTAATTTTTTTTATTTTTTATTTTTTTCAGTGAAGATGAAAGAAGGGTCACTATATTTATTTTTTATATAATAATTTTTATATTTATTTTAAAAAATAATTTCTACATTTATGTTTTGGTTAATATTCCTTCTGTTTGATTTTTTTGGCTTATTTAGCTTTTTTGAAATAACAATTATTTTTTTATTGCATTAAGTATGTTTAACTTTTTTATGAGGTTCATCTATAACTTTTTATATTTTATATAAATTAATTTTATTTTTAAAAATAAATAACATTTATTTTTATAATATTTTTAATATGTACATAGAATTGTTTATTTATTTTATTCAATAAAGGTTTATGTATGTCGATTTCTATTACAAATGGATTTTTATAAATATATTCATTAAACATAAATGGATAAATAACTTTTATTTTCACATTAAATATTTTTATTTATATTTGCTTCTTAATTTTTTCGATTTTATTTTTATTTATTGTTGATGGATTTTTTTAATTTATTTACAAGATAGTTTTTAATTAATGTATTTAGTTATGCTCATAAGTTTTGTGATTTACATTTAATATTTTTTATGTAAAACAACAAGATGAAATTTTTTTTATAATGTGTTGATGTTTTCAATTTAATCCTTATTCTTTTTATTTGTTATTATTTTTGTTGAACATTTTATAAAAACTTTATCATTTTTAATCTCACCCTTCTGTGTATGTTTTTTATTTTTTTTATTTTTTTCCTTTTATTAATGTTTTTATTCTTTTCAATTAAGCTCTAAAATTGAAAATTTATTCTTGTCCTTTTGACTTATTTTTTTCTTTTAATTTTTTAATTACTATTTTTTTCAAATCATCCTTAACTATTTCATTTCTTATGGATTATGCTTTATAATTGTTTTATATATAGTGTTTCAGGTATGATAATTTAGATTATAAATTTGAAAAGTTACAAGAGATATCTTTTTTTCTTTTCTGGTGTTGTTGTTACATTGTTTTTTTTTTAAGATTTTGTAATTATTATTATTTTTTTGCTAAATTATCCTGACTCTTATAATTTAAAAGGTAAGTTTATCAACTTAATGAGAACCTACTCACCTCTTAATTTCCGGATTAAATATGTACCATGGTGGCTCACATTGGCTCGCGCTAATATTTTTACCGTATTTTATCATTTCATGTTTAATTAGCGTTTTGTTCTCGTGTTACATGTTATCATAATACACACACACACCCACACACCCGCAACGCAAGGCAAGCACCCGTCTACTAATCAAGAAAGCATGTCAAAATTTTGATTTGAAATGATAAACCCTATGCTGTAAACTCTTGAATGTTACTGTAGAAGTGGTCCAAAGGATGAAAGACACATGGAGAAATATATATTATATATGTCCATGCAGGCATGTACCCATGTATCCACTGTGAAAAGGCACCATAATAAAGGAATAGGGAGCAAATCCATATGAGATACTACCGCATGATACTAGAAATCTCGAATCTCACACTCTTGCTCTCGCTAGGCCAACACAAATTCGGCTCTAGGCATTAGGTCTGATTATCAAGAAATGACCCTTTTTACTCATGTCTATCAAGTACTTAGTTTTATAATAAGATGCTATCTTCTGGGATCAAATCTTCTCTTTATCTTTGTACATTCAAGGGCGGCAATAGATCATGTGATCTTAAAACATAGAAAGTTGTTTTGAGCAGTTGCTGTGAAAATGGGATGCCTCTTCTCTCGTAACTTGTGTAACTCTTCGATCCCAAGAAATTCTATTTGTTTTTGTTTTTATTTTTCTTCATAAAATGGGCATGTGAAGAAAAGTATAGATGTCGATTCATTTCGGTGATTGATTAAAAAAGATCAGATTATCAAGCTTAGTCGCAGGTTAATTATTTTTATGAAAACGATGTTATTTTAACGAAAGATACAGCTAAAAAAATTGATATTGTAGAATCCATGTCATGAAGATGTTTGATATTGAAGGTATGATGGAGTTTGATAATGTGGTATGGCATCACAGCATACGTGAATGAACTACAATAATTCAAGACTGACATTTAGGTCAATGATGGACTTGCAGAGAGCGAGCTTCGAAAACGAGTTATGCTGAGCTCCAAACGTTCAACCCAAGAAAGGGTCAAATGTACGAACGATGCCAGAAATGAGAATATAAGGTGGTCGCAGTGGAAGAGGAATCTGTAAAGGCACATGAACAAGCACTATCAAAATGGGAATGAGAACAAACTTTGCGTGGAGATATTGTGAGATCCAGCTAATAGCCTCGAGAGAGTCTTGACAAATGGACTGGCAAAAGGGATTGTGTGGAATCTTAGGTGGTAGATTGATTGGGCCTGTTATGCTATCTATTGCAGGCTACCAGTACCATATGGCTATGCCTCAGGATAAGATGAGCCCATTTCAAGAGTAAAGCCCATGTAACCCACGTCAAAATAGAAAAGGGGTGAGATAATATGGTGTGGAAGGTCTAGAGGGAGTTTCCACTGTTTGAGACAAGCTTTGCTTTGGTGGCACAGAATGACAACTCATCTGAAAATGGGTCCACAAGCTCCATTGATAAGCTGGGGTAGGAGTTGGGACCGAGGCACAGAAGGCAAGAGAAAGGGTACTGAGTCACTCGGGCCCTTGCTAAATGATAGAAGGGAACTATGGAGTGAGACAAAGGGAATTTAATGAGAATATGAAAAGGCAGAGAGACTTTGGAGAAGAAAACAAATGGATAGAAGGTAGAGATCCAGGAGGCAATCAGTTCTACCACCTTCTTCCCACATTGTCTTGTATTACAGACAAAGCACTTGGGAGGAGAAACAACAGATGGGATTGATTCGTTGGATAATTGGAGATCTGCCCACTTTTTCTAGCGCGGTCCCAGCCACGTTTTTCAGATATTATAAACTTTTTTTTTTGTTTTAAATTATATTTTTATTATTTTAAAATTATTTTGATATACTAAAATAAAAATAAAATAAAAAATAATGTTATTTAAATATATTTTAAAATAAAAAATAATTTTAAAAATAATTTCTATTATTATCTCAAACACCACCTTAATATGCACACACCAACAACTTAGGTCTTACAGTCTGGGTTGGAATCGGCTCTTAAGCTCCGAGTATCATCCATATAAATAAAAACCTATAAAGTTGTTAATAGTTTTGAAGTTTAATTTTTTTTTAAAAAAAATCATGGGTTAAATTCTTTTGAATATATCATGTACACGGATGTATTTTTAAAATTATTCTAAAAAAATAGTTTTGATTGAAGTGCAAACTAGTCCAAACATACATTATAATTATAATTAAAAAAAAAAAAAAACTATTTTAGTAAAGTAAGATATGTGATCGAAATTGATAATCTTTGTAATACAATAAACAAATTACAAGATGAATAGTAACGTATAATTAAGAACTGAAAGCTGAATTTTGAAACACAAAAAGATATTTGATGAATACAAAAATAAAAACATGGAATAATTGATTTCTCTATTAAATGTCAAAATTAAATCAGAATCTTTATTCAAATTAAATAAAAAAATCTCATCTAAGAATCAAACCAGCTAGCTAGTTGAAACAGTTTGGAACATAACTATTGAGTACATTATTGAGGAGTTAATTGCAATCTTTGTTTGTTAGAGCTTGGTCTAGTTACTAGCCAGTGTCCATTAACCCAGTAGCCCTTACCATAGGTAGCTGACTCTTCTTCCTTCACAGGGTAAAAATAGTATTGCGCTACCAAAAAAAAAGGAGAACACAATGTGGACAGAGGAATCATCAAGAAGTGCCAAGGCACACGCACAGAGCACACATTCGGTATAACGATACAGCTGCTGTTACAACAATAGCAACAGTCTGATAGTGATAGGACCATAGAGAGGGAGAGAGGCTCTCTGCCCACTGCAACCTTCACTTTTCCCTCTCTCTCTCTCTCTCTCTCTCTCTCTCTCTTGTAGCAGATGATGGAATTTGAGCATCCCAATATGATGCAAAAGAGAGCACATGGCTGTGGACACAGCATCTGAACCTGTAGCGGCTTCTTTGAAAGACCCAAAAGATTTGCTTTTTTTGTTTTTTGTTTTTCCTCCGGTCATTCATTCTTTTACTTCTTACTTCGAAAGTTTTCTTTTTTAAGTTTGTTGTTATTCTCTTTTCCCACTCTTCTAAACACTTTTCCATATTTTCTTGTTTCTTCTCTCTTTATAAAGCCAAAAGATACTTGCTAGCCAACTTCCTAGTTCCTTTTGTTTCCCCTTCAATATTTTCGGTTATTGGGTTATTGGTTTTCTTTCTGATAATTGAAGTTGAGAATTGAGACTCTCTGCTTGTTGGTTGACATGGGCTTGATTGAAAGCCTTGGATGTGTGAATAGATACAGCAAGAAGCAATGCATTACCCTTTTCTGGAGGCTCAGGGCAGCAGTGAGGAAGGCTGTGAAAAGGAATGGTGGGAAGAAGCAATTCAAGTTCCAGTATGATCCTTCAAGTTATGCTCTCAATTTTGATGATGGCTGTTGCAATTTGGGTGCTAGTGGATATGCAGTCAAACATGGTAATAACACCATTCAGGATAGCAAAGAAATGCTGTGGGTTTACGTTCTGTGGGTAGAACCTTGAGGAGTGGTACTTGGGGACAGGGTGGTGTTGGTTTATTTTATTTATTTCAGTTTGTTTTCTAGATTTCGTTTAACCAGCGGCTTACAAGGAGCAGTGTAGAAAAGCAGCAGTTTCTTAGCTTTCCTTAAAATATATATTTTAATCTTATTTCAGTTTGGTATTTTCTCGGATTCCTGCCTCTCCCCTTTTGTTCGTTTGCTTTAAATTTTGTCTTCGCTGTCTGGTCTTCAGCAGTTGGGCTGCTGAGTAGCAGAAAGCATCATTCCAGTAGATGCCCTGCTAGTCATCTATCCCGGAGAACAAACCAGGCACGGGGGAACGCAACATGGCCTTTGAATTTATTGTGTAAGATGGTGGGGGGTAGCAACAGGACAAAATTTTCAAAGTATGGTCATAGCCTTGAAATTACTTATGCCATTATGATTTTGGATATGATGCCATAATCCACAACTTTAAAGAAGGCAAATCGTGTAAACATATCTACTGTGCAAGGATTTAGAATAAAGGAGAATGAACAACGAACAAATTGTAAAACAGTAGCATCCAACAGATCACTGATCGCCTAAAAGTCATTGTAATAGAAGCACAGACATTTTGTCCTTCCATCATCCAGTTTCTGCATGTGCGATCTTGACCAAGGGAAATCTTCCACGAGAACTTGCGAGCAGATCAAACTGCAGGGTCTTCGAGCATGGCAGTAGATAAATTCTTTATTCGAGGGTATGCAGCTTTCTCATCAAGTTGGTTCTGAGCCCATAGCAACATTTTTAACAAGCTTGGAAGCTTTGGATCTGTGATTATGTCAATTCATAAGAAAAAAAGGACAGCATAATTAATTCTTCTTATAATAAAGATAGTGCAAGATAACAATATCATAATATCAACTCAAGTACACAAGCACAGTCAAGCAAAGGGAGAAAGGAGAGGACAAAGAACAGTATCCAAAATATGAGCTTGCATCTCATCGCTTAGTCATTATCTCGTTAAGAATTCAGCAAATGTTGTAAAAGAAAATAAACGTGTCTAACTCACAGCAAATGATGTGACCAAAAGGAATAAAATTTGCAGATGCCCTCTAGTCTTGCCCTTCCCAATATTCCGTGTAATCCCTCCAAAGGAAAGAACAAAATGGCCACATTTTACCACATCTTACGTGAGAACCAATGTTGTACAAGGCTTTTAGTGCTACTGAGAAGATCAAGCACAATTTACGTGGGTCCTTGAAACAGCAATGTCCAAATGGTATACCCAAAAATAAAAGGTTCTTTCTGAACAAAGGATGTCGTTACAGTAACTGACGCCCATTTTACACCATTATCTAATTGACATGCCTGGGAGATGAGCATCGCTTTACACAACTTTAAGAGTGGAAGCTTGTGTAATATGTTTGTGATGAATGGTAGTAGGTGTCCAGAAGACGTGTCAAGAATATTAATTGATTGGGTTACCATGACATAGCTGGTAGCATGGCAATGAAAATGTACAATACAAAGGTGCTTGATTTCTTCTTCTTTTTTTCTTTTGGGACATAAGAACCAAATAAAAACAAAGAGAAGCAGACATCACCCAAGTACACAGGAGCATTTATTTCTATTAACACAAACACGCAGACATATGAAAAAATAAAAAAAGAAAAGAAAAGAAAGACATCCGCAAACCTTTTTCATGACTCTGGCTTGTAAGGATAGCTGCATTCACCTCACTTGCTGTCTTAAGGCGTTGTGAAATATCCAAAAGATCTCCAACAGGGCAGTTAGAAACATCTTCAAAAGCCAGCAGCGCAACAGTCCTCTCCAGTTCTTCTAAAAAGCTATGCTGAAGAAATTTTCAGCTTTCTCAGGTCATTTATTATCATGAAAGTGGTCATGTGAATGTGTCCCACTAAGACAGTATTTATATTCAAGGTGAATATCATTATTAGTTTCAATAATTATGCAACCAGTTTAATCATTGAAGTTCAACCAAATTGAGAAGAAAAACAAAGCCAGAAGGAACTGCAGATGATATCAAATGCTATGCAAGTAAACATGAAAAAATTATGAGGAACTCAGAATTACATCTTCTTCTCCCCTTGGAGCAAGTTCCTCCTGAGCAAACTGCAAAGCCTCATTTACTTTGCCATTGCGAATCAGTTCTATCAATCTCTGTTGCTGGAGATGGAAAAACAGTTGCGGATTTGTATCCAGTATCTGCAAGCAAAATTTTCACATGAGGAAAATCTAGATAGAAAAAAGGCCATAATCTATATGTACGTGTATGTTTCTGCATAGAACAAGCAATCATGACTTAAAGAACAGCCCTCTATGAAAGAATTTATGTTTCTGAAATTCCACAACGGCCATTAAACATGAGGTTTCCATATTCTAGCTTTCTTAATCACTTTCCTGTGATTTTCAGTAGTACACACTAAACAGGCAATATGACAATGTCATGTATAAGAACATCACATGACTTTCACATGGCTGCACTAAAATGGGTTGCATGACAAGGCATGCAAAATGATAACATATAATCCAGCAGTTTATTCATTTGCTTCCTTGAAACATTCATTGCTTATAAGCATTCAGCCCATAAGAATATCATTGACATAATAACAACTGTATAGTTTAAGCCATATTTCATTCAAACCTATAAAATCAGTAGGACATGGGAGTTAAACTATGACCTGTTACTAAGGCCAAAGCATTAATTTTTCCACGATGATGAAATAATTAAATGGTCATAGAAAGTTGAAGGACTCCTACAGCTCAGTGCAACTGTATGGCCGTTGGCAAAGTTAAAGATGCTACAACCAACATAATCATAGATGACTGCCTAACATGCTTCTTGATCCTACTAGAAAAGAGAGAGTTTCAGATAACACATCCATGAATATGATAAGAAACTCCCAAAGTCCCTTAAAACAATGAAAAGCTAAAATTTCAAGAAAAAATATTAATCAAACAAGCAATTTAATCACATGGTCCTAACAAACTATGATAGGGATTATAATATGTGAATAAATGACCCAAAAGTCACCTTCACAAAGATTGTAGCAACATAGTAAATCATCGCACCTCAGGATTTAAATCATTCACTTTCTCAATTGCATCCTCAACATTTCCACACTGCACAGCCTTCTTAGCAGCCATGCGATCTGTAATAGTTGCAAGATCTATATCTGCTATTTCTCAATAAGAAAAAAAAAAAACAAAAAAACACAACATATCATGCCACCAAAGCACAAAAACCAAACATAAGAGACTGTTTGGGAACACGATTTCGACTGTGCTCCCTCAAATTTCAAACAATTTTTTTTTGTTATATTTTTTTTTAAGTTTTCAAATTGTTTTGATGCATTAATGTCAAAAATGATTTTAAAAAACAAAAAAAAAAACATCATTTTGATGTATTTCTACAAAAAAAGCACTTTGAACCCCAACTGCTACTACAATCCCAAGCAGGCCCAAAATACCATAGCAAGAATGACGTTGATATACACACACACACAGATGAAAAAGGATACGCTCAGCTCCAGATTCCATCTGAAATTTCTCAGCAGCGTCAACATAACCTTCCGTAACAAGAAAGTTCATCACCAATTTATTCATGTCTTCTTTCCTAATTTTTACATCATTAAGCTTTCTTTCCCACTCTTCTCTTGTAATCACCTTTTTTGACATAGCCTGTGCACAACAAACATAAACATAAGCACATTACCCATTCAACACCTATCTAAATATTCCAGTTTCAATAAATTTGTTCTACACTGTATTTCTACACCAAATCTCACACAATTCAGCGCCATAAATGCAAGAGTTCACACATTTCATTTCCTATTTTTGCAAACTAAAAAAACAACCAAACCATTGGTACATCTTTTCTCATTTGGATCTAATGTAACAAATGCCTAACTCAAACTACTTATCATAGTTATTAGGCATGTCACAATCAAATTCTCTTTTTCTTAGAATTGAAAATGCCCTTTTTTAGCATGGATATTTACTACGTAACCAACTAGAGACAGCACCACACAATAAAACTCAATCAAGATCATTTTTAATCCAGTCAGTATTACCTTATAGTTAACAAAAGAAAAAACCTTCCATAATCATGTTTAATTGTCTTCAATAGATGCATGAGATTAAACACTTCAATAACATCAAAACAATAATTATTTACAATACCCTAATTCGAAGAAATTACCACAGTCATTTGGCTAGTCTAGGTCAAAGTCACACCCCCTTTCTTTAAATTGAAAACTTTGGCCTATTTTATCCATCAGGATTTTCTTTTAACAATCAAGAAAAGACCACAGTTTTAGTAAAACGCAATCATATCCAAACCCACCATTAAAATCTACTCTAAAACACTAAACAACAATCTTTCATTTCCCACAAAAAACACCTCAGCATCAATCATAACTAATCACTATAAGTAAAGATTAACAAGAAATGAAAAAAAGAAACCATAATCTGTTACCATTGCTTCAATTTCCGCAAGCTCACGAATTACAACCCGGAACAGTTACATCAGTGCACTAGCACCACCACCGTCCGTAATCCACTCGATTCCACTTCTCTCTGTAACCAAACAAACACCCAGGTTAAAAACGCCTAAAAATCCTAAAACCTACACTGTTACACTCAAAAAGAATTCAACACTTGTATTTACTGTCACAGAGAAAGCCAAAAGCCCTGACTGTATTGGAACTAAGATTTCAAGAGTGCATTGGGTTTCGATTTTCCGGGAAAATATCCACTTTCTGGGAAATATTTTGCGCGAGGGAGAAACCTTTGAGAAGGAGATTTGTTGCTCTTTTCTTTTATTTTGCTTTGCTCTGCCTTGGAAGAGAGTTTATCCCGTTTACTGATTTTGATAGCGTTTTTTTTTTTAATGTTTTTAAGATTATTTTAATATATTTTTGGCAAAATCATCCCTTATAATACCAAATACCTGGGTTGTTGATGGATCTGAGGTGAAGACATGTATGGGCTTTCAGCCCATAAATTCACCCAAAAAGTTCGATTGTATATTTGATATTTGGGCCTGCTTTATAATGGGATGATATTTCTTTCTCTTTGAAAAACTAATTTGGAATGATAATATTTAAAATTAAAATATAATATTATTGTAGGAAAATTTATAATGCATATGTACGATCAATTGTGTATGCATAAATGATTTAAGAAGTAATGAAAGATTTTAAGCTTGGTTTGGGGGAAAGCGCATATGTTAAAAAAAAAAAAGCACTAAAAATTTGATAGAAATTAGAATTTTAGCATTCAAGCTATTGATTAAAAAAAAAGGTTGTTTTTTAATTTTTCAAATTAGATTTTGCCAAAATTATTGCAGACAGTGGGATAGCCATCATGGATAATGAAATTAATTTGATAAAACATATAAGTATTATTTATGAAAATAAAAATAACATATAACATAATCATATCTACACGAACACCATTAAATCAATGTATTACATGAACACATGTATCACTGACTATATTTACATGCCAAACAATTCATGTTATATGACCCAGTTAATTTTTAATAATTTGATGGGTTGATCCATGAATATAATATAACCTTACTAATTAAAATCAGTCAATTTTAAAAAATTAGAACAATGTCATTTTAAATAAAAAAATAAATTTACGCTCATCTAAGTAATCCAATAACCCAAATCATTTCTTGAATAGACCTCCAACTAGATACAAAAATTATAACATTATAGAAAAAACTATGTTATATGTTATATTTATTGTTAACAAAACATTGTAGTGCTTTTCACATTTCCCTTTAGATTCATGGTATATTTTTGTTTTTCTTCATTTTGATAATCAAACCTTTTTTTTAGACAATTTTATCATTCCATGTATAAACTAAAGGTTAGGTGCTTCGAATTTATTAATAAATAACAAGATTGAAAAAAAAAAGAATGAGAATGAAAAAAAAATATATGGTAGATTCGAAATGGGGTAAAGAATATTTACTTTAGTCCCATAACTTCTTAGATAATAAATTTTCATTCTCTCAATATTTTTAAAATTATATTTTAATTTAAAAATTTATTTTTCTTGATTTTTAGTTTTTGATTTGAAAGATGAGAGAGTGGTTGGATTTTGATGGTAGAGAAAGAAAGTCTTAGCCAATATTGATTTTGATCACTATAAAGTATAATTTTAGTGTCAATAAATTCTATTTAATTAAAAGAGTTTAATCTATATGTTATTTGTTTTTAACTTTGCATGAGATAATAGATATAAGCTTATAAAGTTTTTTGATTTCAAGTTAAGATTGGATTTTTTAGTTAATTTTTATTGTATAAAGCCATGGGTAGGCTTGTTAGGGAGTATAAAGAGTTTTCTAAATATTTTGGATCAAAAATAAGTTTAAAATCAAGTTTTTTTAGCAAAAAAACCTCTTGATCTAGATTTTTGACGATCTTCTAGACACCTCAAATCGGGTAGCAAGCAATGCATCATATTTTTTTTTTTTTTAATAAAAACAAACTATAGATCTTCCACCCTTTTAAAATTAAAAAAATAACTAAATTCAACACAATCACGTGAGCTTGGGCTTTTTTCAATCTCTGAAGTGTTGAGCTATCCATGTCAGGTTCACGTGTTTAAGCCTTTTTTGTTTTGAGTCTATTAGTTTTTTCTTTTCTTTTCTTTTTCCTTCCAGGTTAATCATTCATTGTTGGATTTTTATTAAATTTTGTATTGGCTTTTTTTAATGATATTTTTAATCAAATATGATTTTAATTTCTACTTAGTTTACAAATATGCTTTTAAAAAGAATTTTGTAATCTTAAGAGGCATTATTTTTGCACAATTCCACTTAATTTTTTCTCTTTTTATTGAATCACCTTCCTATAAGTTTTTTTTATTATTTTATTAAAAAACATTAGTTTCAATAAAAAAAATATTACTAAATATAATCGAGTCTATGACCTTTATTTCAAGATTATATATTTACATACACATCTATCTCTTAACTTTTCAATTTATTGTTTGGCTAGATATTGTTTGGTTTTGACATAAAATAATAGTATTTTTTTTAATATATGCAACATTGCATGGTATTTATTTTTTTAAAATTTTATTTAATCATTTTCATGTAAATATATGTTTTAGTTATCATTAGATTAAATAAAAAATCAATTTTAATAAATAAAACCATTAAATATAACCAAGTAAATTGCTCGTATTACAAGATTATATCTTAATTTATATTTATTTTTTGAATTTTATAGTCTAGTCTTTAATTCTCACTGATGATTTTTTTTATATCTATCTCAATTTATTTAATTATATATATATATATAATTCACATTTTAATTTTGTATATAAAAAATACATTAGAAAAGTTTATATATTTAATTTTTTTTTAATAAAAAACAAATTATCCAGCCCGCTCTGGACAAGCCATCATATAGCCAGTAAATAACTGATGTTATGAAGTCGTTTCAAAATCTATGGAAATAAGAAACGTTTTTAGAATTGAAGTGGATTGAACGTTTCATGTTTTCACCGTGTAAAATGTGTCAAAGTGATTCTTTATTTGCGAGACATCAATTATTGGTGAGGCGAGAAGAAAGAGCCCTCCGATCGTCTGGTGACCCACCCCATGCGGTTCCCTGGCCCCTAAGTGACACACACTCTTACAACTTTTTATTCACGCCATGACAATAGAGTTTTTCTTTCGAGTCAATAATAGAGTTGCAAAAAGTTTTTGTTTTTAAAGTATTTTTTATTTAAAAATATATTAAAATATAATTTTTTTGTTTTAAAAAAATTATTTTTTATATCAATATATTAAAATAATCTAAAAATAATTAAATTTTAAATTTTAAATTTTAAATTTTTTTTGTTAAATGCCTGACACCGCAAAATCAATATTGACCAAGCATATCCTATGCACATATATACCTGACACACAATATGGCTGCACCTTATTGCTTGTTTTGGAAACAATTGTCGCCTATAAATACGCAGCCATATATTTTATTTTGGTTGCATCCACGATATGTCCTCCTTTTATAGGTCAAGAAAACAGATCATTAATCACCACATCTACTCATTGTCAGCAGAACCACTACTTCCTCTCCCCTTGTCAGAAGAACTCCTGAAATGGTGAGAATTCGGATGAAGATGATAGTGTGATAATGAGTATGATTTAAAATATTTTTTTATTTAAAATAGTATTTTTTAAATTTTTAAAAATTATTTTTAACATTTTGAGTATATATGTTAATATAAAATTAAATTTTAATAAAATATAGTTTAAACTGTGTTTCCAAATAAAATCATATTAAAGTGTTTAGAGCTTTTAGTTGTTGTTTTTTAAAGTATTTTTTATTTATAAATATATTAAAATAATATTTTTTTATTTTTTAAATCAATTTTTATAGGTACATATCTAAATAATTATATATATATAAAAACAGGTTTAATTTTCCGACCAGATGACAGAGACCACCCGCACAGCTGACAATTCATAATAGCCTTTGCCTGTTTTAACTCCTTTTTCTCTCTCTTGTTTTTCTTCCCTGCCATTACAAAGAGAATTTGTTTTCGCATAAAAGCATCAAGCCTAACATCCAAACCAAGCACAGAATCAATCATAGAAAGCCCTTCATCGCATATAATCTAAACTAAATTATTATTATTATTATTAACCAACACTAAACCATGTGACCAAAACACCATTGCATGTTTATTTGTTATCTCACGAATTATCATAAATTAAAATAATTAAAATTTTAAAATTTAATCCTTTAACTTCTTTTTTCTTATATAATTGAATTATTTTAAATTTAAAGTTGCTCTCAATTGCTTGGTTTTTTAAAAGAAAAGATAAGGTTAAAAACTAAGCACCAAAATTTACTCTCAATTGCCTGGTTTTTTAAAAGAAAAGGTAGTGTTGAAAACTAAGCACCAAAATTAAAATGATAGGTAACATAGGTGGCAGTTTTGAATTGTATATAAAAAATTTATTTTAGTTTTTATTTTTTTTTAGTTTATAGGTAATCAATTCCTTTAGTTTTTAGAAATCTAATTTTGATATCCAAGTTCATTTCCCTTGTTTTTCAATTTTTTTTGTGAGAAAAGATAAATAATTGTTAGATTCTAGTTTAGAAAGAAAAATTCATTGTTTATAATTATTATGACCATAAAAATAATTGAAATTGATATCAATGAGTTTTATTCAACAAGAAAGATATTATAGTGATTGTTTTTCAGCTTTGATATCATTCAAAAAACAAATATAGGTTGAGGAGGAAAAAATCTATTTGGTTTGATTTTGTGATTTAAATTGTTTTTTTTCGTTTTGTTTATTAAGTTGCTAAATTGGTTTCCATATATTCTAGGATTTATTTGGGGTGTTTTTGGCTTAAACTAAGTTAAAAAATGAGTTTGTTGTGTTGAAAACTCATAACCTTGATTTTGTAGCTCCTATAATGGTGGTTGGAATTTAGATAGAAGACGACGTGTGATCTATCTTAGTGGACAATAGGTCATTTACCCCTCTAAATGATAAAAAAAAATTTCAAGCATGAGAGTTTTGGCTTAAAAGTTCACACATTTGGGTTGTTTTTTCTGGAGCCCAGTATGTTGGCCTATAGACCTATAATGTTGGACTTTTTTTTTTTTAAGATGAAAATTAATGAAAAAAATAACACGATTAATTTTATGACTTGGATTATAATGCTAATGAGTTAAGCCATAACATCTAATTTAATTTTTTAATGCATTTTTTGTCCCTTGATTTTTTAAAAATACAATATCACCATTTGTTATTAATGATTTATTTTTTATTTAACTTAAGATTAAAAAATAATACAATTTTACCATTTGTTATCAATAGCTTTTACTTTTTCAGTCCCACACATCTATCATGTTTTTTGTTTTTGTTTTTATAAAATATTTTATTTAAAAAAGTCATGTGTGTTATATTCTTATAAAAATCTATTTAATAAAAAATAATCTATGAAATAAAAAATTTATTAGATAACGTGCATAATTTACATTTAGAGTTTTATTAGTTAGTTGGTTCAAGTTTATTTTTTAAGTCATTTTATTTTTTAATATTGAATTGATTTGGATATTTAAGTTTCTAATTTGTTTGTTTTCAAGATTATCCCTATAATTTTTATATGTTAACTTAGAACGATCTAAGTTAATTTAATGAGTTTTTTTATTATTAATATTATATAAAAATATTATTTTATAGTCAACTAATTTTAAATTTACAGACAATTTTTTTTTAAAAAATATGTTAGCAACAAATAATTATTTTTTTTATTTTCAAATGATATCACAAAAATAATGCAATAGTAATCTCTAAAATATCACAGACACAAGTAATATATGAAATTCATTATTCTTACCATGCCAATGATTGAGCCAAGCGCTCCCCGCATAGAAAAAAGTTCCAAGCACTCGAGGTTGTGCCCACACATATTAGCTACTGCAGGGTTAGGATAGGCAGCACGTCGCTGCCATCGGAATTGGCCAAGAATCACGGGGTGGATGCCTTCTCCTCGACAGACAACTGCCAAACGCTAGTTCGGCAGATTCCACACGAAAGTTCCAAGGGTTTTCTACACGGGTCAAGTCGACTTGAGGAAGAATCTGCCTGCATGGTTTAAATTAAATTTCCTGACATGTACCCAGCCCTGCACCTTCTCAGGAACGTGGGTCGCTGAGAGTACTGTATTTAACTCGGATTCACCACGGTTTGGCATCTCTGAGAAATTTGCCCAACTTTTTGTCTACAAATGGAAGCCCAGTCCTTTTTTCTTTTTAAAGTAATTTTTTTATTTTTTAAAAGTAATTATGGATATATAAGTTATTTTATACATATCTTAATTAATTTTTTAAATTTTTTAAAATTAATAATTAAATAAATCTTTAATTTGTAATCCTTGAACCTAGTGAGAAGCCCAGCCTTTTAGTGTTATTAGTGCGCGTATCTTGCCTCCATGTAAAGGCAAGCACTGTCATCCATCATTCTATTCTCCACTATTTTCTGTCTGCTTTATGCGTAGATCGTAGACTTTTATTTTTTAAAAAATAATTAAATAAATCCACATTGCTTACTTTCCATCTTAAAGGTTGAAGGGCAAGAATCCTGAACCACTAAAAAAATATCCTTACCAAGCTCAAAGGCAAACGTCTTAAATTTGAGCGAGTTTCGCAATCACTTTACTTATTACTATTATTATTATTTTTTACTTTATGGTAAGATTGTGAGTAAAGTAAAGTAAAATAAAACAAAGATTTTCTCCATGTTGATTTTCACTTCTTACTAAGAGCTTGCCACCATAAATGTTTCGGACACTTGCTTTAGCAATTAAACTATTTATTAAAAAGATTAAAAATCAGAAATTTTATGTTAATTAAATATTCATGAAGGGTTTTTTTTCCCCATGTGGCACATAACAATTAAACAAAGAAAGAATGTTAACACACCCATAAACATTTACAATATTTTTAAAAAATAAAAAAATAAAAAATTATAATAAATATTTTTTTTAATGCTTTTAAATCTAAATTTAAAAAAACATTTAAAATGAAAAAAAAATCACCGCTTGTCCTAACAAATTGAGGGTAGAAACATGTATAGCTTGCAAGGGCAGCCGAGGCTAAGCCCATGTGATTGACCTTCTATTTTTTCTAAATAATAAATAGCATGTCGTCCAACCTTTTTTATTTGAAAACAATGCAAACGAAGTGTTTTCTATTAATTTAAATTTTGACACCTTGTGGGGTAGGATGTTTCCTAAATCAAAATTTTATTTTTAATCTATTTTGATATAAAACACTTAAGAAACACTATAAAAAAATAAACCAATATTTTAATAAAACATATGTCTAAATTGGTATAAAAACACAAAATCAAATCATTTTTTTTTTATCTCAATTACAATCTACTTTTTCAAAGAACTTTAAAGTCTCAAAACACATTAAAAGAACTTTTTTTTTATTGAATGGAATCTATTAACATCAATAGCAACTTTTTTTGGGGCTGAAATATGGCAAAACAATGAATTTCGCTTTCTTCATCAATATTCAATGAGTTTCTTTTTTATTTTTGAAACTCAGAGATTAAAAAATAAAATAAATAAAATTTTAAACCAAAATAAAAATTATTATTAATTTGAGATTAATCAAGTATTTTTCTTTATGTTTTATATTTTAGTTATTTATCATTCAATTTGGTTTCTTTACCATGATTTCAAACTTAATCTAATCCGATTGGGTCATAAAAAGATATAATTGAAAGATTTTTAAAAAATAAAAGATAGGTATTAAAAAAATAATGGAAATTGAAAAAAAAAGAGAGAGAAGTCTCATTGTTAATGTGAAAAGTAATTCTAGATCTTTTAATTGTGTAGATAATACTTGCTTGTGATTGTAATATGAAACTAACATGTATGGGAGTTAAGGTTTTCCCCTTGTTATTTTTTTTTCCTTCCCTTTTGGCAATGAAATTTTTTAACAACACATGATTCTTTTATCAAAGTCAAGCTCTTACGCGTATTTATTCGCGGAAATTAGCTAACTTAATTGAGAAAACTATTTGAAATCATTTTGATAATTCCTAAAAAAAAGAACTTGAAGAAGACAATACAATTGCATTTTATTTGATTCTGATGATGTCACATTCCATGCATGTTCATGCAATGCAATGGTGTAAACTTTTCTGCGTGCTTGAGGAAGAACTGCCATTTAAGAGGTTACGAAGGCTTATGGTTTTTACTTTTCGAGGTAAATTAGTTAGGAAGTCATTTTAGTTAGCTTTCTCTAAACAAATATTATTATAATTATGGTTTTTAAAATAAAAAAGGTTTGTTTATTTTTAAGTTTTAGAAACATATATGAAAAAAATAAAATTTATTTTTATTTGTTTCGCTTTAAATTAATATTTTTTTATGTTTTCAGATTATTTTGATGTGATAATATTAAAAATTAAAAAATATTATTTTAATATATTTTTAAATAAAAAATATTTTAAAAAATAATTATTACCCGCACACACCTAGAATTATGCATTCAACATTTAAATATCCAAGCATCAATCCTTTTATCACAATTCTTGTATAGATTCTGAATGCATTCATTCAGTCATTCAGTTGATTGAAATAAAGCCTTCACATCCATTGTTCATTTGAGAACTGGTTTTCTTTGAATCTTACTCATATTTTGTACTTTGGTAAAGAAAAAAACCGAATAAAGTTGTTAATCTTCCATCACTAATCTCAAAAACATATTGTAGCTATCTGCTTAGTAATGGATTAGTTCCAAAGGCTGGATATAACACTTTGACTAAGATTCCATTAATTACACTACTGCAAAGTAATAGCCTTTTATTGTAATTGTTCTTGTTCTAGCCTTTTCTTCTTGTTGTCATCTTTTTCATTTTCTCAAGAACACATCCAAGCCACCCCGCTCCTCTACGATTACCTCCACATCAACACAGAACCACCACAATAGTGGCCGAATCAGCCTCTTACAAGTCCTCCTCGCTACTGTCACCTCCACTAGTCGAAGAGCGCTGCGGCATGAGTACTGTTCATAGAGCTATAATAGAGAGACATTTGAGGAGCAGGAATGCCATGGACTCTCTCTTCCAAGGGCTAGTCGCGTGCTCGCTGCTCATCAATAATTCATAGACAAGATGTGCAAGACGTCCGATTGGGATGCTTCTGAGCTCATCAATATTCTACATCCTATTTGTGTCTTCGTGACATTGATCTGAAATTAATTGCTAAGATATCCTTATAAAATATAACGCATTGACGATAATTTCGTATTGACATAAAATCTTAAATTAGGGAAAAAATTTTAACGAAAAACTTACATCATTAATAAGAAAATGTTTGGAGTTTTAATTGGTAAGTAATAACTAGAAAGATTAAACACTAAAAATTAATATATAGATAAAACTATCGAATACAAGACCATTTAAATATTAAATAACGAGCATAATATATATCTTATATGAAGCTTCATCAACACATGCAGAATATATAATTCACTAATTTCTTCTCGCTCATACTTAAAAATGGACAAGAAATTATGATTTCTCTCACAAAATTCTCATTTTTTTTAATATTAAAGACGCGTAATTTAAGATGGTCTTCAAACGAATATCCTAACTATATTTCTGATTCCGGACCATATTAAAAAAAGAATCATTAAAAGCGATTAAAAAAAAATTATTTCAATAGATATTATCAAATCGACAAAGTTGGAGAAAACCTTAAAAATTCTTGTCCTTTCCACAAATGTTTAATGAACTTTGAATTTTTTTTTTAAGTTGAGTTTGACTAATTGCTCCCATTCTCCTACAAAACAAGCTTCCTACATAGGATATGAGGTCTTTCGATACTTCACTTGTCAAATTACAAGAAAAACATTGTTTTAAAAGAATGAAATGAAGGAGAAGATACTTCTTATGCGCGATTATCTCTTGTATTATCCTACTCAAGTGAAATAATTATCTTTATCATGAAAAAACGCAGAGCTAACTTGAAAAACAAGACGATGAGGTAAGCAATCACACTGTCAACTTGGGACACAAAACATTCAAGTGAGCGAGCAACCACAGGAATTATCTTGCAAAATGGGGCATTCCGGTGGGCAATCGGAGTGGGATGAACATGTCTAACCATTGTTTAACATGTTCATAACAGTGACGAGTCATGTCAGCAAAGAAAATTACATGAAAAACAAAAGGACGATGGACTCGGATTTGGATCCATTTTCCAGCTTTAACGGGCTCCATTTTGAGCACCTCCTCCTCCTCCTTTCTCCTTGGGTTCAATTTTTCCCTTTCGACTTCAATTTTGCTCTCCTTTCTTTTGTGTTGGGATTAGTTTTGCCCTTATACTTCTCTGTGATATTGGGCTAGGTTTCAGCTCACCATCCCAAATCAAAATTCTTATGCTGTAAATAGTATAATACTTTCAACTTTTTTAATATTTTTTTCAGAAATATATTAAAATAATATATAAATATTATTTAATTTTAAAAAACCGTCTTTATGCATAAAAACAAATAAGGTGAAAGTCCATTCGAAATGCGTGTTTTCATGCTTGGCTATTGGTATTCGTCATCACATGCACAATCAGCGTTCAATTCAAAGCGTAGACGATGCCAACCCTATCCCGCCGCCATCATCGCCCGCTCACGACTCTCACCTTTAGTCTTTCCCCATCCCACTTGCTTTGTTCTCCTTGCCCTCTGCTTTGGCTTAATGCCATCCTCTAATTTTCCATAGCTTGACAATATGGTCCTTTGATTAATTGTCATAAAACCATTGTCGACAAGTTCTATCGAACCATTATTTTCTCCATAATAAAAAAAAATCTCAACAATTTCTTTTTTGTCTTAGTATCAACCATTGCCTTGTATTCTGTAATAGCATGAAGATTTGTCAGTGTCATTAATGTTTATCCTTAATAACAGTTCATAATGTTACTCCTTCTTTAATTAATAAATAAACAAAGCATTAAAGATCTCACGTTATAAGGAATGGGATTTAGTACATATCTTTCTAATATGGTAACGTTTTTAAGATCAACTTTGATAATAAATTTCACACTATATTTGGTATTGTATTCTGAACAGAAAAGTCAGTCAAAATTTAATTTTTTTATTATATTTTTATATCATTTTAATTTATTAATATCAAAAATAATTTTTTTAAAAATAAAAAATATTATTTTAATATATTTTTAAAAATAACTATCATTACAGTCTCAAACACCCGTAATTAAACCTCCTCTGCCTCTTCTTCTTTCATCCTTATTTTGGCCGGAGATGGCGAGTCTCTTTGCATGCACGGATCCAACAAGCAAAGCAACCGAATGGTTATAATAATACAAAAAATTAAACGATAAATATAAGGTTGATATTTAATATAAGTGGCCACCAGTTCGTCAACAGTGTGGAAAGATCACGAGCTCAAGTCTTATTCTTGGATATTTCGTGAAGTTCAATTAATTCTTACAAACCGCCATACGTAAGTTCTCTTTCTGAAAATGAAGCACATTCTGATCGATGAGAGTATTGCTGGCCTATAACATCCCCTTATAAGAAATGGAATCATTCTCAACTCATAAAACACGCTATATATCTATATATAATTACTAATTTTGATTAAAAAAATTAAAACCATATCATTTTAATATTTTAATTAAAAATCAACCCTAATTATGACCAGATTATAAATAAATCCGGAATTACTCGAGTTTAATTGATTTTTTTTCTAAAAAAAATCAAACTCAAGCTATTTTAGATGAAGTATTTAGTAACTATGCTTCAAAGATGACATTAGGCAACACCAAGAACCCTCACATGCACGGTCTTCGACCAATCTAAAGTGTGAAAATGACAAACCGAAGGTAGAAACAGAGCAACCGAACCCAAACCCAAAGCCGCAACACAAAGCTACTCCGAACCTCCCTTGCACCCTCCCCTTCCCCATTAGTTATCACGCCATAAATAAATAGTATATCTCATCCATTATTTCCATCACCGAAAATAAAAAGAGAAAAAAAGAGGGAGGTAAAAACCAAAGAAAAAGTCGTTAACCGACGCACCCACCCACCCCTCACCCCCTCTTCTCCCTGTATTTAAGTCTCCGCCACTCGCTATCTACACGGGACTTCCCCTTTTATTTCTTCTTCTTCGTTTTATACACGATTTTATTTTATTTGATTTTCCGGTTCTCTGATCGGGAAAAAAAAGAGTCCACAAACAACAGCACACGCCAAATAAACCCCAAACCCGAAACTCTGCTGCAATTTCTCTCTCTCTCTTAAAAGCGGTTACAATCAAAATGCGATTCGGATTTCTAAAACTAGTTTAATTGAATTCATTGCTAGGATTTCTATCTTTGCTTTGTTGATTTGTGATTTGAGTCGACAATCATGATAATGGCTGACGGGAGGTCGGGGAGTGTTATGCCAGGTGGTGAAATTATGGCCGTTGGTGACGGTAACAGCGGCGATGGAGAGGAGGAGGAGTTGTCAATGGATGTCGATTTGTTTTATACAATTCTCGGAGAAGAACCGTCGCCTACTTCTCCGGTAGGATTCCGGTCTGCTTGAGAATTTTGTTTTTTAGGTTAAATTGAACTGGATTTTAGGATTTGGAGAACTTTAACTTGTGTTGTGATTAAATTCTTGAATTTGATTCTGCATGATTGATTATTTAAAGGCGGAATATTGTTGCTTGAGAGAAAAAGAGTGTTGCTTTGGCTGTTTTTGTGCTTCTTCAGTGAATATTTTCTCTGTTATGTCAAATTGCAGAGTGATAAAGGAGATTTTTTGGATGAGACGGTGCTGGATGCTGGAAATAGCCGAAACTGGCTTCTCCAAAGTGGTAATAGATTTGAACTGAAATTCTTGGAATATGATGTGGCGTTGGTTGCTGTGTAGATTCTAATTACCTTTTTTGTTCATATACTGTTTAGGGTCTCAGAAGATACAAGGAGCTGATGGGTTAGGGGGAGAATCCATGGATCATGCTGCCTACTCTTTGCACAATCCAGAAGGTTCGGATGCTAGGGTTGGGCATTCGGGTGGTTCTATTGATTACGCAGGGAGACAATTGAGCTCTCTTATGCATGCTCGCTCTGGAAGTATTAGAGAGTTTTGCTTCCCGTTTCAAGAAGATCAGGGAACAATGAGGGTAGGTGCGTCACAATCAGAGATGGCCAGTTGCATTACAGAACCTACTACTTTTGCTGCTGGAGTGTCTAGCTGTGTTGCGGATCAAGCAGGTGGTTTGAACCTAAAGCTTCTTTTGGATGATAATGGAAACCAATTGAGGCATGTGGAAGGGAATGTTGAATCCAAAGGCATGTAAACTCGTTTTTCTTTTCCTTGTATTGTATGGTTGATGGTGTGTACCTGGTAGGTTGATTTAGATCACTGTGATTTATTATTGGAGTTCTCATTTATGTTTCTCTAATAATTGCAGGTTCTTCACACGGTCCTTGGATGGATGGTTCAGATGAGAAATTTGGATCACGTGATGCTTTAGACAATGATAGCTTAGGAATTCTAGAACTTAAAACCGGTATTCATAGATCCATG
The DNA here is from genome assembly GCA_026413675.1 of Populus pruinosa. Taxonomy (NCBI): domain Eukaryota; kingdom Viridiplantae; phylum Streptophyta; class Magnoliopsida; order Malpighiales; family Salicaceae; genus Populus; species Populus pruinosa. Next base: position 2,902,533 of record CM048595.1, read on the forward strand.
GTCATGCCCTTGATGGATACAGATGTTTTTTCTCATGATATGATCTCTACCAAGTCTGCTGACTGGCATTATCCTGGTCTTAATAGCGAACTTAGGGATCGTGATTCAGCTATGCAATTTGGCATGGATGGATATGATGCACATTATACTGATTCTTCAGGTTTTGATTTTTCCAGTGATTTTCATTTTGGATTATTTCCCATTAATCAAGAAATTGATGAATTTCAACCTGAGAATGCATGCTCTGGACCAGAGATTTCGATGATGCCTTGCTCTGATGTAAATGGGATGAATTTTAAATCTGAAGGTAATGACCATACGTTTCCAAAGACCAGAAAATTTTCATCAAGTGCTGATGATGGACTTAACCATGACAAAGCATCAGTTATGCCACCCAGTGATATTCAGTTAGGCATCAGTGAGGTCCAAACAGTTTGTGTAGAGGATGAAAAAACCGATGGATTGGTTGCATGTAGGAACATGACATGGCAGTCTGGTGAAGGTGTTACCAAAGCTATTGACAGGAAGTGTTCTTGGAGCGATGGAAACGGTACTTTTGTTTACGAAGACAAACAGCAGTCACCTTCTGGTGTTTTATCATCTGTGCAAAGTCAGAAGCATGTGATTTACACCAACAATGACAGAGGGGGCATGGCTCTTGGATCTTCAAGAGCTCCAGTTGAGGGGATTGCTGGTAGGTTTCCCTTCGATAGTGTATATTTGAATTTAAGTGCTTCAGAGCAGTATTTGCCCTTTGCTCCGACATCCGATATAAGCAAGATGCAGCTGGGTTGTAGCAAGGATGAAAACCAAGGCTTGCCTATTCAGTCTAAGGCCTTGGTTTCTCATCTTTCAATAGTCAGCCCTGAATCAATTCATAGTAATTCATCTGGTAGCAAATCCCATGTTGATGATGATCCTGATATATGTATTCTTGACGATATCAGTCAACCTGCTTGCTCAAACCAATGTTTTGCTCCAAGTAAGCCCATAGTTCCTTTGCAACACCCGACATACAATGATTCACTTCATTCCACAGTAGAAGGCACAAGGTTCAAGGCCAATGATGAGCGACTTGTACTTCGAGTTGCATTGCAGGTGAGTATTGTGAGCCAGGGAATCTACCTGCTATGTTACACTAAAACCAAAAAAAATGATTTTTTAAATTCCTTTTGAATTCAAAAGAAATTGAAACTAATAAATACATAATTTGAAAATCAATGGAGCCGGAGTACAGTTTACTCTCTGGTCAGATGTCATCACATTGATACGGGATTTCCTTCCCTCAGCCCGAAATATTTTGTTTGGATGCTCACAGGCTGTGTCGCAGACTCAGACACTTTCTCACCAAACATCCTTACAACAAGCATGAGTACAATGTGCGGGAATTTGCTCACATATTAGGAGGAACATAGTTTTATTTTGTTTATGGAGAATTTGTCCTTGCTAGCAAATATTCAACGGAATAAAATAAAAAAAATGCTGTGATCCTCTAATGAAATTTAACTGATTTTTTCATGTATGAATAGAGACATGGTCCTGCCATCTTGAATAAATACACACAACTAGTTCATGTTTCAGAATTTTTCTATTGCTACATGCCACATTGTCTCCTTAATCAGGAAATTAAAGAGCTTCTTAATGATTCCATGATTTTCAGATCATGACTTACATTTGGAGTATTTGACATGACTAATTTTATGGCACACTGACAGGATCTTGCTCAACCAAAGTCTGAAGCTGTCCCGCCTGATGGTGTTTTGGCAGTACCACTTTTGAGACACCAGGTTCAAATCTTTCTTTTTTCTAAATATAAAAGAAATAAGGCTATATAGGACTCTTGATGCGTTAGACACATCATGAAATTGGTATGTATTATGGAATTGATTTCAATAAGCAGACTCTAATATATTCCTCCCTATAGTTCTATACACGAGGAAATAGTTTTCCATATTCAGACAATCTCTTTGCAGTTACCAGATGTGGATCAACAAGCTTGGAATGTACTTTTATCTCCTATATTCCATTCTAGTAGCAAGGAAAAATGCCTATAGTGGCAGCCAAAAATGGATATTTCTGGTTGGCCACGATTTGTTTTGAGTTATGTTCTGCTTTTTTTCAAGTTAATCCATATATACAAAATCAAATTCAAGTTTGTGCCAGTGGAAAGAATACATTTATAGAGCTAGATATATTGAGGAGTTGGGTTTTTAATGCAATGACAGAGATTTCAGTTCAGTCTGACCTGTTTAGTGATCCAAAACCAATTGGGATTGGCAAAATTTGCTTTTGAAGTGGATCCTGTTTTTTATGGTAGTTTGTATAGTTAACCAAGATCAATGGGGATTGGCAAAACTGACATTTGAAGTGGATTTTTATGGTGGCTTTTAGCAATTTAAACTCAACTGGCATTGGCTAACTGCATTTGAAGTCAACTATCGTTTTTGTAGTACTTGTTTTGTTGTCATATGCTTTCTATTTGTGATGTTCTGCATTTCTTCATTCCTACTTCCAAGATGGGGTTTGAAAACTATATATGGATTCCCTTTTCTATTCTAATGGGCATGTGTGTTTTAATGTGCTTATGGATATGCATGTTTATGCATTATTATCCCGCTGATGTGCAATAATTTCCTGTGTAGCGAATTGCTTTGTCATGGATGGTTCAGAAGGAAACATCTAGCTTGCACTGTTCTGGAGGAATTCTGGCAGATGATCAGGTAAATTTTATTAACTTGCTAAAGCCACTTAATAGTTTTGGCTTTGAGAAATTGTTTTTATCTTTTGGCTTTGGCATTTATACAATCATTTTCTCTCAGGGACTGGGAAAGACAGTGTCAACCATTGCGCTTATACTCAAGGAAAGAGCTCCTTTATATCGAGTGGATGCTGTGGCTGTTAAGAAAGAAGAGTGCGAGACCTTAAATTTGGATGACGATGACGATGGGGTTATTGAGATTGATAGATTGAAAAAAGGTGCTGATGGTTCTCAAGTTAAGTCAAATCGAAGTTCAACAAAGAGCCTGAATTCTCCTGGGCAATCCAAGGGAAGGCCAGCTGCTGGAACTCTCATTGTTTGCCCCACAAGTGTCTTGCGACAGTGGGCTGATGAGCTGCATACGAAGGTAACTACTGAAGCCAATCTCTCTGTTCTAGTATACCATGGAAGCAATCGAACAAAAGATCCTTCTGAGGTGGCAAAGTATGATGTTGTTGTTACAACATATTCAATTGTCAGCATGGAGGTCCCAAAGCAGCCTCTGGCTGATGAAGATGAAGAGAAACAAAGAATGGAAGGTGATGATGTTCCACACCTAGGACTTTCATATGGTAAGAAAAGGAAATATCCTCCCACTTCTGGCAAAAAAGGTCCGAAGAATAAGAAGGGAATGGACAGCGCAATGCTTGAGTCCATTGCACGGCCACTTGCAAAGGTGGCATGGTTTAGGGTTGTCCTTGATGAAGCCCAGAGCATCAAGAATCACAGAACTCAAGTGGCTAGGGCCTGTTGGGGTCTTCGGGCAAAACGCAGGTGGTGCTTGTCCGGTACACCTATCCAAAATGCAATTGATGATCTCTATAGCTATTTCAGATTCCTCAGATATGAACCTTATGCTGTCTACAAGCTATTCTGCTCAGCAATAAAGGTCCCAATTCAAAAGAATCCAGCAAAAGGGTACAGAAAGTTACAAGCTGTTTTGAAGACAGTAATGCTTCGTCGAACCAAAGGTAATATCTTACGATTTTCCTGTGCATTAATTTTGTATGCTTTGTCAGTCAATGTGGTGAAATTCATTCTGTTTGGATTTTCCTAAAGATCCGTAATTTATTTTACAAAATGAATTAAAAAACCCCAGCATCTTCTACCTATCTCCTTTATTGTATAATTGAGATCCTTTATTAGTTGTTCTCTATTCGAGGTTTGTTGCTTGGCTGGGAGCTGATTATCTCTCCTTGTTTGAATGTTTTCTGTCTTCGAATTCATTGGGATTTTGCTTTGATAGTCGAGGGAGTGTTTTCACATGTTTTAACTACTGTTTACATTCTTTTCCTCTGCTGACAAATTGATTAGTAGTGTATTAACTAGAAGAATTGGTCTAAATTAGAATGTGGTTTATAGTTAGGAAGTTTTTTCACAGCTTTCAACTACTCTTTCCATTCTCTCTCCCTGTTGACAAATTGATTAGTAGTGTATTGACTAGAAGAATGGGTCTAAATTAGTGATGTGGTTTCTAGTTATTTTTGTCTTTGCCTCGAGGGTCTTGCCTGGGCTGCTCTAAAGTTTACATCTTCAAGATTAATACTGTGATTAGTTGATGGACTTTAGTTACAAGTAAAATGATCTATCCTTTGATGTTTCAATGTATGAACAGGTGCCGTCAAATATGATTTTACTATGCACACAACTTCTTTAAGTCTTGTAATGCATAAACATACAAGTTTCCTTTGATCTGTTTGAAACATGTTGCCTGCAAAATTTCTGTCTTTGCATGCTTGTCTACATGCTTTTTTCTTGTCTGGTTTGCGTCATATAGATTGTAAATTTTAGATAGGCTGCTGATGTTGTGCAACTTATTCAACTTTCTTTTTTGACTCATCTGGTGTCTAATGTTTGCTCCAGGCACTCTTCTTGACGGGGAACCTATTATTAACCTTCCACCCAAAGTAGTAGAATTGAAAAAAGTGGACTTTACAGAGGAAGAACGTGATTTCTACACCAGACTAGAAATTGATTCACGAGCTCAGTTTAAAGTATGCTTTTACTGGAAGAGTAATTTAGAAATTATTTCAATATTCTTTCATATTTCTGGTTATCACGTTTCCTTTCCCTCCTTTTTGAGAAAATTTAATCGTAACATTGTTATGTGGTAAACATGTTATTTCTATACTCTTTTTGTATGCAAATTAACCAATTCTTTGAACCTCTCCCTTTGTTCGTCAGGAATATGCAGCTGCTGGAACTGTTAAACAAAATTATGTTAACATCTTATTGATGCTGTTGCGTCTTCGACAAGCTTGTGATCATCCTCTTCTTGTCAAGGGTTTAGATTCAAACTCTCTAGGTGGATCCTCAATTGAGATGGCCAAGAAGCTTCCTCAGGAGAAACAATTATGCCTTCTCAAATGCTTAGAAGCATCTTTGGCAATCTGTGGCATCTGTAGCGTATGTTGTTTCTTTGCTTGCTCGATCACTCTTCTTATTTCTACGTCCACCTTTTCTCTCTCTTGTAACTTCATTGGTTTGCTTCCATATGTTAACTTCATTGGTACATTTATATTGTGGATGCTTGTTATGAAAATAATTCTCAATGCACATACATTTATTGTAACATGTTCATCTTAATTTATCAATCTTATTTTATATTATAGTTTTCTTTTATTATTTCTTAATCTGCTTTTCCATGTAGCTTACCCCAACTGCTTTATCATCTTTTTTTTTTTTTGTGACCTGATACAGTTGTCAATGCTCTATGTTTTCTGACATTTCTGCTTATTTTCATACAGGATCCGCCTGAAGATGCTGTTGTTTCAGTCTGTGGTCATGTATTCTGCAAACAATGTATCTGTGAGCATCTTACTGGTGACGACAACCAATGCCCCGTGTCAAACTGCAAAGTTCGCCTGGATGTGTCTTCAGTGTTTTCGAAAGCCACATTAAATAGTTCTCTATCTGATGAGCCTGATCAAGATTCTTCTGGTTCTGAGCTTGTTCCTGCAGTTAGCTCATCCTCTGACAACCGTCCCCATAATTCATCAAAAATCAGGGCAACTCTTGAAGTCCTTCAATCGCTCACTAAACCAAAAGATTGTCTGTCTAAATGCAATTTGTCAGAGAATTCTGCTGATGGAAATGTTGCTTGTCGTGAAACCTCATCTGGTTCTACAGGCTCACTTAATGATAGAACTGATAAAAGACACCCCCCAGCTAAGGTTGTTGGGGAGAAAGCCATAGTGTTTTCCCAGTGGACGGGGATGCTTGATTTGCTTGAAGCTTGTCTTAAGAGTTCTTCCATTCAGTACAGAAGACTGGATGGAACAATGTCAGTTGTTGCCAGAGATAAAGCTGTGAAGGATTTCAATACCCTTCCAGAGGTCTGTGGGATTTTAACCATTTGAACTTCTAAGATCTATGCTAAATGGTTTTCTATGCCCCTCAAGTGTTTTCACATGTTCTTTCTCCCTGATGTTTGATCCCTTCGCACCACAGGTATCTGTTATGATAATGTCTCTGAAAGCAGCTAGTCTTGGACTGAACATGGTTGCAGCTTGCCATGTGTTGCTTCTGGATCTCTGGTGGAATCCTACAACTGAGGATCAGGCAATTGATAGGGCACATCGTATTGGGCAAACTCGTAAGGTTACAGTTTTGCGATTAACTGTAAAAAACACTGTTGAAGATCGTATATTAGCTCTCCAGGTACTATTTTTTCTACTAAATTTTTGTTACACAGTTCCTCATTAAGTAGCCAATTTTTTCCCCCACCATTTAAAGGGACATCGTTCATTACTTTTTCCATCATAAATTGTTTAAATTGCCCTGTCATGGTTGATCATGCAATAGTTTTATTTAACAATGGAAAGTATTACTTGGAGATGATAGATGTGGTGCTCTCAATGATCTGTGAGGAGTATCTGGTTCTGCCATTGCCATTGTTATTTGCTTAGTTTTGGTTAATGAATTGATATTACAGGCTTGCAGCGGTGTAGATGAATTAGGAATTGTGTTTCTCATTTTGGTAAGGCTAGAGGCAAACGTTTTTCACCTATGCCATGGAGATTTGACTTCTTAAAGCTGATGGTTGTTCAAATGCCAACTGAATTCATTGATTAATCGCATATTTAGCTGTATATCATATGTGATCTTTGAATTAGTGAGCGGAACCAAAAAGGGAATGAGTTTGGGTATTAGGTTAACTTGGCTCAACTAAGTATTTTAAGTGAACATAATAATGTTGCTATAACAACTTTAACTGGCAGAGTAAGGGGAGCAGAGAAAGCGGATGGGTTGTGATATTAGGTGAACTTTGCTTTACCAGTGCTCAAGCCATCAACATAATGTTCATAGTATAATTGAAGTGGTTGAACTTGTGAACAGGCCTCCTTTAATGGTCACTGTAGGTCGTTATGTTTGGATGGGCTCAAAGTGTCAAGCTCAGTGCGGTCAGGTGCATGTTTTAGTTCTTTGGTTTTAGCCAATAAAGGTAGGTGGGCTGAGAAAAAGATGCTTGTTTTGGACAAGCATGCTTAACGTGATCAATTGGCTATGACTTTGGGCTCATGTTTGGGCCTGCAAGTTGCAGCGGCTCTTGCCAAAAGCAGCCTTTTGGATGCTTTGGCTTAAAGGAGTCAAACCTTCTTTTGAAGTGCTTTTGAGCTGCCTGCTTTGGTCCTTGTAGTTCCTAATGTGCCATAGAAACAACATTTGCTTGCTTTTAACCAAAGCATTTAAGGGGGTGTTTTTGCTAGAGTAGCTTCAGCCAAATAGGCTGTTGGCTTGTTTGTGTTTTAGTTTATTTGACCTAGCAATGTTCTAAAATCAAAACTCGAATGCATTTCTGAACACTTTTCTGGTTGAGAATTTCCAAAGTTTGGCCAAATTTCCAACGTAATGACCAGCATCTCTTGTTTTACCTTCAGTTTTGTTGCATATACTTGTAGGATTTTTTCTTTTGATAAGTGCATTATCCAGCTTCCACGAATGTTTATTATTGGATAATCATGTTTTTAATTGTCTATTTTATTATACTACATTACTACTTTTGCTCTGAATTTTTTCTGTAAAACAAAAATAATGGGGTCATTTTGTTTGCAGCAAAAGAAGAGAGAGATGGTGGCATCTGCTTTTGGTGAGGATGAAAATGGTGGTCGTCAGACTCGCCTAACCGTGGATGACTTGAATTACCTATTTATGGTGTGAAGATGGAGTTCAAATTTTTTTTGGCAGATATTCTTTCAGTAAAACCCAGAGATCACCTACAGGTTCCTTTTCAGCAAACTCAGATATCTATCCTTAGGTTCCTAGCTGTGTGCCGTTGCAGATGAATATTTGAGCCTTTGCCTGACTAGGTTCAACATGATAACAAAGGGTTATAGGATTTTCTGACTAGTATAGATAAGATACGTGCATAGTTGGCTTTGACGACGATCCATTCTTTATCCATTTTTTTCTCTATCGGTTTAACAGTGGATCCTCTCATTTTGTTTTCCACTACTGTGGGATACAACATAGGGTTACAGTAGTCTTATAGCAAGTGAAGATAAGAGTTATATAGATATTGCTATGACGTTTTTCGTTTTCTCCCCAATTGTAAATGATAAATGGGTTCTTTTTGTTCTTTCTTTCTGCCCCCTCATCATTGTGCATTTATTTTCATTAAGGCTTTGCATTATTCTCTTAAGGTACAGAGATTGCAAAAATCTAGCCATCTCCTCCACGGAACGGTCATTTGTGCCCCTCGTATATTCAAGCTTGTGATCGACTGCATTTCATTTGCTTGCTGTAAAGTCATGCTACTTATTTTGGGACTTGCGTCGAGTGGGTGTCTCAGCTGTTACTTTACTTTTTTTTTTTTTATTATTTGAAAATAGTTTCGGTGCCGAGATAAATACACACAATATACGAGAGCAAATTAATGAAGAACTGAGAATTCGAGAGACCATATCCGAAGTATATCGAAAAGGGAGAAATTTCAGTTGCATCAAAATGACAAAGTGGTAAAGCCAAAAGTAATTGTAGGAAACTTGCTTTGCCCGTGGCCTGCGCAAGCATTGCATTTTGGGCTGTAAAAATACACAAGCCATCAAATTTAAGTCTTTTAACCTATTTTTACTAAAAGGCTTCAACCTTCGTAACGGGTGGTCCCATGGTCTAGTGGTCAGGACATTGGACTCTGAATCCAGTAACCCGAGTTCAAATCTCGGTGGGACCTAAGTATTTTGCTTCTTTTCCCCCCCTTAAAAACCAAACTCGCAAATATAAAAAGCCATAACACAACCAGCCACAACGAAACAATGTGCTTGGCCGGTGAAAGGGATTTTTTCCACTGCATTATTTCGAGTTTTGGTATGTCTGTTATTTTTATAGTGTTTTATATATTTATTGAGTTTATAAAGTATTTAGTGGGTTGTAAAAATTAATTATAGTATGTACAAACTGGCCCGAACACCCTACATAAAAAGAAAAAAAGATACAAAATGGTGGGTTGTGAAAATTAATTATAGTATGTACAAACTGGCTTGAATATTCTACATAAAAAGAAAAATGACCCGAACACCCTATATAAAAAAAAAAAAAGATACAAAATGATGACGTAAAATTACTGCCAACCAAGATGAGAACAATTTCCACATTCTCTTCAGTCTCGCAAAACAACAAAGAATGCTTCATCCCACAAAGATCTTTATTGTCTTGTCCTCGTACAAGCTTTTTGTAACAAACCTGAAATATCAAAAGGTGTTTTGGTAAATTGACTCCTAAATAATTGGTTAAATTTAATTATGGGCTTTTATTAAATAGAAATTGGTAAAAAAGGAGAAGTTTTTTTAGATTAATTTGAGGTAGTCCAAGATTCCCAGGGCTAGAATTATACACCGAGTTCTTCTGTAACACTGAATTCTACTTGGTTAATATTTAAATAACAGAAAAATTCAAACAAATTCAAACCAGAATTTAAAACATTATAATATCATAATTTTAAATTGAAGTAGCACTAAATCTTGCTGAAGTGTTAATTACAAGTGATTTAATGAATCAAGCCATCCATTCTTATTCACTCCCCAGGGGGTAACCCAACCTTTCATTCTAGCCCTAACACTTTCCAGAGCCTTCCCTCTTTATCTAAAAATAAATATTCTTCGTCGTCTTCTTCCCTGGCTAGGATCATTACAGTTCCACCCCCATTAAAAAAACCCTGCCCTTAAGGTAAAGGTAAATTCCTTCTAGCCATCATTTTTCAAGTTAAAGGGGTATTAGCAGAAGATTCTACTAGCGTATTCCCTTGAATTTTAATAAGTTCATCTACCTTGGCTGGCGTGTTTTGTAATTGTTGAGCAAGTTTTTTTTAAAAACAATTGTTATTTCATACCATCAACTATCTCTAATAATTATGATATTCAGGTTTTATCTATGATGGTTCGCTAGATTTTAATACCAATTATAACAAACATGAAATATTAGAAAGTATTTGAAAATAAAATCTAGTAAATTGACCACGAAATGTATTGGCTGAGGGGTTTTTTATTGAATAGAAATTGATAAACATGCAAACTTTTTTTTTTTGGGACTGGTTTGAGATAGTGGAAGCCTCCTAAGATTAAAACTAAACATTGAGCTTTTCCATAACCTTGATTTTACTTAGTTAGCTTGAATTGATTTTTTTAATTAATTTTTATTTTATTTTATTTTTAAATATTTGGTTAATTGGAAATCAAGTTTTATAATTTTTTTTGAATTGTTTTCTATGAGATTATCCGATTTCATAACTTGGATCGAGAGTTTAATATGAATTGTTTTTATTTAATATATTTTTTAATTTTATCATTTAATATTTGATTGATTAGAAATTATTTTTTATAATTTATTTTGATTTGATTTCTATAAAATTATCATGGTCTCATGATTCAGATTATAGATTTGACAGGTTAATTTAGGTTGGTCCAATATATATGTTGATGTCTTAATATGTTTTTAAAATATTATTAAAAATATCACCATATTAATATTAAAAAAAAAATGTTTAATATGCATCATATTTTGTTGTTTATTAGCAATACTTGAATATTTTTTAGATTAAAAAAATATTGATATAACCTGCAGTGCAAACAATAATATAATATATTACACTATAATATATTACACTTACACGAGAAAGAAAACAATACAAATTATGCTTGGAACACCTAACATAGATGCTAGTGTTTTTGGTTTTTTGATATTAAAAAATCATGATTTTTAATATTCATGAACAAAACTCCAAGAGGCCTTGAGTTTAACTCTTTCCTTAAAATAAAAGCGAAAGAAAGGAAAAATTTCCAAGACTCCTCTAATTTCTATCATACAAAGAAAAAACATCAAAATTTAAGACTAAATGAAATTAAATTATAAGGCGTATTGTTTGGTGTGATTGCATTGAGTCAATTTGAGAAATTAAGAAAAAGGGACAAAAGTGGAATTATTTTTCCAAAGCTAAAGGTAATATAAAGATTCCTGAATTTTTTTGAAAATTGGAAGGCGAGACAAAGGAAAGGGGAAAAGCTAAGGGCAGTTCAGAAGATCAAGAACATGAAACCTGAGCAAAGTCTTCCCAAGCGCTTAACTTGAGTATGAAGTTTGCTAATTGCATTCTTTATGTAAGAATAAATCTAAAGTACACAAAACCAAGCTTTCTTCAAGAAAGACCACTCACAACACGCTCGCTACCCAGTTGAGAGAAGAATGATGCCACACTGCAATGATGATGCCAGTGTTACGTAGGTCAAAAACAACTGCACATGACAATTTTGTTTCTGGAAGCGGGCCAGCAGCTATGAGTGTTTTGTACGGTGATCGTTGTTAATTTTTCAATCCAAAATATATTCTTTTTTTTTTGAGTAAGAATTTGGAATAGATATTGTACTCCTAGCTTACTAGCTTCTTGATAGCTTCTGAGAAAGAAAACTAGTGAGTGGTTCAATCTATTTATCTGCTAGTCATACGGTTATAATGTTGATGCATGCTTCATTAAACCTTTTTTTTTTCAAGACAATCCACTAAATTGTTTATAATTTGCATGTACTGGTCCTGGGAATTTCTTCTTCTTCTCATTGATTACATCCTATCTCTTTGTACCTTTCCTGAGTATCATTAAGACGTGGATAGCTCTAATAACACCAAGAAGAAAGAGAATTACAAATTTTTGTGCTCTTCTTATCAACTTTATAGTCAAAGAATCATGTTCTCGTTGAAAAGATGCAAATACAAAAGTGGCTCATGCAAATCAGATTTTGAGCAAGGGGAATGTAATCCTGCCTTGTCATGCTGCAGAATGGACACGCAACCACTCATATAGAAACACCAATCTCACCCCATGAAATATATGCTCTTGTATTTAAGTGCTCCGATACCAAATTAATGGTAAGAGATTAGATGAATGGCCAAAAAGCACTTGTTGCTGACCATATACGAAGACTGTAGAGTGTATTTAAGAATATAGTAGAGGTTAATATTTGTGAATGAAGTCCAGAAAAAAGAATGAAAAAGCAAGAAAAACTAGTTTTTGTAGGTGAAGTTCATGTATAGTTGAGTTATATTTTACCTCAAGCTCAACTTTTTCAAACATACAACCTTGGCTAAATATTTTTCACTTTAGGTTATAGCTGAAACAGTTTAGGTTTTGACAGCATTATTAGCAACACATCATTGTCTTCCAACATTGGAGGCAGAGGGAGAATTCATGGATAATTTTAGTTTTAGACGATGATGTTGCGACAACTAATAGAATTTGTAAAATTATAATGGCTTTCAAGGCCAACGAAAAATTATGATTTATTTTAAGAACGGATTAGGCCAAAATCTAAGATTAATGAGCAATTCAATATCATAATTAGCTAGAGTTCCCTTGTTTGATCTGCGTTATTATTTCATGGATAGATCTGATATGAATCTTTTCTCCGTAAATGAGACGTTGAACTTGTAGCTTCTTTGATAATGCGCTTTATCATAACTTAGAACAGGTCACTGGCTTGATCATTTCCGCACCTATTAAACAGAAAAATTCTTCTGCAAAAATAATAATTATTGAACTTGTGGAAGTTGGTGCTTATCATAATCAGATAATTTGTCCACTGGTAAAGCAAGCAATAGGGTAAAGCTTGAATGAAAAGCAATTGTCTCCTTTGGAAAACATATCTCCTCATGGTTCAGACTGTGCTGCGCGACAACCAAATTGAGCACCAAAGACACACATGACACTTCATACATCACACGTAGGTGTTTCAACTTATGTCATTACACAAACATGCTATATATATTATTTAGTAAAATGACAATCACAATTAAAAAATAAAACTAGTACACATTATACTGTACATTTAAATAAAAACAAATGCATTGGTTAAGAGGGTAATGTGATCTTTTCACGGGAATCTATTATTCATTTCGAGATTGACAAGGATAAACTGATCTTTTAACATTTTAAAGTGTAATAAAATATCTAAATTACTTTTAAAAGCTGTGAGATCCATGTTTTGACATATCATACCCAAACCCAAGGATAACTCAAGAATCCAACCTTATTTAAATTTTTTTTTGCAAAAGAATTTTTTTTTCCCTTTTTCTCTTTTCATTTATTTACAGTGAATTTTCTTAAAAAGAATACCAAGAAATTCAGTTTTAAACCTAAGCTTTTAAATTTTAAAAAGTATTTGAAGAAACAAATAAATTTCTCGCTCTTTTTTGTTGTTTTTAATTGGGGGTTTGATAGGATAAAAAAATATGTTGGGATTTTATGATTTATATATTAATTTGATAATTGAATGATCTAAGGTGTTTAATTAATGTTTTAGAGTGCTAGTTTGACTTAAAATCATTTAATATGTTTGATCTATAAAATTTTAAAAGATTAACAAATCATGATTCTAGAATCCTAATCAATTGATTGACTAAACTAGATGATTGATATGCTTGATAGTGACGATCAACCGGTTCGCTTGTGTAGGCGATTGACTGGTTGGTTCATTTGGACAACTAGTTGTTTAAACAGTGAGGTCTGATCAATTTTTTTCAGTTTAATCAGTTTGAAAGATATTCGAGATCAATTAAGGAGATTTGTTTTGGTTTTATAATTTTATTTTGGCCTCTATTTTTAGAGTTGAAATCTTTTATATTGTCTGCTATGAGTTGTTTTTGAGTAATTTTTGTATTTATTATAGTTTCTGCTGATGTTCTTTTTAGGGATCATCAATAGTTTCGGTTATATATTTATTTGTTTTTTATTTTTTTTATGAGCGAGTAAGATAATTTTTAATATAAATTTAATATAAATAATATGTATATGTTGATTATATCATAAATATAATTGGTAAGCAATCACTAATAGTTTCTATATATGTTGAAATAGGAAGTGGTGTTATAAGAGAAGATAGTGGTGGTTATGATGATAATTGTGAGATGAGATAGTGGTTAAAATAGTTGAATAATAATTGTAAGTGAATTACTATTTATAAAAAAAGTTGATAATATTTTCAGCAAATTGATAAAAATTAAAGATTAAATGTAAAATATTTATTATTATTATTTTTTTGTAAAATATTTTACAGAAAAAATTCAAAAAAATATTTTTTAGAAAATATTTTTCAGAAATAAACATGAAAAAAAATCAGAAAATCATTTTCCTTTAAAATATTTTATGCAAAACAAAAGAATCTTAGAAATTGCGAAATCGACCAAAAAGGGAATTGCCTAATAGGATTACCAAGGGAATAGGCAGAGATATCCATTGGCCAGTATAAAGTTGTTTGTGCTTCATGTGGAATAGATTATAGGAGGTCGATATAGGTTGTTCCCAAAGTGCTTTGGTGCCATTTTCTTGTGGAAAATAGAACATGCTTGTTGGGATAATATTTGTAGATGATATCATGATGCTAGATGTTAAGTTCTATTTATAAAAGATTAAAGAGCTTGCATAAACCACCTTTCTTTTTTTCTTTTTGGTTTTTTTTGTTTTTCTGATAAAGAGTGGTTACCTTCTTTCAATAAGATTATGCGGATATTGTAATCAGAATAGGATTTGTTGTTTTGGTTTGAGACTAAAAAATATATCAGATCAACAACAAAAGCTACATACGAACACAGAATCTTTGAAAGCTAATAATATTGGTTATGTTAATGATTGCTGGATGGAAGAAAGAATATCAGAAGAAATTGAAGAAAACTGTATAAACTAAACACCTAAGAGACGATCTCCATCTCATATTCAACTTATAGTAAAGTTGCGATACAAGTCATTATTCAGCAGCCATCTTTTTTGTTTCCTTTCCTACCTTTGACCACCTAGGGTTCATTATCACCAGACTCAATATTCACAAGCTGACAAGGTTCGCCAGAAAAATTCATCTCTCTAATTTGTGATGATAAGATTCTGAAGAACATTTGCCTTTTGCATAACTTAGGGTCACCACCAATTTGGAATAGGAAAATATACCATAATGTCACTTTTGTGACAAGATCACTGACTAGCAAGAACATGGTCAATCTGCACAAGGATATGCACGTGCTATGATCTGATTTAGCATCTCTGCATTCATGTTGTAGACTTTGCAACAGTAATCTAATTTCAAATCATCAAAAGGTATATGTTACTAACAGGCTTGGAATGTTCCTACCTGTCATTAGATATTTTTTTCCTTCCATTTTAGTGTGATTCTTACCGTAAGAAGGGAAATATTATAACGATGAGAAGGGAAAATTGCAGTGTGCACTCTTCAGCTATTGGCTTTCCCTCAGCTCTACCAGCCAAGTACAAGTGGACCATTCTGGAGATGAGCATTACCAGCAGCAATGAGAAAATCCAAACATTTACCCTACACGCGTATAAAATACCCTATACAAACAATTGCCCAGACCTGAAGCTAAACTTCACAGCTGAATATTTACTAATCTGAAGCCAATAGCTTCGCTTTTCTCTTTGAATTTCCAGATTCAGGTGTCTCTGTTGATCTTTTCCTAAAGCTGACAGCAGGAATTCAAAGTAAATTATGAGAACATTTAGACCCCTCTTAAGAAAATTATAGAACAAACAGGAAATAGCCCAGCAGAGCATATCAGATTGTTACAATACTCATTTCGAACTTGAGATTTGCCCTCTCTTCCCTGCTTCGCAAAGGTCTGTCCAATAGGGCTAATTACATCCCTAGTGGATTCTGTAAGCAATAGGAGAGCGGACATATATGAACAAGCAAAGACATGACTGGATGCACATACAAACATGGTTATGAGTCCAATCAAAACTGTCTGAATATCTTCCAAATTCTCATCCTTCAGTTGAACCAGTATCTTATATTTCTTTTATAAAAGACTTTGACAAGAGTAAAATTTGACTAGTCTTTCTAAGAAATAAGGGGGGCAAAAAACACAACGAAATATTTCAATCCAGTAATGCCTCAGAATCTTCATGCCTATCTCGCTTTTTAGGCAAGGATATAACATCTATGACCAACAATAGATATGCACCGGTTAAATTGGGATTGTGTGAGATACATAATTAGTTTTACGATAGATAGCTGGTATTGAAATCTTAACACAACAGGTGATCAGACAGTTATTACTATTGACAGGATAGTTTTTCCAAGTATATCTTCCTCGCTTCATTAATAAGGAAAGATGTAGTACCTCCTAAAATTAAAGTTTTTATTTGGCAATTGATGCATAATAATGAACCAGGGAGTTCTTATCCTACGAACATATCACATCCCACAACAAGCAATTTGTCCATTTTTGTGACTATGATGTAGAATCTTACAAACATTTGTTCCTATATTGTTTGGAGCCACGGAAACTATGAAGAAGACTTATGAATTGGCTGGGGGATCCAGTGGTGCTTGCCAAATTCTTTTGTTCATATGGGATTACTTGGTGACAGTAAGTTTTTAGCAGCAACGAACAATTTTATTGTTGTCTTATTATAATAACATGGTGTTTTAGAATAAAGATCTATATTATAATGGTGTTTTCCATCTGATTCTTCAGAGATTCACTCTTTGGTCAAGAACTACAAAAAAAGAAAAGAAAATAATCTTGCAATGGAAAAATTAGATTTTTAAAAGTCTTAACTTTTACGATGGTATTTTTAAAACAATTTATATTGAGATTAAACGTTTTTTTTTTTGTAGGTAACTAATGAATACTATATTGCGATTAGATTTTCTTTTATTGTCTAGCAGGTAACTTTTGATTATTATTTCAAGGTAAAAAAAAAGATAATAGAGACATGCCCTTCAATTTTTCATGTTTTAAAAATATAAAAATTCACTAAAAACTACTACAAATTAGTATGTATTTATTTTCATCTCTCCCAACAAATTTGTTTTTATCTCTATCATTTTTATTTTTTTTTAAATTTATGACAATAACTAAATGCTATTATAAAAGACAGAACATGAAAATAACTAAATGCTATCATAAAATACAGACAATCATGCCAAGATTAGAAATTTTAAACGTTGGGTGTCATAAAATCTATATATATTTTTTTAACATGTACGAGAGGGAGATGATGGATGTAATTCTATCATGCCACCATGTAATTAACCCACCCGACATATGGAGGCTCCGTCAAACCATGTTCATGCAAGAACAAGTTGCCTAAAAGTCCATGTCAGATGCCTTTAAGGTTGCCATCATGGTAAAATCACCGTGTCACGGAGGACTGCTTGCTCTCCCAAAAATCAGTTGTATAATATTTATCTCCTTCAAAATACCCTCCAATACTATAAATGGACATCCTTGCATTCTTGTAGTATCATCTCCTTTTTTCAGAAGCTATATCTCTCGCTAAATTTTTCTTTATTTCCAATATGGATTTGGTACCCAAGGTGACAGTTTTCTTTGCTTCGTTTATTTTTGCTTTATCCTCTGTTGGGAGTATTAGACACTGGCATTTTCCCGGCCAGCCACTGGGAGGTGAGCATCTTGTAACTAATTTGCCCGGCCAGCCAGATGTGAACTTCAAGCACTATGCTGGCTATGTTACCGTCAATGAACAGAATGGACGGGCATTGTTTTACTGGTTCTATGAGGCCACAACTCATCCTGATGAAAAAGCTCTAGTCCTGTGGCTTAATGGAGGTAAGCATATAACCTAATATCATCATTAGACAGGCAGCTTCCATTTTTTCCTTGTGGTTTTTTGGCCAAAATGAAAATGACATATACCCCATGAATGGTTTTGATGGAATGCCATATAAGCTTGTTCTATTGGCTCGAAAAGAATAAAAAATAACTCCAGTGTCTAGCTATTGCTGCATCCTTTGTGGTGCCTCATCCTGTCAGGATTTTAGCTAGACTGAAATGCCAGGTGTTGATCAGAAGTCAGAACAAAGGGAGTCCAAGGAAAAAGGTATTATGCAGATATCACTAAAGAGTACTCTAACCGGAGAATTTTAGTCATCTTGTAATTATCTTCAAAGCCCAGATTGCTACCAATCTCTTGACCTAATCTATCCAACTATAATTTTATCAGTGTATTATAGTGGAAAAGCACATGTTCTTTAAATATATTAACTTCTATACTAATGGAACTGGAAAAGCCCAGCTCCTTCACTGTATATGAAACAGGGAAGTAACTCTTTTTTTTTTTTAATTTTATTTCTTAATATTTAATTTAATTAAAAAATCAAGAAAACAGAATAATAATTTTTTTTTATTTTTTTTAAATTTTATTTTGTTTTTTTAATATTTAAGTCTTTCAATATTAGATTTAATTAAAAAAATAAATCCCAACTCCATTGTTTTTATGAACAATGAAGGAGTTGCAATTCTTTTTTTAAATTCCATTTTCTAGTTTGTTTGTTTTTATTGAATCTTTTTGTATTTTTTTTTGAATTGTTTTCATATTTGATTTTTATTTATTTTTTATAAGGTTATTGTAATTTTAAAAAAATATCTTAATATTTAATTGGAGTTTAATTTTATAAGTATTTATTTTTTTATCATATTATTAATTAAAAATAATTAAAAAATAAAGTTATTAAACCCAATAAAATTTATGATCTGGGTTACGAGTTTGATAGATTAAGCTGCAAAATCTAGGTTGATTTAATATATTATAATTTTAATATTAAAAAGATATCATTTTGATTTTGTTTTTAAAAAATAAAACTATATTTTTTACTTATCATTAGATATTTTTTTTCCATCAAGTCAATTACATCATATTAAAATATTTTTCATAAATATTAATTTTAAATTTAAATTAAATAAGAAATTGAATCTAAAAAATTTAAAATTAACTTGTTTGGTTAATTTTAATATCATTAAAAAAAAAACTTGCCGCGGCCTTTACAATTTTTTCACATTTTGTTTTTATCCGAGCTTCGGCGTAGTATTATATAAATCCTCTTTCTTAGTATAACAAAGTGGGGGTTTCGTTTTTCTTCCTCTATCCACCTTATCCAAAGCAAGTTCTTTTAAAAAACTAATTTCTATGTTCTCTAATGAGGTGACAAGATGCTCCATGTTTCAGGTCCTGGTTGCTCTTCTGTAGGACAAGGAGCAACACAAGAGATTGGCCCTTTCATAGCAGACACCAATGGACATGGACTTAAATATAATCCTTACTCTTGGAATACAGGTGTGTGTGTGTGTATCTAATGAGGTCCCACAATGTTACAACATGCAAGTATATAAGCGATTAATTAGAAAAAAATGATTTCAACCTTCTTTGTGTCTATGATGATGCAGAGGCCAATATGTTATTCCTGGAATCTCCAGCTGGAGTTGGGTTTTCATATTCGAACACAACTAATGATTATCATATCATAGGGGATGAATTTACGGGTGAGTTTCAAGCTGATTCTCTTCCAGAGATTGTGTTATACATGAGTGCTTTGGACCATCTTGGTACCATCAGAAAATCCTGAGATTTCCTTTATACCTCTTTGTTAGCAAATGATTCCTATGCTTTCCTGCAAAAGTGGCTTCTCATGTTTCCATCATATAGAAAGCGGGCATTTTATATTGCAGGAGAGAGCTATGCAGGTATTTAACCTTGACAGCAATTAGTTTCCTGACTCACCCTGATTCATTTCTAATCTTACTGACACTACTTTTAACATGTATTAACAGGAAAGTATGTTCCAGAGCTTGCTGAGCTTATAATTGACAAGAATAATGATCCTTCCCTTTACATCGACCTCAAGGCTATTCTAGTATGGTCTAATAACAAAAATTTATGCATGACTTTCATGTTTCTCGATAGTATTTGTTTAAGGAATTACCCCCCTTCTTTTTGTTGACATTATAGTTAGGAAATCCTGAAACAAGTGATGCTGAAGACTGGAGAGGTATGGTGGACTATGCTTGGAGTCATGCTGTCATATCAGATGAAACTCATAAGATAATAAGAGAAAGCTGCAACTTTGACAGTAATTACACGTGGAACAATGGTGATTGTACCGAGTCTGTTGATGAATTAATCAAACAGTACAAGGAGATAGATATTTTCAGCCTCTACACCTCAGTTTGTATGGGTGATTCAGCAAGTTCAGATGACAGATTTAAACAAATCATGTTTAGGCCCTCGTCTAAGAAGGTAGATGATTTCAGAATTGCTAAATCTTGTTGATATTATTTCGGTGAAGTGGCAATATGGCCTTGTTGAATTTTCGAAAGGACCTCACTTAAGCTGAGACTGATCATGAATTGTTTGTTTTGTTGGAGTATTCTGCTGATGAAATTTCTACACAAACTAGCTGTAGACGAGGCCTTTTTTTGACCTCTTCTTTTGATGTACTGTAATTTGAAGCTCATAGGTATTGATTGTCGGTTATTTTTTAAGCAAAGGGTAAAGTGATGATCTAACTGTCTAATTATATTTATCAGATGCCAAGAATTATGGGTGGTTATGATCCATGCCGGGATGAATATGCGAAAGCTTTCTACAACAGACCAGATGTTCAAAAGGCCCTCCATGTGAGTGATGGTCACGTGCTCAAGAACTGGAGCATCTGCAAGTAATTCGTTTTCTATCTATATGCTTCTCTATAATAGCTATAACAATATTCATTCTGTTTGTCAATGTTTTTAGTTTCATTTACACACGGGGTCAGGAAATTCCAATGGCTGCAAACTGAAATTTTTGTTAATCATGTGAAGTCCATGAGACATTTATGCGTTTCATTCAAAACTGAAAAATATTGTGGCTACTTTCTGGTTCCAGCAAGAAGATATTTGAGGAATGGCTGGACTCGAAGACATCAGTTCTTCCTATATACAAGAAGCTGATAGCAAGAGGACTTAAAATATGGGTCTACAGGTTTGAATCCCTGCACTGTGGCGATTGTAAATTAATGAAATATTCTTCATCAACCTCACATTATCTTTTTTGGATGGTTCAGTGGTGATACAGATGGAGGAGTTTCTGTGCTGTCTACAAGATACAGCTTAAGCTCTCTGGGACTGCAAATCACCAAGGCATGGAGGCCCTGGTACCACCAGAAGCAGGTATTGCATAGTTTACAAACATGCAAAAACCTGAGCCAAATTAAATCAAATCTTATATCAATTAGTCCTAAAGTAGATCAAACACTTCATTCAGATTGTTTTAAGAAAGAATTACTATCAGTATCATCAAGTTATCTCTGAAAATGAGGAGTAATTCTTTTGATCAGGTGAGTGGTTGGTTCCAGGAATACGAGGGGCTAACATTTGCAACATTTAGAGGAGCTGGACATGCTGTGCCAATCTTCAAACCAAGCAACTCCCTCGCATTCTTCTCAGCCTTTCTTCTAGGAGAATCTCTTCCTTGTGAACGATAAATCAGTGGTGTAAAAGATCAAGACATCTTGTTCCTCAACGATTTTGCTTTTAGTATATTTGGGTGTCAATAAATATATATCTTACATCTAATAAAGGCTCTATTAGGGGCCAAGCTTTTAAAGAGACCATAACGCCTCTCTCTCCTTTTTTTTTTTTTTTTGTGAAGTTGTGGTTTGATTGGTCTTTTTTAAATAAATAAATTTAGAATCCTAATTAACTAAAACTGTTATTTATTATTATTATTCATGTCTTTTTTTCTTTTTTCTTTTTCCTTTTCCAAGCCATTTTTCTTTTTCTATTTTATATTTGTCAATGATAACAAACATAATCTTATATTAATTCATTTTTTTCGAGATA
The DNA here is from genome assembly GCA_026413675.1 of Populus pruinosa. NCBI lineage: Eukaryota > Viridiplantae > Streptophyta > Magnoliopsida > Malpighiales > Salicaceae > Populus > Populus pruinosa. The sequence continues at coordinate 2,924,401 of CM048595.1, forward strand.
TTAAAAGTTTCATTTCCCAAAACTCCTTGTTATACTTGGATTAGAATTATATTCCTTTACTAAAAAACAATTATTATATTTTTTATAAAAACAATACTTAGTGATCTACGTACGGTCAAAAGTTAGTATTTGTCTTTGTTAACTAGGTATATATATAAGTATTAACAATTAATTTGGATAAATTCCATTTTAAAAAGGTTGGATACAAAATATGCATCCTAAAAAAAAATAATACAGATTTGAAGTGATTTAGTTTATCAAACCAAAAATAAAGGATCAAATATAATTAAAACTAGTACAACTACATTACTATTTTAGATTGCTTGTAATACTCACACATTCGTACATAATTTTATTTTCTTAAAAAATTGCATGCCATTTACTGTTTTCCTCTCTTTTAACTCAAACAAATAATATTGTTCCAAAAAACATTATAGTTTTTAGGCATGCAGAATAATGGCCAAAACTTTTTGAATTCAAAGTAAGAAAGAGGGGAAATTGTTTAATTTTGATTAATATATTATACTTTCACACGCAGACCAATTATTTTTAAAAAAGTTCCTAATTTAAATATTGTGTAGTTAATGCCATACATGGATGCGTGAAGTTGGTGGTCAAATATCCATTATCTAGTTGTTGGGTTGGAGATAGCTAAAAAAAACCTATATATATTGGTTCTATTAAAAATTCTAAAGATGAAAGATTGGCTGTCACTAGCATATTTTATATGTGATAAATTATATTATGGGATCTAGGTATGATTTAAATATTTTGATGGGTTTCTAACAAATAGTATGTTTATGAATTATGATAAAAATTTACTCTTATAAACAAATTTGATATTTTAAATTTATTATAAGATTATGTGCTCAAATAAATTTTTATACAAAAAAATTCATGTAGGTGCTCTAACAATATTTACTTATTTTGGAAGGCAAAAGATTTTTCATAATTCATATATTATAATAAAAAATATTTTTAATTAAAATTAAAAAATATCTAAAATAATTCTGATAATTTTTAATCAACTTTTGATATTAAAATACTAGTTCTACTTGTAGGTCCAATATTTATATTAAAATATTGACCATTAATTCTATGAATTAACACTTTAGGGGTTATTTAAATATTGATGAGGTTCTCATGGATTTTATAAACTTGTTATTAAATCTAAAATACTTATAAATATTTATTTTTTGAATTTTGTATAAAAAAAACTAAAACACACCATGTATATTTTTTCTAAGTTAGATATATATTTTTTTTAATTTTTAAGAAACATAGCTATATGCAACACGTAAAACAATATCAATATTGTTTTTTTATAAGGTTATGGTTGGTGAAAACTTTTTTTTTTCTTGAAATAAAACTATCCATAACAGACCGAAGAGGTGTTTTCCAAATACCCTAAAAAAAAGCATTAACAAAAAAATAACAAATTAAATAGGGTATAAATGACTAATCTGATTTAACTAGATTGGTTGATCCAAAATAAACCAAAACAAAGACCCAAACCAAAACAGATTGAAGATAAAAGAAAAACATAAAAATTTAAAATTCCTAAAGAAAAACAAATCAAGCACAAAAACAAATGAAGAACAAGAAGAACATTCAAACAAAACCCAACAACATAGGTTTCAAGTTAGACCACATCTGGTTAAAACAAGAGCACATAGATATTAAAAATCCTGCAAAGATTAATAATTTATAATCTAATTACTTCAATTTTCATTTAAACATCATAATTTTATAAAAATAAGTTTCAGTTCAAAATCAAAACTCTAAGATTAAAAGTCATTTAAAACATGTTATTGATAATAATAAACACTATATTATTGATTAATTATATATAAAGAAAGCTTATCTACAAAGAAATGGACAAAAAGTGGTCCAAATAAAGGAGCTGCAATAAACAATATTCTTCTCAAGAACATGAAGAATACTACCTTAAATCCATAAATAAAAAACCCAGCAACCCAGCCGTTGCCAAACCTAGAAATGAGCTTTTTCTTTTTTTGCCTCTAAATCATGCTTTCTCCATTCTAACAAACCATATTATCAAAACAAAGTATACTTGAATTAAAAAAACTAATGAAAACAACACATCATCAAAAATCATACAAGAGATTTCAAACTTGAAAAATACCAACTTAAAACAACGTATATATTTATATAATTTGGATTTAAAATATTTTTCTAAACCTTCAATAAAAACCAAACAAAACTTAGAAATTAAGAAACATGCATTAGCCAACACAAAAAAATAATCAAAACATTGCTACCATATTTGATAGATTTCAAATAAAAATAAAATATAAACTTAAGATATATATCAATAATCATCATGTCAACACATTCAAAACATTGCATTCAAATAATAAAAAACAATATAGGAGGTCTCACAAACGCTACTTCCAAAGCTCGCAAAAATATACTTTTCAAACTTAAAATATTTAAATAGAAATAGATTTTTATTATTGCCTTCCTTTGTTCTTATCTCTAAACCCAACAAAAATAAACTAGATCCTTTTGAGCTTGTGAGCTTGATTTTGGTTCCTTTAAATTTTAATTAAATTTGTTTCTTCTTTTTTTCTTTTCCCTACTTTGCTCCTCTGATTATCTCTCCTTTTATAGGTTAATTCAGAGCTTCTAGATGAATTTTTTAAAATTTTAACAAACCAAAACTAAACTAGTTTTATCACAAGATAAATGATTTTGAATTTAAATGATTTTGTAATAAATTTAGAGGTTAAGATGAAGTGTTTCAGCCTTTTGATCTTGATAGAAGTATTCTCAACTTTCAATTAGAAATTTTTAGGAGTTTTTAAGTATGACCTCATGAAAATATTAGGTGGTTTTATAAAATGGGTTAGTTATTTTCATGAGTTCGCAAGAGAAATTTTGATTTCAAACTTGATTTTGATTTATTTAATTGGATCTCTAATTGACTATTTTTTTTTAATTTACCCTTGATTTTATCATTTCAAATCTTGAAGCCTTGCTCCTCTTACAAGTTGGCTTAAAGACTTGTTTTTTTTCCTCATAATTATATATATTAAAGAAGTTATTGAATTAAAAATAATTTCATTAATTATTTAGTTTATAGAATTATTTTCATATATAACATTGATTTTAGTTATTTGATGCCAAGATACTTCTCTTACAAAGACATTGCAAAACAAAAATATAAAACCATCTAATAACATGTGAGCCACGTCCAGTGAAAAAAACGTAGTAAAAGTAAGAGAGCAAGATGCCAATCAGCCAGTGTTTTGTTCAGAATTCACATGGAACATGCAAAGTTGAAAATACATGAATTACTTGTCTCGTAATTTACCATAAATTTCTGATTTGATGTATCAAGTGGCTTGCATTTATGTTGGTTTGAATTGAATGCTCTTTGTACCACCACAGTGATACTACATCAAAGGTTCAATGAAATGGCTGGAGATAATTTAATTGTTCTTGAGGAAAATGTTTTTTTTAGCGTGCACATGATCCAGACCAGTAAGTTGTTCAATTCCAAGAACCTCCTTTTACAGTCGACGTAGTGTAAGATTTCGTGTCTTGAATTTCCTTTCAAGCGGCCATCCGGACAATAGTTGCCTGGTGTCGTTGTCGTGTGCTCGTTCGGTACTGTGATAGAGCTGATACAAAGCTCAAATTTGATGTCTTCTCAAAATCATAATTTTAGATGTAAACCATAGGTTTGAAACGCAATTCCAAACAGACAGACGTGAGCTCTCCTTTACATGTGGTGTTGTTCGGTAATAACATGCATATACATTGATTTAAGCACGTAAAACCACTTAAATAAATACATCATGACCAGTGGATATACAAGTCTCATTGTTATATTACAATTATTGTCCCACAAATTTAAAGCTCAAATATTGTCAACACCAGCTTACATCATGCCTCATAAACTAGCCAGTACTAGCAGAACAATAGCTGCTGAAACCTTGAACATCATCGATTTACATGCTATAAAGCTTTTTCATGACATTTGAAAAAACCTAAAAGCCATCAAGCTTTTACTATAGCATATCCTTAAGAAACTATGGATTAGAACAATGCTTTGATATCTATACTTTTATTAACAGAACTTACATAGTTGCTTTTAAAAATATTTTTATCTTTTCTCATGTTCACTCGCATTGATGAATTAATTGCAGGCAAATTAGTTTTTACAAATTTGTTTGCACAATTTAATGATTTTTTTACCCTCAAATTCAAAATGACATTTACCTATTACTTAAGAGTATTTTTAATGTTTCAAATTTAATCACACAATGAATTATTAAATTTATTCCTGGAAGGCGAAAAAAAAAAACAAGTGTGCAATGGTCTTCATGTATTTTTCTTTTGGTTTTTCAGATAATTATCGAAGTGAGAGAGTGACTATTGTGTTATATACCAATTATATAATATTATGCAACCCCTCAATTAGTTTTTTTCTTTAGATTTAGTATCTAATTTTTTAATTAATATTTATTTTATTTAAAAAAAATATAAAAAAATTTGTTTTCAATATCATCTCTATGATTTTTTTTATTTGTTAACTTTGATCATAAAAAAACTCAATGCAACCCTTCAATTAGTTTTTTCTCTAGATTTGATCTTTGATTTTTTCATTGGTATTTATTTTATAAGTAATAATTAAAAAAATTAAAATTTCTTTTCAATTTCATTCCCTATGAATTTTTTCATATGTTAAAGTTAGTCCATATTCTTTTAATTTCTATTTATTTTATTTTAAATGGTTTATAGAATTATTATTTTTTTTTCAATTTCTTCTTCGTTTTTTTCCTATCGAATTTCTTTCTTAAATTTTTTTATTATTTTTTTTACCTTTAAAATTATTTTAGTTTGATTTTATTTTATAATTTTATTGTTCAACATTAAATTTGTCAAGTGTTGACCTTCTTAATAGAGTCCAGGTCTAGAGATTAACGGGTTTTGAAATTGAGATATTAATATGAGGTTAGAAGATTCGCCCGAATTTATTTAATTTTTTAATATTATATTTTTTTAGTTTCATCATCCGATATTTTTTTTCTTGTTTTTGATAGGATTTTTAATACTTTTTGAGAGTAACATGAGATGCCTTGGTTTTTTTTTTGTTTTTTGTTTTTTTATCTTTGCTAGATCTATCTCTTTTAATAAAAAAATTTCTAATTAAATTAAATTAATTTATTTTATCATTCAACATTAATTTAACATCATATATAACATTAAGGAGGATCTACAAATTGCAATCATTATTTTTTTATCTTAAAAAATATATTTAAAAATTTAAATTTCACTTTGACTTTTCATTCCAATTTCTTCAGTTTTATTCCAGATTTATACCTAATGGAACATAAATTCTTTTCCAAGAAGTCGTATAATATCCCCTATGCTTGATTTTCAAATTTGAATCCATTCTATACTGCATCACAACATAAAGAGATTAACTTCATATTACAAACATAGATATACAAGTATTATTGTTATATTACAATCACAGTCTCGCAGTGTTGCAATACAAAGGAAATATACTGTAAACACCAACATGCTGTATGCAGACAACCATAGAGTACACACCAGCAAAACAATAGCTGCTGAAATCCTGGTCATCACCAGTAATTTGTGCTACATGACACCTACAGCCCAAGAGTTTCTTCACCGGCTCTTATTCTCTTATATTAAATTACTAACTTACTTACATGAAACAGAATTTTAACTTTGGTGCCATGGGCATATTCATGTATGGATTTCCTGAAATAGGATGAGAAACAACACTCTTTGCAGCCAATCTAATGCTTCGATTTTTGTACCGCTGATTGAAGTGATAGTTGGCTACTACTGCTGGATATCTCTGTTTTGATCCGGAATGAGGAAGCAGAGGCTTTGGTGCTCCAACTTCTACAGGAATATAAAATGCTTTTTGAATGTCTTGAAACATTTCTGTGTTGGAGTCATATCTATTGCTGGAATCAAAGAACATCTGAAAAACTTTCACACAAGATAGATGGAGATGCCTGCAAGGTTTAGAGAAATCATTAAAACCATCCATTAGAGCATGTTCCAGCAGCTCTTTCTTCTTTTTGTCAAGAATCTCTCTGGCGTAGGCAATTGAATCTTCGATGTCTGCCTCTGGATTTTCTTTCAAGTGGAGCAAAACAAAGTTGGTTTTCCCTTCCTTTTGTTCCTTCTGTGAATGGATTGGAAAATATATATTAGCTTTCTATATGATATACCACAAAGAAAGAACTGTAAGAATACATGAAAGATGACAATTTACCTTATAACTCTGTATGTCATTCAACAAACGAGGGATGACCATTAATAATTTGGTAATGCTTTCATATTGGGCTGGATTGAGTTTGTAATCTGGTATGCTTGGACTCAAGAAACATGAAGCTGGAAGAACCAAGGTGTGTGAAGCAATGGATGTCATGCCAGTCTCAAGATACTCTTCAGCTGCAGGTATGAATCCACTTTTGCTCCATTTAGCTTCCGTAAACCAGGAAGCAAATGTTTCACTCCACTTTCATACCATAAAAAAACAAAATACCGAGACAAGTTAATCAACTGTGAAGACAAAATTAAACAAACCATAAAGGTAAAGAAAAATATTGGAAAGCTTACGATATCTCGGAGAATGTTTGTTATATCGGTTCCGTGTTGCCGACAGTATTTTCTTGCTAATTCGTTCACAAGGCTGTCAAGGGCATCAAAGATAGTCTTACTGTGGCCACTCAAGCCCTTAGCATCCCATCTGTCAAAGTAATTTTGGGAGCATTAGGAGTTTGATCTCCATTAATTCATAATCTTTTATTTCTCTGTATAGGCACATTGGTTTACCTTTGAACTGCATCTGTGATTTTTTCCAAATCATCAAGAGAGCCTTCCATATCATAAAAATCATCAGCAACTGTGATAACTATAGCACTCTTTGCTACCATCATTCTGATCTCAGAATCCTGAGGTAGTGATGTGCTAGCAGCAACGGCGAAGTAGCAATACGCAGTTCTCTCTCGGCCGAACCCCATGTCACTAAGGCCCCAGCTCTTAGACCACCTATCTCACACAACCAAGACATTAATTTCCTTCAACTACCTAGAACTACTTTATAAAATATTCACTTGCCCTGTGTGTTACCTTGTCAGTTCTTCCAATTCACTCTTGTATGTCGTTTGTCGAAACTCGTAGTTTTTCACAGCCAGTTGCTTAAGTTTGTCATTATGAAGGCATGATAACCTGCAGGTATCAAACCTTCGAATATTAGTCCACACCATTACTATGTTCCAGTGCTTGACATTTTCTTTTTCTTCTTTTTAATGAGTAGAAGTTTTATCTTTACCTTACCGTTCAACCTTCGAGATTAATTGAATGGTAATAATTCAAAGAGTTAACATTTCAAAATTAATTATTTTGAATAAATGGTAAGATCTTCCTACCTATGGAAGGAGGTCTTTCCCATCCATAGACCGGAGCTATTCTTTTCTTCCATCCACATTCTATGCTCCAGGTGATCCAGTCGAGCCATCCATGGAAACCTCAACTCATGCTTAATCTACATATTTAGCGCACAAAAGTTATGACACATGAGAAATACTTAGCTAGATAGTAGTTAAGAATTTTATTTTTATTTTTCTTCCCTTAAGGTAGAATATTATTTTTTTTTCCACGTTTTTAGAAACGGCTCCTTGGAAGAAGCTACTGGTAGGATTTAATTGGGGGTGTTTGATAATGAGTTTTAATCTGTTTTTTAATTAAATTTTGATTATTTTTTAAATTTTTTTTAGTCGTTTTGATATGGTGATGTTAAAAATAAATTTTAAAAATTAAAAATATATTATTTTAATATATTTTTTAAAAAAATATTTGTAAAAATAACCACTATCATGTAATCTCAAATATTTATAAAGATTCAAGACATTCTATTTGTTCTCACTATTCCTTGTATTTCACCCCAAAAAAAATTAAAAAGAAAAAATTAAAAAAATTAATAAGTTCACAAGCTGAGTTTTTTACCAAATTAGCAAGAAAGTTTTTTTTTTTTAATTAGGATAAATCCAGCCCAAATCAGCCTATTAGGCTATTTTGATTTTAAAACTATGTTTTTTATTTTTAAATTGATAAAAAAAACATTTTTTTTAACCGGACCAACCACCATTAAGCAACGACAAATCGGAAATTGATCATCGAGTAATTCTTAAAATATGAGAAACAGTTTGTGTTCCTTTATCAATCCTGCTTACATGGGAAGTAAATAAATTAGAAATTAGATGGTAAATCTTTTGTTTTGTCAATGGGATAGTAAGAAATTACCACTGAGTGGAAACTTGGCAAAGGAACAGTATGTTCGTCTTCGTTTCCAATTGATATGGTTTTCTCAAGCAACTTCCTTGAAAATGACCTTGCCTCCTCAAGTTCATGGTCTCCAGGAAACGTAAGATCGGTAGCTCGATAAACATTAAGAATGGCACTTGAGAAATATTCATGGTTGCTTTCAATTTGATCTTGAAGTTCTTCTTCAAGTAGGAACCAACAAAACATCCCTGAAAGGAAAAAAGAAAGAAAGAAGGAATGACAGAGTAAGAAGACGTAGTGCTTGTTAGTACTGGCATAGTTAAGAACCATCATACTTGGAGATACACGAAATCCATGCATCCTCAGCAGACAAAATGCCAAAGAGTCTTTGTATAGCTGTGTTGCCATCGAATTTGTCCATTTTGGCCATGACTCTTGGTTCATGTAATTCCTGAAAAAAAATGAAATGCCAGAGAATAAATATAACTCATAAATATTGTAAAAGAACCACCTCATAATTTTATATTGATATAATAATATAGTTTAGTTTTACCGAGTGCACTGGGCTTTGAAACTTTCATTGTTCCTGTTACCATCAATCATGGTCCCCTACAGATTCTACTACAAAATAACTTTTAAAAAGCTCATTACACACACACACACGCACACGCACACATTATCACTCACTTATTTACTTAATTATATATACCTGTAAACTTGTTCCAGCAGTCCTTCAATCTCTTGGTTAAAATGCTCAGCCAAACCCAACCTTTGCATTTGGTTAACCATAGAAAGCTTTAATAGCTCTTCATCCATAGGATAAGTTTGCGGGACTGCCTCGCAAATATTTAGATTCAGTTAAGAAAAATATATACACAAATACCAAACTGCTGCAAGTGGTAATGAGAAAAATAATGGACTTAAATAAGCTTCTGAGGAATGTTTCTAACCTCCATTAGTACATTTTTGAACTAAAGTTTGAAGGTAATTCAAGCAGTCTTTGTTTCCAGTAGCCATGAAAACACTTGCTGTAGCAGAGGGGGATTGGAATAATGAACCATCGGCATGCAAGTGCTTAAGTGCATCTTCTTGATCAAAATTATATAGAGCAGGCAATGCTTCAAGATATGACAGTAATGGAGGATAATGATACTTGTCCACAAGTTCTTCCCTGAATGGAAAGGACAACAATGTTAGCAGGAACTAATCAAGAGTACTAATAGAACGTTCTGTTCAAACTTGATCTTCAAAGAGATTGGAAAAGACACCTTTCAAGAATTTGTTCCCTTTTGTAGAATATGCTCATCACCACCCTCTTTATCCTATCAGGAAAAATGATCTCCAGACCATTAATTTGCGCCATCTCAACCATTGCAGGGAAAACGATGGCAAACCAACGAGGACAGTTAGAGTCATATATCTCTCCAATAAGCTTCTCTGCGTTAGCTTCAATGAAGGCCATACCTGAGGACAAAAAATTAAGTTATAATCAGAGATCATAATTAAGTCATGCACAACAATAGCAAAAACCTTTAGATCCATTCTTTTTTTATTTCGTTTCATGATTTACGCTGTCAATGCTCCACTTCCATACTGAAAGTTATATTTTTACAAAGGCATAGCTAAGGCCTTTATTCCCTCAGGTAATTAAAACATTTGGTTTCCAGGGCTTGAAATCTGCACATATTAGAAAAGAGAACGGAACAGCGAGATTTAAACTCGTAATTGTTTGTTGATCAAGATTTTAATACCGAGTATAAAAATATCAAGATATGATTATTTTATACTCGTTTGTACACTATCATTACCTTTATCAATAATCATTTCTCCTGCATTCCACCGTTCGAGTGCAATCATGCAAGCAATTGTTGCAGGAAGGCATTCAATAGTGGGCATGCCATGGCCATCATAATCTCCCCAGAACCCTTCTACGTTCTGGTTGTTGAGAACCCAATCCAAGCAGTTCTTGAACATGGGTTGACATGGTTCGGACATATCCGGAACCATGGCTAACCATGCAGTGTCATAAGCAGAAGGTGCAATAAACGAATATGGATCGTTGTTGACTGACAACAACTCTTCCTTGATCGTTTTAACTAAAGCTTGAATATTGAAAGATGTTGAAAATTCCATAATTAAAAGAAATTGAGTGTGTTTTTTCCTTCTTCTTTCTGATCAATTTGTTGCTGGAGTGAGTAGTAATAAGCAAATGAATTCTTTTTATAGAGTTCGTGGACTCCTAGGGACATGGCATGCATAACGTGGGATTGTACACTCTAGTACATACGTTCACACGTAAGTAAAATTGGACTTGTGTTCAGCCTAGTCATGAGACTGACCGAATTAATTAATACGTCCGAAAACAATGAAGACTGGTCCTCTGGATTATGATTCTTATTTAATTACATTTTCATAAATGAATTCTTTTTTTTTCCAAGACCGTTTTTTCTTTTAATTTTTTTTTGTTATATCTTTGTATTTTACTTATTAGTTTTATGATCTTTTTTTTTTTTTAGATTAACGTGGGTGTCCGGGCCAGCTTGCGCGCACCACGACTAATCCCACGGGCCCTGAAGTTAACGACCATGTAATTCTCCAGTGGCCATCATATGAGCAACCAAGGACTCGAACCTGAGACCACAGAGGGAGCAAATCTCTTGATCTCAAGTCCTTACCACTTGGCCACCACCTAGATGGTTTAGTTTTATGATCTTTTCATTATACTCTTGATGATTATCAAAAAATAAAATCAAATATGTCACCACATATGCGAGGGATGTACTCCTGGTTGATAAATAAAATAGATTGAGAATATCTTTATCATCCAATAAATAAATAAATAAAATAACTACCACATGTTTTTATATTTTTTATATGAGATTTTATAATTTATAGCCCCAAAAAGTTTACTCCTTATCAAATGACAAGATTAATTAGGAAAAAAATATTGAGCCTTACCGTTTCTTAGGAAATTATGTGGAAAACATCATTGTGTCTAGCCAATTATATATATTTTGATTTACTGCAATAAAAAATCACAGATAATAACATCCATTGTAGGAACCAATTAAAATTACGTGATCTAAAACACCCGATTCATATTCTCCTGTGTTCATAAGCCAAAACCTTTATTTCAAAGGCCCATGTATGATTTGTAAAATAATAATAATGATGACGAAAGTTTCTTTGGGTTGGCTTCAATAAAGGCCATACCTGCAGACAAAAAAGTTATAATTAAGCCATGCATATAAAATTTTAGTATTGAAATTAAAAATAACTTTTATTTTTTGAAATTTTACAAAAAATATTATTAAAAATATTAAACACCATAAAAAATAAAAAATATTAATATTTGATGCTTTTTTTATGTGTGTAGTTTTAAAATATGTTTGGTAGTACGATAACAATTATTTTTTAAAATATTTTTTACTTAGAAATATATTAAAATAATATTTTTTTTTATTTTTAAAAATTATTTTTAATATCAATAAATAAAAATAAACTGAAAATACTAAAAAATTAATTTAAAATATAAAAAATTAATTTAAAAAAAAAGTTTAAAATATAAAAATAAGTAACTTTGTCAGAGTAATGGCAGAAAGATTACAATTGGATAGATATTTAATGTTTAAATCCAAGAATAAAAGTAAAAACAAAACTTGGCAATTAATGTTTGTGGTTAGAAGTAACGCGGAAAGAGGACAGTAACGCGGACTACAGAGGTTGATCCTACACTTGTTGTGGCCGAGCGGCCGAAGGACGAGAAAACATGAGATCCCGGGGGCCTAGGAATCGAAGAATTCTCATTTTGATGTTTACTCTTCGCCATGATTCATTTGTGAATAAATAAACCACTTAGTTTAAAAGGATTTATTAGAAAAAAAAAAGGATTCTTCAGGTTGAATAATTATTTGATTATATATTTTTTAATTTCATTGATTAAAATGTTTATATCCTCTTATCCTTGTCCTTTAATTTCTTAATTAACTCGTACAAGTAATAGTGAATTCTATACAAATCTCCGGCATAGCAAATTTCAAGTTCATATATTTTTTATAAAAAATTAGAATAACCAGAATTTTATTCAGCCATCTAAATTTATAAAATATATTTTTTAAAAAATAAAACTTTTTCAAATAAAAAAAAAAGAAGATAAATAAGTTATCATAACATTATTGTTTAAATTCAGATAAAACCAATTAAATGATAAACTTTTTAATTTTATTGAATATATAATAATAATAATAATAATAAAAGTTTATTGATCACTACTCAATAATTTTAGAAATTATATATATAGTAATTGTATTCACCTCTCTCGTATAAATTTGAAATTCGTCTTGCTACATTAATATGCAAGATTTTATTTTTTTTGCAAGTTTGACTTGAAGACTTTTTGTTAATTTTAAATTAATTCCTTGGTTTTGAAAGGCACAATTGAATGTGGACTCTAATTCAATTAAATCAATCAACATCAAAATAAAAAAAAATACTTAAAAAATGAATAGTTATTTTTATTTTTATTTTTTTAAATGAATAGTTATATTAAATCATAATGAAATTTTATTTTAGATTAAGTTTGAAAAATGAATGGAAAATATTTTATACTGCGTTATATCATCCAAAGCAAAAGAGTGGTATGGCTAGGCCTAGGTAGAATTCCGGCAAAACATGTACCAATGCATCATCATATATAATTAACTTCATGAATTAATTAAATACGCTCAACTCATTGAACATTACCCCTTCGTTTAAACTTTTTATTCTCAATGTTATTATATTACTAATGGTTGATTTAACAACCCAATTTTTATTCCTTATAAAAAAAATTGCATCAAAATATTTATTAAACAAAAATTGACAGGTCTTTTAAAAAAAAAAATTATAGCCGGTAAAAAACAATCAAATGCCAAAAAAAAGAAATAATATATAATTATGGATAAAATCGGATAAATAATGAATTTTTAAATGCAAGAACTCAACCATTGCAGGTGCAAAAAGGACAGGAATCAACAATCAATTTTATAAAAAAAATAAAAAAATTAAAGATCAAGAATTAAAATAAAAAAAGCACTAAAAATATCAAGAATTAAAATAAAAAAGATACTGGAAACTAAGAGTTCTATTAATTCAATCTGGAGCTTAATTAAAATGAATAATTAAAATTTAAAGTAAAATTAATCAAAAATAAAAAAATTAAAAGGTTAATGATCAAAATAAAAAAGGTGTTGAAATTCAGGGGATTTTATAATTCAAACAAGAGTTTAATTTAAAAAAAATATAATTTAGAGTCAATTTGACTAAAATTCATAAATTAAAAAGCTAATAACTGAAGCGGAAAAAAGGTTAATAATGAGGGACTTTTTTTAATGTCATTAGGAGCTAAATGGAAAAGAATCTTGAGAAAAAGGTCAAATTTGATCAAAAAAAATTAAAATGGTAAGGACCAAACTAAAAATAAAAGGAAAAGGAAAAGAAAAGAAATAGCAATAGGGAAACAGTGCATTTAACAAAAAAGTTTTTTTTAAAAAAATCTTAAGCCAAAACGACATTGTTTTGTCAAGGAAAAACAACCCTTTCTTCATGCATGCATCTACAATTCCTGTTTTTTTCTTTCTTCTTATAGGTTTCTGCTAGACTTGAGGGACCTCATTCTCTCTCTCTCTTGTGTCCCATGAATACCAACGAACACGCCCCTTACCTTTTCTAAACATATGCTTTATCATCAGCCAAAAATCTATTGCATTGCCTTCTAAAATGCCTAAAATAGCATGTCAAAGTAGTTAACGAGAGCATGTTGTTCAAAATATAACCTATATTATAGCACAGGCAACGACCTAGTCATTATTAGTAATGACAAGGGCTCGGCTAGAATAAGATCAAAGTCTAGCTTGAGCAACTATATATATATATTGAGGAGGCGGTTGGAGGTGTAGTAGTTATTATTTTTTAAAGTGTTTTTTGTTTAAAAATATATTAAAATAATAGTTTTATTTTAAAAAATTATTTTTAATATAAAAGATAATCTAAAAACATTAAAAAAATTAATCTTATACAAAAAAAAACAATTCAATTTTTTTAGAAACGTCAATTACAACGCAATTCCAAAGCATCCCTTCTTGCAGTACTATATGCTTGTGTCTTATTTCTTGCTGGTTCCTCAATAACTATGTTAATTTTAATGTCTTTAAAAACGTTGTTCGGAATACATTTACTTAGTAAGGAGCCTCTTCTACTATGTATTTTATTTTTTCATAAGGTGGACGTTGTCCTCGAAGGAAAAACATGAAGCTCCACCACTCATTTTTAGTACAAATATTACAATATGCTTGTTTCTTTCTGGTTCCTCGTTTGAATAAATTCTTCCTTTCCCATAAGAACCAGGTTCGATCATTATAGTTCCTAGCTGGGCATCATTTGAACCTGTGGTGTGAAATTTGCTTGCCAGTCCAACAAGTTATTGCCAAGAACAAGAGAGGAAAATACAGACCCACCATCATAATTTGTCTTTCCAAGCCAATGCCATCATTTTTTTTTAAATTTTTTTCCAGTTTAATTATGGTCACGTTTTATGCTAATTTGTTTCGGAGAAGTTTGATGGAACTTCTCTTCTCTTATCGAAAAAGCGAGGAAAAAAAACAACAAGAAGAAGAAGCTTTTCACCTAATCTATCAAATTTCATGCAAAATTAGAAGCAGGAAGTGATTTCTAAATAGGAAACACGGACCCATGTTCATCAAGAGATCAGTTTGGCTTCACAAACCTTTCGTATGCTGTCATCAGAAGAGTGTATTTTGTAAAGATTGAACATAATACCAATTTGATAGGAGTTTTTCTTTATGTCACCTCTTTCTTCGTTATTAGAAAAAGTAACTATTTATATTTGATATATAGATATTTTTGGTGGACTGAATTTGATTATTTATTTATTTATTTATTTATCTATCTTGTCTTTAAAATGAGTTTAAGAAGTAACCATTACTTGAACACTATAAAATCTTTTCATATAATAAGTTTATAAATTATATTTATACAAATTGTTACTCAAATTCTTAAATTAAAAATAATTATTTTTTTATCCATCCCATCAAAAAGTGCATGTTATTCAAAAATATAATATATCGATTTTTTGTTGTGTAATATATTAGAATAATATATTTTATTTTTTTAATATTAGCATAGTAAATTTTTAAAAAACATTAAAAAAATATTTTTTTTAAAATACAATTTTACCAAAAAATTAAATTAAAGGCTATAATTATTTTTGTAGTTTGTGATGGTGACGGTCACGCGCATGCTACTCCTATTTTGTGAATGACCCCACGTATTGATTGCCGAAGACAACGAAATTTCACGCAAAAGAATTCCTTGAAAATTCGTGTCACAAGTTCAAGATTTTGATTGCAAATAAAAGGTTGACTTTGCTATATATATCAGCCACGAAAAGTCCCAATGATATGGCAAGGTGCACACCAGCTGGATTCCTCGTTAATTATTTTTATTAATTTGTTTGAATTTTATTTTTAAAAAAATATATAAATTATATTTTAAAATATTATTTAATAACTTAAATTATTAAGTTAAGATAATTTTTTAATATAGTATTAGAGCTTTAATAACTAAGTAGTCACGAGTTCAAATCTCATCATTTCTATTTATTTTATAAAAAATTTAAGTATAAAATAATATAAATATGTGTAAGTTTCAAATTTAAAAGATTTTTATTTAAAAAAATATATGAAAAAATAACATAAATCATATTTTGAAATCTTATTTAATAATTTAAACTATTGAGTTGAGATGATTGTTTAACAAATTCATTCTAGAAAAAAAAAATTTAACTTGTTTTTATTAACAAACCATAAATATTATGTATCCCTATCAAGTTTGAATATTAAATGTTGAATTATTAAGAATATTTGATTCTTACCAAATTAAGAAGCCAACAACCGTTTTCTATGAGAAAAAAAAAACAGAGAAACAAACCCTACTAAAAAACTACTACTCTTACAAAATATTCTTACTGGGAGAAAAATGGAAGAAATTTTGAAGGAAATTTATGTATATATAAGATTAAAAATTAACAAAACAAAAAATATGTAAAAGTCAACCTTTACATGCTGAAATTCAAATGTCACGTATGATATATTGGAGAAGTATATATAAAAGGAATATATTAAAAAAAATATGGGTATATATAAGACATCTTAGAGAATTATATGAAAAAAATAAAAAAATAACTTGGCATTTAGTTTTATAACAACTAAAAAATCATAACTGATATTTAAAAATTCTAATTAAGGAATGATTATATAATAAAAAAATAAAAATTATCACATACATACTTTAATATAATAGTAAATTGTCTCACATTTGTTTCTAATAATAAATGTATTTTTTTTCCTATCTCTGGTATTTTTTTAATATTCCTTTTATCTGTCTAAATCTTTTTAATTTTATTTTTTTCTTTTCTGAAAAACATTTTATTTTTTTCTCTTAAAATTTGTTTTCATATTGATTTTTTTTGTGTACATTTTCTCTCTAAAATTTTACCCCCCTCTCCATGATGAGGGTCAAGCTCCATTTATACCTTTTTTTTTTAATTTTTTATCTCATCTTTTTTTTTTCCTACCATCTTTAACACTTTTTTTTTCTTTTTAACTTTAT
Organism: Populus pruinosa; assembly: GCA_026413675.1. Taxonomy (NCBI): domain Eukaryota; kingdom Viridiplantae; phylum Streptophyta; class Magnoliopsida; order Malpighiales; family Salicaceae; genus Populus; species Populus pruinosa. The sequence goes on from CM048595.1 coordinate 2,941,369, forward strand.
ATTTCATTATCCTCTTATCTCTTATCTCTTAATTGCTTGGAGAGGGAGCCAAAATCTTATATTTATTTGGTTCCTCTTTCCTTCATTAATTATCATCATGCTTAATAATCTTTGTATTTTTATTGGTTTTTTTTCTTTTCTTTTTAATTTTTTCAATATTTTTAATTTTAAAAATTTGTTAACATGAATAATACAACAAGTACAAGGGTTAGAGAAATAATGAAATTGTGGCAAATTAGCTGAATTGTATATAAAATATATTTTTTTAGAAATTTTTTTATTTTATCTTTTTTTAAAAAAATTATTTTAAAAATAAAAATAAAAAATAAGTTATAATAGCAAGCTATACTAGAAATCAGGGAAAGAGATTTCAAGGTTAATTCACCATCTCGAGTCTAATGGCATTACTAAAGAGTTGCCTTTTATTATTCTTATATTTTATAATACATTCACATAAAAATATACGAGATGTTATTTTTTTAATTTAAACTTGTTTTAATGATGATAACATGTTATTTAAGAAAAAAAAATATTTTGTTAAAAATACTTTATAAAAAACTATTAGGTAGATTATATATATATAATCTTCATTTTAAATCGTCTAGATTTTTCTAGGCATATCTTATAATTGCTTTTGATTTTATTTAAACAAATAACATAGAATAAATGTTTGATTTTTTTATTAAGATAAAATATATCAATATCAAAAATAAGATTTATAATAGAAAATTAGTTTGTTTCAGTAGAGTTTGAATTGCAACTTTTTTTAAAATAAAAATCTAATGCTATATAATTAAATAAAATAAATTAAAGGGTTCCACTTCCAAAATATAATATAAAATATTTTGATTTATATTTATTTTTTAATTTCACAACTTCAAAATTAATTTGCATCAACAAACAACTATTTGTAATATTTACAAATATATATAATTCTCAATCAATATTATTTAATATATCCATCAAATTTTGAATTAACAAGTAAATGTTTTGTCACTATTCATGTTGACGACGCTTACTCTTTTTTTTCTCCGACGTGTAAAGTACTTCTTCTGCTCTGACCCACGCGGGAACGGATCATCAGGCTGGAGCCGCAAAGCTGTGGGAGCACAGCCCTTTTTTCCTTGACGTCTCTCGTGCACAATTGACGTGTTTGTGCTCAATTGTGGTACTTGTGCCTCTCTGCATAGCTGGATGGCTTAATTTTTCTCCAGTCAGCGGATACATGAATTTATCTATATGTTGATAAATACTCACAGATGTTGATATCCCATTTGAAAGCAAACCCAAATTGAGAATTTGATTAATTTTAAGGAATTGACCTATAATTAATGAGGTTTATTCCTTGTCTTGATTTTGTAGTTTGATCATTAATAATATATTCAAATAGATTTTGAGCTTTCAGATTAGCTAAAAATTTTCTATTTGAAAAAGTGATTGTAGTTATTTTTAAAAATATAAAAATAAATGAGATGCAATTAGATGAAGGAGGGGGAGTTCTGGCAGCAGGGAGAAGAGGGTACCTACCTGTAGTTATTTTAAGTTTTTAACTAATTCCACTTATAGAATTGCTAGCCTCATTAAACATATAATATATGAAAAGTGAAGATACATAGTTTTCCATTTCTCAAATTTTAAGTTCAGTGTAATTTATGTAAAATAAATTGAAGAGCTCAGAATTAATTTCACCTTCCCAATATGAGCGAAGGTGGAATTAAAGTCAAGATTTCGTGGAGTTTTTTTTTTAAAGAAAAGAAAATAGTTATTTCATTAATACTAAATAAAATAAAAATAAATCACTATTGCATATTGGTATTCTAGATACATAAGAACTAATCCTTTCAATGAATTTGAATGACTTCAAAAAATCCTCTAAAATTTTCAAATCCAGATTGCTTACATACAAATGAAGTTGAGTCACCATAAATCAATAAAAACATATTCAAAATTACTTATGGGTATTAGAAAAACTACCAAACTTTTAATAAGAATTGAAAAAAAAATCAACAAGCTAAGAAATCAAATAAAGATCACAAAAATCTAATATTTAGATCTAAATAAAAATAATAATAATCTAAAACTAAGAGAAAAAGGAAGGGGAAGAGGCTTTACCAATGAAAACCACCACCAACAGCTAGATAATTACTTAGAAAAAAAATATAGATTTTTTAGAGAAAATTAAAGAGAGTTGAGTGTTCTTGTAGAGTTCTATTATAAATAATTGAAAAGGAGACGGGAGTTAAAAAAAAAGTTAAAAAGTGATAGAAAGATAATAGTAATCTCATTAATACTAAATAAAATAAAAATAAAGTATATTTTTTATTTAAAAAAATTACTTTTTATCTAAAAACATGATTGATAACATCAACAATAAAAATAATATTCTAGATAAAAACTAATTCTTTTAATGAATTTAATTAAATAAAAAAAATTGTCAAAAAATTCCAAATCTAAGTTACTTAAATACAAACAGATTGAATTTTAAATATAAATATTAGTTAAGTCATCAAAAATGAATAAAAAAATAGATCATAATATCAATCTTGTTGATAGAATATTAGAAAATCTATTATTGGTATAAATCTCCCCTATTCAATTACAAACAAGCACAAAAATTTTATTCAAAATAAAAAGTATTGCATGAGCACAGAAAATAAATAATTGACATGTGATCACATAAATCTATTAAATAGATCTAAATTAAAAAAAAAGAAGAGAAAGAATCTAAAACTATAAAAAAAAGAAAGAAAGAGAAACCGCTAGTGAAAATTATCACCAATAGCTCGACAAATACTTAAAAAAAACAATATCAGTTAATTTAGATATTTAAAAAGAAAATTTTGTTTAATTATGAGGTGGAGTGGAAATTTTTTTTAAAATATAGGAGCCAGGAGAGAATTGTTTTAAAATATAGGGGCCAGGAGAGCATATAAAATGTTTAAGGACGAAGTAGTTTTTTCTCATATGATGTTATGGAGCAATTTTAAAAATATAGATTTATTTAGATATGTTGTAATCAAAATAGATATTCGTAAGAAAAAGAGGAAAATATATTTTGTTAGGCTAAGTTTTATTTTTTTATTGATTTGTTTTATGAATTTTTATTTTAATTAGTGGCATATTTTTTAATGAAAAACATAAACTATATTCAGACCATATAATATAATTTATTTTAAGTAGTGTGTGCTAAAGATATTAATATATTTCTTTGTTATAACTAATCTCTTATTTTTAAAATTTCTGATGAGACTAGATATACCTGAATTTTCTGACAATCCCAAACCTAATAACTAGGTGGTATTTCATTGAGGCTATTATGCTATCCGTCTAGGTATAACATGATACATTATTTAACGCCACATTATTTAACCCTTTATAAGTTGTAAGTTCTCAACAATACCATTATTTAACGCCACATTAACCCTATGTTTTAACAATCTTTTTTTTAAAAAAAATTATTTCCCCTTTATTTTAGCCCCCTCCTCTCTCTTGAGACATTTGTTTTGCAAAATGTTTTTCTAATTTTTATATATTTATTTTTTATAAAATATTTTATAAGAATGTCAATCAACATAAATTATCAATAATAGTACATCAAGAGGTTATGTAAAATATTTTATAAATATTAATCTATTTATAATATCATTAAACTATTTAAATTATTACTATATTGACATACATTATTTTTATTACGATTATTATTATTTTCATTGCCATTGTCGTCATTATTATTCTCGAAAGATATACTACATGTAAATTATTTTATATAAAACAAGAACATTCATACTTTATTGATGACATTTCATTTTTTTACAGATAATTTAATTTTATTGATACTATACATCATCGTTATAATTGTTATAAGACTTGAATTCAACAATTACACAAGCATGAATTTTAAATCTATTCAAGGGAGAAGAGAATTATAGGTGCAATAGTAATTACTGATCTTCCAAGTAGCATCTCGTCCTCTTTGTTTTATGAATTTTTAAATGACTCGCCTCATGATCTCTTGTCACTGCTTATCAAAAAGAAGAAGAAGAAGAAGCTGCACTACTACACCTTATTAATAAAAAAAAAATTGCAATAAAGATTAGAAAAAGAAAAGCGTGTAGGTGGTAAAGTGCATGTACGATGGTCCAATCGTTGATCAAATAAAATTAGATATTTGGAATTGAGGATCATCAGATTGGATTGTTTAGAAGAGTAAAATAAAGGATCTTGTTGATGGGGTTAACTTGACCTAGACCAGTGTGATTCTTCAACGGGCCCTTGAAGACCTCTTACTTTAGCTTTCAGGCTCCAACTAAACAGTCCAGCTACTTAACTCTGGGCAGTCAGTGAGGTTCGGAGGTTAACAAGCCTCCTTCTTCTCCAACGTTTCTTCGTTTATACTTTATTTTACTGCTTTTCTTTCTCTTGTTTTTATAGTGAAAATAATTGTTAAACCCGATCTAGTTTAACAAGTTAGTTTTAAAAATCTAAAATCTATAAGGGATTTAGGTTTGGAGTTCTAATTAAATCAGATAAATCATTAACCTAGTAAAATTTAATTAACTCGATCAAACCATGTAGATAATAACAAAAAAAAAATAACATAATATCATTCTAATTAAAAAAAATAATAATTGATTTGGTGACCCAAATGACTCATATCCTTTTCAACATCATTTACTAGATTGAATTTGACAACTATGTTCAAGAAAGAAAGAAGGGGATAATATTCATCGCAATTCACTTACAAAATTAGATTCATTTATTTAGGTTGTATTTTGGTAATATCATAAGACGAAGAAAAAAGGAGATATATAAAGGAAAAAAACATATTTGGTTGAAGAAATAAAGATAAAAATATAAAATAAATGTATTTTTAAGATAATTTTAAAACGAATTCTTTTTTTGAAAAAACACTAAGGACATAATAGCATATTCTTTTTATCTCCACCTCTTCTATCTCGGGACAATGATTGAATGCATATCGGCTACTGGATGCAGTGTTTCTTCAAATCAGCTCCAAGCATGATTTGATTTGTTTTATTAATAATTATAATTATGATATTCTATAACCATGGAGAAGGAAGACTGCAGGAGAGCACAAGAAAGCCTATTCTATCCCAGCCCACACTGAAATGGAGGAAGGTATAGGGCTTGGACCACTAAAAAGCTACACATATATAGAGTCATGCCATATCCACCCGAGCCGCAAAGCCTCGAGCTCCTAATCCATGAACTTAAACACTGGCAACCGAATATGTGTTCATATGAGAAGAAAGCCATTAAATTAATTACTACATTTTCAAGTCTTTTAATATTCATAAATTCGAATAGAAATTACATTCAGAATATATATATATATATATATATATATATATATATATATATATATATCCATTCTGCTATTTATATTAAAAAAACTAATGTTATTGAAAAAAAAATAAAAAAATTGAATATCAACCGTATTCATTTTTCAAATTCATAATCCAATTAATTAGACTAAAAATATCATATATGAAAAATTATATGTAATAAATTAAATTTCAAATGATAAAATTAAAAAAAAGAATTACATAAAATTTTTTTTAAAAAATAACAATAAAATAAATAAATAAAAGTGAAAGAACAAATTTTTATTGAGGGGTTTAATTAAAAAGAAAAACATAATTAAACAAAGATAAAAAATGAGAATCAAATTATAAAAAATAAAAAATTATAAATTTAAATTAAAAGATGAAATTGAATAAAAACCATAAACTTAGTTTATTTCGGTTAATCAAGTTTTATTAAATTAATTTTTATCCGAATCTAATACAAATTTATTATAAATTAATCTCTAAATTTTAAATTCATCGGATGAATCTATTTAGTCAAGTTATATTTAAAAATTATGTTTCATATTAAAAAAGAAAAAAATAAGGCTCTGTGTTTCATTACACGCATGAACAAATATTATCGTAAATTTATACAGTGAATTACCATTTTGCCATTCATTCAAAAAACCATTGCATTATCTCTTGAGGGTGTAATTGTCTTTTTACATAACTCATTTTTCATAAAGCATTTTAATCTTCGCACCCTTTTTTAGCATGGTGTAATTACTCAATCACCATTAAAAGCAATTTTCAATTAATTAAAGGTGTAAGGGTGTTTTCATCTTTTCACTTTTTACAGCATAGTACAGTTATTAAATAGCTTTAGAGTACAAATTCTTTTAGCTCACATGTAAGGGTATTCTTTGTTTTTTCATCATGATTTTTTTAATTATTCTCAAGTTTAGTGAGGGGTGGTGCAGTAATTTTATATATAAATATTGTTATAATCTAATTTTTTTAATTTTTTCAAAAACAAAATCCAAAGCAAAAAAAATAATCCAACTATGCATCATTTTCGGTTTTTCAATGTCTTTTCAATTGAATTTAAAATTCAAGACTTTGTTTTCAACCTGTTAAGATATTAATATGTCCATTTCAAAAATATTGATTAATTTTTTTTATTGAGTTGGTGTTAACATTACATTTAAAAAAATATATAAAGAAATAAAATGATTTTAGGTTGCTTGATCATCAAATTTACTTTAAAAACAAGTAATTGAAAGAAGAAAAAAATTATATTACCTATAAATAATGAAGAAATCTCACAAGCAAACCAGGAGAATTGGTTAGGAGGCAACAAAAAATAAATAAAGGAAAGACAAGCCAAAAAAACATGATATCTCTCATTCTTCCCCACCAAAAAAACAAAAAAAAAAACCCTAGTCCCTGTCTTAATAACACCAAGCAGTAGCCAGCATTAACCCCCGAGATTCTCCGATCCTGTCCTCACCAAAGCATCGCCCCACCACCCATCTACAGTTGATTTGAATAGCGTTATATACCAATTATAAAATATTATGAACCCTTCAATTAGTTTTTTTTTAAGATTTAGTCTCTAATTTTTTAATTAATATTTATTTTATTTAAAAAAATTATAAAAAAATTTATTTTTAATATCATCTCCTATAAATTTTTTTCATTTGTTAACTTTGATCATAAAAAAACTTAATGCAACCCTTCAGTTAGTTTTTTTCTCTAAATTTGATCTTTGATTTTTTCATTAGTATTTATTTTATAGATAATAATTAAAAAAATTAAAATTTCTTTTCGATTTCATTCCCTATGAATTTTTTCATATATTAAAATTAGTCCATATTTTTTTCATTTTTATTTATTTTATTTTAAATGGTTTATAGAATTAATTTTTTTTTCAATTTCTTCCTCATTTTTTTCCTATCAAATTTCTTTTTAAAATTTTTATTTTATTTTTTTACCTTTAAAATTATTTTAGTTTGATTTGATTTTATAATTTTATTGTTCAATATTAAATTTGTTTGGTGGTGACCTGCTTAATAGAATCCAGGTCTAAAGATTAATGGGTTTTGAGAGTGAGATATTAATATAGGATTAGAAGATTCACTCGAATTTATTTAATTTTTTAATATTATAATTTTTTAGTTTCATCATTCCGATATTTTTTTTATTGTTTTTGATAGGATTTTTCATACTTTTTAAGAGTAATATGAGATGCCTTGTTTTTTTTTTTTTGTTTTTTTTCTTTGCTAGATTTATCTCTTTTAATAAAAAAATTTTTAATTAAATTAAATTAATTTATTTTATCATTCAACATTAATTTAACATCATATATAACATTAAGGAGGATCTACAAATTGCAATCATTATTATTTTTTATCTTAAAAAACATATTTAAAAATTTAAATTTCACTTTGACTTTTCACTCCAATTTCTTCAGTTTTATTCCAGATTTATATCTAACGGAACATAAATTCTTTTCCAAGAAGTTGTATAATATCCCCTATGCTTGATTTTCAAATTTGAATCCATTCTCTACTGCATCATAACATAAAGAGATTAACTTCATATTACAAACATAGATATACAAGTATTATTGTTATATTACAATCACAGTCTCGCAATGTTGCAATACAAAGGAAATATACTGTAAACACCAACATGCTGTATTCAGACAACCATACTGCACACACCAGCAAAACAAATAGCTGCTGAAATCCTGGTCATCACCAGTACTTTGTGCTACATGACACCTACAGCCCAAGAGTTTCTTCACCGGCTCTTATTCTCTTATATTAAATTACTAACTTACTTACATGAAACAGAATTTTAACTTTGGTGCCATGGGCATCTTCATGTATGGATCTCCTGAAATAGGATGAGAAACAACACTGTTTGCAGCCAATCTAATGCTTCGATTTTTGTACCGCTGATTGAAGTGATAGTTGGCTACTACTGCTGGATATCTCTGTTTTGATCCGGAATGAGGAAGCAGAGGCTTTGGTGCTCCAACTTCTACAGGAATATAAAATGCTTTTTGAATGTCTTGAAACATTTCTGTGTTGGAGTCATATCTATTGCTGGAATCAAAGAACATCTGAAAAACTTTCACACAAGATAAATGGAGATGCCTGCAAGGTTTAGAGAAATCATTAAAACCATCCATTAGAGCATGTTCCAGCAGCTCTTTCTTCTTTTTGTCAAGAATCTCTCTGGCGTAGGCAATTGAATCTTCGATGTCTGCCTCTGGATTTTCTTTCAAGTGGAGCAGAACAAAGTTGGTTTTCCCTTCCTTTTGTTCCTTCTGTGAATGGATTAGAAAATATATATTAGCTTTCTATATGATATACCACAAAGAAAGAACTGTAAGAATACATGAAAGATGACAATTTACCTTATAACTCTGTATGTCATTCAACAAACGAGGGATGACCATTAATAATTTGGTAATGCTTTCATATTGGGCTGGATTGAGTTTGTAATCTGGTATGCTTGGACTCAAGAAACATGAAGCTGGAAGAACCAAGGTGTGTGAAGCAATGGATGTCATGCCAGTCTCAAGATACTCTTCAGCTGCAGGTATGAATCCACTTTTGCTCCATTTAGCTTCCGTAAACCAGGAAGCAAATGTTTCACTCCACTTTCATACCATAAAAAAACAAAATACCGAGACAAGTTAATCAACTGTGAAGACAAAATTAAACAAACCATAAAGGTAAAGAAAAATATTGGAAAGCTTACGATATCTCGGAGAATGTTTGTTATATCGGTTCCGTGTTGCCGAGAGTATTTTCTTGCTAATTCGTTCACAAGACTGTCAAGGGCATCAAAGATAGTCTTACTGTGGCCACTCAAGCCCTTAGCATCCCATCTGTCAAAGTAATTTTGGGAGCATTAGGAGTTTGATCTCCATTAATTCATAATCTTTTATTTCTCTGTATAGGCACATTGGTTTACCTTTGAACTGCATCTGTGATTTTTTCCAAATCATCAAGAGAGCCTTCCATATCATAAAAATCATCAGCAACTGTGATAACTATAGCACTCTTTGCTACCATCATTCTGATCTCAGAATCCTGAGGTAGTGATGTGCTAGCAGCAACGGCGAAGTAGCAATACGCAGTTCTCTCTCGGCCGAACCCCATGTCACTAAGGCCCCAGCTCTTAGACCGCCTATCTCACACAACCAAGACATTAATTTCCTTCAACTACCTAGAACTACTTTATAAAATATTCACTTGCCCTGTGTGTTACCTTGTCAGTTCTTCCAATTCACTCTTGTATGTCGTTTGTCGAAACTCGTAGTTTTTCACAGCCAGTTGCTTAAGTTTGTCATTATGAAGGCATGATAACCTGCAGGTATCAAACCTTCGAATATTAGTCCACACCATTACTATGTTCCAGTGCTTGACATTTTCTTTTTCTTCTTTTTAATGAGTAAAAGTTTTATCTTTACCTTACCGTTCAACCTTCGAGATTAATTGAATGGTAATAATTCAAAGAGTTAACATTTCAAAATTAATTATTTTGAATAAATGGTAAGATCTTCCTACCTATGGAAGGAGGTCTTTCCCATCCATAGACCGGAGCTATTCTTTTCTTCCATCCACATTCTATGCTCCAGGTGATCCAGTCGAGCCATCCATGGAAACCTCAACTCATGCTTAATCTACATATTTAGCGCACAAAAGTTATGACACATGAGAAATACTTAGCTAGATAGTAGTTAAGAATTTTATTTTTATTTTTCTTCCCTTAAGGTAGAATATTATTTTTTTTCCACGTTTTTAGAAACGGTTCCTTGGAAGAAGCTACTGGCAGGCTTTAATCGGGGGTGTTTGATAATGAGTTTTAATCTGTCTTTTATTAAATTTTGATTATTTTTTTAACTTAATTTTTTAATATTTTTTATTTGTTTTGATATGGTGATGTTAAAAATAAATTTTAAAAAATATAAAAAATATTATTTTAATATATTTTAAAAAATAACCATAAACATGTAATCTCAAATATTTATAAAGATTCAAGACATTCTATTTGTTCTCACTATTCCTTGTATTTCACCCCAAAAACATTTTCCTTGTATTTCACCCCAAAAACAATTTAAAAGAAAAAATTAATAAGTTCACAAGCTGAGTTTTTTACCAAATTAGCAAGAAATTTTTTTTTTTAACTAGGATAAATGCAGCCCAAATCAGCCTATTAAGCTATTTTGATTTTAAAACTATGTTTTTTATTTTTAAATTGATAAAAAAAAACTTTTTTTTTAACCGCACCAACCACCATTGAGCAACGACAAATCGGAAATTGATCATCGAGTAATTATTAAAATATGAGAAACAGTTTGTGTTCCTTTATCAATCCTGCTTACATGGGAACTAAATAAATTAGAAATTAGATGGTAAATCTTTTGTTTTGTCAATGGGATAGTAAGAAGTTACCACTGAGTGGAAACTTGGAAAAGGAACAGTATGTTGGTCTTCGTTTCCCATTGATATGGTTTTCTCAAGCAACTTCCTTGAAAATGACCTTGCCTCCTCAAGTTCATGGTCTCCGGGAAACGTAAGATCGGTAGCTCGATAAACATTAAGAATGGCACTTGAGAAATATTCATGGTTGCTTTCAATTTGATCTTGAACTTCTTCTTCAAGTAGGAACCAACAAAACATCCCTGAAAGAAAAAAAAAAAAAAAAAAGGAAGGAAGGAAGGAGTAAGAAGACGCAGTGCTTGTTAGTACTGGCATAGTTAAGAACCATCATACTTGGAGATACACGAAATCCATGCATCCTCAGCAGACAAAATGCCAAAGAGTCTTTGTATAGCTGTGTTGCCTTCGAATTTGTCCATTTTGGCCATGACTCTTGGTTCATGTAATTCCTGCAAAAAAAATGAAATGCCAGAGAATAAATATAACTCATAAATATTGTAAAAGAACCACCTCATAATTTTATATTGATATAATAATATAGTTTAGTTTTACCGAGTGCATTGGGCTTTGAAACTTTCATTGTTCCTGTTACCATCAATCATGGTCCCCGACAGATTCTACTACTATAACTTCTAAAAGCTCATCATATATATAATATAGTTTAGTTTCAGCAAGTGCATTGGGCTTTGAAACTTTCATTGTCCCCGACAGATTCTACTACAAAATAACATTTAAGAAGCTCATTACACACACACGCACGCACGCACGCATTATCACTCACTTATTTACTTAATTATATATACCTGTAAACTTGTTCCAGCAGTCCTTCAATCTCTTGGTTAAAATGCTCAGCCAAACCCAACCTTTGCATTTGGTTAACCATACAAAGCTTTAATAGCTCTTCATCCATAGGATAAGTTTGCGGGACTGCCTCGCAAATATTTAGATTCAGTTAAGAAAAATATGTACACAAGTACCAAACTGCTGCAAGTGGTAATGAGAAAAATAATGGACTTAAATAAGCTTCTGAGGAATGTTTCCAACCTCCATTAGTACATTTTTGAACTAAAGTTTGAAGGTAATTCAAGCAGTCTTTGTTTCCAGTAGCCATGAAAGCACTTGCTGTAGCAGAGGGGGATTGGAATAGTGAACCATCGGCATGCAAGTGCTTAAGTGCATCTTCTTGATCAAAATTATATAGAGCAGGCAATGCTTCAAGATATGATAGTAATGGAGGATAATGATACTTGTCCACAAGTTCTTCCCTGAATGGAAAGGACAACAATGTTAGCAGGAACTAATCAAGATTACTAATAGAACGTTCTGTTCAAACTTGATCTTCAAAGAGACTGGAAAAGGCACCTTTCAAGAATTTGTTCCCTTTTGTAGAATATGCTCATCACCACCCTCTTTATCCGATCAGGAAAAATGATCTCCAGACCATTAATTTGTGCCATCTCAACCATTGCAGGGAAAACGATGGCAAACCAACGAGGACAGTTAGAGTCATATATCTCTCCAATAAGCTTCTCAGCGTTAGCTTCAATGAAGGCCATACCTGAGGACAAAAAATTAAGTTATAATCAGAGATCATAATTAAGCCATGCACAACAATAGCAAAAACCTTTAGATCCATTCTTTTTTTATTTCGTTTCATGATTTACGCTGTTAATGCTCCACTTCCATACTGAAAGTTATATTTTTACAAAGGCATAGCTAAGGGCTTTATCCCCTCAGGTAATTAAAACATTTGGTTTCCAGGGCTTGAAATCTGCACATATTAGAAAAGAGAACGGAACAGCGAGATTTAAACTCGTAATTATTTGTTGATCAAGATTTTAATACCGAGTATAAAAATATCAAGATATGATTATTTTATACTCGTTTGTACACTATCATTACCTTTATCAATAATCATTTCTCCTGCATTCCACCGTTCGAGTGCAATCATGCAAGCAATTGTTGCAGGAAGGCATTCAATAGTGGGCATGCAATGGCCATCATAATCTCCCCAGAACCCTTCTACGTTCTGGTTGTTGAGCACCCAATCCAAGCAGTTCTTGAACATGGGTTGACAGGGTTCGGACATATCCGGAACCATGGCTAACCATGCAGTGTCATAAGCAGAAGGTGCAATAAACGAATATGGATCGTTGTTGACTGACAACAACTCTTCCTTGATCGTTTTAACTAAAGCTTGAATATTGAAAGATGTTGAAAATTCCATAATTAAAAGAAATTGAGGGTGTTTTTTCCTTCTTCTTTCTGATCAAAATTTTGCTGGAGTGGGTAGTAATAAGCAAATGAATTCTTTTTATAGAGTTCGTGGACTCCTAGGGACATGGCATGCATAACGTGGGATAGTACGCTCTAGTACATACGTTCACACGTAAGTAAAATTGGACTTGTGTTCAGCCTAGTCATGAGACTGACAGAATTAATTAATACGTCCAAAAACAATGAAGACTAGTCCCTCTGGATTATGATTCTTAGTTAATTACATTTTCATAAATGAATTCTTTTTTTTTTCAAGTCCGTTTTTTCTTTTAATTTTTTTTTGTTATATCTTTGTATTTTACTTATTAGTTTTATGATCTTTTTACAAGAACTTATAGATATCACCTATCTCTACAATAATATGATATTATTCATTTTAAATTTAAACCCTCAAAACCTCATCTCAATAAAGATATTATTTATCCATCCTTATATACCCTTGATTCTTCTCATTTCTAATTAATATGGGATTTTAGTCGCATACCCAATAATCCTTCCCTCGAATAAAGAACCACCGAGCCTCTCCTCAAATGATCATTTATCCATCCATTCTCTACCAACCAGGATTTTTCATTCTCTACTTCATCGTGTTGGGGTCAGGACACATCCATGAAGCATCCGGAGAGCACTACCTGACTTGAGAGTTTTTGCTCTTTCTAAGTCAACTCCTCTTCACCGTGTTGAGATGAAGACACATCCATGAAACATTCGAAACACACAGCCTATCCAATAGAGTTGATCCATGGATCACATTGTGATTTAATTAGGGTCCACCAACTTTTGTTCGGCATTCCGAGGATTCATCCATCATGGCTAACTCTAGGGCATGACTCTGATACCACTTGTAAGGACTTATGGACACCACCTATCTCCACATTGGTATGATATTGTCCACTTTGGACCTAAACCCTCATGAATTTGCTCTTGGGTTATACCCAAAAGGCCTCATCCCAATGTAGATATTTGTTCATCCTTATATACCCTTGATCCTCCTCATTTCTAACCAATGTGAGACTTTGGTCACATACCCAATACCTTTCAATATACTCTTGATGATTATTAAAAAATAAAATCAAATATGTCACCAAATATACAAGGGATATACTCTTGGTTGATGAATAAATTAGATTGAGAATATCTTTATCATCCAATAAATAAATAAATAAAATAACTATCACATGTTTTTATATTTTTAAATGAGATTTTATAATTTATAGCCCCGAAAAATTTACTCCTTGTCAAATGACAAGATTAATTAGGAAAAAAATATTGAGCCTTACCGTTTCTTAGGAAATTACGTAGAAAAAAGCATTTTGTCTAGCCCATTATATATTTTATTTTGATTTACTGCAACAAAAAATCACAGATAATAACATCCATTGTAGGAACCAATTAAAATAACGTGATCTAAAACACCCGATTCATATTCTCCTGTGTTCATAAGCAAAAACCTTTATTTCAAAGGCCCATGTATGATTTGTAAAATAATAATAATGATGACGAAAGTTTCTTAGGGTTGGCTTCAATAAAGGCCATACCTGCGGGCAAAAAAGTTATAATTAAGCCATGCATATAAAATTTTAGTATTGAAATTAAAAATAACTTTTATTTTTTGAAATTTTATATAAAATATTATTAAAAATATTAAGTACCATAAAAAATAAAAAATATTAATATTTGATGCTTTTCTTATGTATATTTTTAAGAATATATTTGATATTATAATAATAATTATTTTTCAAAATATTTTTTACTCAGAAATATATTAAAATAATATTTTTTTATTTTTAAAAATTATTTTTGATATAAATAAATAGAAATAAACTGAAAATACTAAAAATTTAATTTAAAATATAAAAATTTAATTTTTTAAAAATATTTTTAAAATATAAAAATAAGTAACTTTGTCAGAGTAATGGCAGAAAGATTACAATTGGATAGATATTCAATGTTTAAATCCAAGAATAAAAGTAAAAACAAAACTTGGCAATTAATGTTTGTGGTGAGAAGTAACGCGGAAAGAGGACAGGCACCCCAGACGACGGAGATTGATCCTACACTTGATGGGGTCCAGCGGCCGAAGGAGGAGAAAACATGAGATCCCGGCGGCCGAGGAATCGAAGAATTCTCATTTTGATGTTTACTCTTCGCCATGATTCATTTGTGAATAAGTAAACCACTTAGTTTAAAAGGATTTATTAGAAAAAAAAAATAGGATTCTTCAGGTTGAATAATCATTTGATTATATATTTTTTTAATTTCATTGATTAAAATATTTATATCTTCTTGTCCTTGTCCTCTAATTTCTTAATTAACTCGTATAGCCAATGATGAATTCTATACAAATTTTTCAGTATAATAAATTTTAAGTTTGATATGTATTTTTAATAAAATTTTATATGTATTTTTAATAAAATATTAAAATAATTAAAATTTTATTTATTTATCTAGACTTACAAGATATATTTTCTAAAAAATAAAACTTTCTCAAATAAATAAAAAAGATAAATAAGTTATCATAACATTATTGTTTAAATTCAGATAAAACCAATTAAATAATAAACTTTTGATTTTTATTAAAATATAATAATAAAAAGTTTTTTGATCACTACTCAATAATTTTAGAAATTATATATATAGTAATTGTATTCACCTCTCTCGTATAAATTTGAAATTCATCTTGCTACATTAATATGCAAGGGTTTTTTTTTTTGCAAGTTTAACTTGAAGACTTTTTGTTAATTTTAAATTAATTCCTTGGTTTTGAAAGGCACAATTGAATGTGGACTCTAATTCAATTAAATCAATCAACATTAAAATAAAAAATATTTTAATGAATTAATCATTGTGAACCTAATGTTTATTTCCAGATAAAATTCACTTACGGCACGGATCTTACTTTAATTGCTTATAAACGTGTCAAGAAATTTTTAATTTTTTAAAAAATAATAACTACTATAATACTAAAAATATTCCCTAGATAAAAAAAATTCACTATAATTCAAAATTTTGATATTTTTATTTTAAATTAATTTTTTTTATATTCTTTATCTTTATTTTCTTCTAATCAATCATCTTCTTAAAAAAACGTATATCTTTTAAGTTTTGTAACGTACACAACACAACCTTGTTGATTTAAGCACAAGCTCAAGCCTAGCATTCTCGACCTTCATGCCTCCCCACCAATTTTGAGAAGAAGTTGATCTACATGAGGTTTTGCTGCAAACTTTATCAATGGAAAAAACATTTAATCTATATATATATCTCATTAAGTCCTTTTAAAAGCTCAACATGTAATTATCCGTAGCTATATATCTGTTCTTGTAATCTGCTCAGTTTTTTTCAAAAAGTTTAATATTAGTATTAGCAAAATGTCTAAATATAGTCTATTTCTCTAGGGAGATTTATTTTGCAGGTGTGAAAGCAATCCAGCCATCCTTTTTTTTTTTTTACAATCAATGCCTAGAATCCAACCATGTAAATAACTACTTGATATTTAAAGTTTTCCAACCTCGTCAAAAAGCATATTATTTAATGATATTTAATATAAAATTATTCTTATAATTTTTATCTAAAATCTTAGATTTTTAAATAAAACTATTCTTTCACTTCATCTATTAAAACTCATTTAACTAAATAGTTATAGTACGTAAGACTCTTGTCTTCCCATCCTATCTCCTACTTTTGTGTTTTTGTTATCATTTTCAAAGTGCTAAGATTATTAAAAAAAATTAAATTAACATGAAATGTCGTTTAAGATCAAATTCTATTCACTAAAAAATTAAAACAATTAGAGAAAAGCATTAAAACTTATTGAAAACATGTTTTAACCCTATATTATTGATTAATAAAGTTACACAAAGGATTATGTGCAAAGAATTTAACCAAAACTTATCCAAATCATAAAATTAAAATAATGTTCTTTTCAAAAACATAAAAAACAATGCTGAGTAACTAAAAAAATCTCATTAACCCATAAATATCTCAAAACCCAGCACATTATGAAGCTTCCATAATGGTATTTTTTACTTCTAAAATATGTTTTCTTCATTCTAAC
This sequence comes from Populus pruinosa, assembly GCA_026413675.1. Classification (NCBI taxonomy): domain Eukaryota; kingdom Viridiplantae; phylum Streptophyta; class Magnoliopsida; order Malpighiales; family Salicaceae; genus Populus; species Populus pruinosa. Next base: position 2,958,474 of record CM048595.1, read on the forward strand.
AAGTTACATAATCATAATCAAATATGTTTAAATAAAAAAACTAATAAATAACATCAAAATCATGTAAAAGACTCCAAACTTTAAAAATGTGAACTTGAATAGTCTACAAAAACATCAAATTTTGATTCAAAATTGACTTTTTAAGCACTTAGAACTCACACCATGCATAGGAACCAAGAATACACAATAATAACAAAAAAAAAATCAATAATCCTATATCTATATTTCAAAATCACTTTATTTTATTTAATATAAACTTCTATGTATATTCTAAACATCTAGCAAAATTAACAGATAACTCCAAATAGGATCAAATAAAGAAAAAAAACATTTAATGCATTAATCAAAATCAAAACTAAAAACATTATAATACAACAAATGTTAAATAAACATCATAAAATATGAAAGAATAGGCTAGAGATATGCCTCATGAATATCAAATACCAGGACAAGGGAATGTTTTATACCTTCCAAACTCAAAAGATAGTTATTGCCCTTTGGTTTTTTTTTTTTCAAGTTTGTTACTTTCTTTTAAAGTTGAGAAAATCTTTATGTTAGACTCTTAAACTTTCACACTTTAGAGTTTCTTTATCAATCTTTTCCTTACCTTTTTCTCTTCGTTTTTCTCTGATTTTCTAGGGGGTATTTATAAGGTTTTACTAGGCTTTTTGATAGGTTAAACATAGATTGATCAAAGTTTAGTTCTTTGATTAAAATGAGAGGGTTCTAGAATACACTTTATAGTTGTGAGTTCTGTACCTATTTTGGTTTTTCAATGGTGGTTTTGCAATAAACTTGGTTTTTAGAAGGTTTTGATGGTTTTCCAAACTTAGAGACCAAGGAGCTTGTTCTAGCCTTTTGATTAAAATGAGAGGGTTATAGAGTACACTTTATAGTTGTGAGGTCTGTACCTATTTTGGTTTTTCAATGGTGGTTTTGCAATAAACTTAATTTTTAGGAGGTTTTGATGGTTTTTCAAACTTAGAGACCACGGAGCTTCTTCTAGCCTTTTGATCTTGAGAGAAACATGATCAGCCTTTAGTAAGACCCATAGATAAAGCTTGAAGTGTGAATACGTGAAAAAGATTAGTGGTTTTATGAAATGGATATCACAACCATTAATGATTTAGTTGACTACTTTCAAGGCTTTCTTAGAGCAACTCCGACATCATCATCATTAAAGACCATATGATCTTGGTAAAAAGGATGCACACCTTTCATTTGGATCCAACCTTATTCAATTTAAAGGTTGTAGCTCTACATTTATTTATTTAAAAGTGTCAACCTAATTAGCCTAGAATCTAAAAACATAGTAATAACCTATTGGAGACAAGATGTTGTTGAGTTTATTAAAAGAAATGAGATATAAATGTTTGATAAGAGTAACTGATGTTTGTAAAAAGGTTGTTTTTCAGTTAAATGGTAGTTGTTACCAAAGGTGGTTGGAAATGCCATATTTATTCACCTAAAAATGCCTACTCGACTGGCCAAAATTATCAAAGAAAAGTTAAATAGTGGCTGAGCGACGCATTGTCTAGCTTAAACCCTATAAATTAGGGTTTTTAATTCAGGATTTAACATATTTTATTTTAGTTTATTTTTTTCAATTGCTTTTAATTACACCTATAGTTGCTTTCCAAACTCTAAATTTCATGCAATTTCCACCCATACCAAATTTAATTATTAACCTCAAAGTTTAGCATCATTTTCATCTTATTCATTAGTTTTTTATTTATTCACTTTGATCCTTAATTGATCATCAAATTTTATTATGTATCTATGAAGACTAACTTGAAAGAACTAGGATGACCTTAAAGACCAAGAGAGCATATCTCTTTAAACCTGGTTCTATCCTAAACTTTTATGATCTCTAAGTTAAACTCATCTTTAATATTGAAACACACATATTAGCTAAAAAAAAACATAATGAAGCTCTTTGTCATTACATAAATAAAATATAAGATCATCAGAATATATCTCTAAAAGTTTTTAAAAAAAATATTTCAATGTTATAAATAGTCATGAAAAATTCAATCCAATCTCTAAAGTTTTCATAACTTTGTCGCCATATATTTTAATTAAAAGTGAAACTATATTAATACATAAAGGGGTTAATGGTTAAAAATAAAACTCAAAACCAATCGATATTTTTTTTTCATTGGCTTCAGAATTCAAATGCTATTGCTCGATCAAATTCGAATATGATGTTGAAAGTACATTGAGATTTAATCCGGCCATGCATTCATGGAACTTGGTAAGGTGATTTTGTTGTGTCGCCTAAACTTGTCTCAGTTGCTTGTGTTAGATTTTTCTGAAATTAGGGAATATGCCATTTTAATCATTATCAATACGACAAGAGCTCGGCCGGAATGTATTTTGTTTTTCGTAAGGTGGACGTTGTCTTTGAAAGATAACATAAGCTCCACCGCTCAATTTTAGGATAAATACATGTTACAATATGTATTTTGTTTTAACTAAGTTCTTCCTTTCACATGAGAACCAGGTATGATCATTAATTAGATTTCTTAGCTCACTTCCATGTCAAGGCATCCAAGTGCTAATTTTCTTCTCCAAAGCTGGCCAGCATATGAGCTTGTGATGTGAAATTTGCTTGCAAGTCCAACAACAATGTAATGAATAGTAAAATTCGATGCTTTCGGCATATCTAATGCCCACTTGAATATAATTGCGATTGACAAATGGGCTAGAATAGTGACGAACATGGTTGTTTTACTTTATGCCACATGTTTCGTCGGTATAGCTCTCCTAATCCCTTTTCTTTTCCTCTACATTTATAAATTATATTTATCCAAATTATTACTCGAATTCTTTAATTAAAATATAAATGTTTTTTTATAGATCCCCTCAAGAAGTGCATATTATTCGAAAATATAATATGTAATTTCTTAAATTTTTATCTAGTAACTTAAATAAAATTATTCTTTGACTTGGTATATATATGTAACTAATATATAGTTTGGATGTCATAAAAAACTTAAAAAAAAGAGATGTGAGTATATTAAATCAAATAACTTAATGTTTGATTCGTTTCATTGATAAATAAAGTGATTAGTCAGTATCAATTATAGAGAGCTAAGATCACTAAAAATTTTATTTTTATTTTTTAAAATGAATAGTTATATTAAATCATCATGAAATTTCATTTTAGATTAAATTTGAAAAATGAATGGAAAATATTTTATACTGCGTTATATCATCCAAAGCAAAAGAGAGGTATAGCTAGGCCTAGGTAGAATTCCGGCAAAACATGTACCAATGCATCATCATATATAATTAACTTCATGAATTAATTAAATACGCTCAACTCATTGAACATTACCCCTTCATTTAAACTTTTTATTCTCAATGTTATTATATTACTAATGGTTGATTTAACAACCCAATTTTTATTCCTTATAAAAAAAATTGCATCAAAATATTTTTAAAACAAAAATTGACAGGTCTTTTTTTAAAAAAAAAATTGATAGCTGGTAAAAAACAATGAAATGTCAAAAAAAAAAGAAATAATATATAATTATGGATAAAATCGGATAAATAATGAATTTTTAAATGAAAAAACTCAACCATTACAGGTGCAAAAAGGACAGGAATCAACAATCAATTTTATAAAAAAAATAAAAAAATTAAAGATCAAGAATTAAAATAAAAAAGGCACTGAAAATATCAAGAATTAAAATAAAGAAGACACCGGAAACAATTTGACTGAAATTCGTAAATTAAAAAGCTAATGACTGAAGCGGAAAAAAGGTTAATAATGAGGGACTTTTTTTAATGCCATTAGGAGCTAAATGGAAAAGAATCTTGAGAAAAAGGTCAAATTTGACCAAAAAAATTAAAATGGCAAGGACCAAACTGAAAAATAAAAAGAAAAGGAAAAGAAAAGAAACAGCAATAGGAAAACAGTGCATTTAACAAAAAAAGGTTTTTTAAAAAAAAATCTTAAGCCAAAACGACATTGTTTTGTCAAGGAAAAACAACCCTTTCTTCATGCATGCATCTACAATAACTGTTTTCTTCTTTCTTATTATAGGTTTCTGCTAGACTTGAGGGACCTCATTCTCTCTCTCTCTTGTGTCCCATGAATACCACCGAACACGCCCCTTACCTTTTCTAAACATATGCTTTATGATCAGCCAAAAATCTATTGCATTGCCTTCTAAAATGCCTAAAATAGCATGTCAAAGTTGTCAACGAAAGCATGTTTTTCAAAATATAACCTATATTATAGCACAGGCAACGACCTAGTCATTATTAGTGATGACAAGGGCTCGGCTAGAATAAGATCAAAGTCTAGCTTGAGCAACTATATATATATATATATATATATATATATATATATAGGAGGTGGTTGGAGGGGTAGTAGTTGTTATTTTTTAAAGTGTTTTTTGTATAGAAATATATTAAAATAATATTTTTTATTTTTTAAAAAAATATTTTTAATATAAAAAATAATCTAAAAACATTTAAAAAATTAATCTTATACAAAAAGACAATTCAATATTTTTAGAAACATCAATTAGAACGCAATTCCAAAGCATCCCTTCTTGCAGTACTATATGCTTGTGTCTTATTTCTTGCTGGTTCCTCAATAACTATGTTAATTTTAATGTCTTTAAAAACGTTGTTCGGAATACATTTACTTAGTAAGGAGCATGTATTTTATTTTTCATAAGGAGGACGTTGTCCTCGAAATAAAAACATGAAGCTCCACCACTTATTTTTAGGACAAATATTACAATGAGCTTGTTTCTTTCTGGTTCCTCGTTTGAATAAATTCTTCCATTCCCATAAGAACCAGGTTCGATCATTATAGTTCCTAGCTGGCCATCATTTGAACCTGTGGTGTGAAATTTGCTTGCCAGTCCAACTAGTCATTGCCAAGAACAAGAGAGGAAAATACAGACCCACCATCATAATTCTGTCTTTTCATGCCAATGCCATCATTTTTTATTTATTTTTTTTCCAGTTTAATTATGGTCACGTTTTATGCTAATTTGTTTCGGAGAAGTTTGATGGAACTTGTCTTCTCTTATCGAACAAGCGAGGAAAAAAAAACAAGAAGAAGAAGAAGCTTTTCACCTAATATATCAAATTTCATGCAAAATTAAAAGTAGGAAGTGATTTCTAAATAGGAAACACGGACCCATGTTCATCAAGAGATCAGTTTGGCTTCACAAGCCTTTCGTATGCTGTCGTCAGAAGTGTGTATTTTGTAAAGATTGAACATAATAGCAATTTGTTAGGAGTTTTTCTTTATGTCACCTATTTCTTCGTTATTAGAAAAAGTAACTATTTATATTTGATATATAGATATTTTTGGTGGACTGAATTTGATTATTTATTTATTTATTTATCTATCTTGTCTTTAAAATGAGTTTAAGAAGTAACCATTACTTGAACACTATAAAATCTTTTCATATAATAAGTTTATAAATTATATTTATACAAATTGTTACTCAAATTCTTAAATTAAAAATAATTATTTTTTTATCCATCCCATCAAAAAGTGCATGTTATTCAAAAATATAGTATATCGATTTTTTGTTGTGTAATATATTAGAATAATATATTTTATTTTTTTAATATTAGCATAGTAAATTTTTTAAAAATATTAAAAAATAAACTTTTTTAAAAATACAATTTTACCAAAAAAAAACATTAAAGGCTATAATTATTTTTGTAGTTTGTGATGGTGACGGTCACAGGCATGCTACTCGTATTTTGTGAATGACCCCACGTATTGATTGCCGAATACAATGAAATTTCACGCAAAAGAATTCCTTGAAAATTCGTGTCACAAGTTCAAGATTTTGATTGCAAATGAAAGGTTGACTTGGCTATATATATCTCAGCCACGAAAAGTCCCCATGATATGGCAAGGTGCACACCAGTTGGATTCCTCGTTAATTATTTTTATTAATTTATTTGAATTTTATTTTTTTTAAAATAATATAAATTATATTTTAAAATATTATTTAATAAATTAAATTATTAAGTGAAAATATTTTTTTGATATAGTATTAGAGTCTTAATAACCAAGAAGTCATGAGTTCAAATTTCATTATTTTTATTTATTTAATAAAAAAATTAAATATAAGATAATATAAATATGTATAAGTTTCAAGTTTAAAATGCTTTTATTTAAAAAGATATATAAAAAAATAACAGAAATTATATATTAAGATCTTATATAATAATTTAAACTATTAAGTTGAGATGATTGTTTACCAAATCTATTTCAAAAAAGAAAATTTAACTTGTTTTTATTAATAAATGATAAATATTATTTAAATGTTGAATTATTAAGAATATTTAATTCTTACCCAAATTAAGAAGCCAACAACCATTTTCTATGAGAAAAAAAAAACCCTATTAAAGAACTACTACTCTTATAAAATATTTTTATTGAGAAAAAAATAAAAGAAGTTTTGAATGAAATTTATGTATATATAAGATTAAAAAATAACAAAACAAAAAATATGTAAAAATAAACCTTTACATGATTTAAGCTGAAATTAAAATGTCACATATAATATCTTTGATAAGTATATATAAAAGGAATATAATAAAAAAAAATATGGGTATATATAAGATGTCTTAAAGAATTATATAAAAAAAATAAAAAAATAACTTGCCATCTAATTTTATAACAACTATAAAATTCTAACTAGTATTTAAAAATTCTAAATAAGGAATGGTTATACAATAAAAAAGATAAAAATTATTATATACATACTATAATATAATAGTAAATTATCTCGCATTTGTTTCTAATAATAAATGTATTTGTTTTATATCTAGTATTTGTTTAATATTTTTTTCACTCTTTTATTTTAATTTCTCTAAATATTTTAAATTTTATTTATTTCTTTTCCCAAAAACATTTTATTTTTTTCTCTTAAAATTTTGTCTTCATATTAAATTTTTTTTTTTATGCGTGTACATTTTCTCTCTAAAATTTTACCCCCCTCTCCATGATGAGGGTCAAGCTCCATTTATACCTTTTTTTAATTTTTTATGTCGTCTTTTTTTTTTCTACCATCTTTAACACTTTTTTTCTCTCTTTAACTTTATATTTCATTATCCTCTTATCTCTTATCTCTGAATTTCTTGGAGATAAGCCAAAATCTTATATTTATTTCGGTTCCTCTTTCCTTCCTTAATTATCATCATGCTCAATAATCTTTGTATTTTTATTAGTTTTTTTCTTTTCTTTTTAATTTTTTCAATATTTTTAATTTTAAAAATTTGTTAACATAAATAATACAACAAGTACAAGGGTTAGAGAAATGATGAAATTGTGGCAAATTAGCTGAATTGTATATAAAATAGATTTTTTATTTTTTAAAAAAAAATTATTTTAAAAGTAAAAGTGCAAAATAAGTTATGATGGTAAGCTATAGAGATTTCAAAGTTAATTCACTGGCTCGAGTTTAATGGAATTAATAAAGAGTTGTCTGCAGTAATTCTTATGTTTTCTAATACATTTACATAAAACATATACGAGATGTTATTTTTTTTAATTTAAACTTGCTTTAATGATGATAACATGTTGTCTAAGAAAAAAAATATTTTGTTAAAAATACATTATAAAAAATTATTAGGTAGTTTATATATATATATATATATATATATATATATATATATATATATATAATCTTCATTTTAAATCGTTTAGATTTTTCTAGGCATATCTTATAATTGCTTTTGATTTTTATTAAATAAATAACATAGAATAAATGTTTGATTTTTTTAATAAGATAAAATATATTAATATAAAAAATAAGATTTATAATAGAAAATTAGTTTGTTTCAGTAGAGTTTGAATTGTAACTCTTTTCAAATAAAAATCTAACACTATATAATTAAATAAAATAAATTAAAGGGTCCCACTTCCAAAATATAATATAAAATATTGTGATTTATATTCATTTCTTAATTTCACAACTTCAAAATTAATTTGCACCAACAAACAACTATTTGTAATATTTACAAATATATATAATTCTCAATCAATATTATTTAATATATCCATCAAATTTTGAATTAACAAGTCACTATTCATGTTGACGACGCTTACTCTTTTTTTTCTCCGACGTGTAAAGTACTTCTGCTCTGACCCACGCGGGAACGGATCATCAGGCTGGAGCCGCAAAGCTGTGGGACCACAGCCCTTTTTTCCTTGACGTTTCTCGTGCTCAGTTGACGTGTTTGTGGTACTTGTGCTCTCTGCATAGCTGGATGGTGTGCTCTCTGCAGAGCTGGACGGCTTCATTTTTCTCTTTAGTCAGCGGATACATGAATTTATCTATATGTTGATATATACTCACAGATGTTGATATCCCATTTGAAAGCAAACCCAAATTGAGAATTTGATTAATTTTAAGGAATTGACCTATAATTAATGAGGCTTATTCCTTGTCTTGATTTTTTAGTTTGATCATTAATAATATATTCAAATAGATTTTGAGAAAGTAATTTTGGTTGTTTTTTAAAATATTTTTTATTTTTTTAAAATTATTTTTAAAATTAACGTATTAAAATAATTTTAGAATATTAAAAAATATTAATTTAAAATAAAAAATTTTAAGATTTTTAAAAATATTTTAAAAATATAAAAATAAATGAGATCTAATTAGATGAAGAAGGGGGAGTTCTGGCAGCAGGGAGAAGAGGGTACCTACCTGTAGTTATTTTAAGTTTTTAACTAATTCCACTTATAGAATTGCTAGCCTCATTGAACATATAATATATGAAAAGTGAAGATACATAGTTTTCCATTTCTCAAATTTTAAGTTCAGTGTAATTTATGTAAAATAAATTGAAGAGCTCAGAATTAATTTCACCTTCCCAATATGAGCGAAGGTGGAATTAAAGTCAAGATTTTGGGGAGTCTTTTTTTTTTTAAGAAAAGAAAATAGTTATTTCATTAATACTAAATAAAATAAAAATAAATCACTATTGCATATTGGTATTCTAGATACATAAGAACTAATCCTTTCAATGAATTTGAATGACTTCAAAAAATCCTCTAAAATTTTCAAATCCAGATTGCTTACATACAAATGAAGTTGAGTCACCATAAATCAATAAAAACATATTCAAAATTACTTATGGGTATTAGAAAAACTACCAAACTTTTAATAAGAATTGAAAAAAAAATCAACAAGCTAAGAAATCAAATAAAGATCACAAAAATCTAATATTTAGATCTAAATAAAAATAATAATAATCTAAAACTAAGAGAAAAAGGAAGGGGAAGAGGCTTTACCAATGAAAACCACCACCAACAGCTAGATAATTACTTAGAAAAAAAATATAGATTTTTTAGAGAAAATTAAAGAGAGTTGAGTGTTCTTGTAAAGTTCTATTATAAATAATTGAAAAGGAGACGGGAGTTAAAAAAAAGTTAAAAAGTGATAGAAAGATAATAGTAATCTCATTAATACTAAATAAAATAAAAATAAAGTATATTTTTTATTTAAAAACATTACTTTTTATCTAAAAACATGATTGATAACATCAACAATAAAAATAGTATTCTAGATAAAAACTAATTCTTTTAATGAATTTAATTAAATAAAAAAAATTGTCAAAAAATTCCAAATCTAAGTTACTTAAATACAAACAGATTGAATTTTAAATATAAATATTAGTTAAGTCATCAAAAATGAATAAAAAAATAGATCATAATATCAATCTTGTTGATAGAATATTAGAAAATCTATTATTGGTATAAATCTCCCCTATTCAATTACAAACAAGCACAAAAATTTTATTCAAAATAAAAGGTATTGCATGAGCACAGAAAATAAATAATTGACATGTGATCACATAAATCTATTAAATAGATCTAAATTAAAAAAAAAAAAAGAGAGAGAATCTAAAACTATGAAAAAAAGAAAGAAAGAGAAACTGCTAGTGAAAATTATCACCAATAGCTTGACAAATACTTAAAAAAAACAATATCAGTTAATTTAGATATTTAAAAAGAAAATTTTGTTTAATTATGAGGTGGAGTGGAAGAATTTTTTAAAATATAGGAGTCAGGAGAGAATTGTTTTAAAATATAGGGGCCAGGAGAGCATATAAAATGTTTAAGGACAAAGTAGTTTTTTCTCATATGATGTTATGGAGCAATTTTAAAAATGTAGATTTATTTAGATATGTTGTAATCAAAATAGATATTCGTAAGAAAAAGAGGAAAATATATTTTGTTAGGCTAAGTTTTATTTTTTTATTGATTTGTTTTATGAATTTTTATTTTAATTAGTGGCATATTTTTTAATGAAAAACATAAACTATATTCAGACCATATAATATAATTTATTTTAAATAGTGTGTGTTAAAGATATTAATATATTTCTTTGTTATAACTAATCTCTTATTTTTAAAATTTCTGATGAGACTAGATATACCTGAATTTTCTGACAATCCCAAACCTAATAACTAGGTGGTATTTCATTGAGGCTATTATGCTATCCGTCTAGGTATAACATGATACATTATTTAACGCCACATTATTTAACCCTTTATAAGTTGTAAGTTCTCAACAATACCATTATTTAACGCCACATTAACCCTATGTTTTAACAATCTTTTTTTTAAAAAAAATTAGTTCCCCTTTATTTTAGCCCCCTCCTCTCTCTTGAGACATTTGTTTTGCAAAATGTTTTTCTAATTTTTATATGTTTATTTTTTATAAAATATTTTATAAGAATGTCAATCAACATAAATTATCAATAATAGTACATCAAGAGGTTATGTAAAATATTTTATAAATATTAATCTATTTATAATATCATTAAACTATTTAAATTATTACTATATTGACATACATTATTTTTATTACGATTATTATTATTTTCATTGTCATTGTCGTCATTATTATTCTCGAAAGCTATACTACATGTAAATTATTTTATATAAAACAAGAACATTCATACTTTATTGATGACATTTCATTTTTTTACAGATAATTTAATTTTATTGATACTATACGTCATCGTTATAATTTTCATAAGACTTGAATTCAACAATTACACAAGCATGAATTTTAAATTTATTCAAGGGAGAAGAGAATTATAGGTGCAACAGTAATTACTGATCTTCCAAGTAGCATCTCGTCCTCTTTGTTTTATGAATTTTTAAATGACTCGCCTCATGATCTCTTGTCACTGCTTATCAAAAAGAAGAAGAAGAAGAAGAAGCTGCACTACTACACCTTATTAATGAAAAAACAAATTGCAATAAAGATTAGAAAAAGAAAAGCGTGTGGGTGGTAAAGTGCATGTACGATGGTCCAATCGTTGATCAAATAAAATTAGATATTTGGAATTGAAGATCATCAGATTGGATTGTTTAGAAGAGTAAATTAAAGGATCTTGTTGATGGGGTTAACTTGACCTAGACCAGTGTGATTCTTCAACGGGCCCTTGAAGACCTCTTACTTTAGCTTTCAGGCTCCAACTAAACAGTCCAGCTACTTAACTCTGGGCAGTCAGTGAGGTTCGGAGGTTAACAAGCCTCCTTCTTCTCCAACATCTCTTCGTTTATACTTTATTTTACTACTCTTTTTTCTCTTATTTTTATAGTGAAAATAATTGTTAAACCCGATCTAGTTTAACAAGTTAGTTTTAAAAATCCAAAATCTATAAGGGATTTAGGTTTGAAGTTCTAATTAAATCAGATAAATCATTAACCTAGTAAAATTTAATTAACTCGATCAAACCATGTAGATAATAACAAAAAAAAAAATAACACAATATCATTCTACTTAAAAATAATAATAATTGATTTGGTGACCCAATGACTCATATCCTTTTCAACATCATTTATTAGATTGAATTTGACAACTATGTTCAAGAAAGAAAGAAGGGGATAATATTCATCGCAATTCACTTACAAAATTAGATTCATTTATTTAGGTTGTATTTTGTTAATATCATAAGACCAAGAAAAAAGGAGATATATAAAGGAAAAAAACATATTTGGTTGAAGAAATGAAGATAAAAATATAAAATAAATGTATTTTTAAGATAATTTTAAAATGAATTCTTTTTTTGAAAAAACACTAAGGACATAATAGCATATTCTTTTTATCTCCACCTCTTCTATCTCGGGGCAATGATTGAATGCATTTTGGCTCCTAGATGCAGTGTTTCTTCAAGTCGGCTCCAAGCATGATTTGATTTGTTTTATTAATAATTATAATTATGATATTCTATAACCATGGAGAAGGAAGACTGCAGGAGAGCACAAGAAAGCCTATTCTATCCCAGCCCACACTGAAATGGAGGAAGGTATAGGGCTTGGACCACTAAAAAGCTACACATTTATAGAGTCATGCCATATCCACCCGAGCCGCTAAGCCTCGAGCTCCTAATCCATGAACTTAAACACTGGCAACCGAATACGTGTTCATATGAGAAGAAAGCCATTAAATTAATTACTACATTTTCATGTCTTTGAATATTCATAAATTCCAATAGAAATTACATTCAGAATATATATATATATATATATATATATATATATATCCATTCTGCTATTTTATTTATATTAAAACAACTAATGTTATTGGAAAATAAAATAAACAAAAAAAAGTGGATATTAACCCATATTTACTTTTTAAATTGGTAATCTAGTTAACTAGACTAAAAACATCATACATGAAAAATCATATAATCCAATCCTTAATATATTAAATTTTAAATGATAAAATTAAAAAAATAATTATATAAAAAAATTTAAAATAAAAAAATTACAATTAAAATATTAAAGATAAAAATAAAAATAAAAAAATAAATCAAAGTGCAAGAACAAATTTTTATTGAGGGGTTAAATTAAAAAAATAATTAAAAAAAATGAGAACCAAATTATAAAAAACAATAAATCATAAACTTAAATTAAAAGATAAAATTGAATAAAAATCATAAACTTAATTTGATTAGGTTAATCAAGTTTTATTGAATTAATATTTTGTCTGAATCTAATAAAAAAATTATTATAAATCAATCTTTAAATTTTAAATTCATCGGATGAATCTATTTAGTCAAGTTATATTTAAAAATTATGTCTCATATTAAAAAAGAAAAAAATGAGGCTCTGTGTTTCATTACACACATGGACAAATGTTATCGTGAATATCTACAGTGAATTACCATTTCGCCATTCATTCAAAAAACCATTGCGTTATCTCTCGAGGGTATAATTGTCTTTTTACATAACTCATTTTTCATAAACCATTTCAATCTTCGCACCCTTTTTTTAGCATAGTGTAATTACTCAATCACCATTAAAAGCAATTTTCAATTAATTAAAGTTGTAAAGGTGTTTTTATCTTTTCACTTCTTAAAGCGGAGTACAGTTATTAAATAGCTTTAGAGTACAAATTCCTTTTAGCTCACATGTAAGGGTATTTTCTTTGTTTTTTCATCATGATTTTTTTAATTAATCTCAAGTTTAGTGAGGGGTGGTGCAGTAATTTTATATATAAATATTGTTATAATCTAATTTTTTAAGTTTTTTCAAAAACAAAATCCAAAGCAAAAAAAATAATCCAACTATGCATCATTTTCGGTTTTTTCAATGTCTTTTCAATTGAATTTAAAATTCAAAACTTTGTTTTCAACCTGTTAAGATATTAATATGTCCATTTCAAAAATATTGATTAATTTTTTTTATTGAGTTAGTGTTAACATTACATTTAAAAAAATATATAAAGAAACAAAATGATTTTAGGTTGCTTGATCATCAAATTTACTTTAAAAACAAGTAATTGAAAGAAGAAAAAAATTATATTACCTATAAATAATGAAGAAATCTCACAAGCAAACCAGGAGAATTGGTTAGGAGGCAACAAAAAATAAATAAAGGAAAGACAAGCCAAAAAAACATGATACCTCTCATTCTTCCCCACCAAAAAAACAAAAAAAAAAAACCCTAGTCCCTGTCTTAATAACACCAAGCAGTAGCCAGCATTAACCCCCGAGATTCTCCGATCCTGTCCTCACCAAAGCATCGCCCCACCACCCATCTACAGTTGATTTGAATAGCCTTTTCCACACATGTGAGCAACCTCACACTTATATCGGTCTCTCTTTGCCTGTTTTCTTTCGTTGTTGCTAGCATCCACCACCATTTTTAGCCTCCCCTATAAACCACCATTAGCTCACCACCGTGAAAGACTAATCATGGTCAACCCTTTCCTTTCTTCTTCCACTATCATAAACCTCCCCTCATTAACTAAAAGATTTTTTCATAATCATATTATTAAATTAACCAAATATATTAGACTTATTCAAATTAATTATTCAACTTTTAAATTCAATTTAAAAAAAAAACATTGTTAAAACTTAAATATTTTTATATATCATAAAAAAATTAAACTGATTTTTGGTAGAGCACAAATCACCAATTTAATAAGTTTTAAATAAGAAAAAAAATATTTTATTGGAGTTTGCACGTAAGTGGTGAGGATGTCCACCATAAGAGGAGATTACGTAATGATTTCAATGTCTTGATAGGCATCTTTGGAAAGTTAATTTGTTCTCTTCACCCATTAAAGAAAAAAAAAAAGGAGGATTAGAGGGCTTAATGAATGAGGTATCGAGATGTGATCCCCTCTTCATCCGAGCTTGGTGTGCATGGTATCCATATCAATCACGAGGCACATCACTAATTTCTGTCGTAGCTAGTTGCCTTTTTGTCATGTTAACGTAAATTGTTCACAAAATATCCCTTCCAACTATATAAGGTCTCGTCATTAATTTGTAGACGGATCATTATTCTTTTAGGTAAATTTAAATTTATCTTTTTTGAGATTTGAAATAAATTCATATTTTTTTTCCATTGAAGAATTATATAGTTTTTTAAAAAGTTTCAATTACATGTTAATGTTTCTTTCATGTTATCCTAACTAGCAGAGTCTCTAAATCTTTAAAATGGGATAAAAAATAGAATTTTTAAAAATAATTTTGTAAGATTAATTCCTTTTCATAATCGAAAGAACAAAATAATGCTATATATATAATTTATATTTAAAAAATACAAGATACAAAGCAAAATTTATCCTTTTTTTATATGGTTTTTATTAAAAAATATAAAATAATTAGAAAATTAGAAGGAAAAAATAGATTAGGAGGACTCCAAAAAATAATCTTAAAATTATAAAGCGTGATATTTTTAGAAAAATAACAATTAAAATTCTGTACTACTACAAGGGTATACTCATTAAGTGACAAATTAGCAATATATTTGACAAACCAATTAATGTTAAAACTCGAATGTGATGTAAGTACAATTGACTCTTCAAAGTAAAAATAAAATAATTTATTTTAAAAAAAATGAGCTTCATTGTTTAAACTTTCTCCTTACATATAATTTTTATTTTGATATATATTATATTATTTCTTATGATTCTTGTATTTATATTTTTAAAAATAAATAATTTACATGACATAATTTGAACCTTTTAAATGAAAGTATAACATCAAATTATTATAACTTTAATTAGATTCTTTTTAATATTATGTAAACAGAATAACTTGTACTTCCTTTTCCTTAACAAATACATATAAATAAGCATAAAAGCATTAATATTAGATTTGAAAACCATAGTGCTTCCTGCTTAGATTCAATTATAGGTTGACACGCTAAGCAATGATTTGGCAAAAAAAATGACCAAGAGGCGACACTTAGGTCTAGTAGTGGTGTCTAAAGAGCCAATACCACCACGAGACAGTAGAGCATGGATGGCACAGTTTTTTCATTTTGTATTAATTGCCATGATCATATTCACCATGATGAAATTAATTAGAACCCCATGTTTAACATCGTCATCAACACATGATTGCGAAATTAAGGAGATAATCAGTCTTATATTAATTAGTTTTGTTTAATATTTTTCATGATTTAAAAGGCCAGTAGGAGCCATGTATGCGGTGCCAATCCACCTGTTTATCCAATCAACATATGTATTAAAATAACTAAGTGGGTGTCACTTTCTTTTAGATTCTTTGAAACGATAGATTTCCCTTTGCTTTATAATTACTTTTTATATAATAAGACATGGGAAATTTTTAAGTAGACTTAATCTATCATTGTAAATTAGGTATATGAATATAAGATATATTAATTCTTACTGGATAATATAAGTATTTTACGTGATTTTTTTTTGTTTTTTGCAAAATTTATAGAATTGTTTGCGTGATTGAATTGTACTAGTGATGTAGATATTCAACCTCAGCTAGCGTCCAATATTCAAAGATAAATGGCTCTTCCCAATTTTGTAAGAACAATAATTTTGATTTTTTTTAAGAATACAGTAATTTCAATTTAGTAAAAAGACCAAATAATTAATGTGTGTGTTACCAAACATTAAAATTAAAATTCAAGTTTTTGGATTAATGAATTATAAGATAAAAATCTGTGAATTACATTACAATTCTATAAAACAAAAAAGAAAAATATTTTAAAATTTTAGATGGGGTAACAAGGTGGGCAAACCCTTCACTAAATAAAACTAGGTTGGATTTTACCAAAAACTCAATCCAATCAATTAAGGTAAAATCATCATCTCTAATATTCATATAAAAAAATCTATTAAGTTAAAAAGCATTTTCTTATTAATATATCTGTGTAATATAAAACAAAAAAATAAAGTTATTAGCTTTAGGTAAATTAGCTTCTTCTTTCAAAATATTTTTTACTGAAAAATGTATTAAAATAATATATTTTTTTATTTTTTTATAACAATGCCTTAAAATATTCTAAAAATATTAAAATTATATTAATGTAAAATAAAAAAATAAATTAATTTTTAAAAAATATTTTTAAAATACAAAAACAAATAGAATCTAGAAGAAAAAAATATGGGTTCTAAGTGCTAAAAGCTGAAAGGCTACTTTTATATAGAAATGGATTTGAGCATTTGAAGGCAAGAAAGTCAAGAGAAATTAGGATCAATATGAAAGCACGTCTACCATCCTGTCTTTGCAAGGTTGCTATATAGTGACTATTACTACCATTAATAAGAACAATGCTTCAGCAAGCCAAATCCATTTATCCAATTCTCAACCTTAAGATCTTTTACCACTATAAAATGTCCTTTTCTTTTAATTGCCGATACACTTATGAACTTCATCAACCAATAAAAAGTTATTTTTAATAGTTAAAATATTAAAAAAATACTTGTTAACTCGAGAATCGCAGACGATCATATATATATATATATATATATATATATATATATATATATATATATATATATACAAGTTGGAGTACACATAATTTCTAAAAAAATCATATTTTAATATTTTTTTTGCTCAAACTTGTTTAACTTTGAACTTTTTATGAGATCCGGTGCATCAAGTTAATATATATATTAACACAATATCACTCTATCCTTTTCAAATCGAAATAGAAATAAAAAAACATAATAAAATCAACTACACAAATAAGAAGATTTATGAACGTTAGATTCATTATCAATTAATTTCTTAGATAAGGATTCTCATTGTTTTGGTAATCTCGCTGCGTGTTAACATAATATCACCTTATTCTTCTCAAATAAAAATAGAAATAATAAAATATAATAAAATCAACTACACACATAAGAAGATTTATGAACGTTAGATTCATTATCAATTAATTTCTTAAATAAAGATCCTCATTGTTTTGGTAATCTCGCTGCGTAACAACAAAGTAAGACACAATATGCTAAAATTGACATAATTAAGTACCAAAGTGTACTAAATCCTTGTTGTTATGGTTTCAATTGAAGAGGCCTTCTAATGAATTTAATGTCCTTAAAGACATTCTTGAACTTCTCTTGCAATTCTTCTTGACCTCCCCTATCTTGCACGTGCATATGTGCAAAATATGTATGGCAAGTATATATAAGTATGTATGTATGTATGCATGGTCATGAAGTGCATCAACTGCTGACCCAATTATGAGTTCCAATTCAAGCTAGAAAGTTGAAACGGTTGTCTCAAAACACCATCAAGAAGAGTACTTGGGTGGACCAATGGTGTGCTCTGTGGAAGCTGGTTAAGCATAGAAACAAAGGAGGTGTTATCCTCTGGAGTTCCAGTAATACCACTATTAAGTTCACCGTGAAAGCGCTTCCCTGATGAATTAGCCAACCCCACTGGGGATCCTGTAGCGTCGTTCCAATACTGATGAGGAGGGAGGGTGCGTGTCGCCGTAAAAGTATTTGTGGAGACTGGGGCCATGGACATGTTTGGCTTTGAGCTTGAAGATGGCAACTGAGAAATGGAACCATTTTGAATGCCATCTCCTGTTAGTATCCCTTCAAAGAAGGTATCTTCATTCACAAGTAAAGATGCGTAAGCTGTGTGCTTTGAAGCTGAAGGGGGTTTCGGATTTTGGTGGCTGGAATTTTGCAGTGCAGCAAACATGCCCTCTATTGAATCCTCCCTGTCCCTTTGATCCATCGGTCTCTGAGAGTTGTTTTTCTTGTAAATCCGGCATAGAACCCAGTCATCAAGCTATAAACAACACACGAAGATCTCTCATACCATAAGTACTAGATAATACACATCAATAATGGACCATCTTTAATAACATGAAAGCACCTAAAAGATGATGAACATACCCTTAAAGAGCCGCCTTTCTTGTTGGCAGAATCAGCAGCAGGAGGCTTTGAGCTAGGATTGTTTTCGATAAGGCGATATTCATGCATAATCCAATTGGTTTTAATCCCCTTCGGTGGCTTCCCACCATAAAAGACCAGGGCCTTTTTGACACCAACCTTTTGAGCTCCATTAGATGTTAATATAGGCTTATCAGTCCCGGTAGCTTTCCAGTACCCTGAAGTTGCAGCCCTGTTAGGCCTAGCACCGTTGGGGTATTTCCTGTCTCTAGGACTGAAAAAGTACCACTCTTGCTCTCCAAAAGTAGCCTTACCTGCGTAAAAATCACAAATCCAAAACACTGATTAAGTAGTACTATATATATAATTCAAGGAACTAATGATCAAGGACAAACATCCACATGCTCTGAAGGTTTGATCACTTACTTGGCAGCTCCCATGGATCAAATTTGTATAGATCAATCTCAGCTATAATCGTAACAGGCAGCGGAACTGATGCAGCCTTCTTCTTTAGGTAGTGGACCACTAGCTCTTCGTCAGTAGGGTGGAACCGGAAGCCGGGTGGCAGCTGCGGGTGTTGTGACCCGGAAGACGAATTGGTGCCCTCCATGAATTTGGCTTCAATGATCTTGATTACGGTTGTCGTGAATCAAATACAGTACTGAGATAATTAGCAGCTAGTGAGTGAACAGCTAATATATTGGATTGATACAAAGGACAGAGCAGCGGTGCCTAGACCATATCTTAAATGTTAACATTAGGTGTGGTGGCGAAGAGAGGATGTTCGGCACCATTTGATAGAGGTGCCAAATGGAGAGGGCTGGTCATCATGTGACACGTGGAGATCCTGAGATGAGGGTAGGGTAACACGTGTCAATTATACGGAAGCTGGGGACCACAGGGAAACATGAAGAGGGAAAGAATGGGGGAGGGGGTATCGGTGGGGGAGAGCAGGGCAGGTTTCGAGGGTCTTAGGTTTGGAACTGCCTTGTACGCTTTTCATGTCATGCTTTTCTTATGTTATAGCCCCCAACTTTTGTCCAATTTCTCGAGAGAGAGAGATGGCTCGACAAGTGTGGCAGTGTTGGTAGGTTTTGCCATAGTCATGAAACCCATTATGACCTATAATCCCACTAAATATTCATGTTTCGGATTTAATACATTAATTAATTTAAGTTGATTTAAATTAATATTATCTTAAGTTACAAGCTAAATTAATAAAGTTTAATATAAAACTCGAGATAAATTCTAACATATTAATTACACACTCATTATATTAATCCGATGCTTTAAAGAATTAAACATTGCACTCGAGATCTATATCGATGAATATAAAAGTTCTGGGAGAGATTCTATAAACTTGGGTAAACAGCAGACACAAAACGTGGGGCATTGTGCTTCTCGGCATATTTCCTTTTCTAATAGGATAAATTTAGGTCATTGCCTTTTCACTTTCCATGATAGCTCTGTTTGTTCGGAAGTTGTTGTTACCTTCAACAAACCTACTCATACCATGATCTCACACCTCTCATATATTGCCACCTTTTTTAAAAAAAAATTGAGAATCATTTATTGTCATTCTTCAAGGTCAAAGGGCTAGAAGCATCAATTCTTTTATTTCTATGAATCATTTCTTCTTCTTTTTTCAATTTTCTTTGCTCATCAATGGATACCACGGGTTTGTGTGGTATTGTATTTCTATTTATATTTAGAAGTGTTTTAAAATTATTTATACCTTTAAAAAATATTAAATTTATGTTTTTTTAATTTTTTTATGATTTTAATGTTATGATATAAAAAAGTCGGAATAAATTTTTTTAATTCATTTAATTGCAAGCAAAAAATACTGTTAAAAACTTAATATCGTGCACTGTAATATTACACACACACAAACATGATTTTATGATCGTGTACCCAATCATGTTATAGTAATATTAAATAGTGTGATTTGTATTTTATTCATGATTCAATTTAATGGTTACAATCATTTTATTAAACACGATAATATCTATGTTTAATGATTTAAAATATCTTATTTGTAGTAAATGCTGAGTCATTCTGTAAATAATTTTACTAGTCACACGCAAACTCTAAAATAGTATAATACATCATTTAAGCACATGGATTACATATTCGTACAAAAAAAAAACCTGATTAGCACATTTGTGATATATATTTTACTTATAAAAAGTTCAGTGATTTTGAATTTAGACTGATTTTTCTGTATGAAGTTGTAAGAACTAAAATTAGATTTGGACTTTTTACAATTGCATTTTACGCTTAGATATTAGTACCATGTAAAAAACCCTGATTGAATCTGTTTTTTTAATTATTTTTGTTTAAAAGTATGATTTTTTTATTTTTAAATCATTTTAATATATTAATATCAATAATTATTAAAAAAATATTATTTTAATACATTTCTAATAAAAAAACATTTTAAATAATTACTACTACCACATCTCTCACAATATTTATATCCCTAGCTACGCTATCGCATGGTTTGCCTATATTCTCATAATAGAAAATCATTTTATGTGACTAATAAAAATAAAAGGAATAGATACCCAACCAATAAAATGATCAGATGACGTGAGCTATGATACGCAAATAAAAATAAAAATATTCTTCTAATCAAAATGCATACCAATCAAGTGATTTGCACTGGTTGTGATTGCTTCTGAAACAGAGAATTAAATAGGGCTGCGTTGATATTTGAAAGGTTGTAGAATGCATTATCGTGGATACCGTCTTGTTTTTTTTTAAAAAAAATTAATATATTAAATAATGTTTTATTTTTTAATATTAAAATATAAAAAATCATTTTAATATAAAAATTTAAAATTTAATAAAACATAGTTTGAAATACAATTTTAACTAGCTTCTAAGTGCTAATAGTATTCGGTTCATACTTTTATAGTTGGTTCACCACTAATAACTCAGATTGTATTTTAAATGTATTTTTATTCATGTTTTTAAAAATTTATTTTTTTATAAAAAAAATATTTTTTATATATTTTAAATTATTTTAATACATTAATTTTAAAAATAACTAGAATTATATTTCAAAACAGCCAATAAATAAAGAGCATTGTCTGCTTAGTTCGAGGCTTTTAATTTTGCGGACAGCCAAGCTGTCTCATGTTTCTTATTTTTATTTTTATTTTCATTTTTATTTTTATTAAATTATTGTCCATCACTCATTTTAAAGATTCAGTTGTGCTCGCAGGATATAAGAAATTCAGCTATTATTGGAAAAATGAGACAGGAATATTCAAGTCAAATTTATATTTCTAATTAGTCTAGTAATAGCCTCTACGCCCATGATTTACCACCTATTCATATTATTTTTTAATGTAAAAAATAATTTTTATATGTTAAAATTGAATAAAAAATTAATTATGAAAACCATTTAACTATGATAATTAAAATTGGGTCGATATATAATATCCTGTTATATGCATGAGTGTGTTGTACTCCAACTTTTATTTTTATTTAGCTAAATATAAAATTACTTCCAATTTAATTTTATAATCAGCAAAAAAACCATATTAAAAAAATCAGAAACACTCCTCGATCTCATACTAAAAAGTTTTATTTTAAAAGTATTTTTATCATTTTATGGTATATTTTAATTATTTATTATTTTTTATATTTATAAAAATACTAAATTATTTTTCAACTTAAATTATAATAACCAAAACAATCATTGTAAGAATACAAAAATATCTATTAATATAAATTTGTTTTGTTTTTAATGGTATTTTAGTCATTTTATTATACACTTAATATAAGAAAAGATTTAATTATCTTTATTAATTTAAAAATAAAAAATGAATCATAAAAAAAGACTTTAATATCATTGAAAATCAGTGTAAAGTTTTTTGGATGGAAAGTGAAAAGAGTCATTATAATGTTCTCCTGTTCTGGTGAATAGTATAAAAATTAGATTTTGTGAACATATTCTACATCCCAAAATTTATAGAAAAGCAATTACTTATACCCAAATTAGATTTGTCTTTATATCCAAATTAGATATGAAAATTATTGTTCATTTTATTTATTTTATTTTTCTTGTTATTTTACCTTTTTTTATTTGGTTTAGAAATTATAATACTATTTAAATTCTATATTAGCCATGTTTTTTAAAATATATTTAATTATTGGAAAAACTATTGACAATCCATGTTCATTAAATTAGAATTCTTTCTATAATTTATTTGTAATTAAATTTAGAGTTTGTGAAACTCTAATTATTTTTTTTTGTTATATGTTGCGTCAAACTATTTCTTCAATTCATGAGATGACTTGTTTGATGGAAATAACTGAAAATTACTCTGATTCTTCTTAGTTTAGTTTTTTTTACTCTGTTTTTATTATTTAGAAATCACAGTTCATATTCTAAAATTCATAAATCTATGACCCTTTGCTTGTGCATCACAAAAAGTTGAATTATTTACATAATTGTTATTATATTTCAATCATGACTAAAAAGGCATTGTGGTATTAAAATTATAAAAATACTATAATATTTATATATATAAAAAAAACCCAGCATTTGAAACCCTTCTCTTCTACCTGGCTGTCGTCTGTTTTCTTCTCTTCTTTCTCTAATTCATCTCAGCTTGAATAACAATGGATAACTTCAAATTTCTTGTATTCATCTTCGACTGAAATCAAAATCAACAACATGAAAAGCCATTGCTACAGTCCTTCAAGGAAAATTTCTTATTGCTTTCTTTCCTTGTTCGTACTGTGGATGCTTTCTAAAAGCTTTACCCAATTGCAAGAAAAACAATCATTTGTCTTTCTCAGTCTTCCATTCCTCGCAGAAAAACAAAATCTATATAAAAATATGTTGCCTCCAGCTTTTCAACCCCTACCCTCTTCGGGCTCCTTTCCCGGGGCTGAGGGGACTTTGAACCCACCTTCAAGACAGACTAAGAGCTACCTTTCATTAATTATTATATTATATTATACAACTGGGGTTTTATTGTAGCAATCTAATCCACGGTATAACTCTGCTTTGACTTTATATATATATATATATATATATATATATATATATATATAAAAAGAGAGAGTTATTAAAAATTAGTTTTTATATTTTTTATTAGGTTATTTTAATCTTATAATTTAAAAATAATACTTAATAAATTAATTTAGTTTATTTTTTAATTAAAATTTTTATAAATCTTTTTATTTAATATTATATCTGACAAGGCCTATTAAGTACTAAACTTTATAATATATTTAAATTTGCTCTATATTATATTATTTTAGTTTCATTATTAAATATATGGATTTGATATATTAAATTAGTTTGTTTTTTTTGTAAAGTTATCTCCATCTCATAACTTAATTCATGAGTTTGGTAAATTGGTTTGGATCATTTTTATATATTTTTTTATTATATTTTTGATCTCATCGTTTAATATTAAGTTGTTTGAGAATTAATTATTGTAATTTATTTTGATTTTTTTTATGTGGGGTAATCTCGATCTTTTGATCCTAGTCGTTAATTTGATAGGTTAACTTGATTCATTTTTTAGGTCATTTTTAATTTATTTTTATATTTAATTTTATCCTTTAATATTTGATTAATTAAAAATTATGTTTCATAATTTATTTTGATTTATTTTTTATAAGGTTATCACAATCTTATAACCTACATGATAAATTTGACATGTTAACTTGATTGAACCAAGTCAATTC
This sequence comes from Populus pruinosa, assembly GCA_026413675.1. Lineage (NCBI taxonomy): Eukaryota > Viridiplantae > Streptophyta > Magnoliopsida > Malpighiales > Salicaceae > Populus > Populus pruinosa. The sequence goes on from CM048595.1 coordinate 2,982,829, forward strand.
ACCATGTTATTTTAATATTAAATTTTTTCAAACTATGTTTTTACGTTACTTTTGAATTTATAAAATTAACCAAATCACATTGAATGAATTTTTATATAATTGTTTTTACTAAAAAAAAATTAAAACATTGGCAAGATTTGAATATCTTTTTAAAATTTAAGAAAAAATTGACCCGATACATAGTATAACATGAGGCAATAATTAGCTCACATCTATAATAAAAAAAGAATTGCACTATTATATGCTTATAATTCCCATTTCCATTTAACAACCTCTCTATATAAATTATGGTACAAAAGTAGTGTATTTTTCACATCTATTATATATTAAAAGTTTTTGGCATTTCATTATAGTAATGAATAATAGAAACAAAGATTTTTCTTTTCACTTTGATCATAAAAAAATTGTAGGATGTTTTTTTAATTTCAAACTTAGCTTATTCTTTTTCTTTTTTTAATTTATCTTTTGAAATTGAGTTTTATAGGTATTAAAATTCATAATTTTTTTATTTTTTTGTGTAATTATCTTAATTTCATGATCTAAAATCAAGAGTTTTGTGAGTTAGTTTTGTTGATTCGAGTAACTTTTTTGTTATATTTTTAATTATTATTATTATTTAAATTCATCCTTCAGTATTGGATTGATTGGGGATAAAACTTTATAATTTTTTTTTTATGGGTTGCAATGGTTTTATGACCCGGACATGGGTTTTGAAGGTTAGTATGGTTATCTTGGGTTTTTGGTTCCTTTTGAATTGAATATTTTTTTTTCAATTTTATCTTTCAATATGGGGTTAATTGTAAATTGAAATTTATTATTTTTATTTTTTTGATAGAGTTATCTCTGTCTCCTAACCCGATTTCACAAGTTAATTTGGGATAACTGAAGTAGTTTTTTGTCTCTTTTTTCTATTTGATTTTTTTAATTTAATTTTTTAATATTAGGTTGATTAAGGACTGAGCTTCAAAACTTTATTTTTATTGTTTTATAGAATTATCATAATCTTATAACCTTGGTCACAAGCTAGGTCAATTAACTCAGATTATTTTTGTCATTTTCTTGTTGATTGTTTTTTATTTTATCTTTCAATATTGAATTGATTGAGAATCTTGTTTTATAATTATTTTTTTAATTTGTGTTTTATGACGTTATTACACTCTCATGATTCAGGTTACAAGTTTAGTTAGTTAACTCAGAAGGTTTTTTGAGTATTTTTTTAATTAAGTTTTTTTTAAAATTTTATCTTTCAACATTAAGTTAATTGAAAATTGAACTTTATAATTTATTTCAATTTTCTTTATAAGGGGTTATCTTATTCTTATAATTTAGATTTGATAAGTTAATTTGAATTATTTTTTTAATTAAATTTTATTTTTAATTTCATTATTTAACATTAAGTTTATTTATAATTGAGTTTATTAGTTATTTTTAATTTATTTTATATATTTATCAGAGTTTCATTGAATAATAAATTTAATATATTATCTAAGTTAATTAAGTGAATTAAATAAGTTGTGATTTTAATATTTTAAAAAATATTATCATCATTTTTTTTAATCAAACTAAATTTATGTTGATATTAAATTTATAAAGTCAACAATATCTGGCTAATCATTTCCTCTGACAAGCTAAACAAAAGCACCGTCCTTCATGCATCAATTCGAGTGTAGAAGAGAGATAAACCTTGATCTCATCAAAACAACCTGGTGCTCGTTAGTCCATGGCAGCATGTCGAATTTGACCTCCTTTAGTGATGGTGACGACAACCAAATCTTAGCAGATGTGTTAGAGATGAATCAAGGAAAGCTCCTACATAAGATCTATAACTCCTCCTTTGTTTTGGATGGTGGTGCTTCAATTAATTAAAGTTAGAGTTTTTTATTTTTATTGATCTCAATTGCTCTTGATAGATAAGAAATCCCAACAAATTCTCTGTTTTAATCCCAAATACACGTTTCAAAAGCCATAAGCAACTCGTCAAGGTGTTCACCTCAAGACTTGGGTCTTTGTCACCACATCGTGGATATAGACCTCCATAAAATGTTCGATCATGTCGTTGAAAATTAAGTTTATGACCTTCTGATGAGTTGTTTTTGCTTTCTTGAGACCAAATGATACTGCAATTCACTCAAAATACCAAGCTACTTCACTAGACAAAAAACTCTACATCTTTGAAATATTGAACTCTCTCTCTCTCTGAGATTCCAATGCATTCCTCCTAACACCATCCGCATATAATTGGCCTTGGACTGGTGTAGATTGTTACACAAAGTTGTCCAAAATGCAGAAATGGCTGACATAGCTACTGATTTGAGCACAAGTGACATCCATCCAGTTGGATATTATTTGCGTAAATGAGAGTGATTTGGACTGTTGCCAGCTTCAATTTTTGTTAGGCCCAGTACCGAACATGAATGATGACATCTTATGAACTAATTGAAACGCTTAGATATGGCTGTTTCTGATGCAAGCTTTTTCGTCCTCAACTAGGAATGTGATCATAATTAATAGCTGGATCGGTTCAGATTTAGAACCCCCTGCTGCCTTGATCTGTCTGTCAGTTTAGAACTGCAAAAGTCAATATATTCTTACTGTCCGAATGTACACCAATGTTTCCAAGGGGATCTCTGCATCAAGAATGGGTATCAGCACTATTCAGAACTTCAAAGACAGGGATCCACTCTGACAAATATGTCTGTCTTGCTTTTGTTGTTAGCATAAAAGCTGTCTATAAAAACTTGCCAACGTCCTTTCTTGGAGTTATTTTATTGTAGAAATCTCAACGTTTTCTTAATGGATTTCCATCTCAAAAAAGAAAAGGATAGACACAGAATAGAAGATATGGTGTGATGTTGGCAATTGACTAGATCAAGGTTGTATGGTAGCTGCTTTGCTGTGCTTTACATCCAAGAAGAAACATGGCGCATTGGCCTGTGGCCACTAGAAATGTGTTCTAATTCAAATTTTTGAAAATGGTCAGGAAAATGTCATCTTTCATTTTCTCAGTAGAATACAAAGATCGATGTCTCTTGTTTTCATGCGAAGTTTTATCCGTAGGAGCAAGAGCAACGCCAAACTTTAGGCCATTGAGCTGACTTGTGAAGCAGATCAATGCTAGATGGCCTTCTCTTCTTGGTTGGTTGTTAAAATTATCAATCACCATTTATTTAAGAAAGAACTCATCAGGTTCAGTTCCATTTCAGGATTTGTTACAGCAGACTTTCAGCTGAAAGTGACATATCAAACCTAACAGGAAAAGGGCAAAAAGGGTTATCATGGGCCAAGGTGCTGAGCTAATTTCGACCTAAGGAATTTCCTCAGCCTAAAGCTAAAAAAGAAAATGAGATTCAGCTAGTATTCGCGTTCATCATCCGTAAGTTTGGCAGGATTTGCTATATCCGAAAGGACAAAAGGAAGTGGTCCACGGCTCCAGGCCTTATCCTAAAAATTGGGCTACAGTTGCTAGTCGGTGTCTTTGACAATTCAGCCAGGCGGTGTGGCATGCAAACATAATCACATTCACATAACAGATTAACTTTTACATGTTCTCAGGGGTCTGCGTGATTAGCATTTTGGGATCAGTCATGGTCTGATAGAACCAAAACTTGTTTCTTGATTTTAACTCGTCATCTATTAGGTAGAACTACATGATCATATTTTCATTTTCAGTTGTTCTATCCTATAAAATATAGAGTAATAATATAGGACTTTCAAAATCTACCTTCTTTAGTTTTAAATAGCTCAATCACCTAAGTCATGCCAGAGGTAAGATTAAAAAACATTGACTTTAAAAATATATCTTAATGTTGCTAATTTTTTTTTCCTGATGAAAAAATTTTAAACCATGTGACCCATTCATTTAACAAATCCAAACACAATCTAAAAAATTAATAAAAATCAAGTTTGACTAGAAAAAAATTTCAAATCGAGCTTAAAAAAAAATAATTTAAAAAATAAGATAGAAAATAACATAAATCAATCTATTATACTTATAACTCAAGTTATGAAATCAAAATAACTTCAAAAAATAAAAAAAAATCAAAATATCAACATAATTTAGCATGGCTCACCCCTTTAAACCTGAATTCATAGTCATAAATTTATGCTAATCCAATAAAAAACAAATAAAAAATTACAAAGTTTAGTTTTCAACCAACCTTGTCAAATCTAACATTGAATTATGAAGTTAAAAATAATAATTAAAAAATAATATAAAAAGCAACTCGAGTTAATCCTCTAAATATTATTTTCAGATCATTAAAAAGCTAATAAAAAATAAACCAAAATAAATTATAAAACATAATTCTCAATCAAACACTATTAAATAATGATATTAGAGAAAAAAGTTAATAAAAAAATAAAAAAATAAAAAAATTCGAATCAACTAAGTTAACTCTCTAGACCCGTTACAAGTGTCATGAGACTAGAAAAACCCAATTAAAAAAAAAACAATGTTAAAGGACCCATGACCCAATTATAAGACCAAGATAACTTTATAAAAAAAAATACATAATTTAAATGAGTTGATCTGCTAAAACTCGTTATCTTAATCATGAAATTAAAATAACTATATAAAAATCATATCAAAATAAATTTTAAAACTCAATTCCCTATTAACCCGATATCAAATTATAAAATTGAAAATAACATTCAATTAAAAAAACATAAAAAACAACTTAAACCAATTTAGATGAACCTTTTAAACATAATTCTTGGGTCATTAGACCAAAATAACCTAATACCCAATGTTGAAAAATAAAATTCAATTAAAAAACACAAAAAACAATCTAAGTCAACTCAGGTGAACCTTCTACACGATTCTTCTTCGGTTATAAGACCAAAATAACCTAATAGAAAATAAATTAAAATAAATCAAAAGTTATAATTTCTAATCAATCTCATATTAAATAATAAAATTAGAGAGAAAATAAATTAAAAAAACACTTGTATAAATCAAATAAACCAGTCAAACTCATGACTTGTGTCATGAGAGATCAACCAAATAAAAATAACTTCAATGTAAAATAATAAAATAAAAAAAATAACACTAATTGAAAAACTAAGAAAAAAAAACTCATGTCGTTATACTGCCAAACCCATAACCTATATAATGAGTGAAACAACCAATAAAAAATAAATTTAATATTAAATGATAAATTAAAAAAATATTAATTAAAAAATCAAATAAAAAGACTAAAAACAAAGTATTATTATGATAAATAAATCTTTTATGAAGAAAGGTTAAGTAAAATCCTTTTTTTTAGTTTTTTTATATAAATGTTGAAATTATGATGAAAAAAATCATTAAAAAAACATGAGTCAATTTAATTCACTTGTTAATCTTATGACCCGTGTTTTGTGAGGAAACAACTCAATAAATGCGATATTAAAGATGATTTAAAAAAAAACAATAATTAAAAAAAATTAATTAAAAAAAAATGAATCAACTAAAACCATAACCATTGTCATAAAAAAAATTAAACAATCCAATAAAAAAAATCAATATTTAAAAATGAAACTGAAAACAAAAATAAACCCATCTCTCCACAAATCAACCAATGAACCAAGGCCAGGCACGTCCGGGTTTTCAACATAACATGGTTTGTTTTCGAGTCAAGATGCTCTGTCTAACTAAAGTCTGTTCAAAGTTTTGTTAGAAAGATGGACTTGCAAATCAAACCTTTCTGAGGCAGACATTTCTGTTGTAGGGAAATTTGAAGACAGCAATTGCTTTCAACTTTTTATTCTCTTTCTTTTTCAAATTTAGTTTCAGCTTAATTTTACAAGTTACATATCACAAACAAAATATATTAGCATATCTTTCAACTTATCTCTTACTGTCTGAAAACAATACCTTCTGTTCTTCTTTTCTGGTAATAACTCCCAAAGGATCTTGATCTTTCTTGTTTCTAAGGGTTTCCTGGCTTGCAGACTGAACATCGCTTCCATCTTCCTCTAGGATGGTGTCAGGATATACATCTTGCAGGCATGGGAAGCAACATATGCAGTCAATCCATGACGTTTTCTCATTGAAACAAATGAGTGCTGCGATGCAAAGACGAAAATGATATGTTTGAATATAGAAACTGCATTCGTTCTGTTATCTATAAAACAACAATTTCATTCCTCATCATCTGATAGCTGAATCCAAGAGCCTTTTTTCAGCGGGCAAAGGAATGAAAACATGCTTACAATTAGCTTGAAGTAAAATGAAATGCTTAGTATACCGCCCACAGGTCTCTGACAATGACAGGATTATATGGAGAAAATCCAATTTCCCTCCATCCCACGGTTCTAGGGGCCCGAGATCCACTTCTATTCCATAGCACTACTGCAACTCTCTTCCCCGACAACGACCCTGCCCAAATCTGCATCAAATATTTAGCGTTATTAATACTCTGATAGTAAAGGGGAAAACGGTGTTCAGAACACACCTCTAGGCCAGCTTTTGCTCGTATTTTCCTGCCTTGAACTCCCAATGGATCCTGATTAACATCTATAACTTCCTTGTTTCCCAGGATTCTAAGAGTTTCATGGCTTGCAGATTGGACGTCACATCCAATGAGTAGAGGAGCCTATCAGAACAAGGCTGTGGATTATGACAAGTTGCAGTAACGGACATGAGAAAGGTTTAAGATTCAGAGACGCACTTTCATTAGAGCCCAAATACTAAAATGAGAGCGGTACTCCTCTAAGCTCATCCCTCCGTTGCCTACTTCTAACATGTCAGGATCTATGAGGATTATAAAATATGGCAAACATAAGTAAATTTTGCAGCAAAGAAATTGTCTATTTTAACATTTTGTTGCACAAGAGCTGCATAGTTTCACACAAGATGGTAATATTCAAAGCAGAAGCTAGCACAGCAGTTGCAGTTTACCATTCCATCTGCCAGGTCCGGCATATCTACCCCAAATGTTGTTTTCATCTGCGATTGATATCACACTGAAACAATCATGTATGCAAAATCAATTTATTGGCTAGATTATAACATGGAATGAAGATCAAAAGCCAGAAGGAGAAAGGAATAAAAAACCAGGACCTTTCCCATGTGTCTTTAATATCCCCTGTAGTTCTCCAAGCATGGCCATACAAACCAGCCCATTTTGCCGGATTCTCTTGTCCCCTGTGAGATTGTACTTTGTAAAAGTTTTGTCAAAAAACATCAAACATTAAATAAATTTCTGTGCTGCTTCATTGAAACTGTGCTAGATAAACACACAGACAGAACATGCCAAAAAGGAATTCATGCATAATCACGCGACTTACCATTCACATAATGAGTAAAGAATCGGCCGCCCAACCTTCCTCAATGCATAACTCATCCTAGCATACCTGTTACCAGAGGATAAGGAATTTCATCTGACACAAGTGAATGAAGTTACACAAAATTTATGGTTACCTCTCCTGAGGTTTGGATCCGTCATGGTAGCAATTATCATACTTCAAGTAATCAATTCCCTGCGACAAAATGGACATGCATTTAATTAATTTTTCAGCTTTTCCCAGCTACATCTAAACAACTCTGAGTCATGTCAATCAAGCCGTAACAGATTTCGACACCAACCCATTCAGCAAAAGTTTTTGCATCTTGCTCTTCATGTCCAAGAGAACCTGGCATTTTCTTGCTGCAGGTTCTGTAACTGAGAAGACCAAAAGGAAAAGTTGAAGTCTCTTAATATCATTTAGAATTTTTACCATAGGTCCTAGCCATCAAATAGCTGTTTAATTAAAAGTGGTCTACCCTGCATCAGAATATATGCCAAGTTTTAAGCCTTTTGAATGAACATAATCTGCTAGAGCCTTGATACCAGAAGGAAAGGTAGAAGCTTTTGCCCTTAGACTCCCCTTCCAGTCTCTTTTCTCTTCTCCCCAACAATCATCTGCCTTATCAGAAACACTTGGTAAATGCGTGCCATGCTTTTGATAGTGACAGCACCAAAATCTTAAAAAATTTATCCACACGAAAAAGGTCTAAAGGAAGCAAGCAATTATGTCACAATTGTCACATACCAATGTTAACATATTTGTATCCAAGTGCCGCCAAACCAGTTGAAACAAGAGCATCAGCTGTTACCCAGAAACCAAACAATAATAACCATAAGTCAATTTTGAAAAAAAAAAAAGAATTTCTTTCAAGAGGACTTGGATTTTGAATCTCTTGCATCCATAATATGATTTAGTCTATACTAAAACGACGAATACTCTCACACGTAATTTTCTTTGTTTCACATCAACAACAAAAGTTTGCAAGACTAATTTTAAAATACGACTTGATCATAATCTAGACTCTCATTCTCTCTCATTTGATTTTTCAGTGGATGTTGATAGACCTTGATTGGTCTAATTCAAACAAATCCCAAAAGTTATGACTTGTTCATTAAAATTATTTGCAAAGAACACAACAAGCAAATTCCTCGAGCATTTCTGGTTCAGTACAAGACGGGCAAAGGGCATTGAATCAGTGCGGTATTCACAAAAAAAACCCTGTTAAATTAATCCACTGAAACTTCAATTTCAAAACTAATAATGTCAATAAAGACATTCAAAGTCAATTTGAAAACGGAAAGCCTGCAAGAGATTTCAAATGAGCTTTCGTTAAAATTAGACAGTCCTTTTAAATAATTTAAAATCAAAATACTAGCACTAGTACCTGGTGGTCACAGATCTCTAATATCTACACTGATATTGTAACATGAACTATTGAATATCTGCTCATTCAAAAGATCATTGTTTGAACAATTCTCAAGGAGAAAACTTAGCACATGCATGGTCGTGATATTCAACCATGTTGAAGGAGAAAGCGGCGATGCTAGCTAGCATTGAAGATTGATAAGTACCAGTAGTCTTAATAGTCCTCTCATCTATATTGCATTGAAAATGATTCCAGCTATTCCATCTGCACAAAATAAAACATATGTAGTTCAATCAAACTTTGACTAGAATGACATTTTCTTTTCTCAACTGCCCAAAAAAAAATCACTTCTTTTTCCTGGGAAGTTGAATTTTGTACACAACAGTACCCCATTGGTGGTGTTCGAGCCACACCATTGGCTAGAAGGAACTGTGTGTAGTCATCAAGATCGGCATTGCTGCTGCTGACATTCATACAGTTAACCCCCTTGTTTATGCTTGCCACAACAAGAACAAGATTAACAAAAAGAAAGCTAAATTTAGATCCCATTTTCATATTTTTCAAGCAAGTGATGGTCATGGGAGTGTTGAAACAAGAAAGTAGCTAATTAAGATCAAGAAATGGGCAAATTTAAATGGGTGATTCATGCACAGAACTGCCCTTCAAGCACGTATGAGGATGCCTGTCGGTGAGGAGACACGAGCATCTCTTAGATAGATTTGCTTTCACCTATACCGAGATATTGTGCAGGGACAATTTTGTTTTGTCTTGGTAGATAGAAAATAAACAATTGTGCCCCCTATAGTTTATAATGTTTCCACTTCAGTACCTAAACAAAATTGACGTGATGCTACTAACTGGCTGCTTCTAAAATTTTCCATTTGTAACAAATTGAATCCCACCTCCTTTAAGTCTCAATATTGCAAGTGATCTATAATCTATTTAAATTCAATTCCTAAAATTAATAAAATGATAAAGAACTATCTTCTCACATGACAATCTATAGGTTCCAAGAAACTAATAATATTAATTTAACGTATGATCATAATTGATAAAGTTAGATTGTAATACATATAGGGATTGTAGGATTCACAAAAGATGCTAAAAGATATTATGGAAGTTATTATTTTAAATACTTAAGAATTAGTGTGCAATCATAAAAATTAAATTTATGATACTAAATAAATATGAAGATATGAAAACAATAATTTCAATATTTTACATTATTATAGAAGGGAAAAGTTGTATTATTCGTTTATTTTATTTGGAAAAAAAAAGAGAAAATCTTGCATTGAAAACTATGAAAACCCTTCAAAATGTATTTTTCAAACTAGTATAAATTTAGAAGACAAAAAACCCTAGTTTTATAGGAGAAAAATATTGCTTTTGAGCAGTAAATTTTAGTTTTTCCTTTTCTATCTCTTGCTTAGCATTACTCTATTTCGAAACCAATAAAACGAAGAATTTTCATGAGCTTATTGTCACCCATCAAGCATGGGATATAAGAACAAGTTTGATTATTGCTCTTTTACGCTATATTACCACCCAATTTCGTCCTTCCTTCACCAAGCCAGACACGGTTTCTAAATGTTGACTCATCGGGTTTGGCTATACTTTCCTGTCCAGCTTACCCTTTCGCTATTTGGCATCATCACAGTCAAAACCCTAACTGTCACTATACTTTCGTTGGAATTATTGAAAGAAGATAAATGTAAGAATAAGATATAAAGCATGCGTTCAGTCCCTTTTTAAAAAGTCTAAAGGATCTGTGAAAACGAAAGAAAGTTCCAAGAAATGATGTATAGTATAGCTTTTTCTTGAGGAAACCTCAGTTTAATCCTAAATTTATGTACTCATTCTCAATTGAATTCCAAATCTATAAAATTTATAAATTTGAGAAGTAATTAGGAATGAGTATATCAGTTTTACACTTAATTGAAGTTTCTCCAAAATATATATATATATAATGAAGCATGGCTGTGAGTATCAAAATATATCATTTAATTCACTTTTAGATAGGAATATTTTCATTCCAAATCTATAAAATTTATAAATTTGAGAAGTAATTAGGAATGAGTATATCAGTTTTACACTTAATTGAAGTTTCTCCAAAATATATATATATATAATGAAGCATGGCTGTGAGTATCAAAATATATCATTTAATTCACTTTTAGATAGGAATATTTTCATTCCAAATCTATAAAATTTATAAATTTGAGAAGTAATTAGGAATGAGTATATCAGTTTTACACTTAATTGAAGTTTCTCCAAAATATATATATATATATAATGAAGCATGGCTGTGAGTATCAAAATATATCATTTAATTCACTTTTAGATAGGAATATTTTCTTTTTAACGATTATAATTAAACACCTAATAAACCGAAATATAATACAAAGTCATTAGAAAAAGAACAGGACTGCAGTCAAGTACGAAACATAAATTGAATACTTTCGTAATATAGCATCAACGAACAAATTGCATCACTGGGTCCATCCACAAAGTCTCAGTGTGGCATAGCATTTTAAAAAGAGGAAGAAATTACACCACTAGGTCAAATTTCACTTCTTAATTTCAATTGTTACACTAATCTTTTAAACAATTGACTACTTTTAAAGAAGACTAGATAACTGCTATGCGTTTAATAATATAAAAAAAATATTTAAACAATGATAATCTAAATTAATTGGGGTTAATTTGACTAACGAGTAATAAGATTAAAATAATTTAAAAAAAAATAAAAATAAAAAAATTATAAAACTCAAGATTTAATAATTTATTTTTAAGTAAAATATAAAAATGAAAAACATGTTTCAAAAAAGACAATGTCGAAGAAAATTTTTTTAGTTAACACAAGTTAACTTGATTAACTTGTTAATCACAATATGAAATTGGAATAAAAAAAATAAATTTTAAAAAAACAACCTAGTAAAAAAACCTTAGTTAGAAAAACAATACTAGAAAAAAAAATTTAAATTAACCAAATTTAACTTCATAACTCGCACTTGGAAAAATCCTTTGAAAAGACAAGTGGAAAAATCACAAAGAACAAGAGCAAATACTTTAATGTTAAAATATAAAACTAAAAAAAAATCAATTTTATAGAAACAATATAGAAAAAAAAACCTTAAGTCAACCCGGGTGAACTCAATTAACCAGTATTGATATATGAGATTGAGATAAACTCATAAAAAAATTAGATAAGTAATGAAGTTCCTAATAATCCAATGTTAAATAATTAAATTAAAAAAAATATAAAAAAACCTAACATAAAATAGGTGAATATTTGAAATCAATGACCCGATTATGAAACCAAGATGACCTTGTAAAAAGGCATAGGTGAAAAAAATCATAGAATACAATCTTCAATCATAAAAAAAATCAAAATAAAATAAATAGCAATCAAAACAATAAAATCAAATCTTATATAAAAACTAAATGAAAAAAATAATTAAGGACTAAATTGAAAAGTAAAATAAATTAAAAATGATAAAAATAGCAATAAAAAGAACGAGGACCAAAAGTAAATAAAAAATTAAATGAAATAAATTGATTAGAGATGAAATTTAAAAACAAAATAAATCAAGAAAATGATAAAACACACACACAAAAAGAAATCAAAAGAATGATAACCAAATTGGATATAAAAACTAAAAATAAAAAAATACCTAGAGATGAAATTAGAAAAAACTTCAGAAAATTTCAAAGAAAAATCAATAATAATTGAAAGAATAAATATTATAATTGATAAAAATACAATTTAGATGACATAATTAATTTTTAAAAAGGTTGGTGTACTAAATTTTTAGACTAGAAGGAAAAAAAAAAAGAACATAGGAGCGCAATAGCACCTCTACGGGGAACACATGTGCCCTACTATCATGGAGGAGATGAGTTGCTCCCAACATTAGGGATAATAGTGTCTGGTAACCTAACAATTCCATATACATCACCTTGAAAGCATGAGTGTCAATTATGTATAACATATAGATGGATAAATTTTTTTAATAATATTTAATTTTTTAAAAATACCAAGCAACTTTTAAGTGAACCTAAGAGTAAAAAAAAACTGATAATAAAAAAATAAAAATATTGTTGGAACCAACCTTAGATTTTTATTTTACTTCAAGAAAAATTTTACCACTTCACTGTTCCAAGAAAATGAAAAGATATGAAAGGTCCTTAAAATATAGGCTAATTTTTCCTCAAGCAATTTTATACTGCTAAAAGAATCCTTTTAAAAAGATAATTACACCCTAATTATAAGTTGAATAAGTTTTTTTTTTAGAATAACAAAAACATAATTTTACTGTTTAATAAACAGTGATCTATGTTTTGGATTAAGTGTTTTACTGATTCTTTTTGTTTGTAATGTAATAATATGAGAGCACAACAAGAATTTCAGTAATCTAAATATATTATGCTGGTGCTCAGAATTTCAAATGAAAAAAATCCGTTGCAAAATATATTTTTTCTTTCATTTGGACTTTTTTATTTTATTCTTTTCCAAAAAGTATTTCTTAACAAAATAAATTAAAAGCTAAAATATGTTAGATTTATTTCAAAGATATAAATAAATCATAAATTTTTTAATTAATATTTTTAATTCCAACTCAGTAGAAATTTTGTAGATAAGTTTCTTCAAATGAATAAAAGGTATATAAGAAACTAACAAATTTCCTATAAAAAAAGAGATTCAATTTAATAATTTGATTAACATTAATATAGTTTTATTATTTTTAGATTTAATATTTTATTTTTATTTTTTCAGGTTTCTTTTTAAGCAATTTTAGAGTTTTCATAAGCAAAAAAAAAAGTGCTAATAATATATTCTATGAAGTAAGAATGAAATAAAAAATTCTTATTTTATGTTTTTTAGAGTTATATGTGGTTAATAAATAGAATAATAAATAATTAACCTGTTTTTTATGTTTTAATAATTTTTTAAAAGAATTTCTCCAATGTTGTTTTTTTATCAATTAAAAATGAAGTAGGATTTACATATTAGTATTGGAGATATATTATAATGGTAATATTATATCAAAAGTAAAAGTATAATAGTCAAACAATTTTTTTTAAAAAAACTTATAATTTAATATATAATTATAGATACAGTCACATCAATATTACCAACGACACGTTAATATAGATGGAAATAGCATAGTTTTTGCTTGGGATAAAAAGGCCCTTTTCCAGTATCGTGAGAGAATTTAGATGAGGAAATTGTTCTCTCTATTTCACATATCGTACCAAAGAATTCTCCTCTTTCACATGAATAATAATATTGTGATTTTTTTTCTGACAAAAAAAAAAACCAATACCATCTCATTCTTAATCAGCATCACACCATTCTCACAATAAATACTATTATACACCACAACAACATGCAATATAAAAATAAATTATTACTATATATAAATGTATGTATGTATGTATGGAATAATAAGAAAATAAATAATTTTTTCATTAAAAATTCATTTGGAACAAAATAAAAGGTTGCAAATTTATTTATTTTTCCATCCTAGTTTTAGTGGTGGACATTCCATGGTCAAGAGTGATGTTAATTTGGGCATATCAGTAATATTTGTGCTATGCAAGCCACGTTGCCTTAAGCTTAAAATTATTTTCTTATGAATTCTTAAGGTTACATGGGATTAAAAAAGATTAATATGATTACAATGATTCCTTGTGAAAAAGAAAAAAGAAATAAAAAAGTGGTAGCTTCATATCATCTACGTAGTCTGAACGATCTTGACCAAAATGTCATGAAACAATAGTCTAAAATGTTTTTTTTTTTTTTTGTATTTTTTTCAATTATAAAAGAGAGGTTTGAACCTGAAACTTTTTATTATAAGAAAAGAAAGCCGTATATATTAGTTGAGCTGTAAGCTCATTGACCATTAATGACGATATTCAATTGTGAGTAAAGATATAATGGTATTTGGATTCCTAACTTAAAATATTTAATTTTTTAGGCTGAAAGTATAGTATTTATTATAAATACAAACCTCAACATAAAACCCACTTATTATGACATTTCAAATAATTTTCTGAAAGCAAGTATCATATTCACATAGCAGTTATTTATATCTTAATATTTTTATTATAACATTTTGTAACATTAAAATTTATATTTAAACTTAGATCATATCTAATTATCTAACTTGTTTTTAAACTTGTTAAATTAATTATTCCAATACAAGTTAGATAAGATAAAAAGAAGAATAAGAGGTTTCAAAATTTATCTATTAACTTAAAAACAAAAATTCCTTATTAAATAAACAAAGACGTATATATTAGTTGAGCTGTAAGCTCATTGACCATTAATGAGGATATTCAATCGTGAGTAAAGATATAATGGTATTTGGATTCCTAACTTATAATATTTAATTTTTTAAGTTGAAAGTATAATATTTATCATAAATACAAACTTCAGTATGAAAACCCACTAATTATAATATTTTAAATAATTTTTTGAAAACAAATATCATATTTACAGAATAGTTAATTATATCTTAATATTTTTTCATAACATTTTATAACATTAAAATTTATATTTAATGTTAGATGATTATATCTTATCTAATCATCTAACTTATCTTTAAACTTTTTACATTAATTATTCCAATACAAGTTAGATAAGATAAAAAGAAGAATACGAGGTTTCAAAATTTATCTATTAACTTAAAAACAAAAATTTCTTATTAAATAAACATTTTTCTTTGATGAATACAGCTTATTAGGAGAGATGTATCTAAAAATATATTTAAAATTATGGTTTTTGTTGTTTTTAAAATATTTTTTATTTAAAAATATATTAAAATAATATTTTTTTTATTTTAAAAAATTATTTTTAACATTATTACATCAAAATATTTGAAAAAAATAAAAAAAGTTAATTTATAATAAAAAAATTAAACCTTTTTAAAATACAAAGATAAACAGTACCCGTATATTTCCTATAATTAGGAAGTGGCAATCTCCTTGTTTTCTTTCCTGGAAATCAAGTCTCCTAGCAGGCAACGCATTATTTTCCAAAAAACAACGTGTAATGTCACTATGGAAGCCAAAATTTATTGCATGTACAGGTTCAATTGAATAATATTCGTGCAATCACTAAAGTCAAATGACAGCACACAGAACTATCTCATTGGGAATCCCCTCTTCAAAGTGGCTAAGCTTTCGGTGATTGTCGGCTGGATCATCCATGGATATCCTTCTGACGGCCGCTGCCTTCAAGCTTTGATCATTTTAAAAAAAGGGGGGGCGCGAGCACATAGAAAGTTCCCTATAAGACTGGAAAAAATCCGTACGGATGTTCTACTGCAATGTCATTAAGATGTTTGTAATTAGCTTGTGCGCTCCCGTCAAAACATAAAGCATATGCACATCGATTTCTGTGTAATTTCATTTCTTGTTTTGCATGGAAATTGAACAGTTCATCTTTACTTTTATATAGGCAGCATGCCAGCATCTAGAGCAACATGAGTACTATAGAATGTAGAGCTTGTATATGGCCGAATAAAAAATTAATATAAAATTATTTTTATGTTATAATTCCTGTAATTATTGTTATGTTCTCTGCATATATATATATATATATATAGAGGAAAGTTGACTAATACATAACCTCACATATTTTATTATTTTTAATTTAATATTAGAATCGCAAAATCTTAAATAAATTAACCTCCATTTCTCATAGTCAGCAACCTTCTCACAGCCTCCTTTCTTCAATAAAACAGCTGTCATATACATCTTTTTTCTTTTATAGCACTAGCAATCTAGCCTTCTTCTCCAGCAATGTAGCTTTCTTCTCCTACAGCGCCTCTTCTATTCTTTTCTGCTACCTCACCGTCTGGTTTCTCTTCTATCATGGCTGGTGAACGCCTCCTCTTACAGCCCATGTCTGATGTAGTTGTTGTTTCTACTAGCGCAAGCATTATCTCCCTCTCTTATACTCATCAAGTCATCTCCCTTAAATTAACAAACAATAATTATTTATATTGACGTATGTAAATGCTGTCGTGTCTTCTAGGTTAATGAGTTTTTGATCTTGTTGATGGCTCCAATACATATTCATCTTCACATGTTCTTGTTGGAGATGGTATCTCTTTTTAGGTAAATTTGCTATTTCTTTGCTAGAAACAATAAGGCCAATTTATTCTGAGTGCTTTTCTCTCCTCCCTATCTATGGAAGTTTTGCATA
This sequence comes from Populus pruinosa, assembly GCA_026413675.1. Lineage (NCBI taxonomy): Eukaryota > Viridiplantae > Streptophyta > Magnoliopsida > Malpighiales > Salicaceae > Populus > Populus pruinosa. The sequence continues at coordinate 2,999,679 of CM048595.1, forward strand.
TTGTTGTTGGCTGTCAAAGCTTTTTTTCATCTTGGTACACTCTTAAGCGAGTTCTCACTTCCACCTCCAACTCTTGTACTATGCAACTTCATGGCTCTCTTTAGGATCTTCGACAGATTGATGAATCAGTAACTCAATTTATGCAAAAAGCTTAGGCCTTATTTGATGAATTGACCGCTACTAGTCAACTAGTTTCGCTTGAAGATTTCAATTTATATGTGTTTCATGGTCTTCGGGGAGAGTTTAAAGACTTAGTTACAAGTCTTATTACCAAGACCAAACCTTTATCATATGCAGATCTTCACAGTCATCTCTTCATGCATGAATTTCTTCACAAATCTTTAGTTGCCATACATGCTCCTCTGCTGCCTATACCCAGCACTTCATCATCTGCCCTTGTTGTGCAACGCCAAACCTTTGACAATTCTAGCTATAATAGGGGCTGCTTCAATGGTGGCTGGCATCCCAACCAGTCCAGCAGCAGAGGCAATTGATTTGCTGGCCCTAGACCTGATCGCCGTAGCTTTCAAAACTCCTCCTTCGATGACAATCGGCAAGGCTCATTATAGGGCTCTTGGCAGCGAATAGGGGGTAGAATCCACGCTACAAACTGTGTCAAAATTTCTGCCATACAACTCTCCACTGTCCTCAATTCTCGAAGTAAGGTTATGGCCAACAACCTACTACTAATCTGGTGCAACACAATCTCTCCTCAACAGGTTCTGTTGATTGGTTTTCGGATAATAGTGTCAATTAACACGTCACACCTGATCTTGCCACCTCGACTGCTTCAGAACCGTATCTTGATAATGATAATTTGCATATTGGTGATGGTAAACGCCTCCCTATATCTCATCTCTGTCATACAAAAATATATACACCACATCATTTTTTCACCTTATCTAAAGTTCTTCATATTCCTACAATCATGAAATCCCTGCTCTCTGTTCAAAATTTTTATCTTGATAATAATGTTTATTTTGAATTTCACCACTATGTGTTTTATGTCAAGAATCTCAACACCCATGAATTCCTTCTCTCAGGTCAAAATAAAGATGGTCTCTATGCCCTGACCAAGTCTTCCCTCGTGTTAGTTCCTCAAGCCTATTGATCTCCCTGCACTTTTGCCTCTGTCGATTTATAGCATCGTCGACTAGGTCATCCTATTACATGCATTTTTCAATTGTTAATCTTGAAAAATAAGATCATTTGTAACAACAAAAGTGTTAATTTTCAATGTTAAAGTTGTCCTTTAGAAAAATCATCGTGTTTGTTTTTAGAACCTACGGGTCACAAAACTTTTGCTCCGCTTGAATTAATTTTTAATGATGTATGGGGCCCTGCTCCTTTTTTTTCTTTAGGTGGCTATCGTTATTTAATTATCTTTGTTGATGCTTATACTAAATATATATGGTATTATCCTCTCGTTGCCAAGTTGGATGTTTACTCTGTTTTTCTTCAATTTTAGACTCTCGTTGAATGTCAATTTTCATTAAAAATAAAATCTATTCAAATTGATTGGGGTGGTGACTACCGAAATTATCCATATTTTTTAGACTATTAATATTCATCATCGTTTGATTTTTCCTCACACTCATGAATAAAATGGCACAGTAGAGCGTTGTCATAGGCATATTGTAGAATTAGGTCTTACACTTTTATGGCAATGTAAAACACCTTTTCGATTTTGGAATTATACTTTTGAAACCTCTATTTATCTTATAAATCGCATGCCTACTCTTGTTCTTGCCCATCGCTCTCCGTTTGATTGTTTATATCATTGGTCTCCTGATTATCATTTTTTACGTACTTTTAGGAACATATACGAAGAGGAACTATATCCAAAGAACACATATGAAGAGGAACTATATCCAAAGAACATATAATGAATGAGAAGATGATGACAAGTTCAAAGATTCAAGGTATATTCCATTTATGCTATTTTTCTTAGATATATCCAAGTTCCATTGAATTTTGATTATGATTTGTTAACCGATTGGTACATTCCCAAAAGAGAGGTTTAATTAAGGTGGGTAGCTCATTCTAACAATTAACAAAAAGAAAACAAAAAACAATTCGAGGCCAACTCTTCATATAGATCAAAACAATTTAATTCAATGATGATACTTATAGTATAAAATATATATATATATATATATATATATATATATATATATATATAGGTCATTATAATATGAAACCTTCAATTCAAGAGAGGTGCATGGCCTTCTTCTTTACACGTACATTATTTATTTTCATTTATAAATTACTCTCTATTTCAATATGGAATTGGATGCCAGTAAATTAGAAAAAAATCATTCAATAAACTTAGATATGTTATTTCAATGTAAAAACATCAACTTGCTTTTAAACTCTTGATTTAAGAGGTGATTTCAGCAATGCTCAATATTTTTTCTATTAATATTCTTACATATTAATTTTTTTGGGTTTCTGAAAGACCCCATATTTGTTTTCAAAAATTTATGGCTTTCTCGAACCTCACCGCCAACTACACAAAAATTTCGTGGAAATTTGAGTTCAAGGGGCTCTTTCTGCACTCTTATCTCTTGGTTGATTATTTTTTAATTAGGCTTTTGGTTTTCAATGCACGCACGCACCTACTGGCGTGCACCATCTTTCTTTTAGTCAGGCCTTTTCCATCATGACTCATAATCACACAATCGTTCTAATTTCTTCATTAAAGGAGAGATAATTATCGAGAAAGGCATTTTCGCAGCATAACATCTTCAATTTCGTAGCTAGGGAGAGGGGGGAAAGAATTCATTCACAAGATCAAAATAAAAAATAAATGGAGTACAAATACAAACTCATCCATATGATCAATCATATCTGCATTTTCAATTATTGCTGGAAAAAAATATTTGAAATTAATGAACATACAAATTACAAGTATGGTTCTTGATCAAAATATACGTGCAACTTAAAAAACAAGACATCATTGATTACATGATGGCACAGTCAACATTGCTCGATACTTACTTTGAGCTATCTAGTTTCCCTCTTAATTATTTGTAGCATCTTTTGTTTCTTACATTTGCAGGAAAAAAAAATCTGAATGAAGAATTGATCGTTAACAAAAATTAACAAATAAAAGAATTTAATGTTTTTTTAATTGATTAAGTCATGATGCATGTGGTTTTGTATGCGTATGTTTGCTTCATCTTGATTTCTCGTCAGTAATAATTCTTCATGAAATATGTACGGTGCTCGTGTGTTTCTTCTGCATCCACTTCGATCAAATTATGCACAACCGCATCCATTGCTGTCGTTAAGAATTGAGACCAATTCCTGCGTTAAGAAAAACTCAAGATTAGTTATGTATTAGACACACACACACACATAAATCAAACATTAAAACATAATTTAGCGGTATGAACTAACAAAATGATAATGGTAGTAGAGTATTTTAGTTTTAAATTATGGATTATCTATGGAAGTACCTTTCATTCAACATTTTGTGCTACAAATCAAGAATGGTATAGTATACATACCCTTCAAGTGTGTCAAATGTAAGTCCAACGGTGTACTTTGCCTCTTCGAGAGCATATGTAAACCTTCGCAGCTCTTCGCCAGGACAAATCCCATTATCCTTGACATGGAGCTGAGACGGTTTGACATCACAGAATATAGGTATAACTCTTTTCTTTGTCTCCATTAATAAAGCCAGTTCATGGAGACAAAAGTATGACTCACAATAACGGGGAGAAAATACAGCAACCCCAACCTTACATTCATGGATAGCTCTATCAATGTTGTCAAATAGTTTGTCACCAGGTCTCATGTTCTTGCTATCCAAAAATGGATGGAGCCTGAGTCTAGAAAGATGATCAAAGAGCAACCCAGAAATGGTCCTCTTCGTGTCGATGCACCGATGATTAATGAAAACATCACAGGGTGGTCTTTTAAGGGATTGGATTTGGTTATGGTGGTTCAAGATTTTACGACATAAGTTCTTGGCTGTTGATGCTGAACGCTGCTGCATGGCTTGATGAAGAAGCTGAGGAAAAAAAATGATAATTTGTGTACAATAAAGAACTCGATTGTTTTCTATTATTTTTTATTTTCTACATGTCCTTGCTCTACCGGCGGGCTCGAACATTTATAGGTGACAGCGTGAAAGGATAGAAAGACTGAATTTCATTTTTGTTTGATTTCAAGGCATAGAATTCCAAATTCGGACCGACTACTCATGAGAAAATACCCGGTACTTGTCGAGGCAAGACACAGCAAAAAAGAAGTAAAAATATTTAAATTATTTGACTCTCTTGTCTACCTGAAAAAACCTTCAAACACGTTTATTTTTTTTATTTTTTTTTTAGGATCGCTGACATGGTCACTCTTAAAAGGGGTTGTGAATACATATTTTTCTGTTTCCCTTTTTTGGAACGGTCATCTATAGAAGGGTGAATTTCTTTTGGCCCCATCACAGCACATCTTTGTTTTGGTCCCCGACCACGAAACCTTTTTTTTTATTTTTTAATTGCTTGGATCTCCGTTACTTTGATGTCATTCTCATCAACATATATGCCTAAACTTCGGCTGTTCTTCAATTTCTATTTGTTTGGTGATTTAAAATTGAAGTATAATATTTTGTGATTAATAATTTAATGACTTTTACCCTTTAGTAAATTGCAGCTGATCTTCCTAGCTCTTTTCAACTACCTTCGTATTCTAATTGTTCAGAAAAGTTTATACTTCGCAGTCTTGTTGGACATATCATGATGATAATTAATTATAATAAGTTTCTATACCATAAATATATATTTTATGGAATGCAGCGTGACACACAGAAGTCTTCATTTTTTAAAATGAAGTAATAAAGTAAAGTATCGTGGAACACAAAATCCAAATGGTCAAGAAATGTAGTTTCTTTTTCACGTAGAGCAGGGTGTACGTATACATTTCCATTAATAAATATTGCAGAAATTAGATTTTCAAAATAGTAATTGATCCGTGCATATAATTTGTTCCAGGAACGATAATGCCCTAATTGTTCAGGGGGTCATTCGCCATATGCACAGGTCAAGGAATGAAATTGGTGTTTTGGTAGCAAAGATTGGCATGGAAAAGATTTGTGACAGAATAGATCGAGATTCTTTACAGGCGACCTTAGAAGACTTTGGTTTCCCTAATATTACGGTTCAGCTTATCACGTTTTGTGTAGAGCCTTCCTCTCTTACTCTTCTCTGGAATGGTTCCAAGCTGCCATCTTTTGCTCGTGGCCTTCACAAGGGTGATTTGATGTCTCTTTATATATATATATATATATATATATATATATATATATATATATATATATATATATATATATATGTAAGTTTGGATTAGTTTATGTGCATTTTAATAAATACTTTGAGGTTTTGGAGTTAATAACTAGTTAAATTTATAATAGTTCTGAAATTTATAACATTTAAATTAATAACTTTTCAATAACAAATTTCAAATCAAAATCTTACTAATTGAATTACATTTATCATGATCTCCCTACTTGTTTGTTATTTGCGTGGAGAAATTGGCTAGAGTAATTAGGGCAAAACAATGGAAACCAGTGCGCACATATCCAGAGGAGGACATGGCATCCCCACTTATTTTGCGTGGTTGATGTTTTGCTTTTCTCTAAGCCCAAAAGTCACGGGTTAATTAGAGTCATCGTGAACACTGTTTCCGGCCTTCCATGCATAATAATAGTCAACTCTCAGAAATCAATGGCCATACGCTCCAGATGTGCAAGTAGCGATCCATCTCATACGTGATCGATGGTGTATCTCTTTTTCATAAGTTTAATCAGTTCCCTCATCATGGATGTTGAAGGAGACGTTGAGGGGACCTTGGGAGATTGATATTCTACATTCGCTCACAGAAGTAAACTCATGTGCTGATTATTTTATAAAAAAAATATTCAAGCAGAAGGCATGTATTGATTATGTTCATTATATATTATATATTATATATATAGCATACCTTAAAGTTTTTCTACAAATCCGGAAACTAAAGAAATGGAAATTGATACAGTATATTCTAATATATCTTTTTTAATTATATCAAGATATAGTTTTTTTAAATATATTAAGATATATTGTCAATATAATTTCAAACACTCCATCTCAAGTTGGAGAGTGAATATCAATAACTCCTAACTTACACGAGCTGTTTGAACTTCTATTTGCTAAAAACTTGTGTAAACACATTTGCTAATTATTGAGAAGAAATCATGTATTAAGTAACAATTTCACCTTATAAAATTTTGTCCTAAATAAAGTGGCATTCCATTTTAATACATCGAGTTCTCTCATGAAACACGGCTATTTTGCAATGTGTAAGGTAGCTTGATTATCACAATGCAAAGTAATAGGGCTTGAAACATGCATATATAAATATGTTAATAAATATCGTAGCTAAGCAAGCTCACAACATGTTCTTGTCATTGCTCTGTATTCAGCTTCTGCATTTAATAAAAAAAAGGTCTTTTGTCTCTTTCATGAGATTAAGAAATTTCCAAGGAATACACAATAACCAGTTGTAAAACAATGAGTGATAGGACAACATGTCCAATCAGAGTCACAAAATACCCTTAAATTTAATAGGTTATGTGAATGAAGGAGCAAACCTTGATCAAGAGCAGATTTAAAATAACAAACAACTTGAAGAGCAGCAACCATGTGAGGTTGACGTGGTTCATGCATAAATCGGCTGAGAATGTGAACTAAATATGTGATGTTAGGTCTAATGATAGTTAAGTAAATCAATCGACCAACTAGACACTAATATGCATAAGGATCCTTGAGCAATTCTCCCTTATTTGAAAGTTCGTATTCTTTCATAGGAAATTCAACTGGTTTAGTACCTAAGTATCCATTGTCTTTGATAATTTCCAAGGCATATTTGCGCTGGGAAATGTAAATCTCTTTCTTGGAACGGGCTATTTCAATGCCTAAGAAAAATTTCAAATCACCAAGGTCTTAGATATAGAAACGAGTATGAACAAACTATGTTAAAGCCTTGATGGACTCAATGTTATTTCCGGATACCAAAATACCATCCATGTAAATCAATAGAATTGTAAGAGATGTACCATCTTTTTTAATAAACAAGGAACAATTGGCTTTGGATGGTGAAAAACTAGTAACAAGAACCTCTATGAACTTAGAAAACCACTATCAAGAGGCTCATTTAAGGCCATACAATGATTTGTGAAGGTGATACACAATGTTCCCCCCTATCACCAAAGACCAGAAGGAGGATACATATAGATTTCTTCCAACAAATCACCATTTAAGAAAGCATTATTAACATCCAATTGATGTAAAGGCCAATTTAGACTGGCATCAATAGCAAGAAGGCGACTGACAGGTACTATTTTGACGGTAGGAGAAAAAGTGTTGTGGTAATTGATGTCAGCAATCTATGTAAAACCTCAAGTAATAAAACGAGCCTTATAAAGCTTAATAGATCTATCGACCTTACACTTGATGCAATACATCCATTTACAACTGATCAGGTGTTTGCTAGGAGGTAAAGGGATGAGACTCCATGTCTGATTATCAATAAGGGCTTGAAGCTCAGAATTCATAGCTTCCTGCCACTTAGGATCAACCACAACAATATCATATAAAGTGGGTTCCTCATAACAACTAACATTGACAACATAATAGAGATGTAAAAGGGAATATTGATTATAAGAGATAAAGTGATAGAGAGGATATTTCGTACCTGGTGTGGATGTGGACGAGGCCGAAAACAATTGGTGTGGAGGTAGAATCACCTGTGAGCAAACATAATCCTTAAAGCGGACGTTGGTTTCTCAAAAGTGGTGAGAACAATAAAGTGGTTAATCAAGAATGATAAGAAGGGGATCAGGAAGGACAGGGTCGTCCGAATGGACATCTGCTTAATGTGCAGCAGGTGGAATAGATGGAGCAGAAGGAGGTGTTTTAGGAAGAGAGGGTATTGAGTCGTTTGGCACAAATGAAGAGGACACAAATTTGGTAATAAGGGAGTTGAAAAGGTTGGTAATGGCTGCTAAAGGAGGAAAATTGAGAAAAAAATCAGACATTAGAGGAAGAGGAATGGGCAGGGCTGGTGGACTTTATGTTGTGGGGTTGACTTATGGTGAATGATAAAAGGTATCTTCAAGAAAAATTACATCCTGATTAGTAAAAAATTTCTAAGTTGTAATATTGTAAAGTTTATAAGCCTTTTGTCCTATAGGATATCAAAAAAGAAATACATATGGTAGCACGTGTAGAAAATTTAGAAGATGGATTGGCTACGGTTACAAAAACAATATAGCTAAAAACTCGCATATGAGAATAATCAGGAAGTTTATTATAAAAAATCTCAAAAGGTGTTTTCTTGTGAAGCAACAAGGTAAGAAGGCAATTAATAACATATATAACAGTAATAATACATTCTCTCCAGAAAGTAATGGATAAATGAGATTAAAAATAAAAAGTTCAAGCAGTTTCAAGGATGTGTCTATGTTTCTACTCAACAACCCCATTTTGTTAAGGTGTATATACACAAAAGTGTTAAAAAAAAAAAACCTTCCTTAAGGAGAAATTTTTGTAATGAAAGAAATTCAATCTCATTATCAGAATGAAGTTGTTGAGCTTTTGTATTGAATTGAATTTTAACATAATGAAAAAACTAATGGAGTAGAGTTTCTGTCTCAATCTTATGACGCATTATGAAAACTCATGTAAATCGAGAAAAATTATCCATAATAGTCAAGATATTAAAAGCATAAAGAAGAGAAGGGGTTTTATAACGACCCCGAGTATTATAATGAATAAGAAAAAAACACTTCGAAGTTGAAATTAAACTAGAAGGAAAAACGAGTTATTTTTGCTAATGGAAAAGTGTCATATTCATGATTGGAATCAAAATTGAATTTAAACAAATTATTAGCTAAAAATTGAACTAGAAGGAAAAGTGAGTTCTTTTTGCTAATGGAAAAGGAAACTAGTGTCAAAGAAAGATTCTTATCAATATTTATTAATGATATAAGAGAAAAAGAAATATGATAGGCTGCCCCACTATCGAGTATCCAATGATTGTGAGCAACAAGTAATAAAACTAAAGCTTGACGAATTGAGGATAAATGATTCATCAGTAAAATCTGACCTCTTGTACTTAAATATAACTCATTGAGTCCTATAAAAAAACTGCATAAACTTAGCGTGATCATTCTGCATATCACAAGTACATGTTATTAAATTAAAGGATGCAAGCTCATCCTATAAATCTTTTAATTTTATGTAATACACTGCTACATACATCTAACCTTGCTCAATCTTGTAGATGTCCTACTGAACCTAGAATATACGAGGAGCATTCCCCAAAGAAAACCTTTCATGAAGATCTTCCTAAATGGCATGAGACAGAATCAGGTAGTTCTAGTTTAAGGGAATTTAGGATCCAAGAAAGCACCATGTCATTGCAACACTGCTAAAGAACATGTTCTTCAAGATTTGAAGCCTCATAGGGTTCTTTGATTTTACCGGTAATGAAACCCGTGTTATTCTTGGAACTCAAAGAATCTTCATAACACAGTGCCAAGAGCTGTAGTTATCACCGTTTAATTGTTTCTAAACAAGGAGCAAACCAAGATGATTTGAGTGATGAAGGAATAAAAGGGAACCAAGAAGGCTGGAAAGAACAAAGGATGAATCCCTAGAATTAGAGAACTCTATATTTTTTTTTAGCCATGATGTTAAAAGGAAAACAATCAAAGGCAATGTAAAAAGGCAATAGATAATAGATGTGTTGAAGAAATAGGGTTAGGACATAATCTGCTTTGATACCATATAAAAAAAGATATTCAAGCGGAATGCATTGCTATATTGATTATGTTCATTATATACACAGGATACCTTAGGGTTCTCCTATAAATCAGGAGATTAATAAGGAATGATAGTTAATTGAATGTAAATTGATACAGTATATTCTAACATATCTTTTCTAATTATATTATAATATAACTTTCCTAAATATATCAAGATACGTTGTTAATATGAATTCCAATATATTTGGCTAAGTATGTGGCCAAAAGGATGGAGTCCAATCCAATATAGGAGTAGCCTTTAGATGGATTGGGTAGCCTCTTACTAGCTAATTCTATATATAAGCATTGTGTTTTTTAGAGTGTAGTTCTTTAGTTGAATTTTTAGTTGTAACAAAAAAAAATTATCAATCACTTTGATAGTTGTGTTTGTTAATTAGTAATGATTATACATAATAATAGTAAAGACATATTCCAATAATATACATAAACATGGAAGGTTCAGAACCAAAAGGAATTATTAGTTAGTTACTTGAAATTAGTTGTTGAAAATAAGCTAATAATTTCTCCTAGAACATTTTATTCACCTTGGAAAATCAATTAAATGTCATTGACTAAAAACATTTAAATAGAAAATGACTACAATATAAACACAATAAATTAATAAAGAGAGATTAAAATCTCCACTCGTTTAGAAAGAATTATATGCATTCATCAGAAGAGGAAATAAAATATAATTTTTGAGGGGCCTGTGCAAAATCAATCCCTAGTGGCATGTACGTGTATTTTGCACAATGAATTTTATAGGATAAGAACTAGGTTCCTTCTCCTTCTTCTTCATTTATAAACCAAAGATAAGTAATCAATAGAAGCTAATTTTAGTTAACTTGTCCTCCAAGCTTTTGTTTGAATACTTGGCTTGTGGAGTTGACAATGAGTAGGTTATGATGACAACTTATTGCCTTCCTAGAGGACTACAAAATTAATGAATTTATAATTCATATTTGAGGTCCATTATTAATGATTTTCTTGTTTAATAACTATTTGTTAATTGAGAATTAAGATTACAACTTGATTATCAAAAACAATAATATTCAAACTTTATGGGCACCTCAAACTCCTTACTATTTAAAGGTTTGTAGTGGTCACATGCATGGTCTATCAAAGATAAGCAACCAACAAGGAATTGCATGAATTTTAGCAATTATATTAAGACTATTAATTGCATGTATATCATGATTTTTAATTTTATTTAATTTCTTCCTTATTTATTTTGGTTTAATAACTATATATGCACATATGAGATTATTTATGACATAGACATCCCAATAAGTATTAAATGATGACTTTGGTTTATTATAGACATCAACATCGTGTTTTAGCTTAGTAGAAACAAAATGTTTTTCCTAAGGATTCTCTCAAATAGAAATAAAAAATGAAGTAACTAGAAAGATTATTTGAATTCTCCGCCCCCCGTCTAGAGGGATCATCTAGAAAGTATGTTGTTTTGAATGCATTAAGACACAAAAAAAAGTTGACATAGATATTATGAGTTTTTTTTTTCTGACATCTTATAGCTAAAATGTTTTTCATATTTCACAAAGGAGCCGAATGAAACCAAAGTTTCATGTTCGGTTTTGAAATATATATAAGCTGGTTAGTTGTAAAGTGGGAGTCAAGTCATCCATGATGAAGTTATTTCTTTCATGATTATCTAACCATTTTTTCTTTTTCTTTTTTTTTTAATTTAAAACCAATAAAAAACATGGCATATATCCCTCTTTTAGTGAAAAAAACTAAAATTAATAATAATAAAAAAGTATCTTGATCATAGATAAAAAGACTCATAATATCTAATGGATCGAACCACATACACTCAATTGTTCAAATGTCCAAATTAAAATGATATAAATGTCTTTACTTAAAATAAATCATACAAGAGCAATTGATATAATTAAACCTATTAATTATTTACTTATTACTTATTAATGTTAATAATACATTTTATGATAAAGTTGAATGATTTACAAGATAACATAAGGAATTTGATATTTTATTTTTTATAGTAATAGTTTTAATGGCCTAATATATAATTATTCTTATTAATTACTAAGACTTGGATCATAGGTAGAAGCTCAAGTCACTGTAAAATTACCAAGTGAGTGTGGTTATCTTAAATTATATAAGCACCTTTTCATATAAATTATATATCTGGTATCTACAAAGTAATTAAAGGACAAATCACTTAACAATAGTTGTTTAATAATAAATAAAATGATTTATGAGTAGAAAATCATTGATGAAGTTGTAAGAACCCCTAAGATAGAAATTAAGTTAAGCTTTTTTATTTTTGTTGTGTATTAGGTTTGTAGAGTAATAGTTTTCTTGAAAAACCAATATCTTGTTGAGATAAAACACCCTCTAATACTTAAATAAATATGGGAAGAGAAAGTGATATATAAGAAGATAAAAATAAAATAAATTTGTAAAGAGTGTGTATCTAAGTGTGATGGTTTGGAAAATTATATGCTCTAATCTAATTCAGCTCTGACTTTATATGGTTGTGAATGCTTTAGCTTTCTATGGCTAAACTGACTCTGTATGGTCAAGTATGGATTTGGACTTATATTTGTATTATATACCTAAAAGTTGTTCTGCTTAGCTTGGTTTGGCTTTATACATATATGGACAAGGATGAACTTGTATATTGTTAGTTTTGTGCTTAGCTTGATTTGGCTTTATACATATATGGACAAGGATGAATTTGTATATTGCTAGTTTTGTGTGTAGTTTTAGCTTGCTTTTTTATGATTGTCCATGCTCAAGAGTTGTTGCATGGTGAATGAGTGTATATATGTACCTAAACCTTGAACTTGCTTCATGGAGAAAGAGATAAATCATTGGTGAAGACATTAGTGTTGTGGAGTTGGAAATCTAGTGAGAAAAAACATAATTATTAGTGTTGTTGTAACATAATTTTGGCTCATTGATTTTTAATTTAATTTTTACAGGGTTTAAAATGTAAAATTAAAATATTAGAGATTTATTTCGATGAACAATACAATTTATCAGCTTGCATAAAAACTAGGGACTATAATATGCCTTTGCCATTCCATTCTTATTTTCAAGATAATCCTTACCTTCAAGATAATGATAGTTATTTGCTTTGGAATTCAATTTTAATTTGAACATAAAAGGGAAAAAAAAAAAGAATGAACTTGATTTAGATTTTGCTTCTCGCAAACGGTGAGACTTTTGTACTATAAATATTGATATCAATGTATGCAAAAAACAAGGATAATTAGAAGAAACTTGGAGAGAGGCCATTAGAAAAAAAAAAAAAACCTAAGAGGAGGCCATCATTGAAAAAAAAAAAACCCTAAGAAGAGACAAGATAAAAAGAATCCTATAGGGGGTAAACACAAAAAAATCCCAAGATGAGGCTATTACAAGAGAGAACAAAAAAAAATAGAGAAAAGAATAGAGGGATGAGAGATTGAAATTAGGAGGAGAGCATTCTTTAGTCGGTGTCTGCACTGTTACCTTCACCTTCAGCTTCACGAGGTAAAGTCTTCTTTTTTTTTCTGTTTCTGTGTAATTATTGTAAGAAAACAATGTGAAGGTAATTAATGGGCCGGATCCGGGCTTTAGGCCTAGCCGGCCTAAATTATGTGTTATTAAGGGTGTGTTTGGCAATATGTTATGACCATAATTTTTATGTTCATTTTAGTTTGATATTTGGCCAAGCGAGCATCTTTTCAATATCAAAAAATTCTAAAAATATTTGGGGATCTTTGTTGATTTACTTGTGGGCCCCTTGCACTTTGATCTATTTTTTCTTTGGGTTTTGTTTTTTTTTAAAGTTATGTACTCATTCTGTGGCCTATTATTGTTAAATATGAATTTGTCGTACAATGTTTTTTTTTTTATTTTCATCAAAAAAATACAAATAATAATAAAGGATAAATAATAAAAAAAATAACATAGAAAATTTCTTCTTCAAATTTATTTTTTGCTAAAGTATTTAATGACATTAGAGTTTAGAGTGTCGCACCTAGGGGTGTTCAAAAAAACTGAGTAATCAAAAAAATCAAGAAAACTGATGGAAAATTAACTAAAAAAACTGAACCGAGATGAAAAACCGATTAAATAGATTGCTAAAATCAGAAATCTTTCCAGTTCGGTTCGGTTTTGATTTTACTACAAAAACCGGTGAAACAAACCGACCACCCATAAAAATAAAGTTAGAAATGAGTAAACAACCTATGACCTAGTATAAATAGTATAATAAACCTAAACTTAAATGACATTACAATTTGCTTCTTAAGACCAGACCAACCTTCTTTCTTTTCCCTTCAATTTTAATTATTTTTGTCTCTTGCCCCTTGCATTTGTCTCTTTTCTAGCCGATCAATAAGTAAATAATTCCAGCTCACACCAAACCTATCTCTCTCTTATGTCTTTACAAAAATTTAGAAAATCAAACCTCACTAGATTAAAGTAATTAGTCTTTCGGTATCGTTGACAGGTAATATTGTTTCTATTTTTTCTCTCTCGTCCTTTGCTCTCTTGTTATGATTCTTGAATCTTGAGAGACAATTGATTAGATCAAGTTTGATTTTCATTTTTATTTGTTTTTTCTAGTTTTTTTTGTTGATTGAGGTGAGTTTTATGTGTTGATTTTGAGTATGTATTCCAAATAACTGAAAAGTTGAATTTTTATCTGCACTATTCTTCTTCTTCGTCTCTGTGTTATCCTTTATTCTTCTTTGTGTGTCTCTTCAGGAGTCGCTACATCAGTTTGCTTAGGTCTTGTTATGATTGCTTCTTTGTAAGCGAACATAATAGATTACAAGAAGATAATGATAAAGGGGAATGAATCTAAAGCAGTAGCAATACCAGCCTTCTAGGGGCAATCTCATTGACAATATTATTGTAGAGGATGGAGATGTTGTGGTTTTGGTTTTATATTCATATTAAATTTACAATTAGCTTAACATTAGTTTGCTTTAAAATTTAAAGCTTAATTTAATGTAAGGCTATATGCCAATTAAAAAAAAAAAACAAAAAAAAAACCCATGGGATTAGGTTTCCCAGTTTGTTCCTTAAAAAACCAAATTTAACCGAACTAAACCAGTTTGGTTTGAACCAATTTCCAGTCTAGTTTAATTAATTTTATACAAAAATACTGTAATTCGGCTCGGTTGGTTTTTTGAGTCTAAACCGAGCCAAACCAAACCGTGAACACCCCTAGTTACACCTAGACATCGCGTCAACCTTAAAAATATTATCCTGGAAAGAACGGATTTCTGGAAAGAATAGATTTCTGGCATCCTGCTTTTTAATAGGGAATGATCTTGTTAAGGAGTCATCACCTAGTATTATGATCACTAGGAACCCTGATTAGTCAGCAGAGATTATATGGTATGAGATTAGTTATATAAAAAGGAAGATATTATCACCAACGTCCTGCCTGAGATAGTCTACATTGCTAATTTTATCATAAATTACTAATGTTTTGTTGTTTATGTTATGATGGTTTGCATATGATATTCTTGACTCTGACGCTAGTAAATATTCAATTACGAATACTTCCAACTCTAACATTGATAAATATTACATAGTTATAAAATAAATTTAGAACAATATATTTATTCCTAACTCTAGCGTCAGTGAATAAATAAATAAAATAAATTTATTTTTACGCATGCACATATTTTTTTTATTTTTCTAGCTAAATAAAAATAAAATATAATGAATAATATAAATTTAAACTAGTATTTTTATTCCTAACTATGATGTCAATAGATAAACTAATAAATTTATATTATTTTTATTAATGCATATATATTTTATTTTTTATTTTTTTATTTTTTTAAACTAGGCTAGATGCAGCCAATCAATCAGCTGGGCAAGGGCACGCCCAACGCGCGCGTGCTCAGTGAAGGGATAATTAAATTTACGGCAACAGTGTCCAAGGAATTAAATTGCAGAAGGGGAAATTATGAACTTACCTGGTCTGGTGTGCTTGACAACGAAGACGAAGCTGCGGGTGATTAGTGCACTCGTTAGGCAACGCCTCGTTCCTTCCTTCTACCTTCCTTCTGCCTTCCTTTGCTTTTTCTCCTGGTTCTGGAAACGCCGAGGGCAGTAGCAACGGTGACTTTCCTCAGCTTGTGTTCTTTTTTGCTATATTTCATCTTTATTTTTTTTCTCTGTTTTTCTCCCTAGCTGCCGAGGCCTTTCTCTGACCCTCCTTCTTCGCCCCCCCCCCCCCCACTCTATTTTCTGGGTTTTTCCTCTGGGTTATGCGTGCGTTTTTCTCCCCCTGGTTTTCGGTCCAATCCCCCCTGTTTTCTTCTCTGGTTCCTGGCCTCCCCCGCTTTTTCACCGAGGCCTTTCTCTGGCTTTTATAATGCCAGAGAAGGTCTTCTATCTCTGCCTCCAGAAACTGCGGGCATTGTGGAGGCAAGAGATCATGGGTATCGTGGGTATAGTGGCTGTGATTGCTGGATTTTCCCTGTTAAACCGGCTTCATCCGCGTACAGCGTAGGTGATGGTGAACCATGCTTCCAAAACGGCGCCGTTGTGTCCTTGGGCATGACTGTTTTTTAATTTGGTCCCTAAACAGTTTAAACTTAACAATTGGGATCCTAATCAGTAATAATTGATTTCTGGGTTAAACTTAATTGAATCCATGGGTTATATCACTATTTACACAACAGTCTTGGATTTTTAGGCTATTCAATTTGGCCCTTTAACTTTAATTTTCTAGCGATTTTTCTTTGAAAGGGCTCTAAACTTTAGTATTTTTTTTAATTAAATCCCTAATTCTTTTAATTAATTAAATCAAAATTTAATTAAGTCTTTAAACTCATCAATTTTTTAAATTAAGTTCATGATTTTATTAATTAAACTAATCCAAATTTTAATTAAAGTTTCCAACTTATTAATTCTTCAATTATTATTATTTGTTAAAAAATTAGATTATGACAAGGAATATTATATTTTTTAAATTTGTGTGATATTTACCAACATCAAAGTTAGAAATATGCGTAAGAATTGTTCATTAATGCTAGAATTAGAAACATGAAAGTAAGAATAAAAAAGGGAAAAAGAATAATAAATTTTTAGTAATTTTAAACAAAACTAGCAATGTAGTTTATTTTAGGTAGGATGCTTGAGAGATGATAACATCTTTTCTTTTGCATAACAAGTCTCGTACCATAAAATCTGCCAACCAATTAGGGTTCCTAGTGACTATAATACTAAGTGACAACTTCTTGAACAAGATTTTTTTTCTTAAAAGAATAAGATGTCAAATATCTATTCTTTTTTTAATCAAGATATTTTTTAATTAGTTGTCGCGATGTCCAGGTGTGACAAGCGTTATTCAATTCTTTTTATAGAGAGAGAACCATTAACTAGCCATAATTGTGTTGTGCACAAGCCTTTGAGGTGTGTGCCTTGGTGGAGATATCAATTAACCATCCATTAAAAGTAAGCATAAAAAACATGCTAACATGCTAAATAGTGTTACAATTGGTATATAAAAAGTTGTGTGAGCAAGAAAATTGATTGTTGTACAATCATGGAAAATTAAAAAAATACATTGAGGAGTATAAAGACTAGGATTGGATAGCCCAAGGTGAAAATGTCTAGATTGGGTGCTGATGCCAAAGGAATTAAAATAATCTATTCTTGGCCTTGGAAGGCACTTAAGCCAGCCCAACATTACATAGATGAAACATCAAATGCCTTAATGCTTATGGGAGCCAAAACACAATGTCATATATGGGTACAATAATGTTATGGCTGAGCTTGCTGGAAAATATGGTGTGTGCCTTCAAGATAGGCATGTTATTAGGAAAGAAAATTTTTTTAGGTTTAATTATAAAATTATAATTAAGGTTTAGAGTCGCCATCTTATATTATAGTTACTAGAAAATTTATGGTCTGCAAGAATCTGGTTATGCAAAGGGAAGACACATTACTTCTAGTACACCCTATCTAAGGTAAGTTGCATTGTTATTTGATTGTTTATTTTTCTAAGTCAAGTTTATATTCATTGGTCTTTTCTAAGGTTCAAGACAAATCTTTTTCTATGAGAGAGTCTTTATCTTATAGGATGAAATCATAACTATTCTAAAGTTTAAATTTTTAGCATCATATTTATTTTTTACTTTGTATATTTAATATATAAGCATGTATTATATTATGTAATTTACACCCTACAAATATTAAAGTCTGCATCCAAACCCTAATATAAAATGAACAAAATGATTGGTGAAAGGTTTTTGATATTTTAGTCAAATCTTAATAGATAATCATAAACTAGTTATGATATTTTTTCTTTTTTAAACATGAGAAAGATGTATTTTTTTTGTTTTTTAATGAAAATATGCTTTCAAAACCTTTTAGGATCTAGTCGTATATATAAAAAAAAAATTTAATAAAAAGAAAAATTATTTTAAAATTTTTGAAATTTAAAAAAATATTAGAAATATTTTAGAGAAAATTAAGTATTTTAATATTGGATCTATATCTTATAGTGTAAAAATACAACTCAATATTAAACAAAATTAGTAGAAAAACACATGAGAAAATAAGAAATATTTTGAAATGATACTTAGAAGTTTTTGGAATTTCTTTGTTTTTTATATAATATATAATATTATATTATTATAATTACATTATTATTAAATTTTATTGGGTTAAGCCAAACCCAGCTGAGTTGGGCCGATCAGGGACCTAACAGGTGGGGTTACCATCGACCCAACAAATTCAGGCTTTTTTTTTTGTTTGGTCTGGGTCATACTCGACGTAGAGATTTAGGCTGGGTTGATTATTAGTACTTAAAAGTGCATTTTTATCATCATTTTATATCTCATTTTGCACTTGAACTATCAATAACTTCTTAATTAAAGCATGTTTTATAATAACATATCTAATAATATAAGATACCTTTAATTTATAGTAAATGTTCATTTTAAATGGAGGCCTATCACATAAATGAAAGGATTGATTGATGACTTTAAGAACTTAAATTGCAAGGGCAAAAAGATGACCAAAATTAGAAAAGAGATGTCGGTGCAATCCAAAGCATAACACTTTTCGGTAATTGGATCATATCTGGAGCTATAAATCTCAGATTTAGGTCTACTTTATATGGATGGAAAGGTAAGACATAGGCCTATAACTTTCATATAGAGCCCAATATCTAAAAAGGTCATTTTCAAGTCCAAATTGTAGCAACAACAAAGAAGCCCGAATATGTCTTTCAGCCTAAGCACTGTTCAGTATTTTGGCTATATCTGGAGTTCTAGAAGTCCAAATGAGCTTAATTTTTTACACAAGATAGCTGAGACAATTTTCTACAACTTTCATGTTCGAGTGGCTTCAATTTTGAAGATATCAATGATGTTTTGGGTAGACAAGAGAATATAAGGATTGTCACCAAGTTAAGAGTTGGCCACCCACTTATCAATTAGTCATCAAATCAATAGTTTTCAATTTTGGCCTATAAAAGGAGGCATTTGCCATCCATTTAGGCATCTTGGTGTCCAGATCAAGATCTTACTCTTCCTTTCTCTCTTTATATTTTTTGTAATGTTTATGCTTTGCTTTCATTAATATCAAGTTTATGCCTTTCATTTCCTTTCTTTTACTTATTTAACTCTTATCTTAATTATGTTCTTATTTTGTTTATTTATTTTTCTTTCTTTCATTATGTCTAACTAAGTTTATTATGTCAAGGTGAAAAGGTTACACTAATGGTGTAAGAATAAGTATAATGTAAACTTAATATGGACTTTAATGTTTGATACTAACATGTTTTATATTTGTTATCTTGTTCACTCTTTAATACTTTGCTTGTTAAATGACTAATCTTGATTTATATTGTAAAACACTTGGTACAACAAATGCTTGGCACTTTCATAGTTCATACTATATGGTATAACCGACACCTGAGCTATGAAAAGAACTTGATTTGTTGTTAACATAAGTTATAATCATAAATGCTTGATGAGATTTTTTTTATTAATTTTTTTTTATTATTATTACTATTATTGCTATTGCTATTGCTATTATCATCATTATCATTATAATTACTATCATTATTGTCAATATCACCACCACTATAATTATTATTATTTTAACTACCACCATTACTACTATTATTATGTTTTCTTCTTGATAAAGATAAATTTTACTATTTGACTATATACATATTTTTTTCTTTAATATTTACATGCACTACCTGAATTTTTTTTGTAGATAGATATGCAATATATTCTTTTCAAGACCATTCCTATTATATTTCTATTACCTATCTAATATATTTCTATTATATTTAATTATCTAATATATTTAATTGATAGACTACATCTAATACATTTATATTTTTATAATATATTTAATTTATATGATATTTTTATATATTTAATTTTTTATTCCATTTTATTTTAATAGAATTCAAATTTATATTCATTTAAAATTTATTAAAAATGTAATTATAATTTCTTATAATTTATTATTCGAGATTATAATTTAGAATGATTTGCTATTATTATTATTATTAAAATAATAAAAAATATAAACTTGATTTGAAGAATAAAATTATATATCATAAAAAATTTGATAAAATAAAAAAGAAAAAAAGGATAAAATTATAAATTATAAAATTTTTAATAAAAATACAAAGAAAACATAAACTGGATTTAGATGAGTTAGATTTTTCCTTTCTAATTTAATGAGAAGCATTTTGCCGAGTTGGGTTTATTATGAGTACACCCACGTAAATTTGTAAGTGCAAGCTCTTAATGCTTGGTCTCACGCTATAATTTGGCAAGTGAGGCAGACGCGCAGAAGGTGAGGAAGCGGGAGGCTCGGGGGAGCCTAAGTTAATTGATGGAGGCACAGTGCTTTTTCTTTTCTTTTCTTTTTTTTTTTTTCCCTCCCGGCGCCAGCATGTGCTCTCTCTCTCTCTCTCCATTTTTCTGTTTTTTAATCTTCAAGAGTATCAATGATTTGCCTCCGGTGTCCAAGTTGCTCCAAGAATATCCATTTTCCTTGCCTTCTATATAACAATTAATTATTTACTTGCGCGACACTATTAAAGGATGGATTAATTTAAAAAAAGTGAAGAAAAAAAATAGGTATTATTAATGTATTTTTAAGAAAAGAAAAAATAAAATGTGTAGAGATTGATTTAATATAATTTGATTAACTTAATAAGTTAAAAGGCTATTTGAAAAATTAGAAGAATTTTTTTTTTTAATATTAAGATAATAACATATTAGATGGACTCAAATAAACCTAGATAAAGATATTAAATCCATGAATCAGGTCTCCTGATAATCTCATAAAATTTTTTTAATAATATATTGAAATTCAATTCTTAATCAAAATAATATTGAAAAATAAAATTAAAAAAAATTAACTAAAAAAAAGTCGAGTCAACTCGGGTTAGTCTACCAAACTTGAATCATGAGACCTGAATAATTTAATAAAAAAAATTAAAATAAATTATGAAGCTCAATTCTCAATCAATTTAACATTGAATGATAAAATTTAAAAAATTAATTAAAAAACCTAAGTCAACCTAGTTTAACTCCCCGAATCTTTGATTTAGATCATGAGACTCAAATAATCTCATAAAAAGTAAATCAAAATAAATTATAAAGGTTAATTTCCAATCAACCCGAATGGTGAATAATGAAATTAAAAAAAAAACAATTATAGAAAATGATAAAAAAAAACTGAATCGACTAGATTAATCTACAAAACCTATAACTTAAGTTATAAAATTATGCCAACCTTATAAAAATAAAATAAAATAAATTAAAAAACTCAAACTTTATTAAATAAAATTATAAAAAACTATTCCAATAAATAATATTGTATAAGGAAGTATCAATGATTTTTCCTTCTCAATTAGTTCTCCTTATTGTTTTTCTAAAAAATTACTATAATAATAATAATTAGGTCAACCTAACACCGTATATCATTTAGATAATATTAAGATGTTCAATTGAGGTTCTCAATTAATTAGTCCCATGTGCTTAGGTATCAATCCTACTTGGGAATGTAAGGTTTTTCCAGCTTGCTTGATTAATTCTATATATAATTCATTTTTTGTTTTCACCATAGAAGATGTTGTAGCTTCGACCACTCGAAAAACAATATTTTCTTAATTAATTTGATGTGTTCCTTTGTCCGTTGACTAATAAAATCAACTACTTTCTTGGGAAGGTCCTTACTGCTCATTTAAGAAGATAAAAACTCTGCAAAAGATAATTTGGTACAAAAGGTGGCTGAGAATAAATCACGTATGTATTCATGTCTATTCTGTGGTCTATTTCCAGCTTGCTGTCTCATGGCTGGCTTCGAGACCATCGTTGTCGATAAGAAGTGTCCCTTTTTTTATCCATCATTCCACGTGGGAATGGAGAGAGACCTCTCACCTCTCCTCACCATCTTTATCTGTAATTATAATTTAATTACTTAGATTTTAAATTTATTTTTTTAATAATTGTATGATTGAATTTTTTCAGAGTTATTAATCAAGATATACATAAATAAAACTTTGTTTTGAATACGGCTATTGAATTTGTAAATGGAACTCCCTTTTGAATCCAAATCAAGGTATAAGTAATGAGTTGTAAATAACAAATTAAACATGCAAGAATGAATTAAATGCATAATAAGGAAGTTATCAAAACATTATTCTAACAAATAAATTCTCTTACAAATGTGGAATTACCCTCTATATATATATATAACACTGAATGATTGTTGGGTTTTCTAAATCAATCATAGTAAGTTGGGAGACCGGAACTAGTATATAAGAACTTGAAGAGAAAAATAAATAATATTACCTTCAATGAACGATGATCTGCTTGTACTTTATCTGATATAAATCAAATTGCTAGCTATTTCCTTTCAAAAAAAGAAAAGGACAAGAATACATACGTGATTAATTTATTACACACTTAGTGGAAAAATGTTTCAAATGAACTATTACACGCTTAGGGTTGGCTAATAAGAAATTTTAGAACATGTTCGTCATTGTTAGTTGGTAATTTTGAATTTCAAGTGATTTTATGTTGTTTCTCCTTCTTTTTTAATTGAAAATTTTGATTTTGTTACTGAACTATTTAAAAACAAATTGTAAATAAGATAGACTATTATAGAAATAAAATTCAATAATAAAAATTCTCAGTGTCTGAGACCTTGTGTCTTTGATTTTCTCGGCGGTGGCGTCACCATTGAAAGCATGGGAAAGAGCAAAAGTTTCGTAAATCGTCTTGTCTTTATCGCCTATAGGTAAGAAAATGAAGTGCTAACCACTTTATAATGTACTCATTCAGGGTGTGTGTGTGTGTGTAATCTCGATTTTTCATACAAATTAGCATAGTTTAATATAAAAATTATTGACAAACAAGTACAAGAAAAAATAATATTTAAAAAATAACGTAATTTTGTTGAAGTCGTGATAGGAACAATGACTCCAACCAGAAAAGCCAAACCGCAAACTAATATTAACTTCAACCCCAAATACAAACTATAAGAGGCCACGAAGATCTGACCGAACAGTAAAAGAAGACATGAGTGCAAGTCATGGAAATGATGCAAGAATGAGTCATAGGAGACGTGGTCACTTTCTAATCCATTTAATGTCTGTTATTTACTTTCCTGTCATTTTCATTAGTTTGTTTCAGAGCGTGTCCTTCATTTTAGCATTGAATTTGTGGGTTGTTGGGCTTTATGCCTGTTTATAATATATACTTATGATAAATAGGATATGAAACATTTTACCCTATTACATTGTTGGTACAATTCTTACCAGCAAAAAATATAAATATTTTATGATATTTTTTTATTAATATAAATGTTTAGACAGTGTACATGTATCTCGAATAATTTTATAAACTCTAAAATTAATAATTATATAAACTCATAATAGTTATCATATTAACAATTATATTATTTAAATTTGAAATTATAAAAAATAAAAATAAATTTGTTGATATTAAACTTTTATTATTAGATGACTTACTTTTCTAATTTCTAACTAACCTTGATAGGGAGCACTTCAAACTCTAAATAATATAATAACTTTGTATTATAATTTCAAATCCAAAATAAAAAAAACTCTTAAACACTAACACTAATTACTAACTCTAAAAACAAACAATAACCAATAACTTTAAAAACAAACCTTAATTAATATTAAACCAAACTCTAAACCCTGTAAACTAACTCTAAATCAACAATATTTAAGGTGAGTTAAGGTTTGTTTTAGAGCTAATAATTTTAATGTTAATGTTTAGTATTTATTTTTCAACAGAGTTATGATTAATTTGGGGTTAGTTTAGGGTTTTATTTTTTTGATCAAATCATTATTCACAATCATATTTTAATAAAAATCATTGTTCTCCATCACAATTTTAATAAAGTTGTTATTTCCAATAATATTTCTATTAAAAAACTATGTTAGTTTCTAAATATTTTTATATATATATAAATTTGTGAAAACTCTATTAGAAAGGTAGAACACCCAAATTTTGTTATTTTTAGAATAGAAACAACTAATGATGGAAGAAATTTACGTACGGCAGCTCATGATCATCTAATTATTGAAAATCTAACTAACGTTTCCAGGGCACAAATTGTACTCCTCCGGCTGTGTAATATTTTTTTTTATAGTAATTGAAAAAAATAAAGGATAAATCATTCGATCTATCAAAATTCCTTAAATAGCACAATCATACCAAAATAAGACGTTGATTTTCTAGTTATTGGACTTTTCCATTCTTCAACCTTATAATTCGATATTTATTTATTTTTTTAATAACAATGGATATTTTTATATTAACTTTGTATATAAAAAAATTATTTTTTAAGATCTAAAAAATGCACTGCTCACATTATTCTAAATACTTATTTTAAAATTAAAATTAAAAGTAAAAAAAATAAGTATAAGAAGGATTTAATAACAATAAATATACCTACTTAATCAGCCAAAACAAAAAACTAGAAGGATTTGTTTTGTGCATTGTGATTATCATTTAGTGCGCAGGGACCATGACAATCCAACATGAAATAACTTTATTGGGATAATTACCAAAATTCTAAATAAAAAAAATCATCCCAAAAAATCCATTAAAATATTTTTATATCCATCTAATCCAAAAATAATTTCTTCATAAAATAATTATCTCATTTTTTTAGTAAATAAAAATTGAGAAAAGCAAACCTCAACCATCAAAATAAAAAAATAGACCATAAGATTATCATAATTCAAACATGAATAACATGCTGATGATACCTTGTCTCAACTCCAAATCTTATGGAAAATGATGATAATTACCACCTTGTTACATTTGTTAAACTCAACATAAAGATAGATTTAACAAAAGGTTTATTTATTTTTTATTTTTTTGAATTTTAAAATTGTTTTTTAAAAAATTAAATTTTATTTGTTTATTTTTACTTTAAATTAATTTTTTTTTATATTTTCAGATCTTTTTAATATAATAATATCAAAATTAAATTTTATTTTAATATATTTTTAAATAAAAAATATTTTAAAAAACAATTATTATCATAAAACAAACTAATCTAAATTTCCGTGAAATTTTGAATTAATTTATTCTTTTAGCACCTAACACTGCTTAATCCGGTGGCCGGGCTAGGTTAATAATAGTGGTCTGGTCTGGATGCCCATTATTTGCGGATTCTTCCCTCCATCGTCAGCCGAAAGATACTCCCTCCTCCAATCACTTTTGCATGTGCGAAGCTTCGTCATGTCTTGCTGTCACTCTCTTACATGATCATGTCCAGTTCAGCTTCTCCTAAGCTAAGCATATTCAAATTGCTATAGGCACGTTCAAGTTTCAACAACATGACTACCACTGTTCCTCTGCACATACATTTCACAAATATTATACCAAGATTTGATTCAAAGAAAGCAAGCTCTCTACCCTAACACCATTCTTTCTTTTGATCCAAGACGACCATGCATTCTTTTTGACTTTTCTCAATGGATTCTTCAACTCTTCTTGACTATGCTCTCTTTCAACTCACCCCAACTCGAACCAGGTACACTATCAACATCACTCTTTACTTTCACTCTCTTTTAACTCTCAATTCACTTAAAGTTGTTATCTTTGAGGCTAAAATCTTCTTCTTTCATATATTGTTGTTTTTGTGCGTGAAGGTGTGATCTGGTTCTCTTCTGTGGAGGCAAGAATGAGAAACTGGCTTCTGGGTTGTTTGAACCATTCATTTTACACCTTAAATTTATTAAAGATCAGATTTCCAAAGTTGGGTACTCCATCAAACTTTGCCCACCAAACAAAAATGCTCCGTGGTTCACCAAAGGTACTTTTGAGAGGTAATGAATCCGAGACTTAGCTCTCTTTTTTCTTATTGGGAAATTTAGACATGGGGCTTCAATTCCATTGAGCAATTTGATTGAGTTATTGGATATCATGGATTTGTTTTTGAATTTGAAAAAGGGGTTAAATTTAGTTGATTTTGTCGTAGTTGTTGCAAATTATTGTTTCCATGCATGTAAATAGTGTCAATGGTTGTAGATTGTTCATTCAATAAATGGAACTGGAATTTTGATTTCTACTCAAATAGATAATTAATCTTGAATTGTGCTCGAAGTTTTTAAATTTACTACAATTTACAATGGGTTATATGCCATAAAAATGGAAAAATTCTAATCTCTTGTTGATTTGCTGAGCAAATAAATTGCCTTGTCAAATTGGTTTGGTCTCTGTCATTTCTTGGCCGTGTTAAAAGTTAAAACATACTATAATTTGCTGTTGGCATTGAATTTAGAATATGTAATTATGCGTAAACTACGTAATGTCTGTGTAAATTTGGAACTTTACCGGTATTAAACGCTGGGTAGCGGGTATTATCAGAGAGCTGAGGAGTTCAACTGCTATTTTGTTTTTCAGTTTCTGCAGGGATGCCTGAAAAGATAATTCATCTCTTCTTTTGTGCAGATTTGTTCGTTTTGTTAGTACACCAGCTGTGCTTGAGAGATTTGTCAGCCTGGAAAGAGACATCTTGCAGATTGAGGAGAGTGCAGTTCATGCCAATGAATTATCAAACACAAATGTAGCTGGACAACTGGAGGAAGGTATTATCATCGGGACTTAAATCATTATTGGCAATAGTTCAACCCGTGTTGGATTTGCTTACTTTAATCAATTGTGTAATATGTACCACTTCAAAAAACTGCAACTTTGTGTACTGAATAGCTCTGTTTTACCAGGGAGTGGACTGGTTGCCAATGCTATCACGAGGAAGTCAAGTGATTCCTCTAAGGTAGATCACATTTCCATGTATTTTGTTGATTAATTGTGATGCTTAGCTAGAAAATCATATCAATTCTTTGAATGTCTTCACCGGTATTTGTTCCCAGCTAAAAGATGAACTTGACAAAAGTGATCACGCTTCAATGGAAGGAAATTCCAAGTAATCCTCCGTAGTTTTCTGAGCAAACTTGGTGTGTATGTGTGTGTTGTCTTTCCATCAGCATCATTCATCAATCATTTGTTGTGATATCTAGGATTCAGTTTCAACTGCTTCTGGAAGCACGGAAAACATTGCTTCGCAAAGAGCAAGCTATGGCTTATGCACGTGGCCTTGTTGTTGGATTTGAAGTGGACAGCATGAATGATCTCATCTCCTTTGCAGATGCTTTTGGAGCTTCACGGTTAAGGTATGACCTGGGACAAATTATAACTGTCATTCATTGTTTTGGGAACAATTTTCTGACCAGAAAACTAAGAGAAAAAAAAAAACAAAACCCTTTTCTGACCAGAAGACTATGAAAATAAAATGCCAAAACCCTTTTTCTAGTATCTGTGTTTTTGTTATAATTAGTCAATTTGCACCCTGTGTTTCTTATTTGCTTAATTTAAATACAAAAAACCAGCCAAGATTTGAATTGTAAACATGAAGCACTTTTATTGGTTGAATTCTGTTGGCTGTAAATATTTGTTTACATGAAGAGAAAAGAACATTGTCAGAGTTATTTGAACTTTGGGATGCCTGCTGAAGTGGCGATTTCTTCCTTGGTTTTTGCCAAATATGGAATTCCACTGGAGTTATAAATTCCATTACAATTTCGTCTGATGTCAATCATGCAGCCTTGAAATCTACTGGTGTTTATATGCAGGGAAGCATGCAACAATTTCAAGGAATTATGTAAGAAAAAGCATGGGGATGGTCTCTGGATGGAGGAATTAGCAGCAATGGAGACATGTCCTCCATCAGAGCTGTCATTTTTGGGAACATCAGGAATTGTACTTGCAAATGAAATTAGTTCCCTTAATCAGAATGTCATGCTAAATTTGACAAACAATGGGGTATCTACTGGTGATTTTATGCCCAATGGATCTACAGATGCATCGAGATCTGATTCAACTGCAGACAGCAGAAAGGGTATTGTATATTCTTTCCTTGCTCACCCTCTCTTTATTATGCATTGCGTCGAAGGAGCATCTATGTTGGTTTGTTTATGGTTAGATTACTAGATTAGAACCAGGGCTACATGCAATTTGTCACACATTAGTGTTGTTTTCAATCTTCTTGTTTTCCCACCTGTTATTTGCAGACTGAATTTTTCACAAACCTGAGGTCCTGCACAGTTTTTGGCAAAAAATATAAAGCAATTTCTTGCCTTTCGAGACTGTGTTTGGTAGTGTGTTTACACTGCATGTTAAAGTGTTTTTCGAAGCACATGTGGAGTGAAAAGGCATTGATGCCTTTTCAGGTGCTTTTGGATGGTTTCATTAGGCTGATGCTGAATATCAAAAAGCACCTGGAAAACATCAAATTGGTGTGTTTTTTCAGTCAAAACACACTTTTGCAAAAGCAACTGCAACACATTACCAAACGCATACTGAATATGGTAAAATCAGTAGTGCTCGTTGTATGGTTAATGCACTTAATGTATGATTTAGCAAGCATAACCAATGACCCCTATTTTGATGCCCAAGCAACAGAAAATGAGTTCGACTATTACTTGCTGATTGTAATTTTTTTAGAAACTTTAATCTTAGAATTATGTTGTCCAGATTAACATGATCTGATTTCTTCCTCCTCCTCCTCTTGTTTTGTTGCTGTTTCTGATGAATTAACAGGATTGGATTCTTGCTTGTGCAGAAGGCAAAATGTCTCCATACTCCTTTCAGATGAACAATTTACTGTTTTCTGATGTCAAATACATTAAAATGCAGATGGTAGCATGGGAACATCTGACCAGATAGCATCATCTGGTGCCAAAGTTCAAGTACCAATGCAGTGGCCAAACCATATACCTCAATACATGTACAATTTCCAAGGCCCTATTCCTCAGTTTCCTCCATATCAAGGATATCCTTTCCCTACCATGCAGCCTATCCCTCCTCATTATCCAAGAAATATGCAGTGGCCTTCTAGCATGAAAGAATTTAGTCAAGGAAAAAGGGACAAGTCCCTGAACAAAAAGGGATATAAATATTCAGGAGAAGACAGACAAACAGACTCCAGCGACTCTGAAGGAAGGAGTGATTCAGATTCCCATATAGATCAGGACAAAAAGAACTCCGCTATAGATGTTCCATACAGGAAAAAACACAGGAAGAAGTCCTCTAAGACTGTTGTCATCAGAAATATTAACTACATCACCCCCAAGAGAAGAAATGAAGGAAGTGATAGTTTTTCTGATGAAACTTCTTCAGATGGGGATGAGTACATTGGTGAAGATACCATCAAAAAGAAGGTAGATGATGCAGTTGGATCATTGGAAAAATTGTGCAAGTCAAATTCAAGCACACAGAAAAGAAAAGGCTCAAACAAGAGCAACCACAAGTCAAATGGATCAAGTGATGCTCCTGACCAAGATTTTGACGATGGCCTTGTTTCAAATGCATCCAGGGGAGGAAGGACTAGTGAGAACTGGGATGCTTTCCAGAGCCTTCTGATGAAAGATGATGACACAGTTAATGGGGTAGAAAAGTTGCAGCCAGTGGATGTTCAGGAAGAGCATTTCATAGTCAAAAGCTCTGGAGATGGAACTTCATTAAGGAGCAATCGTGCTATGGACTTGGGACCAGAGAAATTACTGAACAGAAGGATGGTGACAGGTGATTCTTTTATTGTGACTCCGAGGGATGGGGAACACGAAGATAGAGTTAGGCTGGAAGATATAGAAAATGCAGAGAGTTTTCGACCAATCATGAAGAGAAGGAACTTAACAGATGAGGATATGGTAATTTCACAAAGATTAGAAGATTCAGGAAGTGGTCTCAGGGGTATCCTATCTCGTTCCACTGAGCCATCCATAATCAAGCCTGGTAAAGGAGATGATTGGTTTGTTATCAATCACTCAGGGAAACCAGAAAACCAGGATACAGCCAATTACATGCTATCACTAGAGGGTGATTCTTCAAATGCGAAGTCGAGTAGAAGAGATGTACTTGTTGATGATTCTTTCATGATTCATGCTCGATCTGCTGTGGATGATTTATATGGTTCTCAATGGAAAACTGACATAAGCATGGCTATGGATCTAACTTTATCTTCCCAGGCAGAAAATGGCATTACAGAACATAATCATGAAGTTATGGATGCCTATGAACCGAATGACCTCTGTGTGGTCCTTGAACGAGATTCTGGATTTGAATCTAAAAGGGATTCCTGGGTTACAGACCAGGGAATTGACATATCATCCATGGAAGCTCATAGGAGCTCAAATGCTGAATCTGGTGATCAAACTGAGAAGAAGCTTCCTTCAAACAGTGACCAGACCACTGTCAAGAAAAATGGAATTGATGGGAGAAAAGCTCCAGAAGTGAGAACTAAAATCGTGCAAGGATCCCCCAGTAAGAACATAACTGAGAGGATGTCTAAAAGCAAGAAATTATCAGGTGGTAGTAGGCCCACAGTTCAGAAGAGCAAGCAAGACAAGGTATTTATTAAGTTGCTTATTCAAGTTGTTTTTCATTTTGTTTCCCCAACTTTTCACCTTCTTACGAAACATGCTTGTGAACAGGAAGAAGATATTAGGAAGAAAATGGAAGAGTTAGCAATTCAACGCCAAAAAAGAATTGCTGAAAGAACTGCAGCAGCCGGTGGTGCTCTGGCAGCAACCAAGAGGGCATCATTGGAGAGCAAATCAGTCAAAGGTTCAGCCAAGTCTGACAAAAATAAAATCATTCCTAGACCTGAGAAACAAACAAGATAGGTTACCATCAAAATCAGGCAGCTTAAGAAAGAAAGCTCGGAAGGTGAATGTTTAGATCCTTAGTTGCTGATCTCAATGAGTTGCCTGCTCGTTTTGATAGAGTTGGATGGGACAGACAGTATGTTGCTATCTACAATAAATGATACTAATACACTTGCCATAAAGTGCCTTAATCCACTTCAGCAGATACCCTGCCAAGCTCTCAAAATTTTCCTTTGTATGCAAATATCTCCACGGGTTGCTTATATAGTTATAAGATTTCATATAATGAGCCATGATGTGAATATAGTTCTCATGAGCTATTCTTGAGACTTCGCCTGCACAAATTCTTTCACATTATTGTGCATGAAAATAATCTCCAGCTTGTTTATTGGACTTCACCGGTATGTAATTTGTTTCTTGTAGAACTACATTAATGGGAAAAAGGTTTCATCTGTAGCAATTCTATTTCTGCAACACTTTTGTTTAATTCGTTGCAAATAGTATCCGGTTTCATTCAATCCATGTTCAAGGCTTGCAGCGCGTTTTGGAGGACTAAGAAACAACACGAAAATGGGATGAATTTTTTTGAGGATCATATGAGTAACAAA
The DNA here is from genome assembly GCA_026413675.1 of Populus pruinosa. Classification (NCBI taxonomy): domain Eukaryota; kingdom Viridiplantae; phylum Streptophyta; class Magnoliopsida; order Malpighiales; family Salicaceae; genus Populus; species Populus pruinosa. The sequence goes on from CM048595.1 coordinate 3,031,330, forward strand.
TACTCCAATTTACTTTGAGAATCTCATGTACAAATACATTAAGTCACTTCTGATTGAGATTCTTCATGGTTCTCATCCTAAAAGTGATAGTAAAAGTGACAGGCAAAATGAAAGAAATGAGCCCACCAGCAATCCTGCCTGTACTAAGAACTTCATTACTGACATGACATTTGCAGACACTATCCAGTATTGATAGTAACAAATTGCCAGAACTGATGTTACCAAAATTGCAGGAATAGCTGTTGTTACCAAAATTGCAGGAATTGCTGCTGTTGCTATTGCAGGAAGGCAGGTAGGCAGGCAACTTGGACATTATACAGAGGCATGTCCTCTCTATTTTTATTGTTTTTTAGATGTTAACTTATCAATTTAGTTTATAAGTGTCAATACAACCTTACTATCGTGGTTTGAGGGTATAAATTCAATCCCGTGAACTCTAAATTAAGGTGCCAGCTTGTAGTAATTTCTTCCTGCAGACAGTGTATTTAGTTGAAATTATAATAAAATACAATATTTTTCATTTAGAAATATATTAAAATAATATTTTTTTTAAAAAGACATTTTTGATATAAATACATAAAAAATCCAAAAAAATTAAAAATTAATTTTTCATAAAACACAATTCACCATTATCTCTAAAAACGTAATTATAATTTGACAGTTTTACTTAACTGCATACAAAGCCAATACTTGGTCATAGCTCATGCTCTCTCTCTCTCTCACACACACATACTTGTATGACTAAACAAACTGTGTTGACACTTACATAGAATGTTGACATTTGATGTTTTTTTCTTTTAATTAATTTGAGTGGGATGCCTTAAATTTATCTAAACTAATCCGGCCACTAATTATTTGGAAGATTAATTAAATTTAAACGAGGTCGTCGCCCTCCAATGGAACAACATGGAGGCTGGCACACGCTTTTGGTTTTCAACGGCTAAGTGGACTAAATCAAATCTAAGTATTATATTAGTAATATGGTATTGATTGGTATAGTTTAAATGGTTGAATTTTAAGTTTTTTTTTTTTTAAAATTACTAATTTGATTTTATAAATTTTTAGAATTATTGAAAATTTACATAACCGTTGATTTTAGAATTCATAAAATTAAATTAAAAAAAAACATAGTATTAGTATAGAAAATCCAAATGCTAATTAATATTACTTTGGATACTGTAAAATGTATGAACCCCAAGGTCATACGAGAAATATATACCTATGGAGCAAAACTTTATGTGCTTTTATCGTCAATGAAGTAAGTTTTAGAAGTTTCTGTTGGGGGTGCATGCATGCCTAAGGACGTAGCTTATAAGCTCCAAAGAGCTCTCCAATTTATTTATTTTTCAAAAATAGTAATTAAAATACCACAATTAATTTGAAGAAAATCAAAGATGGAATTGCAAATTAAAGCATCCGAGAAAGAGATTCTTGCTGCATAATAACTTGAGTGAAAGAAAGAAAAGAAAAGGCTCAAAATCACCAATGCCATATAGTTAATTATCTTAGATCTAATATTGTTGATTAAATAAATGGAAAATTTAGAATGTTTCAAGAAATACAAGGGGGATTTAAGTAAATTAAGTTTTCTTTTTTCTTTTCTCTATTTCCAGTAAAAACAATCTTAGTTGGCAAGGTCCAAAATTAGCCCTATAATAGCTAGCCATCCTAGCAGAGCCCCATGATCCTGAAAACTGATCACGAGACAGTGACCTAAAAGAGTGGCACACACAATTTAGGAGAGGAAGCCTACGTTATGAATACAAAGGCCAGCAACTCATCCATTTCTCCTTGGATTTCTCTTTGAGAAAAGTTTCAGAGAGATCATTTTCTTTTTTTTTCCCCATCTGGAACCTTTATGGGCTGCACGTTAATGTTTCATGTTGAAACTCTCTTTGTACTTTAAATATTTCTTCTGTGTTTACACACCAGGAATTTAATTAAAATATTCCCTTGGTCAATTTCTTGATTGCTAATATGATTCTCGAGACGTTTTGCCCAAGTTAATTCAGGGGCTGACAGAAAAGCTATGTCTACTGGTATATTCTGTCGCATTAAGCCCTTGCTTTTTGGAGGCAGGACTTCTAGATTTGAGGTATAAAAGTTTTCCAGTTTTTCTTTTTTATGTTTTTCACTTGCTATCTCGATAATATGCTGGTAATTATGATCCATAATGTAGAGAAAATATCTGTTCCAAAGTGAGAGAATGCTTTAGGCACAGGCTAATACCATGAGTTCTCCACTAAATTTTATGTTCATCTTGTCAACTATATTCTGCGTAGTCATATGTGTTTTCATGCCAGGAAGGTTTATGTTCCTCTGATAACCATTTCATGGCACTTCCCTGCTCCTTGACTAAGTCCCTATCATTTTTTTTTTTTCATTCCTATAGACTTTCTAATGTTAGCTTTGGTTTCTTTTTCCTCGAATTCATCTAAATTTGCAGAATTGAAATAGTTTTTGTATCAGAATCTTAATAATCTAGCATCAAGAGTTTGTATCTCGAAACCTTTATTCCATCTAATTAAATTAATAAAATCAAGCATGGGATGTATGATTCTGTGGAATTTTTAATGTTTTTCGCTCATGTCAACTTGATTTTAATGTATGATAAATTAGGAACATCTGGTAACAGCATTGGCTTATCAATGTTGACAGAAACAAGAGTATTATTGCAGGTAGTGAAAAGAGCTCACTTGGTCAAGGATAAGAAGAAGGAATCAGAAGAACCGAAGATGGAACGTTCACATTCACGTGGATCTTCAGGCAACTTCATTTTGATGATGGAGCTTAGGAAGAAAATCATTACCTTTAGAGATATCATTGACCTACCACCTTTTGATGCTTCTCTGAGCATAAACGAGGTACCATAGCACTTTATCGTCTGTTGAATGAAAGTTAGAACACGAGACCATGCCTTGAATCTCTGAACATTTATCTGTATTGCAGCTGATAATGGGAACAATGAGAGATCTGCACAAGTTCTACCCTGAAATCATACCCAGTAGTCAACTGTATGAAATTAAGGGATCATCTATCGATAAGGTTTTCTATTTAGTTCCATCATGACCACTCCATGGCAGTTGTTGGATGCAATTCTTTTAAGATTTCGAAGCTGATCATCTAAATGCATGCTCAAACAGGTTCTGAAATATTTTTGTGAGGCTTTGAGATCAATTGGGGATTCATGGATGATGAATCAAGAGTGGCTGGACTACAACATGTACAATAACAGTGATCAAAGGATCAGTTCAGAACAAGCAGGTATGATACAACTTTTCCAAAGTTTCGTCAGCAGTATATTTTTATCCAAGTTGAAAAAAAAATGGAACAAGTTGATTGAAAGAATTTTGGAAAGTGTGCATTATACTGAAGAGCTTGGTTTTTTCCATTTAATATCTCCTTGTACAACTAGTCTGAAGTTTCATGATTGAAGGTGATTACTTCTCTTTCTTTCTTTCTTTCTCTTTTTTCTGAATTTTTAGTTGAAATTGCTTCCGCAACACTCACCTGCATGATTAAGATAGCAAGAGAAATGTTTGATGAGATGGATGAATATGAGCCAAATAAAGACATTCAACGATGCAACGCCTTCAGCAAAATCTTGATGGAATCCTCTTCAGACAACAACAGCTATAGCCCATGTTGTGCTTCTCCAGAGACCCCTACATCAGTGCTTCCCGAGTTTACGTGTTCTCCTGCTTCTGGAGAATTTTCAAATTTTTATAGCTCTTCTCCTCTTCTCAGATCTCTGAGAGTTCAAGCACTTGAAAAATTGAACCCCATGGACATAAAACGTCTCTCATTCCACATGCCTTCAAACCTGGAAATTCTAGACGGCAGCAGTTTGAAACGAAAGGACAGAGTGGATGATGAAACAATGACAGAAGTGGAAGCAAAGCGCAAGCCATTGTTTGAAAGGAGCAATTCAGAAGAAAGCAGCAATTGTGAGGAACTGATGTTTGAAATAGAAGCAAGCAGTCATTGTGATGTGAAAAAAGCTGCTGACCTTGAGGATCACAGCGATTACAGCCTCAAACGTGGAATGCCACAGATTGCAGCAGCTGAGACCACTCCAGTGATAGCTGAAGCCATAACGCCACCAGCTGCATTGTCAGTCAATGTATCGCCAGTTCCACCAGCGCAGCCTCACATATCCTCACCCATGATGGTAGACGTTGTGGCCACACCATCACTACCATCTACTCCTCCACCAATGAAGCTGCAACCAGATGTAGCAACCACACAGCCACCACCTCCAACTCCACCTCCACCTCCTCCTCCTCCACCACCATTCGTGCTGCAGCCAGCGACTTTTACAGTGACTAGCATACCACTTCCACCACCGCCACCGCCTTCCATGTCAAGAACTGTAACAGCACCCCCGCTACCACCTCCACCACCACCAATGGCATCTGGAACTGTAGCAGCAGCACCCCCACTGCCACCCCCACCCCCGCGTATGTTATCAGGAACTGGAACAGCAGCATCAATGCCGCCGCCACCGCCACCTCAAACATCAACTGCAAGAAACGCACCACCTCCTCCACCACCACTCATGATGTCTTCAAAAGGAACGATGCCATTGCCACCGCCGCCACCTATGCCTCTCGGAAATGGAGCTGCTCCACCACCTCCTCCACCTGGTGCAGCAAGATCATTACGCCCCAAGAAAGCACAGACTAAATTGAAGAGATCAAGTCAGATGGGTACTTTGTATCGAGCGCTTAAGGGGAAGGTGGAAGGAGGAAATCAACTTACTAAATCACCTACTGGAAGAAAGGGTCCAGCTTCGAGCAGTGCTGGCGGAAAGCAGGGAATGGCTGATGCACTAGCAGAGATTACAAAGAGGTACGTATTGCTTTCTAAAGAAATCTAACATTAAGAAATAATCTGTTTGGTTAAACTTTATTTGAAGGGAATGGAAAAGGTCATAAATTAGAACCAAATGAGTTTCTTTCTTTGTGCCTCAGATCAGCATACTTCCAACAAATTGAAGAAGATGTTCAAAAGTATTCAAAGGTAATCACAGAGCTGAAGGCTGCCATCAGTTCCTTCAAAACAAAGGACATGACAGAATTGATCAAGTTCCACAAGCATGTCGAATCAATTCTTGAGAAATTAACCGATGAAACACAGGTTAATATAACAGAAAAAGTTTGTTATTTTCACTACTCTTCAACGTCCACATGTCCTGTTCAATTTCTGTATCATCATGACCTGTATTTCCTTGCATTGCAGGTGCTTGCAAGGTTTGAAGGTTTCCCTCAAAAAAAGCTGGAAGCATTAAGGACAGCAGCTGCCCTAGGATCAAAGTTGAATGGCGTAGTGTCTGAACTGAAAAATTGGAAGGCAGAGCCCCCTTTAGGCCAGCTTCTTGACAAGACAGAACGTTACTTCAACAAGGTAACTTTGTCATAGTCCTGAACCTCATTGAATGACAATCTTCATTATTTGCAATATTTTTTACATGCAGCTAAAAGAATTAATAACATGCAGATCAAAGGAGACCTTGACGCCTTGGAGAGGACAAAAGATGAAGAATCCAAGAAATTTCAAAGTCACAACATCGACTTCGACTTCCATATTCTTGTACAAATCAAGGAATCAATGGTGGATGTTTCTTCGAGCTGCATGGAATTCGCACTCAAGGTAGATTCGCCTATGAATTAACATTTTGTTTCAAACTAGAAGCTCAATTCACACAACTTGAGGATCATTTCCAGAAGATGATTTGACTTTGAAGAGGATTTTTTTTTACCATTTTCTTCTGCTTTTGAATATATTCAGGAGAGGAGGCAAACAAAAGCAGCAGAGACAGCAGTACCTGGAACCAAAACAGAACCTAGATGTGCTGGTGCTAAGATGCTTTGGAGGGCTTTCCAATTCGCATTCCGGGTTTATAGCTTTGCTGGTGGACATGATGATCGAGCTGACATGCTGACAAGAGAATTGGCCCATGAAATAGAGACTGATCCTCATCATCAATGAATGATTAAAAACTACTAAAAGAAAAGAAAAAACCCTCTAGAGTATACACATATGTTTATATTCTATACTGCATTGATTGACGGCGATGGAACATCTTCAGATACAACTTTTGCTTGCTATTTTGATGAACTAGGACTTAGCACTGCTTCAAGTTTCTATGCTACGATATTCTTTATGGAACTTTGAGTCACAACTCTAGCTATTCTGCTCCCATTTGTAATATGTAATTCTTGAGGTGCATGTTCTTAAGGGATTGATTCTTTGCCCCCTTCTTTTTCGATAAATCATTTGATGGTTGAGGGATTTGGAGGTGTACTAGAACCTCATTTTTGAAAAAGAAAAAATGTGGCTACCAATCATGTTATGATGCCTTGGCACGGCCATGTATTTTATTATTATTTCTAATTTATATTTTTCATTTGTAGCTTCAAATTTCAATGTCCTTTTCTTATCTTTCGATTTGATGTTGTTGAATAACACCTCAAGTTCTTGTTGGAAAATATCTGTCGTTTTCATTTTAATTCATGAGGACCTATCATTGAAATTTTGCTTCATTTGATTGAAGACTTTCGAAATTTTATAAGCATGATCAGCATTTTAGGCTATCTCAAATATAAGCTTGTTTGCACAGAACTGCAATGAAGATTAATTCGCATAAAAAGAAATTGCAATGAAGGTAACATTTCTGTTCTTTATCATTTTATTTTATTTTATTTTATTATCTTGAAGACAACATTTCTTTGCTTGATTAATCGAGATCAGTACATGGATCAGAAGAACAAAAGATAACCACGTATCTCTTAATCAGCAAGCTAAAAGAGAAGCAAAATACATATACGTATCTCTTAATCTTGATGACGATATCTTTAGAGTGATCATTCTTTTGTATACTCAATCTTGACGCCACCAATATTAACAGGGTTCTTACCAGACCTAGGCACCAAAGTCACCACCAAGCTATCATCACCTTCAGCTTCCAAATTGTCCAGCAATTCATTAATCGCCAGTGTCAAACGAGCCTTCCTTTCGGTCCTCCTTCTATGAGGCACATTCACAAAGCTCCCAGCAAACTCAGCCTTGTCTGGTCCTCTGAGTGATTGATCACCCTCATCGTTAACATAAACATCAAACTTCACAAACTCCCCTCTCTCAAAATCAACTCCTTCTATCACTAAAACTTCCTCTTCATCTTCTTTCTCCTTCTTACTTCTTGATTTCTTTGGCCTCGAAACCTCAGTACTTATCACTTTATCTAAATCTAAAGGGAATGAACTGATTGGTGTTAGCACCATATTCTTTGTTTCAGCTGCTTGTGCTACCTTGCCGTGATCAAAATCCCTTAACCCTCCTCTGATTTTCTCTACAGCTGAGACTGGCTTAGCATCATTGACATAAGCATCACTAAGAATATTGCTTGCACAATAAAGGCCCCCTAAACCAAGGATGACATCTCTTCTTGTGGTAGGGTTTCGAGGATCATGATCATTAGTAGCTTTTCTTGAAACAGCACAAGGGGTTGAATGGTTGGATACTTTTGGGGAGGAGGGGCAGAAGGAGGAGGTCCTAGAAGTCGATGGGGAGAACGCTAAGGTATGAGCCATGGTTCCCTTTGTTTTTGTGGCCAGACATAGGATAACGCTCCATGTTTATTTATTTATTCAAGATAAAGGAGAACAAGACATCAAAATAATTGCCGTCGCTAGATATATAATCAACTGTAGAGATGCGTCAGCAATGATGTTCGAGCCTTGAGGTGCCGTGCTATGCATCGACTGTAAATTTCTCAGGTGGTAGATGAAATATAGAAGAAAGTCGTGTGGAAATTCCATTTCCATGCTTTCCATGGCATTGACATGTTGTGTAAACATGGGATTTTTGGTTTCACTAGATAAGATGACTCATTTCAACTCCCAACTTTGAGTGCCATTTGGTTTGAATTTTTGCAAGTTGTTTACTTCCTTCCTTTCGATTTTTTTTATATATATATATAGGAAAACAAAAGATAAATTGGTAAGGTGGAAAATTTTAGAAACTTATTTTATAAAAATAGGATTTTTTATTTAAAAAACCATTAATTTTTTATTAGGTTGATTTAAGGGCAAATTCTCATAAAAAAAAATTATAAAAATGAGGATGTTGATTAGAGGTGAGCATCGGTTTAAACTATTGGGTCTAAATCAAAAAATTCAACTAAATTATTATTTTTAATTTAAATAAATAAACGAATAAAAACTTTTGGTTGAATTCAATTGAGTTTGGTTTTATTTTTTTAAGAATCAAATAAGTTCAGGTGGAATTTTTAGTAGAGTTATTTTTAATGGCTTAAATCTTTAATGGGCTTTTAGTTTACAAAGCATTTTTTAGTTTGGTTCATTATTTTTGTTTTTGAAACTAAATAGAACTGAATTTTTTTAAAGAGTTTTCTAATTAAAAATATAAAAAATAATCAAAATATCATTTAGTTAGATTAATTTAAATTATTTTTTACTAGTATTTAGAATAATTAGTTACTTTATATTTTTAAATTAATATAGATGATTGGGTTAATTTGTATGTGCCTAGATTAATCCTTTAAATTCTGAAATAAATGGTTATATAAATTTTTAATAATTCTAAGATGATTTATAAGACTTCAAATAATAAATTTTAAAAAATAAATATAGAATTGTATTTTTTAAAATTAAATAATTAATTACTTGATATAATATTTGTGATAATTGGCATGAGAAAATGTCGGTGTTAAACAATGGTGGCACCATCTTATTAACCATTGACAATAGAAATCTATATTAACGAAAAAAAACCGAGGCCAGTGTATTTTCAGAAGGTAGGTTACATATTTTCGGGCTCGCTTACATAAATGTATAGATAAATATATATTAAATCTATCACTTAAGTTCAATTAAACATTAGTTAATTACATTGGAATTTGAAAACTCAAAATGAAATGCATATTTGTAGTTGACTCTAGCGATTCGTTTGTCAAAGGAATGGAAGAATGGATGGACGATAGCAGAGAAAAGAGGGAGATTGCCCTGAAAGTATTTTTATACTGAAAAAAATATTAAATTAATATTTATTTTGTATTTTTGATGTATTAATATTAGAAATTAAAAAATTAAAAAAAATCAATAAGTTATCAATTCATATTTTCTTCCTTATTTATATCCTTGCACTATATATTTTATCCATTTTTCTTTCTACATTTGCTCTTCTTGACAAACATAACCTAAATTAATATGTGAGGAATATGAACACTTCCAACCACGCTATTACTAATCTCCTTGACAATTTTTAATTGCAAGTTCCATTAAGGTATTCTATGTTTAAGAGTGAAACCTCGTATGAAATCTAGATGGCGAGAAAAACCATACTACATATATATCATATATAATATGGGATAAATACATTTAGTCACCTAGCTATCATCTAATCATCGATCTTTTTTTAAATTTTTATCGTGAATATCTAAATTAGTTTAGATATATTTTAATTCATTTTTTAAGATATTAAAGTTAATTATTAAATAAACATCCAATTATTTAAAATTTATAGCATTTAAATTAATAATCTTTCAAAAATAAATTCAAAACCTTATTAGTTTAGCTCACCTAACTCAATATGTTTTTTTTTTTTATACGAACCAATTGTTGATTTGCTTAATTTTTTTTTTAGAACTTGCCACTTCAATTAATTCCTCGATGAGTCCACTTCGAAGAGAGGAATGGGCCACTAGCAAGTGGAGCAGTTTCTTGAGAGGGAAAACTGTCACCCTCTCTCTCCATGATCCTCAGTAGAAACTAAATTAATTGGTTACGAAAATGAGTTTCCATGGAGGTAACCACCCTTATACCGCGTACTTTCTCCAGCCATCACAAATAGTATGATCAGGTCACACCAAGTCTGGTCACAGATACTAGTATACTTCCAGTATGTTTGATGTTTTCTTTGGATGGAGAAGAGCTTCAAAGTGGTAATTTTAGTCAGCCAATGTTATCCATAATCCATAGTTAATTTCATTGTTGTGTGCTTAATTATGCTCTTATTAGTCATCTGGAGTTAGTTTTTTCTTTTCTTATGATTAGAGAACATGCATGTTGTCAATTTGCAGCGAGAAATCAATTAAGCGACTTCATTGCCGCCTTAATTTACTGAAGAGAAAGAGATACTCAATTGTAAGGCAGTTACGCGAGGACATTGCTCAGCTTCTCAAGATTGGTCAAAATGAGGCTGCTTTTGCCAGGGTAGTCCTTCTCCTGCTCTTTGAATTCATCACTTGAGAATTTTCTTCCTCTTCTTTTTGCTTGCTTCGAATTGGAAAATAATGTTGTTGGACCACTAATGAAGTGCTGGTAGTTATTGGATTTTCCCGTTGTAGCTTCCAGAGTTTGAGATGAATAGGAAAATCAAATAACAGCAACTTCATTGCAGTTATTTTACCTCTGAAAGATTATGCAGGCAAAACTCTGAGGATTCCGGATAGATTATTTACAATGGCTCAGGCCTGTTGAAAGGGGCCTGAAATGTTACTCTTCCTGTAATTATAATTATCATACAACTTTTCAGAACCCTTTTGAGTTTCACTTTAGTCCCACATTGATAATTAAGTTGCTGTGTTGAATCAACTCTGTGTCGGAAACATGCATTCATTTTGATCGTTAAGCTTATATAAGCAAGGAGAAAGCTAAGAAAACTGAATAATCACTAGAGTAATCCTGTATTAGAACCTTCCCTTAACTCGAACAAAGCACTGTAAAAAATCTTATAATTCTGGTGAATACAGTTTCATATTGATTGCTGACGTAGCTTTAGCAAGCTTGCAATAAGGCCATATGTAAATGAATCACGATTGAATTTATTTGCCTTTTGATTGTAATGATCATTGACATTTAAATATTACACATGTTTGGCAAAATGTCATGCTTTCGTTTTCCTTGAAATCTTGTTCATTCCACGAGAATTTGATTTGTTGCTGTTGCTATTCCGCGAAGTTAATTTTCCTTGCATTTCTCAGGTTGAACAGCTTCTTAAGGACCGGAGCTTATTGGATGCATATGATCTGGTGGACCACTACTGTGAATTTATCATTCTTCACTTTCCATACATTCGCAGACATAAGTATGATTTCAATTATAAAGCTACTCTTTGTAGAGTTAGATCAACTATAAAATCAAAACCCAGGCATATAACTCTAATGCATTGCTAGAATTGTTAAATTTTCTGCACGTAAAGATCAAGTGGCAACTGAAATCCTAAGGTTCTTCTGTTAGACATTTAGTGCTCTTGCGTTGTTGTGTGTCTGTACTGTATAAAATATTAAGTTGATGCGTGACTTCAGCTTTTCTACTTTAATGTGGAAGATGATCATTTTGAATATAAGTTCTTAATCTTGATTTCAGGGACCGTCCGAAAGATATCAATGAAGCAGTTTCAACGTTGATATTCGCTGCTGCATGGTTTGGGGATCTGCCAGAGCTCCGAGCGATCAGAAAGCTTTTTGGAAAGCGCTACGGGCAGAAATTCATTAAGGATGTAGCTGAATTGCAGTCTGGAAACCTTGTCAATCATGAGGTTGGCAATTGTCAAAGTTTGAGCCAACATGTCTTCCTCAATTCTTCTTACATGGAATTTCATCCCTCCAAGCTTTATTTTCGATGTTGTCACTCTTAATAAGCATTGCATTTATGTCACAGATTATGGAGAAACTACGTTTAAAGTTCATCAGTGATAATGTGAAATTAAAATTGATCAATGAAATAGCCATGGATTATGGCCTCCAGCTGTGGTACTTCGGGTGTGATAACAGGCCCAAACAACATCTTTTGCAGGTAGGCTTACCCCACAATTCATTTTTCTGAATTATGGCCTTATACCAAGTCTTTTTATTTAGACTTTTTGATGAGAAACTCTAGAATTTAGTTTAAAATCTTTGGTATCATCCAATTGCAGATGCCTGGAGACACAGATCATCAACTGGAGAGGTTTGTTTTCGAGGAAGATGCTGGTGTCAGTTATAACAGCACCAGTGGGGCAATGGTGCTAGCTTCATATGCTAAGCATAGCCCTGATATTCCATCTGAATTAACCATCCATCCTCCGGACAAGGCTCCTATGCACAAAAAAGCAGTCCATACAGAGAATAATTCTCAATACAAGTATATGTATGAACTACCTGATCAAAGTGACTTCGGAAGTTCTGGCTCAAACAGCATGTCCGCAGACTCTTTCAAAGGGAATGCTGATATTGCAAGAACAGCAACTCCAGAGATGTCATTTCAGTATCACAAGAGAACTGTCTATGTTGATGAAGTGGAGGAATTTGAGTTTAATGGTGAGGACAAAAGCTTATTTTTGTTTAATGCATCCCCCCGTCCCTTGATTGACAACTATGGTGTTGATGGATCTACACTGTTGGCTTTATCCCACCATGGTTATAGTGAAGGCAATTGCAACGGACCTGAACCTGAGGATAAGATAGCATTGTCGAGGAAAACTCATAAAAGGATCAGGAACTCATATGGTCACAGGTTGGAAAGGAGAGTTGATACCAAGAACAATCGTAAGTGCGAATCTTTTCTGACACCAGTAAACACGAAAGACAACGATTGCGTGTTCTTCAACGGTCAATTTTGCAACTTTTCACCATGTCAGAAACAGTTCTATCATCGAGTTTTTCATTTTCAAAATAAGCAGAGGACAACGATGCCAGCCAAAGAACGCAGGATTGCCTCATTGGTATGCTATGATAAGGTTTCGTCCAAACCAGTGAAAGGTTATGTTCAGTCCTGTACAAGCCCTGAAAAGAAGTTTAGATGCTGCTTGGAGAAATCATGCTATAAATGTGATGGTCAGGTAAATGGTACTCAAACTCAAGACAACAAGAAATTAATGGAAACTGAAGAATCGTCAGATTGTCCAGTAAGATATGCCTCTTCTTATAATTCCTCTTCGCAGGGGCCTAGTCCTGGTTCAAGAAAAAAGACAATCCCACCAAAAAGGCTAAAGGGCATGACCGTCCCTGATAATGATAACCAGTCAATTTCTTCTCAGCTTGAGCTTTCAAAAGGAAGCACAGCCTCATCTTGTAGCCATGTACATCCAAAGCTCCCAGACTACGATGAAATAGCAGCTAAATTCATAGCTCTCAAGAAAGAGCATCAACTAAGAACCAACACAGCTAGGCATGGCTTGAATATCGCATGAGACCAGTTGCGTAAGCATGCACCATGTATACAGACTGTAGATATGGTCCTCCCACTCTTTAATCTGGTTATTTTCAAGTCTTCATACATATTCACGCACCATTTTTTTTTATCCATTAATATTTTGCTCCATTACTGCCTTTGTATTTGAGATCTTCATGACATCATCCATCCTAATTTGCTCATTACTTGTTCTGTCGTCTTTCTATAGAATCAAACGGGAACTTATCTTTAATCTTTTGGCTTATGATCCTTTCTATGCTGAATCGATATAATATTTTTATGCTCCATTATTGGCAAGAGATTCCACAAATAACATATTATTTTGTGGGAGAGATGCCTAATGATGTGATTAAATACTACGATGGTACATCATGAGATAGTGCACATGAAGTTAGATTGCATTTGGTTAAAAGAGAGGTTGTTGTTTATGACTGTCTTTCATATGATTCTTGTCATTGGTAACGGTGTGGAATCCACTTTACTAGAGGTGCTATCTTTTTGGTCTCTTTTCTTCACATGATTCGTGCACGTTGCAAATATATATATATATATATATATATATATATATATATATATATGAAACCATCAAGATTATTTTTTAGATAATCATTTAAAAAAAAATGATATAAAATCTAGGATTGTTTAACTATATTTTAACCTCAATAGATTCAATAATATCACACTTAGTTAGCTAATTACTTGAGATTTACTATTATTATTAAACCCAACTTTGATTTAATATTTTTTCTAACCCGAATTGAATATCTAAAAAGATTAAAGCTATTGTTGACTCAGTTGGCTTAATAAATTAATTCATTATTTCATTGATCTAGTTAGAATTGAGTATAAAAAAAAAATCAAGCTATTATTAACTCATTTGACTCAATAAATTAATCTATTATTTTATTAATCCAGTTAAAATTCAAGTTAACATTAAAAAAAAACTTAAATGATATATTTTACTTTAAAAATAATAATTTAATAACTCAAGTTAATTTACCTGATTTATATACCAAACTAAGTCTTAAACTGAATAAATTCTTGAGTTTGGTTTAATAAATATAGTATTTTTTTTCAACTTTTTTTTTTACAGTTGTATCTGATATTTCCCTTCCAAACTCCTATATATGTGATATGACGAAAAAAAAACCGATTGTATGGAATTGTAATTAAATTTTGACGTTATAAACTTTGTAAATAAAAAGTGTCTATGCTATTCCGTTTAAAAAATGTTTTTAAAAATTTTTTAAATTTTTTTATGTATTAAATTCAAAATTAATTTTTAAAAAATAATTACAATCAAGTATTCAAATACACTAAAAATCAAAAAATCTATGTATAATAAAAATATAATTAAATATTGACAGAATTAAAATCAAGACGTTCTTATTAAGATAAGATCATGGAAGTTGTCGTAGCTAGCTAAAGAATTATTGAAAGATGGTCTCCATTGTTACTGTCACGTCTAGCCTTACATCAATCATCTCAATTGGCACTCATCTTTCATCGTATAGTTTAAATTTTTTTGATATCATCCTTTGAGTTCCACAAAATTTCAATCTTACACCTAACCATTAATTAGCTTTTATTTAATTAGGTTTTCGAGCTTTTTTTCTCCTGAGGACTTTACATGTTTTCATGAGATAAGTGGGACTTTGAGAGGGAAAATGGGAGAAAAGGAACAAAAAAATTTAGTTTTATAATATTTATTTAGCTATCTTTTATTTTAAGTTTTTCAACCTGTTTTCTGGGGAAAAAAATAGATTAAAAGACATTATTTTTCATATTTCTTCGGAGTTTATAAAAAAATACAAGTTAAGATAAATAAAATTAAAATTCTATTTAAAATTATAGTACTGTTGATGATTTAAAATATTTTTATTTAAAAATATATTAAAATAAATATTTTTATTTAAAAAAAATATTTTTAACAATTAATATATTAAAATATTTTATTTGAAATAAAAAAAATTGCAAAATTTTATCCACAGTAGGAAAGGGCAACGTTGAAAATCTTAAGAAATAAAGAAAATGAGAGATTCTGAACTACTAGGATAGAAGAAAAACATTGATGAACCTATAACGACAAAAACTTTTCAACAAAGCGTTCATCTATTTTTGAGGATTTACTTGTCTTAATTAACCCATGTCAAGAAGTAAAACCACTCGTTCTTATAGGCTTGTTTATAGCTGAATTTATTATAATAATAACGATAACGCTTATTATATAGTATTTATTAACTTAAGACATACATTATTCAGTATTAAATAGTTGTTGCGTATAGATGGCTTTGGTGCCCCCGTTCCTTCTTTTGTATGTTTGTGTTTGCATTGAGAGAGGGAAGATAGAGACGGAAGAGACTTTTTCTCTTTTTCTGGGATTTTGAAAGATGGGTTCTTCAACACTGTTACTGTTAGTGGTTTTTGTGTTTGATCTCGTTGCTTTTGCTCTTGCTGTTGCTGCTGAACAGAGAAGGAATACTGTAAGTTATTTTTTTTCTTTTTTGGTGAAGTTTTTTGCTGCTGCTGTTGTTATTAACTTATTATAGTGGTGGTGGTGGTGGTGGTTTTTTATGCCTTTTGCTTTGTGGGTTGTAGAGATAAGAGGGTTTTTGTTAAACTGCTTGTGCAAAAATTAGAAAGATGTTGACTTTTCTACTTTTGGGCTTCTTTGAATGCCTAGTTGGTTCTGGTTTACTTTTCTTGTTCTTCAAGTATAGTTGGTTTTGCTTGAAAGTTGTTGATACATGATGTGGTGATTTCTAGTCAGTGTTTGGTCTGTGAAATTTGTTAGCTTTGTGCAACCAAAAACTTTGAAGGGGGGAGTAAGGGAAGAGAATAAGGAATTTGTTTCAACTATTTGTAGAATTCTTTACTAGATTTGGTTTTTAAGTTCTTTGTTGGTGTTATATGTTTGTTGTGAATATGTGTGATCTTGAGATAGAGAAAAGGCTTGACATTTTCCACACTGATCTGGAGAAGTTTAAAGAATTTATTTTCAAGTTCCATATGCTGTGGTCGATCCCTTGTTGTGGCTTATGTTGAGTGTTTTCTTATTCCTAAGGTCTACACTGCCTGTTGATTTTCCTGTTAGGTTAAGAATGCTACTGAAAGCATATATGAAGATGGAATTTACCTAGTGAACTTATTAAAACTGTAACGGGATGCCCAAGTTTAATATTTGCTATATAGCCAGCTTGTAACCGGCGAGTCATTAAACGTAGTTGGCTTTGAATTGAACTTAGGTGGATGTGGAGACCTTGGTCTATTCACTATTGCATGGATTTAATCTCTGGAATGCTTTTAAGAGCATTTGTTAAATGGTCCTTGAATTCTGTACATCACGGTTGGATACTGAGCAGGAAGAAAAACTTAGTATCCTGCATGTGACCTGCTGTGATTGGGTTGTTCTGTGCATTTTATAGAGTTGTAGATTCAATATCTAAGTTTCTTTTAATGATATCACACCAAGGATATAACCAAATAACTAAATCCCTTGTTGATTGAGGAAATTAATTAGTAACTTGTTCCTTTCCCTTTTCGTTTCTGCCAAAATCTGCCACCAGAGAAAATGAGCAATTGCAGACCACACCAGTTTCCTGTATCTCTGATGGACCAGTTTCAACTTATCCTTGTCTTCTTTTGCAGGCACAAATTGAAAAGGTGGGAAATGATAGCTATTGTCGTTATGATTCAGACATTGCAACTGGATTAGGAGTCGGTTCACTCCTCCTCCTTATGGCTAGTCAACTCCTAATAATGGTAGCTAGTCGATGTTTGTGTTGTGGGAAGGCTATGAGACCTAGTGGTTCTAGAGCATGGGCGATCGTCCTGTTCATCACCTGTTGGTATGTACACAAGCAAACTTTCCAAACCATGTTAAAGAAGAGAGAGAGAGAGAGAGGGAGGGAGATGCTATTTTCCATTTTCGCTAATCTGCTCATTGCATCCTTGTACCAGGGTATTCTTCTTTATTGCTGAGATCTGCTTGCTCGTGGCTTCTGTTCGTAATGGTTACCACACCAAGTACTTATCAGATCCTTCTCACTCTTGCCAGAAAGTGAGAAAGGGAATTTTTGGAGCTGGAGCTGCATTTGTTGTCCTGACAGGCATAGTATCTGAGCTTTACTATGTTAGCTATTCCAAGGCTAATGATGAACAACCTTCTTATGACAGAGACACTGGTATAAGAATGGGGAATCTATAACCTGAGCTGATTTGGATTGAGGAGGAAGAAAGTATTGAGTCTGTAACCCCGTTTAGTTGACCTGCATATCGTGATTGTGATCTTGTTTTATATTGCATAGGTCTCTTATGAGTTGTAATTAATGCTGCTCTTGGCCATCATTTTTTTAGCCTTTTGATACCCTAGGATTTACCATCTATATTTCAAAGAAAGAGCTGAAAGGTTGCAACCGGAGCATCGCTTCAACCAATTAAAATTATCATGGGCCCTGTATATTTGAACTGGATTTGATAGTGTTTCTTGGAGATCATGTGTATTTTCCCTTCATTGTATGACACTTGCTGGTCATATGCCAGAAATCAGCAGTTCTCTTCTCTTTCTTCAGGCGAAGACAGAAGCCTTTTTTCATGGTTTTTTCAGGTGAAGACTAGCATCATCTTCAGTTAAAACTCACTAGTAGACATTTGAAATGAATTTTGTCCAAATAATGGATTCCTGGAAGCTAAATGTCTTATAGGTTTATTAGTCACCGGTCCATTCTTTCATTCAAAATGTGGTGGTTGCCGTCCCATATCAGTTTCTGCCCCCATGGTATTTGGCCTCTTGCTTTGTAATGGACCCAAAAATTGGACATAACGCATGTAGAACATGTGCAACGCCAATAAACACATTTGATCATTGCAACCAGTGTAAACCCCACAAGGAAGAAGAAACAATAACCTGTCACTAAGACATCTCTTCTGTTTCTAGCCATAGAAAGTGCTTGGCATAATTTCCCAGAAAGATCAAGTTTGTGATTGAACAAGTTGAATCGGCCTTTCCTTTTCCTACTTGTAGCATCAATAACACCACTTGAGAAGAGGCTACAATGTAATATCTGATTAGAGGCATTGTCGGCTTGTCCAGGGAAGGACCCTCCAGAATCAGAATATATAAAATAATTTCATTAGATGAACAATCCATCATTAAATAAACTTATTTTCAAAGACCATACATTTAAAAGATCCTTATATTTTACTTGGAGAAGGACTGTAGCCAGGTGGATTTGAATGTTCAAGAGGCGTGCCAGTACTTAACCAAAACTTTCTGGCTCGCTGGTCATCAATTCAGACATTTTTTTATAGCAGGTCACTGAAGGAGCCCACAATTGACCTGAATTGACCCACAATCAACAGCATGCTTTGCCCGTATAGAAAAAGGAGAACAAGCCCTGTGATTACATTTTTCAAGTCTCCGGTTTATGTTTTTATGTTTCAATTACATATTTAAAAGTATTTAGTTAATTCAACCGTTAGTTTGCATTTTTGCATTGATGACACTGAAACTGTATTAAAATCTTGGTTTAAAAAAAGCTATTATTTCTAGGTTTTTTAACCGTAAACACACAAATTATACTATCACAATGTCAAACACTTAAGCTTGTTCTGCTCAACTGCAGTACTGAGGGGATAAGAACAAACATTCTGGAAAAATTTATAATTACATTAATATATAGTAAAAGCCATCAAGTGCCTAGTTAGGTTTCAAGAGAATCAAGAAGAACTCATAATCAGAATTCTAAAATGCTCAAGAATTTTTGCAGAAACTACTTTACAGCAAGAAAATGTGTCAGGACTAGAAAAAGAGAATGATTCTGAGCAAGTGGGGAGAAAACAAGTCCATGAAATGTTATTATTTGAGATTTCCAAAAAAGTATACATATCCACAGGAACCTTCCATCACATCTACTAATACCCCAGCTTAGCTGGAGAAGACCCCATCACTGCAGTCTCAACTTAGATACCCTTCTCTAGCACAACGTGAATCCTAACCCCTTAGCTTACTTCACATGAAATACTTCTGCATTGGAATTGAAACATTTGTGAGTAGGATAAGGAAAGTAAAAAACTACACAAATGGATACGTTATATTATAGCCTGAAGCTGAAACTGAGAGAAAAAAAAAAAAAGGACAGCTTCAAACAGGATACATCTAACTAGCTATAATAGTTAAGACACCTTAATATATGACTGTGATATTACAAATGAGACTGACCATTCACACAAAAACACTCAATTACTAGGAAAAAGAAAGAAAGCGGATTTATCCACACTTCTAATAAGTTTAATAAAAAACTTAGTTATGGTTTGATTTCAGAATCATCCCATGTGACATTGAGATCAGTAGAGACATAATTCTCTATATCATCCCAATTCCAGTAATTTGTTATGTCCATTCCACTGCTTGTATTTGGCACTTGCCATGGTTGAGCGATAGTGCTACTTGTGGAAGGCATGATGGTGGTGATGGTTGAGTCCTCCGTGGATTCTCCCGAGTAGTTATAAACATTTAAGGGCTGAAAGGAGCTGGTGCAAATTGAAGATGGGTTTGTGTCGAAAGAACTTGGACAAGGAAAGAGTGAGCCTTGAATTTGAGGTAGAGACAAAGATGAACCCAAAAGGACACCATTGTTGTTGGTGTTGAAACTTTTGGTATCCAAGTTGTTGCAGCTGATTGAATTCTGTTGCAGAACTGAAGATGGTGGATTGATCATTGCTTGATACAGAATTCCAGATAAATTCTTTTGATCACCAAGTACAAGATCAGGAAGATTCTGCTTTTGTTGCTGAGCTTGAATTGGCAGCTGGGGGTTAACCCTATTGATCAAATTGTTGCTATTATTGGTTCTTGGAGAAGCGGTGCTTGCTGTGTTTGTGGAGGTGGTGGTGTCAGCACTTGTTTTTGATGTTTTCGGCCTCTTGTTTTTCCGGCCACCACCAACAGGAACATTTCGGAGAGTACCACCTTTAGTCCAGTGTCTCTTGCAAGTCTTGCAAAAATGCCTAGGCTGTGACTTGTTGTAGTTGTTGTAGTAACAAAACTTTGTGTTTGTTGACTCACACCTTGGACACTTCAAGGACTCGGATTGCAGCTGGTTTTGTTGCTGTTGCCTCCTTATTGCAGGAGGTTTAGGCAGCTCCAAAGTCCGTTCCTGCAATAGGGTCTGGCTCCAATCTAACCCGCTACTGCTAACCTGCTTAGAACTCAACCCCATCTTATACAACACCCAAAACAACTAAGAAAATCAACCACGAGATCAGTGACAAGAAGCAAATGTTTCTCTCTGTATTCAGACAAAACCAAAGCAAACAAATTCTAGCTAGCCTTTGGACCTTGGAGCAAGAAGAGAAATCAAAATGAAGAATAACAAGAGGATGAGGTTGTTCCTTGTGAGCCAAACAGTGAGGAAATAGTGCTCAAGGGAAATCGGTGATACGATGGTGGCAAATGTTGCTAGGCGAAGGGTAGGAAGGTGATGAGAAGGGAGCATGTCTATTTTAGTCTCACATCTACCTTACTCTAGTCTCTCTATATACCTATCTACTAAACTATCTGTTTAAAGGGAAAAATTAATGATGATAATAAGAATTTAAGAGACCATGATTACTCAAACTAGCTTCCTTGTGGTCCATGAAAGCTTTGAGTGATTTACTTGGCTAATGGAGGTTTGTGATTTTGGTAAAACATGTGGCACCAATTTCTTAGAGAAGAGGGACGTTATTTACTTGCTGTTACCGGCCCCGCAGCTTGACCCGCAAATAGGTCTCCGAGTAATTTCTGAGTTTTTTTATTTATATATTTTTAACATATTTAAAAAATAAAACATTAATTTACTTTATTTTATTTCTTAATGTAATTTTTTTCAATTCACATAAATTATTATTATTATTATTATTATATATCAAGTTTATAATTAATCTAGTTGAATCTGGATAACTTAACAAGTAAATATAAAATAAAGTGATTTATATTAATTTTGAATTTTTATATTTTTTAACAAATTTAAAAAATTATAAAATTATTTTATTTTATTTTATTTAGCTCAATCGAGATGATCTATATTACTTGAACAAGATCTTGAATTTTTATATTTTTTAATAAATTTAAAAAATATAAAATTAATTTATTTTATTTTATTTAGCTTAATGTATTTTTTTTTAATCTATGTTGACATTAATTTTTTTTAACTTTTCTACTTGTGAGATATATATATATATATTAAAAAATATTAAAAAAATTATGTTTTTTTGACTCCTTTACTGAAGTAAACCCTTTATGGGGTTTAATAACTATGCATTTACTTAGCCTTAAGGTCGTGACGGGTTTCTTACACATGGATGTCTTGGTCCTTAAGGTGGTGGCGAGTTTCTTACACGTGGATGTTCAGCCACCCTAGATCGGGGCGACCTACGAATGCATGAGGTGTAAAGAGGACGTCGTTTCATGGTACCATGTACTAGACGCTATTCCTTAATTAAGAAGTCTTCGCGGGCGGGTAAACTAAGCTAGGGCACAGTAATAGTGTTGGTAAAATTGAATGGAAAGGGATGACAGGACACTGCTATTGTGCGGTCTTTTAGGATTCAATTAGTCACCATTTGTTTCTGTGTTTAGAATTTTATTAAAATATTTTGAGTTTAAAAAAATATTAAATTAATTTTTTTATTATTTTAATTTATTTTTAAATAAAAAAATTTTAATAAAAAATTTCCACCTCCATTAAATTTTTTTATATATATAATATCAAGTTGTGAACATTTCACTATAATAATAACACTCAAGCTTGTTGGTTTTTTATAATTTGATTTTTTTATATATTTTTTAATTATATATTTTAATATTAAATTTAATAGGTATTGGATTTCATAATTTTTTTTTATTTTTTATAGAATTATCTTGATCTTATAACTCGGGTTTAACAAGGTAATTCAGATTAATTCATTGCTTTTTTATTATTTTTAATTGATTTTTTTTAATTTCATTCTTCAATGTTGGATTGATTAAAAATTTAATTTAATTTTTTAATTACTTTCTATAAGGTTATATGCTCTTATGATTTGGGTCGTGATTTTTATAAGTCAACTAAGTTGGATCGGTTTTTTTTTTATCTTTTTTAATTTTATCCTTTAATATTGAATTGATTAGGTGATTAATTGAGAATTGACTTCATATTTTTTTTATTTTTTTCATGGATTTATCATGATCTTATAATCTAAGTTTCATAAGTTAACCTAGGTTTACTCGAGATATTTATTTATTTATTTATTCAATTCAACCATTCAATATTAGTTTGATTAAAAATTATACTTTATAATTTTTTTTATTTAGCCTAATTGCCTTAAGGTTTTTTTTTTTTTTACTTCCATCCTTTAATATTAGGTTAATTGAGAATTAGGCTTCATAATTTTTTTTTGGTTAATTTTCTATAGGGTTATTTCGATCTCATGAAACGGGCCACAAGTTTGGTTAATTGACTAAAGTGGTTTTTTCATGTGTTTTTTAATTAATTTTTTTTTAATTTCATCTTTCAATATTGGATTTAATGAGAATTGAGCTTAATAATTTATTTTAATTTTTTTCTATGTGATTATCTAGATCTTATGACTCGGGATTAGTAGTTTAACCCAATTGACTCAACATATATTTATAATTAAATTTTATTTTTAATTTCATCCTTAAATATTTAGTTAATTGAGAATTGAGCTTAATAAAAAAAATTATTTATTTTCTATTGTGTTATCAGGGTCTCATGTCTTGGGTTAGAGATTTGGCAGGTTAATATAAGTCTATCCGAGTAAATCTAGTGGATCCAATATGTTGTCATCTCAATATTTTAAAAAGCATATCATCTTGATTTTATTTTTACTTTCATCAATATATAGAATGTAATCTTTGTGCATATCGTATATAATTGTATTGTGTAAATGCTTTGTTAACGAGATTAATAATGGTCGGGAGATTTTCATGTATTTGTTGTGTACTTTAAAATTATTTACTTATGTTGATTATTTGCTTAGAAAAAGACAGTTGTTAAAACTTCTTTATATGAGTGAAACACATAGTCATAGACAAACATCAATGAAAGGTAAGGCAAGGCTTAGTCTAGTAGGGACTAAACTACCATATAAGACTAAATTTTGAATTTTAGGGTGAAAAATTTAACCTTGTGACAAGTAGTATCAAAGTATGGTTCATTCTAAGATTGTGCAATCAAAAGTCATGAAAACTATTTGAGAAATGTCTTGAGACTTTGATAGGGCTAGAGGAAGAAGTGTGAAGAATGCTCTATCATTGATAAATTGAAGGAAACTATGGAAAGTATTGAAAAGGATAAAAGTTTGTACATTTCTCTTATAACAAAATCTAGTGAACAATTAAAAGTTACCAAAGAAATTATCGTCATTTTGAAATGGACAATAGCAAACACTTCTAGTGTGATAAGTATATCTACACTTAAAGTGTTTGAACCGAAATCTTTCAATAAGGCAACAAGCTATAATGAACTTGAAATTTTTTTTATGAGACATAAAACAATACTTTAGTGTTATAAAGATTAGAGTGACTGAAAAAGTAAATTTTACTATGATGTATCTCAGAGGTGATGCTAAATTTTGATAGAGAACAAGAATCAAAGAGGACTCAAGTGCTAAACGTTCCAAGATTGAGATGTGGTATCGTCTCAAGTAAGAGCTGAAAGAGCAGTTTTTTTTAAATAACACATCCTATATTGCACATTAAAAGTCAGTTCATAAAAATATTAAATCTTTCAGTTCTTTGATTTTTGATAGTGAGAATATATTTGAGAATAGGTTATTCAATTCCATGTCTAAACTTCAAATTTGAATGCAAGCAAAACTAAAACAACAGAAAATAAAAGATATATCCTCTATTATTCTTGTTGTAGATGCTTGGTCAATTTTAAATTGATTACTAGAAAAAATTATGTGATCAATTATTAGAGTTGTTTTTTAACTTGGATAATTGACTATGCAACATCAGGTCAATCTTTATATAATTTAAATTTTTTTGTTAGAAAACATGTAAATAGCAACTCAAAATTATATAAAATTTTGCTTGAACAAACCATAATTAAAGTTATTCATGTATTTATAAGAAGTTTTTATAATTTCCAATTTGAATCCAAAATGATACAAGTATTAAAAAAATATATATATAAAGTCATCAAATCATAAATAAAAATAATAATTGACTATACAAAATAATAATTGACTATACAAGTTTAGAGATGGCCCATAAAACATACAATTCGATTAAGTCTATAATTTTTAAATTTAGTTAGTTCTATAATGTTTATGAAATATTTAAATATAATAAAGTTATTAAGTAGAAAAATCAAGTTAATAATGACGATAATGTATATTAAGATTAAGATTTTCTTCACAGATAAGATAAATATTATTACTTGAGTAAGGCCGATTATTGGAGGGACTGGTGGCGTAAAATACAAACCGGGCACACGTGATTACCGGTGGGAGACCACCTCAAAGAAGTTGTCGATGGGCCTCCCTATGCATGTGATTACTCCATGTTATACGTTGGTGTTTGTGGTGGCTAGCTTCATATGCACGTGTAGCCTGCCCCCATGTGTGTTTTCTGCTTGACTCTCCCCTCTCTTTTCTCATGGCTTCCAGGAGGAGGAGGAGGAGGAGCTTAATTTCTTCTTGCTTTTACAATGTTCCTTGCCAAAATCAGGGAGGTTGCAATCAGACAAGTACTTTTCATGTTTTACACCAACATGAGCCATGCTCTAATTGGCCAATAGATAGAGCTAGCTAGATCGATGTAGTAAGGATAGGACAGAGACATCACAACATGCAGCTGGTAATCATGATGAAGAACACCAGTTAGCACTTGCCATAGTCATGATCGAGTTGTTGGATCAATCCATACAAGAAAATTTATAGCTTAATTTGGAAATTGACTTGTTACGGCAAGACGAGTTATAGCCCCATTAATCTAAAAGAACCGAAAGTTCATTGACCGTGATTTGCTTGAATCAAGATTTTATAATTTCACGGCAAGTAGTGTTTCTTAACCTATTTTTCTATCTTTTGAATCTGATAAAAAGAATTAATGGTCGGTTAATGTATGGAATTTCAATGATAATTTTGGGAGATGAAGATGTTTTTTTAAATGAATATAGAGGATGGGTGGCAAAGGAAATGAAAGGATTATTTCTAGCTAGTTGGCCCTCGCATACAAATTAGGACCACGAGAGTTAGCTAGCCACATGTATATGATTGAGCCACGAACAGTGCATAAATTATTAGTAAGTTTAAGCTTAAACAAATTAAATCAAATCTTAATTATTAAGGGAATGTGAAGATACAGAAATCAAACATGGTCGGTTGGTTAGGTAAAGTGACTTTGTATGGGCATTTTCACATTATCATAAAGGACAAAACCGAATGTCTGTCGAACTCAGAAAGCGACACTCATTAGCTAGCTTCATAAGTAATCATAGTCAATATGAGTCTACTTAAAACTATTATAACACATTTAGTCTCCTGTTTTGTTTAATTATCAATTACTACTAGCTCATTTTGACTAATCATACCAAGAACTCATAACAACTTGAAGTGTTAAACTACCTGCCCTTGAGAGGCTTGACGTGAATATTATGCTAATTTGTTGTCGTTCAAAGTATGAATTCCAAGGGATTTCACGATAAAGAAGTTATTCTGTGATTGCATCAACGTTTATTGTGAATAGCTTAATTATTACGAATTTAGTTAAAGATTTAATCTTGATGTACGAAAGCGAATTCGAACGAGAAATACTTTGATTATGAAAAATCTATATTATATCTATCACCATCGCGTGCAAATGCTCGGTGGCTCTAACATTAAGAAATGGATTCGTATCATTGTCATTAACAAATTTAATATATGAGACTGTTGATGTGAAATCTGATGATCCAAAGGTTGTAATTGGACGTGTTGCTGCGGCATTGAGAGGGGGTGATGAGGGGCCTTCACGCTTGGACCACTCGTGCAATTCCAGGTTGGAGCATGGATTCTCAAGGTTGGTGTGTTTGAATATTCAATTCGCTTAGATTCATTTTTTGGAATTATAAAATCTTGATGTTACATCATGGGTTATGACCCATCATCCTATACAATCATGGAAAGTAGTGCATGCATGATTATAAGTGCTAATTTGACAGTCAGGTGTGACATAATGGTTAAGGTCTGTTAAGTAGCATGGTCAGGTGGGGTGGGGGGTGGGAGTTTGAAACCACGTTTTGTCACAATCATAATTCTGAAAATGCTTAGTTTCAAAAACTAGCATTAGCGTCTTACATTCATCAGCTGATCAATGATAATGTCTGTACACGATTTGTACAAAACGGGTCATATATAATGATCATAAGATGTAAGATGAAAAATCCATGGTTAAAGAACTGATATGGAGTGCTGCAACTTTGAAAGAACAAGTCAACAAAGGTTCTCATGATGAATAAAAGAAAACATGAACCAATTTGATACGCAATTGTCTTTATACATGCATGCATTCCTTGAACTATGTGCTGCTGTAGTCAGTTATGAAGTTTTTGATTGCTTCCATAGAAGAACCAACTAATCCATAAAATCCAAAAGTAGCTAACAACCACAACAGCTCTAACCTCATCAAAATTCCTAAATGTATGTGTTTTGTTAAGCTTTTCCCAGTCTAGATTAACTTTTGAACATGATAGTTCAGTTGATGATAATGAATTCTATCTCGCCAATGATTAATTCTTAGTGCGGGTATTTGGCAGGACTGAAGGTTTTATCAGAAAGCAGGAGTTGCTGAGAAACAACTCAAGATGAATAGAGAATATCCATCAACTTTATGAAGAATATTGGACTATTCTAAGTTATTTGCGATAGAAATTTAACCAAGCTAGTGACAAGCAGTAATTTAGTTCTTACGGGGGGCGGTGTAAGTATCAATCCTTAGTTACTTGCACGCCCAGAAGTTAGGTCATGCTGCGGGGGGGTTTCTTTCCATACATAGGTCACCATCGTATCCAGAAGCTAGCAAATTGACAACTTGAATTAAAAGGAATATTCACTGCAACATCTGGAACATTCAGATCAAGTTAAAGAGCAGAATCCAATTATTTGAGCTCAACCATTAACAAGTCTTTGCAAGCTGATGAAGATAAGAAAGAAAGACGGAAGCTCAAAAATCCATCAAATTTGTGTCAAGAAAGATGCTTCAAATCAAGGGTTCCACCTACAAAAACAAAAATCAGAAAATGACCAGTTTTAGTGGAAAGCACACGAGGACCCTGTTGTCCTCAAAATATCCTTACATAGAATCACCCTGGCGACTGAGATGCATGATTCTTGTTCATGAAATTGTTAGCCAGTCATCTCGTTCCAAATGTGGGCTATGAATTGCTGTGGTGGCGGTGGGTCCATGTTCGTAATTCTAGAGGGGGGGCGAGAAAAGGAATATTATTAACGAGCGAGCAGCCATGTCGCATGGCATGCACGTCTAGCTAAGAGATTAGATTTTTGTGACACTGGACAAGCACCCAATAATAGATTATTTGATCACAGAGAATACTTAGTGTCAAAGCAGGTGGGTCCCGTACTTGCTGTCGCTATTTTCCTCTTGTATGAAGTGTCAAATATTAGGTATAGCCACAAGGCTATATGTAGTACAACGTTTATCATTCACACACACACACACACACACCTTCTTCGTCTTTCCCTGAATCATGGATTTTATGACATTTCAAATTCCTTACAATTGTGTCCCGAGTCAAGTGGTGCCTGAGGAAGAAACCAAAAAAACCATATCCAGGTAGATTTCCTTTTGGACATCGAGCTAGACTTTCTTCCCAATTACTTAGAATACGTATCCATGATCTATATCAGAAGAGCTGACGACTATGGCATTTTATCACAGTTATTAAATTAAAACCACATTATATGATAGCTGGTCCAATTAATTCACCCACCTGACAAGTCAATCCATAACATGATACCTGACTATGAAAACCATTGTTGACTTTTTTAAAATATTTAAAACAACATTTTTATTTTAATTAAATTGGATGCCACCGACTGCGACCCAGGCCTCGAGCCACTATGCTATTTTAGAATCCGAGAGGCGTTTGAGTTCCATGAATTTATTTATAAATTTGACGAACGAGATGAACGTGTAAAGCCCTGCCCCCTCGTTGCTTACTCGGGAAGTAGCTAACAGCTATCATGGAGGATGACGACGTGGATCACGCTATAAACTTTGACTCGGTCACTATAGCACGGAAACCTTTTTCGTTGCGTGAAGACAACAATCAAATCCCAAATCTCGGATCGCTTGTTCCCCTGGTTTTGGCCCCCGAAGCTCCTCCATTTGTCCTCTCCTCTTAAGAGATTCCATGGAAAAAGCCAGCTGATAATGCTATAAGAAACTCAATGCCACACGAAATGTTGTAGTTTCATTTAGAGAGATTCCTGTTTACTGACATGTCTCGAGCAATTTTAATTGAGAAAATGCTAATGCACCTCGAGAATCTAGACACAGCACAGGACAAAAACTGATAGCTTTGGAAAACCAGGGCCGCTGCTGGCACTTAATATTTTATTGTTTTCAAAACCATACAACAAAGCTATGCACAGAATTCGTGAAATCATTCTTCATTCAAGAATTAACAACAAAATGCTGTAATTCTATAGAGACTCTTGACCTCCATTTCTAATAGCCTTGGACATGACCACCTTAGAATTTGAAGTCCTTTTTCTTCGATTTCCCATCCTTGTCCTGCATCTTCCGCTTCCTCTTCTTCTCATTCTGCAAAGAGAATAAACAGTAAAGATTTCAATGTCAGAATTCATTAATGGGGCGGTGCCCTTTGGCATGCCTGGAATGAGAGGTCTCGCCAGCCAACTCCAATACGTCATATCTTGGTTATCCAAACTCGAAAAAAAAGAAACCATATCATTAATTTGACAAACAAGTAAAATGAGCACCTCTGCAACCATGTCACTGAAATCCTCTCGTTGACTACGCAGCTTCTCCTCCTCTCTTGCTTCCTCGTATCTATCAAATTAACCAAAGTTAGAAAACGATTTTGCAGTCCATTCATGAATAGATGGCAAGCATTTACACTGGGTCCACTTACTTCGAAGGTAAAACATTATCCATAACTTCCAATTCTTCGGGTAGTAGGGTGACATCAACTCTATCTGTTTTCTGACCTCTAAGCAGATCAACCTGCAAAATAATATTGACAAGATTGATACATGTTAATTCTTACTTTTGTGCAAAGAAAACAAAAATAATTGATTAGGTTACAGAAATAAGATTTCTCAGCTTAGATGCATAATCAAAACAGATTCTGTAAAGCCTGGTTTTTTTATTTGAACATTTTATGTCGCTAAATTTAGTGGCTTCAAATAGAAAAGGCCAACACAATCCCAGGTGTATTTTTTACCCTTTTGGCTGCTGCCTTGTCCTGGGTGCCTGTGTTAACCACGTATCTGAAAGAAAAATCAAGTTGAAGAATGAGAACATTGAACAAGATGACACTCTCAAAAAGAAAGGAAAATAGAAAAAAAAGAGGAGTTTTCCAAGTAGCAGATTGCATACGTGTGTGTTGTTCCAAGTAAGGTCCCAGCAGCAATCTTCTCTTGCTTTTCTTCAAGGACCTTGAAGATAGGCAAAAACAGAATAGCAGTAGTAATAATATCAGAACACAATAGGAAAAATGCTAAAAATACAGTGAGGTATAAACTCGATGAAACCAGCGCAATTTTGAATGGTGAGACTTACTTGATATAGAGGCCTCTCAGGTTCCTTTCTCTGTTGCTTACGAAGGTCAATAACATCAGGAGTCTCGACTCCAGTTGGCGTGCTGCATAATGGAAAACAAAGTCTATTCACTTAACAAAATCATGTATAGCTATGTGGACTTTAACAAAACTGTGCACTTAAAAGGAATGTTCAGCCATACGATTGCAAAGGCACACAGTCTCCAAGTCTTGATCAACAAACTAAACAACAACACATGTAAAAGGAACAACTACATGCTAAAAGGAACAATTACACACGTACAAGGAATCAATGGCAGAATCATGCTTAAGGACACAATAACCTTGATTAACAATGGACACGATTGCAAGATGCATGCACTAATAAACATCAAGAATTGAAGAATTCAATCCAATACCTTGAAAGGCTATCAACAGATTGAGCACCATCCTCCAACTCCTCTTCATCAAGCTGTTCCTCCTCTTCCTCCTCCTCATCCTCCTCCTCCTCCTCCTCCTCTTCTTCTTCCTCCAAATCACCCCAATGCTTGGTCTTGTCAACTGGCTCCTCCTGAATTGGAGATCCAATAGATATTATAAATAGTAACAAATCATACACTAGAAGAAATGCATGATGATCCAAATTACAAAGGAGACCCAATTAGAGAAAGTACCTCATAGTTGGGCTGATCTTGTATCTGGACCCCAAAAACATCTCCATATAAAGGGCGTCCATACTATTCACAATACACAAGTAAATGCGTTACGCATTGAAATAATATCAGGGTGCAACAGAAAAGAACATAATATGAAAGATTTACATGTTTTAACAAGACAAACAGCTTACTTCATCAACAGGAGGCTTGCCCCAGCCACCAGCATGATACCCAAAGCTAGCTCCAGGAGGAATAGGAGCATTAAGTCCAGGAATTTTTAGATGTGGATACGATGGAGGGGGGCCATATCTCTAGAAGAGAAATCACCATCAATATAAAATTAAAAATATGGGTAAAGAGTGATGAGTACAACTACAAAGAAGCAGTGGACTTCAACAACAAGTACAAGATGTCAGCCAATCTGACCTGCATATTAATAAGCCAGGGAGGAGGAGCACCCTCTGGCATACCAAGAGATTCTTTAAGCTCTTGAGAAAGACTGCCAGGCTTCATCTCCCTAAGTTTTACCTGCACATCAGAAGAAAAATTGGAATCACAAGTGGAATATATTATATAAATGCCACCCCAAACATTTTCATTATTTTGCAGCAACCTTAAGCCCATAAAATGATGAAATTTTATCATGTCTTCTCACTTTTTCTTCTAAGATAACAACTATAACTGCTGCATCGAAACAAGAAGGTTGAATTTTAGCCAAGATATGGCCCCTGGATAGCTGCACTTCTTCTGTAAGCAATGAGTTATTAATGATTGAACCCCCCCCCCCCTCTCAAAAAAACAAAAACAAAAACAAAAGGAAAAAGAAATCTATCAGATTTTATTGTTTATGCACGAAGTTCTTCAAAAGCCAAATTCATATAACCTAGAAAAACTTTCATTCTGCAGATATATCAACAGCAAGAAGTGGTTATAGAGCTTCATAACATTTCCTTCATCTACTTGAAGTAGAAGATTCTCTTCCTGTAGTTCAACACTAAACATCTCTAGTATCAACAAAAAAAATATTAAGTATATAGAGATCTGATTTTTTAACATGGAAAAGAAACATGCAAGTGTAAAAGAAGCATAGTAACAAAAAAAAAATCATACCTCAAATTCCTTCCCCTCATGATATAGGTCACCATGTGTGGTCAGCTTTGGCTTTGTTTGATACTTGAAAAAGGCATCGTGGAGAACCTAACAAACAAAAGAATAAACAAAATAATAAAGATGGGCAGAGAAACATTGCAAGCTCCTAAAATGAAAAGGAAACATATAAATGCAATAAACCTGATAGTCAATATCCATTTTCCCCATCTTTGGTTGCATACGCTCACGTTGCTTTTGTTTTAACTTCTTACTGTCTTCCTTTTCAATGTAAGCCTGTACAAAAAAGAAAGGTGATGAACAATTGCTGTAGAATGAGAAGAGGGATTAAGAACCTAAAATCCAGCAGGGCAAACCCTTGAAGTCCACGAGGGATTCTTCTTGACTCCACAAGAAACTAGGGCTTTTCAAATCCACGACAATGAGATAAAATAGGAAAGAAATGAAAATTCAATAGCAATAATGTTCAAAGATGGCATATTCAATAGATTCCCTCTGCAATAATTAAAATTCCAAAATTCATGTAATTGCAGAATTCTCCGTTAGTCCTGCATTAAGTGGCTCAACTTCTATTTTACATGAATATTACTAAGCTATTAATCAATAGCAAGAGTTAATTTGGAAATCATATTGTCATGTATTCTATTTGAAAAACAGACAGTGAAATCAGGAAATCTCAAAGGCAGCAAGAAATATCAAAATCAAATCAACACTACCCATGGCTGGCATCACTCACGCCATTCAACAAGATGACCAATAATACATCAGTTGATAAAATTGAATATTCTTGTTTAATCTCCAATGGAATACTCTTGTTCAATACCGGGTGAAAATACCATTGATTTGCTGAATATCTTTTTAATTGTTACATTTAAGTGAAAAAAATATATATCAAAACACTATCATGGTATTATGGAACAACCAGGTAACTTGAACAAGCATTGGTGATCAAAATTCCAAAGAAAGAATTCTTTTTTCTGACAATAAAACAAGTAAATGAGCAGAAAAGCAAGCAGCAATGATTATTCTTCATCATGACAAGCATGATCAAGTGAAAAACTCATAGCATCAAAAGACCATCCCGGTATTATGCAAAAAACAGGTCATTTGAACAAGCATTAAGAGGAAATCAGAGAGCCAATGAAAGAATTCTGTCATGACAAGCATGAGCATGTGAAATTTAACTGCAGAATTATGATTGTGAAGAGCTCATTGCAATGAAGTTACCTGTCTGATTTTCTCAATTCCTGTTGCAGCAATAAAATCAGGAAGCTGAAAAGGTTGCTTCTCAATACCACGCTTACCCTGCAAAAAAAATAGAAACTCAATGAGATACCAGCTTCAGAAAAATAAGTTCTATCAGCATAATTTGACATCCAGTTCAAGTCACTTCAAGCTAAAAACTAAATAAATTAAATATATTTCATTAAATGAATCTAACACCAGCATTAAGCACAATGGAAAGGCAACTGAAAATTCAAAATATATGAATTAGAACCTCAATAGTTAAAAAAAAAAAAAAACCATTGTGTAGCATACAAAAGTAAAATTTTACAAGAAAAATAAAGTTTCCCAACACAAGCAACATACAAACAATCATATTATGTTGCAGATCAAGCAGCAGGAGCACTCCCTTTGGTTAGTATGTGTTATGAGTTTCCAGTGACATAAAGGAGCAACCAGTTGGTTGATAAAAAATTAAAAGGAGTTCAAATTTTAAAATCGAGGTTTGAAGGAAAGAAAGCTTGACCAAACTGAGAATCAGGAATGTCCTGCTGCCTGGTCTTGCAAGAAATTACAGTTCATATAATATCTAAGTCCCCATTCACACTAGAAAATATGTTAAGGAGATAACACTTAAGGGTCCCCTTTGCCAAACACATACAAGTCTGGGCTCCATGATTGTCACAGCCGCTCCCCTGCAAGAACCACATATATACAAATAAGAGAAGCCTCATCGAGTGTTATCTTTCCTCACCCCATCCCTAAACCTCTCATGATACTATGCCCTTTTATCATGCATATTTTAACCCATAGAGTTCTTTTTACAAGATCCACTAACCTGCAAAAACTTCCTTTTCTGGCACCAGTGTCTAGGGACAGGAACAGTATTTCTGTATGACTTCAAAAACACTAAAAGCTTCGGGTCTGCAGAAGTTGCATCCCAGACCTGTAAACCAAATAATTTAATGAATAACCAAACATTAATGATGGCATACATTATATGATAACCAAACACAAGATGAAAAATAATAAACCACTGAAACATTAAACACCAATGTACCTCTACAACATCTGGCCTGGAGCATATCTGTTTCAAATTGGCAATTTTCATTCGTCGTTGAAGCTGAAAATCAAAACATCATTCAGTAGTGGAACAGCCATTATTCATTCTATCAATGCAATAATACCAACGACAATAATAAAGCACCATGAGAAAAGCAAACCTTTTTCTTCTTGTTTGACACGCCTTTCTCCTTTTGTTCATTTTCTTGTTCTTCCTCTTCTGAATCTGAGTCAGCTTTCTTTTTGGCTTCTGCATTTTGGACTGATTCATCCTTTTTATCATTCTCCTATTTAAAATAAAAGTACATGGGATTCAAAAAACTGCTTTCTTAAGGGGAAAAATGAAACAGTGATGCACAGATTTGTCAAGCAAAAAGAAAATAAAATAAAATAAAAACTAATCCTTTTACCTCAGAACCAGCACTTTGAAGGAGATTGAACTTCTCAAAGATATTCCTGAACTCATCCATACCTTCTTCTAACTCTGCCTTTTCTGGGACATACTCAATTACAACTTGGTCAATGATCTGCAAGTTTGGACAACATAAGAAGTTGCCAAGTTAAAATCCATACAATGTAACTTGCATTTTTTGCAATTAAATCAACATGAAAACACGTAGAATCACTACAAATTCAAATCTAATTCTTCTCTAAATTAACTGAGCAATCACAAAGATGACATTTACACAAAGAAAGTCCATCTAATTATACAAAGAACAGCCAAACAAACAATGAAGTGAACCTCAGAGTGCAACTTGATTACACTTCTAAGTACAAGAAGCAATCAAGAGAAAGAAAAGGCAGCAAAGGAACAGATTATAAACTCCAATTTTTCTCCCAATTGATTAAATTGGTATTTACTGTTGTCAAGGAGCATCAAAATCAGTTTCACACATTCTATCGTCTATTATTTACCGAAAACACCACAAAAAGTGCTATAAATTCCTAATAATTACTAGCAGGGTTTTCCCTCTAATAAATGTATGCTCAAAAAAACTAATACAAAGAGAGCAGCATCATCGGTACATCATGCCAACATAGGATATAAAACCCTAGCTTGAAATCAACTAAAGTACCAAAAGCAAAACCCTAAAGTATCATCTCAATTATTGAGTGCAAAACCCAAAATCAGTTTCACACATTCTATCGTCTATTATTTACCGAAAACACCACAAAAAGTGCTATAAATTCCTAATAATTACTAGCAGGGTTTTCCCTCTAATAAATGTATGCTCAAAAAAACTAATACAAAGAGAGCAGCATCATCGGTACATCATGCCAACATAGGATATAAAACCCTAGCTTGAAATCAACTAAAGTACCAAAAGCAAAACCCTAAAGTATCATCTCAATTATTGAGTGCAAAACCCTAATTTCACAAATTTAGACAGCAATAACAACCAATTCACACCACAAAATCAACTAAACTACCTCAAATTATTCAATTATTCAAACAACTAGAGCGCCACAATAGCATTATCAACAAAAGAAAAACCCTACAACTAGACTACGAACCTGTTGAGGATCAGCGTTCTCCTTGGCATCATCGCCATCATCATTGGCGGTGTCGCTGTCGTATCCGTTGGCGGAAGCATCAGCAACCTGGGACTTGTTCTTCTTCTGCTTGCGTCTGCGACGACGACGTTCGTTCACTTTGGATTTCTTTGTAGAGTTAGGGTTAGCGGAGGCTAGATCTCCGTTGGAGACGACGCCGTTTTGGTACGGCAGAGTCTCTACGGTCATGATTGGTGAGGTTCTTGAACTCGAGAAGAACACTTAGAACAGATTATGCTTAATGGCGGGGTTTTTTTTTTTTTTTTTGGTGGGGAGGGGGGGTCGAACAGGAGTGAGGGAGTGAGGAGATTTAAGGATAGGGAAGGTGTATAAAGGACCGAGCCTGGAATGGTTGGATCACAGAGCTTTTGGACCGGGCCTTGACCTTTTAATAACGCATTGGCACCATTTCGGGAAGATGATATCCATGAAAACTCCAAAGAGTATACGTGTTAGTTTCTCCTTCGAATAGAATTCAATTCCGAATATTAAATTGTCTTTGAAATTTTTTTAAATTTAAAATATATTGATTTAAATTTAAAATGAAATTAAAATAATAAAAAATCAGTAAAAACAAATTTAAAAGAAAAACCTTCTGATTTACTACTATAATTCCAAATAAAAATTATTATTCCAGCTTATTATCATAATTTTTATGAGCTTTTCAATAAGGAAAAGATGCTAACTTGTGAATAGTTTTTTCCTCGACATTACACATGTTATATTATATTGTAACCAATAAAAAAAAGTTTTGTTTTTACATTTTAAAAGTATTTAAAAAAATTATATTTTAAATTATTTTGATATTATGATATTAAAAATAAATTTTAAAAAATAAAAAAAAAATATTATTTTAATATATTTAAAAAATAACAATCTTTACAATTTTCTGATTACATCCTCGGTTGATCAACAAGGTGCTGGTAGAGAAGTGTCCAAACGAAGCTATAGTTTTTGTCACATTTTAAAAATGTCAAATTAGAGGCTTTTGTCTCCTGCGAGCTACTAGTACTGGATCATCTTTCCAATTTTATTTGTTTTGATTAAAATAAGCAAGTTCGGTATAATTTGTTAAAAAATGTTCGAGAGTATAATAATAATTATAGTTAAAAATATTTTAATATAATATTTTTTATTTAAAAAAATTATTTTTAATAATAATATATTAAAACAATCTAAACTTATAAAAAAATTCAAAAAATGTATTGACAGTGGTGTTTAAAATATTTTTAGCTTAGAAATATATTAAAATAAAATTATTTTTATTTTTAAAAATTATTTTTTACATTGATATATTAAAATAATCTAAAAATATAAAACAAAAAATCCATTTAAAGTAAAAGGGAAAAATCAATTTTTTTGGGAATCCAGACACTACCATCGTCCCAACTCCCAAGATCTTTCCTTCGACTGCAAAACACCACCTCCAGGTTAGTTACCATAATTTTATCAAAATAATTTTTGGATTCTGTTTTATATCAGTAAAAAGAAATGTTTTTAACAAAAAATAATTTATAAATTAAAGGTAAAATAATTAAGATTGTTAATTTAATTTAATTTAATTTTACAAGTATTTTAAATAATATAATATAATATAATTTTATGATTTAGTATTTTATTTTAAATATAAAAATTATAATAAATCATGAATTGAATTCCATATATGATTTGATTGTTAGGAATCCGATTTAGTGCCTAATTCAAAAGGAATTCTATCATTGAGTCATTACATCAAAATTCAAAGGTAACTAAACCAACATAAATCATTTTTTTTACAAAAACAATAAAGCTTTTTTCTTCTAAAAAAATATTATTAGCATAATTAGGTTTGGCAATCATAAATAAGTCATTTAATCATATTATTATTATTTTATTCAAATTATAATATTGTTCAAATCAAGTTTCAAATATAAGGTTTCTCTTATCAATACATTACTATAGACGAGGTTTAATAATTATAGTTTTACTAGGACATCAATTTTCAAATAAACTCTGTCAAAAAATCATTACACTCTAAATAGATAGTTCATTGGTTTTTACCAAGGATAAAAAAAAATCATTTCTCTATACTAATCCATAATATAATAAAATTTAATCAACAATAAATTAAAAAAAGTTATTCCAAAAGTGGAAAAAAAAAAACTTCTAAAACCTCACATATTACTTATGAAAAACAATTAAAAATAAAACGTTATTTTCATCCATACAAGTGAAAAGAAGTTTCATTTTTAATCCTCTTTTGACCGACTTTTCTATAATCAAACACCAATTAAACAATATTTTTACCAAATCAAGCTTATATTCTTTAAAATCGGATCTTTTTTTTTTCAATCATAAACCCAACAAGTCAGCAAGGCAAAATAAACCAATGGTATCCTGCCAACTTGAAACTCACTAATTTCTTCTAATTCTTGGAAAATTGATTTGCATACAATAATTCCAAATGATGCGAGCACTCCCCCGTAAAACCTACCACGGAGAATAATCAAATCTCCTACCGACGGTGGACACGGCTTAAATATTGAAAATTCTCCGTTGGCCAGTCAATTTGCTAGTCCGGGCAGTTCTATTGACTCCACGTGTCATTATATTGCTGGCTGCTTATGACTAGAAGGGGACTTTCGGGCAGGAAAGAAGTTCAACTCATCTGTCATTTTTGGATTGCCTCGACGTTGCTTGCAATGGAAAAAACAGGCAAAATAGGACCCTCAGTTTGACAACAATCTTCCACATTAAATCTTATACTATGAAAATGCACACTCAAATCCCTAGATCTTAGCAACCCTTGGGAGGCATAGCAGTTAATTGAGATTTGCGAGGGTGTTGAATTTGACACTTGTTCATGGATTGAGGTTGTTTGAAATTGTGGTATAAGTTATTTTTTATGGTTTTTGTTGCTTGGAAATACTTTAAAATAATATTTTTTTTATTTTTAATATTAGTATGTTAAAACAATAAAAAAACACCAAAAAATTAATTTAAAAATAAAAAAACTTAAATTTTTTTTAAAATTCAGCTGGATTGCAAAGACAAATAAGTGTAATCTAAGTTAATGATTATCAAATATTATCATCTTATATTAGCAAGGGAATAACATGGAAAAAGTAATGAATAATAAATTTCTTGTAAGGATCAATATGGAATAACTGTCAAAGTACGGGGATGAGAAATTCGCATCGAACCCTTGACATTCACCTACAGTGATATACGACCAAGACAAACATAGGACCCCACATCTTGCCGTCTCTTTGTCTTCGCAAACATGGTTCCTTCTTACCAGATCTAAAAAACCGTAAACCTCGGAAGGAACATAAACACAACAGTCGTGTTTCTCTTCTCCACACTGCTGCTCTCTCTCTCCCGGCATCCTCATTGACAAACAAGCAAAGAAAATAAAGAGGTGGAGAGAGTCCAAACTGTATAGAGAGTAACACAACATTTTGAATTTTCGTTTTTTTTTTTATAAATACCATTTTGAATGTTATTAACTTGTAGGTGAATATAGGGAGAGATGGGGGTGCAAGAAAATGGGAATGGGATTGTGGGGGGAAAGAACAAGTACAAGAGGATGGATTCTGATGCGTTAGAAGAAGATATTGCGTTGTCAAATAATCTTGAAGGTCAAGAGGGTGTTTTTGTTGAGAAAAGGGATACAAGGATTTATCTTCTTGCCTGTGCTATCTTTGCCTCTCTCAATTCTGTACTTTTGGGATATGGTTAGTGTGTTGATCTTTTTCTTTTTAACTTGATCTGTTGGTCTGGTGTTTGATCTGCTTGAATTTTGGGATACCCAATTTAGCATTTTTCGTATATATTTTTTTCTCTATAATTTATTTGTGTTTTCATTGCTTTTGTGTCTTTCTCTGATTTGTTTATTAGTTGAAAGCATACGCAAAATCAAATTCTGAACTTCATTGGTTGTAAATTCAATGCGGCTCTTAGGTTTGTCTGAATTTATACGAGCACTGTAAAACACAGGATATTTTGTGTAAGTGAACATAGTAATACTACTGAACTAATAGGAAAATATCTGGTGAGAAGCTTAAGTTAGAAATTTGTACGGTGGAATGCACATTTGTGGAAAAAAAACTCTTACCAGAGGGATGCAAGTAAACTATTAAGATAGTTAATTCTTATGTGCAGATTATTTATCTAGTTTATGGATATGCAATTTATTATACTCGAAGATGATCGATGTGAGTAAAATAATCCTACGCTGTCTAAAGGGATTCTATTGGCAAAATACCATCTTGCAAAATTTGTTGATTTGTGGTTCATTACTTAAGAGATTTGAAAATAACTTGCTTAGCTGAAAGCCTGGAACATCTAATATTATTTATTATCCAAATGAAGGATGATGGTTTTAGGCCGTGAACATATGCACAAGTGAGGTTTTTTTAATCTTTGTATTTATTTATTCACTCGAGACAAGATTTACAACCGACATGCATGAGGCATGTTGTTACTTGTTACAGAAGAGGATCTGTTTGACTGTAGTCCAGAGTTCTAATTTGTAATCCATCCTTGTGAATGCAGATGTGGGTGTTATGAGCGGAGCAATTTTATTCATCAAAGAAGATCTTAAGATATCTGAGGTACAAGAAGAAGTTCTTGTTGGAATTTTAAGCATAATTTCGCTTTTGGGTAGTTTAGCTGGAGGAAAAATGTCAGATGCCATCGGTCGCAAGTGGACGATAGCCTTTGCAACATTTGTTTTTCAGTCAGGAGCTGCTATAATGGCTCTTGCTCCTTCGTTTACAATTCTGATGACAGGAAGACTCTTGGCTGGTGTGGGGATAGGCTTTGGGATCATGATAGCACCAGTGTACATTGCAGAGATATCACCCTCTGCTGTTAGGGGATCCCTCACCTCCTTTCCTGAAATTTTTATAAATCTAGGAATCCTTCTTGGATATATTTCCAACTATGCTTTTTCAGGACTACCAGTACATATAAACTGGAGGGTTATGCTTGGCATAGGAATTCTTCCCTCAGTCCTTATGGGAGTTGCTCTGTTTGTGATCCCTGAATCCCCAAGGTGGTTGGTGGGGCAGAACAGAATTGAAGAAGCAAGAGCTGTGCTGTATAAAACGAATGATAGTGAAAAAGAAGCAGAGGAAAGATTGGCTGAGATACAACTGGCTGCTGACCTTGCTAATTCTGAGAAGCATGAAGCAAAAGCAGTGTGGCAAGAATTATTAAAACCTTCACCTGCAGTTCGAAAGATGCTGATTACTGGTTGTGGAATACAGTGTTTCCAACAAATTACAGGTATTGATGCAACAGTCTACTATAGCCCCACGATTTTTAAGGATGCTGGGATCAAGAGCGAGACCCATCTACTTGCTGCAACTGTTGCTGTTGGGTTTACCAAAACTATTTTTATCTTAATAGCTATATTTCTTATTGACAAAGTGGGTAGGAAACCTTTGCTTTACATAAGTACCATTGGAATGACTGTCAGCTTGCTGTCTCTGAGCCTTGCTCTATCTTTCATGAGTGATGAGAAATTTGGGATTGAATTGGCAATTTTATCAGTCTGTGCGAATGTAGCATTCTTCTCTGTAGGTATGGGGCCTATTTGTTGGGTTTTGTCATCTGAAATCTTCCCTCAAAGGCTTCGAGCTCAAGCATCAGCTCTCGGGGCAGTGGGCAGTAGGGTCAGTAGTGGTGCCGTTTCTATGTCCTTCCTCTCAGTGTCTGCTGCAATCACAGTTGGAGGAACCTTCTTTGTATTTTCATTGATTTCAGCTCTTTCTGTTGCTTTTGTCCATACATGTGTCCCGGAAACAAAAGGCAAGTCTTTGGAGCAAATTGAAATGGTGTTTCAAAATGAAGGAGAGTTGCAAAGAGGTGAATTGGAATTGGGAGATGTAGAAGTACAGAGACTGGTGCAGAAAGAATGAGCGGTTAGCGTGCTTGTTTCACCCACAAACTTCATGAAGAGGCTTGTAATACTAAAAACTAGTTTAGGCTAAAAGCATTATTTGCACATCCTGCGAATTCAATAAAGCTGATCGCAAAATTCTTTTTCAACACGCTATTTTAC
Source organism: Populus pruinosa (assembly GCA_026413675.1). NCBI lineage: Eukaryota > Viridiplantae > Streptophyta > Magnoliopsida > Malpighiales > Salicaceae > Populus > Populus pruinosa. The sequence continues at coordinate 3,072,954 of CM048595.1, forward strand.
CATGGATAATAGTTACACAACCATGAAGCTTGATAAACAGTTGATTATTAATCCAAATCATTGAGATTATTCATCTTGTCTTCTGCTTCTATCTATGTAAGATCTCGCATAGACCACCCTAATCCCTGCTCAGGAACGTAAATCTTGAATTAAAGCAAGATTGTACCCCAGTGAAGTATTGAGAATCTGGACTATGAAGATGCTGCTGCTGAAATCCTGGCATGTTTTCTGGTTAGTCTTTTGATAGTTGGAAGGTAATTGGTAATTCAGACCGAAGTTATACGAGTTACACAAATTAATCAAAGTAGTCTGATTTAGATCACACGTTAACCGAATTAATTTAAATCAATAAAAATAATAATTAAAATAACATTGTTTGAAAAAAATTAAAACTCAAATTGGGATCGAGATATATGGGTCAACTCTCACTTAAATTGAGCCACGTGTCAGGTTAATAGAACACCGAATGAACTCGCAATACTAAGCTGGGTTTAACAACACTCTGATTCTGACATGAGACATGATTCTAGTGAAAGGTTCCGGTAAAAGCTTAGCCCTAAGTTCCAACTCCAGTCAGCTGCCTGGATATCGATAGCAAATTTTACATGCTAGCGCAAGCACCTTGTTAATTTATCAACCAGCCAGTTCCTATTTGACAGAAGATGGGTCGCCATGGTTCCATGTGCAAAGCTAGCCCTTATCAGGTGTAAGCTAATAGAATCACGCACAATTTAATAATAACCTTCACAACTCATTTTAATGGGGCATGAATTCAATCGTGATTATTATATTTTTTCCATGGCTCCCTGATGAAAAATCAGCATTCACTTTCGAAACGCCAAACAGTTCAACGAACTTTTACTCTCGACTTCGAGAGAGACAAAAGGGTCTTAATTCAATGGAAGATATGTTTAAGAAAACTCTTGTCTTATTAATTATAACATCGCCTTCGATACTAGCATGTATAATTATGGGATGATTCGAAAGGAACCGTGCATGATTAACCAATAAAGCTGACAAGGTTCACAAAAACCCTTAATTACAAGTTTTTCCTCTCTGAAGTTGGTGAAGTGAATGAAGACTCGAAATAACATATCTTGGAAAGAATGAACACCTGTAAGGTGATTTCTTTCTATTGAGTTTAGCACTGGTGATAGAGAAAAGAAATCTTTCAGGCAGTATTTTGTATGCGTACAGAATTTAAACATAATTGCTTAGAAGAAGATCCGAATGGAACTATGCAGATCAAGATTATAGTCTCTGGGCGTGTCCAGGCAAGAACTAAAGTGGCTAATGTGATTATCACCAATAGTTTTGGATTACATAAAGATACATGTCCAGAATGATAATGATCTTTTGCACAGTGAGTTTAGGGTTTTAAAGGCTGTGAAAAGTTGACATTGATAATGATTATGTAGCCAATCTTTAAAGGTCATGTGACTGTAAGACATTCCTTCAGTTAACGCACCCTCTCCATTAAAAACGAGAAGAAATAAAGAGAACAAGACTACCATTGATTTGGGGGTCTGTCTATTTGAGGGAGACTTGAACACCCTCTCCATCGTCTCATACCTCCAAATATCCGAAGGATAGTAATTAGCTATAAGCATTAGAACAAGGTCTTAAATGGATTAGATATCCAATCCCGAAGGTCTATTAAAGAGATTTTATAAAGCTAAAATATTCTTTGAATTTGATATGAAATCAGCCTTTTGATAAATATAAATCAGTGTAATATATAGAGAAAAAATAACATTTACAATATCATTTAGCCACAAGTAAAATGTAATGTTCTTTGAACTAAAAAAAATACTTCTTCTGAGTTCTTGTGAATCATGCATGAATTCTATAATTCTTGTTCAAGATTTATCATAATTTTATATTGATAATATTTTAATTTTCTCCGTGTCTCTGGATCAACACTTCAAACATTTCAATACATTTTTCAATGCCAAAAAAAAAAACCTAGCTACATTATCTAAAAAGATAATAGGGCTATCCAATTTGCTGATAAGTTTCTTACATGCCTTAATTATGAATAACATTTTTATAAAAATATCACTCATGATTGTAAGCCTTTATTTCAAAGGCTTAAAAAAAACCTACAAAATATAACCATAAACACATCATTACAGTGAAAAAGATCAAGACCAAAGTTAAAGAGTTTCCTTATCTCTCTATTGTCAATCTTAGTGCATTGGAAATTGCTAAGACAAATGTCTCAAAACCAGTTTATGGTGGAATCCTAAAACAAAAGATTAATGATAAGAACAATTAGTAAGTTTGCCAATGAATTTTAGAACTATTAGAATAAACTTATAAGCATTTTCACCCTTTACATGATAAAAAGGGGCTATTTATTATCAAGAGTTCTTATTAGAGACAAGATCAATTGTTCTTCAAAAAGTTTTAAAAAATAAAAAAGACCGAGCTTGTTATAATCTTATAATTAAATTACTCTTGATGAATGGAGTCTTAATCCCCGTATCTTTATATTTTTTTTATTAACTATTGACTTTCCCCCAAAACTTACATTTACTTTGACTACATTAATGCATGAAAAGTAGCCTTAACATATGATAACATTGTTGATAAGCATAGTTAGTTTATCCAATTCTAATTATCTCATAAATCCCATGTTTTTTTTTCTAAAATGCTTTTCAAGTTAAGGATAATAAATGGAAAATCTTTCGAATCCAAATGTCAATTTCCATGAAACCTTATTTAAAGAACTTTTTTCATACTAATAAGTCTATTTTAAAACTATTAAATTTTGTGAGCCATTTTCAAGTCTCTATAATAGTCGAATGGAATTGTCAAGCCTAGATTAAGAAGAGAATATAAGGTTGGCTTAACACACAATATCTCAATCATTATGAGGAGAATAATTGTCAAATGATGGGATAAATTCAATATTTTAGATGAATTGTATCGTGAGGTAATGTTCGACTAGCATAAGAAAGGAAATGAGTTTGGGTTTAATCATAAGATTATGATTAAGGTTTATGAGTTGTCATCTAACATTATGGTTATTACAAACCTATAGTCTATAAGAGTTTGGATAAGGTACTGATTGTGCAATGAAAAGACACATTACCCCTAGTACACCCTACTTAAGATCTACTACATTGTTATTTGACTATTTTTCTAGGTCGGATTTCTATTCATTGGTCTTGTTCTAAAGTTTAAGGCAGACATCCCTTCGTGAAAGAGTCTTTTTCTCATCGAGTTTAATGCTAGCCATTCTAAAGTTCAAACTTAACATCACATTTATTTTTCACCTTGTATATTTAATACTTGAGGGTATACTTTACTATGTAGTTTTACAAACCTAGATATTAAAGTCTATATCTAAACCCTAATATAAAATGAACCAAATGATTGGTGAAGGGTTTTTGACATTTTAGTCGAACCCTAACGGATAATCATAAATTGGTTATGATATCCATTTTACATTTTAAATGAGAAAGATGTAATTTTTTTTTATGAAAATATGTTTGGAAAACTTTTAGGATTTGACAGTATGCATGAAAATAAAGAATTAATTATTTTTAAAAAAGAAGAAATTGATTTGAAATTTTTTTTATTTTAAAAATCTTTTAGAAACATTTCAAAGAAAATTATGTATTTTAATACCAGATCTGTATCTTATAGTGTAAACATTACAGTCCAATAATTTTTTAAAAGGATTTTTAAAATATTTTTTAGTTTTTTAATAATATATAATATTATAATATCTATTATTATTATATTATTATAATTATTAAATATACTAGGCTGGGCATGACAGTTATATAGGTCAAGTCCATCTTAGTAGGGTCAAATCGACCAAACAAATCTTTTTTAAGGGGTTGGCTGAACTTGGCCTAGCCATTTGGGCCGGGCTAAATCAGGTTTAGCCCACTTGAAGAGTTAATTAAATTGCAAAACATGAATAATAGTTCACATTCTGAATGCAACCAAAATTTACAGAATGCAAGGAGAAGAAAAAGGTAGAAGAAGAAAAAGCTCACTTGGTGTAGGAGTCTCAGTCGTGATAAGAAGGCTTAACTAATCACTCAAGAGGCATTAGTGGATGAAAATGTAGTTGGCGTTGGTCACAGAAGGAAGAAGAAGAAGAAAAAGGTTTATAGAGGAAAAAGGGAAGCCAACTGTGGCTTTAATGGCTAGCTGGTGGTTGTGCTATTAACTTGTGGTGGAGCTGATGGCGGATAAGCTAATAGTGGTGGCAGCCGGCAGCTGAGATGGCAAAGGGAGAGAGAGAGAGAGAATAAAATGGTAGAAATTAAGGAGAAGAGCTGATTTTTTTTTCAATTTTTACACCAAATTTTCTTCTTATTCAGTGTATGAAATCCACTCTTATATATAGAAGCTGGAATATGGCAACCTTATTTTCACTAGATAAAATTTTCAACTTTTGATTCAGTTGGGAATGACCTTGACCATTGGCTCAAAATAAGCAACATAAACTGTTAAATTTAACAATTAAAAGCTATCTGAGTTTGTCTATTTTAGCTGGTGTCATGACTGTTATGGTATCAATCAGCCATAAGTGACCATATCAGAGGGTAGAGGGATGTCAAGTGATTATTTTTGTCTAAATTCTTTCAAATTTAATTAATGGTAGAGACATTAAGTATACCTGCAAAGTAGCTCATTGAGTTGTCTTTCCAAAGACAAATTAGAGAACAAAATGAACAATAACTAAAATAACACTATTATGATAACGTTCAATATGGTCCTTTGATTATGCTTTCGTTCAATTATATCTTTGATTGACTTCAAATTTTTAATTTTGCATAATTTGACCCCTGACTAACTTCAATTCCAACCTCGTATTTGAGTGTCTTTTTCATTTTAGGTTTTGGTTATGAATTTATATAAATTAACCATTAATTGACTATTAAACTTTTAATTCTTTAATTTCACCCCTAATTTCTATCAATTGGGTTTCTATAGTTTAGTGCTTTTGCAGATTGGTCATTGGCTGTGAATTATTTTAATTTAACTCCTAATTGACCCTGAAACTCCAAATTTCTTGTGATATTGTCCCTAATTTTATCAATTAACTTGGTAAAAATTAAATTTGATCTTTTAAAAATTCAATCTTCTCAATTAATCTTAAATTGGGCTTCAAAACTTAAATTTTCACAATTAAAACCCTAATAAAATTATTTTAACCATGTTAAGGTATAATTAAGTCCTTATGCCTAATTAAATCCTTTAATTGGACTCAAATTAATTTTTAAACATAATTAAACTTTAATTTAACCTATGATTAAATCAAATTGGAATATTAGAGATTTAATTTTTTGGACTTAAATTTTATACGGATTCGTTCAATAATCATTTAATTTGACCTTGAATCTATATTGTTTTTTCACTCTTTGGTATAATGGGATACAATTAGATTTTGAAGTTCATCCAAAATTACAACTTAATTTTTCCATTTAGCCAGCTTGTATTTTTTTTATTATTATTTTGAAAAAAAAATAAGTGAATTTGAATAATAGTCTAGAAATAGGTTATAACAAACTGTATGTTTTTCACAAAGAACATCAATCTTTTCCATAAAGATCAAGATCTCTAATCCTAAAAGAGCTTTTTAAATACCTTATCTTCTTATCTTTGAAGTAAGAGCTCAAGAAATCTCTTTCTGAAGCCTTCAAAGAGATAAATGATCATAGTTTATACCAAGATTCTCGTGATCTTTTAAAAGATAACAATGACATCATGGATGAGCTTAAAACCCACCTCGAGCATAATTGATGCCTTATTAGGCTTTATTAATCTTTTACTAATTTTATCAAGATTAAAAGCTTATCATACCTTTGTTATAATTTCCAAGGACATGTGTTTTCTAAAAATGTGATGGAATCTTTTGTTTTTATATGATATTTTTTACTATTTATTTTGACATTATATTTTTTGTATAGGTATTTTAGCTGTTTGTTTAAGCCTTATCTTTTAATTAACTAATTTGAATGTTATTTTAATTTTACAATCTTTATAAGAACTTCTCTAATTTGAAATAAATTGAAGAATTTCTAGAATTCTTTTCTCTTGTAACTACTAAATAGTTATGTGAGAACTCTTCAACGTTTAAATTTATAATCATAAAGTCTTCTATGTAAGTTAAATCTTTGTCTTTTTTTCTTTGCTTTTATCTTCTTCACTTTTTAATACTTGTTACAAATACTCTTTAACCTTAATACTTATTGATCCTCTTAGTTTTTTTTTTGTATCAGAGCCTTCTGAGTATAAGTATTATATCCTAGATTCTAAAATAATATTTAATTAAAAAAAACTTGAATCAACCTAAGTTAATTTTTTAAACCCACAACCTAAATCATAAAACTAAGATAACTTCATACAAAATAAAAAAAAAATCATAAAGCTCAATCCTTAATCAATCTAATATTAAATAATAAAATTAAAAAAAAATCAATTTAATTAAAGACCTAAAAATAGATCAAAGTTAATTCAGTCTAATTTTCCAAACTCATGACTAAAGTCATGAAACAGAAATTATATCATAAAAGACAAACAAAAAAATCATGAAACTCAATTCCCAATAAACTCAATGGTGATGGATAAAATAGAAAAAAACAACAACAAAAAATGATCCAAAACAAAAAACAATAAAAATAAAAAAATAAATTTTTCAAAAAACTAAAATGACAAGACCCTTTGCTATTTTAAAGAGAATGGATGGAGAAACCAATGGAAGATAAGAGAAAAGAGAAAGAAGAATAAAAAAAAGTTAACATGTGCTCATTATAGCAAGTTGCCATAACATGGCTATGCAACTATACCATCATTCAAGGCTTCTAAGTTTATTATTATAGCTAAATTCAAGACTCATGGATCTGATGTTATAGGTAAATTCATTTAAATTTAAGTTATACAAGTTTAATATTATTATTAATATTAAAAATATTATTTTTAGGTTAGATATTCCAGTCAGACTCAAGGTTCTTAAATCTAACTTTACAAATAAATTCAACTCTCTTAAATTTTAAATTTTTTAATATTTTTTATGTTAAAAAAATTCATTCTTGACATATCACGCGAACCACTAAACTGGTTGTATTCTATAATAATAAAATGGGTGATGGTGAATAATATTTCCCGAAACCCTTTTTTTTTTTCTGTTCTTAATGAATAATTCTTAATTTAATGTTAAAGGTAAAAACAAAAAAAAAAAAAAAAATATATGGGGGCACAACATGGACCAAAGCATGTCGAAGGAAGCATAGCCATGTGCGCGGAGTACACACTATCACATCATATTGACAACGGGTTCTATGCCAACATTCACATGGTCTATTGCAAACTATTCTCATCTAGAGATTTTTCTTTTCTTTTAAATTATTTTTTTATATTTTAATATATTATTATTAAAAATAAATTTGTTAAATATTTTTTAAAATAAAAAACACTTTAAATCACAGTAACCGAACGCCTTTATCAAAAAATAACCATCATCGTGAATACACCGTATTGGTAAAATTTCAATAGACAATTATAATCCTTAATTACCAATAAAAAGACCTTGGCAATAGCTTAGCTCTCCGCTTCGTTTACTCCCTACAAAGAAGATCAAGTCTCACACGGTAACGAATCAGCAAGCAGCTTGTGTATCAGCTAACCAGCTCTTATTTGACAGATAGATCACCGAAGTCTCATGTGCAGAACCCATCAAATTTACATGAACTTGATTGCAATTATGCATGAACCCCGTAGTTGTAAAATACAGAGGAAAACTAAAGTTGGTGTCACCTAATTATATTCTGGCGAAGCATAGAGAATTAAACATTAGGGAGTGGGTAAGATTGCTCTATCCAGAGACTACTGAAAGGAAATTAATGCTGTGAATCTCTAATTTTACAACCTGCAGGTGCAAGACTAGATCATATGGTGATAAGAAATCAATCAAAAATAAATAGGAGATTCATGAGGGGCCATAAAGTAGGTGCCCGGAAGCTGAAAAGTCACCCTCACAACTTATTTCAAGAGGCATGACCTTCAGCATGATTACATATTCATTACTTGTGATGACAAATCATAGAGTTTACTTTCAGGAATTGAATGAACTGGCCTTGCTTCATATTTAAAAAGGATTGCATGGACATTTAGTGCTCAAATTGTGTTATATTTCTTTATGCTGTCCAAGAACATGCAATAAATTACAAGAGAATCAAAGGGTCATTAACTCTCAGAGAATAATTTATTTTTCAAGAAACAGTGGAATAATTGAATTGGTCCATGATTAACCAATAAACTATTCATAAGAGAAGACTATAACACCAACGAGCCATTTCTGCTCCTTATTATATAAATGCAAGATGGCTAAAACCCGCAGGGGACACAAAGGTTCTTATTATATTCAATTCTGCGAGTATTCATACCTTGCAAGAAGATACACATGAAACAAATATTAGCAAACAAAAACAAAGGGTGGGATATATGAAAGAAAAGGATTTTCCTTCTGTTTCTTTCTTCAACCTTCTTCATCAACATTGTAACGGTGGAAAGGATTGAGTTAGTCCATAACCACAGATAGCAAAGCAATCTTCAACACTTACATAATCATCAATCTTCCTATAGTAATTTACAAACTTGAGCGCGAAGAATTGCAGAAAACACAACAATCCAACATTATATGATTGATAATGCTTCCACTTTCGGCCTTGATCTTTCTGCTCTGCCTGTTCCATAAGTGAATTGCAAAACTTTCAATTTTAATCTGCTCAAGTTTTTTACGCAGCCATGTTGAATGGGCCTTACCTTCAGGCCCCTTAAAGAGACTTTTAATTCGACTCCAATTCACCGGATAAAATGCAGATGGAGGCAATACAGTGAAGTTAAACCCAGGCGTTCTGCTGACTCTTGAAACAACTCTTGAAACCAGGTAAGGACCGTTATGACCCCACTTGTTTCCATCGAATGTGAGTGCAAATTCTTCAATGAATTTGAAGAGTAAAGGGTGCTTCTTGTCAAAAATCAAGACAGCATTATTCAATCTGCTCCAATTCCCATTTTCAAGATCAATACTTTGTGCCCCTATAGCATTTCTCAATTTGGTAAGTCTCTTCAACACTATCACATCAGTGTCCATATAAATCCCACCAAACTTATACAACAAAGCAAGCCTAAGCAAATTAGACATATTTTGACCCAAAGAAACTTCTCCAGGGCTAACGTTCCCTTTCTTTAACCCTTTAAACCATTTCTCAGCATGAGTATCCTTGAATATATAATCAAAATCAGGCTTAATTGCAATCAATTTAAACCCTTTGTCAAGAAATGGCTTTAAAACAAGACTCCCACTTTCTGCATCCATGGAATTGGAAACAATAACCAAACAAGCATATGGATGGGACTTGAACAAGCTCTCAATAGCAAACGACTCTCTATCACCAAATGGCTTCAAAGAAGAAATCCATGTCATAAAGAACCTAACCTTACAACCACGATTCCCTAGGAAGTCTCTTATTCTTGTCGAAAACTGTTTTGAATTGTCTCCAGAACTCAGCATTCTCTTCACAGTTTTGTATCCATGAGCCTTCTTTGGCTTCAAAACCACAGAATGATTAATTGGTGTCATTGAAATGGCTGGATTTTGCAAGAGAGGCAAAAGGGTCTTTAAAATAACTGATGGTGTGTCTTCTTTAACTGCATACATCACTGAAGATGGGAGCTTTTTAAGTGAATTTCTAGCAAGATTGGCCTTCGAGAAATTGGCGGGTTCTGGCTGAGGTTTAGAGGGAAAGGGAAGGTGAACGTAGAAAACAGCGAAACCATTGTACGAAAGTAGAAGAAAGAACATAAGAGCAAGGAGTGAAGTTGGTAAGCAAAAGAGAGAGGCAACGATAGATCTTTTTATGTTTTGCAACTGTTTAACATAGACAAAACAATTCTGTTTAAGCTTGGTGATCTGGTGGTACATGGTGATTATTTATGAGTCAATAAGAGCCTGAGAGTTGCATAGAGAGGGAGAGAGAATAATGGAGGGTAAGTGAGAGCAGAGGATTTTTAATGGTGGCGGCAAAAAATCAATCAAAGAAATATTTTTTGCGTTGTGTGCTTTGGCATCGGGAACCAAAAAGATAGTCTAGAGGAAGTGGGAGTGGCCAGTTCACTTCACCATGTAGAAGAACAAAAGTACAGAAGCGAAGACAGAGGGAGAGATATAAAGAGAGAAATGCAAGCTTCTCTTTGCTTTTGTTTGGTTTCTGAACTTGAAAGTTGGCTCCCATTTTGAAACAGAACCGTTGTTTATATATATATATATATATATATATATATATATATATATATATATATATATATATATATATATATATTGCCGTTAAATTATATTTTTAAAACTTTTTTGATTTTGTTTTAGTTTCTTAATCAGGTTTTTTAATGTTTTAGACTTCTTTTTAACATTAAAAATAAAATTTAAAAAATAAAATAAAAAATAATATTTTAAAATATTTTCAAGTGAAAAAAATTAAAAAAAAACAAAATCTACTATATTTTCTAACATGCAATTTTAGTACTTTTCAAAAATATTTATAGCTTCAAAAGATATTAATTTGATTTTTTATTTTTTTAATAATTTTAATATATTAATATAAAAAATATTTTAATATATTTTCAAATTAAAAAAACTATTTAAAGAAATAATTTTCTTCCCAATCTCATATACAAAGTCACTACTAATTCTATTTTAACTTTTTGAAGTATTAAAATAGATAATACTTATTTATCATATAATATGTATGGAAAGTTAACTTTAATACACACACACTTATGACCGTGCCAAAACGATCTTTTCAATTAAGATTGTGATTGTGTTCCGTAATCTTGTAATATCTTACATATTTTTCATTAAATCTCCTTGCCCTTTCATGAGATTTTATTTCTTAAAAAGCACAAATAATCATATTAATTCAAAATTTTAAAATTTTAAATAAAATTTATATTATTCTCTATTATAAAAATAATAAGATGTAAACCTATAATTATTTAATCAACAAAATTTTAATATTATATTAAAGGATATTATAAAAAAATTAACTTTTTAAATAAAAAATTAAAATATAATTTATATGGTTTTTTTAATAAGATTTAACGATATAGTATTTTAAAAAATAAAATAGAAAGAATCCTGGATTATAATATAAGGATTTAGTTGGAAATTAAATCTTGGATTATAACACAAGGATTTTGGTTGCAAAATAAAGCTTTTAACAAGATTAGCATCCTTCTTAAACTCCAAGTTTCTAGATTCACATTTTTAAGTATATTTGAGATTTGAAATTGAAGAAATGGTAGTGATTTAAAGAATTTTTTATATAAAAATATATAAAAATTATTTTTTATTATTTTTTAAAAATTATTTTTAATATCATCATAACTAAATGATTTAAAAATATAAAATAATTATTGAATTTTTTATTTTTTAAAACATAATTTATTCCGTATTCCTAAATATATTATTAATATAACCTCATCATCCCTTTAAAAACCATATATAACGGGTAGTAGATGGACTATTTTTTATTTTTATAACCAGATAATACTAGCAAATCAAGAATAAAACTAAAAGGTATGAAAAACATTGATTTTGTATATTTATTAACATTGTAGATGACAAATATTAATCTCAAATTTTAATTTATGTTGCATTTTAACCCTTTTTTCTTTCTTTAGTTATTGACTTTTTTAATTTAGTCTTTATATAATATATTTAAAAAGATTTAGAGTTAAAAATTTATTTTAATTTATCCTTTACAAGGTTTTTACAATAAATAAAAAATATATCAAAAAAATATTTCAGTGTTATAATATAATTTATATTTAAAAAAAGTTAATTAAATAAACAAATAATTAAAAATAATATTTTTTTTAAATCAATGACACAATTTACGACTTTGATGGGACAAGACAGATAAAGCTAGCTTATTGCGCAGGAAAAAAAAAAAGAAAAAAAAAAGGGAAAGACTTTCCAGCTTTTAAGAGAAAGCACTCCTAATCGGCTGTTGCGAGCTCAGGGCGAGGAATGACACTTTTACTGTCGAGTAGGGTTTTTTTTTTTAATTGAATTTAATCATTTAAATTTTTATTTTTTTATCATATAATTAAAAAATAAATTAAAATAATATATTATTAATTTTTAGAAAGTCCATGGCTTGTTGAAGGTTTGGTGAGTTTTTCTTTTATTTTTTTTTATAATTTGATATTAAATTAATTAAAAATTATTTATTTTTATTTTTATAAAATTATTATAATCTTAAAAAAATTTAATATTGATTTAATACTTAATTTTTTTATTATTATATAATTAAATAAAACAAAATTTAAAAAAAAATTATTAATTTTAATAGAGTTCATTATTTGGTTTTCAGTTTGAAATATTGGTATAAATTATTTAATTTATGAGTTTAATAAGTTTATTTTTCAAACTTGATATATAATTAACTAACTAACTAACTATTTAATTATCATGATTTATCCAGGTTTTTTATATTTAATTAAATTAAATTTAATATTAATTAAAAAATAAAAAATATTATTTTAATACAAGTAAACAGTATCTCATCGTTCAGTGTACTCTCTCGGAGAATCAACAATTACTAGTATTTTTGGTTTTGCCAACTATATGATAATTGCCACGGCACCGTAATTATATCTTATTTTTTTATCCGAGAACTTCCATTCTATATAAACACATACTAAAAGGTGCGGGGTGATTTTACTGTAGTTGGGTACTCCTCACGGACTCACGTAATATTATAGATTTATTGTTAATATTCTAATAATTCATTTTATTTTTAAAATTTTTATTTTATATGATTTGATCCTAATTAAAAACAAATTACTTATAATTTTTTAGTGATAAAATTAAAAAAAAAACAAAATTAAAAAGATACTAGACGAGGGACATATCAGAGACTACATGAAAAATATAATTAAGTTCTTCATTTTTTAAAATAACACAATTTAAATAATCTAGGTTCCTTTATTTAAAAAAAAACTTTAATATACATATTTATGATATTTTTTAGTTGTAGGGAGAAAACAAATTTGCTAAATTTTAATAATAATAAAAAAATTACACTAACTACATTTCCAATCATCAAAATAAGTTTATTAGTGTCCATAGATTTCTAAAAATGAAAAGAGTTGTACGGTGATTATTTAAAGTTTTAATATTATATAAAAAAACTAGATTGAAGTCAACAAAGCTAAAACTAACCTAGTTTGATTTAAAGTATTTGAGCTATTTTTTGAATATTTTGGAGTTGATAGAATGATTTGTGGGTGCTTAAAAACTATTGATAATATCTTTTGGGTTGAAATAGTTTAAAAATTTGTTTTTTTTTTTTACCAAAAGAATCATTATCTTAATTAGTGGCTAAAATACGGTCCGTAAATAATATGTTGTGTACTTATTTTTTTCTAAATAAAATAAAAATATCTTTCACCTCTTTAATAAAATCAAAAAAAAAAAAAATCAAGCTCAAACTTGCAAGTTTAGGCTTGAAGGCTCACCAACACTCCTGGGCTCTTCATTACAGTGGTTAGGATCGTTGGGCCATAGGTCTACAACACTAAATCTTTTTTGCTATTTTTTTAGATTGTGTATAAATTTAAGATAAATTAAACCCGATTGAGTTTATACTTTAGATAACATGTTTGACGAGTTAAACAACAATACTAGGCTTTTTTTAATATTGCTTTTTTAATTAATATCTTTTTTTACTATATACATACATTTTAAAATAATTTTTAAATTTATATTTTAATTAATATCTCTCATATGTGATTTTGTTTTGTTTATTTAGCATTTTTTTATACATATTGTTTTTTTGATGGTGTTGTGCATATTTAATTATTGAAAAGATTATTTTAGATTATCTATATTTTTTTTATCCTTTGTATACAAGAAATTTATTTATATAATATTTCTAATATATGCAGCCTTACATTATACTTTCCATATTTTTATTTTATTTAATCAATTTAATATGTGCATGTATTTTTAATATTAAATTAATTTAAAAAAATTCATTAAATACAACCGGGTAAATATTTTATCTTGTAAGATTAAATATCTTGATTTATACATATCTCTTGATTTATCCAATTTTATTTTGAGTTATTATTAAAAAAAAATTCTTTTTATTAATACATATAGTCTTGATTTATATGATTATATGTATGTATAAGCTTTTTAATTTATACTTAAAAGCTTATATGTACAAAAAAAATTATAAAATAAAAAAATATCTAATTCACAGTAAAAAGCAAGTCTAGTAGCTAATATAAGCTAAAGTTAAAGGCAAAAACATTTTGTAAATAGACTTATTTTACTATTCACAACAATAGTAAAATGATATCTTTTTCCTTCTAAAAAATCAATAGCCTTTGTGTCGATTGTATTTCAATTTTTTTACACATCGCATCAGTCATTAAATATTTATATGGGGTGAAATTTTCACCTTTTTTAATTATAGTTGAATGACCTATTTACCCTTCATATTAGAATTTTTAAAATAAGGTAAGAGGGGTATTTTGATCTTTTTATTTTTAAATAGTAAATTCACAATTTCACCTGAAAAATAAAAAAAGATTAAGCCATTAGTTAATGGGCATTTCTATCTTTTTATATAGTTTGTGATAAATTTCAATAATATCAGGGTACTTTCATTTTTTTAGTTTCATGAATTATTTTTTAATATAAAAAGTTTTTGTTGTATATAATATATTTATTAATATATTTTGGATAGTGTATATAACATTTCCTGTTGGTCAAAATTGTCATTTCATTGTGTTATTAGGTGCGTCGCCACATTCTTTTTTTAGTGGCACAATACATTTTGATAGAGGTGGAGTGATATATCGCTTATGGGTCATTTATTTTTTTATTTTCTCTCTTGTCCCTAATAATTACTAATTGGTCCTTTTTTGTTTAACATTTCAGCATTAGTTTTTATTCTTTTAATTTTTATACTTGGTCCTTTTTATAAAAAATACTTGTTTTTAATTTCATCATTGAATCCTAATGTTTTTTTATTATTATTATTATTATTATTATTATTATTATTATATGATTATTATTTTTTTGATTTATGATTTTTTCCCTTAATCTTTTTATAGAAATTTTATTAATTTTCAATTTCATCATTCAATCCAAATTTATGATATATTATTTTTTTATAATTTGGTTATAATTCTTTTATTTTTTTTATATTTTTGTTAATGTTATTACTCTTTTCATTTTAACCAGCAAATCATAAATTTATTGTTTATATTTAATTTATTTTTATTTTTATTTTGTTTTTAACCTGTATTTTTTTATTTTTTTTTATTTTAAATCTTTTTGAGTGATTTTTTTCTTCTGTCCATCAACATTTTATTTCTTAAGGGTTGAGTTTCACATGTTTTTTATGCATGGTACTTTTGATATGATAATTTAGATTACAAGTTTAAAAAGTTATTAAAAGTTAGCATCTTTTTTAGCTTATTTTCTTTTCTAATTTCTTCTTTTGACTTTTTTAATAAAAAAATAGCTTTGTATTTTTTTTTAATTTTTTTTTATCATGTTATTGTGACCTTCTGACATAGAATATGAGTTTAAGAAGTTAACTTAGATTACCTCGCTTTTAATCCCTAAATTAAATATCTATCATAGTTGGTTTACATTGATTTTTTTTTTAATTTTTTTTATCATTTCATGTTTAATTATCTAAAAATTTAACAATATAATTTTTTTTTCACTCTTGAATAAAGGTTTATCCTGAGTTTTCGTGATCATTTTTTTTTTATGTTTTATCTGTTTGTTATTGTTGCTTTTTTTTTCTTTTTTCACTGATTCAAATAAAATCAGCTTTTTTAATTGCTCAGGGCAGGATTATAATCTGGATTATCGAATTTTTCTTCTTTCTTTAAAAGGCGCCAACTACGTAGTTCATTCTATTATAGGACGAGAAATATCTAATACAAGGATTCCCTCAGATCAGGAGGGACACCCTGACTTTCAGACCGATAATGTTGATTGTCGCTGGGACAGCAATGCTTGAGCTTTAATGGACTAATGACATGGACGAAGAAAAGAGAGAATCTATTTAAGAAAGCAAAATTATGAAAGAAGAAAGAACAAAAAGAAAATACCATTCACATCGTCACAGTAAATTAAAAATTTTAAATATATTTTACTCAGTAACCAGTATAATCTAATACAAGTTAAAAAGAGGGATATTTTGATAAAATTAAATATTTAAACAAAATTTATATTTTTATATATAGTTATGAATAAATAAGCGCAGGGTGCTCGAGATGGTGTGACCATGCCCAACGTAGAACACCGGAGGCTAGTTCAGATAAGTTAGAAGTTGACAATGATAGAGACAGGGAAGTGACCTCCATTATCGTGGATGAAGTGACATCAAAGTATTTAAAATCTTTTCATGTTGAGATGGATTTGGTGTATAATTGCATGCAATGACGTAAAAGGATCCATATAGCTTATCCCACCCAATTAGGGATCGAGGCTTGGTAGGTTGGTGCCACAGTTCTCTTCCTCCTCTATTCATCCTCTTGTTCTTTCTTTGATTGCTTTTATATGCTGTTGCCACAGTGCTGCGAGCTGGCGTTCCAATCCTTTTCTTCTAAAACAAATACTGTAAAACCTCAATTCAGCTGACCCCTAACCAGGAATGTTTTGTGGGACATTAAAAAAAAAAAATTTCCAAAATCAGAATCGCTGTTTTGTCTTGAGCACCACAGATTAAAATTCTCAAGACGCTGCAAGTCTTGTAAAAGTTCTCAAATAACCTTTCACAAACCGTTATTCTCAGAACACAATCATTTGGGAGAAGAGTCCTAACCATTTTAGCTGTATATATGATTTTAATTCCAAACAGCTCTATAGAATAGCTTTCTTTGAAATCCGGTAATGACTAGCAACTTGTCTCCGCCATTCATGAATTGGAACCTACAGATAAGACCGGGAAAAGAATTTCCATATTAATTTGAATTTGTGATGTCATTAAGAATGAATTGACACCAAGAAATTTGGCCACACATCAGGATGAGATAAAAGAAATAAAAGAATAATAAATCTTACAGCAGGGAAGCCACCATAATCCCCAGGCTCTCTAATGTCTTTGGTCACACAGCTATTAGCAGCAAGCCGGACCTGCAACTCAACCAAATCAGATATCCCATGACAAACACCATAATTTATATCAGTTACAGTAGCTCATCCAAGGCCAGGCCTGTATCTCAGCCATTACATGCAATTCAATCTAATGATCTATGCATAGTCTAATGGAGATCGTGATAGTACTATGTGACAGACAGATACAAGTTTGCAGAAAAAAGATCTGTCTGAAAATATTTCGGAGGCCCTAGATGAAGAGAGTTGAATGCAAATTGGAGGCTTGAGACTCACTAGAAATTTGGAGCTTGTCCTAATAACTACACAAAGAAAGTAGCAATTCTTTGCATGATTCAGCTTTTTCATGGACTACAAGCGTCAATGTGTCAATCACCCAATGAAAGAATCACCTCACTGTTTCTCAAGACCAAATACATGATTTAATACCTTCGATGCAATAGATACATGATCACGAACTGCAACCCTTCCTCCTAAAGTGACGTAGTCTCCCATGCTAAACAAGAACAAGCAAGACAAAGATGTAAACAACCAATGCCTTCTAAACCCACCCAATCATCTACGTACTGAATTTAAAACACATAAAAAGGAAACTCGAAGTACTTCAAAAGAAACAGCATCATATACATATTCTTCAGAAGCAACTTACGTCACTGAGCCTGCAATCCCAACCTGTCCACAAAGCATGCAACCCTTTCCTATAACCACATTATGACCAATCTGCAAAGCCAGGTAGAAAGGCAATTAGATACCACTAAATGAGAATACCATCTGGCCAAAATGGAAGAGAAGAAAAACTCACTTGGACTAAATTATCTAACTTTGAATGTTCCCCAATAACTGTGTCTCTCCAACTGCACATAACCAAATGGGAAGTGTACTTAGTCATCTAGTTTGGACAGGTTCCACATTCAAGCCCGTTTACTATTAAACATACATAAATATGAGTAAAAATCTAGTCCCAACAGCCATCACACCTTCCCCTGTCAATGCATGTATTTGCCCCAATCTCCACATGATCTCCTATGATAGCATTCAGCAGCTGAAAAATAAAATAGAACAGTTCAGTTGCTGATCCAGAACTGAACAAGACATAAAAAAAAGTGTAAATGGCATAGTGTGAGCCGCTAGGAGTGATATTATAAATTTTCACTGTCACTGATTATGATGCTCCATAATTCAAATGTTAAAGTAAGACACAAGAAAAGAATGCCCAGGTTCACAAAGCACAACTTGAGGCTTCTTCATCATGTTGCCTTTGTCATCCACGAAAAACCCAAATCCTGTAGGTCAAAAACATATGATTTAGTGATCAATATTTCACCAACAAATCACAGGTCCATGTATAAGGTGCACTGGGTAGAAGCAGAGATAATGTGGAAGTTTATAAACATGTAGCAAGCATCAATGAGCACAAAATGTCAAAATGTTAACATAGAAAAGACTGCATTTTTAAGTGGTCAAACGCATTGCTCTTCCTAACACATGTAATTAATCATAAATCAGTTCGATATATATAACTATCGACAATACGTATAGAGGTAAGGTACTAAGAACTTAAAAGTTATAAAATTGTTGTCAATAAAAAAAAGCAGGTAATGTTTAACTCTAAATTTAAAAATAACTAAGCCTTACCATCTTGACCAATGCATACTCCATGGTGAACTACACACGAATCCCCTATCCTACAATTACTGAGGCCAACATTATACCTGATAAAAAAATAGAATTACTATAAGAAAAAAAAACCAATAATATTAATCGCATAATAAAAATTCCACGAGGACCCTTTTTTGCATAAAGAAAATGCATTATACCCTAACTTTGTAGAGTGACCAATAGTCACTTCAGGTCCTACAACAGTTCCTGATCCCACATAAACATTAGGGCCCAGCACAGCTTTTGAATGAACTACTGCGCCAATTTCAATTAACACTGTTGGGTCGATGCAAGCTGATTTGTGGAAAGTTCCACCTCCATTGTTCCATTTTGAATATTCTTCATAAGAACAGAGAAGCAAGAATCGGTTAGTAAATGTCTTGTGCCATACATTTTAACAAACAGGTTGTAGGCAAGAAAATTTGAACTTGAGCTGAATCAGAGATATCTGGTTTAAGAATGTTTATAGGCATACCAATTTGATTAATGGAGGATGCTGAGTAATTTGAGACACCAGAGTGTTTGATTGGTCTCTTTAAGGAAATGAGATGGGATAATCTTTTGGCAGAGATTGCCATCATACGCTACTAGCAGTGTGGTTTTGCTGGGGTTTTGAACTCTGAAAAGAACAGCCAGTGAGCAAACTGGCAAAGTCTCTTCGTGCTTGTATTTAAAAAGAGTCTTACAATCACACCCCTGGCCACTTGCAAATTAGCATTTGAGCAAACTTTACACGTATCCCAATCTTTGGGTCAAAGTTATTAACATGTCTTAACAACTAGGGGACATGTTAAACGAATTAATTTAAAATTATATTTTTTAATTTGCCTGGTCTAATAATAATTATTGTTAAATAGACTACTAGAAAAGATTAAATCGCATCTTTCAAAAAGACAAGTACTTAAATGAACTTTGGTGTTGGCCACCACTGGCTTCCCGCACCTGATGGAGGCAAGGGAGCGACTAATAAAAGTTTAATTTAGTTACTATATTTCTAGATAAATGTAACTCAGTCCCTTTATAATCTATGGGAATTATTGACCGTCAGCGAATTGAACAGCATTTTGTGGATGAAAATGAAACCGGATCAAAGGGGGTTTTGGCATATCCACACCCCATTCTTGCAATATCTGAAAACCATCACATACCCCTGGTAGATGAGATCGGTGGAGGCAAGGACGGAGCTACCAAGTCTCTGAGGGGGCCAAGATTATTATAATTTTTTTTAGAAAAGTCAAAATTTAAATTTTATTAGTTTTGGCTTTTAAACTTTTAATTTTTAAGAGGGGCTGGGAGTTTTCAGGTGGAGGAGGGCTTTGTAAACTCATTGGGTGCCAATTAGTTAGGGTGCCTGACTTAATTTGTTTGTTAAATATGAATGAAAATCACATAAAATCATATTACAAGATAAAATCCTTAAATAAAAAAAAAATCATAAAATATAGAGTCCAAAATGCAAAACCACAAACATGTTAGACCTGGAAAGATCCCACCACTACCGAAAGGAGACACAAATTAATCTCAGGGAAATAGCGAGTAAATTTTCTGCCAGTAAAATCTGAACTTCATTGATCTTGATGTCGAATACACTGACATTCAGAAAATCTTGCATTAGAGCCATCAAAAGTACACAACACGAGGCCAATCACTAATGATTCTGAAGTAAAAGCGAGCAAATTTGTGTTTGTCAAATCATTGGTCTCACGATTAAGCTAATAGCAATAAGCTACTTACTAACACTTGACAGATTTGTTGAAGACCGTGGAGCCCGAGGAGGTCAATAAATAGATACTGCTTGGTGCACCATTGCATTTCAGAGAAGGCCTCTTCTTCTCTTGTAGTCACCAACCGTCAAGGTCAGTGCGTGTCTTCTCCCATCATTCTCAGGGACGTGGCATCCAACAGTTGCTTCAATCCTCTGTTTCCTAGCCATGAACCCTGCCTGAGCGCCCTGAGGTCCTCCAAACTCCTGCAGTGCAGTAAGTGAGATTTCAATCTCAAAGCTGTGCATTGTATTTGACTCAGTGCCTTGATCCACAGGAGCACTGGTATCAACCAACTTCCCGGCATCAGCTGCCGCTTCCAAGGCAGCTGCTGTAGCAGCCACACCAGCCTCTGACATCACCCCTGCTACAACTTGATTACTAGCTGCAACTGCCACTGTCTCATTTGCCTCGCTAATTTTAGTTGCATCAGGATCATCTGCTTCGGCAGGTTTTGAAACATAGTAATTCCTTGACCTAGTCCATCTCCTTGAAAATGGATCATACCCAGCTTCCCCGGCTTTTAGACCTGTATTTACTGGCTTCATTTCGGATGCATTTCTAAAATTCTCAACTCTGTTCTTTCTGTTCATTTCTGCCAACCTAATAGCCTTAGCATCTTTCACCTTAGCCTGCCGAGATGCCTCCAGTTCCTCAATTCTTGCATTGATCCTCTCTACCTCTGCCTCATCATGCTTGCTCTGCGCAATTTCCAACTCCCTCCTCAACCTGTCCTTCTCAGCAGCGACATTTAATGGTCTTGATGAGGCAGATTTTTTCTCCTGCAACATCTGCTTCACAGTGGCTGCCGAGTACACAAAAGTGTTTGATTTTCTTATGGCCTCCTTCTTTTCCAAGATATCCTGTTTGCTTGGCAACCTGCCACCACCACACTCCACCTCTCTAACCCACTGTTTATACTCTTCCTCAGTTGGTCCAGAATCTGAAACCATAGCCATCTGCCACCTGGCAGCAGAGGTGTCAGCACCCCAGGTAACATTCAAATACTTATAAGTTGATTTGTTCTCCAGCTTGTATGGCTTGTCAGGTTCAGCAGCATCAACATTCCGGACCATGCAGAGCCTGTAAACAGGCCCAGACCTTGACCTACCTATCCCAACCCTCACGAAACAACCAATAATCAATTCTTCAAACCAAGGCTCCATAAACCATTTCGCAAGTTTGGTTCTCCTAATGGTAATTTCTTTTATATCTTCATAAGTTGGTCCCTGGGACCCAGGTTCCACATCCTCATCACTATCTGCCATTCCACCATCACCTGTTGACCCTTCATCCTCACTGTGAGATCTACTTCCACTCTCACTACTGGAGCTACTCAGACTTGCTGAAGTGAAATTATTCTTCTTGACTTGTGAAAAACCCCGGCTGCCAGCAGATCCTCTAGACACATCCCGCAACTTGCGATGAGCCTCAGGATCCTGCTGCTTTAAACGTTTAGCTCTCAATTCATTCAATGCATCATCTTTAGCAGCTGCCCTGTCAGCAGACCTAGCTGATGAACGCACTCCGCGAGTTGATGGAAGGGGCGGAGTCTCTTTTCTAGATCGGGTTGGCTTATCATTATCCCTTTTCAATCTAATCTTCTCAGTCAAATGCTTGTCCCCTTTCTTGTCTGCTCGATCTGCCAATATCAACTCCCTATCAAGTTCACTCATTTGAGCAAGCTTCTTCCTATCATCCTCGTCTTTGTAAAGATCATCACCAATATCAGATTCATCACTACTTCCACCCTCACGATCCGAACCACCACCATCATAATCACCTTCATCCTGACTACCCTCCTCCTCATCCCTCTCGTTAGTCTCCAATCTCTTCTTCAAAGGCACTTGAGACCCTGATGGCTTCCTATTTGCATATGCGCGATCATCATCAGAATCATCATCTCTAGAATCACTTCCACCATCAGAATATGAACCCTCGCGTTTTCGCCTCCTGGAAGGCAGTATCGAATTCCTGTTTCTTCCTGATTTCCCAGTCCTTCCCGCTGCCTCAAGCAGCAAATTTTCTAGATCAGCCATTGTCCTCCCGATACACTACACAGACTTCTAGTAACACCTGAACAAGTCTCCAAGTGTTAATCCAACAAGTTAACCAATCAAATAGTGAAAAGCAAGCAGCAGAACAACATCATTTGGTTATCAAAAGAAAATCTTCCTAGCTGTCTCAATCATAAAAACGCAACCATGCAAAAAAAATCCAAGTTTTTTGCTTTGTCATAATGTTCTTTCACGGGGTTATAATTTCCACTATAATCTTTGTTAACCCAGTAAAGAAAGAAAGACCCAAATTAATCCCACAGCTGATTGAAACCCTAAGATCATAAAAAGTAATCTCTTCTCTTTTTTTGTGAAACCCTAGAATTCAAACACAGCGCAAGATAAAGCAATCCAAGTCATGAGAAAGAGGCAAGAAAGTTAAGTTGTGTAAAAGCTTGGAGAGGCGACAGAGAGAGAGTGCCTACCAGGTGAAATTTCTAAGGCAGGGTCGAGCTAAAGACTGAATCTTTGCAATCCAGATGATGCGTGGAGAGACACCGAGAATAGCAGTTCGAATTTTTTTTATATATGAAATAATCAGGGTGTTTTTCTAGACTAATTTTTGGTATATCTAAAATCAATCCCCTGAGTTAAAGTTCATATCAAATCACTACAAAAAGTTTAGATTATTATGATTTAACCAACAAAAAAGGATGATGATATGTTGGTAATTTGTTTTAAAAAATATGTTTTTAAAATTAAATTTATATTAAAAATGAATTTTATAAAATAATAATATAATATTATTTTAATATATTAAAAAAATATTTTTATACAAATATAATCATACACTACACACACTAGATGTTATACCCGAGCGATGCCTCGAGCTTGTGACATTCTTATGCGTTATAGTGAATTTATGAAAAACATTGTATAGAGAAAAATTATTTTAATTTATAATATTTATTTAAAAAAATACAAAGTTAAAATTTTAATTAATTTAATATTAAAAAAATTATCAAAGATAATTTTAGAAAAAATATTAAAAAAATAAAAGGAAAAAAACCAAGTAGAGAAATACTATAGCAATCTATAGTGTTTCATGAGAAAATCTAAAATTGTAATTTTCAATCAGCTTAATATTAAAAATAATAAAATCAATAAAAAAAATTTTGAAAAAATTCATAAAAGAAAAAAATGTATGGGGGAACACTATAACAATTCACAATATTTTTTAAAAAAAACTACGAAGCTAAATTTTTTACCAGTTCAATATAAAAAAATAAAATCGACAAAGACAATTCTATAAAACAATTCATAACAAAAAAAAAAAACTATGTAGTGAAACACTATAGCAATTCACAGTGTTTTTTTTATAAAAAACTATAACAAAATTCTCAACTAACTCAATATTAAGAACATAAAATAGACAAAAATAATTTTGAAGAAATAACACAAAAAAGAAGAAGTCAATTTTAGGGAAAAAAAGCAAAAAAAAACACATGGGGAAAGTTAAAGTCAAATTCTTAATCAACTTAATATTAAAATCATTTAGGAAAATACTATAGTAATCTATAGTGTTTTGTGATGAAATATACAATAATAATTCTCAACTAACTCAATATTAAAAAAAAATAACAAAGATAATTTTAAAAAATATCACAAAAAAAACAAAAGGAAAAAACAAACCATGCAGGAAACAATATAGTAATCTATAGTGTTTTATGAGAAAATCTATAGTTGTAATTTTTAACTAGTACAATATTAAAAATAACAAAATCAATAAATATAATTTTGAAAAAAATCATAACAAAAAAAATCATATAAGAAAATATTATAGCAATCAACAGTGTTTTAAAGAAAAAAAATACAAAACTAAATTTTCAACCAGTTCAATATGAAAAAATAAATTTGATAAAGACAATTTAAAAAAAATCAATAAAAAAAGACATGAAAAAATACTATAGCAACGTAAAAATCAAGTAGAGAAACACTATAGCAATCCATAATGTTTTAAAGAACTATAAATTTAATTTCTTAGTTAGTTTAATATAAAAAAATAACATCGATAAAGATCATTCTAAAAAACCAAAACAATCATTAAAAAATTATGTGAGGGAACACTGTAGTAATCCAAAAAAAACTACAAAACTAAATTCTTAATCAGTTTAATATGAAAAATATAAAATCAACAAAAACAATTTTAAAAAAAGATGCTGACAATTTTAAGGAAAAAATGAAAAAAAATGAAAAAATTAAAGCTAAATTCTCAAACAGCTTAATATAAAAAAAATCGATAAGGATAATTTAAAAAAACAAATATGTAGGGAAACATTACAACAAAACAAAAACCGTAAGGGAGAAATACTAGAGCAATCCACAATATTTTTTATAAAAAATTATAAAACTAAATTTTCAATTAGTTTAATATTTTTAAAAATTATAATTTTAAAAAAACATAAAAAAATAAGTGAATTTTGGAAAAAAAAGAAAAAAAATGTAAAAGAAAAAAAAAAGAGAAAAATAAGCAAAAAAAAGTGGGGAAAGCTAACCTTTAACAAGCATATCATTATGACCTGGTATAAAACCAATCTTTATTTTTCAATCTTTGTAATAGGTATGATATAATAATAACTATATGAAAAAAAAAATTATATGGAAAATGAAAAAAAAAAACAAAAGGTTGTGTGGAGAAAGTTATAGTGCTTTCCTAGCACGTTTTAAAGTATTATATATATATATATATATATATATATATATATAAAGTTATGCTATTTTTGTCTTCTTTTTTTATAAACACGTCACTTAATTAAATGGATTAGACTAATGATTAAGAGCTATTTTATTATTTCTAGAAACAGAGCTAAGTAATTTATAATAGATGGTTTTAGTGGAAGAGTTTTTAAAAATAGAATCTTAAAAAATTATAAATAAATGTATTAGTTAAATATCTAAGCATGATAGCTAGTGTCCATTTAATCAAAGATAAAATAATAAAAAGTTAAAAAATAAACAAAAAACCATTATTTGTTTATAAAAAAATTAGCAATATGCATCTTAGAAATCATCCAAAATGAAATCCCCTTGAATTTCATCAAGACCCTCCATTTTTTTTATTTGATAAATCTATATATTAAGCTTGTTGCTAAAATTAAACTTGATTAAGGTTGGAATTACACTATTATTTTAAATTGTAAGAACCATTTCAAAAATAAAGTTAAGAATAAGGTATTAACTTGTAGTTTACTTTTTAAAAAACTAGCTAATAAATATTTAGATCAGACACAATATAAAAAGTTAAAATACTCAAAGAAAACAAAAGTACTTTGACCACAACTATCTGACGAGGACCAAATCCATCATAAATACATTCAAATTTGTATATGTTTGGTATTGTAGTATGATATACTTTATAAAAGTATTTTTTTTCTTGAAAAAATATTAAAATAATTTTTATTTTTTATTTTTAAAATTAACATATCAAAACTATTTGAAAACACTAAAAAAAATCAATAAGATGTTTTTTCAAACTAAACACATTTTTAAAATACACTCAAACATAGTATCACATATAAAAGTAAATGATGCCCTCGTTTTAAAGCTAGATGTAGCAAAGATAGTAAAAATATGATGCAGTCTTCATTCCCACGTTTATATCATACAACTATTACTAAACATACATTTTGATCTTTAGTTTCTATAACGGTGGTGTTTTTCTATAGGTTACTTGATATATAGTATTTATAGTGCTACTAGATATTTGTCTTGCTAAAACTGAATAACAGAATATCATACCCAACTATAAAGGGTATTGACTATCTGAACTGCTAAAACTAATATCATACCACAATTAGTGATATTATTACTAGCCTTTTCGCAATCCTATATTTTTTTTCAAATTACCAAAGTACTATTGATTTTCATTTTACACTTCTTAGAAAATATTTTTAACTATAATAAAATGGAGTAACATTATCATTACTAATGAGATTTGGGGTTCAAATTGATCAATATCAGATTCTTCAAAAACAATTCTAGCCATTTGGGTCATGTCCAAAACAATTGAGCTTTTTCCAACCAATTTTAACTTCCAACTTAAATAGCTGAAATTCCAATCCAAAATTGACACCGACCCAATCTCTTAAGTCTTATCCTACCACACCATTTTATGTAGTTTTTCATATACTTTTCATCCATAATTTTTCTATGTGCAAACAGCTTTTGTTATACAGAGGAGACATAGTTTTTTGTACCAATAATATTATACATTACTAACATTTTCACTAGAGGTAACAACAACCATAACATAACATAATAACCAATAAAGCCACCATGACTAATCAATGGTAGCACACTAGTTTCTTCATTAATAATACCTTCTCCTAGATGTATATAAATACATCTCATCATCATTGGTCAAAGCTTTACTTAGCCATTAAAAACTAGGCATGATAACATACATTCACAATCTTTATCATCAAAGCTAGTCATAAAAAACAATTAAAGCCAATCATGTCATTTTAGGCCATTAAAAACAGTTAAAGCCCAATCATATCATTTTAGAATACAAAAGTTAACCATGTCATTTTAGGCCTAAATCATAGATTTTTTTTCTTCATACATACATTTCTCTTTAATTTATTTTCATACATATTACGCTTATCTTAAATTTATTAATTTAAGTATCAGAGGATCCCCTATGCCAATAAGAAACTTGTTTTATAAAAAAGCTCACGGTTAAGCCTAATCATACTGACAATCGAGGATTCAACCATGGAAAATTCAATTTCTTTCTGAAGTATATTTTAACTTTATAGGGAACTTCTTAGTTATAATGTACCCTTACTAGATATTGCGAGTTTGGATATGAATTTTAGAATAAAGAAAACAAAAAAAAACATTAAAAGTAAAAATATCATATTTAATAAAAAAAGTGATGTATATAGATAATAAGGAAAAGATTTGGTAGGTATATACATGAAATAAAAACAACTGAGGCATTTAATATAGATTAAGTACAAAGAGAGTATTATATAAAGAAATAATAATGACAAAAAAATATTGATCCATAGGGAGCCATAAATATTAGCAACAATTGTTTAAAGGTCTTATGAGAATATTAAGCCTATACAATGTTTCTCACCATTATTGAATTATATTTTTCTAATAGAAAATGGTTAGCTTGAAATTCTTCATAAAGCTATGCAAACAAAAAAGTAAATAAAAGTTATTCATGAATGATTAGATGAGTTTCTTATTAATAAATGAAACATAAAAGCTAATTGAACTACTTATAAAAAAGAAGACTTTGCATATCAAATAGGTGTAAAAAAAAAAAGAACAAGATGAAAGAAAATGCTATAAAGTGAGATTAGTTGGAGGAGATTTTAATAAATAAAAAAATTAATTGGTTATATATATATATATATACATATACATACATATATATATATATATATATATATATATATATATCTTTTCTCTCGTAGTGAAGCTAACAATAATCAAACTAGTACTAGAAATTAAAATTACAAAAAATCTATATCTTAAACAATTAAATGTGAATATTGCTTTTCTTTATAAAGATTTGGAGGAATATATATATATATATATATATATATATATATATATATATATATATATAAAAGGATAATCTAGCTTACAAACTGAAAATAAGCTTTAATGGCTTGAAATAAACTCTCAAATAATACTATAAAAAGCTCAATAATTTTATTTCCAATAATAGGTTCATAGGATTATAGGCAAACTATTGTTTTTACATGAAGAGTTTTGACAACTCTTGTATCATTCTAATAATATATATAGATAATATGTTTATTGTAGAATCTAGTATCAAGAAAATAAATAAAGAAGCAATCGCTAAAATTGCTTGAAATAAAGGATTTAGGACATACAAAACAAATAATTGTTATAAAAATAATCAAAGATAGAATTAATTGTACCTTGAAACTTTCATGCAATGAGTGTGAAAAAGACGCTTTATAAATTCAACAAAGATAAAGTTAGTAAGCTTTTATTGACTATTTATTTTAGACTAAATAAAAAACAATCATCAAAGATAGAAAAAGAAAGGAATTGCATGAGTAAGTTCCTTATGCTTCAACAATCAAAAGCATATGTTATGATTTATATAAAATTAGAAATTGCATATGTAATGAGCTATATAAATAGATACATGAGTAATTCAGATAAACAACATTGGTTAGTTGGTTTTAAGAGTAATAAAATAGATTTTCACATATCTAAATGATTATTTAGAAATGTTGCTTTGTTTCACAAAGTTAAACATAAAACTTCAAGATTACTTGGATGTTGATTTGATTCATGGCATTAATAGTAGAAAATTACAATAGGATTCATATATATTCTAGATAATATAGTTGTGTGTTGGGCTCAATTAAGAGTGCATCATATAATAAAAAGATTGATATCGAGTTGAGTTAGGTAAAGTTTTTTTCTTATTATAATTTTTATTCTTTTATAAGAAAAATCAGTTGCTCCAAATATCGATATAGGTAAATTATCAAACCATACCTTATTTTTTGTGTCCATGCAAGGTGGTTAATGTGCTTATCACTTATATTTTTGGATTAATTGGAGATAAAGACTTAGAGTGACTATGAACCTCTGTAATAATTGTCTTAGTTCTATGTTTTATGGATTGTGTAATGTTAATGACAATAACAAGAACAATTCTCAAATGACATATTTCCAAGAGGTCTGCTTTCATTTAATTTATATTTTACCTTTGTAATTGGTGGCAAGTAGATTATGTTTGATTAAGGGTATTGCATCGGGTTAATAGTTTGATTCAAGTATATCCGGGTATGGCAGTTGGATTCGAGTGAATCCAATTATAACCTTCGAATTTAGAGGGTATAATCCTTGCTCAGCAATGAGTGGTTGGTATTTCAATGGGGGACTCATAGTTGGTATGCAAGATGCATGGCTAGGCTGTCGAAGGGGACACAAAGTTCATTCGGGAAACATGTGACCAATCCACTAATAAAAGATACAAAGGCAATAGAGGTATTGTCTTATTGAGTCTTGTGGATACCATTGGCTGAATCCAAATATAACAGTTTATTAAAGAGAAATTAGATTTTGTCTTTTGTTAATTCTTTTTTGAACGAGCACGATAATGAGCAATTGTTTTTATTTGTGGCAAGTGGGGCAACAAAAAGATTTTTGATTGGTTTCTGTTTGAAATCAAATCATATACAAAATTTAATTTAATTCCTCATATAATTTAAATTCAATTTATAATATATTACAATTCTTATATTTGAAATAAAATATTAAATCATATAATTCAATTCAATTATAATATTTGAAATATTTGTGGAAATGAATTAGAAATCTTTACTATTTTTCTCTTGGATGTGGATTTCTAGCACATGCAGGACGAAGGATTTTCATGAAACTCACCCGAGCAAGGCTTCACCTCAATTGGTTGTCCCATGAAACCAAGTTGATGAGTTCGAGCCCTGGAGCTAGGCTTCACCTCATTTTTCAAAAAAAATTAAAATAAAAAATATTTTAAAACATAACAACTGCTATAACATCCGAAAACTAAAAGGGATGAAGAACAACACAAATGTCTTTAAAATATTCTAAAAGCAAATGTGATATAATAATTTTGTCAGCCCCACAAAGTGCAGGTAATTTGTGTTTGCAACAGGAATTACTTCGATGGTCAAGCCATCTGGACTTAAAAATAAAAACAAGAAGAGCATAAAAACATTTGTCGGAGAAACAATTCTTCATCAGTTTACAAGGGCCTTGGAATTGCTTATGAAAAAACTATATGTTGGCCATATTCCCTTTGGTGTCGGTAGAAAAAACATGGCTTTCATCACAAACAATGACATCCAGTGCAACTATTCAAGAAGAAGACGATGAAAATGGGGTCAGTTCTTTAGTGTCTCTTTTGAATGAAAATTTGGAAAGTTTTTGTGGTATTAAAGGTATTTTTGGAATATTATATTATTTTTCATATTAATTCTAAAAATAATTACTGTAATTTTATTTGGAATTCAAATTAATATCCTCAAAAATTTCAAACTAAGGATTGATTTAAATTTTGGAATTGAATTCAATTCCAAAGATTCCAAGCAACCAAAAAAATTCAAGCAAAAGATGAAATCTCAGAAAATGAGAGTTTTATAATTAGTGATTTGATTCTCTCTTTGTTTTTTTACTTGAATGAACATAGGTTGCAAAAGATTTTGGAGCCAACCATGGCTAATGTAACAATGGAAGTGCCATTCATACCGCCAGGTCCAGAGGTCAATACCATAAATACCTCCCTGAAGGCCTTATCCAGTTTTCCATTTTATATTTTCCTTGCTCTAAAAAATCGGTATGGCATTTCTACTTTTTTTATGGCATCAAATAGTATGTTAGAATGTATAGAGATACGAAGCGACTGTCGATCTAATACTATCTACGCGTGCATGGACTGTGGCATTTACAAGGACTGTTACTACATGATCCTGACTATCTAATTTGCTAAAATCTAAGAATCTTTTAGCACTTTCCGTTAGAACCTTTATCTTTTGAGTTGTACATAGGAACCTGGACGAGCAGAAGCTTATTTTGGTTGATTTGACGGGAAAACGGTGGTCAGAAATATGTACATCTTGTTCTCTAGAAGTTAAACACCAATAGCTCCTGAAAACCAGGAGATCATGGATTTGGAGGACCTATCTATTCCTCCTTGCCCTTGGTTCACAGAGGAAGATCTTGCAATATATGGAGCCTGGTACCAGAACCTGGATTCCAAACGGCACTACAAGTTCCATACAGGCAAGTGCACATCGATAAAGGGAGTGTCTCTGCTAAATTGTCTGAATTGTTTGTACGTTGACATCTGATAAGAGTTTGGCTTGAAAGGGTACTTTGTAGGTCCTTTGATGAAGATTTCAACATAACAGAACCGGTAATTAAAGTTCCAGCACTTCTGATCATGGATGACAAAGATTATGTCTTCAAAATTCCAAGTATGGAAGATTGCATAAAGAGCAGGAAGGTCAAAGAGTTTGTTCCTGATCTGGACGTCATATATTTGCCTGAAGGAACCCGTTTTGTTCAGGAGCAATCACCTGACGAGGTGGATCAGCTCATACTCACTTTCCTTAATGCCAGTATTTGGTCATTAATATTTGTTGCGAAAGCTTCAGTTGGTTTTGATGCTGCAACTTTAGCGCATTGAAATCCAACTCTAATTCCTCTGTGTTTTGTTGAGTATGCAAAAGTGTATTAATGCAAGACCACTGCTCTCTGCCTCTTCTTCGTGGCATGTCCTGTATGTATTTGAGTATGTCAGGAAGTAAAATGCATCATTGAATTTGAATACATCGGCATTTTGTGTGACAGTACTGTAGTATCTTGTCTCACCTTGATGTTTGACCCAGGTTCATGTGAATTCTTGAAACATTTACCTGGAGGTCGAATGCATCACAGGGGTTTCCAATAATCAAGGTTTCATACTGTGGAAAGCTGAAGAATAGCACACAAATCTGCTATTCTTAAACTTCTCTGAAACTGGCATTTTCCTTGATAAAAACTGGATATTATTAGCGACTGCTTGAGCTCAGAATGCCACACATGTTGATTATTACCTTACCAACACAAGGAGATGAACACAGAACCTAAAAGACGGTCCATTTGTCAAGAATGAGAGTTGATAGGTCCAATTGTCACCAGCCAGTACATCCAGTAGATAGAAAGTAAGGGCATAGCTCTATGCCCGGGGACGATTTGGTAAACTCGCGTACGTTTTTATAGTAGAGTGAAAAGGACTGTGCTGCATCTCACTGGATCATTTCCCACCTCCATGGACTGCTTTATTAGTGCAGAAAGCTTCAGATCAGTCAACTCTCTCTCTGTCTAAATGGATCAGATACAACACAAGTACGTTAACATAAGAGGAGTGAAGCTTCACATTGCAGAGATTGGAACTGGTTTAGATCGACTATCACCTTTTCTTTTGCTTTTGCTTTTGCTTTCAATTTTATTTATTTTTAATCTTTTAGCAGATGAAAAAACTGTCTTTTTACGTGTAGGTTCTTCGGTGGTGGTTTTCATACATGGTTTCCCAGAGATATGGTATTCATGGAGACACCAAATGATTGCCGTTGCTAATGGTGGATATCACGCAATCGCACCAGATTTAAGAGGTTATGGATTATCCGAGCACCATCCAGATCTTGAAAAGGCATCCTTCGATGACTTTGTGGAGGACACCATTGCTATCCTTGATTATTTTCAAATTGAGAAGGTAGCGGTCTTACACTGTGTCATTTTTAGCCTAGATGTGGCTATGTATTATTTCTTGTTTCACTACCAAGTACCAACTGGTTAAGTATATGTTCACTGTGTGCATTTGCAAATATTTAGCTTTGCTTGAAGTTAACCAAATTAAGTTGATCACAGGCCTTCTTGGTAGGAAAAGATTTTGGTTCCTGGCCTGTTTATCTCCTCTCTCTTCTCCATCCAACAAGAATTTCTGGAATAGTTTCATTGGGTGTGCCCTTCTTTCCTCCTAGGCCTCTACGATACAAGGACCTTCCTGAAGGTTTCTACATCCACAGGTGGAAGGTACATGATTTTTTTGCTTCATTTTCTTGTAGTGGAACTTTAAGCTTTCTTTGTAACATATCAAATCTAAGTAACCTTATCATTTTGGAAGACGAAGCTTTCTCTCTCTCTCTCTCTCTCTTTTTAATTGGAAAAGCGTTGAAAGTATGTTAACGATGTGCTATCATTCTGCATGTTTTTCTTTCTAAGAATCCTGCTGCAAATGGATAATGTGTGCTTGAGTTTTTGGTCTGCTTTGTTATCATAGAATGTTAGGCGCTGTTGTGATAAAAATTCAATCGTCAAACAGAATCATCAAGATCCTTTACTTGATTTCTTTTTGGCTAAAAAAATGAGTTGATTGGTTTATAATTCCATCCCTGGTAGGAACCTGGGCGTGCTGAGGCCGATTTTAGCAGATTTGATGTTAAAACTGTGTGGGGGAACATCTACATTCTCTTTTCAAGAAATGAAATCCCTATAGCAGATAAAGATAAGGAGATTATGGATTTGGTGGATCCATCCACCGCTCTACCATCATGGTTAAGTAGTGAGGATCTTGCAATTTATGCAAATGCATATGAAAAATCAGGATTTGATTCTCCAATGCGAGCCCCGTACAAGTAAGAATTTGTATTGAAATATCCAATAACCCTTGTCGTCCAGTTGTTCTTTGAAACTTGAAGCAAGAAATTCACTTCAAATGATCTTCATGCGAGTACCAATATAGCATGCTATATCTGGGTTCTTGCAGGGGACAGCGCAAAGAGTTCACCATCAGTAACCCAAAGGTTCAAGCCCCAGTGCTGCTAATTATGGGTGGGCAAGACTATTTCCTTAAATTCCCTGGGATTGAGGACTACTTAACAAGTGGGAAAGTAAGAGAACGTATGTCTGATCTAGAGATCAAGACCTTGCAAGAAGGGACCCATTTCGTCCAAGAGCAATTCCCTGACCAGGTAAACCAGCTAATCATCGACTTCCTCGAGAAACAATTTCGATCAAGTTAATTAAAATAAAGTCGTCTCCATATCATTGAGACAAGAAATGACTTGATAATTGTATGGTGTTATGTGTGGCATGGCTATCATAAAACAGTACACATACTAGTTACTCAAAAGTGGTAGAAATCTTTGGTTAATGTTCTCTCTTTTCCCTTCAAGAGTGAGATTTATGTGCTTTTTGCACTTTTTTTACTGGTCAGGAAAAGTGATCTACAATGTGGCCATCAGTTAATATCTTTTAGCCTTCATTCCAATAATTTGACTGGTGATTTTTCCTTCTTGACTAATCAAAACGTTCTACCTTTTGGGTTTCTTAAACACAAGCAGATGCATGCGTTGTTTTTCCCATGATCTTTCTGAAAGATTTGCTATCAAATATAATATGAAATGAAACAACTTGCATCAGCAGACAAGAGTAAAGAACATTATAGTGATATTAAGATTTGATAATTTAAATCTATATAGAATTTGAGGCAGCACAATGGTGTAAATTAAAGAAAATTAGGCCACCTGGTTCATACCAAAAGAAAAGAAAACGGTAACAAAATCTTGGATTACGATGGCCAAACCTTAGATGTCTCAAGATTTTGAGGCAGAACGTTTATCAAATGGAAATGCTGATATTGACACCCAAATGGAAAAAATTATCAAACTCTCAACTTCCTGCAAATGCCAATGGCCTTTCTTAATGTGTTACGTGCACCATTATACATCATATTTTTCTGTTGTGTATTCATGGAATCCTCTTTGCCTTCCCCACAAATCCACTGATACATCTGTCACCAGCTTTCCGAAAACTGGCAATACTAGGCTTAAGGCCCTTGCTTTTGTCATTGTTACACGATCGATCCCGTTACAGCCCTTTGTGCCACATGAATGTATTCCTTTCTTGGAATATGACCTTGCTGAAAATCCGAATAATCGAGACTGGGCAATCCCATTGGTATACTCATGTTCCTTACTGTTTCTTACCAGAATCTATTATTTCTTCTGTTTGCAAAATTATCTACATTTGTTGGGATGCAAAGGATGCGTTTGGTTCTCTTTGGTTCTTCATAGCCAGGCAGATAAGATGCAAAGATGCCTTAGGAAAGGTGAGATAGGTGATTGGGCAAATCATTTGACAGCTGAGATGGGAGCATGTCTTGATAACATAATGGAGCAGAGGTTGTAGGGTTCGGGCTTGAAGCTGCCCAAATGACGGCGCTTCCCGTTGGCTTGTGATCATTGCCACAGAGGGTTCATAACAAGCTGTTGTCCTCATCTCGTGAAATGGAAACTATTTATTCCAATAAACACCTACTCTGTCCATCTCATAACTCAATCCCAAGCCAGTATTCCCATCTTGTGAATCATTTGTGAGTTTCATTTCTTTCCTTGTCTGTACTTTTAGTTTTCTTGATCATCAATGTCCTACTTTTCCATGGACCAAAGCCTCATTCCTTGCTCCTCGAGTCATTGTACAACAAGACAAAACCCTCCTTTTGAAGTCCCCGTTGGATGAAATTTTATCCGGCAGCGGCACCTCTTATGAGCTTGTAGTAATCTATCGAAGAATCATAGCCATGACTATTGCAACAAATCGGGTTGTATTGTATTTAAATTGTGGCAAATCAAGCGTTACACTACTACGATCAGAGTCTTGGGGAGGCTGTCTTTTGTGCATGGAAGAGCTGCCATATTTCCTAGTGTTATGCGGCAATAAATTGTGAACTGGAACAACGACAACCAAGTTTGATATGTTTTCTTCGATACTTCATTATAAATAAAGGATTGTCCTTAGGCTGGGCATGCCAGACTCATCTTCTTGAAGCAGACTGAAAAGTTTCTCCCCATAGTGCTAGTAATTTGTGACGTTAAATGTCCTCTATAAAAATATATTAATAAATAAAGGCTTGCCTACCGACTCACAATTCTTTCTTTTGACAATTTTTTTGTTGGATCTCCATTTCAGCTTCTTCCTCCAGCCTGGCCTAGCATATGTTTTATTTTGGGACTTATTTTGATCATATCCAAAATGAGTTCGTACATGGCACTGTCTTTCCCCTGCTAAAGTCGCCTTGGCAAATATCTGATGTTATATAATAGGAATCTTGAGAAAGCACATATATCAGACAGGTGTAACGCACAAAAACAATTTGATTTTGCTTTCATTACCGTGTATACAAGCGTCTGAGCCTGCACCATACAAAAAGAATAACATGGATTATGAGAAAAAGAAAAGGAAGAAAAGAAAAGAAAGAAAAGAAAATAAAGTGGGAAAGACTGGAAAAGGTTAATCAATCAGACTATAAGGCAGGCTTGTAGTCAGTTCCATGGTGGGCTACAACAATCTAAAACCATGGTGGACAAAGAGAAATTGACCGCGAAAGGCTGTACAAAGTTCGCATTTCTGGAGCTTTTTCATCATGCTCAAAATGATTCAATCACTTGGCTCCCATCTTCAAGAGTCTCCAGTAAAATCTCAAGTATTTCATCGGATTCTACATGATTCGATTACTTCGGTCACAGCTTTATGAGTCTCCGGTGATATCATGTTTAATGTCAAGTGAAAGGCCTGGAGAGAGAAAAAAAAGTGCAACCGTTCTTTTCACTCAATAATAATGATAATAATAATAATAAGAGGGTTGATGCCGAGAAAGTATGGGATTTCAATATGTTGCAAGTTGCAACTATCTCTTCCCTTAATATACCCTTAAGACAACAAAAAAAAAAAATACCACAAATCTCTCCAGCACAGGAACAAGGATAACCAGGTTGTGATTTGGGAGGCAATCAGCAATGGAATCACGGATGCTCTTGCTGTCATTGAACAGGGAGAATTTGAGAAGCATTGCACTGAAAAGAATGTGGAAGAAAAGAAGGAATGGAGCACACAAACCTTTCAGTTGATAGGAATGCAAGTACCAGTGCTGAATAAGCTTCGACAATCATCTTCTCTGCTTCTTTCTCTCCTTGTAAAACAGCTGCCTCATCGTTCTGTACAATTCAATAATGTGCACGTTTTAGAAATATCAGTAACAATTTGACTTAATCAATTATTCACATGCATCCCCACATACATTTGTAAAATATAATTCCAAGACATTATTAAGGGTACTCACCCATGACACAACATTTCCTTCTCCAGCTGCATCACCTGCACCTTGGTTGGCTAGGAAGATGGAGCACAGTAATGGAATTACATCCTTGCGACTCTCATCTTCTGACCCTTCCAAGATTGACAGAGGAACACTTGTTGCAGCGAGCCTTGATCTGCAATCGACTTTAACCATAAGTTTTGATAGGCAATAAACATAAAACATGCTTTTTTTCTACCAGAGAGCTATGAATATACAAGGAAACATAAAGAAGACTACTAATAAATTGAGAGATCTAACCAACAAAAAGATTTCCAAGTGGGGTTAAGCCAGTCCATAAAGTCAAGGACAATAGCTAATTCATCAAATGCAAATCTGGAAAGACATCATTGGAGTGTTCAAAACAATGACATCTTGTCTAACACGAAAACTAGAGAATTGGAAAGGTTTCACTCAAATTCGAATGTCTTCAGATAATAGCACAAGGATTCTATGTAATACAAGGAGAAAGTTGGTTTGAGGAATTTGTGTTGCTTAAATGCAAGAACAAGAGATAATTTCAAAAGATGGTCGGCAAGCAACACCATTTATGTTTCAATCCTATATATGCAGTTGCCATCTAAATCAAATTTTCAGAAATTTCTAGGATGTATAAATCTACCCACATAATACTTGTAAAGATATAGTTAACATGAAGGAAAGCCTCAGCAGATAGGAAGCAATACAACTAGGATAATAGATCAAGCTTCAATAGGTTAAAATTCACGATAGCAATTAAGAACAAAGAAGCATTTCACTATGCCATGCACCAATTGCAAGAAAACAACATATGCATGAGAGAAGTGATTATTGGGCTGGCCTGTTATCCCCGTCCTTTTCTACCAAGTTCACAAGTAGGCCCAATATAGCAACAAGAAAATCCAACTCTTGATCAGTGAGATGAACATCATTCTGATTGTCAGGTTCAATGCTTGAACCGTCCTCTTGCATCTCACCAACAAGGGATATAGATGAGCTGAATGAGGGGAAGTGACCAGCAATCAGAGTAGACATAGTCTCCAGCCCCCCACAAACAGCAATTTGTTGACAGCCAATAGGATTGTCATTTGTTAAATTCATTAGAACCTGCCAAGTAAAGATGGTAACTACAAAGGCTAAATTTAAATGTAAAAAATAATTTTTTTAAAAAAAAAGCATATGCAGCTACTTTTTCTTACTTTGACAGCATAAAAGAAAATCCTCTAAATGGTTCAGAGGAATACCTTGATAGCAGTAAGAAGACAGTCTGCCAGAAGGCTGGAATGTTCTTCATCAGGAACACTGCAATGAGAGCTTCTCTGTGAATGATATTGCTCACCATTACTTGATTTTTGTAGCCAATTTTCACCATTACTTAACTCTTCAAGACTCGGTAGCTTATATTGATACCCATTTTCAACTTCTCTGGAGTTTAACCTACCGTTAAGAGATCGAGAGATTTTCTGTTTCCCAGAGAGCAAGTCCCACTTTGAGGGCTGAAAATCATCTTCATCAAATGCATACGGATCTTGGCTATCATCTAAGAGCTCACTCCTGGCATCTTTCCTACAATTAGGTTTCTCAACAAGGCCAAATATGGTCCTTGACCCATTGCTCTCATAACTCCTCAATGTCTCGTTACATGAGCTGGACATGGAAGGATGTATTTTCATCTTCAGCTGACAAGTATTTCCAATAAATGGTGTGGTAGTTTCAGAACTGGAGGCAGAAAGCCTCATCCAGGCAATGGAATTCTGAGATACATTTAAGCTTTCCTCAGAGGAGGTCCTCACTTCATTGCAGTTATTCGGAGAAGAACTGATACTTATAACTCCATTGCTGTCTACTGCTAATTCAAATAAAAGATACATCATTAGAGAGAGAGAGAGAGAAGGGCGGCAAGCATACAGAAACACCACAATGATATTAGGCTACCACATACCTCTGTAGTCATCAATTAAGACCAAATCAGAAGCATGATCACTTCTTTCAGAAAGACTACAATGGTTTCCGACACTGGAAGCAGCAGCAGAACTCTTGAGCATATGAAGACCTAGAAGTCAATGCATCAATCATCAGAACACAGATCTGATTAAAGCAATCTAGTTATAAGAACCAGAAATAGACAGAAGCAAGACAGCAGTCTTACTGGATAGAATTTTGATGATGCTTATAATGATTTTGGTAAAAGATAGCCGATGCCCATGAGAATCTGAGTTCCCCCTCATTCCAAGCAAATGAGTCTGTATCATAGAAGAAAATATTGAACATTAAAATCTAATAATTTGGCTTCAGATAGTGTTTAAATTCTAATAACTGCGTAGAGGAAGAATAAACAGGAGAAGAATAACAGAACAAAATCACATCTCATTGAACCTGGTTATCTTTACTTAAGAATGTAGCATTTTCCATAATTTTCAAACATTTCAGAAGTAGCACCAGGCTCGATAGATGCATGTCATGTTCCTGAATGGAAGGTGAATGATCTTCTGTCCACCTCTGCAAATAAATGTGTTCAAATAGTTACCATCTCCGAATAATACATTTCACTAATTAGCATGTCAAAAGACATATAGGCATGAATTTATTATCAGGTATAATGACTCAATTCAGAATGAATAAATAAATAACATACCTTCCATATACAAAAGAAAATGTACTGGAAAACAAGTTAATGCACCACCATTGGTTTAAGATCTGCTTTAGATCTTATAAGGTGAAAGTCAAACACAAGGAAATGCATCCATGCACACCACTCATCTTTTAGTCCAGCAAAGAACAGTAATGAACTGAACTCAGGACCATACAGGATTAAGTTCCAAGATAGAAAGAAATGAACAATACAGAACAGTGCCTAAATGTGTGAACCAGATGGCTAAGTAGCAATGCTGCAAATTTATCACACATAAGTAGCATGTCAAAGAAATAAGATTTCCCCCAATTGAATTCATGAACTGGGCACAGAATTTCCAGTTGCACACCGTTCCTAATTTCTCAAATGATTAGCTAAAATTAAAGTTGTTCTTCAGTTTTAAAGCATCACAGAATTTCCAGTTGCACACTGTTCCTAATTTCTCAAATGATTATCTAAAATTAAAGTTGTTTTTCAGTTTTAAAGCAACAGAAGGTGTCTTGATTTTTATGACTCGCTGTTGTATTCAATAACATAGAAAAAAAATCATACAAGCTCGCACCTTCATAACAGAGTGACAATTCATGATGACCTCAAAGACAGCATCAAGTCCTCCGAGCTCACGTAACTTCTCCTTAAAGTTGCCCCCTGTCTTCCTTACCATGCCAGATGTATCTGAATGAAAGCGACACACAGAAATAAATAAGCAATCAGAAAGGAAAAACCAAGAGAGAAATGCGTGTGCAAGCATGCATGGTCATGCATGCAAGATTCTATTGCTTATGAAAAGACCTGCACAAAGCATGTAATCCAACAAATGAAAATTCATGACAAGACATTGCATGAAGAATGATCTGCCATCTCCATGTTCCATAACAAAAAAAAAATCATAAATTTTAATAGAAAACATGCATATAGGATAAGGAAGTTCAAGAAGTTTGTACTAAACAGCTATATGCAAAATGTAACCCTATGTCATTTTTAACTCAAGTAATTAATAAATATTCAAAGACAAAACTTCATCAGATGTAATCCAACAAAAATAGACAAGTGAAACTTGCAAAAAAAAAACAGAGAGGACAAAAAAATGATTTAAGAGATATTGTCCATTACACAATGGTGTAAGTTTGATCTACCTCAACAAGATAAGTCAGAAGACAGAAGCAGTCAAAAAAGGCAAAGGGAGAATAAAAGCACTTGCATCGACAATATTGACTTTATAATAATTGGTATCCAGGAATGTATTCATTACCCTAATCAACAAAACTACTTTTCATCCTATGATAAGAATAAACCATATGTAATAGATATGAAAAGGTAACAGTTCCTTATAGATAGAGTTGAATGGTATGACATCTAGAATACCTTCAAAAGATATCTTAGATAAACAAGCTTTCTCCATGGATAACAATGCAATCCATTTTGGAGACAATTCTGGCCTCTCCATTCTACTATCATCACCGCAATGAGACTTCATTTCCTTGCAATTAACAAGAATTTCATGAACTTTGGCAGCAACGGCAGTAGTGGTAGAATCTGCCAGCTTACTTGTATCTCGTAAGATGTCAGACTCCTTGCGTAATGATAAAAGCTTACTGCCTATATTTCGAGCCTTATCTTCAGTAGCAGTGGAAATGATGGGTTTTAACAATTTAATAAGAAAATGAATGGAAGTTGGTGACTCTAAAACATGTTCATCGTGACCCTGAAACAGTGAAATTAAAGCTGTCAAAACCATTCTGATGAAGGACAAGATATATGGAAAAAATGAATTCCAGCCTGGAGAATCAAAAAAAAAAAAGATAAACAAGAAATAACTGGCTAAGAACACCAGCATATGATTTGAGAACATTACAACTTTCGAACAAAGAAACTGAAGATTATACTTTTACAAGCATAGAACTCCATACGAATATTTTATTATGTAAGTTAAAGGTTGTACTTGCTATTTTATGGTCTCTCAAAATAACTAATGCCAGTCACTGCCTTCCATCCATGTCAACTAAAGACAGTACCTTTATCTAACAACTAAGGAGGAGGTAAAGCTGCATTCCCAGTTGCTTTTGTATAGATTTCAGAGGCCACTTTTTTGAGGCTTTCAAAAAAGTACGTAAATGGACAAGAGAATGTGGAAAAATGGTAGAAAACATAAAACTTACATCACTAGTCAAAACATAGAAGAGTGCAGCAGCAGCCAGATTGCTTGTTGAATCATCCAAGCTGAGGCTCAAAATAGCATCAATTATTGTCTTGGCCATCCTGAACGCACAAAACTTTAGAATTTCAACATGCACCAGAAATAAGACATATAACTTGATGTCAGCAAGTTGAGAATAGTATACTCCGTACAAGATAGCAGACCAACAAAGAAATCATTTTGAGTGCATAAATCGAAACATCTAACAAGACAACCCAACATGCTCTATTTCATTCACCAATTGGAATAAAGAGTAACAAGAATTCATAACCTTCGCTTCTCACAAGTTGTTGGTACTTTTGGATATGCATATTGTATTCCGGAATTCATTAAACATAAATTCCCGAAAAACTCTACAATTTAATTATAAAATCTTCCAATCATTCCTTAATTAGATACTTCCAGGCTTAAACAGAGAAACCATAAACCGTTACCAAAATTAACAAATGACATCCCTTTTGTAAGATTCAAAATCTATAGTAAGCAAAATATTAAATTCAAAAT
Source organism: Populus pruinosa (assembly GCA_026413675.1). NCBI lineage: Eukaryota > Viridiplantae > Streptophyta > Magnoliopsida > Malpighiales > Salicaceae > Populus > Populus pruinosa. The sequence goes on from CM048595.1 coordinate 3,115,589, forward strand.
CCAGAGAAAGATCTCCTCAGCAAACAACCCCTTTCTTTAATTTCAAAACTTGAAAAAGCCGTCCACGAAAAAAAAAAAGCAGCACACTCTTCAAGAAGCCATCAAGAAAAATACGAAATCCAAAACTCAACAAGAATTTCTATAAAACCACCCTTAAAACTACAATGCAAAGGTTCAAAATCAGAACTCAAGAACCCATCAACCACAAACCACTCTTTGAAATGCCAATACCCTCTCCCATCAAAAACATTCCAAAAAAAATCCACCGTTTCTAAAACAGTAACCCCTAAATTCAATCTTTCTAAATTCAAATCCACCCTTTTATCTAAATTCAAAAACTATAAAAACCCCAAAACTTCCATACTTTCAATTCCAAGAACATCCAAGAGACTAATCTTTAAACATCAAAAAACTAAAAACCCCAAACAAATTTAAAAAAACAAAACAAAAGCCGCATACCCTTGAGTCCTCAAAAGCCGTCTCTGTTGTTGAGTCCCACAAACTCTTAACAAAGACAACAAACTAGCTCTCTTAATCCTTAAAGGCTGTCCTTTCTTTAACCCATCAAGTGAAAAGTTAACCTCATCAACATGCTCCATCATTTCCCCAAACTCTTGCGCCTCCATCAACGTTGTCGAACTAGTCAAGACATTTGAATTCCCAATCTTTCCACTATTAGGTCTCTCAGATTTTGACTTACTATGCCTTGCCTTCTTCAATTTCCTTGGAACGACACCGCTTGGGATGGGATTTTCGTCGAAATTGTAGGGATCGGGATCGAGAGAATAAGAGGTGGATTCTTGAGATGAGAAAGGGAAGTTACTGCTGAAGAAATCTTCATTGGATGGGCTTTCTTGAGATTCACTGAAGGAGTAATTATGGTCAGACACGGTGTCGTCTCCCCCTCGGTTTCGCCGACCGTACGTTCTAACGAACATGTTTTTTTCGAAATTTCGTTTGTTTTACTCAGAGAAGCAATGAACAACAAGAAAAAGAAGCGAGGAGGGCAGATTAAGTAAAAAAGAGGGAAAGATGAGGGCTTTTAGGAAAGAAAGAAGAAATTTGAAATTCTCTTTTTTGAGGTGGGGAGAGGGGTGGGTTCTCATATGTTTTTTATTGAATTTTAATTATTTTTTTTATTAAAATTTAAAATATTTTTATTTGGAATTCATTTGTATTTAGCGTTTTTGAAATATTTTAATATATGAATGTTAAAAAATAAAAATATATTATTTTTATATATTTAAAAAAATATATTTTAAAAAATTATTATAATTACATTCTCAAAAAAAAAGATTTTTAGTTTAATTTTTATAAATTTGTTTTTGTTTTAAGTTTTATGAGATTGAAAGTTACTAAATATGAGTTTTCTAGTGTCTTATGGAGTAGGGCAGTCTTTAAAAGATATATGTGACATTGATAGTAGAGCTTTGGATTTTATTTATATATCAGAAAGTGTTTGCAATGAAGGATTTTGATGATTTTAAAGTATTCTCTTTATATTTAATATAAATATGTGTTTTTATTATAATTTTAAAATTATATTTTTATATTTTAAAATGAATTTATTATTAAATTTATCTTAATGTTTTATTTATAATTATGATTATGGTCTTGTTTGGTATTGCATTCTAATCATACTTTTTAAAGAAAAAATATTTTTAAATTAATATTTTTATGTTATTTAATTATTTTAATATGTTAATGTTAAAAATAAATTTTAAAAGATAAAAAACCATTATTTTTATGTATTTTCAAACAAAAAATACTTTAAAATCCAATATTTATCACATTTTTAAATATACAATATATCTCTTCTCTAACAATCTCATAAATGAACCCCATATATTTATCATAAAGGTTAAATAGTGAAAAAGCCTGTTTTTTTTTAATTTTTCAAATTTTAATCTTAAAGCTAATATTTTACTAAGTTTTTTTTAATATATAGCATTAATATAGATAATATATATTTAAGATTATTCAATAAAAAATCTTAAAAACTAGAGAGAAAAATAATTATGTAATGACTAAATATCATCATCCAATAGCTTAGTAAAATAATGTATTCAAGATATGCAATATTACAAAATAGGATAGTGTATTTATATTTTTAATTTTCTTTACTAGAAAAACATTTTTATAGGGTAAAATTTTCTTTTCTAAATGATTAATTAATCATTATCAAATTTATTAAGTCAAATTTTTTTTTTAATTTTTTTTACTTAATAAAATTATTGTATAACTCTTAAAAGTAAGAAAAAATAAATTAATAACAAGGATGGTCTCATTTGTCCTTTTCCCCCAATTAGTATAATAAAATGACAAATTTATCTTTTGAATAAAAAATCTTGAAGCTACTTAAACCAAGTCTTAAATTAAAAAAACCTTGAAGGTACTTAAACCAAGTCTTAAATTAAAAAACCCTTGAAGCTACTTAAACCGGATAGAGTTTTTGATTTTTTTATAACATTATTTTATTTGTATTTATTTTTTACCTTGCTATTAAATAAGATTTTTAAAGGCCTTTTAAAAACATTTAGATATAAATTTTTTTATAATATTATTGATGAAGTTCTAAAGTCTAATATGCTCAGGTATTAGAGTTTTTTTTTAGTATTTGAATAGAGAGTTATCAAACATCAGTATTGATATTTTCTTTTTTAAAACTTAAGTGGTTGATGATTAGTGACATAATATATAACACCAAGGGATTTGAGGATTCTTAGATGATTGGTGACTTCTAATAAGAGATTATAATAAATAAGAAAATAAATTTAAAATTTTAAGAATAAGTGTGTTTTTCCTTAGTTGTATATGATAAATGCTTTGAAAATATGAATACTTAAAGAATAAAAAACTATAAATCATTTACTAGAGTGGTTCAAAGGGTATACATAACCTCTAAACTTTATCATGTTACTTGAATGAAGGGGAAAAACAATTTCTCAATTATGTATGATTTATACTTTGAAAGTGTGAATACTTAAAGAATGAAAAAATTATGAACCATTTACCTAAATACTTTAGAAGGTATATATAGCCTCTAAACTTTATCATGTTTCTTAAATGGAAGGTTTGAAGTGTTATTTTCTCTTTATAGTATTAATGTGGAAGAAATATATTTTACATGATATTAATGAGAGATAAATATCTCTTACATAATATTAATATTGATGGAAATATAGTAGGTCATTTGAAGACTTTTATGCAACTAAAGATATAGGGAAATGATCATTCTTAACTTTTAATATTTTATATTAAAATACATGAGAATAAACAAACAATCCTTGTGACTCAACATGAAACCTAAAATATTTATGAATTCTATATGTATTTGGACCTGGAATGATTTTAAACTGAAGGGTGATGATTTCGGTAACTTGTTAGACCTAAATGTACTCGGGTTTAATGCAAAGTTAAATCCAAAAACGATGGGTATGATATGTATTTAGACCTACATATACTTAAGCTAAATGCATGGCTGAGCCTAATAATATTAGGTCTAACACCTTGCATAACCCAAAAACACTTTAGCTCTGCATGTAGCTCACTTAAAGATATTGGGTCTAATACCTTTCTAAACCCACACATATATGGGCTCAGCATATAGTTTAATCTAAAAGTGGTAGGTCTGACACTTTTCTAGACCCAAATATTCTTAGGCTCAATACATAGTTGAAACCACTAGTGTTAGGTTTGACATCTTGTCGGACCTACATGTATTTAAACTTGGTAATTGAACTCAAGAATATTGAGTTTAGAAGTAAACCAGACCTATGTCATCAAGGTTATTTATTTTGTCAAGACTAGGTACGTTAGGTTATTACCTTACACTTGACACTTTTAATCATAGGTTTTTAATCAAACATATCATACATGTAAAACAAATTGATTCATTAGTAGCCCCCAAGTCTTTATACATTAAACACATACAAATTTGAAAGATTATTAGTTTTGAAAGATTGTTAACCTTCATCGTCATATTTGTCTATCATATATATAATTATTGGGGTTATTGTGGTCAGGTGGCTTATCCTTATTGAAATAGATGGTGAGATGGCTTATATTTATTAAAAGAGATGTCCATCATGAAACAAAATGGTGGTATACATTCAATGCAATAATTATATAGATTTTTTAGAGATTTGAAATGACATTAAAGGTCATTTCATTTAATGGTGAGGGTGAAAAAAAATTACTTTATAAGCCTAGTTGTTTTTACTTCTATTTTTTTTACTTTTACTCTATTTTACCTCTATAAAAAATAGTTTTGTTGTGGATTCTTTGAGCTAATTTTGCTTTATTCTGAGAAGAAAACATCATCTTGGGTATTTTCCACCAAGTATTTCTTTATTATTTTTCTTAAATAGAAAAATAAATCAAAAAAAAGTTAGATTTGACTATGGCAATAGGGATATTGTTATCTTTGATAAGAAATTCATGTTTCAACTTGAAACTAAAAGAAGCGGTAAAAGACTGGTGTCTATCATACAATGCCCGAAAACTAAAGAGATGGAATCCTAACATCTATCTCGAGTAAGGGGAAGGTAGTTATCCTCATTGAATAAGTTCTTTTATCGTTACTAGGGAACCTCAAGAGAAAAGGAGAAAAAGGTTGTTATAGGCTTATAAGGATGATGCCTTTATCATGTTAAGCATACAGGTGGTGGTATTTATTAATGATTGATAGCTAAAAAAGTAAATAACTTTGAAGGATAACATGCAAAGTGTTATCCTTTAGTTGAGTTACACTGAAAGATAGCTTAAGCAACTCATAATAAAATGGATGGCTTGAAATAAGAGATATTTGAGACGAAAACCACTCAAAATGATTCGAGGGTTGGGTTTGCTGTCAATAAAGAAACTATAGCTTTTTATGTGCTAAAGGCTTTAAGAAACTCTTATGTGGAGTTTCATGAATTTTTTTAGGGTTTATAGTCCTGTTTTAGGTAGTTTGGGACAAGATCTTCCTTGTCATGACCAAGTTGTACTTCTTTAATCAATCAAAATAAATGCAAATAAGCTTCAAACTTGCCTTTTATTTATTCCTTATAGTAGACTTTACAAATATGTTCCCTATTAGGACTGCAACTATCCAATATTGGGAATAACTTGTCAAGAATCTGGCCTAGATATATAACCTTTAGCCCCCATCTCCTCTTCGCCATGTAAACAACCCTAGTCCTTTAAGGTTTATCATTTTGTATATTATTTTTAATTTATAAGTTGTTTATATTTTATTTATATGTTGTGGACTTGTGTAGTCTATATAGGTCTAATGCTTATAGTAAAAATTTCATGCAAAGTCTAACACCCTTATATATAATTTTTTTTCAAAAGTTTGTATGGGTTAAACACCTATACTAGAAAAGTATTTAAGAGGGGATCATTTAGATAGTTTTTATAGGTCTAACATCCATACTTTATAAAATATTTTTAATTTCAGAAAAAATTGATCTTTAAACTTGAATTGTACTTTAAAATTTACCTAACTTAATAGAATTTAAAAAGATTCAACCCCTACTTATAACTAAAAGGAAATTTTAGTTCATAAGTAAATTTATGAGTTTTACAATCTCACTAGAAAGACTGAGACAATTTTATCTTTGGTGAGTAATGCAATTGCACTAGGAAGACTGAATCAATCTTATTCTTGTTGAGTAGATGGAAGGCCTTTAAGTATCACCTAGATAAAGTGAAAACATCATCTTTAAATAAATCAATTCATAGATAAGAAACTTATATTATTTTTCATTGACTATAGTATATTCTCAAATGATTAAAGTAACATGCATAAGGGAGATTATTCGTTTTCATATCTTGTAAATGGTAAATGTTTTCCTTAACCACCCTCATTACTCTAAAAGAACTATCATATTTTTAGGGCAATTTGCCTTTACTCTTTATATTGTTAATAGCCTCTAACTTTTTTAGCATTGAGTCTCTAAATTTTAACCTTATATTCTTGATTCTAGGATTATAGTGTTGGGCAATTTTGCATGATAAGCTTCATTTCTAACCGCTAAAGTCAAAAAAGGTTCTTTTAATAAATCTAAAGTTATGGGCTTCTATCATGGGTTTTATTAACAAGCAATTATAAGGAATTGTTTTCCATACATTTTTTTTCATTCAAAGTATATACCTTAATCAAAATGTCCTTTAAAATCACATTAATCTCAAGGAGGGCTTGGACATGATGGTTAGACTCTTTTTATCATGTTTCGTATGGGCATGCTCTTTGACAAATTACTTTAGATAACCCTTGGCTATCAGCCTTTCAACATATTTCTTTGACGTGAAACAATTTTCTATATTTTTTCTTTTATTCTTGTGGAATAAGCAAAACTTTTTGGAGGTGTGTATGTGATAAAACGATATCATATGAGGTGGATATTGTAAAAAGTATTTTTTCTTAATGACTATGAAGACTTCTATGAGAATGGCATTCAAAGAAATCATATGTCTACTCTGAAAGTATTGTATATGATCCTTTAATGGTCATTTTATCTTTGTTGGGAAAGTAATTTCATTTTAAAGGCTTCTCATCCTCAACATCCTAGTAAAAACGGAGAGGCAAATACCACAACATACTGCCCTTCTTCACTTGTATATGATTTTTCATGACTTATTTTACTTTGAATAAGCTTATGTCTAGTAGAGCATATAAATCTTTCTATTGAGAATGCTCTCTTATTGAGCATCTAAAGTTATTAGCTTAATCAATTTCTCTATCTTGAGTATTTCTTTGTAGAACCTCCTTAAATATTCCTTGGTGGGTTCAATTCTGATTGATTAACATCAAATAGTTTAATGGAGCTCCTCTTAGTAAGTATATTGGTGTTAAACCATGACATAAGTTTAACATAAAGGTAATTAAAACTCATAATAGAGCCCGACTTCAGATTCTTATACCAAGCTCATGTTAACCCTCTAACAATCATAAAAAAGATCTTATATATAATATTACCATCTTGAATTATCAATTCAAGATTGTTATGCATGTTTTAGATATATTCACGTTTTAGATATGTTCACGTGGGTATAAAAGACTAACATAATTTTTCAAAGTTATTTTCGTGGAGATGTACTTCTTAAAAATAAAGATGTACAAGACTTTATTAAATAAAAATGATTTATTTATTTTATAAAGAATGTAACCTTATATTGAAGTATCCATCAATCATGTTTCTTCCTAATTATTGTCCCATAAGCTTTAGGGAGCTAAAGAATTTTTTCTCGGTCTTTATTTATTTATTTATTATAGTGTATTTTTACATTTTAGAATAAAATTATCTTTAAACAACATTACTAAAATTATATTTAAAAAATTATGTCATGTCATCGTTTTGAAATAAAATAAAGATTGTAAGGTAATATTAATAATTAATTTATGTATAATTATATATAAATATATATAAATATAATATGTAGAATATAAAAACAAATCTCATGAATATTCAATGAGAATAATATATATATATATTGTGCATTTTTATATAGTTTCTAAAATTAATTATTCTTATATTATTTGTAAAAAAAGAAGTATATAAATAAAAAAGGAAGTTTTAGTTAAAGAAAAATGTGAAGATGAGATATTTAATTTTAACTTGACAATTATATTATATGCTACATTTGAAGATTTTAAAGTGTGATGGATTCTATATGCCATTTGTTTTCATAAAAATAAATAATAACTTGAACATCAATGAAGAAGATTTGAAGAGAAAGAAAACAAGAGAAATTGTATGAATTGAAAATTTTAAATAAATATTTATTATAAGATATTTGTTTATTTTATTATTAAAAAAACAATTAAGAACTTTTAAGCTGATTTAAGAGGTATATTGAATATTTATTTTATTATTTGTATATTGAAAAAAGACGAGGAAATTGTCTCCCTTCTAATCAATCTGATTGAATATGATAATATCAAACCTCTTACCTGCAATGCATATCACTGCAACAACAAAAAATAATAATTTGGTTTTGATTTTTTTTATTGAATTCTTTTGTATGCAGGTAAAATATTATCAAATTATAAATTATAGGATATAAATTATAATTTCTAAATGAATAGAAATAAAGTAAAAAAAATAATTGAACTATAGAAGCGGTAGAGTAAATTTTTCAATTTTAAAATTAAATAACATAATTTATTAACTAAAATAGAACCTCGTGAATAACTAAGACTAAAAGAATGTTTAGAAATATTTTTCATTTTAAAATTTATTAAAATAATATTTTTTTATTTTTTAAAAATTATTTTTAATATTAATATATCAAAATAATCTAAAATATAAAAATATATTTTTTAAAGTTTTTAAAAATATTTTTCAACTACAGTACTAAACACTGTCATTGTTTGTGAACTCGGATCCCATAATAACTATTAAACAAGTTTGGTTTAAAGGTTAGGTTATAGTTATAGTTGTTTAGTCTTTCTTTGAACTGGAAATCAAAATTAATATTAAACAAGTATTTTTGTTTATTTTTATATTTTTTAAATATTTTTTAAAAAAATATTTTTTTATTTCAAATTAATATATGTTTTTTATGTTTTTTCAGGTAAAATTAAAAAAAATCACAACCATACTTTTACATAAATAATAACTAATATAAAAATATTTGGTTGAAAGAGTAAATGAAAGTAAATAGTTTAGATATATATTTTTTTACCATATTGTTATATTTATAATTTCAAATACATACACAGACAATTTATATAACATATTAATATTAAGAAGATGTTCAATTAGGTTTTATAAATGGTGTTCTCACTTCTTCCTTTTCACATTACTCAATTGGTACCGTTATTTCCTAAAAATAAATAAATAAATTATTCTTGTTTATTAATTATAATATTGTTAAAACTGTGTATTTTTTTATAAAGGAAAAAAATTATACATATTTTTTTAAAATATATTATTAGTTAAAAAAACTAGTTATAATAGCAAAATGATGGCGGCGTGTAAATTGGTAATGATAGCGTTAACATGGTAATGAATGTTATAATAAAGGTGATGGCCATCATCAACTAAATAAATAAATAAAAATTGCTTCATTAGATCCCAACGACACGCTAACATTTCATTTGCTAAATACAATCTAGTACTTGATTAGAGATAATTATAAAAAAAATACCCTTACCCATATGCTTATTAACAATGTTACTCCTTTACCTTTCGATTGAATCAATTTTGTCCTTAAAGTTGTCTTGCATTTTCAAAGAAGTTCACTTTTTTTTTAATTTAAACACTGAGATTATTTAGAAATGAGTGATATTTTAATTTAAAAAAAAAACTAAAGTAAAACGGGAAAAAACTAGAACTTCTTGTTTAAATACCATATTTTTTCATTCAAAAAATTGAAAGACTAGTTTTTTTTATTTTCCAAATTTGTATTGAGCTTAAAAAATATATTTTACAAGTTTTCCAATATAATTTCTTCCTGTTTTAAAAATGAAAAGCAAACATGAGAAATATATCTTCCTAGGAATTTAGCAATGTAAAAAAATTTAAATTATTTTTTTATATATTTAGTTAGTATCATAAATTTAAGTTTCATTACAAAATTATTATAAGGATTTTTTGAGTTACCAATATAATTGTTTTATGATAACTCATATTCGAATAAAATACAATTAACATTCTACAATTAGATTATTGCAAATACAAAATATTAAAATATCTATTATAAATTATGGTTGTAATCTTGATATATTCTCTCTTTTTTTGTAAAAAAATTTATTTTTATCTTTAACAAATAAATAATTTTTTTTAATTTTTCACAATACAAATAACAAACTTTGTACAGTACATACAAAAGCAAGTCTTACCCTTGCTCATGAGCATGTCTTGACTTTATATTTAATCATCATATAACTTAAGCACTTATACATGTATATATATATATATATATATAGGCATTTGAATAAAAAATAGTTATCTTTTCATTTAGGAATATAATGATGATGTTATAAACTTTAAACATATTTATATTATAAGTTAAGTATTGAGTATAAATCAAATTAAACTCTTGAATATAAAATAAGTCAAATATAGAGTTTAAAACCAACTTATTTTTTAAATATAAATCTAGTTAAACAATGAGTTTTAAATAACTTAACTTTAGAGTATAAAACCAGTTAAGTATAAAATGTTCAAAAATGTCTTTAAACCACTTAATTGGAAAAGTTGAAACTCGTTAAAAATATCAACTTGTACATGCATATATTCAATCATAACAATATATATATTTCTTTTTATGCTATAGACATAAATAGATATCATTATTAAAAAATATCCCATATACAAAAAAATCAATCAAATCAAATTTTCTATCCCAAAAAAAGGATAAACATTTTTTATTTAAAATGTGAAGTCAAATGATTAAAAGGATAAGAAATATATATCATAACTCTTTGATAGAGAATAACACCTCATGCTTTTTATTGTTTCTCTTATGATAATAATTGACTTTAATAAAATTTAATTTGATTGCTTTATCATACTTGAGATAACTTATTATACTTATTTCAAGAACTTTGTTCATATCTTAAAATTCTTGCACAATATGATATTGATAATACCAAGCAATATATTCATAATTGTATAATTCACTATTTATCTGGAAAAAAAACATTATTTAACTACTATTCTCTCAACATATGAATGGAATGAATGAAGTCAATCAAAATATCATTTTTTGTATTTATTTTATTTTATAGTTTAACAATTTATTTTTTTATTAATTTTATTCTTCAATATTATGTTGTCTTGAGAACTGTGCTTTGTAGTTTTTTTGTTGGGTTATATACTAGTCATTTGAATTTTTTTTTTCTCGATTTTAATGTTCAACACTAAATTTATTTGAAATGAGGTTTCATATTTGTTTTTCAATTTGGTTTCTGTAAACTTATCTAGATCTCATAACTCAGGTAATGGTTTAAAAGTTTAATCTAAGTTGACTTTAGTTATTTTTTTACCACTTTTCTAATTAATTTTTTTATTCATCATTCAATGTTGGGTTGGTTGGAAATTAAGTTTTATAGTTATTTTTTTTAGTTTTTTTATGGATTATTAACAAAAATCTAAAAGGTATTCATATTTCATTGTATAATAAAATAATCATCTTTTCCTTTGCAATCAAAACCTTAAAACTAGCTATGAAAGGTAATTCAATAATCTCACAAGAGTCTAGTTGTCATTGTCAAATTCAGTAAGGGAAGTTACATCCTTTCACTTTAATAATGCATAACAAGACTATTATACCTCTAAATTCAAGATTTTTTAAAACATATGTATAAGGTATTTTCATTTTTTCTACTTTTAGAGAATAACAAAACAATATTCATGCTTTTAAATATAAAAGCATACAATGAAATTCCTATTTTTTTCTTAATAAATAAAACCTTAAAGATAGCTTTTAAGAGTAATTCATTAATTTCACTAGAGTCCAGTTGTTATTGTCAGGTTTAGCATTAAAATTATGTCCTTTCATTTTTATTGCATGGTAAAACTATTATACACTTAGATTCAAAGATTTTTAAAGTTTATGTACAAGGATATTTTTATAATTTGTATTTTAAAGAACAACAAAATGATATACATACTCTTAAAAGTGGATTTTTCTACAACTTACATCTATGGATAATTTTTTTTTTATTTTCACCCAAACTTGCTATTTATTTATTTATTATTATCATGTTGGTTTAAGGGAAATATTTTAATTATTGTATATAAATATTATTTCAAAAGTTGCTAGTATATGAGTGGTGCATGTAGGGCCTTTTAGTGACCAAACCTCGCCTTTAACGACGGTATTTAAATCATCTTAATATCCTATTTGTGATGAGGCAACGCGCATGATTGATGATCTTTTGTTTTTATCCATTTTCTTTCCTTTCTCATTAATTTTTATGCCCACCTTTTAAAATTTCAAAGCAACTTTTTAATTTGTTACTTATTTACATTCCTTTTACTTCTATTTGTTTTGCTTTAGGTGATTTTAAAATTTGTTTTTTTATAATTTCATCTTCATTGAGTTCTTTTTCTATCAATTTTGATTCTTATTAATTTAATTATTATTTCTTCTTTATTTTTGTAATTTTTTAAAATTAATTTTTTATTTTATCTTTCAACATTAATTAGTTTGGAATTGAGCTTAAATCTAAGATTTCATGATTTGTAAATTTTAAAAATTAACTTGGTTTTAGGAAGTTCACATGGGTTATCTTGCTTTTTCCTTTCCTCTTTAAGTTCATATTTTTTTTTTATTTTCATACTTGAACTTTTATTCATTTTGAGATCAGGCTCCCATATTTTTATTTTTATTTTCTATAGAATTCTTTACTAATTTTTATTTTTTTTCTATAGAATTCTTTACTAATTTTTAAAATAACCAGGATTATCTTGTTCTTTTTATTTGTTATTCTTTATTGACTTCACTTTGAGAAATTTTATAAATTGATATTTTATTTCAGTTTCATCATTGAATATTAAATTATTTTTCTTAGTTTGGCCATTTAATATTGGATTATTTTATAATTGAATTTCATAATTTTATTCAATTCACTCTTGTCAATGACTTTTTTACCTTTTATTAGCACAAATAATCATTTAATTGGTTAAAAAGATTTATTCTGAAAAATAGAGTTGTTAAACATTACTGAATATATGACTCGTGTTGTGAGATCAAATATATTATTTTTTGTTGTCTTTTGATCAAATATGAATTTAATTAATTAGATGCATATATAAACATTTCAATTTATAATTAAGAGTTTTTTATATCAAGAAACAAGCTGAAAAGGCTATGTATTTATTTTTTTACTTAAAAATAATATCGGACCCATGACAAAGCGTTGATCAAATAGTTAGTTAACAAAACACTAAAGAGTTTGACTAAATCATTGTATTCACGCTCACAAAATAATATTCATTAGAATATTGTTTTGTTTTTCTTTTCTACTTAGGTTTTTTTTTTCAATTTAATCTTTCAATAACCCAATTTAAGCTTTCAATTTTTTCTTCAGTTTCATCTTTCAATAACCCAATTTAAGCTTTCAATGTTGGGTTGTTTTTGGAATTATGTTTTGTAATTTTTTTATATTTTTTTTTATGTTAAGTTGTATACCAATCTTGTGGATTAATTTTTTTTTCTTGATTTTAATCTTCAATGTTAGATTTGTTGAAATTAAAGTTTTATATTTTTTTTTATTTCATTCCTATAAATTTATTACAATCTTATGATTTAGATCACAAGTTTATGATTTAGATCACAAGTTTAATATGTTAACTAGGATTAATTTAGGTTTTATTTTTGGGGCTTCCTTTTCTTGTTAATTTTTTTTATTCTATCATTTAATATTGGATTGGTTAAAGAGAGTTTTATATTTTTTTTATTGTCTTTTTATAAGTTATCTCGATTTATTAATCTAAGTCATTGGTTTGACAATATGAATCTATTCATTTTTTTAAGTTATTATTTAAATGAATATTTTTTTAACCATGCTTTCTAATTTTGTTTTAGTTTCTTTATAATGGGTTATCCTAATATCATGTTCTAGGTCATATATTTGATATATCAATCTGGATTTTCTTAGTTTATCTTTTTTGTCTTTTTTAATTGAATGTAGTTTTTTGTAATTTTACTCTTAAACAACTCAATCTTCTTCTTTCTTTTAGTTTTTTTTAATTTTATTATTTAATATTAGGTTATTTAATAATTGAGATTCATACGTATATTTTTTTCAATTTGCTTTCTATGAAGTTTTCTCAGTATTATGGATTTATTTATTTTTTCTTGGTTTCAATCTTTAATATTAGATTTGTTGGAAATGGAGTTTCACAACTTTTTTCATGAAGTTATCCTAAACTTGTTTTTCATGGGTCTTTTTTTCAATAATGTTTTTTCTCAATTTTATCCTTCAGTATTAGATTGGTTAAAAATTAAGTTTTTATTTTTTATATGTTTTTAATGGGATTATCATGATTTCATGACCCATCTCATAAGTTTGGCAGGTTAACTAAAGTTGGCTCGATATTTTTTTGTTTATTTTTTTAAAATTAATATTTTTTTTAATTAGTTTCTTCAATATTAGATTGATTAGGATAAGACCTTTATAATTTATCCTGATTTTTTTATATGGGTTAACATGATTTCTTGACTTTAATTGCAAAATTAATTGGTTAGCCTGAATTGATTCAATATATTATTATCTTAATATTTTTTTAAAAATATCATATTGATAGTTAAAGAAGATATAATTCAATATGCATCATCATGTGAATTCATGATTATTTTCATAATTAGAAAATATGTTAGAAATGCTTGAATATTTCTTTTTTACTTTTTTTAAAAATCATCTAATCCATAAGACAATAAATGATCTAGCTATAAGTAAATCTAAAGGTACTTTTCCATTATAAAAATATATTGTCTAATATGTAAACTCATTGTTCATTTTTTATTTTTTATTTTGGGCAACTTGATCCTAATTAAAAGCTAATTGCTTTTGATTTCTTAAGTATAAGTGAAATTGGAAGAAGAAGAACCATAATGAAAAATGTAACATAAATGAATGGTGTGTCTATTGTTTTCATGAAAATATACTTAATTCTCTTATTTATTAAAATAATATAATTTAGGTCCTTTCAAATTTTGAAAAATCAATTTTAGTATAAAATTTATTTTTATTATTTTTTAGTGTTTGGTTAAGAAAAGAGAGAGGGAGAGATTGTTGTATTTTGAAAATAAATAAAAAAATTATTGTTCACATCATTTTAAACCACCAAAACATTATCCTTGACATGCATGGATTCCATGTGAAGAGAGATTTTTTATGGTAGTTGTTTCGATCCTTAATATTACTTGAAAAAACATATTTAAGTTAATGAAGACAAATCTAACTTATTTTAATTTTGGGCTTTTATTTATTTATTGGTTTTTGGGTTTTTTTTAGGTTGATAGAGGTGTTTTAAAGGTGCTGGTAAAGTACTTTTAGGTTGAATTGGTTAAAAATTAGTTTTTTAAAGCAAAAACACTATTCTAACTTTCTAACCATTATAGTAATGATGGAATTCAGACTCACATACAATATATTATTAGCTTTTTTTTTCAAAAAAAAGGTCATATGTCATTTTAAAAAATTAAAACTAAGTTAAGTGTGCAAACATGAGTTTGAAAGTCAACTCGCCAGTTTGAAAGCCAATCCATGAGTTTGAGCTCTTTCTTATAATGACTTGTGTATTTGACTCTTTGTTGGTTATTTTTTTTTATGTTTAGGTTAAATGTAAATTTAAGAGAAATAATTTATTAAATGCGGTTGAGTTCACGGTATAAATTATAGATTTGACGGATTAAGCCACGATGCTAGAACTATTTTTTTAATTAATATTTTTTAATTTTATTTTTTAAAATAATTTTTTAGTTTATGTTTGAATTAATATCCCTTATGATTTTTTTTGGTGATTTAGTTTTTTTAATAGATATTTTTTAATTATTTACTTTTAAAAAAGATTATTTTAATTCACCTGTTTATTATTTTTTATTTTTTATATAAATAAATTTTATTTTTAAAAATAAAATATTTATTTTAGATAATATTTTTAATATGCACAATATTGCACAATATTTTTATTTTATTTTATTAAATAAATTATTTATATATCTATTTTTATTATTATTTGATCAAATAAAAATTAATTTTAATAAATTAAGTTTTTAAATATAATCAAGTAAATATCTTATATGTCATGAGATCAAATAGATTACTTAAATTTGCTTCTTGAATTTTCTAATTTTGATTTTAGTTGTTTTTAATGATTTTTTATTTAAAAAATTAATTATTTAATTAAATATGTCCATAAAATTTTTAATTTATTTTTATATTTATTTAAAAATATAAATATTTAATATATATTTTTTTAAAAATATGTAACGTCCGACGAATCACAGCAGCTAAAATACCTAACAACTTAAAGGACATGAAATTATAATAAAAAAAAAGAGTAGAGTACGGCTTCATTTATTTATTTGCATACCAAAAAGCAAGTCATCTTCATCTTGTATTTGTTTATTTATATATTTTAATTTCATACCAAACCAAACAAACCACAACAAGGCGTTGGATTGGAGTTCCATTTTTGACCTTTCGCTATCTGGATCTAGGGTTTCCTTCTTTTCTCTACAGACTCTCACCATCTTCGACAAAAGAAAAAAAAAAAAAGAAGAAGAAAAGAAAAAAGCGAACAAACCCTAGCTCGCACCATCTTTACTTTTAGACTGGTAATTTTGCCAATCAATCGATCTTCATCATCAAAGGAAGTTACTGGGGTTTTTATTTTTGATCATCATCATCAATTTACTGATCTATCTGTTCATCTTAAAAATCTGACCGAAAACAACAAAAGTTTTCCCTAATTCTGTTTTTATTTTCCCTCCAGAAGAGATCTTTTTCCTGTTGCAATTTCAAAGAAATCGGATTCAAATCATATAATGACTTTCTCTTCTGGAAATTTATGATCTTTGATGGACTTCAAATTCAAAAGCTTGAAACTTTGAAGTAAAGATTGAATTTTTTTCTGGGGGAATTTTGTGGAAAAAGATGTATAAATCAGTGGCGTATAAAGGAGATGAGTTACTGGGAGAAGTAGAAATATACGCACAAGAACAACACCAAGAAGAAGAAGAGAACAAGAACAAGAAGAAGAGAGTGATTGATGAGATAGTGAAGGAAATCAGAATAAGCCATTTCTCACAAACAAGTGAGAGATGTCCACCACTCGCAGTGCTTCATACAATTACATCTGTTGGTGTTTGCTTCAAAATGGAAGAGTCAACTTCATCATCAACAACAAAGATCTCTCAACAAGAATCGCCGCTTCATCTTTTGCACTCCTCCTGTATCCAAGAAAACAAGGTACAGCCAGTTAATGATAACAATAATAATGAACTTAATAATCAATTTAAAGAAAACCCATTGCAGGATTTGGCTGAAATCGGTGGGTAAAACCCAGCAAAAAGTTTCGAACTTTGTAACTCAGTTGACTGGGTTTGTTGTACAGGGAAAGCTGGACAACTTCGGACAAGGACCCAGAACCCACTTTGATTCTTTTCAGTGAATGAACCTTAAGTTAGTGGAAAATTTGTGAACTTTGTCGAGCAATTAATGTGACCCAGATGATTATGAACTGAATTTCTTGCCAATTTTGCCATGATATAATGAGAACTTTCTGAACTTGTTGTATTTTCCCAGTACATGTCAAGAACAAATGACTTCGAAGTGAATTTAGCTTTCATGGAATTTGAAAGTGAATATTACGTGCTATCATGGGATTTTAATGCTGAAGAAAATTTTATCATGAGAATTATGTGTTACTGATGTAGCTGCTTCATATGTAATTGAATTTTTGCTTCTATAGGAGGCAACTTTGGGATTTGCTGAAATTGAATGTTGAGTGAATATAAGCCTGAATTTTGGATAGTTAGACTGCAATATTGGTGTCTTACTCTGGTTTTATGGCTGAGGAACTTCAACAAAAGTAAGTGGAGGCTTATTTGCTGGCTATGTCTCCTTCTGTAAGGGTTTTATTGATTGTTGATGTAGAATGACAATATGATGACTATACATGAATGCCTTTTCTGACATTTGTCTTCTTGTTAGTTTGAGAAAAAACCTGGGTTGTTGTGATCTGGCCTTAATATGAATAAAACCTTTATTATTCATCTGAAGCACGAGTTCTGATAATTTGTTAGTTATGTTGCTTTATGTTATTGAAGGCTTTCTCTTGTTCACAATGATTATTTTTCCTTCTCATTACCTGTTTATGTATCATGCACATCAGCAGATTTATGTTGAAATTTATTTTTCACGCTTCTCTTTCATTTTGGATGTTGATGGTGATGTTATTTTCAGACTGCAGTAATGCATCTGGGAGGGGAGGAGCTCCATTTGGTTGCAATGCTCTCCAGGAGTAATGAAAAACAGCATCCATGTTTCTGGGGATTCAGTGTTGCACCAGGACTTTATGACTCTTGTCTTGTCATGCTGAACCTTAGATGCCTGGGCATTGTATTTGATCTTGATGAAACTCTCATAGTTGCAAATACAATGCGCTCATTTGAAGATAGAATTGATGCTTTACAGCGGAAAATAAGCACTGAGGTGGACCCACAGCGCATTCTTGGTATGCTGTCAGAGGTCAAGAGGTATCAGGATGACAAGAACATTTTGAAGCAATATGTGGAAAATGATCAGGTTGTTGAAAATGGAAAGGTGATCAAAACACAGTCTGAGGTTGTTCCAGCCCTGTCTGACAACCATCAACCTATGGTTCGCCCCTTGATACGGTTGCAAGAGAAGAACATTATTTTGACTCGTATCAATCCACAGGTGCGCACTTCATGAATTCCAGAGTGATACCAACCTTGTTTGAATGTTCCCTGCATTGCTGTTTTTTCGAATCATACCTATTCACCAATTAGCAGATATGTAATGATCTTTGTTTGATAGAACAACGATTTTAGATTTTTTTGTCTTTGGTATGACGAATCTATAGGCTACTACAATGCTAGACAATGTTTAATAATATTTAGTTTGTCCTGAACATGTGCATTGATTTTGGTTCAAGAATCAAAGGATCTTTTTTATCATGTAGATTCGTGATACAAGTGTGCTTGTGAGGTTGAGACCTGCTTGGGAGGATCTGAGAAGCTACTTGACTGCAAGAGGGCGCAAGCGCTTTGAGGTTTATGTTTGCACAATGGCTGAAAGAGATTATGCTTTAGAAATGTGGAGGCTTTTGGATCCAGAGTCAAACTTGATAAACTCAAAAGAATTGCTAGATCGGATTGTGTGTGTCAAGTCTGGTAAGTGACATCCAGCTTGCAGATGGCTGCTACTTTTTTAGCTGGTTATGGAGCCAATGATGTAGTTTGTGATTTGACCTTTTTGCTTACTGTTGAAAGTCTTACAAATGCGTGAGCAAGCATGCTTATTTTCTGCTAATGTTTATTTCATATTTCATGTAATTACAGGTTTAAGGAAGTCTTTGTTCAATGTCTTTCAAGATGGAATATGCCATCCTAAGATGGCATTGGTGATAGATGATCGCTTGAAAGTCTGGGATGAGAGGGATCAATCCCGTGTGCATGTTGTTCCTGCATTTGCTCCATACTATGCTCCTCAAGCTGAAGTATAAACTATAAGCACTTTGCTTGGTGGAAACTTCCAATATTGCAACAACACTTGCACACACTTCTTACTCAAAACTCCCAGACACAGAACACATGCATATGTCCAATCTTTTTTTATCAAGTTGTAGCAGCATGCACTCATCATAAGTCTTTATGTCATAGGTAAATAATGCTGTTCCAGTATTGTGCGTTGCGAGAAATGTTGCTTGCAATGTCAGAGGTGGTTTCTTCAAGTAAGAATACAAAATCCAAGGGGCATATATCTACTTGGGCACTCCTGTATACTTTACCATTTTACTTGTGTTACGTAGCAGTCAATTTTGTTTATGCTTGTGACACTGTTTGGGTATAGCATGACCTTGGAATATGTTTACAGAGAATTTGATGAGGGCCTTCTGCAGAAGATACCTGAGGTTGCATACGAAGATGATACTGATAATATTCCTTCTCCTCCTGATGTGAGCAACTACTTAGTTTCAGAGGTTAGTCTTTACAAATTTTTTATTTTTTTGTGTTTGAATTCACAATGTCAGAATGTGCTGTTAAGCTCTGATTATGAATATACATATACGATTGATCACCTTGCAGACATATACTCTCTTTTTATTTTTGTTCATGATTGAATCTTTTGTGGCATTCAGGATGATGCTTCTGCTGTAAATGGAAATAGAGATCAACTTTCTTTTGATGGCATGGCAGATGCTGAGGTTGAAAGACAGCTAAAGGTATTTAGATGTGTGTATTATTTGTTTTACAAAGGGCTATGGGAGTGTTAGAGTTGTGATGTGGAAAATATTTGTTTTATACTTCTTGATCTTCCTGAGCGCCTGTGTTGTCTTCTATGTGTCAAGTTCAAATCGGTTTCTTTCTATGCTTCTTAAAAAAAAAAAAAAAAACAGGAAGCAGTTTCAGCTTCTTCAGCAATCCTCTCAACAATTCCTTCAACAGTCAGTAGCTTAGATCCAAGGCTTCTTCAGTCTCTCCAGTACACAATAGCATCTTCTTCAAGCTCGATGCCAACATCACAACCGTCAATGCTGGCATCACAACAACCAACGCCAGCATTACAACCACCAAAGCCTCCATCACAATTATCAATGACGCCATTTCCCAACACACAGTTTCCTCAGGTGGCTCCATCAATTAAACAATTGGGCCAGGTTGTCCCTCCAGAACCAAGCTTGCAAAGTTCTCCTGCTCGAGAAGAGGGTGAAGTACCCGAATCTGAATTAGATCCTGATACAAGGAGGCGGCTTCTTATATTACAACATGGACATGATTCAAGAGACAATGCAACAAGTGAATCTCCATTTCCTGCAAGACCTTCAACACAAGTTGCAGCTCCACGTGTTCAATCTGTTGGAAGCTGGGTTCCAGTGGAGGAAGAGATGAGCCCAAGGCAACTGAACCGAACACCTAGAGAATTTCCTCTGGATTCAGATCTAATGAATATTGAAAAGCACCGACCCCACCATCCATCATTTTTCCATAAGGTTGAGAGTAATATTCCGTCTGATAGGATGATTCATGAGAACCAAAGACTGCCAAAAGAGGTAACTTTTCTTGGCACTGTCCACTTATAGCCTTCTTTTCCCTGTAACTGATAGAGTATATTAAACTTGCACAATCATTTATTTGCAGGCAACATATAGAGATGATCGGATGAAGCTAAACCATTCAACATCTAATTATCCTTCCTTCCAAGGTGAGTGGTGATATATTTTCTCTTGAAAAAAATATTGCTTATAGTATCAACCTCACTCTGCCCATCAGCAAGAGCAGGGTTGGATGAAAGCTATCATTAGCTTGAATCTCCTATAGTTTTTTTTTCCCAGAGGAATCTCCTGCATTAACACATTTGACATGCAAACTCCATTAGCTTTTTGTGAAAGTTGCAATGACTTTTGCAATATTGCTTGTAATGCTTTTGGTTTGGTTGCCTTGTCAATTTAGTTACTTTGTGCATTTTACTCCATGTTATTACTGCACTGATAAATTTTGGGTTTTTGTTTTGAAGGGGAGGAGAGTCCATTGAGTAGATCATCCAGTAACAGGGATCTTGACTTGGAATCTGAACGAGCTTTTTCAAGCACAGAAACTGCAGTTGAAGTGTTACAGGAAATTGCGATGAAGTGTGGAACCAAGGTAAGGGGAGAAGATTGTATTTTGGAGCAAAAGTCAGACTGAACAATCTATGCACCTTAACCCTTATGTTCCATTTAAGCTCTTCTTTTCTTCCCTTTTTCTCTATTAAATTTAACTTGATTTAATGGAAATCTACAGGTGGAATTCAGGTCTGCTTTGATTGCTACTAGTGATCTGCAGTTTTCCATTGAGGTTTTCTCTACTATCTGGCTTGAAATTTTAAAATTTTGCTTTATTATCACTAATATGAAATTTGTGTTTGTTCAATCAAAAGTAATTGATTCTTTCTTTTAAAATATGTGATCTGCATAATAATTTATTTCCTTAACTGTGTGGGATATAGTGTTTAGTTTGTTTATATGGTGGGATTCATGTATATTTTAACCTTTTTTCTTTTGCAATAGTTACTGGGTTGTGAAAGAACTTGAAGAAATTCCAGGACAAGGCTAATTTAAATTGATACACGACTAGTATACTGATCCCTGATTACTATATTGTAGCTATTTGGCACCAAGGCAAACATTAAACAGTTTGCATTCCAGTCAAAGTAAATGACCAAATGGAGATAGAATTATGATGGCATTGCTTTATAGCCTAGTTACTACCAAGCTTAGCCAAATGATAACTCTTTTCTAATATGAGGACAGTCACCTTACATGGAACCCAATGGGCCTAATGCCTTGAAGAATGAGAATATTAAAGGATTTACCAGCTCCAAGTGGTTTATTAGGGAGCTCTATGAAACTGTGAAATCTAATATGTTCTTTTAGTTCATAACTGGTATCATCCTGTCTTATGATTAAAAAAAAAATTAGGAGTCCAAAAGGACCTGATTTTGCCTGAATAGAGAAATGGTATGACTGACTAACCCTTCTGTACTTCTTCTTGTTTATTTTCCCAGACTTGGTTTGTAGGAGAGAAAGTTGGTGAAGGAACTGGTAAAACAAGAAGGGAAGCCCAACGCCAGGCTGCTGAGGGTTCTATTAAGAAGTTAGCTGGTAAGATTTCATACCATGATATTTCTTATTACTCGTTAGTACACAAGGTCATTGAATTGAATCAGCTGTCTGATTTTTAGCATGTCTTGTCATTTGTGCATTGTCTATGTTGTGCCTGTCCTGTGTACCATACAACTGCTAAGCTGAGCTCTGAACAGAATTTATTGTTTGCTATATTGGTGCTTGCTACCGGAACTGATGCTTGTAGCATGGAATCTAGACTGTAGCTGTTCAGTACCTTGGGCTTGAATTTGCTCTGATCTTATGGTCTAAATCAGAAGTGATGTTGAACTGATTCTATGCCAGTGTGCTATTGTCTTGAAACATGCTGTATGATGTGCTTTGTTAATATTAACATAGCATTTGTCTCCTACATTATTTTGCACGGGCAATTTTCTTAAAATTTTATGCTCCAACATCCTTTACGGTGGAAATTCCTCTTGTCCAAACATCTTTGCTCTGCGATGCTGATGGCAATATTTCTGCAGGCATATACATGTCACGTTTGAAGCCTGATTCTGGGCCCATGCTTGGGGATTCAAGTAGATATCCTAGTGCAAATGATAATGGTTTCTTGGGTGATATGAATTCTTTTGGGAATCAACCATTGCTGAAAGATGAGAACATCACATATTCAGCTACTTCAGAGCCATCCAGACTTCTGGATCAAAGGCTGGAAGGCTCTAAGAAATCAATGGGTTCAGTCACTGCACTCAAAGAATTTGTAAGTTCCAAAGAGCTAGTCATGCATCTACCAGGTTTCAATGGCTATTAAGTTTTTTTATCACTGAAATGTCATGGATTGACATTTAATGTCTTCAGTGCATGACGGAGGGTCTTGGGGTAAATTTTCTGGCACAGACTCCACTTTCAACTAATTCAATACCGGGAGAGGAGGTACATGCACAGGTTTGTATTTGAACATGCATTTTACTTTGAAGTTTGAGAAGTGATGCAAGACAGCTTAGGGGATGTTCTGGATCTGACTTTTAGGGGCTATAATGGTGAGTGTTTTAAGGTTACATTGGTGGGTTGGTGGGTTTTGTAGAATGGAAATTGTAGAAACTATCAGAGTCGCACTAATAGGGTTTCTCACCTAGAGGATAGAAAAACCTAAGCTTCACATCTAGGGTTCTTAGGAATCACATCTAAGGGAGATTGAGTCCACAAACTAAAGCAAATTGCTGGAATTTTATTCAATTACTTTTATTAAAATATTGAAAGCCTACATGCTTATTATAGAGTTTTAGGAGTCCAAATCCAACAAGGACATGGATTCCGAAACCTCCAGCTTAGCTATTCCTATTTAGAATAGTAAAGCCTAATAACTTGAGGACTGTTAAATGCAACACTAAACAGAAATGAAGCCTAGACCTAAACAATTTCCAGATCTTCCAGCAAGCTTAAAAATTACTAAAATACCCCTGCATTCCAGAATTTAAAAAAACACATAAATCTTGTTCTATTGTCATCCACATCAAGAAGGTATCTTTTCCTTTTTATATTTATATTTGCACTTTAATTATTCACTTGATGTTGACAGTTCCAGCCAATTAAGTTGCAGGTAGTTTTTATGGAATACCTTTTTTCATCTCAAGGAAACTAACTCAATTAGGGGTCTTGTATTTTATAGGATAAACTCACTGGTAAGAATTTAGAACCAGAATCCCGTTCATCTTGTCTTGACATTTTGAAATTTAATGTTGTCCTGGACTTCATTTTGCACATTAATCTGTGTGGTTGTCCCTTGGTCATGGGTAGAAGGATTGATATTTACTTGTGTAAGAACAAGGAAGTAAGATGCTAGGCTATTGAAGTTCTATGAGTGTTTGGAGAATTTAAGCCAACTGAAACAGCAAAGGTTGTTTCTTGTTTGAGCAGTTCAAATTGATAATTATGTGGTTTGTTTCAAGTAGAAGAAAAATTTTGCTTTTTTTTTTTTTGTGGTTGTTATATGACGTTCAGCCCTCATCATTATCAATCATTTTCCAGCTCAGCTCTGATAAATTACTACTTTTTTTTTATCACACCTAGGTTGAAATAGATGGGCAAGTTCTGGGGAAGGGTATTGGGTTGACATGGGATGAAGCTAAGATGCAGGTATGCATTGTTCCATATACAGAATCATTTTTTGTTGGACTAATATTTCTCTCTCCTTTCATAAATCTTTGTATACCTTAATTTTATCTGTCTGATCACCCAAACATGGTTTTCCCCAGGCTGCTGAAAAGGCCCTTGGAAGTCTAAGAACAATGTTTGGTCAATACACACCGAAACGTCAGGGTTCCCCTAGGTTTGTGATTGTATATTTTGCTTATTTTAACAATTAGTTGTCAATGTTCTGTATGCTACCACAAAATACCATGTCCTGATATGCTCTATTCCATTTTTTTTTAATCTTCACCCCCTGGCATGTATTAAGATTATTGTTGCTAACTGCCTACAAAATTGACAACCAATCGGAAAGATGAAATGTATAAAAAGTAGACATTACAACTTGTCCTTAAAGTTCCATGCTTTGCTCGTCCTTCCATGCCATTGTTGAATAACGAGTAGACTCCTCTCCTCTTTTGTTTGTGATTTACTAGTCCAAAAATCATCTTGCGCGGATTTTGAGTTTCCATCTTGCATTTTATTTTCTTTGTTTATGTTTTCTTAATTATTTTTTTTTTTATAATGTAACAGGCTAATGCAAGGGATGCCAAATAAACGTCTAAAGCAAGAGTTCCCACGGGTTCTGCAGCGCATGCCCTCTTCTGCTAGATATCACAAGAATGCTCCTCCTGTTCCTTGAAGACCATAAAGTAATTCCTTTTCCCACTTTGTTGAACAGAATCACGGACTGTGTTGATCTCGAGCCACCAGTTGAATTGTTGGTTAAGTCTTTTGCTACATATAAAATGAAGCCAAGAAGAGCTCCCCCACCTGACCAATCTTACTGCAGAATTTTTTCCAAGTGACTGCAATTCTGTGATGTTCAAATATTCGTGATTTCTGCCTCTTTCTCCGGATCACATTTGTATCAAGTATCCGCTGCACTGGAATGCACAGAAGGCTCGTGCATCAAGAAAGGCAGGGCTACATACCACCGATTATTGTTGTGCGGTCAAATGCTGCCACTGCCTTGGTCCGGACTGTTTATGATGTTTACATGTTTAACCTGAGTCAAAACTTGATGATGGGGGGAAGTGTTTTCTGGTTATATGCTCAGAGTATCTGCTCCGACCCACCATTGACACTGTAGATGTAAAATCTAACCACCCAGTTTATGTTGGCTGTCTCCACTTTACCAGGTCAAGGTGGATCCTGAGTTTTAACCTAGCAAATGTAGAACTTCATTTGTTCAAATGGGGTGAAAGTTTTCAATCTCTCTTGTCCATTTCCCTTGCCCCCTGATGATTGTGGAAACGGTTTTGGCCACCCGTAATATGAAACGACGTGCGCGAAGTGGTAATTTTCTTGCCCTGTAAAGCAATGGATAGAGGATAAATATCCAGCTCAATATCTGTTCTTGCCATTAAAACAAAATTGCAGGGAAGCTATCTTGAATTGCGACTCGAGACTTAAACATGATTCTTTCTATTGTCCTGCTAAGGGAATAGCTTCTTTATTTTAAATAATTACAGAGATTCGTTTTTCTTTCTTCTAAATAAATAATAGAACAATAAAAAGAATCACTGCGATTTTATTTATGTTTACGCTTTGTTTATAAATAAATTCCCCTCGATAATGTTGTATTTATTTTCACATTATTTACTTCTATTTTTTTAACGAAACAAATTATAAAATTTCTAATAATATTTTCAGGAGGCTTACGGTTAAAATTTACTTTTCAATTAAATTAATATTTTTTTTTAATATTTTTTTATATTAATACATTAAAAATATAAATTTAATTTTAAAAATTATAAAAAAAGAACCTATTTCCCGGAAGTTAATTACTTCCATTGGTTAGGGAGGCAAGCTAATTTTTGCCATCCATCGCACATGGATCGCCGTAATCGACAATGAACTGTCTGCATTAAACGTTTTCCTCTTCTTTTACCCTTTTCAAGTTACAAAAAACAACGTCGTTTTCGGTTGCCAGCCTTGCCACCATTTTTATTATTATTTTTTTCACTTAGAGCCTTTTTACATTTATCTTAAAAAATATAAAATTCATTTTTTTAGTATTTTTAATATATTAATAACAAAAATAAAAATAAAGTATTTAATAGATTAGTATCAAAATATTTTTAAGAAACGCAATTAATGGTAAGAGGTGGTAAAAGCAGAAGTAAAATCCTTTCGTTTCCCTCTTTTCTTTTCTGTCGTCAGGCAGTCAGTCAGTCGTCACCGCTCAAAAATCGTATATAAAAGGTCAAAAAGGGCAAAGTAAACAGCACTTCCCTTCAAAGCTACCCCAGTTTGCTCGGCTAAGGCTAAAACACAGATAGAGAGAGAGAGAAACAAAAATCGAACTAAGGAAACAGACCACCGGTTCATTGCAATTTCTAGAGAGAGAGAGAGAGAAACACGCAATCAGTTTAAATGGCTGCCTTTGATGCATTTGAAGTCATTCAATCTTCAAGTCACAATTCTTTCGATGGAGTAGACAACGAGAGCTACTCCAACTTCGGCTCTTACTCCACCGCCGCCGTTCCTAGTGATTTCCCCGGCGGAGATGTCTCCGTCGATCACGTGAGTGGTTCTCCTGATGTGTTCGGGTTTGGATCTGACGCGGATCCGGATTTCTCTCATCAGAGTCCGTTCGGATCGGTGCATGTAGAGAACGGGAATGGTAATGGATATAATGGAGCGGACGACGACGTTTTTGTGAGTGATGGACCGATCCTTCCTCCACCTACTGAAATGGAGCCTGAGGAAGGTTATGCTCTTCGCGAGTGGCGTCGGTGAGATTTTTTTTTCATTAATTTGTTTAATCTTTAGATCTACTAGTTTCTCTGTAGTAGAAGTAAATTGATTGATCTGTTTATAGCAAGTGGTTAGCTTTAGGCTTTAGTGTTAATTGATGATTTAGAACTTAATTTAATGCGATCTGCACAAGTTTATGTGCTTATTAGAGTTTATGGAAGTAGATTACGGTGCTGATCTTGGTGTCACGTGAGTTCAGTGGAGTTATGGCGAGGAATGCTCCTTGAATCTATACTTGTTGAGCTTCAATTTACCATTTCCGATCAGTCAGTTGTTTCATCCTGATGTATGAGATTGTTTTGGGGCCTATTTAAGGGGGGCATGGTGATTCATTTACGGCAGCATGTGACTGTGAATTGACTGATTTGTTTTCGGGAGAGTATTTCATAGGTTAGTTGATGGTTAGGAGCTTAATTTAATGCTATCTTTTAGATGTTATTAGCTAGTGGGGGCAATATAGGAAGTTGGTGATCTAATCTCTGGTTCCGATTATGTCTTGTGAGATTGGCACTGCAGTTCAATGCCTGACATTTTTTAGACTTTGATCAGTAGTTTTAGGTTTTGAGTTGAGAGAGTGTCTTTGAGCAGCAAGTGCCTCAGTGCTATCAGGGACTGAATCATGAGAGGGTTACTATTTGAATCAATTGGAATTGATTTGTAGTTATATTACATATTTGAATTGTAAGTTTGTGGTTCATTGGCAATTAGTCTACTTTTTTATCTTAACCTATGCATTTATTGAGGTGCCTATTTTGGTGATTCTCTAATGGAAGGAGCTGGGGTTATACAAGTTGGATGATTTCCTTGATTTAGGATTTTGTTTCTGTAGTTTTTCACTCTGCTATGTGGGTTGAAGCGTGGTTGTAAACTACAAATTACTGTATAGTATGCTATCCTCCTTTGACAAGTTATTTATAGTGGAAGGATGATGTGATGATGAAAAGAAATCTTTGCTTCTTTCTTGTTGGTTGTCGCATCTATCTATTTCCAGGTATCAAACATGTTTCTTTGCAATTATTCAGCCAAGATGGATTTAATCTCTGGCATATTGAAGTACTGTAGGAAGCCTGCTATGAATCTGCCATTAAGTTAGAAATTTTGCATGATTTTCAGAAGCATAGAAATTTTCCTAGGAGAGATTACTTGTCTCTGAAGTGGCTGTTATAATGCTCGTCTTGTCAAAACTCTTAATATTCTGTAACCGATCACTGTTCATAAAATATTATCAGCATGTTCATTCACAATTCTCTTAAGATTTTCTACTCATCAAATTTATTACCTGTTTGGGTTGGGCAGTAAAAAATATCCAGTAATTTGCTATTCGAATAGGAACAGATCCTGTTTCATAAAATAACATATTCACAATTATCTCCAACTTTTCTGCTTATCAAATTTATGATCCTTTTGGGTTGGGCAGTCAAAATGCCATGCATCTTGAGGAAAAGGAGATGAGAGAGAAGGAGATGAGGAAACAGATAATTGAAGAAGCGGACGAGTACATACGAGGTTTCTATGAGAAGAGGAAGCTCAATATTGAGACCAACATAGCTACTAACAGAGAAAGAGAGAAGGTAATTTTTCTAAGAGCTTTGAATTTGCTAGATTTTTGTGCATAATGTACCAGTTGCCATGTTTTGATGTCGAGTATTTGTACGGAATAGTTGTACTTGGCCAATCAAGAGAAATTCCACAAAGAAGCGGACAAACAGTACTGGAAAGCAATAGCTGAGCTCATTCCTCGTGAAGTTCCTAATATTGAGAAGAGGAGAGGCAAGAAAGAGAAGGATCAAGATAAGAAGCCATCAGTTACTGTTATCCAGGGCCCGAAGCCTGGAAAACCCACTGATCTTTCAAGGTTGCGACAGATACTTGTTAAGCTGAAACATACACCACCACCTCATATGATCCCACCCCCACCTCCTCCAAAGGATGCCAAAGACGGGAAGGATGGAAAAGATACCAAAACTGGAAAGGATGGCAAAGATCCCGTAACTGGAAAAGATCCAGCATTAGGTGCAACCACGTCAGGAGCAAAGGCAGAGGCTGCTGCACCTGCCAAAGATGCCCCTGCAAACGGTTCCTCCAACCCGCCCAAAGAAGATGCAGCTGCTGACATTGCCCAGCCAACCGCAGAGCCAGAGCCAACTCCAGCTGCCTAATCCCTCACATTTCCTCTCCCTTCACCGTTGTTTTAACTCTATACTTTTTGTACCATCTTTACCAGGGTTTTATTTTGTAGTGTGATGCCTCTCCTGTCTTTGATCACATGATGACTAGGTATGTTGGTTCTGTTATTTGCTCTTTTTTTCTGGGGGCATATATTATTATACTTGTATGCATTGAGATTTGAAATTGATTTTGTTTTTGCGTTGTCTTTTGGAGTTAGCCTTCTACTCTGGCTCCTTTCTCTCTGTCGTATTCACAGGCTTGTAGGAAAGCAACGGAAGACTCCCTCCCTATAAACACTTCGATCATACAATGCCGATCCGATACTAAAATAGACTCCAATCTAGTTTGGAAACTGTGTTTTTGTCTTAAATTTTGGCCCCATTCCTTTATTTAATTACTGGATCGAGCTTGTAGACTCATGCAATCCCCGTCGTAAAAATGGCATCTAAAATCCAAAGACTTGCAAAACAAACGCTCAAGCCTCAACACTAATCACGCTTTCAACGAAACATGTTTTTCAATCGTGTTTGGTTTGAGATTGGACAATCGAAATGTTGAACCTCGACTTCGTAATAGATAGTGTTCGGCTCGGCTCGGCTCGGCTCGGCTCGAGAAGAGAGTGACACGACAGGTATCACAACAGTATGCGTAAATGGGAAAGGACAAGGGGGGAAGTTGAGGCTGTTATGCTGTGATAATTAATCCACACCAACCAGCGCTTATGAGAAGATGTTTTTCAAAGATATAAAAACTCAATAGATTGAAGTTTCTCTCCAGTTGGTCCAAACGTACATGTGGCTATAAGAAGTCAAGTAGGTCATGTTTTCCAACTCATCCGGAATGTGCGCCTCATCTTTTCTTTTCTTTTCTTTTTTGTTTTTTTTTTTTATATATAGACAGCGAACTGGTTGACCCGTTTGCCTTTTTTTTTAAAACAAAATTATATATATGAAAAAAATAAAAAGACGGTCAAACGGGTAAGCCAGTTCACTGAAATTGATTAAAGAGCTTTTTCCATCTTTGAATTTAATTTTACAACAGTTAAATTATATCATTAACCTTGAGATTTTGTCTTTATTTTAAGTGTTGTTTTATCTTTTACATTAGGTTAGGTGACAGTTACTGAGCACCATTAAAAATAATAGGCTAATTTTATAAATAAACAAATAAAATAAAGTTAGAATGAAGCATCTTGGCATCCCTTCCATGAATGAGTGGCATGTGTAGCATCATTATGGTTAGCTTGACGCATGTGGACTCTAGTTTTTTCTTTTCTTTTCTACTTAATTTGTGTGTTGACCTTAAAAAAATCAAATTAGCCCTTAAAGTTTATTGTCATTAAAATCTTGCCCCTATTCTCTTTATTATCATTTTTTTTTTATTTAGAATGATTCATGAAATGAAGGATTTTTTTCAATCTCATCCATATTCTCTTTATTATAATTTTTTATTTAGAATAATTCGTGAAATTAAGGATTCCTTTCAATTTCATCTACAATGGATATTTTCATTTGACATATTTGGTTTTTATTCTTTTAATTATTATATTTTTATTTTAGATAGTTTTTGCAATTATTTTTTTTCTTGCAACTTCATTATTCTTGATTTTCTTTTCTATCAGATCTAATCTGATTTATTATTATTGTAGTTTTTTTTTACATTGCAAGATTTTTTTAGATTCATTTTCTTATTATTTCATCCTCCGACATTTAACTAGTTGAGTGTTTAGCTTTTTAGTTAAATTCATGTAAAACATTTTATAAATTGTAAGTTTAAGAGATTAATCCTGGTTTACAAAGTTGACAGTGATTTTTTTTTCTTTCATCCTTTAGCATTTATTATTATTATTATTCATTTTCTATGAGTTTTCAATCATTTTTTAAATAACACGGGTTGCCTTTGTTTCTTTTCTTTTTTGTTAAAATTATATTTTTAAAGGAATTTTGTTTTTAAATTAAATTAGATTAATTAATTTTATTCTTTAATATTTGATTTTTTCAATATTGAGCCCAAGTTGAGAATTTAATGAATTGCAAGTTTAAGAGTTTAATCTAATTTTACAAGATTCACTCGAGCTTGCTTGGTTTTTCTTTCTTTTTTTAAGTTTTTTTTTTACGATTTCATCCCTCCACATTGTTTTTATTTGCTTTTGTTTTTATTTTTAAAATCTAATTTTATTTGCTTTTTTTTTCAATCATTGTTAAATTTATCTTCTTTATAAAAAAATTAATTAAATTAAACTTATTGATTTTATCATAACCCATTTTTAGGCCCTCATAAAAAAATAATAAAATACAAAAAAAAATTAAAAAATATTATAAAAAAAATATGAATAGGGAAAAAATGATGTTAGCGCGTCCTAAAAATGATTAAAAATTAGTTAGGGAGGATAAAAATACAAAGATGCAGCTCGCCCTACACTCACAAATTTAATCTTTGTGACCTACCTAAGGAGAGGAATAGTCGTATTGTAATGGGCGACCTGCCCCACACTCACACTTAACCTAGTCTATTTTCATGGGCAATCTGCTCACACCTACTCAAAATGGTCTATTTTCATAGGCGATTTGTCCAAGTAGAGAAAAAAAAATGATCTTGTTGTAATGAGTGACTTATCCAAGTGAAGGAATGGTCTCATTGTAATGGATGAACTACTAAGATAAAAAAACATGTTGAATTGGTCGAATTGTAATGCGTGACTTACCTAAACTGAAAAAAAAAATGGTTATGTTGTAATGGGTGACCTACCTAGATAAAAACATGGAGAATTGTAGTCGAGTTATAATGGGTGACCTACTCAAGTGAAGGAAAGGTCGTCTTATAATAGGTGACCTACCCAGATAACAACATAGAGAAATGTGGTCGAGTTGTAATGGGGACATACCCAAAATGGATGGGGAGGGCTCAAATGTGCACTTAAAAAAAGAGGAAGGGTTAGAAAACGCACTACCTAAATAGTGAGGGCTCAAAAGTACACTAAAAAAAAATAGGGTTAGAAAAACACACTACCTAAGTGGTAAGAGCGCAAAGACGCACTCAAAAGAAAAGAGGTAGGGTTAGAAAACACACTACCTAGATGATGAGAGCTCAAAAGCACATTCAAAATGGAAGATATGGTTAGAAAACGCACTACATAAGTAATGAGAGCTCAAATGCGCACTCAAAAGGAAAGAAGGCACTAAGACACACACGAAAAAAAAAGAGGTAGGGTTAAAAAACGCACTGCATAAATGGTGAGAGCTTAAAGACGCATTCAAAAAGAAAGAGGGCACAAAGGCGCACTAAAAAAAAAGGTGGATTACCAATTTGATGAAAAGTTGAAAACCATGCATTAATGATTGGTATACATGTATACTTACCTGATGAAATATAGGCCCTCATTTCTTCATGGTATCTTTTTTTTTTCATCAGAAGTTGGAGTGTTGGTAGTAAACTTTGATAGCCTTTCCACCCTTGCTTACTCAAATCACCTGTTGTGATTTTAACCTCTAGGAAGGGATTGATGTCGTTACATTTCTTTGTCTTCTAACATTTATCTCACAGGTTGTCAGCTTTGCCCAACATTTTCCTTAGAAAAGGAATCATGGAGCCAGTTTTACCAAGTGTTTGCCCCCCAGCTTGATCATGCGCCCCAAGTGTTCACATTAGGTTTTCTTTGGGGATAAGGTTATATGAAAGAATGTTTGGGTTATTTATAGGGAAATGTTTCCATGTAAATTTTTGGAACTTCCAAGTTATTCCAACCACAAAAATCATTTTAACTTTGGTTCAAAATAAACTTGTTCTAAAAAATGCAAGTGATTCCTATTAATAGGTTCTTGAAGTGATGAAAGTGTTTTGAAGCTTTTGGGTTAAAAATGAAGTGATATCTAATTGGTCATAAAAAGTTAAAATTTCAATTTAAGAGTTATTGAGAATTGAAGCAGTTCAAAACATTTGTTTTATTTGCATGAATAATGATTTGAACTGCACGATAAAGCACTGTTTACCGATCTAAATTGTCTTTCTTTAAATTTTAACAGACAAAACAATGCAGCTTACCATAGATAGGACGTATTTAGGATGCTAATACCTTTCTTTTACGTAACTAGTCTTTGTACCTAATCTCTAAGACCAGTTAGGATTTCTAGTAACCAGAATACTAGGTGACGACTCTCATTCAATTTTTCACTAATAAGAGACATATTCATTGTTTTTTTATATTTTACTGGAAATACACTATATCCACATTTCTATATTTTTCCTAGATGGTGGACAATTATCGTGATACTGCACACGTATGACAAATTTCATCCTCCAATATTTAATTTTGTAGGTGTTGAGCTTTTTAGTTTGACTTAAATTTATAATTTAATGAGTTACGAGTCCAAGAGATTAATTTAAGTTTACAAAGTTCACCAGAACTTGTTAAATTTTTTAAAAAAACTCATTTTTTTATTTCATTGATCAACATTTTATTTTTTACTTTCTATTAGATTTCTTGTGATTCTGAAAATAATAAAGGTTAACTTAGAATTTTTTTCAAATCTAGCTTTTTTTTAAAAAAAATATTTTTAAAATTAAATTGAATTAATTACATGAGTAGGCATGAGATGCTTGATTTACAAATTTTTGCTTTTATTTACTTTTTAAATCATTGCTTTAACAGCATATACAACCTCTTTTAATTATTAAATTCTTAATTTTTTTTACCTCTTTTAAACTTTGATATTATGTGAATATTTATTTTTATATTGACAAAAAAATTATCCTGGTCTATAGCGTAGCGCAGCCGGAGGCCATTTATCTTTTCCATAGCTATTTAATGTTGCTTTAATTTGGTGGTTGGATTCAGTGAATTTAGTGCTGACAGGTTTTTAATTGATTCAAACAAGATATTGACAAGAACAAACACTTCCAATCCAACTTGGTTTTTAATGCTCCCTACTGTACGACTCCCTACTTTACGACAACATCTGATCATGGTTGTTAATCTCTATCATGTCCAAACTTGAGAAATTATGTTCGGTTTGGGTTTTTAGTTGAACCAACAAGATATAAACCCAACTAAACATTTTTAATCCAGTTAAGCTTTTAATGACCTATAAATCCAAATCCAAACCTAACTAGATTAATAATTAAAAAAAAAAGTTGTTATCATACTTAATAATACAAGTTCTATTTTGTAAACATTCAAGAACACAGTGTAAATTATGTTTCATCAAATTTTAATTATTTTTTTAAGTTTTTATATATGTTTTATCATTTTAATATATTAATATTAAAAATTATTTTTAAAAAATAACTGCTAGTATACAAAAACACACCACCAGTTCCGAAATCATATGTGATGACCACGGTTCTTATCCATGACCCACAGAGAGAGAAAAACTCGGCGATCTGGCAATTAAATGAGTACGGCTAGTTGAACCCGCGAACCGGTGATCTGACGTGCTCATCCTCCTATAATAATCACACAGCATCTGAGCTTCTTTTTTTTTTTTTTGGCCTTTTATTAGATAACAAAGTCTTATCACTCTCGTATCAAGAAAAAAAATCATCAAAAACGCAACACATAATTGCACGTTGAACACATTTGCTAATTCAATATAAATTTGCCACTTCAATTGGGCATAAACTGTGATCCTCTGCCTACATATGAACTACGCATCTGTAACTAATGATAACGGTAATGAAATAAGTGTGTCCCCTAGCAACTAGTTCTTTGTTTTCTGTGTCCCCTAGCAACTACTTCTTTGTTTTCCACCTCCATCATTTATTTCCCGAAGCTTGATGCTAAGTAGCAAATGCAAGGTTATCCTTCATCTGGGAGTCACCTCGGTGATTGTTACCGGAACAGAGCTCATCCGGTAGCTAGTATAGTCGGCCGATGATTTTTTCATGGAAGAAGGTCCCCCGCTAGCACTATCTGAATCTCGGAAGAAACCAGGAGCAGTGAGTAGCTTGTCATGTAGCCGCATTTGCTTCGAAAGCATGTCAACAACCTGGCCCATGAGTGGCCTTCGGTTTGCTGCTGATTGGGTGCAGAAAAAGGCAACTTTAATGTACCTAATGACTTCTTCATCGGGAAATTCTCCCATCTCTGGATCCACGAGTTCCAAGGGTCTCCCTTCTTCGTGGAGCTGCCATGCCTTCAGAAGTGGGCAAGAGTTATTGAACAGTATAAGATTGCTAGTGAACAAGATCACATTCAGTGAGGAAAATTTGAAGTGCCAAATATCAAGGC
The DNA here is from genome assembly GCA_026413675.1 of Populus pruinosa. Lineage (NCBI taxonomy): Eukaryota > Viridiplantae > Streptophyta > Magnoliopsida > Malpighiales > Salicaceae > Populus > Populus pruinosa. Next base: position 3,151,238 of record CM048595.1, read on the forward strand.
ATTAGTTGTATGAATGAGGGTTCATTTAAATTAAGCTTTCTTCCTATTTCATAACTTATTGCTGTTGCCACACCAGAAATCCAAATCACGTTCAAAACCTTTCTAAACTAATGAATGCATACTAATTACGACAAAAAAGAGGATCTCCCATGTAATAGGCAATATAAATCCAAAGCTATCAGGAAGTCCGTTTGCATAAGGAAAATCAACATACCCATTCTAGGAGTAACTTCTCCATCCCTCCCCAGCTTGGCTTTGTACTATTTCTGCCACTAATTATTTCGAGGATAAGAACCCCAAAGCTGTAAACATCAGCCTTCAAGGTTAACTGACCACCCAATGCATATTCTGGTGCCAAATAACCACTGCAAAACAAAAACAGAGAAAGGTAATAGCTATTTAGTTTCCCTTGCAACATAGAACTTAAATACAAACTTTATGTGGAAAAGCACTGCAGACTGCTCAGCATGACTAGCAAATTTGGAAACTCGGACGCGAAACAGTTAAACCTTAAAAGGACAGATTTCATTAACATTGTCAGAGGTCAGAAAGGAACCGTGAATTAAAAAAAAAAGCCATTGACCAAGTTTCAGAAATTGAAATATAAGACATTATGGGCTCAAAATCAGAATGAATGAGTAACGACACTCCCAGTTGAAAACTGAAAGTTAAACAAAATTAAAGAATGAGAAAGATATGAAATGTCTATTTCATGAAGTGAAATCAAAGAGACCTGTCAGTGTCATAGACGTAGGAGCAACTTTTTTATTTTAAGAAATATATTCCAAACTTCAAACTATGAAGACATTGAATTTGGCCCAGGGTTTGATGGAAACTATATATAGGATGGTTGATGGCTTCAAAATTGTGCTGCATCTCACTCTCGGATGATTGTTAACAAGTCAAATTTATTCTGAATGATCAATAAGGATGCAACATTATCCATGCTGACAATGCAGTATTACTTGGTTTAGTATATGTAGTTCCCTTAGCTATTGTTATAGGAGGAAGGAAAAATCCTTTTTAAAATCTAGCAATACTGACTGAAAAACTAACTTGTTGGTTATGAGGATTTAGCATTTCATCGCTGCAGCTAAGATGCTTATCTACAGCATCTGTTTAAAGTAAAATAATGTCGAAAGAACAGCAACATACGTTGTTCCAGCTATTCTTGTGCTAATGTGGGTGATATTATCTGGGAACAGTTTAGCCAACCCAAAGTCTCCAATTTTTGGGTTGAGGTCTTTGTCAAGAAGTATATTGCTAGCCTTGATGTCTCTATGCACGATACGCGGTACCAGTTCTTCATGAAGGAAAGCAAGACCCCTAGCAATACCCAAGCAAATAGCAGATCTCCTTCCCCAGTCTAGTCTAATATTTGTACTCCTTGAACCTGAAAGTATAGAAAAGGATAAAAAAATATTACACATTTCTGTCTGGCCATGATAGAAAATAACTAGTTCAGCTGTCACAATAAAACTTCTCATAAATTCACCTAACAAAGCACGATCAAGACTGTTATTCTCTAAATATTCATATACTAGAATCCGGTTTGCTCCTTGAACACAGCACCCTATCAACTCAACAAGATTCGGATGCCTAATGTTTGATATTGTTTTGATTTCATTCAAAAATTCTCGTACGCCTTGCTTTGATTGAGCAGAAAGTGTCTTTACAGCAACTTGTATTCCGCTCCTGAGGGTTCCCTACCAATGTTTCCAAATAGAAAACAAGTAAAAGTCTTTATAAAGCATAAAATGGTCAAAATGATGATTTCATCTTCAAGACAGTGGATGTTCCAAAATATGTCCAGTCATGAGAGAATGATAACTAAGACAATTGAGTTAAATATTAGTTCTGGAAAGAAAGAAGGGGCCTAGAAAATTGGTGTTTTAAGCTCTTCAACAAAAATTAAAGAAAATGAGCTTGAGTGAACTCATAAGAAATAGCAATAGGAGAAGCTCTGAATATCTCCAGTGTAGCAGAATAGTTTTCCATCGTGCTTGTATGATAGTTACAGAAAAGAATTTTGTTGTGGACAAAAATCATAGCATGTAATTGATGTCAACAAAAGCATATAACTTCAAGTACTGTAAGAATCCGGATAGATTAATTTAAATTGTTGCATGCTTTATATTTTGGTGCAATAAGTTTTGAACCAGGCCATGATTATTTCCTTTACTGCTCCATTCAACGGCCTGAGTTCACAATCTATGACAACAAGAATGAGTAATGACCATGAAATTTATATGGGAAACAAACTGGAAAGAAAAGAAAGCTATTTATTTCATTATTGAATGCATTCAAAGTCTAACATATTAAGTTTAACACTTTCCACAAAATTAACAAGCTAATTAATTTGGCAGAATGTTATCACTAGAACCATCTGAAATTTTCTGACTACCTTGTAAACATCGCCAAAACCTCCCCGTCCTATCTTGTTGCTTGAATGGAAGTTATCTGTTGCTGATCTTAATTCATTGTAAGATATATGGTTAACATCCTGAAGCAAATCACCTAGCAACACAAAAAGGAGAAATAATATGAACTTACAAGGAGAAAATCACATTATAATGTGCATGAGAAAAAATACGGTGGAAATCAATTTGAATTGTTGTTACATTATCAGAATTGAGTGGCTGACATTGGACAGCTAGAATTACAAAAACCAAAATGATAGTGCTGAGAAAGTATGATCTAGAATAAATAATCTGTAACATAACTGTAGAACAGAGAAAAACCAAAATGATAGTGCTGAGAAAGTATGATCTAGAATAAATGATCTGTAACATAACTGTAGAAAAGATGGCCTTCATTATGTCTGTATTACATGGTAGAGGAACTACAAAGTCATAATACAATCCATGCATCGGTTACATCACAATACATGTCAAGTGCACCGAAACTGCAACATACATGAGAGAGTTTCACATTCTGTCTGAATGTATTGTTGCTTAAAAATATGACTTGTCTGACTGAATGTCTAAATCCCAGACCATCCAAAGAATCGATCGCAAGCCAGTATATATGTAAAATGCCAAAGTCACAAATGACAGGCTCACAAGCACCAGTGATAGTCATTAATCTTGCCCGAAAACCATTTGATAAATCTACATGTCAGATGAGCAGATTACACATTTATGCTCTGAAAATCTGAGCTCATAATATCATTCCTCCCCAAGACTTGCACTTAATGTAATTGAGCAGAATCCACATGTTATATTTTCTAACCTAGCCAGCATCATGTCACGCACTTCATGCAAAAATCTGAGCTGACATGATATCATTCTTACTCAAAACTGCCAGCAAAGATTGTTGCAGTACTGAGCGAGCAGCAAGCTAATAATTGATTGTGATTGAAACTCTAATGCATGTAGTTAGTTTTTTTCGATTGAGGACTAGTATAACGAACACGACATGCACATTTCACAACAAACATCACAGGGTATCTGAAATCCAGTAGTTCATAAATCATGTTAAATAGTTGGCAAATTTCTCACCATCTATACCGTGGAGAGTCTCAGCAGCACTCGCTCTTTTTTTATCTACACTTGGTCCTCCAAAACAGCTACACCTCATATCTTTCTGCTGCAATTTATGACCTCTATCTTCTACATCACATAGTTATTCACCTTCCAAGATGTAAAAACATAGCAACATAAAAATCGACTCTTTATGGAAATCCTTGATTTTGCAATAAATGATCAAACTAAAACTTTCGGCGACCAATTAAACTACATTCTCAAATTACCACTTCTTGATTACATATAATTACTTTGAAATCCAACTAGCCTTTCCTTGATCACAGAATTTAGCTCTAAAAAAGAAAAGACAGCCACCCTTTTGAAAGTTTCATACTTTCTTTAATGAAGATTAACCCCACTTTTTTTAGCACAAAAAAAACCTCAACCACCACCAAGAGATCTCTAGACTTGAACTTTTCTATTGTGTGCAATAAAGAACCCACAACTACAAAACAGAAACAGATTAAGATGGTACTTAAGAAGAAGCTATTACCTGATTAGCAGCATAATAAAAGCTGATCAAGGAGTTTCCAAGTTGTAAAGTTGTTGTATGAATAACAACTATAAAGAGAAATACAGAGAGCACGAAATATATTCCAACCAAAATACTGGGTTTATAATTTTCTTGGTGAATGCTGTTGAGGTTTTGAACTCCTTCTTTTCGTGTGTTTTTCAATGTTTGGGGTGTTCGTGACATTTAATGCCGTCACTTTAATTGGGGAAAAAAAATAGTTGGAGATGGTGAGCTCTGTTTGCTCTTGTTTTTTTCTCGTTCATGGGCCCGCGACGTGTGGAACCGGTCACCAGCAAGCCATTTCTTGCAGGCTGTCTTCCTTTCTCTTATTTTCGTGCCTTTTTCGTTGTTTTCAGATTAGGACCTTTCACTTTCAAGCTTTTTCAAGTGGTTATCATCTTTATTTTTGGCGTTTGTAATTTCATTTTAAAAATATATTTTATTTAAAAATATATATTATTAAATTTTTTATAATTTTAATATGCTAATATTAAAAATAAAAAATAATTTTAACAAATATCTGCACCATAATATTAAGCACAGGTTAAGAATTATGCTAAGAGGCTGAGAGAATATATATTTTCTAAAATTGGCCCTTTTGTGATTTTGTCAGGTATTCTGAAAACTGTTTTTGAGAGCAAAAAATCGAAGGTTAAGGAGTGTTTGGATTTCTTCCACTATAATATAATATAATATAATTTTTTTTTAATATCTTATATATTAATTTTAAAACGTTAGTTCAATGATTAAGGAGATTTTCTTTATTTTTAAAAATTTAGATCATTTTAAAAATATCTTTATAACATTTAATGCATCTATTAAAACTTAAATATCATCAATTAAAAGAAAACATATATTCAAAAAAATTATTGAATTTAAAATTTAAATTTAAAAAGAAAAATAAGCCTTCGATATCATAAACTGTTTAGAAAGTAAAAAAGTTAAAAGTTAACATTTGACTTTCTTTTGCTATGCTGTAATATAAAAACCTTTAATGTTATAATCATAAGAGGTTAGTACAGTAATTAACGAGATTTTTTAAAATTTATTTTTTTAATATATCTATAAATCAAGCTTATAAATAAATGAAATTAAATATACATCCAAAATAACTATTAACTCTAGAATTTAAATTTAAAAAATTAAGAAAATAAATATTTTTTAAGGGTTATTATTGACCTGGCTCTCGTGTTTTGTCTGACTAGTCTAATGATCTTAATCCTTCCACTCCACCACGTGAGTTGACTGTTCTACTCTTTATAATTTTGTATGCATTGAAGCGCGGATGCGCTTAGCTGGCAAAGGCCTCGAGGTCCTGGCTGTGACAAATTCTGTCTATTGGTGTTTTTTATTTTTTTTATTATTTCCTTCTAGACGGCAAGCGAATTTATTTTTTATGTTGTTGTTCGGAAATAACATTAAAAAAAACTAAAGCTAAAAGCGAAATTATTGCAGCTCTACTGTTGACTAGAATAGTGATGTGATGAAATTATTCATGGTCAAAACAAATCTTTTGACCGGGTATTGAAGGTGAGGTTATTTTTTCATCCTGATGCAATTACTTTTAATAATCTATGAAGGGTTAGATTAGTAATTTTATATTTCTACACTGTAAAAATATTGATTTACCCCTGCAATTAAAAAAATATGATGCTTTTTGACGAGGAGTGTTATGGTCTTTTTATTTTTCTCCTCTAAAAAGTTGAATTATTTTGATACTTTAAAGATAAAACCAATATAACTTTTGTTGAAGGGTTTTTTGTTTTTTTATATTAATTTTATTGTTAATTTAAAGATTATTTGAGCATATTAATAAAATTAACTATATATTAAATATTATTAAATAAAACATGCTAGCGTATACATGGCAATGCCAATAAGATTATCTAGCAATTAAATACTATTTTTTAAGGTAATATTTGAATGATCATAACAACTTTTAAAATTTGAATAAAAGATATATATATCAAACTACTTATTAGTTTGATATTATTGTACTTTTTCTTTTTTCTCTTTTCCTTTTAAATCTCACTTCAGTCCTTTCAAAATCTAAAACCAATATTTTTAAATTTATTTTGCTTTACATTTAGTTCATGTTATTTTTATTTTTTTCTTAATGATCTATAAATATACAAATATTTTTTAATTTTATTCTTTTATTTGCTAGTGTTTTAAATTGGATCTTTACTATTTTGATTGTTATTTTTTTTGTTTGGGATCTATTTTATTTTTTACAATTTCATCATTTATGGGTTTTTTCTATCAAATTTAATCTTTATTTTTTTAATTATTATTTTTTTTCTTTTGTCAAGTTTTTAAAATTGATATTTTTTTTAACAATTTTATCCTTCAAAATTAAATTAGTTTGGAATTAAGCTTCTTAATTAAACATGAATTCTAAATTTTATGAGCTGTGAATTTTAAATACTAGATAGGGTTTAAAAGTTTTACTCGAGATTAATTGTTTTTTTATTTTTTAAAGTTAATGTTTTTTTTTCTTTTTAGAGTTTTGCTTTGTTATGTTTTACAATCTGATTTCTACGGGGTTAGTTTTGGGTTTGTAATCAGGGTTATAATTTCAAAGATCAATGCAAGTTAACTCTTATTTTTTTTATTTTTTTTAGTTGATTTATTTCAATTTCATTATTTAACCTTTGATGCATTGAAAATTATTTTTTATGTTTTTTTTTCTATTAAGTTATCTTGATTTTATATCCATGATTGCGAGGTTAACAATTTAACCCTAGTTTACTAATATTTTTTAATAGTTTTTTCTAGTTAAATTTATTTTTTTATGTATTTTAAGATTGAATTGTTTGATGATTGAGCTTAGTTTTTATTTTTTAATATTTTATTTACTTGAAATTGAGTTTTAGCTTTTTTTTTTTATTGAAGCTTATCACATTCTCATTCAATTTATTAAGAAATAACCTTTGAAAAAAAATTTCTTGCTTTCATTTTATAGATTACGAGTTTTAAAAATTAAATCAAGTTTAGAATTTACAAAGTTTTTTTTTTTCTTCATTAGTTGTTTTAATTGTGCTAAAAGATCATATTTTTAGTCATGTTTGAAAGTATAGTTATTGCTATTTTTTAAAGTGTTTTTCACTCAGAAATATATTAAAATAATTCTTTTTATTTTTAACATCAATACATCAAAATGATTTAAAAGTATAAAAAAATATTGATTTGAAATAAAAAAAATTAATTTAATGTTTTATTTTTTTTTAAATACAAAAACAAATAAAGTAAAATCCAGAAGGTGAATTACGGCTTCCAAAAGAGAAAAGTGATTGATGTGATTATACTATGCTGTTTCGCTGCTTTAAAATTATGTTTTACTTTTAAAAAATATTAAATTAATATTATTTTAATGATTTTTTTATAGTTTGAATGTTTTAATATTAAAAATTAAAAATAAATATTTAAATATATTTTTTAATAATAAATATTTTTAAAAAATATTATACACCATATACTAAAGCCGCATATTTATAAATTATATTATAGAAAATTAGCTTGGATGAATGACAATTAGCGTGGAGATTTATCAAGTATCATGTCTCATCACAGTTAAACACCACTTTTCAATTCATATCATGGAATTGGAATTGATGAGCAAATGCAATGAATGACTATTTTTTTTTAATGTGAAATAAGCATCATGATCAAATAATAAAGGTATTGTTGCAAATATCAAAAGAAACCCTTCTTTTAATAAGCAAGATAAAAATAAATTGCTAAATTATTAAGTCTTGTATATATTCTCTACTTTTTCTAACAATATTTACTTGAAAAGAAAAGGAAAAGTAATATCTTCATGTTTGGTCATCTTGTACCTAACTTTGAATTTAACTTGTTCGATATCATCACCTCCACATTCATCCCTTACTTCCTTTCTCTTTTAAGTTCGGTGACTCTTCATTAGTGCTTTTACTATTGTAACTAATGTCATTGTATTAAAAAATAAATACATAAATAAAAAATCAACTCAAATCATTGAATATATGAAAAGTATAGTTTTTAAATCAGGTCCGGTGACCGGCCCGATCCAAGACCTGGGTTCCGGGTTTTGACTGAGTCACCGGGTTTTGGTCGGGTCGGCCGGGTCAATTTCTATTTTTAAAAAAATTCAAAACGATATCATTTTAATAAAAAAAACAAAAATCAATGGGTTACAATCAAGTTTTTAACCAAGTTTTACTGGATCATCCAAATTTTCAGATCAACCTATTAGATTAGCCGGGTCACACCGGATCATAGCTTATCCTATTTTTTCATCAACAGCTAAAAGTATGGCACTTTACTCTCTCATTTATACTTCTAGGGTTTGAAACTATATACATATATACATGGAGGGTCAATCACCCAGCTAACTTGCTGAGACCCGGAGAAATTAAACGAGAGATGTCTGCTGTGATCTTTACCTAATTATCTGCCTAGTCCTTTCACGGTAAAAAAGACACGGTGTGGACTTTGTACAAATAAAATAAAAATCCATGTTGTTGTCAAACACGTGTTCTATGCACTGAATAATAATTAATTTCACTGTATAAGGTTGGATTTACAACTCCGTAGTATTGTAGAAAGTTGTTTGTAGAGAAATTTGTGGGATGGAACGGCTACTAGGTGGTGTTTGATACTGCAATTCAATTATATTTTTTAAGTTTTTTTAGTTTTGAATTAGTTTTTTTTTTATATTATGTTTTATTTTAAGACTTCGGATTAATTTATTCAGATATTAATTAGCAGCCAACCCTCGAGATGATATTCGAAGATTCTTGCACAATGATACATTTGTTGCGATAAACTTTGGTGACCAGTCCTGTTCGGATAGAGTGTATTCTTAAATGGATACTAAGAGCTTAAATGTCTAGGAGTGTGATAAAAGATTATCTTGATATCAAAATATTAATTAAATATTATCTTATTTGTATCAAATAAATATATTTTATTATCATTTATTTTATTATAATTTTTAATTGAATTTTTTTATTAAATTTAATTTTTATTCTTTTAATTATTACTTGTTTATTTAAAATAGTTTATGAAATATTAATTATTATTATTTTAATTTATTCATCTTTATTTTTTTTTTAATTTGATATTTATTAATTTGATTATTATTTATTTTATTTAAGATGAATTATAAAATTATATATATATTAATTTTATTCCCATTTAAATTTTTAATCTGTAAAATTTGTTCCTTATTATTTCGATAAAATTAAAAAAATTAAAATATTAATAATTTATTTTTCAACTTATATTTCATGACATAGACAAATATTAAAAATTATTTTTCAATTTATTTTTTATTACACTACTAAATATTAAAAAATATTTTATTATTAAAAAAAATTACTTTTTAACAAATAAATAGAAACTTAGCAAAACCTGTATGATGATTGTTCTGTTTGTTTTTATATTTCAAGAGTATTTTAAAAAAAATTAAAAAAAATTACTTTAAATTAATATTTTTATAGTGTTTTATAATATTTTGATGTATTGATATTAAAAATATTTTTTTAAAAAAATAATATTTTTTAAATAATATTTTTTTAAAAACAACATAAAAAAATATTATCCACTACTTGTTTAAACACTGAGGTTGCTTAGACGTGAATACTTGAGGAAATCGAAGTTATCTAATTTCGGATCGTACTCGCATTCGTATCACCACCACTTTAGTCTCTCGGAGCAGTTAGTTTACAGTCGAATGCTTTGACGAGTCTGTTACCATCTGCAACACGCATGAACCGGTGACTACCAAGTGGGTCTGCATGATTTCCTGGACTGATTAAACTTGCAACGCATCTTGTTCATCTTTTTTAAAAGAAGTTCTTTTTTTTTTTAAATATTTGATTTAATAGAATTTAAATGTCTTGATTTGTTACGTTTTGTTTATAATGTTATCCTTTCATCATAATTCAAATAGTAAATTTTATAAGTTAATTTAAATAAGTTTTTTAATTATTTTTTTTAATTTTATTATTTAACATTGTATTGTATTGATGGAGAATTTAATTTTATTTATTTTATATGAATTTTAGATGGTTATTCCGACTTCACTAATATTAATTTAATATATTATTATTTTAATATTTAATAAAAAAATTTATCTTAATTTATTTTAATAAAATTATATTTTTATACATCTTCTAAATTATTTTTTAACTTTTAATTTTTTTTCAATTTCTGTATAGAAAAACCCCTGACCTTTTTAATTTTTAGCACCACATCATGCCTTTCAATCAATTATATAACCATTTAGATAGTGGTCAAATAATAAGGATTTGAAATTAAAAAATTTGTTATTTTTATAATTTTAAATTCGAGTTTTTGGTTGTTCATATGATGGTTATTGGAGGTTTACATGGTCGTTAATTTTAAAACTCGTGAGATTAATCATAGTACACGCAAACTAACTCGAACACCTACATTAATTAAAAAAAAAAAGAGCAACAACATCTTTAAATTTTCCTGGCTTCGTTAGATAGTTTTATAAAATCTCTCCCAGCATCTGAACTACTGGCTTGAACTTGAGACTTTAGACCTGATGATCCTTGGAAATTCTCAATGGCTTAAAAGCAAACCAATTCTGCAAGTTCTTAACTTTGCCAAACTTGACCGATGACGGGAGCGATTTTCTACCTCATTATTTCTGTTATCTTCCAGGAATGAACCATTTGTTTTTGCATTTAAAAATATTTTTATGTATGTTTTAAAAGTAATATTAAATTTATATTCTTTTAATGTCTTTTAGTAATTTTTATATTAATATCAAAAATTAAAAAAATATCCATAGGAAAGGGAATTGCTAATTTTTTTAATAAAAAATGAATAGGAGCTAGCTTGATTTATTTTTAAATTTTAAATCTAATCTCTAATACATTTTCAAGAGTAATTATTTATAATTTATTATTATGTTTCAGGTCATTTTCAATCCATCTTTTGACAGATATTATGATTCAAGTAGACAGAATAGTTTCATGTGAAAAACTTGAACTCGACATGATTTATTAAAAGCACAAACGAGCTTTCACGTGATATTAACATCCGATCCTTGTTCGTGTTTAGCTTAAATAAATCAAGTGGGGTTTTAATTTTCTATACATGGGTATTTATGTTGGTTTGAAAGGAAAAGAAAAGGACTAAAAGGTAAATTAGATCATGATTCTAGAATTATAAATAAATTTTTAAAAAATAAAATTATAAAAACTTTTTTTTTATTAATATAGATGTTCACGTCAGCTTAAATATATTTGATTAATTTTATAAATATTAAAATTAATAATGATATAAATCTCAAATAATTATAGAATTTATAAAATTTAAGCTAATAATTTTTTTTAAAAAATAATTTAAAACTTAATGATTTATATTTTTAATTATAAAAATTTATTAAAAACATATAGAATGAAGATCCTATTTGTTTTTTCATTTGAAAAATATTTTTGAAAAAAATTTAATTTTTTATTTATTTTAAATTTAATTTTTTTAATATGTTAATTTTAAAAATAATTTTTAAAAATAAAAAATATTATTTAAAAAATAATAATTATAACTACTTCTTGTTCACACATATTCAAAGGTGACAAAACTAGGCAAAGCCAACTTTTCCAAATCTCCACGTGGAAGGTAATTAGACATAAACTAGATAATCATGCATGGTTGACTTGGCGCAGCACAAGAAGCAAGAATAGACTGTAACTCTTGTTGAAGAAAGCTTTGATCTTGTATGAAATGGATTTTATCAATCCTTGTTTCTCGTCAAAACACAAGATATTAGATCTAATATTGTTAAATTTTCTGTTTGTTTGGTGATGAGGTGTGAAATGTCTTTTTAAAATATTTTTTCATTTAAAAATGTATTTAGTAATTTTGATTTTAATATTAAAATCATTAAAAAAATAAAAACATCAACTTCATATCATCATTTTTTTTAAAACACATTATTAAAATAAATTAAAAAACAAAATCTATCACATTCTTTATAAAACCGAGAGGTAATCGAGAGAATAGTAAATATTATTTTTTAAAAATACATAAAATAATATATTTTATTTTTTAAATTTATTTTTAATATAATCAAATTAAAATGATTTTAAAATATAAAAATAAAACTTTTAGCCAGCCATTCTTGAGTTTATCTTGGAAAAATTTAGTGCTTGTAATTATGCAAGTTTTGAAATCAAGTGTATTTACTTTTTTAAAAAACAATTTAGTATCCGTATCAGTTTTTCTTTTTGAAATTGGAACTGTCCATTTTAAAATTGACTTGAATATATGAGAAAAATTAACAAAATATTAAAAGAAATGGCTAAACCATTTTAGTTATGTGCATGAAATATTGTTTATTGTTATATTTTTAAAAAAAATTTAACTTCACTTTTCACCATTTTAATTTTTATCCCATTATTTTAAAAATTATGCTTTATAATTTCTTTCAATTGTTTTTATTTAGATTACATATCAATCTTGTGAATTCAATTTTGTTTTTAATATCAACTTTTAACATTAGATTTATTAAAAATAGTAATTTTTATTTTTTTTATTAATTTATATGGATTTATTTAGATCTCATGACTTAAATAATAGGTTTAATAAGTTAAATTAAATTAACTTGATTTATTTTTTATTTTTTAGGTTACCTGTTCTAATTAATTTTATCATTTAGTATGAAGTTAGTTGAGAATTAAGTTTTATAAAAAAATAAAATTTTTATTGGATTATTTTGATCTCATAACTCAGATTGTTAGCTTGATAGATTAATTAAGTAGTTTTTTTTGTTATTTTTTAATTTAATATATATATATATATATTTAATTTTATTTTTTAATATTGAGTTAAATAAAAATTAAACTTAATAATTTATTTTATTTTTTGTTTTCTAAAGTTATCATAATTAAGATTCAATATTTTATAATTTAATCTATATTTGATCTAATATATTATTATATAGATATTTAAAAATAACTATCATTCAATATATTTTTATATAAATATTTTTTTTTAAATATTAATCAATATACATTATATTTTGAATTCATAATTTATTTTCTTATTATTATAAAACATAATCCAGTAACTTATTTTGCTTGATGGATCAAACTACGCATGCCTAATTATCCAAATTAAAACCATAAAAGTGTTTTAATCAAAATAAAAACCATTAAAAAAAAACCTTTCATGTCGTTAAAGAACAGTAGTACTATGTAAACAGGCCTAGACAGAGAACCCAGTTACAAGAGGCCGAATCAAGTGGCAAATTCCCCTACCAATGGTCTGTTACCTGTAAAGCTAAATTAGGCCCACCATTCAACTCTAAATGCTCCCTCTAAGTTATCTATAGCTTTAGTATCCGAGAGAGTAATAAAAATTATTTTTTTAAAATATTTTTTATTTAAAAATATATTAAAATATTTTTTTATATTGAATTATTAAAAATATTCAATTTTTTTAAAAAAAAACACCAGACCATAATATTAGACAGATATGTATATTCTCTATTTAATTAGGATTATCAGATAATTTTTCATAATTATTAATTGAATTGTTTATGACTCGCACTCATCAAATCTTGTCTGATTTAATGAGTATATTTTTTTTTATTAGTATGAATATTCTAGCAAGTATAAGTGAATTTTAATTAATTTTATAAATTTTAAAATTAATAATTATATAAATTTTAAATAGCCATAAAATTTGTAAAATTTAAACTTATTATTTATAAAAAATAAACTTAAAATTTAATCAATTAAACTATATTCAACTTAATAATATTCACATGCATCCTGAGGTGGATGTCATGTCGCAATTGCATGAAGTGGTTCATTTATATCCCATTGCTTATTTTGTTGCGACACAATAATATTATTTAATTATCCTGTACAGTTTTTTTCTACTTCATAACATATTATTTTATAATTATTTATAAATAAATGAAAGGGAATGTTTATTGTGCAAACATGTTTTATTTTTAAATGATTTCAAGTAAATTATTATTACTTGAACAATTCTTTTCAACTATATATGATGACGGAGGGTATAAATTAACAATACAAATTTGTTGCTGACACAACCGAAGGCACTACTCGTTCGTCGCTGCGCGGGCTGGGCTCTGTTTGACTGTCTGCTGATGGACCTCATTTACTAGTCAAACCTGTGAAGGCTAAAACAAAGACTTTTCTTCTGTAAGCTTTATGCATGGGCAGTCTTTGTTTGATTCACGAGACGGCCAAGTGCAGCGCACTCATCCCTCTTATATCCCTGTCCGTTGAAAAAACCGAAGGGAGATTCTCCAACTTTTGCACACATCAAGAAATTGGTGTCAAATTCTTGTCTGCTTAAATTTTGACGCAATTGAGTTTTTTTCCGTGAGATGTTCGGCCAGTTTACACGTAATATCACTAAACATAACACGATTAATTTTGATTAATTTTTATGATTTATTAAATATTTTATAAGTTTAATAAGTAGATAAAACATTACAAGGAATAACAGGTATATACGATAAGTTTTGAATCCAAATACAGAAAAAGTAGACAAACCCTTCCCATCACTGAGTTAGAACTCAATTAAGTTTTTTTATCTAATAATTAGAGTGTTTTTAATATTAATTTATATAATTATTTATTTTAAAATTTATAAAATTAATCAATATATATATATATATAAACCGATTAGAACACTATATTAATAATATATATTTTTTATTTTTTTTAGCTTAGTGCCTGTTTTTTGTTGTGTAGACAATTGTATATTAGTTATAGAACGTGCGAATAAACGAGCCTTAATACTTCACTTCTTTATAACAATTTTGTCCCTTGATACCTAGACTTTATTCAAAATAATGTGAAAAAAAATAAATTAATATTGCTAATCTGTGATTAGAGCTGTGCACAAATTTGTTTAATTCTATCCCACATGAGACGAACATTTGAGAAGGTGGGGGGAGCCTTGCATGAGGAGACAACAGCTTGAGGTTGGTTGGGAACATAGTTGAACATGTTTTTTTAAAAGGTTTAATTTTTTTTATTTTTTTATTAAAATTTAATATATAGGATCTGTATATTAATATTAAAAATAATTTTTTAAAAAATAAAAGAATATCATTAATATATATTTTAATAAAAAAATTATTTAAAAAATAATCATTACATAGTACACTTAAAGAAGGTGAAAAAATCTGAAGCATAACGCAGCACACATTTCCAATTCCCAATCAAATCGCAAGAAGAGTGTAAAAATAATAATAAAAATGCAGAGCACCCTCCTTTTTTCGCCTCTCAAATCAAAATCAAGCAAGAAAAACCCACTACCAAGAACACCCAATAACACAAAAAGGCCTTGCTTTTGACATAAGCAAGAACCAAGAGAGAGGAAAAACCGCTCCTTTCTCCCTCTAACAAGGCGAGTAAGGAAACGCCTGATGGAATCTCAGTCCCTCACTCTTTGTCTCTCTTCTTTGAAACAAAAACCCTAAAAGACTAAAATCAAAAAAGAAAACCCAAAATCCCACACTAGCCCCACTCCCTCTCTCCCCCACTCCAAACAGTCAGTCATACCTGTCGCCTTCAATTGTGACTTTTGCACCACTAACAACATTCACTTCTTTTTTTTTTCTATATAAAGATTCGGTTTTTATTTTTCAAAAATGACTTCTTCTTCGTCTATTAAGGAGACAACGGAGGAGGAACAGGTTGCGCCGGATATTGTGTCGGCTGAAGGTGGAGTGGAGAAGACTGAGCCTGTCAGCAGTGGGGGGGAGGAAGAGAGCGGTGGCGAGAAACTTGACGATTCAATGGAAGAGGACTCTGTGAGTCCGGCTACTGTGTTTTGTATTAGGCTGAAACAGCCACGGTCGAATTTGCAGCATAAAATGAGTGTGCCTGAGCTTTGTCGCAAATATAGGTTAGTCTTTGATTGAGATTTGCGTGGGTTTTGGTTGTTTGATTACTAAAGCCGTGGTTTTCAAGTGAAATTCGATTTAGGTTTGGTGTTCTTTTACTTTTTTGGATCGTGGGCCTAGTTGGGGCTTCTTTTAAGTGGATTTCGAGTCTCTCTTAGACAATTGGAGTGAACTGTGATTTTTAGGGTCCTGCTACGGTGATATTTGAGATAAGACAAAGTTCTTGGTTCTTCATTTGAATTCTGAATCAATTCTGTTTGTGAATAGAGGTTGTTTAGTGTCTAAGGTCGTGGATTTTCCAGTGAATTTTGATGGGATTTGAATGTTTTGAAATTTATGAATGTTTCAATTATGGGTTCTTTTATGTTGGAATTGAGTTTCTTTTGCACAAATCTCAGTGTATTGTGATTGTCGTTAAGTTTCTTTTAGGTAGTTTATGAAATAATGCAAGTGTTCTATTCGATTCTTCAAGTGCGTCGTGTTTGTATATGGAAGTTGTTCAGTCTCTAAACTTCGTGGGTTTTAAGCGAAACTTTATTAAAGGTTTAGTGTTTTTACTCTGTTGATTGGAGCACAGGCCCTTCTTTTATTGAAATTTGAGTTTTTACTTCTGCAATTTGAGCTTATCAGTTATCGCTATTGGTTAGGGTTCTTTTACTTATCAAAATGTGTTTTTTTGAGTAGTTTTATGGAAGTTGGGTTTTTTATTTGTTTAAATCTTTTGATACCTGGAGCCCTTCAAGTGGGATTTATGCTTCGATTTTGTTGGTTTTGATGCTCTGTAGTTAGTGTTGGAAGTGGAAGTGAGTTTAGGACGAGTGAGAAATCAAGTTTGGAAAAATATGATAGAGAAAGAGAGTTTTAGAATTGATTGGTGGATATGTACAGGATACAAGGAAGTGATAACGACGAAGAAGTATACGATCAAGTTATTTGGTATATGCTATATAGAAGCTTGCTTTTGTGTTTTGATTAAATATTACAAATCACCATCTTCACACTTGTATCAGGGTGATAAATCTTTCTATTTCTGCAATTTCTAGTGTTGACCTATTATGAGAATGGCATTTTTTGGCAGAAAAAATATGCATTCCTAACATATGATCTGCCATCGGAGGCCAAAATAGAACAGAAGGTAGCACAATGGGAAATTGTAGATTTTACTTGCAGATTTTCTTATACATGTTTTCTAGTTGCTACAGTGTTTTCTCACTCTTAACATTCTCTGGTCATTCTCATCTATATTACACTCGAAACATGATGCCATAACAATGAGCGTCACAAACTTGTAGCTACATGCAGTTGATTTGTGACATGGGTATTGTTAAAACATGATACTCCTAATGTAGGTTTTGAGATTCTATTAACAGTTGTCTAAAGTAAATGAGCTGTTGTTATTTAAAGCATCTTTGCTTGTCCATTTTACCATTTTATTGGTCTTTATCAAATTCTTATTCTCAACTTATGCTTTTCCAGTGCTGTTGCATGGTGTGGTAAGCTGAACGCGATAGCTTGTGCATCAGAAACTTGTGCAAGAATTCCCAGGTCAGTGGAGTTTTGGATTTCTAATGTGTTTCAGTTTAATAGGGGAGAGCATTCGCTATACATTGTTGCCAATTGCGCTTTCCTCTAAATACGCTAATGTGCATGAGAACAGATGTTGAAACATGATTGATATTTTCTATAGTGAACTATTTTGGGTTCTTCTAATTAAAATATAAGATTGTACCCAAGATGGACTCATATTTTTTCAATTAATATTTTAATATCATCATTTACTATATATTTTTTTTTTTGCAGCTCCAACGCAAACCCACCATTTTGGATCCCCATACACGTGGTTATCCCTGAGAGACCAACTGAATGTGCAGTTTTCAATGTCATAGCAGGTATTTTGAGTCATCTTGCACCGTTTACCGTGTCTTCCTTTTTTCAAGTTTTAATTAGTCATGTATGCCGAGTGTATTTCATTCATCTATTATATGTTAGATTTCTCACTGATTTATTACTTCCCTCTTTCTATTGGGCTCTAATTTCCCATTTTCGAGTTATTGAATTGGATCCCTTTGCAGATTCTCCTCGTGATTCTGTTCAGTTTATCGAATGGTCCCCAACTTCTTGCCCTCGTGCATTATTAATAGCTAATTTCCATGGGAGGATAACTATCTGGACTCAACCTTCTCAAGTAAGCTAACTTGATGGATTGTTTAAGCCAGATATAAAATAAGTAGATGCCCTTGTCCACTCACTAGTTGTTAACAACTAAGCTTTTCATGGCTTGCTTAACGTAAGAGGTTTGGGACTGGCCCTGTTTTGGTTTTCAACCTTTGCTCTCTCTCTGTGTTTATGCATACCACCTGCTTATAATTTTAAATTCTCTTGTAGCTTACATCTTATCTGGTCATGCAGGGTCCATCTAATTTGGTGCGTGATGCTAGCTGCTGGCAGCGTGAGCATGAATGGCGACAGGACATTGCAGTTGTTACTAAATGGCTATCTGGGGTCTCTCCAGTATGCAGTTATTATGTTTTTGTTATCTGATTCTTAAATTATCCATGTATTATGCTTTGCACATAGGTGGTGGTGGTTTAGTAGTTATTTATATTTCTCAGTTCTCTAGTTTATCTCTGTTTTTTTAAATTTGTGTTGGTATTTGGTTATACTTCTGCTGTAGTCCGACTTCTGTTAAAAATTCAGTACAGGTGGCTTTCGTCAAAGTCCAGTACTCCCACAAACTCAAAGTCAGCTTTTGAGGAAAAATTCCTTTCTCAGCATTCTCAAACTTCAGGTTTGTTTTCATGACTTCTCTTTATAATAGTTTGTAGAAGCTCAAGTGGGAGCTTTAAGCCCAGTTCCATTTTTAGCTTGTAAGGGCCATGCTTTCTGACTAGCAACTTAACATCCTATCATGTGGCTGTTGCTTTGAGGAGAATAGTTCAGGTTATTTTCTGAACAGCTGTAAATTCAGAATAGTAATTTGCTTGTAGTTTCTGCGCTGATTTTATTCATTACTGGTTGTAGTTTCTGCTAAGGTCTTATTCATTATTGGATCAACTTCGAACTACTGTATTGTGAATGTTCCTAGAAAGATGCAATGTATGGCAGGAACAGAAACTATTAATTTAAGAATTTTTAATATCTGCCATTTTTTCTCCTAATTACAAGAATGAACTGGTGCTTTTAACCGACTATTGACCACTGCTGCTAGTGCTAATTATTCCAGTAATGATGGTGATACTTTCGGTTTTCTGTTCTTTCTGCTTTTGAGGTACCTCCACTTGACATATTAAAACAGCACCAAGACCATCACTAACGTGCTTTCTGTTTTTCTTTCAGCTAGATGGCCAAATTTCCTCTGTGTTTGTTCAGTTTTCTCATCTGGTTCTGTTCAACTTCATTGGTCCCAGTGGCCCCCAAGTCAGAATAATACATCACCAAAGTGGTTTTGCACAAGCAAAGGACTCTTGGGTGCCGGCCCTAGTGGGATTATGGCTGCCGATGCTATTATAACAGATAGTGGTGCAATGCATGTTGCAGGTGTTCCGATTGTAAACCCTTCAACTGTTGTTGTTTGGGAGGTTACTCCTGGCCCTGGAAATGGATTTCAAGCGACTCCGATGGTGAGTGCTAGCAATGGGGTCCCGCCTTCAGTCAAGCCTCCTAATTGGTCTGGTTTTGCTCCTTTGGCTGCATATTTATTCAGCTGGCAAGAGCATCTGATGTCAGAAGCGATGCAAGGGAAAAAGCATATGGATAAAGATTTCACCGACACTGTCTCGCTTCATTGTTCGCCAGTTTCAAATTTTTCTGCATATGTGAGTCCTGAGGCTGCAGCTCAATCTGCAGCAACTACCACTTGGGGTTCTGGAGTCAGTGCCGTTGCTTTTGATCCAACTCGTGGTGGCTCTGTGATTGCGGTTGTTATAGTTGAGGGTACCTAGTAGTATTCTGAATTGAAATTTTATTTTTTGCTTGTTCCGTATTTTTTCCATAACAAATCCTCCTTCAGTGTGTTTTTATGTAGTTTGTGTGACTTTTGTTGTTCAAAAGTGTCCTTGGTTCTCTCTCTCTACTCACTTTAATACTTGTACTCATACAGTGATGTGAGGCTAAACTTTCATTTTGAGTCAGCTGAAGATCCCTTTCTTTGCCTGCAGTTATCTGGATTCAATATAATAATAACTGGTTTTATGCATGCAGGACAATATATGTCCCCTTATGATCCAGATGAGGGTCCTTTAATCACGGGATGGAGGGTGCAACGCTGGGAATCATCCCTCCAACCTGTCGTTCTTCATCCAATATTTGGAAATCCCACTTCTGGTTTTGGCGGGCAGGCACCCATGCAAACTGTATGGGTGTCCAAAGTGGATACAAGCATACCACCAACTAATGATTTTAAAAATCTCCAAGCAGCTCCTGCAGTACCAATCTCAGATGCAAGAAAGGCATCTGATTCTGGTTCTGAGAAGACGAAAAGAGTCACCTTTGATCCCTCTGATCTGCCCAGCGATGTTAGAACTCTTGCTCGAATTGTTTATTCTGCTCATGGTGGCGAGATTGCTATTGCTTTTCTGCGGGGTGGAGTTCACATTTTCTCTGGGCCAAACTTCACACTTGTTGACAACTACCAGATTAATGTTGGATCTGCAATTGCTGCTCCTGCCTTCTCTTCCACAAGCTGCTGCTCAGCTTCAGTTTGGCATGACACTAGCAAGGATCGGACTGTATTGAAGATAATTCGTGTTCTTCCTCCTGCTGTTCCAAGTAATCAGGTGAAGGCTAACTCGGCAATCTGGGAGCGTGCTATTGCTGAAAGGTACTTAGTAAGAGTCATTTGTTTGGGAATTACTATGGAAATCCACATGTTAGTGGTTATGGCATTTCCTTCGGTTAAAAATCAGATGAAGGTTGGATGTGCAGATAGTTTCAACATTCTGCTTGGTCATACTGACATTGTGTTTTGCCAGAGCAGGTTTTGGTGGAGCCTTTTGGTTGGTGTTGATTGGTGGGATGCTGTTGGCTGTACACAGAGTGCTGCTGAGGATGGCATCGGTAAGAATAAATTGATTCTCCAGTTTTACTGTGGCTTATAAAAAAGAAAATATATTGAAGAACAATTTCTTCCCTAGGATTTCTATTCTAGATTTCTTTGCAAGTAACATGAATCCACGGTTAGATACTCTGTTTATGCCTGGTTCTTCGTTTCTTTTCAGTTTCACTTAACAGTGTCATTGCAGTCTTGGATGCTGATTTTCATTCTCTTCCCTCTACACAGCACAGGCAGCAGTATGGTCCTGTATGTTTTTTCTGCGCTATTGCCATCTCATCATTATTTCTTTTGAGATAGTCTGTCATTATGATATTTGGAATTACATTATTTAGTGAACGCATCTAAAATTTTTTATATTTGTGGTTCATTTCTCTTAAATTATCCATGTAACTCCTTTTGTTATTCATTTGGAAATAGCATATGCCATGGTGGCCCATGCCCCCCCCCTCCCCACCCAAAATAAAATAAAATAAAAAGATCTAATTTCAATGGTTAGCAAGGGCATCTAGAATATTCTATTGCTAGCCTAGTTCTTGTAGAATATTCGACTTGGACTGGGCATAGAATGGGTTGTGGAAATTGAGGGGGTGGATATTTAGAATTTCACAGGGGGTTCCATGAATCCTCAAGGAGAGTTCTTGAAATCATAAATATGAAAAAGTTGTGAATACAAAAATTGCATTCATTGATCATCTGCTTTCAACCAAATAAACTCTCTTCTTATTGAGGCACATTACAGAAGGTATGACATGTAATGTGTCTCATAAACACACATGGTATATCCTGGCACAACCCAAATGTCCCATGCAAGACATGCATCACAATCAAATTAGGAAATAAGATAAAACAGCATTCATTAATTCTCACCCCACTTGACAATTCCAAGCTTCTGTTACTGCCTGTGTTTCTAGAATGCATTTGGCTGGGGAAGTAAACTTGTTTTTTAATGATGCAGAGTCTGGACAGGATAAAATGTAGGCTACTGGAAGGTACAAATGCGCAGGAGGTTAGGGCCATGGTTCTTGACATGCAAGCTAGGTTGCTGCTTGATATGCTCGGCAAAGGCATTGAGTCAGCTTTGATAAATCCTTCAGCATTAGTACCTGAACCATGGCAGGCTACTGGCGAGACATTATCTGGCATTGATCCTGAAGCAATGACTGTTGAACCAAACCTTGTTCCGAGTATTCAGGTTTGCTCGTCTCTCTATTATCTCACGTTAAATTTTGGGTCCTGTTGAAGTTTTTATTACTGAAGATCTACTCCTACGAGCAATACGTGGCTTACTCATGGTCTGATTGCCTGCGATATGATGCTTATATCTGATACATCAAATGTGTGATATGGTTGCATGGCTTGGGCTGTACCTTGGCTTTTATGGCCTGGAAACTGATGCCTGACCAAACAATATATGTGTGGCAGTTTAGGCTTGTTAGTCTGCTGTATCCAAGCACGCACACTGAGCTGGTTGCATATTTTCCTGCCTCCAGTCAGCTCAAACATCTGCCCATGTTGATGCAGGTTTATGATTTATTAATTTTCTCTAACAGTGGTAATTTCATGCAGGCTTATGTTGATGCAGTTCTTGATCTAGCTTCACATTTTATCACACGTCTACGGCGTTATGCAAGTTTCTGTCGCACACTGGCCAGTCATGCCGTTACAGCAGGCGCAGGCAGTAACCGCAATACGGTGACCAGTCCTACTCAAAGTTCGGCATCTCCCACACCAAATCAGGGTTAGTATGCAGTGTCTAGTGTTCATCTTTATAAATGAGGAAGATAAAATTCCTTTATTCCATAATTTTTTGTTTGCTAAGTTTTGTGGTGTCCAACTTCAAAAGCTTCTTGAGTCCCTCTCATGGTTATTATGTATAACACAGTGTCTTCTAACGCATTTTCTCCAGGTGGTCAAAGTGGCGGTACAAGTTCTACTGGAAGCACTCAGATGCAAGCTTGGGTACAAGGTGCCATTGCTAAGATTAGTAGCACAACTGATGGAGTGTCCACTGCAACTTCAAACCCCATAAGTGGTCCATCTTCTTTCATGCCAATAAGCATCAATACTGGAACTTTTCCTGGAACACCAGCAGTGAGGCTCATCGGTGACTGCCATTTCCTTCACAGATTATGCCAGCTTCTGCTCTTCTGTTTTTTCTTTCGGCGGCGAACTCAAGTACCTCGCTTTGCCGGAGGTACTCAGAGAAATCCCACTGATACGAATATGCAAAAACCTCAGTCTGGTGCTCCTGGCAAGGTGGAGGAGATCAACTCTGTTTCTTCAAAGCCAGCACCAGCTGCAGTTCGGTCGGATGAAGGTCAGGCAGTTCGAGGTAGTCAGGTAGTGCCTGGAGCTAAAGCAGTCGAAGAGGGAACTGCTGGCAGGCACAGAGTAGGCAGTGGCAATGCTGGCCAAGGATACAGTTCTGAGGAGGTAGAAACTGTTGCTCTTTAATTTCTTCTAGTCTTCACATGTTACGAAGAATCTTCATTAGACTTTTGGTTTCTTATCTGGCTAAATTGCTTTACTTTCAAGTTATTTGTTCAGTGTTTGGGCATCCGAATGGTTTTTGATAGTTCTCTCGGTTAAGGAAACAATCAGTCAATCAGCAGTGGTACCCTAGATTAAGATAAAGTTTCATTCTTTGGTGCGATGCAGGTGAAGGTCCTTTTCCTCATACTCATGGATCTGTGTCGGCGAACAGCAGCTCTGGTACACCCATTGCCGGTTTCTCAAGTAGGAAGCAGCAATATCCAGGTGCGGTTGCATTATATTGACGGCAATTATACTGTATTGCCAGAGGTTGTAGAAGCATCTCTTGGCCCACATATGCAGGTATCTATGCTTATGATTTACTCCTGTAAATGAACCTTTGGTTGTTTGGAAGTAGCTTTCTTTTCTTTTTTGACCAGGATAACCCTCCACTTTTCTTTCTGTATTTTTTTGACAAACAACTGTTTTCTTAACTTTATGTTACATTTTGTTATGGAATCCATAGAACATGCCTCGGCCCAGAGGTGCAGATGCTGCTGGTCTGTTACTCCGAGAGTTAGAACTACACCCACCATCTGAAGAGTGGCACAGGCGGAATATGTTTGGCGGACCCTGGTCTGATCCAGAGGATATGGGTTCAGAGGATACTTCTAAGCTTAACTCCACAGATTCACTTGATTTTAGCTCTCTGGAAAATTGTGATGTTTATTATGGAGCTCATGGCCTTTGGCCAAGGAAGCGCAGATTGTCTGAAAGAGATGCAGCTGTTGGCTTGAACACTTCTGCTGGCCTGGGAGCATATCTTGGCATAATGGGTTCTCGAAGAGATGTTGTTACTGCAGTGTGGAAGACTGGTCTTGAAGGCGTTTGGTACAAGGTCACTCCATTTTTCTTCTCCCTCTCTTATTTGAATATTTTTTTTGTTTGGATCTTGTCAGTTATTTTTTTATTTTGTTATTCAGCCATCTTTTCTGTAGGATTACTGAATTAAAAAGGAAAATCCATTTTTATGTTATTGGTAAGTTTGTGTCATGTATCTAGAAGAAGGTACTCAACATAATTATGCCTTGAAGTTAATTTAGTCGTTGCAAGCTAGTGAATTATATTCCCCTGTTATCCCCTATACACTGCCTCATCCACCACAAGATGCTTAAAACCCAATTCCCTTTAGTACCTACGTAGTTTTAGCTTGGTCCTTTACCAGCATACCCAAGAGTTTTCACAGCACATGGATGATCCCATGAAGGGATTCCTTGAGTTATGGATCTCTTTCCTTGGTAACCATGAGGTGGAAGGCATGTAGTTGGATGTAAATGCATAATGCAATTGAATTTCTGTCCGGGTGCGTTTTTGTGTTTCACATGGAAATCAAGGATCATCCCTCATGCATCTTCCTTTTTCCTTATCTGTGATGCTGTACCATTATTGGTCATGCATAATCCATTAACCACTCTAATTTGGATATTACTTTAGAGGTTATGGTATTAATGATATCACTGGAGATATGTAATGGTGTTGGGTTGATGTTAGGAGCTGAAAACATGCCCAAAGATACATACTCCTTGAGCTCTACTTCCCCAACTTACATAAGAGGAGGATCAACCATGATTGCTCACGGATCTGACTGTTACGTGAGTGGAGCAGTTCTCTGGGAGTGCTGAAATATATTTCCTTGGACACAAGGATGAATGGTCAAGAGGCGATTTACTAGGTTTTGGTTCTCGTGGTTCATAATATGGACCTTAATTGTGGTGCTAGGGAATGAAACATGTGAACTGCTTTGTTTATGATAAGATATGTTTCTCTTGCATAATATGTTTCCATCAGAGATAAGAATCTGCAAAGGAATAACCTCACTCATAAAGTTTCTCTCTCTTGCCATATAACCATTCATGTTTATTTTTGTTGCAAATCCTCTGCCCTCTCTGGATGCGTGGATATGCCTGTAATCTATTATACTTATCTAACATTATTGTTATTAATGCAGTGCATAAGATGTTTGCGGCAGACTTCGGCTTTGGCTTCCACTGGTGCTGCAAATCCACCAGATCAAAATGAAAGAGAGGCTTGGTGGATCAGCCGTTGGGCCTATGGCTGTCCGATGTGTGGGGGGACATGGGTTCGAGTTGTATAGACGAGACTGCAATCACAAATGTTAATTAGATGCAGCTTTCCACTTGCATGACAATCAATTCAAGGTGGTGCATGCATGACTGAAATGTTAATTAGCTGCGGCTTTCCACTTTCTTGACAATCAATTCAAGGCAAGCGCATGCAGTAGCTGATGTTGAAGAAAGCAGCACTCTTTGATGGTAGTATATTATATGTTCCTTTTTGTAGTTGCTGGTTGGAGCTTGGAAGTAAAGAGGGGCCGTTAGCCTTGCAGAAGTGGAAATTCATCCGTTTGTCCTATGCATCAGCTGTCTGGTGTTTATGTAACGGCGTTTAAGTTCCTCAGCTCGACAGCAACAGTTTTGGAAGGAAGGCTTGTGTTTTGGAAAATTTTCAGGAGAGCTCCATTAGTGAAGGTTCCCAGCATCTCACATATAACATTTGCTTTTCCTTTTAATGGAAGTGACATTGCCTGTACATTATAGATACGAGAAATTGATCAGGATAGTAGGTGTGAATGTAATAGATCCATGTCTGTTTGAGACAACATTAATCATTTATTAGTATGATGCCCTGGTTTCTCGTGTTGCAGCATCCAATAAAAAAATGTCCATTCTTGTTAACCCATCAAAGAGTCACACAATGTCTTTCTGCAAAATATGACATGTTGGGGAGCAAGAAATGAGAGCTGTCTTTTGCTTACCCTGTAATATTTGCCTTCCTATCCCTCACTTGGTTGGATCCACTCTCTTCACCCGGTGGGTATTTAGTGACTTTTTTTTATTCTTTTTCCTGGAACTATTATTTATCCTACTATATTATAACAAAAATACACTATTGTAAAATTTGTAAATTTTATGAGTTTTAATCTCCAACCTATTGAAATATTAAATTAAAAAAATAATTAAAAGGTAAATTAGAGAATAATTTTGGGTTTATTATAATAAAAGTTAAATAAGAAAAAAAAATCACCAAATTGTAATAGTAATTTTACTTTTTATTGTTTTATGAGATATATTTTTAGTTGTTTGTGTTTTTTATTTCTTTTCTCTCTTTATACATAGATTGGATAATCATAATTGACTTATCGCAAGACTTCCGAGAAAGTCTGTAACACGTGTCCAAGCAAGCTTTGATTTTGTAAGAAATGGATTTTTCTCCATGGCATAAACATGATGGGTGGACTTTATTATCTATAGTTGTTTCTCGTCAAAACTCTAAGAAGATTACTAGGTCTATTATTTTTTTAATTTAATAATATGATGAATTTCCGATGTGATTTTTATTTTTAAATTTTAATATTTTTTTTATTTATATAAGGTATCCGGATCAGCTTGCGTGCATCACGATTAATCTCAGTAGGCATATAAGACACCATGAAGGTGACAGACGTGCATGCCAGAGTTGAAATCCAGGTACAGTAGAAGGAGACAAGTCTTTTCTACCACTAGACCAAGCACTAGAATGCTAATATTTTATTTTTATTTAACTAGGTTTTAAGTTTTTTTTTTAAGATTGTGATAGTACAAATAAAGTTCTGATATAATGTTATATAATATAAAGGTGGTTTAAATAGCTGATTTTATGAATAAAAGTATAATAAAAAAATAAAAATTATATTTTAGGATTCATTTTTTTTAAACCTACTTTTTAGAATATTAATATTTTTAAAGAATTTTACTAATATTAATAGTTTCTTAAGGATATAATATTTAATCAAAAGTTTTAAAATAATCATGCTTTGATACGTAATTATGAATTAATTATATAATTTAAGATAACTTGGATATAAATAAATTTTTTTTTTGATATCAGTAAGATGTAAAATACAATATTTTCATAATATTTTATAGTGACAGTGATCTAAATATCTACTTCTTATAAAAAAAAAGATAAGTCAACGAGATTATATTATTTTTTTAAAGAAAAATTATGTTTTCATATCTAATATTAATAAATTTAGTAAATTGTTAGATTAAATAACATGGCTCTAACTTGTTTCAGACCCAACATTTCTAAATATATCTAAAAATTAATCAATAAATATAAATCTAATAAATTATTAAATTTATTGTCTTTTATCATTTACTCTATCTAATCTAACTACATATGAGTTCAATAAATTACAAGATTTAATCTTTATATTTGAAATTAAATATTAATCTTATTTTAAAATATTTGTTAGATATCATATTAATTATATCAAAAATTAATTAAAATTAATTATCAAATTTAAATATTAATAAATACACAATCTAGTATTATTTTTTTTTTAAAAAAACTAACACTAATCCACAGTTTTTTTCTTATTTAATCTTAAAACTACTAATAAGAAGCACCCTTCGCTGGGTTGCCCGATGCCATTTCTAACTGAAAACGACACCGTAATAGCTAATGCGAAATCTCATTTCCAGTTTCTTCTTCAACTTGCTTCTCCTTCTGCAGTTGTAGCTTCTCTTTCTATTCACCTCCCCCTTCCTTGTGGGCAAAATATTCTCAAACAAAATAATTAATCCAGTGCAAACAAAAACAATCTCCAAATCATGAGCACGCCACCAGCTACCCAATCACTAGCCTTCCGTGTAATGCGATTATGCCGTCCATCTTTCCACGTCGACACTCCTCTCCTTCTGGACCCCTCCGATCTCATTCTCGGTGAAGACATCTTCGACGATCCTCTCGCCGCCACTCACCTCCCTCCACTCATCGACACCCACCTCACCAATCCGATCGACTCCTCCGATCTAAGTTACCGCTCTCGATTCCTCCTCCAAAACCCCTCCGATTCCTTCGGTCTCTCTGGCCTCCTCGTCCTCCCTCAATCCTTCGGGTTCCACTCCCTCCTCCCTCCCCCTGTTTCTCTAAAATTTCCGTATCTCCCTCTAAAACTAACTTTTTTTAAATACTTTTATTTGCGTAGGGCGATTTATTTGGGAGAGACGTTTTGCAGTTACGTTAGCATTAATAACAGTTCTAATTTTGAAGTTAGAGATATTGTAATTAAGGTTAGTAGTGTCATTAACTTTAATTTACATGTTAATTACTTGTGATATTCCTGTAATTTTGAGCTTTTTAATAACGCAGGCTGAAATGCAAACGGAGAGACAAAGGATTTTACTGCTAGATACCTCAAAAACACCTGTTGAATCAATTCGAGCCAGTGGCCGTTACGATTTTATTGTTGAACATGATGTGAAAGAACTCGGAGCTCATACGTGAGTTTGTTTGTTTTTTTTTTTTAAATTGAATGCGAGTGTGTAATGCACGCACGCACGATACTAGATTGTGGATGTTTTTAATGGTTGTGTGGTGTTTGCCGTGATTTGTAGGTTGGTTTGTACTGCTTTGTATACTGATGGTGATGGCGAAAGGAAATATCTGCCGCAGTTTTTCAAGTTTATTGTTGCAAATCCGCTTTCGGTTAGGACTAAGGTATGTTTGTTTGTTCTGCGAATGTGTGAACAAAATCATTTCATATGAATGGTTGCACATGGTTAGTGCTAGAAGTAGTGTTGCTTTGCAGTGTGGTTAGAAACTTTCATGTGTGTTTAGGTTAATTATTTCTGAATTTTGATTTTAATATATTTGTCTGTGCTGTTTTCTTGGCAGGTCCGTGTAGTCAAGGTATGTTCAGCTTTTTTCTACTGTAAGTTAAGATCTTGTCTGGATAAATATGTGATACTTTTAGATTTGATTAACGAATATTGGAGTAAATGTAATGGAAACCTACAAGTATTTTCAGGATTATAAATTTTTTATTAATTTTGCAACACTGGAGAAATCTTTAGTTTTTTCTTTCTTTACTTGTTTTTGAAAAAAGAATATCTAATATGGGGGTTAGTATGTGAATGATGTATGTTTGAGGTGGCTCTCGTGAAAGAGGGCTATTTTTAGTGCCAAGATGGTTTTATACATGTTAATCCTGGATTAGAGCAAGCTAAAGTAAGCTTCATTGTGATGCAGAGATCCCAATTATGCAATCATATATTTTTACCTGAAACTCTTCAGTTATGCTACTCTTGAGTCTTGACTTAAGGTCAATTTACCACTCTGGTACCAGTTTGTACACTTGCATTGATCCAGATTAAGCTCACTAGTCTTCCTTTGCTTAACAATTCTATTATCAATAATGATTTTTCAAAGATTTTGAAATACTTTCTGAATTATGTTGCATCCTTTGGATATATTGTATCTACAAGTTTTGCAAGGCCATTTGGGAATGTATTCATGTTTGTTTATTCTTCCTGTAAGTGCTGCTTCTTGTATCTCAGGACACTACATATTTAGAAGCATGCATTGAGAATCATACAAAAACAAACCTTTACATGGACCAAGTTGAGTTTGAGCCAGCTCCAAATTGGAGTGCAAAAATTCTAAAAGCTGACGAACACAAATCCGAGGATAATTCTCCATCCAGGTGTGTAACAGGTGTATTATTTGGGATGGCTTCCCTCAACTCAATACATTATATGCTTCATTTAATTTTCGTTGTGTGTGATTGCATTTACTCATGAACTTTTCAGAAGCTTGAGTGAAACTGATCTTATCAAGCTTTAATTTTTGCTACTATCGATCATACACTGCTGACAGGGAAATATTCAAGCCACCTGTCCTTGTTAAATCTGGTGGAGGAATTCGCAACTATCTTTACCAACTATCACTGTCCTCACATGGTTCAGCAGAGAGTAATGTTCTTGGTAAGCTTCAGATAACATGGCGCACAAATTTAGGTGAACCTGGTCGGCTACAGACACAGCAAATACTTGGCACTGTAAGTATGCTGCAGTGGTATTGAAAAAATTGATGCTTCATTTCTATGTTGACATGCAATCACTTGCTAGAGAAACTTTCTTCAAGAAATTTAGTTTTTCAAAATTTTATTACACCTGCATCTTATCTCTTCTCTTACTGTATTGATTTTACTAGTACATTGTGATATGATTATCCATAGAAATATGTTAAAAATTGCTTCCATGTTAAAAATTGCTTCTTTTGGGTTCTATTCACATATGTGCATTCACACAAGTTGTCCTTGTGTCTGCCGTGTATAGGAAACATGCATATACATATTGCTTCAGTATTGTACTTAGCATCTGGGAATTTTCTTCTGCAGCCCATCACGCCTAAGGAGATAGAGTTACATGTTGCTGAGGTTCCATATGCCATCAACTTGGATAGACCATTTTTGGTAATTCTAGTTCTGTTTTTTGCTATTTTTCTTAGTAATTTTTTGTCAGCTAGAATTCATCCCTTTTGTCATGCACTTTTAAGTTCACCACATGGTTTCCCGTACCAACTTTCATTTTCCAAATGTTGCTTTTATAAACTTTTCAACTGTTTAAATAGTTTGATTAATTTGATTTGGAAACTAAAGGAGTCAGTTTTCTTCAGGTACACTTGAATCTCACAAACCAGACGGATAGAGAATTGGGCCCTTTTGAAGTTTGGTTGTCACAAGATGATACTCTTGATGAGAAAACTGTTATGGTTAATGGTCTCCAAACAATGGTAATGCTTCATTTGGGCTTCAAAGAGTCTCCTTACCAAAGCTGACCTTATTTTCAGTGCCATGTTCTGTTTAGATACAATTTTTGGCTTAAGATGTGTATTGATCAAACGAAACTCACCTATCAAGTATTGCTATTTGTCATGACAACTTGTTGAATCATCATGAGATATATATAGGTTTGAACCTGTGACCTCAACTTAGGAGCATAGCTCAACGATTTATTTAATTATTCAGTGCAAGCAAACATCAGCTTGCTCCATTCATGTTTGTTTTGAATTTTAAGGTGTTGTTAGGATAAATTTCTTGATCTGAGTTGATGAAATATTTTTAGGAACTCGGATGGCTGTAAAGAAACTTCTATGTTATGATAATTGATTTTTTTAGGTGCACAGAAGTCCTGATTTTTTTAATTACTGATCTGAGGATATGGCATCATTCACAGGAATTATCCCAGTTGGAGGCATTTGGTACCGCAGATTTTTACTTGGTATGTAGAATAATTCTGACCTGTAAATTCTACACTGATTTAGTTTCTAGTGATGGATCGTGGCCCCTTTTTGCATGTAATTTTTTTTTTTAGTTTATTCTGCACATCTTTGATCAGGGAACCTTTGCAGTGCATTATATTTATGACACTTCTGATCAGAGTTGTCGAGAGGCACTTGGGTGCTCACCTTGGCGCTCCAGGCGAGGTGAGGCCACAACATCTTTAATAGCCTTAGGCGATGAATTTCAATGAAGCGCTGCCTAGGCGAGTGCCTCATGAGTGGGTGCTAGGCGTTGAAGCGAGCACCTGATTGAAATACTTCCTTTTCTATTGGATTTCTCTTCTTTTTGTAAAAAAAAACTGATTTATGTTTTGACCTATATGTCCTTTTTTTTTTATCACAAGAAACAACTTAAGGATATTTTTGTGAAAAACAAAGATTAGGGTAGAAAAAGAATAAAAAATCATTAAAATGGGAGATATACAGTCAAGGAAGGACACTTGAAGAGAATTCTTCAACACTGGCCATGCTTTGCAGTGACCAGAGTTAGAGAAGAACAACACAAGTACAGAATAGGAAAGCATGGGTGAAGATTTTTTGAAGATTAATGAATAATGATGATGATATTTAAGTTTGCTTCTTAATCTATTAGTCTACTTACTGCTTTAAATTATCTTATTCTGTTTTAAGGTTGAAAAATATGACTTTATGCAACTATGTTTTTTTTTTTCCCCTCCAAATACTCTAATCTTAATTGGGAAGATATATACTTTAGATTTATATAATATTATGCCTATAGTTTTTCTAATCTGTAGCATATCGCCTTGGTTCATTCAAGTGTGCGCCTCGCGCCTCGGGAATTTTGCAGGCTTGGTGCCTTTTAGTGCCTTTCACACAATATTTACCAAACAGGACTCTGAAATCACTTTTTTCATTGTTACGAGTAGTAGACTGGTATTTATGTTCTTTCTTGCTGCTTTTATTTCTGCAGAACCTTATTGCTACTAAGCTTGGAGTCCAGAAAATAACAGGCATTACAGTATTCGACAAATCAGAGAAGAAAACTTATGCCCCATTGCCTGATTTAGAGGTCAGTTATGTATGCCAATTTGCCGTGTTTTTAGTGACCACTAGCATTTTGAATATCCTTTGATGTTCCTTAATTTTGTTTTGCCTTCCTTAATTTTGTTTTGCATGTGATGCTCTAAATATTCTCTTTAATAAATGGTTATTCAAACAATCAAATTGGCAAAATTCCCAAACTCAGTTTAGGTTAGATAGAACTAAATCTTTATCTTTAGCCCTATCCAAGTTTGGAATTTTCCTGCAATTGTCCTGCTGCCTTTATTATATATAAAAATGCATTTGTTAGTATTTACTATTTATCCTCTAGTTAGATTATGTTTCCCAAAGCTGTAATTTTTATCCCTGCTGACCAGTTATGTGGATGTATAACATACGGACCATGAGTTCTGAATCTAGCTTTAAATTATTTTTCTTGTTCTACTAGTTGCTTGAGCGGTGAGTGGTGATCTGGTTTGACTCGATCCATTTCATGATTTGTGGACAGTTTAGGTTTAATGCATAATCTAATTGCTGCTACTTTGAATCCTCGCATACTCATTGATGCTCTCACTTGTTGCAGATATTCGTGGACATGCATTGATCAGTTGGACCTTCTTATCCATTTTCTATGCTGTGAGGAGCTGTCCATCCCTGGAGCAAAACGTGTTAATATATCAATTCATTCATTAGACCAAGCAAATTTTACACTGAAAGCCGTTGTTCAACTACCTTCATGGAATATTATTTGTTCCAGCAGCTCCATTGACTTGCTGCTGTGCTTCACTGATCTCTCCGTCCCCAGGAGCAAGTCCAGATGGATTCCTATAAAATGATCCCAGAGGATTGGGGAGGAGGCTTGAAACATCTTTTCCAAGCATTTGCTGTGATGACTAGATTTCAGCTTTGTTGCTTTTCAGTAGTAGATAGTGAAACTCCTTTTGCCATGATCCACGAAACTAAACTGTATCATGGAAGTTAGGCATTTCAAATTAATGAATTAAAATAATTTTAGTTTGTATCCACGGCATTCATTGTTAATCTACTTCCAGAACATGATCTACTATGTTAGAATTGCGACCTAGCGTATTTGATGATGATACTGAGAGGCTGAGGCCATCAATGACTGAATTTTCTACAAGAAATCCATTAAAAACCAATGTGAAGTTGAGATTGCTCCTGGGTAGATTCAAGATTTGTTGATAATGCTTATAGATGAGAGTAAAAAGTCTCGCAACTCTACATGTGTTTCAGCGGTGTTTTTTCGATGCGCACGGAAGGAAACTAGATTTATATATATATATATATATATATATATTTTCTTGCTTGCTTATTGGTGAGAGAGAGAGAGAGAGAGAGATTAATTAACACTGATTCTTCCCATTAAACTTGATCGGCAAGCTTAATCAACTGAGAAATACAGGAAACTGATAACGAAAACAAGAAAAATTGAATCCAGCAAAAGCTGCGAGGGGGGAGATTCTTAGGGCACTAATTCTCCCGATATAAGCCGATAACGGAACCAAATCAAGGCAAGGGAATAATATATACAGGAAGCTGGAAATAAAAACCAGAAAGCTGGAAATTTAAAGAACAGTAAAAAGGGAATCATCGGTCATCACATTATCCCTTGGAGAGTTGAGTAGCTAGGCTCGTGAACCTCCCAAAGCCCAGTTGGCTTCACTACCAACACGAGGCATACTGCCAATTCTGGAATGGACATCAACCATGAAGTTAGCCCCACACATTGTTCCCTCACTGTCAATCCTAGGCAATGCCTTCATTTTGCTACTTGGATACTCAAAGCTCATCAAGCCTTGTTCACTGTGGAACATGCATGCCGATGGAAATGGCGCAAATGATTTAGCACAACTTCCTTTTATCACCTCCAAGTTGTCCGAAATTACCACTGACCCATCAGCTGCAATCCCCCAGAACAGCTCAGCACCTTCATTTGCTCCCTGCATTGCAAAACAATGAACAAAATCATTTCCCATTTCTACCTGGAATTTAAACATATCCCTTTCTTTATTCAGGGTTTCTAGAGCGGCTTACCAGTGCAGCAAAGACCTGTCCAGCCTTGCTGTCATAGACCACAAATCCAAACCTGCCATCCATATCCTGAAGAACCTTGTGAGCTGGATATGGGCCACGGTCACGGAGGGTCCGGTATGCTTCAATAATAAGCATGGCCTCGTTGGTGCCCTTCGATAGCCCGTACTGTTTATTGAGGCTGCACAGGTTGTTCAAGCTCCCCAAGAAAATGCAGTATATGCCATCCAATCCACAGAACAGCCTGCAATTCCATCAGATCAGAATATTCAAGATCAGTTCACATGGGCAATGCCTCACCCTAACAGGAAACAAACACAGTGTGAAAGACTGAAGAGGGAGATCAGGAACGTAATGTACCTCTGCTGTCTGGGATAAGAATTTCCTTGTGAAATACAAGCAAGCAATGCAGAGTCTCCAAAGCTCATTGTGAAAGCATTAGAAGGATTAGAAGACACAAAATCCTTCACAATCTCCTCAGGAAGCTTTGGTTTTCTTGATGAACATAATGAAGCTGGACTGTACAGCTCCTGGGGTGGATTCACTAACCCTTTGTTGAAAATTGCCAACATCTTTCTCTCTTTCTAGGAATCCTTTTTAAAACACAGAAATCTTCAATCAACGAGATTGAAAGCAGAAAAACAACAAAGATGATCAATAAATAGTGATGGGAATCTTAAGAAACAAATGGTATGGAGAAAAAGGAGCGACGCCCTCTTCTATATATAGTAGTGGGAGGAAAATGTGGCATAGCGTGGCAACATTATCCAAACTCGAGGATCTAGGCTTGGATTACGCCCTATTTTTCGTTAGAAAAATCTACTTCTGCGAAGGGCAGTCAAAGGACATAAATAGGATAAGCTTTCCTTAAATATAGCTCTAAAAATATTTAATGATTTAATTCAGGATGAGCATGTGATGATGATGGTGATGCTGCCTTTTTCCAGCAAGTAATCAGTATAAAAAACTTATGATACAAGGGAATTGGTCTTTCAGTCTTATCCATAATAGTAGATGAGTTGACTATGAGTTAGAAATGAGTCAGCAAAATGATGGCCCGTGGTGAAAATGAGTCACCAAACGATGGCCATGTCTCTGCCACGTCTCTGAATTGTGTCTAAAATAAGCAGTTTTAGATCCGTAGTTGTTAAATCGCCCCTTCGAATCCGAATCAATTATGCCATTTCATTTTATATTTTAAAAATATATAAAAAAATTATTTTTTTTATTTTTTAAATTAATATTTTTAAATTATTTTGATACGCTGAAATTAAAAATATTTTTTAAATTAAAAAAAATATTATTTTAATAAATTTCTAAATAAAAAATACTTTAAAAAATAATTATAACCACTCTTAAAAAACTTCATTAACCTGGGCTTGGTTTAGGAACATAATTTGTGTCTTTTTAAAATTTTAATGTAATTATTTTTTTAAAATATTTTTAATTTTAAAATATATATATATAAATAATATTTTTATTTATTTTTAATATTAATATATTAAAACTATTAATTTAATGTTTTTTCAAGTAAAATATATTTTTAAAATGTACACAAAAGTAGAAGTTGTACTCTTAAACATTCAGGTAGTGTTTAATAGTTAAAATATTAATTATTTTTAAAAAATATTTTTAATATCAGTATATCAAAATAATATAAAAATACTAAAATAATTAATTTTTTAAAAATAAATTAATTTTTTTAATAAATACACAATCAGTCGCATTGTCAAAACCAACCAAGTTTCCATGATAAAAATTAAAATTACTAAACCTGGTTAGATTTGTAACTTAGTTTAAGTCCTAAGTCCTGGTGATAAGTTAAGTGGATCAACATGAATTTTAAATTTAAAATAAAGTTAAAATAATATCATTTTATAAATAAAAATATTTTTTTAAAAATCATGCTAGATTTTGATTAAGTCAATAATTAATTTATTAGATTGATTGTGTTAACTTGATTAACTTTAACTTAATTTTTTTTAAAATTAAATCTACTAGATTTCAAGTCAACCATACTAAATTTAATAACCTGATTAATGCCAAGGGAAACTTGAAGTAATCGGTTAATACTTTAGGAATATGGTACCCATGAGGTTTGTATTACTCTTTTTTTTTTTTCAAGTATAATTAAAGGTATAACTGTAGTTCTTTCTTACTTTAAAATATTTTATTTACCTAAGATTATATTAAAGTTATAAATTCTTAAGGAGTTATTAATTAATTTATAAAGCAAGTATTACAAAAAAAAATAGATATAACAATATATCCTTTATGATTTCCAATTTAGATAACTCGTTGGATTTATTTAATTATTTAATCAGGGGAGAGATATTTTCTATAACAATGAATAGATCTGGATAGAAAAAGGAATACTTTTTGTTCGTTTTTAACATTAAATTAATATACATAAAGAAAGAATTTGAAAAAAAACATTTAATTAAAAAGAAGAGAGAATTAAACAACGGTGTATAGAAATAAAAAAGAGTGCAACCCAAAGATTTTATCCGACGAAAAAACACAGCACATGGCATGCGATGGTAAGGTAGACAGAGTTGATAGCAAGTTTTAACGTCTTGGTGCCTCATGTCTTCCTCTCTCGTCGACTATTTATCTGCAAATTCTTGGAACTCGCAAATGCACTGCATTGAAAATAGGCAGCTGATGAGAAAGCAGAGGGAAGATGATCGATGGAAGTCCAAGAAGGGATGCTTACAGCGAGAGCTGAGCTCTGCAAAAAGGATAAATGGGAGAACAGAAAGAAAAGAGGAGCACTACATATTCTTCATATTTCCTGTACTGTCTTTCTGCTACACAAGAACCTACGTAAAAAATGAAGGCCATAGTCGAAAGGGTAGCATACTATACCCTTCGTACAGGCTTGGTATCTGGAAATTCTTAATTTGCGAAATTTCGTGAGGTAATTCACAGGAAATTTTAAAATATCACTGCTGGGTAGGTAGTTTAATAGTGTATCATTACTGTAAACCATGCAGTATATATATATATATATATCTTGAAATGGGAAAATTTCAGGAACAAGTCCAAGTGTCATACGACCGTAGAACTTAAAAGATCAGGGTAGAAAATGTCTGCATTGCCAGGTATACTACATATTCTTCATATTTCCTGTACTGTCTTTCTGCTACACAAGAACCTACGTAAAAATGAATGCAATAGTCGAAAGGGTAGCATACTATACCCTTTGTACAGGCTTGGTATCTGGAAATTCTTAATTTGCGAAATTTCGTGAGGTAATTCACCAGGTAGCGGTGTAAAGGCAAAATTTCATATGCTAATAATAAAGCCATAAACGCTATCCTGCAAAAGAAAGAGGTCAGATGATTCTGCAAGGATGTTTGGAACCTAGTTCTTAGTATGGCTGTCATCTTATTCTTTTAAGTATCAGGGATGATAATAAATATTCATGGGTTGAATTTTACACTATGCTCAATCTTAAGTTTTAAATATTTATTGGTTATTATTCGTAACCCAAACCTGAATGCTATAATTTATTATTATTTAGTGTATAATTAAACTCTTATACATGTGATTTTTTTTAAACTTTAAGTTATTTATTTATTTTAGATTAAATTTGGGTTAGGACATAAACTAATATTCATAAAACTTGACCTAAATCCAGCTCGAAACTCAATTATATATAAGTTTTTTTTTATTTAAAAAGATTCGGATTAGTATTTATCAAGTCGTGGGTGATATTACCATATCCCTGTTAAGGATATCACCTCCTAAATAGAGCTCTTAATCATCAGGCTTCATCACTAAAGCAAGGAAGAAGCTCCATGCGCAAATCTCATCTTAGAGCTTCCCATGACGGAACTGTAGTCTTCTACACGCACACTAGCGCACGTGATTCGCATTAATTTAGCTTACTTAAATATATAATAAATTATTTAACACTATCAAGTATTAATAAATACTTTTATAATCTTAAAGTAATAGTCATTTAAGATTTGAGCATTGCGATGATATTAAACATATTCAATTTCTTAATTATTTTCTTTAACTTCAAATTATTTAATTTTTATTTATAATATTTTTATTTTTTTTCTTATTGTATCAACAATATTACATGCTAATTAAGCTGACAAGGATACTAATGTCTAAAATTAAAAAACAAAAACCTAAAACATATGTTATTTTGTATCACTCACAAAACATTATCCATTGCAATAATATTTTTTATCTTGGATTTTTTATTTTTAAAATTTTTATTTTCCTCCCTTTAATTTTATTTTTTAATATTTAATTTATTAAAACCACTCTAACACAGGAGCCAACAGAATAGCCAAAACCAAAAGTTATACTTTTACCTATTATCAACAACTCCAACAAGTAGCTATATAAATAGCTGAAATGCCTTTTCTTGCTTTAAAATGTTATTTTTATACTTCATTGTAGAACAGTCAAGAGCAAGAGAAAGTGTATGTGTGTGTATATCAGGGTAACCATCTCATTCCTTTGTTTTACTCATAAAACAAAAAAAAAACTTGCAAATTTCAAAGCTTTTGTGCCTCAACTTCAAAAATCAAAATTTTAACAATAATATATAAAATTAAAATTTTTAAATATTTATATAAATAAATTTTAAATTTAAACTTAAAATTATATCTTTTAACTTTTATATTACTTCATTAATTTTATATTTAATTTTACAAATTATTCATATTATTCATATAATTAATAACATCATGATTAAATTATATAAAAAAATAACTAATTTAGTTATATAATTATATTAAAATTATTTTAATATAAAATATATAAAAATATAATTGATTATTTTAAATGGTCTTTTACCACTGGAATGCACATAAATAAATAAATAAAAACTATATTTACACCATTCAAAAAATTATTTTATCAATTTAGCTTTTTAATATAGTATCTTTATCAATTTAGCTCTTTAAGCTTCTTGATTTATTGTGATTTAGTTTCTATGTGGTTATCCCGCTTACAACTCACATTATGAGTTTTACAGGAGTTAACATGATTTTTTTTAATTAGTATTTATTTTTTGAATTTCATCATTCATCATTGAGCTGATTATAAATTAAACTTCATTATATATATATATATATATATATATATATATATATATATATAATTTCATCCAAGGTTGATTGAGAAATCATTTTTTCTATAGGGTTATCATAGTCTCATGATCTAGGTCGTGAATTTGACAGGTTAATTAGGATTGATCTAAGTTGTTTTTTTTTTTAATTTTATCATTTAATATTGAACTGATAAAGAATTGAATTTTATAATTTGTTTAATTTATCTTATAAGGGATTAGCATGGACTTATATTTTAAAAATGATATATATATATAAGTAAACTTATCTCATATTATTTTTTTAATTGAAAATTTTAAAAATTATATATTTGATTAAAAAAAATATTAAAAGAGACAAGTAAACCTATATATCTCATAAAGCTGTTTTTTTTTATGACTTTTACATCATCAGCTAGGGCATTAATAAAATGATCTTCATCAAAAAAATATCCGAAAAGTTGCTGCAAATAAAAAAGAAAGAAAGAAAAAGAAGAACTATGGCATCATGACATGAGAGGGCCCAACAACTTAAGATTTTCACTTATCAGATATAACATATCAACAGCAAAAGAAAGGAAAATAATTCCTTGCTCATAACATCAGATTTATTTAAGAGCAAAATACAGTATAAATAAGGATTACATCATGCCTCACTTGTGAAGATCACAATTAATACAATTCAGTGGAGATTTCAATTGAGGCCGTGTGCCTATTTCTTGAGAAATCTCGTGAACCATTTGGCTGAGAGCTTAGGATGTCTTTTGAGTCCATCTTTATGATCGATATAGTTCAGACCAAAACGTGATGTGTATCCTACTACCCACTCGAAGCCATCCATTAACGACCAAGCAAAATATCCTTTCACCTTCACACCATCCCTACCAAAACGAACAGATAAAGTTAGATTCATACGCTCTCAAGAAGCCAATAACTTTCATGCTAGGGTGCTGCATTTATAATTATTTGTGGACGTGGTCTATATATCCAGTAATTTGCAGTGAGTGGTCGTGCTTATAATTCGTCATTTCAGAACAAAGCTTTTTCTAGCTCCTATACGGAGGCATGCACGCATAGAGAGAGCTGCACTGAGAACTTACTTGATGGCTTTTTGCACAAAAGAAAGGTGCTGATGGAAATAATCGATCCTTTGGTTGTCTATGAGGGCTTCCTTTAGGGGCAATCTTGGGTTATCTGACTCGTCAACACCTTCAGCAAAATAGGGGGGAGAGATATATTTCATATCAAAAGGGATATGCAACAAAAACTGGCTTCCATTGTATATTACACCGAGAAACTAATAAAAATTATTTACCATTCTCGGTGATGTAAATAACTGGATCGTTGTATGTCTTCTTTATGTAAACCAAAAGATCATGAAGTCCACTTGGGTAAACGAGGAGCCAAAATGAGCCTGCCTGTAATTTCATGAAATCATGAGTAGGGTGTTAGTTCCAAGAATAGGGTTTGTTTTCTTTTTCTTGCTAAGATTTTATGGAACGAAACTAGTAAGAAGTCTCTGTGTGTGTTAAAATAACGAATCACAAATTACATTAATTAAGAATATGAAATTAAGGGCTTATAGACTAGATGATTCATACCTTTGGACCGATGGGAATTCCATCACGTTCAACTGCACGCACAACCAAAAGCCAATTGTTAGTATGGCATTATTAAGAAAAAAAATATATTCTATACCATCTTGAAGTTGTTCGTTCTTACAGAAGGAAGCAACATGGGAATCTGTCTCATAGCTTGGGTGTGTATCATTAGATTGAGATTTATGGGCCACATAATTGGCAGAATAATAATTCAATCCAATAAAATCAAATGATCCCTTTATAGATCGAGCTTGTTTCTTGGAGAATTTGGGCAGTCTTTCTCCTACAAGAGATCTCATTGAACTTGGATATTCGCCACTGGTTAATGGACTCATAAACCTACAAAAAATGACCCCAAAACAGTGCTATAAGAATTCATCAATGAGCAAGTAGAGATGAGATGAAATTCAAGCAAACACATACCATCCAAGATTGAAATCGAGGGCTCGGCTGACAGCCTCAAGGTCTTCTTTAGCATTAGACAATGGCACAAACCAATTTGATTGTAATGTAATCCCTATCTTGCCCTTTTGTTTTGCCTACAAATTAGTATTTTAGCCAATTAAATCACAATGTATAGGCAATTAAAAAAGAAAAAACTAAGAAGATGTAATCGTTATACAGATCAAATTGAGTCATCCCTTCTTCCAAAAATAATAATCGGAGAATGGTGTGGGAATCATGAGTTAAACCTGAAACCCTGTCCTGTACAGTTTCACAGCAGCAGCATGAGCAAGGATTTGGTTGTGCGACACCATGTATGGTTCTGTTCCTGAATCTCCACCAGTGCAGTTTTTTCCCATCCAAGCAGAACATCTACCTGGTGGGAACATGCCCGCAACATAGCCTTGCATGGTAAACATGGCTGGCTCATTCAATGTGATCCAATGTTTAACTCGATCTCCAAAATTTTCGAAACAAATTTTCGCAAAGTCTTGATAATCATTCCTGCATAATTTAGCAGCTCCTCATTAACTCCGAGTGTTTAATATTAGAGGAAGACGAAGGCAAGGAGATTTACTTACACGATTCTATCACTTAAAAATCCTCCATACTCGTCTTCTAAAGCCTGTGGAAGATCCCAGTGGAAAAGGGTGACAAATGGTTGTATGCCTGCAAATGATATAATTAAGAAACAGGTGAATTATTTCTGCATGCACATGATTTAATTATATTTGTTGAGAATTACTAGTTATTATATAGAGTCATTACCATTGGCCAGGAGTTCATTGATGAGATTGTTGTAGTAATTAATTCCTTTCTGATTCACACCTCCGCACTTTTTTCCTTCTGAAAAATAAAAATAAAAAAAAGAAGAAAAATTGCTTGTAAGAATTTGAGCCTTCCATTTGTATCTTACTTTGTCGTGAGAATTAAGATACAAATCAATGTCGAAGATGCTTGAATGTAATTGAGTCTTCTTACTTGGCAATATTCTAGGCCAAGAGATTGAGAATCTGTAGAAATCAAAGCCCATTTTTTTTATAATCTGAACATCCTCCTGCAAGAACATCATCGAACAAAAAAAACAAAAAACTAAGCTAACAGTTCGTTGCTTGGGCCTCATATTTCGATGAAAAATAGGTACCTAAGGCAATATCATATATATAAAATTCTAAATTGAATGGATCTCTCGTATAGAAAAGTAAAAAGATGATATCCTCCTAAGGCATGGAATATTTTTCTATTTCTTTAAGTCATATAATTCCTTTTCAAGCCTAAATAATTACAGAAATTGTTAAGAATACGATGATATTTGAATTCTTAGAACATGGTGACTTGAAACATTTCAAAAAGCAAATTTTCTGGCTTCACATCCCATTTAAAACTATATGGTGACTTGAAACATTTCATAAAGCTGCTACTATTTGGATTCTTTTCACAGAGATGGATAGAATACACTGTAAAAACCTATAATAGTTTTCAGTCTTCCCTCGTCCATACCTTGTACCGATGATATGAATCTAGGGCGACATCTCCATTGCTGCCATTAGATATCTTGCCTGCATTAATTTATGCATGGATAGATTCAAAGTGAAAATCTTATAAACAGTGAAACATACTACGAGATCACCCTAATTATCATCCTTCATAAGAAAAAAGAGTGAAAGAAACAAATTGAAGAATTAAAAGAGGCAGAGAGATAGAGAGACTTGGAAATTTATGTGTGTACTCA
This sequence comes from Populus pruinosa, assembly GCA_026413675.1. Classification (NCBI taxonomy): domain Eukaryota; kingdom Viridiplantae; phylum Streptophyta; class Magnoliopsida; order Malpighiales; family Salicaceae; genus Populus; species Populus pruinosa. The sequence continues at coordinate 3,194,810 of CM048595.1, forward strand.
TCCCATATACTTGGTCCCTTTCCATCTTCAAATGCTGCGCCCTCATACTGATCACAAAACAATCAAGATGTTGCTTAACACGCAAATAATCAAGTTTTGCAATGTATAGAGTCTTTGAAAAACGCTATTGAAAGGAACCCAAAAGTTCTGACCTGGTATGCCGATGATGCTACCCCAAAAACAAAATCTTGAGGAAAGCTCTTACGATTGAATGAAGCTGTGTCACATTGGGTAGCAGCTAGGCTATTAAAACAAGAGCCAAAAACCAGCAGGAGGCTCAACAACATGTAGCTTTGAATGGCCATATTTCAACTTGGTTTTGATTAGCAAAAAGGATGCCTAGCCGTTATATAGATGATGGATGCGAGAAAACATCTCAAGGAAACAAAGACGACAGTTAGAGATGACGAACACACCATGGATCTCCGGAAAAGGTACAGATGTTTTTTGTGAGAAAACAGCTGCACAAGCTAGATAACAGTTAGAGATGGTTAGATGACAATTAATGATTGACTATATATAGGAATATCTAGATCGATGGAAGCCTTATTGTTTGAGGGCGTATCATTTTGTTGAAGATCGAATCCAGCTGTGAGATATAGGCATCATGCTTTGCTCAATCTACCTGTAAGACACTGCGCCAAAATTATGTTTTATTTATCCAAAGCAAAATAGCCATTAATTGTTCTAATACACCAGAGGTGTCATAATAAAACTGGAAAAAAAAAACAAAAAAAGCTGGAAAAGCTCTGTTGAAGGGAAGAGGGCAATAACCACCCCTAATATTTTGTATTTCAGTCCCTCCTTTTTAATGGTAATTGTGATATTTTTCAAATAATTTTTTTATCTGGAAAACCTTTATTCCTAGCAATAGTTATCATTATGGTACTGTGATTTTAAAAAAATAAAAATAAAGTGCATTAAATGTTAGAAAACTTATTATTTCATATCTTTTTTATGTTCTTTTATAATCCACACTTAAATACAAATTAAGTGTAAGGTAATCCATGTTTTTGCTCTAATCAAATTCAGTCTCAAATTCATAACAAAGTGACTTTAATAAAGAAAAGGATGAAATTTTAATTGTGCATTATTACTAAATTATTAGAATATCACAAGGAATACATATATTCTAGTCAACTTGACGAACACATGTAATTACAAGGATGGATCAGAAGTTAATTTCTAATGAAAAAAAAAGTATTTGTAGGTGTTTGTTAATGTTTTTTTTTATATCAATAAATATTTTAATTGCAAAATAAAAATTATATATGTGTTTAATAAAATAAATAAATTATTATATGTATCAATAAATATAAAAAATGTTAATAATAATTAAAAATAAAATCAAGGGACTGAAAAATATCTAATTGTGTATCATATGGAGCTATTCAATTTTTCTCATTTAATTATATGTCAATATACTTTCAACAAAAATAATAATTTGTATTATATTGAAACAAAATAATATGTAATGATGAAGTTGTGAAAACACTTCACATGAAAAATGAGTTATTCACGAGTTATACGATTCTGGCCAAGACATGCAAGCTTTTAAACATGGGCTTCAGTATGTCTGAAAAACGAGTTTAGCTCCATTTAGCTTCCGTAAACCAGGAAGCAAATGTTTCACTCCATTTTCATACCATAAAAGAACAAAATACCGAGACACGTTAATCAACTGTGAAGACAAAATTAAACAAACAATAGAGGTGAAGAAAAATATTGGAAAGCTTACTATATCTCGGAGACTGTTTGCTGTATCGGTTCCGTGTTGCCGAAAGTATTTTCTAGCTAATTCGTTCACAAGGTTGTCAAGGGCATCAAATATAGTCTTACTGTGGCGACTCAAGCCCGCAGCATCCCATCTGTCAAAGTAATTTTGGGAGCATTCGGAGTTTGATCTCCATTCATAATCTTTTATTCCTCTGTATAGGCACATTGGTTTACCTTTGAACTGCATCTTTGATTTTTTCCAAATCATCAAGAGAGCCTTCCATATCATAAAAATCATCAGCAACTGTGATAACTATGGCACTCTTTGCTACCATCATTCTGCTCTCAGAATCCTGAGGTCGTGATGTGCTAGCAGCAACGGCGAAGTAGCAATGCACAGTTTTCTCTTGGCCGAACCCCATGTCACTAAGGCCCCAGCTCTTAGACCATCTATCTCACACAACCAAGACATTAATTTCCTTTAACTACCTAGAACTACTTTATAAAATATTCACTTGCCCTGTGTGTTACCTTGTCAGTTCTTCCAATTCACTCTTGAATGTCGTTTGTCGAAACTCGTAGTTTTTCACAGCCAGTTGCTTAAGTTTGTCATTATGAAGGCACGATAACCAGTGACGGTTATGGTTTGCAATGTTCAGTCTAAGAAAGTGTGACTTATGAGAGCCTATCTGATTTAGCTAATGACCTAAGATATTTATATTTCTTGTTCACACTAGCTCACATTGAGAGTTGCATGAAAATGAATTGGTGAAAATATTAATTGGTGTCCACCATTTGAAGTAGTATTTGATCGTGTGTTATTGGTGAAGTGCTTGTTAAATGTTAGTGATATATTAGCTAAAATAATAGGCTAAGAAAAATTAACGATGTTAACTTTGCATCAAAGTGCATACCTAAAAAAAATATGTTAATAAAAATATAAAAAATTGGTATGCTTAGATAACGTGAGATGACTCCTCGTAACTATAAAAACATTCAGTGTGTTTGGAAAGATGGAGGAGGAAAATATCGGTCGTTTGAGGCTTGGTCCGAATAGTGATGCATGGTTGGTGGCCACATTTGTGATGTAGACCAGTGTCTACATGTATTGTGGTGGTGCGGTTTATTTGGGATACTGCTAAAGAAACTGCTGTCTCTTTTTCTTAAAAAAAAATTGTACCATCATTCCCTCACTTAAAATCTTTTAAAAAAAAATATTTGAAATGTTTAATCAGTAAAAATAAAATAAAAAACTTATTAATTTCATATTGTTACATGTTATATCTACAAGTGTTATAGTAATTAGTTATTTAAACATTGGCCTTTAATATCTTGTAAAGTGTTTGTATGCAACTTTTCTTTATGTAAATTTTTGTCAATATTTATGTAAGAGAAAAGAGTTTAATTGTCTTGATTTTTTATAATAAACTATGCAGTAATAAAAAGTGAGTATAGAAGTAGGTGATATGTTATATTCATTCAAGGCATAAAAAAAGGTTTTATGAGTAGTTACAGGGAGTTGGAGAAGGATCTTTAATTCTTTTAGAGATAGATAGTATAAGAGACATGGAGGAGGATCCATGATCCTTTTAGAAACACTTAAAATATATAAGAAAATTCAATATAAACATGTTTGGAAACATAAAAATCATAGAGATTTTATGGAGATATTTGGAGACATTGAGATCTCACCATGAAGATTTGAAGATTTTCATAGAGATACATTTAAAGATTTTAATGAAGATTTTTTTGTTAGAGGCATTCGAGATATGAAGAAAAACTATGATTTTTATTGAAATGCTTAAAAGACAAAGATACAATTTATTTAGCTAATTTAGGGATTATTGGATCTCATGTAGATTCAAGTGTGTATACTTCCTTCATTTCATACTAAATTCTTTTTTTTTTCATGAATTGGTAAAGGTATTCTCTAGCAATAAATATTTATATCTTTTTTTTTTCAGGGCGTGGCATTTATAAATTTCATTCTTATAGTTATGGTGAAAAAAATTAAATTTATTAGGGTTTCTCATTCTACGTTATTTGTTAATGGTGGATTATAAAGTTTTTTTCATTGATTATGGTTAATACCTTAACTCATATGATGGTGAGAGGGTTAGTCAAAAGCTCGAGAAATATAAAGAGATCACGAATGTTTTCATTAGTGCTTTTTTTAATTGCTTTGATTGGACACTAGTGATGTTTAATGCACAGAAGGGTCTTCTCATGCAGTATATACAGGTGTTTCTATAATGAGTAGTTGTAAACTCCACTTATCAGGGTCTCATTGGCAAATGGTTCGAGTAGATTTTTCACATTAAGCACTTCCTTATTAAATCTCTAGAGATATGTTATAATGCTTTTATCTTTTTGTTAGGTGATGATGAAGAGTTTTGTCATGCTCTTGCTCTTTATAGATGGGATAATAGTATTGAAACAAAATATAAACTTAATATAAAGGTCATTAAGGTTGATGGAGTCATGTTTAAAGATGTGATATCATATCCTAGCAGATACATGAAAGTTCTGGGGAAAATTTTAGACATAACATTATACTTTTGTATTACAAACTCTAAGAAGCCTATGATATTTTGTATATGCTCTTTATTATTTGTAAGATCATCATAGTTATCCTAAATAGCTTTAGAGAGATACGTGTCTAACACATTCTATGATAAAATAAAGAATTTGGTGGGACTAGTGTTTATTCTTAGTAATTGATTTAGTATTGCTTCTAGATCTTTTTTTATCAGGAAGGATAAAAATGAGAGTTAAAATTAAAAGAGTATTGATGGAGATAATCATGCATATGGCTAAGATCTATAGAAAATTACTCTTTATAAGGAAAGCTACTACTTTAGAGAGTAAAAATATCATACAAACTTTAATGTCATTTTTCCTTTTTCTGTGAAATCATAGTTTTCTTTTTACATCTGGTGTATATAATGGAGTTGTGTGTTGAATTTTCTTGTTAATAGAACAAAAGAGTGTGATGTTGCTCTTGTATGACCAAGCTAACATTGTTAAGCACTTAAATTTGATAAGTAAGTTATTAAAGATATAGGAAAATTAAAGTTTTTTTGGGAGAGAGATTAGTTACTCTCCCTTATCTTGGACTTTTTTTGTTCCATGAAAAGAGTTTTTAAAGGTGATGAACTGATTTTTTGTTTAATGCTTACAAACAACACCACTAGTAAAATTGTGAAAAGGCTTCACACGAAAAATGAGCTTTTCATTAGCTGAAATTCAAGACTAAGATGTGTGGGCTTGTAAATATAGGCTTGTGTCTAAGCTTAAGTGTTCCTAAAAAACAAAACCCATCATAAATAAAGGATTCTTTGATGTTTAAGTTAGTGAGTGTATCAGAAGAAAATAATATACGAATGGAGAGAAATTGTATTGTGTTTGAAATGTTTAGTTTGAGAAATGGTGACTTATGAAAACATTTCTTGTTTATTTGGTGATCCAAGTTATTTATAAACTTTGATAACATCAACTCACCTTAGAATTTGTATGATAATTTATTGGTACAAATATTTTTGTCCACTACTGAAAGTAGTGTTTTACATATTATTGATGAAGTGTTTGGTAAATATTAATTATATATTAGCTAAAAGTAATCATTGGTCAAGACTGACTAAGAAAGATAGTATTAACCTTGTATAAAAGCAAGTGTGTACTTGCAAACAATATGTTAGTAAAAGCATAAAAATATTATGTGCTTGGACATTGTGTTATATTCTTTTTAACTCAAAAGGTGTTTCATGTTTTTGGAAAAGATAGTAAAATGAGAAAGAGCATGGTTGGTGGCTACAAATTGGTAGGGTGGTGGCCACTAGTAATTGGAAGTGTAGTTTCTTAAAATGCTATTCAAAGAACCAGGCAATTAGTTTGAGCTTTAACCCAAACCTACAACTTTTTATTTAACATGCACCATTACTTAGCATAATCTTAATTTTTTATATTATTTTCTTTTTTTTATTTATTTAATAAAAACAAAAAATAATTAGAATCAATATCTAAATAATTTTGGATGATTTGAATTTAAAAAAAAAATCCCTTTAATTAAAACCTCTTTTATCTTATTAATAAGTTTCTTTTTTATTTGGATCTTCTCAACTAGAATATTTTTTTAAACTTCTTATCATAATTATAAAATCAATTTTAAATTAAATAAAAATAATATTATGATAATTTTAATGTGAATGTATTAAAAAACATAACAATAATAAACCACCCAAACATTATCTTGGAGAATTTGTTAGCAATGTTATTAAAAATAACCTTATTCATTAGATCAGCCTTGAAAACTTTTGTTTTAGGCTTTTGCTTAGTCTAATTTTAAATTTAAACATGATTTTAGTTGACCATTTACAACTTAGTTTACAAAGCATGTTCAAAGTTGAATCGGTTAACTCCTTTGAAATCCAATTTGAACCAAAAAAAGTTGATGGTATCTTTTCAATCTTTTTTATTATTAAATTGATAATATTTTAAATTATCCTCACATTTAGTTGGGATAATCAATTAAGTCTATAATCTAGATCATGGAATTGGTTTTTTAATAACTTATTATTTGGAATTTATTTTTTATTTAATTAAATAATAAAAAATAAATATACTGAAAAAGATAATCAAATAAAATTTGAGGGGAAAAAAAACCAAAAACACATCATGGAGATTGTTCAAAAAAAGCAATTAGTAATATTTAAAAAAAAAAAGAATGCTATAACCTTATTAAAAAATAAAGTAAAAACTTAATGATATTTGACAAAATAAATATCAAGTATGTTTTAACATTTAATAAAATAATACCCCAAATAAATTTTTATACATCATGGAGATTGTACAAAAAAGGCAATTACTAATATTAAAAAAAAATGTTATAACCTTATTAAAAGATAAAGTAAAAACTGAATGGTATTTGACAAAATAAATATCATGTATGTTTTAGCATTTAATAAAATAATAACCCAAATAAATTTTTATTTAACTTATTTTAATTAAAACAGAAGATTCATTGGCAAGGTCCCTTACTTGGCCTAAGTTTTAAATTAAATTAGGTAAGAGTTCATTTTATATGATTTGCTCAATTAAACAATTCCATTCACCAACTTATTGATCTAGCAATAATCTAATTTGACTTTGAAAAATTTTTCATGCCACTTCATAACATTTCTTGAAAATATTAAAATAATAACAATTTGGATAAGTCAAAATCATTTAGTGTTAACTTGTTAATCACATAACCTACATCATAAACTCAAGCATGTCAAATAGTGTTTTTTGAAATCATTTTCATTTAATTATACAATAATAAAATAAGTATGCACAATAAAGTGATTGAATTAAATTAATAGAAAAAAAAAAGGAAAAATATCACAATGATAATAAAAAAAAAATAAAGGCTATGATGTTAGTAAAACAAAAATTAAAAATTGCATGGTATTTAGTAAAAAAATCTCAATTTTATTTTTAATTAATCTATTTAAATATATTTAAATTCAAATTATAAAAAAAAAACTATACAAATAAAGAACAAAACAAGCCAAGTATGTGTCTAGATCGTCAATAGATAACTTTTTCTCTCATTCTCTATTTTTTAGTGAGTTTCTCTTTCCTTTCTTATATTTAAAGACTAAAACATGATAAAAATAAAATTTTAGGTCAAAACATAAAATTTTCAAATTAAAATGACAAAAAAAATGAAAACAAAATACTCTATATGCCAAAACCTTTCATTATTATTAACTATTAAATTTGGTTTTTTAAATCTTAATTTTTTTATGTAATAAAATTAAATTTTATTTTATAAAATTGAACATCAACCTAATGTAAGGGTTTTTTTTTTACCATGATAAACTCATAAAAAAAATAAAACAAATTACTAAAATTAATTCCCAATCAATACTATGTATAAGGCCTAAATTGAAAAACAAAATGTTTGGTAACCAAAGTGAAAAAAATAATTAAAGCACAAAAATGTAGAAACACTTTGTGAATTTATAGTATCTTGGTGCACAGTGCATGAAAAATGATTTTACCATAGCCTTCAACTTTTCTTTTAATTGACTTTTAATGTGTGTATATTTTTAGGAGAGAAAAAATACAAATTTATTTATGAGATAATATTTGGTAATATTTTTTTAAAAAAAACTAAAAGGCAAGTAAAATTTCAATATGTCTCTAAACACATTGTACTATTCACTACAATAATGTACTTACTATTTTATCCTTCTCAAAAAAAATTAATAAATTAATTATTAGTAACAATATAGTTTTTTTAACAAAGTTCATTAGTTATTATCAGATCAATCAGGAATAATTAAGTTTTTTTAAACTTTTAAAAATAACTAAATTGCATTTAAAAGAAAAATTTATTTAACTTATGTGCAATGACTTTTTTGTCTTTTTATCATGATTTTCTAATTATAATTAAGTTAATTAAGATATAATTTGATATATTAATAAATTTAAAAATTTAAAAGCCACAGCATGTTTGAGTATGCATGGTGGGGGTTACAATGGCCAAAGGTGGCCTTCCTTAATATTTTTAGAATCGTTTTTGTGGTCTCTCCCTCCTTAAATGATGTGCATGCTTACTATCGTAGGTTTGATGCCAATGCATTTTTCTTTTTTTTATTTCTTTTTAAATTTTTAAAATATTCTTTTAATTTTTTTTTAGAATTGATATTTTTTTATTTGATTATTATTTATTTTATTTAATATAATTTCTAAAATTAGATTTTTTTCAATTTCATTCTCATTTAGTTTTTTAATATATCAGATTTAATTCTCATTATTTTAATTATTATTTATTATATTTAAAATAATTTTTAAAATTATATTTTTTTTTATAATTTCATCCTTTATTTTTTTTTTTATTAGATTTGATCTCTTTTTTTTTATTTTAAAAATTTTTTAAATAAATTTTTTTATTTCATCTTTTAATATTAAATTTATTAATTTTAATTAAACTTGAAATTTATTAACCTAACTTGAGTATAAGTTTCATGAGTTACAAATTCAGAAAATTCAATCTAATTTATTTGATATTTTTTTCCCTCTAAATTCATATTTTTTTTAATTCATATTTTTTCAATTTTTTTATTTATCAAATTTTATATCTGATTCTTTTATAACTCATCAATTTAATTCCAAACTGAATCCACCCTAATTTCAATTAAAACTCCATTAAAATCCAACCAAGAAGAAAATAACAAAAAAAGGAAGAAAAAAAGGACATAGATTGTCCAACTAAGTTTATTTATTATTTTCATTCCACTACCTAGACCATAAATTTCATCAATTAGCCTTGGTCAATACAATGTGTCACTATCTATTCATTTCATTCCTTAAATTTATTTATTTTTATGATTTAATTCTTTGATAATATGTTATTTTACTTTTAAGCCATAGTCAAGTAATGGTTAACAACAACATATCTCTAAATATATTATTTATGAAAAAAGAAATACAACTCAAAGTCAAAAAACTTCTATAAATCATGTCAGACATAACCCTAAGCTCTCTCATTAAAATTAAATGAGAACTTCTAATTTTATCCATCAATATCGTCACCCTCCTTAACAAAAACTATAATTTCTAGCTTCTGAAAACAATTCTATCCTCAAAAGAAACAAATGAAAAACCTGTTGATGATGAGATCAGATCGAAAGTGCAAAAGAATTATAAAACTACTCAGAACCCATAACATTTACCCTTGAACTGATGTGAAATGCTGTTACAGACAAGACATGTCCAGAAATGCGATCACACATGGCAAACACCGTTTCTCACTTCCTCATAATTTGAGATTTCTTCACATACAAAACACTATTGCTTGGAATCTTAAAAATTGCAAGGTAAAAAGTCTTTTAACAATATTGCGTTTCATCAATAAACAGAAGTTCCCGCTGCTCAACCAACCCCTTAAACAACCACTGCCAGAAACCACAAGTTGCTCAAAACAATGGGGCACGAGGGATGAAAGAGAATGAACAAGGAACAAGCCACCTGAACTAACAGATTATGCTTTTTGTTGCTGACAGTCGACACAAAATTATATTTACATACCTGAGATATCTGCGCAGGAAGTAGCTGCTAACAGTTGACAATAAATGATTCGATAATATAATATAAACTGTGATACAGAACTTGGGAAAGGGAATCGTGTTCCTAAGTTTCTTATGCGCCATAATCTCCATTAGAATACTTCTCTTCTGGATAATACAACGCATTCACAGTATTCCCTCCAAATTTCCTCCCATTTAGTGCATTTCTTGCATTTGCACAACTAATGGTATCAGAATACTCCAAGAAAACCTGCAAGAAATAAGAGTACAAAGGTGCTATTACTACAAAATATCTGTTACTACAAGGTGCACCATAATCTCAGATTCTCTGGTATCACCATCTCCATGCGAATAGTACCCTTTGTTTTCAAACTAGGCAGCAAGTACAAAATTGGAGGAATGAATGCAGATACTTTCAGAAGTATCAGGAAAAGGTGAGACAGAGCTCAGCAATAAATACCCAGGTTAAAAACAGGTGCAGTACAAGGAAACCACATACCTTTCCAGCGCCAGGCATTTTCTCTTCATTCTGACTTGGGCGAGGAATAACAACATTGATCAAGGTTCCTGATCACACGACCAAGCAAATATTATAAGAAGTAATAAACTGCACGTACCAAAGAGCTACATATTAGAGACAAGGAGAACAGGAATTTCCATGATAAGATCCCTGTAAAGCTACATATAGTCTGTCACTAAAGAAATTTTTTATCCAAAAGAAGAATGCAATGAAAAACAACAGCAGATTAAGAATTTGCATCTTACAAATAGTTCTAGGTCAAATTTTCAATGTAGAAAAGAATAAATACTGATGCACATGTAACAACTGTGTGGGCACAGATGCTCAGAGATGTACTTGTATGAATGTGCAAGTGCTTGCACATAACAGACAAACACGCAGCCATGCATGGGTACACTCATGCACACCCTACAGGCAAAAAGAAAGAACAAGGAGGTAGAATATAATTATATCTTTATGACATACCAAATTTACAACATTCTTCCCGCATATCTTCTAATATTTCTTCATACTCTTCATCATCTGCTAGTACTTCCATGGTAATAGCCTTTATCAGAAAGGGGATAGAAGAGAATTAGATTTATCAATCATTCAATCAGCATCAATCCATTAAACAAAAGATAAATACACTGATCGTGAAACAAAAGTGTATGCAAAAACAGATGGGTGATCTAAGCTCACAGTTGCACTATGTAATGATTATATATTAGAATAAACATTTGGAATATCATGGCATACTTCATCCGGGGATGAAAGAACAGGGACAAGTAGAGGAAAATCATCAAAGTGCTCACAAAACAAGCTTCCCTTCTAAGCATTTTGGAACTCTCATTATTTCCTCTCATTCTCCCCATTCTTTAAATAGCAGGTAGTGATAGTAGTAATAGCAGCACAGCAGAAAATCAAACCATGAACTAGAAAAGGGCTGTATGGCACCTCAGTCAAGCATAAAACTTTAGATGGAGTGTATGCAGATTCTGCCAACGGTATCCCTACTCCAGGAAGATTCATAACACCAGCTTGCAAGGCCATTTTCTGCAAGCAAAAACCATATGTGAGCCTATACCATAGATTTGAAAGTAACTGAAAAAATATAACAATAGACGTATTCTTTTACCTGGATAGCTATATGCTGCTGAGCTTGAGCCAATATATTTTCCTGTTCTGACTTGGACTGCCCACCACTGTTTCAGGCAACATGCATCAACGAAAGTGTGCAAGGTCATGAATTCAAACATTAATGTAAAAGTATCATCTGAAGCCACACATGCACATTCTCATAGCTTAGGGTCTATGGAACAAACAGCACTTAGGCGCAGAACAAAAAAATAAAGTTTTTCTAAAGCAAATTTTATAAGTCCCTCCATGCTTTATTTTTTTCCTTCTTAAGTTTAACGAATACAACACATTCTTTCATTTCATTCTTGATTGTGGCTTGTTTTCACATCACCCACAAAACATGTGAAACAACAAAGAATGGGAAGGAATTTGATTGACAGAAATGCATCGATCTATTGCCTTCATCAACTTAAATCCACAAATCACAATCAGTCTGGTTTAATTGACCTCAACATATGGATTTTCAAAATGTAAAAACTTCAACTTAAATAAAAGAGTCCACGGCTTGCCCCTTACCCCACATCCCCACCTCTCCCAACACACGCATGTACATGTCTTTTGTCTCAGTCATTAGTGGGACAAGATATTCACTTATAACCAGCGAACTTCATGAATTTGAGGGGCTAGTCAAAAGGTTCACCCTTTGCTTATAGCCTTAGACAACAGATGCAATGCACAGGCAACAGTCAGCAACATCATCAACTTTGGGCCCTCTACAGGTCCACACAATCCTACCAATTAGGTTTGTAATGGTAGTAAGATTGAATGGATAGCCAAAAAGAGCAATGGCACCTCAGGGAGGGTTAGTTTTTTAATAGGGTCTCGAAGAGTGTCTTCAACCATTCAACTGTATCTGGATCTAAATACCATGTATATATATTATGGATCTGCTAATTTATACATATCTCATGTTGCAGTCATGCCTGGATCGTCCTTGAGCTTCATTTTATCTTCAGTGACTTATTTTGCCTCTGGTGTCGTATAGGGGATTAAATAAAACTTAGAAAGGTGAGGACAAAATCAAGGCCAAGGAAAGCAATAATTTCTTGCATTTTCACTGAAAATATAAATATAAAGACCACATAAGAATATAATTGCTATTACTGATAGAGAAACAATAATCTCATACCGCCTTGAAACTAATCAAATTTATCTGAATAATTGTAAGAGGATTGTTTCTATCACTGAAAAAAAGAGAATAATTCCTAGACTATTTTATGTTTCACACAACCCACTAAACACCAAAATGCATTCACTGGGCCACACTCCAAACACCAATCAATCTCTACTAATTCATTGAAGAGTGATGCGAAGGCAGAAAAACATGAAACAACTCTTGTTCTCTCTGTAAAGGCACCAATTTCAATATTTGCACGTGTATAAAAATGCACACTTGTGTGTAAGCATGCAGGCACATTTCTGTTCCCAGTCCATACTTTCAACATTAGTGAATCTCATGTCACTTGTGAATTTGGAAACTAGAAGTCCCAAGTCTAGAATTTATCATACTGTTGAAGTACGTGGAAATCAGCAACACAATAAGAAGACTGAGCTTCCAGAAAGCTCAAGAGAAAGGGTAAGTATTGAATGAAACTTGTGTCATCTACAGGCATGATTTCCACCAGTGCCAATTTTAGAGAAAAAAAAATGGGGCTAAGAAACTTTACAAAAAGAAAATTTGCAAAAACCGGCAAGGCTACCATATAAAAGCATGGCAGTAAAAGTATATGTAAGGTAGCATAAAAAGGGAGTGTACCATTTTGATGCATGCAGGAGGAATTATAATATAAATTCCAGCCAAATCCAGGCTCATTAGATTAAAAGACTGACCTTTCAGTAGCACGACGGACAGTTAGAGTTTTATCTCCCATTTTCAAGCCATTTAGAGCAGCACATGCAATATCAGTCACCGCAGGATCCTGAAGTACTTGCACATTACTCAACATTTAGAGATAAAAAAAAAAGACACCCCAAAATTAGACACTCATAACTATACATTTGATCTAAAACAAGCTTGTAAAGCAGGTTTTTAACAGTCAATTCTAAATCCAACCTAAGACGCAAAAAGCTTATGTTGAATTTCAGAGCCCATATACTTTAAGATCAAAACATAATATGTTTAGCTGTTGAGACACATACCAAATGATTATAATGTTTCAAATCACTCACCTGATAGACACAGAAACCATATCCTTTTGAGTTCCCAGTGTCTCTGTCCTTCACAAGGTCAAAACCACGGAGAGGTCTGTAGATCAAGAGCATTCCATTGCAACAGTTAAAACATCTATATAGCATCCAAACTACTTAAAATTAGATTAATGAATATGAGGAGCCAAAAACATAAAGAAAACGACGGCTGTGGCAAGAAAATTGTAAATGAAAGACAAGCATGGTAGAGCTTCATACCCAAAAGATTCTAGCAACTCTCTAATCTGTAACTCAGTAAAGTAATATGGCAATCCACCCACAAAGACACGATCAGGTCCTTCTGCTCCACTAATTGTACTGAAAATCAGATTATGAATAAGCAAACCACAAGTCAAGGAAGATCCTTCAACTGAATGTAAAATCCATCTCCACTGATGCAAATGGACAGACAGTAGTGTATTATATCAACAATAACAAAAACACAATTAGTAAGACAAACTCCAACTGAAATTAAATAATCATTAATGCCAGAATAATGGAAAGAGATGCTTAACCAATCTTCTAATAAGAAAAAAGGAAGCACTTGCCTACCCTGGTATGAGACCAACAGCAGCTAAGTTAAGGAGAGGGCTTGGTTGACTAGGACCCAGAGTCGCAGCCAATGACGGATTGTAGTCAGTAGGCCTCCGAACTCTCACAGCAACCCCCTAGAGATACCAAATATGCATGTCAAGCAAATAAATAGTACCAACACATAGAGCATGTGCCAATTTGAACGCACTTTATGAGATCCACATCCATGAAAATGAATGCAAAAAATATTAAAGCATATAGGAATCTTTTTACCCAACTCTTGTCATAAACATCTTAAAATTAAAGCCCCAAAGCATGAGGATAAACAAACCACCAAAAGCACTCAGTATCCTAACCAAAGATTCTTGAATAGTTCATTCTCATCAAATACCACACCAGGTTTATGAATAGTTAATTGTTGACAAAGGATGCACAAAGAGCCATTATACATCTATAAGCACATTTTCCTGATGCATAAGTTAATAAGTTATGACCTACTAACCATCTCCCGCTATTACTACAGCTAGCTGAAGCCCAAAGTCTCCCATGTAACAGAAGTTAATGACAGTCAACAACAAAAGGTTTGGCAAGCATGGGTTTTAGAAAACTAATAAACATATAATCCACATCCATATGCTAATGAGTCTCATCCGTCAAACTACCATTTGCCATTTAATATTCTATACACTGGCAGTTAGAGGAAAAATTTACATAGTAATCCAAAATATCACGTATTACTCTGCTAAATGTGACAAGAAATAATGAAAAGATAATTTTTGCCTCAAAAATAATTCCATCTAACGCCATTGCATTGCTTGCTTCTTCAACAGTTCTCATCTCTACAAATGCGAATTTCTTCTCGTGATTTATGTATACATTCACCACTGCATCACCTGCAAGAGAAAAGAGTGGATTGTGCACCACAATTAAATAAAATGTTTGAAAAATGTCCAGAAGAACTCTGGTAAGGACAGTAACAAGATGAACTACCTGGACCAGCAGCATTTCCTCCAATGGAAGCCATAATATGGCTAAAGAATGCTGCAATTGTCTGTTTCAAAACAATAAGAAACCATATAATGTTCCAATATTGCAAGGAAATCTCCCTAAATATTAGTGAGATGCAAGAAAGGAGATGTTCAAAAGATTCAAAGTGATAAATCCAATACCTTGACTGTAGCCAGTCATAGAACATCATGAATGGACAACCTTAATAAAATATAATATTGTATCCCCTCAATAAATAACAGTTAGCAAGTTAGACCCTGACAGGTAGCTGCATCTACAAAAATTTCTGGAAGAACTCGTGACATAGAGCTAATAAAAGAAAATGTCTTAAAAGATTCACTTATTAAACTAAATTGTAACAAAATAATACTGCTTGGAAGATAAATAGCACTTTGAATGCTACAAAAGCCTTTTATAGCATTCATCTTAGAATTCCTAATACATTGATCTTTACTAGATTTTTAAAATCAAATATAAAGAGTGATAACTCCTAGAATGCACTTACACTATAATACCATAAAAATTCCAAAAGCAGTAACAAAAAATTGCAGTTTCACATAGGAAACAAAGATGGTGTGAAAAAGACAATGTGAAGAGACACAATTCATGAACTTATAAAAGCATTTTGCAATGCTAAATTACAAGTTGTAAAATGTTGAAGAATGTTAACAGTAAAAAAAAAATTCAAAAATTTTTGAGTCCATGACAATTTTTTATAAAAGTATTTAATCACACAAGCAGGAAACCAAAAACTGAGGTTGAACCTGTTCATTAGCTAGGGGAGGGAGACCACCAACATAAACACGCCGTGCATGCCTTGTTGCCTGAAAGAAAGAAACACAGAGAATAAGATCATGGTGAATCCATAGATACATACTTTTTACATGTAATATGAATAAGCATCATCGTATATACACCTGCTGGGTCATGGCCTGGGCAGGCATTAATGGAAAAACTCCATACTGTAACACGAAATAAGAGAAATTATATGCACACATGCACAAAACGTATACATCTATAAAACAAAATGCAAGAAATTTGACATTTATATATTCCAAAGGAAAAGGTGCACCTGTGTTGTTCCAAATTGTAAAGCGTTCTGTACCACTCCAGGCATTGTTTGAGGAAGACTTGGCAGTTGTCCAGCATCATTAACTAAAAGGAACATATGATTATAGAGGAGTGAGTCATGGAGCTAAAAAAGGAAGACATATGCTAGCTACATATGTATCGATCAAAAAAATATCCTGCTGATAAATTTAATAACATCAGATGTATGGAAGCTCAGAACTATCAACCTCGTCATAAAGCTAGATAAAGAAGCCTATTTCATACCTAAATTATATGACTCAAATAATAAAGAAACGAATTCCATCACTGGAGATGCTAGGGAAATATTTGTAAGTCTACCAAATGGCACTCTTTTCAGTTGAGGACGAACAAGATCCAGCTAATTGATGCATTGTTTCTCCGTTGAACATTAAATCTACAGTGGTCCCTCCGATGGGTAGGATGGTGGGACATGTAGCCCAACATTGCCTTCTTACCCAAATGATAAACACAAACACAAACAAACAACAGACAACAACCAAAAAACAGAATGATGCTTCTCAGTTTCAGTAGTAAACAATAGATAAAAACTAAAAGGAAAGGAAATAAGCATCTTTCAAAATAAAATTTATAAGTTTACTAGAAGGTGGTGTCAATAGCAGACTGAAAATGCTATCCTATAAGAAACTACTGTACTAGAGTGTCAGAACCCATGTATATATAAGGCAGAGACTAGATCCAAACCTGCCACAGCAGCACCAGGAAGCATGCCCACCTCAGATGGAGCCATGTCAAAACCACTTTTCCGCTTGCTGTCAACAAAATTAATCTTAAGAAGGTCATGATGAAACAATATAATCTTTAAGAAATATTATTTTAATTTTGACATTTCAAAGAAATTAGATTAATTTTCAATACAAGAAACGTAAGATAATCAAGAAAAGGTAATTACTCAGAGGAACAGGAGAGAAAGGAAAGGAAATAACAATAAATTAATAAGATTATGTTAATCAGTAGTAGTGCACGTGGAAATTCATCTGGTAGAAGCAGATTAGAAAGGTAATCATGATAAAATTGTAATGGTTTGCTATGTGAAGGTGAACCAAGTGCAATTCTAACCCCAATAGAAACACAAATTGCAGTTATGTTTCTCTAATAGTCAGTGCCATGAGAAACTTCGATTATACTGGACAATGACAACCTCACAGTGGGTTTACAAACTTGGATAATTATTGTCCTAAGATGCCAAGATTGTCCCCACTTGCCTGGAGTTATTGAAAATAAGTCGAAGGACTAGCTAACTAGTCTACAAGCAGGCAATCTATCTGCTACATTTCATTACAAGGTTCAATCACAAAAAATGAAAAACAAAACATATATAAAATTTTGCACGCTAACATTAAAAGATCAATACCTTTTCGATGGAGATCGCGATCGAGAGCGTGACCTAGATCGATTCTGAAATCTACCCTGAGAATAAGAACTTGATCTGTTTCCATTCCTTCTTCCTCTATCACCATCATAATCACGGTGCCTACAAAAAGAACAGTAATTTTCATAATCACAATATCATTCCCCCTCCCCAGCACCAACAACCAAATCTAAAATGGATAACTAAAAGTAAATTCACATATGAGAAGCTCGAAAATCAATAAAACATATCCAACAACCACAAAATACCACGGTAATGAACTTCAATAGCATAAAATAAATAAATAAATGAAAAAAATATAACCTATGATAATTACGACCACGGCTACTCCTTTCATGACGGTCAAAATCACCGAATTTATCTCTTCTTCCATCATTCCTCACACTTCCATCTTTATACCCGCCACGATAGCGGTCATGATCATTTCCCCTGCCTCGAGTCCTTGACCTATCATGTTCAGATTCCCGAGAACTGTACGTCTAACATGAAAAGAGGGCATAAACTTTCTATGGAAAGAGAAGTATACTTCTAGTGATGTTTAAGTCTAACAATTTGTAGAGAAACAAAGAAGAAATGCGGTACCTTGTGACGGGAGACACGATCAGTCTGAGAAGTGTAATCTTCGTCATTCTCATCGATTCCTGTATCGTTGTAAGACATTGTAGCTTAAACTTTGAGAAATCAAAACCCTAATTTCGATTTTGATTTCAATCTTGGTTTAAATGGGAAGAAGCGATGTGAAGAAGAAGAAGAAGAAGAAAAGAGACACCTAACCGCCGCTGCCCAGTGCTTTATAGGCCCGGAAAAAAGTTAAACTGGAAGCCCATATTCAAAGGCTTGGTTTTCTGTTTTAATGGGCTCGATAGTGAAATGGCATACCCTATTTTGTTAGTTAATTAATGGTTAATTGCCCGCGAGCAATACTGCGAGGGAACTCTTCCATGACATTAAACTTAGCTGAGCACATCAAACCATCATGGTGACCTATCAAATTGTTACGTGGACTGTACCGAGTTTCAAAGTAAGGCCATATTTGTTTTTTAAAAATTATATTTTAAATTTTTTTATATTTATTTATTATTAAAAAAATTGATTAATAAAAAATATTTTTTAATCAATAAAAAATAATTTTTGATCAACAGAAAATATTTTCTGATCAACAAAAAATATTTTTCAGTTAAAAAAAAATTTACTTTATTTTCAAGAAAATATTTTTCTTTATGGCTATTTTTGTTTTCCAGAAAAAAGTTTTCAGAAAATCATTTTCCAAACTTTCTTATATTTATTTGTCATTAGTAAAGTTGGTACGAAAAACACTTTCTAGTTAAAGAAAAATTTAACTTGATTTTCAAGAACGTATTTTTCTAGAAAATTTAGGCGAAAAACGAAAGTTATGAAAAATTTAAAAATATTATTATTTGTTGATTATATCAAATTTGATAATCAAACTTTTGATTGATATATATATATATATATATATATATATATATATATTTTGTTTTGAATATTTATTTTTTAATTTAATTTTTATATTAACTTTGGTTCTTATTTTTATAATTTTTATTTGTTTTTCTCCTATTATTTTTATTAAAAAAAATTATTTATTAAATTTGATCCTCGTTCTTTTGATTGTTACTTATTTTATTTGAAATACTTTATGAAATATTAATTATTATTATTTTAATTTCTTCATCTTTTTTTTTAGATTTGATTTTTATTATTTTGATTATTATTTATTTTATTTGATATAATTTATGAAATTATTATTTTTTTAATTTCATTCTCATTCATCTTTTTAATTTGTAAGATTTATTCTTCATTATTTTAATAAATTTGAGAAAAATAAAACATTAATAAGTTATTTTCTAGTTTATTTTTTCATAATATAACTAAACACTGGAAAGTGTTTTTTAGTTTATTTTTCATAGTATTACCAAACATCAGAAAAATAATTTATTTTTCAAGAATTCATTTAAAAAAAATAACTTTCCTGCAAATAAACAAAAGTTAGATGAAAATTGATTTAATATGGCCAAATGGTGAGGGAATTGTTTCCTTTCTCTGATATCCGAGTCTAATTTTTTATATTTTTTTTTTGTAGTGTCTTGTTTATTTATTAAACTTATAAAATATTTTATGAATTTAGAAATTAGTCATAAAACTAATCTAAACATCCCAAATTAAAAAGAATAATTTAATATGGCATACTGACTTCTATAACATGACTTAGTTAATTTGGATAAAATTTAGTTTAATTTTTTGAAATAATAAAAATAATGTTAATTTAAAATTTTTTAAGTAAAAAATAAAACAACAATATTTTAGATATATCTAACTCAAATTAGATTAACTCGTTTAGTTCATAACATCCAGTTTTAAAAACTATATATTTAAAAAAAAATTATTTAATTTAAAAATTATAAAAAGAAATATTTATAAGAAAGATGGCAAATAAAATTATTAACAAGAAATGTATTTCTTTACTCCAAACTTATTTTTCTTATTAATGTGTCTTTTTATAATTTAAGCAAAAATATGTTTTTTTGTTTATTGTAAATATTTTTTTTAAAATAAAAATCTATCATTGTATTAAAAGCAAGTTTTTTAAAAATGTTAAAATAATATTTACGTGAGTGAAGGAAGAAACTGATAAATATTGTAAAACCATGTAAAAATTCCAGTAAAAAAAATTAAAGAACAAATTTTTATTTTCATGAGCAATTCTTTATTTCTTACATCTACATGTTAAGTACAATATAACTGATTTTTTTTTTGTTAATATACACATAAAAACATATAATATTATTTAAAAATGATAAAAAAATTGAGTAATAATTTAAATATTATGTCAAGTATTTATATATATATATATATATAGTTGATTTAAATAAATATTAAAACAAATCTTGTAAAAAACATGAAAGAGATAAGGAATCTAGATTAAAGAGATATGAGTTTGCACCAAGAAGATACGAGGCGCGAACGCCTCACCCAATAAGAAATCTGTATTTATTTATTTATTTGGTGCCAAGACAGGCAAATTATTACCCTTCCCTGTATGTTTTTTTTTAAAATAACTTGTTGTTTGTTTGCACTTATTATTTTCAAAAATTAAATAAAAAAATATTATAGTCAAAAAAAAGTTTTTTAAAAGAAACTCATGAATAGCATAAAAAACAGTTTGGATTTTTGACATTTAATATCAATTTTGATTCTTATATTTATAATTATTTGCAAGCAATAAGATCAAATTTGTTTTTATAAAATTGAGAATCATCCTAATATCAAGAAGTTTTTTTTAACACTATGATAATTTATAAAAATTAAATTAAAATAAATTATTAAATTTAATTTTTAATTAATATAATATAAAAAGATGAAATTAGAAAGAAAAAGTTAAGATGATCAGTATAAAAAACAATGATATGTGAAATGTGATAGAAGATAAGGTGTTTTTGCCTTCTTTTCTAGGTTTTTTTAATTATTTAGTTTTTATCTATTATTGATTTTTACTAATCTCAAATGTACTCCAAAATTTTGAATTCTCAAAGAAAACCCAATAATGGAGATTTATAGGGAAAAAAATGTTTAGTAAAACAATGGTCATGGAGAATTAAAATATTATAATTCAAATGTTGTTTGTATAAATAACTTGTGATAAAAATGAGTTTGAACGATTTCCAGTAGAAATATGTTAAGTAAAAATGACTCGAATTAACTTTTTTTAAAGAATGAATATTATATAAATTAAAATTTAAGTTAAAATTTTTAAATATAGATTAAATCAGAATTCAGACTCAAAACTGTAAATAAAATTTTGATTTTAAGTCAATTTATTTCTAACCAAATATACTTTTCGTGGAATTAAATGTCAAAAAAAAACTTAAATCAATTTGTAAATAGTCTCACCAAACATAACCAAAATATATGATCTGGCGTCCTATAATTTTTGGAATTCGATTTCTTAATGAAGTTTGATTTTGATTCTAAAATTAAAAAAGAACCGAGGACTTAAACTATATGTTTTTAAATATAAAAGTAGAGGTGAGGAAAAAAATTTGAAAAAACCAAGAATACCGAAAAAATGAAAAAACAATTGAACTATAAAAAAATTGATTATTTTTTTTAATTTGGTTGAGTTTTAATTTTATAAGTTTGAAATCAAAAAATTAAGCAAAAAAAAAAAACTAAACCAAATTGGTTTAAACAAGTTTTTGTCCTTAAAACTAAACTAAACTGAAAAAAAATGGTTGGTTTGAATAAATTTAAGTTAAGTTTTGGTTTTTTTTTAAATAATTTTATTATTTTATTTTATAAATATTAAATTGAATAAAAAACAATCAATTAAATCCTATATGTTTCCTATAAAAATAACATCACCAATAATAATATATAATCAGTTGATTGCATAAAGGAGAAATGGAAAAACATCATTTATTTATAGTTGCTAAATAGTGAGAAAATTTAGACATTAAAAAATTTAATTATCTTTATGATAATCAAAAAAGGATTGGGGATGATTTTTTTTTCTTTTTTAAATTTAATGATTGCTATGCATCTCCCTTTTAATTTTTTATTTATGAGTACACGTATTCTTTTAGTTTTTATATTCTGTGTACTTGGAGTGCATGTTTTTGTTTTAGTGCCTGTACTCGTAAAATTTAATCAATCAAGTACTCTATTAGTTTTGTTACTACAATTTTTATGTGGAAGTCAACTATCAACCGGGTGGGTCTATGTTGATATTTAAAAAAAAAAAACTTTTTTGGGAAATTGATATGTGAAGTGATTGAATTCTATTATTATTTCTATTTCATTGTTTGTATTAATTGTTGTTTTATTCTATCACTTGTACTAACAAGATTTATTCAATTAAGTGATAGGAAATAATATAAATTAAATTTTAATATATTACTTAATAATTTAAAATTTTAAGTTGAATTGATTTTTTGATATGATATTAAATGATTATGATTTTAAATTTTACTATCTTTATTTATTTAATAAAAATTAAACACAAGATTATATAAGTTTGTGTAAATTTTAAGTTCAAAGAACATTCACCTGAAAAGATATATTAAAAAATAACATAAATTATATTTCGAGACATCATCTAACAGTTTAAACTTTTGAGCTGGATTGATTTTTTAATATGGTAACAAAATCCTTATAACCAAGCGATCACGAGTTTGAATCTCATTATTTTTATTTATTTAATAAAAAATAAACACAAGATAATACGAGTTTGTATAAGTTTCAAATCTAAAAAACTTTTATTTAACGGAGTATGTTAAAGAATAATATTAATTATATCTTAAAATCTCATCTAATAACTTAAATTTTTGGATTGAATTTGTTACAAGAATAATAATTTTTTTATTATTTTTTTAGTAATAAGCGATTACATTGATGAATTAAGAAAATTGTATATTGGGCCATCAGAAATATTGGGGCTTGTAATATCAGAAAAATATGTTTGGTATTGTGGTAACTATTGTGATTATAATTTGAAAAAAGTTGTTTTATAAAAAATATTTTTGGCTGAGATTGATTTAGTATTTATATATGTTTTTTATTAAAACTATAGTTGAAATTGCGGTTGAATAAAAAGTAGTTTAATATGTTTAGTTAAACATATTTTTCAAATTGAGGTTATAAAATAACTAAAAAAGATATATATTAATATTAATAGTTTTTAATTTAAATATTATAGATTTAACTATCATTATTATATCATTAAATAAATAATATTTTACATTAAATATTTTTTACTATTTTATTAAATTATTTACAATTTCATTACTTATCAAATTCATATGATAAGAATTATAATTTTTATGGTTTTTTGAGCATGCAATAAAATTAGGTAAAATATCATCAAAAATAAAATTAAAATTGTGATGAAATTCCACAAATATTACATCATCATGCGATATTTTTCTAATTTATATAATGTTATTACATAATATTAAACATAATTTTTTTAATAAAATATAATTTTAAAAAAATTAAATCTTTTTTTACCGTCTAATAAATACTATTCACATTAATAGTGTAAAAAAAAAATTCACCAGTGCCAGATTCTCGCATCGTAGGTGAATTGCAAGATAAGCAAACTCCTAGCTGCTATATGCAAAATGCCGGTTTAAGAAAAAAAATTATGGAGCCTGCCAAACAATGAATAGTTTTTTTCTTCGTATTATCAAACATCTAGTTTATATAATTAATTTTAAAAGCTAATGCTACCGTCTGAACAAACACCCACCCTCAACAGCCTCACGAGTCATGACCTCGCCTGGCAAGTAGCAATCGGATTCATAAATGATCTGGTTTTAGCAATAGCCATTAAGTGATGCAGAGCATTCAGAGAAAACGTTTCTTATGCACCTCAACCCCCCTGTAACACTTGTCGTATGGCAGAGGAAGCATTCACAGCATTAACTCCCATTTACCGGATTTCTTGCCTCTGCGCAACCAGAGTGTCAGAGCACTCTAGGAACACCTGCAAGACTTAAAGGCATTGAATGCTCCTAACAAAATTGTATATTTTATACTATATGATGCATATAATCAACAAGAGGGAGAATTGGTCTACTTCCCATTAAACTAGTTGAAAATTAGAAAGTAGATAGAACAAAACCTTTCGAAAGCAATGATAATGTACCCATGAGAGAACAAGAAGCTGAATTCAATGAACTGAGGTTAAAATTAGACGCAGCACAGGAAAATTAAGTACTTTCCAACACCGGGCATTTGCTCTTCAATCAGATATTCGGTAGAGAAAAACAACGTGTAGTCAGTCCCACAGGAATTGCTTGCCCTGGTAAGAGACCAGCAACAGTTTACCTGGTGAAGACTTGGTAACACAGCCAAAGATGGATTGCAGTAAGCAGAACGGGCTAACCATTTTCTTTGCCAGGGATACGTGAATAAGCTAATTCTTGCCAAATAGCAAGCCAGGTTAACTCATAATTAGTTATTTGTTGTCAAAAGATATATGAAGTGCCTTGATTCTCATCTAAAAGCACGTTTTCCCTCGTCATCAACAAGATTATAAGTCACAACCAACCCTGAACGTGGAAAAAACTCCAGAAAGCAAAGGCTTTGCATCATCTTGTTGCGTGGAAAATTGATTTGCCAAAAGTATTTTCCATTTAATGTTAATCAATATGCCGACCGTCAAGAGAAAAGCAAAATATACTATAATCCAAGCCATGCAATCATAAGCCTCTACTAGCAGTTTGTGACAAGAAAAGGAAAATAATTTATAATGGCATGCCTAAAAATTAAAAAATCCCGTCCAACCTCATTGCTTTGTTTGCTCCTTCAACTGTAAAAAGGCGATTTTCTCATCGTGATTTTCGTATACATTCACCACAGCATCGCCTACAAGTTCAAACATGGGTCATGCTTCATAATGGAATAAAAGGCCACAACTACTCGTGTGAGCACATTGACATGCTGAAATACTTCGACCAGCACTATTCCATCCAATTGGCTAAAGGATGCTGGGATTGTCTATTTAAAAACATGAGAAAGTAAGAAAACTTAACTTGCTCCAAATATTTTGAAGGAAATCACCATAAATATTGTTAAGAGTCGTATAAAGAAACATTCAAAATAAGACATTCTCCACCTTGATTGCAACCAGTCATGAAACACCATGAACAAGGTATCTTACTAAATATTATATCATGTCTCTCCAATTCATAATAATTAGCATGTCAGGCCCGCAATGCAGCTGCATGTATGAAGATTTCAAAAAAAAGAAACTCATATTGTTCGAATTCAGTAGAGCTCTTAAAACAAATTGTCATCAAAGCTCCACCCAATGAACTAAACTTGCAACAAAATAGCACCACGTACTTCGAGGAATCAGTACAGAAAAACCTCATAGCGTTCATCCTACAATTCTTAAAGTATTGGTCTATCTGAGGTGAATATTTCCTGCAATGCATTCATAATACTGGTAAGAATTCTAGAAGCAATAGTAATCAATTGTGCTTTTATAAAGGTATTTTTAAAGCAGGAAACAAAGATTGTGAGAAGAAAACACAAATCATCTTCTTACAAAAACATTTTACAGTGCTCAATATCAGCATCTCAACAAGGTACATAATCACAGGAGCAGGGAACAAAGAACTGGTAGCTGACCTTTTCTTAGCCAAATGACAACTGACAAGCACAACCAAACAACAGGCTGATGCTTCTCGATTTCAGCAATAAGCAATAGATAAAAACTATACAAGGAAAAGAAGCGAGTGTCTTTGGGAATAACCATTTAAAGATTTACAAGACTATAGCGAAAGCAGCAGCTGAAAATTACTAGCTATATGATAAGAACCCAGTGTACATAACTGTAAGACCTATGTACAGAGTGGATACAGGCCTGTAACAGCCGCACCAGGTAGCACAGCACCGACAGGTGGAGCAATGCCAGATTCAGAACCACTTTTCCGTTTGCTGTCAAGAAACTAATCTTAGTTTTGACAAAATATAATCTTTAAAAACAGCATCAAATAGAAGCAAACTTTAGTTTTGACATTTCAAAGAATTCAGAATGATAAGGTTCCGAGAAACAAAAGGTCATGATCTCTCATGATCAGATTCACGAGAATTGAGCTTTTGGAGAGACATAAAAATATTTAAATTCAACCATCACTCCATCAGATTTAAAATATATATTTAATTACTTCCACGAACTTGAAGAAACGGACGGTACCTTGAGATAATCACTGTGAGATGTGTGATCATCTTCGTTTTCATCAAATTTAGTATTGAAGATCAAACCCATAATCCGGAGTCTTGGCTTTTCGTTCGAGCATAAATTTGAATTTTGGCTTCAAGATGGAGAAGAAGTGAAGGTAAGCTCACTCTGTCAGATGGAAAGAAATCCTTCTCTGGGTAAATGTCAAGCCCAGATAAAAATATTTGAAGGTCAGATATTTCCCAGGCTTTAAGAATTAACATTTGCTTTACATGTGCTGGGCTGGTCAGCACCCACCACAAAATAAAAATAAAAATTGAAGCCATTCTTCTTTTACTCAGTGTATCCTTCGGCCATCTTGAAATCATATTGAGTTTGAACCTTTCATTTGTGACTTAAGAACAGAACCTAGACGAAGCCAGACCAAAAACAAAATCAAGCCAGCCAACAAGAACTCTAGAACACATCAGACATCAGCAGGCTATGTGTTTGAGGAACTGTTCCAATCTACAGATCCCTGGGTTTATGCCTTAGCTTTTCTTTTAATTTTAATAATGTTAATGAAGTTACAAGAATATCAATTTATATGAGCTTTCTAGGCATCTCCGATACTTACTTCGGCCAAAGCAACCTTTTGTGCTTTGTCTTCCTTCCTTTCTTCTGGTAAGGTCACTAGGTTGTGCTGGTTATAATCAATCAGCATGATCCACTCCTAAAACAACCACGAGCAAAGTGAATTGTTTATTAGCAAAAGGTAAGTTAAATTCAGTTTACCTAGCACTACGATCCGATAATTTATTGACCCGGAACTTGATACATATTTGGTTTTCTTTCAAACTAATTTGAAAACAAGCCTCTAAATTCTACCAATCTCATTCATAACAAACGCATGCATGCGATCTAATCCATTGTAACTTTTAAAAAGATATCGACTTATTGAAAAAAAAAAAGGTTTTTATGGGACTTGATAAATTAAAAAATAGAGTAGATTTTATTTATTTTTATATTTTAAAAATATTTTAAAGATAATTTAATTTTTTTTATTTTTACTTTAAATTAATTTAAATGATATTTTTATATTATTTTGATGTATTAATACCACAAATTACATCCAATAATAATGACATGAGTAGATTTTCTTTCATCTACCCGTGATATACCCCTTAAGAAGTTACATTTTATGATTTCCTGGATATTTAGAATCGTATTATAAGATGTTTTTTTAAATAGTTTTTATTTAAAATTTCAAAATGCATCAAAAAAATTTTTTTATTATTAATATAATCACATCAAAACCATAATAAAACAGTAGACAAATATTAATTTAATATTTTTTAAAATCAAAAATATTTTTTACAAATACCTAGAAATAAAAACATAAATTTTGCCGATCTTTATCTTTGAACATTAAAATCACACAAGTGGTGACATTTTAACCTTCTGTTTTCCAGACAATCGAATTTATTTATTTTTTTGTTGCATTATAGAACCTTGTAGAAGCTACACCAAGGCTTGCAGTAAATATCTTTTGTCTCCCTGTCAAACACTAGTGTTTTTGAATGATTTACCCATCTGATTTTGTGTCCAGATTTTTTCTATGGGCCCGTTATGTTTGAACAAAACCCGTAAAGATGCTAGATGCTTCCACAGAGTTCGACGGCGAGGGCAGGTACACGCATCCACAAGACAGAAGACATCAAGTGGAGAAACAGAGCACGCAGCTTACATACGTAAAAGTACACACGAGTTTGCAAGTACGGACAGGACAACAACACAGAATGGCGACTTGTTTGTCTTGTAATGAAAAATCTGTTCGAGTTATGCCATAACGTAGATCATCTTAGATAGAAAAACCAAACACGGAATGAACACGAGCTCCTGATCTAAAATATGGCAGACGTGTCGTTTCACTCTCAGCTGCTCTGGCACTCGGTTCCCGCTCAGATATATTTATTTTTCTATTAGATTTGCCTGCCCCCTTTTTTGTCTGCCATGTCAAGTCAGCACATGATGTGGACCCAACGACTACATGCGTCACTGCTGACGAAGCACTGGATAAACCTTGTTTGTGCGGGGACCATGATATTTTTGGACCCGTTTATTTCAATTATGAATTTTTTAATTTATATTGAGCAGAAAATACCCTCTAATCTCAATGCTGAATAAATATGTTTTTATAAGGGTTTTAGAATGAATTCTGTCTTCTTAAGTTCTAATTATCTTCTTTTTGCTATCTCGATATAATAATTAAAATTTTAATTATTTAATTATTGCTGATAATTATATATCTCTATGGAGATTGAACCACGGGAGTTGGTTTCCCTGTCACTTTCCATATTTATAGTCAACAATTTTCAACAACATAAAAAACAATAAAAACCAAAGACAATTATGAACAACGCCGATAACAAATTTAAAGCGGTACGGGAGAAAATTAAATAGATGCCAATCAGGATCGTGTGTGACTGACATCAACGGCGGAACTTGCATGATGGCAACATTGACCGTGACTTTATTTTTGTCCGTTTAAACTAATGGCTTCTTATATCTAGCCTCGCCGGAACTTCTTTTCCCGGAGAAGAAACAGTGGCCCGGCCTCTGTGCCAGCAACTAAGGGAGTACAGATAATATCTAATATTTGATTAAAGTCTTCAACGATGAAAATTGTTCCACGTAATTCAATAAAATCCAAATAAAAATCTTGTCGAGGCTGTCGCTATCCATGGTAGATGGTAAATTAGCTCTTTGGGAGCCAATTCATCTAATCGAGGATAACATTTTTCTAAAGCGAAGCGACAGGGATTATCAATTACCTTCAATTGCGCAGGAGTTAGTAGTCATCGAAGTCGGCCTTGCGGGGTTGGTTTTTATTTTATTTTTTCAACTAGCACTATACTAATCCTTTAAAATATCTCATTTAAATATAGTTTAATTTATTAGGTTTATATTTCATTAATTTAAATTTTATAAAGTTTAAAGTTATTAAAAATTTATATTATTGTTAATTTTAATATTTGTAAAACTAATTAAAATACATACAAATTCTTCAATAACTCTTTTAATAAATAAATAAATTTAATGATAACAAGATATAAATCACTTTTCAACTAACAAATAGACACAAAATATTATGAATGTGAAAGTTGTTGTTTTTTTAATTATTTAAAATAATATTTTTTTATTTTTAATAAATTATTTTTAACATTATTATATTAAAATCTGAAAATATTGAATAAATATTTTTTAATTTTTTAAAACTTTATTTTTTTTAGTTTGATTTTATTTGATGGTTTTATTTTCTAACATTAAATGTTAATTTTTTTAGTCGAGTACAGATTTAAAATTTAATAATTTTGAGTTTGAGATATTACTATAGGACTAGGAGTTTTGCCTAAATTTGGTTTTTTTATTTATATTTTTAATATTTTTTTTCAGTATCTTATTTTTTTTCAATTTTTGTTAGGATTTTTCTAGATTTGTAAGAATAACATGGGTTTGTTTTCGTTTTTTTTCTTTACTAAATTTACCTTTTTCAAAAAAACTTTTATTAAATTAAGTTAATTTATTATATTTTTTAGTATTAAATTGGCTTGGTATTATCTCAAAAAATATTTTTTTATGCTATTTATTATATCTTGTTCTTTTAAAAAATAATTCCTTTTTTTTTCTGTGATGTAGAGTAGTTAATCTTTTTCTTTTTTAAGATATGCTTGTAACAATTAACCATTATTTTTTCAGACTTCAAAAAAACCAGTACGGCCGGCGCTGAAGCACAGACAAGCTATCTAGTATCTCCTAGAAGAACAGAGGGTCCCTGGATTTCGGTGGTTGAGATTTGTTGCATTGTGAAATTTGGCACCGAGCACCTTATTTATGTAAGACACAAATATGAAATAGCCTTTGGCTGGTGAAAAGATATTATCTCTATAGATATCAACGCCCGTAGCTTCAACAATAACCAAGATAGTGTTTATGGATTTTATTAATTATTGTTTTTGGATATATATATATAAAAAAAACTATAGTAGACATATCCTAAATAAAAATATACTCGTCATTTTTAATAAGTTATGGTTTCAACCTTTTCTTTCGTAATATATATATATATAATAACTGATAAAATATCAATAATTATTGTCTAGTATAGTACATCAGCAAGATTTTAAGGATGTTTAGAGGCATGGTTGTAATTAATTTTTAAATTATTTTTTATTTAAAAATATATAAAATTAATATTTTTTATTTCATAAAAAATATTTTTAATATTAATACATTGAAATTATTTAAAAATATCAAAAAAATATTATTTTAAAACAAAAAATATATAAAAATTAATTTTTCTAAAAATATATGTTTAAAATACAAAAACAATAAAATCATGAAAGACATACATATAACCAATTTTTACTGTTTGATTTTGCAAAAATCAGCTTTCTCTAGTCTTGTTTTGTTTTCATCCCGAAGTTTCTTTTTTCTCGAAATTTTTTGTACATTGTGAACGATATATGATCTGTATTTCAAATTGCTTATTTTTTTTATTTTTTTTCATTCAATGGAATATTTAATATATCTGAACTACAAAAGGAGTGATGATCTTCTATCATTACATAGTTATAATTGATTAGAAAATTGCAAGAATTTATTCATAACTCAAGCATAGTGGAAGCCTCGATGAATCTCACTATCCTTTTAGTTGTATAGTAAATTCCAAGACCGTGACCCTGAACTGACATCTATGTCTGTTCCCCGTCCACATTTCATTCACGGAGGCCATCACTATTTGACGGGTATGGGGATATAATTGTAATTATATTTTTAAAATGTTTTTTATTTAAAAAATATTTTAAAAAAATTATTTCTAATATAAAAATAATATAAAAACATTACAAATATATTAATTTAAAATAAAAAAATTTAATTTTTTAAAATATAAAAATAAACATAACTTATATCCCGTTTGAGTTTTACTAGCTAGGACTATTTTTGTTTGATTACTTGGAAAGGTTTGTCTTATTTTAGGTTTTTAAAATCTTAAGCCATCGATTTTATTAATAAATAAAGTATATCTGAATCGTTCAACAAGCATATCTTCTTCTTGGATTTAATTTCTTTTATTTATTTATTAGAGAGTTCATTAATTAATTGTTAGTTACCAAATTTAACTTCGATTCCATATGCAGGATTTGAGTTAATAAGAAAACCCACTAGTTTATGTATGAATTAATTCTAAGTTTACTCCACGGATTAACCTATCACATATGTTTCATTCATGTTTTATTAGTAATTCAATCCTTTAACTAGTTTTTACATGTTGAAATTAAGTGTTTTTCTAGCATCGAAGTCATGGATCAAAGAGGGTTTTTATTATTGCAATCTTTCTTTAGAATATCAATCCTAAATGATTAAAAAATTAAACAAAACCCTAAGTTTAAAAATAATGAAAGGCATCCGTCTCATGGATTAGCAGGAGCCAACAGAGACTTGACCTAACAATACTATATATTATTTAATTATTCGAGGGGTTTTTGTCAGTATAATAATGATTACTTTCTATAATATTTTTATTTAAAAATTTATTAAAATAATATTTTTTAAATAAACAGGTCAAAACTCATTACCAAGCAATGCCTTGGCCAACAACTCTTGATTTTTATTTTTTCTAACAATAGATTAAACAATGAACTAAATTAATCCAAAAAAACAATGAGCTTCATTACATTGACACAGTGCTATCAGATCTTTGGCAACATACCATCATAATATACCGTGCAGTCATATTTTATGAATGGATTTTTTTAATTAAAAGGGATATTCTTTAATTATATTGAGAACAGTTCCTACCTCAGGCAATTCTAAAATCATATATTTTATATTTACATGTTATATTAAAGAAATTAATAATTATCTTATTGTTGCTTTCCAAACTTAAACAACAACCATAACAATAATTTTTTTTTCAAATAATACGTGTCAGTCCTTGATAACTAAATTCGTGTTTAATAATATAGTGTAAAATATGTATTAATTAAAAATATAATTAAATAATATTTTGATATTAAAACTATTAAAATAATTTAAAAAACATTTTAAAAGGTTAATGTGACTGCAAACAGGTACTAATTTGATATTACAGTAATGTTTTTTTTAAATATACTAAAATAATATTTTTTAAATATATCAAATTATTAAAAAAAACTAAAAAAATACGTTTTCATATAAATTTACTTTTAAAACATATCCAAGTACAATGTACTAACGCAACCTTAATGCGGCTCGGCCTTGTCAAGGACAGAAGCCGTATTACGGATGGTGTCCGCAAAATAAGCTTTGGCTCAAATGTCAACTCAGGGGAAGCAAAGCCCCACGTGAGACCACCTTTAAACGCATGATTGAAGATTGATGGATGACTGCACGTAACAAGTTTTCAGGAAGGGAAAGCATTGATTGATACTCTCTCACGCACAGGAGCTTGAAGAAATGAATTAAAATGACATGATTTCTTCTCTCTTAAAAATATATTAAAAAAATCAGAAAATAGAGGATTCTATAACTTCAAATAAACTGGGACTGTGATGATTAATGGAATTTAAAATTATAAAAATAATTATTTTTTAAAATATTTTTTATTTAAAAATATATTTTTTAATATTAGCACATTAAACAAATATAAAATCATATAAAATATTAATTTTTAATAAAAAATAATTTTAAAACATTAAAATAAACACTTGAATGCTTGAAGCAGTGATGGCACGCAACCTTAAAATTTAGAAATTTTTTCTTATAAATTTTAAAATATTTTGATCATGGATCTTACTTCCTTCAAATTCCTTCAAATTGAAAGCATAATGTATTGTAGATATTAATTCAAATAATTGATTCTGGTTTCGATTTCCTTACCTGGAAATAAATAAACAACTCTCAATTTTAAGAAATTTATAATCTTCTATTAAGAGGAATGAGATCTTAGTTGTCGAAACCCAACCAGACACGGATGTTTTGATTTTAATGTACCTCTAATTAAAGGAAACCCAACCAGAAATGCTTTCCTAAAATCAAAACCACACGTTACTCCTCCCATTTTATAAATCCTAAATTTGTATCGATAAATAAACATCAAAAGATTGTTTAATAATATCCCCCACACGCACACACTAACAAAATGGGCAACTTTTTCACAAAAAAGGATACAACCTTTTTTCTTATATTATTATTGTAAAGTTAGTGGGTATAACGCACCGCTTTTAGGCCTGAATCACTATCTTTAAGATATTAATTACTCCTATTATGTATATTACATGATTAAATAGTATACTTTAGAATATAATAAAATTTTAAATTAATTTTTTTATAAATTTATTAAAATATTTTGTTTTGTTTTTGATAAACATAAGCATAAGGTTTGTAACAAAAAAATTGGGTGGGAAGAAAATTGTTTTTTAATTAATTTATGCTAATATCAAACTAATATTTATATATAAACAAATATCATTTCAGATTAATATATTTGTAGAGTTTAAAAGCATATATTTTCATACCAATATATTTATAGAATTTAAAAGCATATATTTTCAGGTCAATATATTTGTAGAATTTAAAATACAACTTTTTATTTAAATTAATTGAACAACTTAGTAGAAAATGTCACGCCTAGTTAATTAATTACAAACATTAATTAACTTTAATTAATTAATCCCAAAAATAAAAAAAATATTTATGTTACATAATACCAAGTGTTAAACGAAATGCAAGTTTTGTGTATAGCACACACATATGAATTTGTATATTTTATTTGTCATTGAAATTAATAAAGATTGAGAATAGTTCCTGCAATAATTTGTGTGCTCGTAGACATTGCATTATTTTTACTTGTGTGTTTTGCTTATCTCGTAACATGAGAATTAGAAAACTTTAGGTAGGAGAAAACACTTAATTGCTAAAAAAATATAAGTTGATAGAAAGATAAAAGGTTAAATTTTATAGGGGTTAGATTGCCATATAGGGATTGTGAAATCTCAACTAGAAATTAAATGAATGCACACTATCTAAAATTCACTAGTGAAGGACAACAGCAGCCCATATTAGGCAGCATTGAATTTAGCATGTCATGTGTATTAATTTCATATGAGTTATAGGTTTTTGACTTAATAAAACTAGACTTAGATTATAGACTTTTCAATGTTATAAACACACGGTTAAAATATTAGTAGAGAGTGACATATAAACAAACAGATTGTGGATTGCAGTTCCAATAATGTAGTGGTAGTTATAATTGTTATGATCATAACATCATAGGAAAATAAGTATCCAGATCACAGGGCATGATTACTAAACAAGGAGGTATGATTGAGATTACTTCTTAAGATACTAAAATCATGAGTCAAAACTCAAAACTAACTACTAATTTCACAAGAATATGGAGGAGAGAGTGCCCCCTACTTTCTAAAAAATAGAAATGTTAGTTATATGCTTTGTAGTTTTTTATACTTGTTTATAAATAAATTTGGAAGGTTTTGACTATATAGCATATAATTTGTGTATAATACATATATTTGTATAATATAAATCTTTTGCTTAATATATTAATAAATATTGAGAGATTTTCTTGTATTTGTTATGTGATTATTTATTTGTGTTGGTTATTTGTTTACTACAAAGCAATTATAAAACCTTTTTGAATTTATGAAACACATAATTATAGACAAATATAAGTGAAATGGTGAGACAAGATTTAGTTTAGTTGATACTAGAATAGAAATTCCTAACTTGTCATTAACTACTTAATAATGAAAAAATTTCTCTTTTTTTTTAAAAAATTATTTTTTAGGTGTAATATATGTTGATAATATTATAGACACTTAAAAATTTCCTTTCCTTTTTTTAATATATAATTATACTTTTAAATATAATTATTTAATCTAACTTGATATAATGTATCATTTAATAATCTGCTAACTTAAAAGCTAATTTAAGTTAAGTTTTAAAATAAATTGATAAAATATAATTTAATTAGATCTAATCAACCCAACAAGTTATCCTCCGAGCTAGTTAATTTAATCAAGATTTGGTTTTAATGTTTTTAAAATAAAATGAAAATATTATATTTGAATTTTTTTTCTAACAATGTCATTCTAAATTGACAAGGTTAAACCATATAATTAGTCACCTAGACCAATTAATAACTTCGATTCTTTGTTGGTATAAAAAATGAAAAAAAATAGAGTTCTGGGTTTCTCTAACATGTGACTTAAGGACACAATCTAATTAATATTAAATGAAGTGGTAATCTTCCTGTATAACTGAGCAGATGCCTTTCCATAATTGACATCCCAATGCGCGTAATTCAATATTTATTATTATGCAAATCAAAACATTCTACCAGTATCTATTTGCGCGTGCTCAGGAGCGGAACTCCGTTGATTGTGGTGGGCCCATGTGGTGGGCCCTGGTTGATAAATTACGCTCAAATGGCATAATTTATTACATTATTTATTGTCGACCTTGATTGATAGATAAATTAGAATGTTTTTGGTATTTTGATAACTGTTATAATTTGAAAAAAGTTATTTTATAAAAAATATTTTTAGTTGAATTTAGTTTGAAAAAATAAATATTTAATTAAAACTGTGGTTGGAATTGAGATTAAATAAAAAATAATTTAATGTATTTGATTAAAAATGCTTTTGAAATTAAGATTATAAAATAATTTTTAAAAATATATATTAATATTAATAATTTTTAATTTAAATATTATGAATTTAACTATTACTATTACATCATGAAATAAACCATATTTAATATAAAATATTTTTTATTATTCCATAAAACTATTTACAATTTCATTATATATAAAATAAATCCCACAAGAACTACAGTTTCTATAATTTTTATAGTATATAATAAAATTAGATAAAATATTATCATATATAAATTTCATTCTAAACTAATTTTAAAAAATATTAAAAAACTTACCTTAAAAAAAACACAATGCACGTGAACAATGTACTCATGAACAGTGCACTCATGAACACTATTAATATTAATTGCACTGTTCATTGAACAGTGCAATTAGATGAACAGGGAAAAAAAGCAGCTTTTAGCTGCTTCTATCAATTATGCGTTCCAAACACAGAAATTAATGGGACCCATGAAAGTAATTAGTGGTATTTCCTTTACCAAACACTTGCCTCCTGCATTTTATTTTAAACGCAACTTTTAACGCGTAAACAAACGGTCTCTTAGTATGTGTTCAGAGTTGCTACATAGCTTTCGCAGTTACAATTTAAAATATAAGTTTAATAAAAATAATTTTAGCCATAATTTTTAAAAAGATGGTTTTAAAAAAATATATTTGATTAAAATTACTATAAGTTAAATTTTTACATGTAAAATAAATAAAAAAATAAATTATTTTAGCAATTATATATAGAACTCATTCCAAAAAATAAATATTATTTTACAAATCAAATAACTTTTTATCTTTAATTAAATAACAAATAAAAACACTTATAGACTATCTAAAAATCAAAATCAGCCGGTCAATGAAAAATTAAACTGATCAATTAGCATATATAAAAAAATAATGAATTAACAAAGTATTAATTTTTTTAGCTAAATAATATATTTTTAATTATTATATTTTTAAACCACAACATTTAATCTAATTAATATTATAGTTTAAAACAATAATATATAACTAATGTTGGTTTTAAAATCGTGACAATAATTTAATTAATCTCATAGATATTTAAATTTTATAATATATTGTATTTTTAAAGTATAATAATTAAAAATAACAATATTTAATAAATATTAAATTATAAAAGTTATAAAATAAAAATATACTATTAGAATAAATTCTTTTTAAATATTGTTATTTTGAAAATAACTTTTAAATTACTGTTATAATCTTTTTTTAAAAATCCGTCCATGAGAGTAAACGTAAAACACTGCCTATAAATAACCTTCCTTCTCCCACGCTACAACCCCACCGCCCTACATTTCTTCCATTTTTTTGTCCAAAATTTCTCTCCTCTTGCAAGTCTCTCTCCGAAAAAAGAAAGAAAGAAAACCCTCGTGTTGTTGATTTCTTACTCCTCTCTGATAAGTTTCTTCTGTGCATGGCAGCAAGTATTTTATCTCATGAGGTGTCGGATCTATGTCTTGGAAAACCTGCGCTGAGCTCTCTGTCTGTTTCTGCAACCGTCGGGGAAGCGTTATCTGCTCTTAAGAGATTTGGTGATTTGTTTTTAAGCGTTTGGAGCTGTGATCAACATCACCGTTGTAACTCTCCAAGATCAATCAAGGTTGACTTTGCAGAATGTAAATGCATTGGGAAGGTTTGCTTGGCAGATGTGATTTGCTTCCTGTCTAAAGAAGAGAATTTGAAGAATCCAGGGAAAGCCTTGCAGGAGCCGGTCTCCCTGCTTCTAAATTCTAAGGTTTCTGGACTTGTTAGGCACCTGGAACCTCACGCCAGGTATGTCCATTGATTTTTTGAAAAGGGTCTTCTTTTTTGGGATTTGGAATTGTTTGTTTGTTTAGAGAATTTTGGATTTCTAATGTTTATTTCTCTTTATTGTAATGTTGTTGTTGTTGTCATCACACCTTCTATATTTTTCCCATCTCCATTATTAGATTACATTTGGGTTGAGTTATTTGTTTTTGTTTTTTTTTGGTTAAAAATCTAATGTTTTCTTGAAATGTGTCCCCTAACCCTGTTGTGTCCAGAATTTCGAAACTAGGTGACCATCGATATGTTTTTAATTGAGATTTCAACGTCTATAGATTTCTTTCCTGCAGGTGTGATGCATAAATACTTAAAATCTTGATGAATTTTATATGCGACAACTAAGTTCAGAAAATTTATTGGTGAAACTTGAAATCACTGAGGATCCATCTGAAATTTTGCATGAAAGAGACAAATTTTGGAGTAACTGATGTGTGGCTGCCGATTGCTAAACGGCACTCACCCTCCATCCCCCCTCCTTCTCAAGAGAACGACTCAGGTCTGAGCCTTTCTCTTGTAATCAAAAGTAGGAAAAAGAAACGAAACGGATGGGAATCTGAAACTTGCATCTCTTGATGACTTCTATCGCAGTTGAAACTGGTTTTCATCGAGATTTCCTGTTCTGTTTCTGTCTCTCATATTGATTGTGTTTTGATGTGCATCTAATGATTTTCTCTTACACTTTTTCAGCTTACTGGAGGCCATGGATCTCATCCTTGAAGGTGCACAGAACCTTGTGATACCACTTCACAACCCCTTCACAAGAAAGAAGCTGATAAGCAAATCCACTGCCAATTCCACCCTTCACAACAACCGTGAGTACTGCTGGCTAACTCAGGAAGACATAGTCCGTTACCTCCTCAACTCCATTGGCCTCTTCTCTCCAACTCCAAACCACACCATCGAGTCCCTCAACATCATTGATACTGAATCCTTCTTTACCGTCCATTACGATGACCCTGCTGCATTGCCCTTGATTTCTCAATCCCTCGTTAAACAAACATCGGTAGCAATTCTTGATGCAGGCGGCAAGTTGATTGGCGAAATCTCACCATTCACATTGAACTTCTGTGACGAGACAGTGGCTGCTGCAATTGCGACACTTTCAGCCGGGGAGTTGATGGCTTACATAGAATGTGGTGACCCGCCGGAGGACCTGATAATGTTGGTGAAGGAAAGACTGGAAGAGAGGAATCTAGGACCTGCGTTGGACTTAATAGAAGAGGAATCAGGAATTTTATCATCTTCATCTGATTCATTCTATTCATCTTCGTCAGACGAAGAGTTCGAAATGGGAAGGAGTGGGAGGGTAGCTGGGAATTCAGCAAGAGCGGGGAGGAGCACCGAGACAATTGTGTGCTATCCATGGAGCTCATTGGTAGCAGTGATGATTCAAGCCCTTTCACACCGTTTAAGCTACACATGGGTTATTGAAGAGGATGGCACTTTGGCCGGTGTTGTTACCTTCGCAGGAATGATTAAAGTTTTGCGGCAACGTTTGAGGTCTATGGTGTGAGCATTGTTCTACTGTTCCCTAAGTATTTAAATATATTTATAATTTCGAAAACGTTATATTTTAATTAAACTGTGAAAATGGCAGAATGGACATCACATACCAAGGAATTGTTCGATAATTAGACCTTTTATGATGAACTAAATTAATTCACCGTTACCAATATAATGGTTGTTATTGTCGAAAGAAACAAGCATTTCAAGGGGCGTGGATGATATGAATTTTGCTGCAAACAGTAGCGTTTTGGCATCAAAGAGCTTAGAAACTTGCTTTACTTTCGAAGACGTTATGGCTTCTCGTTAAGGCATTCACTACATTCAAATAACTCGGAAAAAAATGTTGAAAATGGCTGACAGTGTTTGAAAGGACAGAGATGGATGCATGTCATATCTGTTCCTCTCATTTGCCTTGTCACTTTGCTCAGCCGAGTTCATATTAAAAATTCGCATCAGATGCATATTAAAACCTGTCCTCTCATTTGCAATCTGGTCAGTTTAGACGGTCGTAATTCACATAGTATAATCCAGTCAAGAAGGGCAGACTTAAAAAGAGATTAATAACACAACTGATCAAAATAAAAGTCCAAGTCCCTGTGCTTGTAAACCAAGACTGCTACCATTATATCAAGGTAAAGACTTCAAGTTTGATCACAAGATGTTCTTTTCTACAATGGAAAATCACTGTCTTCTATCAACAAAGAGTCGTTTCCCAAGTGTGATCAAAGGTATTGTAAAAAAAAGGTAGAAGGAACAGGAACAATAATTTTCATTAACAAGGTCATTTATTGGTGTTTCAGGTGGAACATGCCCGAAAAACAAATGGCATAGTTCTACAAAAGAAAAGGAGACTTCATCAGTTGCTTGAAGTGATGGTGGTTGCCTCAAGCAGATTAGGAAGACCTTATTCGTTTTATTTTCTTAACTGGGTATTAATCTCTATACATAGAATACAACCTAGGTGTTGAACTAAAACTAGAAAGAATGAAGGAATTCAAATAAAGGGCATTGAAACAATCAACTCCTGCTTCAAAGTGATCACAAGAACCTATGATTAAACTCAGACATCCATGACAACAAGGCTTCTCTTACTTGAAGATTGCTAGAGTCCGTGTGAACTGCATCTTCATATAGCCTCCTTGCCTGTTGCAGCAACTTCACTTTCTCCCTGCTATTAGTTGGCCGTAAACGAGATCTCTGCTGCAATACCACACCCCATCTATACAAGGCTGCAAACCACAAGTGTTGAACTCAGCATGATTTCATACTTTTTTGCCGCACTCCTTGTTTTTCTATAGCTTCTGAAAGAACATTCATTTTGTTATTTGACGAATAAGTGCACTTTATGATTGCAATCAGCGCATGTATTTGAAAGATACAAATCTTACAAATCTTATCTAATGAATGATGATGATAACATTATGTTTGCAACTCCTACATTGCTATGATTCTTTGAGCTTCAGGTGAGGCACAAGAGTCTCCCTTTATCCCATTATAATTGTCTTAATGAATATCATCTTTTGTAAAACGAAGCCTTTCAGTACAGGTTTATAACACACTGAATTTTAGTAAAGAAAACTAAGTTACTCACCATCTGGTGCGTAGACATTGCCTTCGGACAACGTGGCATCAAATTGGTCAATTGCAGCCAAGAACACTTTGTCAGCATCATAAGCAGCTTCCTGAAATCCAAAACGATAGTGTTAAATTGTTCAGAAGTACGCTACTTCCTGAAAGTTTATTCCTAGTCCAAATCCCAATCGTGCTAATTATATGGACACTTGCACAAGAAGGGCCAAACCAAGCAGCTCTGAGCATCACATCGATTGACATCAGAGCAGCACAATACAGAATCAACAATAAAATTATAGCAATGTCAAGGTGCCAGCTAACGCTTACTGGTCCAATATCTAAAATCACCTGCGCGCGAAAGGAGAGGGCAAGACCTCAATTGTACAAGGCTCTCAAATCATTCCCGTCAATTGATAGCGCCAGCCTCTATTTTCTGTCCGCTTCCACAAGGAGTTCTTCCCATTCTTCACACACATTCACAAGGATAGATGCAATTTTATATTTCTTTATAACCTGATCATCTAGACCTTTGAGGATTCTACCATGATTATTTGCATAAAATGGATCACTTCTCGAGAGGAGAGTTCACAACTCACGACTCTCCATGGAGAAAAAAATTAAAAATACTCTAACACCCCCAAATTAAAAAGCATCGCATTTTTTTCATTGTAAGAGTAAACTAACAATTTTACTTTGTAAAAAATAAAATAACCAATCTAACCATGTGCAAATTATTTAAAAAATTTATGTCGTATTAAAAAAACCACGTGACCTTCGATGCCTAGTTAAACTACAAGCTTGAGGTTGAGGTTTTTGTCAAGGATGTTAGCAGGCAAGAATTCAAGAACTTTCGAGTTAGACAATGGCAGGTTAATACTCGTACGAAGAGTCTAGTCCCCCCCAGGGGACAAAATTTACAACACCAAGATGCATGCTCTTTTCACATGGTTCCTCACCTTCTCGTACCAGGTTAGAATCTGTTGAATAATTTAAATACTTTGGAACCATATTCTTATCTTTTATTTTTTCCTATCTTTTTTCTCCAGTAATAAAATTAATACAAGGATGGGCAAGATATGCATAAAAATATATATTTGGAATACAATGAACTAAAATAAGAGAGCTTATATATATATATATATATATATATATATATATATATATATATATATTCCGAATCAAAGAAAATCCTTAAATATAGGGACTAAAATGAAGAATTTTTAACGTTTGGGGTTGATACTTGACAAGGTCTTGGCAATAAAGGGCTGAGTCCATCTCATTGGAACGATTCCGTTGGTTGTTTAGCTATAGATGCTTGCTAAGGGCCCAAGGCTATAAAAGCCATGCATGAATCTGGCCTTCGGGCACGAGCCCTTGGACACTTTTACTTCCTAGTGAAATTGTCCGACAAGGGCAAAGAAGCCCTGCAGCCTGCTCTGCTCTTGAGCTGGCCACCAAGTCTCGCCAAGTTTCTCTCTCATGATTTTAATTCTGTTTAAAATTATAGTAATAATTATAGTTTAAAATATTTTTTATTTAAAAATATATTAAAATAATTTTTTTAATTTTTTAAAATTATTTTTGAAATTAACACATTAAAAAAATCTAAATTATATATATATAAAATAATTTTTAATATATTAAAACAAGGTTTGCACAATAGTTTAATCCGGTAGTTTCATGATTGGTTTAACTTGTGTTGATTTTAAATTAAATTGGAGCTTATTTAGTATAATTAGATAAATCTCATTAATTCTAGTTAATTTTTTTAATAAAATTAATTTAAATTAATCTGTTAAATATATACTCTGAATAAATTAAATAATATCTGTATGAATATATTTAAAGTTATAATTGCACACAATTCTTGAGAGTTGCAAGTAATGTTGAAATAAATAATATTGTTTATCTAAGAATGGATGAAAGGGACAGTGCAATGAAATGCCTATCCAACGATGATATTTTTTATTCAGAAAACTATATAGTAGTGTTTATTTGTTGAATGATGAGGTGGACAGGATAATATACAGGTTATGGCTTAGCCTAGTGAGCTGGACATCACATATCAGCCCTTCCCACCCACCAAATATCCTTTTCCCTCCTCTGCCCCACATACTCATAGATTTAATTACTCCTCCCTGTTTTTTTTTATGAGGTGGTGGATGAATAGTCAATTAAACCTAGCCTGGTTTTACAAGGTGATTCAATCTCTTGTTGAGAATCTGTATTAGGTTTTATTTTAAATTATTTTGGATAATGAAACGGCAAAATCCAAGTGAGTTCATAGGATGATTAGATCAAATCCAGATAAAATTCAACCGGGTTAATTTGATTTTTTTATAAAAAAATAATATCCTTATCGGTGAAATTATTAAATTTGATAGTGTTATCAATTAAGCTTTTTGTTCATGCTTGTTTGTAATTTCCATGAATTTTCTTCAAAACAGTGCAGCTATTTCTTCATAAAATATGAACATTAGGAGAGAATATCACTAACAACTATGAATAACTGGACCTTATATGATTACATAAATATAAAACTCATAATAAATATGAAAATCATGATTATATTATAGATTAACATTACTGGTTAATTGACCATA
The DNA here is from genome assembly GCA_026413675.1 of Populus pruinosa. Taxonomy (NCBI): domain Eukaryota; kingdom Viridiplantae; phylum Streptophyta; class Magnoliopsida; order Malpighiales; family Salicaceae; genus Populus; species Populus pruinosa. Next base: position 3,238,351 of record CM048595.1, read on the forward strand.
TACCTATCATAATTAAATAGATTGAGCTACTTGGTGAGGCTCACCAACTTGATGATAAAGCATCCTTCAAGAGGATGCAAAGTCAAATCTAGGATGAAATAAGAAACTGACGAGCAGATCTAGAAAGTATGTGCGTAGAAAATAAATCCCCTTTCCAATTTATTCTTTATGTTTAGATCCTTTTATGCAGAACTCATAATTGGAATTGCAGCAGCAGGTTGGTTGCATGCTGGCTGCTGAGGCAACAATGATTGCTTATTTTTATCAGATTCTGCAGAAAAGAAGAGGGATTACAGTCATCCCTGTACTTGAGAGATAAACGGGCTGAATTATGAAGAGCATCCAGCTCAATTATTTCAATTTATTCACCCTTAGGTTAATCATCCAAGGGTTTCATCATGAACAATGATGTGCCCAGATTCAATCATCAGCTGACAATTGATTATCTTTTCATCACTAACATGCATGTTGCTGCTCCATCTCTCAACTTTATGTGTAAACTCGCTTCCTTTATACATAAATCAATAATTGAAGGTATAAAATGCATGCAAGTTTACTAAAGTTTAGGAGCGAAACAAGTTGATGCTTCCCAGCTTTCTTCCCGTTTAATTTCTGAAGTAAAGAGACCGAAGAGAAAGTTTGACAGAATTTCGAGGTCAAAGGTGCTGATATAATTGTTTTTCAAAGGCCTCCCATTCTTTCTCTATTTCAATTTTAACCCTTTTATTTTTAATTTTTCTCAAATAATAAAATAATTTTTTTTCATGAAATCAAGAACCAACCTGAATCCAACTAACCAGGTCTAACTATATTTTTTTTAAAAATTATAACTATAAAAACTATTTAAAAAACAAATACTCTCAAAATAAATTAGAATAAATCACTAATTATATTAACATAATATTAAAATATTGAACTGAAAATAAATTATGAAGGAAAAATAAAAAATATTATTTTTCTTTTAATTTTGATTCTTTTATTTTCAATTTTCTATGAATACTACAATTAATTATTTTTTTTATGAAATTGAAAACCAATTTAATATATTGATGTGTTTTAAAGACCATGTTATATATATATAATAAATAAAAATAAATTATTTATTTAATATAATAACATTTTTTTAAAAAATAAATAAATAAATAACAAGGATCTATAATGTTTTGCCTCGTAAGTTACACGATAACACTCATGTACAGGTAAAAAATACCAATCACGCGTTAATTTATACTGATCACATCATCATCATCATGATGTAACAATATCAAGTAAAGGTACGCACTCAAATATAAAAGAATAGAAGGTTGGGCTCTTAAATAAAATATTGGACTCTGAAATAGGCGTTTGTAATGATTTCTCCTTTACTTGCAGACTGTCCTTAGGTTGTGTTTTCCGACAATTAAAGTGTGTTTTTAAAAAAAAAAAAAATATATTAAAACAATATTTGTTTATTTTTAAAAATTATTTTTATATTAATGTATTAAAATAATTTTAAAATATAATAAAAAATCAATCTTTTTCAAAATATTTTTAAAATATAAGAACAAATCACAGCTTGAATCTTCGCTGCCTTGACTCTAGAGCCATCACTTTCGGTATCATAACATTGTTTAGTTTCCCTTCGTTCTGTCCCAGTCTGATGGGGCCTCATTATTCCAAAATCCCCACCGCCGTCCTCAAGGGTCACCTGCCCTGGCTTGAAACAGGGGCGGGGGTAGACTCGCCGGCGTTTGAGACAGATTTCGAGGCTGCTTGAGGTTGGTGTAATTTGTATTTTATTATTTTTTATATTTTTAAATCATTTTCGTGTTGAACTGTTTTTTCTCAACAACTAAGACGTTTTAGAAATGTTTTAGGAATAGAAAAGTTATCTTTTTTTTCAAAAATTTTAGGAAATAAAACAATTATGGTAATTCTCGGTGGCTGAGATTTTAAAAATTATTAAAAAATTAAAAATCAAAGTGATTTTTATAACAAAAACACACTTTTGAAGATCTCTAAGAAAACAATTAAATTTTCAAGATAAGATATTTCAAAAATTACCAACCATTAAAATCTCGGAAAATGTTCTAGAAATTTAAAATAAATTTCAGAAATATTATAATTTTTAAAAAATCAAAATTTCTCATGTTTTAAAGAAATCTTGAAAACTCTCATCCGTTAGGTTCTTGGAAACAAATAAAAAATCAAGAAGTAAAAAATAATTCCTTAAGAATTTGAAATTTAATTTTATTATTATTGAACGTTTTCAAATATTTTATTACATGAGAATTTCCAAAAATAAAAAATAAAAAATTCATCATGACTTAAACATTTTCAAATGATTGTGTCCTTTTTCACATTTACTTTTTTTTTTCTTAAAATTTCTTACCAGATTTTTTAGAGCTTTTGCTCTTAGATTCTTGAATTATATTTTATCAAAAAAATGTTTTTTTTAATGTCTTAAACGCTTTAGTAAATCTTAATTAGCATAGATCTTACAATTTAATGCAATCTAGTTCAATTGGTTTAATCTTCATAAATTTTCCAAATACAGTATAATTTTGATCATATATTCTTTTACAGGAATTAATTTGCTGAATTGTTACATACACAAGGATGATTCTAGCTGTTTCCCTTTATGCTATAACACACAGAAAATAGCTTGATTTTGTAGTTTTGGCTTTAGCTTTTAAAAGAATGCTACTAAACTTTTTTCCCATGGATTTCTTTTTGTGCAAAAACACTGAAAAAGACAACAGCAGAATATTGCCCAGTAACACTTAGGGTTCATTTGTTTTTATATTTTAAAAATAATTTTTTATTTATTTTAAATTAATATTTTTTAAATATTTTTAAATTATTTTAATATATTAATATTAAAAATAATTTTTAAAAAATTAAAAAAATTATTAACATATATTTTAATACAAAACATTATTTAAAAATTAATTGCAATTACATTTTCAAATAAACTCTTATTGTCCTTTCTTGTAACGAAATAGGTAGCATAACATCAGAGAGGAGGTAATCTAAATAAGCAAGTGTTTGAAAGTCCAAGGTTCTGTTTTATATATTTTAAAAAAGATATTTTATTTAAAAATAAGTAAATTGATATTTTTTTATTATTTTCATATAATAAAATTATTTTAATATACAATTTTTTAAATAATTTTTAAAACATTTTGCACTATATAATATAATAGGTGTAAATTATACACATGAATTAAACACTTACTTCCTAAGGAATAGTGTTTTTTTTTACCTTCTCATTTCTTGCTATTTTGGGATAAATAATCACAAGACAGATTAGAGCCGTGAAGGGTATATTAGCAAATAAATAGAAAAGGAGAGGGCAATAAGTAGGTATGAGGAAATATGTAACGATCAGGAGTGCGTGGAGGCAAAGCTAAACCGAAAGCAAGGGTAAAAGTGGCAGACAAAGAGCCACAGAAAGTGGACGTGTTATTATTATATCGAGAAGAGAGTGGATAAGGGGCAGTCACGGGCTGCTGCATCCTTACGGTGCTCTGAGGAATTTCGGACTTCCTTAAGGCTGTGTTTGTTTGAAGAAAAAAGTTTCCACGAACCATGTTTCCTTCCCTTTCCATGTATGGTGTTTATGTTACACCACTTGGTTTTGAGATTGTAGATTAGATAAGTTGACATGCCGTCAATTTAAATTATAAATATTAAAAAAATCAAAAACATTATTTTAAAATAATTTTATTTTAATAAAGAAATTGAATTCTACACTTTTTTTAATGAAAATCAAAACCATAATTACGAGCCATCAAATTAATATAATATATCCACTTCATTGAAATGTGTAATCTAAAAAATAACTTTTTTTTTTATTAATGGTAATATATTATTTTAAAAGAATTACTTTTTGTATATTTTAAATGATGATTCAATTTATTTTTTATAACATGGGTAAGTATTGGAGTATAAAGATTTTAATAATTTTTTTTAAAAACACTTTATTTCTTAATAAAAAAACAAAACTTTAATTGACTTGTATTAAAAGAAACTATCTACATAACAAGTTTGAAAAAAAAGTTAGTGTGGTTGGTGGGTGTTATAAAGATATGTTAATTTTTTTTAAAAATTGAATTTAAACTTTATGTTGATTCAATATATTAAAAATAATAATTTTTAATGCATTATCTCACGATTTCAACCTAAAAAGTCAAGGAAAGAAGAAAATATTAAATATGTGTTTGATATTATTGTACAAAATACTTTTTAAAAGTATTTTTTAAATATATTTAAATAATTTTCTAGATTTTTTTATTTCTGATATAATATATTAAAATTATAAAAAATACACTAAAAAAATTACTATAATATTTTTTCAAGTTAAATACACTTTTTAAAAGGAATTAATTCCAAGCAAAAAAACAAACAATACACAAACAATACAAAAAACAAACAGTACTTGCTGTTATGTATAACAAACACTACCTAATCCTAAAATGTTGTTGGAATTAAATAATTAATACAAAAATTTTAAATGGACGTTTGTACCCTTCTTGGTTTCAATTAAATACTATTTGGATCATCTTCGAAATATTAGTAATTTTTTTTGTCAATTTTCAACGCTAGCTCCACGACATCCCACTCTCTAATCCACGTGTCCCCTCTCTATCTATGGCTTCCCTTTCAAGAACAGAGTAGAAGAAGAAGAAGCTCCTCTGAGAAGAACCAACCCCACCACCAAAAAAAGAAAAGAAAAGAAAAGAAAAGGAGGTTTTGGTGAAGAGAAAACAAGAAAAATTTTCAGGGTTTTTACTCAAAGAGAGAATCCGATTGCTTGATACTGGAGGTTTTGAAGAAGAGATATGTATATAGGGTCTGTGAGAAAATCTTTCAAGGACTCTCTTAAAGTGCTTGAAGCTGATATTCAACATGCTAATACTCTGTAAGTTGTTCTCTCTCCTTTTCTTCTGGGTTTTCTGGGGTTTGTTGTTAAATTTGTCTGTGATTTATTTTTTAATATTTTTTGGGGTGTAATTGGTGCTTGAGTGGAATGCTAGAAGTACTGACTTTTTGCTTCTTTTTTTTTAAAATGTTTTGCTTGTTAGATTGGTAAAAGTTCTTTTTTTCCCCTTAAATGTGTTTTGTTTTGTCTTGAGTATAACTTAAATTATGTTTTTTTTTTTTTTTTTTTGTTGTTGAATTTAGCCACTATTTCCACCTTGTCTCTTCTTCTTCTTCATTTCTTTTTTTCAAAATGAATTATATGAGATTCTCAGTTAATATATACAGTTTTTCCCTTTGGAAAAAAATTTTTGCTTGACAAAATCTAATTTCGAGTCATTTTTACTCTTCATCTCTGAGCTGTTGCAAGTCTTCTCCGTGTATTTTAGTTTTTTCCAAGATGGAAATTTTTTATGGCTTTGAAATTTGTTCTTGTTGTTCGCTTTTGAGTTCAGACTCTTTACTTTGTGTTGGTATGGCTGCATTTCATGCTAAAGCCGAGCATTGAGCGTGCTGATTTTAATTCCTGGATTGTTTTGCCTGGTTTGTGATTTATGTAATTGATTTAATGAATCTCGTGGTTAAAGTTGAAAACTTTTCTTTGTTAGCCTATTACTTGAAATGGTATTTCAAAGATGTCCAAGTTGAAAATATCTATGTGGGTTTTGCAATTTGCACTTGCAAATGGAAGCCATTCTATTTGAGTTGGAGGAGACTGGAGAATAGTTACATTATCTTGATAAGCTGAGTGTACTTGGCTTCACATGATTTATGGTATCCACCCCATTAATGGAATTATCACTTTATTTGTGATTGTATATAATGATATGACTGCTGGGGTTGGATTATCTATTGCTGGGACCCTCTTCCTACCTATCATGTATCAATGCAATCTCATATTTAGATCTGCTTATTAATGGTATCTGGTTCATGGAGATGCTGTCATATGTAGCTTGAGTTAAGTTGTGTAAAGGACCATCAGTCCAGTTTATTTTAAATTTTTGTAAGCTGAAGACTTTAAAGGCTTCCTGGAATGTTCACTATGGGATTTTTAGCACAAAGCATCCTTTTTAATCAATCTTTTTTTTTCACAGCATATTTACAATGTTTTAGAAGTTTGAAGATAAGTTCTGTAAATTCTTGATTAATGTGGACCTATAGGCCAAAATCATCAAGGCAAACTAAGATGGAGATGCCATATTCTCCTTTTTTTTAGTATCTTTAAAATAGTTTCCAGCAGCCTCTGGTTTGGGGGTGGGGGGTTATGTTAAGTATGCTTTGATTTTATTTTTTTATCGTGTCTTGTACATTTTACCAGTTTTTGCGTCTTCCTGAAGAAGTTTATGAGCTCATTAACTTGAATCCATTGCTAGATTCTTATGTCTCCATTTTAAATTTTTATTTTGCAATGTTTGGTGCAGGGCATCAGATATTTCGAGGGATTATGACGGGGCCTGTCTTCAGATGAGAATGTCATATAGTCCAGCAGCACACCTGTTTCTTTTTCTTGTGCAGTGGACAGACTGCCATCTTGCTGGTGCACTTGGACTGCTAAGGATCCTAATTTATAAGGTTGAACTTTGTTCATTTGGACGGGACTGTACTTTTTTTTCCCCCTAGTATTAACCGGATCATTGAAAACTTGGTTGTTCCCCCATACCTCAGGTTTATGTGGATGGCACAACCACCATGACTACTCACGAAAGAAAAGCAAGTATCAGGGAGTTCTATGGTAAATTTCTGTCTTCCAATTATCTTTGTGCACAATTTCTTTATTATTCACTTAAGTTAGACCCTCCCTGTTTTCTTAATCTGCATCCTTACTGTGGCCAGCTGTAATATATCCCTCTTTATTGCAACTTCAAAGAGGGGTCACTGACACAGAAGATAAGAAACAGAAGGCGGTATGCATGGAAAGGTACCGAAGACGAGATGATGAGGAACATAGGCAGCGTGCTGATGCTGACATTGAAAGAGAAGAAGAATGTGGAATTTGCATGGAGATGAATAGCAAGATTGTACTGCCCAACTGCCACCATGCCATGTGCTTGAAATGTTACCGTGAATGGTACTCTCTCCCTCCCTCTTACTCTTGAAATGCTGGAGTTACCCTGCTGGCCATGATTTTTTATTGACCACATGGAAAATGCTTCTATTAGGCTTTATTCTTATCCTGATAAAAATAGTGCAGGTTTTCAATCTCTACACTTAAATGAGAAATGGATACAATAGCTTTCATTTGGAAATTAGAATTGTTTCATTCTGTTTCATTTCTGGTTACATGTATCATAGTTAATCCCTGACCAGGGAAAGATACGGTGTCCTTGCACATGGCAGTTGACTTAAGCATGATCCGTGACATCCTATCCTGGCTGTAGTGGAAGGATGCTATGATAATTGTTGTGCATTGTAGTGGAAGGATGCTGTATCATCAACCTGAAAGATTTCCACAGGTTCATCAGCGAATTATCAAAAATGATCTCATTTCTGTTTTTGAGTAAACAGTGATCCCACTGCTCTCTCTGTTCTGTAATGTTTGTGAAGGAAGGTAAATTTAAGTTGGAATTTTGTAAGAAGTTGATAATGATACCTGGTAGCCTTATTTGGCTAATGCTAGACCATGAAATTGATTCTGCAATTCCAGGATTGCTGGCTTTTGGGTGCAAAAACCCTTGTCATTCTAGTCACTCAAATAAATTAGTTGATGTGGCATGCCTGACCTTCAGCTTTGCAGCCTTGATGTATGATACGTTTGGGGGCCTTGCTTCTGTTTTGGCTACCGTCTTTCTATCCCTCCTTCACTATGATACTGGTAAAACACATGTTCAAGATGGAATGCGTAGTGTTAGACCTGCTGCAGGCTGAGAAAGCGTAAGGTTTTTGTGCCTGGCTTTTAGATGGTCCACCTTGAATCCTCATCAGTTGAATGTTGTTCTTATTAGTTTACGCAATGCCTTTTCTGGTTGGTGTACTGTTGGTTCCTTCGTTTCATAATGTTTTACATAATCATAGCTGAACATAATGTTCTGTTGCAATGATTTGCAGGCGATCAAGATCCCAGTCATGCCCCTTCTGTCGTGACAGTCTCAAGAGAGTAAACTCTGGAGATCTCTGGGTGTTTACTGACAGCAGGGACATTGTGGACATGGCAACGGTGACAAGAGATAACCTAAGAAGGCTTTTTATGTATGTAGATAAGCTGCCTCTGATAATTCCTGACAACCTTTTCGACACATACGATTCACACGTAAGATAGGCGACAAGTAGAGCCCGCAATCGCCATCTCCCTGGTCTTTGGATGAATAGTACAGCTACCCCCCCCCCCCCCCCCCCCCCCCCCCCCCCCCCCCCCCAAATAAAAAAAAATAACATAACCACGGAAAATTCAGTAGGCAGAATGTAGGCCACTTGGAGTTTCAGGGCTTTCTTCCCGCTTCTTGTCAGAAGAAAATCCGACCTTGGTTATGGCGGGTTGGTAGGTGAAGTTAAAGATGGGCTTTATAAATCGTGTTTTAGCACATTTGTACATGCTTGTATAGCCTGGAGCTCGCTTATCAAAGCTCTGCAATTTCCGTCCCACATTCGTCTTGTGTCTGTGGGAGAAGAAAAAAGATCTATTCGTCTTGTTCCTCAAGCTGAAGACAGCTCGTATGAAGTAGCAATGGATCAACAGAGCTCAAAATAAGCATTGAAAAGAAGGATTTTTTATATTTCTTTTCTTTTGTCAAGTGCTTTTTCAAGCGTAAAATAATTTGAAAAATATTTTTAAAACTAAGTTGCAATGTAAAAACAAATACTTCTCGGACGCCCTGCTCTTTGAAGAAACTCCTCTTTTCTTATTACAAATGACAGGGCGATAAATTTACCAGTATTTTATTGAAAAAATCTAGGTAGTCTTGTTAAAATCCCATCATCATTCCAATTTGTCAATATGTTAATGATAGATATTTAATGCACAGTTTTCGTTTACTGGTATTAATAAAAGGAGGTGCAAAGTTTGGACCGGAGTGTAGATTTCCTTTGAATTTAATTGATATTATAATGAGTACGTATGAGAATATTTTATTATTATCTTATTTATGTTACTAGTTAAACCAATATAAGTTAATTTCCAATTAAAAAGGTTTAAGATGCTTAGGATTATTAGTGAAAAATAATTTTATTTGAAAATAAGAAATAATACTTCTTTAAAAATAATCTACACCTTCCAAAGGATCATTTCTTAAAACCGTAAGATCAGTCAATAATAACACAAGCTTATCCTCCTTTGTAAAAAAAATTACGGTTATTTACTCAATATCCACTCTTCGTTTTACTTTTATAAAAACAAGAAGGATTGAAGAAGAAATTGTGGCATTTACGACTGCAGTCCCAAAAATTATAAAGAGCAGGAACCTCATGTCAATGGATAGGTCACGGAGGCCTTGTTGAGGCAGAAGGAAAAGGCATGACATGCGTTTATGTAAATTTCTAAAACCAGCGCTGTAGACAGGCAGGCTCCTCCATCGGAGAAAGAGATAGATATCATCGTGACACGGCGTTTAGCCCTCTCAATTTTAATTACCTGGTTATTTTCTTCAGGAATATGAAGCCAAGACATGTGGCATTATCGCGGTAATGTTTTTGTCTGCAGATAATCCACTAGAGCAATTACTGCATTAGATTTCTTGTTGTTTACATAATAAACATATATTATTCATATTTTTGCAAGAGCATAGCTTTGTTTTGCAACTTCTCTCCGTCACGCTTGGTGTTAGTTTGACCTGTTTTCTTATGCCCTTTTGAGAGCACGAGAAGGTCATTTCTTTTTGTTTAATACCTTCTGTGTATACAATCCGAATGGGTAAAATAAGTGCATAATTCCTGATTGGACCATTTAAGCATTGTTTGCTGAACAAGGAAATGCTTCTAGTTTCACATCAAAGAACTTGGCTCGTGTTCTTAATTTAATGTCTTGTTCTTTAGTTACTGAAATATCTATGGATACGCTTTTCACCTTCCTTTATTTGACTTATTTTGAAGTTCTGAGGGTCCAAACAAGGATTCCTTTGATCGAAATCATGTAAGGTTTTATATGCTTTTCTATGATTTCAAGGTAGATTGTCACCTCAAGGCACTTTTCTCCCTTTTCTACCAGGGTACAAACTGTGTCTGACAGAGGCCTTGCAATGCCATCCGTTGTTCTTCATTGGGTTGGTTTGATATGTCCTAATTCCAAATCTTGCCGAATAAAATAAGAGGAGAAAATAAAACCAATTATGTTTCTTTATTGCATGACTTTGTACAAGATGAATTTAGAACAGTTAGGCAATTATACACAACGATAAAACAGTTCTTGGAACCTAGTTTGTTGGATTAATTATATGTTATTTTGAGGAAATGCTCATGCTTAATGAAAATTGCTTTGGTTACTGTATGCTTTTTATATGATTCATGATCTCAACATTATGGTGTTGCAGATTACTGTGGTTGTTTCGCTTCAGCTTTGGACTGCTACATTACTTCACGATGTTGGGTAGCTGAAGATGCTGACAAAAGCCTACTTCTTTGGCTCATTCCTTAACCACAATATTTTCTTAGCTATCCATGAGCTCTCCCACAATCTCGCCTTCTAAACTCCAGACTACAACAGGTGGTTTGGTGTTTTTGCTAATCTCCCTGTTGGTGCACCTATATCTTTAACTTTTCAAAAGTATCAACTTGAGCACCACCGCTTCCAAGGAGTCGATGCCAAGAATATGGATATATGACGCGGAACAACAAACAAAAGAATTAAAGTCGAAAAAAAAGAGAAGCTTTTAGAGAAGTTGAGAAAAGAAAGCAAAGAAGGAGAAAAAAGGGGATTGGAGACATGTAAAATTTACAATTTTTCATTAATCATCAAAATTATCTCTCACAATGACAAGAAAACATATAAATAGTAAACTTTAAAACATCCCACTAATGGGCTCGGCCCAAACTGTTTAACATAAATAATAAAATAACAATGAGCAGGCTCAAATAGGCTAAATAAATAAAATAACAATGCAATGGGCCCAAATGGGCTTAGTCTCCCAGCCACAGCGTGATAGGCTGGGCCATCCTCTGTCGTCTCAGTCCATATACTCGTATAGTTTATGGTGTGGGTCTGGTGTCCCCAACCAACTCTCCCGGGGTTAGAGAAACTTGACCCTGTCGAGTGTAGTACTGGCCGACTCTAATAGTATTCCCAAAGATCTGGATTAAGCTGCTGCAAAGTATCTCTAGTAATCCAAGTGCAATCTGAGTCAGGTCAACCCACCTAACGCACTAGAAACCGTTAAACATCACCATTCTTGTTAAAAACAACTTGTTCATCCAGAATATCATCAATATTATCCTTTTGTGTTGTTGTCAAGGTGAAAGGGATAGAAGTTTAAATAGGATCATCAGAAAGGGAGTTAAGTGGTATCTCAAATGGATCATCTAGAATAGGAAGTGGTTTGTGGTATGCAACTAGATCCTCAATATTAAATGTAGAGCTAATGCCAAAATCATGTGGTAAATCAAGAACATAAGCATTTGGACCAACCCGTTGTAGCACTTTGAAAGGTCCGGCATTACATGCATGTAATTTTTTATTAGCTCCCGAAGGAAACCGCTCGGGTCTAATCCGTATCATAACACAGTCTCCCACTTTAAACTCATTGTGTCGTCTATGTAAATCAACTTGAAGTTTATATTGCACATTACTTGCTTGAATCTGTTTAGTGATCTCAATATGCAAATCCTGAATTCTATGTGCAAAAGATTCGGCTGACTCAGACACTCTAGCATGAAGGAACATGGGAAGAAGGTCTAAAGGTTTTCTAGGCTTGTAACCGCGTATAACTTCGAAAGGAACTCATGTATATTGACTTATTAATAGAGCTATTATAGGCAAACTAGGCCGTAGGAAGAATCAGATCCCAATTCCGATTATGATCACTCACTAGACACCTCAAAACCTGTTAACCACCTCAGTTTGACCATCAGTTTGGGGGCAGTAAGCAGTAGAAAATTTCAATTTGGTTCCCACCATATGATAAAGGGTTTTTCAAAAATAACTTGTGAATCTAACATCCCTATCCGAAACTATGGTTTGGGAAAGACCATACAACTTAACAATCTCATCAAAATAGAGTTTTGCAACTTTGAAAGCATCTGTGATTTTAGTATAAGGAATAAAATGGGCCATTTTAGAGAAGCGGTCGACAACCACAAAAATAGAATCATGTTTCTTTGTAGTACGTAGAAGCCCAAGCACAAAATCCATGCTCACATCTTGCCAATGACAAGTAGGAACGGGCAGTGGGGTGTAAAGACCAGTATTTTGTTTTCTATGTTTAGCTAATTGGCAAGTTCGACATTGACCTACCAATTTAGCGACATCTCTTTTTAAACTAGACCAAAAAAACTAGCGTTCCACTTCTTCGATGGTTTTATTCCTTCCAAAATGTCATGAGAGACCTCCAGCATGAATCTCCCATATCAAAAAATCACGCACGAATGTTTTTGGGATACAAAGCTTATTATCCCGGAATAAGTATTCATCTTGGAGGTGATAACCATTTATAACACGGTGATTCTCATCCTTTAATGTCAAGTATATTTCTCCAAATTCTGAGCAAGATTCATACTCCTCTTTAAGTCTCTCAAATACTGTGACTTCAACACTCATTACAGATAACAACGTTACCCGATGACTCAAAGCATCTGCAGTTTTATTCTCTATTCCAGATTTATATTTCAAAACAAATGAGTATGCTTGCAAATATTCAACCCAACGACCATGCCTATGATTAAACTTCTTTTGGGAGTTAAGATAACGGAGGGCTTCATGGTCAGAGTAAAGAACAAACTCCTATGGTAATAAGTAATGACACCAATAACGCAAGGCCTGAACCACCACATAAAACTCCTTATCATAAGTTGAGTACTTTTGTTTGGCCTCATTAAGTTTCTCACTAAAGTAGGCTACAGGGTGACATTCTTGATTAAGTACTCCACCTATACCGACTCCCTAAGCATCACATTCTACTTCAAAGACTTTAGTAAAATCAGGTAGTCGCATTACTAGGGCCTCCGTCATTTTCATCTTAACCTCCTCAAATGCCATATTAGCTCCTTTACTCCACCTAAACTCACCTTGTTTCAAACAATCTATAATAGGCAACATGATAGTGTTAAATCCCTTAATAAAATGATGATAGAAAGTCGCAAGCCCATGAAAACTATGAACCTCATGAATAGTCTTAGGTTCAGGCCAATCTACTATCGCTTGGACTTTCTAGGGGTCAGCAGAGACTCCTTTCCATGACACTATAAACCCTAAAAAGACCACTTGATCTGTAAAGAAGGAACACTGTTTGACATTTGCAAACAAACTTGCCTTTCTTAGAGTGGTACAAACTTGAATAAGATGATCGAAATGCTCTTTCTTGGTTTTGCTATAAATAAGAATATCATCAAAATATACCACCCAGAATTTTCCCATAAATGGCCGAAACACTTGTGTCATTACTCTCATAAAAGTGTTTGGTGCATTGGAAAGGCCAAAAGGCATGACTAACCATTCATATAAACCATCCTTAGTCTTAAATGCTGGTTTCCACTCGTCTCCCGGATGGATCCTAATCTGATGATATCCACTCTTCAAGTCAATCTTAGAGAAGATTTGGGCTCCTGCCATCATATCTAGCATGTCATCCAATCGAGGAATTGGAAAACGATACTTGATTGAAATCCTATTGATGGCTCGACTGTCAACACACATTCTCTATGATCCATCTTTCTTGGGTGTTAACAGTGCAGGTACTGCACAAGGGCTCAAAATCTCTTGTATAAATCCCTTTTGTAACAACTCACATACATGCCTTTGCAATTCAGCATGTTCACTCGGGTTCATCCTATAATGAGGCAAGTTTGGTAATGTAGCTCCAGGGATAAAATCTATGGCGTGTTGAACATCACGTATAGGGGGTAAAGTATTAGGTAGTTCAAAAGGGAAAACATCTAGAAATTCTCTCAACACTTCTCTTACCTCTTCAGGTGGCTCCTCTAAAAAGTCTTCTACAATCTCCTTAGCCACTACAGCAAACACAACAGACTCCTTACAAATCTTCTTATCAAACTCCTTAGGACTTATTATGTTAAGCCCTTCATCTTTCACTTTATTCTTCTTCTGGCCATTATCATTAGACCTTGGGGGTAATCCAATAAGTTGGATTTTTTTACCTTGAAAAGTGAATGAATAAGAATTTGATCGTCCAAAGATTGTAACGTCCAAATCATATAACCAAGGCCTACCCAAAATGACGTGTCCTACATCCATGGGAATGACATCACACCAAATTTCATCATGATAGTAAAAAATCTTAATGGGAAAAAGACATCTCTCTTTAACCGCTATAGATGTATCATTAACCCAAGATACATTCTAGGGTTTAGGGTGTGGAACAAACTTTAAGCCTAAGCGGGATACACTACCCGAGGAAACTGCATTGATACAACTACCATTGTCTATAATGATCTTACACCCTTTATCTCCACATTTAATGTAAGTGTAAAAAATAGCAGTCCTTCTCCAATCCTCAGTTCCTTTAGGTTGTGTTAAAGTACATCTAACTACACCTAACCTAGTAGTCTTGATTTGAGTGGATATAGACCTAACACATCCTAGCAAGTTAGACTCATCATCATCATCATTTAGATCTTGAAAATCATCAGGATTGAGTTCATATACCTTATCATCACAATTATCTTCTTCATTCATACCCTCTTGCTCCTTGATGAACAAAGTTTTATTAGGGCAGCTAGAAGAGATATGACCAAAACCTTGACACTTAAAACACTGATTTCTTGAAGTTTTAGGTGCTTCATGAAAAATATACCTTTACCCTTATCTTCTCTAGGTATCTGGGAAATCAAAAGATTGGGTTTACGAGGTGGGGCACCTAATATGAAGTGATTACTACCAGGTTGAGATCTAGAAAGGATATTACAAGTGTCTTGATGTCTTGTCCATTGGCTTTTTGTGACCAAGTCATAATTTTGTATTAGGGTATAAGCTTCATCAAGGGTGGAAACACCCCTAAGCACAACCTCTCTTCTAAGGTCATCATTTAAGCCTTTTCGAAATCTACTTAGGGTCATCACTTCATCCTCCCTAACTGCACATCTCATCCTATACTCATCAAATTGTGCCACATATTCATTAACAGATTTGCCTCCTTGCCTCAAGTTATTCCACTAGTCTAAAAGATTTCCTCTATAAGAGCGAGGCAAGTACTTTTCTTCTAACTTAGTCTTCATTTCAACCCAGTCAGTAATAGGGGGTTGACCTCTCCTAATCAAAGACTCTTTTACACTTTCCCAATATAGTTAAGCGATTCCACTAAGTTTTATCTTTGCAAATCTTACCTTTCTATTCTCAAATAGATTATACCAGCCAAAGAATTGATCCATATCACAGATCCATCTATCAAAAATCCACGGGTCAAGTTGACCCTCAAAAGTTAGGGCTTCTACCTTGATATGCCTCATGATTCGCTCGTTAGGGTCATCATAATCGTGATGGCCCTGATTGCGGTTGTATTGACAGTTCCTAGGATGAACTGGTCTTTGACGGTAATCATTGGAACGCTCACTATCATGAGGGTCATCAAAGTCATTGTGACCCTGTTGTTGGTTATGATGGCAGTTCCTACAAGGAATTAGTCTTTGAGGATTCCTATGGTTGTCACTAGAATGCTCGCTCTCACTAGATTGTCTTATTTGAAAAGTTTCTATGGACTCCATCCTCCCAGAAAGGTTGTTCATTTGATTGGACATGTTGCTCATTTTTGTTCGCATAAGTTGTAATTGTTCTTGAATATCTCTAAGAACATTACTAGAATTCGAGTCTATGGTAGCTATAACCTCTAGATTGTGTACTAGACGACCACTACATAACTGCATGCAAAAAACTAATCCTGAGATTGAGATCACCAAATAACACTTACAAGTAAAAAGCAAAATAAAAATATAGCTAATAAAAAAAATTTAATTTTTAAATTTTTTTTTAATTATTATCTTGGAGACTAAGTAATAACAAATTGAACAGTGAATAGTAGTCTTGATATAAACGTTAAACAGTGAATTCTAAACAGGCCTTGGTTATAGTGAATAGTGAACAATAGGGTTTTGAACAGGGATTGTTTTTTTTTTTCCAGATCAAACCGGATTTAGGGTTTAATATAAATGTTATAAACTGTTTAATTGTAAGAACAATTAAAAGCCTTGCTCTGATACCAAATTTGACACGGAACAACAAACAAAAGAATTAAAGTCAGGAAAAGAAAGAAGCTTTTAGAGAAGAAGTTGAGAAGAGAAAGCAATGAAGGAGAAGAAAGGAGATTGGAGACATGCAAAATCTGTAATTTTTTATTAATCATCAAAACTATCTCTCACAATGACAAGAGAACATATAAATAGTAAACTCTAAAACATCTCATTAATGGGCTCGATCCAAACTGTTTAACATAAATAATAAAATAATAATAAGCAGGTCTAAATAGGCTAAATAAATAAAATAACAATGCAATGGGTCTAAATGGGCTTAGTCTCCCAACCACAGCGTGATAGGCTGGGTCATCTTATGTTGTCTCCGTCCATATACTTGTATAGTTTGCAGTGTAGGTCTGGTGTCCCCACCAACATCCCAAGCCATACTGAAACCTATCTTGTGACAAATGTGGTATCCAAATCGATATGGGTTATGTTGCAACTCTTCTTGTATGCTTGCAGCCTCTCTTTCTCAAACCAAAGCCCCCTGGTTATTGGAGTTCATTAATTTTTCTGTTCAGATAACCCTAGTTGCTGCCGTGATTTATTTTTGGGGCTAGAGATCTTTTGCTTATTTGATCCTTTCCACTTTCGTCGGTGGTGGTATGCACCCAATGGCTGGTCATCTCAGAACATCACGTCTTCAATCCAAACCAAGAAACATATTCTTCCTATGCCCCCCCTAAATTTTCTAACTAGGCATGTGGGGTACCATAATGAACATCATGATTTCCCGAGGACTTCTGGGAACAAGCTTCACAAGGTGAAGGAAATTGCACCAGAATATCATGAGGGCTTAGAGTCATATAATTCTTGGAGCCAGGTCATATCCACGTATATTATGGACGGGCAAGTTGGACCCTTCAGCCGGATGAAGAGAGAGGCCCCTAGTATTACATAGGCGCTCCCATCTTTTGTACTTGAGGATTTAGACTATTTGTTGTAGTTCTAGAGTCCAGACTAACAACTGATTTGACTAACTATTCAATCTCTTACGAAGATTCTTTTGTTTACTCAAATTGAGATCATACAACAGTTTTGATGATTTATTTTTTGATTTTATCTATGGTGAGTTGAATATCCTTCCTATCGGCATTGAATGTGTTTGGATGCTGGGAGCGGACAAAATAGAATTTAAGTAGCATCTTACAAAATAGAATTTAAGTAGCATCTTACAAAATAGAATTTAAGTAGCATCTTCTATGTTTTGTGTGACCAAATCTCTTGGAATTGAACTGTGAAAGAAATATTCAAACATTAGATTGCTGTGAATTTCAAGTGTGATGCGTGCTACAAATTTCAATTAAAAGATTCAAAGGGTCCGCTTAGTTCTGAGTAACTAGTAGGATAGGGTTCCACAAAATGCCTGAAGGCTGCAGCTTCCATCAATTAATTCCATATCAACCTTCACCAAACCTAATGTTCGTCTCAATAATAATGTTTGCCCTCGCGCTTCTCGTATCACATTGCAGAAAAGAAGTGTTGTTTTCTTCACTTGTTGGTCTGAGAAGGATGAAAAATAAAGAGCAAAATATTATGTCTGCTACAATACATGCAGTCAGTGAAAGACCTTTAGTTGACTGGAAATGAATCCTTACATTCCAAGCATCATTCTTCATCGGAAATCGTGGTTCACCAACAACGTATGGAGGTTGTTGTAAATGGTGATTGATGAGTGGAAGTCTGGCCGGAGGGTGTTCATCATCAATGTCATAGTTGGATTCATTGCTGGGTCCAAGAGCTCTTAAAGCCATTGCTAATAACATAGAAAATCCCTGCAGACGAGGAACTCTTAGATAGTGGGGTGCTAAATGCGAAACATATCTGTTTAAAAATTGTGCCTAAACAAAATTTTCCTTCATGCTCTTTGTTTTTTCAAAAAGGAAAATGCTCATCAACAACTAAGTTAATCAGTAATCATTTGAACAACTTTTGAAGGACCCTGTAGAATATAGAAATCAAACACCAGGAATGTACCTGAGCTAGGATGATGAACATGCCTATCCATTTGAAGAAGTCAAAATTAGATTCCACAAATTCTCTAAAATCATGGAACCTCCCTGTCGGATCCTCAGGTAAATCCTAATAGAGCAACAGAGTATATAAGCCCTAAAAGTACGAAATAACATTTTTTCATGGAAGATAGGAAGTAGAAGGAAGTTCAAAGAAGCAGCGTACCTTCTCCCATTCAGAATTTAGGAGTATATCTGCTGCAAGTGCTGTTTCCAGTAAGAGAATTACGAAGATAATTTCCATGTACTATGTTCTATTAAGACCAACAACAAAGTTCTGCTTAGCATGAACATGATTTGATTTTAAAATTTCTGCTTGATCATGAATGTTTGGATTCACCAGACTGAAAAAGGATACACAAGAAAGAAAAAAACCATTTGAGCAATCTGCAGAAATATGGCCTAGGCATGTTATTAGGCATAAGGTAACCCCAATGCTGAGAAAAGTATATATAAACCTGAAATTCAAGAAGAAATGTTAGCAAGTTCCAGAAATTAAAAAAAAAAAAGTCTCTAATATGTGCAAAAAAAGAGGAAATTGTTTAACAATCATTAAGTATCAATAAACGTTTTCTTGTTTCAATGGTGAGTAGTAACCATTCCTAGATTCATAATCAATTACTCTGCCAAGAAATTGCCAGAAAGCTTCATTCTGCTAAAATTCTAACAAGCTGCCGATAAACTTGGTGAAAGATAACCTTAAGCAGACAAATCTTTTTCTCTTTTATCGGGATCTTGTTTCAATTAGTGCAAAAACTAGTGAAATCTTATCAATATGATAGAGTAAGTGATTGGGGACGGAATAGTGAAAATCTTCAAATGATGAGAAGTCAAACGGATAAAAACACAAGTGAAGATCATTCTAAAGAGAGAGCCTTTACCATGGAGCACTAGAATCAAAATCATCGAAAGATGAGTCTTGCATGTCTCTTTGCCACACTCTGCTCATCCAAAGACCGTAGAGAACCATTGCTATACCAAAAAGTCCAAGTGTCGAATTCACAATTTTCAATGTTGACTGCAGACAAGTCCTTGCAATTCCTGCCATTGTTGTATTAGCGGAGAGCTGCTCCAAAAAACTTGCAGAACATTCAAAGAAGTAAACATCACTTTAACTTTTACCAATAAATTACGATGGCTGAAGAAAATTCGCATTGAATGTTATTACAAATAATCCTAATGGAAGATAAAATATAAGAAAGTCATTTTCAGAAACAAACATAACAACATGCTTCAGTTTCAAGCTTTAAGAAATAAATTCTCACTGACCAAATGGAGAACTGGGCTTTCTTCTCAAGTGGCAGGTAAAAGTAGTACACCAAGTTTCAAACTTGGATTTTCTTTTTCTTTCCCTTCATGTCCTGCAATGTGATATGATCATGGTGCTAAACTGAAAAGAGCCATAATTGAATAATGATGAAGTTGGGAAATTTCTTGGAAACTCTGTGTTTCATAGTACTTGTCTGGACTCACTTTCCAAGGTGGCAAACAGTGATTGGAATTCTATATTATGTTTGTCATTAGGTATAGGAACTGGACAAAATTCGCAACTCACCGGATGCTATCAAGCAATCTTATCATAGCGTTACCTGCTCTTTCTATGTAAGTAATATGAAGAAAGAAAAATATAATTCACATTTCACTGAAAACAACAAGATGAAATTCAGATGAAATTCATTGGAATTAATGGTTTTGGTTCAGCAAAATAGAGGTGGTTGAGATTTTTTTTGGATAAATGAAGGCAAATTCATTCTTAAAATCAACCGAATCTGGAAATGTTTCTGATACGTGAGCACAAGGAATGCTGGAAACACAACTACTCAAGGAAACAGAACTAAACAAAAGCTAAAAAAAAAAAAAGTCTTGCAATTGCCAGGAACTAGACAAGCAGGGGTATTCAGAACCCTGCTTAGCTTCCTGAGAATTCATGTTTACGAAAACATCCACAGCAGAGCGATCAACAACAGGTTCAAACAATTTAAACATATGCAAGCCAATAAAATCCTGAGAAGTGCTGCAAATAGAAAACACTTCCTTTTTAAGCTTTCTTCTTTTCTAATTCAAACTCGTACAACCACTTAACCGTCAAAATTGGTCTGAATGCCCTTTCCACAGGGTTTATATAGAGAAGATCTACATAATTAATGCAGATTTTCAGCACCTAAATGCTATACAAGGTAGGTAAACATCCCTAGAATAATACAAATCAAATCCCTAAATTATCTCCTAACATCACCTTTAAATTGATATTTATAGATCAAGAAGCATTAATTTGTCAACCAAAAACTTGTCAATGTCAAGAAAGAGCTTTAGTAAAAATGTTTGCAGTTTAATGTTTGGTGGAAATGCAAGGAATAGTAATCACATGTCACTAAAGTATTCATATATAGAATGACAATCAATTTCGATATGTTTTATACACTCATGAAAGACAAGATTAGTGGCAAACTGAATAACACTGGTATTATCAATATGAAGAAAAGTGAAATGATGTTGAGAAAAACCAAGTTCACCCAATAACCCACAAAGCAAAGTAATCTCAGAGTAGGTAGAAGACATAGCATGATATTCAAACTCAGTAGAGGACTTGAAAACTTTATCTTGCTTCTTAATTTTTTAAGAAATGAGTACATTGCCTAAAAACATATACCAACTAGTAACATAACGATGGGTATCCGCATAACAGCTCAGTCAACATCACTGCACCCTTTTAATTGTAAGGAAGATTCTTTAGAAAAGAATAATCTACATGTAGAGATGCCCTTCGAATATCAAATAATGTGATGAACAACAACAAGGTGAGGATTTCAAGGGGTTTGCATAAATTGACTGACCTGCTATACAATAAAAGAAATCTTAGGACGAGTAATTATGAAGTAGTTCAAACTTTCAACAAGTTGTCGATATAAGGATAAATATGATAGGAGGTCACCTTCCTCTTGATGAAGCTTAAGATTTAACTCCAAATAAGTAATAGCAAAATTACCCAATTAAAAGCCAACTAATGAAATTACTTCCTCTGTGTATTTGTGTTGGTGTAACAATATAACAGTCGGAGTAAGTTACACCATAAAGTCAAGAAAATACTGCAAGGGACCAAGATCTTTCATGTGAAAAGAAGCCTTGAGATGTTGTAATTGCATAAATAACACAGTATCATAGCCGATAATCACAATGTAATCAACATATATTAGAAGCAATATAATTCTTGCAGAAGTCTTGCGAAGAAATAGAGAGGAATCAAACTAACTTTAAGTAAAGTGAAAACCAAATAGAGTAGAGCAAAATTTATTAGATCATACATACAAAGCTTATTTTAACACATATAAAGATAGGCACAATTGACAAACCTCTGAGGAAAGTGTAGCAAACATGCTGGGAGGTAGAGACATATAGATTTCTTTCTTCAAATCCCCATATAGAAAAGCATTCTTCATGTTTATTTGTTGGAGAGACCACCCTTATGACATAACAAGTGCTAAGATGGTTCGTACAATAGTCATTTTGGCAACATGTGCAAACGTTTCCTCATAATCAATACCATATTCTTGTCAATTCCCAAGAGCCACGAGATGGGCCTTATATTGATCTAGTGACCTATCAGACCAAATCTTGACTGAGTATACCCATATACAACTAATAGGTTTGACACCTGAGGAACAAGTTATAAGATCCAAAATGTCATTATCTTGGAGAGGTTGGATTTCTTCATGCATAGCCTGTTGCCAACATGCTTAAGTGGTAATAAGCGAGGTATGAGAAAAATCATGCTAATTTGGTAGATGTGCAACCCGGGTGAAGCATTGAAGTGTAGCAAACATAAAATCAGATGATAGATTAGTGTTTGGAAGAGGTGTTGAAAGAGAACGTTTATGATATACCACACTTAGTTTAAATCACTTAATAAAAGAAGGTACACCATCAAAAGCAGGTAGAACACTAATAGGAGGGTCAGAAATAACCTGAGACTGAAAGAAATATTGATTTTCAAAGAAAATCACATTTCAGAAGATCCAGAATTTGTTTGCATAAGCATCATAACAAATAAATCCTTTCTGAGTAGGGTTATATCGTATAAAAACATATGTTACAGACTGGGCAACAAACTTGTGATGATCAATAGGCGATAAATGAACAAAACAAACACATCTAAAAGTATGAAATAATTTATATTTAAAAGATATGCCAAATAATAAAAAATAGAGAGAATCATAATTTAAAGTAGTAGTAGGTAAACGATTGATCAAATAAACATAAATAGATGAAGTTTTTACCCATTACTTAGAAGGTACATATAAATCAATCAACAAAGTACAAATGACATTTAAGAGATGACCATTCTCACGCTCAATAACTCCATTTTGTTAAGGGGTATAAGAATAAGAACGCTGAGAAATAATCTATTTTTGTTGAAGATAAGCTTGAAAGGAATGAGACATGTATTCCCTATTTGAGTCAAAGTATAAGGTTTTGATATAAGTATGAAATTATGTCTCGACAAGCATAACAAATTTTTGAAAAATAGTGAACACATCAGCTTTAGAATGAAGAAAATAGATCCAAGTAAATCGATTATAATCATAGATAAACATCACAAAATAACAATATTGATCATAAAAAATAATAGAGCTGACATCCCAAACATCAGTATGCACAATCTCAAAGCAAGTAGAAGCATAATTACCATGTGTAAGAAAAGCTAATGTTTTACTTTTACTAGGATGAGATGTAGCACAATTAAAAGATGAAGAAAATGAATCTTTATTGCCCAAAAGATCATTTTTCAAAAGACAAGTAAAAAAAAAAAATGTCATACTTCATTATTATTGGTAGTAATCATACAAGTAAAAGAAACAACATTAAGAATAGAAAATTGTAAAGGAAATAGACGTCTCACTTTAGGCTCCTTCACGATCATCGTTCGTAACACTTGATCTTGCACAAGATAACAACCACAAAAGAAATGAACGTCATAGTTATTATTCACTAATTGGCCAACAAAAATCAAATTGGTAGAAAAAACAAGAGAGACAAAAATATTTTTGAAATAGAGAACCAAAAGTACCAGTAAAATAATTTAAAGTGTACTACCATAAGTAATCTGAATAGTTTGTGCCCCTTCATACTTACGAACATCATAGAGACTCATTGTACTACTAGTCATATAATTAAAAGCACTCGAATTAACAATCTAAGAAGAAATGGAGGTTAGATTTGTATCATATAGGCCTAAAGCTGAAAAAGCAGACATAATCATTTGTTGAACCATGGCAAGTGTGAGAATAGAGCAATCAAATCTTACAATGGGGAGAGCAAAAGAAGACGAGGACTGAACAATGGCCTGAAAGGCTTGAGAATGACCATTTTGAGATTGCACATTATAATCTTTGATAAGATTACCTTCTTTCTTGCAATATTTACATATTTTCTTTGGATAATTGCGAACAATGTGATCGAGTTCCTTGTAACTAAAACACTACAAGTTATTCCCTACTTTTCCTTGTGCTGCATAGGCTACATTCACAGCCTCAGAAAATGCCCTCTCAAAAATCATACCTATCTAAATGGATAATCTTTATTCCTCACACAATAAATCTCCCAAGCAAATATCCATGGAAGGAACCGAATCACGGTTCAATAAACTAGCTTGAATAGGTTCAAATTCAAGTCAAAGCTTTAATAAAAATTATCGCGTTGACACTCAGCATGAACCACTTAAAGAGTAGTAAGCGTCGCAGGAGGAATCTTATAATGAATAATAGCAGAATACATGTTCTAAATATTAATAAAATCATAATAAAATTGCTTAATGGTCAAATTACCTTAAGCATAAATGTTAATTTCCAGCTCTAATTGGAATTTCTGGGCAATGTGATCTTGGGGATAAATACAATACAAATACACCCACTTAATTTGAGCCACAATAAAACATCAAAGATTGGTAACAAGATGGGGCTCTAACATTTCTATTAGCCAAGAGATAATTTTAGCATCATTTACCTTTCAATTTCCTTTTCATCATTAAAAACTAGAATAGAATTGTCAAGGTGATGTGATAATTCTTTTCTTTTCAAAAATATCTTATATTGAAATTGTTATGTAAAAAATATTCTTTCCAGTAAAGAGAATAATAATATTGTAAAAAAAACATGATAAAAACCACTTAAAAATAACAATAAAATCTAACTAGAAACATCTTCAAACAACCACTACAAGAAACAACAGAAGAAATAGTAATAACTAACACCCATGACAAGAAAACTAGAAAAATTAGCAAGCCAAAGACACCCATGACAAGAACACCTTGCAGCTCACAAAGGATACAAACAAAAATAAGACAGTATATATATATATATATATTTAAACTCAAAAAATTAGAGTAGATATTAAAATTAGTTTGAATGCCCTTTCCATAGGATTTCTCTTCATTATATAGATAAGATTTACATAATTAATGGCAGATTTCCAGCGCACCTAAATGGTATACAAGGTAGGTATTAATGACAGAATTCCATCACCTAAATACTATATAGGATAAGTAAACATCTCTAAAATAATACAAATAAAATCCTTAAATTATCTACGTAACATTAACAACCTGCTGTTAAAGCCACATTCCTGCTGAAGGCATTCCATATAGATTTGGTAAATTGACAGGTGAAGAATAAGTGGTCAACATCTTTCGGATGGGCATTACAAACATGCGAGCAGGATCAAGATTTCTTCCTAAATGATATTGCCCGACCTCTGTAGTGAGGCTGTTTAGTATAGTAAGCAAAGAGATAAAACCATTTCGAAGAATATTGTCCTCCCTTTTGCTGATGACAAACCATTAACTTTGAAACAACGCAAAATGCACGTAAACTGAAACAATTTCATTTCCTTTATCAAAGTGCACATATTCATACTATTTTCTCCCCTCCCGAACATCTATCCAATAAAGAAAATGAATGCCTGAATAGAATGTGAAAGAGAAATCAAAATGCACGCCAAAAATAGACGTAGCAATCATAATCAAGAACATGGTTTGAACAAGCTATCATTAAGCCAACTGAACTGCAAGAGAGTTTCAAATTCTGAACCTGAAGTACAACAAGCCTTCTTTGTAATTATACATCACAAACATCTGATCGATCAACCATTATTATCTTCTTTTTCTTTCTTTTATTGAATGAATCAAATTTCATTTATCAGTGAAAGAACAGCAGGAGTCAATCCCTGCTATAGAGCATGAAAGAGCAAAAACAATCAACAGTTACATCAAGATCAAATCAGACGCCAATTGTAACAGACATCAAACAAAAGAGATTGCCTCACAGAAGTTTTACGAGATACAAAATTCTGCAATCTATTAATTTTCAGATGAAAAACAACAGATTGGACAATTTTTTCAACAGAAGATCTTTGATTCTCAGGCCATCATTAGTTTCTTGCTAAATGAAGTGAAGACAGGCACGCTACGAAATCCTTAATGATGCAAAAAGAGAGGATTTATTCTGTAAATTCTGTGGGCCCATTTGAAATATCGATCCCAGTCTCCAATTTGCCTGAAAATGTGAAAGTTCCTTTCAACTTCAAACCAAATTGTTTTAACAACTTAGCAGTCAAGATACAAGTCATTCATGGATTCATCAGCTCGTTTTGCAAAGAAAACAAGCAGGGATAACAGCTCTGCCTCTTTTTCTAACCTATTTAACTTTAAAAGACAACATGTTGAATATCTTCAACAAGGCTCTAAGACTGTGCCTTTTGGGATGGAAGCAGGATTGATCCTCAGGATTTTAAATCATAACCGTCATTATCATTTACATCATGCATATATTCATGCAAAAGCATCCAAATATTAAAATTATGCCTCATGCATTAAAACATATTCATCAAACACGTTCTCCCCATTTTGTCATCAACAAAAATAGGGGTAAAACGCTTCATAAGGCATAGCTACATAATAAGATTTCAGCAATCCTAAACAGTACTAGAAAATATACACGACTTAAGACCCTAGCATAAAAGTACTTGAAAGAAAACATAATTAGCTTAAACTAGCACCCAGAACGTTATGAAATGTAAGTAATTAAGCTTCCAGGCTGATCAGCTTAGAGTGAGACTGAGCCAAATTTTAATTTTTCTTAGACCTAGCTGGAGGAGTCCTCTTATCTCCTGAGAAATTCAGCAACGTTATCAGAAATCTTTTTGATGGCGGCCTTCATTTCCTCCACGTCAACTGTAAGTTCCCGCATAAGTTGTGTCAGTTCACGAAGAGTCTCTTGAGCCTCATTTAATTTCTGCATCTGCATCTGTTGATACTAAACAAGAACCTTCAGTGTCGCTTTCGCTTTCATATGGAGAGGACCATTCTTCCTCTGTGCTAGGTTTCCTTGGGGAAGTCTTAGGACCTGGCATATTTCGTGAGGATTTGGTGAAAATCTTGTTAGATTTGCATGTAAACTTGAAGAAAATCAGAGAGAGTAAGAAGCAGAAGCGCAAAAGGAAGGAAAATAAGAGCCAACTAGGGCTTTAAAGAGAAATTAAAACACCTCACTTGTAGATATATGAAAGTTAGTAACTAATGGCATGCCAGTGAACCATTCGTTCCTTACAAAAGCTTATTGATCATCCAAAGTGGCTGCAGCCAACTCAAATATTTATCTCCCAAGAACTTGCCTAGGCAAGACGTGCATGATCCTGAGCTGTAGATTATTATGGAAACACTAAATTTATTATAGTTTGAACTCGTATAAGCCGATCAAAGGCATGCATGCAGTATATTATATATCACAAAAAAGAAAAACCATTCATGGGACTGCATCATGGTTGCAAAAGTTCAGGAGAAACCTCTCCATCCCCTAATTTCCCCCGAAAACCAAGATATATAACTATTTTTGGATTTGCACTCACAAAACCTGAAAGCCTTACTCTGACAACACTTTCTCTGCATTAATTCTCCTTAGTGGCACACCACAAGTGATCATTTGCAGACTGCAATTTGGGCTCTGCTAGGATTTGAACTACTTGTTGAAACGGCTTTCACTCGCCAGTCGCCACAAATCAAAAGCCTCATCATATTTCAGAGGATGCAGAGTTTCAATTAATATTGACATGCGGATTTATGAAGTTTTCTTTTAATGTTATACATAAATATATATGTATAAATCAAAATGGTTGCTGTGGTGTAGTGGTTATCACGTTAGTCTTACACACTAAAGGTCCCCAGTTCGATCCTGGGCAGCAACATGTTTTTCAATTGTTTTAATGCCCCCCTAATTCTCAATTAGACACTGCACTGTAAATGAGATCATACTTTATAATATTTCCTACAATATACCAACAATCCATTTTCAAATTTGCTATTTTTCCATGAGAAAACTGATACCAAATTTTATTTTTCATTTACTAAAGATTTTCCTTTTTTTAATCTAAAACAGTGCATTTTCTTACTGTTAACGAAATTAAAGTCAGATTATTGTACTTTATTAATGATTATTTTGAAAACTAATGCATGTGATATTGCATTAACAATTGATCTGGTATTCTGGGTAGAAAATTAGAAAATACAAAATAATAAGACTAAGAATTACCTGATATAAAAACATATTAAAATAATTATTTTTTTAACATTAATATATCCAAAAAAATTTAAAATCATAAAAAAATATTCAAAAATATTTAAAAATACTTTTTAAATGCAAAAACAAATACTGCCCAATTTAGTGAACTCATCCCTTTCTATCAAATAATAAGTGTATATAAACAAAAACCTATCTCGCTGCTTGTAAGAGCTCTTTTTTGCCCTTGGTACGCAAATTCTCAGAAGGTATTACTTCATTTTCCCACATGTTGAAAACCACCACCACAAGATCCCAAAAAAACTCTACATTACTGGAAAATCAACCTAAGATCACCCAAAACACTCTTACATCGAGGAACCCTATATTGTACATGTAGCATGTTGCACGTGGCTTTAGCTTGTTTTCCTTTTATCTAAGTTGTCATGGTCGCAAACAAATAGATAACATCTACCGTACTACTTTTGACCACGAAGAAACTCTCGCATGTTCATGTGAATTTCTGCCTTCACTACAACCCGCATTTTCTTTGAATCCTCCCACAGCAAACCATTCCACTCCCGTGCAAAGTCACAAGCAGCCTCAAATGTATCCTAACAGGAAAACAAACAAACTCTTAACAGAACAGAACATGAAGAGTCATGACAAAGAAAAAAAAAAGGATAAAAAGTGAAGCTTCATATTTACCCTAGATGGAAACTCATCATAGAAATGTGCGGGGGTTATCTCAACCCTGTTCAGATCTGCTTCCCACAATCTAATCTGTCAGAGAAAAAAAAAGGGGTTGAAAAACATGAGGAAAATCAAACAAAATGTAAATCCTTTAGACACATCATATGGAGAACACCACTGATTAATAGAAGAGCAAAGCCGATTTTGCTTTTGATGGAATGCCAGAGAGTACAGATTCATGACTTCAACTAGTGAAAGAAGCCAAACTTTTGTGTTGAGTACTTATTTGAACTTATTGATAAGATGACCTGATCAGTGACATTTTCAGGAACTGATGGTAATCTCTCTGCCACACGAGGATGAGCATTCTGCTGGAGAAAAGAAATTATCTGCAAAAGTAATGTTGCATCAGTTAACAGAACCAAAATTGCTTCCAAAGTTATAGAAACAGAAATGAAAACAACATTCCTTCAAAATGGAAACAAGAAGGATGATAGTATGCTAGTATTGCAACCCCCCCCCCCCCTCTCCCTCTTCTATTTTTTCAGCATATTTCAGCTTTATTTATGTATTTATAAGATTCTCATGGATGCACGCTAACACAATTCATTCAGATGCATTAACATACTTTGGGGAAAAATTATTGGAAATTAAAACTCACTTGGTCAGATGTGATGCCATTTTCAAAAGCTGTATACAAACTTTCTTTTGTTATTGCTCCAACTATAAGGTTTGGAAGTTGATATTCTATCCTGCATACATAGAAGATAACAACTTCTATTACAAAAACAACATTTCAGAGTTCTCCTAGTTTCATTTACATGCAATGATTCCATGAAACAGAACTTCTCAGCAGAAAACATTTTTTTCCAACAAAAGACCAGGAAAGTTAGCAAGAAGTGGGCTGCCATACTTTGAGAAAAGACGTAGAATTTCACAATGAAGTTTTGATGATGAGTACGCATACAATCTAAAGTTGGTTTCTACAACAACATATCCCTGAAAAGAAGAAAAGAAATGTAATTAGAGACTACAAAAAGTTAAATCCAGCAAGTTTCCTAACCAAATAATTCATGGCTACAGCTCCATGGGAAAACAGGAGGATGTCCAGCCTCAGTCCTCAGGTTTAAGATATACAAATAGTAGATGACACTATGGCTCTGATCTAAGTTATTTCAAAAGAAACAAAGCTAATTACAACAGATCAAGATGATATAACCAATTAAATCATGCATGCCTATTTAGAAGATAAGTGTACATCTCAAGCAATAGTACTATTCACCCAAGCAAGAAGCTATTGAACCTCTAGCTTTTTAAATATGAAATTAAGTATTAAAAAGAAATATAGTTGGCTTAGTGTGCTCCCAACCAACAAGAGACAAAGTTGAAGGAGATGGTAAAAAAAGATCAACACAAGCCCTATAGCTTTTGAAAATCCAAATTGACCAGATAGTGAAGCCACCTTCTTATTTTATAATAATGCAAATACTAGAAGCAAATTTGAATGAAGTTTGAGGATTTTGACTGGCTTCTTTCGAACAAAAAGAATGTATTGAACTTATACTCACTAACATATCCATCTATATGGTTGAACCAACATTGAAATCATACAGTGGTATACAAGATAACAATCACCACAAAAAACATGCCAACCAAAATCATTAAAGAACCAGCAAACCACAAATAAATAAAGATAAAATCCAGGCATTCACATTTCATATATACACTTCACATCAAGTATACCTGTTTCCGTGATGATGAATCTGTTAAGCTCACTGAAAGATTCGTAGCCAATTTAGTAGGTATAAACCAACTCTCTTTCCTTCCCTGGAAATATAAATATAGATCAGAAGTGCAGCACAGTAATACCTATTATCTTCAACGTGATTAGCACATTGAGAACCCACAATAGCCCAAACTAGAATAACCTGTTGAAGTTTAACCAATCCCAATTCTGCAAGGTCCTTGATAGTATTTCTCTGAATCTCAGTCAATGTATTGATATTATATGCCTAAATCATGATGAAGAAGAAAATATAACACAGTAAGAAAATATAACACTATCCAAAAATAGATTATGATAAGATGTGGAAACAGCGCAGTAGCAAATTTTAACCAGCTGACTGTTCATTATGCGAATCAAATAATAATGCCAGATAACAGCTACCAATAAAAAAGAATGTTCAATACCTCGCCAGTGACATGAAAGCTAAGCTCCAGAAGAAAAGAAATCAGATCCGCAGGATCTGTACCTCTCTCCTGAACCAAAAGGCAGAGGGCTTAATACAATATGAGATAAAGAGTATATGCTGAGTTGCAGGAACCCAGATATCTATCCAAAAACAAACATAGTATGAAACTCTATCCTATCTCAGAAGAAATATTACAAGTCAGATGAAACAAGCCAGGCTAATATCTATCTGTTGTTTTGAGAGCTTCCATAAGTCAACACAATCATAGGCAGCTTCTTCAATCTCAGCCATTTCGGTTAACAGGCTAAAGGCAACCTGGTCATGTACTGGCAAGCATGCAGCTAAAAAGAGATGCTGGGAAGGAGTTTGGATCATTTACTGCCCTACATTCATAATTTTCATTTGGAAAAAAAGGGACTCATCCAAAATGCATCAAGATTCTAAAACAAATGATCAAATGCCATATAAGATTCCATGTTACAATGGTTTTAAATTTTTTACATCCAAGCTCTTCAAGCATCTCCTTAAGACATTAACATACAAGCAAGTTGGATATATATAACAGAAACAATCAGAATTCCGATGCTGGTGAGGCAAAAATCTACAGAAAGAACAGTTTAGAGGAATTTAACAAGTCCATACCTCAGAATTAGTGATATATTCTCTGATGATGTACCACAGCTGTGCATTTGTATCCATCAGCTGCAATTACACACATTCAAAGAATTGAACATGCCAGTAACAAACCATAAGAAGTGCAATTTACTTGTGATTAACATGATACATACCAAAAACTGAAAACCACCCTCAGTTAATCTTGGAGCATCTCTATCCCTGCACGCAAGGCAGGTACACAGCATAGCAAAAGTCAGGTACTTTATTCAGGATTCCCGTTGTCTAAATAGACAAAAGAAATTAATTCCTCAGTTCAAGGCAAATACCTCTGAGACAAAAGACCCCGCTGAAAAATTTTCATCATGGAAGAGCTCAAGCTAGTTGGCTTTTCTGCTTGACCGGAGCTTATAAGAAGTAGCAAAAAACACTGGTTTAACACAATGGCAAGTCAAAAGTGAGTAGTCTAATCATGAGTCTGATCACAAACCAACACAAAA
Source organism: Populus pruinosa (assembly GCA_026413675.1). NCBI lineage: Eukaryota > Viridiplantae > Streptophyta > Magnoliopsida > Malpighiales > Salicaceae > Populus > Populus pruinosa. Next base: position 3,270,189 of record CM048595.1, read on the forward strand.
AGTCAGTGATAGTGATTCATATAATGGTGGTTACCATGGCAAATAGGAACTAGAATACAGTTTCCTTAAACACATAAGTGCAAACGAGACCGATAATGGAAACACATAGATGAAGTTCCCACCTCCCATTGTTCAAGTGCGTAGGTATCTAATTCCTCCAAGCTAGGGAGTTTTACAACTGCAGCCATTGTTTCCCTTGGCAAAACTCCACTGCAGTATCCAAGATTCAATTATTATTACGAAGAGCAACACAAGAAAATGATACAAAAAACACAATGTTCAATGCATCCAAGCAACATAATGCCATAAATCAAATAGATAACAAACAGTAACAAATTGGCAAATGCACGAGAAACTAACAACAAAATATTAATATTTTTTTGTTTTACACTTTACCTATCAAGAAAAGAATGGAGAAAAAAAATTAATAACTTGAAAATAGGCAATATAATACTATGAAGATGCTTCAAATGCAAATATAAGACTTGCCCATTTGTTAAATGCTTTCGTAGATTAGCCTGAAACGTCTGGTTTAATTTATAACTACTCTCCCTTTTCCTGCCAATAAAAGGCAAACAATATCATCAGAAAGAGAACCTCTAATTTCACCTCAGAAAAAATCCAACATAGAGATTTCATCCATCGAAGGAATGAATGAATGGGGTCCCAGTAGTGGGTCCCACAAATCTAATCCCAGAAATATTAATGAATAAGAATTACCTACCACTATCACATTATTGTCATTAAAGCTCCCATACAAACAATACAATAACAGCAAAAAATGAAGGGAAAAATATAACTCCAAGAAATTTACAGAAAGCAGAGATTCTGACTTTGACTTCGGTTCTTACTTGTCAGAAATTTCAATAAAAATTCTCAACTGAATCAACCGATCAATAGCAACTCTATGTTTGGTGAGCCCATCAGCAAGCACCCATTGCTCCAGCAATTTACCTGATACTGGGCCGTCAAAAAACAAAATTTGTACAACATATTTCTTCGCTAAAGGCGGCAATGACCTAACAAATAAAAAACCACACACCAAAACAGCTCTCATTTACTGATTGATCAATAAATAAATAAACATATAAATAAACAAAAACAAAACCTGAGTATGGCTTCGCAGATGAATGCGTTTTGATAGAGCCTGTCGAGTTTCATGGCTGGTAACGAAGCTACCATGTCCATGAAATTCTTTGCAATGATTCTCACTTGAGGCATTTTGATTGTTAGGGTTTCGAATTGAATGGGGATTTTGATTTTCGATTTTGGTACTAGTGTGAGTCAGTACTGGAAGCAGTGTCGTTTTGGGGGATTTTCTTCTCTTTGGTTCTGGTGCTGAGTAAACGGTGAGGTGCTTTCTGATCGTAGCAGGGGGCTTTGTATATATAGAATGAAGGGATGAAGACCATATACTAATTCTTGTAAATTCTATAATATTCCACTTAGGTCCCTTACTTTTTAAAATTTTCTGAATAGTACTTGCAGTTTCCAGAAATCCCTAGCTGGTATTTTTCTTTTAAAAATAGCTAATCTTCCGGAATTTTTGTTAAGAATTTATTGACTTTTTAGGGATTTTTGTGTAATGCTATCACAAGTACGGGGGTTCTGGGGAGGAAAACCGTAAGAGAATTTTTGAAAAAAAATGAAAAGAAATAGACATTACCTAATGACAATAAAAAGCAGTGTATCAAAACTATATATATATATATATATATATAAACAGTGGGATTAATATCTATAAGAGTTTGGATTCAACTCATTTTTTTTAATATTAAATTTATTTTTTAAACTATTTTTATAAATTTGATGTAATGATATTAAAAATAAAAAAAATATTATTTTAATATATTTTTAATTAAAAAAAAACTTTATATTCACAATCCCACTGAAAGTGGCAAGAACTACAGCTTACCCCTAGAGAGATTTTCATTTAAAAAAAAAAAGATGGAGAAAAAAAATAAACATTTATCGGAAGGAGCTTGGCTGAGCAAGACATGGATTTTGACCTCGGTAACTCCTCCAAAAGACAAGGAGCTAATTGCTAGTGAATCCTCCCTCCATTCTTGACCTGAAAATGATCAGCTATAACTGGATTGAAGAGGCGGGATTAATCTTCCTGATCAGAGACTGTATACATGACAAAAGTTAGTCCAAATCCCTCGAAGTACTTGTCAAAGCTAGATGGTAAAAGTCCATCTTTCAGCTCAGCAAGCTACTCATTGCTGTAGTTACATCAAAAGCATGATAAAAGCGGGCACAGTGAAAATCACTGCTATCTCTGCTAAAGCTTTAGCCGATCCTCCACGGTTCTCAAATCCGTTTGATAAAATAAACAGAATCCTAGTGTGTTTTCTCTCTCAAAATCTTAGAGAATACATTTTTAACCCATGCAGCGTCCAAAGTAATCTATGCATGTATGTGTCATCAGCAAAATTGAAAGGTTATCAACTCTACAGTTAAGTTATCCAAGCTATCCTATCAAAAATCTGGAAAACCAGATGTCAAGTGCTGTGAACCTTCAGGCACCGAACAAGGGGCAGAAGAGGGACCAAAACTGTAAGCTTTTCTGCAAACAGAAAGGGGGCCCAGGAACTGGAAGATCCTTAATCAGAACCACTAGAAATAAGAATCTTCGATCAGACTATTTAATTAACAGATTAACTGGCACTAAAAGTGTCTCTTTTCTTCCCCCATCTTTTTTGTCGCTACGCAGAAGTGCACGGTACATCTTCAGTAGGTTCACCATGCTTGACAGCTTGTGGAGGTGGTTTCTGAACAGGGGGTGGTTTCTCAGAAGGGGGAGGATTGCATGGCCTGTTTGGACGAGCCTTATCAACTTCCCCTGGGTGAATCTCAAACTGCAACAAACAAAGTAACACCATTGCATGAAAAAGAATGAAAAAGAGACTTTGCACAGGACCATTTGAATTGGTTATAAACCTTTAGAGAAATAATATAATCTGCAAAAATGTCATTGTGGTCTCCAGTTAATTACCAAATACCAACCTATGAACCACAATGATAAGTTTTGGAGGCATAATGTGAGAGGAAAAATAACAGAGAGAAGAAGAATAAGGGCCTTCCTCTAGAATAAACTTACTTAGATCCACTAAGTAAAACAAGATGGCATACTTGTCATAGCATGTTTCAGCATCATGTTCACTTAGAGAATAAAACAGGGTTTGATGCATCCCACTGAACTATTAATTTAACACCAGGTGAAATTCATAATGTTCCCATCAAGCAAAAGAAAATCTTTTAACTGCGACAAAAATGTTTGCCAGGAAGCTCTCTACATAACACAGTAAATGATTCGTCCACAACAGAGTAAATGATTCATGCGGAATATATTACAGTCCCATAAATTCAGAACTCATGGGAGTACCCCTTCAAATACAAATATTTACATGATTCTAAAGATAAAAATGGCTTTCAATGCAACAAAAGACTTTACTTCTGAGAAGAAACTCACCTTGTAACCACAACCAGCTTTACAGGCTTTGAAACATTCCTGTATACAGGAAGAGATCAATGAAAAGTAATTACTAATCATTTATTTAACCACAGAATCATTAATTACAAGCACGTGTAAGTTAAGTCACACCTCAAAATTCAACCAAGTATAACCTTAATTATATAGTTTATGCATTACATTAGTCAATTCCAAGACCCATCTTAATAACATGAAACTATACCATTATCTAATATTAATACAGCTTTCGTTCAAACAAGGTTTAAATGAATCCTAGAGTGGATAAATATGGCAGAAGTGCTTAGTAACATGAAGCACTGGATCCGTCTCTTATAGCAACTCATCCTCCATGATCCAGTAAGCAGCCAAAGAGTTGTTATTGCAATATACAGTGAGAGATATCGTTGCAAAGCAGTGCAGTGACAATTTCTACGTGGCTGGGAGATCAGAGGCAGGATGTAGGGTGGACTGCCATTTGTTTAGGTGCTTATCAACCTCCCCAAACTCTAGCAGCTGAAAGACCTGAAAGTTGGTGAACTGTATATCCCATTCAGGCTTCAATCATGATTTTTCATTATTGGCCAGAAATACAAGTTTACCATACTGACCCCAAATGAAGCTATTTAACTAATTGCCAATGGTCTTTGACCATTGCTGACAACAGTAGACTTGCCAATTTCTACATTCAAATAACTCATATCCACCCCTATAGTACAACAATCATTTTTTTTTTGCTGCCAGACAAATCAAAGCAGCAAGTCAGATGGATATGCAAACAAAATTTTCATACTTCTGGAAGAAATGCATTGAAGATAAATATTTTTAGTTTAAAATTCAAATAAAACTTGGTGGCCTGGACCACCCCTGTAGAATGGGAACTGACAAAATTGAATGATAGTCCCGCCAGGTAGCTTCATGTAAGTCTTCTTTAATAGAGCTTCATGTAAGTCTTCTTTAATATTAATCACATAACAATCAAACGGTCTGAAATTTCCATGTGAAACAATGATAGAAAGTGTGAAAACAAATAATAAATAGAGCACATTGAAAGACAGTATACCTCAGAGTAACTGGCAGATCCAGGAGATCGGTCAATGTATGCAGTCCACTGCCGGTCCTTGAGTACAGGGTCCTTGTAACATATTTCATTGCACTCGTCCAAGCCTGAAAATCCAACAAAATTAACTGTTAGAGATTAAATTATCCTCAAACAACATCATGATTTTTCAAAAGCTTCCCCTTAATTTTGGCAAGTCAACTTTCAAGCTATAATATAGGCATGGTCTCTGCTCGTGTATCAATTTAATAAATTGAAATACAATGATGATAAGTAAAATCATCCATTTTTTTCCATAAAAGAACCATACTTAAATCCAATCTATTCAGTCACTGAAGAAAAAGTTGATTCTTGACTTAATGGGACTTGGAAACCATGAAGTCCAGTGGTGTAAAATCTCAGTGCTACTCCAGCACAATACATCCACAAACTACAAGCTACACCTCCCAAACTAAAGTAGCACAAACTTACACCTAAAACAATCTTTAAGCAAAAATGGCAACAAAGCAGATGAAAACTCACAATCTTCCCACGTCTCCCCATCAGTGCCACAGCCCTTCTTGCAAAATACTCTCCCTGTGAAAATCTATGCCACTGATTAAACTGATCAAACCAATAATTTTACATTAGAGGGATAACAATATCTATTCAGAATTATCCATTGGCAAGAAATTCAAAGCACGCACAACTTTACTTTCATATTCTATGGTGTAATTCAAACAATCAGACAAGCATAAGCCAGACAGGAGAGGAGGTTTGCTATTTACCTACCTTTTTAATGGAACAAAAGAGAATAGAAGCTGCACTCTCCAACACCAATAGTCAAGAACTACCCATTTAATCACAATAAAATTAAAAAAAACAAGCTTCCTTCTAATAAATTATTAAAATTTGGTCAAGGATTTTTGTTCCACTTCTAGGGTTCGGACATTAGGGTTCCTTTGGTAGTGCGATGATGTGTGTTTGAAAATCCTTCCTTTTCAACCCACAATGCTACCTCAATGCCAGCCACACACTTAGGGTCATCATCCACCCTTAAGATTGCTAGAACAAACCATGCCGTTGAACAAAATAACATTGTCAAAAGCTTTCCTTTCGTGGATGTTTCTATCTACTAATGCTTGCTCAATCATCTCAAACAGCATAACATAATAACAGTAGTTCCTTAATCTTTAGTATAATCATGAAATTAAAGGAAAGAAAATAAAATGCAACGTTATTAACAAAGTTCATAAGAATAAGAGACCTAATATGCAATTACTGACAGATAATTCGCAAGGTAAAAGCAATTTAAGACGGATAGAGAGGGGGGGGGTTACAAGGAATCTGCGTGAGAGCTGAGAATTTTTGTGTGCATTGATTGCCACAAGGTTGAGTCCATTGTTCTGGTAGCATCTCTCTCTATCTACAACGCTTTTTCTTTCTCCCACTAGCAGGCAGGCAGGGCGGCGATGCCACGGAGGTAGAGGATAACGGAAAAGGAACGAGGAGGTCCCATTATATATAGATAGGGGTAGTTTGGTCATCTTGGGTTTTATTACAAGGTTTTAGGACCATTCTTTTCCCTGTCCGGCTGTTTTGTGGACACTTCAACTTGGAAATGAAAAACATAAATTTCTTCTAAAATATTTGTTTCTTTATTTAAAAATATAGTTAGAATTATATTATAAAAAACAAATTATTTAAAAAATATGTTTTTCCTTTGATATATTATATAAAAATTAATTTGTAAAACATAAAAAAAATATTTTTAAATTAAAAACACTTTAAACAGAAATTTTAATATAATTTCAAACATATATTTTTAAAAAAATATTTGAGCAAACATATTAAATATTATCATGATATGACACCAACATTTAATAGTATTATAAAAAATTAATAAGAATTTTTCAGTTATTTATAATTTTACTATTACTTCTCGTTTAATTACTAAAATATTCATATATTACATATAAAGCTGAAAATGTATATTTTAGAGAGAGAGAAAGGGAAAGATTGCGACTTGGACGCTTGGTGAGCGTGGAGGGAGCAGCGAGCAGAGAAAAATAGAGAGGGAGACAATAGCAAAAGCATTTCTTGAAGACAAAGCTCTCTCTTGCTCCTTCTTCTTCTTCTTCTTCTTCTACCAAGAACATTTTAAAGCTTTCAACTTTCTCTTTCACACCTCCGCATCCACATTTTCTCATTCTTTATTGCCTGCCCATGTGACACCATATTTATTTTCCAATAAAAATTATAATTGGAAGGTGGGTGCTAGATAAGAGTTTTACAGTCCTCTCTGTTTTTTTTATTTTCTTGATCTGGGTTTTCTCCCGTTAAATATAGCCTGAATCAGATTTTGAGAGATGTCTTTCTCTTTCAAGCTCTCAGTGGTGTCTAAAAGAGTCAACTCCAATCGAGTGGAGTTGATACCCAAGATTTTTGCTTTAGGCCTGGCAATAATGAAGGAGTTGGGAATTTGGGATTTCACAGTGAGAAAGAAAGGGAAGAAATCAAGTGACAACGAAGTCTGCAGTCCTTTACGGGTATGCTTTTGGGTTAGGGTTTGAGAGGATCAGACAGTGAAGATCGGGGGTGGCAGTAAAGAGTGGGGTTAGGGTTTTGTAAGAGAAATTGCTTGGAATAAGTTTTGTGATTAATCCATATAGGCATGCATATGGGTTACTCATTTTCCAGCCTCAAGATTTTATTCAATAATGTCGAGAAATCTTCACAGCTCGTCTAACAAGATGAAAACCCAGATTTTTTTTCCAAGGAATTTGGTGTTTAGATAGAGAGAGAACATGATGCATGTAAAGGAGAGAAACCATCTTCTGAAGAGAGAGATCATACTGTTGTTTGCTTGATTTTATTTGATTATTATGTGAAATTTTTTATTGATTTACAATCAAAACTGTAATTTTTTTAAAATTCAGTAAATAAATATAATTGAAGGTATAGATTCAAGCCCAGCTAGTGGATTGCTAGAATGAAGATATATTTACATTGAATTAGTTTTATTGACGAAGATATTATAAATTTTTAGTGCGGTCCTTTAAAAAATAAGAAATTGTGAAATGTGTGTATTTCGAATCAAACCTGTGATTAATCTATCTATACATGCATTTTTTGTTACCGAAAAAGAATTTAGAACACCTAGAAGCCAGGGTGCTCAGCTGCAGTACAGCCTTAATAATGCAAAAAAAATCATCAAATTCACTTTAAGTTTATTGCATTTCTTCAATTTAATTCATCGACTTGTCCCTCACTGCACTCACGAGAAACTCCTTGCCAATATCATTAAAGACCACGTAGCAGGTAAATTTTAAAACTAGACAGTAAAACATTTAAATTAAATTAAATTGTGCGAAAATTTATTTTATTATAAATAAAAATTTAGTTTGATTTTAAAAAAAAATTAAGATAATATTTAAAAAAAAATATTAAAATAACAAGATCTTAGTTTCACGGTTTAATTTGTCAAATTCGTAATCCAGATTAAAATTGTTAAACTCATGAATTAATTCATAAAATTATATGATTTTATAAGTTAACTCAAATATAATATGTAAAATCAGGTAAAAAAACTTGAAAAATAATAAATTTAATTTAACTTAGTTAAATTCAGTCAAATTCAATAAACTTGTCCAAATTTATTGAGTTTAACAAAAATTATTCACTTTGAAATAGCATCTTTATGTGCAAAGTGTTTGAGTGTTATCCTCTCACCTTCTCATCCAGCTGGCCTGGGCGCACTGCACCGTTATTGGAACTCACACTCAAAGAAACCATGCAACTTTATACTAATGAAACTGTTTCTCATACGTAATCCCAACAAATTGAAGATCTTATGAGTAAAAAATCTGAAGAATTTGACGAGACACATGAAAAACTTCAGGTGATCAAGTTGAAAAATTTGCAGCTTGTACATAGATTTAGGCAAACTCTTCATAATGTTGTTGTTGTATAGGGTTTATATGGACTGAGATTAGCTCAGCAGTTGTGAGGTAGAAATGGTGGTTGTATTACTAGTTTTGATCATGCTAATATCATGGCAAAGCATTCTGAGACTATTAAATAGAAGTACTCTCATTTCTCTTATACAACTATGACTTTTGGAAAGACGTGTTAATAAAAGTGTTACTGTCAATTTTATATTTAATTAAATGAAGTTTGACATCGATACTTTTTAAATGTACTTTTAAGATAAAAATACTTTACAATATTGATTTGAGTTGCTTATTAAATTACTTATAGTTAGATTGTTTATTTTAAGTTTATTAATTATTGATTAGTAAAATTTACTTAAATTATATATGAATTTATATTTAAATTATGTATTTTAAGGTATTTAAACTTTGCATAAATTTTTATTTGAATCGTATATTTTAATATACTTGAACTTTTTATGAAAATACTTTCCATACTATTTTATGATTTGTTTTTACGATTCAAATTTATTTTATATTTTTCATATCATATCAAAAATATATTTTTGACAACCTTGATTCAGATCATAAACTGTACTAGACTTAATAAAAAAATTCCTTGAGTTATTTCTTATATAACTATATGATAATAAAAAAACAGATACTTGTAAAATTAACTATCAATCCAAAACGAGATATTTACTCGAGACCATGATAACTTTATAGAAAACAAATCGAAATAAATTATAAAATTTAATTCTCAATTAACTCATGTTAACTTGTCAAACCTGCAATCTGACTTGTAGACTTCATTGAAATTAATTTTTTGATGAAATTATTACTTTACTGTATGACAATAAAAATAAATGTTTGTAAAATTAAATATTAATCAAATATCTTGATATTTGTACAAGACAACAATAAATTTATAGAAAAAAATTAAAATAAATTATGAAAACTAATTTAAAATCAATCGAATATTGAAAAATAAAATTAATAAAAAATTCAACATTAAACAATAAAAAAAATCAAAAGTAAATAAAAAATGAAAAATAATAATAATAATTAAAAAAAACGTTAAGCTATACAAGTTTGAGAGGGCTTACATACCTAGCCTTAAAAAAAACTTAAACAGGTGGGTCTGCAAAGCTAATTTTGCATGCATAGATTTTTTTTTAATTAATGTTTTTTTTACAAAAAAATAAATAATGTAATAAATAATGCATCATTTATAAAAATAGGTAAACATATTGTTTCTAATTTATCCTCAGCTAGTTCAAACATTCCAAAAAAAGTTGGGTCTTTGACTTCTTGAAAACAAAACCCATTTTCAGTGTTTTATGGTATAAAAATATATAAGAAATATCTTATATATTTTAATAAATTTTTTTGTGACGTTAAATTAGTACAGACCCACTTAAAAAAAAATTAACTTGAATTTTAAAAATTCACAAGCCTTCATTTACTTTTCTAATTTACGATTAAGGCTTTAAATCATATTAATAAAAATTTTATTATCAAATAAAAATTATTATTATTAAAATGAGTATTTTTTATGGTTGGAACATGATCAACCAATTACGCTATCTCTTATTCTCTTTTTCTGTGTTTTTTGGCATATTTCTCTTCTCCTTGACTTGCACGTGAACAAAAAAAGTTTTCGACAAAAAATAAAGTTTGAAAAATCCAATGGGCTATTTTCTAAATAAAGGCGTTGGATGAACATTAAAAAAAAGTTTTTTTTTGCCTGGTTGTCATTTTTGATTTCCTCATTTGTTTTAAAAATAATTAAATTAAATTACTTCTTTAAAATAGAGCACCGACCCTGTATTATAATATTTTTTAATATTATAATAACCTTACAAAAATATCAAAAAAATTACCAAGTTTATTTCCTTGTAATATAATATATAATTATATAATTAAAAAAAAGTTTGATGATATGAGAAAAATAACAAAAAAAAACTATAGAAATAATAAAAAAAGAAAAAAACCATTATTTTTGCTTTAATATCAATTTAGATCCCCTTATTCTCAATTTTTTAGATTTTTTTTGACATCATGATAATATGATAATTTTTTGAAAATAATATAAAATTTAATTTATAATTAATAAAATATATAAAATAAAAATAATAAAATATTATTTCAATCCATAATATTTCATGTATGTGACAATAATATCTACTCCACACCTAGTTGTCTTTTATCAATTATAAACAAAACAATCTCTTTATTGAAGTTAAATTAGCCATAATTATTTACAATTTAGTCGATTTAAATGAAATAAAGTGATAAAATGTGAAAAATATAAGATAAATTTTACGAATGCTTTTTTTTTAAGCTTACCATTTCTTTAATTTTGAATCATTCTAACTTTATCGATGGATTATATGCTCACGTGGAAAGGCTAATTATTTTTCAAATGATAAGTTTTATGATATAAGTTTTATAATTTATATTTTGGTTTTGGTAGAATAATTATTATATTATTAAATAAATTACATGAAACTCTTCCAAGCCGACCTTGATCCTAGACCATGTTAGATTTTATTTTAAATTATCCACTTGAATAAATGTGGGTGATGTGGTTAAATCCCGGTTGAAATCTATCATTTTTTTTTAAAAAAACATTATTTTAGACTTCGATAAAATAACTCAAAGCAGCTTATTAATCCCGACTGACCCATGCAACCCAAATGATGGGCTAGGCCTCCTAAATACCAACTAGAGCCCACAACTGCCACTAGAAGCTAGCTTAAATCGATAGTATGATATTATAATAATAATTATTTTTTAAAATTTTTTTATTTAAAAAATATTGAAATAATATTTTATTTTTTTAAATTATTTTTTAAAATTTTTATAAATGCTTTCCAAACAAGAAAAAAAAAACCCCGTACCAATAAGCTGGCCTCCCAACAAAAACTACACTGCAAGGTGGCATTCAAAACAAAATAATGAGGAGAGAGCAAACACAAAACTCAAAAGTTATTAAATAAAATACAATTGTTTTTAAAAAAAAATAATTTTTTTATTTTAAATTAATATATTTTTAATATTTTAAAATTATTTTAGTATATTTATTTTAAAAATAATTTTTAAAAAATAAAAAATATTATTAACATATTTTTTTTAATAAACACAATCACATACTATTCTTGCCGCAGGCAGGCAGGCAGGATTGGGAAAACAACACCAAGAGACACAGTTATTTTGTCCAAGATAGCAGGCCAGAGCCCCCTATATTGTCTTCATTCATATCCACGTGTCATCTTCCTATTGACTTTAATAGGAATCTGATCTCTTTTCCACTATCAGGGGAACCTAGTAGAAGACAAAACTCAACAAAGCAACAAATCGAAAGTTGATCTGCGCCGCACGTGATTGGTCATCACTAACCAAACGCCCTCTAATCTTTCCATTACCTTCTGCTTCCCTGTGTAATAAAGCCCTGCTAATAAGAATAAGAAAAAGAAAGCCATAGAGAAAGAAGGAAAAAAGGATATGGACTATCTTCAATTGCGAGTCTTACCTCTACTAGCACTGCTCGCTTCTCTTCTCTACTTCTTCTACTTTCAGGATTCTCCCATGGTAAGTTCACTTACAGTGATGAAGATGGACTGGCCATACATAGTTGCAGAGATGAAGTTTTTTTTTTACTGAAATGTTGGTTTGCAGCTCTCTGGAAGAAGTGATTGTAGCCTCTTTCCTTATAATCATTACTGGATTATTAGTAAGCGTATTGTGACACCTCGTGGAGTTATTTCCGGTGCAGGTTTGTTTTAATAAATAACGATTCCTTTTTTCTTTCTGGGATTATAAATTTTTGTTACAAGCTTCTTGACTACTTTTTTTTTGGCGAAAGCAGTGGAGGTAAAGGAAGATAAAATCGTTTCTATAGTTAAGGAAGAGGATTGGCATGGTAATTTGAAAAGGGGGCAAATAATTGATTATGGAGAAGCTGTTGTCATGCCTGGCTTGATTGATGTGTAAGAAATAGGAATCTGACTGCCCTGAAGTTTCTTCATTTTAAGATAATATGATCAATTTGAAATGAATATTTGTAAAATGATTGATTCTAATATTTGTTGAGAGAACACTACGGTCACGAAGTCTAGTTTGTTATTTTCGCATCAGCTTAGCAGTATCTTTTTGAGTATTAAAGCATATATGAACAAGTGATGAAATAACGACTTTGATATGATTGCATCAGGCATGCACATCTTGATGATCCGGGAAGAACTGAATGGGAGGGGTTTGCTTCTGGGACTAGAGCAGCTGCTGCTGGTACTCTCTTTTGCTTGTTAGAATATACTGAAATTGAATTTTCTTATACTAATGTTGTGATCCTCACTGATGTTTGTCAAGAGAAGATGCCCTTTTTTTTTCAATTTCCCAAATTCTGCATGGTCTAGACTTCTTAAGAATCTCACACAATGTTTATAAATTGTGGCATGGGATGTCAATGGACATCCAGAATAGTAGTATGTCCTTCTTTTTTTTGCCTACTTCTTATGGTCAGTTCATCTTCATGCAGTTTGAAACAATTCTGAATTTTGTTGTAATGGGATTTTTTATGCCATTTTTTTTTTCAATTATCTCCACTGTTTCATTGTATGCACTAAGCTTGGCACTACTATCCTTTTACAGGTGGTATTACAACATTGATTGACATGCCTTTGAATAATTTTCCCTCAACTGTTTCTGCAGAAACTCTAAAACTCAAGGTACAAAGTTAAGGGTTGGATTATTATTTTAATATCATCGAGTAATATCAGTGCTTTCAGTTGCATAGATTAAGCTGCAGTCTTTTCTGCCCTTCGATTTTCCTAAACTATTAGGGAGATTCCCATTCAAGTCCAATTATCCTTGCTTTTTCTTGGGTTATGAAGTTTCTGGTTTTTTTTCCCTAAATGAGGATATAGTTTACCAACTCATGGGTTTTGTCCTGATGTTTTTGAGATGCATGTGATAGATTGACGCTGCAGAGAAGAACATCTACGTTGATGTTGGTATGCTCCTAAAACCTCATCTCAGTTTAAAAATGTTTCAAGGAACTGTTTCTAAGCTCTAATATCACTAGGTTTTTGGGGAGGTCTTGTTCCTGAAAATGCATTCGATGCAAATTCTCTTGAAGCCCTCCTAAGTGCCGGTGCTCTTGGTTTGAAGGTAGGGAAGCATCTTAGGATTTTTATCTGTGATCATTTCTTACGAGCTTTCACTGAACAATATTTCTATGCATTGCAAGATGTTTGCTGCTCGAATTTGAAATCATGTAGTGGTATTCTCCCATGCAAACATGCTCTCAGCGTATATTTTTGAAACTATTTAATAAAATAAGTGGCGTGCACTTATCTGCTGCTACAGAATACAAGTGATGCCATATCAGTGAGGGATTTGATGGATTTCGTCCTTTGTTATCAGCTTTTAGTTTTACTAGATGCCAAATCAATTTTTAGAGCCTTTGTTTACCATGCCCATGCACGTGTATTTTCTGTTGTTTTCATTCATTGAATTTGAATTATATATAACTACTCTCCTGTTCTTGTTTTGCAGTCTTTCATGTGTCCTTCGGGGATCAATGACTTCCCAATGACCAATTCTAGTCATATCAAGGTTGGGTTCTTGATGCATGGTTTAGCCTCTCTTATAACAAATTTGATCCGGTCAAATAAAATTGTGTTTGGGGTTTGGTACTGGTTCAAATCAATGCTGCATATCTGTTTATGTGATCTCCGTTCTTTCAGCAATATTAGATTCTATTTGACGCGTATTAAGCTTTTTGTGTTTTGCCTCCATAGGAGGGACTATCTATACTGGCAAAGTACAGAAGACCTTTACTTGTACATGCAGAGATTCCCCAAAATTCTGAAAGCTACTTAGAAGACGGTGAAAATGACCCTCGATCTTATTCAACATACCTTAAGACAAGGCCACCGTCATGGTATGATATTGCTGATGACTTCTTTTTCTGAAGAAGTGAGCTACACGTGAAGCTATATTTTACTTATCTATACTTAGCCTGTGGATCTAAATGATTGCAGTTTCTTTTTTTCGTTGGGCATATGGCTAACACTTTTTGACTTATGAAATAGCATAGAGTTAGCCTTTTCAGATAGTGTCATAATATTATGGCCAATTTTTACTTATTCTGTTTGATGTATGCTGTCCTAGATGAGACGAGACACTGGAAAAGCTAGAAGTTACAGATACTTTCATATTTTCAAAAGGCTGAGTTATTCTGTCATTCAGTGAACTATCAACATTTTCATATATTTTATTATCAATCTGGATTCAAGATCCTGCTTTTCATCTACATGTTATCAAGAAACAGGTTCCCTGTGGCATCTTCATATGAGCTCATTGTATATGTTTGGCTGGCACTTGGCATGATTTCTATGCATGTCTGCACATATAAGTAGTGACAATATACATTCCTTAACCAGGGAGGAGGCAGCGATTAGAGAGCTCTTGACAGTGTCCAAGGACACTAAGATCGGTGGTCCTGCAGAAGGAGCTCATCTTCATGTTGTTCATTTGTCCGATGCAGGTTCCTCCCTCCAGCTTCTAAAGGTATCATTTAATTTTCCTTGTACGGAGTGCATGTGCATAGAAATAGAGCCTTGTTGGGGGAGGGATGGGAATGATGCTTGGTACTACTGCACTGCTGGTGGAATTTAGATACCAGTTGAATATATCCAAATCAAATCAAATCAAATCAAATTGCATGTTTTGACCTAGGGTCATTGTTTCCCTTTTAGTTGTGTTAAAACAGTTTCATGTCCTTGATAATTGCACATATTTTTTATGATGTCTTTTTCTGTGCTTTTATACAGCAAGCAAAAAGTAATGGTGACAGCGTAACTGTTGAGACATGTCCCCATTACCTAGCCTTTTCAGCAGAGGAGATTAAGGATGGAGACACTCGTTTTAAATGTGCTCCACCAATCCGTGACGCGGCTAATAAAGAAAGATTATGGACGGCTCTATTGGTACTTACAGATTCCAGGATGATATGTTGCCTTTTCTCTTCACATCACTTGTCTATGCATGATTTGAATTCTATTTCAGGAAGGTGACATCGACATGTTAAGTTCTGATCATTCACCATCAGTTCCTGATCTTAAACTCTTCGATGAAGGTAACTTTTTGAAGGCTTGGGGTGGCATTTCTTCTTTGCAGGTTGGTCTTTCTTTTATTACCAACTCATATGACTGTTTTACTTCTACAATGCCAATACATGTGAAACTCTACTGGTTAACATCCTCGAGATGCAATCTTGTAGTTATACAGAATATTGTCTTACAATGTGCCCGTTTAGAATTTCAACGAGTTGGCTTGTCATCATTGAAACTGGAAATAGTAATATGGTGGACTTGGATTACAGGTTATTGAAGAAGGTTCAAATTCAGAATTTTTGGCTCACTTTTCATGCAGATTTTTGTCCATAAGAACATTCTAATCACCATGAGCATTTTATTGCAAATGATATTTCAGATTGAATTGAAGGCAAATATGAAAAAAAGAAGATTAACAAATGGCAGCTCACTTGGTTTGCATTCTTGTGCATGAAAAAGAGCTAACCTCTTCCTTGTACATACATCCAAGGATCCTATCATCTCTTGTTGGGCAGTAAAATTTTCTAGCACCTGTGAAGCGAAAGATTTTCCGATGGCTTTAGAGAATTTCTGGCCTAAACAGACAGCAACTCAAACACTTGCAGTAACCATCACCGGAATAAAAAAAACCATGTCAATTGTTAGGACCATAATTTAACCAATGCAAAAGAGAGAAATTGTTGTCTATAATAGATATGTTTGCTATTTTGCTATCATTTAAGAAACTCATAGGCATTTTCTTGAGAGCATCTGCAGTTTGTTCTTCCTGTGACATGGTCACGTGGACGGCAATATGGTGTAACACTGGAACAGCTCGCACTGTGGTGGAGTGAAAGGCCTGCCAAGCTTGCTGGGCAGGATTTGAAGGTAAAGCTTTTCTCTTTCCTACTACTTAACAATGGCAGATGTCAAGGCAAGAAAATAAGAAAAAAAAAAAAAACCAGAGCAAACACATGAGAAAGATCATAACATTGTTTGCAGTAATATCACCTGAAGCTGAACTTCATTTCGCAGGGGGCCATTGCAGTAGGAAACCATGCAGACATTACCGTATGGGAGCCAAATGTGGAGTTTGAACTGAACAATGATCTTCCTGTTTACCTTAAACATCCCGTATGCCCTCCAATTTCTCCAACCTCCTTTCTGATACATTGAACTAATGCTGCTGCTTGTTCTAAATAGTAGTTTTTAGTAAAACGTTTACCATCGAAGGGATATTTCAAAGTGAATGATTGCAGTTGGAAGTTTGCATGCCAAATGGTCAATGATCTAATGAACTTTGCCTAATCATCGCAGTAAAATGATTTTACTGTCGGAACCACTAATCACATTTGTGCTGTGCACAGAGTATCTCAGCCTACATGGGAAGCAAACTTTCTGGAAAAGTTTTGGCAACATTTGTTAGAGGAAACCTGGTCTATAAAGAGGGAAAGCACGCTCCTGCTGCTTGTGGTGCTCCTATCTTAGCTACATAATGGGATAAATTAGAACAGTAAGCCCTGTAGTTTAATTTCCAATTTTTCTCTCTCCAAGAGGCCTTTTTTTTTTTTGGGTTTCAATTTTGAATTTCCTGGCCTCCTAATTTCTTCAAAATGTTGTTCATTTCCCACTCAAGTTCTATCAAGGTGTCTTAGTAGCTGTCTGGTGCTATTTGCAGTCCAGTTTCATAAACCATATCAGGCACTCTTAACTTCTTTGTTTGGATGTGAATACCGTGCCCACAACCTGCCAAGAAAGAATGTGAATACTCCATTGGAGCCGCGTGTATATATAATTGTGGGAATAAAATTGTAGGGTTTTTTTTTGTTAATTCTAAATAGAAATTTTAAGGTATTATTAAATATTATATAATAATATAAATCGTATCCTGATATTTTATTTAATAGTTTAAGTTATGAGATTGAATTGAGTCTTTAACATGATATTAAAACCTTGATGATTAAATAATTATAAATTTGAATTTTATTATTTTAATTTATTTAATAAAATTAAGTATAAAGTAATGTGTTTTTCTGTAAGTTTTAAGCTATTTGGACTTTTAATTAAAAGAGTATGTTAGAAAATAATATAAATTATATTCTAAAATTTCATATAATAGCTTAAGTTATTGAATTAAAATGGTTTTTTAATATTAAAAAAATAAATACTCTTGAGATGCTGGAGTTTTAGCCATATAATTTATGAGTTTTCTGAAAATATTCATAAAAAATTTGATAATGTTTTATGCATTAAGATTTAAAAAACAAAAACCAAATAGCAATTTAAAATAAATAAATAGATGGATATAATTTGTTTTCAAGAATACAAATGAAATTTGAAAAATACAAAAAATAAAAAATGAAAATAATATCAAAGGTCCTAATTAATTCAAAATTTTATATATAATTATTAAATCCATGGAAGGAGATTAGTTTATATTTTTTTAATTAAATTAAAAAAATTAATCATATTAAATTTTTTTAATTTGATAAAAATTTTAGTAACATTGTTTGCTGGTTAAAACTTAACCATATTAATATTTTATATAAAAAAATCAAAATTCTGTTATTTTAATAAAAATAATAAATTTGATTGATTCTGCGGTTAAGCCATCGGACCAGTTTGGATGAAGAGACAAAAAGATCTAATAAAAACGAAGTTGTGCCACGTCATCATCAGTTCCTACTGTTAGTTTCAGTTGTTTCTTAACTTAAAATGAAAAGGATAAGCTGATGCCAAACAGCCCATCCCTTTCCTTCTCTCCCTCAAAAATCCTCCATTAATGGAACTCTCCAATCACTTCATATCCATTAAAAAATCTCCGATTCTCTTCTTCACCACCAAAACACCCTTCTCCACTAAAGCCCTAACAAAACCCTTTGATTCACACTCACCGAAACTCCCTCCTCCAGCTCACTCACTCCAACTCGAAACCCTTAAAACCCTAGAATGGAGTTCCCTCTGTAACCAACTCACTCCCTTCACTTCGACTTCGATGGGCCAATCGATCACTCGAAACGCAAAAATCCCAATTGGCAAGAGCAAAGAAGAGAGCCAGAAGCTTCTAGACCAGACTGCAGCTGCATTGGCTGTGATGGAATCTGGACCGTTGGATTTTTCAGGGATTGAGGATATAACGCGTATTCTGGATTCTGCTATTTCGGGGACCTTGCTTACGGTTGGAGAATTATGTGCTGTGAGAAGGACGTTGAGAGCTGCTAGGGCTGTGTTGGAGAGGTTAAAAGATAGTGGAGATTGCTCGGAGAGGTATGATTGGCTTTCGGGTTTCATTTTTCATTATTGTTAAATAACGCTTAACTTGAAAGTTTAAGTCTAAGGGCAGTGGCTTAACTGTGCTTAATCTAAGCCGTGTGCTATTCATGCACGTGTGAGACCCACTGCAAATGAAGGACATGGACGGCCTTGATTAGTGGCCCTATGGTTGTGATGTTTTGGAGTATGAAAAGGATTGCTATGCGTATTTTTGATAATGGTTGTGGTTTGGTATATGATCAATGCGGATGGAATCAATGCATGAAGGTCTATAATTTTGGAATAATTCCTGTTGGTTGTTTTGTTGATATATTCACAACATGCTCATGTTTGCTTATATGTAGAAGTTGGTGCACTCAAGTAGTACTTTATTGTTAGACCACCTTTTGTTTTGTGCTTTTGGAGGAAGATGCAAGTCTTCTAAAGTATTTGGAAAGGATATGTAGAAGACATTGAGTAGGTTTTGGATAAACATGGATCACTAATTTAAAAGAATGGTTTGGGGAAAAACTTATGATGATGATTTACTTTCAGATAATGTCGTTCAACCTTTTCAGGATGATACATAGGATCATGTATTATTTTCAAGGCATCTAAAGCTTTGAAGGTCTTAATGTGAACTTGTTCTATGTGTAAGAAATATCTGGTGCATCTTTCGATAGGTCACAATTTGGAGAGAGTGGCAAAAATCATATGCTATTGCTGGATTCTCATATTTCAGTAAGGGCCAAAAAAGAATATGTATTTCAAGGTACTGTTGCAATAAGGGTCCATATTACATTTTTTAATCTTTAATGGAACTTGAAAAGGAACCTTCAAGCATTGAATTCCACTGTATGACAGTTTTCTTTGACAGGATCTCATCGGTCTTGTTGTATTTGAATAGGTATGCTCCACTGCTTGAAATACTTCAGAATTGCAGTTTTCAAATAGAGTTGGAGAAGAAAGTTGGATTTTGCATAGACTGCAATCTTTCAAAAATCCTTGATAGGGCCAGTGAAGATTTGGAGATCATTAGGTCTGAAAGGAAGAGAAACATGGAAAATCTGGATAGGCTGTTGAAGGGAATATCAGCTCGGATTTTTCAAGCTGGGGGTATCGACAAACCTTTGGTAACGAAGCGCCGCTCCCGGTTGTGTGTGGGAGTCAGGGCTTCTCACAGATATTTGATTCCAGATGGTATTGTTTTAAATGTTAGTAGTTCTGGTGTAACATACTTTATGGAGCCTGGTGAGGCAGTTGAATTGAATAACTTGGAAGTCATGCTTTCAGACTCGGAGAAATCTGAGGAAATAGCCATTTTGAGCTTGCTTACATCTGAAATAGCAGAATCAGCGAGGGACATAAAATATATGTTGAATGGAATTATAGAAGTTGATCTTTCTTTTGCTAGAGCTGCTTATGCTTACTGGATGAATGGGGTCCGTCCAATATGGACTTCAGAGGGATGTGGAGGCATTTCTTCCAGTGGAGGAGATTATTTATTATCAATAGATATTGAAGGTATACAACACCCATTACTCCATGGGACATCTAGAAAATGCCTGTCCAATATTCTTGGATCCAAATCATTGAATTCCATGGAGGTGGATGAGGATAGCATGCTAGATACCAGAAAACCTTCCAAAAATGTATCTGAATTTCCTGTGCCAATAAACATTAAAGTGGAATGTGGAACCAGAGTGGTTGTGATATCAGGACCAAACACGGGAGGGAAAACTGCTTCAATGAAAACTCTAGGTGTGGCATCTCTCATGTCAAAGGCTGGTTTATATTTGCCTGCTAAAAACACCCCAAAGCTTCCATGGTTTGATTTTGTTCTAGCAGATATTGGGGACCACCAGGTAAAAGTTACTCTTGTTTTTTGGGAGGTATGTACTGAGTTCTATTGATTGGTTTACTTAACTCTGACTCTGGTTATCTTTTATCGAAGTCCCTGGAACAAAATCTCTCAACTTTTAGCGGGCACATATCACGGATTTGTAAGATCTTGGAAGTGGCTTCAAATGAATCACTTGTCCTCATTGATGAAATTTGTAGTGGAACTGATCCTTCTGAGGGAGTGGCACTTTCAACCAGCATCTTGCATTATCTGAGAGATCATGTTAACTTAGCTGTTGTGACAACTCATTATGCTGATTTAAGTCTCCTGAAGGATAAGGATAGTCGATTTGAGAATGCAGCCATGGAATTTTCTCTTGAAACATTACAGCCTACATATCAGATACTCTGGGGATGTACTGGTGATTCAAATGCATTAAGCATTGCTAAATCAATTGGTTTTGACAGTAATATAATTGAACGAGCACGGAAGTGGGTGGAGAAGTTAGTTCCTGAAAAGCAGCAAGAGCGAAGTGGCATGCTGTATCAATCATTGTTGGAGGAAAGAAACAGATTGGAAGCTCAGGCTAGGAAAACTGCATCTCTTCATACAGAAATTATGGAGCTTTACCATGAGGTAGAATTTAGAAGAACTAGATGAGCACAACATCTTCTGATTTTTTTTCTAACCTCTTTTATAATTCTTCCTGTTGCATGTGTTCTTTTTCTTATTATTATTTTCTTAACTTCGTTTATTGATGTGATGATTTCTTTGTTTTCTCCCCCTTTATTTCCACCCAATTCCACTGATCAAGATTCAAGCTGAAGCTGAAGACCTTGATGGGCGTGTAAAAGCTCTCATGGCAAAGGAAACCAAATTGGTCCAACTGGAACTGAAGGCTGCAAACTCGCAGATTAAAACTGTGGTGCAGAATGTTGAAGCTCAGCTCAGAAAAGCCAGTC
This sequence comes from Populus pruinosa, assembly GCA_026413675.1. NCBI lineage: Eukaryota > Viridiplantae > Streptophyta > Magnoliopsida > Malpighiales > Salicaceae > Populus > Populus pruinosa. The sequence goes on from CM048595.1 coordinate 3,291,789, forward strand.
CAGATCAGTTCAATTCACTGATTAAGAAATCAGAATCTGCAATTGCATCTATTGTTGAAGCTCACTGCTCAAGTGACAGTCTTCCTGCCAGTGAAACAGATATGAGCTCATATACCCCACAACTTGGGGAGCAAGTTCTTGTAAAGAGACTTGGAAACAAGTTAGCTACTGTAGTTGAAGCACCTCGTGATGATGAGACAGTTTTAGTTCAATATGGTAAAATAAGAGTTCGAATGAAGAAAAGTGACATTAGAGCAATTAAAAGTGATAAAAAAAGCAAAGCAACCATTTTGGTCCCTAGTTTGAAGAGACAGGTATGCACGGTATATGGCCCCGAAGAAGTTTCACTGGTTTCAGATATGGCAGGCATTCCTGTCTATGTTTGCTTCTATTTCTTCTGGGATTCCTTAAGTTAGTTGTTCTTATCATTCTGGTGTGAATTATAGGTAAAGCAGAGTTTTTCAGAGCTCAACAAAGATGAGGAGGTTTCTCATGGCCCACGAGTGCAGACATCAAAGAACACTGTGGATCTGCGAGGCATGCGAGTGGAAGAAGCTGCTCAGCACCTCAACATGGCCATATCTGCAAGAGAGCCACTCTCAGTTATTTTTGTTGTGCATGGCATGGGCACTGGAGCTGTTAAGGAGTGCGCACTGGAGGTACTAGGTAAGCATCCACGTGTTGCCAAATATGAACCAGAAAGTCCAATGAATTTTGGTTGTACAGTTGCTTATATCAATTGATTAATTTTACTTCTACTCGCTAATATTTTCATAAGCATGAAGTTGCCTTCTCTTCTTCCATTGCATTTTATATTCAAACAAGAAATGAGTTATAGGAATGCTTTAAAACTTCATTATCATCTATTGAATAAGTTCTATTATAACTGAAATATAGATGCCATATTAATGCGGTCATGTTGATTCCTTCAGGTGAGCTTAGACTGAAACACTTAAAATTTTCTATGCTAATAACGCAGTCATGTTGATTCCATCAGGTGAGCTTAAACTGGCACACAAAATTTTCTATGCTGAGGAAACCAACCTTGTGACCTTAGCCAGTTAGGCGGAATGTCCTCTTGTTGGTGAATATTGTTCTTTTCATCCTGGTATGACCGTTGCTGCACTAAAACTAGGCCAGCCAACACTACCACCAATTTCACCTCCACTGGCAACTTCTTTCCCCCCTGCTGCACCATTACAAAGGCCAATATCAATTCCAAGGTTGCCACTAACTTGTCCAACACTGAAATTGCCGCCACTTCCCCATGACCATGTTTCTTGAAGATCCAGGCTATCAGGTTTGCGAGTTCCTTGATCCTTGTCAGTGAGAACCCTATTGGCGGAAAGGAGTCCAAATCCTAGAATTAGAATCAATTAGGCTAAGCAAAGATAGTTTAGACACTACTATTTGTTGGATTATTTTCATGCTTTGAATGGCTTTTAACAGGCATGGAGGAAAACTGCTTAATTTATAGGGTGCAAATTGATAGTGTATAGTGCATGGTTTTCTTGTTTGAGGGTAAAAAGGCTTGAAGAATGGTATTGGTTGAGTAAAATTTGCAAGAAAAGAGATGGTTTTCTGCAACTTTGTTCTTGAAATTGGGAATCATGGTGCGCATGTGAGCGGATTTGTAGCTATTATTGAAACTGCACCTTTTTCTATCAGCGAGATTGTTAGATGCAATCTCCAGGTGGATAAACATGCAGGAGTAAAGGAGGCTACATAACTGTGATCCAAAAATCTCCAGCAATATTTGGCAAAGAAATTTGGTGCAAGGCACAATACTTTTTTAGCGCATAGGGATATTAATATAAAAACTCATCTGAGATTCTGAGCACCTCATTACATTGCTTATAGACATCAGAGAGTCACTAACCATTATGGTAGCTGAATCAAAAAGGCCAACTCATTTGATGCACTTTCAAATGGAATATCATGCTAGATTTATTCTCTATCCCCGGTAAATCTTTTTCTTCTTCTTTTTTTACTTCGGATTTCATAATTCTTGCCTCTTCTTATCATACCACCATCTTTGCGTGCATTAATGCTACTGTAAGGCATTATATTTTGAGGTTACTGTCCTGATATTATACAAGTGAAAGGGGACCCTATATGATCATCTCTTGGCGTGAAATTAAATTTCGAAGCACCATAACACGGGCGCCATTCATTTTTAAAATCTTAAACACAATAACGACTGTGAAAGTGGAATCGAAATAACAATCAAAGCTCGACAAAGGCTAGATCTTTTTTTCTACGCTAAGAATGGAGATGAAGTAGGAGTTGCCCACAAAGCATTCAACAAATCTCCAGGGAAAGAAATACAGGCAAAAAGCATTTTGTGAGGCAGTGCCAAAAACCCTAGCAGCCCTTGGAACGGAAGCTTATCAGCAGGAGTCCTGCAGTGGATGGTTGCATTTACCATGGATGATTTCAATTAACAGCAACAAATCGAGGAAGAATCATGAGCAGGAACTATGCTAATCAGCTGCCAGCAACAGTGAGAACAGGCAACGAAGAAAAGCATATGAAAAACATAACAAAAAGCAGGCCATCAAGAGTGGAGGAAGAAGGGGGGGAATCAAGACTCTGGATTATACTGTGACCTTTTAATTTGCAACTAAGGTGTGCCCAGGCGAACAGGTGCTTCAAAAAACATTCTGCAAAGGTTGTGTGTCCTTTTTTTTTTTTGTGAAGCTGACAAAGTTGTGCATGAAAAAAGGCAGCCAAACATGCCAATGTTGTCAAGAACATGATCAAAGAGAGAAAGGGAAGGAAGGTGTAGTGCAGTTTAATCAAAGGATGTTCAATAACACAACATTGCGAAGATTATTAAAAAAAAAAAGAGGCCACATCTTTTCATGTATTGAAGCTATGTTTTTGTGAAAGAAAAAAAACATGAATATAGATGCAAAAGAAACAACCTTTTATGGGGATGGTGTTGCTGTGCGCCCCTTCTTTGCAGGGGCTGGCGAACCACCATGGCGTCACGATCCAGGCACATCGTCTGATAGTGATGCAGTTGATGCGATGTCCTCAAGCTCTGAGCTTAAGATGTAACAACGAAGCAGCAGAAGATGAGGAGAAAGACAAAGTTGTGCGCCTATAATTTTTTGTTTCCAAGTTAAGAAAGTGAACAGCCCCGAACCCATGACAAAAAAACATGGTTGGAGCAATAAAACCGAAAGTGCTGTTAAGGAAAAACCAATTTTTTTTTTTTCATGCTAATGGCTATTGTAGTCAGTGAATGGCAATTGACACACAGGTTGGTATGTTAACATAAATTCAAAAAAACCAAGGGAATGACTGATAAATTTGAAAAGAATGCTAATGGGAGTTATGGCGAGATCGCTGTGTATCTGGGCTGATCTATCTCATTATAGAAATCAAGTCTCCTCCTGCATAAATTCAAAAAAACCAAGGGAATGATTGATAAATTTGAAAAGAATGCTAATGGGAGTTATGGCGAGATCGCTGTGTATCTGGGCTGATCTGTCTCATTATATAAATCAAGTCTCCTCCTTATTCCAGTAAGATTGGCACTGCGAGTTCCTGATGAACATTTGAGGCAGTTGCCTGGGAGGAAGCAGCACTAAAACACTCCAGAACTTTCATTCTAGGCTGATTTTGTTGACCAATCATCTTGTCATTTTTCTCCCTTTAACGTAAAAAAGGATGGGTTATAACCCAAATTTATCTTAAAGTTTTGAACCCATCCTGCCATTGATCAAACTTCTCGAACCAATTTTATTAGACTATGCATGGTGGCTGGATAAATGCATTAATCAAGCAAACAGCCCACGTGGACGGGGGAAATCTTGCCTGCTGGCCCTTTTCCATTGGCACCTTCATTTCCCCTTCTCAAATGCAATTTTTTCAATGATTTCCGACACCATTTTGAGCTGAATAAAAAAGGGTATTTTAGAATACCTCTCTTTTTAAGCCAACGACATTGTACTCTCCCCCTAAAACTCCCTAGCCAGCCTCGAACCCAAACGGCAAAGCACAGGTTTTTTTATACCTGGATGCTTTTATTGTGCCATTCGGATTCAGTTCTATAGCAACTAATAGCACAAACCTCGATAAAAAAGCAATAAAGAATAAGCGCATAAAGCATTCGTTCAGCGCAGGAAAAATGTGTAAAGACACGCGATGAAAACAGTAAGGATTAGATACCCTAAAACCCAGTGGCAAGAGTGAGCAGCCATCAAGCAATCGTGTGCCATGATTTAAGGAAGAAACTGATGGGCAATCTGAACTGGGGCTGACAAACGCACACCCATACGTAAAAATATAAACAAAAAACACGGCGGTCGAAACAAAAGCACGCAGGCGGAGCAGAGGAGGAGGAGAAACAAAAGCTTGCTGTGTTTTGCCAAGCCCACCCAAGTCGTTGAGGAAGCCAACTCAAATATGAGAGAAACTCAGCTGAACAAAAAGCCTCCAAACCCAGCCCGCTAAGCATCCACCACAAACAACCCATTCTAGCCCACCTCGATGAGAGCCAATAAAGCTCACAAAAAGGGAGTCAACAACCTAACCTGAAAAAAAGACAATTTGAAAAGAAATGCTGTGGTGAATAGTTTTTTTTTTTTAAAAAAAAAAACTAATAACATGTTCCAAAGGATGTTTATGGTCTGATTTTAACTTAAAAATTCAACCAAACTGAAACTGAAAAATAATATTCATTATTAATATAAGCTGAACGAAATTGAAAATCGATTCAAATCAAATCGGTTTTGTTCGATTCTAGTCTGTTTTTAGCATTAAAAACTAAAAAAACCAAAACCAATAAAATACGCTTGTTTTTGTTGTTGTTATAGTTGCAAGTTGACTATGAAATAAACTAAAGAGCAGGAGTGATTATAAGAGAAATTAAATAAATCAAAGTGATAAAATAAAATAAGATTTAATGTTAACGTACAAGAAAAAATGAGAGAGAGGAGCATAAAGAAAAGGGAGCAAGAGGGAGGGATAGGGCGACCGGAAAGGAAAAGGAGGAAGGTGGGCGGTTGAAAAGTAAAAAAGGGTAAAGGGAAGGGGAAAATAGAAGGGGGTGTTTCTTTTTATACCTTTTTTTATATTCAATTAAACTGGTTCGGTTTGATTCGGTTCAATTAGTTTAAGCTTTTTTAAACCAGAACTAAACCAGATCGGATTATTTTTTATTTTTAATCAATATTTTATTTGTTCAATGTTTTCGGTTTAATCGATTGGTCAGTTTTTTGAATAACCCTAACATTTCTTTCATCTCTTAAAAAAAAAAAAGTTAGTTGCATAGGTTTAATGTTGCAGGTATTGATGCACTTGGCTCTTTATCTACTGGGTTGGGCTTCAAGCTCTAACCTCTTTATATTTTTTTTTCATTTTTTTTTATATTTAGATGCATTATAAAAATTAAACATTATACTTCAATCATTATTCAATTTTTTCATGTTTTTCAAGTAATATTATAGGTTATCAATATCATGTACCTAATATGAAAAAATGCATGAATGTTTAATTAAAATAAAATTGATGTTTTAAAAAAAATTTAATAGATTTTTTATATAATTTTACTATATTTATCATTTCTTTTTTTTAAAATCATATATAAAATGATTTTTATTTAATATTTTTTTATTACATTTTGCTTTTAATATCATTATTTCTTGTTTAAGAAACAATGCTTGCAATTTTAAAACATGTTTTTATTAAAACAATTGAGAGATGCATTACAAATATAAAGTTGAGATTGATTTAAAAAATATTGACATCTAATTATATAGGGAAAAAATTAAATATTAATTTTTTATTATTATAAACATGAGTTCAATTTTCATTTCACATTTCAAATATTGTTTTTATATAAAACAATAACATCACATGCAAATTTTTTTTAACATCCCAAATTAATTCTTAATCCAATCCACAATGAAAAACATAAATGAGGTGATTGGTTATAAAAAATATTAGAGGTATGAAGAAAGTATTATTCCTTATATAATATTAATAAACTCACATTTCATTGTGAATTTTCACAATAAATTATTTTTCCACTTTAATCATTAATATTTTTTTTCTCCTTAATTCAATTTTTTTTATGGCAAATTATTGAGCAATTGGCTTTGATTTGTTGAACAAGGGTAAAATTAATAGATGAAATATTGAAGTGGAAAAGGCAACAAAACTTGGTAGCACCTTCAAAGTTGTGCAAAAAACTTATTTTGGTCCTTATATTTCCTAATTTTTTTCTTTTAAAACCCTTTGACTTTCAAGATTTTAATTTTGATGTAGAACCTTATTTTCCTCATTTCTTAGTCCTTGTTTTACAACCAAAGAGAGTTGTTGGATTCTATTTATAGAGAGAAAGTATTCGTTGATATTGATTTAAGCCATAAAAAAAATTGATTATAGTGTTAATGAATTTCATTTGATTAAGACAGTTTCACCTGAGTGTTCCATTCAATTGAATCTAAGGCATTGCTTTTTATTTTTCTTCTTCTTTTTTTAAGTTGAGCGGAAGACACAATTGTTTTTAAGGGACAAGAAAGACGCATCACTTACTGTATTAGGTGACATGTCATTATCTTATCTAAAAATTGATCACTGCAAAGGTGACAAGAAAATTAAGGGGTGGATCTAAAAAACTTTTTTTTAAATTTATTTCAACCTAAAAAACCCAATAAACACCCTTAAAGCCCTTAAAAACCAATTTAATAACCTAAAAAACAACTCACAAATACAAAATCCAACTAGGAGAAAAAAAAATTCTTTCTTAACCCTAATATTTTTTATTTTTTAAAAAAGTGACTATCTTATGCTATGTCAAGCTATTTGTCATTTCCTTATCCAGAATCTGGTTGGCATAGAAATCATTGAGAAAATAAAGAAAGGGATTTTTTTGACCTAAAAAATCATTTTCAACTCATTTTAATCTAAAAACATCTAATAAACACCTTTAAAGCCCCTCAAAACCAATTTGATAACCTAAAAATAACCCACAAACATAAAATCTAATGAGGATAAAATTCTTTCTCAATGTTATTCTTTTTTTTTTCCTGGCATGATGGAAGTTAAAAAAAACCTTAATGAAACTCCTCTCATCAAATAAAACCTATTGATACCAAAATTATCTTTCTTATTTATAGAATGTGGAGAATTGATAATTTTCTCTCTCATTTACAATTATCCAATGATTTTCTCTCTCTTTTTTCAAATAAAGGATTGAAATGAAAATAAATGAATTCTTTGATCAAAACATTTAAGATTTAACTAAAAAGACCAAAAATAAAATTTGGCAACTCCTAAAGGTATTTTTTCAAAATATAGGATGAGTGAAGAATAAAAGGAAAACAAAAAACCTTTATTTTTTTGCTACATTATCAATTTTTATCCCTTGATTTTATTTTTTTCAAATAAAAAAAACAAGTTTATTTTTGTAAAATGGAGCACTAGCCTAATACAGGAATATTTTTCCAAGACTAGGATAACTTTATAGATTATAAATCAAAATAATAATGAATCTCAATCTCAAATAAGCATGATATGAAGGGGATAAATAAAAAAAAAAAGACAAAAAATATCACCATGTGAATCCATAGTAATTCAAAAGGGGATGAACAATAAAAGTTAGAGTTCTTTAAGTTTTCTTCTTAAAACCATTAATGTTAACAAAGTTATAATTTATATATAAAAGAGGAAAATATAAGATTTACAAAGTTCAATTATATAAAACAATATTAATATGGTGATTAGTTGTACTTAAATGAAATTATTAGATAAAAATTAAATTATAACTATAAAGATACTAGCAAGAGAAAAAAACAAAGAAGAAGATTTTTTTTTGAATTAAAGAGAAAAAGACTTTGAAATTTGTTAAGGATGAAATAAAAGGCTACGATATCTTTTAAGGGCATGAATAATAATGGACGATTGGATTCCATCAAAGCACTTACAACTAACTCGTTAATAAGCTTTAGTCATATTTAAATTCTAAGCTATCATATTAGGATCCATTAAATGTGAGTTTGAATTTGGTTGAATTTCTTTTTTATGATTTTTTTATATATAAGTATTGGCTAAGTAGAATTCCTAAATTATGGAAAAAATTAGTTTTTATTTTTAAGCTTTGAAGGTAACCAAATTGATGCATAATTGTCCTTAAAATTACTAATTTGAGGTTTTAAAGAAACGTTTGCAATTTGACCCAACAAGAACCTTGTCTTAAAGAACTAAAGTTATATATAATTGATCATTTCCACTTTACGCCTACAATAAAACATGAATTAAAAGTATAAATCACAATGAAATTAATCGATCATTTGAAGAGCTTGTAAGTTCAATTAAAAATTTAATATGAGAATCACTCAACCACACACAAAAAAAATAAACACACAATATATGGCAACTTGTAGATAAAATTCATCAATGTATTGTTGTACCTTCTTAGACAATGCTTTCATAACATTTTTTTTTTCTATTGCCATCAAGTCTAATCATTTTATCAATATGTAAAGAAATCAAGTCTAGTAGAGTTAAACCATAAACTATTTTAAATAGTAAATAATTTATCTAATTTAATAGATTAGGACATAACAATTTATTTTGCAACATATTAAACAAAAATCATAAATGCTTAATATACTAACCTAAATTATTACTATAAATATCATCAAAGTAATTAACAACAAAACTATCTATGAAAGCACATAATATATAGTCGTCAATATCATTAAATTACTATGTGAATAGCAAGACTAAACAACATGACAAACCATTTAAATAATTCATATTTAGTCTTATAATTATGTTTTTTTTTAATTTTAATTTGATAATATCTAATTTTCAAACCAGTCTTACAAGATCAATACAACTTATTAAGTATATAATCTAGTCTAGTGATAGGATGTTTATACTTTACCATTTTATTGTTGATTGTATTTTTTATCAATGGCAAATCATTGTGGATCTCATCAGGAAATATAAAGTAAAATCTAAACAATAACATCGATCTTCTATTAGAAAGTCTTACCAAACTTTGATTGCTTTGAAATTTTAACCCAAGATAAAAAAATATATATGAATTTTTTTTATAAAATTTTAGCTTCATCCAATAATCAAATACAAAATTGTTATTGTTTGCATAAAGCTACAAAAAAGGACAAATTAAGCTTGAATCCAAATTTAATTATCCTATATCATTTTTAAAATCCTGTAACAAAGACATAACAACATTAGAAATAAAATAATCAAGATTATTAGTATTAAAATATATCTTCTTCAGCATAAGTAAAATCATAGGTATGTCAAAAAAAATTATCACTCTTGGTCTTGCTCTTTTTTACATAAAAACTCAGTTTCTACCTATATTTTCTACACTTTTTTTTCTCATCATTATTTTCTTTTTTCCACTCTTAGTTTCAAGTTGAATTTTTTTGTCCTTTAGTTGAATTTGATTCTTTTCTTTTATTCTTTCATTATAGCCCATGCTATTTTTATTTTTTAAACTTACAACCTTACATGGTTTATTTATCTCCTCAAATTTGCTTCTTTTTTTTTTTAGCTTTAATTGGTCCTGTTTAAGTTTTTGAAGCTCTCCTTTTACCATCTGTATCCTCCAATAACATTGTACAAAAATAGTAGCTAATAATTATTTAAGATAAGCATGCTTTACTAACCATTTCCGTACATATTTTTGCACGATAACCACAACTTTATATTGTTGTATTACTATTTTTAGCTTCACTTTGCTTTTTTAGTTTTAATTGATCTTAATAAACTTATTTAGGTGCAATAATTCAAATACATATATCCTTTTATTATTCTCAATAGAATACCTATTTTTAAATCTATCATGTTTGACTTTTCTATTAAATTACCAAAGTCTCACTAATAATAAATGTCTGGCATGCTTATGAACAATATTATATAAAAACTTATCCATATACTTTCTAATTAAAAAAGAAACCAAAACATGTTTAGTTACTATAACATCACCATATCCATTCAACCATTAAAGCTTACGAGGTTTACCATACTTAATAGTATTTAGATTTAATTTCTTACCAAGAATAGTAATAACAATAGTAGCATAATTTCTACTATTAATAATCATAATACAGATCTTATTACCAATGTAATGTCTACTATGTAAGATGTTCTTTATTTATTGCTTCTTTATTAATTACATAGCAATTTTCTAGTCATTATCAATTGAAAACTTCTTTTCATTATCTTTAAAATTATCATCCATACTTTCATTATTCATTATAGTTCTAATAACATTTCAAATTTCTATTTCTTATGACTAGGAACTCATTGTCTTCTAATAATCTCATTAAACTTACTTATTAAAACTTCTATTATAGCTTTTATTCTATCTTTTTTTTACTCTATAATTCTCATCTTTTTTTGTTCAATACTTTTTAAAGACATTATTTATACTTGGAATAAAAGTTAGTAGCAAAGAAAATATTTCCTCATAAAACCTTATATGTTAACTCTCAAAATAAAACTTACTCATCTCGTGTTTTATACAATTTATTAGGCTTATCATGGTCTCGTTACACCTTTTATCACTATATTCTTGTACTTTGATTCTTAAAAGTAACTTAATAATATATCAAACAATTAACCAAACTATGCATTGATTTATTTTATGTTTAAAGACTTAAGAATCAATAATTATTCAAACTTTCCAAAACAAAACTTGAGACAAAATCATGAGTAACAATGTAAATTTGTGCAAATATAATGATAAAAAATAAATGCATGAAATAAAAGCAAGAATTATTATTAGAAAACAATGAAAACTACAAAATTCAAAAAACTAAAAAAAAAATGCAAGAAATAAAAAAAATTAAAGGAATTGATGCAAGATAATTTTATTTACCTAGATTCATGAGAAATCAATCAAGACCACCAAGAAATTCCAAGACAAGTTTTGATTAAATCCTAGTTCATGGAAGATCCAAAATTTTATGAATTGCTTCTCTGAGAATCCTTTCAAGATTTGTAATTTTTATTCTTTTTTTAATAGGTGTTGAATTTCTCAAGTTATAAAGATGAACACAATTTGTTATTTATATATAATTTTTCAGCAACTCTAAGACCTTTTCCTTATAAAAAAAACCTATTCTCTTATTTCTTACTTAAAAAAAAATGAAACACCATAAGCTTAATTAATAATTTTTTTTCCATTAGCTAAAACCCTATCGAGACAAAAAAACTAAGAAATACAAGAAAACAAACCCTAAATATAGTGCAATCTAAAAAAAACGCTAAAATTACTTATAATAATTAAAATTAAAGAGATATAACCTAAAATTAGTCATGCTCTGATACCAAACTGATGCAAAATTGCCCCTTAGATTGCTCATTTGATGTTTGAAGAAAGTTTGCAACTTGACCCAATTTAAATAAAACCCAAACTAATTAAAATAAGGTTTTAAAATAATAAAAATAAATAAAACAATAACCTAAAATTATTTTTCACCAGTTGCCACATATGATAGTGAAAAATACTCAAGAGAAATAATTGGTGAAGAATCATTACTGAACAAAAGCCTGGTACCTTGTAAAATAAAAATTAATTTTTTATCAATTAATTCTTTTTGTTTGATGTGGAAATCTTGTAAAAAATAGTAAGCCAAAAGTTGCCACATAAGTTTTGAATATTATTAAGGACTCATTATAGTGAATGGAATCCATAACTCTTAAGAAAATAATATCTTTTTTATTTTCACATTTTGGTAGCAGATTCTAAATATAAGTCCGGATAAATTAGTAGGTCTATCATATATAATCGGAAAGGTACATATATCTAGTTTCTAACACAATTAGAATTGCATCCAAACTCCTTTTGTAGTTTTATTTATGACCAAGTTCAAACCGATAGATTTGAACCTTTTTAACCCAAGCCTATTAACTTAGCTAATTAAAATCCTTTTGGTTCCACTTCATTTTAGGCCTTATAATAGACCCAATGAATATTTCTAATGGATCCTTTTATGTCGTAACTAGAATCGTATCACTCAAACTACGTACCTCAAATTAGACAAAAAAACCTCTTTTTTTCAACCAATTGATATTCAATAAAGCCCTTTATTAAATTCCTCTAATCCATTTAGTAGTTAATTTATTGAATTTTATTTTCAAATAACTTCTCATATTTCATGTTTATTACAATTAATATTAAAGCTTAGCGAGTCATGATTGATCAAACTTGAATGTTATAATTATTGAAAACAATCATAATATAAGACTAAAATTGATTTTGAAAGAACTAGTTCAATAATTATAAAATATGTTAGTCAAGATGGATCAACTCATTAAAAATGAAGGGAATATTTTATTAGAATCTCCTTCTAAATCCCTTTAACTTTGGTTAATGGACATCATTGGCACAAAATCAAACTACCTTAAGACAATCATATTCAATTAAGGCCAATAAAATTGGATTTTTCTAGGTTAACAAGGAAAATCTATAATATATTAAATTTGGGGCATCTATTTATGATGATCATATAGAAGTACTTATTAATTTAGTATAAATTTTTTTAGTTGAAAAGAAGCATTTAAGAGATCATATAACACCATTATAACATATTAAAGCAAACTTATACAAAATGCATAATAGATAGAAAACACATACATACCAAATAAGAAAGGAATTGGAATTAGAATTAAAAGGAGAGTGAGTGTAATTTAAACTCCATCTATATCATTAATTAAGTTTTCACTAGAAAAAAAAAATCAAAAGTTAATAACCAAATACCATAAGCCATTCAAAATACAAGTAAAGATAAAAAATGTAACTTATGATTTAAACTCTCCATTCATTAACTGATACAAATTTTTAAATTAGATCTTTTTGCTTATGAATAGGTCTTTTCTAATTGGGTTCCAAGCATATTTAATACTTCATGTTTCTTTTAAAAAAAAAATTAAAGAAGGAAGGCTAAAAGGAACCTACCCTCACCTTAAGGGTAAGGATTTTCGGCAAACTTTTTTTTTTATATATAAATTTCTATTTAATAAAATCCTTAATAAAATTCCATCATTTATTTAGTAGTTAATTTACCTTATTTTATTTTCAAATACCTTTTGATATTTCAGGTTTATTATAGAACAATCACAAAATAATAAATGTTATATATTTACAGACAAGCTTTGGAAAATATTGGAATAGAAAAGGATGTTGATATCTACAAAAAAGAAAAAAGAAAAAAAAGGGTTAAATGTAAACTCCTAGAACCAACCAAGGCTATTATGAATTTAAAGAGGGCAATTCATCTATGCCATTAACCAATATAACCATTCTTTTAACAACATATTTTAACAATCATAATTATTATAAAGCAAAATTAATGAAACATCAGTATGCTTCTCTTTTTATACCATTCTGCTAATATTAAAATAATTTCCTAGAAAAATAAGGTTCCTATAGAACACCTGATTCGTGATTTGAAATAACAAGTTATTTAATAATGAAGATATTTTCAAGTAATTTGTGCATCAACTAGACTAGATTTCTCTGTTAATGATCTTAAAAATAGCACACCTCATACCAATATAGTGCAAAGGGTCAAAAATTAAGAAGATGGCAAGCTTGTTTTCAATTATCAAACTAACTTTTCAATATTATATAGTTAAACTCAACTTAATTTATATGGGTTAATTTGATAACTCAGAATAAAAAATCTAATTCTAGTAATGTTTCTAATTGAATTAGATAAAATATTAATTTAATAAAATTTAGCCGAACCAATTATTAGTTTAATTATCTGATTTATTCGGCCAATCTCAATTCTAACACTGATTGAATCAACATCACAACATATATATATATATGTCAAAATCAGAGGCCCGAAACAACTTGTAAGGGAAGGCGAACGGATAGCAGGAAACAAATTTAAAAAGAAGAAGAAGACGACGCGTCAAGAGAAGAGCAAGAGAATCAATACCTGACTCAACCTTTCAGCAAAGCAATTGAGCGCCAAAAGGCAATCTTTTTTTTTTGTACACAGAATAAATAAATAAATAAATAAACAGTATTTAATCAATAATAACATAAAATTTCCATTTCGCTTTGTATATAAAAACCAAACCATACACAAACCGCCAACCTCCCAAAGCCAATAGCCATACCTCCCTAAACAAGTTTTCACCGCCAGAACCTCCCTGGTGAGTTACTCCAGTTCTTTTTCCTTAGAAAGTAGAAACCTTTACTGGGTTTAAGTTGTTGATTTTGTAAAAATGGTTTCTTTTGGGGAAAGTAAGTGCCTTTTCTTTTATTTCTGTTGGAATTAGAATTTTTGTTGACTTGTGAATGTATGTTTAAATGCTTTTGATCAGATTTAATTATCTGATTAGCCGAAGACTGGTTCTTGGATATAAAGTGTGAATCTTTAGATTGTTAGATGCATAATTTTATTGTAATCTGATCATGGATTATTCATTTTGGGAAAATGGGGTTTCTTTTTGCTGGTTTGTTATCAGTTCTTCGTTCCTTTTCATTGCTTCAATAGTTTTTTTTGGCACGAGTTTAAGGTAATGCATGATGATGTTATGATATCGGTTGTTTTTTACATTGATTTTTTAGTAAATATATCAAAATAATGTATATTTGATAAAATAAAATAAAAATTTCAAATATTTTTTTTTAAAAAAAACATGGCGTGAACGCGTAAACGAACAGGGTTTAATTTGAAAGTTGAATTCCTAGGCATAGCCTCTGCAATACTTCTGGAATGCCCTTCCTTTATACTTTTTTTATCTAATCTATTGTTATTGGCTTCTTTTAGTTCCAATAATGCGGGTCTTGTTTAGTTAGTTCATATGAATTTAATCTTGTATGATTGCGATTTTTCCTTAAGTGTTTCAGGTCCTAAAGAAACAATAACAAACTGGAAATGTTTCCCATGCATATGTTTATTTCTGTTGGAACTCAAATCCAGTTCTATTTTAAATTTAATAGCTTTGAAATTAAGATTTGATTACTTTAATAGAGAGGCTAGTTATTGAATATAAATTATAGATCTGTTGATTGGTTTCACTACTTCTGCTGCATCTTGATTGCAATTTGCTTGGTCATTGACATTTTGTTGAACATATCAACTGCATTATTTGGAGGACGGTTTTTTATCCAGGGAAAAGGTTTGCTTCTCTCTCGACGAGTCCTTTTTGTCAGTATAATAGTTTTTTCTATGTGTTATGGAGCATTTTTCTCCCAAATCTATTCCTTATGATGACTCACCCTCGTTAAATGCCTTTCTGCAAATAGTATCATCATTTTGATTGCTTTGTTTGATTTTAGTCTTTTTTTTTGTTCTTGCCTTGTTGTCCCATATGAATTCAATGCCTTGCAATTATTTTTGTTATTGCTTACATGTTTGGTGAAAAACAATTCATGGGTGTATGCAACTGGGAAGTCAGCATGTCTTGCCCGTAGTAAGCATGTGAGGTGGGTTTGCATTTTACTGAATTAAGCGTCAGACATTTTTTTTTTATCTTTCTGGTGCATGTATGTGCTGTTTTGGTGAGGGATATCGCTCAATTCCTCTCAAATATGGTTTGTGTGTATATTTAAATGGTCTCCTTGTTCCAGTAAAAAAATCTGAATTGTGCATTGAATGTTTTCTTTCATTTTTATTTTAATAGTGTATTGAAATGGAAGTATCTGCTTCAAACATATTGAAATGCGATGATGAGGAAAAGGCTTTGAAGGGCTTGCTTGAAGCATTTGGTTCTGAATTTTCTCTTGAACAAATAGCTTCTGCTTATTGCAAAGCAGGCCGAAATGCAGATTTTTCTGTTCAAATCCTGCTAGATATGGAGGGAAGTTCCCCTACCTCTTCAAGTCATTCATCCATTGGAGAGGCAATGGAGAATCAAAAATCTTCTGAGTCATCCAATGGTTATATTTCGAAGAAGAAGTGTGATGCAAATGAAAAGTTCAAAACTGTAAAGCAAAAATCGCATCCGGTATCCGGAGGAACTGTTTCAAGTGTTCTCGGTAAAAGTTACATTACATCCATGCCAGTGACCAATAACTCTTGTGTGGCAACCAAACCATTGAAATTGGATGAGCAGGAGTTCCCAATGTCTGAACTTTGGGGAGAAGAACCCAAACAAATCCAATCAAAGCATGACCATATGCACAAGGATATGGAAGATTTTTTATTCAACATGCTAGGAGATGGCTTCCAGCTGGAAAGGGGCGTGATTCAACAAGTTCTTGGTAAACAATGCTTCATATCTTTATGATCTGTTGTGGTTGCTTCTTGTCCTCTCTGTCAATCATATTGATGCGAAACATGTTCCCTAATAAAGAGAATCTAAGATTTGCTGTTTCATAATTTCTACCTTGAAAAAAATATCTTGAATGAGTGGAATCTGTTTTAACTTGATGAACTTTTCTATAGTAAAATATGAGATCTACTCTGTATGATTATGTAACCTATTCTGTATAATTTCATAATTTACATAAAGTTTTAGTAAAATAAAAAATTAAATCTGACATGGGATGCATGATTAGTTCTTGATTGATTTCATCCTGCATTACTAACTGTAAATGAACTAACTAGCAAGATCTCTAATCAGGTTTTATGTTGAATGTGCAGATGCATGTGGATATGATATACGAAAGGTATGCATGATATCCTCTTTCATGATCAAGGACTATTTTGATTTTTTACCAAATCCCTCTTTTCTACCAATGCAATCACAATTTTTTTCAAAACCAGATCTTAACTGCACTTGTTGCTAGTTAATTCAAGTTGCTTTTAAAGGCCAGACATGCTTTGGGTTGGCATTTCTTGCTTGCCAAGAATCAGAATTAGATACTTTTGGTAGTTCAGCACTATATATTAATTAACTGAGAGGACTAAAAGGCATCATTGACTCATGGTGACATAGAACAGAGGCCTTCACAAAGTAGGGTGGAGTTTTGAGCCAGAAGGCTTGGGCTTTAGTATGTTGAATTTGTGATTACATCCTGAAATCTTCAATAAACCCTAAAATTTGTGCAACTATTTAAGTGTTTTGCTATTTCAGACTTATAAGCCATTCTTTTAGTATGCTATCATGCCCACAAGTACGGCTTCCTTTTGAAAGTTTATGTAATTTTGAGGATCTTTATAGGGAGGGCATTATAAGTTGGAATGTATCTGGAAATACCCAAAGTTTCTCAAACTAACTACGTGAGTGTTACCAGCGTAGTCATGCTACAGCTTTGTTTCTGTTTAGTAGGATGTCTCTACCGGTGAAGTTTGCTCTTCCTCAATGGATTGATGTTTGAACATATCTGATGAACAAGGGTTAACCTTTTATAGTTAATGTGCCCAATGAAGTATTCATTAAGATACTGCATGTTTTAGTTTTGTTCTCAATTGATATGAATTTATCATCTACATTAGTAAGCACTTGTGAATTTTCCTTTCTTTTTGCACCTTTCAGAGCATGGAGGAACTGCTCAATCTGTCAGGAGTGATGTTGGACAAAAGTAACAAATATGTAGGTAGTTCCATTGGAAAGGTTAGCATGTTTAGAAAACTACTCTTTTATTGGAGATCATTGTACGTCCCATTTGATTTATATTTTACAGTGAAACTGCTAGTTGGTATTTGTTTTTAGTTAACTTGAGACTTTGAGAAATTAGGCGAAGTCAGTTGTTGGACAAGTTTGTATTTTTTATACAGTTCACATCATCATCGTTGAAATTAAGGGTTTTTCTCCAATTTAAGGGCAGTAACAAGATTCTTAATATATATCCTTTTCCTCTTGCAATATTGTCTTACAGTTCACAGATGTACAGTCAAATTATGGAAGACCTTCATGTAAAAAAAAATTGCAATCGATGAGTTCCCATGGAGGGTATGATACTTGTAAATTTCCAGCAAGTTAAATAGTTAGCTTTTATTAAGCTATAGGCTACTTTCTGTATAAATAGGGAAAGGCAGCTTATCCTTATGATTATTTTACATCATAATACATTTTTTTTTGTTGTATTTTCTCTACTGTGCAAATAGAATTTCAAATGCAAATCGGGGAGAATTACCTGGGCTGGGGAAAGAGAGAAACAACCTCCAGAACGAAGTTTTGACTGCACTTTTTAATGCTGCTGAGAGATCTGAGGAGTTATCTAGAAGAAAAACAAAGGCTGAGCGGAGGTCGATAGTATATGGAGAGCCAGTGGCTGAACCTCTGACAGACTTTACCTTAGAGAACAAGGCTGATTCAGTGTACTCCCAGCAAGATTATGACAAAGGTAATGACCTCTTTTGAAAGGAACTTCATTAACCAAGTATTTTTTTTTTTAAAAGAAATTTAATAGGCTTGGATACTTTAGTAGCTCATTCGCAAGAACTTTGGGACTTGGAGTTCATATTTTGGTTTTTATGGACTAGATTTCATTTTGCTGCAGCTACATTTCTTTTTCATTCATCAAGAGCCGAGCAACACATTAGATCTGGTTTTGCTAGTCTCTGCCACCGCCTTCAACCAAAATAGAAAAAAACAAAGAAACTGAAACATTCTCGTATAAATTTGGGAACTTACGATTTCCTTTCATATATGTTCACTGTAGATTGAGCTGGAACTGTTTGATGGCCTGTTTATATTGTTTCCATCTGGGATATGGGATTAATGCACTGATTCAGTGACATGCACCATTCTTGCTTTCATATTTTATGGTGAATTGCCTTCTGCAATCTGAAAAGTGCTGTTGCTTGATGGTATCTAAGGGATGTGTCGAGCAAGAAGTTCGTGACAAGTTTTTTCCTGGCTGCTCTGGAATGTCATAAATAAATGGTCATGCTGCCCATTCCTGGGCCTAACATGGCAGCTTGTGATTCATGTTGCAAAAAGAATCTGTTTTTTTCTTTTCTCGAAATATCACATTCTCAAATATCAATATGATGCACTTTGAAGAGGTCTCATTCACCACTGATACATTTTACTCTTTTCATCAGAAGAAACAATCTATGATGTTTATATGTTACTATGCTGGGGTTAGTAATAATCTATTTGATAAGTAATAAACTGCTTATGGGATGCTTCACTGGCTGCAAAAACTGTGCCTGATCATGTTGTGTGGAGCTTCATGGTTTTTGGGAAAGCATGTGTGAACTCTATGGACTAGGTTTTTTGTTAAAAAAAATATTGTTTTGTATATGGGCTAATTGAGTTTGTTGACTTTTTTTGGTTGTCTATTTTATGCTCTTTCTTCTTGCCAAGTAGTATCATCAGTTGAAGATAAGGATGGAGAGGATAGTTACCAGCTTCTTCGTAAAGCTTGGAAGGAGTATCGGGCTACAATGAATGAATATTACAAAGCTGTAGGTTACTAATTATTATTATTATTATTATGCTGCAAATAGTATAGTGGCCTTTATACCTGTATGTGTAAATTTTCATTTCCGGCTGGTTAATGAAGGGAATCATTTTTTTTGTTGTGATTCTATAACAATTTTTATTTTTATTTTTAGTAACTTGATAAAAAATATTTTCCCAGGTAAATTTATAGCTGCAGGCTTTTGCAATCTAATTGCCAGACTGGCTTTTTGCATAAGACATCTACAATATGGTTTGTATCAATTGCCTTTTTTGTCTGGTCATGATAAAATATGAATGTCCCTTGTCAGGGTGGTGATGCATTTGCCAAAGGAGATTATGAGCGAGCAAACAAACTTATGGATGAGGTATGGTTTCTGACTGTTGTCACAAAGAAGAAATCTGTTTATTAATCATGTTTTTGTTTGCACGGGCAACATGATCAGCACTTGAGATACAAATATGATTTTTTTTTTCTTGGATGATTACCAAGTAGTTGAACACATGATCAAAACTAAATTGTGTCCAGATGATATAGCTGGTCAACATAAGTATTGGTAGTATAATAGTCAAAATGAAAATGCTTACAAGTGGAAATGTCGTCTATGTATTTAAGCTGTGGGGTTTAACGGGATCTCAGTTATCTCAATTTCAATTGTTAGGAGGCCATCGTTGGATAAAATAAGAAGTTTAGTTGTAAATGTCCTTGGTATTTGCAGGGACTTTTTTTTCGTGACAAGGCTCACGAGGTAGATGAAGAATCTACTCAGAAGATTTTTGAAAGCAAGTTAGTGACTATTATTACTTTTTTTTCCATTTCTTGTAGTGTCTCTTTGGTTTTTCTATTCCCTTTGCGATGTAAATCTGTGTTCTTTCCTTACTTTTTTCTAATATCTTGGAAGTATTCATGAGCAGAAATGTTGAGACGCAAGATGAGATGCTGCTTGATCTACATGAATATGGCACGAAAGATGCAATCCGTTCCTTAAGGAGTAATCTTCTCTTACTTTCAGGCATCCCATGTAAGCTATCATTGTGTTTTCTTTTCCCCTCATAATTTTCTCTCGTCATGTATCTTATCTGGATATATTTTTTTTCATCAGCTTTCAAGTACCTCAAAGTCATCATCGAATCAAACAAGGAAGACGTTATGAAAGGGGATGTGACGAAAGGGGCTCGTAGAAGATTGGTAAGACTGCCTTAATTTAACCTTGGTCTTTTCTGTTAAGGATTCATTGAGGCTGAGATATTAGTGTGAAAAGAGTCTTTTGTTTGAGCGATTGAACCAAAAACGGTACTTACGCCCACCGATGGGTGCTTAACCCAGCGGTAGTTCCCTGAAGAAGAGGGAGCTAATTCTCTTATTCAAGTTTTACTTATAATCCCAGGACCGAAAACAAAATCTATAGCTTCTTCCTCCCTTTTCTTTTGCAGATCATGAAGCTATTAGAGAAGGAATCAATCGAGTGGACTGAAGGAGATATTGGAACAATACTAATTCAACTGGATAATATCAACCCAAAGCGCTTGAGTTTCGCCAAAAAATAGCATGCAGCATGGAATCAATTTGGTTTCTTGAGCCACCATTTTTTGTGAAGATGACAATAACTTGATCATTTGTTGACAAGTTATCAAAACGTTGACCATGCAAACGTTATAAAGGAAGGAATGAGGAAATTTTTTTTGATGAATTCCTTGAAGTAGTTTTAACAATTGTTTTCTGTAATTCGGTGGCATAGTTTCTTGATTTTGGATTCGTTCTTGAGGTGCTTGAAAACTCCCAATGGCATTGGAAAAAGGTTAACCACATCCTAACGAGTGTTTAGAATTGAACAAAAATTCAAGAAGGAAGAGGAGTGATGTTTGTCCGAAATTCTGGCATCAAGAAATCTCTGGCTTCAAAGGTTTTCTTTACCAAACTGAAAGCCACAATCATCAAAGGAAATGTCACTGTAGCCCAAACGCGCCACTCAGTCCCTAATAAAATGCTTACACGTGTCCTCCACTGCCCCACCCGGGACCCACAGAATTCATCTCTAGAAATGGACAGTGACTGATTCTGCTGCATGAAATACCGTAAGAAAGCTCATGACCCTCCCAAAAGTATTTTTTGGTCCCTTTAGATAGCAATTAATCCTACAGTTTTTCATTTTTTTTTACTTCAGACGTTTTTGGGAGTGTAGTTAATTTTTTTTAAATTAATTTTTTAATTTTTTTGGATTGTTTTAATACGATAATATAAAATATTATTTTAAGATATTTTTAAGTAAAAAATACTATAAAAATAACTTTTTCTACACTTTGTAAAAACCCTTCACCAATTCCTTTCTTATCTATAAAAAAAAATTATTTTTGTAGTTAGACGAAATTAAGAATGGTTGAAAAGAATTGAGTTACTTCAATTCTACTTAATTATTTTTATTAAAATAATATCAATTTATTTTTTAAAAAATTCTTAAAGCTTGCCCTGTTAAAATTGAATCAAAACTTGATTAGATAAATTAAAATTAATGTTTTTTATTCAATTTAAAATTATATCTAAATCAAATTACAAATCACAAATGTTTTCGCTCAATACCATAAGTTTAATAACTTTGACTCTTTCTGGTCCATGCATCCTTCAAAGCATTTGTAAAAAGAGGAACTTCTTTTAAACGGATTAAGTTCTAATTACCGATAGTTATTTATTTAATATAAATATTCAAACATTTGGTTAGGACTTGGGATTTTATATTAGGAAACCTTTAGTATAAAGGGATGAAGTTGAAGATTGTTGAATCTTGTGGGGGTCAAAATATAGTTTGATAAAAAAGAAACCAATAAAATAGAAGAATATTAAAGAGAATCGAAACAGTGGGTTCTAGGTTTTGAAGAACTGTGTTTCTGTCGATAAGAAAAGGGAAAGGGCACTTGTCTTGTGTCTCTGCAAGTTTCTGTAAGTGTGTGGTTTCCGTCTGGGGTTATCAAAACAAGATGGGTGGGTCAGTGAAGGACGTGAAATCAAAGGCTGAACTTGATAACATAACCAAAAGTGGAGAAGCAGTGATCATTCACTTCTGGGCAACATGGTGTGATGCCTCAAAACAAATGGACCAAGTCTTTTCCCATCTCTGCACTGATTTCCCCAAGACCCACTTTCTCAGGGTATGTAATATGTATTTCTAATTCTATGTGGGTGTGTTTTTTTTTATTATTATTGAATTTTTTATGTGGGTATTGTTTTGCAGGTTGAGGCAGAGGAGCAACCAGAGATATCAGAGGCCTTTGCAGTCTCTTCTGTGCCTTATTTTGTTTTCTTGAAGGTACCTTCCTTTTCTTTTAATGGTATGCTCTTTTGGTTGTCATTGATGCTTTGTTTTCATTAGGAATTATCCATTTTTTTATTATCTTTGTTTAAAACTGGGAATCTAGGATTTAAGGGAATTGTAAGAAAAACATGTTTTGGTTGTGTTAATTTGGATTGTTTTGCTTTATGATTCCGTTGCATGTCTGAATACTGGCTGATTTAAGAGATGAATCAACGTATTGAATTATGTAATTCGCATTTGCAAGTCATGATCTTAAGTGATAATTGAATGGACCAGCATGTAATGTCTTAGCTCACAGGTTTATTATATCTTATTTTATTCAGAACTAAATTCGTGAAGAATGCAAGTATGAAGTGTAAAAAGAATAGTAGTGTCAAGTATTGTCGGGTTAAGAACGACTGTCTAGCCATTTGTGAGATGCATGTGCTTTTGGTCCTAAGTATTGAGATGCTTTAATGTATCTCACAAATGATGAGATATGGTGACTTTTTGCATTTTTTTGATGTGTTTATTGAGTGTTGTCAAATAATTCTCTTTAGAAAGATGCTAATTGTTTTACACTCCTGTAAATTTTGGATTATGCTGTTTTGTGACAAGATTCGTAGTTGGCCAAATGAATCAAAACTGCTTTATCACTCCCCACTTATTTAATATTGTTTGTTGGGTTTGCAGCTTAGCATTGGATCATTTCTGAAACCCACCTGGCTAATCAGCTCACCAAACTTCTCAAAACCAAAACCATTCATTTTCAGAACCCACCCACCTGGCATAATCATGTAATGGAACTTCTAAAAAAAACCATTCTGAAATCTGTAAAACTGCTTGGGCTAGATTGAGTTGGGGCAAACTGTTCATCTAGCTGGTAGATGGATGTACAATTTCTATTCCTCAGCCATGCAAACCAGAGAAATTCTTGACTTAGAGCACATGCACTCAAGTCACTGTAAAGGGCCTAATCTCTTTGCTGTGTGCAAGCACACTAAGTACATCCACTAGTTAGCCATATAAAGCTTGAAGCTTTGAACCCAACAATTCGTTTTTTTTCTGATCAATATTTAGAAATATGTTTAGACAAAGGAAGATATCACATCAGTCTGTGTGAGAGGGAGGGAGGGAGGAAAACTTTGGTAACCATATGAGACATAGGGTGACCTGATATCTGGTTAGTTTTGAGTCTGATTGCTGGCAGGTTCAGGGAGACTCAACTTGCTGTCCTGATTAACATATCCTTTTCTTCTTCAAATTACAGGGCTGTTCATTTAATAAATAAACACATGAAATTGCTTTGATTCAGTTTGAGTTGATTGTTCTGTTTTTTGAACATGGAACACCCCCATCTGCTAGATGACTCACAAATCACATTTGGAGTTTTGGAAATAAATTCAGCTCAATGACAGCCTCGTTGTACAAAATACCTATTAGATAACTTCAAATAATAACTTTGGATAATTTACTATAACAATGTGGAGTGGCATTTGGTCACTCTATGTTATGTGTTGGTTGTGGTGTTGCCATCATCTTTGTGTTCTTAAGTGAAGAAAATGACCTGATAGTTTCAATTAGATATTCTATTTTTGCAAGATTTCACACATACACATGATTGTATATCAACCTATAAATGGATTACTTTTCTCATCCTTTGAAAACATTTTTTTCTCACTGTGGATACTGATCAGCCATTCTATGCATTTTCTTCATCAGGATAGCAAGACAGTTGATACATTGGAAGGTGCAGATCCTTCCAGTTTGGCAAACAAAGTTGCTAAAGTTGCTGGCTCAGCTAACCCTGGAGAACCTGCAGCCCCTGCCAGCCTTGGAATGGCTGCTGGACCTGCTGTTCTTGAAACAGTCAAAGAGTTCACCAAAGAACATGGCTGCTTGCAACAAGCAAACCAAGTGCAACCTGGCCTCAGTGATGCATTAAAAAATCAATTGCAACAGTTGATTGGCTCTCATCCTGTCATGCTATTCATGAAAGGGAATGCTGAAGCGCCTAGGTGTGGGTTTAGCCGAAAAGTTGTTGATATTTTGAAGGGTGAAAATGTGAAATTTGGAACTTTTGATATCCTCTCTGACATTGAGGTTCGTGAGGGGTTGAAGTTGTTCTCGAACTGGCCCACGTTTCCTCAGCTCTACTGCAAGGGAGAGCTTCTTGGGGGATGTGACATTGTAATTGCAATGCATGAGAGTGGTGAATTAAAAGAAGTTTTCAGAGACCATGGAATTGATACTATTGGTTCCAGTGGGGCAAAAGTGAGTGGAAGTGAAAATGGAAAGGGTGGCATTGCACAATCCACTGGATTGAGTATGACCTTGACCTCCAGACTTGAAAGCCTGGTTAATTCAAGCCCAGTTATGTTGTTTATGAAGGGAAAACCTACTGAACCAAAGTGTGGTTTCAGTGGGAAGGTAGTTGAAATCCTTCGAGAGGAAAAGGTGAAGTTTGAGACCTTTGATATTCTCACCGATGAAGAAGTCCGCCAGGGGCTTAAAGTTTATTCCAACTGGTCCAGTTACCCTCAACTGTACATCAAAGGTGAACTTATTGGTGGATCAGACATTGTGCTGGAGATGCAGAAAAGTGGGGAACTTCAAAAGGTTTTGATTGAGAAAGGTATTTTTCACAAGGAGACCATAGAAGAACGCTTAAAGAGCCTGATTACTTCTTCACCAGTGATGCTCTTCATGAAGGGTACCCCAGATGCCCCCAGATGTGGTTTCAGTTCCAAAGTTGTAAATGCCCTGAAGGAGGAGGGTGTAAGTTTTGAATCCTTTGACATTTTATCAGATGAGGAAGTGAGGCAGGGACTAAAGGTCTTCTCAAACTGGCCAACCTTTCCTCAGCTTTATTACAAAGGTGAGCTAATAGGTGGTTGTGATATTATAATGGAGCTGCGAGACAACGGAGAACTGCAATCTACCCTATCCGAGTAGGGTTGACATCAATACTTTCAAATAATGCCAGGCAAATCTAAACTTTGTTTTCCAGTCATGTTAGTGGTGTCTGTGTCTGTTGATGTTATACTTGAGTGACAGAGCATGAAATTTGCGCAATGTACTTTCTCATCAATGTCCTGATGCCTTGCATGGTTTTCTGATGGATAATTGAGCTATATTATGAAAGATTTGCGTGCTACGTGGTTCAAGTAGTATTAAGTATGTTTTGGATTGCTTTTACAATGGATGAATTATAGGTTTTTCCTTCGCGCAGTGTTATTGCTATGTGTCAGTGCATGCAACATGCAATATTTTTCCCGTTTCTTATCATGGTGAAGGGATATTTATCTTTTTCACATGCCCCCTGGGTTGATCTTTCTGTCTATTACTCGTTAAATGCAGTCTTAATGTGGTAAATCCTGAGAGTTCACAGATAAAGGGATAGATTGGTCGAACAGAAGGGGACATTACAGTGTACCCTAACAAAAACCTTAAGGTGGTTTTGGGTTCACAATACGTGCTTCACTGCT
Source organism: Populus pruinosa (assembly GCA_026413675.1). Taxonomy (NCBI): domain Eukaryota; kingdom Viridiplantae; phylum Streptophyta; class Magnoliopsida; order Malpighiales; family Salicaceae; genus Populus; species Populus pruinosa. Next base: position 3,317,881 of record CM048595.1, read on the forward strand.
TGGCCAAGGCATGTACATGCTTTCCTTTCCTTGCCGGATGAAAGACGATTTCATCGCGCGGCCAAATTGCAAGTTCAACTGAAAAATCAAATACGGACAAATTTCCTTCATGTTGGTCCTCAAACTAGAAAAACTTTTCCCAAGTCAACCAGATGCTCTGCAAGCAGACCGTGTCAAGTTGATCCCTGTAACATTCATTGTGGACAAATGGATTGCACAGGCCTATCACTTTGAATGTTGTTCAACTTCACAAAAGCACACCCCTGGTTATTTCCTCTGTAAACAGGGCATCAATTGTCCATTTAACTCCCGATAACAAAATTGTGGCTCTTAATAGCAGTGTCCTCTTCTATTATTAATTTTAAATTAATTTTGGGAATATACTCGCTTCTTTCAAATAAGCAAATCACAAGTGTCTACATTTTTTTCAACTCGTTATGGATTCTAAATTTGCGTCTTCAGTAGTAGTTTTTCCTCTGTAAAACGTAGAAGATTTGCGGGCAGGAGTGAAGTTCTGTTTGTTTTTGTGGAAATGCAATTGGGGTCTTGGGCTTATATAAGTTGTGTTTGACATGGTCAGATCCTTTGGTAAGAGCATGGATTGCACCAGAAACTTGGACATATTAAACGTTGATACAACGATTGGTTCTTTGATTTTTCTTTTCCTTCTTTCGTGGCGAAAGTTGACAAAGGTTTGTAAGATGTTGAATGGAAGCAGAAAATTAAGAAATCGACTTATTTCACATTAAACTTCTATTTGCAAGCATTAAAAAAAATTAGAGTTTGTTGCTATGTATTTGAGTTTGGTTTTGTTGAAATAAATTAATTGTTTTGGTTGAATTTAGAGTTTGTTGAATTAATAATAAATAAGTTATGAATACCATCAATTAGTGTTAATTTAATATAATTGAACATGAAAATAAATTAATTTAATTACAAATTAATTATCTCAATTAGTTATGTGTTGTGTTTAATTTTAAATAAATTGCCAACTTAAGAATTTTTATTAATTGTTGGAATCAACTAATAATGTAATCAAATATGCTTAATGATTTTATGCAATAAAATATGAATGTGGTAGAATTATGATGAATTACACGTTGCATTGAATTGTTAAAGTTGTAGAATTTGATATTTTTTTTAAATATTTTAATTTGCTATAAATTTGGGTTTGATTTAATACAATTAATCATGAAAATATCAATTAGATTTGATATCATATATTATATTTCATTTTGGCCAAGCATGGTTTTGCATTAGATTTTAGGAATTTAATTGAATGTGTTATGAATTTTGCTAATTAGGATTAAAGTATTGTAATTTAGTTAAAATTATGTTCAATTGACTAGAATCCAATTTGTTTTTTTTTTCTCGCATAAAATTTCTAATAATAAAGATATATTACCGATGATAAAACATATATATGTATAATAACAGATAGACATGAAGGCATAAAAAATAGGGTAACGAAAATTTAATTTGAACATACAAGATACCATCGATATTGTGCTCGATATTTTCTTAATAATTTCAATCATAAATTCAAAGACCCAACTATAAAAGAAAGATTTGATAAGAATGTTTTATAAACCTTCAAAGTGCAAATTTGATTTGCGGTACGAAAGAAGTGCAAGTTGAATCAACATATCAAGAATGGCTTAAGCTAGGATTTGAAGAGTTTGATTATTGGGATTTTTGCATGTTTTTTTAAGGAGAACTAAAATTTTGGCATAGTTCCTATATAGAAATTTTTTTATAAAAACTAGAAAAATTTTCACTCTTTAAAATCATTAACTAAATTAAATATAGATTAACAAGCTAAATAATAAATCTCATAAGAACTATTATTTATCAGACTTAGTTACAAAGAAATTTGTTGTTAGAATTTTCATGGAATAATTGGGATGGCTAATTGTTATTCTAAACTACGATATTTAATTAATGTCATTATTTAAAAACATGACTTCAATTATGTCACGTTTATGAACTGTGACATCAATTAAATATCAATATTTTGAATCATGACATCCAAAAGCATGTTATTTCATCAAAACTTTTAACTATTGTGTTAATTCATCATTTTTTATTAAAAAACTTATATACTTATTGTCGAATTTATCCTTGAGATGGAGCCACTAGACAACCCGGGTCGTGACCTAACATAAGTGTTGACCTTGAAATTTTTGTAAGTAATGAAAGGAACTGGTGTCCAATAATCTTTACAAGCACCCCCTCTTGTTTGAGAATGACACACCAATTGATTCTGTGGAACCCATTATGGTGTTGTTGACTAAGAATTGGCTAAGTATAATAAATTGCAAATTAGTATTTAAAAATATAAATCTAATATTTCTGCATATAAGAATTGTTGAAACCCATCATATATATTTAACTTATATGATACATTGTTTAATCTACAAGACATGATAGAATACGATAAAGTAGGTATAAAAAGCTTTCATGGAGTCAAACAAGAGGTAAAATTGTAAAATTGTTGTTTCCAATTGCCTTTCCTTTGGTAGAATACATTAGCGTGGAAATCATATGGTTTTTATTATAGGACCATCTCAACCCAAAAGTTTAAACTGTTAGGTAAAATCTTATGATATAATTTATATTATTCTCTAACACACCTCCATAAATAAAAGTTATTTAGGCTTGAAACTTGCATAACTTTTTTTTATCTTATACTTAATTTTTATCAAATAAATAAGAATAGTAAGATTTAAATTCATAACTGCTTGATTATCAAGATTTTAATATCATATTATAGAATTATTTTAATTTAAAAAATTAAACTGTCAGGTGTGAAGTATCAGAATATAATTTATATTACGACGTATCACTTCTTCAGCTGCATTGCCTAAAAATTCAAAATCTATCTCACCATGGATTGGTCCCTTGAGAAGATAGCTTCATAAATGTCGAGACATATTTGAGAATCTCAGGCATCATACGTGGAAGCAAATGAATTGATGATCAGTACGTTGAAAGGGATATATATATTGAGACTTTCATGATATGTAGCGACGGTGCCAGCCGAGTTGCCTGACGCTAGCTTAATTTGCATTTCAATTCTGCCAGGTAGGTACTCGTTATTGGATTGGAAGTGGAAAACAGAAGCTTTGTCAAGAGATAGTGTGAGAAGTTAGCAACCATTCAGAATCTTGGCACGTTGATCACCTCACTTCGTGTCCAAGTCTTGGAAGAAATGGCCACCCTTGAGGTTCCCACCAGAGAAGCAAGTAAGAGAGCAAACAAAAGCATTGAGGAAAGTTTACTCGAACAAGAGTGTTGTCTTTCCTTTTTCCGTTGGAGATGTTGTATTAGCTAGAGATGATGAGAGAAGTAGGCGTGTGTTGTGATTTTTGAAAATTGAGCTTAGGCCCCTTGCATGGTTTCTTTCACAAGCAGCAATACACTCGGTAAATGTTGGTAGCTTCCAGGAGAGTAATTATCTTACGACTTAAATTTGTGTGAAGAAGAAATCTTATCTTCAAACCAGAAATTATAGAGAGAATTTACTTTGTGGAAAAAAAGAAAAAAATAATGCAGCAAAGTTCCCCATTCATAATTGTTAAATCCAACCTAGTTGTACAACAAAAAACTCAGTGAACTAGACCCGTGCATGCCAAGTTTCAAGGTGAACTTCATTCCCAGTTCTCGAGCAAAATCTGATTACAAATGTTGAAACGTGGCCACAACAGGCAGGCTGATGACATGCCCGTTTTGAACAGAGACGATTAACAAGGCCAATTGCTTTGACCTTCCACTCCAGTTGGAAAAGGAAATGTTTCAGATATTAAGTTCTAGATGAACTAAAAGGGAAACAACAAATCCCAAGCAGCACTTCAGTTAATGCATGCATGTAAAAAATGTTAATGCATGCATGTAAAAAATATTTGCCGCTTGCCTTCGTTCAAGGACGTAAAGCTGCGGCTAAATTACACAGACCAATATGCAAATAAAACTCATCACTATTTGGAACAATTTCATATGGACAACATGAATCAATTGCTGAGGAATAATCTTTGATATTTGAACCACCGATTGCTTCAACGCAACTAAACAAACAAAATGGATTGTTACAACAGTTGCATGGTTCTCTCAGGGAAAAAAAGAAGAAAAGGCTTGCTTTGAATAAGAAAGTTATGGTGGTTCTCAATGGAATAACATTAAGGTTTTAGGTTTACTACTGCATCATGCTAAGGATTTTCTTTGTTTCTTCGTCCTCATTTATATTGTAAGTTTTCATGCCGTCCAAAAGTCTATGCACTTCCTTCCCGGCTCTTATATTTGCCTTCAAAACAGCATGATACATTTCCCTGTTCACGGGGATGACAGTCTTCAATGAAGACACGAAAGCTTCTGCATCTTCAGCACTGCCTTCATCACCAAGCCAACTCAATATGCCAATGATCACTCTTTGATTTGGCTTCCATCCCTTATTTTCCACGTATAGGCAGAGGGCAGCCTTCATACAGCTGAAAGCTTTTGCTACCTCGCTTTTGTCAAAGAATCCTGCAGCAACAATGCCCCAGCTGTTAGGGAGAGTCATCTTTCCTTTCTCAGTCAAGTTCTCAAGCAGTGCTTTTGCTTTCTCACACAAGCCTTTCCTGGAGTACCCAATAATAAGGGTATTCGGTACCCGAACATCATAAAAATTGCCAGATGATTCCCACTCGTTAAGCACTTTCTCAGCTTCTTCAAATTCACTAAGCTTCAGTAGAGATTCCATCATGATGATATAATCCTTGTTTATATGCCTCTCACAAGCAGATTTCTCCAGATCCCATAATCTCAAAACCTCAGTCTTATTTCCTAGCTTAGCATAGAGTGAAATCAGATGATTGTAGCCAGTTCCATCTTTCTTATCAAGCCTTGCTTCTGATTTTTTCAGGGTATCAATGGCCTTATCTGTAAGGTCACCTATTATGTAAAAATTAGCAGCCACAGCATATGTGTTCCAGTCCATGACAATGTCTGGTTGGTGCTCCATCTCATTCAAAATCTTTTCCATTCCCTCAAGGTCATCCCTAACACCAAAGGAATTGATGCAGAGTCTGTAGCTGAAGTTATCAGGTAAAACATTGTTCTCCTTCATCTCATTTAGGACCTGAGGAACCTTCTCATGCTGGCCAACATTTGTGTAGAGGCACATAATGTCATTGTAAGTGAGAGATGATTTGGCAAAGCCCATCTCCTTCATTTTCTGCAAATGTAAGATGGACTTGTCAGTTTCACGTTGCCGAACATAACAATTCAGAAGCGCACCATATGTCTTTTCATTTTTATCTTGGTCCCTCAGGTTATGGAAATAGTTCTCAGCAGAAACAAACCCCTGAACTCTACCAATCAAGTCCAATTGAACAGCATGTTCACTTGGTGAGAATATGCAAATATCCTTTTTATGCATCCATTCAGACACCTGCACCCACAAATTTCCACAAACTAAGAGGCAATACAATAAAAGAATTTATCACTTGAACAAAGATAAACCCTACAGAAATTCTAAAGGATAGCAAATTTTATTAAAAAAATCTTTGGCAGCCAAAATTTATAAAGATAGCATCTTTTATCCAAAAAAGGAAAAAAAAAACATTTATATGTTTTTTCATAAAGAAAGATAGATACATTCAAAAGCCAACAATCAATCACAGAGCATGCTTGTAATGCACTTAAGGTCAAAATCCACACCTAGCCTAACATTTTCCCCGTAAAAACTCATTTTGATGCAAAATTACAACATTTCATTTACCTTTAAAGTTCAACCTTCATTTCTGTTCCTTTCCTACAATTTCCCAGCAACCAAACAAAACCCAAATCAACAAAATACAAAAGAAACAAGGAAAACCTGAAAATAAAAGAGAGAGAAAAAACCTGAAGGGCGTGAGAGAACCGCTTTCGCTTACGAAGATCATGGATAATGCGTTGAAGCTCAGCAACCCTGACCTTGTTTCCACTTTGGACCCAACTGTCAAGCTCAGGCTCCAGACTTGGGGTACTTCCTAAAGGACTGATTTTTGAGTACAAGGTAGCTTTATTAGCTTTGTTAGTGTAGTAAGATCTTGTAATGATTGTATTTTGATTTTGGATTAGGGTTTTAGAGATTAGCTTTGTGTTCATTGTTGGGATTTTGCAGGACGACAGAAACAGGCAATTTTTTTTCAAGTGAGAAAGGACAGGAAATGTTGCTATTCATTGCCGGTGGAATGGGTCTTAGAACTTGGATGGGCTTTCTCTGGCTTGTTTGTTTTGGAGCTTTTCTTCTTTGACCCATTTCTCTTGAAGCCCAATGTAAAGTTAGGTTCTACACGGAAGTATTTGTTTCATATAAATTTGTAGAAGCCTAATATTGAAGAAGGATTCCAAATTAATTTCTAATATAAGAGAAGAAGCCTTTGGTTTTATGGATATATTTTATACTATTATAAAATTAATTTATTTAATAAAATGAATTGAAAAATATATGAATTGACAAGTCATAAAAATATTTGTCAACATTAATTAAAGACTAAAGCATAAAGTTAATCTCTTATGGGAAGTAAAAGATTGATGCACACGCAAACATTTTATCTCAATTTTTTTTTTATTTTATACATTTTATTTTATTTATCTTGGAGGTTTACTATGATTGTTAAGTAAATATGATTATTGGTCTTATAAATGCATCACTCAAATATAATTGATCCATCTAGAATTTAAGAAGAAAATTTTTAATATAAATTAAAACAATCCTTTTGAGGTATTATAAAATCATAGAACCATTAAAAAAATATCAATTTCTATTTTTTAAAAATAGTTAAACCAAAACATTGAAAAAATGACAAAGATAAAATTAATTAAAAATTTTAATTAAGTAAAAAAAGGCTAGGTCTACGCGACTAAAATGAAAAGGCATGGATGCACCTAGCTTTTATTTCCTCTATTTTGAAAAAAATAAAAAAAGATAATTATCATTTGTTGAAGAATTCTTTCAATAGAACAAGTGACAAATCGCCTGCCTTGGCAAACAATGTGTCATCGTCATGCCACTTCTCAGTTACTAAACATAATAAAAAATTAGGGTTTGAGTTTTGAGACCCCAAACCTCTGGATTTTAACTTGTTTTTATCTAAAACTACTCCTAAAAACATCATATGAGCTTTATAAATCTATTACCAATTCCAAAACAACATAGAATCATTTAAAAAATTAAAAATCAAAATGAGAAAAGAAAAGAAAAAAAACCTTTACAAGCCCCGAACTACTTTTTTCAACATGGTTAAACCACCCAACCATCTTCATTGAATTCTTTTTTCTAAGAGGACTACATTGATGTCAAGATAACAGTAGTAGAAATGTGAATGATTGAGCACTTTATATCTTCTCTCCTTTTTTTTCAAAGACCTTTTCTCTTCCTCAATCTCAAGGGATTGAAACGTTAACGTTTGGGATTAGCATGCAAAAACTTAATACATTGCAGCCCAAAAATGCCAAAATGAAAACTTTAGGGATCAAACTAATTTCTTTCCAAGTCCTTTGAGCAAGTAAAAATGGAAATGGATGAGCTTTTTTGTGTTAATTTTGGTCATTCTTTCAATTTTTTAAAAATATAAATTAAAATTCTATTTTGTAATATTGATCTTTAATTTAACATAGTAATATTCTATGACACATATATCAGCTATGCTAGAGTATGCAAATTGAAACAAATTTCAAAATATAAAACCATGGAAACATAACTAAAGATGCATGATGAGATTAAAATCAAGTAAAGTTTAATGATTGAAGTGTAAAAAACAAGAATTTCAAGGATCTAAAAAGAATAATTGGCTATAAACCGTAATGTAAACAATATAGTAACGACAAAAGTCCAACAATTATATTGTATAATGTATAATTTTAAAAGAAGAAGAAGAAGAAGGAGTAAACTGGCAATGGTTCTACCAGCTAACCTAACATGTCTTTTTTTCTTCGTCTTTCTCTCTTGGTTTGCCATTTCGCTCTCAAAGGAGAAAAGCTGATGAACTGGTTCATCGTGAGAAATTTAGCATGCAAGGATTTGGAAGTCAAGATGAAGCTTTTGACTTGTTTTATTTATTTTGTTGGCGCATTAGGAAAATGGAGAGAAAAGGAAGGTTTTACGTATGAAATCTCCATAATTTCTGGTTCTTGTCAATTCGGTGTTGTTTGAAGGGTGCCTTTCAATCGCTGTGCGCGAAGCTTTTGGAGCAAGTCGCTTTTCAGGTTTTGAGGGGGCAATGTCCAGTCACTTAAACCTAATTCAAAGGCTCCCTGTTTCTTGTCTGCATGAAATTCATTTCTTCTCTTGTCATTATCTTTTAAAAAAACATGTTATTTTTTCTACTTATTTATTCATTTTCTTTTTTTTGTGATTTACACATGTACAATTAGTTTCTTAAATAAATTATAGAATCATAACCGATAATTTTTGTAAATTATTAAAATACAAGTTCAAAAAATTATATAATTTAATAGATTTGAATGAATATTATTAAAATATCCATACAAGATTTTAAAAATTAAGTTTTATAATTATTTTTTTTTTTTTCTTTTAGGTTATATCATTTGTATGATTTTACTTGCAGGGTTTGGTGGACTTACCTTGATTCATTGGTTTTTTTTTTTTATCTTTTTTGTCAATTGAATTTTTTTAACTTTATCCTTTAATATTTAAATTGTTGGAAATTAAAAATCATGATTATTTTTTATTTTTTTATGGAGTTGTCTCAACCTTATAACTTAGATCACAAGTTTGACATGTTATCTCGAATTCACACAGGTTATTTTTTTCATTGTTTTTAAAAAAATTCAAATTTTCAGTGTTGAGTTCTCTAAAAATTAAGCTTCGTAATTTTTTTCTTACAACAGGTATTCTTTTTATGCATGTCATTATGATATTTTTTTTTCTAAAAATTCAAACCTCTTACTATTGTTGCTTCTTTTTTAATCATATATTTTAACGAAAACAACTTATTGTACTTAGTCAGATCTATAATCTGTTTCTCAATTTAAAAAAAAAAAACACTCTAGCAACATCTTAATATTTTATTAACTTTAAAAAGGATGGTATCGACAAAATTTATTGTTAAAAAAGACCTAAAAAAATATAAGCTAATTCAATCTTTTAAACTTGTGACCCAAAAAATTAACAAAATCCCTATCAATAAAATGACGAAGGATAAAAGAAATAAATAAAATATTTAAAAAAAAGACTAAAAATAAAAAATTAACAATAAAAAAAATAATGACTGAATTTGACATAAAATAAAATGAACTAAAGTATTGAGGGATGCAATTAAAAAAAATTATATTAAGAGAGTGAAAAAAATATTAAAGGATGCAATGAAAAAAAATATTCAATGAAGAGAATGATATAAAATATTCAGGGATGTAATTGAAAAAATAATCTAACTAAGAGAATAACTTAAAAAAAAATCAAAATCAAAAGAATTTAGACCAAATCTAAAGGCTACAAAAACCAATATTGTATGGATAATCTAAAATAAAAAAAATAACAATAAAAAGAATAGAGATCAAATAAAAAAAAAAATCAAAGTGATACTTTGAAAATGTGTGAGGGTTGGCTCTAAAACTAAGAAAGAAAAGGAAAAAAAAAAGGAATAAATTAAACAGTCATCAACGCAAAACCTGATGTATTTTTGCCATATGAAAACCATAGTTTAGCCGCCAAATTGCGTTATACAAAAATTACAGGAAAACCCATACACATCTGTGTCAACCTCATACAAAGCTGCCTTTTTTAAATTTAAAAATATTTATTTATGCAAAATATCAAACTATCCCTTACCATACTTGATAACTATAAGAAAACCCAAAGTAAGAAACCCAAAGTAAGAAGATAAAAAAAACCAAGGTAAAGAGAATTTTAATTCAAGGGCTTTATGGTAATTTAACCATGTGAATAAATTTATTTTTGAGAGTTACAATATTATACAATATTATATATATATATAATATACCACTTGTTATTGCTTTTTTTTTCTCTTTTTTATATAATTTACTTAATATAGATAATTATAATTTTATAATAAAAGTAATGTCTCACTTTGTGTAGGCACGTACTTTCCCTTGCTATTTTGTGTTTGGGCTTTTATATGTATTTAATATTATGATATAGGATATTTTTAAAAAATAATTTTTATTTATAAATATATTAAAATAATTTTTTTTTGGTGTTTTTTTATATCAACATATTAAAATTACTAAAAAAATATTATTATTTTTTCAAGGTAAACAATCTCAAATGCAAGTAAAAACACGATATCAAAGTGTCACTAAGTTTTAAAATGCTTTTAAAAACCTTGTAAAATCATCCGATCAAATTTAATTAATTTTGTAGTTTGTAAGATAAGTTGAATTTAGGTGCTCTCATTATTAATTAATGGTTACAAATTAATTAATTAATTAAGGAAAGACAGTTTGAATATAAATTAGAAAAGTTGTCAAAAAACAAAACAGAACCGGACAAAAACATTAAAGAAAAAATCCACCATAAACGCAAATATTTGTTTTTTTTTTTTCTCTCCTTGCTTTCAATTATTAATAATTTAGCTACACATTAAGGAAGGAGCTTATGAGAAGAGACCCACGTAGGCCATTGCTAAATATATGACCTTAACATAGCCTCCTAGTTTTGTTCTGGTGGCTTCCCATGTCTTGAGTAAGGCAATCCAACAACTTCATTTCTAGAGCTTTGAATTGGGCTATTTGGATTTCTAGTTCCATTTTCTGTCTTCTAAGGTTCTTGTTCTCCTCCATGAGTATCAAACGGTTAGTTTCTTCCATGGCAAGTGTTGCACTCTCTCGATTAGAAGCCTCTAAATATGCTGGAAACGTGCTAGGCTCACATTTCTTTCGAGTGATCTCGACCAGCATGTGCCTCCTCCCTCTCAAGAACTTCTCATGCTTGAATTCCCATTGCTTCGATGATGTTTTCTTGAATCCCTGCCTTTTAAGTTATATTTTTAGAATCACTATAAAAAACCGAAAAACAATGAGACTTGAGCGTAACTGTGTATATGCGCACAATATGCAATCATATCACCGACTCCAAACAGCAAGGTAATGTCTAGTTACTGTCAGTTGATGGAAGAGACGTTGGAATAGGGAGAATACATCCTGTATATTCCAAAATTATCACATAAATAATTTCATTTTCATATCTTTGTCTTCATCCATTCGTACTTAAATATGTTTTTTATGTATTTTTTATCCTAAGATGTCAACCTTACGCAATCCATGTGAATCCACAGTAGCTTGTTTGAGGGGGTGAGCGAGAGGGAGTCATTGATACACTTTGTGATCTTGACATTATCTTGCTTCATCTGAAATTCTAACATTTCCTATCCTCGACAGATTAAAAACTCGACAAAAACTTGCCACTCTACTAATTGCCTAGTAATAAAAACCATCGTTGTCATCAAGATCAAGAATTTTGTAAGATTTGAAAGGTTCTGTCTCATACGTACATGGATTATAAAAACAGTATGACAGCAGCTTGTGGTGCTTGCTTACATGAATTGAAGTCCAGGTTTGCTCCCTGAAAAAGTCATCGCTTAAGACGATACGCAGTGTGATTATTTTGACACTTGTGGATCAGAAATCTCAGGTTTTGACTCAGTATTTCTTTTTTTAATACATTTTCTTTGCCGTGACTGAATATGTAAGGAATCAAGATATCTTCATCCATATCAAAACATTCTTGAATAAATTGTAGCTCACCCACCCACATGATAAAACATTGCAAGCTCCATATTTTATAGTTATACAACAATCGTAAATTTAGTACGTGGTAGTCCCTTTTTTACCGTATACTTTTAGAACTCAGTATTCCTTAAGCAGTCAAAGATGAATAATCTATATCACCTCTGATCATGGGAATTTATATTCTTCATCAAACAATTCTTAACTTGGATTAGATCATGCAGAAGAAGGAGATCATAAATAGTATTCTACTAATTAATTTCCTGTTATCTTGTGTTTAAAGGAATGTTTCCGAGTATATTATATTTAGTGATCAACCATAAATAAATAAGTAAAAATCGAAAAAACAGGAGAGCTTTCGGCATTTGATGATAAAGGTAGCATCGAATGTTTAAAAGATGAAAGCATGTATATAACGATAACTCACATAGGTGTTAAGCTGACGAATGAAGCTGGAGAAGTTGTTGTGCTTGAAGTATCTGGGTAAAGTGAGCTCTGAGAACTCAGCTGGAGACCAAACTATAAACCCATCTCCGTCTGCATTCCAAGAAACAATTCTCTTGCCATGAGGATGATCGACAACTCCATCTGCACGACCTTCTTCTATCAAGTCATAGGTCTTGGATAAAAATGGAGCAGGGCATTTTGTCTTCGGAGACTTGATGTTGCTTGAAGAACTGATCTTGCTTGTTGCGCCTGGATCAAGCTGCAGTAAATTGGCTGCCATGTTTTGGCTCAGCTAGATTTATGGAATCCGAGAGGTTTCTTATTAAATGGGTAGGCTTAATTTCTACTTGTAATATATATCATGATCAACACCCTCCAGGAAACCACCGTGGAAGGTGGACTGTTTCTTTTCCTATTATTTCTTTTAGATTTTTTTAGTCTTTTCTTACCTTTTTGTTTTCTTTAGGTGCATGCAACCTTCTTATATCGGAAGGCAACCATTCTTGGAGATCCCCTTCCTGTTACTTAGCTCTCAATTTCTTCCAAAAAAATAATAGTAGCAAGAATTTATGTCTCTCGTTTTCTACATTGTAGACGTTATCCCTTCAAAAGTCATTACATATATTCTGCTTTGAAAAAATAAATAAATAAATAAATAAAACATTGTGTAGCCAAACGATTGGAGTGGCCAAACTATAGTCTATACGGTGGAAATTCCAGCCTCTCTTTTTCTCCCCTTATAAAACAAAAAACAAAAGACAAGTACTTTCACTTACTTGAACCTAATTTCTCCCATTCAGAGAGTAGCCCATAGATTTCATTCTACAGAGCTGTGTTGTGGGGTTCTCGCAATTTTTTTTCATGATAAGACAAAAGAAATAGGTTTCTGATTCTATTGATTGAAGAACGGATTCGACACTACTAATCAGATGGATAGCACTGGACGGATATGATTGGGGTGAATTAATTACCAATTATCATTAAGGTCAACCTACAAAACCAAAAGAAGGGCAGGGAACTTTGACCCTACTTGGGAAGTGTCTGGCGAGCTTCTTTGTCTGCCTAATGCCATTATTGAATTGTAGGAGTTCATTGCATGATTGTAATCACTTCATTCATCCAATCCCAATATCGAGAAACCATAGGATGCGACTAAAAAGTTTATATCAAGAGGCTGGTTGGTGATGTGTTTTTTTTTATTATACAATATATTTTTTAAATATTATTTTATCTTTAATATTAACACATCAAAATAATTAAAAAATAAAATATTTTTTTGAATTGGAAAACAATTTTATGGTAACTAATTTGGAGTGAAAGAAACAATATTCTTATAAATCTCATAATTTTAGTATAAATGATTTATTATCCCCTAAATAAAAAAAAATTAGATATGTTCCTCACTGTAAAAGGAAAAAGATTCCAAATAAGAGATGGAAAGGGATATGAATTGCGGATAAATTTTTAAATTCTCATCCGTCAATCAAGAATTTGAACAAAGAGTTGTTAGTTAGAATTTTAAATTTAAGTGTTTTTCTTATTATGTTGCTAAATGTTTTTTAATTGAAAGTATATTAAAATAATTTTATATATATTTAATATAGAATATTAAAACTATCCTAAAAGCATATAAAAAATTAATTTAATATTTTTTAAATAAAAAGTAATTTAAAATATATTTTAAAAAACAAATTAAAACACAAAAATAAAAAAATCTCTCTCACACACACGCCATAATTAATGTTAGAATCTTCCTGAGGGTAGCAAACTCGATTTGACTACTGATGTGGTTAGGTGTTGACTGATGCAAAACGTGATTTCATTGTATGGAATTGCGGTATACATTGTTTTTTTTTTAAATATAAATATATATATATATATATATATATATGTATGTATGTATGTATATTTGAAAATAAATTTTTTTTATTTTTAACATTAAATTATAAAAACAATTAAAAATATTAAAAAATCAATTTTTTTTTTTTAAAAAAACAGATTTAATTTCAATTCCAAACCAGCACGAAAGAAAGAATTCATTGTTTTTCCCTTTCTCTTTTTCATCGAATCGTTGTCATGTCGGGAGAAAGACGGTCATGTCTTATTCAAAGAAAATTTTGTCTATTTTAAAAAGCAATTTGCAAACAGCAAGTTCTGGCACGGCAGAGAAAATCTTCTACTATGAATTATTATGGCAACCTAATAAGACAATGTATGTTTTTGTATTTTAAAAAAGTTTAAATTTTTATTTATTTTTTATTTTAAATTATTTTAATATATTGATATTAAAAATAATTTATAAAAAATAACCATAAATATACTTTAAAATAGCCTCTGAAAATTAGAAGAATGACTACTAATAGAATGGTGTCCTGATGTGCTGGATCTTAAAATCTTAAAGGGAAAGAAAAAACCATCTAGCAATAGATGTTATTAAATAATTTTTATATTAATTTTATCATTAAACTTTCAAAAATCCTCAATAAAAAAGTTCATCATTTTACAACTTTTCATCCAAATTCCGATCTAAACTATACTATTTTCTTGTAAGAAATAACATCATTTTACAGAAAATTTAACTTTTTTATAAGTGATTAATTAAAAAAAATTAAAATATTTTAGTGGTCAAATCGATTAAAAAAAAAGAGAGGATGCGGGTTAAATTTAAAATTAACACTATTCAAATAGTTTGATGATATATTTAATATTAGTCTTCTAATATCTTATACAATAAGGTTTATCTTTTATTGTTAGATTAGCCAAGTAGGAGCTTTAATATAGCTCTTCAAAACTAATCTAAAGTATTAAAACAATTATAGAAATGCACTGGTTATTATTCCATTTTTAATCTACTCATTATTAATTTTTCATTTAATAATTTAATAATAAAAATATCTTCAAAATAACTTGCTAATTAATCCAAATTAAATTTTCTATTTCAATGCCCGGAAACATAAGAATTAAAAGTATATTTATTTTTATATTTTAAAAGTATTTTAAAAAAAATTATTTTTTTATTTTTTATTTAAAATTAATATTTTTTGATATTTTCAAATCATTTGAATGTATTAATATTAAAAATAATTTTAAAAAATAAAAAAAATATTTTTATATATTTTTAAATAAAAAATATTTTAAAAATAATTATAACCACACTTTTAAAACATTAAAAAAAAAAACCTGGCAAGGCAGGATTGGACATCTCCTGTCAGCTAGAATCACATGTTCGCTATCTCATGTTATTTTGCCTCGTCCTCACGTATCTGACCTTCAGAAAGAAGCTTTAGGCCTCGTGTTGGTGGATGCATAGCCAATCCCAGCATATCATTACATATATTTAATATAAATATCACAATATATTATGTGCAAAGTACCAAGAAATACAAACTATTTTATGGAAAGAGACATGTCCTACCATTTTCTTTGCCATAATTTAATTGGAAAAAAAAATCTGGCACGCAATATTTTTATACAAAACCATTGGTTGACGTGACGATACAAGTTAAAATAATTTTTTTGAAATTTCAAAAAATAAATACAAAAGCTTTGCTAATATATTTTTTTTTTAAATTAATTATAACTATGTATTGAATTTTTTATATATAAAACAATTGATATAGTGATAATAAAAAATATTTTTATTTAATATTTAGTTGGTAATATATTCAATTCATCTAAGTTGACTTATCTGAAATATAATTTTATAAAAAATAAATTATAAAATTTAATAATTAATTACCTTAAATTCAAAGAATAAAATATATAAAAAACAATACTTAGTTAAAAAAATCAAAGTGAATTCAAGTTAATAAGTCAAATATTATTTTTTATTTAATATATTATAATAAAATACACTAAAAAAATTTATGTGAAATATTTTTAAAAAAATTATTAAGATTAGCAAAAACAAGCCTAATTTTTTTTATAAATAAAATAATAAAAAGAGGGATTTGCATTTTAATTGAAATAAAAAAATAGATAATGGATGATAAATGGTGATAATGTATTTTTTAAAAAAAATATGGGATTAAAAATGTATTAAATAACAGAAAAAATATGAGAAATCATTAAAAAAAAAAAAAAGCAAGTGCATGTGCACCTAGAACATTAATAAGAGGCCTGGCTAGCAGCAAGGCCTCTTAATTTATTTATTTTTTAAAACAAGTGAGGATGACACACGTCGTAGTGTTTTCTATGCTTTTTTAGGCTATAAAAAATGTGAGGCCCCAGGACCAAAGCATGATTGTTCACTCATGGATTTTATTTTTCCACGTTAGCATAGTAGCAAAAAATATTCCCAAACCATCAAACATTTTCCAATATTGCACCGCCTATGCAGTCACGCAAGCACTGTCTCAGCGGCCTGTTGATATAAGCTTGATGTCCATGCACGACTGCTCAAACTGAGATTTCAAAACCATTTCCCCCTCCTTTTCCCCCTTATTTCTCTCTTCCTCTTCCTTCTCCTTCCTCCTTAACGTCACCCGCAGTCTCAACCTCTCAATCTCCCTCTTCATCGTGAAAAAAACTATCTCCACCATTGGTTCTCTCTCCATTTCTCCACCCGCAACATCAAGTCTTTCTCGCCACCGGCACCACCCACAGGACCTTTGTTTAAGCAATTTGAAGTATAATTCACCTCCTTCCTCAATTATATGCGAAATTTATTTTATGCATTAATATGTGATGCGTACATTGTTCTTCGACAAATTGATGATAAGAGTTTCATACTTGTGCATAAAGTGCAATGATTTATGGCTAAAAGTGAAATGCATTATTTCGTCATTATTAAGGTACATTACTATGATCAGATAATGTGATAGTTTGAAGTGCATTAATATATCTGTAATGATTTTAACATGATTTATGACTTACATGATATTTCTCAGGGATAATGATTAATAAGTGGTTCATGTAAAATATATTAACATTTGACATGCAAGAAGAGATTATATATTTTCAAAGTAGTATTTATCTATTGAGTTAGATTTCTATATTTTTTGGTATATAAACAAAATAAGATGATTTATAACGCTACCATATAAGCATATTTCAAGATATTTATATTATTCTTCCTTAACATCAGCTAATATGTAATCCAAATAATTGTGAAGCCCATGCATTAAGATATAATAAATTGGTATAAATTAGTATTTTTATAATATATAATAAAAATCTTATTTATATATTACAAATAATGATATATTCTTTTGTTATATATTATGCGAATTTTTTAATACGTGAGGGTTGGAGAATCATAGTCGCCGTTCATGATGTTGTGCCTGATGCATTCAATTCTTGGTTCTCATCGTATTATTCTTTACTTGACAAGGTTAAAAAAGTTTAATATTTGGACATTTCGATTGTTTATGGTGCACCATATTAGATATAGTTAATTTATTAGATGTAATTACATCATACAATCAAATTGAGATTGTTTATTGTAATAAATTATTTGATTTAATAATTGAGTTAAATGACTTGATATGAAATTATAATTTGTGTTGAATTGGATACGTTGAATCTGCTGTGATTGGTGTTGACGAAAACTTGTGGGTTTAGTTGCTTTTTTTAAAGCGTTGAGAAGCGCACTGGAACTGGATTATTCAAGGGTGGCTAACATTTCTTCTTCTTCTTTTTCCAACTTTTTGACTACAACTACAGATATCATCAAGGACAGGGCTGAAAATCCAGTTCCAGTGCGCTGTAGTAACAATTTGGGATCAAGGGATTTATTTTTTTTGTGGTTTCAGGTTTGAGTCTTTAATTGCTCATATGATAGTCACTGAAAGTTTACATGGTCGTTAACTTCAGGACCCGTGGGATTAGTCATGGTGCACACAAACTGAACCAAACATCCACATTAATTTAAAAAAAAAAAAGACAGGGCTGAAAAACAAATTTTCAGTAGGGGTCGGTCTTGTGTCTGCCACTAATTGCACGGGCTGTGCTATATTGGGAAATGTTTTCCCAAGCTAGTTTCGAAGGTATTTTTGCCGTGAGAAAAAAACACTCCTCACTTGTGGCCTGGTTGCAAGGATATGTATAGTCCGCAAACCTCATCATTTATTCTTGGTTTAGTCCATTTTCAAATCAATTCATCGGTATTTTCTTCGCGGCTTCTTACACTAAAGTTCATGCCTCAAATTTTGGTTGCACATTGGAGTTGTGGACACCAGCAATCAACTAATTATCAAGAGAGACAATCGTCATAGGTTCATTTGTGATCATATGTCTCCATACATGTTTAAATATTTAGAATGTGGTTAGTGATTTTAGTTAAAAAATACATTAAATAATATTATTTTTATTTTTTAAAATTTATTTTTAGTATCAGCATATTCAAACAATTCAAAAACATAAAATAAATAAATTTTAGCAAACTTTTATTTGAACCACAATGGGGGTAAGACATCGAATTCCAAAGAAACTACATCCCTTTGGGGAAAAAAAAAGGCACGTAGATGTTCAAAAAAAAAACAAGGTTAATGGGAAAGGAAGGTGCACATACAAGACTTGGAACATATAGAAGTAGCAAAGATCAGTAAGTCAAAAGCTTTTATTAGTTTATTTCAAACACGCAAGAGAGCTTCGACATCATCAAGTTACATAATATTAATACCTTTCATTTTCCAAGACCTAGTAGTGGAGTTTGTCGCCATATCTAACTCCAAGTAGATCTCAGCACCTCTTGTAGAACCCAAGGCGATCCTCATTTGACCATCCCTCAAAACATCCAACGCCACCATTGATGATATTTGTTTATCACGCCGTACGTAGCCTGGAACCCTACAAGCCTTCAAGTATGCGGTTCTTGGAGTCCAATTTCCAGTGATAACAACGTGACACGAGGGCTTTGGGGATTGTGAGGTCATCTAAAACAAGAGTGGTGTCTTGGAGAAAATGTCTGGATTATCGGATCAACAAGTGGTTCTTGTAATAGGTTCAAATCCTCACTGGCCGTACGCAATTACAGTTCCTACAATGATGTTTTGAAGGATTAGTGCGTTTTAATTTCCTTTTATTCAAAATACTTAACCCTATTCAATAAGATAAAAGATTCCTATATAACCTGTGAACAAATTTAAGTGGCGGCCAATAATAAGTTGTAGGTCTGTAGCTCAACTGACAACTCTTCTCACAAGAGGTTTTGCGTTCCAAGTTCGTTGCAGAAGAACAAATTGAATGGCAAAATATTGCTGTAGTCACGGCAGAGGAGTTACCATGTGAGTTGGACTGGACCTTGGTCCAAGTATTGCTTGCTCTCAACAAATTGATTCGTGGAAGATGGATCACGATCATCTGCATTATTTGTTTTTTTATCACCGTTGCTTTTGTTGGGTAAAAAAAAAATGTTTTTTTAAATTATTTTTTGTATTTTTAAATCTTTTTGATATCTAAAGTAAAAAATAAAATTAATAATTAAAATCAAAAGGCTTAATGGAACTTGGATTAGATAATGAAAATATCCCTATTACGCAATAACTAAATAAATTAAAATCGTATTATCAAAAAAATAATAACAAATTAAAATCATTAAAACTCACGTGGTCGTGCTAGCACTATGCTTGCTTGAAGTCAATTTGATCAATGCCCTTTTAGGCATGCAAGTTAGTCTACCGGCTTGTCTTTAATGAATTGGATCGTTAGGAGTGGCCCGATTCTGCGTACCGAGCCTATAAGGACAGACGGGGTCTGTCTTTTTCTTACAGGCATTTATTTGTCTCCAGCATTGTCTCCTGCGCATGTTTCTACACCGAGCATTGAGGCATGCATTTTGTCTCTGGCGAGTGAGGGTGTATTGTTTTTATATTTTAAAAAAATTAATTTTTTTATGTTTTCATTTTAAATTAATATTTTTAAATATTTTCAGATTATTTGGATATCTTAATTTTAAAAATATTTTTTAAAAATAAAAAATATTTTAATGTGCAGTGGATAGGATTAGGAAGCTGGCAAGCCCACCTCCCCATTTTATTGCATGGTTGAGAAGGGTCGCAGGTCACTAGTTTGTTGATCAGAACATGATTTCTTCCCCACGGGTCTCCTCCTTCAGGCTTGTGCCACTGGGCGCCGCCCCAGTTCATGTCCTGGTTAAGGTGGTCAGACATCCACATGGCGTGGCTTTGCTTTGCATAACCGTCCTTCATCTATGCAAGTAATGGTCGGGACTCGGGCCACTTCGCCCTATTTCCTTAGTCCTCGGCTGGGAATAAAAGACCGACCTACCATCAGGAGGCAAAGGAAGTCTTCTAGAACCGCAAACATACCTCAACTCTAAAGACTATGAATCGAGTTGAAACCAGAGAGAACCATCAATAGCGTTGCAAGCTTACGATGGAACAGTGAGTCAGATTTGACAACCTACACAGTCAGCATTAGTTCTCATGAAAGAATGTTCAGGTTCACACCATGACTGATCAAACCACATGTAACTGATAGAACGGCATGTATTTCTAGTTAAATATAAAAAATCGGCTCATATATATATTATCTGATCTAAGATGTTCCATAACCTCCGATCCGTTGCTCTTCACAAAATATACAGATGAACAATGGTGAATAACCTATTACTGTGTTTCAAAATACAACAAGGCATAAGAGAAAGCAGCAGAAGAGAAAAATTGAGATTCTGTTCAATGACTTGGCCGCCTGCATCTCATGCCTCCTCATCCTGGGGCTACTAGTTCCGGCCAAGTGATATGAGCTTGGAAATGCACCGAAAACCCTTGCATAAACCATCTCCCTTAACATCCCAACAACTGGTTCCTGCAAACCTGTCATCGTAGGGTCTCCAAGGTTAAGTAATGGATTAGAATTGTAGTTATGGTTCTGGTAAGGATTACGGTATGGAAGCCGCTGGCTGGTATTAGATGTATTCGACATGACACCTTGAGCACCACAAGCTGATGGTCTGGGAGGTATGATCGTACCCCTATATGGTGCCTTGCCTTCAGCTTCAGTTGAGCCTTGGCCACGGCCATAGAGGGGGACCATGGTAGTGTGAGATATATCAGCTTTGCATACTGGGCATTGCGGATGCTCATCAGAGGCAAGGGAGGCGCTCTGGACATGGAGCCACTTGTAAATGCAGGGCCAGCAGTAGAGGTGACCACAGAGGGTGACTACCGGCTCATATGCAAAATCAAAACAGATATTACAGTCAAAGCAGCCACTAAAACTTTCGGAGTCGGCCGCTGCACTTGAAACTGATTTCCATCCCTGGGCAAAATATCGCTCAATGTCCATGGCTCTATTCTCGCGTCCTTCTTTAACTCTGAAATAGATAAGAGAAATCAAACCAAATCAGTAACAATTTTCCCTCATCAACCAAGTTGAAGAACCAAACTAACTTGTAAACTTCCATGAATACACAGTCTGAAACTCACTACATGGAAGGGGAACTGGGCAAGAATAAAGAACCAGTAAAGATACCACTTGCGTGTATAAGCATATAAAAAATCTAGACAGGCACAAGCTATATGCCAACAGCGGCATTAAGTTCATAGCAATTGTGTGTCTAACTCAGAATAATAAATGCATAAACCAAAAATCCCCACGGCCACCTAGCTCCCCATCAACAAAACAGAGGGGGGGAGCCTCAATGACCCCTCGGATAACTCATCTGAAAATATTTAAAACTTGAGTACACATGTGAAACATATGCATTCCTGCTACCCGTCTTGTTTTTCTGGGAAGTTTGGAACTGTAGCGGAAGGTTTTACTTAAAAAAATTCAAAGAAAAATATATTAAAATAATTTTTTCATA
Organism: Populus pruinosa; assembly: GCA_026413675.1. NCBI lineage: Eukaryota > Viridiplantae > Streptophyta > Magnoliopsida > Malpighiales > Salicaceae > Populus > Populus pruinosa. The sequence continues at coordinate 3,339,827 of CM048595.1, forward strand.
TTTTTTTTATTTTTATATCATTAAAATTAAATTAGAAAAGACATCAATTTAATATTTTTTCAAGCTAAAATATTGTTAAAAAAATATCTAAAAAACAGGAGCCGAAGGACAAACAGCCTCTAGTGTTCTTGGTGAAATTACGCTTTACGATTTCCAAATTCATTTCCCATGAAAAAGCAATGGTTGAAGTAAAGGGCTAACATATACTTTGACCTTCTAGTAAGAAGGCCACTTTTCAACAGTTCTTTAAACAGTGAATATAGATTTGGTCAAAATCCAAACATTCTAGATAAGCACCGCTTTCTAAATCCTTGGAAGACATACCACGTACATCCTAAAAAAAACCAAACCTTTCAAAGATAAAAAATAAGGCATGAAGAACAAGTTGAACACAGATAAGATCAGGAAGAGCAGTTCCCCACGCAACAAAAATTCATAAAAGAATTCAATATCGCATGCCTTTTAGTCCATTAAAGTCCAAGTTTTGACTAATCTTCTTCAAGCACAAAGCAAATTCATCTAAATCTCTTTTTAGTTGGCCCAGTGAAAGTGACAACGAAGGAGTGAATAATCAGCAAAATGATCGTTCATTTAAACCAAGATCTAATCAATTAAATAATTATGTGTCGAGTTTATTAGGTTGGAACTGGTAAATCATGGAAAAAATTAAAATATAAAATGACCAGGCACTGACCCTTCAAAATTACATATATGATAAAAAAAAAATATCCAAGCATTGGATTCTTGTTAAATCATATTATAACCTATGGCAGAAAAAACTACCAAAAATTAAATAAATAAAAAGTTCTTTCTAGAACCCATGAACTCAGAAAGATGGCAATAACTTCACAAAAAAAAGCTGGTTCTAAGTAAAGGTGATCACTAGCATCAACAAGGAACCTGGAAACAACATCTAATTAATTGTGAAATTAACCATATCAAAAACAAAATCTAAAATTTTGTACGGGTTTTTTTTTTAAGATGGCTAAGAAGAAAAAAGTTCGAATTGGACCCAAAAATTGTGAATTGGAACTAAAAATTGTGTGATTCTTCCACTTTTAAATCGAATTTTGCCACTTTTACACAAATAAAAAATTGAAAATCAGAATATATCAAATCTCATTCCTCTCTCATTAAGCTGTTTTCCTTCATTTTCCTTGCCTTTACCCCCTTTTTCCTAGAAACCTAACAAAATACACTAAACATTTCAATCAACCAAAAACAAAAGATAGAGATCCAAGATCTATGCCACAATCACAAATCAAGAATCAAAACAAACAACAAGCGAGGTATAAGAAATGAAGCACAATAAACAAAGAAAAAAAATCATCAGCTAAAGAAGCCTGTAACCAATTAACTAGGGATTACCTGGAAAGGAAATTAGAGATAAAATAACAGTGAGTTCGTTAGGCTTGATTAAAATGAGAGGTTTCGAGGAAGCTTCAATGGAAATTTTGCGAGAGAGAGGGAGGAGGGGTAGAGATTGGCAAAGGGCATTGATGAAGCAGAGTCTCTGGGGAGGGGTTTCTATATAAAGGGGGGAATCCAACGTCCGTTTCGTTTCAGATTATATTTGTTTATTTTTTTCGATTATGACGTAGCCGCTTTGACATGTGTGGGTCCCGCTAGGTGTTTTTAATTTGACGTGGCGTCATCACTCACACTCGGCTATTTGCTTTTCTGTTTTGAAAATATTTTTTAAAACAATTTAAATGTTTTTTTATCTTAAATTAATATTTTTAAATATTTTTAAATTATTTTAGTATTCTAACCTCAAAAATAATTTTAAAAATATAAAAACATTATTGTAAAGTATTTATAAATAAAAAAATTTAAAAAAAACATTTTCAAACGCCATTAACTTGCCTTTGATTATTTATTTAAATTATGATATTATTTTAATATATTATAAAAAATAAATTAAAAAAATTATATCTTATTTAATATATTTTTAAATAAATTATATTTTAAAAAATAAACATTACAATGTTTATTTCTTTTCAATTCTTTTAAATATTTTGCTCATGCTTTGCGAATAAAGAGTATGACTATCGTTAAAAAAATATTAACTTTAAATTTAAATTTTAGAGTTAGTAGTAATGAAAAAAAATATTTAATTATCAAAATTTATTATAATAATATAAAAATATATTTTTAATATTTTTAAAGGAAAAACTTAATATCAAATAATGTTTATGGTAATAGTTATTTTTAAAAATATTTTTTATTTAAAAATATATTAAAATAATATTTATTTTATTTTTTAAAATTTATTTTTAATATTAACACATTAAACAATTCAAAAATACAAAAATAAAAAAAATCACAACTAAAAAATTAAATTTTTAAAAAATATAATTGGACTATAATGCGTAGCAGTACTTATACGTGAGTTTGTATTATGGTATAAGATTTTTAAAAAATATATTTTTTATTTATAAATATAATAAAGTAATTTTTTTTGGATTCTTTTATTTTTAATATCAACCAATCAAAATCATTAAAGGAAATTATTAAATTAATATTTTTTTCAAAACAAATGGACTCAAATATAGTAAAAAATACGATACCAAACAAATAATAAATTATTTTTATAATATTCAACTTATTAAAAAAAACTATAGAAAATACCACTCATGATTGTGACATTTTATCATATAGTCTTGGAAGAAAAAGGATTTTATTTTATCTAGATTCTATTTTTTTAATAAATTTGTTGGATTATATTCTTCATATTCACCATGATTCAATTTAGACCTCCGCTCGACTCAATTGTCTTTAATTTATACCCAAACTTTCTACAAAATCAAGCAAGAACTTGTCAAATAATTAAGAAGCTTGCTACGTATATCACATTACGGCAATCCAGGAATTTGTAAAACTGTGTGAATGGATTTATTGTAACTTGCAATTTTTTTCAAAATGCTTATGGTCTCCGGTAGTCGAAACTTCTAGCCAAAGTCAAGGGTATTAATTACAACACCAAAATTGGACCCAGAAGCAGAACCTCAATTTCCAATTTGTATAGAGTGTATTTTTTTTATAAATTTATTTTATTTTTAATATCACTATTATCATAAAAAATAATTTAAAACAATAAAAAATATTTTTAAACAATACCACCAATACACATGCATTATATATTTTTTTAATTACAATAAATATACGAATTAACTTGTATATATCTTGACTAATATAAATTTATATTATTATAAATATACTAAATTAAAAATTATATAAACTTTTAATAGTATTTAAATTTATAAAATTTATATTATTTTTTAAAAATTAAAATTTAAATCTAATCAATTAAATTATATCCATTAAAATTACATGTTGTATAGTGTGCTTGATATAACAGAACTGGTGTTCTAGTTTTTGGAACATGTGCATTTGAATAATAAAAAAATTTGTTCCGTTGAAAATCCACTAAAATCCAATGGTCATAATTTAATGGTCTCTCTCTATATATATATATATAAGATTATAAAAGCGGTTGAAATTTAAAATATTTTTTATTTAAAAATATATTATAATAATATTTTTTATTTTTCAAATTAACATATCAAAATAATATAAATCACACGTGGCCAAACATGCTCTTCATCTATCAGATGTAGGGTTTCGACGGTAAAAATCTGCCAGGGAATTTGAAGGGCAGCTGCTTCCAGAGATGCTTTCGGTGCCTTAATCAGCGTCAAGAAATACCTCATATATCAGACATATGAGATGGCAACTTCATAAGCCATTTGCAGCCTGGAGTTTCCTGGAAACAGCCTCTCGATGGATTCGAAGCTTCTTGTTCCGTTTTCACTTCCCGTCACTGCATTGTATTTATTAATAATGGTCATGAAAAGAAAATTCAACCATGGCTATTTTTTTAATTTATTTTTTGTTTTTAAAAATTTTAAACAAAATATGAAAACTTGTTTTTTTTCTTTTTATTTTTTTAATATATAAAATCGACTACAAGTTTTAAAAGCTATTAAAAGAAAAAATGGTTTTCAAAAGTTCTTAAAACTAGTTTTCCACGCTATAGTAATATATTTTGGAGGTCATTTGGTTAAATAATAAAATAGGCATGGATCATGCCTGGGATCGGTCGAGGACAAGGTTCGAGGAGGCCAGGGAACCTGAGAGTCAGTCCAGGACCTAGCTAGCTTGAAGTGCTTAGAGTTTAGATTAGGTCTGTTGGGGGGTTTGGACGAGATAGTGCCAGGTTCGGGGCGCCTAAAGAGCTGAGGTTAGGTACGAGGCTTTAAGGTGTCGAGGTTAGGTCTAGCCTTTTTGGCTACGCAATTGTTTTTAATTTTCTTTTAAATATTTTTATATTATTTTATTATATTTTAAAAAATAAAAAATATTATTTTGATACATTTTTATTATAACTACATCCTACTTTTTCTTAAAAAATATTTAAATAATAACAAACTATATATTAGTATGAGATATATTTGTTAATTATATTTTATAAAATAAAAATTATTTTCATTTCAAAAAATCTCGAATACAAGATAAAGATTACTCAACATCTTATTCGTGGACATGCATAGAAAAATTGTTAAATATCTTAAAATATCTCATTTATAGTTTTATTGAAGGTTCTCGTTAACCTTAAGCCGAATCTGGTTTAAGCCTTGATCATCAAAAACAGATTATTTAGCGTTGGAAGCTACATTCATGAACGTCACTTACGAAGAAGATAGTTGGATAAATATTTGCCCATGCATCGCTGAAGAGCCCCTCACAGACAACATATGGAGCTGGAACAGAGAGACATCAGCTAGCTAGGGCCGGTAGAAACCTGGGAAGAAAACGAGACCATCTAGATAAACAAGAAGGCCTAAAATTCAACAGCAGCAACCCTTTTCTAGAAGTTCTGCCCGTGACGTGGTTGCCAGATCTTTGTTTTATAATTCTTGCAGCCCTGGCAGGCAGGTCTCTTGCTTTGATCGTGGCCTCACGTTAACCTGTCCCAAGTCTTTTTCTTTCTGCTACGGGTCATCACTTTCTATTTAAGTCTAATCTCGTGCTCTTGGCCGGTTGCTTACCTAGGTGTCAGCCTCTTTTTTTATTATTATTATTAGTTACAATCCGAGTCATCGAGCTCCACAAAGCCCCAAAAAGAATAGTCCAACTGCGTAGTGACACATGGGTGAATTAAGGGGTTTTCTTTTTTTTAGGTGTTGGAAGTGTATTTGAAAAAATTAATTTTTTTATTTTTTATTTTAAATTATTTTAAATCATATTAATATATTGATATCAAAAATTATTTTAATAAAACAATTATTATCATTCTCTCAAATACCATCTCTATTAATATTAAATAATACTGTTGGTTTTTATATGTTTTTATAGCTAACACTATCTGAATTTGTGGAATTTTATAATCTATCTTCATCTTATTCTATATTTTATGTTTCTTGTCTTACTCCTCAGATATAACACTATCTGAATTTGTGGAATTTTCTAATCTATCTTTACCTTATTCTATAATTTATTTTTCTTGTTTTTCTTTCTGTTACAGGCTGCTGCCATCTTGTACTAGTAATCATTTTTTAAAATGTTTTTATTAAAAATACATTAAAATAATATATTTAAAAAAAATTACTGTTAACATTAATATATCGATTAAAAAATATCAAATAAAAATTATTTTTTAATAAAATATATAACCACGAGAATAAACACTACCCACCAGAACCTAAAGTCAAACCCCACGAAGTCAAGTAAACGCAATAGCTAATATATAAACAAGGTTAGAGGAACAGAAAGTTAAAAGACACAAAGCTCAAGTGGACCTCATATACCACTACATTTCTGAGTGGCTCGCACATCACACTATCATATCCTTAATCTCATAGAATCTTAATTAATTGTTTCGATATTTTATTATAAAATTATAGCAGTTGGGTGCATCTGTCTTGTCTTGTGGCACATCCGATTTGGAAGGACTTGATCGCAGTGTTTAGAAAGTAGAATTAATTAAGGACTGTTCATAAGCTGAGTGAATTGGTACATTCTCGTATCATATAATAAGGTAAGCTTTATTTATTTATTTTTATCATTGAATCGCTAATTTTACCCATATAAAACAACTGAGTTTCTAATTTATTATAATATTATTTTTTCCATCTAAATTAACTAAATGAGTCATACACATATACACATAACCTGATGTTACATTAATATAGCCCCAGAATCTATGCAGAAATTAACTGAATTATCCTTATTACATTAAGGCACGTGACATACAAACCATGAAAGATTATTTTTAAAAACTAGCCTTCTCTCTCACTTCAGTAACCCCTCTTCTTTTGCAATGATGTTGTTATTTTTCCTATAGTATTACATTAAGAATAAGATTTGCAAGTACAAAATTAACTCATTTAAAAATATAAAAACATATTAATACCGTACACATAATAATAAGATTTTTTTTTCATGAGAAGTGTCTAACCTGGATTTTGCTCGATTATTATTATTTTTTTAAAAAAAACTATTCTCATAAGTGAGAAACCATGTGATTTGCGATGAAATGATTTAGGCACAAAAAGTTGCCTGCTGGAGTCACGTGAGAGCAAAAGCTCCATTCTAGAAGGCCATTTATCAAGAAGTGGACTGGCCAGTTGTAAGTTAGGTATGCAGCACAGGCTAGGTGAGGTCTCGCATGCCACATAGTAGTTAGCAACTTTGCAATGCAAGGCAAGCACGAGGGAACATGAAGGACAGATCTGGGTTACAATTTCTCTATCCTTAGCGTGACACATCAGTATACTGCTCGGTTATTAAGTAAAAAAAAAAAAACGTGTGGGATGAGCTCAACTCATATTGTGCACCATTTTATTATTGTTCATATTTTTTTTTAATTTGGTGTTTAAAATTTTTTTGAGTGTGATTGCATTTTTTTTGTGGCTATATTCAAGGAAAATTAAATTAAATTTATTAATTAAGGATAAAATTAAAAGACAATAAAATCAAATTAAAAAAATATCATAAATAGATAATAGATTTAAGATTCATTCAAAAAGTTTAATCTAGTCCTTGTATTATAAAGCTTGTATATATTAAGTATCTTAATATTTTTTGAATTAAATTTTGATATAAATTATAATTCTTATTACCTTTTAGTTTCTCATTTGAGGGATGAAAAAGCAAATTTGTCTGATTTTGATGATAAAAATATATTATTTTATTTTCTTTAAAATTATTATTAGATAATGTATTTGTTTTTATGGATTGAAACTTACTTGGAAAATTCTTTAATATCTTAATCAGAAATGTTTATTTTATTTTATTTTATTTCAAGAATGAATACATACATGGGCATCTTTTGTGTTTTTTTTTTAAAGACATATAATTATAAAGAAGTGATATGGTGCTTGGGGAAATTATTACTTGTTGATGGATAACTTGTAATATTTTAAATATAAAGAAAATTTTACTGAGATTTCAGTAAAATAAATATTTTTTGCTAGAATATCACATTATTTTCAAGTTGAGGTTGTTATAAATTCCTTACTAGTTAAAGAATCTTAAATTCAATCCCAACTTCATGATAAATTATATATATAAAAAATGTATCTTAAAAAGTTATTTTACAATAAATTGAGGACTCATTTCGAGCTTAAAATCTAATTTTCTTAGGTCCTCTCCTTTCAAAAATTTAAGATACTTTTTTAATTCAATTTTAAAATTGTTTCTTTCTTATATAGAATATAAACTGTCAGAGTATTTTAGGTTTCTCTTAAACAAGTTAACTAAAAAAAAAAATTTATCATTCATCTAAAATTTATTTAAATTATAATAATATTTTATTTTAAATAATTTATTTTAAAGATTAAATTTTAATAATCTTTCAATCTAAAAAATGAGAGAGCGACCTCGAATATATCCATTAGCCATGATTTTAACAAAATTCCAACATCAACAACTATACCCTACCCGTATATTTATTATTTTTTGATTTGAGATAAAACTCTCTTGTAATATGCTGGTCATTGTAGCAACCAAATTATCAAAGCAAGTCGATGAAGCACTATTGGGCAAAACAAGCACAACTTAGAAATTCAATTATCTACTCTTCCCTGAACGTCCATTCTCCTGAAATTATTTCATTTCACAAAATAGTGTTGTTTTGTTAATTTTTAAAATATTTTTTATTTAAAAATATATTAAAATAATATATATTTTTAATTTTTTAAAATTTATTTTTAACATGCATTTGACTAACCTCCATTTAAGCAGCAATTAAAGCAATTAATTCGTGATATTAGTGGGCTTATCTTGGGTTAAGATTCCAAACTTTTGGATAATTATTGCATCCGTAGCCACAAAATCAGATATTTACCTTTCTATGCTTAATTTATCACTGTGTTCCAACGATTGCTTTCTCGGACTAATTCAAGGCGAGGTTGGTAGCTTGTCAACCACAACTTATTTACTGTTGTGTTTTTGACAAATCTAGTTTGAATTCCAATATTTTTTGTCGGACAAATCCAACTTCTCCTCGACAACCCCATCGCTTTAAAATGCTAAAATCGTATGAACCCTTTAACTTTTTATTTTTATAGTTTGAAAGTACTTTTAAAAAAAATTAAATTAAATTATTTAAAAATTAATATATTTTTAATTTTTTATATTATCTTGATGTATTGATATTAAAAATATTTTTTAAAAAATAAAAAATACTATTTTAAGATATTTATAAATAAAAAAAATTATAAAATAATTGTTACCATATCTTATTTCTTCTGGTTTGATTCAAAATTCTAAAAAATTAAAACTCCAAATCTCTATATCTTCGTACTCTATCTCAGATCAAACATCCAAAACTAAAAATTCTTTCTTCAAGCTTCCTAAAATCTACCTCCCTTCATAGTACCTTTTCTCCATTACTATCTCTTCACCTCATTGCCAACTTCTAATAATCTTTGTTATCACTATTAATATTTGATTTTTGGCCGGAAGGGTTGCATGAAGTAGTAATTGTAGTTGTTGTTTTATGGGTTTGTGTTTGCAGGTATGCTTTGAATTTATTGCTAGCAAGGTTTGTGGGAGTGATGGATGAAGATTATGATGATATTGGTGGTTGATAAATGTTAGGGATTGTTGAAAATGAAGTGAATATATTTTTAGAAAGGCTATCGAATAAAATTTATTTCTTGTAGTGACTTTGATAATTATACCTAAATTAAAACTTTTAGAGAATTAATATAAAAAATATTTTTTAGAGCTTTATCTAATAGCTCGAGATAATTATTTTGTTAGGTTTTTCAAAAACATACAAGTATAGCAAAAATAGTAAATTTAAAAGCTTTTCAAGAATTTTAAGAATTTTGTTAAACAGATTATTCAAAGACTAACCATTTTTTTTTAGTTTTGAATAATTACTTTAATCCTTACAAAAAAAAAAAGAAATTGCTATGCTTTTTAATGTAAATAATTTTTAAAAATATATTCAATTAAATCTGTATTTGATCTTGTTTAAGCTCTAGAATTGAAATCCCTTGCATTAATTACAATTTAATTTTCAATTTTTTAAACTTATTTACAATTGGTCATACTTGATTTATCATACTGGTTTACTAGTTTAATTTATGACCGATAATTATTATACATGTAATTTATTAGGTTTCCTAATATATTAACACAAATATAAATTATAATCCTAAATAAAATATGATTAAATAAATAAAATTTATTTATCAATTAAATAATTGATTGATTTGTAGTTAAAAATCAAATACAATATCCAGCCACGTGTATTGATCCCTCTAATATTATGAAAATTATAAATAATTTGACTTAATTATTCAGTCTTAGTGTAATAATTATCATTTCATTAACAATGTTTTGATTTATATATCATAATATGAAGTGTGTCTGCATTATTAAATCATGTTTGTTATTGACACCATGGTTATTAGTTGTATGGATATATTTGAAACTTTTTTAAAATTTTACTTTACCTTACATAAAGATTCACGGTCCATAATATTTGAGAATAAATAAAATATTTTTTTAAAAATTTTATATAAGATGATGTATCTTCTTTTGACTGCTTAAACACCTTCACGTGTGTTATACTTGATATATATCTATTTGTTACCTTTTTATTAGAATAACATGTAGCAGAATCAAAGTATAACATTTTTTATATAAGATAATTTAATGATTTCAAGACCAATAATTTCTCAGATAAATGTCATATGAGTTTTTTTATAGATATAAGTGATCTTTTTATAGATACATACTAGTTTTAAGTATTTTTCATATCTCAACGAGAAGAATTGTTTCATTTCATAAAAATAAAAGCATAAAATAGATTAATCTCAACAACTCTAATTAATATTCAATTATAATAGAGTATGAACCACGAACATTTAAAAATAATATTTTGATACAATAAAAATACCATAACTATAACAATTTTGTAAATTGTTTTGCAAAATATTTTTATCCTTAAAAATTTATCTTTAATTTATATTCATCAATTAAATATTTAATGAATATTAAAAATAAATAAAGATTTGTTGAAAAATAAACATATTTATATAAACAACATCAATGTTAAGTGTGATTAACTAGTCGACTACATAGCATTTACACTGACATGTTTAATATGATATCGAAACTTTAATGATTAAATAATTATGAATTTATTTTTTATTATTTTTTAATTAAAATAAAAAATTAAATAAAAAATAGTAAATAATTTATATAAAGTTTAAATTTAAATGTCTTTTGATTGAGAAAATATGTTAGAAAGTTAATATAAAAATAACATGATTCTTAACAACTTGAAATTTTAGATTAAAATTATTTTTAAATAAAAAGAGAGTTAAGGTGCATATGCTAATGGCACTTGTCTTGGTGAAATTTTATAGGTGTCACACGTAGTTGTTGCAAAGAAAATAGATTTAAAATAGTTGACCTAGGTGCAAGGTGAAAAAAACTAATGATGAATTAGAAAAAAAATTGGGTTAACGAGCGGTGTAGTCATAATCCAAACCTTTTATTATAATCCTTAGTTTTGGAATATTATTTAGAACATGATATTTTATATTTGATTTTAAAAAATAAAATAAAAATAGATAAATAACTAAGAAATAGAAGAAAAAGATTAATAAATTATGTTCCATACCACTGCAATTTCCTCGTGTATAACTGACCATTTTAGAAATTAAAAAATAATTTAAATAATGAAAACATAAATTAGTAATATAATCAATTCAAGTTAAAAAGGAAAAAAAATAAAAATAAAAAAGTATCCAAGTCGTTCTTTTTTATATAATTAATTATTTCCCTCATTTATAATTATTATTTATAATGAATAAAGATGGAATTATAAAATCAAGGAAAGACAAAATTGGCAAGAGTTATTTTTGTATTTTTTTACTTAATTTATTTTGTTTCTCATCTTTTTCTGTTTTTTAATACAAAAAAAGTATATTATAAAAATATTTCAAAGTTAACAGTCAAATAACACCGTTAACAAAGGAAGATCTAACAGAATTAACAAACTCGTCATATAAGGTTTGGATTAGAAAGTTCGAAAGTAAAGGACCTCATTGAGAAAATATTGAGAATAGAAGGAGCTGAGCTCATAACCCCACAAACACTAGATTGGAGCAAAAAAATTTGAATTTGAAAAGGAGAAACCAAATTTAAAGGCGCGCCACACGCACAAAACGCCCTCCTATCTCATTCCCAACAGAATCTCACAACTCAAAGATCTCTCCTTCTCTCTCAATTTTAATTCCAGAAAATACTCCCTAAAAAATGTCAGCAGCGAAAACAAGCTCCAGAAAACGAGTTACTGAGTCGTTACTTACCAAATCGTCATCCAAATTCCGAGTCGAGGACGAGTTCGATCCCGATTTCTCCAGGTCCATGTTCAAAACCTCTATCTCGTAATTTCTTGTTGTGATTATGAAGAACTATACTGAAATTGAGACTGTGATCTTAATTGCAGTGATATAAAGGGGATAATGTCGGCGTTACAGCAGATCAGAGAGAAATCTCAAATGGACGGTCAAAAGAAGAACGAACAGACGATTTCTAGGTCACTATAGTTTATTGTCGTTTTTGGTTAGATATGAGTCGGTTATTTGTTTTATTTCTAATATTTTCAGTGATCTTTTCGTGGAATCATCGATTTTATGCGCTTGTGTTTTAATTTTGCTATATTTTTGTGAGACGCGGATACTAATTTTATCTTAGAGATTGAAGAAGTTCAAATTTTGCTGGTTTAGCTAGAATTTGGAATTTACATGGCCTTTTACTAATTCTCTGTAGTCTTCACGGATCTAAGTGGTAATAGCTTGAATGAAGTGTTTGATTCCGTACGAATAGTTAATTCACAGGTTTCCAATATTTTCAGAGTTTTTATTTTTATTTTTATTTTTATTTTTTGAAATCTGTGTAGAGACTGATTTTTTAATGTTTTTTTTTTAAATATGTTGTTTTGATAATTGGTTTTTACATAAATTTAATTTTTGATCCGATACAGGTTTAGTAATTCTAGTTTTCTAAAAACTAGTTGAATTTAATTTCGGAATTGATTTTGCTTATTGTTTTTTTTTTTAATAATCTATTGATCTCTGTAATTTATATAGTGATCTGACTGTGTTCTTTTATGGGGACAGTGTGGGCTCTGAGATCAAGTCTATGATTGATGAATTGAAGTTTAAAATAGAGAAGGACAGGTTAACAATTAAGCATCAACAATCCATTATTAAAACCAGATTAACTCTGTACATGTTCTTCTTTAATTTTATCTTCTTTTTTTTCACTGTTAGGCAAACTTTTGCGAAGGCACTCACAAAAAGCTCAAAGGAGGTTTGTAGAGAACAGAAGGGAGATTAAAATGAGAATAAAATTAAGTTTACTGCTAGTTTTTCAGATTTGAATGTGTAAGTAATGGGTACATATGATGTGATTATGTGATTGGATGAATGTAGTGCGAAAATTGCTTCAAGAGCGAGACCGCTAAGTTTCTAGAGATCTATGACAAATTTTGCAAGGAGAAAGCAGCTCATTTGCAGGCCCAGAAAGGTACTTTGTTGACTCCAAGTTCTGGGCTTAATTTTCATGTATTTTTTCAACTGATGTTTAAATGTCGAGCTGGTACAATAATTGTTGACTGACGGAACTTTGCACGTGCGGTGTGGATGGAGTGGACACTGCATAGAAATAGAATAAGATACAGCTATGTTTATTTTTAAATTTTAAAAGTATTTTAAAAAATTAAAATATTTTTTTTCTTCACTTCAAATTAATATTATTTTATTATTTTAATATTATTTTAATATTCTGATATAAGAAAATAATTTTTAAAAATTAAAAAAATATTATTTTAATATATTTTAAAATAAAAAATACTTTGAAAAATAACATAAATTAGCACGAGCGCTGAAAACGAATTGAGCATAGTAACTGTCCATTTGATATTGTCGTTTCTTATTGTATTCTCAAGTCTCAACCCTTATTTTGAAAATGAAATGTCCTTGCTTGCTTACGTGGCCACTTTGAAAATTAGTAGTTTTACTGGATCATTCCAACATATATTTTTAAATATTTTATAATGATTTTAATATACTTTATCAAAAATAAAATATAAAAAATATTACTTTTATATATTTTTAATTAAAAAACATTTTACATTACAATAACAAACAATAATAATTATTAAGCTTGACGTCACTTTTCTAAAGGATTTGCTCTTACATTTAGCTGCTTTAGTTTGGATCATTTCTGGAGGATCGGTAAAAGTTGAAAATGGTGCAAAATGGCTATTGCTCTTTCCTTTTTAGAATGCTACTCTCTATATATGATAGCAAATTCAATCCCAAATAACAACTTCTGGTTTTAATTTAGTGCTATTTCTCGATGCTGTCTGGCAGATACTCTTTCAAGATTCGAGGAAGACAAGGAAACGCTGTGCATAAGATACGAGCAAATGAGTAAGTAGTGTTTAAGAGTGCCTCTGGAAGTGTGCTCTTCTCGTTGTTTTTTTATTTAAAAATATATTAAAATAATTTTTTTATATTTTTTAAAAACTATTTTAAGATCTATATATTAAAATAATTTAAAAATACTAAAAATATATTAATTTAAAAAATAAAAAAATATATTTTCTTAAAAATAGTTTTAAATTATAAAAACAAACAGTGCATAGACTCTCACTTGAGATACAATACAACTCATTCAGTTATGGGTCCGTATCAGGGAAGAAAGAGAAGAGCATGATATCTGAGCATGAGAAAACCTGTGCCGATAAAATTGCTAAACTGGCGGAGTCATTGAAAAAGAAAAAGCAGGTAACCTAATTAAAGATATCAAATTACTGATTCAGACGGTATTTCAGAGTATATTATTGGTTATTTTTTAAATTAATTTTTATTTTAGAATGTATAAAAATAGTATTTTTTAAAAAATTATTTTTAAAATCAATATATTAAAATGATTTGAAAATAAAAAATAAATTTCAATTTTTTTCAAAAATATTTTTAATTGACAAAAATAAATTCTGCCAACCTTCACGCCACCCGTACTATTAACCTAATTTTTCTTTCTGCGAAACACAGGACGACAAAACTTTCTGCATTTTGAGGAAAAGCCTTGGCTCGTTCCTGGAATATGCCTCAGATGAGGACTTCCTTCCTGATGATTGAAGATTGTATTAGTAGAGATTACTGCAAGCATTTTACTGTGGATAGCCAATTCCTTCCTTCTCCCAAGCCAATGCAGTATATGCTTTAACTTTTAAATATTGCTGCCCAAAGGAAACTCGTACGCATTTTCTTCCAGCATTCTCCTCTAGCTTTCATGTCCCTGCCCCCATTTAACTTTTACTCAGGTCTACATTTTGATATTGTCTACTTAGGTTACTGGTGGAGAATTTGTTAATGTCCTTTAGCGGACTACAAGTCTACAATGGTTAGTAGCCGACAGCTTGAACTTTCCTAGGACATTACCTTTTTTTTTTTGGTTGCAAGGACATGACTAGTCCAATCCTGCAGATGCCGCTGTCGTCGGTTGTATGTACCAGCGACAGGCTCTGTCGTACCTTTTACTTTTCACTTTCTGGCCACCGGTAACAGTAGAAAAATCTGTCGTAAGACTGTTAGGTGAGACATTGGAAAATATTAAGCAATGACTTGTAGATAAAATCAAGTGGTTTGGCGAGACAACATGAAGTTCTTTACTAGGAGATTGGCCAATCATAGAAGGTAAAGACAGAAAAATAGGTTTAGTGATACATGGTTTCCCTGAGTTTGAACGCTTCAAACTCCTTTATTTTTGAAGTTTCTAAAGTCGATCATTTATTATTTCATAGAGGACCATAATTCAACATGAATTGACATGGTGATCATAAAAATAGATTTTCATTTGAATCATACACTAGATTGGTTGTCCAATAATAAAATAAAATAAAACACATTAGGGTTAAAATAAAAAATAAATTAAAGGACAACAATAAATTTTTAATTTAAAAATTAAATTGAAAAGAATAAAAAATCAATAAAAAAATTAAAAATAAACTTGAATTAAAGAGTCCGATTAAGAAAGAATAAAACTTTTATCAAAAGATTAAAAAAAAACTAAATATAAAAAAAATAAAAATTAAATTGAAAATATTAATACATGATAAATATTGTAATGTTTTTCTTATATAAAAAAATTCAAAAACTTTTACACATGTCTAATAAAAGAAACAAGAAACATTGTGTAAATAAATAAAAAAAGCGTTATTAACAATAAATAAAAACAAAATTAAAAAAATTAAAACATAAATGTCAATTAAGATATTTTATGTTACAACACAAATCATTTACCTGATTATTTTTAATAAATTTATTTGATTAATTTGTAATAGAAATCAATATATATATATATATATATAAAATTTATTGAATAAAATAAAAAATATTATGCAAGACTATATATATTAAAAATATTATAAAAAATAAATATTTTTTATTTTTTAAGACTAATTTAACCTACATAACATTTTTAAAGAATTCACTAATTCAATCCATGTAATTGTGAAATATAAACAATAAAAAAGACTGCGGTATTTAACCTACATGTTTTGGAACCTTCACCGCAACCGATTTTTCCTTCAATTTTTTTTCTCTTCCAATTGTAACATTTGTTAGAGAACTTTAATATTCTTTAACATAAAGCTTTATATTTTCTACCAGACTATTTCTTTTTTTTTTTTGAAAAAAAAGTTTAATTTGAATGGGATTTATAATAAAATATTAAAGAAAAGATTCAATTGAAAATTTTTAAGACTAAAAAGAATAAAAATTGATAAAAAAATTTGGAATTTAAATTAATACTACTTACAGAGGGGACTATTTCTGAGAATTCCCCCAAATTTTCACTGTTCAGTTTCCAAGTTTTTTTTTCCTCTCACATGTCGAGAGATACTACAATACCCGTTATTGACAGAAAAATATTTATTTAGTTTTTTTCTTAATTCGAAGCATTTTATTATTATTATTATTATTATTATAAAAAGGTTTCCCTTTGTTAATATCTTTTCAAATTTAAATAATCCATAGCTGGGCTTAATACGGGCTAGGCTGTGAGCCCAACCCAACGCCAAAAACATCTTCAAGGCTCCCCCTTTTATTTAAAAACAAAATTCCTTGCCGTTAAAAACCGTTTCTCCTCCCTCTCTCTTGGAACCCTTTCTGGCTTTCACAAGGCTTTGAGGTCAGTCACGACCCAGGCCATCTTCTTCTTCTTAATTTTCCAGTTTTTCTTATATATGCTTCATTTCCATTAATTTATATTTATCTGTTTGCATCTATTGTTAGTGTTATAAATAATAATCAAGTTCTTGCGCCTCTGAGCCCTGCATTTTATGGCGAATAAGAAGGATTTTAGGATCAAAACATGCAGAATTTTGGAAACAGGTTTGGATAATTATTGAAATTTCATCCTAGTTAATTATCATCTGTAATATATAGTAATGACTATATTGATAGTTATTTCTATTGTTTTGTTACTGATTCTTTTCAACCATTTTATCTATCATTTCTCGTGCTTCCATGATTAAGCAAGCAGGAAAGGAGTTATTTACAGTGACATAATGTGGATTTATGAAAGGGAAATATATGATTTTGGACTTATTTAGAAATGGGGTCTGTCATCAATATAGCTGCTAATGGAATTGGAGGTGTTCTCGGAAATGCTTTTGCTGTTCCTATCAAGACTATTCCTGGCGCATCATGCTAGCATGTATGTTAATTCTGTTTGAGAGCTTAGGTAATTAATATATTGTATTAGTTACCGTATACCTCATAGGAAGCCTGCATATGTACAGCAGTACTCAAATGAATTTAAGATTCTCCTCTTGTATGCTGCTGATTTTCTTGGTTTGAATTTGCATGGACTTACGTGTGCTCAGAACCAGTGGATATTGGGATTTAATTTGTTTCATTGAACATTTATGCATTTCCAATCTTTTGAAACTGTTGATAATCTGTGGCTTCTCCTACACACGTAATTGTTTTTTGATATTTTAAATACAGATCATCATAATCTTCATGTTGGTGATGTATATATATGTACGTGCGTGCGTGCGTGTGTGTCTACTCTCTTTTTTTGGCAAGAACAGTTCATGGTCTTTAAAGACTGCTGGTAATGCGTGTTTTTTGAGCTGAAATCATTAATGCTGCTGCTAAATGCTTGCTTTAGTGAGAGCTAAATGCCAATATTTTATAGATGCTATGTTGTGTTGGGTTATGGATTTGGGGTATAAGGAAATGATTTTCATGTCTTCACTTTATACTACTTGCAGCTTTGATGCTCCTCTACCTCCTGTTGAAGGTGGGAATTTTCCAATGCATAGGAAGAATGAAGCCTTTGCGAGATGTGTTGGGCTGCATGTGAAACATATCAGTATGCTTCAGAAGATACCACCTGCTTCTTATGGCACAAACTACGGGAAAAAAAGCGAGTAGATAGATGCCGATTTGGAGACATGGAAGAAGCTGACCAGTACACTTCAAGCTCCAAAAGTGATTTTTCATTTAAGTGTCATCATCTAAGGAATCAATAACGGGAAGATAAGAAGAATCCAGCCTCTCTATCCTTAAAGCAAGCATAGCAGTCACAATTCCCATAGCCACCTCCCATGCTAGGTTGAAGACTAGCTGGGAAAGTCTCTGTTCATTTAAAGGGTGCATCAGGAAGACTAAGGAGTGCAAGACAGCTTCAATCAGTTGGATTGAGAAATCATCTAAGAGATCTTGGAGTTTTCAAAAGAATGGCGACTTAGGTGATTGTAGAAGTGAAATTCTGAAAGCTTTCATGCCTTGAATCGGTTTTAGTATTTGAATTTTTGAGTTCAAGATAAGAAAGAAATGCTTATCACATTAAAGATATACAAACATGGTTGTTTCATAATTTATTGCATGGATTAGAATTATAACCAATAAAAATCTTCCATTAAGCAGAAAAAATCAAAACTTTTATGCTAGATTTTGAATAATTAATTCATGAAATTAGATGCTGGTAACGATGATATATATGAATACCATGGCATGTACTCAAAGATCTCCTTAAATTGCAAAAGCTTATTATTTCTATTTAAGAAAAAAAAATATTATAATTATTTTAAAAGCATTCAATGCAAATTGAATTTTCAAATCATATCATTAATTTTAAAAAGAATTTACCTGTTTGAATGCCATTCAAGATCCATCCCGCTAGAAGAAGAAAAGGAAAAATCTCAAGGTTGTCACTCATTCATTTTCTCCTGGTACATAGCTATATTCAACACACAACCGTTACTAAATCATGAAAATAGTTAAAGATTTAATTTAAATTATCCCTTTTCTTGATTGCCTGTAGGTTGTCAAAATATTCAATTATAGTTATTAATTCCAATTCTAATAGCAAAGATGGTTCTCAATCTCTCTATTTATTTTCTTAAGACCTGAAAAACTCTAACAATTGGCACCAAAAATGTTCTCGACAAATTGAATCCAATCATGCTTGAACCTGAGCACAGAAAATCTAGCTAGTGCTTCAAAGAAGTTCTGACATTCGAGTACTAAAATGTAAGCTTTCATTTTTGCTTTCTTGCAGTTATATTAGAACCTACAATTTTTCCATATATATATATATATATATATATATATATATGAATTCAATTAATTAATTATTGCATTTTCAAATTTTAACATTCATTCCAAGCACTTTTGGATATTGTTTGCTCTAAGGTTTTGATTTCTTATGCTGTCTACTAATATACAGCATGGTTTTCTAATGGGGTTTTCAACAGTCTGTACTTAATACAAGAAGTCTGCGGGAAATTTTGGTGCATGAGAAGGTTTGTTCTGTGTGCATCCAAGAGTTAGAAAGACAGTATTGTCCCATTACTTTATATTTACTGTTTGATTGTCTGAAAATTATACTATGATTTATGTCCTTGACCAGCTTTCTTAGATTATTGAACACAAAAAATCCAGCTTTATTCATAAAAGGTATGCAAGGTGGATGCATGTGCCATAGCAAGGGAATTGTGCAGATACTCAGACTCTTATGCTGGAAAATTACAAAATGATTAATGTGCTCAACCATATATCAAAGTGCTATATATCATTATAATATAGTCATGTTTTTCGAAGAAGTTTTTCATAAATCAATAATGGGATATTGAAAGTAGCGGAGCCAAATAGTATAATTTTCTAGATGAACATTATCTATTTGTCTGGCTTGTTTTTGTATAACTAATAATATATGCATTATCTTTCCAAGTTTGAATACGAAATCTGACAGTATTTGCCTTTCTTACGTCCACAGATTTCTAGCATTCAAAACTTTCACAGAGACCTGCTATTTTCATATTCTTGGAGATTAATTTAACTTTGAAAGGTTTGTGCCCCTGGTACACAATGTCTAACAGGAATAAAGATTATAGGAAGAGACTGTTTTTTTAACTTTCTGTTAGTTCTTGTAGTTTGAGAAAATGCCTCCAAAAGAGAAACCCAGGGTGGACTATACCCCCAAGGCGACATCACCTGATATTGGTGGAGGGAAAGCCACGGGCAGTGACAAGCTTACTCTAGTTGAACAAAGGCAGTTTATTTATGTCAGAATTGTGAGAGCCACTGGCTTGCCAATGAACAACATGACTGGCACTTGTAACCCTTTTGTGGAGCTAAAGATTGGAAACTACAAGGGAATAACTAGATGCTTTGAGCAGACCTCAAACCCAGAATGGAACGAAGTCTATGCTTTCACAAGAGATCAGATTCTGGGTGGGAGATTAGAGATCTTGGTAAGGGATAAGGAATCTGCGATTAATGAGATCATTGGCCATCTTTCCTTTGATTTGGGCCATATTCCAACGCGGTTTCCACCAGATAGTCCACTGGCACCACAGTGGTATAAGTTGGAGGATCGCAATGGGGTTAAGATTGTAGGAGAGTTGATGTTAGCTGTTTGGATAGGGAATCAAGCTGATGATGCATTTCCGGTTGCTTGGCATTCCGATGCAGCTGCCGTTAGTGGCAAAAGCGTGACAAAAACTCGTTCTAATGTATACCTCTCCCCCGTACTTTGGTATCTCAGAATTCAAGTGATTGCAGCGCAAGATTTGGCACCTGCGGACAGGAACAGGAAACCAGAAGCTTACGTCAAGGCTGTTCTTGGGAACTTGGTTTTGAGGACTAAAGTCTCAAAGGACACGAATTTGAATCCCACTTGGAATGAGGAGGTGATGTTTGTTGCTGCAGAGCCATTTGATGATCCTTTGGTTTTGAGTGTGGAGGACAAGATGGGAGCTGATAATGATGCATGTTTAGGGAGGTCAGTGATTCCTTTGCACCAAGTGGAGAAGAGATTGCTTCCTCAACCTATTGGTGATCAGTGGATTACTCTTCAGAAGCATGTTGCGGAGGGTGAGGAGAAGACCGAAGTGAAGTTTGTTGGTAGGCTTCATTTGAGGATCTTTTTAGATGGTGTGTATCATGTTTTTGACGAGCCAACTTGCTACTGCAGTGATTTGAGGGCAACATCTCCTAAGTTATGGCCAGAGAAAATTGGGGTATTGGAGCTAGGCATCCTAAAAGCCGAAGGGTTGCTACCAACGAAGTCCAAGGGCGGTCGTGGAACCACCGATGCTTATTGTGTAGCGAAATACGGGCAAAAGTGGGTTAGAACTAGAACTATAGTAGACAGTTTTGCTCCAAAGTGGAATGAGCAATACTACTGGGATGTTTATGATCCGTACACAGTTGTTACTGTTGGAGTTTTTCATAATTATCATTTACAGGAAGGGGATAAGAATGGAGGGAAGAGGGATCCAAGACTTGGCAAGGTAAGGATTCGGTTGTCTACTCTCGAGACTGGTAGGATTTACACACATTCCTATCCGCTTATAGTCTTGCAACCTAATGGATTGAAGAAAATGGGAGAGCTTCATTTGGCTGTGAAATTTAGCTGCAGCAATTGGATTGACTTGTTTCATACTTACTCACAGCCTTTGCTTCCTATGATGCATTACCTTAAGCCATTATCAGTCTATCAGCTTGATAGTTTAAGACACCAAGCTACTTATACTCTCTCTTTGAGGCTTGGCCGTGCCGACCCACCTCTAAGCAGGGAGGTTGTGGAATACATGCTTGATACAGGTGTAAACAGATGGAGCTTGAGAAGAGGAAAGGCAAATTGCGAGAGAGTCATGGCGTGTTTGAGTGGTATCGTTTTTATTTGGAGGCAGTTTGATCAGACACGCCATTGGAAGAATTCAGCAGTCACAATCCTAATTTACTCATTGTTCGCTGCTATGGTTATGTCCCCAAAACTAATATTGCCTGCTTTCTTTTTGGCTTTTTTCGTGCTTGGGGTTTGGCGCTTTCCGAAGAGGCCGAGACATCCTCCACATATGGATACCAAATTATCTCATGCTGAGACTGCACAGCATGATGAACTCGACGAAGAATTCGATACATTTCCAACTTCCAAGCAAGGTGAAGCACTGAAGACAAGGTATGATAGATTGAGAGGGATTGCAGGGAGGTTGATGATAATGATAGGAGATTTGGCAACTCAATTGGAGAGGATCCATGCTCTTGTAAGCTGGAGGGATCCGCGAGCTACTGCAATGTTTTTGATATTCTGTCTGATTGCTTGTATTTTGGTTCATAAAGTTCAGTTCAGGTACCTGGTTCTTGTCGCATGGACTTATGCAATGAGGCCTCCGAGACTTCGTGTTGGCATTCCTTCTATTCCCCAATGTTTCCTCAGGAGATTGCCTGCTAAAACAGACAGCATGTTGTAAGCAAAAACATTGTTCTGATATGCTGTGAAATGATAGGCCAATTTGATTCTAGTAGTTCTTAATGTTTATCAAACTAAAATTGCAAAGTTTTTACATGAATAAAAGTGCATTTAAACTATCTATTTGTTGATAATGGGTTTTGAACTTTTAGATTTTTTCTTGGTGATATACTTCAGCTTCTATAGTATATGGAACTTCCACCTCTCTATTTTCCCATTATGTTAAACACAAAGGAAAATCACCGGGAAGCAGCAGCTGCTTCGTTCAGCTAAGATTGCCCACCGTGGCAACCAGTAAGAACGTATCACTGTGATGAAAATTTTGCCGGCCAGCAGCAGGTAAAGATCTTACAGCAAGATCCATGTTGTTTGTTGATCTGAGAGTCACTCTTTAATACTTCCAATATATTTTTCTTTAGTTTGATGCCAGTTGAGCCCCAAAAATCTTGACACGCTTTGCCCACAGATTTAAGACCCCTTTGCAGCTGTAGACAGTAGTCACTTGCAAGTTGAAATACAACGTAGATTTCAAGAGTCAAAAGCACAGGCTGCGACTACCATGTAGTTCGTAGACTAGTATTTCCAGGCAGGAATATGGGCACGATTAGTCCATTGCATCACAGTACCATACAAATAATTTCGAGTATAACGCTAAGCAAAGTTGAGTTCATGACAAGTTAAACATTGCCACGCCCCAAACATTTACTGGATATGCACTAGCCGTAACAAATTATGGACAAATTTTGAGTTCATGACAAGTTAAACATTGCCACGCCCAAAAACATGAAAATGAAAAGAAAAATGCTTCCTAGCTATGTTTTCTAGTTCTAGTTAGAGATGAACCACCACTGATCGGACCATCCCTAGTGCAAGACATAAAACATCTTTCTTTCAGCTTTGAATAACTAGAAAAGTTACATCAAGAACAAAAGGATCTTGTACAAAATATCTGCATGTGATTAAAAAAAACTATTAAAAACAAAATTCTTTAAATTGGCACCGACACTAAGTACACAGAAATGCCACTCTTTGCAATAAAGATCAATGGCAGAGTGCATAAATAGCTTCGACATTCCTGTAAAAGATGGATTTGACAAAAAGAAGACACTGGGATGGCAGCACCGCATCCATACCTAAGAACTTCCAGACTCAAGCTGGAGAGCATAATAGCTGGGCTTTCCTAAAACATACAATCACTTGTTTTAAGAAGGTTAAAGCACTATTGATGTATACCTAAAAGAGATGATAATTCTTTGAGGGCAATGAGCATCCACTATTCATGCACATCGATATATATAACTAAGCAACCACAGAAGTGTCTCTTGAGAGACTTTGGAAGCAGGATATCCCAAGAAGTGAACAGCACCCAGTTATGGTATCAGAAAAAAAAATCTATCGCGGTGATGATCACTCAGGAAATAGGGTTGGACGGCATGGGACGGGGAGGGTACCCTTGTATCACAGACCATGGTGGTCGCCTGTTGTGCTCCTGCACATGAACCATCATCAAAACAAGAGTCTAGAACATGGCCTTTGCATGTATGAGGTTATGAATAACAACAACTGGAACATCAGGGGAAAAAAAACTCCTGCAGTGTTTCTTTAAGAAGATTTTTCAGATTTCTTTTCTATAAAACATTTATAAATTATAATAGACAACAATCTCATATTACCTTTTTCACTAACTACTATTAGAAACTTCAATTTGGCCAAAGTTTAGGTACAAACTCTAAATGTGTCTAGTCAAGTTTGAAGTGTAAAGAAATCCCTAACAAAAATCAATATGAAAATACATTGTCCTACAAGAACATTTTATATGCATCCTGACATTACAATCCAAAAGAACTTCAACAAGAAAAAGAAAGAAACCAAGAAACACTGTAATTTCTAAACCTTGTAAATGGAAATAATTAATTCTGTAACTTCTCACAATTCTAATATTGCAATGCCAAATCACACACCAAACGCATCTCAACACATTTGATCATAAAGAAAGCAAAGACTTCTCTTGAATGCCAGCCTTGCGAAAGCATCCAATCATAACAAATCCAAAGAATGATGCAAATATCCACAATCTTACCCCAATTTCTGTCACGAAACGGCATGAGGAACATCGAACAGATGAAGCCCCATATGGATACATGAGTAGTACATCACAACTACCGCACTTCACTTGCCCAACTTCATGAGCTGAAAACCAAGCAGGTTAAATTTCAATATCTTAAAACATTACGCTAATGGATTAAGCAATAATCAGAGTATCTTTTAAGCTAAAGATAGAAAAGAAAGCAGGAACCTTCAAGTACAAAGTTGATCATCTGACAACACTGGCACTGAACATGTCTGACTCCTTTTGGATACGAAAGCAGTCTGCGGCAAGAGCCACAAACCATTTGACCCAGTTCTGCATGCAAATAACCCTCCACTAATTTAAACCCAAAAAATTAACAACCAATTACATTGATTAAGACAATAAAAAAAGTGTTTTGTAGCTGATATTGGCAGGATCTTAGATTCAATTGGAAGATATATCATTGCTCAAGGTTGAAGGTAGAAATGTACGATGAGATTCACCTGAAGGCGGCGGAGGTGGTGTTGGAGGCGGTGGTAAAGATGGTTCTGGAGGGAAAGATTGCCAGCCAGGCGGTGGTCCTTCTTCTTCTTCTTCTTCTGCTTCTGCCATGTCTTCTTCTTTGCTCACCATTCTCGTTGGCTCTCTCTCTCAAGAGGCAAGCAGGAGGGACTTCTTTGTGAATGGGATATAGAAATGCAGTGTGGTGTCGTTCACAACGTCAATTAACAACAACGGTTATGGCTTTAGTCGCTAGGAGTTCTTTGTTTTGTTTTGTTTTATTTTTATTTTTATTTTTTGCACACGACGTATAACATTTTTTTTTTATCTACTTTAAAAACTTCTTTAAGTTATTTTAAAAGACGAAAAAAATTAAAAAACGATTAAATTCTTCGGTTAATATTTTTTTAATTTATGCAGGATTTTTTATTTTTAAAAAAATTTTAAATTTAAAAAAAATTGTTAAACATTTTACCTATTTTTATTTATCTATAGCTAAATTCTTTTTGAATTTTTTTATCTACTTTAGAACTTCTTTAAGTTAAAAAATTTAAAAATGATTAAATTTTTTGGTTAATATTTTATTAATTTATGCAGGATTTATTATTTTTTTATAAGTTATATTTATTATTTAGTCAATCGTTTATTTATTTACAACATAAAAGTACTATTTTTTTAATTTTTGTCTACTTTATACTAATTCATGTAATCTTAATTTTAGTTTTGATCTTCTTGTACTTTGATATATTTGTAATCAAGTAATTCTTTTTTTCTTGAGGTTTCCTATATATTTTGCATATAAAACAAATAACATAACTTAAATGCCCTCAACTTCAATAACATAATCAATTTTAATTTTTTTCTAAGGAACTAGTGTTAAATTTTAGAAATAAAATTTAATATCATAATTTTAATTTTTTATTTAGAAATCTTGGTTTTTCAACTAAAAAAATAAGTAGATTTTAAGGCTATTGGTGTGTTTTTGAGATGAAGAACGGGGATCTAAGCTACTAATTTTTTAAAACAAAAAAAAAGGGCTAAAATCAGAATTTTTGTATGGAGAATTAAAATAATTATATTAATATTAATAATTATTCATTTTATTTTCAAAATTCATTCTATCAAAGAAATAAAAATAATCAATTAGTTTAAAGATTATTGATGTTGACCATAATTAAGTTATTTCATAAGTTTTATGCAAAAATAGAGTGAATCTTGAAAGTAAAATAAAATAAAATAGAACACTTAATTTGGAATATGTTAAAGTATAGAGAAGTCAAAACCGAAATTGAAAAGAGGAGATTCGAACGGTGACTCAATTTTCATCCGATTACAATTTTTTGTTATTATTTTTTCAATAAAGAAAAAGTTGGAGAAAGGTCTCTTTGAAATTCATTGAAACGGTGATTAGGTTTGAGACAGTAAAACAGGAATGAACATAGCAAAACATTTTTAACTCAACCCAACTTTACCATGATGCGTGTCTGTCTATATATACAAGGAGGTAGAATAAATAGGTAAATTCCGATAACAAATATTATAGTTTCCGCATAAGAGACATGTTATATGTAGTTAGAATAAATAAATTGGTTAATTTATTAGGCAACGTAACAGATTCCATTACAAGAAGATTTAGTAGGGAAAAATAATAATATAATAAAACAACCGAGAATTCTGTAACCAAATGAATTTTGATTGAGCAGACATCCTGTTTCTATTTAAACCTCAAACCAGCCAAAAAGCGGCCAGCAATTTTAGTGCGAGTATTAAGTGAAAAAACCCTTTCATAAGTTCATTTTGCAAGCAGTTCCGTGACTAACTTGAACTTGAATCGACGACACTCTGTAAAATGAATTTAGAGCATTCAGTGGACACACAGACCTGAAATACAAACTGGGCTCGGAAAAGCAATAGTTGATTAAATACTACTCTATATACTCAACGGCACCCATCATCCAATGCTAACAAAATTGCTACCGACATAACATTTATACAAGAACATCATAACATCATTGTTATTAGGTAGGTTTGAGTCAATTATAAACGTCCAACATGCCCTGTTCTGCAAGCATGGAAGTCACTCTTAACCTTCATCAAGTAATTAAGCCCCCTTCTTCTTCTGGCTCTTGGCCTGTTTAATATCTTTTGTAAGCATTCTAGGAGCTATGGCCATGGCCATAAGCTCTTGGAAGAGTAGCTTACAGGCATAAGGAATGTGCACCTGCATATCAAAATCAAATCGCAGTTGGGGGAATTGTTGAAAGCTTTTAGTAAATTCAATCGTGGGAATAAGAGCATGAGTTTCACGAAGTGCACTATCAAGAAAAATATATGAAGAAGAATACCTGAACAATGTCGGTTTTGTTCTTGCAACCTCTGCATTCAAAAGAATTCTTCTTGAGATTCGCAATAGCTATCAACCCACAACGCTCACAGACATGGACTCTATATGCGTCACTCTGGTCAAATAGCCTCTCTTTCAAGAAGTGTGCAGCACCGTGTGCTATCATGCAATCCCGTTCCATCTCACCAAAGCGGAGACCACCATCACGTGATCTTCCTTCAGCAGGCTGCCTTGTGAGGATCTGCACAGGGCCTCTTCCACGTGAATGGATCTTGTCATCAACCATATGTTTTAGCCTTTGATAATAAGTGGGGCCAAGGAAAATCATTGCTGACAGCCGGCGTCCAGTGTGACCATTATACATGGTCTCAAACCCTCGCATTTGATACCCACACTTGTGAAGAGCTTTGCTAATATTATCCACCTAATACATCAAATAACCAAATGAGACAATTTCAAAGAAACAAACTGGAGAGATTCAATCAAACAGCAAGAAAAATAAACTACAGACTACCATGGTGCTCAAACTTAGAAAAAACAGCGGCATGGGATTATTTTCCAAATACTACAAAGAAGAGGCATCCAAAAGCAAATACTTAGTTGTGGATACATAACAAAAACTTGTTTAGGATTGTTCTCACAAATGCAAAGTGAGAAGTCAGGATTAGGAAGTCCCTCTACAGTCAGTTAGTACAGCAACTTAACCCATAAAATCTACCATTAAATATAATGAAGGAAAAGAAACACATGACCAATGAACTATTTAAAATTCTAATCTGATGCCTTCCCGGTCTACTTTCTAAATGTCAACACCTAACAATTTGTCACTTTCTATTTAGTAGTGTATGCGTCACAATCAGAGAATTCCACAGCAAGCAACAAGCAATGAACCAAATCTTGCAAGACTTTGGAGAAAAGAAAATACACTTGGGGAATTAGCAAATCTCTCACCCAAAAATTTTGTAACCTAAGATTACAGAGGAACGTAACTTACAGTGACATCAGTAAATGGTGTGGCATCCCCTTCCTTTCCCATATGTGCTGCAACCTTTCCCATAATACACTCGATAAGCTGTCCAATTGTCATTCGAGAGGGAATAGCATGTGGGTTGACAATAATATCAGGAGTGATGCCTTCCACAGTCCAAGGCATGTCTTCTTGTGTGTAAGTCATGCCAACAGTTCCCTTTTGACCATGCCTACTACTAAACTTGTCTCCAATCTGAGGTATGCGGACAGATCTGACCCTTACTTTCACAAACCTCAACCCATCAGCATTTGTTGTGAGCAGAACCTGCAAAAGACAAAAAGCAATCAGAAAAGGCAGGCGGGTTGCAGTTGGGGAAAAAAATCTTCCAAATTTATGCGCAACATGTTTTTATTTCAAACGGCTGGCTACTTGTAATTATATGATCCACACTTCCTCTGATATGATAAGATACTACAATGGGATTTTATTTTTATTTTTATTAATCAGCTCTCATGATGACAGCAACAGGCACCATAATTCAATCATGGCATTTCAAATAATAAGAGCTTACCTGATCCACCATTCCAGTTTCACTGTGACGTAAACTAATGCTGTGATCACGCCTCGTGTAGCGTGCAGACTGTCCCTGAGCTTCTTCCTGAGCAATTGGAGTCGTCTTTCCAATGATCACATCCTCCCCTGAAACTCTTGTGCCCTAATAATGCAATAAAAGAAAATGAATTCAAAATAAAATTCTCACAACTGGCAAAAAAACCACAACTGAATTAAGTATCCTTACAGGAGGTGCAAGACCATCATCATCCAATTTATCGTAAGAGCCATGGCGCATGCCCTGTAAAAAAAAGTTGTTTGTTTAATGCCCAACAAGTAGCAGCAAGGGAATGCCAAGTACTGAATGCTAGTCATCACCATTGTGTTACTTCTGTCCGGGCGACCAAAATCCTCTTTAACAAGTGTGCCCATCTTTTTCTCCTCATCCCTGTGAGTTAAAAAAGGGTCTCAGCAGTTCAATCAAGTATCAGAAGAACCACATAAGCCAAAATGTGTTATCAACTTGCTTACCTATATGAACGGAAGAAAAGTGATCTAAAGAATCCACGATCAATTGATGATTGGTTCATAATAACAGAATCTTCTTGGTTATATCCAGAATAACAAGCAATCGCAACAATAGCATTCTAAGGCAGAAAGAGAGACAAAGAAAGCCATAAACATAGCTTCTTGTGGGAAAAAAAAAGCAACACAAACATATAATCAGATACTTACAATGCCAGCAGGAAGCTGCCGAAAATGAAGATGCTCCATGGCTCTTGTAGTAACAAGTGGCTTTTGGGGATAATAGAGAACATAAGCCAGCGTATCCTGAATATGGAAGGGATGGATAAAAGGCATGAATTAGTAGAAATAATGCTAAAGGTAACAATTGAAGAAAAGAGTGCAGAATGAAAAAGAAAAAAAGACATACCATTCGAAATTGGTAATTGGTGACATAAATTCCCATGGCTTGCTTTCCCATAGCAGATTGGTAAGTGTTACGTGGGGACTAACAGCACCAAGCCACCAAGAACAAATATGTATAATTAAATAAAAGCAGGCACCATGCCACCGACAAATTTCCTCAAACAAGAAATTGACTGACTTGCCTGGTTATGGTCAGGAAAAGGAATGATAGAAGCACAAACACCTAAAATCAATGATGGGTGGATCTCACAATGGGTGTAAGTATCAGAATATGCTTCCTCTGGATTAATCCTCGCTTGTACAAGATCCTGACATGGATTTTAGCAAATTCTGTCAGATGCTTCCAGTTTCCTACTGAATTAGCTGATGGATGTACTTGAGAAAGAGACTTTTTCCAAAAGTTAACTTACATGTATGGTCATGGATATCATAGTGGTCTCTTCTTCCTCAGTGTCAATATATTCAATGAATCCCTTTGACACAAGATCATGCCAGCCACCCTCATCTGGGGTTTCCTAGAAAAAAAGATGACAAATAGCACTAATATAGCATCTGAAGAGGAAAACATTTGAAAAGATGATCATTATAAACTAAATGGCTCACCCTCTGTTGCAGTGCATGGATGTCCTTCTTCCTTATAAGAAGCTTTTGTTTCTCCACAATGAATAGAGGACGACTGCACCGGCCATAGTCAGTGTAAATCCGCAACTCTTTCAAGCGAATATCTCTAACGACCCCAACTTCAGTATTGACATCAACCTATACATTTAAAGACCATCAGCATTCAAATACGAAACATTCTTTTACACAATAACATCCTCTTCTTGGCAAGTATCTTGTATGATGTGGGCTGCTCTTGGGTGCTTAAATTCATTAAATGCACCACAAGGGTTTAAACCCTTAGATGCAACCATGAGATGTCAATAAGCATAAAAATGTTTCTCTTAATCAAGAGATTACAGCACTTATAAATCATGTCATTTTGGGATCAAATCAGTAATATTATGTTCCAAAGGAATTTTACATTTACATGTATGAATTAATTTCTTCCTGTTCTGGAATTTTATTTACCATTTATACTTTTTGCTTCACTCAAAGCCACTACAAATATGGGCAAAAAACAGCAAAATGCTAGAAAAAAGCTACAGCACAACAAAGAAGAATTCTAGATTACTCTTCCATTGCATGTCTGCATTTGGGTTTGGCTCTTAGTTATATATTACTCTATGGGACCTGATCAAGCCAAAGCAGTTATAAAGCTTGCAGAATCACACACTCAAATGGTCCATATCCAATTCCCCCTCTCAAATGAAGGTTTATACTTTTCTGCTTCACTCAAAGCCACTACAAATATGGGCAAAAAACAGCAAAATGCTAGAAAAAAGCTACAGCACAACAAAGAAGAATTCTAGATTACTCTTCCATTGCATGTCTGCATTTGGGTTTGGCTATTAGTTATATATTACTCTATGGGACCTGATCAAGCCAAAGCAGTTATAAAGCTTGCAGAATCACACACTCAAATGCTCCATATCCAATTCCCCCTCTCAAATGAAGGTTTATACTTTTCTGCTTCACTCAAAGCCACTACAAATATGGGCAAAAAACAGCAAAATGCTAGAAAAAAGCTACAGCACAACAAAGAAGAACTCTAGATTACTCTTCCATTGCATGTCTGCATTTGGGTTTGGCTCTTAGTTATATATTACTCTATGGGACCTGATCAAGCCAGTGCAGTTATAAAGCTTGCAGAATCACACACTCAAATGTTCCATATCCAGTCCCCCCTCTGTCCCCCCTCTCAACTGAAGTATCACATTTAAAACATTTCTACTGCCAAAAATTTATGCAGCCATCCCATGATCCAAGCCCATATTCTGCTTCTTGAAGAATAACTAAGATTTGTTCCCACAATTACAACCAGAAAATAACAAAAACAAGTAAACTGACCCGTCTCCGCAGCCGTCTCAATGTCTTCACCAACATATCAGGATCACGATGGATACCCACCCAGCCACCATTGACAAAAATTTTTGTTGCTTGGGGAATAACTGCAGGGGATATTTCCTGCAATTAAAGGGAATGAATCATACTAAAAGAACATGGAAACAGAAATCAGCATCCACTGGCCCAGAACTCAAAAGTATGCACCTCAAAATTCTCGGTACCCCATTCTTCTAAAAATTCCAGGATGGGATATGCTGCAGACCCAACCGTAATGTATACCATCAATGCGAGATTCTTCACTAATCCACAAGCCTAGTGTCACCAGCAAATATGCCTCATTAGAAGCAGAGAATCAACTTGCAAGAGTGGGGTATATTTCATAATAGAAGAGGCAGATACTATACTAACTTGTCCTTCAGGTGTTTCAGCAGGACACATCATTCCCCATTGTGAATTATGTAGCTGCCTTGGTTTTGCCAATTTCCCTGGTTAGAAAAACCAGAATCGAGTTGAAGAGGAGAAATGGTAACAGAAAAACAAAGTACTGACACCATGATCCACGGAACAAACAGCTGTGGGGAGAGAGGTACAGTTTGCAAAAATCTACACAAGCCCAAATATCCCAAGCATCAAATATCCTGAAAAGTGATACCTTCACGCCCAATTGGAGAATTTAATCTTCTTAAATGTGACAGTGTAGAGGCATATGTCAATCTATTTAACACCTGTTTGCAATAAGCCATAAAATTGTTTTCAGTACAAGCAAACAGAAATCAAGTTATACATAATCCAATAGGATAGGAAAGGAGACGACAAGGAAATACACAAAATAAAAGTGAGAAAAACCTGAGACACTCCAGCTCTTGTTCCAGCTGCATTTGCCTGTCCCCAGTTCCCAGTGGCAAGTGAGTATTTAAGACCACTGGTAATGGTTTTTGCTTTAATGGCAAATTGTAGGTTAACATCCTTCCCATTATCAACACACTGTACCGTCCATGAGAAATGTAGGTCAGCACCATGGAAGAATTGAAGTAAATTGCAAACAAATGAAAGCAGGCTTTGTAAGGAAAAAAAACCTTTTGCACATAAGACCTGA
Source organism: Populus pruinosa (assembly GCA_026413675.1). Classification (NCBI taxonomy): domain Eukaryota; kingdom Viridiplantae; phylum Streptophyta; class Magnoliopsida; order Malpighiales; family Salicaceae; genus Populus; species Populus pruinosa. The sequence goes on from CM048595.1 coordinate 3,372,549, forward strand.
CATCCCTGGTCAACTTTCTGAATAACTGCATCCAAAAGAAAGCAAGGATGAGATAATATAACACATTAAAATTTCAAGACCCCACTAAAAAATCCACCAATACTTCCAACCATAAACTAACCATTCTAAACAAGCCCCCAAGTAAAGGACCAGCAAGGTCAAGCCGCTTGTTTCCATAATGATCCCTGTCATCTTCTGCCCTCCGGCCAAGTGCACAAAGTAAGAGCCGGTGAATGATATACCTGAACAGAATTTGTTAGCCAATGCCATATCACCAGATGCATTCATGAGTATCCCACCAAAATAAAAAATCTTACCCGAAGTAATAAGCTTTTTTGGTCTCGCAGAATTCTCCAACACCAACATGAGGAAGCATTTCTTTTTGAAGAATCTCTTTGGCATACCTGTTAAGATGAATCTTTGAACATTATAAAATTTCTTAAGAATCATCTTGCCGCCCAAGTAAATTTGCTAACACATACTTAATCCTTTTTTCCCTAGTTACACCAACAGTTGCCCCACGCTTTCCAATGTAGTCAAGAGCAACCTGAATCAAACAACAGCACATGACATATCAACCATCAGCATTGCAAATAAAAAATGAGCAATGTTCTTGGCAACATGTGAGGTAGACTTGAACAGAATCGAGTAATCCAGTGCATGTACAGAGGATAACAAACTCTATTGATGCAGTACTATTATAATCCTAACTTTTTGTTACATAAACCATCACAGATGTACGTGGATAGAAAAAACAAGAAGAAGAAGGTCATTTCAATGGTCGATAGAACATATGAACAAGGAACAGAGTGCCTATAGAGTGTTCACAGAGGAAAATATGAATTTTTATTATTGGACATCATTAAATAATACTGAGGGAGAAGTGTGAAAAAAAGGACAGAAACGCCAAATTAAATAATAGCTCAGTTTTCCAATAGGAAAACACACATTTTAACAGCAGAGGTTTAAGCAATACCATCAGATGTAAAGGATCACAATTCACTCGTGCTGATTAACATGGTCAGAACAAATATCACAGCACTTCCAGCTATGAACTACAACTAACTTACAGCATTGACTAAAATAAATAAATAAATCGTACCTGCTGATTTTGAATAACAAATGCCTCTTCCAGAGATGGCCGAAGCAACTCCATCATTTGAGTATCAGCAAAATCATAACATATGTGTTCCAAAATGTCTTTGTCAGCAACAAAACCCAAAGCACGAAAAACAATGATAATCGGAATTTCAGTTCGAATGTATGGAAGAGTAGCACGGATGTATTGCCCTGAAGAGCCCTGCAATAACATCAATAAACACAGTTAACAAGATCATGTGAAGACTGTAAACAACTGTCTATAAAGGAGAAATAATCTCAAGAACAATATATCCAAGCACAAGCAATTCCCTTACCCCTTTAGCACTAGTCCGAGAAAGCATCCGCACAAACATGGTACTGGGTGGCCGGTTCTGAGACTCTGCCATAGACCGAACTTCTCCTACATATGCATACTTGTTTGGCTGCCTCTTCTTGAACACATACACATGATTGGTGCTCATCTTCTCCTGAGCAATTAGAACCTTTTCACTACCATTGATAATGAAATACCCACCCTGATCATAGGGACACTCGCCAAGCTCTGTCAAATCCTTTTCTGAATTCTGATATAATGTGCAATAACTTGATCGAAGCATAATAGGGACCTGATAAAACACAACAATGCAGTAAAGACCTGAGCTGCCAGCTCAATTCATCTACATACAAATAAATAATTCATTATACTCGCCTTTCCAATGAAAACTTTGGTGAAGTCTTGAGTTTCAGTGACTTCTTCACCATCATGACCTTTCTTTATAACCCTCTTTGTAACATCCACATACAAAGGAGCCGAGTATGTCAGGTTCCTCAACCTTGCAGCTTTGGGAAACAAAGTTGCAGTTTCTCCATCAGACTCTGTCATCATGGGCTTACTCAAGTATATCTGGCCAAAACTGATCTTGTAGATAGTCTGCAGTTATAGCCCATGGTGTTAAGAGCCAACAAGAAAACAAGAAAGATATAAAATTATAGTTTTCTCAGCATCTAACCTAGTGAATATGAAAGCAAACATTCCTTTTCTTCTGTAGGATAAAAATATATTGATGAAAGAAAAGGTGAGGATCGCATATTGGAGAGTATGGCACGTAAAAGAAACAAAATGAGAAAGCAAAACTCAAGCCAAGAAGACATTTTGATCCTGCCAAAACTAGCTAGGCAAACACTAAAATCCCCCAAAGAATTGTAACACGACAATGTAAGGAACAAAATCTTATCCCTTAATAAATACCTCGATGGAAAATAATCCTTCAAAATCCTAGCATTCCTGTACATTCAGATGCACCAAAAACTAGCCACAAAAACACAAATGTACAGAATCTTATAAGCTTTTCTCTTTCCAGCACCTGAAATTCCTACCAGGACAACCATCATTTTTCCTCCAAAAAGTAGATAATCTTAAGACCACACATCCCACAATTCTGGACCTAATTCCACAATTACATTCACTTAAAAAATCAACTAATTTGTTCACTGTATTATCACCAAAGCCAAACTCATTTTTTCAAAGTCTATGATTCAATCATATAACTAATTTAACAAGAAAATCATGCTGCCACTTAAGAATCCACTCAACCACAAATAACAGAAATATGTTTTCCCGAAAGCTAATTAAGGAATACTCAACAATTAATCCAAGGTCAACAATTATATAGCTACGTCAATTGGAACTAAGCTCTGGAAAGAATTCAAGTGCTACCTCTAAATGAAAAAAGAAAAAGAAAAAGCAAACTAAGATATCAGCTTGGTGGAGGAGGAGGGGCAATGAAAAATGATACTCTAATCTAAACTTTTCAGTCTCTTTTAGGTTTTCAAACAAATGAAAGATGGAAAGAATAGTCAAGACTCTTTTACTAATTTCTAATAGCCCAAACTTCTTTAGCTAGCAGATTCTCTGTGCACAGTCTCCATCTACCAAAACAGTCTCTCAAAAACTTCAGTTAATTTTAAACCTTCCCATGTGTACCACCAAACAGAAATTGATGCTATCAAATGAAAAGAAAAAAGTTTAGAGCAAAAACATTTCTAGCATTTGTATCATACTTCTCTTTCAAAAGAAGAGAAGCTAAACAATCAAAGAATTAAAAAATATCAAGGCTGAGACCACACTGAAATGCTGGTTTTAGCAGCTTTTTTATGAATAACTCCACTATTCCACCATCAAAACTACATAAGTTACATTAAAGCCTCTCCAGTAACAACCTAGAAACCCTAGGAACACAATTCAGTAAAAAAGCATTTAAAAAAATCGTAAAATTTCCTTTTTTTTTCCACAACACAACACAAACAGAAGTAAAAAAAATGCAAAATACCTCAGCAAAATCAGACTGGTGACCCGGATTGTGCTGGCTTTCAGGCCGAATCTCAATATCAGCAGACTCGTCAACGATTTCCTGCATCGTATTTTGAATAAACTCATCGAAAGAGTCGAGTTGTTGTCTCACCAAGCCTTTCTCTTCAAAATAAGCAGAAATGACGGCCCAGGCATCTTCCTGCGTGATCTCCTCATCAGCGTCTTCATCTTCTGGTTCCATATCTTCATTCATCGGCTGATGATCGTACTCGTCAAGGTCTTCCATAGGGATTCTGGTTCTTTGTTTCTGTTTCTGGTTTGAATTATTTTTTATTTATTTATTTTAATTTAAGTTTTTAGACTAACGGATTTGGATATGTATTTGTTCGTCCTGTGGAACCCTAGAGAGAAAATAAGAGAACAACTCCTCGAGTTTCCAAAGAGTGAAAACTGGCGGCTTTGGTATGGTATTTATAGAGGAAGAGGCGAGGGCCTGACGAGCAGTGTTGGGCCTAATGTTTTCACAGTCCCTGTAGTATTAATTTTATATTTAAAGGTCCCTATGCAGGTTTTTTTTATCTTAATATAAACCACTTTTATGATCAATAGTTAATGTGATCCTGCAATTCCACGTAGCAATTTCCAAAATTTATTTTTATTTAATTATATAAAAATTAAAATAGATCCTTGTAATAAAAGTAATGATTAAAATGTCTAAAATAATTTTAAAAAATAAAATAAAAATTATTTTAATATATTTCTAAATAAAGTACTTTGAAAAATAATTACTCTTATATTTTTAAATATCCTCTAAACTTGTAAGATAGATGGCTTTATTTAAAAAATAATAATATATAGATATAACAATGCATCTTTTAATACAATCCTGACCACCTCTTATTGTTAAGAAGTCAGAATTTAATTTTTGATACTTTATAAAACTTATTTTTAATCTTTTTAAACTTTAAAGTACCCAGAAAACATGCTATGAACTCCTTAAACTTATTTATAACCTATAAACATTCTCTAATTGATTAAAAAAATTCAAAATTAAAATAAAAGAAACACTAGTCAATCCAAGATTTACCTTTTTCCAGTAAAATAAAAAATTCAAACAATCTTCATAGAACATTTCTCTGCAATACAAACTCATTAACAATAATATTGATTTTTTTAGCGGCTAAACTATGCTTGACTGACATTTTTCTTGGCTAAAAATATAAGAAACAAAATAAAGTTTATTGTCAAACATGACATCCATAAATTTTAAAGGGTGAGTTAATGTGTTAGCCGAAACTTAGGGATGAGAATGAATATTTTTTGCCCCAATACAGCTTGTTTTTATTTTTTATATATTTATTTTATTCCTTGTTTTTTAAATTTATTTCTAGACTAATTTAAGATTTTCTTTTAAAAAATACATTCTTAACTTAATATCAAAATATTTGTTGGCCCTTTGTATCAGCTAGAGAGTATGCAAAGTGAAAAAATCTTAGCATATAAAGGTATATTAATATAAAAACATGCAAGTAAAAAGAAATAAAGTAGATAATCAAAATAAATAAATAAAATATAGAATGGAAAGTGTCTTCCACGATATCCACAATATAGTGAGTGAATAAACCACAACAAAACGATTTTCTATTTTGTTTTTATTTTTATTACTACTGTAATTGTATTAAAAATTGACATTTGTGCTTGCAGATAGCATTTTTAGCTGATTAACATTTTGATCCTTGAAATTTCTTAAGAAATTTACTTTGGTTCTTTTATTTTACTTTTCTTATAAATGAGTTCTTGATAGAAAGTTTTTGTCAGGATTTTTTAGTAAATACAATTTTGTCTCTGAATTAAAATTATTTTTCTATCAAGTCTTTAAATATCCAATCATAAAATCTATCAAAACTATAATGAAACAATTTAAGTAGGTTTGTGCGCATGATGAAAATTAAGAGGATTTAAATAAATACACATTGTTTTTTTTTTAAAAAAAAAACTCTTGTTCTTAATGAGATGGTCATAGTTTTATCTTTTATTTTTATGATTTTACCTAATATATATATAAAACAATTCTCATAATAGATTTATATACTACGATAAAAAGATCATTGAGAAACAATTCAATATAACTTATAATAAAAGTAAAAATAAAAATAAAAACACTTTAATAACCTAACAACAATAAAGTTTTGTTTTCTATAATATCATAAATATATAATAAGATTTTTTTGTTTTGTTTTTAAGGTTAAAATTAGAAAAATGTTTTTTTCACATAACTAAAATAAAAGATCTTCACAATAAATATTGCTTTACTAAATACTAAAAGAACTAGGGTATGCACTATTCATATAAATAATAATGTAGTTTTTTACATTTCGATTATCAAACCTTTTCAATTATAATATTTTACCCACAATATTTAGAGTTTTGTGTAATACTTATATGTACACTTGCTTTCACCATTGGTAGTATAATAGCAAAAAACATTAAAACTAAAAGCAAAATCCCTATAGCCACTCACATGTTTTTTTATTCACCACTGTAAGGTAATGGGCATTTTTTCCTTCCTAACAAAAATTGCTTGCTTTTGAACTGGAGTTGGAGGTATTTTGGTATTTTTATACAGAAAATGTGTTATTATTAGTTTTATAGGAATATTTTTATCTATTTAGTATTTTAATAAATAATGAAATAATCAAAATATTTCTAGGAGTAAAAAAATCATTAGTGTTAGGTAGGGGTATTTAAATATTTTTCTTTTTTCATACATGGTAGAATTACATAGGTATCCCTAGATTGAAAAAAATTAATTCATTGGGTTTGATCGAGGATGTTAAAATCTTTTATCCTTTTTTTTTTAATTGTTGGTTTAATTGAGGATGGTATTGTAATTTAATATTAAAATAGTTTTTTTTTTTTTTTTCAAAAATTGTTGTCACCTGTCGTCTATGCGCCATTGTGTTGAAGCCATTGTGTACTGTGGATGGCGTTGGCTCCCAGTGATAAAAAAATAGCCTTTTGCTGTATTATTTTATTTTTCATTGTCTTCTCTTTTATTATGTGCAGCACATGTTATCTAAATGTAATCGAATTATTGCTAATGATTCATTTTATTTTTTTTCACTTTTATTTATTTCTTCTATCCCAATAAATACACTATATAATTCTTATTGTTATTGGTATTCCAGATTTAATTATTTTAGGTTTGTTTTTTTATATTTTTTTTTTGTTAAAATTTTATTCTTTTCAGTTTAACATTTAGTTTTTAATTTATATATATATATATATATAATATTTTTTAAATTTACGCATGTTACTTAGACTTTCTTTTTTAGGAGCCCATTTAATGCTGGAGTGATGCGATATTGACATTTTTTTATTTTTTTTTTACCGTCTCCATTTTTTTTTCCTTTTTTTTTTTCAAATTTCTGCAACCTTTTATATATGATCTTGGAGGAAGATCTTTCACTGTATGCTTGTACAAAACGGCCATGTCTTAGTTGATATCAATCACATCAATATTTAACAGTTTTAGATGTTTTAGTTTTTATGTTTTAAAAAAATTAAAAATTATTTATTTATTTTAAATTAATATATTTTTAATATTTTCAAATTATTTTAATATATTAATATCAAAATAAAAATATTATTAATATATATTTTACATATAAAAAATTATATAAAAAACAACTATAACTACAACCACACTATAAAAAATAAGCAAATAAAAGAAATTCCGAGGTTAACTCAAATAGATAAAATAAAATATTTAACAGTTTTGACATCTCAGATAAGAAAACGTTTCCCCACCCCCGAAATTGCACATGAATAACACACTAGCAGTTCCATGGCGAACTTTTATGGAGATTAAACAACACCATAAGCATCCACATTCTTCAGCTTATAATTTACTTCTCCAAGCAGGACCCCGTCTCAAACTTCTTCACCAAGTCCACGCCCATGTAATAGTCTCAGACTATGGTTGCTGCCGATTCCTTCTTACTAAGCTTCTCAATTTAGCTTGCGCTGCTGGCTCCATAAGCTACACGCGTCAAATCTTTCTCATTGTCCCATATCCAGATTCTTTTCTCTTCACTTCCCTTATCAGATCCACCTCCAAATTCCACAACTTCTCTGTTTATTCCCTTTACTTCTATACCCGCATGGTCCTTTCCAATGTTGCTCCTTCAAATTATACTCTTACGAGCGTGATTAAATCTTGTGCTGATTTAGTGGCTCTGAGACATGGGAGGATTGTTCATGGTCGTGTTTTGGTAAATCGGTTTGGATCGAATGTGTATGTTCAAACTGCTTTGGTGTCTTTTTATGGAAAGTGTGGTGATTTGTGTAATGCGAGGAAGGTGTTTGACAAAATGCGTGACAGGAGTGTTGTGACTTGGAATTCGATGATTTCGAGGTATGAGCAAAATGGGTTTGCTAAAGAGGCAATTAGGTTGTTTGAACGAATGCAGGAAATAGGTGTTGAACCGAATTCGGCCACGTTTGTGAGTGTTTTATCCGCTTGTGCTCATTTGGGTGCTTTTGTTTTAGGGTGCTGGGTGCATGAATATGCTGTTGGGAATGGTTTGGAGTTGAATGTAGTGCTTGGCACTTCGTTGATTAATATGTATACAAGTTGTGGGAATGTGAGTAAAGCGAGGGAGGTTTTTGATTCGATGAAGGAAAGGAATGTGGTGGCCTGGACGGCAATGATTTCTGGGTATGGAACAAATGGTTATGGTAGCCAAGCAGTAGAGTTGTTTCATGCAATGAGAAGAAATGGATTGCTTCCTAATAGTATCACATTTGTTGCTGTTTTGTCAGCATGCGCTCATGCGGGGTTAGTGAATGAAGGGCGCCGGGTGTTTGAAAGCATGCGAGAAGAGTATCGTTTGGTGCCTGAAGTGGAGCGTCATGTTTGCTTGGTGGATATGCTTGGTGGATATGCTTGGTGGATATGCTTGGTCGTGCTGGTCTTCTCGATGAAGCATACAATTTTATCAAAGAAATTCATGAAGAGCCAGCACCCGCTATTTGGAGAGCGATGCTTGGAGCTTGCAAGATGCATAAGAATTTTGGCCTTGGAGCTCAAGTTGCTGAGCATCTCTTAGCGTCTGAACCAGAAAATCCAGCTCATTATGTGATCCTCTCAAATATACATGCCCTGGCAGGCAGAATGGACCAAGTTGAAATGGTTAGAGACAATATGATTCGAAAATGCTTAAAGAAACAAGTTGGCTATAGTACAATAGAAATGGTTAGAGACAATATGATTAGAAAATGCTTAAAGAAACAATTTTGTTTAGCATGGAGGACAAGTCTCACACTGAGACAAATGAAATTTATCATTAAGCTGGTTATGTGGCAGTATCCGATTCAGTTATGCATGAATTGGAAGAGGAGGAGAGAGAATATGCACTTGGATACCATAGTGAGAAGCTTGCGATAGCATTTGGGTTGTTGAAATCCAGCCGTGGGACTGTTATGAGGATTGTGAAGAACCTTCGAATGTGTGAAGATTGCCATTCTGCCATTAAATATATTTCAGTTATCTCCAATAGAGAGATTATTGTTCGTGATAAGCTGCGCTTCCACCACTTCAAGAATGGCTCATGTTCTTGTCTGGGTTATTGGTGAAGACTCCTTCGTGCATCTTTGAACCAGTACGAAACAAATATCATCTAGTGGTGCTTCGATGTATCACCCAAAAATAGACTTGGAGACGCATCAACATTTAACTGGCCAATGGGAGTCCCATGTTGTGGTTGAGAAAAGCACATGAAGGGCATCGATTGCTCATTTTTCAGCCTGGATCCTCTTGATTAAGACATGAATCATTGTAGACGTGGGGGATGAAGGGATCATCACCAAATTCACTTGCACAATAGCTGCCTTACTTCCTGAAATGTTGTCATTAAGCTATTACTATTTGGATCATCCCGCAAGAATCTACAAATCGTTCAGTGTTCCTTGATAAATACAAAGCCACGGCTGCAGAAAAACAGTGCTTTTCTTTATGTGGTTAGTGATCTAAGGCATTGCATAAGCAGCGAATACAAGAGTAATAAGAAAAAGAACAAGAAGACGAACCATCAATTGTCCATTTAGCTTTAGAAGCGTGATCTTGTAAGATTATCACATATGTTGAACTCTGATGAATTTAATATCTTTTTAAGAAAATCAGTTGGTACAATTCTCAAAGGTAACAAATGTGAAATGATTTGCCTGGATATCTGCAGCATTTGGCAGAACAGTGTTCTAAACATAAACAATCAAACAGAAATCATAATGTTTTTGATCTTACAACTTCATAATCATAATGTTTACCATCGAAGTTTTTCACACCCCTTCAAATTCAACTCTTAACAGCCAAAGAGCTGAGCTAAATTTATTTCTTCCTGGCCTACATTTTCACTTAGAAAAAGAAAATTCTCATCGACAATAAAAATATTTTGCATAAAAACATCATTTTTTTTCTTCTGTTGGTTGCGGGCAATTTGGAGTCTGGAGAAGCAATCAGTCGTAAGAATTTCATGCCGTGCAAGCTGCTTTGACATTGTTCCAAAGGAAATTCAAAAAAGCAGTGACACCATCACCATAAAATCATTTACACACCAATCCAAATTTTATTTTATTATTTAAAGTGTACATTATTGTTTTTTGAGATTATGTATTTGACTGAAAATCACCAAGAACACGTTGATATCATACAAAATTACAAAAATAGGAGGAATGCCTTGCTATGCCTATTCATTTCTTTTGCTCAATGAATTGACTGCAATCAATTCCTTTACCAGAAAATGCCTCCACAAGCTTTGAGTAGAGCTTTCCTAGCATGATTTTGAATCCTGTAGAAGCACCGTTTTGACTTTCATGCCGAGTCTTTCCACTGTCAGGTGCATACGCCACCGGAGCTCCTTCCAGATATGATTTACAAGACGATAGAATATTCTGGGAACGTTCACGTAAGTGCTCCTCCACGAGGGCCTCAAAATGCTGTAACAGGACATTGACACAATTAATCCTGATAGTAAACAGCATTCTTTTACCGTGTTTCTAGAGTATTCATGGGGGGGAAAAGGGAAAGTTTGAGGAAATAACAGGACATGGAAGTCCAAAATCCCGTAAATCTCAGATAAATAGTTTTAATGGAGAATTTTCTTGTAAACATAATATGGACACTCGATCATCATGATATACAGTACTTGAAAACGCATTTATTGTTGAAATTGTTAACTCCATCCTGCGATGTTGGAAATGAAAGTGCCTTTTCCAGGACCATGCCAAATTCATCTATGGGATCTAAGCACCCCCATAATATTAGACTAATCCAAAAGTGATGAGTAGTCAACAAAGCAGCAGTTGGCTTTCTAACGATATAATGATTATATCTCAAAAACAACTATCATCATAGTCATTACTAAAATTGATGCAGCAGTGGAGTACTTATGATACCAGAAATGTTTACTTTACCTTTGGTGGTTGGCGAATAAGGTAAAGCATGGACTTCCATGTCATAAGGAATGCCTTTTCATTATAGCTTATAGAGTTTCTCTCTCCCTCTGCTCTTCCTATCTGCTTATCATACCCAGCTTCGTTGAAGTATGGTTTTTCATTAAGCACAAGGGCCTGGAGGGAGAGAAGAACTTGGAGAATACTGGAGCTTTCTGGATTCCATACTTCAGAGCCTGAGCCTGTCCATGTGTTGAGGAGACTGAGACAGATTTTTCCAGACTCATACAAATTCGGATTGACTCGAAGTCCACCAGAGCGATAATGCACCGACTGCACGAGAGATTAAATTGACCAAAGGTAAGTTTCTTGTAAAAAATGAATACATCTTCATTCATACGAGTAGATATACAGTTAAAAGAAAAAAAATACAGAATTCTAAATTGGATGCCCTAATTGAAAAATAAAATAAAATCATGTCCCTTTGAACAATGGCACTAATAGTCAAATTAACCCTTTGGTAGAAGGGAAAACAACTTATATAGACCATGCTGTCTTTGAATCCTGCCTGATTTGCAGCCATTTACTCAAGCAGCTCTAGGGCGTAAAAGCTTTGGAACTTCAGATTAACTTACAGGTGGTTCCTGAGGATAGTCCGGTGGAAGAAATATATCGAAAAAGAACAGCCCATCATGATATGGAGTTCCATTTGAACCAACAATGGCTGCCCGAAGGAGATCCATTCTATCCTCATAGACGCGGACATAGATTGACTCTGTTCAAGTAACCAAAGGTCTTAGAAATGATGAAAAAGTTGAACAACGAACCTCTTCACAAAATAACAATCAAAAGTGAAGTGCAGAATTAGATAAAAACCATACCAGGAAGATTCTTTTCTAGAATACTCCATTCCTGTTGAACTTTCTTCAACCAACCTCTTTTCACCTGTGTAGAGAAAAAACAGAAAGCATATGGTTGATTATTCCTGTTGACCACTAAGTTTACGTGAAAATGAAGTCAAGTTTCTGACCTGAGACAGTGCATTGCCTTCACCATCAAGAAAGCGGTGGTCAGAGCAATCAACAACCATATCAAATCGTTTGAACTGTTCTGAACTATTGCTGGCAAATGAAGATTGATGTTCTTTTCCTTCTTGATCATCGTTGGCTTCTGGCTTTAAATTTGTCACTTCAAATCTCAGGATGTCACCTGCTACTGAAGGTTGAAACTCCATAAACAGATCACAAGTTTCCAGCTTTTCTTTCTCCTCAGGTGTCTTGGATCGATTTCCATCTTCAGAAATAGAGTCAGATGCTATTGGGCCAGCCACAGATGTGGAACCAAAGGATCCAAATATACATTCTGTAATCCTTGAGAAAAATCCCAGAGTGAATTCAGGACAGGAAAAGGAACTAGACTCCCGTGGGCACTTAGCATTCTCATTGCCAGAGCTAATGGAATTTAGCGAGTCCTGAGAATGTAACTATTCTTCAGCTCAAATTTTCATAGGAGATGAAAATGCACATGATACAACAAGCTCTATCAAAAAACCAAAACACTTAATTTAGAGCCTACTTATGTTTCATTGATTTCTTTTCCCATCAGTTTATTAAGCAATCAAAACGGGCATTAAGCTGAGTGAGTTTTTAGTAGTACAGAATATTTTTGTGCTATTCAGCAGATTAATCCTAGATGTCTCTATACTTCAAATCAACAGATCATTCACCAGAATTGTAACAGCTGAAACATGTCGCAAAACTGAAATCCTGGATTTGACAGAAGCCATTTCAGAAGTCCATAGCTCCAGACTCGACATGCAAGTTGCTTCCTTAAAATTCATTTCAGAGTGTTATCACCCATATAAAACTCCCAAAACTGGAGAGCAACTCTATTTTCTTGTTACAAGATGAGGGGGGGGGGGGGGTTGAATTTACCTTTCCTTTCAGGATCGAAAATTGTTCTTCATGATCAACCGTCTCTTTAATCACTTCCTCTTCAGGTTGTTCATGTTGCATGATTGTTTCGGCAGAAACTTCACATCTATCAATTCGAAAAATGTGATTAGGTGAAACCTGTAACAATGCCCAACATGGTATTTAAGATTGATACTTCAATTAATCTCCTCAGCAATGAATGAAGAACAAAAGGCAGAGAGTTACTAAAAATCTGCTTTCAGAAGATGAATTATGCCCTACATTCCAAGTAACTAGAATATGTAACTGGTCTTTGAAACTGAGATTATCCTAACACAAATTTAAATCCTGCTGATATATGTCAAAAGGAAAAGCAAAAGAAATCCAAAATACTGATCCCAAAACTAGACCTGAATACAAAATTGTTCGATAAATTTCTTTCCTTTTTTTAAGTCAAACCATAATGTGAACATCACTACGAGCAGGGTGGGGTGAACTAACCCGGGTAACCTGCTGGCTCTATTTTTACGGCTCATCTAGGATTCTGCCGAAAGCTTAATAATGGTCTCCTCTCTAAAAGAACAAGACAATTTCCTATAAGTAGCAGTGCAAAGTCCAAACAACTCCTAGTCCAGTGGGTGCCGGGTGGGTTGCAGATTTACGACATGAGCAGCAAGATCTGTAATGAGTAACGAGGATAAGGAAATATGCATGTTCTAGATAGTAATAACCAAACTAACTAGGGCATACATTGCCAGTTGCACTCTGGTTTTTTCATAAAAAATTCAGAATTAGCCTTTGGATCTTGTGCAACTTCCATTCTATCACCCCTTGTTCTGTAACACAAAGCACAACTGACAACTGATGATAGAGAAATGAAGTGAACTACACCTTCTACATGTGTCCAAGACAGTGCAAACTCATCATGGACTCTCAAATGCCTACTAAAACTAGAAAATGGTAAATCAATTAACAAAGTAATAATATTATTTCAGATGAAGAATGAAAATGGCTAGAGCTCGCACCTTGGTTTTGAGACTAGAAGCCCATGTCACCTCAACATCACCATCTTCAAAACCTGTCACACAGCCGATACTGGACAAGTAATCAACCTGATCTTTACCATGGTCACTGCCTTCAAGAGCAGCATCCGCACCCATTCCAGAGTCTCTGTTTAAGTGATCTTTATTAGCTTGATCCAAATTTTTAAATACAATATCCCCATAAGAGAAGGAGTATTCAGGGTGTTCAACCAGTTCATAAGCACTAACAGTTTCCTCAATCTGGTCACTTCCTACAATGTCGGCCTGGTTCCCTCCAAAGGATTTCCATTTCACCTTAACAATCTGTTCCTTTGCATCCACGCAATTCACAAAACCCCATTTTTGGTTTCCTGAAACATATGGATCATCACAAGCACCCTTGTCTAGTACGAATTGCCCAGGCCAGAAATCATGAGCGTTGACAATGTTTACAGGGAGCAGAGACTTTGAATCCAATCCCTGCGAGCAACTACCGTCCTGCCACACAACATTAACAATGGTTTTTGTCTTCACAATAACAAAAATATCCTGAAAAATTGGAGAGGGGTCCAATCCCGTAAACCCCTGGCCCCTCGTCCTGTCCTTTTCGATGATCTCAATGATAGATGCATCAAAAAGTGTCCGCTCCTTCCCACCCGTACAATCAGCCAAAGGAAGCAAACACCAGTCACCAAGTTGCCAATTTTCATGCAAAAAGCATGTCAACAAATTGAGTTTTTTTGCATCCTGCAAACGCTGAGGAGCAGGCAAACTCAAATCACTACCAACAAGAGCACAGGCAAGCCAATCTACATACACCAAACCTGCTTTTACAGCAGAAACAGTCCCTACATCCTGATTTTCATTCCAAGCTCCACATAACCATGTAGCTGATTTAGACAGCGCTGAGAACCTGATCTGCACTCTCTGTCCTGGATAATAAGGATGCATCGAATCTTCAAGTATGTTGGGAGAAATTGGGGAGAGCTTTTCTTGATCCACTGCAGTGACCTCACAAGATGTCCCGTCATCAAAAATGACACTGACAGATTCAATAACTTCATCAACCCTTCCTATCCAGGGTCCGTGAACCACATAATCCCCCACTGAAATGGAACGAATCTTCAAAAGCTTCTTTGAATCAACATGTTTTATGATTCTTCCATGACTACTTTCCAAGTTGACGAGCATATTGACGTTTACAACTCTGCCCATCTGTCCAGATGGATCGGTCGCAGAACAAACAACGTCTCCATGTATGAAGCCCCTCTCAAATGAGAGGAAATCATCAATTTTCCCTATGCTTTCCTCCAGACTAGAGAGAATGCTGCTTGCCCTCCCGCAATACAGAAAATCAAGTTCTTCTATGTCCTCACTGCTACTGTAATTTCCACTGAAACTTTCCCAATCAGAGTCATTAGGAAGCATATCCATCGCGTACACCGATATAAATAAACTTCAGCTCTGAGACAAGAACAACATGATGATTTAAGGTAATAATAATCCAAAAATGCAAATTTAACAATTAAATTGAAAAAAGAGAGACATGAGTAGTGAGGAAGAAGAGAGAAGTACCGTTCAATTAACACTTTTTTCAAGCAACTGTCCAAGAGCAGCGCCTGTAATGCTACGATAAACACACTGGCAGTGGATAACCAAATGGTTGTGTGCCAGAGGATCAAACTACAGGTGGAAATAATGTGGAATGGGTTGAACAGTTATGTATTTTCTCAATCAATGCTGAAGATCAATATAGATATCCCAACAAGATATCCTAACCTTTAAAGGCAGAGATGACGTTCGAAACACCAAAAATTTTCCTTAATGGGATAACAGGAAGAAGTTCCTAATACCAAAGGAGATTTCCCTACAGGGATAACGGGAATCGACGAGGACTCCAAGTGCCAAAGGAGATTTGCCCAGCAAATGGACTGAAGCTTCCGCAAGAAGAAACTTCCAAAGAAGATAATGCACAGCTGATAAATTGATGAGCCACAACTGTTGCAGATAGGAATGAAGCTCAACAGAGAAAAAAGAATTCAATGCCAAAGAAGATCTTCTCTTCACATGGAGGGGAATTCTTGGTGGATGATGATAGTTTACAGCTATCTGGAGTATCAACTCTACTTGAATATTCACTTTCTGGTGAATTTCCTAGCGAGAAAAACTTCAGTTACTGTGCCAAACGAGATTTGCCCTAAAGAGCTTAATCTCAAAGTTTAAATACTACTACCGTCTACCAACTCTTAAAAAGTAATAAAATTTGCTTCTTTTGGGAAGCAGATTTATATTGCCAAAGAAGATTTGCCCTGTTCAAGCCAAACTTTCTACCAGGTTGATCTAGTGCCAATTGCCAAAACCTCATGAAATGTACTCGGCTAAACGGATTAAGAACATAAGACCAGGTCAACCAGACAGACTTCTTGCAGCTTAACTTGATTCAAGGAAACTTTATCATGTGCTCAATGATATCTCAAAGCAGAACTCTCTCATAGCCATCTGTAGTTGACAAAAGTAAGCCCTTTTGCATATAGTTCAAGTTCTTCATGCAACATGCAAGAACAAAACCCTATAGTTAATATTATATAAAGAAAATATAAGCCCATAAATCAATAAGTCACGAAAAGGTAAACTTTTTCTCAAATAATTTAGTTATGTAAAAGTAGGAAAATCCAAAACAAGGCAGGCACAAATGTTTAGAAGACAGGTTGGCACAAATGTTTAGAAGACAGGTTTGAAAAATGATGGATGAATTTTTCTGCCTATCGTAGCCATACTTCCTCATGAGTGAAAGCCCTAAAACAAAAGACTATTAATTCCAGAAAACAGAAATCTACCCCCATTCGATCTGAAAGAAAGAACTCTTCGATTCAATTTCATGTACCATGCTTCATGAAAACATACATAGATTCACAGACACGGGCAGATATATTGACAGAGAGCAAAAGTATAGAAATATGGAAAATGTTAGCCCCATGTTGAATATATCCTAAAGAAAGAATCAAATCTCCTAAACTATGTTTCTCTTCATATTCCCAGGACAACTTCCTTCAATAACAGTATCATAAAGTAACAACTAACAACATAAATAAAACTATATAAAGCACATATGCACCTTCTAAACATCTGAAGGAATTGGATTCCATCAAAAGGCTACAAAGGAATCGGATTCCAAATCCCAAAGCAATTGAAAACAATACGATATGTGAAAAAAAAAATAGAAAAACTATATAACCTCAAATAACAAGAACCAATAATCCACACCGCAGTTCTTAAGACCTCCAAAACATATAACAATGCATCAACCCCACCATGAGGCATAGCATAAATGCACATTATGTATGCATGCATGCATGTAAAATAAAAAAGAAAAGAAAAGAAAAGAGAGAGAGAGTTTAAGAGAAAAGTACCATTTGAAGCTTCTTGCATCACATGAGCCATGCGTGCAAACTATCACCAGCAATCTAACACCACCAAGAAAACCACAGAAAGTACTACGTGAGCCAATCAAAAGAGGTCAACCCAGTCATAACTCGGCAATAAAAACAAGTTCTTTGACTTTTCTCACGCACCAAGGAAAGAAGAAGAAGAAGAAGAGGCAGCTTTAAGTTACTGGGAAATCAGAGAATTCAGTAAGGACGTCCGCTCTGAATAACACACATCAAGCCATAAACAGAACTGGAGAACATTGCACAAAGACAGAGACAGGCAGTGGAGAAAGAAAAGGAAACAAGGGGTCAGTTTCTTTATCTCTCTAGAATTTAGCTGGTAAGTGTTTAAGGCTGTTTTGGTTTGTTTCTCTCTCCAGAATCTGAAACGTTGGAGGTTTTTTTCCGAGTGCTTAAATTTTCAGTCCCGTCCATTACGATATAGAGACTGCTCTCGCGGAATATACCATCAGTATCAGACACAGACAATCTGCGGTACTCCCTAGAGAAAGAGTTGAGTGAAACAGTTATCTGACTGGAATCACCAATTTGCCCTTTTCTCTGACCAAATGAATATACTAATCACTGGGAAGAAATCAAATTTAGCCCCTAATGTATCACAGTACTATCAATTGAGTCATAAATCTCTTAACTTTATCAATTTTTTCTTCAAACCTAATTTGAAAATACACCATAATGATATTTTTTCAGATTTTTTTTAAATTTCTGACATTAGCATATTAAAATTATCAAAAAGAACTAAAAATACATTAATTTTATATTTTTAAGAAAAAACATTTTAAAAAATTAAAAAATAAAGCAATTTGACTGTCGAACACACTATTTTATCTAATTCTTCATGTGATTTTTTGAAGGTTCCTATCAAGAAAATAAACATTAATTTGCCTTAAGGGATAATTTAGTGTCAAAACATAGCAAATCTTTCTTTAACTCAAACTAGTTGAAAGGAGAGGGAAAAGAATTCATTATGATTTGATGTCTTGGATTGAAGTATTTGATAAATACGTGAAAATCAAATAAAATCTTTTGAATATTATTAAAATGGACGAATAAGAGTAAAAATGTTAATTGATAAAATTAAAGTGCGTGAAACTCAATTGATAGTGGAGTAATTGCTTGAGGTTGAATTGATGGTTTTTTTTTAGTGCTAACGAGATAGAGTCCTAACGAGATAGAGTCCTTCCCTTATGGTCTCCTATCACTCAAGTTTCTTCCACTAATGTTATGCTGACTTTCTAATTGTGCCCTGTCGGATTGCATCTTCAAGCAAAACATCGGTAAGCCAGTCGGCAAAGTTGAAGTTTTACAACTTGTTTTTTTTTTCAAAAAAATATTTTTTTATTTTGAGTTAATTATTTTTAATTTTATACTATGATATTGAAAATAAATTTTAAAAAATAAATAAAATATTATTTTAATATATTTCAAATAACAAACAATTTCTAACCTTTTTTTTAATAAAAAACTGGTCGTACAATATCATTAAAACGGGAGACTTTAAAATTGGCATGTATATATATGGCTTCCACATGTTATAGCTAAATTGAAGTTTGAGTATCTGATTTATTTTTTATTTTTTATTTTTTATTTTTTTTGAAACAGCATAAGGAAAGAATATGCTAGGTAGCATTCCTCGTTTAAAGCCAATGTCTGCCCTTTTTGGGCGGGCAAGTGCCTCATGATGAAAGCACAAATCAAGTCTGATTCAGTGTCTCTTCTGATCTTCATACTTTACTCCGAAGAATATTCTTTGTTTAGATTCAGGCCCGATTGACTCCCGTTATATTATTAAATAAGTATAAAGCGAAAAAGTGTTGGGAAAAACACTGTTTCCCCACACCTCAGTATTGTTTTTTTTTTTTTTTTTAATTTAGTCAAATTGTTTTTAAATGGCTATTGCAGCATTAAAAAAATATTTTAGTATTGATGTTAAAAAAATATACAGGCATTATTATATAATTTATTTTAAAAAAATAATTAAATTTTAAAAAAATTAGATTATTAAATTTTATGGATTCAATGATTTAATTTATGAGTTTAACAAAGTAATCCTGTTATTCTAGATCATAAGTTCAGTGGAGTATTTTTTTTTAATTTAACTTAATTATGTGATCATTTGTCTTTTTTATTATATAGATAAAAAAAATAGTTTAAAAAAATGTATTATTAAATTTTAAAAAATTCATGGGTTTGTTGATGAGTTTGACGAGTTTAATTTTTTTTATTTTTTTTGATATTAGGTTGATTGACAATTGAGTTTTATAATTTATTTTCTTTTATTTTCTATAAGGTTATCAAAATCTTAAAAAAAATCTAAATATTAGTTTGACGCTGAATTTTGCAATCATCTTTTTTTTGTTATTATATAGTTAAATAAACAATAATTAAAAAAATAAGTTATTAATTTCAATGAAATTCATTATCTGATTTACAAATTTAACATGTTGACCTAGATTACTTAATTTACAGGTTTAACGAGTTTACCCATCAAATCTGATATGTTTTTTTTTAGTTCATGGTTATTTAATTTTTTAAATTGTTTTTTTATTTCACTCTTCTTCAATAATAAATTAGTTGGGAAATAAAATTTATGGTTTTTTTTATATATAAAGTTATCATGATGTTAACTAAACTTTTTTTTTTAGAATTGGTATTTGATTTTGCAAGCATTTAATATTATCATAAAAATAAATAAAAATAATTTATAAAAATAAAATTAAGTCTATTGAAGTCCATGACTCATGTCGCAAATAAACAAGATCGATTCAATTTAACATCATTTTAATATTAAAAAAATATAATTTTTAATTTTTTTAAGTTATGCTATATTTTTACATGTTACTAAAGTTATATTTAAACCAATTAAATGAATAATTTATTTTTAATTAGCTTCTAATGATTTAATTTAAAAATTAAGTTTTAATTTAAAAATCAAGTTAGGTAACTAGTCAAATCTACATATTTCAAGATTGATCACTTGAATTTAATTGAATTTGATAATAATATTAAAAAATTCAACATACTCTTAATATATTTTTTTGCAGCTAAAAAAAATGATAATTCAACTGCAGCGGAGTGGGGGAGAAACAATAGCGATGGAAGACTAAATTTAAGCTACATGCATCATCCTTCACCACCACAATTTATCCAGGCAAGCATGTTTGCCAAATCAAAGCAAGGAGGCGGCTATAACTTTATTTCTCCGATCTTTGCCTGTAGTACTTCACGATCTAGTTGGGAAGGCAGAAATATTGCTTAAATATGGCACCGAAAATGACTATTTCCTAACTATCTTTTCACTCGATGAATGACCAGGAACATTTTACATTATTTTTTATACCACCTTTTTCTCTTTTTTGGGTGGAGCATAAAGGTCACTTCATGCTCTCTCTCCCTTGAACCTGCCCTGGATGTGATTCCAAGTTCCTGATCTCCCCCTCTTGTCTCTATGAGCTATCAAGGGTCCATGTTCGCAGGTGTCAGCAAGGGAGGTTAGCCAACTTTTTGAGCAAAAGCAGTGAGATTTAACATTGCTCAACTGGGAAAAGAGTTTTCAAGTGCATGCAACTGTGCTTGGATTGCACATAGTTTGTTAACAGCTTTTTCATGAGCCAAACCCCTACATCATCCTGCTCCATCTCCCTGGCTTGGTATTTGAATTTTAGAACCTAGGAACATCACAAAATTGCATTAACAAGCCTAATAAACAGAAAACTAGAACCTAGTAATTGGTTAATCTGGTAGCCAGTTCATTCAGCCTAGTAATTGGCTACCAGAGTAACCAATTAGATTGACAAAATTAGAGAGATGATTCATTAATTGGAGCATCGTCGTGTCACATAAACACAAATTAAGCCATAATTATCTATGTTGTGTGTGATATTCTAATACCCCCATCAAAGCATAATGTTTTGGTTCTTCCTTAAGAATCTCATTTTCAAAGGTTATAACTCATTAATAAAATACTAACAAAGATTTTGTGTTTATTTGTACAAATTTTATAATAGTTTGTTTAGTTTTGTGGTGTTATACATTTTTTGAAAACTTTTTTCATTTAAAAATATATAATAACAATTTATTTATTTTTAATATCAGTATATTAAAATTATATAACAAATACTAAAAATCATTAATATTTTAGAAATAAAACAAACTCAAGAATAAAAACTATCACTCTTCTATTCTATGAACTTTAGAGATATCATGAGGTCATCAATTATCATTTGCCTCTACTTATTTCGTGTTCATTAGGAATAAAAAAACAGGATATTCCAAAGTCAGATTGATTGAACCTACTCACGTTCCAAAAAGACAGATTAATGAAGAAATATTAAAAGGGTAACTTTCTAAAGTGTAATCCAACCATAAAATTAAGAATCCAAGAAAAAATCAAATTTGACAAGAAGAAAAAAATGGTTTGTGAGCATGATGCACATTGCCAGATATTATAGTTTTTGTCTGAATGCGTGGGAGACCTCAGCAGTGCGTCCACTATGAACTGCATGCAAGAGGGCAAGACAGATTTATCTATTTAAAAGAGAGAAAGCAAGTACGAGAGGGAGGCAATCCACTTTTAACCACTATCTTTGTTTAATGCATAAAAAGAAAACAAAATACAAACAAATGTTTTGGCCAATGATTAACAAGACAATGAACAGAGAGGTCAAGCTATAAACCACTAGGAGGATTGATTTTCTGGTGCTTGGTTGGATTTAAGAAACGTGGTAGACTTTCGCACATTACTTGGATCACAGATCTTGTTCTTGCAACTAAAGTTTCCATGCTACTGTTCTCCTGAAATGAAAGCTACAATTTTACTACCAGTTGGCCTTCGGATTCATTTGGAATTCCAGCTGCTGCGTCGTACGCAGATAGGCTTCTGGATTCCAATCCATCTAAACACATAGCAATATATATATATATAGCTTACAATAATTGGAGTTGAGGAGAAACAAATTGGAGAAAATAATGTGAAAACCGATTCTATTAGAATAATCATATTTAAAAGGGCAGTGGGGGAGGGACAAAGTGCTTTAGAAAATTCCAATGTCCTTTATATATATAGTTTGTGGTTGAAAGATGGTGGCGAAGAAAGCGAGTCCCACTGAGAGGCACTTTGTCTCATGGAATGAGGAATCCATTCACATCATAATAAACACCATGGCCCTTCAACCACCCATAAAACATATTGCAGGATTTAGATTTCAATATGGAATATATATAAAAGAAAACAGATAATCTATAGAGAGGGGCCTGGTTGAGCTCCAGCTGTACGTCTGAGTGCTTCAATATCTCCACTCCCACGTGATTTACTAATTCATCATGCCTGTTCAACTGTTGATAATGGTCTTTCATCACATAAGTTGAAAGAGAGAGAGGGAGGAAGGAAGGGAGGTCATTTCATGCATAGCATAATTTTGCTAGTGGGTTCAAAGGCTAAACAGACATGGCATGCACGGCAAAAGCCTCGGTGATACGAGGATCAGTGGGACCTTAGTTAATCAAGGAACTGGTGAGGTAGAAAACCAATGGAATATCAATAAAAAGGAGAAAAGGACTAAATACTTTTAACGACCAAAAGTGAAGAGTTTCCTCCTAATCTAGACTTGAGTTAACCAAAAGAGATGCGTGCAGGAGAAGGGAGCTGCAAGAAACAGGAATTACAATTTAATACACTACAATGGAAATGGATACGACTTGACTTGAATGGAGGCCCCTACAGGCTTCAAAATCATGGGTCGGGTGACCAAACACAAGCCCATCGATCCAGGCAGACCATAAATAAATTTCAACATGCGGTACTTCAACATCAGTTCAATAAGGTCTCTGGGTAGCTAGGGTTCATCTTTATACAACTCTGTTGAACATGCGCAAGCTTAGACCAAAAACAACATCCGTAAATCCCAGGATTAGCTAATGTTAAAACAGAAAGCAAAATAATCTAAACAAATTCCATCCCAAAAATGACAACTACAGACAATAGAGTTAGAATTCAGAATTCAGCAGATTACATCACTAAGGAGGATAAAAGAAAAGGAAAATAGAAACTACCTCGCACCATATTTCTGACAGCGCCTCGAAAAACAGATATCAAGCTCTCCATTTAGCGGTAGTACTGCAGTCACAAACAAACATGAATAAGTCTCACCTCACCTAATAAACAAATCTAGCAGCAGCCATGTAGAGTAATCTACGGCAATGCCACACTTCAAAGAATTAATTTACTATGAAAACCTCTCCTATATATTTCATTATGTTTTCCTTTGTGAAGAGAGGAGGGTTGAAGGTTCGCAGGGGTACAGTGTCATGGTAAAGAATTTGAGATCTGTATCGTGGGTTTCAAGTTCAAGTCATAATATATATTTTTGGTAAAAATCTAAAATAACTGGGGTTTTACTTACTTGCATGTATTTATAAAATATATTTTCCAGAGAATGAATTTTCTTGAATCCAAAAAAATGGTTGAAGGCTGGAATACTCTAGTGGGAGAGTTCAAACCGTGACCCTTGCATAATAAAAGAGGCCACTGCAAATGTTTCTGTCATCTTAACTTGATGAAGCCTATTTCCTTGGCATTGCTGCTGAAGCACAGCCTACAGCACATCAGTCCACGCTTCCTGATTATCCCATGAGCGTTTCCACGCACTCGGCTCCCAACAAGGAGATTCGAAGTCAAAAGAACAGAAATGCAATAACTTGATCTAAAATGGATCACCGCCATTTTTCAAGGACCTAAGCAAACAATGCAATAAAAAAAAACATCAAACCTAAGAGAAAAACAAAGCAAAAACTTATGCAAATAAGAATTTCAATAGTTGTTCTTTCACATTTGAAAATTAACCAACGAAAATAGATAGCATAGACATTGAACACAAACTCTAAAACGAGACAGGACACGAAACTAAAACAACATGGGAATCACCAAATCAAGAAGGCGGTTACTTATTTTGGTTCTGAACGCTGCAAGTCCCAAGTCCCATGTAAAGCAACAAAAAGTAAACTCAAAGGCCTAAACCTCAATAGTGAACAAAAAAACTATGCCGGTACCTTGAAAGCCTTTGGTGTTTTGCGAGGAAACAAGTACAAACATTATTTTTTGGAGATAAAAGATAGATTTTGCGAGGGGAATGAAATATAGAAGAGAGTTGCAAACAAGAAATTGAAACGCACTTGAAAAACGTGTAGGCAGACCTTTGCTAAACTTAGGAATAATTTTTTCATGTACAAATATATTTCAAGAAAATGACGACGGTAATCATTTTTCTATGATATATTTAACGTCAAATAAAGATAGGAAAATCTGAATAACGTGACTTTAAATAAGAAAAAAAAAACCGGATCGTATTGTTCCTAACATGCGATGCTTCCAACAAAGAAAAGAAAGCATCACATTAAGTAATTTAAGTATAAATATATAATTTATTCTATATATTTTTTTATTGAATAAAATACGAGTTTGATTTTTTTTTAATTTAGTATTTAGATTATTAATGTGAATTGGTTTATAATTAGCAATTTGTCATTTTTTTAAGCTCGTATCATCCAGACAGGAATGCCATTTTAAATCAATCACAGCGCAGGAGCAGGTTTTCATAAAATAAAAATTTTTGCCATTCAATTCCTTTTATTTTTAATTCTTTCTCTGCCCCAAGATCTTGTCATTCTCTATGCAGGCTACTTATACCATATCTTTTATTTTTTCTACCCTTATATGAAGCCTTAATTCCTGCCATGTTTTATTATTTTTACCCAATTTAATTTTCCTCCTCTTTCCTGGATGATGCCTCAATTCCACCATGCCTTTGAGTTTTTTTTAATACGTTAGCATATTTTTTAAAAAATCAATAAAATAGCATAACTCAAAAAATAATCAGGGGTCTCCAACGCTTGGTCTAGATAATCGTATATATATGTGACTCTTGTGTCACATTTAATATATGTCACTTGTGTGTTGTAAATAATGATTGCAACACCGTGATGGAAATAAAAAAACACCACCAAAAACAATTTTTTTAATCATTAATTCCCTAAAAAACACAATTCAATTAACTAGTTTTTCTAACCTCAACATACAACTCACAAGAGCAACACATAACTTTTTCAATCCTAATTAATACAATTATATACAAATAATTAACATAATATAATATTTTATTAAAATTAAATTAACTATATCTATTAACAATTTTTATCACATATAATATAATTATATTTAATAATTATCTCAACTTATGAAAAGGACTTAAAAAGATCATAAAAAGACATACAATACCTACAAAATATCTTGAAAGTACCATGTTAACTTGTCCAGTGTGAGGATAAGTCTATAAAATCCATACGGGGTAAGAAAGACCAATATCACCCCAACTCATGATCAAATTTCAGATGCTCATGGATGATTTTTTATAACCACTCTAACTTATCTAACTTGAGGATAAGTTCATATGAATATTATAGTTATTAGTGATAACGGTATCGTCATAAAAATATAGTATTCTAAAATTATTAGTTATTATGTTAAGGAACAAAATAACAATACAAGTCTAGTTTATTAATATCATAGATTTAATCAAGGCAACAAAACCATAACATTAACATAATAAGCAAAAATCTAAATTCATCAAATTCACTAATGAAACTTAAAATTCATCAAATTTTGCTATCATAATAAAATTTTCATAACTAATTATCTTATCTTATACTTAATTCAATATAGTCCCTGATTTAACCTAAATAAACCTAACTCTATTCTTAATTTACATTTAACAACAATAAAAAATCATTGATTAGTGTGCAAATTAACATGATTATCAATTTAAATTATGTCTAATTAATATAATTATATAAAAAGCTGTGTTTTTTAAGAACCCTAATTCTAAACCTTATCATTTTTAAAATTAAATTAACAAACACTAGTATAAATTACATCACATTAATAAAGAGAAGGCATTAAAAAAGAACTTTAAATATAGAATATGGATCCTGGACCAAGTGGTGGCAGTTTTAGTAAGAAATGGATTAACCTATAATGAGGGGGGAGAGAGAAAGTAGGGTGACAATATTGTGCTATAAAAAAAAGGGCAATCTCATAGTGTTTTGGATGTATTTTGTGGTGAAAAAAAAGAGAGAGGGGATCCTTCATAGCAAGAAGATGGGAATGACGAATGATTATGAAAAAAATCAAGAGAGAGAAAAAAAAAATTTAAAGATCTTAATTTCATTATAAGTTGTAAATAGCATGCATGACATGCGTGTCATAGATAAAAATTACAATACAAAAGTTGTAAATGACACTTATAATTTGATAGACCGATATATTCCTAAATATTTTTTTATTGTATTATTTTACCACTTTTTTTTTAATTGTGTTAGAATAAAAAAAAAACTCCATGTATTTTCCATTTGTCTCTCTTAATTTGATGCAACAATGCTCGCCTGTTTGCTTTTTGTATAATTTCCTCTCCCTTTCAATATCTGATTCATGCTTTTCAGTTGCATTACTTTAAGAAAAAAAAACGTGTACAAGTAGTCCATTATATTTTACCCTTTACTTCTACAATACAATCACTAAATTTTTTAGTTTTTTTTAATTAATACATAAAATAAAAATATGTAAAATAATTAACAAAATTAAAAAAATAATATTTTATTATTATGGAGCAAGACTCGTGGATTACTTTAGTATAGCAATGATTTTGCCTTCCATGACAACAACTAATAAAATGAAATTTAAAGGATAAAATGATATTTTTATGAGGTTTATATAGCATTATCAAAATAATCGGGGTAAATTTATTTTTTTTATTTTTATTTCCTAAACTAGATTTTAGGAGATTTTTTTTTTAATTTTTATCATGATTTTTTTGTTATAAAAAAATGCATTAAATGAAAATTTAGTATTTTTAATAGATATAAATATTAGTATAAAAAAACAAGATGATGAGTGCATAACAAGCATTGATAAATGGAGATTGCTTGGTGGCCAAACACCAACTTTTAGAGTAATATTGGAATCTACTCAGCGACCTCTTTCTATTTGGATGATGTGTGTGGTAGATAAATCTTTGATTTGATGTCCTTGACTTTTTTTTTCCTCTTTCCTTCTTGATTCTCATGTCGAACTATATATTTTTTCAAATTAGTCATTTAATTTGGTTTTTATTTTAATTTGATCCATATTTTTTGATATTATTATTTATTTTATTTAAAATAATTTATAAAATGTAAATTTGTTTCAACTTCATTATTTTTAAATTTTTTTATCTATCAAATTTAGTCTCATTTTTTATCCTTTTCATGATTTATTTTACTTTTTAATTCCATCCCTTATTATACTATTTCATTTAATCTTTATATTATATTTAATTTTTATTCTTTTGATTGCTATTAATTATTTTATTTTATATAATTTTATAACATATG
This sequence comes from Populus pruinosa, assembly GCA_026413675.1. Classification (NCBI taxonomy): domain Eukaryota; kingdom Viridiplantae; phylum Streptophyta; class Magnoliopsida; order Malpighiales; family Salicaceae; genus Populus; species Populus pruinosa. The sequence goes on from CM048595.1 coordinate 3,400,198, forward strand.
GAGTTCTTATTCTTTTGATTACTATTTTATTTTTTTAATTATATAATTAAAAATTTTACTTCTTAATTTTTACGGGTTTGTTTTTTTATGGATTAACTAGGTCTCATGATCCAATCAAAAATTTTGAAAATTAATCTAGTTTGATTTTGATCTTTTAAAAGTTTTGTTTTTTAAAAAAATTATATTTCATCTTTTAATATTATATTGTTAAACCTCTATCTTCATAATTTTTTTTAAAATATTTTAATTTTATATCCTACTGTAGAATAATAAGTAAAAAATCACAAGGCACTCACCATCACCACTAAACAATTACTTAAAAAGAGAGACTAAAATAGATATAGAAGTATTCTCTTGCAGATTTTAATTATTTCAATTAATAAACTTAATAAAGAAAGAAAGCTGGATTTGAAAAGTCAGCACATAATTAAAAAAAAAACTATATAAGGAATTTGATTGTTCAATAAAATACAAACACAATCAAACTTGTGTCTACATAATCCATACAATACAAGCACACCATAAAAAAAAAAAAGAAGAAGTCCATTTTCGTGCTAGACTGTCTTCACATTTACGCACTGTTCTTAGTCTCGCAAACATACCAAAATGTGGAAAATTGTGGCATGAACAATACAGTACCTTGCATGTAGTAGTCAGGGCCGGAGGCGGGGGTGGCTGGAAGGGGGCCGGCCCTTGCAAAAATGATTCCCCCCCCCCCCCCCCCCCCCCTGTTTTTCTCTTGAATAATTATAAATTTTAATCTTAAAATTAGTAAATTTTAACTTTTACCCTCTTTAAATTTTTGTTTTTAATTTTACCCATCCAAATCTAGTGTCCTGGCTCCATCCTTTTTTTTTTTTTTTGTTTTTTTCCAGTTCCAAGTTCAAGAAGACAAAATCTAAATGACAAAAAAGCAGCAAACAACTCTTCATTCCAATCAAAGGTCACCCAGCCACCAGAGACACCTACTCCTCTATTCTACACGAGCTTTCTGTAAAGCTCCCTGAATAAAACACTAATGGCGGCGGCTACGTCCTTCTCCACCACTCTCAACACTCCAACCCCATCAAAAACCGTAAAATCTGCATCATCAAGGTCACTTCTATGTAACAGCAATTTAGGGTTTTCATCATCAGTGTCTTCCAAGACCTTCAAACCACTCAAAGCCAGTAATGGTAACGTTACTGGTGGAGTTTTGGGTGCTAAGATGGTGTCATCGGTTCCCAGTGTAAAACCCTTGATTTCTCTTGATTTTGAGACCTCTGTGTTTAAGAAGGAGAAGGTATCTCTCGCTGGCCACGATGAGGTACGTACTTTTTTTTTTCGATTTATTGTCTAATGTTGATTTTGAATGTAGCTGAAATCTTATGTTTTTTTAGTTGTTTAAGAAAGATAAGATTTTTTTTTGTGTTTTTATTTCTGGAGTTATATGTTGTATTATGTTGTTATGGTTATTGATAGTGTTGTTTTGTGGCTTTGTGTAGTACATTGTTAGAGGAGGGAGGGACTTATTCCACTTGCTGCCGGATGCATTTAAGGGGATTAAGCAGATAGGCGTTCTCGGTTGGGGTTCTCAGGTGCACTTTGTCATAAATTTGAAGTGTTGGATTCGTATAACTCGGCTCTATTTGTGTACAAGTACCTGTATACATCGTTTAGGCCATTTATCTGTAATTTTAAAATTGCTTTACTATATCTGTGTATATATGTGTATTATATGGCTTAGTAGTGTGTGTGGGGGCACTCATACATGTCGAGAGCCAGTTAATCAATGATATTTTATATGCTTCAGTCTGGACTGCTTATAGGTTGCTAACGAATAATGATACGTTGTTTATCTTAGGGTCCTGCTCAAGCTCAGAATTTAAGGGATTCTCTTGCAGAAGCAAAGTCTGATATTAAAGTCAAGGTAATTTGCATTTTGTTCTGGGGAGCTAGCTGTTTGTCAATTGCCTGGATGTGTTTGACTGATTTTCTTGGCTGAATATAGTATTTGCATTGCTGCTTTGTATGGTGCAGATTGGACTGAGGAAGGGCTCTCGTTCTTTTGCTGAAGCTCGTGCTGCTGGTTTTACAGAAGAGAACGGGACTTTGGGTGATATATGGGAAACTGTTTCTGGCAGTGATCTAGTATTGCTATTGATTTCTGATGCTGCACAGGTTTGTTTATTATTACTGTTTGAGATTGTACTACTAAAGATTTTTGGCTCAAATTGTGAGATTCTTTTTGTGTTTGTCTGTTTATTGTTTTCTTTTAATTAGTGGCTCTGGAGGTCGTATTATAAATAAAAATGCATAAAATTTGATATTTAATATACCCGCTATAAAGCAGAGAAAGATCTGGCAAGTCTATTAGCCATACCTTTTTGTTTTCCATTACCCTTTTTTATTTATTCCTAGCAATATAATTAAAAGATGTTGTTAATAGTGCATCTTGATGGCTTGGCTTGGCTTGGCTTGTAGTGCCCATCCATTCTGGCTCACCTGCCTGCTGACTTGCCAGCCTGCTTGGATGTGGCTCTTTTGACATTTCATATGTAAGCCATCTCTCCCAATTGAGAAAAGATAATTTCCATGTTACATCACACAACAATACACAACAAGTAGGGCTTGAAAAAAAAAATCCTTCTATACTTTCCTTTTTTTCCTTTTTTTCTTTACTTTTATTACTATATTATTATTATACTACTCGTAATGTATTAGGAATCATTTGAATCCAGTACCAACAGGTATAACCTATCACCAAAAATATCCCTCGAGGTGGATAAGGTTAAGCAAAGCGAAAAGGGTTTTCCATAAAACAGGAAATGAAAATTATTCGTCCTACACGAGGTTTGTGAATAAGTGATTGATTGATAATGAGCAAGGAATATCCATCTTTTTATGAATGTCAACTAAGTATCGTAAGTAAATTGCCCCTAGCTCTTCAATCATTTGATAATCAGTGTCATTTTTTGATAAATAATCACTATAGGTGAAACTCAGTAGAGTTTGATCAATCCTTTTTTTCTGTATCCATGGTATCGAATAAGTTTTTCTATCCGCCTTAGTTTTATTGATTTTTTATCTTTTCCGTTTCATTCTATTTCTCTTTCTCTATTTCATTTTTGAATTTGAAAATTTTTCGTTGTAGTTGTATTAGATAGAATCTGATTCCATTTATGATTCTATTCAATTTGCAGAATCAAAAGTGTATAAACAGAACTTCTGTTTATACAAAAGTTTTTCTTTTGATTATTCGGGCGCGCTGCCAACTGGTTATAGTTACGAAATCACATTGATAGCCTCTACTCGTGCTTTAGCTCATTTGAGAGCTACATGTGCCTCAATTAACTCTCTTGGATAGGATCAAGTTTTCTTTTTCCAAAGGGCATGAGTCCAAGTTTTCAAGCAAGCTATTTTGGGAAGTAAATTTAGTAATCATTTAATGGTGACTGTTCTTAATTGCTCTGCATGTGGTAAATATTTTGTTTCTGGGTATGTTTCTGCTCTTGTTACGTGCCAGATTAGGTAGGGAATGACATTGCTTTGGTTTTTTTCCCTTCCCTACAATCATTTTTTAGCTGTTATTTTTTTTTTTTTGTACTTTGTGTTAAATGGAGGGATGGTAAAAGCTATCAGTTTTTTTTGAGTTTAACTTTTATTGGTTGGTTCAAGTTAGTGAAACAGCACTTTGTAGTTTATGGGTTATCACATATAGTTCCATATCTTTTTTTGTAGGTGATGAATATCTGTTATGTTTGCAGTGTTGTATCTGTCAATATGTTTACCCTTTTACAGTTGTAGTTTTATCTCATGCAACAGGCTGATAACTATGAGAAAGTTTTCTCGCACATGAAGCCAAACAGCATTCTTGGGCTTTCCCATGGATTTCTTCTTGGGCACTTGCAGTCCATGGGACTTGATTTTCCAAAGAACATCAGTGTCATTGCTGTGTGTCCCAAGGGAATGGGTCCTTCTGTAAGGAGGCTCTATGTTCAGGGAAAAGAGGTCAATGGTGCTGGAATTAATTCCAGTTTTGCAGTCCACCAGGTTCCTCCCCCTCATGCTAACCCTGACCTGTCTGTGTGCTTAGGGCTTATTTCATTTCACTGACTCTTCTTATGTTTATTCATTTCTATGTGTACAGGATGTTGATGGTAGAGCCACAGATGTTGCCCTAGGATGGTCTGTTGCCCTTGGTTCACCTTTCACATTTGCCACTACACTAGAGCAGGAGTACAAGAGTGATATCTTTGGGGAGAGGGGTGAGTGTAGTTCCTTCTGCTATTATTCTTTCACTACTGTTCTTGCTTTATTCCTGACTCTTTTTATTGGATTGTAGGCATTTTGCTTGGTGCTGTTCATGGAATTGTGGAGTCCTTGTTCAGACGGTATACTGAAAATGGAATGAGTGAAGACGAGGCCTACAAGAACACTGTTGAGTGCATAACTGGAATCATATCAAGGACAATATCGACCAAGGTGCTTTGTTATCAAATGCAAAATTCACACTCTCCTGCTACATCTTAGTTGCCTGCATTAATTTGGTTTAACCAATAGTCTAATTAACTGCATTTCTTTGTTACAACAGGGCATGCTGGCTGTTTACAATTCCTTGACTCCAGAAGGAAAAAAGGAATTCGAGACTGCATACAGTGCCTCGTATTATCCCTGCATGGACATCTTGTATGAGTGCTATGAAGATGTAGCCTCTGGAAGTGAGATTCGCAGTGTTGTGCTGGCTGGACGTCGCTTTTATGTATGTTCACTTTACAGCTTTTGCACTATCATTCTCAAATGTGATGAAAAATGTCCTTCATCTTGAAATTTGAGAAGTGATAACTTCTTTTACATTTATGTTGAAGTTATGATCTACTTTGCCCATAGATGTAGTGTGTTAAAGTTTGTTTTATTTTAATGTTTTATTCCCTCTACAGGAAAAGGAAGGTCTACCAGCTTTTCCAATGGGTAAAATTGACCAGACACAGATGTGGAAGGTTGGTGAGCGAGTCCGAGCTACCAGGCCAGCAGGGGACTTGGGTCCATTGCATCCATTCACTGCAGGTGTCTATGTGGCGCTAATGATGGCTCAGGTACATTACTCTTTTGTTGAGGACGTTGGTATAATAAAATGTGCAATACTCTGAAATCATGCTATATTTCATAACATGAAGGTTGTATTCATAGAAGCCAGACTTATTTGTTTTTGTGACATCCAAATCAAGTTTGGCCTGTTGAGACCATGGAAAGAAGCTCATAGTTGCTGGTGCCTAACTGTCTTCACTTTTCTTCTGTCTAATATCCAATGCTTGTCTTAAATTGCAGATTGAAATATTGAGGAAGAAAGGCCATTCATACTCTGAGATCATAAATGAAAGTCTGATTGAATCTGTGGATTCCTTGAATCCATTTATGCATGCCCGTGGAGTTTCTTTCATGGTTGATAACTGCTCAACCACGGCAAGATTGGGATCAAGGAAATGGGCACCTCGTTTTGACTATATCGTCACCCAGCAGGCCCTGGTCGCTGTGGACAATGGTACTCCAATCAACCGTGACCTCATCAGCAACTTCTTTTCAGATCCAGTGCATGGAGCTGTTGAAGTCTGTGCCCAATTAAGACCCACGGTTGACATTTCCGTGCCACCAGATGCTGACTTTGTGCGACCTGAGCTTCGCCAATCTAGCAACTGAGATTTGAAGGAGTTGAAATAACCAGGAGGGTTCTTCCATATTAGTTCTGTTGGGGGAGCTCTCTTGAATTGTTGGCAGAGAATGGTTTTATTTAAGAACAACTAGTGTGAGCTTAAGTATTATGTCTGCCTGTCCTGTCCGGCAATGAAACACAAGCATGTAGTTTTGTCTATTGCGAGAGTATGCGCGTGTATCGGTAGCTTTTTTGACTTTCCGTTCTGCAAAGAAGAGAGGAGTGCACTCTTTTTACTGCTGCTGTGTCCTTTCTGTTGCTTAGACGCTAGAACGAGGCATGGTAGCTCTGTGCTACAATCTCCCACGAAGATGCTGCCGAAGTAGAACTGGAACCTGGATGGTATTTGATATGCGACTTTGTATCAATTCTGTGTTCGTTGCAGTGTTGAGAAAACAACCAGATCCAACCCCACCTATGATGTTAAAGTGAGATTGTGTTGGAAAAGATGTTGGAAACAACTGCCACAAGGGCTCAAAATTCATTCATCCATGAAATCAAGATGTCCGACAACCAATGATCATGAATGACAAATCCAACAATCCAAACCGTATTTGTCGTTTGTCGTTCACATATCCTGTTCATGACGAGTTCAATTCGGTTAGAAAGTTCGATTCGGTTAGGGTTAGGGGCGGGTTGTTTTTTATAATATTTTTTTATATTAAAAAAAAAAATTTTTAAATATTATCAAAACCATATAAAAACATAAATTTTTTTAAAAATACCAATTGTATTTTTAATTTTGAAGCGTCTATATAATTATTCTTAGAAATTGTTTTTTTTATCTTAACATGGTTAGTTTGACTTATTAAATGAATCATTAAAAACTCTTTCGATTTCTTTGAATTTTCCTAAATTAAGAATTAATTTAAAACTCGTTCCCGACCTATCTGAATTTGCAAATATCTATTCATTTCTATTCTTATGTTAATTGTTTTTTCGTCAAAATATGATGAGAGATAGTTCGGACAGAAAATCAATTGATAATTTTTTTTAAACCTTTCAATTCGAAGATTCTCTGAGGGGAAAAAACCCGAAAAGACTTGTACACTAAGGAAAGCATATGATACACAGTGTGATATAACATAAACCGGAAATTAGAAGAAACCCTCTTCGATTTCATTTATTCTATCCCTTTCTCCCGCGCTGGAACAAACCCCTTCCCTTTTCGTCTCTTTTATTTTACATCACTTGCACCTTCATTTTATCTTATTATTTAAGAAAAATCAGAAAATCAAGAATCGAAAATGGCGAGTCGGTTCGGTTTCCAATCAACGACAATGATCGTGACAAACACACCTGCGGCAGATCTCGCACTCACAAATCTCGCTTACTGCTCCCCCTCCGATCTCCACAACTTCGCCGTCCCTGGAACCAAGCTCTTCTTAGCTTTAGTCGCTGACTCCTCTGTTCTCTCTTTTTCATATCCTTGGATTTATGGCATTATTTTTCTAATTAATTGATTCTTGCAATAATGATTTTATTTTTGTTTTGTTTGCACTAACAAGTTTGTAGCAATTTACACGAGGATCCAAAAACAGAGAATTTCGTTTTCTTTGGTATAAGTCACACTACCGTTTCAGTGTTTTAATTATCGTTAATAAGAGGATTAATTAAGATTTTGATTTTCGATTTAAACTTATAATCGCAGGCTAGTGACAATTGAGAAATTGAAATGTGCGTGTGACAATTTTTGTGAGCTCTTTGTTCAAGTAATTTCAATTTGGTTGCCTTAACTAAGAGTTACTCCTCATGAAAATATTCGTACCGGTCAAATTGCGCTAAATGCGATTCAGCGAAGGCATGCTAAGGTTTCATCTGGCGACACGGTTTCTGTGAGCAGGTTCAGTTTGTTGCACTTTAGGGGTTTTTTCTTCTCAGTAATAGCAGTTTCTAATTTTTTTTTATCATTTTTATTTTTAGGTTTATCCCTCCTGAAGATTTTAACCTTGCGTTGTTAACACTTGAGTTGGAATTTGTGAAGAAGGGCACTAGGAATGAGCAGGTATGTAGATTGGAAACCCTGATCCTTTGATTACGGCGGTGGCGCGTTAAATTTTGCATTGCTTTACGGAGGGTGGCAGGATTAAGAGATGTTGATATTGATTTGTAGATTGATGCTGTTATTCTGGCCAACCAGCTTAGGAAGAGGTTTGCTAACCAGGTAGAGCTTTATGCCCCTCAGTTGTTGTGTGTGATTGAAAATATTGCTCAGTACTCGTTTCAATGTCTCACCTTTCCTATAAATGGAAACCGAGCAAGCTTAAAATATTACAAGGACTATTTTTAACCTCATTACCCTTGTGCTGGATGAATCCTAGTTAATTTATCTGTCTGAGATTTCAGTTTTTTATTTGATCTATTATTTGGAAATTGTGTTTAAGTTGTGGGATTTTGTTGTCTGCAGGTTATGACATCTGGGCAAAGAGTAACCTTTGAGCATCATGGAAACAATTACATATTTACAGTCACTCAAGCCACTGTGGAGGGACGGGAAGATTCTAATGATGTTGAGAGAGGAATGATTTCAAGTGATACATACATCGTCTTTGAAGCATCAAATTCAAGTGGCATTAAGGTAAATTTTGATATTTGTATTGTGAGCTTGTCTTTTATTCTTCGTGCTTAACATTTATGGCTTAGGACAGACCACCTGTCTCTGGATTTTAATCATCTTAAAATTTTGTTCTTAGTGGTGTGAATAGATGATGCCCTGCTTCTTCTCACCTTGATTTGTGGTTCAGTATCACATGCTTATGCCATGTTAAATTGTATTTCCTTTTTTTTTATTATCAATAAAGCTAACTAAAAGTGTTTTGTTAATGGATACTTCCATGGTTTTGTCAGTCTAATCTATGAAATAATACCATCCTAGATTGTACTGAATTTGCACCTGGAAAATATTTGGCATATCAAACTTGGCAGTGAACATGTTTTTGATGCCATGTTATTGTGGGCATCCATGACAGTTGAATCTATTTCCCTTGACTGTCCATGCTGCTTGGCCCTCTTTAGGAAAGTATTCCTTGTGTCTGACATGCTGATCATAATTATAATTTGATGGATTTGATTTTGGATTCATCAACTTGTGTTGTTGTACAGATTGTCAATCAGCGTGAAGCTGCCAGTAGCAACATCTTTAGGCATAAGGAGTTTAATCTTCAGTCACTGGGTATAGGTGGTTTGGGTGCAGAGTTTGCAGATATATTTCGAAGAGCTTTTGCCTCTCGTGTTTTCCCACCTCACGTGACAAGCAAGTAATACAGTTAGTTCAAGTTATTTCAATCCAGTTTGGGATATGTACATGTTCTTGATGTTAATGAGCTTTTGGTGTTTCCAGATTGGGGATCAAGCATGTAAAGGGAATGCTGCTTTATGGGCCTCCTGGCACTGGAAAAACTCTTATGGCTCGTCAAATTGGAAAAATGCTGAATGGGAGGGAGCCAAAGGTTTGGAACTGATTCCCTGGTTTTCTTCTTTGTGTATGTTTGTGTGTTTGTTGATCTGCCAGAAGGAAGATAATAAATGGCCTTTTGCTGCTGGTGTCACCTGAAATTTATGTTTTTATTATCTATGCCTATCTCCATACCAAAGAGTTCTATTCCATTTGATGTTTGGGAAGTTGGAACAACATTTTAAAATTGATGCTATAACACTTTGTGTTCCTGGTTATATGACCTTGATGTTTTAGCATGATTTAGGTCTATGTAATCTTAAATAAGCAGTTGACTATGGTCGGTTTAATTTTGTATTCAGTGGAACACTATATTTCAGGATTTTATGAGCCATTCATCTTATGTATTTGTTATGATGCATTTATTCCTAGTATGAACCTTTTAAGGTCATGGTGTCAGAGTTTAGCATTGGAAGTTTATGTTTGAATTACATCTTATATTTTTTATGTGAAAGTTCAGATTCAAGTGTGAAATAGGATATTGTAATGAAAACATCAGTAATAACTATATGTGCCTGTTAGTTATGGTTTAATGATGCCAATGATAATCAATATGTAATTTGTTTGTTGGTAACACTGCTAGATTGTTAATGGACCTGAAGTCCTAAGCAAATTTGTTGGTGAGACTGAAAAGAATGTCAGAGACCTGTTTGCTGATGCTGAAAATGATCAAAGAACCAATGGTAAGGGACCTCTTTGAACACAGTTGTAGGTACTTTCTCCATGATGCTAATGCCATCACTACTTTCACTTTTCAGGGGACCAAAGTGATTTGCATGTAATAATCTTTGATGAAATTGATGCCATATGTAAGGTATGAGATTTATACACTCTTTTTAAACACTCATGCAAGTCAAATGTATTGCCTTGTGTTGTTTAGCAATTATTCTACTTTTTCGACCGCGCCACTATCCAGGACAGGAAGCCATTTTTAAGCCAGAATAATAGTCATCAATGGTGATTGAAAGTGTGTTTTTGATCCAAGTTTTGTTGGTTGTTTAAAGTCTTTTGCAATTAGTATCTTACAAATTTAGTGAGAAAATAGTAATGGTAAGTTAATTTTGAATTTAAGGTTAGATTGGTAACATCCTTTACTCTGAAAAGGAGAAGAGGTAGAGGAAGTTGAGACAGGAAAAGGGAGGACTTATAACAAAAGAAAAACAAGAATAGAAAGTGATGAAAAAGAACTACAGAAAAGCCAATTAAGTGCACTGAGAGTGTGGGAAGGGATATGCTTAGAAGAATAGTATTCAAGCACCTTCAGATGAGAGAGGCATTTATGTATAGATAAATATATGATGTTTATCAGGAAAGTTTAGCAAGTTTGATTGTGGTTCTCTTTCTTGTACATGTAGACTTCGTGTTAAAAATTTTAAGCTAGCATATGTGTGTTGCATAGTTGCATTTTCTCCCTTGATAATCTGTCAGTGATATATAATGCTTACCTGTGTCATTTAAATTGGAATTAAGGCTAGCTGCATCCATTATAAAAATTATAACAGAAGAAGTAATGCATCTTTTATTCTGTTTTTTGCAGTCAAGAGGATCGACTAGAGATGGTACAGGAGTCCATGATAGCATTGTGAACCAGCTACTCACAAAGGTTGGTGAAGAGTTCTCAGTGATTTCTGATCATTTGAGAAAATCAATATAAATTTTCCTCAGCCATTATAATCTGCTTGTGTGAGTTTCTATTAAAAAGCCCTAGTGATTCCATTGATATGACTAGGAGATTGCTTGCTTTTCAGATAGATGGTGTGGAGTCCCTGAATAATGTTTTACTGATCGGAATGACCAACAGAAAGGATTTGCTTGATGAAGCACTTTTGAGGTTACTCCTTTTTTCTTTGTCTGTCACGCTCATGTAAAACTGTGTTTAATTTTATCTTTTCATATAGTGAAGGCATCAGTTGCAAATAAGAAAAAAATGAAGTATAACTAGTTAGGCGAATTAAAAGGTGAAAGTCCATCTAGGACTCTTGTTATTTTTTTTGGCTCTATTGGAAATTCATGGTAATTTAAACTAAGAACAGTAATGCAGGACATACAGTGCATAGATAGCTTTATTGTATTCTGGAAAATGCAAGAATTTTGAACTTTTTTCTCCCACTTTTTTGGCTTATGGCCAAAAAAGCTCCCACTTTAACAAATATCATCTTCAAGCCTTTTAATTTTGTGGTTTGTAGGCCAGGAAGATTGGAGGTTCAAGTTGAAATAAGCCTTCCTGATGAAAATGGTCGGCTGCAGATTCTTCAAATTCATACCAACAAGATGAAAGAGAATTCTTTTCTTGCTCCTGATGTAAATCTTCAAGAGCTTGGTATGTATGTTCACACAATGACTTTGATTGGAATCGAATATTATCCCAGAGTATATACCATAATTGTTTAAATATTAAATTATGGTATATCAAGGGAAAGATAAAACTGTTGGATTACCAGTACTACCAAAATGTTAGCAAAAAGTGAGAATGAGATAGTTTGTGTTCTGCCTTATCTTATTTGCGGGTGAAGTTATTTACCGTCAAATCTTACTTTGATAATGAGATTGCGTAATGTTTGCATAATGGTTTTTATTTATATATTTATTTATTTTTTGCATACAGCTGCTCGCACAAAAAATTACAGTGGAGCAGAACTTGAAGGTGTAGTGAAAAGTGCAGTATCATTTGCTTTGAATCGACAACTAAGTCTAGATGATCTTACCAAGCCAGTAGATGAAGAGAGTATTAAAGTTACAATGGATGACTTTTTGCATGCACTACATGAAATTGTTCCAGCATTTGGAGCCTCCACTGATGACCTTGAACGATGCAGGTAGAGTTAGAAACGTTTTGCTCTACTCGGAATCATAAATTTCTTTTGAATCTGGCTAGCTCTTGATATTTGGAGCTAAATTTTTCTATGGTGGATAAGAGCATAGATAAGTATATTGTAACCAAACATGGTTTGGCTGTGTGAAAATAGAAAACACAATCTCAGTCGAATACAAATTCCTAAATTGTGCCACGTAACATGACTTGTAGACTTAATGGCATGGTGGACTGTGGTGATCGACACAAGCATATTTATCAGAGAGCTATGCTACTGGTGGAGCAAGTTAAAGTTAGCAAGGGAAGTCCAATGGTCACTTGCCTTCTGGAAGGCCCAAGTGGCAGGTCAGCATTGTCCCTTCCCTTTTGTGCTTCCCCTTTTCATTTGCTTCATGTAATTTCTCCTGTTGCCAGTTTTTTGAATGGTACTCTCTCTCTCTCTCTTACAGTGGTAAAACTGCATTGGCAGCTACTGTTGGCATTGACAGTGATTTTCCATATGTCAAGATAGTAAGCTCTTTCCCCATAATATATATCAATTTTCATAATCACTTTGATACTGTATGTTTTTGTTCCTAAACTTCTGAGTTTCAACCTATTTGATAGATCTCAGCTGAAACAATGATTGGTCTCCATGAGAGCACTAAATGTGCACAGATTGTTAAGGTATGTGAATCAGAAGTTTACGGGCTCTTGTACACAGCTTTAATGGTAACCTAGGATTTTATCATGCTTTTCATTTTTCCCTTTTTAATTAGAACTTGCACTTCTCCGCACACACAAGGCTATACTTGCTAACAATTTTTATCAAAGTATAGCATATTTGTGACTCTGTTTAGTTTCAGCTGCAACTAGCAGTATTGCCTTTATAATGTAAAGAATTAAGCCTTGGATAACTTGGTACTTTTCATAGGTGTTCGAGGATGCATACAAGTCTCCTTTAAGCATTATAATTCTTGATGACATCGAGAGGTATCCAACTTTGAAATTTGCAGTGTTATTAACTTCAGTTACTTGCTTAGGCCCCAGTTCTGTGTTTTGTACTTTAAATGAATTTTTTTCCTGATGATCAATTGATATCTCTGTTGCAGATTATTGGAGTATGTTGCTATTGGGCCTCGCTTTTCTAATATAATTTCTCAGACATTGATGGTACTCCTGAAACGTCTTCCTCCCAAGGTCTTCTTTCTTCCCTTCTTTCCCTTTTTTGGATGTTGTTACTTTCTCACATATTTTGTGATCATGTGCTCTTTTTTGGCTCCATGCAATAAAACATGTGACTTAGGTTTTTACAAAAATAAGAAAAGAAAAGAAAAAAAATTCCCTCTTCCATTTAGTGCTGAACTGTATTTTGTGCATAATAATCTCTCTGGTTAGAACCTAGAGCCTTCTGAATGGTCAAATAATTCTATCCACATGAAATGTTTGTCAGTCTCTCTAAACTGCTATTACTTGTCATGACGAAGTAGCTCCTTTGATATGCCGGTCCTACTATCATTTTTTCTCAACAAAAAGGGAAAATAGAATAAATTATGTTGTCTGGTTTCAATGTATTGAATTTTGCTGGGAGCAACGTTGATTAGCTTGGATTATGCAATCTTGAATGTGTTATGAATGTTATAGAGTTATCTAGTTGTAAAGGATTGCTGTTCCTAAAAAAGGGGGAAAAGAAAGGTTAAGTGGGTACTGGACATAGGTTATTAATGAAATGGCTAAACTTATTTTTGTTCAGTTTTTGTGATTGTCATGCTCCTCATTGTTGCAAATGGCAGCTTATGAGAGCGGGTGTCAGAATGGATTATCTATTTTTAAAATAATCATGGCTGAAATGATTATGCAAGGACCTGAGATAGATAATTCATTAGAATAATCATGAATGAATGATTATGTTGGTGGTTAGTAGTTTTCCTGGCCTTACCAAACCTGCAATTTTATAATTTTTGAACTTTGCTTTTAGGGAAAGAAACTTCTGGTGTTAGGGACAACAAGTGAAGTAAGCTTCTTGGATTCAGTTGGTATTTGTGATGCCTTTTCTGTTACTTACCACCTTCCCACATTGAAGGCAGATGATGCAAAGAAGGTAAACGGTCCATTTGATACACTTTTATTCATCCATTTGCAGTTTAGTATTGTTTTTCAGTCATTACATTAAGCAAAGGTAAGAGTGCAGAGCATCTGTTTTGTTCATATTATTCATAAGTAAGTGTTTTAATTTTTTGAATAAAGGTTTCTCACATGAATGATGAATGTGAAAGCTGCATAAAGAGCTGCTGTATTGTTGCTAGGATGGGGGAATGGCATAATCTATTTATTTATTTTTGTAATGTACCATTTATGTCACTTGCATTTTGTTTGTTAGTTAAACTAATTTACTCCCCTCTAATTTGACTGAAAATTCATACAAATCCATTTCAAAGGCTTTTAAGGATGGTGCCAGCTGGCAATTATTGATTTCTCATTAGGGATGTTACTTGTAATGATTTATTACTAATAAGAGATGTTTGGACAGCTCAGTTCTCTATGGATGCCATCCATGCTCCCAAGTCCTAACACCCTTCTCTCTATAATTAGCTTTCTGGATTCTGGATAGATGATTAAAATGCGACCTCACATTTATTAGTAATTGTGAGAGTAAATACATAACCTTAATGTAATATGCTACATTCCTCACCAGGTACTGGAACAGCTCAATGTTTTCGCTGAAGATGATGTCAGTGCTGCTGCAGAAGCCCTGAATGATGTAAGATTATCTCCTGAAATGCTTATTTTATGCTTTATTTTTTCTCCCAAAACTGAGATCTGGTCTTGACTCTTAGTGCTTAGAGAGTTATGAATTGTTCTTCCAACACTATTGGATGCCTCCCTTGGTCCTTGCATATTTAATTTGGGTATCATGTTTGATGGTGGCTACTTCAGTCAAGGGGTGTGATTTTTTGGATCATGTCATGGTCATTTATGGAAATGATGGTTTAGGCTTTTAATTACTACCCTTCTCCAGGAACTGAATTGTCACAGTTATGAATTATACTTGTTGCCTTTTATGACCTTGCGAATTGCTCCAGTCTATGGCTAAACTATGGCATTAAGCAACGATAAGTTCATGATATCTTAATGGGGAAATTTTTTTTGTTCGTTCGGGGCTGAACTTGATTTTTGTTGAATAACGAATAACCATCTGGGATTTTTTCCTTAAATTTTTATATTTAAGTAGGCAAAGCAACAGTTTTCTGTATTTATACTCACTTCTAATCTCGTTTCTTTCTATAATTTCTCTTCATAGATGACTATCAAGAAGCTCTATATGTTGAT
Source organism: Populus pruinosa (assembly GCA_026413675.1). Lineage (NCBI taxonomy): Eukaryota > Viridiplantae > Streptophyta > Magnoliopsida > Malpighiales > Salicaceae > Populus > Populus pruinosa. Next base: position 3,415,462 of record CM048595.1, read on the forward strand.
TGAGATGGCAGCCCAGGGAGAGCAAGGTGGAGCTGCTGAGGCTATCTATTCTGGTAAAGAGAAGATCAAGATTGCACATTTTTACGATTGCCTTCAGGACATTGTGCGATTCTAATTTGAAGCTCTCGTAGACCTTACCACCCAAAAAAAAAAAAAACTTTTACCTGATTTATAGTCACTAGTCCTCCCGAAAGCTTTCACCTCCCATTTTCAATTTTTTACTGCATCCTTTGTGGCGATTTTTTTGGCATTTTGATTGAGTGATGTGCTTGCTCTGAGCTTTTGAGGCATCATGGTTTTTATCTTAGGCTTTGTACAGTTCCGATGAGCTTGAACGATTCGAAGGTTATAGACTTGAAGAACTATTATCTATGTGCTAATGAAGTAGATGCGTGGTAAATTGATGAGTTTTTCACCTTGTTGGCTTGCTTTGGCTTCTAGTTTTACAGAATTACAATAATAATAATAATAATCACGAGCTTTACTCAACTAGCTTTAATCGTGAATGAGAAAGAACACTTGGGGTGTTTTTCATTAGTTATGGCCATAAGCATTCGTCAGTTGAGGGTAGAGTGGGCATCACATGCCATGGAAACCTGCAAACCATGAAGAGATCGACACACTCGAGCGAGGGGTTACCTCGCTAATCATGCTAGATTACTGGTAATTGAAGATTAGGAAAAGTGGTTAAAAGACGTAAACCATGAAAAGATTATGCGATCTATGCCCCTTGCATGCTACGCCAAAAACATAAATATGTAATCAAATTCCTAACTATTCTTAAAAAATCAGGTGCTTAGTTATAATAATAAAAAGAAATTACGGTGCAGAAGGCAATAACTTGTTCACTTAAGGTAGGGCTGGCCATATATATTTCAAGGAAGGAAAATTACACTCTTATGTATAGAGAAGGGGAGAAAGAGGAAAGGAAACCCTGAATATGAAGATTAAAGAAAAAAAAGTATAACCCTAATCATACTTCTCTCTCCAAGAATAAACAAGAAAGAGAACCCATGATAGACCCAATAAGATATCACCAACTGTCTGTCTCAACCAATCCCAAGCCAGCACCTCAACTCTCCTCTCAAAGTTGACCCTCCAAATAGCCATGAAAACATGAAGAAGCGTACACCCTTTTGCAAAGAAATATTGAAACTCTCCGTCCTTGATAAAAGAGACCATGAAAATCAACCACCCAATAGCAAATAGGAGCAACCCAGAAAATGAATCAGAGGTCCGGATCAGGAGCTGGTCTTGAGGTGTAGACCCCATCAGAATCGTTGCAGCTTCATTCCCATGTGTGAAGGTGTAGATTTCCTTCATGTGGAACATCATGAGTGCTCCACTTGTTATGGCTATGAGAGAGTGGAGGATACATATCACAGGAAAAGCCGATGACATTTGAGGGTTTTTGGGAATCTAGGCATCATGCTTTTTAGGGATCATTTTGAGGAGACGGGAAACAAAGGAACAAGAAGAAACTTCACTTCTGTAGATGCCATTGAAATAGGAGAGTTTTGTCACCGTAAGAGGGGAGATGGATAAAAACGTGTCATGTATCCATGATAAGGATCTTGTGGGGCCTACAGTGGTCATTTCACAGGACTAATTGTCTTAATATTGCACACGTGTCATGTGATTAATCGTGCCGACTTAATATACCAACTGCGCTTCTTATCTCTACGCAGAGGTAGAAAGCTCAGTCATGGGCCATGGTTTTTAATATTATAATATTAAAATAATTAGAAAATACTAAAAATATAACAATTTAACGTATTTTATGCCAAATTTATTTTTAAAAACATCTAAATAACTACGGGTAGATGTTAATCAGATAAAAGCCAAGGTTTTGTGTTTGGAATTGCAATTGGATTTCATTTTGAAACGAAAATGCTAACGAAGCATTGCAAGTGGCGTCGTTTCGGCCTTGTTCATCCAAGATTTGTTCGGAAATGAATAGTATAAATTTCAGAAGCTTTTTGAAATTAATTAGAATAATGAAATGATGTATGTTTAAATTTTTCAGATTTTTATTCTAGTATTGTTTGATAAAAAAAATCCCATTCTTAATTATTTCTTAAGAAATTATTTTCATATTAATATTTTGATAATAAATTATTATTTCTTGCATTCAAAATGAGAGTATATATGCCATGAACACGTATTATCAAATGCCATTTTGGGTTTATAAGGGTTTTTTTATGCCAAACGAGTGGTTGGGATTCAAAACTTATTTTTTAAAAATATTAATGTCAATTAAGTTACAATTCATTAATTATTTTTAAAATTAAATAACAATTATAAATATAATTACATAAATATATCAAATGAAGATATTCAAAATAGTAAAATTATATTAGATATATTAAGTTATTATTTTTTTATCATATCTAGATATGAACAGATTAAAAGTGTATTTAATATTATTATAGCAATTGTTTTTTAAAATATTTTTATTTAAAAATATATTAAAATAATATTTTTTATTTATTTTAAAATTTTTATTTTTAATATCTGCACTTTAAAATGATATAAAAATATATAGAAAATTAAAAATAAAAATAATATTGCCAACGCAATAACAAATAAGTCTTAAAAAAGCTATGGAAGTTTTATTTTCATTTTTTTAACAATATAATTCAAGTGAAATGGAGTATTATAATAAACTAAAAAAATTAAATAGAAGAAGAACGATAACATTTTTGTGGTATTAAAGGTCAGGCGTAGATAATTCAAAGGGAACTACAAGTAATAAGGAAAATATCTTTAGAAAAGGCAACGAGTCATTGATTTTCCAAGTCAATATCAAGTTTAAACAGAGTACCGCGGCTGTCAGAAATTTTGGTTGTTTCTGGTTATTGCAACCATCAGCTCAGATGTCGGCAGGGAGACATGGACGGCATGCAGACAATTTCTATTAATTTCAGGCGAATGGTGATTGATAAGCAAGTCTACGAGCGGAGAAACACTTTCGAGCTAGGTCGTGGTTCATGGTTGTCCCATCCGAGGTCCACACGTGGACACTCTTGTCATATACGAACCACTGAGAACGATCTTGCTTTAGCCCTAATTTTCTCTAAGATCACATTACCCGCAGGCAATTTTAACTGTGAGATGGGCTGAGCATGTGCTCTTATGATTTGGAGTGGAAAATCAGAGACAAGCTTTTCTCCAAAGAAGGATAAAGAAACAAGTCCGGATAATAATTATGGCCAACGCCTGCCATGTGCATGGGAGACGTGATGGTCGGTTTTGTTCTAGCTTTTCTTATTCTGCGTCACATGTAATGCAATGCCTGCATCAACCTGCCTTGTTTTTATCCTAAAAGCAAGTCTTTCTGATGTACCAGAAACAAGAATAGAATAATGTGTCGAGATGCGCTTGTGACTTAAATTCATGATGATGCCTGCACAATCGCTCTAGTGCTGGTAGCCTACACACACACACTGATTTCTTTGTTAAAGACAGTTACTGTAGCTAGAGAAGATTCAGTGGTTTCTATCAGTTCATAATTCAGTTGTTTTCTTCAGCTTATATTTCTAGCATTGGATTCTGCCCCAGCGAACCAGACAACAATGCACAGCGAAATGGTAGAGCGACAAGGGAAGTGGAAAATGATATCCGTTGAATTTATTTGTTCCTAAAAAGGAAGAGACATTAATATTACTATAAAATAAGTTCTAAGACAACCTTGCTATCATAAGGAAGAGCAGAATGGGTTGCTAATGTGAGGACTTTGGTAGCAACCCATGTGATAATTATTTAAAATTGCTATCTATATACAACAAAAAATTAGCAGAAAGGTTAATTCACAAGGTTGGGAAAAAAAGAATGAAAGAAGGTATTCCCCGAGGTGACAGAACTGTAACACTCTTCTTGCGCAAATCTTCCATCCCAGCAAACAATTTTAGAAGGGAAGGAAAAAGAACGAGACTTCTCCTGATCAAAATTTTAACTTGCATCGGTGTCCTTGGCACCGGCAACAACTTTGCGGTGGCGCCTAGAGCCAGACCTCCTCCCGCGCCTAGCTGGGGCTTTCTGAACAGTAGCACCTATGACCTTTACAGCTGAAGTTTCAGGTGTTGTTTGAATTGGAGGTTCATTAACCAAAACAGGTGGCGGTAGTTGTAGTAGCGATGGTGGTGGAGGATATACAGGAGGAGGACGAGCCATCTGTTCTAAAACATCTCTATGGTATTTCTGCGGACAGAAACAAACAGTTTAAGGTTAAAAAGAAATGCACAAGAGGACAACGGAAGAGATGAAAAGATGTGTAATCCAAAAAATGGAACAGCATCATTAGATAGATATTAGTCAAATTACTCCGATTGTGTTTAAGACACTATTACACTTGATGTACTATTATAATGAAGGCTTCTCCGCTCAACAGCAAAAACACAGGTTAAATGTAACCTCTAGTAAAAATTATACTATGATGAGTTTCCAGCAAGTAGCGTTTGAGGCAATTTTCATAAAAAAAAAAATTAAAAAAAAAAAACAGAAAATAGATTCAACGAGCCACGGTATAGGAAAAAATTCGGGATATCATCAAGTACAGAAGTTGCTGTGTGAAGCTTCCTCCAATAAGCCACCAACGAGCAATGTGGCATCTTTTTAACACAATTTTACCATAACACAGTGCAACAAGACCAAAACATAACTTCCATAAGGATTGCTAATGGAACCTGATAAACCTCCGCAGCTATGGAAATCAAAAGGAAATGCTTATCTGCAACCTAAAATTTAAACTAAATTTTGTCAGAAACAACATGCTATGTGAAGCCTCCTCCAATAAGCCACCAACATGCAATGTGGCATCTTTTTAATACAAGTTTACCATAACACAGTGCAACAAGACCAAAACATAACTTCCACAAGGATTGCTAATGGAACCTGATAAACCTCTGCAGCTATGGAAATCAAAAGGAAATAATTATCTGCAACCTAAAACTTAAACTAAATTTTGTCAGAAACAACATGCTATAAAGGAGTTCAATTTGTTACAAACTATGATATTCACAAGATATTTTTGTGCAAACAAAACCAACAGTACATAAAATGATTACCTGAACAACAAAGTTGCGCCTTTCACAGTCCAGGAACATGTTGACAGTCCAATTTGTTTTCTCGTGGATCTTATCCCTGACAATGGAAAAGCTGATTTGGTCCCTTGAAGTAAAGCGATCAACTTCATTGAACCAAAGGCAAGTAAAGAGGTTGCTAATGGCAACATGCTCCCTTATCACAACACATCCTTCAGGAACATCTGCAGTGCCATAGGTGAACAGGAATTATATCAAAGACAAAGAAGTGCAATGAAACTCCCAAAAGGAAACAAGGATCTAGCACCTACCACTTGTAATAGGAAGCTTGGCCTCAGAATATGGAGTCAAACCCTCCTTTTTATAAAATTCTACCTGAAAGTCAATGGAGGCATTTTCATATTTGCCTGCAGCTTTATTTGCCTCAGCTTCCATAAACACATCAAAGCGTCTGTAATGTCTAGAAATTGCAAAAGTAGCATTTTTCCTCCACAGGTGCCTGAAGAGTAGCTCAAGAAATAAGTGTAGTGCTCAAATGTTGATTCTGGCAAACTAATAACAATATCATCTAAATTGATCAAATCATGAGAGCATTCCATTTTAAATATCTCGTCCTGATCCCCAAGGCAAGTAGTTTAGCTCATTATAAGCTTGTTAAATAATCCACATATTAACTTCTCTTGCTATCCATGCTAAGCACATGGCATGTCCATGATCAAGCTGCAAAGGAAAATCTTCGACTGAAGCATGCACGATAACGAGAGAAAATTATCACATTTGGTTACACCCCATTTGTCTCTCTCAGAAACAGTGTTTTTATTCAATCTATTTACAAAATGATTTGGTCCACCAATATGTGGCCCACACCATCACCGTTCCATTTAAGAAAAGGTTTAGTGGCAGGGAAAGGCTGTTACAGGACGTGGTTTTTTATGTTCTTGGAAGAAAAAGATATGTTCAACTATCCTAAAGCCTCAAATCTCAAAAAAGTAGAGATCAGCTATTTCGATTTCATCCATTTAGTTGGAAGAAAAGAATATATTTCATGAAAATACCAGGACCAAGAAAGTCCACCAGAATTGGTTGGAATTTATATACATGTAAGCAGTGATAATACATCTCGATGATCTCCTAATCAAACAAAAAAGATATACATTTCATAGTAAATTGGGAGCAGGAAAAAATTAGTTAACGGTTGTGATAACCAAGAGCTTTTGGATGGTAATTTCTGAGTTCAGGATTCTAATTTAGCCAGTATTGAGTGACTATTGGGATGGCATAAAGGACTAAGGATACAAATTAAAAAAAGGAGTGGAAAGCTAAGTAAAAGTTTATTTAGAGATAAAATAAGGAATTATGAAATGGAAAGAGTTTAAGCAGGCAACCAAACAAGGAGATTCAAGTTACAATGAATACATATGTTGGAGAACATATAATATATAATTCCAGAAACCTGAGTAATGAAATTTTTTCTTGCTTGATTGATTTCCAAGATTAATCACTGAAAATATACCAAGCTCAAGAAAATAATAGGACCTAAGGTAATTTGACCAATAGAAACAACAACCACAGAGTGCTTTAGTGGCTTATGTCCAGATACTAGTGAACGTCATCTCACTTCTATGCATAAATGGCATAGCTAGATCAAGGAAAAAAACAGAGACAGACCAACAGATACACAGAGTGAGAGGGAGCAGATATCAGTGTGTTACCTTTCTAGAATTTGATATGGATCAACAATAAGTTCAAGTTTTCCATCAATCCACAAGGAAAAGCGGGCATTCGGAAACATTCTATGTGATAGAAGCTTTGGGACCTGTCATGGGCAAAACAATGGTTACCAAGTCAGCTAAAGTACAAGCTAGTGTAAACTAGCCATTAGCGACCCAAAAGCCTGCTGCTGATTTTGGAAAATAAAATAATTCTAGCTCTCAAAATAAAATTTCTTTTGATTAACAAATGAAAGCTCAAGAGCTATTTTCTTTCAAATGTCGTCTCAAATTCTCAATGTTCCTTAAGATAACACATCATATAAAAAATAAGCTGGTTCACTTTTTATCTTTTGGTGGTAGGTGGGAAAGCAGGTATGGGGGTTGGAAGGATTAATCAATAATTGTCGCATACAACTTCTTGGTTCTGGATGTGATGGAAAAAATCAAGTTCATTCAACCATTTGCATCTCCCTTCCATTCATGATAGATCAAAAGGAAGAGAAAGGATTAAAGCTACAGTGTTATCGATGACCAAATGGACAACCAATAAGCCAAATGTGGACAACAGAAGTTGTCCAAAACTAAAGTTGCAGGTTGAAGTTTTTGACAAGTACCTTTCCATTTCGCCTTCCATCTGCATAAGGAAGATTATGGACAACAACAATTCTCCATAAACCGATTTTCCTGCTGTCATCAAGACCACTGTTGTTCTTTAAATATGCTTCTGTTTCTTCATCAACAAACATGAAGAAGCAGACAGTGTTCTTGGAGTATTCACTAATATTATGTGGTTGTTGTATATCATCAAAAGCTCCTAAGAGGAAGAAAAGAAGAACATTTAATTAGCAAACCATCAGCTCAACAGAGGGAAGGGTAAGTTGGGATCCCATCACACGGAGCAATACCAAATATTGCCGAGGCAACAACAACACCATGGCACTGGTCCATCGCCTCGAGATCAATTTCATCCATGTCAAATCCTGTATTCTGGCCAGGTCTTTTCCCTTGGACAAATCTGATCAGTGCACGCGCATTCAATAAATATGTCGGGTGAACAGTTATAAGTTGGCAACAGGTAGAGAAATTGGTACAAGAATTAGTTAATAGAATGATTAGTATAAAAATATAAAGTTGGTTGGAATTCCAAAGGAACAACCTTCAATATTCATAGATATGTAAAAGATCTTTGGGGAGAGAGCATACCCACAATGCACGCTCATTGACTCTCTAATATCATAAGAGTCACTTCTATGCTTCAAAGTAGGATATCCACCAAAATCTGAGCCTCCAAAATCTCTTTCTCCGCTTAGAGGATCCTCATAGATATATGTCAAATTCTTGATTACTGGAGAAAACGAGGGGACCTTCGGCATTAAAGCAATGGCTTCTTCCACAGGAAGGTAACAAACAGGACATGCTGAAACATAAATGAACAGGAAATCTCAGGAGCATCAGTGAGATTTCATCAATCAGATATTATGTCTTAGCACCTCAGCATACAGGAAGGTAACATACAGACATGCTGATCCATAAACGAACAGGAAATCTCAGGAAATCCCTGTCAGCTTAGAATGTTACAAATTATAGCATGTGAGCAGTCTATAACTAATGGCTGTTTAACCAAAAAAGGAAAGAAAAAAATATAGAAGACAAAACATTTTAGGGGAGGGAAGGCACTTACGCCTTGGTCCGGTTCTTTTTTTATCTGCTGGCGGGGGAGGTAAAGTAAAACTATTACATGGATGCCCTGGAGGTAGGGTGTACCCCAAAAAATATGCAGGAGGAGGAGGAGGCAAACTAATATCTGAAATTATTCCTTGAAGAAAAGAAGTCTTGTTCTCAATACGGCTTAAGGACACTGAGGCATTGACACTAATATTAGGACGATGGTCACCTTCCTGTGCATCTTCACCTACAAACAAGGAAAAATTAAGATGTTATTTCCAGCAGTGCAATCAAACTCAAAAAAGGCCACAACATGGACAGCTCTATCAAAGGTTGAATGCGGTGAAGGCTCAAGAAGTGAATAAAACTGAATATTTTCAAAATTTATTAAAAATAAATACCACTCAATGGAATCAATAACCATAAGCACATCATCAACGAGATGAGGGCATTGATCTCCAGTTAATGTAATAAGAGCAAAGTATGAACGAACTAAACAACACATTTCCCAATTCAAACAATCAACTGAAAGAATTGCAAGAATCACATAACAGCTTATAAGGACCAAATCGACACAGCACCAGTAATGAATTTGTGCGTTCTTCTAAACTAACAAACAAACTTAATAACCAGTATAATCACATATCCTATGATTGAACACATCAATATCTACGCAATAACATCATATAGATAAAGTCATACCTTTTCCTACATACAAAACCCAGACAAAAACCGCGGCAGAGATGACACAAAGGAACAGCATTCCGACCTTTTTTCTACCAGCAAACTTGACGATCCAATGGAAGAGACTCTCTTTCTCCTTGAACATCTTTGCAGGCTTAGTACGGCCAGTTGTTTGCATAGAAAAGGGGACGCCACTAAGACCACCATTACCATTCTGTTGTTGTAGTTGTAGTTGCTTGTCCAATGAACCATAGCTACCAGAACGGATCCCCAATGACCCTCCAGTCATTGTCTCTCCTTAAACCTCACACAAAACAACACCCCCTCTCATCTCATCTCAAAAACCCCACTTGTTTTTGCCAACATTAGTATCAGATACTATCAAGAATTCATCAACAGATAATGGGTTTAACGAGGAAAACAATCAAGACCCACTTCACCAAATTGGCCAAAGATGGTTTTTTTTTTCTTGAACACGCTATCAATGCTCTGAATTCAAGAAACAAAGCAAAACAGTTAAAACCCACTTCACCAAATCGCCCCCTGGGGCACCTTCAAAATTTCACTCTCTGTAACCAAATTATACTTCAAATCCAGAATCTGGACAATTGAAAAGAACTCAAATTCAAAACAGCGAGAGATAATTTAGCATAGATGCAAAAAGTTCAAATCTTTCTTCGTATCTATGAACTAACAGATCAATGCAAATGTATATTAAAAAAATCGAACTTGAAGTAAAAAAAAAAAAAGAATAAGAAAAAGGAAGGGATTTTTTATCGGGTTTTGAAGAGATTAAATCTAAGGTTTTGAAATCGAGATTTGTTTCCTGCCATTTATTTCAAAATCAAATCTGGGATTTGTGCTTCATGAGTTTGTGCATGACGTTTGTTTTTTCGTTTTTTTTTTTTTCTAAATTTGAGGTTATTATAGAAAGAATCTGAGAAATTCAGTGTTTAAATTTATATTGGTATAATATATAACAATTATATACTTAGAATTAATGATAGGATTATGACTTGCGAACATGGAAATAATAATTTTGATACGGTAACCAACAGCCATGTGGGTGATGTTAACAAAAGTGTAAAACAGTGATGTTTAAAGTCAAGGAAAGACATTTGTCGAAGGTTAAATAAAGTCATCAATGGCTTAATTGTATTTCTTAATGTTTTTCAATTAATCCATGAAGGGGGGAAAAGAAGCAATTAGAGATGTGTTCGTTTTGAGTGTTTTCATTAATTAATAATTAATTTGTTTTTCTTAAGCCCTTATGGTTATTAATTAACGAACAGTTCTAAACATTTGATTTTGTGTCAATTATGTTTGATATTTTTATTTTTAAAAAATATTTGGGATTCTTTGGAAACTAGTTCCTTGCAACTTATTTTTTTTAGAATTAGTTACATGAAATTGAATTAATGAATATTTATTTTTTAACGTGTATTTGATATTATAATAAAATTTGCTTTTTAAAATTTTTTTTTTAATATATGAAAAAAAATTAGTAATTTAATATTTATCAAACCAGATATTATTTTAGAACAAACCACTCAAACACAGTTTAAAATGCAATAGCAAACAATTACCAAAAGTTTTTTTGAGCACTTTGAGACTATTATTTAGTCATACGTATTGATGTACAACATCCTTCTGATATGTTGATTATTGCCGGTTAATTCCATCTAATATAAGAGGTTGGATGTGTTGGGATTTTAAAAGTTTAATTCATGTAATAAATAGGTTTCTATAAATAAATAAATAAATAATACTATTTGTCATAAATTACAAATATAATAGATACAGACTAATCAATCAAAACCCTAGACTCGATGATCATGTGATTTATCTTACAAGTATAATTCTAAATGCTTGAGATTAGAAGGGCAATTAGTGTTAAGATGATCACTGATGGTAATTATGCACCTACCATTAATGGATAGAACACCAACTTAGATAAATGATCTTTTCAAGCACAAACCAGTGAGATTACCGTGTTTGTTTTTGTGTTTAAGAATATTTTTAAAATTATTTTTTTATGTTTTTATATTTTTTATGTATTTAAAATTATTTTTTTATGTTTTTATATTTTTTATATATTGATATTAAAAATAAGATTTTAAAAATTAAAAAATATTTATTTTAAAAATATATATAAATAAAAAAATATTTTAATGAGAGAGTGTGATCAGCCCCTGAGCACACAGAAGTTCTGCAAATCTAGATCTTGAAAGAAACTCTACAACTAATAATCCAACCTGTTGGCTGTTGTTATTGTTCATTGAACTTAATTATAATAAAATATAGTTGTAGTTTATTTTTAAAGTATTTTTTATATAAAAATATATAAAAATAATATTTTTTTTATTTTAAAAAAATTATTTTTAATATCAACATAAATATTAATTTAAAATAAAAAAATTAAGCAAAAACAAATAGGCCGGATATTATTGTTGACAAGGAGGGGGAAGCATGCATATAATAGAGAGAAGATGTCCACATAACTGTCTAGAATAAAGCACATGTATAAAAATCGGTCGGTGGTCTAACGGGTTGATTTTATATTTATTTTTTAACTGGATCATTTTATAAATTGAATTTAATAATTATAAAATAAAAAATAGTATCTAAATCTAAATCTAAGGGTCAGCTGAGGTTGATTCGGCTAAATTTTCAAGTTAAACAGCATAGTCCCAAGTAGAAATAAGAAATAAAATTGAGTTTCGATTGATCAAGCCATCCTGAAATGATTTTTCTTGAACATTCAACGTGAATGATGATGGATATAAGAGGACAACCGAGTTATGGATTAAAAACCGCGTGGGAGCAAGACAACTCAGTCTCAATGGACAAAAATCTCTCCCCGCTGGCTGTTTCTGCAATTTCCTCGCAATATACAGGTGTGTTTCCTTTGGATCATCCTGGCGTCAAGGCTGCGTGCATTGAATATTATCCCCACAGCCCATTGAATTGAAGAAAGAAGCTGGCCCTCGTAAAAAGTTTCTGAAGCTGTTATTGAATAATTTATGAGAGCGACACAGACAGGAAAATCTAGCCATCACATGGTCCAGGAGGCATCGTCTAGTGAAGCGAGGGAGTTTGATCTTCTCCACCCTTCGCCGCCGAAAAGAAGTCTTGCTAGCAGGGTAACAGCTCAATATCATTATACCACCGCCAGTCGACAAGATTTAGATCATTCCAAAATATTTTTATTTTTTATAATTTATTGAATTTTTATTATTCAAAGAAAAACACTATCCAAGTTAAAAATAAAAATAAAAATAAAAATTATTTAGTTAAAGTAGATTGAGTTTCTTACCTGTGATCAAATCGAATAGAGAGATGTTAGAAACATGATAATTAAAGGATGAAATTAACCAAATTAATAGTATAGGTCTCAGTATGCCACAACCCTTATAATTTAGGGGCCAAAAATTATGATTAAACCCCCCCCCCCCCCCTCCCCACTGCATGCTATCATGGAGGGACAATTAATCTCAATCCAATTCTTTACAGCTTCAAAATATCAAACCAAGAAAGATCTTGGAAAAATCAGATAAAATCAAGGGTTATAATTTAAAATTAGTATTAAAACTTTCTATTATATTTTTTAAAAAATATTTTACATTCATGAAAAGTTTTTAAACATGTTATTATTATTTTTATTTTTTTTCTATAGTTTAATATAGCATTGTTATTTATGTTCAGCACCATCTAAATATAAAAATATATTACATTACCACTCACTGAAATTATTAATAGTATTTATATTATAATATATAAAAACTATCTATATAGTAATTATTATCATAAAAATACTGTAAAATTTTGAAGAAATTGAAATTTATATAATATTATTTTATAGGATGATGATCAAGGATATGTTATTGGCATAGCATAAATATTAGATTTTAAGAAAATAATTTATAAAAAAATATTAATTCTATTGAAATCTATATTTGATATATAATGTTTATAAAATTAATAGTTTTTGTTGATTATATTTAAAAACATTATATAGATTTGCATATCAACCAAGACCAAATTAATCCCTCTCTGAACGATTTAAAAAATACATTTTTTTTATTTATTTGATAATTTGAAATATTTGAGTTATTTTATATATACTATAACAAATTTTTAAATTCATTAAATATCCTGTAAATCAATAAACAGATAAAGCACTAAACAGATAAATCACTGTGAAAATAATAAATATATATATATATATAAAAAAAATTAAATCTAGCTGTTGAAAGAAGAAAACAAGATCCTTCTGTGACCTATAAAATATGATCTTATATGAAAGGGAAAAAACATATTTATTGTATAGATTTGATGTAGCTAGAAGCACTTAATAAATCATGTAATATGAAAAAATACAAATATAATTTATTGGTTATACTCATTAAATGCAACGAATCTTTGTTAATTTGTCACGTCTTAATAATCCAAAATTGTTGCTGAGATGCTTTCAATCAATTCCTTTGTTTCATTCCGTCCTTTTACTCTGTTCTGATTGGATTTTTTTTATATATAAAAAAAATTGTGATAGTTCGGTTGGAAAATTATTGAGGAGGAAATAATACAATTCGAAAACAACTGTATCTTTTAATTTTGCTTGTGTACCTAATTGCCATTGGGAATACCGGTTTAACTCAACTGTGGTGGTTTCTTGTGCAGTGATATTTTCTCTTTTGTAAATTAATTAATCTTGTTAAAAATTAATTTAAAATTTTATACTGACTACAAAAATAAGATGATATAATAAAAAATAAAATAAAATAAGAAAAAAAAGAGTCACTAGAAATATATAAGGAATTTCTTTTTCATATAATCATTATTATTAAAAAAATCTCGATCTAATTTTATTTTGGAAGACAATTAAATAAATTTATAATTAACTCCAAACAAAATATTTAATAAACTAAGATTATGTTAGATTGTGAATGGTTAGAATAGTATTGTTAAAAAAAATTTAATAGCATTTAATGTGCTGAAAATAGAGCTCCGTTGCATTCCGATAACCTATTTTATTTTTACCATTAAATCTCGGGTTTCATTTATTAACTTAAAAATTGACATTGATTTTTGTATTGGTTAATTAATTCATTATTCCAAACGATGGTCATGTATAATTACTATTTTAAACAGCAGCTGTTTTCAACTATTATTATTTTTAATAGTGGTTATGCTAAAATTATGTTATATTTTCAAAAAAATTATTTAACTTGTCTAGAATTACAAAAGACGCATTATGATAGCGAATGAAGAACAATTTAGATGCGGGGAAGTAATTGACATTACTAAATCTGCAGAAAAGGATTATTTAATTAGAGTGGGATCTTCAATCAATCCATCATTATCTCCATGGATGGAACGAGCTCTCATTCGTTTGTATAAAATTGCCTCTTTGACATGATTACATAACCAAGAAGAAATTGGGTGGGTGCACAGGACAAAAGAAAGAGTTCATGACATTTTAACTCTTTTTTAATAAGGATAAAATTAAACTGTCATCCATCCGCCATTGTAACTCCCTCGTTTAAGGTGTGAAGCTCTTTCAACAGTGATTATGGTTGGGAGGTTGTCTTCATGTACTTCTGTCTCTCAAGCTCCACTCCTGCTTTTGTGTTTTAAATTGTTTTTTGGAAAAAAAAATATTAAATTGATTTTTTAGATATTAAAAAAAATATTATTTTATATATTTTTAATTAAAAATACTTTTGATTAATTTGCATCTCAACCTCCTAGAACCTAAGCCTGTCCTTGGCGCGAATCAGCACTTGAGAACAATGAAGAATGGATTTGAATCTCAAAAAAACAACAATTTTGGTGACATTTGATTGGTGTTAGGTTCTGTCTTAAAATTATATTTTCTGAATGGTCATAGTTTGAAATAATTATGTTTGTTTGGAAATGATTTTTTTATAGTCTAATTATTTTATTAAAATTTATTGTATTTAACCGATCTAAAATATGAACTCTCTAAGTTTAAAACTCCATCCCCTTTAAATATCTTCCTTCTCCATACACACATATCCTATTAAAAAAGCCCTAAAGATATTGCTAGGCTACTTATTTGGTCTTCGCTCCGACGGTGGTTAAATTTGTTTTCCCAGAAAAAATATACATGTTTTTTTATATAAAAAAATTTAAAGCAAAAATTTATGTGTTTTAATATATAAATTGAGAATTATACTTGTTAATATATAAATAAAAAATTATTAATAATATATAGAATTAAAAAATAAAAAATTAAGAGGTAAATATAGAAATATAAACTAAGATATTTGACTTAATAACTTCAATCTTTGACACGGCTGTCTTTAACAAAAATTTTCACAAAAATTAATTTTTTATTTAATTAAATAATAATAAAAATTAACATATATGAATTTAATTAAATAAAATAAAAGGTAAACAAATATTATGTAAGGTTATATATATTAAAAAAATATCCTAAAATAAATATTTTTAATTCTAAAAATAAATTTCATTTGTATAAAATAAATATAAAAAATAAATGAATTGAAATCATCTTTCAAAAAATTAAATGCATACAAAATAACTAAAAAATGATCATTATTTAAAAAAATCAAAATAAACAAAATAAAAGAGAGAATAGTATTAATTTACACATAAATTTAATTTTTTAAAAAAATATACATGGATAAGAAATTAATAAAAAAATATTTTTTAAAATAAAAAAACAAATATTATTAAACCTGACAACCTAAACCAGCATCCAACCCTTCTAGCAAGGCTCACATGCGAGCCTGCAAGAGTGGACTTACATACTTGAAGCTTTATTTTTTTTTAAAATACAATTAATGGGGCTACTTACATGTTATTTACCCGAGTTTTTTGAAAAACAAAATGAAGTCAAATAGTATGTTATATTGCTTGTTTTTTAATCATTATGATGGTTAGAAAAACAATGTAAGGATTCTTAAATCTAAAAACTAAATTCTCAACCCATTATCTTATCCAAAACACCAAAAAAATATTCCACAATTTGATAAAGTTATTTATTATTTTAAAAAATCTAAAAAATTATCTCAAAATCTAAAATTAATTCAAAATAAAAAAATTTACCGGGCTTGTATATGTTTTTTTCTAACAAATTTAAAGGTGAAACTCTCATTATCAAACAAAACAATTTGACACTTATTTTGATGATTTTTGAATTTAAAATCATTATTTATAAATTTTTTCTATTTTTAGCACTAGATTCCAATGACTTTTCATCATTCTCTCAAACTAAAAACTAAAAAAATAAAAATAAAAATAGAATTTGAGACCAAAATTGTTTTGCCTTTAAATTTTTAAAACTAAAAAGGCCCAAAATATATAATTTGAAAAGTGTGGGGACTGCAGCAAATATTTCACCTAAATGTTTTTAAAATCACTCATTTTTTCCGTGTTTTTTTACTTTGATTCTCTATGTTTCAATCTCATCATTTCTCAACAAAAGTGACTTATAATTTGCTTTACTAGGGGCCAAATTAAAAAAAAAAAACATTGTGAACAATTTATCCCCGATTCCATGTGAGTTGATGCGCATTACATGTATTATGCACAATCAATTCCTCGTACGTTTTAGGTTTATAATAGTTAATAACTTAATTCTTTCAAAGGAGAAATCCCACCAAGGGTAAGGACGCGCAGCCTTCCCCACCCACCATAACAGAGGCTCGATTGCGAAACCACTTTTAGGTCAAAAAAATGGAGCTGGCCCATTAAATGCGCCGATCGTATGCTTATGTGCTTGCTTTTCTTATAACGAGGCGAGGCCCACAGCTTATTTCAAAACCTTCTTCAGCTAACAGGCCAGCAGCGTGTTCCTTATTGCCCTGCACCGTCAACCGTGGACTCGCAATTCCTTCTCTACACACAAGGGACACTTTCATGATAAAGTTTAAGGGGAAAAAACAGACAAGATTGTTGAATAAAACCTGGAGTGAAGACAATCATTATTTGTTGCTTCTGTAGCTCATGCTATGGAGGAATTTGTTTTTCCAGCACTGTTTAAATTAAAAAGTTGTTCATTCCAGTTGTTTTATCTGTAATAGCTGGGATATCTCATTTTAATTAAAAAAACTGAAAAAAAATTAACCTCTTTTATAATTTTGACCCTTTTATAAATTCTGGACAGAATTTTTCAATTAAATAATGTTTATTTGTTTTCTTTTTAAAATATTATCTAGTTTTGTGTTATTAATTATATCCATTGATTGGATTGTTAAATTAAATTAAAATTTTACTATGAGTCTCCTAATATATTTTTATATTTTAAGTTAAAATTTAAGGTGGATCAAAGTTTAGAGAATCTTTATAAGACTTTCATTGATATTTTTATAATTTTCTTTTAAAAATTTATTTTTTATGTTTTTTTATATTAATTTTTTTTTTAATTTTATCATTCATTTATTAAAAATTGAGTTTAAAAATTTATTTTAATTTATTTAAGTTTAGGTTATTATAGTTTCATGACTTGAATTAATTTAATATGTTGTTGTATTAATATTATATCTAGATTATTTTTTAACTTGTTAAGTTAATTAGGTTATACTAGTTTAATTTTTATTTTTTATTTATATTTTTAGTCTAAATTATATAATTTTAAGTTAAGATATATTTAAATTAAAATTAAAATGGTATGTCGAACGCTCTCTGAAACCAAGATGTCATTCCAAAAAAAAAAAAAACAAAGCACCATTAGCAACACAATTCCTGGACTACTTTGAACAACAACTTTTGTCTCTCCCGTCATGCTTGTAAAGCAGGAAAGAGCTACAGAACTTGCTTGACAAATTACACACCCCCATTGAATTAAATGAAGAGAGAGTAACAACTCAGAGAAGTCATTCATTTCAACATCTGACTTTGCATGGGCGGAAAACAAAGGGCCCAAGTTCACACACTCACTATTTTATTTATTATATATCTCTTGCAAATTGCATGCACCTTTGACTTTGTTATTCACTTGGAGAATTTGCATCCATCATGTGAATGCTTAGACTCTCTTCCTTGCTGAGATTTTTGGAGAGCAAGTCAGCTCTGACATCGCTGAGTTTAATCTTTGAAACATGAATTACAGGCTTCTTCCTAATGTTTCTACATGTATTAATTGATCAAATGTATTCTATAGTTTTTAGTTTTTTTATGTTAGGATTAGTTTATACATATTTCAATTAATTTTACTAATTTTAAAATTAATAATCATATAAACCTTCTAATAACTTTAAAGTTTATACAGTTAAAATTAATAATCTTTAATTTTTTAAAAATAAATTTAAAATTTAATCAATTAAGCTATATTCCCTTAGCAAATGTATTTTATAGTTGATATGGGTGCATGTTGGTGTTTTTAATGGACATAAGGCAATCATATGTCACCTATTTTATCATCCTAAGAGAAACAGAAATGTCACTTAGAATCGTTGCCATTAATTCGCGATGCATCTGAATGATATCATCTTACAGAAATATATAATCCAGACAGGCTCGGTTATATTTAACTAAGAATTGCGAGTGCTAGAGGAAAAACAATAAGAGGGTAGAGTTGAATGAGAGGGTAGAGTTGAACTCAAACAAGCATGGATTAAAATGTTTGAAATTTAAAAAAGAAAACAAAACGACAGTATCCAATATTTCCTTGGTCAAAGAGATTGCTATCTTCAAGCAAAATCGTATCTTAATAGTCATATCATGCTCTAAAATATTCACACGACTGAAAGCAAAGTCTCTTTGATAAAAAAAATAAAAAATAAAAATACAATATCGATTATTAATGCTGTTGTAAAACATCTAATATCTTATAGAAATAATCGATTTGGCGTAAATATAAGGCATGCTTTCCTTTTCTGTATCTGACTTTTGGCTCATACACACACACACTACGTAATGGTGTTTAAAAATCATTTTTCTTAACCCTTTGAATCACCAATGGTCGCAGCCAGGACGGCACTGAAATTATATAATAAGAAAGGCTAAAATTTAAGATATAATTTATTAATAGAAAATTTATTTGTTTAAAATAAAAATATACTAAATTATTCAATATTTAAACATTAAAAATTTAAAAATTTAAAATATTTTACAGGGGCTCGGCCCTGCTTTCGTCCCCTGATTCCGCCGCTGGTCGCAGCGACCACCCAACTAATATTTGAATAGGAGAAGCAAGTGAAGGATACGATGACTGAAAAGTGATCAGCATGGTCGATAAATTATAAAGAATCGCAAATAATTAGTGAGATGACATATTGCGGTAGGTGTATCATGTAAGTCCATCCTCTGACACCACACGCGCTCATTAATTATAATTTCTTTAGTTATCTGGTCGTGTTTATGTATTAACCATATTAGCATATTAAGCTATGGTGGCCTGGGTTAATTGCTGTAGGTGTATCATATTAGCATGGTCGATAAATTATAAAGAATCACAAATAATTAGTGGCAGCAATCTTTCAATATGCAAGTCACGATAAAGAAAGTATCTCATAATTCTAACCACAGCTGCTATTATAAAACAATTGTCCTCCTGTCCTCCTGTAGATCATAAACCTGGAAATAAAAAGAATTTTTAGAAATTATTTTAAAATTATGTAGTTCGATTACAAATATTTTTTAATATCATCTAAAAAGAAAAGAAGAAGCAAGTAAATAATAGTTATTGCTATTACCATAGAATAGTCCAAGTTTTCTGCTTTTTTACTAAAAATTAATCCAATCTGAACAAAATTGATTTGATTTCAACCGATTCTCAGTTAGTCCGAATTGTATCTTTATTATTTTTTCATTCAGTTATATTTTTAAGTTAAAATCTGACTTAATCGAACCATAAACATATCTAATTATATCAGCCTGGAAACGCAACCATGGATGCCACCCTTGTTTCCAAATAAAAAAAATGCTGGTGTAACCGCAGCTCTGCCTGTATTTTCAAAAATATTTTTAATATCTTTTATTTTCTGAATCTTTAAATATTTTAATGCTGCAATTGACACTTTTTTTTTTCTCCTTTTGAAAGCCATGAATGAAATAACCTTCCCTTGACTCTTCAAAGTTATACTTTTCTGGCACTTGGAATATCTGGGTTCGGTCTGACTTCATTTTTTTCTTAAATAAATGTATTTAATTCGTGTCTGAGAATTTTTACATTTTATAATCACCGAAAAACTCTCTCACACCATGCAAATACTAAATAAAATCTTCCAGGCCCGCTTATGAAAAGAAAAGCAAAAGGTTTTATAATTAAAAAAGAAAAGAAAAGAAAAGGGAAATCATTGTTTTGATATATATAATTCTCGACATGGAAGGATCCAAGTCCACCGACGTACGTGCTTCGTTTTTGAAGGAAAGAAAGCAGTGTTTTTGTCAGTCACAAGTCGCTTCAAGTATTGCTACAGAAGATGCAGGCTACGAGGAGGATGAGATGCGTGTGGGTTTCACTGCTTCAACTACCGGTACTGATTGCAAACATTAGGGCATCGAAAGTGTTCGTTGCAGGAGCATTATTCCCGTTCCTTCTGCTGCCATGATTACTGTGTTTTTTCTTTTATATATACCTTGAACATGGGAATTATTTTCAAGGAAAATGCTCTGTTTGAACACAGATGTACGTGTTTTCCCCCCATCATTAATCTTACTGCGTGAAAGAGTTGAAAAATTGTTTGACATGCTATACAGCCCCATTAAATTCTGATGGAGAAAGAAAATAAAAGGTCATTCATTTCAACTTACATCCCACTTTGCATGGGAGGAGAAAACAAGGTCCAAGTTTTCTCGTCAAACTAATTTATGTTATCTCTTGTATGAACGTTTAGTTTCTTTTTTGGGATAATCATGTATTAAGCTGACGAACTTCTTGATTTGATTTTCACAGTTGAATGTTTAAATCTTAGTTTTTATTGATTGTATTGCTCATCTTTTTATAATGATATAATGAAATGTCTCTATATGAATATATATCAAGGATTTATTGATGTATTTCTTAAATTATAACTTAGAATTCGCTAATTAATTATTTGTTTGCTCCATGTGCTATTTTCTCAAAGTTTAAGTGCTAAAAAGGTTAGTCAAACAAAATTTCTTACAAATGTAATAATATACGTGTAAATAACATGTTTCATGTCTGATCAGAGTATAATAAAATTGATCAAATAATATATATTTGCTTCAGACACTTTCTTTTGTTTCTCTAGAATATACGAGGAAACAATAATTTAATTGGATTGTACTCCGACTTGATTCTTGTACTTTAAAAAAAAAAAACCGAATTCTCATACTTTTTTGATATTGATTGAGTCCTTCTAATCTTTATTTTATTTTGTCAGTCCTTTCGTCGGAATACCTTGAATTTATACTCTTACGTGGTACCTTTCTGCCAGAGTAATTCTTTCATTTATGGAATTATACAATTAAAAAACGAAAAACAAATAAATGAAAAATGAAATTATTTTAAGTGACTTCTGTTCATGCATTTTGTTTCATATTTTCTCAATTAATTTATTTTATTTTAATCATTTAATTTTTACTTCGAACAATAAAATTTAAAAAATGAAAGAGTTATAAGATTATGGGTCATCAAGCACTGAACTTTGTACGTGTCATACAGACGTAATAAAACTCATATGACTTAAGGAACATTACAGGACAAAAAAAAAAAAACACTCAAGCAATTCCAAAAGGTGTTATAATAGCTTGTATACAAAGAACTCTATTGCATGTTGAAAAGTAAGGCGGTTTTGTCATTTTTTATGAAGTGAAAGATATTGATCAATAGATTTAAATGTTAGAGAAAAAATTAAACAATTTTAATTACGTTATTCAATTAATTTAACTCAAAACAAATGGGTTTTTCTTATATATATATAAGAAAAACCCATTTGTTTTGAGTTAAATTAATTAAATATATATATATATATATATATCAGTTTAATAAAAAAAATCAATTAAAAAATAATTTTCTTGCCTTTTTTTATCTAAATTTTTTTTAAAAAAAAAACTTATAAAAAATATTATTTGTAGGTTTAATGTTTTCTTGTATCCTTAATATATATTGCTTTAACTATATAATAAATATAATGGGAGTAATTAATACTTTAAAAATAATAATCTTCATATCTTAAAGTTTTTTTTCTATACCCACTATATATATATGAAAGTTGTAGTACAGATTAAAGTACGAGTAAAACCCTAATTTTAAAAATAATGGAAGTCTGAAAATTGAAACCGTAAGCATAAAAGCAAGGCAGCTGCAGGTGGCAGCCTTCGCTTTTCCAAAGAACAATTTTCTAATTTGTGCAACATCTAACTTGAATTTGATCCAAATATTTCGTCGCGTACAGAGCACGGAAAGTCATTTTAAAATTCTAATGCTATGAAGTCTATTAACTCAAAATTAATTGTTTAAAAAATTATATATTATTTTAATATATTTTTAAATAAAATATATTTTAAAAAACAACCATAAACAACATTTCAAGCCGGCATTAACTTTTCTTCATGTTCTTTTTTCACGTGGAAAGCTAGCAGAGTCGTGCATTACATTCTTAACTAGCTCTGAAATCCCTGAATCAGTTCACTGTAAATGGTAATATTTAATATCCTCACTTGTAGATTGGCCCCTATGTTTTCATTATTGACATATCAACCCTCAAACTCTTGTTTGTTGTCACATGTGGTCTCTTCGTTTACCTGAAAATTGAAAGAGTGAGGGTTTCCGTGTCCGGGATTAAAAATACAGGAGTTGTTCCCAACAGTTTCAAAACTCGGGCAACTGCGCAATGAATTTATAACCATCATCCTTTTTTTTCAGGTTTTTAAACATTGAAAGCATAAAATCTTATCCCATAAAAAAAAATTAAATGGTTTTTTAATTAAAATTTTAAAACTAGGCACTGATTTTTTTTATAACGGTTGATTAATGATTTTTTTTTTCTAATCAGAATGAGTTGCTTGATGATTAAAATTAGAGTATTTTTATATGAAAATACTTCAAAATAATATTAACATATCAAGACAATTTAGAAAAATATATAAAAAATAATTTTAAATTAATAAATTAAAATTTATCCACCCTTATTTCAAATTTAATATCACGTAAAAAAGATTTAGAGCTTATATTTTTTATTTAAAAATATATTAAAATAATATTTTTTTATTTTAAAAAAATAAATACATCAATAAAAGCACAATCTATACACGAGTCTGCAGGTAAATTGAAATGATTTTGAAATCATATGTTTGTTTTTATTATCATTAATATACATTTTTTATTTTGATCTTCAAGTTCTCATGAAAATAATCAAGATTTGCTATCTTTATCTCGAATTCCATTTTTCTGAAACATTATTATTTTTTGTTTTTGCTGATTAATTTTTTAATTTTAACAATTTTGCTAATCAATCATGTAACTACTTTAACATGCAGACAAATGACCGTAAACTAATATGTGGACATGATCGATCCTATGGTCCAGGTTGCCGGCTCAAGTCTATTTTTGTGTGCTCCTACGCCCCGAGCGGCCACAACCTTGCCGCGAAGCTAGCATGTCCCCCGTATGTTTTTGTATTCCAAGGTAGTAATGAAATTATTGTACAGAGGAACTGTTGCCGTAGCTGTTGGCGAAATGGTCCAATTTTTTTGGTGAAATGAAATATAAGGTCCATTCAATGCTTTATTTAAAAATATTTTTCAACGTAAATAATTTAACATGCCTAAAACTATTTGTAAATAAATAAAAAATTGCTCTTAAAAAACCTTGAGTGGCTAAATTTAAATTCATAAATATTATGGTAATAATTATTTTCAAAGTATTTTTTGCTTAAAAATATATTGAAAAAACATTTTTTATTTTTAAAATTATTTTTTAACATCAACACAATAAAATAATAAAAAACATAAAAAAATATTTTTAAATAAAAATATAATTAAAATTCTTTTTAAACAATATCCGAGTTACATTTTCAGCCATTATCTCTATCTCAAATTGAAAACTAAAAACTTTTTAAGTAGTTTATATATTGAAACTATTGAGGGGTTAGAATTAGGCTTGCAGAACAACAAACACTTGAAGGAGAGATAACCTAGGTTATATGGTTTTTGTGCTTTTCTCACACATATGCACTTGACTATTGTCTGGGATTTGGCTAATCGCAAAACTATTATTTTGCATCAACCTTGGTATTTAATTAACAAGGTTAATTATGCATTATTTTTTATCCAACTATTATAAACAACACTTTAATACCTATTATATTATTTTCCTTTTTTCTGTATTTTATTTTGTCATCACTATGTTCTAGATGTGTAGGTTTTGTATTTTGTCGAGAGAATTTGAGTTTGTTTTTAAACGAGTTTGTAGACCTTAATGGATAGGGCAATATTTAAAGAAGATATTATTAAAATTCCGGGAGATAACTTGCATTGAGACCATCTACACCAAGTAATTGGGAATTACGTGTAAAAACAAATGGCTGAAACCTTGATTGTAACATGATTTTTCCTTGATCGTACATAATTCTACAGCAAGTATATATATGATGTTTTTATAATTTAGTGTATATTCAATAGAAAGGTGTTGATATTTAATTTAAATAAAATTGATCTCGACCACAATGATCAATTAAAATATAATCTACTGAGATTGACTATAATCAACCATGATTGAAAGATTATGATTGATCAAGATTCACCGTAAACAAGAGACCATGATCTTATTTGCATGTTAAATTTAAATAGAATTAGTTATGTTTTAATAATTTTATTAATTCCTTTAGTGAATTATCTTTTATATGTTGTCAATGGTAAATATTTTATCTACAATATAATTTTTTTAAATAAAAAAATATGATTTTTATCATAACTTGAGATAGAGGCTAATATTTATTTTTTAAATAAATAAATATGATCTTTTATCATGATTATGATGAAGATTATATGTATATATATTAAATTTAAAATAGTTTTTTTACAAAAGTTGAAGATATCCTTTGTGATTTTAAAAAATATTATATTTCTCCAATTAAATTTTGAACTACGTTATTTTCCTAATTTTTTATTTCTACTACACTACCTTGAAAAACAATATCCTAATATATAGCCTGCAGTGATTTTTTGGTTTTGTCCGGATTTCCCTAATAGTGTTTGAAAATTAGTAAATTGATTAATTTTAGAGGGTATTTCTGTACATGACAATTTTTATTTTTTAAAGTGTATTTTTAATTTGAAAATATATTAAAATAATACTTTTTATTTTTAAAATATATTTTTAATATCAATATATAAAAATATTTTAAAAAATTAATAAAAATATGTTTAACCTCAAAATCAAACAAGTAATTAGATCACAAGCTACTTAAGTCATGATGATCTCAGCACTGACAGAATTGATAGTATTTGAGCGGTGTGTTATTTCCTCATTTACCGTGAAGAACGACAGGTACGGATGTAAATTATAACGATGATTCGATCAGCTTTATTATCGACGGCATGCCTGTTTGGTATTATAATAAAAGTTATTTTTTAAGAATATATATTTTTAATATATAATAAAATAATTTATTTTTTCAATTTTTTATTTTAAAATTAATACTTTAAAATCAATATAAAATATTAAAAATATATTACTTTCATATTTTTTTAATCCAATGAATTTTTGAAAATGTCAAAAGAACAAACAGTGTCAAATCACTTCAATATAATATAATCAAATACAAAACCCACAGAACCACTAATTATAATTGTGAAGAGAGACGACTTTTTTTATATATTTTTAGAATTTTATTATTTAATTTTATTTCTTAATATTAAATTAATATTTTTTGAACCCACCCAATAAATAAGTTTATGCAAGACAGCTTTTATATAATTTAATTTAAAATCTTAACTAAAAATAGCTTAGATAAAGATTTTTCAAGTTAAATTATTATAATAATAATATCTAAAAAAATTATAATAATCTATATATATTATTTTTTTCCAAACTGCAGGAAAAGCGTGGTAAATAAAGAATATTACTATGTACTCTCTAAAATATGTGTAAAGTGGATTTCTCCAGCTGTTTACGGCCGAATAAAAGTCGTCTCTGATCATCTACTAAATAATTTAATAATAAAAATTTAGGATTAAAAGATTTACTCTTTTATAGTTTTAAGTTTAAATTATATAATTATTAATATAATCATTACAAAAGATTTATATAGTTATTAATTTAAAACATTAAAAAAGAAAAAGTCGTCTCTTCACAAATGAGCGGTATTCTTTTCATTAGTGTTTCACAAGGTGAGCTTCCGTACGGAGGACGAGAAGGGCTGCTCTGCAAGTAGCAGCTCGTTTACTTTTCAAAAACCTTGATTTTTTTAATATTAAAAATAAATTTAAAAAGATATAAAATAATATCTTAATGTATTTTCCAAATAAATATTTTAAAAAAACAGATTTACACGTTAACAGTTTTAAAATGTTTTTTCATAAATATATTAATTTTTTTAATATTAATATATTAAATTATTAAAAAATCAATTTTAAATTTAATATTTTATAAAAATATTTTTAAAACATAAAAACAAATATTTTTTACTGATTAAAAAAACATACGTGGCCTCTTCTTCGTTCGTGGATTCTTCACAAGCGAGCGGTTGCTCCTAATTTTCACTCTCCTGCCTATATTCTAATGGTGTGCGGTGATGCTCTTTTTCTTACTATTCGATTGTTCTTGAAATTAGACGACCCTTCTTTGACCCTTCGATCTTTTAGAGTTTAAATATTAAATTTGTTCAAAAATTCTCTCCTATCTGCTTTTTAACTCAAGTTATGTTTAGTTTACAGGTTGAATAGTGTCTTTAATCTTAGCTAGTTGTCGTTTAGTTAAGAAAAATATTTACTGCCAACTGGATGTCATTATCAAATCACGTAACGTTGTGCTCCATTTCTTCATTTTACATCTGATAAGAGTTTGACTGGGAAAGTTCAAAGGACCTCCTATATGAGCCACTGTGTTCTTTAGACTTGGATCCTTGTTTCCCACAATCTTATGTCTTGTAGTCTCTCATGAGAAGCGTTCTTCTCTTTCTCTTTTGGCTTCCTGGGTTGCAACGATGAAACACAACAGCAAGCATCATCTTGCCTTGCTTCTATTTCCAATAATCCTGTTTTGTCAGCCCGTATCAGCTATAGATTTTGTCTTCAATGGCTTCGGTTCCCCTAGTGTTTCACTCTATGGCTCTGCCGTCTTTGAATCTCGCATCCTTACACTTACAAATCAAACATCTTTCACAATTGGCCGTGCTTTATACTCAGAAAAGATACCGACCAAAGCTCCAAATTCTTCATTTGTGTATCCATTTTCCACTTCTTTCATTTTTGCTATGGCTCCTTACAAGAATGTTCTTCCAGGCCACGGCTTGGTTTTTCTTTTTGTGCCCTTTACAGGCATAGAAGGTGCTAGTGCAGCTCAGCATTTAGGCTTTCTCAATCTCACAAATGATCGTAGCCCAAATAATCATATGCTTGGCATCGAGTTTGATGTGTTCTCAAATCAAGAATTCAATGATATGAATGCTAATCATGTCGGATTAGATGTTAATTCACTCACATCAATTGCAGCAGCAGACGCAGGCTACTGGGCTGATAATTCAAGAAGTAGCAGCAGCAATGGAAACAGCAGTGATGATGATGGGAAGTCTTTTAAGGAACAGAAGCTAAATAATGGTAAAAACTACCAAGTTTGGATTGACTATGCTGACTCTTTGATTAATGTTACTATGGCTCCGGCAGGTATGAAAAGGCCTAGCAGGCCTTTGTTGAATGTTTCTCTTAATCTATCTGAAGTTTTTGAGGATGAGATGTATGTGGGTTTCACTGCTTCAACAGGACAACTTGTTCAAAGTCATAAGATTTTGGCTTGGAGTTTTAGTAATTCCAATTTTAAGTTAAGTGAGAGGTTGGTCACTACTGGGTTGCCATCGTTTGTGCTTCCGAAAGATCCGTTCTTTCGGTCTAAAGGGTTCATTTCAGGAGCCACAGTGGGAGGGGTGCTTCTTGTTGTTTCTGCTGCTACAATGTTTTGGTTTTTTATCAAGAGAAGACAGAGGAAAGCAAGGGAGAGAGCAGAAATGGAGGATTGGGAACTGGAGTATTGGCCACACCGACTTACGTGTCAAGAGATCGAGGCAGCAACAAAAGGATTCAGTGAAGAAAATGTCATTGGAATTGGAGGAAATGGAAAGGTCTACAAGGGTATGCTACCAGGAGGGACAGAGATTGCTGTGAAGCGCATTTCACATGAAAATGATGGGATGAGGGAGTTTTTAGCTGAAATTTCTAGTCTTGGAAGGTTGAAGCATAGGAGCTTGGTGGGGTTGAGAGGTTGGTGCAAGAAAGAAAGAGGAGTCTTCATGTTGATATATGACTACATGGAAAATGGGAGTCTGGAGAAAAGGGTGCTTGATAGTGATCAGAGTAAAATGTTGAGTTGTGAAGAGAGAATAAGGATTTTGAAAGATGTGGCTTCTGCATTAATGTATTTGCACGAGGGATGGGAGTCTAAAGTCCTACACAGGGACATCAAGGCCAGCAATGTGTTGCTTGATAAGGACATGAATGGAAGGTTAGGTGATTTTGGATTGGCTCGAGTGCACGGGCATGGTCAAGTGCCTAGCACCACTCGGGTGGTTGGAACCATAGGATACATGGCGCCTGAGGTTGTTCGTAGTGGAAGAGCCTCAGCTCAAACGGATATGTTTGGTTTTGGGGTCTTGATTTTGGAGGTCATGTGTGGAAGGAGGCCTTTAGAAGAAGGGAAGCCACCTTTGGTGGAGTGGTTATGGAAATTGATGATGGAAGGGAAACTACTTCATGCCTTGGATGAGCGACTGAAGGCGAGAGGAGATCAGTTCGACGAAGAAGAAGTAGAAAGAATTCTCCATCTAGGCTTACTGTGTGCGTATCCTGACCCTAAAGTCCGGCCAACAATAAGGCAAGCAGTGAAGGTTTTGGAGGGCAAGAATGAGTTTAATGAGAATGAAATTGAGGATATGGATACATATTTGCTCAAACAGATGAAGTCCAAGGATTTGTGGGCGGATTATTCTCAAAGTTCTACTTGTGGATCCCATCCAACTTTTGATGAAATTAGACGATACCAGTCATCTTCAATGTCTCTATCTTGGACCGATACTACAATGGAGGGTAGGTGAATCTGCAATCTTGCATCCCTTGATGACTAATGGTATTTGCTGGTCTTGTGCCAATGTTAATTCACTAAGATTTTCCAGGGCAAGCTTGGAAGGAGCTGAATCAGAAGTTGGCAGAACCCAGATTCAAGAGCATCTAAATTGAACAGTGGGGAGGGAGACATGATTTTGATTTGAACTTTTTTTCCCCATCGATTAATGTTCTAATTTTATTTATTTATTAATGCTTGTTTGAGAGGGACAATATTGTAGAGGAGAATCTTTAGTTGTTTTTGTACAAGTAATAGTTATGGTTACCAGATTGGTGTGTACATGAATACAGCAAATTCACAATGATAATTTAAAAGATTAGTTTTAGATTCTTTGTTCGTAATTAGAGTGATTGTTGTTTGGAATTATGGTGTGAATTATGTTTTTTTAAATTTTAAATTAATTTTTTATGTAAAATATTTTTTATATATATTTTTAAATTGTTATTAATATTAAAAATTATTTTTTAAAAATAAAAAAAAATATTTCAATACGTAAAAAAACATTTTAAATCGTCATTAATATTACAATTCCAAATACATTTTCAGACAAAAAGGAACAAAGCAAGCCAAGTAGTTTAGCCACCACATGCGAGAAGAAAATTTTGTTGGTTTGGTATTGTGATACACATATATATTTCTTTAAAATGTGTTAAAATAATTATTTTAATTTTTAATAACAAAAATTTAAAATGATAAAAATATCATTTTTAATATTTTTTTTGGATAAAAATCAATTTAAAAAACAGAAAGCAAAAGTTACATTAGAATTGTACTTGCTTTTTGCTAACATGTCACCATTGTCTTTGGGTATCTTTATGAATGTGGCTATTTTTATTTTTTAAAATACTTTATACTGACAAATGAATTTTATATATATATAAACAAAGGAATGATTGTTATTATTAGGCGAGCAGTTAGGTAGGAATCGTGCCTTTTTGCTGGATAGAATGTTAAACCTTGTTTTCCTCTTAGTTAGGCAGGAGCCGTGCCCATAACATTTCGGTCATGCATTAGCCGCCGCCGGCCAAGAAATTACAGAGATATGTTAATCTATAATAATAATAATAATAATTCACATGCAACAACAAGCACCAGTGGTCTAGTGGTAGAATAGTACCCTGCCACGGTACAGACCCGGGTTCGATTCCCGGCTGGTGCATATTCTTCGGAATTTAAAGAGATAACTTGAATAATATTGCAAAAATTATTATGAATACAAACTTATTTTAAATTTAAAACTTCTTGTATAGTAATATCTTTTGAATTATTAGAACTAAAAATTATTGTTTTTTTTATGAATTATTAACTTTTCCAAAATTATATTAATAATTGACTTGTATAATTAGTAATTGATTTGCTTTGGTTTGATAATTATTTTTATTTATGTTTGATTCTAGTAAGCTGTTAGAATTTTTATGTAAAAATTACTAATTCAATTCATATTCCAAACAATATAATTAAATTTAATTATGTTTTTAGTATTTTATTTCAAATATAAAAGTCATAATAAGTCATGAATTGAATTTGCTTATGAATTGAATTGAATTCCACGTATAATTTGATTCTAAACAAATTTGAATGATATGCCATAACAGCCACCTCTTTAAATCCTCACATTAATTTTTAAAAAATAATTTTTAAATTCTAATTATATTATTATCTCATATAAAAAATAAATACAAGAATAACAATGATGACAATAAATTAGATCTGTTAAAGAACCATTTCAATTAGAAAAACATAAGTTTTTTAGGTAAAATTTTAGTATATTATTTATATTATTTTTTAACATACTCTCTTAGTTAAATTTTTTTTTTTAACTTGAAACTTGTACAAATTTATATTATTTGTATTTAATTTTTATCAAATAAATAAAAAATAATAAGATTCAAACTTATAACCTCTTGATTATTAAGATTTTGATACCATATCAAATAATTATCTTATTTTAAAAAGTTAAGCTTATTAGATAAAATTTTAAAATATAATTTATATTATTTTTTAACAAGATTAGTTGAGTTTTCATGCACACGCATGTATACATTACTCATATCCTATCCATCTTAATATTTTTTTTTATATTAAAAAAAATTTTCTCTTTAGGTTTTTTTTAGTGCCCCGTAAAATCATATCTTAAAAAATTTGACAGAATATGCGCTTAGTAATTGTTAAATTTACTTACAGTAGCTACTTTAAAAAGAATACATCAACTAATATCATATACTACTCAGTACTTGTTTGAAAGAAAATTTATATAATACTAAGGGACAGCATACTAATTCAATATATTTTTATTTAACAACAACAACATCTATAAATTAACATTTAACTATAAAATAAAATTAGAAACTTAGATTGATTTCGATGGAATTTGTAATGCAATATTGTAATTAATGATAGTTATATATTAAGAATTTTTGTTATTTATAATTTATACAACAAAATTTAGTGAAAAATATATATTGTGGTAGAAATTAGATTTGCTTCATAAAAATTGTTATTATAAATAAAAAAATAGTTAAAATATATGATGGATTCATCCAACCCACGCCAAGTCTATTTTAGTCTTGATTAAATATAGTAAAAACTAGATCCAATCAGATGGGATAATATCAGGTAAATAGTGATTCCTTGCTTATCTCTATCACTAGTGTTCTTGTCTTTACTAACTTTGTAACATTTTTTTTATATATATAGATTTGAGAGCATGTAATAGATGAAAGATAATTTCACGGTGCTTAGAAAATAAATATGAATAGATATTTTACAAAAATATATATAAGAAAAATATTATTTTTATTAAGCAATCAAAAGAAGTAAGATTATACAATAATTGAATCCCAAACTTGTATCAATCATATAAAATTATAACATTCTTTGGAAAGAGATTCTTAAAAATGAAATCCACGAAAGATATAATATAGAACTTATTGATACTTGTTTAGAAAGTGAAACTCATGAAGATTAAGTTGAAAATTAGACTGAAGATATTGTTGTTAAATATTTTTTTTAGAGAATTTTGAAATCACAGCTCATATAGATTATTCTCATGCAATTACATCACTGAAGAGGGTCGAGAGAATTGAGTTCTTCTTCAAATTATGTAGCACGTCACTCACATTCATAGTATGATATGTACAAGCTTATCCACAGGTATAATGAAGATCTGCAGGAGCCAGTTATGCATAATGAGAGATTATATGGTCCTCGATTTCTTGATTAGGCCACTGACAAGCCACCAATACAAATAGGCAAAGCAGAGAGTTGACATTTGCTCTATTATTGGGGTACAAGACCACTAAGTAAGTTGGGAAGATTATATAATGCATTAGTTTTCTTACAATTAATGTTGGAATATTATTTATAAAAATTCAAAATTTATTAAGGAGTTGTTATAAGAAATATGATGTTTCCTTGGTCCAATTTATTTGCGAGCAGTTACTAAAATTTATACGCCCTTTTAATTGCATGCATTTACAAAACATTAAATACATAACAATTCCATTTCTTTTAATAATCATTAGCTTTTAAATGTTCATTAAACCATCAATGGTTTAGAACTTATATATATATATATGCTGAATGTAGTTTTAATAGTTATTAAAAATAGGTGTTACACTTGAAAATTAAACATTATAACAATCAGTTTAAAAAAAATTTTGATTAAAAAAATAGTTATATGATATCTTGTTCTTTTAGAGAAAAAATATATTATTTAAGAAATTACCACCTAGTATTATAGTCACTACAAACTCTACCTAGTGATTAGTACTTAAAAGTGCATTTTTATCAAGGTTTTATATCATCATTTTGCACTTGAAGTATCAATAACTCCTTAACTAAAAGATGTTTTATAATAATATATCTAATAATATAAGATACCTTTAATTTGTGGTAAATGTTTATTTTAAATGCAGGCCTATCACATAAATGAAAGGATTGATTGATGAATTTAAGAACTGAAATTGAAAGGATAAAGAGATGGTCAAACTTAGAAAAGAGATGTCTGTGCAATCCAAACCGGAACACGGTTCGGTAATTGGGTCATATCTGGAGCTATAGATCTCAGATTTAGGTATATTTTATATGGATGAAAATGTAAGACATATGCCTACAACTTTCATATGGAGCCCAAGATCTAAAAAGGCTATTTTCAAGTCTAAATTATTACAACAACAAAGAAGCCCGAATCTGTCCTCCAGCCCGAGCACTGTTCAGTATTTTGGCCATATTTGGAGTTCTAGAAGTCGAAATGAGCTGAATTTTTTACATAAGAAAGCTGAGACAATTTCTTACAACTTTCATGTTTTCGAGTGGCTCTAATTTTGACGTTATCAAAGATGTTTTGAGCAGAAAATAGAAGATAAGGATTGTCACCAAGTCAAGAGTTGACCACCCACTCATCAATTAGTGATCAAATCAATAGTTCCCAATTTTGGCCTATAAAAGGAGGCATTTGCCATGCATTTAGGCATCTTGGTGTCCAGATCAAAATCATTCTCTTACTTTCTCTCTTTGTATTTTTTGTAATGTTTATGCTTTGTTTTCATTAATATCAAGTTTATGCCTTTCATTTCATTTCATTTACTTAGTTAACTTTTATCTTATTTATGTTCTTATTTTGTTTATTTATTTTTCTTTCTTTCATTATGTTTAGCTAAGTTTATTATGTCAAGGTGAAAAGGTTACACTAATGGTGTAAGAATAAGTATAGTGTAAACTTAATATAGACTTTAATGTTTGATACTAACATGTTTTATATTTGTTATCTTGTTCACTTTTTAATACTTTGCTTGTTAAATGACTAATCTTGATTTATGTTATACGACACTTGGGACAACAAATGCTTGGCACAACAAATGCTTGGCACTTTCATAGCTCATACTGTATGGTATAACCTACACCTGAGCTATGAAAGGAACTTGATTTGTTGTTAACATAAGTTATAATCATGAATGCTTGATGATATTTACAAGTATTAGCATTAATCGAATAAGATAA
This sequence comes from Populus pruinosa, assembly GCA_026413675.1. Lineage (NCBI taxonomy): Eukaryota > Viridiplantae > Streptophyta > Magnoliopsida > Malpighiales > Salicaceae > Populus > Populus pruinosa. The sequence goes on from CM048595.1 coordinate 3,449,799, forward strand.
CTAATGTAATCATGTTAACAATATATAATTTGATTGGAACCTCCTTTATATGTGGTTTCCAATTGAATAATAAGAGTTTATACTATACTTATTTGAAATACCATTAGTGAAATCTCTAACCTTGACATTTGTTATTATCATTATTTAATCGTTACATTAATATTTCATCTCAAAGTTCTCATCTTCTTCTTCTTTTTTTTCTCCTTCTTTTTCTTTATTACTACTACTACTACTACTACTACTACTACTACTACTATTATTATTATTATTATTATTATTATTATTATTATAGTTTTGTTTATTGTTGTTGTTATTGTTGTTGTTATTGTTATTATTGTTGTTATTGCTATTATTGTTGTTTATAATTTGTATAATTAACCTCCATGTGATTTGACCCCGGTCTTGTCGGGTTATTTATTACTTCGACACTCCTGCACTTGGGAGAAGACATTAATCTTTTAGTCGTGTCACCTAGTCAACAGAGATTCTATGATGTGGAACTGGTTACGCAAAAAAAAAAAAATATACTAACGTTCCTTAAATGTCCTACCAAGAGCAAGCTGCATTGTTGATTTTGTCTAAAATTACTAAGAAATGTGTTCTCTTTTTTCTTTTTCTTTTTTATTTCTCCTTTCATGTTTTTGACTCTGGCATCAATGAGCAATTTCTATGATTATTTCCAACTCTTGTGTTCATAAATATCACACAAAAAAAAAAACGATACTCCTAACCCTAGCGTCAATGAATAATTTTGGAAAAAAATAAATTTGAAGAAGAAATTTTCTATGCTATTTTTCTTATTTATCCTTTATTATTGTTAACTCTCTTTTTAGAGGGAAATAAAAAAAACATTGCATGACATATTTGTATTTAACAGTAATAATCCATAGATTGAGCAAATAACAAAAAAATTACAAATATAAAGAAAAATAAATAAATAAATGTGCGAGAAGCCCACAAATAAATCAATAAAGACTCCCAAATATTTTTAAAATTTTCTGATATTAAAAAGGATATCAAATTAGAATGAACATAAAAATTATGGTTAAGACATAAGGATATATTTTACCAGACACACCCTTAATAAACATAATTTTGAGGCCTAGAGTCTAGATCCATCCTACTCTCTTTTTTTAAGGTTGGGTCCGATTCAGCCTATAGGGGCTAGCTAGGCAGGACCCATTAGCCCAACCCAGTCACTAACCCAAGTTAATGACCTAATTGGGCAAAGCACGCCTAAACTTGTTCACGTAATTATGGCACAATGTTAAGGTAATTAATTACCTTCGTACAATGCTAAATGCACTGAAGATTCAAAAGAATGACAAGAAAAAGGAAAGCTTACCTTGCTGAAGATTGCTTTGGAGATGGAGGATTACCACGCAATGACTACTTGATATTCCTTGCCTCTGTGTTCTCTTCTTTTATGTTTGTCTCTCTATTGTCCCTTTATTTCTTTTCTTTTATCCTTTGTTCTACTCTGCTCTATTTTTTTTTTTGTGCTATGTTTTTCTCTCCTTCCCAGCTTTCTTTCCTACTCTTGTATAGTTTGTAAAAATTTAATGCTAAGATTTTAGGGATAGGATACTAGAATGACATCAGCTAAAATTAATTCTTATCATGGAGAAGAAGGCTTTGGAATTGAGAAAAGGTAAAGGAAGAAGAATCTTTGTATTTTTTTATTAAGGGTTTTTTAATGCCAAAATGTTGTGATTAAGAGAGAGTTTGAAGGCCAAATCTGGACATTATTTTATTGGTTAAGAGTTGCATTATTTTTTTTAGTCCTCTTTTTTAACAGGAGAAAAACCTTTTTAACCACATATATGTCATTTTAGTGCTCCCCTGAAGGTAGAGTTTTATTTATGGTTTTCAATCTTGAATAAATTATCTACAAAAAGATTTTTATATGAAATAGATATGTTAAAAGTTAATGATCTAAATTGTCATTTTGTAAAAAAAAATTGAAACTATAACTCACATTTTACTTTGTTATAAGATGGTTGGAAGCTGTGGTTTGGGTGGCATATTAGTTAGGGCAACAAATAATCTTGCTTTAATCTCTTGATGATTTTTTTTTATTATGAAACAGCTTGATAGGGGGATCTATGCAAAATAGTGTGTAATGTTTGTTTTATGTGGTATAGTTTGGTTTGTTTGGAATGCTCATAATAATTTGATTTTCAATGAGAATGAAACAAACTAGGATGATGTGTATTTTTCTCTTTTTCATTGAATTGTTAATTGAGCAAAATATAATGATGAAAGTTTTTCTAGATTAGATTTAATACATTTACTAAATAGTGTAGGCATGTATACTAACATGATAAATATAAAAAGTAATTAACCATGAGTCCCTCCTCCTATAGACATGCTGAAGTGGAATTTTAATATTGACACATCTTCAAATGAGAAACTAGGGCCCTTAAAAATTAATGGTGTTTTAAGAGATCATGAAGGGAAATTCTTACGTATATTTTCTTGTTTCACAAGTAATATGAAATTTAATAAAGTTGAGGCTTAACAATTCAAAAGGTTATGCTTTTAAGTATTAATTGTTGCTATTCTTTTACAATTTAATAGGCTGTGAAGCCAGATTTTTGAAATGAAATTTCTTGAATTTAAAGTAAAATTATTCTATGGTCTTCAAATTTGCAAACTAAATTCAATGTTATTAATAATCCATATAATAGATTTTCTTTTATGTGTTTCGAATATATTTATAAAGAGAAAAATCATGTTACAGATAATTTGACCAAGCAAGTAGTTCAATGAGGTGATGACTTGACTAGTTGGTTATAGTTTCTTTCTTTAAGGTCTATTTTGCTTGATTTTAAATGTAGGTTTAGATTTGTTAGTAAGTTTTCTTACTTTTCTTTATTTTTTTGTACACTTTGTTTCAATATTAATGACTATAATACTTGATTAATAAATCATTTTTACTTCATAAAAAGAAGTTTAGACAACAAGCTAGAACAAAAAAAAAATAATACAAAGAATTATCACATATTTTAAATATAGTGAATTTGAACAAGTGTATTTTAAGAATGTTTGAAAGGATAATAATAATTATTTTTTAAAATATTTTTTATTTAAAAATATATTAATATAATATATAAACACACACTCATCAATACATAAAAAAAAATGTATAAAAATAAAAATATAATTTAAAAAAAAAACTTTCAAAAAATCAGTTTCATATCCGTGGCTGGTACAATTAAGCATGCCAATATCTAAAATGTAAAATCTTGATGATCACGCACCCCCATTGCGTTATAAAATAGCTATCATGGAATTGATAAGGTTTCCTTAAAAGGATGACACGACATGGATGGATGGAAAAATGATGGATTATATTCCACTTAGCCCAATGCTTTCTTCAAGCTCCCCACACACACACACATGCTTGTATAGTCACACACACATTAGCCCATGCTTTCTTCAAGCTCCACACACGCGCACGCACACACACATGCTTGATTGGTCACACACACATTAGCCCATGCTTTCTTCAAGCTCCACACACACACACACACACTTGATTAGTCACACACACATGAGCACATGCTTTCTTCAACCTCCACACGCCCCCGCGCGCTTGATGAGTTAAATAATTAGATTTAAAACGTGTTTAATACTATATTTTAAAAATATTTTTTTTTAAAAAAAATCAATTATTTTTATTTTGAATTAATATATTTTTAATATTTTCAAATTATTTTATGTATTAATTTTAAAAAATAAAAAATATTAACATATTTTTTTAAATAAAAAAATATTTTAAAAATCAACAATAACTTACCCCCCCAATCACCCTATTAGCTTATACATGTGTTCGTGCTTAGATCGTTTTGTCTATGGTGTTCTACACTCCACCTAAGATTTGCTTTCCGTTGCTTTGCCGCCTAAGAAACCACAAGGATAAAAGCATAGATGGGGAAGATATCATATAACCTCTCATACAGCCATCACATCACATAAATTTTTTCTGATTTTGAAAAAAGGTCATTTTCACTTCTACATAAATGATGGGGTGCTTCTACAATGAGAATATAATAATGAATTTATTATTATTATTTTAAAATTTTTGGCGCAAAGAAGTTAAACAAGACCCCATTAACATGATATTTTATCTAAATTATTTCACGTAAGGAATGTAATGGAAGGTGGAGGACTTAGCTAAAAAGAACAAGCTCCATGCTAGGCAACACACAAATGGAAAGTGGAGGACTTTAGCCAAATAATCTGCACTGTGATTGCTTTCTCAAGAAACATGAGAGATAGACCAGCTCCAAGCACACGATTACACAAAATGCCGCTGTTAATTAACATACACGTTAAGAGTGGACATAAATTCTCGAAGATCAAACATGAAAATAATACTGAAATCAAGCATCAAAGATCGATGAGCTATTCTCTTGCAAAGAAATTCCCAGGATCGCGCCTCAATTACCATAGAAAAGTTTAGTTTTTATCATATCAAAATCAAACGTGATATTTTATCTAAATATCACATGAAGAATATAATATATGCTACGAGTTCCATTTATATTTGCACGTTACTGATCATGTGCTATCGATCTTTGTTGATAAATGATTCTTTTTCGGCAGAAAATACTGAACTTTTTTATTATAGGAAATGATTACAGAGTCTCATAAATGATTTAATTTTGTTCAAATTAAATAAAGAATAGGATAAGCATTGAATCAGATAACAAAGACTGACAAGAAGTAGTGGTTTCTAGAGAATAGGTGGACCATTTGGTCTCTTTTCCAACCACCTAAAAAACTAAATTATAGATGAATCGTCGATGATTGAATCAACAATTGAATCAATGTGACGCAGCACATAGAGAGATAAGTAGGGTTTTTTTATTTCTCGAAAATCCTAAAAACAATAGCAATACAAGATTTCAAAGAAAGTCTCAAAATCTGTCAACTACTATTCTTATTTCTCGCATGTCTGATCTAGATATGGATGGGAATTCAGAAGCAATGCTCCTGGGGATTAGAAGCTTCTGATCTTGGTCGGAGAATTCTGCTGGCTAGGCTATTTATAAAAAGAGCTGCGAGAATGGAGACTACTGGTACAAACTCTGAATTTTAGTTCAGAAGAACTGATTCGTGCTATCACTCAGGAATTAAATGGCAATAACTTAAGCAACCCAGATCGAATAGACACCAGATTTCCGACTTTAATGGTGGTACTGACTTCAAGTCTTGCTATGATTCATAGTTGATTGATGACAGAAAGTGACATCCCAATTAATGCTAACGTGTTTTTCTTGGTTGGTGCTGAATTATTTAAGTTCGTCCTATTTGTCATCATTTTATGCTAAAGTGCCTTTATTCATAAGAAAATCTTAATCATGAATGTCTAGAAAATCCAAATCTGAATAATAAAACGAGGATATAAGATCCATTAGCCCTTCATCTATGAAAGCTTATAGATATGTTATTGACGATGCTGTCTCGCTCAATCCTTATAAAAAAAAATGCATCTGTCCCAAAGATTGGACTATATCCATAGTTTTGGATGAAGATATATGCTGTGCTTGAAGATGAGGATATATAGGGCGAGCAACCAGACAAATGGGTGACTGACACGAAAGTAATATGGGATGAATTATGATAAAAATTGTCGATATGAGAACGAAACATGTCTCTATCAGGACACGTTCGTGGACTCCATTGAGCATCACTAATACGATAATATCTGGACTGTTCTGTATCGATTCTCATTAATTTTCTGCCTGGCTAGCCTGTGTTTCTGAACTCGAAACATTGGTGAAATTAATGATATAAGTTGTAAAATTAAGTTTGAGAGGCTAGAATTGTATATAATATAGTTTTTTTATTGTCTCTTGAATTCCGTGCAATATATACATATATATTCTGTTTAAGTGCAATTCTGGGATGTGTTTTTAATTATTTGTCCAGCTGTTTGTCTTGTGAAATCGGTGCTCAATAGATCTGGGCTTGTCTTCCGAAGTTAGTGTAAATACATGTGGACTTCTGCTTGTCTTTAGAAAATTAAAGACGAAGTGAATTTTAATACCCTTACCGCTGGACCTGCTGCACTCTCCTTTGTAACTTTTGAGAATCTTACATTATCAAATGATGACTGCATTTATTACTGATAATATTTTTTTATTTTTTAAAATTATTTTTACTGTTATCATATTAAAACAATTTGAAAATATTAGAAAAAAATTTAAAAATAAAAATTTAAAAAAATTATTTTTTTCAAAAACATTTTAACACAGTGATGCTAAGAATATTCCTAATTTAAAACACTCTGAATCTTATCCATCAGACTAAGCTTGCAATTATTTTTAATGTTATCCTATTAAAACAATTATGTGTGCAAAGTCCTAGGCCATAAAAAAAAATGTTGCTAAGAATGACCTTAAAAAAATATGACTATTAATAATATGCTTCATATATTTGATATTCAAAATAATTTGATTTACTGTCTGCCACTAAGCAATAATGGGGATTGTTTTTTAATCCAATAAGTTTGTCATCTCTAAAAGTTGAATGTTTATGTGCAAGGAATATTTATGTGATGGACTATTTAAACTCAATAAGATGATTATTGTACTATAATAATAATAATAATAATTCTATTATTTATACAATTGAGTCTTCTGATCAATTTTATAAATAAAAGTAGTGAACTTCTAAATTGAATTTATATTAATGTTTGTGATTTAAAGTTTATGCAAACTAAAGATAATAAAAAAAAATATTATTTTTATTGATAATTACATAAAATATTGTTTGTTCTATTTACTAAGAATCAAAGATAAGACCTTAGAAATGTTTAAGCATTTCAAAAACAATGTTGAAGATCAACTTGGCAAGAAGAACAAGGTAACAAGAAGCATAAAGGTAAGGGAATATGATTTATATTTTGATAATTATATATTGAAAATGGTGTGATGCTACTTATTTATTACAATATAATTGTATTGCTGAACGGAAGAATTGAACATTAAAATAATTGATAAATACTATATTGATAAATTTATAATTATCTCATACCTTATAAAGAAAAGCTATTTTATCATCAAATTACATATCTAAATAATATACCTCATAAAAATTTAGAGAAGACCTTATTAATTATGAAAGGATCGAATACCACCTATAAAAGTGTGGAGGTGTCTACTCAAAATTATAGTTTTTCTACAGAAAACGATTAAAATAGAACTTAAAATTATTGATTGTTTATTCATAGGATATGTTAATAACAATATCATTTATTGATTTCTTGTACGTAAACCTATATTCCTGGTATTTATATTAATATAATTATTGAATCCAATAGTGCATTATTTTTAAAAAATATCTTTCCTTGCAAAAACACACAAAAAGAAAAAGATTAGTAAGAAAACTAATGAGTTTATTAGTAATGACTTTCAGAGCTTATATAAAAAAATAAACTGAATTTTTAAAATTTTGAAAGAGAACCTAACTAAAGTAAAAGAGTTAATATATATATATATATATATATATATATAAATTTCAAAAATTTACCAACATAAATAATATTTTGTTTTAGTTAATGTTTCTTAAAAATTTTGTATATTTATATTTATTAGGTATCAAGATCAGCACAAATAAAAATAGTGAATGTATTATAAAGATAAAATTAATTTTATAGTTTTGATTCAATTTGATATTGCTCATAATCTCTTTTCTAGTCTACCTGCATGAATTGTAAAATTCAATAATTTATATAATAATAAAAATCTTACATAACAAAACAATCCAAAACTAAGTATGGAAAATAATTAAATATGAAACTAATTAGAAAAGTGATTAATACAATATAAAGCAACAATTTATTGACCTAATTTAAGAGCTTTCTCGACTCAACTATATAAAATGAACTAAAACCTGTAAAAATGATAGAATTTCTTAATTAAATTTGAGTTTGATTTAAAAATTAGATTAAAATTTATAATTTTTATTATTATACTATATATTTGTTGTATCTAGCTTCCTCATGGAATTTATATTGTTTATTTGGTTTATAAATATATTTACAATAAATTTTATGTTACTTAAAAAAATTATTGGTTAGTTGTTGGTTTAAGTTGTGTTTGATATTATTATAATAATTTTTTAAAAGTGTTTTTTTAAATATATTAAAATATTTATTTATTTTTAAAAAATTATTTTTAATATAAATACATTTAAATAATTAAAAAAAATAAAAAATAATGTGTTTACATATACGTTGAAACCACGTTTCCAATCAAGTAAAACAGACAATGAGAAACGCGGTTTACATAATGTAGGTTTTAAATTCAACCAAAGGTAAATAAGTCCAAATTAATATAATGCATAAGAACAAAACTATATTTTATATTTCTACTTCTCCCAAAAAATAAATATACAAAAGGATTCCTTGAGAAAAAAAATATACAAAAGGATTCCTTAGAGCAAAAAAAAAATATATGAAAGGATTCCTTCTCCCAAAACATATAAAGTTCTGACATTGAGGATAGGCTAGCCTACATGATCTACCTGTCCAGCTTGGTCTTTTCTTATTTAATGTCCTAGATTCACAGCTCCCATCATGATTGGGCCATAAAATGACCAAAACGCCCTCTTTTGTCGACTACCTGAGCAGACAGGTTCGTCGGAAACCGGCTGTGGCCATGAATTTGGCAAAACCATTGGCCAGACGCCGCGTTTTGTGACAATATATTTTATAATTTATTTTATTTGTGCTCTTCATTTTGGATTATTCCGATAAAGCAATTTCGATGTGATTATATACCTAGAAAAGAGGGGAGAAAATGATTTGTGTTGAGGCCCCCGACAGGGTGGTCCCCACTATTTGGATAAAACCTCTTTATCTAGCGATTCTGATGGCACCGCGTGTCAACATCACGAATCTTATCAACTCACCATGTGTCCACTGGCCCCACAGCGCGACCAGATCAAGATAGAGACCATGAAGGTTTTTTCTTCTTTCTTTTTCTTTCGAATAATTTTTCCTAGGAATATTCATTTCCAAATTCTGTTACCAACTTAGATAACATATTTCTATTTGATTTACTTTATTTTTTAATATATCATATACTTTATTTTAAATATAAAATTTAACATGTTGATTATATTATCTAAATAATCTAAAAGAATTGGAGTTTCTTGGGCAGGAAAGCACTTTAATATAGTTTCTCAATCATGTTATATGAATTTTGTGTCATAGTTGAGTTAATTCATGTGTTGGGATGTCAAAATCGAGTGTCCGAGCACTGGTGGGCACAATCATTTTTTTAATTGTAATAAATAAAAAATCATTTAAAATTAAAAAAACAAAGCAAAGCCAAACAAAGGCCTCGCAACATCAGAATAATATTTATTAAATTTATTTATTTTTCAGTTTTAACATTCTTTTTACTACTTTATGTCAATCTTAATAATAAATTTTCTAATTATTATATATATGATACGAGAATAACAATAATAATTATAAATTATTTATGAAAATTCATTTCAAGTCATTTTTTTATTATTAGAATTTTTAAATACATCTTGAATATGATTTTATCACATTTATAAAAAAATTTTATTTTTCAATCATATATAAAATTCAAACATATTATTTTAATTTTTTTTATTAACTTGTTGTAACCATTATAAAATAATTTTTTCTATCAGAAACAATAATTTTAATTATAAATTTTGTATTCATATAAAAAAAAATATGTTAATAAATAAATATCTTAACAAAAAGTAATTATATTTTATAGTTTAATAATAATGTCAAGCAAATCTCTTAGACCTAGATATTTATTTTATATTTAAAAATATTTTAACTAGTAATCAATCTATGCACACAACTACTTATCTAGAAGCAACAATTGTCGTGCAATAAATGTGTTTTTCTTTTGAAATATTTATGGAAACTCTGTACCTCCCTTTTTTTTTTATTTTTTTTTTCCCATCATAAGGAGTTATGGGACTTTTGATGCAATTCAATGTATCTCGTCCTCGTTGAAAACCAATGCATGTGGGTGAGGACATCATGAATATTTGAGGCAGGGATTCATTAAAGCTCATCAAGCTGTGAAAGGAAGGAAACCTCAACTTAATAACTCCCTGGTCTTGAAATCAGATAATATTTTGGGTTATGCTAATAATTATTTTTAAAATATTTATTTATTTAAAAATATATTAAAATAATATATATTTTTATTTTAAAAAATATATGTTTAACATCAACACATTAAAATAATTTAAATATATAAAAAAATTAAAACAAAACAAATTTTAAAAACATTTTTTAACCTTGAAATCAGACATTTTTTTAAATGTGTTTCGGAGTGCTTTTTAAAATAATTTTTATTTAAAATAATATATTAATAATATTTTTTTATTTTTAAAAAATTATTTTTGAAATCAGGATATTAAAATGATTTAAAAATATAAAAAATATATTAATCCAAAATAAAAAAAAATAAATTTAAAAAAATATTTTTAAAACACAATATTAAAAATATTAACTCATCACTTAAAACATCTAATTTCTTGTTGGAGGAGAAATATATATATATATATATATATATATATATATGTATGTATGTATGTATGTATATATATATATAGAAAAAAACTATGTATTGAGAAAAATAATTACAGGCAGGAATGTGTAGAAATACTATGTGAATATTCGAGTATATCCAGATTGGACACCTGCTCAGCATTATTGGACCTAACTGACGTGGATCCCTGCTGTCTGGTCTTTGTATGCATTAATTAAACATACAACACCTCTTAGATTTACATCACCCAATTAAAAATTCTCTAACACAGTGAAAATAAACTCCATGTGTGCGGCGGTTCGTTGGTCCACGTTGACCTCAGGGTCCCACGTTACTCCAAATCTCCGTGTATAAACCACCCCTTCCATCATCCAATTGCAATTAACACTTCTTGTGTTTTTTTTTTTTACACAAAGTTCAGAAGCAAAATTAATCAAATACCATGCCTGGTGCGAGAATTAGAGTCCCATTCAATCAACGAAAATTGATGTCTAACTTTAATCAGTTTGAGTTTCTTGATGAGCCGGCGGCGAGTTTATCCGATATGGTTTTCGGGTTTCTCGAGGATGGTGACTGGTCGTCGGGGAGCTCTGGTAGTGAAGGGTGTCATGAGAATGAAATGCTGGAGTTAGAAGATGAAGGGGAAGAGAATAACGGAAATGTTGAAGAGGACAAGAGTTTTTGGGAGAACCAACATCAGCTTCTACATGTAAATATCACAATTCTTCATTCAATTATTAATTACTATGTTTTTTTTTCCGGTGGCATTATGTTCAACCTTGTCTAATTTCTGTTTTTTATTGCGGTGTCCAGGCTACCTTGTTCAGGACCAGCTCCTTGGAGTCAAGGATTAGAAGTATCAGCAAAGAAGCGTTGAAGGAAATACAAATGGCTGGAACCATCTGTGGTTGTGGCAGACCAATGGCCGCCTCCTGCAGGAGTTGCTTGATGGCAGAAGTCTCTAGCCGTCTTCGGAATGCCGGTTATAACAGTGCTATCTGCAAGACTAAATGGAGAAGCTCTCCAGGCATCCCGTCAGGTAGTTAAACCAAGGTCAATATCTTTCATTAAGAAATCTGTTCCTAATCCTCGCCATTGAGGCTGCAAATAGTTGATGTAAAACTAACAATTGATGTCTTTGTTTTTCAATACAATGCAGGAGAGCACACTTTCATGGATGTAATAGACGATTCAAGTTCTAAAAGAGGAGAGGTGAGGGTTATAATTGAATTGAATTTTCGGGCCGAGTTTGAGATGGCTAAAGCAAGCGAAGAATACAATCAGCTCGTCCACAGATTACCAGAAGTGTTCGTCGGGAAAGTTGAAAGATTAAACTCTGTAGTGAAGATCTTATGCTTGGCTGCAAAGAAGTGCATGAAAGAGAAGAAAATGCACCTGGGGCCATGGAGAAAGCAAAGGTACATGCAAGCAAAATGGCTTCGGACACCATGTGAAAGGTCAACATCCATGCCTCCCTTCTCGATGGGATCTTCGGGCCGATTGCCAAGGCCGAAGGCGTCCATGCTCACAGTGGATTTGAAAGAGATGTTGCCAGATGTACATTGCACCGCAGTTGCGGTTGTGTGATAAGAACATCAGATTTTGTTCTTACTCACCTAGTTGCTACCTTGACAGAGATGGGATTACATGAAAGTTCGGGAGAGAGTATCAGCACATCCAGAAGAATCATGTAAATAATGGAAATTAATCCACTTAGTTTTGTGATGTTTGATCAACCAAGAAACTATAAATTCCTTTGACAATTTTATACATCAAAATCACTGGAAACATCTCGGTTTCCAATTCCGGTAGTGATATGAAGCCAAAATTTAGAATTAGTATTAAAAATTCTCAAGAGACGAGTTAATCGGGCAACTTGGAGTCTCATATGTATGTGGAATACGAGGTTTCTAATCAATTACTGTTTTTTTTTTTAGTCAAAATTAAAAATTTACATGAAGAGATAATAAACCTTTTTAATTTTAGAGTTTAATGGGTCTATATCAAAGATGGTTAAATTTATGAATACAAATAGAAAGAACTAGAATTTAAACGAGCGACAAGGGAAGAAGGTATTTTCTTGTGATGTTACAATTGTTTTGAAGAATTTTATTTCATTAATCAATTAAATAATAAGTCGAGTAATTTATTATTATTATTATTATTATTATTATTATTTTATGTCTTTTTTCATCCCTTTATTTTCACTATAATCCCTGCATTTTTTAAGTTATAAAATATTGAGTTCCTTTAGTTTTTGAAATTTAAGGGAAAAATCAATTTTTACCTAGAAGTTTATTTTCCTTATATTTCATCCCTAATTTAATAAAAGTAGAGAAAATAGTTAGAATTCAATACTAGAAAGAGAAAATTCATATTAACATTGATTGTGATAACAAAAATAATTAATATTGATATTAAATTATTTTTTTAATAAAAGCTAAGTGCACGGGGCTTACTAAATGAATTAGGCCGAGTAGAGCTTAGCCTTCTCCTTTCAAAAAAAAATTAATTAATGTTTTTTATATGTATTATTTTTAAAATAATTTGAAAATATATATTTAAATTAATATTTCTTTTGTCATTTATCTTTTTTATTTAGCCTATCTTAAATAGAAATTATGATTTATTTATTTTGTATGCACTTAACGTTTTAAGATATTATTCTAATTTATATATAATTTTTTATGTTTTATATAAATGAAAATTATTTTAAAAAATAAAAAAAATATTTGTTTTTGGATAATATTTCTAATATATATAACTTTGTATAATATTTTTTTGATTTTATTTAATTATTTTCTTGTACATCTATTTTTATTATCTTTTGATTAAATAAAAAATCTGTTCTGTGCTGATCCAATCCTTCTCCTCTGCCTTCAACTTTAAAAATGGAAATGTGAAAAATAAGTCGAATAGCAACCTTGCAACTTGCAAGCAATCACCAACTACGCCTAATATGGCAAAAATTGAGAGAGAGAGAGAGAGAGAGAGAGAGAGAGATCATGCTTGGCCTTGGAGTGCAAATCAGGCCAAAAATTGTGCCGGCTGTAAATGAGTTGTCATGATGAATTTGTGCTAAAGCTCACGTTGACTCGTAGAAGAAACTAAAATTTACCTATCGAATCTTCAGCCCATTGCTTTCTGGACTGCATCTAGACATATAAATGCTGAAGAAAATCCAAATGTAGATATATTTTTTCTATTACCCTCTTGTCCCTAGGTGGTCGTCGTTGACCAAATCCTAATCAGCACATTAAGCAAAATAATTCAAATTATGATGATTTGAAACGAAACAAAACAAAAATTTAAGCATTTTTTGAATTCAGTCACCATACCTTGTGTGTGCATGGAGAAGGGTGTTCATCCACAGTAAGAAAGCTTGATGAGAAATCCTGGGACCATTTGGAAGAAGATCCAATCTGTACCCTTAAGCCTCTATGCAACTCAATTCTGACCCGTGGTTTCCTCTGGCACATATCTAGGGTTTGTTTTGCCCTAAATTTTTTTGCATTTAAATGCTTCTACGATATTTGATACATTAGTGTTAGTAGAATGCTATGATGTAGTTTGTATGGGATAATGATGATGATACCTTGATTGCGGTAATAATGGTGATAAAAATTGAGGTGATGGTTGTAGAATTATAGTGAGGAGGAGGTTGTAGTGGTGGCGCTGACGTGAAGATAATAATAGTTAAAATAATTAGATAATATTATAAATAATTTGTTGTTTATAAAATATTTCTATGAAATTTTATGATTTTTTTTTATAAATGAACAATGTTCAAAATTCTTGTTTTTCTAAAAACAGTTTCACAAGAAACAAACACAAAATTAGGAATATATTTTCTTATCAAATATTTTATGTAAAACAAATACCATCTTATATTATATTTCAGAATTTAAGAGTTTATTAATGAAAATTTATTTTTGAGGAAAATTTTTATCCCTCGACAAAGAGACATAATAATGACAATCTTATTATAAAATTTATTTATAGTTATCCTTTTAAACAAATTATAAGACCAACACAATCTCATATTATCAAATCCAAATAATCTTACATGAGTTAGTGTACACCATTAGATCAGGAAAAATAAAAAATAAAAAATAAAATGATTATAAAAATCATAAACATAAAAAAACTATAAAGAAGATGGAGAAAAAAATATAGAGATAGGATAAAAAAATGTTGGTAGGATGGAATCCAGTCATAAAACTGATTAATATTGCTATTAAATGAAAATTTTATGGTAAGAAAACCACAAAAAAAAAATCTCTTTGCATAAATTATGAATTTTTAATTTTAGGTATAGAAACTTAAAAATTATTTTTTTGTGTTGTTAGATTGTTTGAAAATATGTTTTAACGTTAAATTTGTTTAGAAGATTGATGAATGTTGTAAATACTTGTTATTAAATGAGATTATAGCAAACAAAACAAAATAAAATTTTAAAAAGTTAAGTCAGCTAGAATTCTCCAATGATATAAAACATGTTTGGTTGTTTTTAAAAATCAACAAGTGTATAGTGTTGATTATAAGAAAATTTTTGCTCCTATGTCAAAATAACTATAGTACGTGCTATTATTGTCATTGTTGCTTCTTAGAATTGGTCATTTCATCAAATAGATGTACAAAATACTTCTCCATGGTAATCTTAAAAATGAAATTTATATAACATCTCCACTTTGTTTGTTCTCATCTTCTAAATCAATTGTGTATAAGTTGAAGCGATTTTTATATGGTTTGAAACAAGATCCTCAAGCATGATTCAATAAATTTCATTGTACCTTACTTCATTCTTTTTTTTATGCAAAACAAATATGATTCCTTTTTATTTCTTTACAAGACATCTACTGGTTTTGTTCTCCTTCTAGTTTATTTAGATGACGTTATTATTACTAGAATTAATTCTTTATTGATGAGTAACCTTCAACACCATCTTTAAGATTGTTTTCACGTAAAGAATCTCAATTCTCTTACTTATTTTTTGGGATTGAAAGTTCATTGTTTGATTGTTTAAAAATATATTCTAATATTAGATTTATTTAAAAGATTGATGAGTGATATAAATTCTTGTTATTACATGACCATGATAATCTTAGCATTTCATTTTTAAACCAAGTTGCAATGATCTCAAAGCAAGCAATAATGGAAACTACTAAAACTATAAAAGGGTATGATTGAAACTTTTTTTAAAATATAAAGGATTGATTAAGAGGTAAAAACAATAAAATAAATATAGATTAAACCTTCAATAAATTAATTAAAATTAGCTACAAGTTATTCAAGAGCTTTCTTAATTTTATTACCTTAGCTCTTTTATTATATATGGAAAGAAAAAAGACAAAAGAGAAAGCGATTAGGTTACATATGTAAATATAATTAAGTTGATTGATGGATAACATAATCAAATATCGCAATCATAACTCTTACTTCCATTGCAAAAAAACATCAAAAGAGATTCCACTGAAAAAATTATTATAGTAATTGTTTTACCCTTGCTAATAGTTGGACTTTTTTTTTCTAAAAAATAAATATATAATTTTTTTTCATCATGTTTTTATATAAAACATTCAAAAATAAAGTTAAAAAACTTATATATATCTAATAAAATAGATTAAAAATTATATATATTAATAAATAAATAAATAAATAAATAATCATTAGCAATAAATAAAAGGATGAAAATTAAAAACTTAAGAGTAGAATATAGACTAAAATATTTAGCCTCGCAGTATGGATCTTTGTCACTATTTTGTTTAACAATTTCATCCAAAAAATGGATTTTTTATTTAATTAATTGATAGTAAAACCAAAAATAAAAAATATATCATGATGTTGCACTAATTAGAAATACTATAAAAATATATATAATTTTTATGTTTTAAAATAAATTTCAATTATATATAACATAAAAAAAGATAATAGATGAATTAGAATAACTTCTTTAAAACTTAAATACATATAAAATATTAAAAACAACCACTATTTAAAAAAAATCTAAATACAGCAAATAATAAACTAGAGAGAATGGATATAAATTAAAATATAATTAAAAAAATATTAACAAAATATATATAAAAAAACAAAGAGATCAGGCGTTGTTGGGCATGTCAAGCCAACCAGTGTCTAGCCCATTAAAAAAAAGGCTTGCATGCGAGCCACGTGCAAACTTTATTTTTAAAAAATAGAAGTAGTCCGCCCTAATGTTTCTTAAAAAGAAATCTTAGACGATATGCTGTCTAAGATTCCCTATATTCTGACCATTGTGGTGTTAGAAAAACAAAGGTATATTGGTTTTTTATTTAAAAATTCATTGTGGTGTTAGAAAAATAAGGTATATGGTTTTTTTTAATCTAAAAATTCATTTTTTATTCCTTTTTTTAACTTAAAACACTTAGAAAAAATCATAAATAACTTTACCAACCCATAAATAGCTTTTTTTAAGGGAAAAACCCACCCAAAAATCAAAACTAAAAATCTTCTCAAGTTTAGATATGATTTTGTGGCTCATTTCAAGGCTAAAAAAAATATAAATGGAACTCTCCTCACCAAAATAAACATTTTAATACTAAGATCGATCATTGTGGCGGGCAAAATTGATGAAAACACTGATTTTTTCTTTCTATAACTGGATTCCAATGACCTCTCTTTCTTTCCTCTCTCTCAAACCAGGAACAAAAAATAACCAAAATTAACCTTTGCACCAAATTTAAATTTTAAAAATATTGAGGAACCAAATATATATAGCTTGTAAAGTTCAAGGATTAAAGTAAATATTTGGTGTAAACTTTGAAACCATCATTGATTTATGGTGCTTTTTATATTTTGGTACGTTTTCTTTTAATTTTTTTCTTAATCAATAAATTTAATTCAATAAAAAATGCAAAATTTTAAACAATACATCCACAATAAAATGTTGTGAGATGGTAAGTAGTGCATCTTGCTACAGGGAAAATCCTCCGTGTTTTAGTTTTTTACTTAATAGGGGTATTTTAATGTCATGTTAAAGGAAAAAAATATAAAAAATACTCTAATTAAATATCTTATAAAGCAATATCAAGTACCACTAAATTACAATCCAACACTACTTGTAACCAAAATAATCAATCTAAATATATTTATACCCCATCTCTTTTTTTATACATAAAAGGGGCAAAAATAAGATACATAATAAGGACTCTCTTCTACAACATGTGCATCAAGACAACATAGTATTTTTTTTTAATAGTATATTTCATTAAAAAAAACTAGCACAATTTTAATTTTTTTTTTAGAAAATAGCATATATTAATGAGTTATGCTATGAGAAACAATACAATCTAATAGATTGCACTGTTGGGAAGATTTTTCAAGTATAATTTTCTTTATGGTTCTTCTTTATATATTTAGAAAATATTTTTTAAATTATGGTGTTTTCCCTATACATAGGCTCCCTATTATATTACTCGAGGTTTCCACCCCTCATCTCATACAAATAAAATTTAATGAACTCATTATAATAATCGAGTATTTTTACAAGTCTTTGTATATCAATATAACAAAGATTTGAAGACTAGTAATGAACCAAATTTAATGGATTTAAAACCCCTAATAGCCCAAAAGAAACGACCATGGATCTCAAGTAACACATTTGGACCTATTTTCCACCCCTAACAAGTTTAAGCAAGTTGTTTAAACCCAACACTCCCTCGATAATTCATGACCTCCACGAAGTTCCTCAATATTTCATATTAATCTAATACATATTATTTTAAATTGAATACAACATAAATTATCACAGGGATAAAATAAGTTTTCAACCATTTCTCTACACAAAAAAACAAGATTTATAAGATATAAATACCCTATAAATCTTACAAACTTGACCCTTATAATTTCTTTATTCTTAATATTTTTAGTATATATATTTTTAGAGTTTATCTATCCAAAATATCATTACACTCTATATTTAAAAAGAAACTTAAAGCATCTGTGTATCCCTAAATTTATAAATGATGATCTTTTGCAAGTATCAACAACTAACTATATTGGTCTACAAAGCACCAACTATAAGCTACTAACCATCTTACCTAGATAGAATGGATCTGATTGCTAAAACAAATAAATTAATCGATTATGCAACGCATATATCTTGCTTCTAAACTACTTGGATTTTTTTGGACCTTATCACCCATAATCAATTGTTCCACTATTATCAATATTAGTATGTTAAAGACACCCACAAAAGCATGCCCTTGTTCAATTTTAAATTAATAAAATAGTTGAGAAAACAAAAATGAAACTACAAAGGGTTTGCTCAAGTTATCTTACGACATCCATCATATTCTTTATCTTGGACTCCATTAATTCAGATCCTACTCACTCTAAGTCATCTTTTTATTTATCAAGAATTGTTATTCTATGGTTGTCCTATCATTTTGAACATCTCTTTCCAACCACCGATCTTTTCTTTGAAGTCTCTTTGTTATAAATTAACATTCATTATAAGACTCAATATGCATTGATAACAAAAAAAAGCTTAAGTTCTAACATACAAGAATCATACAAGAATCATACAAAAAGCAAATCTCGCAACTAAAAATAAAAACCACCCAAAAAAATAAATGAATGGTGGTGAAAAAGTGATTTAAAGATTCAATATACAATGTATTATTCTAAAAATAAATGTACAAGACTACATACAAAGGAACATACATTCGTGTTGATTAATAACTAATTTATGATTGCAAGTCATTCATCAAGTGCTTGTATTTCTGAGATCTAAGATACAAAAGAGTACACAAAGCTTACATAAGCCATTATTTATGTTTGGTTACTATCTTAGGATAGTAAAAATAGAGATAGTGGAGACATGAGAGAAAAAAAAAATAGAGACAGAATTGTGTTTGATGGTGATATATAAAACAAGAAAATTGTCTTTATCTTATTTAATTATAGTGAATAAGATAAAATAAAATATTAAAAAATTAGGTTAGTCGGACTGACCCTCTTAATTTATGACTTAAATCTTGTCTTGAGTCGACTTTTAAATTGAGTTTTAAATTATGATAATAACTACTTGTATCTATCTATATGTTAACTTAGATCAACTCGTATTGACGCTCTTGATTCGTGATCTAGATTTTATCTTGTTTAACTATAATAATAAATATTATTTTTAAAAATATATTTTCTTTTTACCTATTGTTTCGAAATTACTGGAATTTACTCAAAGAAAAAATAACAATAATGAATTGCACGTTCAATCAAAATCATTGAAAAATAAGACAGAAATTAACCTTATTTCAAGGGCGACACATATAAAATACCTTGTTCCAAACAAAAGGAAAAAACGGTTTCTACATGACAGAGACTAAAACCAACATTCTGATCCGTTGCTGTTACAGATGACTCGTTCAGGCGTGTATCCCACGGAAACAAAGGGGCTTCTCTCTCATTAATTATTGTTGTGAAACATGCAATGCACAATTGCCGGTTGACAAGAGGACTAGCCCCCCGTCGTCAACCACGTGTCTCGTGTCGTCGAATCGACAAGTGATCAATAAGAATAAGCCAGCTAATCAATCCGTCTCTTCTCAGGGTGTCTGAACCTACGGTTAATTCATTAAGCTAAGGATAATCAAATGTTTTATTTTATTTGCAATTGTTTGTAAAATGATAACACTAAAAGCAATAAAAAGAATTTTAACACCGAATCATAGAAAGGTTTTTCCCATAATTAAACACACCTTTTCCCACACGTTTCATAAGGAAGATTTTAAATATATTTATGTAAAAAATGTTTATAAATAAGAAAAAAAATGATAAATAGAAATAATCATAAATAATATTCTAAAAATCTTGAAAATAAATTATTTAAATATCATAAATAAACAATTTGATTTTTTTGTTTGGCTTAATTTTGATTTAATTTTTTTCTTTTTCAATTCAGTTAAGTTTTTTCAGTTTAAATTTTATAAAATTAAAATTAAATTAAACCGGTTAGTTTTTTTTATGATTTGATCTTTCCAATTATTTTTTAGTTTTTTTTAATTTAATCAATTTTCCAGTTTTTTTTCTCACTCCTAATTAAAAAAAGAATAAGTTTTTTATAGTTTTTTTATTTTTTTATATAAATAATAAAAAAAAATTAATATTTTTTTAATTAGTTTACAATAAATCCATGTCTTGACTTTCTTGGTCGGCGCCATGAAGGCCAAAATTTGTGGGTCCGAGAGTTGAGTAATTTTCACAAGTGTGTGCTGTCGGTCTTTTTGTTTTTTTCAAGCTTGCCTCGTCTCCAAGCCCGCACTTGGATGGCCTGGTCCTTTGCTGACAATTTTTTTTTTTTTGACACTCCAAGATTTTACAATTAAGTATTATTATAAATAGTTATTACGACATGGAAACTAATAATTTCTAAGTTGTTTGATGTAGTTATACAGCCACCAACACCTTCCCTGTCTATGTTCTTGACATGTCGTTCCAGAAAATATATTATGCTTAGGATCAGTCATTATAAAAATCAAATTTGCTTGAATGAGAGAGAGCGTGCAATCAAATTTTAAATTGTGTACTTGAGGAGTTGTTAATTATCCGATTCGTTTTTCAATTTGCCACCATAAGTTTGAACTTGAGGGAAGGGTGTCGAAGTTAATAACTTGTCGAAATCTTTGCCGAACTTTTGGTATCGAAATAAGCTTAGCTTATGAGCTGCTTGATATCCTAGATTTTGTGGACTAAAAACTGGAGTGACTTTCACTTAATCTTATTATAATCCATAGACCTGACCTCCACCGACCACCTTAAAGTTTCACATAAAATCCTAACTCGATCCTCAAAACCTAGGACCCACTCAAACCCGAACCTTGATACCTTATACCAGGTCTTAGACAAACTTTGGGATGCTCCTGACCTGGTCTTGAATCGACTCGTATGCATCCTCAAAACTCGTATGCCCAAGACTTGATCGCAGATGTACTACTAAGCGTTATCTCAGGCACCAGCCCCAACATCGTTTTGATCCAAACCCGAGGAGCCATAGACCTGGTCTTAAATCATCTCGGATAGCTTGGACAAGGTTCTAGACCGAACCCCGGACCCTAAACATGATCACGACCAAAATTCCTGGCAACCTAAACCAAGTTCTCATTCAAACCTCAAGCACCTCATACGTTGTACTTGCTAGAATGTTAGACACCTCAAATTAAAGTGGTCCCGGCTTAAATTTTACAAGCCTCACACTAGTTCTTGCATTGAATCTCGTGTGCTTTGAACTAGGTGCCAATCTGGATCTCGAGTGCTTTGACCTTTTGAATCTGAGCTGACATCGAAAATATTAGATCATAATATAAAAAAATTAGTTTTGAAAACCTTTTTCTTAAAAAAAAAAGTGGTTTCTGGTTCTCAGAAGTTTTCAAAACTTGTTGCTAATTTTATTTTTCTGAAAACAAACAAGTTTTCATTATTTGTTTTCAAAAATTTTGAAAGAAACAATCCCTTTGCTTCTTTTTTTAGAAAAAAACATTAATTTCTAATTGTATGAAGAGTGTCTTTACCCAAGTAACTATAAAACGAGCCCTTCGAGTTTCAAGTAGTTGTTGATAATCTCATGAATTTTAATTACAGATTAAATTCTTAAAACCTTTCAAGCTGAAATGTTTTTCAATCAGGTCACGGCAGAACGATAAGGAAACAAACCACACTTAATAAAAAAAATCAGATCTGCCAATCAGTCTAAAAACTTCCGATCATCAATATCCTAAAAAACCATTAATTAGTAGTTCGATACGTTAGGAATTGAAATACGTTGACTGTGATTTCATTCAAATTTCTTATGTGATTGGTCATAGCCGAAATTAGTACAGTGCCAAAAGCGGTCCATTGTCTACGAGTAGACCCGTATGCATGAAAAACAAAACAGCCCCACCAGTATTTCCCGGGTCCGCAAAAGTTTCTGAAAAGCATCTAACCATATTATGTATTTTGCTTTTTTGCCTTTGCTTTCTACCATACTGATAAAAGCCTGCACTCAAATTAATCAAAGACCAGAGCTAGTTCTGCTGTCTTTTTTCTTCTTCCTTTCTTTTGTGGGTTAGAAGCTAGCTAGTATTGCTGTAGGTTTATACATTGATGGAGCACAACCTTAGTTCATCAAGAACTGACAGGAAATTAATAGAAAGGAATAGAAGAAATCAAATGAAGGAACTCTACTCCCAGCTTAATTCTCTTGTACCCCATCAAAGCTCAAGGGTTTCTCTCTCTCTCTCACTCTCTCTCCCTCATTGTTCACACGTTATTGTTGTGTATAGGTCTGATCTTTCCTTTGTTATTTTTCTTTCTTTTTTTATTATGGGGATTGCGGTGCAGGAGCCAGTATTGTCAGTGCCTGATCAACTAGATGAAGCTGCAAGCTACATAAAAAGGTTGCAGACTAACTTGGAGAAGTTGAAGGAAAAGAAAGACAGCTTAATGGGAATGGAAAGGGCAGATTATACTAGCAAGAATAGTGGTAGTGGAACAACAGCCTGTTTAAGATCACCACAAATTAAGGTTATTGAAATGGGTTCCACTTTAGAGGTTGTTTTGATGAATGGCCTGGACAGTCGGTTCATGTTCAATGAGATCATTCGTGTGCTTCATGAAGAAGGAGCAGAGATTATTCATGCCAGTCTTTCTGTTGTAGAAGATACTGTATTCCATACAATACATTCTAAGGTATAGCAGCTACCTAGGTGATAATTTTTTTATTAATTTTGCTTGACAATTTATTTTCTGCATTTTTTAATTAAGAATATTGATTGTTTATAAGTTGTAGAGTTCTTCTGTAACTTAAGTCCTTTCAAATTAATTGTGCAGGTTGGAGATTCTGCCCACAGTATTAATGGAGCTGCGAGGATATCTCACAGGCTAAAGAAGTTTGTCCAAGATGATAATGAGTTTTAAATTGTAATTTGAGATTTGCCGGTTAAGTATTCATGGAGATCTCATATGCAGGAGTTTCCTACCCAGAAGACTGACTCAATCATGTCGAATATTTGCTTCTTGCCAATATAATTAAAGATTATTGATATATTGTTCTTTCTCCTGGCTATCGATTTGGGCTCTTTTCATGTGGGATAGAACTGATTGATACATAGATTAGATACGATATCAAAGCTATATATATATTATTTCAGAATTTTATATATGGTTTATATAAATCTAGCCACCATTAATATTATTATAACTCAAGTAGACTACTGGAAAATATTCAATTAATTATTAACCAAAAGATCTTCACTTCATAATAATTATTTCTTGTTGCTTGAATAGATTAATGTCTTGAAGTTTGACGTGTATGGCGTGATCGGATGAGTCAACTTCTATCAGTACTGCAAAAAACTGCTTGCGCATGTTTAGCACTTCGGGCTTTGGGCGGCGCACAGTATATTATTTTATTAAATAAAATCTAAATTACATTTTTAAATAAATTTTAAATGAATATAAATTTTAAAATAAAATGGAATAAAAAATCAAAAAAATAAAAGTATTATTTTATTAAATGTATCATGTAAATCTAAATATATTAGATATAGTCTATTAATTAAATATAAAAGTTAAATATAATACGAATATATTAGATGGATAACAAAAATATAATAGTAGTGGTTCTAAAAGAATATATGGTGTAATTATTTATAAATAGAATTGAAAAAAAATGTGAATATGGTTGAATAGTAAAACAAAATTATAAAAGAGAAAATATAATAATAATAGTGCTAGTAGTGTTTATATATACATATAATTCTTTTTTAATTAAAAATCAATTCAAATAAAACATATTAACTCTAATTAGAGGAATCTATGTGCAATAGCATCTCCCATCTCCTATTTTAAAGAGAGTTGATAAAATAATATTTTAAATAATATAAATATAACGTTTTTTACTATATATACTCTAATAAAAAAAAACTATTTGAAAAGTTAATTCTATTAGAGTGAAATAAATAAGTATTTTATTTATTTTTAATGATTTTGATGTTATTGTTTTTATATAACTATATTTAATTGATTTATTTTTTTAGTTTTATTTTGTTAATTTTAGTTCTTTTAAAAGATATATAGAGATAATATTTAAAGAAAAAAAACATTCTAGCATCTCATTTAACTTTTCCCTAAAAATATAAAAAAAATAAATATAAATTCAAAATATTATTCTTTTTGTTTTTGACTTTTCATTTAACACCTCCATTAGAGGCGCTGTAAGTGGGGAAGGTAGCTAGCAAGCTAGGATTCTTTTCTATGATATTTTCTGAGTCCATATGTCTAGATTGTGTTGGTAGATGAGTTATTGAGGCATGAAAAACATGTCAGGCATGAAAAAGGCTGGCTATATGACCAATTGAGTTAATGGTTTACGTCATCACGGTGACGATCGACTTGTGTGTGAATTTCATTTTAGTAGATTTTTGCTCAAGCTGAGATGCGGGTGAAATTATTTTCTAAAGATTTTTTTATAATATTATTAAATTAAATTGAACAATATAATTTAAAACTTATTAATTCAACTTCTTAATGGACTATAAATATAATATAATTGCTAGATATAAATAGATTAATATAATGTAATTATGAAATTTGGATTTTCTCAATCATGTTAGCCCTAAATAATATAGGTATGATAATCATGTCAAATTATATTAAATTAATGGTTACAAAGTTTAGTGATCATGTCACACCTAAGACAAGACATGTAAACCTGATTAATTATATCTAATTTAATCACATAAATAATATAATTATACATTTTAGTTCAAGAGAGAAAACAAAAAAAACAACAAACAATTAATCACTAACAACAAATCAACTATTATATGTTCATATGGGCCGTTTCATGTGGAAGATAGCACGACTTCAATCTTGTTAGATAATTGATGGCTAGAATTGGTTGCCAGAAAATGTCCTATATGCCTCTTTAATATTGCAAGTGCTGTCCTTTTGTTGGAATGTATAGAATACGAGTCAGTAGTTTTTTAATTAAAAAATAAAAATATAATATGAAAATATTGAAATGTTTTTTATGATTCTTTTAATTACATAAAATATCATGTAAAAAATATTAAAATACCCTCATAAAAAAGCTTTTTTTCATCTTTTTTTAAACTGAAAATGTTATTTTTCTGTACATAAAAATTAAAAAAACATAAAATACTCTTGTCCATCAACTCATTATTTTTTTATCTTGAAAGAAAAGAAGTATTTTTAATTTTATAAATATTATAAAAAGTTAAGAAAATCTTTAATTAACAGTTATAATTTTTGTTGGCTGTAGATGTAAAAAGGTATTTTTACTGCGTAGAAAAATTGAAAAAAACAAAAACATCTCAAAAGAAACAATCTTTTAATAACAATTTAATCAAATAAAAAAACTCAAATACTCTAAAACTAAAAAATAAAAAAATAATTTTACTATTACAATTCATAATAAGTGTTTAAAACTACAGCAAAAACCCCAGATCTTTATAATGGTCGGTTGCTTTAAAATTTCCAATAAAATTCTTAAGGGTATATTTAATTCATCGGAAATCCATAAAAAACTTAATTGGAAGTGAACCCTTTTTATTATATAATTATAATTGAAAAATTATAGATACGAGTCTTATTTCATGAAGCTTTCAATATCAAAGTCATTATACTAACTCCTTGTTTGTTTATGAGAAAACCATTTTCTAGCAATTATTTTCTTTACATTTTTATATTTGATAAACTTTAGAAAAATAGTTTCTTATGAAAAAAAAAGAATCCTTGTAAAAGAAAAGTTTTTTCCTTTTCTTAACTCTGAAAATAATCTTCAAACTACTTCTCTCTCCTCCAAAACATCAATTAATTTTTTACATTTTATTATAAATAGTTAAAATTTGACCGGGACTTGGGCAACCCGGCGGCTGGACCGATCCAGGTTTACTGAAAAACCATTTAGGACAATAACCCGGTAAAACTCGGGCAACCCGCCGGGTCGATCCATGACCCGGGTGACCCAGACAAATCTGGACGAGACCCGGTGTTTTGAAGTTGGATCCGCGATTTGAGTTTGGAGATCTTAAGGGTAGGCATTGGTGATCTATGAAAAACTTTGAATCCTTGTTGCGCTCTTGCTTTATTAGTTTGGATTTTCTTGAAAAAAGTCGCAACTCCACTTACTGCTAGGCGTAGGAAAGTAAGAACAGTGGTGCTATTGTTCCCATTTGTTCCTTCTAACTGATGACTATAACTTCAATAGGATTATACTCACAATTTCAAGAGAGAGAGAAAGGCAACAGGGACCAAACTCACAATTTCAAGAAAGAGAAAGAGGCAAAAGGTAGTACCAGCACCATCAAGTCTTTAACATCTCTCTCTTTCTAGCTAATGTTTTAAAGCATGTAGAAACCAGATCGTGTTCATAGGGGCGTCAACAAGCAAGGATTGTGCTTCTGGGCTTTCAACAGATCGTGTTCATCCCTGCACAAAACAAATGGTTCAGAAAAGAGAGACAACTAGTTGCTTGTGATGAAGCCAGAGAAGAAGATAAACTTTGTAAGGAGATGACGATAAAATTGAGTTCCCTTTCTCTGCACAAAATAACCGACAACGTCATATTTATCCCTCTCTCACACTCTGTCGGTCCCACTCTACCCCTTGATTATTGCTTTCCTTTTCCATTTTTTATTTTTAACTATACAGACCCGTCCGGGGTTGACCCGGGTTAACCCATGAAACTCGGAACTCGATCTCTTGACCGGGTCACTCCCCAAGTCGGGTTTAAAAATTATAAGTCAAATAATTATATTTAATATTATGTATAAAAAAAGACTTACAAAAAGTATTAAAAAAAATTTTTTTTTTTTTTTTATTGATGACCAAATACTAAAAAATATTTTCAAATATAAAAAAATAATCTATTTTCTAAACTTTCCAGGAAAATTATTTTTTAATTAAAAAAACTAGTTCTCAATAAACAAACAAGTCCTAAATTTATTCATATGAGATTTTATAATTATTAGAAAATAAAAAGGATTATCCTAATTAATTAATTATAACATGGAAAACTATATCTCTATAGATTAACTTACAAGTTCAGAACTGATTTAAATTTTTTATTCAGCGGTGTTCTTTTGTTCCTAGGCCATCTACATGGAAAAAAGCAACTATTTCTAAACTTTATTCTATTTTTTTTATCATGATATTGTTTACTTTGGTTAAAAATTATATGAGATACTAATTTTACTGTTTGTTCAATTTTGATTTCTTTATTAAAAATTCAATTTTATCTGTTAAAATCAAGGAGAATATTGCAAGATGTAATTAAGTCTTTGTCAATCTAAAAACTGAAGGGGAATATTCTGTTTATGAAGAAACAACTTGGTGCCACAATGTTTTGAGTGCCAGATTCTTTATAACATAAATTTTAGTGTTCTATTTTCCTTTACAAGGATGTGCATCGCCCGATATACATCAAAACTAATATTTAAAGTTGGAATAAAAATTAAAATTATTTTTAAAAATTTAATATATATATATATATATATATATATATATATATTAAAGACACAAAAAAATATAATCTAGCCAAGTTGCAATGGGATTAGGTGTAGAGACACTTATGCCCAACATATTTATGATTATTTGAGATTATGATTGACTGTATTTTTAAAATATTTTAATATTTTTTAGATTGTTTTGATGTGTTAAAATTAAAAATTATTTTTAAAGGATATAAAAATATTATTTTAATATATATATTTTTAAATATATATAATTAAAAAATAATATTTACTGTATTCCAAATCAAGTACTCGATCAAAAAGAAAAATATTGACAAATATTTTATTTTTTGTTGAATGACATATAGTGTCTGATTGAAATTGGAATGCAATATAAACCTTATTTTTTTATATTTTAATTTTTTTTGTTAAAAATTATATATATATATATATATACTATTTTGATATGTTATATTGAAAATAATTTTTTAAAATATTATTTTAATATATTTCTAAATAAAAATTATTTTAAATCATAATCATTCTTACAATTCTAAATATATCAATAATTTATTATATTAACTTTGACAACTTTCCAATCCCTTGATGATTGGGAACAATGAGATTTACACCATTAAAATTTAATTTTTAGCTATTTTTTTGCCATTAAAACATTTATTTTTTTTTAAAAAAATTCATTCTCGACCTCATAGAATTTAATTATTTTATACTTTAATAAACCAAAATAAATTGAAAAAATCTAATTACATTTTTGAGTTCGAATCTCCTTTCACCTATTAGTTTTGAACCTCCAACCATAATCAATAATCTCTGGTCGTTAAGTAGAATCCATTGAAACCACCATACACTGTTTTCATATCTTAATTTTAATAGAATATGCCATTCATCATTAATAAAATACACTTCACCCCCCCCCCCCCAAAAAAAAAAAAAAAAAAACCTTGAGTAGGAAGGTGATTAAGAAAAACTCTCAGGTACTTATGACCATAAACTTGAAAAAAAATAATGAAATTTGTGTTTTTTTTTAATTGGAGATTTTGAAATTGATAATTTAAAAAAATTACAGTATTGCTAATCTTTATTTTCTATTTCTTTATCCTGATATTGTTTATCCCGTTAAAAAATCATATGAGATGATAATTACATTATTTATTCAAGGTTTGATTTTTAAATTAGAGAAAATTAACATGATTAGCTCAAATCAAGAAAAAATTTGCAAGCTTTAATTACATCTCTTTCAATCATGATATTAACTTAAACATCATGCAGACTTTTCTATCTTGTTTGATATTAGTTCGAGAAGAACATTTCATTTATGATAAAAAAATAAAAAATAAAAAATTGGAGCCATGATATTCTGAAGATAGACTTTTTTATTAAATTAATTTCAATATTATATTCACCTTTTCAGTAATTTATATTGCAATATTTAAAAAATTATAAAAACATACATCACATAGAATGCATCAAGGATAATATTTTAATTTTTTAAAAAAAATTAAGATAAAAAAGGTTGTATAAAAATAGGAATGAGATATATTTAAAAAACAAACACACTAAAAAAGAATAAAAACAAAACAATGGATCGGGCGACTGCGAGCTCAAGTGATGAAGAGCCGGGGCTCAGCGAGGTTGACCTGTATGCTAGAGCTTGGGTCAGGGAAGGGTTTCTAAAAAAAGCAGATGATGCGTTACGTCGCTCGTTTCCAAGCGATGCGTCGTCCATTTGTCATCTCACTGCGACATGCGATCATAAAAAAATCAAGGTGCATGGCTATTGTTTGCAAGCAATTCTCATTTTTTGTTGAGCATGTTGCAGGTGAAAGAAATATAAAAATTAGTTCATTATTTATCCACAAGCAAAATTGAACTCTGATCTATATATATATATATATAAATTAATTGGAGAAATAAAGCTGAATGCACTGACCAATAGAAACAACCAATATTATATCCAATAAAAAGATATATTATCTAAAAAAATATTTTTTTATTTTATAATTTTTATTTTGCGCACGAATAAAGATTGCGAAAAGTGTTTGCTAATGTTGGTCGGTTGACAGGAATACTACAATGTTTTATTTTCTGAAAATAAAAATATACTTTGCAGAATAAAACTTGTTCTGAAAATAAACGTCTTGCTCTGTTTCTATTGGATTCAGGCATTTTTCATTCATGCAAAATGAGTGTACTCCTGCCAGTAATTCTTTCTACGTAAGAATTAGATATAAGCATCAGAGCAATAAATCTGTTTTTTTTTTTGTTGTTGATAAAGAATGTTTTTAGGAACCTGAATTATAGCAATTTTTTAATATTTTCATGTTAAAAATAATTTTTAAAATTTTAGAAGATATTATTTAATATATTTTTAAATATAAAAACACTTTAAAAAACAACAATATCGTACATTCAAAAATAATTTTTATAATTAAAGTATGTATAAATATTCTAGAGACTTCTCTTCTTTTTTTTTTTATTTACATAGGTGTCCGGGTTAGCTTGCGCGTACCACAATTAATCACACGACCTATTGAATATCTTACAAGTCCAGTGAGCATGTAAAGCACTATGGGAATAACAGATATATATAGTAAGATTTGAACTCAGATATAGAAAAAAAAAAATAAGTTTCTTCCACCGTTAAGTTAAAACTTCAAGTAATCTATAGACTTCTCTTGATCCAGTCTCCTATTTGAAAAAAAATAGAAATCAAAATTTTCATGCGCCAAGAAATTCAAGGTCCAAATCACAGTTCTCCGGAGATTGACACAAGCTAAATGGATATTTACTTGCGTGGCGAGAACCATAGATCATGACCACAGCTAGCTTTAAGGGTCCGGTGCAGTGTTGGATTCTGCCAAATTGGGAAGTCCATCAAACGAAAATGGTTGGTGTTTTTGTTAGGATCATATGGCTATCATAAGGAAAACTCTACCAGCCCAAAGAGACGGACGAGGCGAAGCAGCACACAAGACATTCATCCCCCTCTTATCGAGAGGTGTAGTTTAATGGATTAGATGATGAGTTTTTTTTTAAAAAAATTATTAATTTAAATTTTATAAATTTTAGAATTATTGAAAATTTATATAATAATTAATTTTAGAATTAATGAAATTAGTTGAAATGAATGGAAATTAGTTTGGATATCCATATTAATAATAATAAAAAATCTTATTAAACATCATTACAAAAGTTAGGTTTTTTCAATAATTAAAAAAAAAACCATGTGCTTTATCATTGAAACACAGTCCCAGCTTCAAGAACATAGATCAACTCATCAATTAATAAAATTTGAGAATCATGGTAACTGCATTTTCTTATAATTCAGAAATTTCTTATTTTGATTATTTTCAAATAAAGCAAAACCAACAAAATCGGATTCAAATTCACAGCACTTTCATCGCTCATGCAGCAGTGTTTGATGCCCTAATATAGGAAATTTTGATCATAAATATAAGAAGTTATTTAATGCTAATTTTTTCAATTTTTTTAGTTAAATTTTATTTATAAAATAACTATGTGCTCTTCTTTTTCTTGTTTTGATTTTATTCCTTTCCTTTTTATCTGTCCAAAGCTCACAGTGTCATTGTCTATGGGCCTATAAAACTTCCCAGCCCATTCTCAGAATCCGTATTCGCAATTAACTATCATCACAAGGTCCAAACCGTAACTCCATATAAATACCCGTGCTAACATCTAGGGTTTTCTTCAACCTTCATATAAAACATACTCCATCTTCCAGCGCTTCAGTTTTTACTCGGTTCTGCCTCAAAATCTCAATTCCAATGGTAGGCGGCTTCGAAGTAGGTGCCGTCCCTTTCAATCCCGACGGTTGGGGTCCACCGGACGCCACCGTCACCCCCACCACCACCTCCACACTCCCTCTCAACGTCCCCTTCGCTCCCTTCTCTCGCTCTGAAAAGCTCGGCCGAATCGCTGATTTCACTCGCAATCTTAACCAAGGCCAAGGAGGAGCTGGTGGCCGAAAAAACGCTGCATCCGACTCCGTCTTCGACTTCACTGCCGACGACTCCTTCCCCTCCGCCGCTGATAACGACTCCTCCTTCCGTCTCGTTGACGGGAAGCCTCCTCCGCGGCCGAAGTTTGGACCTAAGTGGCGGTTCAACCAGCACAACCGCCCTCAGCTACCGCAACGTCGCGATGAGGAAGTGGAGGCGAAGAAGCGCGAGGCGGAGAAAGAGAGGGCTCGTAGGGACCGGCATTATAATCAAAATCGGTCCAATCAGAATCAGCCACGTAGGGAAGCGGCAGTGTTTAAGAGTTCTGTGGAGATCCAACCTGAATGGAATATGCTTGATCAGATTCCGTTTAGTACATTTACGAAACTGTCTTTCTCGGTCCCGGAACCAGAGGATTTGATTTTATGTGGTGGGCTAGAGTTTTATGATAAGAGTTTTGATAGAATCACACCGAAAGCAGAGCGGAGATTGGAAAGGTTTAAGAATAGGAATTTCTTTAAGGTAACTACCACTGATGATCCTGTTATTAGAAGATTAGCTAATGAAGACAAAGCTACTGTTTTTGCCACTGATAATATTTTAGCTACGTTGATGTGCGCAACCCGCTCTGTTTATTCGTGGGATATTGTGGTTCAAAGGGTGGGAAATAAGTTGTTTTTTGATAAAAGAGATGGATCTCAGCTTGATTTGTTGTCAGTTCACGAGACATCACAGGAGCCTTTACCAGAGGCTAAGGATGATATAAACTCGGCGTATTCATTGAGTGTTGAGGCTGCTTATATTAATCAGAACTTTTCGCAGCAAGTTTTGTTTAGGGATGGGAATAAGGTTGCATTTGATGAGCCCAACCCGTTTGCCAATGAAGGGGAGGAGGTTGCATCCGTGGCTTATAAGTATAGGAGGTGGAAATTGGATGATGATATGCATCTTGTTGCTAGGTGCGAAGTGCAGAGTGTTGTTGAGGTTAATAAGCAAAGGTCATTCTTGACATTGAATGCGCTTAATGAGTTTGATCCCAAGTATTCTGGTGTTGATTGGAGACAGAAGTTGGAGACTCAAAGGGGTGCTGTTTTGGCTACTGAATTGAAGAACAATGCAAATAAATTGGCTAAATGGACTGCACAAGCTTTGTTGGCTAGTGCTGATATGATGAAGTTGGGCTATGTTTCTAGGGTCCATCCAAGGGATCATTTCAATCATGTGATTTTGGCTGTTGTTGGATATAAGCCTAAGGACTTTGCTTCTCAGATTAATTTGAATACCTCCAACATGTGGGGTATTGTCAAGAGTATTGTTGACTTGTGTATGAAATTGAATGAGGGTAAGTATGTGCTGGTGAAAGACCCGTCTAAGCCACAAGTGAGGATTTATGAGGTTCCTGCTGATGCGTTTGAGAATGATTATGTGGAGGAGCCTCTGCCCGAGGAGGAACAAGCCCAGCCTCCTGAGGAGAATACTGAGAATGCCGAGGCAAATGGGGTTACCAATGATGTGGAAGATAAAGAGATTGATGCTCAAGCTTGAAGGTAATGGTTTACTTTGCTTAGTTGACTGAAAGGATCTCTTTTTATGGTAGTTAATTATACCTGCACTAGACATTTCACATATGAATATGATGATGACCTGTGATAAGGATACCTCAACTTCTAGGTGATACATCTGTTACCATGATGTTTGTTTGTAATGTGTCGTGTCAGTTGATCAATTGGTCTCTGAAGTGCCTTTGCATGAGAGAGGCTAAATTAGCTTCCCGCACTATGGCGGATAAAGTTATGGCTGTAGTCATGGTCTGATGTACTCATAGGCATGCACCAAGCAATAAAATTCAATCAATATTTCCTGAAATCCTTGTTTTGAGAGCTAACAGCTGTCATAATTTTTATTCTGTCAAGAAATTTTGCCCCTGACATTTTTTTTTACTTTCCATATGAATTTTTATTCATTTATTTTTGCTTAAGGTATGTTTTTAGTTTTCTAGAGCATCTTCAGACTCTCGGCGGACATTATCACACAAGCCTCTATCCAAAATTTCTTATAACGAGTGTGACATTGGTTATCCCTTGTAGATCCAGTAATTGAATGGGCAACAACTATGCCATAATTGTAGCATCATCAAGTTTATGTGGTCTGGGGTTGAACCAAAAGTGATTTTTGAAGTTCAATGTCGCCATGATTTTTAATCCATGTGTTTGCAACATTGTTACGTCCACTTGGTTTCATGATATCAATGCAAAATATATTTCATAATTTACTTTTGGTGTGTAAAAGTTGATCTGCTTCCTGTTAATTTTGCGTGTAAAACGATGAGAGAGAAAACTCAACCTGTTGGTTTACTATAACCATGTTTCATAGTTTTGGGTCGGTTTTTCATATTAGCTCAACCTTCTCAAAATGCTCACTTGAACTGCCTATAGAAAGTAACATTTCTAAATGTTGGATTGACCTAAACTTTTCTTCCATTCTCACCCTGCTTGTAATTTGTAGGTGTTTGTTTGTATGAGCTCATGAATAATATTTTGTCCTATCTTTTTAATTAAAATTTATATGCTGGTATGTCATCCTCCAATTATAATGCTTATATAATTGCATTCTTTTCTTTTCCATAATTGTTTGCCTACTAGTTGAAAAGCTAGTAAATGTGAGGAAATAAAGTGAAGACAAGTTAACTTGTTTTCAGTTCTCACAAGTCAAGGTCACATTCTAGTGTTCATATGTTGTTTATTTTCCTTATCGTG
This sequence comes from Populus pruinosa, assembly GCA_026413675.1. NCBI lineage: Eukaryota > Viridiplantae > Streptophyta > Magnoliopsida > Malpighiales > Salicaceae > Populus > Populus pruinosa. Next base: position 3,484,592 of record CM048595.1, read on the forward strand.
TGTTCCTGGTTTCTGTTGAATGAAAAACAGAAATATATGAGTGGGTTTTATTTGTTTGAGATTTTTCCAACATATTTCTCGTCTCCTTATCTTTAATGTTAGGGAATATGTTGAGCTTACCAGGTTAAATTTATATTTGAAGTCATCATATGTGCACTTTTCCCTTTTCATGTTCTTCAAGATTGTCTACATGTTTGGTGACAGTACCTGGTGTTGCTAAGGCAAAAAAAGTTTTCATCTTCTAAACTGTTTTATTTTCAATTAACTTCATTACCCTGGTGTTGTAGTTATACACTTTAAAGAAGTTAATTAATATCATAGGTTTTTCAGTACGGTTTCCTTTTTTAATTTCTAGTTTTGGAAACGGTCTATTCTTCAGTGTTTTATACATCCTTGAATAAGTAGTTTGGTGCCTCCTGTATGTTGGGGCCATTAAACTGTTGTAATTACCATACCCTATCATTTCTCAACTACTGGCCTGGTTTGCTAATTGATCCTTCGTTGATTGGATCTTGCAGATCGATCTTGGTTTTGCTGTGAACAGAAGTCCCAGGTCACAAATGGCATTTGCAATTTGAGCATCTCTCCAGGATTGTGGTCTAGGGAGCACTCTGTTTTTTATTTTTATTTATTTTTGGTTCTTGTCAGTTTGCGCTCTGCTGTTGCAATTTGATCACAAAGTTTGAAGCATCAGGTGCTTGCCTTTTTTAAGATTCTGCTGTACCGAATTTGTAGTAGTGCTGGAGTTTTCTACTTTTCTTAGCCTGGAAACAATATTATATATTGTTTGGGAACTTGTATGATCTGCATGCTGGAAAATGAAGGCATATAACTTTCGCCATGTTTGAGTTTCTTTGTTCCCTGTTTGTGACCTCAAAGAACAAGGAAACCCTGTTGGAAACCTTTTTGTATTTTGTTCCGTTATTATTAAAAAACCAAGCACACCTGCTGCAAGCAGAGTTCAATCTGTACACATATTTTTAGTCTGAATTGGGATGGATCTTGTCTGATTTCGAACCCGATAAGCAAACGCGCACGGTTATTGGTTTCTGGCTGCTATAGTTTTCCATATTTGATCTTAAAAATATCTGATCAATATAATTTCTAGATCCTGACTTTTAACATAAATCTTAATATATCTGAAAGAATATATCAATTTAAAGATTTGACCAGCCTCTTAAATCATACAAAATGAAACATGCGTTTTTTATGATAAAAATTATTTGCAAATCAATTTAAACGTTAATCGAAAAAATATATCATGAATATAAATACTGAACAGATAACCAAAAATTTAAACTTGACTTATTATTATTGATTAGATATCTCTCCTCGGAGGCACCAATGGTTTGCTACTTTGCTGTGATAGTTTTCAAGAGCAGGGATATGCGAGATCTAAAAGGCATTACTGTAAGAATATATTTATTTTCTGAAAATAATTTTTTAATTTTTTTGTATTTTTTTATTATTAGAAAAGTTGGTTAATGAAAAATACTTTCTAGTCAACAGAAAATACTTTTCAGTTAAAGAAAAATTTGGTTGGTTTTCAAGAAAATATTTTTTTTGATGTGTTTGTTTTTCAAAAAATAGTTTTCAAGAAATTACTTTTTAAATTTTTTTATGTTTATTTACTGTTAGAAAAGTTGGTCAACGGAAAATATTTTTCAAACTTGGTTTTCAGAAAAATATTTTCCTGAAAAACTTGGGCGAAAAACATTTTTGGTAAGTTATGAAAAATTTAGAAATATCATTATTTGCTGATTATATCAAATTTGATTCTCAAAATTTTAATTGCTATATATATTTTATTTTGAATATTTATTTTTTAATTTAATTTCTTAAAATTTAATTTTTATATTAACTTTGGTGCTTTTTTTTATAATTGTTATTTTTTTTCTCCTATTATTTTTTTATTAAAATTTTTTATTTATCAAATTTGATCCTTAATTTTTTTTATTGTTACTTATTTTATTTGAAATACTTTATGAAATATTTATTATTATTATTTTAATTTCTTGATTTTTCTTTATTTTAGATTTAATCTTAATTATTTTGATTATTTTTTATTATATTTAAGATAATTTATGAAATTATATTTTTTTTAATTTCAGTCTCATTTAGCCTTTTAATTTGTAAGATTTATTCCTCGTTATTTTAATAAATTTAAGAAAAATAAAACATTAATAAATTATTTTTTAATTCATTTTACATAACATAACCAAACACTCAAAAATATTTTCTAATTTATTTTTTATAATACTATTAAATATTAAAAAATAATTTATTTTTTAATTTATTTATTTTTAATTTATATTTAAAAAAAAAAACTTTCTTAACTGCAAACACAAACAGAACCCAAGAATACCAGGGGAAAACTTTTGCCAACATGTCATTGGCCAATCTCACCACAACGCGTCCTTGGAAATCTTCTTGTCCCCAGCAAATCCCAAGATTTTACTATTTTGAGCTGTCTTGCCTCTGAATTTAGTATTTTTTTAAAATAAATTAAAATAATATTTTTATTTTTAAAAAATTATTTTTAACATTAACCCACTAAAACAATATAAAAATATTAAAAAAATATTAATTAAAAAAATTAAATTTTTTTAAAATACTTTTAAAATATAAAAACAATTAAGTTAGTCAATAGTGTTCACATATTAATTACTGTAATCGAACCTAGTTGCCCTTTAGAATTTTTAACATCAAGGCTCGCATTAGAGTCTTCTTCGCTGTTTGTAGTTTCATTCTAAATGAACGTTTCATGAAGAAAATTTAAAAAATTACTTAATTTTTTTATCCTTTTAATACAATGATGATAAAAATAATTTTTAAAAAATAAAAATAAAAATATTATTTTAATATATTTTTAAATAAAGAAATCTAATAATATTATTTTCAACACTTCTTTAAAAATAAGGGTTGTTTAGAGTGTACGATGAAAATAAAGAGTGGATTTTAAAGAAAAGACAGAAGAAATAAATAATCTAAAATTCTTATAGTCTATTTGTATAAAATTCTTCATTTTTTTAGTTTGTTCAGGATCATGCCCATTCCTTAGCTACCCTTGGAGGCTATGTAAGAACTGGATCCTATTCTGTAACTTTAAAGCCCTTTCTTTCTTAAAACCGAAACAAAAAAAAATCATTTTCGCAGAGACAGCTGTTAACCACAGAAATGAGGGCCCTCTGGTCAATTAATAAAAGTCCATATTCCCTTGGTTTCTCCGACAAGTCAAATCTCAAAAAGGCCACAAAAATGGGTGAGGAGTACTGGAATGTGCGGCCCCATTTTTTATCACTTCACTCGAGAGTTTTATCTTTCAACTTCAAATTTAGAAAGCCAAGAAATATACCGAAGAACAAGGGTGGGGTGGGGTGGGCTGGTGCATTGGAGGATCATCGATTTGCATTATGTTTTTAAAAAATTAATATCAAAATCATTATAAAATATTTTTTAAAAAATATCAATTCAAGTTTTTTAAAATAAATATACTTTTAAAAAACATCTAATTGTAAAAACCACTTAAATACACCTTGGTTGTAGGAGAAAAACAAAAATGGGTATACAAAAACAAGAATACAGGAGAAGTTGGAAGGCAGGATATATAGAGAGAAAAAAGGGGAGAGAAAGAAATGCCAACTGAAATTACATTAGAGTTCTAATAATTATATTTTCAATAGTATTAAAAAAAAATGATTAGAAGAATATGTACAAATCTTAAAAAATTGTCATTCATAAATAGAATGAATCACGCATGTCATTATAACTCACTTAGAAAGTACATCACATGTTCTTACATAAAAAAATTTGAAACAACCCATTTGGGTTGTCCCAAACAAAATGCATTTTTTTTTTATTTTTTTAATCCCAAGAAATTATTTAGTTTTCAATCTAAATACCAAGAAAATATCTTAGCTAATATCACACACTAATTTATTTTTTCAATCCTAATAAATTACAGTCAATGTACATCAAACTTCTTTTTATAGAGACATTATTATTCTCTTTAATAACCATTAATAAAATATTAATAACTATTTTTTCATCAATGACATAACAAGCACAATAATAACAATACTTACAACACCATTCACCATTAGACACATGCAACTCCATTATCTATTAGAATTCTCCACCTAAGGAGTACTATTTTCTCCATTAACTACGAGGTTTTTTATAATTAAATTATATATATATAACAAGATAGTTGTAATATCATGCCTCACAAAATAAACTTAACTAAAATTTTATTTTTAGTCATAAGATAAGAATGTACAATCAATAATTATACAATAATCTCAAAAACAACTAACAATTGTATAATAATTATAATTAAAGAAATCACGAGCAACCACACAATAATTCTAAGAATTATAAGTAACCATTCAACAATCCAACAAACTTATACAAAATACACAACCTTCACATGTGTATTTTTATGCATTATTTACTTTCTTGTAAATTATTTATCTCCTGTATTTTAATAGCTTAAACATTAAAAGAAACTTGTTTCGAGGAAAGTTATTGTGTGCCCCCTAAATTAGTGATAAATCCAATCACTTTACCTACCCAAGATCACATCCCATGAAAAGTCTAGATTCAATTTAAAGTTTTTGATTAGTCATAATACCTGGTTATGTGTGCTCGCTACATATATAGATATTAAAATGATGGCTCCTGAATCTTGTAGTATATTAAAATGTTGGATAGTTTACATCAATAGTAAAACCTACTCTTAAAGGATCTTTCAATGGACAACATCGTAAAGATCGTGAGTCACCAAATCATGTCCCTATTCTACACTTGCAATTTTCTTAAACCACCTGTTTGGTTCCTTTCATGAAAATATTACTTACTAATTTATAGGATTGTGTTATGTTGCAATTTAAATAAAAAAAATTAAATATAAAAAAATATCTAGTTTATAGAAAAAATTTCATCGTTGATATTAAATTTAATCCAATAAGTAAATTTTAAAATCTTTTAATTATATTTTTTATTTAGCTCGAATTTAAAATTAAATCACATAAGAGTTGTTCTATCATGATTTAGTTAACTTGATAAATCTAAAAATAACATGAAAAACCTGTAAAATATATAATTTGATTTAAAAAATCAAGATAATATATTCATCATCTTTTAATTTTTTTTATTTGTTAAATTTGATTTTTTTTATTATTTATTTTATCTAAAATAATTTATAAAATATTTTTTTTTCAATTTCATCCTCCAACTTTATAATATATAAAATGTCACTCTTATTATTGTAATAAACTTGGAATAAAATAAAATAACAATAAATTATTTTCTAATTTATTTTTATAACATAGTTAAATATTAAAAAATCTTTTTTAACTTATTTTTTATGGTATTATTAAGTATAAAAGAATAATTTACTTTATTAAATTTTAATTTTTTTAAAAAATTATTTTCTAGCAAGGAAACAAACAGTGTGTGTATTATGTAATTAGTGGTTCACTCATTTGAGCATCCACAGCATCAGTCCATTATATACCATGCTAAACTAAAATTGGGATTGCGCTTTGAAAATTTCAACTTGCTTGTTTCTCCCAAAAAATAAGATAATAATTTGATTATCCAGCTCGACCCATTTGATTTCCACCTAACACTTATTTTTCAGTAATAAAGTTATTTTTTAAACAAGTTTGCACGACAAACGAGACAAGAATTGTTTCTTTTTTTTCAAAGCAACTTATCCTCCAATGGAGATGGAGTCTTTTCCCTGATGATTCTAAGGGCATACCCCTCCCTCCACCTTGTCCTGGTAAATTCAAAATAATTTAATAAATTCTTTTGAATATATTGATCTCAAGGCTGGAAACAAATCCTGTTCACCATCGTATCAACCCTTGACACTCGTATCTAATATTTAATATTGGAGATTATAATTATTTTTAAAAATTTATTTTTGATATTAACATCTAAAAATATATAAAAAATAATTATAAACTAAAAAAATAAAAACTCATGTTGAAATGCTAGCCAAACAGATATGCAACGGCGTCCAACCTGAAGAACTCATGTTCATGACCTGCACCCGTTCAGTCTTCGTTCGTCGAGTGCCTGTTTTTTTAAAAAGATATTCTTCTCTATCTGAGCTGGTTTTTTTCTTTTTAAAAAAAGATATCCTTTTCTAAAATTTATTGTATCATCTCACAACATAAAGTCTTAAAAAATTGTATTAAGAGAGTCACACGTGCTCAATAATCTTATTTCTCTAAAAATATTAATAAAGTGCTTAATACTTGATAAATAGATATTATATAATTTTAAGTTACATACAAATATTATATATTGTTAAGTTATAATAGTTAATTATCATTATTATCATGTGTTATAGTTATACAATAAACTTTTATAAATAATATAGATTCATTTCTATAGTATTTGCAGGGCTCATATCTATTATAAAGTTAAAAGGAATATCACTTTAAAAAGCAAAAATTACTAAAATATCTAAGTATCATTACTTTAATCCTAGCTAAATCCAATAAAAACTCAACCCAGTCAAATTTGATGATATCAAACACCAGGTTCATGCAAAATTGTCATTCCAAAATATTATTATAGTCATTTTTGGCATTAGGCTCTAACAACGTTGTTTTTTAAAAAAATAGCTTGAAATTATTTTTATATATTTTAAAATATTTTGAATTTGTTAATATTAAAAACAAATTTTAAAAAATAAAAAATATATATATTATTTTAAAGTATCCCAAAGAAAAAAAAAACTTTAAAAATCAAATCTACCCTACTTCTAAACTGATCATAATACTCCTAATCTCGAGAATATAATTAAAACAGCTGGTAGATTAATTGTGTTCAAAGTTATATATATAAATTATTTTTAATATCAATATATCAAAACCATACAAAAAAAACTATAAAAAATAATTCAAGATAAAAAAAATTAAAACATTAATAAAAATCAAGTTGAACCTCGATTCCAGAAACTTTTAATAGTAATCAGTTAAGTAGCTCGGGCCGGCATCAAATCCATCCGCACGAGAGAAATTATTCGGATCCACATGCTGTAATCAGTCTCGTTGAGTGGTTTACAGGCAAACGTAGATATTGTTTTCAATGCTGCCTGAGCATGGCTTGACTTTCATCCCATTGGCACATGCATGATTGGCTAATTTAATTAAGATGGATCCTGAGGAGTGAGGCCCTGGTAGGATCAACGTCTTCTAGGGCAAATGACACCATATGAACCTTCTGGGAAAATCATTTAATTCCATGCCATTGAAATGGAAGTTGCTGGGGACGCCAATATGAACCCTAAACCCTGGACAAAAGGGTCATGCCGATGACTTTTCAAAATTAAACACTGTTATCTAGCTTCAACTATCGATTTATTTAATCTAGCTTTTCAATCTCAATATATTGATGTTCTCAAGAAAATTCAATGCCATTACTACCCAAGGGAACCGTGTCTGCTTTTTATTTTTTTTTCATTTTCAATTTGGGAGTGGCTATAGGCACAATGCCATTGCCTCCCCCTCTCTTGGCACAGCCTTGTTGACTTCTTCTTTTTCTTTTTTAATGACTGAAGTGTCCATGTTTTTTTTTTTACTGATTTATTAGTATCTCTAATTAATTAAGATTTTATTACTTTATTAAAACTAAAAAAAAAATACACTCTCAACCCTAAAATTTTAAATTGTAAAAGATAAACAACAATATGTTTACGATTCTTGGCAAGAATTATCCGATAGAAAAAGTGGAAAAGAAAGAGAAAGAAAAGCAATCTCATTATCCTTGTGTTAAAGTGAACCAAAAATTTCTACCATGGGGAGATCAACAAGCATCAATCACTATCAACTTTTTAGTTTTTTATGTGTTCTTGCTTTTTGTTGGCAGTATTGTAATGGTTGATTAGGCTGATTATTTTCAATTTAGTTTAATTTTCATTTAAAATAATAATTGAACTATGATTTTTTTAATTGAAAACCAAAACCGGTTCTAATTGGTCAATTCAAGTTTTCTCAGTTTAATAGATTTTTCAGGGTTTTTTTTTCTATGCCTAGATGGTTGATAATAATGATAATCAAAGAAACTGACAATAAAAGTGTGTTGCCATGTTTAGATTATAAACGAATTTAAACATATATAGATTAAAAGTATAGTTTATGAAACTATGAGGACTAATCAGATAGTTTTTCTGAACTATAGGGACTGAGCTACGACTAAACCCCACCAACTCATTGATCAGTCCTAAAGCAACTATCTCCGTTAATGGCGTGCCGTTGTCTGTCAAACTACCTTATAATCAGCATTAGTGCATCCTTATTTTTTCCATCGGCCCTTTGACACAAAAAACATTAAAAAAAAAAAGAAAATTAAAAAAAGGTTACTTTATAAATAATTTAAATTTTGAAGAGAAACGTTTTGGAAGGGCATCCCTGTTATAGGGAGCGCAGTCTGTGGCTGGCAGAACTCAGAGAGTTGTCAGCTTGTCCTTGTCTTTTTTCGACCGAGAGCAACGCCACCTTATCCATCGTACAATAACTTTCCAAGTGTATGTTCAAAACTATGAAATTCAAAAGCATATTTAAAAGATAACGGCTAGTAACGGATTAGGATTGTCTTTGTTTTTCATGTTTAAAAGGTGTTTTTTTAGTTTTTTTTAATTAATTTTTTTTTAATTTTAGATTTTTTAATATATTAATATATTTTTTTAAATAAAATTATTATTTTTAAATAAAAAATAATCATCATTACAATCTCAAATGCTATTTATATTAATATCATTGTAATTCTTGCCTTTTTATCTTGAGATTTTGAGCACTTGGACAGTTTTAATTAAATTTCTATTGAAGTATAAGGAGTGTTTTTGAGTTTAAATATTTTTAAAGTAGTTTTTATATTATTTTTTATTTAAAATATATTAAATTAATATTTTTTTTAAAAAAATAATGATTTTAATATAAATATCAATTTAAAATAATATTTTTTTAAAATACTATAAATCACACCATCAAACATTTAGTGATTAGATGTGTTAGACCATGAACTATAAAAAATAACTATTAAAATCGAAGGAAGAGGAGGTACAAAGATGGAAAAGTAGATTTGTTTTTACATTCAAAAATGTTTTTCAAGATTTTTTTTAAAAATAAGGTTTTTTATAATTTAAATTTTTTGATATATTGATTTGAAAATTAAAAATTATTATTTTAATATATTTATAAATAAAAAATATTTTAACAGATAGAATTGAGTGAACAGTTCTAAGCCCCGCTGTACTCCAACCTCTGCATTCCTCTGTCACTCGTCCACGTTTTTTTTTTCCTTTAACAATCACCTGCTCAGTCCATCATTGTTTATATAAAAAAGCATCTTCCACTATTTTTATTTTTTTCTTAAATTAAAGAACTCATTATTTTACTATGTTGTATTAATGAAAATAATATTGATTTTTACAATATTTTTATTTTTAGTTTATTATCAGTTTTTTAAAATTTTATTATTTTTCATTACATTGATTAGTGATCAGATTTAATAATTTATTTTATTCTGGTTTATAGATTTTTGTAATCTTAAAATTTTTTATATTAAATTAATTCTTAATTTGAAAGGAAGAATTCAGTTTATTTGTTCATGAAAAATTTAAAATGAGAGGACTAGAATTGAAAGCCATATGAAATGGTTGTCCTTTAATTAATACAAATATTTTTTTAGACATTGTTTTTGGCTCAAGCCATAAAATTTTTATTTTATAATTTTATAATTCCACATTGCATTGTTTAGTGATACTTATTGATGATTTATTTTGAATTTTGTTTTACATCTGATTGGTTTTTAATTTTTGCAAAAAAGTATCTGATTTTGTTATTTACAAAAAACTAAAAAATAAGAATATTGAAATTTTAAGTTTGGTAAAATAACAAGCCTTTTTTTTTAAAAAAAAAGAGAGAGGTGTAAACGCCATTTAGGTTCAAGAGTTTATTCAATTTTCTTTTTTGATCCTTCTATTTTGAATATTATATAATCCAGTCTTATTTTTTATTTTATTCATATTTTTTGGATTTTCATTTCTTTAAGTAGATGGAAGTAGAGAAAGTTTTTTTTTAAATTTGATTTTATGTTTTTAGACTTCAAATTTGCTTGCTTAATTTATATATATATAAAAAAACACCAGAGATGGGTTACATTAATAATCAATGAGACATACATCATATGGGTAAGGTACATTAATAACCTTTCTCGTAAAGTCTACTTGTAAAGTTAAATTTTCCTAGGTTTTATTAAAAAGAGAAGCAATTAATTGAGAAAATTAGCAGTGTTTTATGGATACAGTTGAGTAAAATCTGGGCTCATAATTATTTAACTTAATTTCTAGTATTTTTATAAATTGTAAATCAAACTTTTTTTTTTTATATTCAAGCAGATTGGATATATTGGAAAAGGCTAATCTTTATATGAATATTACATATATTTATGAATAATTGAAATTATATTACTAGTTTTCATGGGTCTATATTTAAAGATGGATCTTCAACATGAATTATCAGTGTTATGACACTCTTAATGTTAATTTTTATTTTTATATCTTAATTACAATTAAATTCTATCTACCTCATCCTGTTGAGACAATTTTTTTTTGTTATATTAAATAGATCTAATAAAAAGTATATTAACAAAAAAAAATATAAATCAGAATATTTCCAAATAAAATAAAAATAAATATTTAATTCATAAACTATCAAATACAAAAACATATTTAGTATATGAATCCTATCAAATTTTAAGAATTAAAACCCATCACCTAACCTGAAATATCTAATTTTTAAGTTCTTTGAATCCACTATTATAAATAATATCTACATGAATTTAATAAGTTAAGTCTACTCCTAAAATGCAAATATTACACACCAAACTTTATTTTAACAAATGAGCCTAGATGCATCCCTTCCAGTATGCTACAGTCTAGAACTTCCTTCTCGAGCAGATTTACCCCACTAGTGTTGAGAGAGAGAGAGGGAGATTTTTATCAGCAAAATCGCGGCAAATCACGGCTTGCTAGGAGGTCTTTGTAATTGTGTTACAACTGTATTTAAAAAAAAAATTGAAATGTTTTTTTAATTTTAAGTATTTTTATATTTTTAAATCCTTAGAAAAATAAATTTTAAAAAATTAAAAAAAAAATATTACCTTATATATTTCCTACGTCCCAACAGACACTTGGTCTATAAAATCCCTCCCTTGGAAGCTTATTTCCACATCTCTCTCTCTCTCTCTCTCGGTTTCTCAGAGAGGTCCAAAAACAGAAAGAGATGGGTTTTGTTATAGCTAAAGCACTTGTGCCATTCCTCCTTTCCTTGCTATGCTTCACTGTTTTTAGTGAGAAAGCTGAGTCACTGCCAGCTCAGGCACCCCATCACCGGGGCTCCTACCATCACTACCCAACAGCAGCACCAATGAGTGCGCCACCGAGTCATGCACCTAGCCAAGCACCAACCCCACACCACCACCACCACCATCGTGGTCACGCACCAGCTCCTGCACCTGTTCACACTCCTGCACCTGCACCAGTGCACCCACCAAAGCCTCCAATGCCCCCACCAGTACCAGCTCACTTCCCAAGAAAGCTCATAGCAGTTCAAGGCGTTGTTTACTGCAAATCTTGCAACTATTCTGGGGTTGATACCCTCTTGGGAGCAAAACCAGTTCTTGGTAACTTGTTCAAACTTCCTAATCCCTCTGGCTTAAGTTTATCTCTTTTCTAAAAAAACAGTAATGAGTTAATCTAACAACATTCTTAAGAAACAACATTCAAGCAACTATACCGTTTTGCATGTTCAAGCATAACTATAGCTTCCTCCTACAGGCCAAAAAAATAACATGAGCTAGCTAGCTAGCTCGTTTATTTTATGGAAATGTTGCTCTTTTTTTTTTGGTGTCTATCTTGAAAGATTATGTCTTGTGCGCGGACATGCATAAGAGAGTATACGATGTCCTCTGTTCGACTATTTTACGTGTACAAAATCACGAGACAAGTTATTTTGTAGACTCACGTACGTATATTATTGCCGTACATGTTCATACGCATTGTGCCAGCTTTCCTGGTCTCTCTGCGAGATGGACATATGCGTGACGTATTTTATTCGAGTTTTGAATTTATGGACAGTTAAAGAGCCGAGGTTTCTACTCTTTTTATGAGTGCATGTAACGTCAATTAGATAATAAAGTTATGGGCTGAAGCAGTAACATCAATTAGATAATAAAGTTATGGGCTGAAGCAGCTTTATTTATTCCAAGGACTAGCTCTTTACTATAGGTACAAAAGTAAACATCAAATGCCTAGTCTAGCATTGAGTGTGGGTATCCTACGGCTAGAGTCCTAAAAGGGGAGAGGGGAGAAAAGTAATTTTAATTATTGTTTGTCCAATGAAGTGAGTAGGCATTGGTTGTCATGTGCAGGTGCTACCGTAAAACTACAGTGCAATAATACCAAGAAGCCACAAGACGTGAAGACTACAACCGACAAGAATGGTTACTTCCTCATCAAAGCGCCCGGGACCATCACCAACTATGGAGTTCACAGGTGCAAGGTGTGGTTAGTCTCATCGCCGAATACTGCTTGCAGCAAGATTACTAATCTCCATGGTGGACTGACCGGCGCCATCTTGAGGCCTGAGAAGAAGCCTTTTGTTGATGAAAAGAAGCGTGAATTTGCTCTGTTCAGTGTTGGCCCTTTTGCTTTCGAGTCCAATTGCCCTCGTTAATCCCCCAAAGTGTGTATTGGTTGCTGCCTACTGTTTCTAGCATTGCGTGTCGCCACTTTAATTAGAGTTTCTTTTGGGCTATGTAATTGCAGTTTCTTAATTACTTCAGCGTGCCGTTTGAGAGAATAATTTATAGTATCCATAGATTATAAATAAGCCTTTGCCTTTTATTTTGGATGTCAGACTCTGGGACCATAATTATTACTTAGGCAATAAATACCACCGCTCGACCAAAAAGCAAAGATAATCCATTCGAGTTATTCAAAAAATATCTTTATGATATGCTAAACAAGTTTCAAGAAGGGAGCATTTGGCCCCCATGGCTGCGAGGCCGCTACTGGGTTTATCAAGTTGGTTCTGTACAAGGAAAACGAGCAATTCACGTCAAATGTTTCAAATGATATTTCTAGTGATTCGACCCTTTTGTAACATCCTTTTCATGATGGAGAGTTCTTGCATATTCTGGCCTGTAATTTGCAGCATGTCATCGAACAAGGAAGTTTTACATAAAAACAGCTATTTCTTTTGAAAAAAATGTGTGTTTTTACCCAAATTATTAAGTAACAAGGTCACCGCAGTATAGTTACTTCATCGCTGAAAAATTCCCTGTAAGGGTGACTACAATAATTTCTTTTTCGGCACAACCTCCAAAGAATTCCGATCAACTTGGGATGTGGCTGCCCTTCCATCGGATTCCTTTTGTTTTGTTTTAAGCTTTGTACTTTTTTTTTTAACAGGACCAATGGATCTTCTGAATTGTTGTACGCTGTATGAAGGTCCAATAATCAAAGTGAGTGAGCCTCCATCGATAAACAGTGGTTTAGATTAAATCAGCATGGGTTTTTGCACCAAGAGGGCCCACCAAAATTCAATTACGGATAACGAAGAAGTAGATCTATATTTATTTTCAACAAAAATGCAGGTTATTTTATCATTTTAACAAATTTTCTTAAGAGTTTTAACACAAGTTAGAAAAAATTTAAAAATTAATATAATTTGAGCATAATTACATTTTCAAATATTAATTTTGTTTGATCTTAATTAAGGTTAAGGTAATTTAAAGTTCCGTTATCCTGAACAAAATTGTTAGCTAATTATAATATTATTTAATAATCTTTCATGATGTACTTATAAATGTTTTATCAATTTTTTTTTAACAATATCGAGTATATTAAAAAGGAACCCGGCAAATCTGGTAATTTTTTTATTTTCCCCTTATGTCCCATCATAACATCTCTTATTATTGAACATTGGATTTTAAATCTTATACATTGACCGGACATGCAGTTTTGCCGTGTTAAAAAAAATGCAGACAATGATTCTAGGATACCCCTTTCTTTTGTCTCCGTCCCAACAGTCGGGTTACAAACTGAATAGCACCAAAGCTCGACGGTCATGGTTTTTATATCTTGCTTAACGAGAGACCTTTCTCGATCCATAAGCAACAAGAATGCATGATTAGACCACTCGAGCATATTCGATAAGAAAAAAGAAATCGTCTTGAAAAGACATATAGCTTACTTTCAAACCATCAAACCTTGTTCAAACACAAACAGTCCATCGAGACAATAAGTTAAAAGAGCAGCAATTATTGCCATCACATTTCGATCTTCATAATTCATTCAACAATTTGACGCTGGAGAATGTCAGATCACTCGAACGGTAATATCAGCAAATATGAATCCTTTTGTTGCCCGCGGCTGCCCGAGAAGCATAGAGCCCTTTGAAACATATTTACATGCCCTTTTGTCAAATCACTCAATTGTCGGCATATAAACCTGTTTCCAAGTAATATCAGCAAATATCAGAGCATGAACTCTTTTGCTGCACGCGGTGCCCGAGAAGCAACGAGCGCTTAGGGCAATTATTGGTGTCCTCACCTTTTGAAACATATTTACATCCCTTTTCTTTTCTCATTTTTAACAAAATTTTTACTGAAGTTTTGTTAGAAAGTTATGAAGGCTAGGTTAATGCTTGCTTAGACAGCTATGAAAACTTCAAGACATTTAATGCCTGAAGGGCGAGTTCAGATTCGCAAAATGGCATTGAAGAACGAAAGAGAGAAAAAGGGATGAGCATGGTTTCACCTGGCAAGCCTAAGGAAATTGCCAACAAGTCAGCTCTAATAGCGTCTCTGAACATATATAATAATTGTGATTATGAAAATAACCCGGAAACTATAACATCATAACTACAATTATAATTATGATAAATACATTTGTTAAGTAGCTTAGTGTGTCATTGTTACTTGCAAGTTTTTTTGGAAAAGAAAAAATTTATTAAGGTAAGCTCATCCTTTTATTCCCATCGTAAGAAAAAACCTAAAAAGCCTCCATGTTTCACTCCAGACCAACAGAGAAAGCACTGTAAATTTGCACAATACTTCCTTTTTTTACCCTTAATTTTTTCTTTAATTTAATCATTTTATATTACATTGATTTAAGATTGAATTTGATGATTTATTTCAATTAACCTGATATGAAGTTCCTATGATGTTAAAAACATTATAATGTTGAATTAATACTTGATTTTGAAAAAAAAACCCTATACTAATTGGAATTTTGGGGAGAAAACTTGACAATGAAACAGAACGTTAGCCACTTTTTTTTTTAAATTTACTGTGCACGAAGTGTGTTTTAAAGTATTTTGGTATGCTAGGTTTTTTTTGTTATCCTTTTCTTTTGTATGGTTTTCAAGGACTTTACATTTTGATTTAAAATTTTATTTTATTTATATTTTAAAGTGTGTTTTATTTTTTAGATAATTTTTGTAGTTATGATAAAAAAATAAATTTTTTAAAAATATAATTAGTCATGATTAATTAAATTTAAATATATGTTTAATAAAAAATATCACTGAAGTTTATGTATAACAAAAAACATATATAAAATATTTAGTTACAGTTACTTTTCAAAATATTTTTTATTTAAAAATATATTAAAAAGTATTTTTAAAAAAGAAAAAAAGAAAAAAAATCAATAAAAAATAAAGGAAAATAAAAAATATAGAACCACAATCTAAATAAAAAAGAATCATCCTCATTGTTAATGGGTTACATCTAACAAGAAAAATTCTGTATTTTTTTATTGTTTATCTTGCTATAAAAAGTAAATTAAGGTTAAAAAATTTATTATTTTTAATTTTATTTGGTATTATTGAACAGACTTAGGGGTGTTTTAAGTTGAGAAATTAATTTATTAAAATATTAAAAATGTTTTTTTAAAAAAAATAAATTAAAAAATAATATTTTGATTCAAAAAATAACCAAGCTCGATTTTCTAGTCATTTCTTTACTGGACAAGCACCTGATGTGTTGTGAGCTATATTCTTTTCAACAAAGAAAAAAACGCAATAGCACGCGTGTTTGGTTTTTTTTTTTTTAATTTGACTTTACCCCATTTTATATATTTTTGTTTTCTTTTCCATTTAAATACACTATTAAAAAAAAGGGTTAACATGCTCTTTCAGTTATAAATCAAGTTTGTCATTGTTCTTGTATGGTATTATGGCTTTTTTACAGGAATTGTTTTCAATTATTATGTGCTGAATAGAAAAAAAATAGCACATGCATGAAGGCTCAATTAAAATAAAATTTTTATTTCAGATATTTGTTAATATATTTTTTTACATGACTGGTTAGTTACATACAAAATATTGAGATTTTACTTTAATTATTTTTTAAGAACCTGCGTTTAAAATGATGATAGGATTTTCTTTATAAAAAAATGCCTGCAAAAACAAAATCGTGTTTGTTAAAGCCATTAAGAGATACATTAATTAGGAATTTAAATTTAAATTGAAGGAATACTTTTTTCCGATTTAAATTTTTAATAAATCTTATTTTAATTTTCACTATATTTTATTAAAAAAAACATAATAAAAATATTATGTCATTGTTTTTAAAAAAATTATGACTTTTTTACAATGATATTATCAATTTTTTTATAGATAATTTTGCGTTAGCTTTGTATGAGTATTTTTAGATAATAACATGCTCATTGATATTGAATAAGAATGAATTTTTCTTTTTTTAATTATTTTATATAATATTTTCTGCATTTATTTTTCTTATTTTTTCTTATGTAGCTATTGAGAGATGATTGGTTTATATTTATTTTATTTTTTAATTAAATCTTACTTTTCACGATGATAATGAGTTTTTGCTTAAAGAATAATGCCCATAAAATAACATGATTTCATCAAAAATAAAAAATAAAATACTATTTTATATTTGTCTTACTAAAAATGTACACTTTTTTATTTTTATTTCAATTTAAATTTATTATAGTTGATTTTTATTCAATTAACCGTGCTTCTATAAAAAAAAACCTTTTATTTAAAAAAAAACATTAATTAGATAAGACTATTTTTATGCAAAAGTAAAATTATCCTCGATAACTTTATTTGTTTTTTTCCTACAGATCTTAATATTTATAATTTGTAATTAATTAAAAATAGATTATATAGAACAAAATTTTTAAACAAACTATGATCAAAATCATAAATATGACATATTAATTTGTTTTAACTTTAATCAATTTAAAACATTATTATTTTAATATTTTATATATAAAAAATAAATTGATACCATTTTAAAAATATATATTTTTAAAAAGTTAATTTAGATTTTTACTAAGTTAGCAATTTATAATTGCAAACACAAGGTCAACAGGACAATAATAAATCAACATCCACATAATTTTTTTTGAAACTTAAACTAATCTAATAGTTGGGCTGAATGATCACACCAACTAAATTAAATTTAATAACATTATTAAAAAATTTTGCACATTAACATCTCGAGGAACTAACTAGTTTTACCTAAATTTGTGTTGATTTTACATTTAGTACTTGTATCAAACTTTCATATTATTATTATTATTATTATTCAAAGCTCTAATTAGTTCTAAATTCTAAATTAATTTCATATAGGCCCTAGACTCTGAGAATATTGTCGTTTCTCTGGGCGTAGAAAATATTTTATGATCAAATAAGTTTGAAACAAGAAAAATCCACTTATGATTTGCTTAGATATGAAAATATTTTACAAAAATATTTTTTTATTAAATGTGTTGGATATGTCACCAATAATCTCAATTGTTTTCCTCTAGCCACTTATTTTCACATGCATATCAAACACTAAAAACATGTTTTTAAGTAGTTTTTATTAACCTAATTAAAAAAATGAAAGTAAAATATTTATAAAAAAATTCTAAAAACAATTTAATTTATATGCAACTAGTCCTAACAATTAAAAAAACAATGTCTGTCTAAAACTAACCTCCTGTACTATGTCGTGGATCAAAATGTTTTTTTATCAACTATATGAAAAAAGTCTAGATATTACTAATCTGTCTTATAAAAAAGATATACAATTCATCTATAAATTGAAAATTAATTATATGAATGATATTTTTATTTAATATTAAGATGTAAATACATTGAATTTGTGTAGGTCAATCTAGATTAACATATGAAACTTGCATGGATGATCTTGCAACAAAATAAATTAGAAAACTAAATCTTCAATTAATTTAATGTTAAAATGATGAAATTTATGAGGAAAAAAACTCAATTAAAAAAAATAAACTTGAGTTAACTAACCAAATCTCGTGATACAAGTCATGCATGATAGCAAATTTAATTAATTTTTTATCCCATAGATTATCTTTCATTTGAGGGATTTATATGATGATAATATAGCATATAAAAATTGTTTTTGTATGAAATTATTTTTTAAAACATAAAAAAACCATGATAGGTGCATGAGATTTATATAACAAAAACAAATGTTTGATAAGGGGTTAACTTACATGTTTTTTTTTAGTTCAATAAAAAAAGATCATTAATAAGATGAAATTGATTTTTTTAAAAAAAATTGAAGGATAAAAAATAATTAAACAAAAAGAAAGAAAGAAAAAAAATAAACCAAGTATCATGGATTAACTTATTAGAATCTAGATCATAGATTCAACTGAGTTCAATATATTATTTTTTTATAAATATATAGTTAACCTAAATATACTAAAATATAAAAATTAAATTGATAAAAGAGAACTTAGTAACCATGCATCCATGCCCCTAAGCATGTAGGAAAAAAAGACCAACAATTTCTCATTTCCTTTTTAAATTTAGTTTTTTAAGCAATATTAAGACTCAATAAAATTATTATAAGACTTTTCTTATCGAATAGATTTTGCCAATATCAATTTTAACTATTTTGTTTGTCAAAGCAGGTATCACAATGTCTTTTTCTTTTTCTTTTTATTTTGAATTTCAATTAATATATATATCTCTTATCTTATATAAAGAAAACTAAAAAATAAAAAAATAAAGTTTTGTGCTGAAATGAAATTTCTAACAACTAAGGGGACTGGCTATTAATTAATTGAAAAAGGTGGGACCAAACTAATTTTTTTAGATGAGATTCAAAGTTAACATCTATTTTCTCTATTTTCTTTGTGCTTTATTGCTATGATTCTTTGTATTTTGATTTCATCTTTTCTTAAAAAAAATGATTGGCTATTAATTTGGGCTTAGAATAATTCAATTGTACAAAAAAAAATTTGAAAACCAAATTAAAAATCTAAAAAAAATTAACTACAAAATTCACCATGATACATGAGTTATAGTGCACAGGACAACTTTAACCGTAAAAAGACTACACGGCTTAGTGTTCTTTTTAAGTGGTTTTGCATTATTTGAATGGAACCGATCTTTATGGACACTGCCCGACTAAAAGAACAAAAATGAAGAGGTAGCACAACGACGAGCTGGTTTGGAGTTTCTCAAGCATGATTTTCTGGCCCGTTTAGTGGATTCTGTTCTGCGGTCCAAACCATGTTTTCTAGACATATTCATATTTCTACAGGTCCCAAATGGGCTGGCTTTACTTTTAAAATCCTCTTCTTCGAGTTGAGCAACCATGAAAGGTACTTCGAGTGGGCTTCTTTTCTTTTCTTTTTTTCAATTTTTCTTTTTAATGATGCTGCCTAGGGCTCAAAATTCTTTATTTATCTTCAATTCAGCTTTAATGTTTCAATCGAAGCCGATTTTTCTCTTTCGAATGATCCGAAGAATCAAAAGAACAATATTTTTAATTACTTGACTAGGAAGTTGAGAATGTTGAACTTAGATAACATGACCACATACATAACAAGTCATTTATTAGGATTAGAGGATTTTTTATGCTTAAGTTAGCACGGCAATGAAGAAAAAACAGTCTTAAATATTGGGTTGCGTGTATTTACAAGGTTTAAAAAACTTAATTACTTGGAAATAGATTGCAAAGGAGATAGTAAAGTTGAAGATGCCTTATCTTGGGATTGTAGAAAATTTATACAACCTTGAATCTTCATGGTTGTGTCCATGCAATGGTCAATATGCTTGTCATTTATAACTTTGAACTATTTGCAGACACATGCTCATAATAATAATAATAATAATAAACCTATGCAAAAGCTGCATAAAATTTGAGTTTTGTGGGATGTGCACTGTTGACGACGATAGACGTGCTTTTATCCAATGGATGCATGTTTTATTTTACCCCATTGTTGGTGGCGATTGGATCAGATTTGACTCGAGAATAATGTGCTTGGAGATGGTCGATTGACATTAGGTTATGTTTGACTTGCTCGGGATCCCGAAGAGCATTGTATTCGAGGGTGTTGCTTTGTTAGACTTCGAGGACGTCATAGACCCAATCTAGCGACAAGTGCTGTGAGCCTATTGGGTCACAGAGGTTTCTAGAGGGTTGAACTGATTATCTCGAATCGAGTAGATTAGCATGTCATATAATATGCCCTTGGATGCTCGGATGAGCTTCGTCACCCATTGAAGCTACAGTCTTGTATCTTTTGTGTGCTTTGCCTCATGTTCTGTATCATGGAATAGATAGATGTTCAGTAATGTAGATTCTGGGCCATCACTGCCTCATCTATTTTTGGAAGTGAAGAATTTAAAATTTAGAAACACAAGACAAGCGTCGGAACAAAAATTGGAAGGTATTAGGGTCCCCTGTTGCAATCTATGCTTGTCTTTTTTCGTGATTTTAATGGTTATTAAATGCTTGTTGGTACGTGACTGCTTCCATGGTTAACAATATTTAACAATAGCAGTACAGGAGGATTGAACAAGACCTTCGAGGCTTTGGTTTCGGACGTTGAATGGTTTTTTTAATAGAAAAATTGAATGTTTATTGAATTAAGATCTCGATAATTAAATCTGAATTTCTTTCAATAAAATTTGACATAAGAAATAATCTTTAATTTCACTAAAACAAAATTAGGAACATATAACTAGGAAAAAAATTTAAAATTTAAAATTCAATAAATCACGAGGTATAAAATATTATGATTTTTTCTGTCATTTATAGTTGTATGTCAAGTATTATACCATTAAAAAAAAACTGGAGTAATATATATTATATAAAACAAATATCATGTGGAATCTTTCTGTTAATTAGAGATAAGTAGCTAGAATCATGTGTTAATATTGGAGCATGATGAACAAAAAATATTAAAGGTTTGATATCTGGATTAATTTGTTGAGAGAATATTGTTGATCGAGAGTGCCTTGAGGGTTGAAAAAGGAAATCTTCAACTTTTAACAACATTGAAAAAGAAATCTCTGCGAAATTAATTTTCTTGTCTCACACGACTAAAACTGTTATTAGGAATGGATCTCAGTGAAGAGAAAGAACTCTGCCGATAGAATTAATTAAAACCCAGCCTATCACTTTTAATTCCCTTCTTTTTATGGCAGCCCGAGGCAATACGTATGCTGAGCAGGAGAAAGAAATCAAATACCTGAGGATTGAAAATGAAATGATCATCCCAAACATGATCAAGGTTCTATGAGAAAACGAAGACATGAAAAGAGCAATAGAGCTCCACGAGACCATCTTCGCGGGGTGACTGAAAAGCTCGAAACATGCATGACGAGACCTGTTCAAACTTCGAATGGGATCTCTTGCAAGTTGTGCGTGTAGTTATTGAGCTGTGCTGCTATGCATTATGTAGTTATTAATTTTGCTGGTGAGGAGGACGATTGTGCACAGGTCCAATCATTTATTAGGTTTTTTTCTTTTTTCTTATAACCCTAAGCAGTTATATACTCACCTGTTATTAAACCTCGGCAGAGCAATCCTAAATCAAGCTAACCTATCCCAGCCAAAGTTAGGTAAGAAAAAAAAGTCACCCTAAAACTCTCAAAAGTAAGCAAAGCAGAGTTTGGACCTAACAGATCGATCAGCCCTAATGCTTGAATTTATTTTTCTTCCCTCATATCTGGTTTCGAATGGACATTTACACGTCTCAAATCTGTAGTATTGCTCAGTCATTCACATCAAGTTGCCCGGAATCGATATATGGCATCTCTTTTCAATGATATTTTTGTTCCAAAAAGGAGCAAATCGCATTGCATTGTATAGCATAAAATTCATGCTGAAGCATCTGGTGGAGAGATCTTTGTGGTTTATGTTTCTTACAATGTGGTTAAAACATCCAAGTCAAGACGTTTCGCTTGAATGGATGTGCAAAGCAAGGGTTTAATTTTAGCAGTCAAACCAAATTATTTATGGAAGCATCACAACCACCAAGTTTCTCAGTGCCTATCCATTTCAAGCCAATAGATTAGTTTGGTTTTACCGGTATATGTTTGGTATAGTGATGATATTTTTTTCATTTTTTTTTTGAAAATCTATCAATTTTTATTTTTATTTTTGATAGAGTATATCAAAACTATAAAAATAATAATAATAAGTATATTAATTTAATATCTTTTCAAGTTTATCAAGTTAAACGCATTCAAATACAAAAATATTTACCGTCTGGTATGATTATACATCTGCGAAGACTCTATGGACAGTGTTATGTAAGAATAAATTATATATTCCTTATTTCCTTCTTGGTGGTAAGATAGAGCTTGAATCAAAACTTAATTTTATATATATATAGTTTACTTTACAAGGAAGGATAACATCTATTAGTGTGTTTGGTAGGAATATTAATTAAGTTGGATTTTTTTATTAAGAGAATTCTTGTGCTTTAAGCTACGTAGCAAGTGCTAACCCTTTTTTTTATGTAATAATTAATTAAATAGATTGAAATCATTGAGATTCAAACCTAATTCATTAAAAGAAAGTCAAGTCGGATACATAACAAATAATTAATGGGAAAAAAAATCTATAAATGTCTCAAGTTAGAGGTCGAAACTAACGTTTAACGTTCGAGACAAAATTTAATTTATAAATTAGCAATACGTTTGAGTATCCGTTTTAAGCAAAAGTGAACGTTAGTGAATTTAATTCTTGATTCATGTAATCAAGACAGTTAAATGAAATGCGTGACATAAATGTTAAATCAATTTGTGTGATGTAATTACATACTTGGAAACAGTATACTATTCAATTTTTTATATAGAACTAAAAAGAAAGGGAAGGATATGCTTCATAATTGCTCTGACTTCAGCATTGTGGCTGCCACCGCCAGCCTGTCGCCCCTAATTCTGAAGTACTCTTTACCGAAAGTTGTAGTATGTAAAATACAGGGATGAAATTTGGGTTCTTCTACGAAAACTTATCACAATGGGTTCGGAGTATTTATATAGCTTGATAAGAAAATGTCCTCGTATATTCCTGAATCTAAATGTTACACTCCTAAATTTAACTATTGTACCCGGATGCACTTGAATTCAACAGATACATATGAATGCATTAAAAAAATAAGCTAAAAGGACTGAGTTTTATCCTGTTTATTGTGATTGTGAGGAGAAATATTGTGGATTCAGCCAATATTTTAACCATCTTATCATTCATTGCACTTTAACAATTGTCTTGAAAGCAAGGGAAAAGCTGTTTCTTCCAAGAGATCCAAGTATCATTTGCATATTGAGTGGGACAGTTTAATTATTTACTTTTTAAAGTATATAGGGAAAATACTTTTTCATGAAAATTAAAAAATTTAACCTTCTGTTAAGGGAATTTTGTGTATTTTCAATTAATATAAACAGTTAATTCTCGATTTTACCATCCAAAGCTAAAAAATATTAACCTTGCAATAAAGGATTTTTTTATTTTTTCACAATTTTTGACAGTTTAGTTATTTACTTTTTAAAGTATATAGTAAAAATACTTTTTTATCCTTGAAAATTAAAAAATTTAACCTCTTGTTAAGGGAATTTTGTGTATTTTCCATTTAATATAAACAGTAAATTCTCAATTCTAGTACCCTTCAAAGCTAAAAAATATTGACCTTGCAATAATTTTTTTTTAATCTTTTCACAATTGTTGAACAATTAAATTATGCATATAACCTTTGACTAAAAAAAATGAGGATGCTTGAGAGGGCGTTTAGTCTTTGCAAATTGATTTTCCTGTAACAATCATATGACTTTGGTTAATGCTTAATCATTTTTATTTTTTAAATATTAATAAAATAATTAAAGAGGCTAGTATGTGTTATTCACATGTTAGTGTATTAACGTTCCACATGTTATTTTAGAGGCACGTAAAATGTATTTAGATGGTAAAAAACTTTCAACTTTCATCTCATATGATGCGTTGAGCAAGTTCAGTGGATATAGAGTTTTTTTCTTTTCTCTTTTTTTTTTTTAACCTTGCTATTTATGCAAAGTTTTTAAAAATTCAGTTGTCTTCTCTAGTTTGTATTTGTTTTGAATTTATTTTTTATTTTTTATTTTTTTTAATATAATGTTTCTTAAAGTTTATTTTGTTTTTAATTTTATCCCTCGTTATTTAATTTTATTGTATTTTTATATCTAATTCGGTCCTTATTCTTTTGATTTTGATTTTTTATCCTTTTTATTAATTTATTTTTTGATTTTATCCTTTGAAATTTAATATAAATTTATCTGGTTTTCAACTTTGGTCCTTGTTTTTTATTGCTCTTTTTTACCCATTTCTTCATTTATTTTGTTTTTCAATTTTTAGTTTCTTTTAGTTATTTTATGTGCATGGTTTAGTACTTATTATTTTAATTTTATTTTTTTATGATTTAAAATTTTTCTTTGTATTTTTTTTATATTTGTGTTTTACAAGGTAATCTCAGTTTAATGATTTGGTTCATCAGTCTCAATTATGAGCCTGATTTAAGTTTGTATTTTTTTTTAAATTCTTTTTAATTTGTTTTTATTTTCATTGTTTAACATTGACTTATTAAACATTGAACTTCATAATTTGTTCTACTTTTCTATTTTATTGGATTATTCATGTCTTATATCTCAGGTTACAAGTTAATTGAATTAACCTGCGTAAACTTGGTTTTTTTTTAATCTTTTGCTATTGAATTATTTTAGTTTAAGCATTTTTATTAAGTATTATTTGAAAAAAGAAAGTTGCATGCTTTAGTAAGTGATGAATTATCCCAAGTAAGAGTTGTTCAAGTTAACTCGGGTTAGCATGTATTTTTTTCTTGAGTTTTTTTTATTTAACTTTGATCTTTTTACTAGGTGTTTTTTTGAAAGTCTCATTTTTTTTCTTGATTTTTTATGAGATTTGTTTTCAATTTCATCATTTTGCATAAAATAACTTGTCATTGAGTTTTGTTATTTTTTGTTTACTTTTCTGTTTTTTTAGTTATTTTGATAATTAGTTGGTAAAGTTAAATCGGGTTAGCTTGAGTTTTTTATGTTTTTTTATTGAACTTCTATTTTTTTGTTGGGTCATTCTATTAAATTTTTTTTTTAATTTTTATTTCATATCGTAAGTTATAGATTTGTCAAGTTGGTTCAAATTAACTCTAATTTTTTTCTTCATGATTATATTTTTAATTTTTTTTGGTTTTTATCTTTGATATTAAATTATTAAATCTTGAATTTTATTTTTTTTTCATTTTTTTATGGGTTATTTTGATTTTAAACACGAGCCACCTCCTTTCATAATTGAATTACCTCTATCAAACTTGATATGATCATCATGAACTATAAAGATAAATCATTCGTATACTAAATGAAGGCAGGTTTCTTGGTAATGTGTCATCTAAGAATTGGTTTTGTTATTGTCATTAACAATAATACACGACCTTCAAAACTTATGTCAATTTTTGCAGTGATTTACCGTCACTCTAAGTTTTTGTTTTCAAGCAATTAAAAACTATAGGTGTGAATCACACTAACCTCCATGCCCTTACATGAACATCCTCTCTCGAGTTCAAGACTACATAATCAACCTTAAACCGTAAGGTAATGAATCATCTCCTAGAGATAAGCATCTCCTCTTCTACCTCTTTAAGCTTATTATGCAAAATAAATAATACAACCTATAAGATTTTGTGTCTCCATGACAATGTTAAATTAAATATTGAAGATTCTTTTAAATTCAATAAGAAACATGTTTTGCGTATCTTTATGCTATCAAACCAAATATTCTCAATCTTCTAATTCATTTACAAGGAAGATAACTTCATTTTTATGAAATTTTAAGTGAAACTTAATCAATAATAATTTATGGAGTGGATGAATTATATCAAATTACCTAAAAGTTATGGCGACGTTTTGGGGAAATTTATTTCTACAATACAGTGCTAGCTGGAGGTCAATTGATGGAGGAACCCATGTTTGTGGCAAAGGTATAAAGTGGGTGCATCCAGCATTTTCCAATACATAATTAATTAATGGAGTCTCTTCTCTTCATTTATTATATATAACAGAGGGAACGGCTAGGAAAAGCACGTTTGCACATGCATTTCCAATCATGGATTTGTTTCTTGAAGTTGATCCAATGGTGGATCTTCGTCCCATTTTTTAAAAAAAATCTTTCAATTTTCAAATCAACTCATTTTTTCTCCATGGAATCAACTAAAAATAGATCCAAAGGCTGAAAAGGCACGTCCGCACATGCGAACGGTCCTTTTCTAGCCGTCCCTGTAACATAGTAGCAGCATCTCTGGAACAACAAAGAAAGTCTCTTATTTGTGCGCAAGTGAGCATCTACCAGCTCAGCTGAAAATAATCAAGGGATAAGATATTAATTATAAAAAAAATATTTTTGATTTGAATTTTAAACATGACTCAACTGAAAATAATGAAGTGCTAAAAAATTAATTATAAAAAAAATATTTTCAACTTAAATTTCAAATATATAATTTACTTAAAATCCCTAATTGAAAATATATTTGATATGTGATTTATCCCTTAAAAAAGTCTATTCGTCTACATGTTGTTTCTAAATATATTTATGAATAAAAAATAAAAAGGTGTTTTAATTAATATATATATTTGGTTTTGATTAATTTCACATGTTTTAAAATTAAATTTTAATAATTTAAAATTTTTAAAACTTGATTTAATTATTTTTAAAAATTAAATTCAAATTAGTTAAATTACTTCCTCCATCATTAAAAATAAAAAAAAATAACAATTCTCATGTGTTGCATATGCTGCACTTAAAAAGAGAAGTTGTGGGACATCTGATTAATTTGTTTATTACAATAATTAGCATTTTGCTTTCTTTCAAGTCGTTGAAAGCGAGAATTGGATTCATAGGTTGCTTTGGCTAAGTTTGTTTTCATGTTAAAAAAGTATTTTCAAAACAAAATGCATTTTTTTAATTTTAAATTAATTATTTTTAATCATTTAAGATTGTTTTATATGCTAATATAAAAAATAAATTTTAAAAATAAAAAACATTATTTTTATATATTTTAAAATAAAAAACTTAAAAAATGACAAGAATATAATATAACACAGTAGTAAACGTGCTTTTACAACTTTTTCATATCCACTTCATCGTGCTCATGCTTTACCGAGTTCGAGTGGTCAGTTTTTTTTCCTTTTTCTTTTTCAATTTTAAAGGTTAAAGCAATGCTATTGAACTGAATCTAAGCAGTGATTTGATCAAATTATTAAGTCATTACAATTTTCAACCAATGGATAATTAGTCGAAATACTACATAATTTGAAATATATTGTAAAATATTGCCAATTCTCTTAAAAGTAAAAAACTCAGTTTGAGACTAATGTAGACTGTTTTTTAAAATATATTAAAATAATTTTTTTTATTTTTAAAATTAAAACAATTAAAAAACATTAAAAATAATTAAATTAACATTTTTTAAAATTAAAAAAATACTTTATAAAACATTTTTTTAAAAAAAGCAAAAGCTCTCCGAAAGATACCATTGATGTGAAGTTTCTGCCCCTACTTCTCGAGTTCCCATCGGGGGAAATCGGTCAGGAGCAGGAGCTGATCGTCTAGGATCTGTACAGCGTTTCGAAGAATGCGGCAAGCAATGAAACCTCGACACCGATTTATTTTTTTTAAAAAGGATTGTTGCGTATTTCTCTGAAAAATCTAAATTATTGAGTGGTCAAGTGTACATTTTGCCAAAATCGGAAGCCATGGAGGAGTGGGGACAGAGACTCGAACAAGGGCCTGACTCGCCTGTGCTTAAATAATTTGTACATGACAAAACATCTAATGGGTCCCGCTCACGGGGACAGATGCCAGAGGCAAAATGGGAATTTGCGACAGGTGTTCTCTCGTTCTGTTAAGTTGGACTTTTTCTTCTTCTTCTTAACTCTATGGTCAAAGGACATTTATTATTGATCTAAGGTTGGAATCATAGCGCTTTATTTTTGCGTTGTAATTTATTTTTATTTAAAAATATTAAATTAGTATTTTTTTTAAATATTTTTAATATATTAATTTAAAAAATAAAAAATAAAAAAATATTTTTTTAAAAATAATATCATGATAACGTTACATTCACACGAAAAAAATTGTGTTCCAATTTAAACATGCATACAATGATATATATATATAAAGGCAGGTTATACATTTACTATTAAGAGCATGTTTATAGTTTGATTTAATTTATTTATAATTTTAATATATTAACATAAAAAATATAAAAATATATTTTTATATATTTGTATACCGCATTATATGGTGAGCCTTACAATCATGTTTGGATTCTTGTTTTACTATTTTTAATGTTTTATTTTAAAGCAAACAAATAAAAGATATTGAATAAGTATTTGATAAATAATTTTATATTATAGGATATTATGTTGCTATAAAAAACATGAAAGCAAACATTTTTTAAAATGAAAAGTTGCTTTTCTTGCCTTGTAGCTTTTGCGAGTGGGAAAATGATGTATAAAGTATAACTATCTCAATATTTATAGTAATATTTCAAGTATTATAATTTTACACTCTTTGAAATGTAAATATTAGAATTTTAATTAATCCAGTCATTGAAAATCTTATAATAAGTTTATATTTTAGAATAATTTTTAAATAGCACAGCAATACATTTATTCACAACATAATGCTATAGTTTATCATGAAACGTTTACTTGTTTTGCTTTACATCATAATGCAAGCAATTAAACATAATAAAGTACACCACAATACAGTCTCCAATATATCACTTAAAAGCTAACCTTTTCCATATTAGAATAAAACATAAACATAAATAGAGTGGTTAAAAATAATTTAAGATTGTTAAATTACTCCTTCATCACTACATATTTCGTTAATTTGAATATGTAATAAATTACCTAGAAATCCTGAAGATTTAATTAAATATTGTTGATGGACATCACAATTTTATCATACAAGTAGATGAGGTGGCTGTGATGTGTTATGTTCAAGAGTGTGTAGGTATTTGAGGTTAAAAATTATTTTTGATTTATTTTTTATATTATTTTAATATACTAGTATTAAAAATAAAAATTTAAAAAATAATAAAATTTATTATAAATGGAGACCTAAAAAGCTTTGTTATTTTTAGGGTCAAAAGGCTCATTAAACACCCAATTCGAAGATGATCTATCACACTTTGGTGTCATTAATTGGAGCGTGAAGACAGAGTCCCCAAACAGCGTTGAAAGTAAAACCACTGAGGAAACTTCAAAGTCCCGAGTCCCCACCAAAACATTTCTTACCAAACCAAACAAGGTAACAAAGTCTCCCTGCTCTCTCTCTGTCTCTCACATCTCTACTTTCCCTCAAGTTCAAAAGGCCTTTTCTTTTCGTCCTCTTCATTTCTGTATATCTTGAAGGGAGCAACAAGAAAGAAAGCAAGAACAACACCACCACAAACATCAATGGAAACCTCACCAAGACATCGAGATAATCAAAACCCACAGTCTCTGTTTCCTTCACCAACTAGCTACAGCAGCAGCAGCAACAGCAACAGCAACAGCAGCTCCACCACCGCCACCACAAATAATGTTGCACTCAACAACAATATTAACCACCCTCCACCACTTCCATCACCCAAACCCATTTCCAGATCCGAATCCACTAACCCATACCCGACAACTTTTGTCCAAGCTGACAGTTCTTCCTTCAAACAAGTAGTCCAGATGTTGACTGGATCACCCAAACCCAAACCTACATGCACCACCACCACCACCACCACGACCACGACCACGATCCCCAACACCTCACAAGTCGACCCATTACCTAAAACCCACAACATCCCTCCAATTAAATCCATGCCCAAAAAGAACCAATCTTCCGGGTTCAAGCTTTATGAACGTAGAAACTCTCTCAAGAACCTCAAGATCAACCCTTTAAATCCAATTTTTGCCCAACCCAGTTCAGGTTTTTCTTCAAGAAAACCAGAGATCCTCTCCCCAAGCATTCTCGATTTCCCTGCTCTTGTTTTAAGCCCGGTTACTCCATTAATACCCGACCCGTTTGACCGATCCGGATCGGCAAAGTATGCTAATAGTTTTAGTCCCATTAACACCTCCGCCACCAACAACAATAACGTTGTTAAGGCTGAGGCAATGGATACTGATGCAGAGGAGAAAGCAATTAAAGAGAAAGGCTTTTACTTGCACCCGTCACCCGGATCCTCACCACGAGAAACGGAGCCCCGATTGTTGCCTCTATTTCCTATTACCTCACCAAGAATTTCAGGTTCTGTTAATCCTTCATCCTAAATAAAAAGTAATAGTAATAAATGTCATTTTTAGTCCTTTTTTTGTGTAATATTTTTATATATAATTATATATATTGTTGCTGCCATTGATGTTGATTAAGGTGGTGCTGATTATGAGACTAGACCCAAAAAAAAAAATTGTAATGTTGGATATTTGAAGAGAGTGAGAGGATCTTTGCCTCAATTGTATATTTCGATGCTTGTTTTATTTTTTGTTCTCGCCATCTCATTTAGGCCTTTTCTTTTCTTGTTACTGTATTGGAGTGTTTGGTTGTGAGAAAGTTGGGCATGTAGAAAAAGAAAATAAAGTTTTTAAAGAAAAGATGAAGGGACTTGTAACGCTTAACTTTGCAATAAAGGGGTAGTTGTAAACTTGCTAATAATCAAAGCCAATTATTAGAAATTATAATTGAACTTACACTTAAATTTGGTTAATTTTCTAACTTCTAGTTTGTTACGTTACAATATCTAGTGAATTTAACAGCCAAGTGGTGGTTAGCTCTCACTCGTTTAATTATGTTATTGTTATCAAGCAATTCTTAAAAGGAAATGCAGGATGACTGCTATAATTTGAATTTTGAAGAGGACACTCGCTGACTGTCCCCTTTTCCATTCTCTCAATAAATGCAACAATGAATGGGGACTGCTACCCAACTCGGTAGTTCAATATCTCTTTTCAGAGGCTATGTAAGAACAGTTGTTGATTGAATAGTGAGGTGAGAAGGGATTAAGCGGAAGGGTTTTTTGTTTTTTTGTGTGTATAGAATAGGCAAAAGCGCCTTGGACGTGCTGTCGAAGAAAGAGTGGATAAATGGGCAAGGAATCTTGACCCCCTATTGTTTTCAGTTTCTCGTGAGTGGAGGAAAAGGAGGCCCAGGAGGGGCATAGCGTTTCGATGTGCTTGCATTAAAGGCACTGTTATGTGCTGCCCTGTTTTTTTATCGCCCATTAGAGTTCTTTTTGGACAAGGATCTGACCAATCCCGTTAAAAATTCTCCCTATTTTTTTAAGGGATGGTTGATATTTTTTAATCTTGTTGCTTTGGTGTGGGGGATGCCATTAGGGTCTTAAGGGAGGAAGCCATGCTGTGATTAGTGATGTTAATGAACAGAGCGGTAGAATTTCAGCCAGAGGAGAAGGGGATCGTTTTGTTGGGATCCAAGTAAATCTCGGGGCCCACTTTGTGGGAAAGGAAGGAATTAAGGGCCCATCCGAGTGATTTTTCCCACGTTTGGAGGGCTTCTTTGATAATCAAACGCTAGAATTGCTGGAAAAGCAACCATGCAAAGGCAGTTGGTTTCTCTTTCTTTGAATCTAACACTTGATTTTAAGTTTGCTTTTTGACTCGAAGAAGACCGTAACTGTGGTGAATGGGGACGTGAGAAAGTGAAGGTGGTAGAGATGGTGGTGGGACTTGTGATGATGAAAGGAAAGAAAGAAAAAAGGATAGTAATGGGAAAGGTAGAAACATGGTGTGAACGGTGGGCTCTTGTGTTTTCTCTTGTTTTATCTTGGACACCATTTGTTTCTTTCCGTGGACAATTTGGTTTTGAGACTCTCTGCATCCTACAGTTGGCGGGTCATTAATTGCTAAATTTGAAACTTTCATGTGCGCCGTCTGGGGTGGAGACCGCTCCTTGGGCCTTGCTTTGCTAGCAATCACCATCGTCTTAATCATCATCGTCATCATCTTCCTTCCCTTGTCAATTTGCTCCTCTGTTTGCATCTTTTCCACAAGGCATGCTCCAATCCAATCAATCACGTGAGTGGGAGTCGATTTAGTCATTCACGGGTCAAATGCTGAGTGTTAGGCGCATTAATTAAAATATAAAAGCATGTCAAGTTTTTCAACTTTCATTTGAATAGAGAATAAACTTGTCTAGCTAGTGTGGCTGAAGGGAGGGAGAACCAGACATTATTATGATAAAGCATTTTGGTGGAAAGGGGGAAGTTCCATTCCATTCCATGGACAAATGTCAATGGTCGATGAGAACCGTTCATGAAGAACAATTCTGAAAAGATTGCGAGCATGCGCTTATTCCCACTACCAAAAGATGGATGAAAGAACAAATGCCTTTCCTTTCTCAACACTTCATTTTTATCATGTCTTATAATAAGTCCATTTGGAGATCGAAAAAAAAGTTGCTTTTTTCTTCTTTAGATTGTTTAGACAAAAATCTAGTTATTTGTCAGCTAAATTGGACCGGGAAAGGAGCTGCCATGGTAGCCCCTCTTTGTTTTGGACAGTACAGGATTTTTCATCATTCCTCTTGAGCCTTGGAGTTACTTGATAATCATTATCATCATGTACATGTGTCCAAATTTATTTGCTATTTATGGACAAAGATTCTGATATGAATTATGTTTACTTCTCGTGTCGATGTCATATACATGGATTGTTGACGAATGCAACTAGAATTAGACAAACAAGATGACTAAACTAGCTGGGATCTGCTAGAACTTGAATGAATAAAGAATGCAGACACACACGGTTGCCTAGCGGCAGAACATCATGACAGTCATCGGTCCTGATTCCTTCCAAGGCCAATCAGGTATATCTTCTAAATTGATACAGGACTTGCAAATGTTATTGATTGAGAAATGCAGAGAAAAGCCTAATCAAAACTTTCATTAAATTAAAATTACATAAAATACTAGCCTTTCATTACCTCCAAAAGTTACATTTAAAGCTCAGAATCAGAAGAGGAGGAGACACTGACTTGCAATTACAGAAGCAATGAGAGACCTTTAACATCAAATATGAAAGAAGAACACAGACAACAAATAACATGACATAATTAAAATACCGTATTAAACTGCAGCGTAGCGTTAGAGGAGGAAATGCAGTTAACAAATTGACAACCGAAGAATCCCAGTTTGATACATGCTCAAAGGGCAACGATCCTTTCCCTTTTCTTCTCTAATGGCGCTCTCTCTTCTGCTATCATTCTGTTCATTGATTAATGAGTGTACCGACGGCACCTTGTGATGGTGCTGCATCCACGTCTGTAAGGATTTGCCCTTTGCCGCCTGTTACAGTTGTAGTAAGACCTCCCGCGACGATTGCAAGGGACCGAGTTAGCCCTTAGGGCTCCATAGCTAATGTACCTTGTCTTCTGAGCCAGCAACCTGTGATTGATCTCAGAATCCATCATCATCTCAGTGCTGAATTCGAATCCGTTATTGTCATGGCCTAAAGTGGACAGGCCCCAGAGGTCAGCATCATCCATCAAAGTTGTCGACTCAACAACCAAGGCCGTAGCCAACATGAGGAAAACCAGCCAGAACTTAGAACCCATTATGGGCATGGAACAAACACAAGAGAGGGTTTTAAAATACGCCGACACCCTGCCCTTCCAAATAGAGGAGGGGAAGAGAAGGATACACAAAAAGAAAAGATGGGATGGTTTTCAGCTTGTTGGGATAAAAGAAGGGAGGGATGGAGGTAGGAGGTGAAGGGTAAGATTTGCGGTTGTGAATTTGGGGGGGTGTCCGTTTCATACTCCTTGTTTTCATGCCAAGATCTGTTGATTTTAGGTTTTTCTTTCTATAATTTAGGATTTGTGTTGTTGTCAACCCTTTTATTAGAAACCAATCTTTGTTGTTTTTGACTGTCCATTATTAGTAATTTGGATCCACGTTTTCTGTCCTCCAGCAATTTGCCCGTTCACAGTGATGCTGGATGGAGACGAGAGAGAGGGTTAAGCTAGTTTTATGTGTCCCATGCATTACCCATAGAAAGTTGCTAAGAATGGAGGGCATGAGAGGCATGGTGTCCAAGATTCACAATGATCTAGTACACAAAAAACTTTGGAAGCATCATGCCTGCTGCTGCTGTGCGCTTTAGCACCTTTCCCTGCATAGATCGGCTGTTCAAGCTAATACCGGTTGGACTGCGCCAACACCTTAATTCTTGGGCTATCTGCATGCTATTGTGTCCACTTTCCGGGAATTAACGAACCAAAATACAAAACTCAGATCAAAATCTTCTTAACTCATAACGTAAAGCCATCATCTTTTAATGATAAGAGCATTTTTCATTTGTTCGATTTGCACAATCAAAATAGATAATAATTTCTTACGAAATATTTAATAGTGCTCATCCTATGTTTTTCTTCTGTGTGAACGTATCATTTTTCTTTTGACATTGTTAAAATTAAAATATGTCAAGAAATTCAAGAACAGTGGGCTGTCATAAGTGGACTTGAAAATCAATCACATTGAAGCTATTATTCCACAGGTCACATCACCGTAGTCTATTTTACAAGAAAAGCGTACTAAAAATAAAATAAAATAAATATATGAGTTACTTTGTTTGTTATTGTCGTAAAATATGATTTTTTAAAGTATTTTTTTAAATATATTAAAATAATATTTTTTATATTTTGATATTAATATTAAAATCATTAAAAATACTCTAAAAATATTTTTTTAAAGACAAATATATTTTAAAAAAACACTTGAAAACTTAATGATATCATAAAACATAATTATTAAATCGGTTGATCTCATCAGGGTTGGATTTTAAGTTATATAGGTTAATTCAGATAAATCTAAATCAATTTTAAAAAATTAAAAAAATAATTTGAAATTTTAATATTTTATATAAAAAATAAAAAATAATTCATGTAAATATAGACTATTTATATTTTAAATAATAAATTTTAAAAAATTATTTTAAAATATATTTTATTTCATATTGAAAATATATTGTGTTATTTTTTCAATTGAAATATTTAAATTAAAAATATTTTTTATCTAACCTTGGAAAACTAAGAATATTTTTTTCATATTTATATAGTAAATTTAAAAAATTGTAAATAATCAAATAAAAATATGAAAAAAGGATTTTTAGTTACAAAAATACATTTAAAAAAAAAGATCGACTGGATTTGATCATTTTTTATTTTTGCTAGTTTTTCATTTTATTTAGATCAATGTAACGTGGTTTACAATGACCGAGATATTTTAACATGATCCTCTGAGCGCGTGAGATATTTATATCATCATCTTCAGGAGTGATGGTTATTGACTGGGCATCTGCATCGTTGACTCAGACGGGAGACATCTTCAGCTGCTGTTGCCATGCCTTGCGTAGCCTTATCCACAATATTATTATCATTATCTTCATTTCTCATAACTTGCTCGTCACCTTTCCCATTTGATAAGCTCATTACCCACTTGATAGACCCATGCCCACCATGATTTGTTTGACTTTCAGTGCACCTCCATTAAAAGAAAATGCTAATTTCCACATTTAAAGGCTGAGATCTTTGTTCAAATCCATGGACTGCTAAAATTATAGCAAAAATGGAGAAGTTTTGGAGTATATTTTTGTTTTTCTGAACTGGTTGGAATTTGTTGACGAAGTTCTGATAACCTTCATAAATTGGTATCCGAAGAATTTCTGGAATAGCTCCAAAGCAGGACCGCCAACAGATGAACCAGATTGGAAATTAAATTTTTGTTCCTGGTTTCCAATAAACATCGAGGAGTGCCTGGAATGTTTGTTTTGAATAAGGAAGGTATTAAAACAGGCTTATTGATGGTCCCTGTAATTGAATGTTGGGTGGTTTTTTCAGTGGGAGTTTGGTCCTTCAGGTCATTTCGAAAGAAGAATGATCCTGAATGCTTGGACTGTTGAATGGGCTACAAAATAAAGATTTTTTTTAATAAAAAAAATTGTGTTTAATTTTGAATAATCCGGCTTTGATCAGTATGTTCTCATAGTGGGCTTCATTAATATCCCAGGCTTTAAAATGATAGTTAAAGTAAAAATATTTTTGACAATGATCCCTGAATAGTCACAGTAAAACCCATGTTTTATTAGTGAATTCTTTTGAAAATTTTGTTTTGAAAAATATTTGGAAATTACTTAGAGGGATATTTGAAATCACCACCTCTTTCTTTAGAAAAACAGTTTTAAGAGAGGTAACCACCACCTTTTTAGATCTTGAAAGATTTGGGTCAATTATTGTTGATTTATGAAACTCAAGATTACCAAGCTTGATGGAACTTTGTTTTTCC
The DNA here is from genome assembly GCA_026413675.1 of Populus pruinosa. Lineage (NCBI taxonomy): Eukaryota > Viridiplantae > Streptophyta > Magnoliopsida > Malpighiales > Salicaceae > Populus > Populus pruinosa. The sequence goes on from CM048595.1 coordinate 3,521,289, forward strand.
ACCTAAGAGGATTTTTGTTGTTGTTTAAGTGAATGATGACATGAATTGTTTGAGTAACATTTGCGCATCCAAATGAATAAATATTATTTTGCTTGTGTCAAAAGGTGTTCAAGTATTTTTAGGCATGTTTAAAGACGAGGTTCAAAAGTTTTTTAAAAGGGAAATTTTATCTTCATAAAAAAACTAATTTCAGCCTAATTTCTCAATTGTTTTGTTATTTCTTTTTAAATCCTTTATGCCTTTATCTCTCTATTTAGGTGGGCTTAGGTTCTTGTCTTCCTTGTAAAAATTTTCTTGCAAGGAATTGTGAGAAGAAATTTGATTTTTTTTTTGATTAATTCAATATTAAAATAAAAAAAATACTTAAAATAACTTTTTATTTGACTATTTTTTTATGCAATCTTTTGAATGTGTTTTTTTTTTGTAAAAAATCCTCTGCAAGTTTACAATTATTTTATAGTAGAATTTTTTAATTGATTAGATCACTTTGAGATTTTAAAATACTAAACGTAATGGCTAAAATTTCTTTTTCAATAATAAAATAATCTTAAGTGTATCATTTTAATGTTTTGAAATAAAATAAATTAATTGATAATGATTATAATGCAATTGTTTAAGAATGCCATCACATACAAATCTAGAAGCATGTGTTTCAACTTTCAACTATGTTAAAAGATTCTAGGTTGGTTATATAGAGATAAAGGTGTTCATTCACTTGTTTTTTAATTTGTTAAATCATTCAATTATATTAGCTAAATCAAGACAAATTATTTTTTTTAAATTTATCATATAAAGGTTTATAGATAAGGTTAAGATTAGAATCGAAGTCTAAGACATAATATTCCACTTATATTGATTAGAAGGTATTATGAAAGTTGTTTTGTATTGATCTCCTTCTTTAATTTGAATTTATCAAAATTCAAATTGCATGTCAAATTTTAATTTTTTTCTTTAACAAGGTGTTAGAGTAGATCTTTTTGATTTAGAATAAGGTACTAAATACGTTTCAAAACCTCGTTAAGAGATTTATAATTGATAACCAAACATGAATTTTTTTTTTAGCATTTTTAATAACATATAAGCTTATATAAATATAAAGAGACCCAGTCCTAACAATTAATTTTTCCTAACGATTAACTTTATAATGAATCTTGGATTTATTTTCTATAATGGTTTTCTAATTCTAAATTCATCTAAATAGATTTGGCTTTATAATTAATTTTTAATCAAATATTTTCTCATTTGGTGGATCTACTATATGTTTTTTTATATGCTAAAAGGATGTTATTGTCTTTGAATAAATTAATAATTTTATTTTTAATTTGATATGTTCAATCCTATTTTTGTTAAATAGGTGGGATAACAGTTCTTCAATTCTCCTAAAATAAACTTTTTCATTTAGATGTTATATATCAATATTTTCAATCCTAACCAACTAATTGATTCTTGTTGCTTTTTTTTAACATAAATACTTATTTTTAGTAAATTAAGGATTTTAGTTTATGTTTTTTGAACAAAATAAAGCCCAACCTCAATTCCTAAAACACATTATTGTCAATAGAAAATGATTTGATAAGGTTAATAAATAGGGCTCCTAAAATAATCTTTTGCCTAATAATTTTTTTTTTTGCAAAAATAATATCTGAAAATCAACTTATTGGCTACTAATTTTAGATTTGAAAAGTTTGTATTGAATCTAGAGGCTCTGGCCACTAGTTGATTTAAGACCTATTAAGATATTTTTATAATATTTTGCAAGATAAATTTTTATTGGATGAAATTTAAATCAACACCAATATATTAAAAAAGACAATGATATCAAGTACATTTCTCATAAACAATAATAATGATTTTAATGAGTGTTTTTTGGGCTATGGTTTTTATTAGTAGAACAAGAAATTTTCTTTTAAAACATAAGTATTAAGTTGATCCTCTATAGTTTTTTTTTTTTTTTAAGGTTAGCAACTTGGTTATATGAATAATTATCAAGGGTTTTTTATTGGTAAAGATAATATCAAATCATAGTTTGTCTTTTATTGGTGTTTAAGATTTTGAATTTTTTTAATAAGGTTAATTTGGTTAATTCTTTTAGGTGATAAAACTTTTTAAAAATATATTTAAGATTATACGAGGGTTTAGATTGAACCCTTGAGTTTAGATGAGATTGTCTAACCTATTCATTAAAGTTACCAAGATATTGAAGTGTCATATAGGATTTTTTTAATTTTTTAATGAGTTATATAAGTAGTTTTGGGTTTCTGGTTATGACATTTATTTCTAATTATAATCTTCATCAACTTAGAGACCTTCTCATCCAAGATTCCACAAACTCACTACTAGAATTAGATTCTATATTAAAAAGAAAAAGATGTGGTTTTTCTATGATATTTTCATCTAAGTTTGGCTTATTAATCCTTTTTTTAACATGCAATATTTTGAAATATATCTTTTTTGATGTTATTTGAAACATGTAACATATGGTTTTAAAGGCCTTTTACTACTAGAAAATTTCGGATTGGATATGGGTTTGGAAATATGCTTAGATTTGGATTCGTTGACTAACTTCCCAGATTTACATCCATAGTTTGTTTTAGTTTTATAGTTTAAGCAATTAATTTTTTTTGTTAGATTGCTATATTGATATTAAGAATCATTAAATTGAGCACAAAAAAATCCTAATTATTTTTTGAACTGATGTTACTCTTGCTTAATCTACTTGTGAATTTTAAAGTCATTATAAATTTTAAGTCCTTTTTTTTTAGATAAAACTAATAAACTCTCTATGAGATAATTATTGGTAAGGAATCTATCAATTAAAAATATTTTTAACTTTATTTCAGATTTTATTTGCTAACAATTTAGGAAGACCAACTAAAAAAAATTATTTCCAAAAAGGTAATAATAATTCTCTTTTTGGCAAATCCATAACACCTAAAATCATGTATCTTTTTGTATTTGAGGTTTGATAAGAGTTTTGAATTTTTATCTTTGGGGTATAAAGGATCACTTAAAAAGGCTTTGAATATATTAAAAATTAAAGATGCAATAACATTGTGAATGAGTTTATTTTTATGATTTAATTTTTTTTTAAGTCTATCATAATTTTAAAATAGACTCAAGGTTAGATTATGTAAGCAGATTGTCCCATAATCTTTTGAATTTTTCCCACAATCCTTTTAATTAGCTTGTAAAGCCACTTATAAATAATTCAATTATATCTCTCATAAATACTTGTCTGGGTTTTATAAATATTAGATACCATGGTTATTTATTAGAGAGAACCAATGATTTGTTACTCAGTTAATCCATCTATGTTCCATTCATAGATATAGTTAAAATTGTATTTTTTTGGATAATGGTAGGTATTTCTTCTAAAACTGTATTTAATGCTATGGACCTTGGGTAATATATTTTAGAATAAGATAGATTTCATAAACGATTATTTATTTCAAGATCCTCTTTATCATAAGATGATCTTGGAATATTTACAATATTCATATTTTTATTAGATTAGACAGGGTTACGAGCAACCAAAGATTCTAATTAAGAAAGAAGATTCTCCATTTATTTAGAGCAAAATCTCATAAAGTTTGAAAATAGATCTTAAAATATCAAAGTTTTAGAATCAATAGTTTTTGAAGGACACAAATAAATTTATTTATTGGTTAAGTGGTCCTTCTAAGATAGGAGGAATCTATTAGTATAATTTTTTTTCTTAAAGATATTTTTAATATCACTAGACATGACATCTTCATATTCTCTTCTCATTTTAAAATGATTCTTATTTAAAGAAAGTTTTTTTTTAAATCTTAATTTTTGTAGAAAGAGGATGGATAACCTCTATTTTAGAACCTAGTAGTTTTTCATTTTTGAATTTTTGCATAAACACAAATTTCTTTTGAAAAAGTATAGCTTATATTATTTTATGAAGCATAAAATTCAAACCATTCAAAAAACATTATATGAAATCCATGGGTTTTTATAAACCAATAATATTTTTCTTGAATTTTAGTTTTGGATTCAGAAAGTTTTTGGAAAAACCATGTTTTTTTTTTCAATATTGTTCTAAGAATAAGAATCTTTTCTTAAAAATTATTTATTAAAAAGAAAATATTTTTGGTGCATATGGAGTTCCTTATTTATATGTTATGTTTATAAGAAGACAACATGAGAGGTTGTAGGAGACATGTTTGGTGATTGCTATCTGACTGTAAAAACAATAATTCGGACATAAAAAGATTGAGATATATGAGTTAAATTATTTACTTCTTGGAAATTAATGTTTTAGGTTGACGCTATCCTAATGGATGGTTTAACTTTATAAGACTAACTTCTTGATAAAAAATTAGATTTTATTTTTTTAAGATTGACTTATAGATAGAACATTAAAGACTTTAGACTTATTACTTAATTACAATCATGACTTGAGTCAATCTTGAAACCAGTAGAATATCTAATAAAAATTATATTAACACAACAATCATTGTGTCAAATAATACTACTTAATTCTTTACATTAAATGGTTTTGGCCATAATGGCATTTTCTAGTTTCTACTTTGCTGGAATAAAAACCATATTCGATTTTATACACCTAGTGACAATATCTTTTAACCTAAAAATATCAGTTTTCTAAGAAATAATTTCTTCTTTTGAACTATATTTTAAGGCTTTGATGATAAAAGATGATTTCATAACCTTGCAATGGATCCTCTAAACTAACAAAATATATAAGGATCCACCCTCTCTTTTATAATTGTGAGTTTTAATATGAAGAGTCTACACATCCAAAATGTGCATATAAGATAAGAAAATGGTAAAACTTGAATAACAATTAAAATATTTTAGTCCCCTACATAGAATGAATTTAATGCTTTCTAATAATGAGTCATTGAATTCCAGGAATCTAAAATCCCTAATAATCATAAAATTTGCAATATTAAATTCTTTTTTGGACAAGGATTTAACACCTAATTGAACTAATCTTATATCAAAATAGTTATATTTTATTATAATTTTATAATTCTCTCATAAATCTAATGGTTTCATATTCATTGAAGAAAGAAATATCACATCGCTCAGTTTTGATAATATAATCTATTTTTTCAAAGAAATTGAACCTACTATGGTTATAATATTTCTTTTTAGTATTTTTTAAAGATTTCTCAATTATTAATGGCTTTGCTAAAATTCTCAATGTTTGTTTCTTTTTATTTGATCACTCCATCATAGGTAATATAAAGAAAAGAATGAAAAAGTAATTCTAGTTGATCGATAAAAAAAAGAATTTTTCGTACAAGAAATCTCAAATAAGAAACCTCAAACAAAATTTGGTACAAGAAATATTTTCATATTAATATTTAAGGAGTCAATTATTATATGTTTTAATAAAATAATTAATTAATCCTTTTATTTTAATCTAATAACAAATGTGTTTTAATAATTATTTATCACTTAATCTTTTCATTAGTTATTAATACATGCTTGGAAAACCAAGCACAAATCAAATATTAAGATGTTTATTTTGAATTGTAATAATCTTATAGAAAGTAAATTGAAATAATTTATGAAGATAAATTTAAAATTAAAAAAATCTTTAAAAAATAAATAAAAAAAGTAAAATAAAAATAAAAAAAGAAGAAAAAACTAATAAAAAACCTCATCCCTTTATTGTTCATATGAACATTAAAGGGGGCAACTAGTACCCCAAATCTTTTAGAGTTGTAAGAGGTATAAGGTAAGTTGTAAGGTCATTTCTTAAAATTTTAAATGGAAAAAAAGAAAAGAAAATGCATGACCAGATTTTGAAAGTATAAGTTTTCACGTTTCCATGAATAGTTTTAAGATATATTAAAGTTTTTATTTAAAGTATAAGTTTTCACGTTTCCATGAATAGTTTTAAGATATATTAAAGTTGATTTGAATAAAATCTAAAATATGAGGAACATATGACAATTTAATTTTGAAATTATGCTAATTACACCTTAAATGAATAATTTAATGGGGCATCATTTTCTACGCTAAAATTTTATTTAATGGACATATATCTTTATTAATTTAAATGGTTGGCTTGGTGGTTAAGAAGACATCTATATATATTTTTATTTCTTAAGTTAGAACTTTAAAACTAGTATTCATATAAATTTGTTTTCTCTAAATATTGGAAGATTTGTTTTCTTAAATCATCTAAAAAAGGATTTATTTTTAATTAATTCATAAAATACAACAAATATATCTTTATTGTTGAATAAAAATAATATCATAATGCTTATACATTTTTTTATGTGTTTAGGCTAGAGGTAGTAGTTTTGTACTAGAATTTAGGATTCCATAAGAATTTATTTCTCATTTGAGATGTGTATTTTAAATAGTCTATAAAAAAACATATTTTCAATTAATATGTAAGTTAGCTTAAATATTAACAAAAAAATAATAAAAGAGATAATATTTTTATTGTGCATCACCTCACAAAATACTATTTATTATAATAATATTTTTTATTCTGAATTTTTGGTTTATTAGAGATTGAATTTTATGATTTGTTTTATATATGGTTATCTCAATATCATGACTTGTGTTGCGAATTTAACGAGTTATTTTAGTATTAATATTATTAAATAAAAAAATATAATAATATTTAGGCTATCTTTCATTTGGTTACAAAAAGGAAAGATCTACAATAAGAATAAAGGAATCTAAATAAAAAAAATTAAGAAATTAAAATTATATTTTAACTCTAATATTGATTTTTGAACAATATCAAGAAATAAAAATAAATTTTTTAATGTAAAATATTTTTTAAATATAAAAAAATAATTTTATTATAGGTGATTATTATAAAATGATAAAAATGGCTATGATAGTGATGATATTGAAAAAGGTAATACATCTTATAATGATGGTAATAATTTTTATTTTAAAAAAATATATTATTGTATGAATTCAAATAGTCAGCAATATTAGGTGGTGAAGAGTCAGACCCCCAGGGAGGACTTTTAGAAAGAGGAAATGGAGTATTAGATTAGCTTTCTTATTTTCTCTCTGCGTTTTGAACATTAGCGAGCAACTCTCTAAGTTTTAGCGAGTCATGCTGCTATTGGCTTTAACTTTTCTTTAATCTACTTGTTCAGAATCTAATAAAATAAGTTTCCCTTCTCCTTACCATCTTTTAAAAAAAAGGTCGGAAACTTTTACTAGTGAAAAAAATAAAAAAAGAACAGAAAATTTGAACCCTAAATAAACAAAAACCTACAAAGTAGTTCTAATGCTACTCCTAAAACCACTAATTGGTCATCTCTCGTGTAATCTTATAAGATGTAATAGTTGTGGAAAAGTATGGGTGGTGTAATGATCATGATAATTATAATAATAGTAATAATATAATTTTTGAAAAAAAATATCAATATCAATAATAATGATTAATAAGGAAGGTGATGATTATATTATGAATATAAATAATTCATTATTCTTAAAAATAAAATAAAAACTCATTCCCATTCCTAATTTTTATTCCCATCTCTCCTTGCGAGAATGAAAATGAAAATATTTTCTTTCTCATTCCCATTCCCATTCTTCGTTTCCCTTCTTACTTTATTTCTTTCAACTAAACGCCTATATATAGTAGAATTCTTATTCACATTTACATCCTTTCATTCCATAATATCCAGACAAGTGAGTTAAAATATAGTAGAATTCTTATTCACATTTATAAGCCAATCGAAGGTTCATCGTCATCATTTATTATTTATATGATGATAGGATTGGGTTCCTTCGGACAAATGAGTTTTTATTGTTGTTGAATTTAGAATTCTATATCTAAGAGGCATTCATTTTAACATCAATCTTCTTTTATGGTTATAATAAAATCGAAGGCCTAGTTTTCTTAGAGCATGGAGGATAACATGTTCTAAAATTTACAATATTGATCATGATCCAGATTGTTTTTTTGTTTTTGGAAAAAAAAATTAGACAATCTCTTTTATTTTTATTATTATAGGTTCGAAAGTACAATATTACATTTCCATCATTTGAAAATCGAAACTGACCATGTTGAATACGTATCCTAATTACTTTATAATTTTAAAATTTAAAATAATTAGTTTTTATGCAAAAAAAAAAGCTTACAAGCAGAACCTATATTTTATGAATTTTATCTTTACTTTATTCAAATTCTAGACTCAACATAAATTTTAAAGGGGTTAGCTTGTGAAATAAAGAATGGTACCTATAATTACTATACTTCTTAGTTTCTAATTATACCTTAATTATCAAAGTCATTAGATCATAAAACAACATGAAAATATTAGTAATAATTTATGATTTATGGTATTTTTTTTTCAAAAAAATTAGGATTGTGATTCATTAAATGAATTATTCATAAAATGTACTATCTACCAATTCAAATTTAAGCTTGTAAGAAAAAAAAATATTTTAAAATCTTGTTACTTTGGTGATTTTAATTAAATATAATAAACATGTTAATTAAGACTATTTTAATCTTTGAGGGAAAATAAAAAACAAAAAGGGTAGGGATTATAAGAACAACTATTATTCATACAAAAAATTTGCACCAGAATTTGTAACTGCACCCGACACTTTAATTGCTCTTGATCAGCTTGTTCAGGAAATTTAGCTCATATATATATATATATATATATATATATATATATATATATATATATATAAGTTGCTATACGTTAGCATAAGTTTAGGAGTCATTTAATTAAGTTTTTCAAATCTGTATTTATACCTCCTCTTACAATAGAAATGGGCGTGAATCATTTTCTTCATTCTTGATATTGTATCAGATTAACGCCTCCAAACTCCAACGAGTATTTCTTGTCTTTCGAGCATCCGTCATGGCCACTTCTTCCTCTAACAGTGTTCTAATAGCCATCAAAGCCAGCTAGCAAATTACTGCACTACTCACACAAACCAACTTCCCTTTATGGCATGCTCAATTCGAGTCTCTCCTTCTCAGCTATAACCTTTTTGGTTATGTCGACGACACTCACACCTACCCATCCCTACCGATATCGAATGATGTAGCTGCCATTTTAGCTCATCACCTTTGGTTTCGTTAGGATAAACTTAACCTAAATGCTATTCTGACTTTTGTGTCCTCTGTATTTCAGTATCCTTGCTAAATATGATGAGCTTCTATATTTTGGATGTGATCATCAGAATACCATGAAAACGCATCTCGGATACTATCACGTCTTCTTAATTTGTTAAATTGATACAGGACATGCAAATTTTATTGGTTGAGAAGAAAAGCCTAATCAAAACTTTCATTAAATTAAAATTACATAAAATACTAGCCTTTCATTTCCTCCAAATGTTACATTTAAAGCTCAGAATCAGAAGAAGAGGAGACACAGACTTGCAATTACAGAAGCAATGAGAGACCTTGAACATCAAATATGAAAGAAGAACACAGACAACAAATAACAAGACAGAAATAAAATACCATATTAAACTGCAGCGTAGCGTTAGAGGAGGAAATGCAGTTAACAAATTGACAACCGAAGAATCCCAGATTGATGCATGCTCAAAGGGCAACGATCCTTTCCCTTTTCTTCTCTAATGGCGCTCTCTCTTCTGTTATCATTCTCTTCATTGATTAATGAGTGTACCGACGGCACCTTGTGATGGTGCTGCATCCACGTCTGTAAGGATTAGCCCTTTTCCGCTTGTTACAGTTGTAGTAAGACCTCCCGCGACGATTGCAGGGGACCGAGTTAGCCCTTAAGGCTCCATAGCTAATGTACCTTGTCTTCTGAGCCAGCAACCTGTGATTGATCTCAGAATCCATCATCATCTCAGTGCTGAATTCGAATCCGTTATTGTCATGGCCTAAAGTGGACAGGCCCCAGAGGTCAGCATCATCCATAAAAGTTGTCGACTCAACAACCAAGGCCATAGCCAACATGAGGAAAACCAGGCAGAACTTAGAACCCATTATGGGCATGGGAACAAACACAAGAGAGGGTTTTAAAATACGCCGACACCCTGCCCTTCCAAATAGAGGAGGGGAAGAGAAGGATACACAAAAAGAAAAGATGGGATGGTTTTCAGCTTGTTGGGATAAAAGAAGGGAGGGATGGAGGGAGGAGGTGAAGGGTAAGATTTGTGGTTTTGAATTTGGGGTGGTGGTGTCCGTTTCATACTCCTTGTTTTTATGCCAAGATCTGTTGACTTTAGGTTGTTCTTTCTATAGTTTAGGATTTGTGTTGTTGTCAACCCTTTTATTAGAAACCAATCTTTGTTGTTTTTGACTGTCTATTATTAGTAATTTGGATCCCCTTTTTCTGTCCTCAACAAATTGCCAGTCCACAGTGATGCTGGATGGAAACTTGAGAGAGAGGGTTAAGCTAGTTTTATGTGTCCCATGCATTGCATTACCCATCGGAAGTTGCTAAGAATGGAGGGTATGGTGTACAAGACTCACAAATAAAATTAAACAAGACGAAAATATGTTAAGTACACATGAAACTTTGGAAGCAGCATGCCTGCTGCTGCTGTACGCTTTAGTGCCTGTCCCCGCATAGATCGACTGTTCAAGCTAATACCGGTTGGACTGCGCTAACACCTTAATCCCTGGGCTATATTCAAGCTATTGAGTCCACTTTCCGGGAATTAACAAACCAAAAATACAGAACTCAGATCATAATCCTCTTCACTCGTAACGTGAAACCATCATCTTTTAATGATAAGAGCATTTTTCATTTGTTCGATTTGTACAATCAAAACAGATAATATTTCTTAAGGAATATTTAATATTGTTAAAAAAATAATGAATAAGCAATAACATACATATTTTGAAATAAAATTTACAAGAAATTCATACCTTTTTTAATATATATATATATATATATATATATATATATATATATATATATATATATTCAATACTTAAAATACAAAATAAATAGTCTATTTCTATAAAAAGAAGTGAAAATAGGAAAGAATACTCAAAAATTTAAATATTTTAAAAAACTAAAAGACTAAACCCAAGACTCAAAAAGTTTTAAGAGATTCTAATGAGCATTTAATATATATAATTATGGATTTTACAACATTTTTTCTTGAATGACCATGTACTAAAAATATGTTTCATTAAAATCTTATAATGAAAAATTTAATGAGAAAACATCTAAGCGAAAAAATAAGAGTACAGTATTTTTGTGTACTTTTTGAACATTTTAGAATTTCATAAAAGATTTAATATATATACTTCAAGATTTATATTAGAATCCTTAAGAATTCATTAAAACATCAAATTACCTCCTTAAAACCTTGCAAAGTAAAATTCAATGGAAAATGCCTAAACGAAGAAAAAAAAAATAATTTATAATAACTTTACTTCAACAGAAATATAATCCCTGCATAGATCGGCGTTCAAGCTAATACCGGTTGGACTGCGCTAACACCTTAATTCTGGGGCTATATGCAAGCTATTGAGTCCACTTTCCGGGAATTAACAAACCAAAAATACAGAACTCAGATCATAATCTTCTTAACTCGTAACGTGAAGCCATCATCTTTTAATGATAAGTGCATTTTTCATTTGTTCGATTTGTACAATCAAAACAGATAATATTTTCTTAAGGAATATTTAATATTGTTAAAAAAATAATGAGTAAGCAATAACATACATATTTGAAATAAAATTTACAAGAAATTCATACCTTTTTTAATATATATATTTTTTCAATCCTTAAAAATAAATAGTATATTTCTAAAAGAAGTTAAAATAAAAGATAAATAGTCTATTTCTATATAAAAAAAGTGAAAATAGTAAAGAACACTCAAAAATTTAAATGTTTTAAAAAACTAAAAGACTAAACCCAAGACTCAAAAGGTCTTAAGAGATTCTAATGAGCATTTAATATATATAATTATGGATTTTATAACATTTTCTTTGAATGACCATGTACTAAAAATGTGTTCCATTAAAACCTTATGATGAAAAATCCAATGGGAAAATGCCTAAGCAACAAAATAAGAGTATAATATTTTTTTGTGACTTTTGAATATTTTAGAATTCCATAAAAGATTTAATATAGATATTTCAAGATCCATATTTGAATACTTAAGAATTCAATAAAATATCAAATTATCTCATTAAAACCTTGTAAAGTAAAACCCAATAGGAAAAACCTAAGTTAAAAAAGAAAGAAATAGAATTTACAAGAACTTTACTTTAAAAATACATGTTTTATGATAAATTTTTAAGATAATACATTTCAATATTATAAATAAGTTTCTTGAAAGTTAAAGTGGATAAAGACTTCATTAATAAGAGTGTTAAATCATCACTTAACTTGATGTGCTTGATATTAATTTTTTCTTTTATAGAAGCTTGTAAGTATAAAAAAACTTTGATGAGATATGTTTTGTTCTGTCTCTTTTAATATATTTAGTGATTGACAATCTATTTTTTTTTTTATATATGCTGAATAATTGACTTTAACTATATATATTCTTCATCGACTCATTTCATGGATTACAATAATTTTTAAATGATTTAATAAAATATCCACTAATATTTGTTTGACAGATCTCTAAGAAATTGCAATACTTTTATAGGTAAAATAGATGACTTGTTTGTGATCTCCTTTTGTGAGGATTAAAGAGATAACTTGCATTGTATATCCAATCAACTGTGAATTTGATCCTCTATAAAATAACTTCATTTTAGTTGTTTCATAAAGATAACGAAGTGTATGTTTGTCCCCATTCCAAAGTCTTTTTATGAGACCAATAAATCAATTGTAAAAGTTATATCTGGTCTTATACAATTTGCCAAATTTATGAGTACTCCAATAATACTAAGATATGGTACTTCTAGACCAAGAATTTCTTTATCCTCTTCTACCAGTTGAAAAAAGTATTTCCTCACATCAAGTGATCAAATAACAATTAGTGTACTAAAAGGATAAGCAGTGTCCATGTAAAAGTGCTTCATAACCTTTTCTGTATACACCGATTGATGAACAAATATTTCATTTAAAAGATGTTTAATTTGTAAACCAAGATAAAATTTTATCTTTACGAGATTTTTCATCTTTCAAATAGGTTGCAATGTTTATGAGCTCTTTAAGAGTACCAACAAGATTTAAATCACTAATATATATAACAACAATGGCAAATCTAGATGTTGTTTTCTTAATGAAGATTTATGGGCAAATCTCACTATTCTCAAATTTTTTTTCTTGTGGGTATTCATTAAGATGATTATATCACATTCAACTAGATTGCTTTCACCTATATAAAAATATTTATAGTTTAATAGAATAAATATTTTTGGGTTTACCATAAAAAGCTTCAAGCATTTTGAATCCTTGAAGGTTTTTATATAGATATCTTTATCTAATGATTCATATAGATATATTGTAATTACATCCATTAAACGCATATTCAGAGTTTTTGAAAATACTAAACTAATTAAGAATGTAAAAGTGATTGTATCTATAACTAGAGAATAAATTTTCTCATAACCAATGTTAGGTCTTTATAAGAAACCTTGTGTAACAAGTTATGCTTTGCATCAAATAATTTCATGGTTCTCATTTTATTTTCTAACAAAAATCCATTTATATTCAATGGGCATAACACATTTAGGTGTATCAACTACAAGTATAAATACTTCATATTTTGTAATGAGTTTAACTCTGTGTAGATTGCTTTTTTCCACATTAACCAATCATTTCTATATTGGCATTCTTCGACAGTTTATGGTTCAATTTCATCAGCACTTCTAATGATGGCAAAAACAATTTTAAATGCAAATATATTATTTATGATAATTTTATTTTGATCTAAAATCTCTCATAAGATCTTATTATTTTCAGGTATATGGATCTTTTCAAGAGATGTTTTTTTAAGAGATCCCTCTTTAGGAAGATCAATGTTAGGAGATGATTTAACATAATATTTTTGCATATTTTATAGATGAGGAATCTTTAGAAGTATCATCAGCTATTTGTTGTAATTTTTATTTTCTATTATTTTTGTCCTTGGCACTAACAAGTCTTCCATGCTTCTAATGTGGTATATATTAATTTACTATTATGTTGTTGTTTTATTTTTGTTTACCTTTAGGGATTTTAATTCTAGATGAAACACGTATAGCTAAAATATAGGATTTAACCACCTTTTTACTTATGGTAAAAACTTTTGGTAATTGATTTGTAATATTCTATATATGAATAATCTTTTAAACTTCAAGTTTACGTTGATTTGTTTTTGGATCAAAATAAGATAACTTCAGATTATTCCACGTAATTTCTTTTCGTTCTTCAAACGCTAACTTTTCTTTCCTTAATGATTGGAAAATGTTCTCATCAAAATAACAATCTTCAAAACATGCTATAAAAACGTTATCAGCTAATGGTTCAAGGAATCGACTAATATATAAAGAATCAAAATCAACTTAAATTTCTATTCTACACCATGGATCCATTTTAGTTTTTTATGGAGGTGTTATAGACATATAAATCGTATAACTAAAAGTTCATAGATGAAATATATTTGGTAGTATATCAAAAACAAGTTGCAAAAGAGAATATTTATGGTAAAAATTTGGTTTTATTCTAATAAATGATGCAACATATAATATAACATATCCCTAAACATATATAGATAATTTTGATTTCATAAGTAATGGTCTAACAATTAATTAAATGCACTTTATAAATGATTCTGCTAAACCATTTTAAATATGTATATAAGCAATATGATGTTCAACGTCAATTCCAATAAAAATGCAAAAATTATCAAATGCTTGAGAAGTAAACTCAACATTATTATACAATTGAATTTTCCTGATTGGATAATCATAAAATTACATCCTAGTATAATAATCTATGTTATTAGTCTAGCAAATATAACATTTTGACTAGAAAATAAACAAATGTGTGATCATTTACTTAATGCATTAATCAATTCTATAAAATATCGAAAAGGTCCTGTATGGTGGATGAATAGGTCCGACTATATCTCCGTGAGTTCTTTTAAGAAAAGATGATGATTCTATAACAACCTTGTATGGATATGGTTTGATAATTAATTTACTTTGAGAACATGCAACATATGTTTTTTCACTTGGTAAAAGAATCTTCAGGTTTTTTAAGAGATGCCATGTTAGTTTTCCATAATTCATCATATCATTATTGATCCTGGATGTCCAAATCAATCATGCCAAAGCATAAATATTTTTAGGTCGAAACACTTTTGGTGTATCACAACATTTATTTTAATAGATTTCATAATTATATAATAAATTCCAGAAGAGAAACCAAATAATTTTTCAAGTACAAGCTTCTAGCCCGAAATACATGAAATAATATAAGTATATTTTTTTATCTTTATCTATTATTTCAATATGATAACCATTAACACATATATCTTTAAAAGTGAGTAAATTTCTTCTGGATTCAAGTGAATATATTGCATCTTTATGTCAAGTTTTGTGTTATTTGGTAACAAAATATTAACTCTTCTAAAGCCTTTAATCATGTTTGATAGACATAATATTTTAGTGACATTTGCTTTCGTTAATGTTAAATTTTTTTCCTTGATTGTGTGCGTTGTTGCATTGTCTACAAAACAAAAATTTCCATCATGAGAAGTCACGCCTCTATTAAAATATAATTAAAATTTATAACTTAACTGAAATAAAATTTGTTATTTGTTTTATCTGGGTTTTCAAATAAATAAAAAAACATTAAGATAAGTATTAACATCAAGATCATGACCTTCAAAATCATCTTTATGAATACAATTAATTGCAACTGCATTTTGTTTTAAAAATGCTTGATATAAATCTTTAAGATGTTTTGGTATGCGATAATACAAGATGAATGACCATGCATACTAAACTCATAGCATTTATCTCCAAGTTTATGCAAATTCTTATTATTTTCTTATTTGAGTTCATTATATCCCCACTTCTGATGAAATGTTAGGTTGCCTTTTCAATGATTATCTCTTATTCTTTTTCACTTATTTTTTCATATCGATATCCATAGTTCTTTCTTGTTTTTTAGACAAAGGATGTACATTTTAAAGAATAGTTTGGAACATGTGGGATGAAATTGATGATTTTTCATCAAAAAGCTCATTATTATGTTTTCTATATTGTTATTGCAAGACAGTATTTAAAGTATGAAAAGTAAATAATATTTTTTTTCTAACATTTAGTCTTCTATGATATTTTCACCATATAATTTCAATTGTGGGATAATTTTAAAAAGAATTGAATTATATTCACTAATCGATTTAAAATCTTGCAACCTAAGGTGTACCACATTATAGCAAGCTTGAGAAAATATGATAAACTTTTGGTGGTCATATTTTTTTTTTAGATTTTATTAGAGTACAAGGGGATCTTTTATTATAAGATATTTAACTTTTAATCATTCATGGAGATGGTGGTGAATAAAAATCATTGCTTTTATGCGGTCTTCCAAGATTCATAGTTTCTAAATGCATCTTAGTGTCAAAAATCCATGACAAAAAAATATTTACAGATATATCAAGAGCAACAAATTCAAGTTTCTTCATATTCAACATTATATTTATATAAAAAAAAATCATTCTTTTAAAGCTGCTGTTTATTTAGTTCTTTACAAATAGTAGTTTTTTAATAACTATATTTGATTTATTTAATTCTTCATGAAATTACAATACTAGCTCTCCAAGAACTTTAAATATTGATAAAAAAAAAAGAAAATTTATCAAAGTAAATTACAAAATTAAATAGTTTCTATAAAGTATGAACAATGATTAAAAAAACAATTAAAGTTAATATAAGTCTCGTAATACAAGAGTTCATGAATGTCAACAATTTAATATAAATTAAGTAGAGTGATTGCACTAATAACATATTTTAAAAAATAAAAAACAAGTAAATATATATATATATATATATTAGAATAAAACTTAAAAGAGAAATTCATATATTTATATATATATATATATATATTTTCAATCCTTAGAATATAAAAGAAATAGTTTATTTATAGTAAATAAAATAAGAATATTAAAGTACACTAAAAAATTAAAATACCGTGCAAAATTAAAAAAACTAAACCTAAAAGTTATGAAATTTAAAAGATTTGGAGGTACATTCATTATATATAATTCAACATATATATAATTATAGATTTTATAATAAATATGCTTATCCAATGTTCTTCTTCTTCTATTTCTTCTGTGTGAACGTATCATTTTTCTTTTGGCATTGTTAAAATTAAAATCTGTCAAGAAATTCAAGAACTAAAAATTAAACAAAATACATGTTTGGGTTAGTGATTTTTCAATTTTTTTATTTTCAAATATATTATTTTTTTTTTAATTTTCACTTCAAAACAAATTCCAAAAAGATTAACCATGCAGTCTCACATGGAATTACAACATTCTAAATTCAAAAGATGTAAATTACTCGTAACTTGCACTTGTTGCCTTCCTCCTCGACAGCATGACGCGTCTAACAAATTAATTAAAAAAAGAAACCAAAAGAATCCACCTGAAGCCATTAATGAGCTTTGAATTTGACAGTTGAAATCACGAGACCAAGCATTAACTATGGAGATTGCAGACCAATGTCCACTTGACAGAAAATGTTAATTTCCAGAATTAACGGTGAGATTTTCCCATCAGCTGTACATATTCCCAATGGGTCCCAGGAGTCATGTAGCAGGTGTATCGTGATTCATGCGTACACGACTTGCTTCATGGAAGCTTCCCTTATCCAAAGGTCACCTTGACTGCTGACTCGTCTACTTTCTATTTTTTATCCAATATATATATATATGTGTGTGTATGTATGTATGTATGTATGTATGTATGTATGTATGTATGTATGTATGTATGTATGTATGTATATAGTTTGAATGAAAGAGAGAGTCATTCTAATTTATCGGAAAAGAAAGGGGCAAAGATAGAAAATTATTTTAGAGGGGTAAAGATTAGGAAAATCTTTTCAGGTGGACTAAAACTTAAATTTTATTAATTTTGGCTCTAAAATCTTAAATTCTTCAAAGAAAAGCCATTTTTTTTTATCATTATTCAGGGGCAGAGCCCCTCCCATCGTTCCTTTGTCTCTCCTAGCATGCCAGTAACATCAAACAAAACTTGATACAAGAAAGTTTTTCTTATTAATATGTAAGGAGTAAGCTGTAATATGTTTTAATAAAATATTTAATTAATATCCTTAGTTTAATTCAATAATTATTCTATTTTAATATTTATTTATAACTTAATTTTTTCATTACTCAAACACCTGCGTACCATAGATTACTAGTAACTATAATGTTAAATGACAACTTCTAAATATTAATCATAATTTTATAATTAAATTTAAAAAAAATTTCCAATACATAATATCTCATATGGAAGATACAACAAAAAACCTCCACCATCATCAAACGATATCACGCCGACTCACACACCGTGACAACTATAAAAATTGCAATATTAAACCTTTATTTAGATAAAAATTTTACATTTATTTAAACTAATTCTATATGGATGGAGTTATATCTTTCAATGCGGGTGTATAGAGTTTTAAAAAAAAAACTGTATAGAGTTTTGAAAAAAAACAATCTAATGGTTTCATATTCATTAAAAAGAGGAATATCATGTTTAATTTTAATAGTATAATCTATTGTTTCAAAGAAATTGAACCTACTATGGTCATGGTGTTCTTTTAAGTATTAGTTAGGATTTTTTCAATTATCGATGATTTTGATAACATTCTCAATATTTATTTTTTTGGTTAATCACTCCATTATAGGTAATATAAGTAATCTATAAAGAAGAAAGAAAAAATAAATTTTTTTAATATTTATTTATAAATTAATTCTTTCATTAGTTGCTATTCATTTTTTTTAATAAATATCATTCATTTTTATAAATAAAGGTAAAAGTGGATTGATAAAAGGATCAACTCCAACAAAATGATTGACTTATAAATTTTAAAGCCAAAATAACTAACTTAAAAAAAATACAAGAATTTAATTATAATTTACTCAAAGTATAGGGAAAATGTCTTGCAATTGAGTTTCATGACAGAGTTATAAAAATATATTTGTGAAAACATAAAATTTCCTGGAATTATTGCAATGTTTTGAAGTCATTCTTATAGCTTAATA
Organism: Populus pruinosa; assembly: GCA_026413675.1. Lineage (NCBI taxonomy): Eukaryota > Viridiplantae > Streptophyta > Magnoliopsida > Malpighiales > Salicaceae > Populus > Populus pruinosa. Next base: position 3,540,446 of record CM048595.1, read on the forward strand.
TCATTCAAATATGAGGTTTATATTTAATCAAACTAGTTTGTATTAGTATAACGATGGGGTTACACTATAGCTTGAATAAAAAAAATTGAATTTAAAAATAATATTCAGACTATAACGAGATCAGTTTGATTTTGTTATTTAACTTGCCATAATAATTCAACTTTAAAGTCTTTTGACTCGACTCCTTGCCTAACAGGAATTTAATATTAAACTATGTGGTAGTTATCCAACATGACCCAATTTACTTCAAGGGTTAAAAGGTAATTTAGGTGATTAATAAAAAATTATAGTTTTATTTTTTTTAATATTAAGTTAACAATGAATTGAGTCGACTTAGGACTTCCCAGTTTAACCTTCTAAATACGTGATCCTGATGATGGGTTCCATTGGTATAAGAAATTTTTTAAAACTATTTTTTACTTAATTATATTATAACAAAAATTAAAGCTCGAAAAACTAAGTACAAACCAAATACTAGAATGTTTTGTTTTAAATTGTGATAATCTCATAGAAAATAAATTAAAATAATTCATAAAAATAAATTTTAAAATTAAAAAATATTAAATGATAAAATTAATTAAAAAATAAAAAAACCAGCTCCTTTATTATATATATAAACAATGAATGGGCTTTTGTGTACCCCAAATCTTTTAGAGTTCTACTAGATCATCACTCCTGTTATGTTGTGGGTTGGATCTATTTTTTAATGTAAAACAAATATTTCGGTATTATTAATGTTTTTATAGCAAAATAATAAAATTAAACAATATAGAAATTGATCTCATATGACCTAGTCAACTTGATAGATTCAAAGACAATCCAAATGGAAAATAAAAATGCAATTTGATTTAAAAAAAATTAGGAAGACATTTAAAAAAAACATATCGAAACGAAAACATATTATATTGACTTAGATAGATTTGGGTTAACTTGTCAAATTTTGTTCCTTTATCATGAGACCATGATAAATCTATAGAAAACAAATAAAAAAAATATTAAACTCAATTCTCAATCAATCAAACATTGGAGGATGAAATTTAAAATTAAATTCAACTAAAAAAACAAGTCAAGTTAACTCGGTCATAAGACTGAGACAACTTTATAAAAAGTAAATCGAAATAAATTATGAAATTCAATTCTCAATTAACTCAATGTTGAAGGATAAAATTAAAAAAAAAAAGACATAAGAACACTTAAGTAAACTGACCAAACCTATGACCCGAGTTATGAGACCAAGATAATCTCATAAAATAAAAATTAAAATAAATTATAAAACATAATTTTTAATTAATCTAATATTAAAGGTTGCAATCCAAAAACATTCAATTAAAAAAAAACTTGAGTCAATCGGCCTAAATCGTGACTTGAATCATAAAATTATGATAATCACATAGAAAGTAAATAAAAATAAATAAATCTTAATTTCCAATCAACCTAATTTTAAAGGATGAAATTGAAAAATAATCACCTAAGTGAATGGAGGTTAACTTGCCAAATCCGAGTTAAAAGTCTATGATAATTTCATAGAAAGTGATTCAAAAAAAATTATAAAGTCAACATGAAGGATAAAATTAAAAAAAAATAATAATTAAAAAATAGACAAAAACATGACATTAGTTAACATGACTTATCTACAAAACTCACGAACTAATTTATAAAATCAAGATAATTATATAAAAAATAAATCAAAACTAATTATAAAAATTTATATCTAGTAAATTTAATATTAAATAATAAAATTAAAAAAAATTAGAAACACAGTAAAAAAGAGTCTAACTTTATATGAAAAAGCCTAGTATTTTTATTATATGTTAAATATCTACAAGGGCTTTTATTATATGTTAAAGATATGCAAGGTAATCTCCGAATTTTAGTGGGTATATTTTGGGAATGCGGTAGTGTAAACAAGGTTCTCTTAAATTGTTTTTTAAAAAATTATTTAAAATATATTTTTTAATATTTTCAAATTATTTTAATTTATTGATATTAAAAATAATTTTAAAAAAATTTTTATTTTAATATATTTACTTTAAACCATCACCTCTACTATAATCTCAATTTCAAATATACCAACTTCACTTTTACATGACTTGTTTTAAGATATATTGAAGGTAACTTGACTAAAATATAAATATAAGGATCATATATGTAATTTAATTTTGAAATGTGCTAATTACTATTCATGTGGATAATTTAACGGGGGTTTACTTTTCTACGCTAAAAATTTATTTGATGGACATATCTTTTTAAATAATTTTTTTTTGTTAATCTAATGGTTGGCCTGGTGTATTTATTTATTGAGTTTAAACTTTAAAACTAATATCATAGAAATTTGTTTTCTCTAAATATTTTTTTTAAATCATATAAAAAATAATTTATTTTTAAGTAATGCATAAAATACCTCAAATATATCTTTATTGTCGAATAAAAAAGAATATCATAATGTCTAGACATTTTTTTTTAAAGTAAGTGTTTAGACTAGAGCTAGCAGTTTAGTACTAGAATTTAGGATTCCATAAGAATTTATTCCTCATTCGAGGTGTGTATTAATTTAAAATAGTATAGGAAAAATATTTATTTTAATTAATATGTAAGTTAGCTCAAATATACCGATACTATTGAATAAAAAGAATATCATAATTTTTAGAAAATTAAGAAATCAAGGTTATATTTTAATTCTAATATTGTGTTTAGAATAATAACAAGGAATCAAAATTAAATTTAAATTTTTTAATATAAAGTCTTTTTTAAAAAATTAAATAAAAGCATCAATAAAATTATTATTTTATTAATGGATAGCTATTATATCAAGACGATTGTGATGGTGATAATATTAAAAAGTTGTTGGTAATAATATTTGTTTTATAATACTCTCTCTCTCTCTCTCACACGCACACCCACACACACACACACACATATATATATATATATATATATATATATATATATATATATATGATTTTTAATTTGAACCTGCTAAATATTGATATCATCTGAATTAATAGGGATTTTTGGATTTGATGAATAATTATTAAATTTAACAAGAAAATCATCCAAATCTAACCCAAAATGTATATTTGAATTATATAAATATATTTATAGAACATTTAGATTTTTTTAATACTATATCATATATATATATATATATATCTTAATAATGATATATAACACACAAACACACACACATGAATAATATTTGTTTTATTTTTCATTTACTAATAAATAATTGTAGATAATGGATATTCATTAAATACATAAAATTCAATAAATAATTTATAAATATAGCAAATAAATAATAGACAGAAAAAAAACATGGGAAAAAAATGCAACCCGGATACAAACGTTGCCATCCCTTTTCCTAACCTACCAGTGGGGTATGCTCAAGTAAGGTTAATAAATACTGGCTCTGTACGTGCTCATCTCCTACACAACAAAACAAAAACAAAATCGAGGGCCTCACAATTCAATATTTTGTCATACATGGCTACACGCATATATTGACTTTTGTTAGCATATAACATGACCCCTCAACCACCCTCCAGCACCTCGCCATTGGGCCAAAACACACGCCGCATTTCTTATCATATGCTGGTATTATATCAAGAAAGAAAATTACCCTATGATATATATATGAACATGGGAAAGATTATTAACTTGTTCTATTCCATAAATTTATTTAATTTTCTCTTAATGGCTTGGCCTAGTTGAATGAATGAATGAATGAATTAAGCAGTAGGGTTCGGTGGTTTTTTTTTTTTTAATAGAAGAGGAGCTAGAGAGGAAGTATAATCCATGGAGAACAAGGTGGCCCATAAGCATAATTATTACTTTTTTTGTTTCTTTGTTTCTATTAGTGATATATCTTGACAAAGTTGCAGGACAGAACGATGGATGTAGCTTGGATTGCAAGGGATCCTTCTCATTTGGTCAAGAGAAACTGATGGTTGTGATGATGGTCGTTCTTCGACTTTTTTTTTTTTTTTTTATTCCTCCTCTTTACTATTCTCTGATGACTTGTAAGGTAGTTTTCTATGTATAGATAATGTTAGGTTACTTATTTTTTTAATATGAAAAGACAAATAATTTTTTTATTAAAAAAATTATTTTAAAATTATCTAAGAAAATACTTATTTTTATATTTATGTTTGTATTTCTTCAACTAAATAAATTACTTATTCTTCTTATTTTTATTTTTTATATTAAAATATCAATCAAATATAACCTGCCTTTAAATAGACTTAATTTCAATACAATAAAGATTATTAATAAATAAAAATTAAAGGAAAAGGTGTTTGTTGTAGCCTTCCTTTCATAATGCTATTTATTTGAATAATATTTTTTTATTTAATTATTGAAGATTGAATTATATAATTTTTTAATTTATTTTTTATTAATTTATCCTAAATTTATTATCCAACTATGAGTTTTATAAGTTAATTTAGTTGATTTTAATTTTTTTAATTAATTTTTTTTTCAATTTTATTTTTCAACATTAAATTAATAAGGAAATTGACTTCATAATTTATTTTGAACTGTTTTGTATGAAGTTATCCGATTCTTATAATTTAAAACATAGGTTTGGAATGTTAATCCTGGATGCCCCATTGTTTTTTATGTTTTTTTAATTAATTTTTTTAATTTTATTTTTTAATACTATGTTAATCGAGAATTAAACTTTATAATTCGTTTTGATTTGTTTTTTATTGGTTTATTCTAGTTCTATGACTCGGGTTGTAGGATAAATTGACTTGAATTAGTTTTTTAATTGATTTTTTTAATTTTATTTTTCAACATTAAAGTTATTAAAAAAAATTCATAATTTATTTTGATTAATTATTTATAGGATTATAATAATTTTATGATTTGATATATAGATAGATAGATTAACCAAATTAATATAAATTGGTTTAATATATTATTATTTTAATATTTATTTAAAAACACATATTCAATACATATTTTTATTTAAATTATATTTTTATTTATTATCTTATTTATTTTTAAACCAAGATAATAGAGACACATCAAGTTAATTTTCACAAGATTTATTTATTAAGATATTTTTTTGCCGTTAAGAAAAGTGCAAGTACCAACAAAGACAGTCTTATAAGCAGCCACCTCTTACTTTGCCTGTTTCAGAGGCTAAACTATTCTTGCTTCTTCCTATCCCCGCGCTTCTCTCTCTCTCAAAGCTGTGTACTTTTGGGTGGTTGTTTTGGTCTCAATTTGTGCTACAAACATTGGCTCCTACTTACTAACTTTAATGGAATTTCTCTTTTGTTTGTTGTTGACTCTTTAATTTCCTCAGGTGCTCTTTTTTTTTTCTTTTTCCATTTTCAACTACTGTTCTTTCCCTTCTTTTTATGATCATTAAAGATCATAACTTTTATGCTTGTTTCTATCCAAATTTCTTGATTTGAAGTGGGTTTCTTTACTGTTTCCGCTGCTGCCTGTTCAAATTTGATTCTTGTGAGTTTGGTTTGTGCCTTATGGAATTCCCTGATTCTTGTTTTATGAATTTTTTTCCTCTTTAATTCCTCTGTAATTATTCGTAAAAAAAAAAAATCTTTTGTAGTATACTGTTGGCAAATTCTTTGTTTATTGACTGGTTGCTTAAAGTCTACAACCTGTTGGCATCAATTAATTAAGCAATTCTCACTCTTGGACTTTTATAATGTTTGCTTTCACGCATCAATTTTGAAGATGATGATCATGTTCTAGGTGGATTATATGCTTAAAAAGGTTGAGTTGTGCTTCTATTCTGCTACCACTGTCAATAATTTATAATTTTCAGAAGAGTTTACTCGATAGCTAGTCTTTTGGGATGATATGCCTCTTCAAGTTCTTTTAGGGTAGGCTGCATGATGTTTTAACTTCGGATGGTTTCAAAATTTTACTTCAGGAGTTTAATTCGACTTTATGGACCGTTGATATTAGATCACTTGAGTTCGTTGTTGGAAAGTTTCTTCATATTTTCAATCAAGTCTGAATGCTTTGGAGAACATAATTCTTGATGAATGTCCACTTAGGTTTTTGTTTAAGTCCAGGTTGCTTGTTATAGGGAATTTCTCTCTCTTTCTCTTTGTTTTTTTTTGCTAATCACTACTCAACATGATATCAGTTTTGGTTTGCAATGTGTTACCATCTTCAACATTTTGATTTTGATTGCCATTATAATTACTTAGGGGTATCTCTGGACATTTCACTTCTATCATTTATTTCCGTAGAGAGATTGTTAGTTGAATTCATTGGGGGCCTTTGCACGAGCTGTATCCTTGCTAAATATCATGAGCTTCGATATTTTGTATGTGATGACTAGAATACCATGAAAACGTATCTGGGATATTATCACGTCTTTCAAATTAGAATTTCAGGGTTTATTTTGTTCTCTTACGTTTCCCTCTACATTGTCTGATAAATGGCAGGTCAGGAAATTCTTTTTCTGCCAGTCATGGATACTAATTCACATCTTAACGATCAGAAAGAAAAACCAAGTCTTTTCGTTGAGGTAAATTTTGCAGCTTCATGCTTGTGTGTTATTCATCGCCTTTTAAAATGAAATTCATGTTCTTCCATTATTGACTCTTGAAATCGTGGTGGTTTAGGTTGCTCACTTAGAAAAACAGCTGTGGGCATTAATCCATACAAAAGGTCTATTGGACTCCAATGTTCAAGACTTGTACCGAAAAATCTGCTCTGGTTATGAGAAAATAATCCTTAGTGATCACAAACTGGGGGGCCTTCAAGATACTGAATATTCTTTGTGGAAGCTTCACTACAGACATATTGATGAATATCGTAAAAGAATGAAGAGAAATTCTGCTAATAGAGACACTACAACATCTGCGACACCACAGAGTGTGGTTGCTGCACAGAGAAGCAGTGACAACCATGTAGTTGGATTTAAGTCATTTCTGTCTGAAGCAACTGAATTTTACCAAAATCTAATCTTCAAAATCAAAGGATATTATGGTCTCCCTGAAGATTTTTCCTTCCTTAGAAGTGGTGGCAACTCTGCTTCTGTTGAGCCAAAGAAAATGCAGAAACTTCAATTTTTATGCCATCGCTTTTTAGTTTGTCTTGGGGATTTTGCTAGATATAGAGAACAATGTGAAAAATCTGACGCACAGAATCACAATTGGTCAGTTGCAGTCGCACATTACTTGGAAGCAACAATAATTTGGCCAGACAGTGGAAACCCCCAAAATCAGGTATATTCATGCTACTTCCTTGTTATGATATCAGTGGGGAAACTTAGAAAATGTCCTCAGTCTTGAGAGCTCATGGCTTTTAGAACTTTTTATGCTCATAAAAGCTACTGTCCTGGTTTCTATATATATGCATATAACAGACTATGTTCATTTTTAGTTGGCAGTGTTGGCAATGTATGTTGGTGATGAGTTCCTTGCTTTGTATCACTGCATAAGAAGTTTAGCTGTTAAAGATCCTTTCCCTGATGCATGGAACAACCTTATTTTACTGTTTGAAAGAGTAAGACTCAAGCTCATGTTCCTATTTTCTTTTTTCTTTTTCTTCTAAATACTATCACCTACGTTGCTGTTGCTGCCGATTTTTTTTTTTTCTTGGCAGTTCTCAGTTGGTTTCTGTGGTCTTTCAGAACAGGGCATCCCATTTGCAATACCTTTCCAGCGAGGCCAGCTTTGATTTCTTGCAACCATCTGAATGTAACGTCCAGACTAAAGTACAATCAACTAATGATTTGTTGAATTGCAAGCCTTTGAAAGCTGAAGATGAAGGCTCAAGGGAGACAAATTTATGGTCTCTTATCATTAGAACAATAAGTTTCTTATTCATTACAGACAGGTACTCCTTGAAGAACATTTTGCTTCTACTAAACAGGTTTTGGATTCCTGTCTAGATTTACTTATGTAATCATCTTTAATGACTCGTTCTTAATCTGTTATGTGTAGCATGTGCTATGATGTCTTCTGGTTCCTACAGTAAATTTTGACCACTGGTAAAATGCTTGATATCTATCCGGAGTGGTCACCTTGATAACTGTTATGTTATCATCTTTTATAAAAGTGAACGTTTGTCTTAGGTTGAGCTTCTGAGAGTTAATGATCTTTTAGTGGATTAACAAAGAACATCAAAAGAGGGTGTGAGAATTTTTAATAGTCATTACCATAAATTCCTAGCCAACAAAATAAATGTTTATGTTTGAGATTTTGGACAGAGAAACTAAAACTGTTATTCTTATCACGAGGATTATCAGCTGAACAGGATCAATGCATCCTTTCTTCTGAAATATGCTGTCACTTTTCTAATTCAAGTTTTTGTTATCATATGCATTGCATCCTGCAAGTACCACTTCCACCATATGGCATGCTGATCTGAATTTTTGCTAACTTCTTCATAATATTATCATCTTATGAACTCCTTACTTTACATAAGATGGTTGTATACATTACTAATTGCTTATTCAATGTGTGGCAGTTTTGAGGATTTTCCTTGTACTTTTGCATCTACTATTAAAGAGGTCGATGTGTTGATGGCACTAGATGATGCAAAGCTAGAAGCTGCAATGGAGTCATATCAGCATATGAATTCAGCCAGGACTGGTCCTTTTAGAACCCTTCAATGTGTCTCAGTATTCATCTTTGTCATTGAGAATCTAATAAATAGCCCGGACAGAAAAGATTCAAAGGATGGAACTGAAGCACAGCAGCTTGTGTTAGCACAAGCTGCATTGACTGCTTCGTTCATCTTCATGGGACGCCTTATTGGTAGATGTTTGAAGGTAGTTTTGTTGGACTCGTGCCCACTTTTACCAGCTTTACTCATTTTCGTGGAGTGGTTGGCGAGTATTCTTGATGAACTAGAAACATATGGATCTGATGATAAAAGTACAAGCGCCATATCTTATTTTTTTGGTGAGTTTCTTGAACTTCTGAAGCGGTTTGGTGTTGATAGTAGTGAATACAAGCCTCCATGCAGCGTTGCCCTTTGGGAAGACTATGAGTTGAGAGGCTTTGCACCATTAGCTCATTCACAGGTGCCATTGGACTTTGCAAATCATTGGGGACACAGAAACAGTTACAAAAATGGAACTCAATACCGTGCTAACCGCATTATTAATGCCGCTATAAAGATCGCAGACAGATCAAACAGTAATCACAAGTGGATCTTCTATGATAAATCTGGAAGAAATTTTTCTGTTGGAGGATCAGATAAATTTCCAGACAGGAAAGAGTCTGAAAAGACAGGGTCTGCTACTGCTGCTGTTCAAGAGAAAGTGCCAGATCAGCAAATTTTGCATTTTACAGAAAAAAGTGAGAAAGCTATTCTCGAGGAGAAACCAAGTGGCCCTTTCGTGAATGGAAAATCTGTTTCCTTGGAAGAGGAAGAAGTAATTCTCTTCAAGCCTCTCACAAGATACAATTCTGCACCACTTTATAGCTCTATAACCTCTAATGATCAAACACCTTCTGAAGACACTGGGGACAAAATTGCACCTGCCGATGAATGCTTGCGACGTGCTACATCACTACTAATAGCACAATACCAGGGCCAGGGTGATCCTTCGGCATTTCATTCTGACCTCACTAATTTCAGGTGCAACAAGCCAATGAAAAAGCAGGAGCCTCTTGTAAAGGATACAGTAGAACACCTGCTTTCAGAAGCCTCTATCTCTCATTGGACTCCCCCTCACAGCACCTCCATTTCTGCTGGGCCTCCCTCACTCAATGCCTGGGTCCTCAATAGAGGTTTGAGCAATGAAAGGGTGAAAGGTAAAAGTGACACGAGTAAACATAGCTTGACACCTATTCAGGAAATAGCTTCAGCATCCATGAATGATCTCTGTATCAGTGAAACTGACTCTGTAATTAGTTTGGGGCATGAATCCATGACCCCACATCACTCTTTTCATCCTTATTCAGCTCCAGTGCCTTCTGCCCCATTTCTTCCAGATGATGCTGTGCCGCTAAATGGCAGTCGATCTACTTTCACTGACTACAATAGCACAGGAACCATCAACAGAATGAATTCTAATTATTTTGAGACACCTCAAGTGAGTGGCTATTTGAATTGGACTGGTTCTCATCAACCACTTGATTATGGTCCTGGAATTCCAGGATTCATGGATGCATACACACCGGTGCGTAGAATGACTTCTTCTGAATGGCTTCGTCAGTACAGGGAAAGTCAGAATCTCGAGCGAAGCACTAGTCACTTATGGCCAGTTCATTCGTATGCCATTGGGAACACTGGAAACTTCCATGACATGTCCAGCTCAGGTCTTTTCGATCAGTGGGGAATTCCTTGGGCTTCTAACCAATTGATTTATGAAGGGAGCCCTCCATTGCATCCAGGTTTTTCTCCTGTTTATGAAACTGTCGATCAAAGGAACAAATTCATTTATGGTTACCAAAGACCGAGCCCTTATGGATGTGGTGTCACGAATGAGCCAGAGCCACTCTTGCAGTATCTCAAGGAGAAAGAATGGCTGCTTCAGCAGGATCCGACATTGAGAGGTCCTACGTATATGGGAAGTTGAAACTGTCATACAAAACAGTCAATATGAGCACTGAACATGGCTGCATACCTTTGTCGGAGCTGCAGTCAGCATATTAATGATCCATAGGCCGCAACTGTGATTTGTTAGTTGTTAGCATTTATGTGTCCCTGTGTATGTATATGCATATATTTAGCCATTCCTCCAAAAGAAGAATAGCTATAAGAAAGTGTGCAGAAAAATTTCAGCCGTGTAGGAATCGTATATATATAGTTTGTCAAAATTGACATGTTGTATCAGTATCAGATAGTATCTGCCCTGTTATATATACAGGGCCGTAAAGAGAATGCTCCGAAACTTTTAACTTAAGAATTCATTGCAATTGTTAACCTGCAAAGACTCTATCGATCTGCTTTCGTGCTGTTTTTATCACTGATTTTAGAGAACGGCCCTCGACAAAGCTCAAAATGCATGGCTAAGACATGATACCAGCGACCTAGCAAAGACTCTCAAAAACATTAATAACTTCAAATAGGGACCCCATCTATCACACCCCCAACTATTGATTTAATTACTAGTGTTACCCCAAAGCTGGTAGCAGAGCTAACATATGGAGGGAAAATTGACACATTTTATACATTGCTAGATTAATTTGGGTATAATTGAAAGTTTTAACATCGTACAAATGCATCTGCTGAGATTTAAGGACCTTATTAATCGACCTTGTAGTTTCTAAATTAGAAGTTCATGATTCATCAAACATTTTTAGAACTAACAATAATTATGCTTCAAGTTTAGATTTATTAATATGTATCACTGTTACTTGTGTCTTTCAAGTAGGGTTCTGTTTCAGCAAATATTTTTTTTTTAATTAGAATGAAAATTTTGATTTTAGAGTGTTTCCGGATATATATATATATATAATTCAACAAATATAATTTAAATTTAAAATAAATTAATTATATATTATATAATAAAAACACAATATTAAATAAATATAAATTTAAAATTTAAAATATTCCTAAATAATTAAAATTAAATATAACTTTAACATAAATTACTTCAACACTTTCTTTTTTATGTCAAAGCCGAAAGGTATTCACCAATTTTTATTGGATACTAGTTGTTCTTAACAACATTGGCTATTCATTTAAGTCTTTGGAAATAAAATACTAATTTAATTTAATGATTTTTCAAACCTGAAATAAAACAAGTAAAATAAAATTGGAGTATTTTAATCGAAATTTATTTAAAAAATTTGAAATGAAACGAGATTTGAGATAAAATAAAAAAAATATTTTATTTTATTTTTTAAATTGATATAAAATATTTTAGCTATTGGACAAAACAAATCATAACAAAATAGAATTAAGAAACTTGCTTTCAGGTACCTCCTTTGCCATTCCATAGTTAATCATAACAAAATAGAATTAAGAAACTTGCTTTCAGCTACCTCCTTTGCCATTCCACAGTTAATCTTTAGAACTTTCAGGACACATTGCTTAAAGTATTGCATAATATTGTGTTAATGAAAAATATTTTTTATTTAAAAAAATATTAAAATAATATATATATAAATTATTTTTTAAAATTTATTTTTGATATTAACATATTAAAGTTATTTAAAAATATAAAAAAATAAATTTTTGTAAAAAAACTGACCAAATTCAATAATATTATATATTTTAAAACGTTTTTCTTTTAATATATTAATGTTTATATACAGAAGAACACAGAAAACACTTTCTTCCTCTTAACTTATTTTTTTTCTTTGACTTAAAAAGTGAATTCCTTTTCTATTAATCAGTTTTCTATCAAATATGAGAGGAAAACAGGAAAACACTTTTGGGGCTAAGGGAGAACAATATTGAGCCATGATATTGTGTCAAAGAACTGTTTGACACGAATCCAAACAGCCTTGGCTTATTAGCCCAGTTCAAAGTATTCAACTTTCAAGTTCGTGTATCCTCTCCCTTTCCCTCCCTCCCTCTCTCTCCGCAAGGAATTAAAAATCTCAGTTCTCAAAAAACCCAGATCGATATGGAGAAAGACAAACAATCAGACGTATCTTCAGCACAAGCAGTCTTACTTGGAGCATTAGCACCTGGGGTTAACGTATGCTGTACTATTATTATCGCCGTAACATTGTTACATTACTATGCAATCGTATTGACCTTTTTTTTGTCGTCGTTCGAATTTCAGGGTCCAACATGGAACACATTGAAATCAGCATTTTTGCTGTTGGGTTTGTGTCTTGCTATGATGCTTGTCTTAGCTTTCTCTTCCAGCGACTCTTCTTTGGTAATTCATGTTGGGTTTCTTGTAACAATCACAGCTACCCTCTTCTTGCTTCTTAGCTGGTAATCTATTTCTTTTCTTAGAAATATCCTAACTTTGTTGAATTGAAACATGGGTTATTGTTTCTTATATTGATTTGCTTTTGATTTTGGGACTTCTGTTCAGAGTACGCATAAGACCATTGTTTTGTTTTATTTTTTTGTATATGATTCCTTAAAAATGATTATTGCTTAAGCTTTTAATATTTATCTATGTTTGTTTTTTGCATCTTGATCCAGTTAGTTTTGCCAGGCCTCCAATTCTAACCTAACCTATTCTTTTTTTTTCTTTTTTTTTTTTAACCAGAAATAAAATTTGTAGTATATTTTCGCAAGCTTCACTATAATTTTCCTTAACAATGGTTTATGGTGGTCAGTAAAATCCAGTATCTATTGGTAAGGAATGTAATTGTTGCAAGGTCCCTTGTGGGATGAGGCAGTTGATATAGGTTGTTGATAAAATCACCATGGGAATGGAGCCTTGCAAGGTCCCTTATGGGATAAGGTAGTTGATATAGGTTGTTGATAAAACCACCATAGGAATGGAGCCCCTTCGATAGAGCTTAGATGATTGGATTATTCGTTTATATGGTTTGTGACAATTTATTGTGTATGAACATCAGTGTTGGGCTCTGGAAGCATAACTTTGGTTGTGCAATGCATCTGATTTTCCCACCTGGTCTGTTTGAAGCATGATTGTTAAGTATTGAATCTTCGATGTATTGTCAAAAAAGTGTCATCAGGGATGAAAAACACATCTTTAAGCTAAAGGGTATAGAGATCTGCTGCATACATGTCATTTATAAGATTAAAATGCATGAATATATCAACATGGCATATCTGTTGCCCCATTTCTTTCCTGCACAAAGAGTATCTTGCCTAAAAAAATAGTTGGCCTGCAAATCTGAGCATCCCAAACATCTCTCTGTCTTCTTTAGGGTTTGAGGAAATGGTGCTTGCTATGCCTTCTGGATTCTACGACCTGTGCAGTATTGTGTTTGCATCTAACAACCCATATGGTGTCAAGTGATGGTTATAACACGTGATTTTGAATAGAAATTGATTACTCTTTACTCAGGATTGCTAGTTCCTTGCTTGGAAGTAGATTAATTGAATTCATTCTATATGCACTGTCTTTATGCAGTCGAAACTGCTCACAGCAGTAGTTTTCTAGAAGAGGTTAAAAAAAACTAGAAAGATTTGCCACTATCCCCTGATTGATGTTTTAAACTGGCTCTAGTTGGAAAGCGCTCTGGAACTCCAATTGTGCCGCCTTAAAACTGTGTTATAAAATCATGGGTATGGGTTTTCTATCCAATAACTGTTTGCAGCTGGGGCACAGCATCTGTTTGGTGCATGGATTTTTTATGCACCTCATGTGCTAGTGGATCTATCTGAAAATCAAATGCTGATCCTTGCATGTTGGAATAAGAGGGCTTTCATCATCTGAGTTTTCTTATGGGCTTTTAGTGATTTCTTGATTCCGTGTAATTTAGCTGCCTAGATCGCCATTTGATTTGACTCCAGGATGTTACATGCACGCTCTAAGTAGCAAGCAAGGTTTTCACTTGGGTGAGTTGATGGTGGTGCTTCTAAAGTGTCATTCGGGGCATTTACCCTTTATACAAGGGCATGATTTAAATATGCTAAGAAGGAAGACCATGAAGTTATGCTTGTTTCATTATGACCTTTATGGAATTAATTTTTGGGATGTAGTTGATTAGCCTCTCCTATTTGAAAAACCACCCCAATGAGCAAAATTATTTTTCAAATATAGCTGATAAGACATTTTCAAGTTGTAAGCTTTCTAAAGCAGTTATATTCATGTGCAGGTTTCTTTCACAGACGGGTCTGGTTTCAATTGAACATCAAATGCGAGAAATGGATTTGGTGCCAAAAGATCAGGGAGCGAAGCACAAAGAGACGTGATGTTTTTCTTAATATACATATATCATATTAGAATTGAAGACATAACAAAGAAAGATATTTCAATACTTCATCACCATCTAAAGGAAAAGATGGTTACAATATTCTCTACATCCATTCAGAGAAAAATGAGAAGAAAAGAGTAAGGAACAGCAATCAAAGCATCACAGGTCTCCGCCCATGATTTCATGTGGAAATCTTGTCAGCCATCTTTGCTGCTATCATGTACTTCCTTCTTCTCCTTATCTTTGTTCTTTTTGGACTTGATGAAGCAGAAACATGAGCAACATGGCAAATGAAACAAGAACTTCATCTCTTTCAAGTTACTGTGATTTCAGTTTTTGGAAAACCCGGTATATATATTATCCTAAACAGGAGCTCCTGCCCTGTTTTTTTAACCTTTATTTTATTTATTTATTATCCCTCTGGATGCCATTCCTATCTTTACAGATGTAAAGATGCTTAACTTCAATTTCATATCGATGGCCATTGGTTTCTTATACTTCTTTATTTGGGTCATGTTGCATCAAGAAAAAGAAAGGGATTTGACTTGCAATGCCTTTCTTCAAAGAAATGCATTCTAGGTTACAATTTTGATTTGGAATGGGTTTACGGTTTTGATTCCACTAAAGTGTGGAACAATCCAGGGGTTAACTCCTAAACGAATGATGATTATTGGATAAATTTCATCTGATGTTGTCAATGAATTTTTTGTAATCATGTTTCAGAAGGAGTGTTTTTTTTTAATTATTTTTTTATGTTTTTAAATTGTTTTCTTTTGTAAATATCAAAAATAAATTTTTTAAAATAAAAAATATTATTTTGATGTATTTTTACTAAAAATATTTTAAAAAATAATTATAATTATTCTTCCAAACACCTTATAAATATATAAGCCATTTATAAGCACGAGGATGATTATTTAACAACTGATATTTCAATGAAACTAGGCTAACAACTTAAAAAGAGGTTACATGAGATATTAGATCTTGTTATGTCTTTCTATGTTTGATTGTGGGATAAATATTATTATCCATATAAAAAAAATGTGAGTGTTAAAATATTAGAAATGTAGTTTTAAAAACATGATATGATTATATATGTCATGCATGTGTGGTGTTGCAACTATCATCTTTTTGGTCAAAATATTTCTGGTAATAAAGAAAAGAATAAAAAATTATTGTTTCTTATCAATAAAAAAGAGATGAAGTTACAATCTAGTATTTTGATCATTAAAAATTCTAATTGTTCTTAGAGTCTAGATAAGGATATAGGTAAGATGTATCACTATTAATATACCTAACATAAGGTAATTTGTATTATTTGTTTGTTTAATATCAATTTAGGTATTATTATTTTTTTAATTGTTGATCTATTTAAGGTTTTAAAAAAATTCTTTTTAATAAGAAGGTTCATATTTTATAAGGTTAAAACCTAACCATTTTATTTTGTGTATGTCTATATATATATATATATATTATTTTTATTTAATATTGGAAATATATCGTATGTATAATTACAAAATCTTGTATATTAAAAGAATTTTTTTTTGGTTTTTTGAAATATATGCTAAGCTTTCATGGATTTAATAAATTGGTTATTAAATTTTAAATGTATGTAAAAAAAATACTATTTTTTGGGTGAATTTTCAATACAATAAAATATGCAAATTTAATTTTTGAGAAACTTGGTTATATACAAATTAAAATAAAATTGTATTTTTGAAAAAAAAAGGTTTTTAATGATGTTTATGTAAAAAGCAAATAATGTGTTTAATACCCAAAAAGCACCTTCCATGCAAGTAATAATTTCAAATATTAAATACATCAGAGTAGTAAGTAATAATTTCAAATATTAAATATATCATAGTAGAAAAGAGCGGGGAATTAAATATAAAGTGATTTTTTAAAAATTAAAATTTTATTAAAAAACCTGTATGAAGACCGTGTTTAACAAGATAAAAATAAAATATTTTTTAACAAGAATAATTTAATTTTAATATCAATTAATAACAAATTATCATTTATAAACTTAAAATCAAACAATGCTAAAATATCCACACAAATCTTATTAATTTCTTGAATTTATATTAAAATTCCATGTTAATTAAAATAAATCAACATAAACTCAAATCTAAAAATTCAATCGCAATTCAATCCAAATTATCAAATAAAAAATACAAGTCAATTCATGTCAAATAATGTGTCCAAACAATCCAAATTATACACAATAATAAGTAAATTGTTTCAAATTTCACAATATTAAGATAATTTATCCAAAAATAATTTGAGTTTATAGATTTTCTAGGCGTTTGAAGATATAGCAAGAAGGAAGACCATGAAGTTATGCTCGTTTCATTAGGACCTTTATGGAATTAATCTTTGGGATGTAGTTGATTAGCCTCTCCTATTTGAAAAACCACCCCAATGAGCAAAATCATTTTTCAAATATAGCTGATAAGACATTTTCAAGTTGTAAGCTTTCTAAAGCAGTTGCATTCATGTGCAGGTTTCTTTCACAGACGGGTCTGGTTTCAATTGAACATCAAATGCGAGAAATGGATTTGGTGCCAAAAGTCAGGGAGCGAAGCACAAAGAGACGTGATGTTTTTCTTAATATATATATCACATTAGAATTGAAGACATAACAAAGAAAGATATTTCAAGACTTCATCACCATCTAAAGGAAAAGATGGTTACAATATTCTCTACATTCATTCAGAGAAAAATGAGAAGAAAAGAGTGAAGGAACAGCAGTCAAAGCATCACGGGTCTCCGCCCATGATTTCATGTGGAAATCTCGTCAGCCATCTTTGCTGCTATCATGTACTTCCTTCTTCTCCTTATCTTTGTTCTTTTTGGACTTGATGAAGCAGAAACATGAGCAACATGGCAGATGAAACAAGAACTTCATCTCTTTCAAGTTCCTGTGATTTCAGTTTTTGGAAAACCCGGTATGTATATTATCCTAAACAGGAGCTCCTGCCCTGTGTTTTTTAACCTTTCTTTTATTCATTTATTATCCCTCTGGATGCCATTCCTATCTTTACAGATGTAAAGATGCTTAACTTCAATTTCATATCGATGGCCATTGGTTTCTTATTCTTCTTTATTTGGGTCATGTTGCATCAATAAAAAGAGAGGGATTCGATTTGCAATGCCTTTCTTCAAAGAAATGCTTTCTAGGTTACAATTTTGATTTGGAATGGGTTTACGGTTTTGATTCCACTAAAGTGTGGAACAATCTAGGGGTCAACTCCTAAACGAATGATGATTATTGGATAAATGTCATCTGATTTTGTCAATGGAGTATTTTTAATCATGTTTCAACTAGTATTTTTTAAAATTTTAATTTTTTTGTTTTAAATTGATATTTTTTTAATGTTTTTGAATTATTTTGATATGTGTTTTATTAAAAATAATTATTTTATAATAAATATTATTTTAATATTTTTAATAAAAAATTACTTTTAAAAATAATAATTATCATCCTCTCCGACATTCATTAAATACATGAACACTAGGTAAATACAAGTGTTTTAGGTTAAGTTAAGTTAAAATCTTAAAAAAGATTCTATGAGACATTAGGCATGGTCTAATATTTCTATATTTTGTTGTGACGCGTGCCTGTACCTCATACTCATATATAATGTAAGTGTTAAAATATTTAAAATGAAAATTAAAAATACGACACTATTATAATAATCATTCTTTTAAGTGAAGATTTCTTTAGTAATGGAGAAAAAATTTAAAAATTATTTTTTTATTAATAAAATAGAGATAATGTCACCACCTAATTAGAAATCTTAATGGATTTTATAATTTAGATAAGAGCACCACTTCTATATAAAAAAAATATATCGTCTCTAGTTTACATTAGATAAAGTAATGTACATTGTTTGTTTGTATAATATAAATTTAGGTATTATTGTGTTTTTTAATTAGTGATTTATTTAAAATTTTAAAAAAGTCTTTATCTATAAAGAAACTCTTATCTTATCAGGTTAAATCCCAATAATTTTAATGTTAAAAAAATAAAAAATAAAAAAAATTATTTTTTATTTAATATTGATAATATATATTACATATAAGTTCATAATGTTGTATATTAAAAGAGAACAGTTTTTTTTTGGTGTTTTTGAAATGTAGGTTAAATTCTCATAAATTTAATAAACTAGTTATTAAATCTAAAATACAAGTAAAATAATTTTTTTTTTTGTGAAATTTTAATATGATAAAATATGCAAATTTAAATTTTGAGAGATTTGATCATATACAAATTAAAATAAAATTATATTTTTAAAAGAAAAATTTTTTGTTGCTGCTTTGTGGAAGGGAAAATATACTACAACTATGTTTGACAAGAAGTAAATAAAATATTTTTATCAAAAGCTATTTTAACTATGATATCAATTCAAAACAAATTATCATTTATAAACTCAAAATCAAATAACGTCAAACAACCTCACAATCTTATTAATTTCATGAATTTATATTTAAATTTCATATTAATTTAAATAAATCAATATCAATCCAATAACAAACCATGAATTATGATTTAATGTTCAAATCAACATAAACTCAAACCTAAAAATAAAATCACAATTCAACACAAATTATCAAGCCAAAAACACAAATAAATTCAAGTTAAATGATTTGTTTGAACAATCTAAAATTATACACAACAATAAGCAAATTGTCCCAAATTTATAACAATTTGTTCAAAAATAGTTTAAGTTTATAAATTAATCTTATAAGACATTTAAAATGTTTAACGTATATTGAAATAGATATTGGAAGACCGCTGAAATAGTAGCGACGTATGTACTAGCACATGAATTCACGCATTGCCTCTTTTGAAGGAAAGTAAGAAGCATCTTGATCTTCTCTTCACTCTTATATTGACAGTAACATCTACCACCACTCAAGGAAAGGGATCTGAAAACTTGAAAGTTAGATTTTCTCTCTCCTTCAAATCTCTTTTATTTTTCTTCATTATTGATTTCTTTATCTTCTATCATTAGCTATTGTAGGCTGCTATAGGTTTGTAAACGAAGGGTTGTTTAGTGAAATTAAATTGGGTTAAATTTTTCTTTATTAACTTGAATTTATTTTTTTAGACAATTTTGATGTTTTTAATAACCTTATCAAACTCTTTTCATCAAATGAGACTTGTAAATATTAATATCAACTATTTTAGTGGTTAGAATTAGAAAAAAATAATATTTTTTTTCTTTTTATCAAAATGACAATGCTCTCTCTCTTCTCTTACAAAACAAGAATTGAAAAATAATAAAAATAATATTCTCTACTGAAATCAAATTTGAAGAAATTAAAGGACTAAAAGGAATAAATTTGAAAATTAAAGGGATTAAATTTAAATTTTCTTGCCAACTTTTAACACACCACCTATTTTTTATGCCTTTTCCACCTTGGTCCTCATTATTTCAATTTTTTTCTTGGTCACTAATAGAAAGGGCAACATTGTTGAATAAGACTTGGCTTTCTATCTATCGACACTTTGCTTCATCTATAATTATCTATCTAGTGTGTATTTGGTATTATAATGTAACAAATTTTTTATAAGTGTTTTTTTATTTAAAAATATATTAAAATAATCTTTTTAGCTTTTTTATTTTTAATATTAGTACAATAAAATTATTAAAAAATACTAAAAATATTAATTTAATCTATTTTCAAGTCAAATAAACTCTTAAAATACATATAAAGACAATTTTAAACGTAGAAACAAATATTACTTTAGCTTGTTCAAACTTTAAAATCTTGTAACTTTTAGATCTTCAAATTTCTCCTGTTGCTGCTAAAAATCCCGAGGCAAATTGGCTATTAGCCCTCTAAATCTTATGGTGACAGCCTAGTAATGTAAGAAGCAATAATTTTTATTTTTTAAATCTAAACATCCTCTTGTTTATTAAGCAAGGATATGTTAAAATCTCTCGTGTATATTCATGTTAAGCCAGTATTCAATATGATTCTTGACCTAATATTTTGTAGATATATGTTGGTAAATTCTCAAACATATCTATCATTAATAAATAATAAAGTATTATTTAAGATATTTAGAGGTACTTTTAAATGCTCTTATAGAATATCCGAAGCCTCGCTAATGCTGCATTAATAAATTCGACTTCTTTAACTATTTTTTTTAAATTTGATAATATGAAACCTAATTTATATAATTCATATGGATAATAATTGATGAATATTATCAAAGGAAATGAAGAGGAGAACATGACAATGTTCTCATCATTGATGCCATTCAAACCAATACGTAGTTTCGTTGTGGTTTTGTTTAACACTTATTTTAGTATTTATTATCTATATATTTAAAGATTAATAGTTAATTACGCGTAGTTATATTAGAATTATTTTTTTTATTAATATATTCATCGTGTATCATATCCTAAATTTTAATTTTCAGAACGGATATGTCTGCAATATGGTGTATTGTATTAAAAGAAAATTAATTTTTAAAAATTGACCTGTGGTTAAAGACATATAATGTTTTTTTTCCTGAGTTTAAATTAATAAATTAATATAATTTATTAAATTATTCTAAATATATTGTGCTTTTAAAATCTTTCATCCATCTGGAAATTCAGTTTATCACCGAATTGAGGTGCAAGTTCTTAATTAACTAGCACGCCTACCATATAAATTGAGGCCCTAATTATTTATATTATAAATTGAGCTCCAAGTAAGGTTATAGTCTAATGGTGGAAAGAGTTTGTTTTTTATTTTTATATCTAGTTCGAGTCTTATCATACATGTTTGTTATCCCCGTAATGTCTTACCTGCTCACTAGGCTTGCAGGATATTCAGTGGATCATAAGGATTAATCGTGATGCGCATAAACTGGCCCGGACACCCCATATAAATAAAAAAAAAAGAATTATAATTATTCATTGAGGTCCAAGTTCTTCATCCCATCTCTTGTTGATGCCCTTTCCTGAGTAATCATACTTGGACACTGGACTCCCCCTTTTAAGTCCTTCAGGGTACTTTCATGTCCATTCCGGTGAACACACTGGTATCGGCTCAATTCCGTAAATGAAATGGCCCTAATTTATAGTTAAAAAACGAAAGATCAAGGGCCGGAGAATAACTGTGCACAAAAAAAATATATGATAACGTGGATTGTAGTAATGAATTGATTATTTTGTTATTTTTAAAGAAATCATCTAATTAGAGGTAAGATGATTTTTTCATGGTATCTATTTATTATTATCATATTCAAAAAAAATATTAAAGTTGCGGTCTAAGGACTTTTCAATTTTTTAACACTTTGATTACACAATCAAATGACTACATAAAAATAAAATTGATATTCATAGTTTTTTTCTATTTTTATTATAATTTTTTTTAATTATAATCATTTTGAATGGGGAGATATTCAACATTTTAACAAATATAAATATAATTAAAAAATAAAAAGTGGTTGTCACATCAAGAATTTGATTGGTTGATTCAAGTTTGTTTGTTTTTTTATTTATAAAATAAGTTTTTTTTTAATTTGATCATTTAACATTGAATTAATTTAAGTATCGACTTCTTGTTTTTTTTTTTTTAAGATTATCCTTGTAACTTTTACATGTTAACCCAAAATAACATAAGTTGATTTAATGTGTTTCCATATTAATGTTAAATAGAAATGCCATCTCATATACAAAAACTTAATTTTAAATTCATGGTTAAAATTATTTTTTAAAAAAGAAAAAGACATGTTAGAAATATCTAGATTTTTTCTTGTTTGATTTTTCTTTTGTTTACTTCAACTAGCAACACAGTGTAGACCAATAAGCTAGTAAAAAAAAAGTCTTAAGATGTGTTTTTTTTATTCAATGTATATTTTGTATTTTTTCACAAAACACATTGGATTAGAATAGATAGTATAGGCCAATGGGCTTTAAGAAAAAAACTAAGTCTTGATGTGTTTTTTATTATTCAATGTACAATTTGCACTCTTTCACAAAATATCTTAGATTAGAATAATTAGTTTTTTTTTAATTTTTAATCGATTCCGATCCTTGAACTTTGTTTTTGCATAATTGAACCCTTTTTAGCTCAAATTAGTGTCCAATTGTTTTTTTTTTAAAGAAATGGTTAAATTGAAAGAAAAAAGATCAAAGTAAAAAAAACAAAGGAAAATAGGTGAAAACTTTGAATTTCATGCAAAAAATCCATTTTAGTCCCTTTGCTTTTTTAAATGATATGTAATCAATCATTTTAGTTGTTAAAAAATCAATTTCAATGCAAAACTTTACTTTTTTTCAATTCCTAATTTGTTTGAGGAGAGAGATAAAGAGTTGCTAAATTCTTATTTAGAAGTAGAGAGTCATTGTTGACACCCAAAGAGCTACTGAATTCTAGTATAAAAGGAGAGAGTCATTGTTGATACCTATTCTGACCATTAAAATAATTTAGATTGATGTCGACAAGTTCTATTTGGTGATGAGAGTCTTACCGTGATTGTTTTGAATCTCAATATTATTTAAAAAACATATGTAAGTCCAGGGTAACAAATTTTTTTCAATTACATTTTGTGATTTGAATTGTTTTTAGGTTTATTAGGTGAATAAATTAGTTTGTAGATATTCTAAGAGTGTTTGTAGGTTATTCTTAAGTTAAAAAGGGCTGGAATTGAATTTTTTGGTAAAAAACCCCAAACCCTATTTTTTTTCCACCATAGTAGTGATAGTAATCTAGGCTGATAAATGACATGTCATGTATCATATGAGGCGACATATCATCTATATATTTTTAAAGAAAAAATAAAGGTGGATAATAAGTTATCTATCCTTTTAAATGAGTAAAAAATATTCATGCATGGGCGCTTAGGCTTTTCTTTTGAAAGGCCTAAGAGTGTTGGGTCATAAGCTAGTGTGATTGTATTTTTTTTTATTATTTTTTTTTATTTTAATTTTATATGTAAGATAAATATAAATTTATAAAAAATAAAATATTCAAGTTATTAGTTATTTTTTTGTTTAATATATTTTTTGTCCTTTAATTTTTTTAAAAATATAATTTTACCTTTGTTATTGATGATATATTGATTTTATTTAAATTTAAAATAATAAAATATAATTTTATTAGTTTTTATCAATAATTTATTTTTGCTATCTAGTCATTCATGCCTATCATGTTTTTTTCTTTTTATTTGAAAAACATATTATATATATAAAAAATCTTTATGCGCTTCATTGTCATATAAATATATTAGATAAAAAAACTATAAGATAAAAAAATTATTGAATTCGATAACATGTATGACTTGTATCACAAATTTAATTGGTTTACTTAAATTCATAATTAAAATCTATTTAAAAAAAAAGTAGCAATATATAGGTTTTTCTTGAGTTTAATTTGTTTTGGTTAAAAAGCATACTCCAAAGTACTAGTTACTAGTTAACTAACTACACCCTATTTAAATCCCAAATATTTTTAATATCCAAGACAAGTTTACTTATTCAACAAGTATAGTTTCATTTTTGGGTATTTTTCTAAATTAATCATAAAAACTTTTGAGAAAATAGAACCAACAAAATTTTATTTTGGAAAATATCATAACCTAAAAAAAATCACAGTTCTCACCTGCATTATTTAAAAACAAACCATGTATAGAAAATTCTTGTGCAATTTTTTAAAATCTAATTCATTATTAATTTGTAAAATTTATTTTAAAAATATACTAATTCTAAAAAAAAAATCTTCATTTTAATGATGCACGATAGAAATAAAAAAGAAACAAAAACCTACCTCAACCAAATCCCAAAAAATGTCCTCTCAAAATTGATGACATGGCAAAATTCAATTGGATCATTGACAAAATAATCCAGCACAATACCCAATGTTTCCGTACAATAATAGGCTTGTATAAATCTTAGCCACCATTTTAGGATGTAACCAGCCAGCCTTGGCCATTCCTTCCTGCGCCATTTTCTATAGGATATGTCCATCCGTTGTTGTTACGGGTCCTTTTCATTTTCTTTATACCTTTTTTGTGTGTATATTTTAGGATACAAAAAGCCAAAGCAGTTTGTTAGTCTCGTTTTGATTCCGCTTTGCATGGCACTGTCAGTCCTCCCCTGCTTTTCTAGCTAGCTAGCTACCTACCTGCCTACCCACCTTTACCTCTGGTATCACCATTTTCTCTCTACATGCTTTTCCTGTCGTAAAATCCATGTCGGTTTTAATCCCGAGATGGGTCTTATACTTTTTATCAGTCCTAGCTATAAAGTCATACATGAGAAAGAAAGAAAAAAAAATCCATTATTTTTATTTGTGTGTGTGTTATTGTTTTGATTTTTTTTGCTTGTTCTGTTGAAGTGAAGGTGGTCACTGCTGATCGTGGAAGCTGATCAATCAACATGGCTTCTCCTTTTGAAGGCTGGGATGATCAACAGATGTTAGTACTAATTTACTCTACTTATTTTCTTCTTTTTTAGAGTGTAGTGCACTCTTTACTTGATGTTTTGGGTTGTTATAGGCTTGACCAGTACTTGCATGATTACTTTATCAAAAGGAAGTTGCATAAAACTGCTGCAATTTTCAGGGAACAAGCCAATGTTGCTGCAAAACCTGTTGGTATGTGTGTCTTGTTCTTTCTCGCTTACTTACTCTTCTTTTACTTTCTTGCTTCCTTCTTTATTTCTTTTTGGGCGTTCTTAACTTTTTTGCTTGTTGGGATATTTTAATCTGCTTGTTTGTTGATGAATGTCTTGTCATGACACGTTAAGTACTAGTAATTGATATGCACTTTTGATTTTGATTATATTTTTTCAACTTTTATTGTTGTTTTATGTTTCTTTAAAAAGGTTAAAGAAAAGGGATATATTTATTTATTGAATGTGCCCAGCTTGTAGGATATTGGAATCGATTGCTTTGATTCTTACTCAGTAATTAAGATGAATTAATGTTTTGTTTCTTGTTTTCAGAAATCAACGATTCAGCCCAAGGGTTTCTGTATGATTGGTGGACAATGTTCTATGATGTATATGTCTATAGGCAATTTAGAAAGGGTCAGAATGTCAAAGGAAAAGCCCCTGTTAATGTAATGGTTTGTTGAATGATTACTTTTTCAGACCCTGCCTTTTTCATTTTAAGATGCGTTGTAGTTGGGTAATTAGCAGATGTCAGAGTGGAGTGGAGCGGAATGATGATATTTGTTTCTTTGGAATTTAATTTTTATTTTGTTGCTGGGAATGATTAAGAGGTTGGGGTGCAGGAGCAACACTCTTGCACAAGAGGTATTATGCAAAAATTATAAAGAGATATTAAGTAAAAATTATTAATACTTCTTGGAAGACTAGAATTTTTTGCGTGGTTTAGAGTTTAATATAAATATATATTATATCACTCTATTTTAATATAGTGAAATAAAAAAATCTTCACTACAATAAATATGAATATAGAGATATTATGATTGTTTTGTATTCTTTTTAATTTCTTTTCTGTTATTCATCAATAATTGCTTTATTTTTTTTACAACAAGATGGTTTAAGACATTCGTTTTGTTTTCTTTTCAGGATGAACAAATGTCACAGAATGAGAAAAGAAATGCGTGTCAAATTGTGCCACATTTAGCTATAAATCAGCAGAGGCATGGACTATCCCCTTCTGGTAGTGACTTTGATATGATATTGCGGCAACCAGGTGCCTCTTTGATTGCTACAAGAATGTTTGAGGAACAGTTTCATCCTGTTAGAAATTATGATCCACAATTACAGGCATTTGATGTTAATAAATTGAATCTGTCAAATTCGGCTTCAGCGATCTTAAGGTATTTTTTCACGTTAATACTATGCTTCACTTAATTGGTTTCGGCTTCTTTCCATGGTTCCACTTCTTGTGCCTAAGAACAGCTCGACTTTTGGGAGTAAGGGAACAGTTTATAATGAAATTGCTTGACTGTGGAATGGAGTGTTGTGAATCATGCTATCAGATTTACGCTCTGTTTCTAATTTCGTAAACCCTTAAGAGAAATGCATGATAGATCACTATAATTTGAGATTGTATTATGGTAGTAGAGGGTGAATTGCACTTCTTTTTCTTTTTAACTTTCTATCATGTATTTCAGCTATTTGCCGCTGCAGGCTCAACAACTTCTGAGGGTATGGTCTAGCTTGTAAGTTCCTAATATGAATATATATGGATAAAAGTGTAAATGAAATATAGACACTTCTCTCATGGGCAGGACAATAGAGATGGCATCAGTATTGGTGGAGCTGGTCCTTCAAGAATTAACCCGAACGGTGCACAAAGAGGTAGATTCCCAATAACTAGATTACGTTGTGCAGATATTTTGTTGTCTGGAAAATCCAGGAGGTCACCTCATGTTTTAGGTTTGATACAGCTAAGAATGGATGAGTTATTACAGTTACCTTCTGTTTGTATAATTTCTTTGACAATGAAGCATTTCATTTTCAACCATAAAGGAGGAAAAATACCTCATAGTTTCTACTGTACATATATTGCTTGTTTGATTATCTTGACATATCTAATGATCTCATGGTTCAATTAGTTACAAATGATACAGGAATAGAGTTCAATTAAATCACCAGAGTTGCACACTTTGAGTTTTGGTTTCGTATGCAAGGACATGGGTAGAAGAGATATAGTTCTACGAACTTAAAAATGACAACCATAATATTCACTGGCATGGTAATTTTCTACTTGACATGTAATTCCTCTCTTTTACATTTGCAGGGATGGGTGACGGATGGCTTTCACCTAATCATCTGCAGACGTTTCCTTTATTGACGCAGCAATATCAATCAAGTCTACTGGTTCAAGCTTTGTCTCATACATCTAAAAACCTGAAATTTTCTTCTCCTAGTAGCCCTACCAATTTTCAACGTCAAAGTCTGATCCTTCCAAAGAGTGATTTGAATATGAAAGATGCACAGGTTAGTGAAAATAATAGGGTTCATCTGGTTTGTTCCTTTAAATAGTAAAGGCATCATGCCTATAGTGTAACTTTCTTGTGTTATTTATCTTTATATGTGAACTACTTTGGATCTTTCATGTTAAGATTTCGCATTCCATCTAAAGTTGGTCTACGAGACTACAACACAAGCTTCTATGTTACAACAAAAGCTTCCAGATGTATACTGTTATATATAAAATGTCGCAGTGTATAATTTATATAACCAGGGGTAGAAACCATAATTCGTATGTATAAATGAATAAATACTCATAATGAGATGACACTGAATTATTCACAGCACCTTAGAAAGTCATTTTGGACAAATTGTGCGGATTAGGATAGAACTACTAATTGTGGTAAAGCTAGTGAGCTCAATTTGATTGACAAGATGACTCAAAATTGTCTTGTTCCCATCAATAGGCAGCATAAAGGGCATCGAAAAATCAACTGAGACTAATTATATGTCTCCTTACTAGTGTTCATGAATGAAAAAATTGAAGGAGACAGATAAGATACGCTGAAACTTTCACAATAACAGCTTAGAAGCATCCTCTCTTCTACATGAATTTCTTTATTTTTTAGACCAAATGTGACCTTTTTTTATACAGGAAGAAATTGTTATGAATAAATTTCCTTTTGTTCGAAATGGATAGTAGAAGCTCTGTATAAATATGTAACAGTGTTGTACGTGTGCGAGGATAAAAGGTCATGGAGTAAACTGGTTTAGGTTTTGATGGGACAAAATGCCCAATTACAGTTCATGTTGCTGAAACTTAGTCTCGAATTTTTATAAGAAGAGGTGATTTTGCAGTTGACCACAAACATTAACTAGGACCTTTTGATTGGCCCTGAGTAAATCTTCATGGATAAAAGATTTGGACTGCGAGGGGTTACATCAGTCCATTTTATCGAATTTTCATACTTTTCTCCCATTCTGATATTTATCTGCGATTGAGCTAGATGAGGATCCAAATGAAACAAACTCAGGAGAAGCAAAACCAACTCGCTCAGTGTTTAGAGCAGCAGTTGACGGAGGTACTAATTCCCATTAAGCCATTCATATTCTTAGGCAACTAGATATTAATTCTACGTTAAACTTTTAGTGAAGGCACGGTTCTTTTTATCAATAACTTTTTTTTCCCTTATGTTAAACTTTCTTCTAACATTCCCAGCTTTGTATCAGAATGACAGAAAGAGAAAGAGATTGCCATATTCAAGAGCTGAAGAACAAACTTCGGTACGTCATACACCTTAGAAACAGAAGCAGTGACCTTTTCCATTGTCCTCTTCTATCATGGAAATGATTTCAGGATTTGATAGAGAGATAATATCATGTTTATTTGTGCCAGCATGAAATCTTTGTTCCGATTACAACTTTCTTTATGGTATGGGTATTCACAGGATTTTGCCAATGCTGAGGAAGATAAACCTGCGAATGAAAATGTAATTGAATCCTTTCTATCCACTGATGATGACCATGGTGATGGTATAGGAACTCCTTTTAGTACTTTAAAGCGACGTTCTACAGCTTGCAGTGAAAATGATCATAAAGGTATATCTCTTGGCAGATGAACCTCGTAAGTGATGTCCATAAGATTTTTACTTCTGCCCCAAGTTAATCTTTTCGTAGAAAACGTAGATGATGTATGGAGAGTAAAATCCTATACATGGAGCCATAACTGTGAGCTATTTGTTCTTGATTTTACCTTTATGCATTAGCTAAATTAAACTCTTCAGCGACAAAGATTCGTTGTTCCTTCCCATTAATTTCATAATGCAATTATCTAATGAAAATATTGTAAAAGCTCAAATGTGTTTTAGCTTCTTTCATGTATTAAGTTCCCTGAAGAACGTTATATGAAGAAAGTTGAATTTAAAATAAATATAGTAAGTGATAAATTAGACCGTGTTTTCAGAAATATAGTAACTTAGTCCTTCTGGTTTAGAAACCATAACTTATTCCCTTGACTGTCTATGACCATTAATTATTTAAAAACTCCATTAGTATTTTTTAGAAAATGACCAAACTACTCCTAGGTTTCTTTAATTAATATATAGTCAAAAGGGTTTTTTAAGAAGAAAAATAACTGAATTGGTGACAGCTCAGCACTTTATTAATGGACACTTAACGGAGGGGCTAAGTTATAAATGAAATTAAGAACTTACTGTGGTATTGGATTTTTTAAACCGAAGGGACTAACTAATTGTTGTGCTAAAGGGACTAAACAATAATTTACTCGAAATAAACAAGGTTGAATAGGAAAACATCGCTTTGGAGCTTGATTCTATCATTATTTAATTTGTGCCTCCAAGTGTTGGTCTGAATTTCATATGAACCTCTAGCCTTTTTGAAATTTAAATTCGAAGTTCATGAACTTGCACATAATCTCTGGATGTGAAAAGTGGAGCTAACTATGGAATTTGTCATTTCCTAACATGGTACTAATACATAAAGTGGTTACACAGACGTTCTCATTCTATTGAAAGTTCAGCTGGCAGTTGTAGAAATGTACAACATATGGAAGCTGCGACTGTTTCAGTGTGATTATTTGGTAAGTAAATGACTATGTTCCAATACATTTGGCTTCAAATTGTAGGCTTCACTTTTGAAGAGATTGGTTGCCTCAGCTCAAGCAAAAGCAAGGTGTTGTGCTGCCATTTTTCATCTGATGGGAAGATGCTAGCTAGTTCTGGACACGATAAGAAGGTAGTTGGAAGTTATCAATCTTTGAAGTTTGTGTTTAGATTTCTCTTAGCATCGACATCGTTTCAACTTCCAATAAATTTTGAGTTTTCCCATTTTCTGTTGGCAGGTTTCCATTTGGAATATGGAAGACTTTCAAGCCAGTAATTCTTCCGAAGAACATTCTCTTCTAGTTACAGATGTTCGGTTTAGACCAAGTTCAAGCATATTTGCCACTGCTTCATTTGATAAAACTGTGCGAATATGGGATGCAGCCAAAGTATGGAATACTTACCGCCACTTTCCTTGGATACTGTTCGTCTACTTGCTAACTTAAATTAATACCTTATTGTTTCTCCTTTAGAAAATCAGTACATTCTCAAATTTTATGAGCAACAAGATATACTTTGTCACTTCTAGTCCCTCTTTTCTTGTTTATTTTCCTCGTTCCTTTTTTCCTGTTCTAGCAGACATTTTATCTTCCTTTTGGTTTATTTATGCCAACACCGTGAAATTGAATACAAAACACTCACCATTGCTATTCTTGTCCAGCATACTCGTACCATTGTTGGAAAATTCGCAAATTGATTGAATTTCTTCATGTTAAAATTTTAAAGATTTAAGCCACATTTATATACTCCACAGTATCTAAGTTGATGTTCCTACAGAAAACATATTTATTGTGTTCACTAATTGATATGTGATCTTGCTTTAGCATGTTTGTTGTCCAAGAGATTGGCAATTCTATAATGAAGAAAAAGTAGCAAATAGAAATAAGATTTCACAACTGGTCTTTTTTTCTGGAAAGGAGGCTTGACGCTAGTTTTGAAGTGATTAGACCTGAAACTAAGGAATTTCCCCCTTCATATAATTCTACTAAACTCACTCCATCTTAATTTCTAGAGAAAAAGATCCCAAGTGAAACTTGACTTATCTGTTATGCATTTCTGTTATTATAAACCAAAGCAATAGGTAAAAAGGAAATGGAGATTGAGATATTAGAAAAAAATTTGCTTCACTCCATTCAACAAAATCATTCAGTACTATCTGGCTATATTTGTTCTTTTACTTCTCATGAGTAAAGTTGGTACTCTTACTTGGAACTGGACAAGGTGTCTTGTTGCTCTGTTTCTAAACCCACCATGACCCATCTTCTTTACTGTTTCAGACTCAGGAGTATCTTTCATAAATACTTACAGTTTGATTCACTCTTGGTATTAATTTGTGACTAATAAAGCTTTTGTAACTTGAATAACATGTTTCATGAACACTGACATCCTCTTTCATTTGCAATGCAGCCAAGCATATCACTGTTCAAGCTACTTGGTCACGCAGAACAAGTGATGTCATTAGACTTTCACCCAAGAAAGGTAGATCTTCTTAGCTCATGTGATGGTAATGATGAGATCCGTTTATGGAATGTCAACAAGCGTGCATGCATGCGTGTCTCTAAGGTCTGATCTTGATCCTGATACTCAATAGCATTTAGTAGATCCATCTAGCAGTACAATATACTAGTATTTGAGATGACTAGTTTTTGGGTTTAATATTTATTTTCATTCAAGTGCTCAGAGTAAAATTTGAGTTTTTTTTGAAGACTACTAACTTTTTGCATAAATAACTTATGTAGTATCGTTGTGTACTGGATGCTGTAACTAATATCCTATTGGCAGATGTGTTTTTGGCCTTGTACTCAACATAAAGAATTGTGTGACGTTCAGTGCAGTGTTAGATGTCAGGTTTTATGTGATTATATAGCATGCCACTAGATTTGCATATATAATCAGGTTGTCCTATGAAGTTCCATTACTGAGAAGATAACACAAGTGCATACACTATAAATGAATTGCACTGTCACACTCACAGCTTATTTAGTTAGCTAGCAGGTTTCATGATAACATGTCCTGCAAAATTCCTTGATTCAAAACAACTATCTAGTAAAGTGAAATCTTTTGATGGAAAGAATATGTATGGCTGTCAAGGTTCTGCTGAAATTTTGTTAAACCTAACCTTCCTCTCTTCCCTATTACTGCAGGGAGCTACAAGACAGGTCAGATTCCAGCCAACTATTGGCAAATTAATGGCTACATCCACAGGAAACAGTATCAATGTAATTGATGTTGAGGTTGGCAACCTCATGTGGAACTTGAAGGTAATATTTAAACGTTCAAGTACTTAAGTAGGATGCTAATCATATCTGCACCACGTCTGAGAACCATTTCCTGATTGAATTCTTTTGTCTGGAAAGGGACATTCCAAAGAAGTCCTTTCTATTTGCTGGGATGCAAGTGGAAAGTGTATTGCATCTGTCAGTGAGGACAGTGCGCGAGTGTGGTCAATGGTTGATGGAAAATGCTTAGGCAAATTGCATTCAAATGGCAACAAGTTCCAATCATGTGCATTTCATCCTGAATATTCAATGCTTCTGATCATTGGTGGATACCAGGTAAGCAACTTTTCCAAGAATACTGCTTGTAATCTGGAGTGAGGTGGCAGTTATACCTTATCCCTTCTTTGTCCGAGAGGTTGCATTTTGCACTCCAGTGGGATAGGCTTGCTGTTGCTGCCTATATCCATATATTCAACGCGAAATATATAAATGATTTAAATATAGATTTCTTGACTCGACAGCTATGAAAAAAACCACATGAAGGAATCATTTTTACTTGGATCTGAATATGCACTTCATTGAGGGTGTTCTTTCCGTCTTTAGAGTTTTCTATGCAAAAATTGTCTTTAAA
This sequence comes from Populus pruinosa, assembly GCA_026413675.1. Classification (NCBI taxonomy): domain Eukaryota; kingdom Viridiplantae; phylum Streptophyta; class Magnoliopsida; order Malpighiales; family Salicaceae; genus Populus; species Populus pruinosa. Next base: position 3,573,557 of record CM048595.1, read on the forward strand.
ATACTAAAATCGAGGTTATTCTTTTTTAGGTTTATTTTTACATACATAGCATTAAGTTTCTCTTTGGAATGTTCACTTGGCAATGAAAAAATTTCTCTCGACTATTTCTGGGTCCTACAATATCAGCACCCTGCAAGGGGATCTTTAACCATATATGATGTATTAGATCAGGCACATCCAATAAAGGAACTCAGCCTCTTTTCTAGTACAACCTCGCAAAGTTCTACACAGTAGATGCTGCTTTTAACAATAATTGAATCACTCGCGTCTCGGTTTTTTGTTGTGATCTTCTATGTTTCAGGTCCTCTGATGAGATTTAATGGCTTGAGTTTGTTAACAGGTCCTTGAATTTTGGAGTCCAACTGATGGAGGCAAAACATGGTCAATCCCAGCACATGGTGGATTAATTGCGGCGCTTGCAGATTCAGTGGAGAATGAAATGATTGCATCAGCTAGTCATGACCATTGTGTTAAGCTATGGAAATAAGACAATAGCGTCATGAATGCCAGCATGTCTCTGCGTGCCCAACTATCCACCTGTGGAGGTTTCTAAATTAGGTTCATCTTCTAAATAGATAGATTCACAGTGCCTTCAACGGTTTTATACAGAGGCATGCATTGCTAGCAGAGTCCAATTGTCAAGAGCAAGCACCCTGGCTGAACAAAATACCTCCTCTTCTTCTTCGGCCCAAATATTTCGTCAAGTATTCAAACGTAGGTGTCATGGAAAAAATTTCAGAAAATTTTGCTTTTGGTATATTGCAGATACCGCCTGCATTATCTTTACCAAGGGAGAATTTGAGCTTTCAATCTACTATACTTTCAGTCTTCTGCTGGTAGTTCAACAGAACCTTACTTTTAATTTTGTTGTGAAAAAGTTTGATGATTGAGTCTTACATTTTTTGAGAGTATCAAACTGATCGGAATTCCCAGCTGTGATATTGGGTGCAGTTTCATGTCGTTTTCCTTGCACGGTAATGCAGTTGCTGCAGAATTGTCATTTTATAACGTATGTAAGACTGTTTCTTTGATTCTTGGAACAGCACTGCAGAAGCAGAAATACATAATCATGGCAGTCCTAATCTAAACTCACCATCAATCATTTTAGAAGGCATGCGTATTTGTTGTAGCCCCTCCTCCACAGTTTCAATGCCCACCGTTTTATCCACAAGTATTTCTTGCATGGCATGATTTTTGTATGAATGAGAATATGATTTTTCTATCAATGAGAATATGATTTTTCTATCAATGAGAATATGATCGTTGCAAAACCTGGAGAAGCCATTGAGGTAGAATGCTAAAACAGCTATTAACCAGTTGTAGAGTTTCGAATTACGATCTGCCAGATAGTCAAGGAAAGACGAACAAAATATCATCCAGGACAATTAAAAAACATACTTTGGCATGAAACATGAAAGAAATGACTTAATCTTGTTCTTGTTTCTGCTATAACTACAAATACCTTGTACATAATGTACATAGGAGGAACAAAAAATAAAGTTTCTTGAGGGGAAAAAAATCTTCAAAGCTCATTCAGAACACATCATTTCCACAGTTCTTCCATTGGGATCCCACGTTCACGAGCAACTTCACTGAACTGCCTCATTTTTTGCACTGCAACAACTGTGGCTCTGGCATTGTTGAGGGCATTCTTACTTCGAAGTTGTTTTCCCAATGCATTCTCAACACCTGCCATTTCAAGAACAATTCTCACAGCACCTCCAGCAATCACTCCAGTACCAGGTGAAGCAGGTCTGAGCATCACCTTCGCTGCCCCAAAATCTCCCTCAGATCTGCCATTCAATTGTTAAAAATGCTTTGTCACTAAATAAGCTAATATTTGAAATTGTTTGATACATTAAATCAAAACCCAAATGAGCAAAATGCAAGACATGCTCCAGTGAGCAGAGTAAAACCGGAGTATTCTTGTGAATTATGCATCCATCATGTTCCAATATCTTTATCATTCTCAAATATGCACCAAAAAGGCTCTGGACATGCTCCAGTCTCACAGTAAATGAAAATTTCTTTTCTTAACAATCATACCCTATAACCAAGTGCATACATGTCAGCAACTTCTTCTACTGGTGTAAATCATGTATCTTGTAAAGTTCAAAGTGACAGTTGCAGCTCTCAACACACCCAAGAAAACAAAAGTTCATTGTAGAAGAGAAAATAGAAAACAGCAGGTGCATATCTAACCTATCTTCAGAGTTATAACTTGAAATATAGGAGCCAATTGACTTGAGATGATATACCATATTCTTTTTCACCTCCTAGGCAAATACAACCTATTTCAGAGCGTAAACTTGAAACTATGAAACTATAGAGCCAATCGACTCCAGAAATTAGATTCAACTTTCACCTCAGTAGGGTTCTACAGCAAGATTCTGTTCAGAAAACTCCCATAAACCTGCAGTTTTATTTAAGAAAAACAAGAAGACTTAACTGAATAGCTTCTATCTCAAATTTTGCAAACTAACCATCTCCAAAACACCCTAAAATAGCTTCTCAACGAAACCAAACAACTTTCCTACACAAAATGTTAGATTTCGCAATCAATCAGACCCTAAAAGCCTTAGCACCTGCAAATTCAAAACTCACTTAAAACCAAATATTCAAGAGAAATTTACCATGAAGCAAAGCCATCACACTTAAACAAAAATGCGAACAGAACCGAATGCAGCCATCACCAAATTAGCCCAGATTACAAAATCGACATTCACACAAATCAACAGAACCACATAAAAATAACAAAAAAATCAAAATTAAAACTTTCAAGAAAAGAGACTTACCTATGAGGAAAAGTCAAGTACTTTGTCATAGGCACAGTAATGATATTTCTTCTAGCATTAAGAGCTGATTTCTGGACAGCAACAATAACTTCCTTAGCTTTTCCAACCCCAACCCCAACTCGACCTTGTTTATCTCCAACAATAACAACAGCTCTAAAATGCAACTGTTTCCCTCCTTTAACAACCTTAGTTACTCTCCGAACTTGAACAACTCTCTCGTCAAACCCATCTTTAATTTTCTCCTTCTTTACTCTTGAGCCCCACCCACTAGTTTTCTTAACCTTAGAATCCATTACATAAATATCCTTTCCTAAAACACTAACTCCACTATATGCAGGACCATAAAGTTCCTCGTAAGCTGCAGCAATTTCTTCTTCAGTTTCCAATGGACCTTCATCAAAGGATGGTGGAGGAATGTAGTCTTCAGGTGGGGTTGGTGGGTCAAAAACAAATTCTTCTTCTGGATTAAGATTGTCAAAGAAGGAAGTGTCAATGTCACTCGAATTGGCTTTCGTAATTATCGTTATGATTTTGGGGTGATAAGAAAGGGGGGAGAGAAACGAGGATTTGGGTGAGATGGATAGGGATAAAGGCTGGAGTTTGGTGGTGGGCTTGAGGAAGGAAAGGCGGGGTGTGGTGGTGGAGTGGAGGGAGAGGGAGGAGAGAGTTACAGTGGTGATGGCCATGGATGCGTGTACGTGGAGGATCAAGTGAGAAATCAGGGCTTATCCCAAAAGGAGGGGATAAAGGGCAAAAACAAGAGAATTATTTTTAGGACAAAATATAACTCAGTCCCTAATTTATACCTGTAGTTTCAATGAAGTAAATTATTTCTATTTCCTTTTATTTTGTTTTACTTTATTCTATAGGTTTTTTCTTTTCCGTTTTTTAGGGAAAAAAAAACATTTTTAACAACACATTGTATTCAAAATAATAAATATTTTTAAATATTAGACTTTAAATTGAAATTTACAAAGTTAAAAGGGGAGAGTAAATTTTCTTGGGTCCAAACCAACCCAACCCTTGGAATTGATGATACCGGGAAAAAAAAAAAATTGCAAGGCAGCACCTCCAAAATGGGCACAGGCTGCTGCCTGCCCTTAAATTTTATATTCTGGGTCCGCCCCTGGTGGCAGCAGCGCGCACTAGAGCTGCCTTGGCCAGCCTGCACCGATACCGCCTCGGGCAGTCCAGATTGAGGCTGCTAGTGTGAAGCTGACTCCCGAAATCATTTTTGTATAATTTTTCAGCTCGTCCATGAATTATTTATTTTAAGCTCCAGTGAATCGTATAAGTCCAGTTTATCCATGAATAATGCCATGGCATAAGGCTGATGACAGCCCACCCTTGTGGCTGCTTTGGACGGCCCACGTCGAGGCTGCTTTGGCAGGTGAGCTCTTTCATGATTATTTTTCGTATGATTTTTAAAACAATCTTTTTAGACGGTGCGTCATTTTTAATCACTTTCTCTTTCACAGTCTGGATCTAGACATGAAGCACCACCCTGGTGGTCGAAAGGGTATCCGGGCTACGCCACCCAGTCGAAACCGTAAGCTACGCTGCTCTACCAGCCACTCTCATGGAACAATTCTTTAAAAGGGATATAACACTCCTTTCTTCTTCTCTTTTTTTTTCCCCCCCGGAAAAGGTTAAGTTATATAGATAGAAGAAAGTACAAGATACAGATATACAAAAGATATGCTTCAAATATTATAAATGATTTATAACTTCAAAAAAAAATAAAGCTAATGTAACTAAACAAGATCATTCATATTTCTACGCTAAAGTAGAATTTTTACCTCATTATCAATATCTAATATTAACATCTTAAAAAAACATCATAAAATATATTCATAATTATCTAATATTTTTTAAGTTCATGATCACATCTCTCATAATAACACATGTTAGGGTGTTGATTGTTATTAATATAAAAAAAAAACTCTTTATAATACCAACCTTGAATGAAAAACAATTCAAAAATAAAAAATTTCCAACAAGTTATGTTTCTTTCACCATAATCATGAATATAACATAAAAGAGTGTCATGTATTTATAAAAAAAATAAAAACATTAATTTTAAAAGGATAAACTTCAAGAATTTATACTAGATGAGATACAATATAATCAAACAAGAAAAATTTCGTTATGATACACTACTTCAAATAAAATAAAATTTTAGAAATTGTATATTTATCTTTTTTTGAAATTTTTTTTTAAAGTGCATATTCATATCTCCAAACATAAGATATCTCCATGAAATTACCATGGTAAGATATTCATTGAATCTCTGTTATGTTTTCAGGTTTGCATGAACATCTATCTCCAAGTACTGCGACAAATTGTCTCCAAATACTCATGGATTTTTCTCTATAAAATGTTGATAAAAATCTATCACAAATTCAAAAAATAATAAATATTCATAGACATGTCCATAAACGCAACATTTTCGTGCAAGCATGGACACAGATAAATTTTTACACCGTAGGTATTCAATAGTATCAGGAGCCCCTCCTCAGGTTGTCATGAAGACAGATTTACTCTCTTAAGATTATTTTTTGTATAATTTTTAAAGTATTTTTTTTGCACGGTGTGCCTTTTTTTTTTTTATCGTTTTCTTGTTTTACCATCTATAGACAAATCACTATCCTACCAGCCGAGATGGCAGCAGTAGGCTACGTTACCCTGCTAGCCACCCACATCTAAACTTCATCATAGCATGTCATGGAACAATTCTTTAAAAAGGAATAGAACACACATCTCTACACATAACTAAACACCATTTCTTATCATCTTTTTTATTTTACTTCCTTGTTACTTAAGCAATAAAATTTAAAAATTGACTGAAGTATTGAAGCGTACCTCGTTCCACGAGAGATTTGTTATGTTGTTATACTCAGCCCTATGTTTTGTGTAAAGTTAGATATTTTTTTAATAGGAAAAAATAAAATAAAAATAACAAATAAATTAGCACTCAACATAATGATATTTTTTTTACTCGTTTGTTAATTTGTTGTACAATGTTAATTTCTAAAAGTATCTATTAATATCTCTAATTTGTATCTTTGACCAATTGACCTCTATTTTGAAGGTTTTTTTTATAAATATTTCAAATTATTAATTTTTTTTAGAGACAAAAAATATTTTGAGAATAATATAGCCAAAAAAAATTCAAAAGAGCCCAATTAAAAATTCAAAAGAAAATTTTTATAACCTTATAATTTTGTTACTATCTTAAAAAAAAAAAACACCCTATTTTGTGGGGGGGAAAAAAAGGAAACTGACCCAGCTAACTCTCAACCCCGTACACCCACGCGAAGTCGTATTTTCAACAAGATTAGGAATGGAGTCCATCGAGTTCGATTATTCAAGAAAAGGGAAAAAAAACTTCATTAAACAATACTGCATGCAAGTTATGCCAACAAGATGTTAAGAAATACTTGTGTTAACAAAGACACTCACCTTTGCTAGCAAATGATTGTTTATTGATATGAGAAATAATTCCCATTGAAAAGGATTATTTACATCAGAAATGCAATTACAAAACACCTCCCCAGTTACAAATGTCTTCTCTTTAAATTTTATTGTTCTTCCTTTTCCATGTTAAAAAAGAAAAAAGAAAACAAGATTGGAACTTCTAATATCCAATACCCTTGTTAAAAAGGAATGTCTCTTCTCTATGTCCTCCTAAATATCAGGGGGGGGGGGGGGGGAATTGCTAGCGGTCGTATTACAATCAACAACTGATTACTCAACCTTTTAGTTGCATCAACCATGCTTTGACAATGTTGTCACCCCATCTTCTTTCATGTTATGAATCTAGATATTTATTGTTAATGCTATCCAATAGATCATAGCGAAAAATTGTATCGGTAGACATCAGGGAGCACACCGAGACCTGTATAGCAGTCATCAACATGAGAATCATCTACCGCCTTCATTTTACCATTTGGTGAAGAAGGTTGCATAGCTGAAGATGCTGGTTGGGAATAGGTACTTGAGTTGTTGAAAGGATTGTTGGTTAGTTGTTCGTTGTCCGTGTAAGCAGAGTCCGGAGGCACAGCCACGAGGCTGTTAGCTTCTTCTTGCTCCTTTTGGTCGAGTTGTTCAATAAGTAGTGCTAAAGATGATTTTTCTTCATCCCTACCTTGGCACATATGCGGGGTGTATATGCAGTTACAGTTGTGGTTAGTAGGCTGTGGTGTTGGAGATGGCACCGATGCTGTTCTTCCCACTCTTGTGATAGAGAAATACTGCTTCCTCGCATGAAAAAGACATCAACAAGTTATTCATGATTTTGCAATAACATTTGTTTGAAGACTATTCAGGCAAAGACATAACGCTTCACTTTATCAAACTCAGCCTAGAGAGGACTAGGGGAAGATGCGTCTTGACTGCCCCATCTAGGTTACGCATGGCTCATATGTATGCACGGGCTGTTAGGTTCTACTAGTACATGTAGTAGGCTATGGACGGCCAAATGGACCAGTCCTCGACAGGTAAGCTCAATCTAAATTCGACTGAAATTTTTGCACTCAAAATTTGTGTTCCAGATAATTTTATCTTTGATTATATGATCCACTACTTGTGTGTTTTTCTTTCAGTTGGTGGTAAAAATGCTATCTTTTTTTTTTTTTTTACTCAATGTCATGCCCTATGTGTTCAGCCAAGGTATCACCGTACTAGTAGGACCCTCTCCTCAGCCCAACAGAGATAGCACTCGTGCCAATCAAGTGAGTTTCCAAGTTGTAACTGGTAAGGCAGTTTAATGACCAAACGCATCATCTGCTAAAATTGTCGTTTTTAGCGCAATTTGGCTGTCTTCATCCTTTCATATCCTTCCAAAGGATGTGTCAGCATCATAGAAAACGTCAAGGGAAGCATTGTCACGTAGCAAAACAAACTCGTGCCTTTTACAAAATTCCAATCCCACTTTTAATTAATTTTTGGTCATAATCTAAATTACCAAAATCATTGCGGCAAGTAACAATGAAGATAAACTCACGAGATTCTTGCTCTCATCCTCGTAAAGAGTAAGGAAATCTCCAGTCTCCAGCCCATTTCGCTTTACGAATTCTCCTGTGGAATGTAAAAGAGATACGTGTATTAGAGATTTAGAATGAAATAGATCCGAAATAAAGAGATTTAGCTGTGAGTTTACCAGTATTTTCAAGAATATACATCCTACTTTTGTTGTTAGACCAAAACCTAAGTCAACAACACAGAAAAAACCTGTCTTTAATAGGCAACAGAACATCTCGGAGTAGTAGTTTAAAGGAAAAAAGAAGAAGAAAAACGTAGCATCCAAAGGCTCACTTGAACTTTAAGGCCCACTCTTGGTTAGAGTTTACATCTCTGAGAAAAAGTAGGATTCCTTCTTTATCATTTAGGACAGGAAGATTTTCCTCTACTTCTCTCTGGATTGACATGCAAGAAAAAACTTGAATATTAGATGTTACCATCTCTGTAACAAACACAGGAAAATGGAAAAGGAAAAGAATCTTTAGCATTTTTCGTTTTTGTGCACAAACCGAGAAGTCAGGAAGAGATTAGTTATTGGCAGTCTAAATCACATTGATGTTGCAGTGTTCAATAAGAGCAAGTCAAACATGGGTATTGGTCGGCTATTTGGCCTCGTTTTCAGTCTTTTTAGAAGAAAGGATATGATGAAAGAAAGGAACAGAACTCGAAACAAGCAAAAAATCTGCATACGATCACAGGACACTAAAAATAGCCTCATTCATCAAGGAAATCATACCTTTGGAAGGACAATTCTGCCAAGAGATCCAACATCGCTATTCTTCAAGTCCTTCCTAAGCACCGCTCTGAGTCTCTGCACCCAAACAAGAAAAATTCTTAAACGACATAGAAAAAGATCCAAACTTCAAAAGATAACAGATAAAACAAAAAACATGGGTGACCAAAATTCATGATTTGACAAGAACCTACCTTGTTATCAGGTGTTAAGAACTCGTAAAGATCTTCGCTGGTATTGCTCCTGCTTCTTTGGCCACTAGTACTAGCACCATGCAAAGCCAATCTCCTTGCATCCATTATTTGAGTTGAAGAAGTTTTACTTTGTCGTGCAAGTTTTCTCTTACACCTTGCCAACTTGGTCTTGTATGCATCAAGAGCTCTCCTTTCTTGCTCTAATTGTAACGCATTAGGCTGCAAAATGCATGATCTTTGCATTTCAAAAGCATTTTGGCCAGCCATGGCAAGAAGGAATGGATCTGCAGATGGTGTATGATGGCTAGGCTTCTCTAGAGAATGCATGTATGGATTTTGCCAACTTTCACAAGGTGCTGGCATAAAGTACTGTGGCGGAACGCAGCTTGACTGAGTTATGGAATTTGAAGGTGTTGAATGGTAGCTCAATGGTCCATACATAGAAGAGAACTGGGAATTCTGAGGACAACCCATTATTGCGTTGCTAGCATTGGTGGTATTGGTGGTGTTGCCTGTGCTGGTGAATAAAGTTGAAAAAAGGTTCTCCATATCAAAAATGGACACAAATAGAGTTGTGAATGATGAGTCTTTGGGGCTGTGTTACCGATCAGTGAGAATCCTCTGTGTGTGTGTGTGTGTTTAAGTAGGTGTTTTGATTTCTAGTGAGCATACAATCTGGTAAGAAAGGGTCATGGGCGGTGCGAGGTGCTGCCTGTTGAAACAACCCAGGTGTTAAAAGGCAAGATAAACTCGTCAAGAAATGCAGTGGGTTGAGTTGTAAGAGAGAGATTAAAGGCCATGAAGAAAGAAAAGAAGGGGGAGAAAACTGGAGTTAACAATATGGAGAGTGCCCATAGCGTGAAGAGAGTGACAAGTGGCCGGAGGGTGGTGGTTTTGGGATACCCGACTGACCAGTGAGGGACCTCAGGCAGAGAGGCATAGGGTTTGAAACTTGGCGCCAGCTTTGATTTAAATGTGGCAGCCCTTGGGCCAACCTTGCACAGAAAACCATTCTATAATGGCGAAACAATGCATTGATGACCAAATGCCAACAGTCATCTCACTCCGACTCTATATACCATCTTTGCCAGTCTCTTTCTCTCTTCAGCACACACGAAGGCCAGCGTACCTAGCGTTGGTGAGAGTGTTGAGTAGTAGGAAAAGGGAAAGCGTAAAGCCTCTGGATTGTGCTAGCTCCATGATTGTCTATCCTCATGCACAGGGATTCTAGCGCCTTGAATTATTAGAAAGAAACTCACTGGAAATACTAGCTACTTATTTTAAATGAAAGGTTTGGGGTTTATGGTGAAATTCAACTTGCAGCACCTTGCACCGCCCGTAACCCTTTCTTACCAGATTGTATGCTCACTTGAAATCAAAACACCTCCTTAAACACACGCATCACTCACACAAGATTCTCTCTGATCGCTAACACAGCCCCAAAGACTCATCATTCAATACTCTGTGTCCATTTTGATATGGAGAACCTTTTTTCAACTGGCCCTTCCAGTCAGTTTCCATTTTTCGGCAGCACCAACGCTGAATCTTCTGCTCATATTGCATTTTCATTCTGTTGGCTTTGTTTTATTAACTAGAAAATTTGCTACTACGTACCACTCTTGTCAGTTTTAGTAAATATTATATTTAAATTTTATAAACTAATAAGGGGTTATGTAATGTTAGGAATGTGAGTAAAAGAGGGTAATAATGTTTGGAATGTGAGTAAAATTGAGGGGCTAAAACTGAAGTTGCAATTTGTTTGTCATGGTTTTCAGCCACTCCCTGGTAAGTCCATTTTGATGCCTTATTTGGCTTGGTAGACATCAGTTTGGTCATGACCTGAGGACCAAAGCCATCATCAAGTCCATCCTGCATCAAGTGAAAGTGTATTTATGAGCTTAGATTTGGAAAAGCATAAAACATACAGTCAATACAAGGATTGAGTGACTAAGGTGAACATCACACTCCCTAAAATGGCGACTAGTCGATGACACTTAAAAGATTAAAGGAAAGTTTGATCAGTCACACTGAAACTGCAAATCACTCAATCAAGACTCACTCGATCACAGGAATTATTAGTAAAATTCTTTTAAGCAAATTCTGAAGTCCTCTAAAATGCCAGGCAAGGCATCCCGAAGCAGCAATCATTATTATATTCAGACTAAGAGAAAGAAAGTAGCAAGATATAATACACACGCATGCACAGACAAAAAAAACAAAGACGCGCAAGGATCTATTCGATTTGTCTCTTTGGACATCTACAAGACATGTAACATATGGAAATTGTAAAACAGACTGTTCTTTAGATCGATCGTCAAATACACCAAAGAGTTGATATGAGGTGCCAATGCAATGGAACAAACACAAATAAACTGGGGCCTACATCCCAATATGAATGTGTTGGGAGTTAAAATGTGGTGATCAGTAAGGGCATCAAAGTGCAAGATACTGATTATATCTGTCAAAATAAAATTTTCTTGATTAGATCTCTTTAGAGTTCATTGAGCATTAACTTTACTAGATTAAGGTACGTCCTCAGATGGAAAAGAGTCACCATGGATGAGTTTGTTGTCAGCTCCCTCATGCTTGGTTATATTTGTCAAGTTAGAAATTATATTTGTCAAAATAAAATTTCCTTGATTAGATCTCTTTAGAGTTCATTGAGCATTAACTTTACTAGATTAAGCTACGCCCTTGGATAGAAAAGAGTCACCTTGGATGAGTTTGCTGTCAGCCCCCATCATGCTTTTCAACAGCTGAGATTGTCCACTGCTTAAAGCTGCTTCTAGCTACTGACTGCATTAGATAAAACATGAGATAATCAGTCCTCTTATCAAGACCAGTTGACATAACGTCTGAGTTTATGCTATTATGAAAAAGAAATGAGTGCTCCCATGTGTCTTGAAGATCACCTTTCATGTCATTTTCGTGGAACTAAAGTGGATGCAAATGTATTGATTTCTCATGCGCCAACAAAAGATTTAAAATTGAAAGATCTATTACCACATGAAAACCTTAGCCACTTGGGCTCTTGTTTGGGAATTAAATGCATGCATCACTTCAATTCCAACAGATAATTCTACCATTATAAATGGAACATCATTGTAAAGTTTCAACACATTGAAGAGCAGAAGGAACCACCTATTTTAAACAGAAGGTTTGTTTCCTAAGTTTTCTATGCATGCAGTGGTAGATCAAAGCCTTCCTTTTAATGATAGAGACAGAAAATCTTCAACTTTAAGCCAAAATGATACATGAACACATGTAAAAGATGCGTTTTTTCTTAACTTTCTTTGACAACTGTAAATCACAATCACAATTTTTTGAACTTCAATGGTTGCTTTAAGCGATGATATTGAAATTAAAATGACTGTCATTATTTCCAATCTTGTCAATAGGCAATGGCAATGATATTGAAATTAAATATTTAGACCTCCTATGATCTTCATCCATACTGTTAATTTCCCAACAAGATTTCCTATCAGATTCTTCACCTTGCACAACCACACTTGAATTACATGTTCTAAGAAATAAAAAGAAGACAATTTTGACAAGGATGCCTAAGAAGTAATCTCGGCACCTGAACTTGCCAGAGAAATTTATTGTCTTAGGTAAAATCAGGAATTTGATCTGGATATTAAAATATTCTAACCATACAAAGCAATCTAACACAAAAAAAACATGAGATTATTAGAAAAATCAAATAATAGACATGAAAATAGAACAACGTTTCTGCATGAAATCTACTTAATAGAGATATAAAGAGCACATTAAACCCAGATGGACATAATGACAGCATCTTGATTTGCATTATAATAACAATAGAGCGATATAGATGGAATGATATTTGCATGTCAGAAGCATGCAGAACTAGTGCACTTGAATTACAGAGCAACTAAGGCAAGACTCTGGAAGCTCTGGTAAGGAAAATTTCCCATGTCAGCAAATGAAAATAACATTCATCACCATTATGAATCCACTGCTTTCTTGAATTGAAAACTACAAGGATTTTGTAAGCAGAAAAGGAAGTTTAGCAATAACAAAAGTGAAGAAACTAAAGATGGATGGATGGACTTGCAAAGAGACTTTCAGCAACCCGTGTTTAAATAGAGTGGAGAACAGAGCCTGCATGCAACTGCAAAAGCGTCGATCCAACACCTGCCTATCGCCGTGTCAGTTGCTGCAACAGTCGAGAAGTTACTGCTAAACACGTTAAATAATGGCCAAAATGTTACGCTCTAAACGACAATTTAAGTGAAATGCAATGAATTTGGCATTCACGGCCATTTTGTTTGTATTCTATATTCAAAATCACTAAAACAGTTTAATTATAAAAAATTTAAAAAAAATCAGTAAAACAGCTTCAAAAACAAGCAGATGGTCAACATCCAGAAATCAGATATCCTACAAAGCCCATTCACGTAGTTCGTCCTCATCACTGAGGTTGGATAAACCTTTAGGAAGATAAAGCATGAGAAATAGGGAGACATCAAAGGTCAAAAGGTGATTTAACAAATTTAATTTCGTATAAGAGTTCTGCATATTCTAAGAGTGCAATGGGTCACGTATAACATCTCTAAATGCAACTGTGCAAGTGTTCTAGATATCTTAAGAGTTGAAAGGAGCATTAATGAACTTAACAAATTGTACGAGATCTGGCTATGCTAAGAGGAAGCATTATAAGCATAATTGGATGGATAAAAAAGGAATTCATGTATGCAGATCAGCATATCCACCTCCTCAGGGCAAATTTCTCAACGTTGAGTAGCATAGCATTCGGAGGCTGTAATATTATTGATCTTTTTTACAGCCAAGTCAAATTCCAATAACATTCAAGCCCAGCATTATTAGAATGTTAATTGACAATGTATCACCGAACATTGGTTTTCAGTGGTCGATCAACAGAATTTCTAGATTAGATTTAGAAAGCTCTTTTCAAAGGTTCCATTAGTTTTCACAACTTTGGCTTTTAAAGTTTCATTTGAATCATTAATAGGCTAGTTGGACCAAAAGGGCCTTGTTTCCCATTGCAAAAACACAATCTTGGTTACAAAATTTTTATATTATCACATAAACAAACTCAAACAGAAACTTACGATGGCTCAAAACAAACAATCAGTTCGGTTTGGCAAGAAGAAACTTCCACATACCCCATAAACTGATCATGCAATATGAATTAATGCATTCCATTCGAAAAGGGTCTTCATTTCAACACCTTTCTTCATTGTTGTTTGTTTGGATGGCATTTATGATGGTGTCAAGCACCACCATTTAAATTCAAGAAGTTTTTTCTTATGACCAGATAACAAATCAGGCAGCCTAGATGCAACGGTTCCTGTTTTAACAACACTCTTGCTACAACTGAACTTGTTGCTTCAATCTGCTAGAGGAGAATCTCAACACTACTAAATCATCTCAAAGTATGGATACTCTTTTAAGTTTTGCTCCACTTAAACATTTCATTGTCAGCCATCAGTACAAATTCTGGAAATTCAATAACAATAAAAAGTGGTTTGTAATGAAATTCTCCAGGGCATTTAGCAAACTAATTACCAAGGCACTAAAGAGTGATGTAAGAACTGGAAATTAAAAGCAAAGCACATGAACTCTTCCCCTCTTTCTACAACAAGTAAGTTCCAACATAATTATGCATATCAACTGCTTGTAAATTTTCCAGAAAGAAGAATAGTTTGGACCATAACTACAGGTTAAATAAGAGTTTGTCTTTGAAGTCCCATGCAATAAGTTTACAGGAAGCAGCTACCTAGACTATCAGTCGCCTCTATACACATTGACATCTTTTCTTAATTTGATCTATGAATGAATTATGTGACTCCACCCACTCGTATATAACCCTTTAAAGTACGTCTAAAAAACTTAAAAAAGACTTCTTGTTTGACCACACGATGATAGACAAAAAGAATACTAAGTCAATGAGGCTGTAGTTCAACTGACACCCATGCTCTGATATCCCCTAGTGGTCTCGGATTTGAACCTTTCTCTCCTCTGTACCCAAAGAAAAAAGAAAACAGAGATAAAAGTGAAAGGGACGGCGGAGGAGAAGTTGTGATTGTGATCGTTACCTGAAAACTGGTGGTAAAAAAAGCAGCTGTGGAGCAAGGCATGTATGTGCCTGTCTGTCTCCCTTTGAAAATTGTTGTGATGGGTCGTGGAATTGAGAGCGTTGAAACAGTTGAAATCAAGAATGACTAAATTGGCAAAGCCTCGTTCAGCTGAGTAAATTTCCGTCGAGCAGTAGAAACCGGGTGCCTGACTGTTTCAAGTCTAGGATGCCTTTTTTTTTAATAGTTTTTCATTTAAAAAAATTAAAATATTTTTTTATTTTAAATATTACAATATAATTTTTTTAATTTAAACATTATTTCTATATTTTTTTATTAATATAAATATTCAAGTTAATTTATATATATTTCAATTAATTTTATATATTTTAATATTAATAATCATACAAGTTCTATGTTTTGATTAATAGTTTTAAAATGATTTCAGATAACAATTACAATTGTTATAGACCATCACAAAACTCAAGCATTCAAGAAAAAATTCACATGATTTATAAATTAAATATGTTATTAAAATCATGTGAAATTTAAATTTATTAAATTTTTTATATTTTTATATTTATTGATGTAGTTTATAATGGATCTAATATACTAAATATGATTAACAATTTCTTTCTTTGGAGAGATCATTATCAAGTGAATAAATGTTATACCTTAAAACATGGTTACATCCTTAAATGAGTATCATTTTTCAGTCAACATATAATATAAAATTAAACTTCTAAATACATTTTATTCAAACCATTTTTTTTAATTGATAGTATATTTGAAAGCATTGTGTTCTTAAATTTTTTTTTTTAAGAAATAAAAATGCAGGTCTAAATATTATCTAAGGGAATTTTTATAATTTAAAAAATAATTTTAAATATTAAAAATGATGAAAAAAAGTTGCATAAGATCTTAAATCAAGGGATGGAGAGAAAAAGATTAAGAAAAAACCAAATATTTTTTTTATAAATCTGAAACATTTGAATTATTATGTACAAAATATTTAGGATGTGTGAAATTAAAATAAACAAATTAATTAAAAATAAGTAAAAATTATTAAAAAAAAAAAGACATTTAATACAATTATACATTATGTGTTTTAAACTAAAAGAAAAAATATATCATATTTGTTTTATTTAAAATATTAATGATTGAAAAAAATATTTAAGAATTTTCTGGATATCAAAAAAAAGTTGAATATTAATAGAAATGAATAAAATAATTAAAGGAAAAAGGTGAAATCTTATTCAATATCACGGTTTTAAACTGTGATATTTTTAAAGAGATCATTTTAAAAAAATTAAATATTTAATAAAATAGTTGGACAATAGTTAAAATACTCAAATAATTTTAGGTTTTGAATTTTTTTTTTTAACTTGAAAAAGTTGATAAAATTATAGTTTTTGTTAAACTGAAATTTTATTTACTTTGAGAGTTAAAATATTTACTGTTTTATTAAAATTTGAACATAGTTTTTTCTATATAAAAATTATACTTAAAATTTTATCTTGCCTACAAAAACACAATTATAATCAACAAATTCTAACTAAACTCAACATATTCCATAATCACAATAGCTCTATAAGTGCAATATATATATAAAATAATTCAATAATATAATATTCAAATAATAGATAATTTGCCTTATCAGTGACACTTTAGATCCAACTCATGCTTGAGTGGCCTTGGTTTCCATCATGGTATAATCAAGATTTATCCTCTTTTCAAAGATTTCAAATCTAGTGTGGCAAAGATTTAATCACCAAGATGTTATGATGTGAACTTTATTTTCTTCATTAGTATTATAAAAATAGGATGCGATCTCTTAACCCTCTTATGGTAAGAAACCAATCTAATATTAATAAAAAATTGATATTAAATTAAGATATAAATACATAAAACTCAATGGTTAATATATATTAATAATAAAAATATTTTATTACTTATGTGATGTTAAATCCACTTGACATTTTGCTTATAGTGCATGTATTTTGGTGGAGGAACTTGCTCAAGATCTAGAGTAATAATTCATCATATTATACTCATGTACCAAATCATGTATTCCTCGTATATAATCATAGGATACATCTCTGTAAATATTTTATTTCTTTATGCATTTCACTGTGATACATAAGCACTTTATCGATGTAACCAGTTGTAATTATTATTTTTACCCCTACAAGTAATGACATGCAAATCATCACTCGTATTGGTATCAATTGAAATGCATTGTTTGTAGCTGAACTATCGCATTATCTTATTCAGACAATATAACTCAACCATTTCAAAACATATTAGCGAGACAATTGTTGTTTGTAATCCATCTAGTTGGTGCAGATAATATTCGGTGCAGTTAATTATTTTATTTAATAAATAGTTCAAGAAATACCTAGATAACATGTTGTTTATCGAGCTCGCTCTGATAAAATGCTAAAACTTATGCTAGATTATTTTCAAAAACTCATCAAGCACACCAAATAGCATTAAAAACATGCAAGTTTAATTGCATTTTTTAAAGTTTCAAGAACACAATATAAATATATGTAATGGAAAAATAACATCACAATACATGTATCCTAGTAGGAGATGAAGTGTAACCCTCATAGTTTAGATTGACATATCCAATAATTTCGGTATTTAGGGTTTGCCCACATGGAGATGTTCTCATGACTATAATTGTTATTAAATAAAAAAAATTATTTTTGTTGTGTATAAAAACATTCAAATCTAAATTGTTATTTAGATTTTTTTTATTTATACTTGTAAAATTAATAAATATCCTCCGACTTGTTTAGCCTCTGTTATGCATACAAGATATAAATGTTTATACAAAGATGCGAATACAACAATTCCCTAACTATATATAGGGATAGTAGCAAAAAATTTCAGGAATATCAAATAAAGCAGAGAAACATATCTCCTTATGAGATCAGTCAATAATACACTACAAAACATATAGAGTATATATGTTATGGCATACCTGCGAACAAATTAAAATAACATAAAGGTTCTTTTTCGTTTTTGCTCTTTTTCAAATCATTCTATATATATTGGGTTCATACTTCATATTCTTTTATACCATAAATCATATTTCTGCCTAAAAGGTTCATAACACTTCCTTATTAAGTCTTTTTTGGTACCTGAGTCTTTGAATTTATGATTGATGTTGATAGCAAAATGTATGGCACAATACCAATGATATTCCAAAGGTTAACGCTAAATTTATGCTACTTTATTCTTGATTCATGCATGTTTATATAATATTACACATATACTAGTTATACCACCAATAAGGTATCTTTATAAGCAAAGCAAAAAATCATCTCAAAAAATCATTATTTTCTTAATCAACAATTACAAAAGCTAACAAAAATATCTTATTATTTGCATTAAAAAGCAATTGTAATCAATAACTTTTCATCAGATCATCAATATAAATGTGTCCCATCAACATTGATAAGTAGCCTATAGTGCTTAAAACCTTCAATACAAAGTCCAAATAAAATAAAAAAACTCTCTCAAAAACCATTATACTATCATTAAGATATATTTTGTGTATCCATTCAACAACTATTTTAGGATTTGAATCTTTTATTGCCAACAACAACATAGGTAATTTCTCAAAAGACTTTTTATGTAAACCAAAAAATGTTCAATCGCTTTCTGTTTTGCAATTCATGATTTATCATATGATATTTTATACTTATAATGCAATTTTATCTTCATCCTGTATGCTTGCAATCATCATAAAAAAATTATTCATTACAAGGGCTGATATAGCACTAGCAATAAAATTTGCTTTAAGTTAATGGTGGTCTTTTTGGATAAAGGTCAACATATATATATATGTATGGCTCTTTTAACTTTGTTATCTCAAATAAATTTGATTTTTTTTTATAATATCCCCTATACAAATACTACTTACATTCTAGTGCTGCGCACATTGTAATTGAACAAATATTGAGTTCGACTGTGGGACTTGGTACCTAACCCAGTATGAAATATATCATTGTTTAACAACATTAACCAATTTATTTTTACTAATAATTGTTTGACCAGCCTCTAAATCAAGCTCTCATGGTATACATCTATGACTAAATGTCTAATCATGTTAAACAAAAGAATTAAACTTGGAAGCAACTTTAAATTCAGGAACAGGAAAAATAATTTCATCATCAACATTTTTATTATTATCCACATCATCATCAATATCATCTTTATTGTCATTAGGCTCAGAATGGTCAAATTTATGTTGATCAACAAAAAGATTACCAAACATAGTATCATATATACTTTACAGCATATCATCTGACAATATATTATTTTTGTTATTTTTACCTTTATCAACTGAATTTGAAAGACCAATAAAAGTTGAGACATATATAGATTTTGGTTGATTACTCGCATACAATATCATTATGTTCAAACCATTTGAATGAAAAAAATCAATCATTATCTTAAAACTACCATCTAACACAATCAGTACAGGATCATATTGTTGTTCATCAATTTAACACCTCCAAGTTATTTCAACATCAATATCATTATGATTCCGCCTAAATCCATAACAAATGATTTCTTTTATTTCTAAATATGATGTGTCTAAATTACTAGTTAACAACAAATTGCTCTTGTTATTATATGTGATACTATTATTGATTTCACGAACAATATTGCCACCATAATGACATTATATAAATATATTATTAGACAATCTGTAAAAAAAAAAAAAAAAAGATTGCAATCAATTTAATGTAATTTTAACAAAATTGCATTACATCAACCCTAATTGATGAAATTCACAGCAAATTCAATCCAATTCTCAAAATTTAACGTTAAAGCAAACTTAACAAAAAAAATTAAATTCAATTCATGATATATTATCAATTAATATTTTTCATACTCAATTGCATTAAATCATATGCAAATCCATAGCAAACTAATTTAATTAAAAGAAAATACTAAATTTGTCAACTTATCAAAGAAACATGTAATTCATTATAATTCAACCATATGTATGCTCTATTTCATGAACATGTATGCGTATTTAACTATATTATTAGTTTTTTTCAATAATATACACAAAATCCTTAATTGGACAACTTAACCTAAATTAGATGTAGCATATAATTAATTGAAATAATTTATTCATCATTAATTCAACTTATTTTCATGTTCAGCTACATCAAATAAACTCTAATTGAATATATTTTTAACTAATTTATCATTAATTCAACAAACCGTAAAGTTGTTATAAACCTTAAATTCAATCCAAATAATTATTTGATTTCAACCAAATCAAATATATATCAATAAAAATATAGTATATTTATCTTGCTTATAGGACTACAAGAATTCTTGGGGCAACGGCGATAATGGAAATGGCATTATGCCTATCTGGTGTTTAATTTTTTAAGAGAGAGAAAGAAAGCATTTATGCCTATCTGGTGTTTAATTTTTTAAAATTTTAATTAATGTAACTCTTGTGAAAAGTGATATATAGTGAATATCATGCTTTAGAAGCATTATAATCTCAAACTATATCATTTTACTAAATTATTTTTAAATAGTATTGTTCCTAAATTTCAAGTTTATTACTCTAATTTGATAAAAAAACAAAAACAAAATAAAAATCTATATAAAGTATGCGATTAATTGGCTTATGGGACCGGGTGCCTGGTCATTTTCATGGTAAATGTCGAGGTAGCTTATGAATTTAACAACCAAAAACAGACTGTACGCTCTACATAGAGAAGAAGAAGAATTGTTCTTTACTCCTTAGGCACCACCGTTGTTTCTTCCTCTCTACTGCCACCAAAAACAACTGAAGCAACCGCCAATAGAACCAGGAAGAAAGAGTGGAAGATTAGAACTGATGAGAGAACAAAGGGAAAGAATAGAAAAAAAAAACTAGATAACAGAGGAGAAGAGAAAAATAGTAACCTCTATCTCCGGCCTCTCTCTCTTTGCCATTAGAAACAACGTTGCCATCAGCAGTAGCCTACATAAAAACAGAAAAAGAATTAGAGAAAAAAAGGGAATGAAAAAAAAATAGAGAAGTAGAGAAGAAGAAAAAGAAATGTCAGCTGACCGCTCTTAGCTCTCTATTTCGCAATAGCCGCCGCGACCATAAGCCACCAGAGATAGCAACCACTTCCCTTCATTACAGGTAACCTTGCCTCCTTTTTTTGTCCTTTTTTTTGTTCATCTTCATTTGCATGCAGAACATGCAAATGAAATATAATTAGGTGGTTATTGTCCAGAGCATAATAACCACCAAATTATAATTCACTGGTTACTGTGCTCAACCAATAACCAATACATTGGTTGTTTTGGGCTAGAACATTAACCTAGCCCATACGGCTAGGTTGAGTCCAACCACAAATAGGTTCTTTTTCGAGTCAATTCTGGCCTGATTTTATTTTGGGCCAAACTAATAAAAAAATATGTAAAAAAAAATTAAAAAAAATTATAATTTTTCCTTATATTTTTCAATTGAATTTTGTTAAATATTAGTTTGTATTTTTATACCGTAAAGATACAAATCTAGTATTAAAATACCTGATTTTCATCAAAACATTGAAAAAATAGAAAAAAATGTGTTTTTGTTTTCCTGTATACGACCAGGTCTCTCAAAAAAATTTATTTTGTATTCTCATACAAAAAAGAAAAATTCAAAAAATATTAGCATACATTTTGACTTTAATAACCAGTTTATTAAAGTCACGAGAACCATGCCAAAATTTTAAAAATAACAAAAAAATTATTTTGTTTTCTTTTAGCA
This sequence comes from Populus pruinosa, assembly GCA_026413675.1. NCBI lineage: Eukaryota > Viridiplantae > Streptophyta > Magnoliopsida > Malpighiales > Salicaceae > Populus > Populus pruinosa. Next base: position 3,595,156 of record CM048595.1, read on the forward strand.
CGTGGAGTTGCGACCTTATACGTATTTTGGATATTAAATTCTTTTGTTGACCTTAGAATAGTTATGTTTTGTCCAATAAAATAAAGACATCATCAGTAAAGAGGACTTTTCTTAAACTATAGATAGACAAATAATTAAAAATACTATGAAACCTTAGCATATAGTAGACAATTAAACAATCTAGCTTACCTTAGGTATGGTGTATTTAGGGTGTTAATACCTTCCCTTTACACAACTAGCCTCTGCATTTGATCTCTAAGACCCGTTAAGCTTCCTAGTAACTAAAAATTAGGTGGCGACTCCCATTTTATTTTTCACTTATATAAGATAAGAATTACTTGTCTCTCATATGTACTAGATAGTTATAACACATGATTGTGGAGGACGATTGCTGCGACGCCGCACACATGCGACAATTATCTATGTATCTTATTTGATTATGGTGGATAAAACTAAATAAATTATGGGGGGGAAACTATTTTACCCTTAATATGCATTACTTTTAAGCTTACTTATATTTTTTAAAAAAGGTAGACATTATTTCTTTACTTTAGTATATATTGATTATTGAGATTAATAATATTATAATAATCCTACTTATAAAACCTCAACTAACTCGGCGATTGACCTAATGCCTTAGCCAAATTAGATTTAAAAAAAATAAAGGAAGGATTGATCCAACCTGACTCGACTAAAAACCTAGATAAAAAACCTATTGACTTTTTTAAAAAATATTTTTTTGGTCAAAACAAGGTTGCTTTCATTAAAAAAACAAAAAACTAAATTAAACCTAAGTCTTATCCCAAGTTGAACCTTAAGCCGGTTTTAAAACTACAATAATAATAATTTTTATTTTTTTATTGACTCGGATCAACCTAAATTAAACCTTAACCCTGTAACTCAAGCATTATCTCAGGTCGATCTCTAAATTGGATTTTAAAATTAAGATGATAACTACTTTTGATGTGTCCTTAGCTATCCAATTTTTCTCTCTCTTTTCACATAAGCATAAGCATATCTTCTCTCTCTGTTTTTGGCAAGTGAATCTTAAATCCCTTCTCTTAATAGTTAAATCTTAATAAAATATTAGGTTGACTTTTATAGATGCTAATTAATTTGTATAAGACATGTATTTTGGCTTTTGGCTAAATAACCATTATTTCCAATATTGATTGTGTATAAAATCAAAATTGAAAAAAGTAATATGTTCAAACCTATTATTTTCCAAATACTTTTCCAACCTGTTATTTTCTCAAAAAATTTACCAGATTATGTTAAAGTATAAAAAAAAATTATGATACTTAAAGAGTAACTAGTAACATCCTAATAATTATTTTCTTGTGCGCGCTATAAAAAAAGAAACAAGCATAAAAAGGAGAGAACATAAAATTTATGTACTACCATAAGTAATAATAATATTTACACCTATGATTTCTTTCTTCTAATTATATTTCTTTATTTCTTCAAAGTGGATCATACAGAGTAACTAATAGAATATCAATAATTATTTTCTAAGTGCCATAAAATTACTTGTTAGAATGGTAAAAGACCTTTTTTTGTTTGATTTAATTTCATTTTAATATATAAGAAAAGTGAGTCTCATATTTTGAGAAGATATTATATGAAATACAATAAAAGTCAAACTATTTTGACAAAGAATTTTAAAAATAAATTTAATGATAAAAAGAATTATATGAGAAATTATTAGTCTTTTAATTTAAAAGTTAAACTTGTTTCCCTCTTGTTTTTCCAAAATTAACATAGTTTCTATCACAAAAAAATTGTAAATTATTTTTAATTAAATTTATATTTTCTTATAATCTTTTAAAACTTGGAGTACAACTTTTTAAAAATAGTTATATCAAGTACTAAATATTGAAAAGGAGTAATTATGTATCATAGTTATTCTAAATTGTGCTTATTTAATTATAATAAGATGGGTTGTAAATCAAAATATTTATTACAATATCTTTTTTTATATGATTAAGATATTCGAAACACGTTTTTTATTATTTCTAGTATAAGATTTGATGTGACATTTAGTTAAAAGGTGAAAACCTTTAAAAAACACATCTTAAATGCTTTTGGTATCAAATATTTTACCTTTATTTGTTTGGATAAATTATATAATATATAACACGTAGATTATTAATAATATAAACACACTTTTAATTCTAAAAAATGTTAGGGGTCAATCACTTCTTTTATTGTTTATGTCGTTACACGACATCGAGCGATGGCTCCACTCTTTTTTGTTTATTTTAACAAAAAAAATAATTATTTTTTTCTTGATTAAGAAAAATAAAGATTTTATTGGAGTCGTCATCTAGTAATTTAAGGGAACTAGAAATCCAAAATTAGACACTGCTCCTAGAAATTTAGGTACTGGGTTAGTTATAATTAAGGGAAGGTAGACACCACCCTTAAAACATTCTTTTAGAGAAAGGTTTCCCTTACTTGTGGTTTTTTTTTATTTGATTCAAATGCCATTATATTTTGAGCTTATTTGCAAAAATTTTAAGATGGTTAACGTTAGTCCCTAACAATAGGAGACACGTTAAAAATGACATCAATCCCTAAAATTAGAAGACTTTCTCTAAAATGTCGACGTTTGTCCCTAAGGGAGAGTTATGTCTGATTTACCAAAAAAAAAAATAATGGACATAATCCATATTTGGTATTTAAATTTTCAACATCGGTTCTTTTTTTTAAATAAAAGAGACGTGTCGACAAATAATATTTATTTTATAAAAAAAAATTATTTTGATATCGTTGAGAAATGGGTATATCCATTCTTAAGAATCGAGTTTTGACCCATGAACAGTAACATGATAAAATGAGTGTTGGACCCGCGTCGTTATTTTTTTTAATATTTTTTTTTTACATGCAAAAAATTTACAAGTATTTATATACAAAAATATCATAAATATCATAAAAAATCATAAAAATTACCTGAGTGCCACTGTATAAGTAAAAGACTTAAATACCCTTGAATTTCTCTGAAATTTATGAAAATACCACTGGCAGCGCATTTGGCTCACGGTGGCTACTGTTGGTAGCGGTGAAATTTTCCTGTGAGATTTCGGCCAAAAGATGGTTGATTCTGGTAGATCTGAGGACGAGGATTTTGATAGTGGTGGTCTCGACAGTCGTTGATGGCTGATGAGGGAGAATCGAAGACTTGAAACTTGGTTAGTCGATGACTGTCGCGACCTTTTTTCCGGCTAGATTCGGCAGTGAAAATGTGTAAAACACCCGGCATTTTGCTTCAAAGGAGGTGATGCACCTTTCTGCGGTGGAGAGGAGAGAGGGGCTCTGAGCTTTGATACGGTGTGAACGAGCGTATGGTACACCGGTGTGTCTGAAGCCTGTGAACCGTTAGATTGCAGATGAACAGATCGTGCAGCTGTGATTGGCTTGATCTGCAAGTTGATTGAACGGTCAAGATGGGCTGGGCTATGATCTAGTGTGTCGAGGTGTACCGAGTGTTTGGTACACCTGATGACGTGGCGCAACAAGATCAGAGGGCAGATTATTTTTAAGGCTGAGATGGATTTGAGTTTTAATCCGGTCTGATACAACCTATTGATTAAAAAATTAAAGGCTTAGATTTAAATACTATTAGATCTAACGGTTGGGATATTTTTGATATTTTTCAAATTATTTTTTTAAAAAATCAATATTTTACTCGTGTGAAGAAAAAGTAGAAAATAAATGAACAGTGACAAATAATAACATAAATAGTAATATAAATAGTTTGCTCTAGAATTCAGAATTCTCTTGTTTTCTTTTCTTCTTCCCCCTTTCCTGGTGTCTTGGTTTCATTAGCTATTTATAGCCAATGATAGGGGACAACGAATCACAGATTGTGCAGGTAATCATGGGATTGTGCAAAATTTTAAATGTACAGTTGCATTGCCTACCATCGGTAGAAATCCTCCGCCTACTGTGACAAAATTGTATTATTTTTTTGTTTTATTATATATAATAATAATATTTATTTATAGGGGTAAAATTAAAAATTCAAATCAATATTATAAAAAGCTTTTCAATCGCTAAAAATAAATTTTAATTACAAAAAAATCTTTATACGGGTATCAACTCGATGGACCGGGTTTTCTGACAAAAAATAACAGTTTTGATCAAAAATAGTCTGAAACTCATTTTTCATCGTGGTCGACATGGTGGGACCCGTATTGACCTGGTGGACTCGGTTTTGACCGAAAATGATGGTTTTGACCCGAAACAGCTCGAAACTCATTTTTCATCCTGGTCGACATGGTGGGACTCATATTGACCCGGTGGACTCGATTTTGACCGAAAATGATGGTTTTGATCCGAAACGGCCCGAAACTCATTTTTCATTGCGGTCGACATGGTTTAACCCATATTGACCTAGTGAACTCGGTTTTAATTGAAAGATGCGGTTGACTCGAGAAAATATATTTTACTTCTTTTTTTATTATTACTTTTTTTTATTATGAATAATAAAATAAAATAACATTTAAGAAAATTTTAGTGAATTCAAAATTGGGTTACAACAGTTTATATGAAAAGTGAAGTAATCTTTTTTTTCTTTGTTCTTTTTTGTATTTTTCCACTCTTTTTTCCTTCAACATTTATTTAATCTTAAATTTATTTTCATAAATTATTTTGGTTTTTTTAAGTTATCATAATCTTAAATAAATGTTTCAACATTTAGTTTGTATTTGATTTTATGAGTATCTATTTTTGTTATCGTATAAAAAATAAAAAATAATTTTGTAAAAGAAAATTTCATAAACTTAGTGTAATTCATTTGATGGACATTATGGTCATTTGAACATGTTAATGAAGAATTGTTTAAGGTCAAAAGAGTATTGAAAAATTATTTTTTAATGAATATTGAACCACCACCAAAATCAATAATAATAGATATATGAAAAACCAAGATGGAAGGGCAATTACTAAAAAATTTCAAGACAAAGAATTATATTTTTCAATGCTAACCAATTAATCTTGAAACCATTATGTACAAATATACATTCAAAGATATTTGAAATTTCAAGTGTCAAAGCATAGCTAGAGCAAAAGGGCAGCATTTTCAAACAGTTTAAAGATATTTAAGATTTGATGAATATTGAATATTCAAGTTACTTAGGATGAATATAAAAGAGTCAGTCACAAATTATTTTTCATGAACGATAGAAATAATTAACAAGATGTGAATCTATGGCAACAAAATGGAGAACATCATCATGATTAAGAAAATCCTTTGATTATTAAAACTAAAATTCAATATTGTTGTGTGTTTAATAGAAGAATATAAGGATATTGATGAACTCTTTGATGATAAGTTACAAAGTTCCTTGTTAAGTCATAGCAAAAGTTGAATCGATAAGATAATGAAAACTAAGATTAACAAGTTTCATCTAATAATTATTTTTCTACTTCACAAAAAGGTAGTCGAAGAAGAGGAAGGAGCTAAGCAACAATAATAGTAAACTTTTATATCATAAATTTAAAGATAATCAATATTTTAATTTTTTTAAAAAAGAAAAGGATATGACAACAATCATTCAACTTTGTACAAGCCAAAGTCAATGGACAAATCAAAAGTTAATGCTTGACAAGTCACAAGTATAGACATTACAAGAATGTTAAACTAATTTGAATAAGAATGATGATGGAAAATCTAAATTTATATAAAATGAAGAATAAACATCTTTATTAATGATTTGTCATATCAATGAGAAAAATTAACAAAATTTATGGTACTTAAACACTTTTAAGGCTTAGATTCTAAAACTTATGGCTTAGAAAGATAGAATGAAAAATAAAAAGAAATATTTGAAATTGAGTGGAAGTTAGTTGATGGAAAAAAAATAACTAAGAAAGGAAGCTAAACATGTAGGTGAATATAGAGAAGATGTTTCTAAACTGCTAATAATAAGCATAATAGCCTTAAACTATAGAAGAAAGCAATACGAGATCAATATAAATAAAACGTTGAGTCATTTAATTGTGATCATAAAGATTTCATAAATAAAATGGAATAAAAATGCTTTGAATAGTTCATTAGGATCTAAAAGGAACATGTAGATTTCTTGTTAAGCATTAAGATGGAGAAGAGGAACTAAAAAACAATATTGATTAAAAGGTGTGTAAAAATAAAAAGCTATTTAAAGGATAAATAAAAATCTTTTGAGCCATAAAAGAAAAATGAACTTTAGCATATTACTCTTCTTAGATAAAGGCATAAAAAGAATTGAAAAAAGTTGTTTTATATATAAAGAAAATTAATAATAAGAAAAGGAAGAAGTCTTTAAAGAATGCATCACAATAACTAGTAGATAATCAAAACACATTTATAATATCAATATATAATGATCAACGATCATAAAATGTAAAAAAAAAAACATATATGGATGAGTGATTATGAGATAATTACAATCAATCAATTTGATAACTCACTTACTCATTTTGCTTTATTTTCAAATTATAATCTTGTTATATTTAATGATGTTGTAAAAGAAATAAAGTGGAAAAAGATAGAAATAATAAAATTAATGTCATTGAAAAAAAAACAACATTTCAGAGTTGAAGAATTTTTTTGAAAAAACAAAATGTCACTAATGTGAAATGGATGTTCAAGACAAGCTTAAAGAAGATCCATCGTTACTAAATTGGGTGTCTAAGAATATTTGTTTAAGGAAAGGATTGTTAGATATTTTTAGAATCTTAATATAAATATGAATCTTATTAAAAAAGAATTTATGTTAGAATTTTTATTGAAATGGTTAGTTAGAATCATAATTAGATTATGATAGTTAAAGGTTGTAATTTTCCATTAAATATAAAAGCCAATATATTCAATGTTTTGAAGGGTGTATTAATAGTGTGAATTAATCAATAAACACTCAAAATGTTTAAATAATTGTGTCTTTAGTTCCCAACAGAGCTTTCAATAATTGCATACCAGGATTCTATTTGATATTTATAGACCAGCGATCCAACAAAGACTCCAAGCCAACGATTTATCTAGTGGATTTTCCAATTTACTTTGTATTTGATAACGATGAAATACATATCTGCGATCATTTTCATTTAAAAAAAGAAAACCCCCTCAAGGGAACATGTGTTGCCTGGTAAACCATCCATGATCTACCGACGAGGTGAAATAACATATCCTACACGTGGCATGAACTACCCCCATCGTGTCCTTCAAACGAACTCAGCCACCTTCTCTTCTTGGCACCATATAACCTGCACTGAGGCAACCAAAAGGATCATCGCAAGCCAAAAAAACACACAAAACAACAGTGGCAGCCATTAGCATTACCAGAAACGCTATGCTCAATCTCGCAAGAGCCTTCTTCCCCCAGCCCCCTTCTCTCGTCCCCAATTCCTCGTCTAAAGTCTCACGAGTCTGCTTCACAACCTCTGCCTCCAAATATAACGAGGTAAAAAATTCTTTCAATAAATTAATTAAACAAAATTTATATGGGCATCTATCGAATCTTTAGAGCTTAATGTTTCTTGTTGAAATTTTAATTGTCTTTCAGGGACGGCATGCAGCGGAAGATGATAGAGACCGAGCGGCAGATTACGCTAAGAGAGCGAAAGAAACCGCAAGTGAAACCTTTGACAAAACCAAAGAGCGAGCGGAGAAGGCGAAAGAAAGCTCCATGGAAATGAAAGAGAAGGCAGAAGGGAGTGCAGAGGAGATGAAAGAGAAGGCGAAAGGGCGTGCACATGAGACAACGGAAAGTGCCAGAGACATGGCACAGTCTGCCGCTGAAAAGGTTAAAGAAGGGACGGAAAGAGCTGCGGGTACTGCGGGAGCGGCAGGGGATATGGCAAAGGAGGGGGCGGTTAAGGTGGTTGAGACGGTGGAGATTGTGGGAGAGAAGGCGAAAGAGACGGTGGAAGGAGCATGGGGTGCAGCGAACGAAACTACACAGAAGATAAAAGAGACTGTGGTGGGCAAAGATGATGATGATGATGATGATTATAAGAGGGAGAAGAGTTTGGAGTACAGGAGGCGTGCTGCTTCCGGAGAGTGATGATGATGTGAAGAAGAAGAAACATTGAGAGAGGGAGGTGGGTTGGAACATCTTGTTGCGTGCCTTTGACAGTCGTAAAAAATAAGTTCGTTTAATTACCAAAATGGAAATGGAGTTTTATGTTGTCCGTAATATAGTTAATTTTTTCTATCTGCTATGAATTTCAGATTGTAGCAGTGATAGAAAATTTATATATATAAAAAAAATAAGTTTTGTACCACTGCAAAAAGAAAAGGAAAATGCAATTTGGTGTGTACAAATTTCCGAGAATTAATGGAATCCCGTCGAACCTAATAATTAATGCTAAGTGTTATCGAGAGGATTGATTTCCTTAATCCTAGCTTCTAGCACCTAATTACGGCTTATTAGCTGGGCTATGTCTGTCATGCTATGGCTGAAGGTCTTTCAACTAACCGAAGGGACAGCCGATGCCGTTCTCTATAATTTGGATCATCATGATTGGGTCTGTGTTGGTGCAAGTATTTCTACACATGAGAGGATTGATCACTTAAATATTGAAGTTATGTTAATCCCCATCAATGGAGTTTACACACCCCAATGTTGCCTTTGGCTATTTTCTTCTTTTGATCATCAATGGTGGTCTTTTGCAAGCTACTAGGCTCTGTTACGAGGTAGGCTGCCAGTTATGGCTTACCAATAAGGTAAGCTAAATGAGAGCGAGAGAGATTCTCATCAAGCTATTAAAAAGAAAAGGAAAGGAAAAAAACACTATTAGGGCTAACTCTTTCACGGGAGACTATTACGGATTGAAATAATATAAAATCAATAAACTGGCTATGTCGGCAACGCAATTTTTTTTTCTTTCATTAATTATTATTAGAATATTGACAAGAATTATTCTTAAAATATATTTATTAAACTGACATTTAAGGGGTTTTTTTGTTTTTTAAACACAATAAATGAGTAAGTTATCATTTTCTTTCAGATTTTTGGTTATATTGAAATTAACTAAGGAATAATTTGATATTTTAATAAATATTATTTAAAAATCAAAACTAACTTGCATATACAATAGTGTAGGAGTTGTGTCTGCTCCATCGCGTATCTATAAACAAAAACTTGTACACAAAAAACAAAACACCCTCAATGCTCAATCAACAAGGCCTTAGTCATAAGTTTGCAAATCTGAGTTCTTTGAACAAACATTGCATGCAAAGCTGGAGCTGCCTGTCACGTTCAAAACCAGGGGGATCTTAACATGTTCTTCCCAATTGCGTGATAAAATCAACCCTTTATTTAAAATAAAAAATAAAATTAAACTAATAAAACATTTTGAGATAAAATTTGACACTCTTATGAAATTATTAGTTTAAGCAACGTTTTGGCAGGCAAATAGCCATCGAAGTCAGGTAAATTACCGCGACTAAACGAGCGGTTTTGCCCAGGAAGTTTTGATGGAGCAAGTAAATGGCACTATCAGATAATAGAGAAATGATGAATAATAGAAAAAAAACAAAACAATTCCACTGGAGCCACGACAAGCTTAACGTAGGATTCTACAAAAGTCAAAAGTCAACTATACAAAAGGAGCACATTTCTTTTTCCCTCGTGGTTGACACGATAAATAGGACGACCCAGTTTAGATGGTCATAACCTGCGGCCTTAGGGCTTTTATTTTCTCCAACAGCGTATAAATGGACTCATTTATGAAAAGGCTAGCAGTAGTGAAGCCCCCCATCTTTGCCGGCCTACACAAGAAAAAGATCCCCTCTTCGCCATTATAAGCCCGCGCGTTATTTGTTTTTATATTTTAAAATATTTTTAAAATTTTAAATTTAATTTACTTTAAATTAATATTTTTAATTATTTTACATCATTTTAATATTCTATATCAAAAATAATTTTTTAAAAAACTATTAATTGCAACTTTCAGCAACTCAATAATAGATCATAGTTATTAAACTTGAATCGGCACTGCGAATTAATTCGGAAGTTGGACAGGTCTGAATTTGTCAAAAAAATCAGTTGGTGTAACAACCTAGTAGGTTAATTCGTGATTTGGACGACCAAGGCCAGACTTAAATTTTTTTAAAATATAAAATTTAAAATTTTTTAATATATATACTCTATATTCCTAAGAAAAAAAATATTTTTTTTAATATGAAATAAAAAAAAATTAATTTAAATACTTCAACTTAAAAATTAATATCTATTACAGGAAATTATTAATAAAAAATATATGCTAAAGTAATTAAAAAATGAGATGGGATAATGGTGTTTTTACATAAAAAGATGTTTTAGGTGAGGATGTATAAAAAGTTACAACATAAGAAGATTTGTAATTCTCATGTTATTATCTACTAGAAAATATAAGTATTTTTAAAGTCTCAATGTTTTTTATATTTATCTTTATTATAATAATGAGTTGATATTAGTATTTTGTGAATAAAAGAGATTGAGACAAAACTTCATGGAGATGCTTAAATACTTTTATGAACCATATAAACATGGTAAAGCTCAATAAAAAGTTTGGGATTGCTAAACAAAGAGTTTAACAAAAATAACAATAAATATATAACTTAGAGGTTTAAATTTAATTACAAGGCTATATAAACTCAATTTTATAAGAGGTTGGCTAGCTATAAACAGCCAAGATTAAAAAAGCTATCAGCCTTAATTATTATTTTTTATGAATTCTTAACTATTTCAATATTATTTTTCATGTTTAGTTTTATATTTTTATATATAGAATATATCATTTTTGTTATTATATAAACAATTGGTATGTTATTTTTCAAATCAATTTTATGAATGATAGATTTTCAGAATAGATTAAAGATACTGCCTCTACATTTCATTACTATAACCAAGGGTTTGAGAAACCCGTGATTTTTTATCTTTCACTTTACATTATATTATTAAAAATAATACAAGATCATGGCTCGGTGTTTAACATATTTTGGCATAATTAAGTCAAATTTTGGCGTTAGTTTATCTATCCCTTCCTATCAATATTAACATTTAAATAATAATAATAATTAATAAAAACAGCAGCAGCAGCAACAAATCAGCATGCAATAACAATGATTTTTTAGAATTGAACAAGAACGGGTGTGGACCAAGTGGCACAGTTAAAAATGTGACGTCAGAATAGAAAAGAAGAACAAGAAATTTCAATAAACAATAAAGAATCGAAAGATTGTTAGTTGTAAAGTGGACTGAGTGAGATAGCCAGAGATTTGTCAAAAAAAAGTTAAAAAAGGAAGAGGGAGAGGCTTGCTGATCAACTCTGCCACAGCCATCGCCGTAATATTCACGACCAGGCAAAGCTCCCGCGCCCGCCGCCTCTCCTCTTACCGCTGGTCCATCCCCTATCATACACTACAGAAAATCTCCCTACACCTGATATAGCTAGATCTCTCTTTCAACAGAATCCATCCCCTATTATAGGCTTGGCCTGTCTTGGTCATGGATTTAGTGCGTGTGACTTGAGGTTATTATTTTGATAGATTAATGTTTTATGTCTTAGGTTACTGGTCTGATCAAGGCAATAAAACTGGGGGTTTATTTTTTTGCCATGTAAAAAGTTCTCTTTTCTCTGGGTTTGTGAGAGATAGGACTAAACCTGAACAGATACAATCTGGTGTTTCTTTCTTGTTGGTCATTACTGGATATACTTACAGAATCCTTTTCTTGAAATCTCTCTATAGTCTCAGTTCCAGATTGAGACTTCTCCTTTGCGGGCTTTGTCTTTTCTTGACACCCGTACACACGTTTCTGTTTCTTACATAAAAAGAAGGTGATCTTTCTATTAACCTTATTTAGAGAAGGGGGGGGGGGGTTACAAATCTTGGAGGATTTGAGTGAGGTTTGGTGGGATGTTGAGCTCCTGATTTCGAATCTAGCGTGGCTTGTTCAATATTTATGACTATGGCTGTTTTTGGATAGCAGATACGCATGCACAAGTAAGTACAATCGCCGTGGTTTTACACTGTGGACATTAGATTCTCAGAAGCCAAAAGCAGACACGTTTGGTTTGCTTTACTCACTTCTCTATATCTGAAGAAATCGCCATCCTTCTCTACAGTTTAGTCTCAAAACCTGCATGCACCAACAAAGCCAAAATAACCCAATTCATCTCTCAGCAAATATTTATCAGGCGCAAAATCAAGAAGAAACAGAAAAGATTAGGTTTTTAGAGCGATGCAAAGAAAGATGCAGGGAGGGAGTGAGGATGTGAAGCCAAATCAAGAAAGGAGATTGAAATCGACTCAAGGAGATGATAAGCAGCAGCAGCCGCAAAAATGCCCTCGCTGTGAGTCTCTGAATACCAAGTTTTGTTATTACAACAATTACAGTCTATCTCAGCCTCGATACTTTTGCAAGACTTGTAGAAGGTATTGGACTCTTGGTGGTACCATGAGGAATGTTCCTGTAGGAGGTGGTTGCCGAAAAGGAAAGCGCGCAAAAACATCATCTTCTAGTTCTGGCGAGGACTCGCGGTTGCAGCAACAGCTACAGCAACAATCACAACTTTTGCAGCATAACTTGGAAACCCCACAAAATATCCTTGCTACCACGAATTCAGGTAATTCTGTAAGTCCTGCTTCGAGGACCAAAGAATCAGGGAATTTGGTTTCACCTCCTCCTGGGATGTCTTCAATGGGGTCTTATTTTCCTGGTGATGGATTCTTGACTTCTTTAGAAGCAATTCAGTCCTTGAATAATAACCAACCACCAATACAATCTTTCTCTTTTCAGCCTCTAAATCAACCTATCAGTCTTTGTGGTGATTTAGGAGATACTTCAAATTTGGGTCTTTTGCATGGTTTCAGTGCAGTTCCTGCTTTCGGGTCACAAAATCAACAGCAAAGGCAATTCTACCATGTGGATAATAGAGGTAATAAGAGCGTTGAACATTCTTTTTATCCACATGATCAAGAGAGCTTGATTCAATCAAGCAGGCCAGCTGCCACATCCTCTCATCAACAGCAAAATTGGCATCGGGGGTTTATAAGCAATAGCAACCCTACTGTCTCTGATACTGTTTTGTGGAGCATAAGCACCAGCACCACCATAGGGCACCCTAACAGTAACATCAACACCGGTACTGCTGGCTCCGCATCCTTGAACCCAGATCAATGGCATCATGATCTGCCGGGAAATGGACCTCCATCATGATGCCTATATAGCTTGTTTAGCTATTCTTGTAGGTCTCCGTCAAGACTCCAATGAAACAGGCGGCATGACTCCAAGGCATTAATTCTATGCTTTTTGTAAGCATGAAAACCAAAGGGTCTCTTTTTCTTGTTTCCCTTTACCTTGGCATAATGATAGTGGTATATGCATCATGGTTCATTACGGGACATAAATATCAAGACAGAATATAATTGTGATGCGGTGTAAATGGAAGAGCAGGGGCAGTAGCCTTTTATGCTTATATTACAGTGAATTTCTGCGTTGCTGTGTAGGAACCTTGATTAAAGATATAATATGCTTGTAAAAGCTTTTGTTTTCTCCTTTTTTTCTTGTGTGCACTAGCATCATTTTCCAACTTCCATTCAAAAGTGTGAGCTTACTTTGTACTGTCTATTTAACTACGGTTATAGCGAGACTTTACAACATCAACACGAGATGGGAGACTAAAGGTGAAGAGTGCATGAGAGGTAGTGGGAGACTGGGAGCTGATGTCTCTGTGGAAGTTGCTAGACAAGACAGTTTGTTGTTGTGCATGTGGGGACTGACGATGTAAGATGCTTTAATCGATCATTCATGTTACTGTTCCAATTCCGAATGCCTTTAATTGACTCGCCCTTTACCTGTAGTGCTGTCTCTCTCTGACCAGCCCACCATTGTCAATTTATCATAAGAGCAAGCTGCGCGTAGTTATCTCTTCTTGCAAAATAAATAAAATAAAGCAAGAATCTACCGAGTTAATTTGATGATTGATCTTTAAGCACAAATCTCGTCATTATACCTTATGTGAATTGATTTATAAATAATTGATTCCCTTTGAATTTAGCTTCTTGCATATTAGCCACTTTTTCTTTTTTTTTTTGTGTGTGTGTTTTGCCCCATAAGCATCCTTGGAGTAAATGAGAACTATGAAGGCTTTTAAACAAGACGGAAAGCAAGGCTTTACCTTAAAGGGACAGTTAAATAATTTAGACAGTAGGTCTTTGGGATAGTATTTCTTCAGCTGACTTGGATAGATCTCTAGGATTACGGACTTTAAGCACAAAGGATCATAAAAACTAGTCTTTGACAATAATTAACCATATTCATTTCAAGGGATGATAGATTGATCATCTTGGCTACTAAATTAAGGCCACTAAATTCAAATAGAAAGTTAAAATTGAATGCTCAAGGCTTTGTGAAAATATTTAATTCAACTTTCTAAAAGAAAATGTTTAATTCAAACTAGAGATCAGATTGGTGGTTATTTTATTTATTGATAGAAACTAAAAGAGGTGAGGAAGATGCTTCTTATTCATTCACAAAATGTTATGAATGAATTGCAACAATTTTTTCTCTTTTTTGGTTTTTAATTTTTTTACTCTAATTTCTTATTTTTTTTCCTTTCTTTCATATCTAGTTGAGTTTGATCATTTACTTTATTTTATTTTTTATAAGGTTAACACAATATCAAAAAAATTCTGAGTTAATTCTGGTTTTTACTAAAGAAAACAATTTTATTACTAATAAAAAATGAAAATAAAGGAAATTTTTCATGAAGCACATCTTTTAAAATTTCACATGCATTTGTTTTCATTTTCCTTTTTAGTCTTTAGTTGAAGCTTTTTAGTTTTGATCTTAATTTTTTTTTGTTTATATTTCAATCTTTAAGATAGAAAAAGAAGTGAAAGAGTCACTGAAAAATGATGAATAAGAGAAAAAAAACAATTAGTTAGCTAAATTTTATAAATAAAAAAATATTTGATGTCAATGTATTTCTCTTGACAAGTGTTTGTTAGTTTTTTAGGTGAGAAATGGTTTTTTTTTTAACCCTGGCTTAATCCATACAAAATATTTAGATATTACTTTAATATTAAAAAAAAAACTTGCATTTGAAATAATAAGAGGTTTTTATTTAAAAAATTATGCTTACAATAAAAACATATATTTTCGTTAAGACAATTGAAAGATGTATTAATAAAAAACATAAAGCACGCAGTGACTTTTCAGCAGTCATATGCCACTGTTAAGTAGTGCTACTGGCTAAAAATATTCAATCTTTACTTAGCTCCCTTTTTCGATACTCTTAGAACTCACCAGGGATGGGAAGTTCAGAAATGAGAACCATCAAATTCGAATTCCACATTGTAAATCTATCCAAGAAAAAAAACAGACTTTTGTCTCTCGAGACTTAATTTGTTAGCAGAGAGAGAGAGAGAGAGAGAGAGAGAGAGGAGAATGGAGAGGTAGCGAGGCAAGCACTCCTCGGCACTTGACATGCATATCTCTCGAAACAAACAAACAAAAATGCTTAACAAGTATTTTAAACTCGGTTATGGTTAAAGAATGTTTGGTGGGAGGTGGGGGCGTGGAGGTTGGGGCTGTGGTTTCCGAGTAAAGCAAATCTTTGGTCTGCCATGGAGAGATCTGAGTCCAGAGAAATGACACCTCCCTCTCGGATATCTCCATCACTACTTTTGCCGTACACCACACTCATTTTACTTTGCAGAGCTCATGCCATGGCGCAGGAATGCCATCTTAAAGAACATACAGGCATCTGCTCGCTCCTTCAAATCTTGGAGGAAAGGCTATTTTTAGAGGCTGCTTGTCTTTGTTTTTTTTTTTAAAAAAATTATTTATTTCAAATTATCTTGATGGGCTATTATTAAAAATAAATTTTGAAAAAAATAAAAAATATGTTATTTTATAAGTTCAACGAAGAGCGAGTTGTTCCTTTCAAGGCTGCTTCTTTGGTAAAGATTTTAAGACCTCCTTCATGGGACTAATACACTTCATTAGATTCGATATTTGAATGACATGATTAAACATGCAATAATCAAGTTTATATTTGCAAAGAGTGTAACTCAACTGAGGACATGTTTGTAATTGTAATTCATCTGAGTTTTTTTAATTTTTTTATGTTTTTTAATTATTTTGATATGAAAAATAAATTGTAAAATATAAAAAAATTATTTTAATTTATTTTAAAACAAATAAACTTTAAAAAGCAAACTCGTTACATTACCCTTATATTTATGTTATTTTCTTTTTTAAAAATTAGGGCTGGAGCATCTTAATTTGTAACAAAATTAGATAAAAAAAAGTAATTTATAATTTTTTTATGCTTAATTTGAAACTGTGATAGGATAATATAAAGCTATTTACAAAATCTCCCTATTGCTCAACTTTTTCATTTGAGATAACGTTTTAATATGATATTTATGCAAAGTTAAAGTTAATATGATATTATACAAAAGAAAAGGTTATCCCATGAAGAAAACACTACCCAGAAGCCCCATGCCATGATGCCTTTTAGAGATTATTTAGAGGTATGGATGTGATTATTTTTAAATAATTATTTTTAATATTAACATATTAAAATAATTTAAAAATATTAAAAATATATTAATTTAAGGTAAATAAAAAAATTAATTTTTTGTAAAATTAGTATACAAGGTATTAAGCTATTCACATTCATAAACTCCTCCCATTTCCCTTTGTAAAAATATTTACTCCAGTCCAATTTCCATGAAATTCTATTTTTATAAACAAAATAACTAAATTAACTGGATTCGGTTTCACTATTTTTATAAACAGCAAACCCCCTGGCTGGTAGTTTTTTTTCATCTTTTCATTTCCTTTTTTTTCTCTTTTTATTTTTTTGGTATTATCATTTAACAATTACTTAATTTTGAATTTGTTTCTAAATTTTATTTTAATTTTTTTTATAAAGTTATTATAATCTCAAAATAAATATCCTAATATTTGAATCATACTTAATTTCTCAATGTCTATTTTGGTTTATTTTTACTATTGAATAATTATATAAAATAAAAGTTAAAAAAAATAAAGTTATTACATCTAATGAATTTCATCACTTGATTAAGGACTTTATATATTATATCATGAAATTTAAATTGATCTAATATAGTATTTAAGTGAAATTTAAATTTATCAAGTTAATTATATCATATCAAGATAAATATTAATATGTTGGGATATATTTAATAATAATATCAATAATATTTATTTATTTATTAATATTAAAAAGGGCTTTGATTTCATCTAGTCCTGTTGAAGAAACACTTACCATCCCCATGTGGTAAATATAGATCTCCATCCTCCGAAGGGAAACAAAATTGGCCTTTCAAAGATCAATGCTTAGTTTGGTTACCGATGTTTAATTTTCATAAACAATTTACAATAATAATAATAACTAAAGTTAAAGACTCTTTTCTGTCAAAAGCTGAAAAGGCAATTCAACTCAATTCAAAGTCGACCGACCAGACAAAATGAATTTTTTTTATGAGCAGCTATTGATCTGTCACCATGCATGGCATGGCATTAAGGTCTCTGCTTGGAATTATGATTAAACCGTGCTTTAGAAATTTTTTGATTTTATTTCAGTTATAAATTATTTTTTTTAAATTATTTTGATGGGTTAATATTAAAAATAAAATTTAAAAAATAAAAAAATATTATTTTAAATATATTTTTTGAAAGGATATTTTGAAATATAATCACAGCCTCGCTTTCACACACCCCTCGCCAGGATGACAATGAAGTGCATAGACGATAAGAATTTGGATGCCTTGTATCAATCTGATATGACATGACCTGATTTGCATCTTGGCTACTGCAGTCTCATGTGCAAACAATACGAGTTTGGTCATAGCAAGGCACGGCGACCTGAGCGTCCAATTAAAGTAATACGAGATTTACGGGAATGTAATTGCGTGTTGTTTGCAAGCGTGATTAAATTATATTTAAAAAATAATATTTTTTTATTTAATTTTTAAATATTTTTAAATAATTTTGATGTGTTAATATTAAAAATAAATTTTAATTAAAAAAATATTATTTTAATATAATTTTAGAAAAACAAACTTTAAAAAATAATTTACATTAAAAAACCAGCTCAATCTCATAATTTAAGTTATTAAATAATATTTTAAAATATAATTTATATTATTTTTTAATATATTTTTTTAAGTGAAAGTTTTGAATTTAAAATTTATATAAGTTTATATTATTTTATATTTAATTTTTATTAAATAAATAAAAATAATAAATTTTAAATTTATAATCTATTAATTATTAAGATACTGTATCATATCCAAAAACTAATTTAATATAAATAATTGAACTATTAATAAAACTCTTAAAATACAATTTATATTATTCTTTTTCACTCTCTGCCTTTCTCCAAAACACCCCTTGAAACGTATGAAACATTTGAGAGCGGGGATTGTGTTCTGTTTTGTTCGAAATTTGAAAAACATGTAATTAATCGATATGTATAACTTTAACAATTTTCTCCATTATTTTTTTAGTTACACAATCAAAGATACTTTTAAGTGATTTTATTTCAAATTCCTTTTTTTATACTATTATTTTTATTGAAATGATAGTTCTATATATATTATCATCCTAATCAATTTTTTTTAATTTAAAAACCACTATCATGAAAAACATTTTCATATGTCATATATGTCTAGGAAGTCATAAATCACTTAATATAAATAAAATATATTTTTTAGAATTTTTTTATACTACAATACTTATTGGAGCCTATTTAGAAATACATGACAATCCATATGTTTTAAAAAATTATTTTTTTATTTATTTTAGATAATTTTGATATATTAATTTAAAAATTAAAAAATATTATTTTAATATATTTTAATATAAAAACACTTTTAAAAATAACCATAATCATAATCTAATTTTATATCTCAAAGGTACAGTAATAAACAAAACCAAATATCACTGATCTTCTTTAAACAGTCATAAGCAAGATACATTAAATATTTATTAACACAGCATGAAAAAAACTAGTGCAGTACATGGCAACAACCACATCATAACACAACACAGCAGTATCAAATATTTTCTCAACTTTAAAATCAAGTGCTTATTTAGTATTGCTATGCTTTTAAAGCATGCCAGCTTTTGGTCTTAAAGCAATGTGTTGGCTGATACCTGCTCACTCTGCTTTGAAAGTAAAATAAATGTCACTTTAAAAAAACTATTTATCTTTTCAAACAAAGCAGGGCACCCCCTTCTTTTATTCGAAAGCACAACTACTTGTCAGGGGTTGTTTTTGTTTTTGTTTTCAATTTAAATAACAACTTTTTCTGTGTCTTTTTTTTTTAATTACATGCATTGAAGAAGCTAGTGTTTGTGATGCCTTAAAATATTCAAATAAATTGAAAATAAAATTTATATGTTGAATAATTAATTAATTTTTAAATTTTAATAGTTTGATTAATTCTTCCTAACTAAGAGGCTGAAGGCAGTTACATGGCACCTACAGAGGGTTTTCTTTGATAAAGTTAAGGACTCACTAATGAATAAATTAATTAATTTTTAAGAGAAAATGTAAAAATATTACATAAAAATACTTTAAAAATAAATATGTAGTAGATAATAGAGATTTTAAATATTTTTTTATTAAAAAATTTTATAATTTATCTATAGTTCATGTGTTTTTTTATGAAGATAAGACTTTATAAGAAGCTAGAAAATAATACTGGCTTGATAATTTTAATGAAAAAAATATTTATAACATGTATATTAATATTAATAAAAAATATTTTTTATATGATATTATATTAATAAAAATATAATAAGTTTTTAAATGATTTTTTTACATCTAAGCAAGGACGGAGCCAAAAAATAAAACTAAAGAGGCAAAATTAGAATAATTATTTTAGAAGGATCAAAATTCCAGTTGTTTTACTATTTGGGCTGAAACTATAAACATCATTAAGGGAGGTGCTGGAACCCGAAAAAGTTGGTTTATCCTCTTGGCCGAGTTTAGGAGAGTTTGATCCTTTCTCTACCTGAATGCAAGGAGATCCATCTTTCTCTTGATTGAGCCCCAAAAAATGGTTTTTTTTAGGGTGTTTTTGGAGTCCATTAAATTTAAGTTTATTACGTGATTGAATTTTATTTATTTTAATTAAATATAACATTGATTTTATTACAGTAATGCATGTCTATATATTTACACACATTACCTATCCTATTTAACTTTTTCTCTAGTTTTTCAAACTTAAAATCACTCTAGAGTTACATAATTTTAAAAAGTCACTCATCACTTAATATGAATAAAATATATATTTTTAATATATTGTTGTACTTATTAGTCATTTTACATCTCAAAAGCATAAAATAAATAAATTAACCAAGCATATTTAGTTAAATATTTATAAGCACAACATAATAACTAGTTACCAAAGCATCACAACATAACAACCACAAAACAATAATACCAACATATCATAAGTTTGGTGACTTATGATGATTGATATCTAATTTCTTTGATTTTATGAGTATACTAATTAGATATGAGAATTATACCTTCAAGATTTAGATCCTCTCATGTCTGTGTGATTTATGAATTGAAATTGAATAGACATATGATTTCATGCATGATTGAAAAAATGTTATCATTTTAACTTTTTTATTCTTTTATTTTTTCTCACCAAATCTAGATCATGGAATTTAAAATCAATGATTAAATGTAGAACATAATCGATTTTTTTTTTTTGTTCCCAGGGGAACATGATAGGGTCCAAATCTATATCCTCCAGATCACCCAAGGATCCTCAAGAATAAATAAATAAATAAAAGAGCACTATAAGTTATGCTATGATGATTTCTTAAGCATAATGCATGATAAATCTATGATAAAAATGAATTTTATTCCAGATAAAGATTAATAATATAATTATAAAGACTTTTATTGATTAAATTATGAAGCAATTAATGTCACTATACATATTAGGTAAAGGTGGTATGGTTAGGGAGATTAAAGGAGAAGGACCAACAAACATCTACATGGGCATAATAATACTACAAGTCTCCGTACTATCGGTTTTTGATAAAAGCACTCCTGTGATTACTAAGTGTGCAATTGGGTCCTTTATGGCTCTATTTAGCCCCTGCGAGTGCAGCTCAAACAAAAATTTGTTAAAATTTATTTTATTGATTTATTTTTTAATTATTTTCATATGCTTGTATTGAAAATAAAATTTTAAAAATTAAAAAAAATATTATTTTAATATATTTATAAGAAAAAAAAACTTAAAAAAGAAATTACTATCACACTTTTAATTTTTTTAAAAGAGGCGATACATGTCAGCTTTTTTATTCTTCTTGACTTCAGGGGAAAAAAAAAGAAGATCAAGATTCTGAAAAAAAATATTAAAAATTTAGAATAAAATAGTTAAATGTTTTTACCAACTTTTAGCTAGATTGTTTTTCCAATTTCTTTATTTACATTGGATTTTTCTGTACTGTGTTTTAAAAAGACATTTTTCTTAAATAAAATTACTATCATTTTGATGTTAATTTGTTTTATTAATTTATGCAATATCTTATCATTTCTTTCTTTTTAATAATTCTTAATTTTTTAGCTATTTGTTTATTTGTAAAGGTGTTTTTATTTTTACTTTGTTTTTTACTTCATCAAAGGATGAAATTATCAATTTATTGATGATAAATGCTTGATTTAATTAATTAATTTTTTAATAAACATGATTTTCTAATTTAGTTTTTCATACAAATTCTGATTTTATATCTTCGAGATTTCATAATTCTTACATTTCGACATAAAATATATTCCTTTCCTAACATTTTTCTTTGGATTTTGAAAATTAAATAAAAACTTAGCTAAGAAAATAAAAGGTAAAAATAATCCAGCATAAATTATTAAAAAATTAACAAAAACCTTTTTTCTTGTTTTTCTTGTCTTCTCAAAAAAAATTAAAAAAATATAATGAAAATTTAAAAATCATAAAATAGTTTATATCACTAAATAAACAAAGATTTCGCAAAAAGTTCTAACAAACCTTGTTATATTTTTCTGAATTTTTTATTTTATCTTTGAATATTTAATCAATTTTTTAATGAAACTATAACTAATAAAAAGTTGACATGTGTCCCAAGTCCGTCAAAATTAACTGAAAAATAATTAGATAGAGTATAAAAAGAGTTATCTTTATACCAACTCAGTTACCTAAATTGAAGCAACAAAAATGTAAAAGCATGTCAATCGTCATGGAACCTATGAGGTTAGTACAGTACCTCTTTTCTTTTCTGGCTGCCTTTTCTTTTGAATGAATGACTGCTTCACCTGATAACATGCACGGCTGCTGGCTGAAGTGATTGTTTTTGCGGTGAAAATCACGTTTTATAAAAAAAAAATTAAAAATTGTTCTTTATTGTTCTTTGTTTTCTTCTATTTTGATGCATATTAAAAATATTTATGTTTTTGCTGAAAGTACTACTACACTGACAATTACGAACACTATCTTCATGTCAGATATCAATAGCTTGGGAAGGAAGGAGAGGTGGGAATTTTGCCAATCCATTACTAGTTACTACGTACGTCACCATCTCCTTGTCGATCTCCCACTTGTTTTTTAGAAGCCCTATATTCATATCAGCTCATGACTTCTCTGGAGTAGGAATCCAGGCACTCTTTCCCTCTCTGAAATATTTCATTAATTTCTTTTCTTTTTTTATATTTATGTCCTGATTTGCCTAGATCAAAGTTAGAGTGGGAGAACACGGTAGTGCTACTCCGCGTCCTCTTGATTTGGCTGTAAATTGCTTATCAGTGAAGCAAGAGGAAGGGTCCTGTTAATATCACTCCGTGCTTGTTAATGTTGGACGCTTTATTATTATTGTTATTTTTTTTTAATATTTACTGATTCATTTATTTTTTCCCATTCCATTTGTGTAGTTTCCAGGGTGTTGCTCATACTCAGTTAAGTCCCATTGAAGTTTTAGATTGTTAATTGTTGTTTCTTTTTTCTTTCCTATTTTTAATGCTTAATGCCCTGTTTTGAATATGAATGCAATTTCAAATTCTTTGATTCACATCAATGGAGTTGTCAGGTTTTTTTTTTTTTTGGGTGATATGTTATGTATTTCTAGTATCTGACTTGTAAGAATTCAAGTGCATGGAGTATATTCCTTGGCTTTTGTTTTTCATTATCTTGTCTCTTTGTTCCTCTCATTTTCATGAGCCTCAAAATCATGTGTGAATCGTGAAGGGTCCAGCATGGTTTCATACCATGTTTCATTGTTTCTTAAGGTCTTGGGAGAAAGCTTTAGATTTGATCATGGGCTCGTTGTTGAGACTTCCAATTGTATGCTTTTTGAATGCTGTGTGCCATTTTAGTCCTTGCTTTTTATCAATGTAAGATTGGCTCAGGTTAGGGACCTTTATTTATTCAAGATTCTTGGGTGGTTTTTGGTTTCTGGGGTTTTCTCCGGCTTCTTTCATAGTTAGTTTTCTTTTAAAAGGACCTTTGTTCGATATTAGCTGTCATGCTAGACACATTAGTGCTTTGGGGATGGTTTTTTTTCATGTGTCTATTGCTTTCTTTACCTTGGAGTGCGATGCGCAAGTGTTTTTCCCATCTCTCGCGAGGGAAATCTTTCATGGATCTTCCGCGTGTTGTTTCTGTTCTGTCTTGCATACTGATTCAGTTTCCTTTTCATTTTCTGTGATGTTTGCCATCCTGTTGACAAACCTTGACGGTCGGTAATGTTCCTGATGTTGTTTTGCACCGTTACCGTGCTTGTTTATGGTCTTTAGCTTGTACCATCGCTGCTCATGTTGTTCTGGCCTCCAATCTCGAGTGTTTTTTTAATGATTTTGCCGTTGTTTCCGCCAGTGCACGATGCCTTTCACTAACAAACAAATGTACTCTGCTGTTTATTTCATCACCAACTAATTCAGGTATCTTTCTTATTTTAGTTACTCTGCGACGGTCTGCTCACTGTTTTATTTCGTTCTTGTATCGCTTGGATAAATTCATGCACCATGGTTTGGTGCTCCCATAATTGGTTTTATTAAAGGAATGGACAGCACGCTGCTATGAAGTCTACTTGAAAGGAACTGTGAGTATACATAGTCATGTCTGCATTGGTAATACGTAAGCGAAGAAGAGTGAGGGGGTAACAGCTGCAATGAAGATAAAGTGTCACCTAGGCAAATAGATGGGTTGGGTTAGGTAAGAATCTGTGTATGTGACCTGAAGACAAAAATTAAATTCTTGAGATTGGCATTGAAATGAAGATAATACAGGCTCCATGTACAGAAAAAGTAACATGAGAAAGTTCAAGAGATGATAATTGCTACTAGAAACCATGATATATTAGTTAAAAACAAAATATGGAGCTAAAGTATGAAAGAGATGGGAACATGAATGAACATGTACTGGAAAATCAGGATGGAAAATAAGGGATGTCGAGGTTTTATGATTCCAAAAACCATTGTATTTTATTTTCATTTATGTTTTGTCTAACCCTTCGCATCTTCTCCAGCTTTTAGCAACTCAGAGGCACACTACCTATTCTTTCAAGCAAGACATCTTCATTCCCAAATCTCAAGCTTACATGTACTTTTCCGCAGAATCGCTTGAGCTATAGCGTGCAAGTTGTGGAAAAACAAGGATCATTCCTCTCTGAAGATGACTATTCCAGCTTTCCACATGGTTTTAAAACTCAGGCTAGCTGACTAGGCCGAAACCAGATTGGGTTTAAAAAAATAGGGAAAGACAAACCTAGGTTATTCGGTTAAAAACCCAAGTTGATATAATGATAAATTTGACCTGGCAAGACTTTGTAACCCATTGATTATTTATTTTTTTAACAAAAATAACATTGTTTTTTTTTTTAAATGATGATGTCCTAGTATGAATTCTTCAAAATTTGTGATTCAGATCTTGATCCGAGTCGATCACATAATACTATGGTTTGACTTTGGATTTTGGTACTAGCAGATTTTTCCAGAGTCCTTTCTTGTTAAATTTTGGATTTTGGTCCATTCGGTTTTGTCTGGACAAGTCCCTGTAACAAAATACACTTTCATATTATAGCTCACGGGTTGTTCTTATGCTATGCAGTTTGTATCATTTGTCACCAAAAATGTTTAGCCTGGTTTATTTATTTTGCTACACAGAACTCGCTTTTTATGTATTAGCCTTGCTACACAGAACTCGCTTTTTATGTATTAGCCTTATTAATGTTGTTGAAGTAGATGCGTTCGCAGCATTTGTTCAACCAAGCGCAGGCACTGATACTAGCTTATTACCATCGGAGATGGCGAGAGAGGGAGGCAGAGCATGGTTGTTTTTGGGTGGCAGATACGCGGGCACAAGGTAAGCACAATTACCTTGTTATTGTGCTGACATTAAATTCTTGGTGGCCAAAAGTAGGCACGCTTAGTTTCATTCACTTGTCTACACATCAACCCTCTACAGGTTGTCTCCTCGAAACCAAATGCATGCACCGACAAAGAAAAACAACACTTTCCATCCCTCGTCATATTTTAGCAAAATCCAAAAGCAGAAAAATGATTTCATTTTTAGCGTTGTGCAAAGAGAGATGCAGCAAGATAGAGGAGTGAGTGAAGATGTGGAGCCAAATTAAGAAGGGAGATTGAAGCCGACGCAGGGAGATGATCAACAGCAGTGGCATCCACAGAAGTGCCTGTCGCTGTCTCTCTGAATACTTTGGTTTTTGGTTCTGAGGTTTGTTTGAAATAATGTGATATAATGTAATCGGTAATGGAAACTGTAATGGTTATCAAAATAGTGAGAATTAAATTTTCTATAAAAACCAAGTAAAAGAAAATAATTAGTGATTAGATTGAAAAATAAAATAAATTAAGAAAAGAATAACAAAACAAAATGGTGATCAAAATTTGATAAAGAAATGAAATGAAATGAAATGAAGGATAAAATTAAAAAAATAACAATTAGAAAAAAACTAAATTTAGATAACAAAAGTTAAAAAAAATAAAATGATGGATGAAATTGATCAAGAAAAAATAAAACACAAAAAAGAGCAAACAAACAAATAATAAATATACTAAAACACATTAGACATTTATTGTAACCCTCCTTGTGTTTTCCTATTCAACACTACAATGTTGTGGTTATTTTATTATTTCTATTAAAAAATAAATGTCTTAAATTAAGGATATTTTGTTATTTTTACCGAGTTTATAAATTATTATTAATATATTTGAGGGTATTTTTATTCATTAAATGTTGTATAAAAAATAAAATAATCAAAATATCTCATAAAACAAAAATCATAAGTGGTGTTGGGCAGGGGTATTTCGGTATTTTTTTGTACATAATAGAATTACACATTTATGCTTGGATGGAAGATATTTAATTTATTATTATCAGGGGTGTTTTGATCTTTTAACCTCGATTTGGTTGATGATAATTACTTAATTTATTATTAAAATATTAATTTTTTATTTAAAAAGTTATTGGCGCATTGAAACCACCGCATACTTTGGATGACATGTGCAGTGGTTTCAGGTTGTTAAAATTGTTCATTCATTGTCTCAGATTATTCCTTATTGTCTTCTCAAATTCAGAAATTTTGAGTTTTGATTGCTTTTTTTGTATTTATTTTTTTGTTGAATTTTTTTTTTCAATTTAACCATTGATTCTTAATTTGTATATATAAGGTATTTTAATTCAGTCCTTTTATTTTTAATTTTTTAATTTTTTTATGAAAGTTTTTATGGCTTGCAATTTGATTATCAAATCAAGTTATGATTTTTATTTTTTCAATGATAATAGTGATTTTAATTTGATCTCTTTTCTTTTGATTTTTTTTATTATTTTTCTTGGTTTTTTTGTCAAAGTTTTTTTAGTTTTCAATTTTATCATTCAAATCAAGTTTATGATTTTTATTTTTCAATAATAATAATAATTGTAATATTAGTTATAATAATAACAACAACGATGATGATAATGATAGAGATAATGATAATGGTCATAATGATAATAGTAATAGTGATTGTATTGCTTATTAATAATAATAGTTATTGTGATATTGATTTTTATTTTTTAAATTGTTATTTTTAAATTTTTTTTATGATTAGAATATATTTTTTCATTTTCATCCTTTAAATTGAATATAGATGATATAAATTATCCTTAAATGATTTTTTTTTGTTTCCTTCTATTAAAGTAGTTTGTTTTTTTCTTAATTCATTTCAAACAATATGTATACATACGTGTTTGGATTAAATAAATATAATCCAAAATATGTTTTATCTAAGAAGATATTAATTTAATTTTTAATACTTTTGTACACAAATTTTTAGAATTAATTATTTTTTTTATTTTTTTTCATTTCTTCATTTCCTTCATTTTATAACGTAATTTTCCTGGTATACACAAAAAAAAAACTTATGTCGGTGTATATCTAGAGACATAGCAAAGAAATATTTTGTAAGGAAAATTCATTTTAATTTATCAATATAATTTTTTTATTAATTTTTTTATTTGTATTTATTAATTTTTAGATAGTACATATATATAGCTGGTAATATATTTGTCAATTTTTTTTTATCAATAAACATCTTTCATATGTATATAATGAATTCATTATATTTCTATGTAAATACAAAAAAAATGTTACAAATAAAAAAAATCATATAACTAACATCACATTTAAACAAGCAAGATCACCACACAAAATATGATAAAATATTATTGGTCTACAGATAATTCAACTAATCAAAATCACACCATCCTAGTATTGCAATAGCATTATTAAATAATATAGGTAAAAAGAGATCATGAAGTTATGGAAAAACATATTGTATTTACAGTGACTTTGACTTCGATCGATGATAAATGGATTTGACCATGAAATTCATAGTAGATGATGGACTTTGTGTGATTCAAGAATTTATTATTAATTTGAATATAAACAAAATACAACAACCGCCCAAGCGAGGGCTTTGAACTAGTTATATTAATATTTTTTATTTTTTTATTAGATTTAGAGTTGAGTTATATATTAGTATTGACATATGTTTTGCATTATGACATGCAAAAACAAACAAATATCTTACTTTTATATAGCGTACAAGTTTTTTTTTTTAATTTTGGCATAGAATTCTTTTTAAAGTAAGACAAAATATTTAATATTTACTAATAAAGTCCTCTTAATAAATGTTATAAATCTTAAAAATATAAACATATTTTTATTATTGTATAACTAAATAAAAATATATTTCAAATAAAAACATTAAACACAAATGAACTTATAATTTAAGTGAAAGGTTTGTATAAGCAACTATCTAGTTATAGTATAAAAATAAAAGACGTTGGGAAAAAGTAGCAGTACCTATGTACTTTTTTTATTATTATTATGTTTCCATCACTGAACTTTTGTTTCTTTGATTTTAACCTTCTATTTTATGTTTATGGTATTTCATGTGCTTATATTTCCTCATCTTGACATGTTTTGAGTATTCGATCTGTTTAAAATAATTTTAGAATTTAATTATAGGCCAATTTAATTGAATTTAACTAAGATTGGTAAAATAAAACACAAATAAATAAGATAGATCCAAATTGAAAACCAAACAAAAAAAGTGGGTGTTACTAAAAAACGCATGAATATATAAAATTTGGTAAAAAAATTTTCCTTTAACTCATTTTTGTTCCCTTTAGTTTTAGTAATTGATCTTCCAATCCCTAAATTTGATAGAAAAGAGAGAAATTCAATAGAAAATAAAAGAATAGAAAGAAATCGGTCAATTGTCTATATTTAAATAATAAAAATATCAATATTGATGTCATAAGTTTCAATTAACAAGAGGGGACTGAGATTTATTTTATTCATATTATTTTTTAATAGATTAAAGGGTAATTCGAAGTTATAAATAAGCTTATTGATCCTCAAATTTTTATACGCGAAAAAGGGTTAAAAAAGAGTTTATTTGAATCAAAGAAATCAAAACTCAATTTTTACCACTTTAGTTAACTAAAATTTGTGTAAGTATGCAATATGTTGTCTAATTTATTAATTAACAAAATCTGGAGTGGGTGATAAAAAAAAAAGAAGATTGAACGTGTGAGCCTAGCCTTCTATTAAAAGAGCTAGGAGTGTTAGCTCATCCGAGCCTAGGCATCTGAGCTTGTTTTAAATAATTTATTATTATTATTATTGTTATTATTATTATTATCATTTTAAATATTTATTAAAATTGATCATAATAGAATAATTAAAATTATATTTGAGATATTATTCTATGAAATAGCATTCAATTTTACCTTTATTTTTAAATATGATTATTATATTTTTTTTTATAATACTAGTAATCATCTCTTTAATTGTTTTATATGTACCTATTATGCAATTTTCTTTTAATTTTCATTCATGAATACTATATGAAATTAAATTTATATTTTTTATTAGTTCTTAAAATAATTTTTTAAGATTAATTATCCAATTATTCCTTTAATTGCATACAAAACCTCAAGATATGATTTTCATTGTGTTTCTTTTATTAAAACTTGATTTTCATATCATGTTAATTTTTATCATTTTAAATAAAATGCATTGATAAGAAAATGTAGTTTAGATAGAAGATATATACTTTTCCTAGTTATTTTGAATTATTTATATTTTTGAAATTTATTTTTATTTAAAACACAATGCTTTTGACAAAAAAAAGTTTCTTTCTTTAAAAAAAGGAAATGAATTGATAAAAAATGTAGTTTAGATAGAAGATATATATTTTTCCTAATTATTTTAAATTATTAAATGTTTTGCAAGAAAATATTTTAATTTCCTTTACTTGTGATTCAAAAAACAATGCCACTATTAAAAAAATATAAAATTTTGTTTAATAAAACATTTTTTGAGATTTTAAATTGTAGCCTTTTCTATTTTTTTTCCTTCTTTTTGCTTGAACTTTTTATTCAATGAAATATGTTGCTAAAAAAATCATTTTATTGCATAATCATAAAGACAAATTAAAAAAACATTTCTTTTATAATTTTATTTTTCATTTTTTTTACTATTATATTATTAAATAAGAAATAATTTTGAAAAGTTTTTCAAGAAAACTTAACTAGTTATCATACAAGAAACTAAAAAAACTGATATTTTACTATGGTTTATCTCATAAAATATTATGAATTGCACTGTTTATTTAGATCAATGAAATTTATTTTCTTGTCATCAAATTTTTAAACTTTTCAATTGCATCCTCCTAAGGTACATTACTATGGTTTTTTCTATATGTATTTATTTTAATTCAAGTTATATCTCATGTTTATGTTTTTATTGGTACTTGAGGGTTGGTTAGGTTTCAATTTTGTCAAATCAAGATTTATTTGGGACTAAAAATAGAAATTACAAAAAAATGGGGATTACATTTGACAAAGAACAACAAAAGAATCTCCTTGTAGATTTTGCATATGAAACTTTAGTTTTATACTAAAAGTTTTTATTTTTCTATCTTTTG
Organism: Populus pruinosa; assembly: GCA_026413675.1. Classification (NCBI taxonomy): domain Eukaryota; kingdom Viridiplantae; phylum Streptophyta; class Magnoliopsida; order Malpighiales; family Salicaceae; genus Populus; species Populus pruinosa. Next base: position 3,625,654 of record CM048595.1, read on the forward strand.
ATCCCTATTTTTTAAAATTAACATTTCAAGACCAATTTTTTTTTTTTATGTTTTAGTATTTGGAATTGGGATTAAAAACTTATATTAAAAAAAACAAGGATTGCATTTGACAAAGAACAACAAAAAAAGCCTTAAGTAGATTGTGAGCACAAAAATGTAGTTTGATCCTAAAAGTTTCTATTTTTCTATCATTTGGTCCTTTTTTTTTTTAAAAAATAACATTTTAATACCAAACTTTATTTTCTTTATATTTTAATACTTATATATTAAGAGATGAGAAAGAATGTTGTTGAAATTTTTAATAAGAGAAAAGGTGCTTGAATGATAACAATTTTAATTATAAAAAATATTGATCTTTGTGTTTATGTTAATTTATTTGTCTGCTCCAAAGGAGTTTATGTTTGTGTTAATTTGCTTGAATGATGTTTTTCTATAATTATGTCAAAAAACCTAAATTAGTGTCCATTTAGAATTTTGGAGTGATTAGAAAATGTGTTGGGGGTTGATAATGACTTTATCAAGATCTTTTTAGTGTTTTTAAGATATTTTCAAGTAAAAATAAGTTAAAATACAAGTTTATAAAGTTTAAAAACCTAGATTATAATTTTATAGTAACTGGAGATGATAAAAAATAGTTTAAAAGGAAACTTGTTACATGTTTAGAAAACAATAAAGCAAATATGTTGTCTATTCCAAAAAAAAAAAACATGGCCAAGCATTTGAATTTGAGCTTATAATCCTTAATATGCCTAGACTTTTTGATAATTGCTAGAGCATATAGGCCTCACTTTATTTTTTTTAATTGATTCTCTTCTATCAAATTTTGTTTAATACCATTTCTTTTATTTTCTTAAACTATTTAGTTAATTTTTTTAAATAGTGAATAATATTTTTAAATATTTTTTTAATTTTATAATGCTTTGAAAAAATTATTGTAATTTATCTATATATTTTTGTATAAATGAGTTTTTTTTTATGATACACTTATGAAAAAAATGGTTAGTTATTAAGAACAAGAATTAACTTCTTAAATAAAATAAATGAGAAAATATAAAATAAAATGATTAGTCGGTGTTAAAAATTTGTGCTTATGTCTATCTTTTCCTATACACTTATGAAAAAAATTGTTAGTTATTAAGAACAAGAATTAACTTCTTAAATAAAATAAATGAGAAAATATAAAATAAAATGATTAGTCGGTGTTAAAAATTTGTGCTTATGTCTATCTTTTCCTTTTACTATGAAGAGTAACTTCTTATTTTATTATTGTTAAAAACGTTAAAAATGTGGGGTCCATGTGATCGCAGGGAAGTTAGATTCATTTGAATAGTCGGCAGTGGGAAGAGATACAGTGATGCCTTCACCACCGCCATACCAGCTGCCTCCTCATCCCCATTGTAGTTCAATTACAGCGTCTACACCTAAGCAATGGAGTGACTATTTATTTGCGAAGCTGCCAGAACATAGACTCAATTTAATGCTTAAAGGTAAGAAAAAATATTTCATTTAGTTATTTTTATTCTATTATATTTAATTTATGAGATTAAATATTATCTTTAATATAAAAAATTAAATATCATCTTTAATAAAAAAATATTAAATATTTAAGGCTTTTTGGTAAGAATACATATTTCCTTTAGTTATTTCTATTTTATTCTATTTAATTTAAGAGATTAAATAACATCTTTAATTGTTTTATTTTTCTTATTTAATCTAATAAATTAAGTATTATCTTTAATAATATTTTTTATTAAATAATTAAGTGTGATTGGTTTATTTTTTATTTCTTGATTTTATGATAATATTTTTCTTATTTAATTTTTAAAAATAAATATTATCTTTAATAATTAGATCTATCAAATATCACTTAAAAAATAAATTATAACTCTAATAATTATTTTTTAAAAAACAAAAAGCCAAGTATCACTAACATATTTTATTAAAATCACTTTAGTTTTTTTTGAAAATGTTGAAAATTGATTTTTGTTTTTTTACTTTAAAATAAAAAAATTTGAATAATGTTTTTATATTTAATTGCAAACTCAATATTTTAAAACAAAAATGAAAAATATGTGATATTAACCTTTTTTTATTATAAATTAAGTTTTTTAATTAAAAGTGATGGAAATTTGTTCGTAATAACAAAATGCATGTACAATCATGCACATTTAGCTTTCTTTTCAAATTTAAAAGTTATATTTTATTTATTTTGTTAATAATAAAGAACATCATTTTGTTTTCTAATAAAATAATCATAAATTTAAGATTCAAGTTTGATTATCATATAATAGCAAATTTAATCTAGAGTTTCTATAAAAATACAATAAAAATTATTTTTTAAAATATATTTTTAATATCAATACATTAAAATTATTCAAATACATAAAAAAAATTAATAATTCTTCAACTGTAATTTAAAAATAAAAATAAATTAAATTTTTTCATAAAAAATCCGTATCACAATCCCAAGCAACCAATTGAAATCCTAGTCGTAGCGCAGCGCGGTTGTAAGGCTGGAGGAGCCTGTAACATATATGTGCGAGTTATGGTGCCTGTTATCGCAGTAGATCATGTACAGTAATCCTCAACGCCACGTGTTGCAATCCGAAAGTAGAGTCCACCTATCAGGTTCCTTTGCTTGAATGAAATGGGACCCAGCTAATAATAAGTCTCTCAAATTTTTGACTTGGGATTGGGCCCACCTCTGGCCAGCACTGTCTTTATGGATTGAATGATAAAAAGAGCACCTCACGTGGAGTCTGAACCAAAGGGACTGTCCACCACAATAAAAAGGAACATTGCTGTCCAAATTCATAAAAACAAAAAAGATTTAACTACCAAATCAGTCCTCTACTTATAACTCATTTTACATACCAGTCCTCCATTTTGAAAACCTTTCTGAATATGGACTCAACGTTTCAACATCAACACTGATTGGTCCACTACAGTTTATTTTCCTTGGGAGCTGTTATAAATCATTTTTTTTTACAGGTTAAATATCATGTTAAATGCAACTTGCAAGAACATGCTTTGACATGATATTATCCTACTATCATTTTAGAATATTTACATTAATAATTTTTTATTTAAATTTAAAAGCTATCAATCTAAACCTGATTATAAATAGCTTAAACCCCCTCCCCGTTTTTATATCATGAAAATTAAACTAAAAACCATATTATACAGGCAAATAACAGGTTCAAAGCAACGTTTTTTTGTACAAACTAAAATAATATTGGATACCATCTAAGAGAAGATTGGAGTTTCATGACAAGATGATGTGCTTGCTCAGACAATTACTTTGCATACCTAATTAACCATTGAAATTAGATCTTCCCTGTTCACCACTAACAGCACAAAACAAAAGTTTCCATCAATATTCACTTTCTTGCATACCTAAACCATTGAAATATTATAAGAAACATCTCTCCCGAACATTTTATGAAACATATTGCGTGCATAACTTCCACCATTTTTACTATGCATATCAAAGAAAATATTAAATACTTTCTTCTAGGGAAGCAAAGCAAGAACCCAAATTAAGCACACAATTCATCCAAAATAGTCATTGTTGAATTAAAATAGGACAGTGATGGGTTGTAATTAAATTGGAAAATGATGCTATATTCCATGGTCAAATATAACATGAGTGGAGGGATGAAGGTGTGAAAGCAAGGGGAAGGTTTTGAAATAAGGAGTGAGCGGTGGTAGATAGGAAGGGAGAAAAGAAACTAAATGCGTTTGGGAGAAAAGAAATCAAATAATTTCACATTAGCAAAATGTATTAATTGTTGATTTAATTACCTTCTTAATATTGGAAGTTCAGTGCATGCTTGATATTGTGTTTGTTTTTGTTTTTTAAGGTATTTTTATTTTTTTTGTTTGAAAAAATATTAAATTGATTTTTTAGAGTATTTTTTGATGATCTTAATGTGCCATTAAAAAATATAAAATATAATTTAATATATTTTTAATTAAATTTTCTTTTTTTTTTTAAAAAAAAAACATACAAGGCGTTGAGGACACACTTCTCTATCATTAATTTAATGGCTAACTTACAATGTTGAAAGGCTGAGCCATATTTTTCTAAGTTCTGAACATCGGGACTGATCTGTGAAGCAGATCACACGTCGAGGCCTGTTTTTTCTCCTATTTTTTTTAAAAGGTAAAATTAAAAGCTTCTCGACACATCAACAAAGCAAAATTTTTCTTTTTGTTAAAAAAAAATGCTTTTTAAAGCTTACCCCAGATAATTCTCACTCATTATGTTTGTTGCTTAAAGCTCGTCCAGCTCTTCCTCCCTTATCCTCTCTCTAACATCAATTCTCAAGGGAGGGAATTCCAGGCACCCAAAAGAGAAACGAGAAACCAGAAAAAGGGTCTCTCTCTCTCTCTCTCTCCCCCCCCCCTCCCTCTCAACACAGTCTCCTATCCTCTACTCTAGTAAATATTCAATCCTTTTCTCATAGAAAATAAAAACCGAAAGAAAAGAAGGAAAAAAGCCTTTGGAGAAATTCCCACATATTAATTTTCATGCTATCATGGAAGGAGGTGATGATCAGCTCCATCACTACCACCACAAACACCGCCCAAACTTCCCATTCCAATTACTGGAAAAGAAAGAAGACGAGCCTAGCTCGTCCTCTTCTCCTTACCCTTCTCTTCCCATCTCCACTACCGAACCAGACAACGACAACAACAGCAACAAAACTAACGCAAACCTCTCTACCTCTAATCTCCAAATTCTTTCTGCAGAACAATCGAAGAAACCCCCTCCAAAACGAACATCAACAAAGGACAGACACACCAAGGTGGATGGACGTGGCCGCAGAATTCGCATGCCAGCTCTCTGCGCTGCTAGGGTTTTTCAGCTCACTAAAGAACTTGGCCACAAATCAGACGGTGAAACCGTCGAGTGGTTACTTCAACAAGCAGAACCAGCTGTGATCGCTGCCACAGGAACCGGAACAATCCCTGCTAATTTCACTTCCCTTAACATATCCTTGCGCAGCTCAGGTTCAAGCATGTCAATTCCGTCTCAGCTAAGATCAGGGAGTTTTAGCCCAAATTTTTCACTGCAACAACGTAGTCGCAGTTTGTTTCCTGGAATTGGGCTAGAGACGTCACAACCACCGACATTTTTAAGTTTCCAATCTAGTAACAATCTGAACGCAATGATGCAAGCAAAGCAAGAATTGCGAGACAATTCTTCACTGGAGTTATCAACGGAGACAGAAGAGAGTTTCAACAGGAAAAGAAGGCCCGAGCTAGATTTATCATCATCGCAACAGCATCAGATGGGAAGCTACCTGTTGCAATCCAGTAGTGGGGCAGTTCCAGCTAGTCATGGACAAATTCCAGCAAATTTTTGGATGCTGGCTAATTCCAATAATAATCAAGTCATGAGCGGAGATCCTATATGGACATTTCCTTCTGTTAATAACAGTGGTTTGTACAGGAGCACCATGTCTAGTGGGTTACATTTTATGAATTTTCCTGCTCCTGTTACCTTATTGCCTAGCCAGCAACTGGGGTCTACAAGTATTGGTGGGTCTAGTGCTGGTAATAGTGGGATGAGTGAATTAGGTCATTTGAATATGCTAGCTGGATTAAATCCCTACCGGGCATCCGGCATATCGGAATCACAGGCGAGCGGGTCTCACTCACATCATGGTGGCGGTGGTGGAGGAAGCGATGATCGGCATGATACAACAAGTCATCACTCATAGAGATTGAAAAAAAGCATCATCATGATCATCAACCCTCCACTTGTGTAGTTTTTATGTGTAGCACACGTGAGGTTTGATTGTTCTTGAAATATTGGAGTTTTGTTTTCCTTAACCTTGAATTACTATTCCAATATTTTTTTTTGTGTGTGATTAAAATGGGGTTTTAGCTAGGGTTTGTGGGACTTAAAGACAGTACTATTTTAAACAGGGTGTTGGGTTGGGTGGTGGTTTTAATAAAAGGCCTCATTTGGGTTTTCATTTCACTTATTTATTACTCCTCCAGAACATCTATCTCTCATCATCATTGTTTGTGCAATATCTTTTATTTTTTCTTTTCCTTTCTGGCCAAAGCTGCTGCTGCTGCTGCCTGTAATACAATTCATGTGCTTTAATGGTGTTGGAGAAAATGACATTTACACACACGCTAATGTTGTTATGCTGTATGGATGGTAAGTCTCCCACGTAGATGGCATATATACATTGAGTTCTCTCTTTCCTTTTTCTCTATAGAGATTGGTGGTGAAAAGGCCTGGGTGTATTCAATTAAATAAATCGCTTTAACAGGTTTGTCAAAGCTGGCGAGAGAGATGAAATTGACAACTTTGTTACTGCAATGCAGTGTAGTGTTGCTTTTTCTCACATTCTGATTCCAAATCTCTGCCATGAATCTCAAGGTTTTACTGCATCAATGATTAAGATTTTTTTTCAGAGAGAAGGGGGAGGGACCCAGACCTTATCAGTTCCAGCTGTTGGCTCAGGTGGTGGGCCTAGATGCCGGTTATTGCCCGAACCAATGTACAATGTCACTGACAAAGAGGTGGATCATTCCTCTCTCTTTTTTTTTATGGCAAGTTCTACAATGCCGCAGCCATCGAAACCTTGACGCGTGGTCTTTCGTTTTTTAAATCACACACAGCATCAGGTTGCCGTTGCCAAATAGGTAAGCCTTGGTAGAGTCCACCCACCAGCGGTGGTGCTCCCTATTTTGATGGCATGAATGCTTGCCAGCCTTCCTGGCTTAATAATTACTGACTGGGCTTCCATGTGGTTGGAGACTATTCTACTACAACCTTAATTAATTATCTTTCAAACTAAAAAAAAATTAAAATATATCATTTCCATTTCCAATTCCATTTCCAATTCCATTACCAAATCTAATTCATAACCACTTTGAATCTATTGAATTTTCAAGATTTTGAATTGACAACCTATCATTCATAACCCAAAACCAAAAGGCTTGTAGTTAGGCCCTCAACCTATCTTTGACACACGCAGTATTCACACATACATCTATTTATGTCAATTCATGAAACACAGCAGCCTTCCCCTATTTTGCAAGCATGCTGTGAAGAACCATCCAAGAAAGCAGCTTCAAGGAATTCGAGGTCAGGAGCAAATGCCATGCCATGCCAGGTAATTGCTAGTATTTCTCTTGTCTCACAACAATGTGTTTTTGTTATCTTGTTAATTTGACGTAGTTGCCTTGTAGTAATTAAATGAGGCTGTAGTTTGTTTTGATAATTAATAGCAGCTAGTCTGGTCCAGCAGGGAAAGGAAAACCGGTCGAAGGAAGAAGAATTCTTGGAGTTGGCGAAGGAGAAGGTTGTCCAAAGAGGAAACAGGTTTGTTTTCTTGAATTTGATCATTGCAATCCAAGGTAGTGCATCTTTACACATGAATAGAGTGGATAGATGAGATGTTGGCATTATTCATTAAATAGCTAACACTATTTTTGGTTCGTCTTCAAAATAAAATCAATGGTTTTAACTAGATTGGATTTTGTCTATAAATGAATTGAAGCTGGAATGAATATGTTTATTAGAAAAAAATTAGCCTCTCGCACTTATTATGTTGAAGGAACGCAGCTGAATGATGTATCTAAATTTTTTTAGGCATATGAATATTAAATGCCAGAAGTGACGGTGTGGAAAAATGTTAGAGCCTGGAAAGTTAGATGAATGCAACACCGACTGTGATGTCTAATATTGGACCCTTCAGGTATGTGCCTGATAAGGCAGCCATAGGTGAATCGAATTATGCCATTTGTTTTTAAATATTAGAATTTGTAGAATCTCTCTCAGTTTTGCATTAGTGTGTGATTGATGGAGAGATGGTGAAGTCTAGTTTATAGAACAAAAAACGGATCGATGCTTCGAGTTTTGTAGATAGAATTATAACCTGTTCAATAATCGGTAAGCAAATTTCTTGTAAGTCTATTATGACCTAGTGATACCATATGAATTATGGATATGGTTCCATTAAGATGATAAATTTTTTGATTAAATTCTAAGAAAAGATTGTAACCAATTTGTGGAAGTTGTTTAATTTATAGTTATTAAACCTGTTCGGGGGTTGACTTGCCAAAAGAGTTAGGTCTCAAGTCAACCTAAAAAAAGAAATATATTTGAGGTTTTAATATTCTACATAAAAAGGTTTTGAAACAATACATGTGAATATAGACTATAAAAAAATAAAATGTGAGCCATGAAGTATAATATATTTATCTCAGATTGAAAAGTTAAGAAACAATCCATATAAATGTAGATTATATAAAAAAAGTGAAGTATAGTATACTTGTTTCAAATAAAAAATTCAAGAAATAATTCATGTAGATGTAGTTATATATAGTTATCCCACATCGAAAGATAAAAAAAAAAATGCATATATGATATGGTTCAGCTTATAGTTTGACCTTAGGTTACTCATGATAGGGATTCAGTTGGGAGCTTGAGTTTGAGGGGAAGACCATTCAGTTGGGCGAGAGGTTTTTCTTTAGATTTTCATCTTAGGATGCATTTCGGCTAGATTTTTGTTGGTGTTGATGAGTTTGAGCTAATTATAAAGGAGTTGATTTCTACTAGATCTGATCTAGGCCTTATGAATATGCATGGGCTACATGGGGTTCAAAAGTCGCTAGGATTAATTAGGGTGTTGGAGTCCTTTTCTTACAAGGATTTGTCAAAAAACCTAGCTAAGTTTGGGTTCATGATGAGCGATTAAAAGACTGAAAGAGAGGGATTATTTTATCTTTATATTGGAAAAGGATTCCATATCTAACATGGAAACAAAGGGGCATCAACACATGGGAGTAAATTCTCCTATTTATTTGTCCATTACAAGCAAAGATTCCTTTCCTCTCAAGGAGAACATGAGGAGGTCAGATTTGGAGGACTTTCTTTATTGTTTTCTTTCCTTTCTCTTAAAAGATTTCATTACTTTAAAGGGAGATTGTGGAAGACTTAAAAAAAAAGAAGAATTCAACAACTCTTTTTTTTTTTAATTTTTTACAAGCATTTAGCTGACCAAATAAGAAAAAAAGATGAAGAATTCAAGGCAGCATGTTCTAAGCATGGAAAGAGGTCTAAATGGAGTGGTAAACACATATTATTCCCACGTATGTCAGACCTAACTACATAGGGAAATTAATCAAGTTAGGGATGATTTTGGGGGTTGATTGTTTCCTTGTATTATTTTGAATATTTTACTTAATTATTTTTATTTTCCTTAAGTATTATTTAAACCATAATATTTCACTTTAGGTTTTTAGGTTTAGTTGGGTTTGTTTTGGCCTAAATTAAGTGTTTTAGGTATTGGGCTTGTATTATCTAAAAGCCCAATGATTTAAAATCCAATATAGGTACATTATGGTTAATTATCTTAGAACTATATAATATTTTCTTTGTTGTGAATTTTAGCAGCTTTTATATTAATAATATTATTGTGTTTTGCTTAAAACAAACGTGTTCTTTGCTGTGATAAAGAAGAAAACATAACTTATCAAGGTATAACTAACTTTGTGGTGTTAATTGACGGATTCTAATACCTCTAATTCTTAGTTACAAGTTAATTTTGGGTTAAGGTTCTCGAACCTGATGTTATAACTTATTTTTAGATTATTTTCTAAATTTATTTTTTCTCTTATAGAACATCAAAAAATATCCAAACAAAAAACAAAAAAATTAAAAAATAATAATAGTAAAAAGAGGATATCAGACTGACTAGAAAATGGTTAGATGTTGGTTATGGAGGCTTACAAATTCAAAGATTAAAATTTAACAATACATTTTTGATAGATGAAAAGCCTTGTTAACAATGAAAAAATCAATTTGAGAAAAAAAGTCCAAAATTAGATGTTTATGAACTCAATTAAATTTTATTGAAGGTTTAATTGAATTTATATAGGGTTTGATTATAAGAAAATTATGATTTTTAAGTCAAAGTCAAATTTTTGAGAGTTAATTTGGTCAAATCAAGGGTTTAATTGCATAAATATTGAAATTTGATGATCAATTAGAAACTTGATTGGAGAAATCCAAAACCAGGGACTAAATTGAAAAAGGCACATAAATAAATGAACTGAAGTTGACCAAATCAGGGGTCAAATTGAAGAAATTAAAATTTTATTGATCAATTAAAAATTAAATTGCATAAATCCGAAACCAAGGATCAAAGGAAAAAATATGCTGAAATCTTGGGTTCAAAGTAAAGTTATTCATAAGTAAAATTGAATAAAATTAAAAGTTTAAAGTCAATCAAAAGTGAAGATCAAAACCAGGGACTAAATTGAAAAAGACACGTAAATAAAGGAACTGAAGTTGACCAAATCAGGGGTCAAATTGAAGAAATTAAAATTTTATTGATCAATTAAAAATTAAATTGCATAAATCCGAAACCAAGGATCAAAGGAAAAAATATGCTGAAATCTTGGGTTCAAAGTAAAGTTATTCATAAGTAAAATTGAATAAAATTAAAAGTTTAAAGTCAATCAAAAGTGAAGATAGAAATAAATCATAAATTGAAAGACTAAATCATAAGGTACAACATTTGGTAATAAATAACACAACAAGATCGGGATTTAACCATAAAGAGGTTAAAAATATAATAATAATAATAATAATAATAATAAGTTAAAGAGAATTTTGAGATGTAAGATTAATGCGAGGATTAAACAATGATAAAAACAAATGTTAAGGTTAAAGGATCCACTAATGGTATTTCAAGCAAGTATAGTATAAATTATTTTTATTGCTTAACTAGAAACCACACACAAATGAGGTTCTAATAGGATGATTTATCATTAATAATTCATTATAAATTGTTAACATGATCAGATTAATTATCCTATTTAAGTAACATCAAAATTTTAAATATTGTCAAGAATTTATGATGCTAACTTATATTAACAATAAATCAAGTTACTTTTATAACACAAATATAAATTATACCATACAGTTGGACTATGAAAGTGCCAAACATTTGTTGTACCAAGTGTTATATAACACAAATCTAAATTTACTATTTAACAAGCAAGGTATTAAGAATTAATGAGATAAAAATGATAAAACATGTTAATAGTAAGTTGTTTGGGATATAAGCATTAAAGCCTATATTGAGTTTATATTATATTTATTCTTACACCATTAATGTAACCTTTTCACTTTGATATAATAAATTTAGCTGAATATAATGAAGAAGAGAAACATAAATAAACAACATAAGAATATAAATATAGTAAAGAAAATAAAAAGCATAAACAAGATATTAAGAAAAATATAACATGAAATAAAACTTAAACATTACAAAAATATAAAGAAAGAAAGAAAGAACATGATTTTTATTTAAAAACCAAGATACCTAAATACATGACAAATGCTTTATTTTATAGGCTAAAATTTAGAATTATTGATTTGATGACTAATTGTTGAGTAGGTGACTAACTCTTGACTTGGTGATAATTCTTATCTTTTTGTCTATAAAAAACATCACTATTAACAGCAGAATGCGAACAGATTATCATTATGAAAGTTCTAGGAAATTATCTTAGCTTTAAAAAAAAATTTCAATGCATTTGGACTTCTAGAACTCGAGACATGGGCTAAACACTGAATAATGTCTGAGCTGCAGGATAAATTTGGACTTCTTCATTATTGCTAAAATTTAAACTTGAAAATGATCTTTTTGAATCTTAGACTCTCATAAAAGTTTTAAGACTATATCTTAGCTTTTCATCCACATAAAGTAGATCTAAATCCATGTTCTACAACTCTAGTTATAATCCAATAACTGAATAGTGTTCTAGTTTGAACTCAACCAACATTTCTTTTCTGAGCTGAGCTCTTCTTTTGTTTTCTTAATTTCAATAGTTAAACTAATCAATCAATTCCTTAATTTATATGATAGACTTGCATTTAAGATGATCATTTACCATAAATTAAAGATATCTTATATTATTAGATATGCTATTATAAAACATGTTATAGCTAAGAAATTATCGATACTTCAAGTGTAAAATAATAATATAAAACCTTGATAAAAATATACTTTTAAGAATTAATCACTCCTCTTGGGTATAGACCTGTCTCACTAGTCCATAAAAGCATTTGTTATGCTATCAATGAAATTTGTTTATGGCAAGTTCTTAATTAGGTATGACAAACCTATTCCTGAATACTTAGAATCACTCATTATCACAAGATTAACTACATCATTGATATTGAAAAACAGAAGACAACTATTGTGTGAACAATAACTTTTTAAGATTTTAATTGAAGTCTATTTAATCTAAACAAATATGTATATTTTGACTCAAAACATATTTAGAAGAAAACATTCATAAAATTATGGTTCTTATGTAAAATGATTGACCGGTTAATACAACTGGAATTAACCAATCAACTAGTTGAGCTAGATGATAGGACTTTAACCTTGTCGCGCTTTAGAAGTGTGAAATTTACTAAAGATCATTATTAAAAAATGTGATAATTATCTTGTCATCCTTTGGAATAATGAAATTTAGTAAATTTTGTATTTATGAAGCACAACAAGGTGAAAGTGTGTTATTTCATCAAATATTTTTCAAACGGTGTTATTCTGCCAATATTTAACTTTTATTGTGTTAATTTGACAAAAAAACCTAATAAAAAGGGATTTTTGAAAAAGTAATGGATAATTTTTTGCATGTTGCAAGCCACTCAAAGTGAGAAAAATTATCAATTCTAAGTTTGATAAGAGTTACTAACACTGCTCGTGATGTAAGCTCTTATGATTGGTGTTTATTTTTCTTGAACTAAAAGGTAAATTATACAAGTAAATACAAGAAGTAGTAGTATGGAAACTAACAATAAAGTTTAATAGATTCTATTAGCTAATTTGGATGGATACTAAAGAGAGGATAAATTAAAAAAACTTTTATAGTTAAAGTTAGCAAATTCAATTGATGGAAGTAACATCATAGTTATTAAACTAGCATGGATTGACTTAATGACATGTTAACTTGAAGTATAGCTTGGGAAGGGTTTGTTTTTAAACTAAGTTGAAAGTTGACCTCATCAAATTTAATAACTTTAAAGGTTAAGTCATAACTTGATGTATCCGATCAAATCTGAGAGAATTTTGACTAAATCAACTTCAAATCAAAACAATATCAAATTGTTTTTTCTATACTTTATTTTGTTCAAATAATAAAACAATATTACTATGAGATAGACTTCGTTTGATTCATTAATTTAGAAGTTGATCTGTCCAACCTTCAACTCAAGCCTTGGATTGAGTGCTATAACTATAGGTTATATTAATAACTTATAAATGAGGATTAATCTTTTAATTTATTCAAAAAAAATAATGCAATTGTCAAAAATAAGTTAGGAAAATTTCAAACTCAACTGAAAAGGAGGAGGACACACCGCAAAACTTTCCATCTCCTCTGCCTTCAAATGAAGCTATACTAATTTTGTTCAGTTTGACAATTATTTGGACATATGAATTGTATTACCACAACGTGGGATTGGATGTGGCATCACTATGAAGTCATAGTGCTTCAATGATATGCCCTTGTTATGAAGTATTTTTCAAATGTAAATACTTCAAAAAGAAAACAAAAGAAAAGAAAAAGACTTGAATACGTGATTTATTTTATAAATATAAAGAACTCAGAACCATTGAATCAGAAATCTATTGATTAATTCCAGCCAACCTCAACAAAAATTAAATTGCTTTCTATGCTTCATTCAAAACCGTAATTGCCTTCACTTTTTTCTTTCAGCATCTCGTGGAATCGATTATCTACCAATACGCTGCAGAAAACATCTAGTTCAAATAGTTTCAGGTACCAATTAGATAATCTGCATTGTCTATTCTATTAACAAATCCAGCAACAAAGTTTAATGCAAACTATCAAATCGTACTATATTTAAATTCTTGGTTGCGTATATAGTAATTACTGAAGGTTTATATGATTGTTATCTTCAAAACCCATAAAATTAATCATGATATATGCAAATTAACTCGAATATCCATATTAATCTAAAAAAAATTGTTTGATCCCAGAGCCGGGGATCTCTTTCCAAAGTTAACTTATCCTTAACTCGGTGCCATAAAGACTGCCAACAACAAATTATGTGCAGATGTAGGTGAGTGAAAAGTTATTTAACACATGCAGGGAAACCATATAATTTATCACAATAAAACGTTTTCTCACAATGAAGAGAACGGAGAGAAAACTGCAGGAAAAACAAAGCAAGAATTGAAAGGGGAAACACTCATAACCAAATAATAAAATCCCCTTCTCGTTGTATAAACAATAGCAATTAGCTACACTGCATGCATAAATAATGCAGACACAATATATGTCCAAAATTGCAAGCTAATGTTTGCAATCATGTGCTAAGGTTGTACATTTTCCGAGGACGCAAGAAATGATCCTCTAAGCACCGACAAAGAACCATGACATAATTAAAACGACACACTTTGCCAAGCACTTCGGATAGTAAGCCTGCAAAAAATAGAAGTTCTGGACAAATGAATCATTGATATGAATCGAACGAAGCATATCAACGCAAATATATCTTACTATATCTCCTCCACCAGATTTATCACTCATGGAACAAAAGCTTTTAAGGCAAGCTTTCCACTCATATGATATAAAAAGAGATAAATGACCACGTTTTCAGTCATCACTCTGACCCCCAAGAAATGTTTTATTGCTGGAAACCTATGGACTCCTCTCTTCTTTTCAGAACTTGCTTCCACTCACAATTGATTCTCCTTGGATAAAATTTTTATCATCTTTTTTCTAACATTGGAAAAAAGAGGAGGAAGACACCTATGAAACAAATAAATTTGACTGGTGGCTGGGAGAATCTATACAAAAAAAAAAAGAAAGAAAAAGACCAAAAGTTAGAAAAAAAAATCACAACAATATTATTTCTACAGTGAATGTCGATCTTGTTGTTGTTTCTTTGTTAAGATTTATTTGCTATTTTTCAGAAGGAAAAAAAAAAAAAAAACCCTGTGGTTGCCTCCTTTGCAGCTTCTAGTGGAACCAAAAACCAACAACCAGCCGCAGTTTTACCTTATTATGAGTGCATTTCTCATACTCTGTAAAATCCACAACTACTGTGTATTTGTGAGAATAGAGGATTCAATGCTCTCCTTCGATTGAGATCACGAATGAGTTTTAGGAAAAGTTAGGAATTTGTGTTTAAAATAACATCCTTTCATGGAGATTTGTCCTATAACAAAACTTTTATGGTGCTGCACTGAAAACCACAACTATGCACATATAAAAAAGCATTATAACATGATGAAAGGGGAAAAAAAAAAAAAGGTTAAAAGAAAAGGTTCATGCCGGATCGAAATTACAAAACTTTTATCTGACATTGAAATTAAAATATATATTTCTCTAAATACATCAATTTGATATAAATGATGCGTTTTTAAAATTATGCGGGAAGAGATTTAATTTTAACTAGTGTGTGAGCTGGTTTAAAATTATTTTTATCATCTAAAAAAAAACTCAATTAGATTTGTACTTTACATACTATATATGTCCTAATCTCTCATATTTAATCATCTTGCCCGTGTTATATCCCTTAAACTTGCACATATTGCTTCGATGTTATAACATGTCTTATGATTTTTCACAAAAGATGGGATCGATTTACACTTCATATTGATTAATCTAAGTGCTTATTTGTATGTACATAAGAGTAGGGTGTTCGAATAGAAAATTTACTAAAAAGTAGATTCTAAAAAAAAAAAAGCATTATTCTCAACAAACATGCATGTAGCTCAATAAATTTTATGTGCAAGTCCGACCTTTCATTGAAATTGTAGGTCAAGTGGTAATCCGTAAACTGTATGTGCAAATACAACTAGAGCACGATAATTAAATGTGTGAATCTTGATTTCTCTTTTTTTTTATATGTGTAATAAGTTTGCAATATTAGATAAGGTTTTTGTACCAATAAATTATCAGCTACACATGTGAAATAATTTCTCTATACCATAGATGAATAAGGTATTCATATGCGAATTACAAATATGGGAAGTTTAATTAGACAATTATTTAAAATTGGGATATATTTTTTTTAGAACTCATTTTTCTATTGAAGTTTAATATTTAATGTTCCACTTATACCGCACATTACCAATAGGTATGTAACTCAATGAATAGGTTAAGCAAGACAATCATAAACCATATTAAAATCCTAAAATCATTTTAAAAAAAAAAGAATCAATTGAAATAAAAAAATAAAAAAAATAAAAATAAAATGAAACTGAATAACCTATGAACAATTATCTCTGAATTACTATTTATAGACAGAAACAACACTACATCATTGAGAAATGGTTAAATCAGCTTTTTTTTTTTGTTATTTTCAAGCTAGTTTTTCTCTCATCTCTCTGACTAAAGAATTGAAAAAAAAAAAAAAAAATTTTGGACCAAAATAAAAATTATTGCTAATGTGGTGTTAGCTATATATATATTTTTATTTTTTATATTTTGGTCCCCTATCTATTTCTTATATTTTGTTCCTTTATCTTTAAATCTTTTATTTTTACTATAATTCTATGTCTAATTTCTTTTAATTGGGTTATAGAAAGGTCTGAATGAAAGAAAAAAAATATTTTTTTAAAAATTAATAGTTTCATTATTCATATGAAAAGTGGAACCAATCCAATATGGTTTCTTTAAATTATGCTATGGAAAAGGTTGGATTGAAAAAAAATCAAGAATGAAAAAAAATCTAGATGTTTAATTCACTGTTAATACGAAAAATAAAATTTAACTCTATATTTTAGTTGTTTTGTTAACTAGAGCCCATAATAATTACTATTTATAGGCAGAAACAACACTACATCGCCTCCTAATTTCACAGTGTGTTCATCTAAGAACATCAAGGAAACCCATACGCACCAGTTCCTGGGCATGTTAATTAATTAGTAGCCCATGTTGCTTCATGCCTTGCATTGTACGTTCAACACAATCTTCTGTGTAGAAGGTTACTCACTAATGTTTGATCTAAAGTCAATAATCCACGACGGTTCCATCAGTGTTTATTATGCAAACAATTTGATGTTGAATCAAGTACGTCCCAAAATTGGATCTCTATTATCGCTTGGTGGTGGTTCCTTAGTTTTCAAGAAAGCAGCATGTCTGCGGTCCGTATGACATCTTGAACACGAGTTTCATTGAAGTTATAAAGATGGTGTTTATATTGTATTTATTGAATTTTATATATTCATTCAGATATTTATTATTTAAAAACTATTTATTATTTCTTTTATATATATATATATTTATATTAACTGTAGACCGAGCTTGCAACGCTAATATGGTTTCATGCACAGACATTAAATCACTTGAACTAACTTCTTCTTATTATTATTATTATTACTATTATAATAATAATCTACTGATTTACTTAAATTATTTTTATTTTTATTCTTATTATTGTTATGATAATCTACATGATTTACTTAAATTATTATAATAATAATAATAACCTACGTGATTTACTTAAATTACATATATAGAAGAAGTTAGTTCAAGTGATTTAATGTCTGCGCATGAAACCATATTGGCATTGCAAGCTCGGTCAACAGTTAATTTTACCTGGTCAACCACTTTAAAGCCCTTGAGTGAATTCAAATTTGGTGAGGAAGTCATCTCGCTGGTGAATTTGATTCTGTCATCTGCAAACACTTATCCATCACAATCCTAAAGCCATTGAAGCAGTCAATATTTAGAACTATTTTTTTTATTCTTGTTCAGCTATAAAAAAGTGAAGATGTTTAAGAAATTTACATTGACAAAGCAATCTTGGAAATGAAATTGAAGCAGCGAAGCTCCCAAACGTGGCTCATGCAGGATTTCTGATTATTGGCAAGGTTTGAGAGCACATTTTATTATATAAAACCCGGTGTTAATACTTAATTGTGCACTTTTTCCTAGCTAGTGCACGATTATGTTTGTTAATGATATATAGTGCTTGGCTATACTATATCCAACAGATAAGAGATGAAAATAATAAAAATTTAAAAAACAAGAAAAAGATAAAATATAAAAGTTTATTTTACTTTTATTATATATTACCGTCAAACTTTATATACATACATTTTAATTTATATTGAATATTGAAAATATTAATAATAATAAATCTACTTGCTTGACAAGTTGATTTGAAACCCGGTTAATTTTAGACTTACATCATTTCAAGTTAAAAAAAAATAGAGAAAAGATTGAACCAAGTTAAAAACTTGTTTACTTAATTTTTTATATTAAAATAACATCGTTTTGATTTTTTTAAAAATAAGTTAAAATAGATTGGTTTTCCCGATCTGCAACTCGAGTCTTAAAATAGATTGGTTCTCCCGAACTGCAACTCGAGTTTTGCTTTAAATTAAGTTTTAAAACTATAATAATAACAACAACTTTTATTCTTACATTGGAATTAAGAGTTTTTTCATGGATATTTTGGGGATATAAAAATAAAAATATTGTATTTGAAGACATGTTTTATCTATATATCTAATCTAATATCTTGAAAATACATAAATTCACTTCAAAATTATCCAAAAGTAAAATTATTTTTATATTTTTATCTTAATTTATCTTTATCTCTATTTCTTCAACTAAATATATTTATATCCATATTATCTCTCTCGTCTCTTCTATATTAAAATAGTAACCAAATGCCACACAAATAATCCAAACGCTACATAAATAGTATAGTGGTTAATGTTGCAAAATACAAGACATATTAAAGAATAGCCACGGTGAAATTTATACCAAAGAACCAAGAAAGTATATTTATAGATTGAAAAACAACGTTACTTCTTCTTGCTCTCTCTACTTGGTAATCAAGTCTTTCAAGAAATATCTTGCACTATATTGCAGGTAAAACCTTTTTTTTTTCTTTCAATGTAATAAAACCTAGATGAAAAAAATAAAATAAAATTAAGAATCAATTCTCGAGACAGTGATAATATTCAAAAAGTGAACAAGTGGTATACTCTATTAAATTCAATAATATATATTTTTTAAATTTAATTATATAATAAAAAACTTTTAAAACTATCATATTTAAAAACAAATCTCTTGTGCAGTAAAAATAGAAAAAGAGGCTAACATTTTTGTTGAAAATTAAAATTTGGTCTCTAAAGTTTCAATTACTTTTAATTAATAAAATAAAATTTTATTTTACAAAATCAAGTATCAACTTAGGTCAAAATGATTTTTTTAAGATTGCAAAAACCTTCTCACAACTTCATTTTATTTATAATTATAATTAGATAATTATATTCTGAATTTTTGTTTTTCTTGTTGGAATGTACTAAATAATTTCAAGTTTTTATTTGTTTGAAAATGACAAAAAAATGTAATTGCTTTTGGGTTGAATGATGGGTTTTTGGTTGGAGGGTAATGCTGTAATTTGACTTATATGTTCAAGTAAAAATAAAATATATCAAATACAAAAAAGAAATGAACTATAAAAAAAAGTGTGTAAAAACTATTGGAAAAACATCACCAGGACTTGAAACTATGCAGTTTTGGACAGAAGTTTTAGGGTTATCTTCCTCGCCACCGATTGATTAAATGGCGTTCATTTTGATCACTTATGCCTCATAATTATTTTAAACATATTTTTGTTAAAAAAGAGAGGAGTAATTAATCGACATAACACATGACATGATAGATAATGCATGGTTTTGCAGCTCAGAATCTGCCCATCCAAAAAATGAGGGCAATGTAAAAAATATTTTTTTTTCATTTATTGTGGCTAAAAAACACCTTATAAATAATTCTAAAACCGCAAATAACTAGTTTATCATGACAAACAACTCCTCTAATGACCTAAAAACATAAAATTAAACTAATCAAATTTTTCTCTCTCAATCTTTATTTATTTTTCTAGAAAAAATTAAACTTTAAAATCACTTATATATAACCCTTAAAATCAAATAAAACTCTTGGACATCAATTTTAATCATATTTGTTGTTGAAAACGCAACACCTAGATATTTTCTTTTCCAAACACAATTTTTCATGAACTTTTTTTTTCTCTCTCATCCAGGGATAATATAATAAAAAAATTTAGCATCAAAATGAAATGTGAGAACATGTGGGGGTAGCATTCAATTATATTTTCTTTTTACTTGTTGGTTCTTAGATCCTTAATTTTGCACTATTATATTAATTCAAGCCTTATTCTATACACTTAGGCTAGAAAAGGAATTAATTAAAAAAAAGTAACTTAAAAAATAAAAAAAATAATTAAAACAAACCTCTTGATCAAGATGTACTTTGCCTATGTTAGATTGATCATTATATCTCTGTGTTTTTCATTTTGGTACCTTATCATTGAATTTTCCCAATCAATAACAAAATTTGGCAAATTTCTCATCATTTTGAGCTTAGAGGGATGCAATGTAAAAAGATATCAAGGATGAAAAACAATATTGTTATAATAAATGTTCTAGGAATTGTAGCATATTTTACTTTTGTGCTACACTGAGTTAGATTAATTTTTTTTAGATATTAAAAAAATTTATATATTGTTAATATGTTTTTTAAAAGAAAAAAAAACTATATGAGGATTGTTAACATGTGTTTTTTGAGGCTTTTTTATAGCAAAATATAGTTGCCCAATTTATTTGGGCTTTCATCCTTTACTTGAGCTGTTTAAATTTTCTCTTTATGGGCTTTTGATAGCCGAATTCAAAATTTTCTTCCTAGACCATTTTACTTGGATGCATTTAATTAGTATTTTTAATGTTACTTTAATTGAATGTTTGACTTTTATCCTAGCAGTCAAAATAGCTTTCAAAAATTAACTTTACAAATGCTCCAAAAAATGCATTTATATTATGGAGGAACTTGCTGGGAATACCACACTTATATTCATATGCTATGGTACTGAGGAAGACAGCAAGGGAAAGTCAGCATTTTTGCTGATAATAGCTACTACTTTGAGTTTGCTAATAATAGCTACTACTTCCAATGATGCATGCTCTTCATCTGAACTTGAAATCAAAATGGAGAAGAGATGAGACTCATGGAAATCATAAACACTCAACAAAGACAATAGCATGCAATCATGCCTTGTGAAACCATAAAGAAACCTCAATATATACATCATACTTTTTATTAGTCTTTAAAAATCAAATGAATAAAAAAAAGGAAAACAATGTGGAGGTTTGAGGTTACATTTCATAACAAAGTGCAGAAACTGCGGTAGATATAGGCATGATCATCCATCTTCCAACAAAGTCTTGCATTTTATTTTAAAAAACATTTCATAACAAATTAATTTAAATTAATTATTTTTTTCTATCATCAACATTTTTTTTTCTTGATGTAAGGAGTTGAATATATATATTATGGTCCTTTTTATCATTAATGAAAGCTGTAAACACATTTTACTGTTTTTGAA
The DNA here is from genome assembly GCA_026413675.1 of Populus pruinosa. Classification (NCBI taxonomy): domain Eukaryota; kingdom Viridiplantae; phylum Streptophyta; class Magnoliopsida; order Malpighiales; family Salicaceae; genus Populus; species Populus pruinosa. The sequence continues at coordinate 3,647,099 of CM048595.1, forward strand.
TTAGCATGTCTGATGCTTTGATAGCTATTATATGTTTTCCCATTCTCAACTTCATAATATGCCTTTTCTATTTTGAACCAGCAAAGCTAGAGAGCCAATCTACGATTAGAAATTTTCATATAAGAGCTTCGAGCTGGAGCAAACTGGACCAGGTAAGTTGCCGCTCTTTTCCTGCATATCATTCGTTCTAGCCATGAAGTTTCTCAAATATATTACTTCCAGCCATGAAATTTCTGAAACAGGTTGTGGGTTTAGTGTTAAAACTGATATAAGAGCTGGATTCAAGCTGCGTTATGTAATTCTAACAATTCTTCTTATTTGTGTCAAACACGATTTTGTCAATGGAGAATTCGGGACAGAATATACACTGCATATCTTTTTTTTCATGAAGTCGGAATGGTCGGAAAGCTATGCTTTCTCTTCCCCTATGCCTATGTCAAATCTATCCTTTTTTAAAAAAAATTTGAAAGATCATTCTGCTTGACTTGGTGCCTTTTGACTTCGGTTGTGTCCTATATTTCACCTCACATGCTGCTGGTGATTGTTGACAGTGTTTTTTCCTGAAAGGTTTGGTTGTAGACCTCCTCAAGAGAAATAAATAATTCAATGAATTGATTAAAAAAATACCAGCTACTTAAGATGAACCACCACTAGCAGCAGGTGACAATTTGAGAATCTAATTGAATTGTGTGTTCTGACAATGATCCGAGAGTGGATACCAAGCAAGGTCATCATGTCACTAGCTAGGCTAGCGCATGCCATGAAAGAGAGCTAGAGATGAGATCTCAAACCAATCCAGTAAGGCAGATGAGACAAGTTAGCTGATCCAACAGAATAGGTAGACAACTCTCACTCCCAATCATGGAAGAGAGAGTCATCCTACTCGTTATCTTTCTTTTGTGGGAGCTTGGTCTGTCTAAGAGACAAGCCAGACAAGAACCTCTATGGCCTGGTATGTCCTGGATTCCAGAATCCTAGCACCAAGAAGCTTCAATCTGCCAAGACTCATTGCACATAACTTGTTAACATGCCTCACCTGCTTACAGGCTTCGTTCACTTGCTTCTAAATACCTGGATTGAGAGTTAACCATCTACCTATCCAATTGAGAGTGCATGTTGGGTGAGAAAAGGAGACAGGAAGATTCTTAATACACATGTTTGTTACGCCCTGAAAATGATAACATTATTCAAACTAAACAAATATATTTTATTTAGATTCAATTTGTGAGGAACATGAAAACAAACAAACACGTTTTGATGCTCGCATCAAGAGGTAAACGTTACTTATCTCTTCTGCAAAAAATACAGAAACTCGATCCTTTTATCAAAAGTGCCATGCCGCTGTGTAACTCGGCAACAACACTAGTATCTATCTAATGTTATTGGGCCAGTATTAGGGTACCATCGGTAGCCCGTGAATGATTATGAGTCCATATGGAGCCTAAACTAAGCAATGAGTAGCTCTAAGTGTCCATAAATTTCGTCATGTTAAGTTATTTTGTCAGAGTATATGTTTTATAATGCATATTTTACTTATGTATCTTTGTCTTTAGATCTGAATTTGGATTTGAGAAGCATCAAAATATATTTTAGAGAAATTTTCTCGTTAAAAAATTAGGAATAAAATTTATATTTCTTTTTATATATTCTATATCAATATAAAAAATACTTAATATAGCTTGTTATCAAACAAAAATATGTTTTAAAGTAATATTTTTATTTTTTTTATAAAATTTCTTTAGCAAATTTACAATCAATATGTAAAATGAATTTTTTATTTAGTAAATCACTTTGAAATTTCATAATGTATAACATAATAATTTTTTTTAATAATAAAGTAATTATTTTGACAATTATTTCAATGTGTAGATGTATATTCAAGTATTTATTTTTTATTTTTCTAAACTTGTTTGAGGATACTTTGATACTCCAACTCTGAGACATCTTTGTCAACTATTTTGAAAGCTAAGGTATTGGCAATATGTAGGTAAGGAATCTCCTATTTATCAAATGATTTTAGTATATTTATCCAATCAAGGAACAAGATTCTTTCTTAGTCTATCATGTAAGAGGTTTGTTATTCACCTCACATTGAAATAAAAATTTAAAACATAATTAAAACTTTCTAAAAATCTTTGTAGCTAGGTTTTTATCAAAGATTTTGCTAGGAAATTTACTAGCAAAAACAAAGGATCTCTTTATAGATTTGATAGTTTTTTGGGAGATATAAAAACCAAGAAAACAAACATGAAGTTGAAAAGGAATTTTTTTTGTTTTTAAAATAATTAAACTATTTTTCTTTACAATATAAAAGAATAAAGAATGTTTATAAATATTTAAAATGTTATTCTATAAAATTTAAAAAGATAGAAATATCATCAATATATACAATATAACATTTTGAATATGTATTCAGGATTCTTTAAAACTTAAAAGGAGTATTTTTTTAGTTTGAATGACATGATATTTCACTTGTATTGGTCTAATAGAATTATAAATGCAATTTTATAATGATTTTTTAGATGAATTTAAATTTATCAAAATCTTGAATTCGTAAAATTTTGAAAATAATAATAATAAGTGGAATTCGGTATTTGATCATTTAGAAAAATGCCAGCGTAATTGTCAAAAGTCCAAGAATTATCAAATCGAACACTCCTCTGTCAATAACTTGGAACCTTTCTTTTCTGTAACAAACTGACGAAATAAAGCAGGTGTGTGCTTATTTTATTTTATTTTGTCCCTTTATTGAGATCAAGGCTGCGTGTGGGTGCATAAGTTTTGAAAGACAACACAACACACAGGTAGTGCTAATAATGTCAACACTCTGGAATACAACATGGCAAGCAAATCAGGAACCAAATATGTGGCAAGCTGCGGCTGGACTCGAGATTGAGTTGAGTTGACTGGAAGAGCCAAGAAAGGAACCTCCAACATAACATGTTTTCCTTGGAAGTGAAGAGTTGACGCCATGATATGGGGACCAAATCACCCATTCTTTCTCGCCTTCATCACCATATATTAGACAAGTAAGTGGATGGATGGAGCATATATATTTCATCACGACTTCAATAATTATCTCAACTCGGACGTGCGTTAGGCACCAAGGCAGCTTCCAACGCAATATCTAACAAAGATTTTGTTGTGCAGCTGGTGTATTTATATTTATTTTAGTATTTTAAAAATACATGGAAAAATATTAAAATTTTTATTTTTTTTGTTTTAAATTAACATTTTAATGTTATCGGTTTTGATTTATTAATATTAAAAATAAAAAATAATTTAAAAATAACTACTATAATAACACCAAAATGTTATAGATAACCCCTCTCTATATATATATATATTTTGTGTGTGAAAGTGGCATGGCCACCGCCAAAATTGAGCGTAATGTGAAATCTTTTATTTGTTCTTTCATTGTTAGGAATGTTGAATTTCGAAACTTGAATGGAAGTGGGATCTTGCAAATCTCTCTTGATAAGTGGAGATTATGAACATTGGAAAAAAGAAACTGTTATTTAATCTTCAAAGTTACTTTTCATTTTATACTAAATATAAATAAAATCAGAGCACAATTAAACATTAGGAAATAGGACCTATCATTTTCCTTTCGTTATTTGGGCTGGGAGAGATCCAATGGAGACCTGAAGCCAACTTGCTTCAGTAACTGACGCCTGTGATACCAAAAACACGTTATCGAATCCATTCATGGGTTGTAAATTTCATATTTAGCACCCGCCGACTGGAGGAGAGAGAGGGGCTCGAATCAGCGCCGCCATTAAGATATTTTCTCTTATTTGGAAACGAACACTTGAATTAAATTTATGACGGCCCACAAAAACGCACTGCACTACTAATCCATCCGTTGAGCACTGTATAGCCTTTTTTGTTTTATTATTTTTAAAAAATATATCTTAATTAATTTTATAAATTTTAAAATTAAAAATTATATAAATTTATAATCACTTTAAAATTTATAAAAATTAAATTAATAATCAATATAAAATAAATATAAAATTTGAGCAGTTAAATTACATTCCTTATAATTATATAACTTTTTATTCTTAAATAGATTGATGTTAATAATTTTTTTTAATAATAATAATAATATATTATACAAATTGTAAAATATTTTCATGAAATTAAGTGAAAAAAATCCCTGATTTTTGTACCCTAAACTATATGATATTTGGAATTTACTCTTAAACAGTAGAAATTAACCAAAAATAAATTAATAAAAATCCTTTTAACCCCTCTTTCTTTCTCAACAACGTGTAACAGGGGGGGAACTAACACATCTTCATCTTCTTTTTTTCTTCTCTCTTCATCATTTAACCTAACCTCCATAAAAAAAAAAGGTTCCAGTACAAGAAACCTAAATTGAAAATCCTTAAATATATTTCTATAAACCTCAATTCAAAAAATTTCAAATAATGATTTTTTCTTCTCTCTTCATCTTCATCTTTTTTGATTTTTTTAAATAATGATTTTAGGCATGGATTTGCATTTCAAAGATTAAACTTTGGTTTATTAGCAAAGAAAGAGAGAGGAATCAAAAGAATATTATGGATTTTTTTGTTGTTTTCTTAATAAAATCATAATAAAAGTGGAAAATTAAAAAAAAAAACTATAAGGTTGAAAATTCAATGTTTTTTTTAAGGAGGTATATGTTTTTAATTTTCACATAGGTATTTTATTATATCGCCCAATATATTATGAAGGGCTATTTCTTTGAGTATTTTAAAATGTAATTAAAAAAATTAGCAAATAATAATTAAATAAGTGAGCATGCATGTTTACTTTATAATCATGAAATTTATTAGATCATGGTTAATTTGTTATCATAAAAACATTATACACACAATTGTAATTGATATCATAATAAGGTTCCAGCAAGCATACTAAGCATCCAATATATATTTTAATACATTAAAACAAAACCTTATTAAGGTATTTGTTGAAGCAATTTAAAATTGATCAAACTTTGTTGTTGTTAATAATCAGTAATTTATTTTTAAAATTTTATTGCTTTTTATTTGATATAAAAAGTCTTTCTTTAATAAGCCTTAAAGAAAAATTCCAACAAGACTATTTTATTTAAATGCACTTTTAAATAAGGTTTAATGAATAAAAAAAACAAAACTTAAAAGTCTCTTACAAGACTGAACCTTAACTCTATATTTTTTTAGGAATATTATGAATAAAAAGGGATTTAAAAACTAGAAGAATAAAACTAGAAAATTTAGTGAAAAGAAGGTCAAATTCTATCAAAATAATATAAAATTATCCAACCTCAAACATTCTTTCATCTTTTTTTTATATAGAGTTTTAAAAATTAATAGCCAATGAAATTTCAATTACCGACCATATTGTTACAAATCTTTTTCAATACAAAGTCCATTGAAACTTCTAATCAACTAAACAAATTCCAATTGACATAAGATTTAAATTTGTCTTGAAAATATCTTTAGTAATTTAAGAGTAACCTTTACTCTATACTTCATCAACTTAAATTAAATTATATATATAGATTGATAATCACTTATTTAAGGTGATAAGATTTTTATTTTTATATAGTTTTTCCATTTTCTTTAAACTATATAAAACATTCAACTTTAATATGATTGTTCATTAGTACGTATGTTTTAATACATGTTATTTAAGGTGAATAGAAACCAATCAAACCATATGGTATATTTGTTAGTTTTGTATCAAATTATATGCATCATAATGAATCAATATGTTTTATACACATTCTTTTTTCCCCTAAGATCAATGTTCACAAAAAGGACCAAGGCACGGTGATAACCTAACTTCTTTAGGCCTGACTACACGATGAGCCCTATGGATTGCCAGACCTAATATTTATAGGCTCAACTATGCATTGAGCCCATATACATATGGGTTTGGTGACATCCCTAGGCTCAGTTATGCACTAAACTCAAGTACACATAGATTTGATAAGCTATCAGACCTAACATCTTTGAGTTCATCTACATGTTAAGGCTAAGTATATATGGGTTTAGTTAGTCGTCAGACTAAACATCTCTGGGTTCAACTATGCATTAAGCCCATGAGCATGCGGGTCTAGTAGGCTAGCAAACCTTATATTCATAGGCTTTGCATCTTGACAGTCCTAAATGGATGCAAAATTGATGATCTTTCTATAATCCTACTTGGTTCAAATTGTAAAACATATGAAGTATCGTTGGTAATCATCAAAGAGAAAGGGAAGAGTCTCCTTCATGCTTGTTATAAGAATTTACCATAGCTAATACGAATAAGAATTTAAGTTTTTTTTGTATATAAATGACTTATTCAAAATAACTTTTCATTTTCTTCAGGTGATGTTTGAGGGCTTTTCATGAACTCCTCTATAAGGAATCGATTTTGGCAATAACACCAAAACCTTCTAATCATAGGATGGACCCAATCTCCCTAATGTGATTGCATAATTTACCTTGCAAAAGATCAATTCAGTCTTTCTAATGCAATTGCATAATCTACCTTTAAAGGGATTGATGTGGTCTTTCTAGTGTAATTGCACATTTCTTCAAGGATGGGTTATACATTGCCTCAGCAACAGGCATGGACACAATCTTTCTATGACAACAAACATATAGACTTCCAAGGATGAGATGAACCCATTCTTCCTAAAATAATTATACAATTTACCTTAGAATAGAACAATATCTTCTTAGTGTGATTGCACAATCTACCTTGAAAAGGATCAATATAGTCTTCCTAATGTGATTTCTCATTTCTCCAGGAAAGGGATAGACATTACCTTAGCAATCAAGATGGACATGATCTCCCCATGACAACAACCTCATAACTTTTTAAAGATAGGATGGACCTAGTCTTCCTATTATAATTAAATAATTTATTTTGGAAAGGATCAATATCTCTTTAGAGTGATTGTATAATCTACCTTGGAAAGGATCGATGTGGTCTTCCTAATAAAATTACATATTTTTGTAACGACAAGACAAACATTGCCTTAACAAGGATGGACATAATCTACCTATGGCAATATCATTACAATTATCCAATGATGGGATGAACCTAGTTTTTCTAGTGGGATTGCATAATTTACCTTAGAAAGGATCAACGTATACTTAGTGTATTGCAAATTATATCTTGGAAGGGATCATGATATTTCTAATACACAAATCTCTAATAATGAGATAAACATTGCCTTGACAAAAAGCATGGATATGACCTCCCTAGGGCAACAACCCACAACCTTTCAAGGATGGGATGGGCCCGGTCTCCCTAATGCGAATAGACAATTTACCTTGAAAGATATCTATAAGGTCTTCCTAGTATGCTTGCACAACTCTCTAAATAAGAGACAAACATCGACTCAATAATAGGAATGTACACGATCTCCATATAATAATAACCCCATAATTCTTTAAAAAGTTTTGACTTCATTCCCACAATGTAATAACACCAATCTCCATGTGATCTTAGGGGCATTTCAACTATTCATTAGAAATATAAAGATATACTTATAACCTAGATTTTTTCTCGGTTTCAAGTAAAGGGCAAATCATACAAAGGTTAGGAAAAATTCAAATCTCATTTATTGCTAATATTTGATAAAAAAAAAATTTTTTACTATAGGCGGTGGACTCATACACATTTTTAATAATTTCTCAAGGGCTTTTGGACTCTATATGGAATTTTTATTATAGGTGTTGGACCCATATATTACCTAGGGAATTCCTTTAATATTTTTCTTAGTTGTTAGACCCATATAAAATTTCAAAACTTTTTCTAAGGGCCTTAAACCTCATGTGGAATTTTTTTTATAGGTGTTAAATCTATACAAACAACACAAGTCAATACAGAAATAAAAAGAATCAAAATTATAAAATAAAACAAAATATATGTAACATGGATAAATCCCACAAGATTAAGGCAATGCATATAAATAAAGAGAGAAAGAGGGAAGAGTCTCAAATATATAGCTCAAGTTCCTTAACTACATGTTCCCTATATTGGACAAAAACAACCCTAATAAAGAACACATATGTAAAATAAAGCATCGAGACTAAATGGAAAAAAATACCAAAGTCCATTGAATAAAGTTGTAGACCCTCTAAGAAATTATTGGAGTTCCCCTTGAGAATTTCACAGTCTCTAATTGAGCCCAAGAACTCAGGGTTGTGTCCTTAGTAGTGAGAAGCCCAGTCCTCAAATTGTCTTGGATGGTCTTTGCTTAAAAATATCTTGTTCAAAGGTATCCATTTAGTTATAAATAACTTAAATAATTTTATCATTAGAGCCCAAGTAAATAACAATGCCTTGTATTTGTTTGTTCAGCGATGAATGGGTCACATTGCGCCTCCTTAATTTAGCCTTCATGATAGTCTTCTCTTTCTTTAACCACTCTAAGGTAGCTTGATTTACTCTATTTTTGGACATGACCTTCTTTATATGATTCTTTTTAGCCATCTAACATCTATTGGAATAAGCACACATCATAAAACTATGCTAAACACAAGTGTTACGAACTATGGTCATAAAACCAAGCTACAAGGAGAAATGAGAAAAGTTTCTTACATTTGTTGTCACCTAGTTTTTTACCTCCATTATTATATATATATATTGAAAACAAAAATGCAAAAACCCAAAAAATATCTTTTCAATAATTTTAGCCATTTTAATCATTTTCTTATTTTCTTCATTTTTATTTTTTTATATGTCAAACATCTAGAAAATCATAAAAAAAAAAAATGAATGCAAAAATGTTGAAAAAAAACAATATATAGTTGGGGTTTCAAAATAGATAAATAATTGAGCATCGTAAATGAAAAATAAGGTCTTGGAATTTTTTGTTATAATTAAGGATTTAATTGAAAAAAAGACTTAATTTGATTTAACTAGCTAAAATTCAAAGAAATTAAGGTTGTAGGATGAGTTTGGAATAAATAGCCATGTTAGAAAATTAATTGAGATAAAAAAATTGTAATAGGAATTAACTTAACTTAAAAATAAAGAATTAAAGAACCAAGAACTGGAGTGGAAGCCTTAAAGAAATTAGAGGGCTTAAGGTAACTCTGTTAGGAGTGAAATTAAGAAAAAAAATTAAAATTTACTAAAATTAAAAATTAAAACACTTAAAAAAAAAGAGAAAAATACACTAAATTGAAGGGGCTCTGCTGAAGTTTGACTTGATTAAATTAAAAGAAAACTAATTTTGACAAGGAAGAAAAAACAACACTATTTGTAAACCCCTGACTAAATTCTTTAACAAAAAATTGAAATTGAATTCAGGGGATTAAAACTTAATATCAAAGGCAAAATTAAAAAAACATAATAAGAGGAGAAAACAATTAGAAAGAAATTATACTGATAAATTTAGAGTTAAATAAAGAGATGGGGTTAATGTGTAATTGAAAAAAAGATTTGAGTATAAAAACTCTCTCCCTCTCACTTCTTAAGGTTGGCTGCAAGAAAGAGGAAAAGAATAGAGAAAAACTAACAAAATTTTAAAAAATTCTTATGATGACATAAATCCTCAATTAGAATGAACTTTTAAGTACTAATCACTAGCAATGTGTAGAAAGTAAGTCAGGAAATCAAGTTACAATTTTTAAAGGAAATTCAAGACCTAATTATGCCCCATTATTCCCAAAAATGAAAAAAAAATACAAATTCAAGGTTAAATTATATAATTATTGGATTAATTTGCATAAAAATTAAGTCTCATAATATAATTAAATTTTAAATAGTTCAATTTGATTTAATCATGGGTTAAATTAAATTTTAATTATGTTTAAAAATTAATTTGGGTCCAATTAAAGGATTTAATTAAGTGCAAGAACTTAATTATACTTTAAATGAATCAAATTAATTTCATTTGGGGCTTAATTGGTAAAAATATTAAGTTTGGGAGCTTAATTTGGGCTTAATTGAGAATATTAGAATTTTAAGAGACCAAACTTAATTTTTATTAAGTTAATTGATTGAAATTAAGGGCTAAATGACATTAAATAAAAAGATTTTATAGTCAATTAGGTTTCAATTAAAAGCAATTGAAAGAGGGATAACTGAAATGAACTTTGACAAAAACAGGAATCGACACTGTTCATTATCTTTTTATTTTTCTCTAAAAAAGTTGATCAAGTTACCTACTTTATAGCTGCATTTAGTGTACCTAATATCCACCAAATTTGATAAATCTTATACAAAAAATGATCCTCTACACTTTTTCTATAACACCATGTGATCAGTTTTTGTCTGCAGATTTGCAATCTATGATACCTACTTTGAGCTAATGGTTGAGATCTTTTCCAACTGAATCAAGGGCTGAAATTTTTCTCTAATGTAGATAAGATTGTCCTTTTCCACCGTCTATAAATAGAGGTGGATTTCATGACTTGAGGGAGAAGAAAATCAGGTCCAAAATCAGCTAAAAAAATAGTTTTTCTGCCCGTTTCTACAAATATTCTTCTTTATTTCTCTATCCATGGTGGCCTTCAGCCACCACCACCACCATCATTGGATTTACCACTGTTAGTTCCATAACCCAGCTCCTCTCCAATGGTAAAGCAGCCACTGTGACCTTCACTCTCCTTTCCGCTTTCCCTCCGTTGCTGGTTTTTTTCTTTTTCTTTCTTCCTCCACCGGCCACCCTCCCTTCCACAGCCTAAGCCACCATCCTCACGTTAGCCCCTCACCTTTTCTACCACCAACCAGCCACCAAGCATTCCACGTGACTCTCTCCCTCTTCTTCTTTCAATATTTCTTTCTCCTCCGCAACTTTTTCCTCTTCCTCTTCTAGCTGCAGCCGCTCCAACCAACTCCACCACCATTTCCACCGTCGACTTCAGGTCATCCTCCCCCACTAGCCAGCCATCAATGCCATGCTAGGTGATCCATCTCCCTTGCTTCGCCTTCATCTTCCCGTGAGAGTTCCATTGTTTTGAATAGTGGAACATGAATTATAATTCACGTCCACAATTCTAGTGGACACAAAAAAAAATAGTAATAATAAATAAATAAAATTAAAATTCCTTTAAAAAAATTATGATTTTCTCGCATATGTTTCTACCACTTTTGCATACACATCAGGTTATATATTTACACTGTAAAATATAAATCCAGTATTAAAATACTAGTTTTCTTTAAAAATATTTTAAAAAAATTTCAAAAAACTTTTAAATGAATTTTTATTTTCAAAAAAAAATTATTTTGTTGCATACGGCCAAATCCTGAAATTTTTCCAATCATATTTTTCATAAAAAAACAAAAATTGCATCTTTTTCATGTAAAAAAAATTTCAAAAATGGATATCATAACCAGTTTATGATTATCCATTAGGATTTGGCCAACATGTCAAAAAAAATCTTTTTTTAATTTTTGTTTTAATCCAGATGTAGACTTTAATATTTATGGGGTGTAAAATTACACGATAAAGTACACCCTCAGGTATTAAAGATACAAGATGTAAATAAATGCGATGCTAAAATTCAGATTTTAGAACGATTTGGATTTTACCAATAAATACCTGACTCAGAAAAAAAATAATTAAACAACAATGCAACTTATCTTAGGTAGAGTGCACTAGGGGTGATACATATTCCCCTTGCACAACTAGTCCGTTACTCAGACTCTCGTAAACCATAGGTTCCTAGTGACCATAATACTAGGTGGCGACTCCTAAACATTAATCATATTTTCTGATTAAATCCAAAACCTTTTCCAACACATAATAGCTCACACATTTTTTTTTGTGTATAAAAAATATAAGATAATTTTTTAGCTTTGAGACACTTAACCGCATGCATAAATTGTTTTTTATTTTTTTGTATTTTTGAAAGTTTTGATGAAAACGTAGCAGATTTGTATTTTTATAATGTAAAATATAGACCAATATTTTATAAAAAAAAAAAGTAGAAAAACACATGGAAAAAAACTTTTTTGAATTGGGTCGGACCTGGCCTAAACATTTTGGGTGGGTCGGGTCTGCCATCCTATTTACAATGTGTTCTCCACTATTCATATGTAACGTGAATAGTGGAGAGGAAAATGTAGAAGAAGAAGAAAGGGAAAAGGAAGAAGGCTTACCTGCGATGGCTCATGGTACTTCTAGCAACTATGGCAGTGGCAACGATGTTGCTAGTGGTGGCTAGGGCATAGTGGCACGTGGTGCCCGACAATGCTACCTATTTATTTCTTTTCTTCTCTCTCTAGGTATTTTTTCTATTTTTTTTCTTTTTGTTTATTCTCCTCTTTTCTATTCTATGTTGTTCTGCCCCCTTTCTCTTGGTTTTTTTCTCTCCCCTTCCCCTGTTTATATATATATATATAAACAGGGGAGGGACGTGGCTAAGGTCGCTAATGTGTTGCCGCCCTTCCAACATGTGAAAAGTAGGTTATATCAGTGTCTTTTTGAAGATGTAGACAAAACATCTTCTTTTTCCCCTGTTTCACGCGTCCAGGGGAAAAAAAAAGATCTACAGTGCAATCAAAACAACACTGCTTCAGGTTTTTTTTTAATGAACAGTGTATGAAATTCATTTAAAAGGAAAAGGCAGTAAAAATTGTTAGAGTTCAAATTAGTCCTTAATTTATAATTTATTCAATCAAGTTCTAAGTTGCAATTTTAATTTAAAAATTAATGCAATTGCATCCCTGTCAAAAATCCAACAGCGGGGTCTTTGGTCTTGACTTTATGCAATTTGACCTTCAATTGATCAATAAACTTCTAATTTCTTCAATTGGACCCTGATCAAGTTTTAATTACAGCCTCTTTATTTACATGCCTTTTCTATTTTGGTTCTTGGTTTCGGATTTCTTCAATAAAGTCCCTAATTAGCCATCAAACTTCAATATTTATGCAATTAAGCCCATAATTTGATTAAATTAACTCTAAAAAATTATAACCATAGAACTTTAATTTCTTCCAATTAAAGCCCAAATTAAACTCCAATTTTTTTAATCAAACTCCATAAATTCAATTAAACCTTCAATAAAATTTAATTAAGTTTATAAACATCTGATTTTAGACTTTTCTTCCTCAAATTGAATTATCTTTATCAATAAAGCTCTCATCAGTTAATAAAATATTGCTAAATTTTAATCTTTGTAATTTTAGACATCCTCAATCAATTTTTCATCATTTTTAGGGCACTCTGACATCCTTTTTTTCACTGTTATATTTTTGTAGTAATATTTTTTTAGATTTTTTTGTATTTTATTATTTTGTGAAGAGAGAAAAATGTAAATTAAGGAATAACCCAAAAATAGGTTATCACACATGGTAACAAACAAAGGAATTTCTTTTTGGCAGTGGTACTAACGCTCAGTAACAAGTAAAAGAACTAACTTTATCGATAATAAGATTAGTGCTCGGTGATTAGCGAAGAAATTAACTTTTCAGTAATGAGAGTAATGCTTGAAAAATGGGTAGGGGGATTTAATTGCCTGGTGATAGGTTATCTCCTAGATATAAAGGGTGAAATTAAATACCTAGATGAGTGAACAAATTTTCAAAGAAGGGTCGGTAATTCAGAGTTGAAGATGACTTTAACTTGTATTGTCTAATGATTATTAAATTGGTTTTCAAAAGAAATTATTGATACGAACACAATATGGTTGAAATGAAAGTAAAATTTTAAGGTTGTTCCTTTTTTTTAATTTTATTTATTAAGTAACTACATCTTATTTTATATTAAAATAATTCTAGGTACTTCATATCACTAAGTAGATGAATAGACAAGTATGTGATCTCCTTTTTGTTAAATTTAATGATTATATAATTTTGTATCTCTTTTGTAATGTCTACTTGGCATGTAAGGAATGAAAATTCCTTTTTATCTTAGCTCTTTATTGTGATAGAATTATGAATGTATGCAAATCACTCATGATGCTTAATGATAACTTGTATATCTGTTTATATATTTATATGATAAACAAACTACCATGACGGAAGTGTTGGAATATAGGATTAAAAGTTAATCTAATTCATTTGTTATTAGAATGTTTGGGATGATTGGATGAAATTCAAGTTACATTTTGATGATTTGAGAACAGGTTTTAGTCGATAACTTAGAATCTCCTGATATAGGAGAAATTATACTAAAATTTCAATAAATTTTATTTATAGTTGCGATTGTGTATATACATAAAATCACCTAAGCGATGGCTTAATCATAAGAAAATTAGGTTTTAATGGTGTCTAAAAATTAGAGTTAGTACATTGTTTCACTTTAAATGAAATGGTGTGTTTTGCTTAAAAAGGAAAGAACTCATTGATGAAGATTAGAAGAAAATGGTGTCATTTTGTTCATCATCTATGTATATTTCTGGGTAAAAAATGAATGTATAAATGATTGTTTCACACAGTTAAAGGCTTGATCGTAGTCCAAATTGAATCTTTTGGTGGCACAGAAACTAAAGAAATGTGTCTTCTAAGAACAAAATGCTCCCCTAATTAGCCACTACAGTTCTGGTACAAGAAATCAAGTTTTGACTCTCAACATCCATTATAGATTTTGAGTCAAACATGCCCCCTCAGTTATCCTTTCTTTGAGAGCATCAACCCAACCTTTCTTTCTTTCTTTTTTATACAAGATTTATATCTTTGATACTCCATAAATCTAGCAATAAAATAGTGGTGGCCAACACTTAATTTTCAATAATCAATCCTTATAATGATGGTGATTTATTTCCTTTCCAAAAAGGATTGGCACTCACCTATAAAAAGTCAGTAATAAATCCAAGCAAGAGGGGGGGAAAAGTGAAAAAAAAAAAAAACATTAGAGAGAAGAGACTTGTGAAAAGGAAGGGAAACATTAATTACAAGAAAAGGAGAAAAAAGGTCAAACCAACAAAATTTCTTTTGGTGCTATAAATTATTTTTTAATTTCAAGTTTATGCAAGTTGTCTTTTTTTATTCAGTAGCTTACAAAAACCATGATCAAATTACCTTATATTTTTCTTTATATGTGTTATATGAATGGTAAAGTGAGATAATGGTCTGATATCATCATCACCATGAATGTTTTGAATATACTGTAATCTTTCAAATCCTATAGTTAAATGTAAAAAACATGATACATGGGTTTGCTCATTTATTGAAGTTTTTCTTTTAGTTGATTGCCAAAGGACATATTACGAGAGCTTTGAAAATTTATGATTATAAGAACACCTAATTTACAGTATGTTAGAAATAGAAGTGAAAGAATGATCAATCATTAGGATGCATTAGTTTATGATTCAATAAAATAATAGGAGAGTCACCTAGGATCTGTGTTCATAATATTTATATAGTCATACATGGAATGGGTAAGAAAACATAAATTCCGATAAAAGTTGTTGTTCTAATATGGTTTAGAACTTTTCGGGTTGAAAGTAAGCAAAGGATTGGTAAAAGATTTCTTAGAAATTGATTCTCTAGCAAGGATTAGGTGGCACCTGCACCTAACATGGATTTTTTTGCTTTTTAAAAAAAATCATTTTATCTTTAACCATATTTTTACCTTTGCAATTTTTTTTTATTTGGTGATAAGTCTTTTGGTTTAAGATTGATATTAAAGTATTTTTTTTAAAGATATTATACTTCCTTTTAAGGGATTGATGATAAATTTTTTACAAATTATCAACTCATCATGGTTTTACAAGATGATTTTCAAAAAAAAAAAAACTAAAAACAAAAATTAGAACAATTATTGTAAATAAAAAGATAAATTTAAGAGAAAATACATGGTAAAGATAACTTTTTATAAAACAAAAAGATATTATAAGGGCAACATCATTCTTCCCTTAAGCATAACTAACCTAAATCCATTGAACCAGTATAAATTTTAGGATCCCTAATTCTCTTTAATTACTAGGTGGCAACTCTTAATTTTTTAAGATATATTTTTGGACCCTACCATAATGTCTACCGATATGCAATAACATAGAAGGTCATTTGTCTAGTTTGGGCTATATAATGGTAATATCTCTCATCAGATATCATTAAAATATATGATGGAATGGTGAGGATCCTCTCCTATAGTCTCACCACCTCAAGTTCGTCTCTTGAAAGCCTGACCTCTTACTAATAATAACCTTCATGAGATGCCTCTATTTATCAGTCAAGGTAAGGAAACTTAAAGAAGCTTGACCAAAAGCGAGGTGAGGAAAAACATCCTTAAATTCATCTTTCTTAGGAACATCCCAAATAAAAGGGTTATTTATTGCAGCCTCTACATATAAAGTTAGAAGTCAAGGTAAAGGAAATGCCATCATAGGAGCCTTTATAATTGTGGATGGAATAATGGTCTTCATAGGGGTAGAGAACCTCTTTCTCTTAAAGCAAATTGTAATGTCTGCAATAGCTTTCTCAATTGCATCCTCAGGGATAGGGAATTCATTGATGATAATAGGGTTAACCCCCATCTTTTCTATAGTTTTGCCTCTACTCAAGATAAGAGATGAAGATCCTTTTCAGTGAAATCTCATTTGTAGTTCTTGTTGAAGCTTTTCCTTGTCCTTTAGTTGCTAATCTAGCATAAAAAAACAAATTTAGTAGTGAATTTAAATGTAACAAAAATAAAAAAGCTAAAGAATCTGCATACTTTGCTACAAGGCGTAGCAGTGCCCTCTAACCATCCTTTTCAGATGAGATCTATTGTTGACTTCAAGGGGAGGTACCCTATAATGGTATGAGCAACCTTAAATATGTTGCATCTCATTTTTTGGGTTGATTGACCTGTTATACCTCACTAGCATCCACCTCCCTTTTTATTTTTTGACATAAGCAAGCTTTCCCTATATGATTCCCTTTATAGCTCATATAGGTTTTATATATAGAGAAGAAGAAGAAGAAGAAGAAAGCCCTATCTATTGTGAAATTATGAATTCTAGGCTTCTTATTGAGATGTTTTATTGACAAATAATTAAATATTAATATTTTTAATCATTTCATTAGTGATTCTGTTTGTGATATTTAATTTAAATTTTTAATTTAATAAAATTTTTTCAGAAAACCATTAAATAACACCTACAACTTTTTAATCCATCAATAATTTTATCTATAAAGAACAGTAATGAACAGTGCAATTAAGAAGTGAACAGTTCTAGAGCTTACCAAAAAATACCGACAGTATTTTCTATTTATGATTTCTTTTGTAATTGACATGATGAACAATGTTCACAGTTAACTGACAAAATAAATTCTATCGGTAATTCCATAGATAAAAATAACACGTCATCATTTTTTTTACTTTGTTTTAATTATTTTTTTCCTATTGTAATTCCCTAAGTATTTCCGTTTGTATTTATCAATTTTTTAGTAGTGGTGGTAATAGGTCCTAAAGATACTAATTATAGGCTCGATTTTGACACGCCTAAGAAACGTATTAAAAGTAGATAAAATTATCCATTTGTTAAGGTGCAGCTGACCTTAACTCAATTGATAATATCTAAAAACTTCCCTCACAAATCATTGAAGTGGGAAGATGTACCCCTAACACATACAAGTGGAAGAGAGATTGTATACATGAGTTTGGCAAGTCCCTAGACCCTACATGTCTAGGTTCAATTATGTTTTGAGTCTAAATAAATATGAGTTTCGTAAGCCACCAAACCCAACATTTTTAGGTTTAACTACTTGTTGATCCCAAGTACATATTGATTTGATAGGTTGTTAAACCTTATATTCTTGGCTCAACATTTTATCGAGCCCAGATGGATGTAAAGTTGATCTTTCTAGGTTCGTTGGGTCACAAAGATACTCATTTCTTTATATCTCTAGGAATATAAAAGTCTTTAAAGGGACCAGTTACTTTATCCTCAATTAATGATGTGTATGATATATTTCATATTTTATTAATAATATGTAAAAGATATGTATCCCTCTTTAATGTTATCAGGTCAAGATAATATTTCAGCCCCTTCTTTTCAAAAAAAAAAACCCAAGATTCATATATTATAAAAACCCTATGAATCCTTCAAAAAGTTCAACTTCATATTCTTTATTATGTATTGCATATATATTTTTAAAATTTTTCTCTAAAATATCATTATTTTTTTTATTAAAAGTCACCAACTTTATTATTAGAGAGCCCATAAACCCATCAAAAAAGAGATTGTTGTAGATATTAATTACCTTGGTCTACAAAATATTAAGTGTCGGTTATCAGTTAGTTTAACTAAGAAAAGAAGAAGAACAAATTTTTTAAATCAAGAAATTAATCATTTATCCAAAGCAATTTGAATTTTGAAAAATCATCAGATCCTATATACGTTTTTCCTTTTTCTAACAAGGCAGTGTCTTTTAATTTTTTTTTGTATATTAAAATTAAGTTCCTTCGCCATTAATTTTAGATACACTATTAACATGTGTATTCATTCCTTATGTTGAAACCTGAAATAATAACAGGAGGAATTTACAAAAATCCAAACCAACTCCTAAAGGTTACATCAAATGAGTGTGATCGTCCTTTTTCTTTTTCTTTGTTTTTTTTTTTTTTTTTTTTTTTTGGGGGGGGGGGGGGGGGCGTTTGGCGGGGAGCCTATCACCACCGGCCCTCCCTGTAGCTTGTTGGTTTGTGTTTGACACGTTACTTCATTAGGTTGAGGAGAGAGGAGAGGAACCAGATCAAGTATCAATCTCAATTAAGGTCAACTGAATCTTATTGATCTCATGGAGATCTAACTTAAGAAGGGTTAATTTGGTTCCCCACGGTGGTGCCTCGCGCATGCTGCAGGCGTCCTTGCTAGCTAGTGAAATATATGTGTATATATATATATAAATGCAAGGGAGCTAGCGGGAAATTGGGCTGCTCCCGATTCCTTTGTTAGGTTAGGTGGCTCCACAGTAAACATCAATGTAGCATAGACATATATAGATCGTGAATTATTAACCCAAAGATTTTGACACCTTCTCCTCATTTTTTTTCTCGTGACAAATACGCTTGCTTGCTGCTGTTCGCTCTCATTGAGCTTCTCCTTTTCCCTGGATGAGGTTTTCATAGCCTTCTACTTCCAGCTGTGGCACATGACCGTATCACTCTACAGTCCACAATCTACAGGCCACTCTATCAATGAAGAAGCTCTCTCTAGCTGAAAATTTATCTGCATCCTAGCTATAATTGATTACTGTTTGGAATTGGATAACTACTATGAAGAAAAAAAATAAAAAAACATGTGTACCATCACAAACACCACTGTTTCTGAGCACCATAGGCCACTAACTAGGAGAAATTATTAACTCAAATCATAGAGAGTATAGACAATCAACAGTGCCATAATTGATACCTTCAGTACTGCCTACTGCTGCATCAACTGAGCCAGTTCAATGTTGTTTGCCAGTTGAGACACTGTACCGCTACAAAAAATAAAGCCAGTACCAATTTTCCATCCTTCTCTTGACCACCTTGGTTCCATGTCACCTGGCTACTACGTGCTGTCGTTATCATCTTGGAACACTTTCACCGTCGGGTCCATCACCACCTTCATGGTGGCTTTGTCAATGTATAACCAACAACTACATCTGTAACACATGTTAATTATTAACATGTGCTACGTTTAATGAACATTTCCATTGTTTGTATCTACCATTTTAGTTAATCAATTGCCATTTTACCAATCTTTTCACCCTCAAAAGAAAATCTAATGATTGGAGGCCGGTGGCAGCCACACTAAATATTTCTCATAAGCTATTTGTAAACACAAATAAGATATTATGCAGTACAGTTTAATTAATTATTATAAGCAGCATAAATATTTTAGATGAGTAATAAAAAAAAAACCGACCCTATAGTATACTTTTAGATGAATGTTGTGAGATAAATATTTAGTTGTTTCGAAATGGATTTGAACGTGTTGGGCCTCAGGTCAATTTTGCTTAAGATTTTCAGACACGGGTCGGTTCATTCGAATTTGAGAAACCGAAGACCTAGAGCCAAGCCCATGAACACCTCTATAGTATAATCGCAAAGCAAACTCTTGGAAATGAAGACTTACTCAGCAGGGAAGGACGAGATGCCTTTCGAGAAGGGCAATATATATGGAGCTCTATGCTCTAGTATAATAAAGTTAAGGCCTCCAATTTGTAATTGTTCTTTCATCACATACTAATTATGAGACCAAATATTTAATAAACCACTACTATCACTTCCATCTCCCAACTACTTCCACCCAAAATTGACATTAAAATTTGCAAATACATAAGTTTCGTTAAATGTAGAGGGATGGAGCAATCTTAGAGGGCGAACTAGAAAATGCCATAACTCTACCTTCAGCAAGATTCTGGGTATGATGTTATGAATGCTATGGCTAACCTAGAGCGCATTCAATTAAACCATTGATAAAACCTAAAGCCGAATTCCCTTTTATAACTTCACCAAACCGTCATCACTAACTACTAATTTGGGATCGTATATACTTATGAAAACAACCTTCTTTTTATAAATGATCTCTTTCTCGGCCGAGAATGGAGACTAAATAATAGACAGGTACTGCAGCCAATATACTAAATTCCAAGTCATCATCTTGTCAGGAAGAAATCTTAATTTTCACCATATCTAGATCCCAGTCCTCTTCGAGGTACGTAATAAAATCAGGATGCAAAATTGCAGCTGCAAGCCATATCCTCCAGCATGCAACATCTAGTCCTTGAACATTTTTCCCGTTTAGAGAAAATCTGAATTTCCAAATAATGTGCCTACATTTCTAACACTATATATGCAGGCATATGGACTATCTCTGCCATTGACAATGCGTCGTGTATCCAGAAGTTGAGCATATCACTGAATGTAGTTCTTTCTTATACAAGGCTTAAAAAGTACTGAAACAATCAGCATTTGAAATTTCCAAACCCACACAGTTCTTTAATGCAATAACATGAAATACATCAAAGTCAACAACACATATAACCCGAAAGACCAATCACATAAAGAAAATCCCAACATTACAATAGCAAAATCTCCCCCTTTTCCTATACCATTAATTATACCCATCCCCCTTTTTTTTCCCCTAAAAAGAAAGTATAAAAGACAAAAATTAAAAAGGAAGAAGAAAGAAATGATCTTCAGGGCCTCAACTGATATTGATAGAGGACTGAGACATATACCCTCCTAACCCCAACCTAATAACAAGTACGAATACATTAACAAAAAAAGAAAAAGTGACTTGTCATGCATATATACATACAAATTAAGGTATGACCAACTTACTGGCACTAGCTAGAAAGTTGCACCAAATAGTTACTTGATCCTTTCTTCAACACTGTGTGGTGTAGATGATAATGACGGTGATGGTGATATGATTATGATAGCTGAGTTGATGAGAGGGAAGAGGATCCGAGGTTCCTCTCAGTGCAAATACGATTTCTCAACCTTGAAAATAAAACCAATAGGCTGATCTTGCAGCTGACATGATCTCTCTGATCCAAGCTCCTCTCATCTTTAGGTTCCAACCACACCAATCTTATACCCTTGTTAAGAGAAAGTCTTAATGCATCCCCGATTTGAGTACTCCACTACAAACAGAAGTAATAAGAAAAGAGTAAAAAAAAACTAAGCTAGAAGAAGACATCCAAGGTCACTAACAAAGAGGGAGATAACTGAGATGAAAGAAATGGTTTTTTAGGTAGAGCTAGATCAAAGAAGTACTGAGGACCCCATATTGGCTGGATCATGCCATGAACCCACACTATTGGTAGTGTTCCAATACATTGAAGGATCTGAGAAGCCAACTTGGTCTATCTGATTCTGGCATGGCACATTCCAGTTCGACCTATTTTGATCATGCTCAATTTTCACCCCTTTCATACCAACCCCAGATTCACTATTCCCACTCATTTGCAAGTCCTCAAAGGGGACTGTCAAGTTTTGGTACTGGTTAGGAGCTCTAGTACTCTTTTGTTGGTTGAAGCTAGAGGCAAACAAAGAAGCCATAGCTGGAGTGGTTGTGTTGGTGGAAGTTGTGGAGGAGCCAAAGAGATTGGAATAACTTGAAAGAAGAGAATTGGAAGTGACCACATCTTGGATTTGCTTAGTAGGGTTAAACCCGTTAGCATCATTAGTACTCATGATTCCTGATGAAAACCCTAATGCAAGAGCATTTAACTGAGGCTGGAGATCATGATACCCAGAAACAGCTGAATACACCCTTGAATTGAACCTACCAGGAAATGGAAGGTCCATCTCTGATGGGTTACTGCTATTTAATCCGTAAAACAAAGGATTAAAATGATTTGAAGTTGGAGAAATATGGTCAATTGGGGTTTGAGGATTAGGATTTGCACTAGAAACTGAATTATTAGCTCCTTCAACGGCTGAGGCTGGTCTCCTGACACGCTTGTTCTTTCTACATCCACCACCAACAGGAACATTCCTTAAAGTTCCACCTCTCGTCCAGTATCTCTTGCAAGCCTTGCAAAAGTGTCTTGGCTGAGATAAGCTGTAGTTGTTATAGTAACAGAACTTGGTGTTTGAGGAGTCACAGCGAGGACACTTGAGAGCTTGTTGTTGTTGTTGCTGCTGCTGCTGCTGCTGCTGTGGTTGTGAAAGTACTTCTTCACTTGGTCTCTCCATTAGTTTACCTGTTGATTCCGTCAGGCTTTTCTCATCTATCTGATTCTGCACCAAAGAGAAAGGGAAAGAAAAGAAAAGAAAAGAAAAAATCAAGAGTGGTGTTTTTATTAGTGTAAAAATAACATTGCAGGATAGATATTCTCTTCCAAAAGCTAAGAAACAAAGAAGGGTCATGTTTTGTCTAATAATTGAGAGAGAGAGAGAGAGAGAGAGAGGGTGAAGAACCTGTGGCCATTCGTTAGTAGTTGAAGAGATGACAACCATCTTCTCACAGTTGCCTAACATTTCTTCTCACAAAGGAATCGTTGAAACAAAGAGTAAATAGACAGAGCAGGTGGCGACGTGAGTCTTTCTTGATGGGGTACAAATATTGTCACATACAGGGAGAGAGAGGAGGGGGGAAGAGAGAGGGAGTCTGTGTGTGATTAATTAGCAAACATCAGAATTTGTGTGATTTAGTTAGTCAGAATTTCACGTGATGGGGTCTGGTCTAAAATCGAATTTGGGTAGATTGTTTTTTTTAAGTGAAATTATTAAAAGAGAATGCAAAAGAATATATGGAGGGACATATAATGTATTCAAAATCCAAGAAAAGGACGGGGAGGTAAAGTGGAGCTAGGGATGAATCTTTGAGCTGTTCAAGAAAGAACATTTAACATATGAGAAACTACATATTCCACCATCACTATACGTAACATTCCTTCGTATTATAGATAGAAATCCACAGATATACATAGAGGGAATCCCTAGAGCTCAAGACCCAATGCAGTCACACAGCAAATCCCACTTCCACTTTAGTTTCTTGTGTTTATTATATTTTATATACTGAATGGTATGCTATGTATGTGAACACATACTCCATACAAATTATGGCCCATGGCTTCAACAAGAGAGTACTTATGACGGTGCTTATAAAAAACAACATCCAATCCATACCAAGATCCAGTGATGCACATATCATATCAATGTACACTAGCTTTTGAATTGGATGGGATGTTGATATACTGCTAATTAAAAGGTTCCAATCAAGCACGGTGTGAGTATTTTTTCAAAGAGTGGCTTGTTCTTGTTTTCTTTCTTTTTCCCTTTTGTAAGAATGAATTGTACATCATGTTTGACATTACAAACAGATAAGCTACTGTAGGACTATTTTATGGACTTTATTTCATACATAGGAGAATGCATTTTCTATATTTTGCACACCTAGTTTAGTACTAATAATATCGTCAAGAATCACCTTGGAGGCATCAAAGGTTGTGAGGCAGTGAGCTATTGGCTGTTGCTACTTTTTGAACGGGAATGAGACTGCCTATTCAACGTTGGGGAGAATGTGAAAACTCCAAGAGAAACAGGACAACAGGGCTCCATGTGGGGAGTCCAAGTTACATCTCAGTCTCAAGGCATAGAAATGGCCATGCTTTATTCCCGAGTGCTAGCTCTTGCATGCTGTGCTTCTTATTCTCTCACCTTATTTTTTGTCTTTAAAAACAAATAAATAGAGAAGCCGTTAACAGTGTCTGTCAGAGAGAGAGAGAGAGAGGGAGAGGGAGAGAGAGATGGAAGCATAAGGTGCAGGAGCCATGTGGTGGGCAGCTCAGATACAGTGGAAAAAAGAATGGTAAAGCTAAAGCATAGTTTGGGGAACATATGGATTTTGTAGTCTTTCAAGGGATCTCCTCCTCCTCCCTAATATCCCATCATTATTCTTGCGCAGTCCTGATCTTAATTAACTTTGATCTTTGGTACAGTAATTAAAATATTATACAGTACCACTCACATTGCTAAATGCTTGATCACTAGCTAGGGTTACTCCTTCCACATGATTTTTATTTTTTTTTATAATGCTTTCAAGTATGTGGCTGGAGGAAGGCAGGCTGTAATTAAACTTTAGAGAGGTTAACAATAGCAAATTGACATGTTAGGGCAGTTTCCAGATTCGGCTGTCAGTATAGTCTTTTTATTTGCTGGGGAAGAATTAGACAACTAGTTCACCTACTAGATGCGCGATATCCAGTGGTATTTCTACGAAGCAAGAGTGCGAAATTCAAAGCTCAAGGGCTTGTTTCGAGAAATTATTTACACAATCCCACTATTCATTTAAACCTTCATCATGTTACAAGAATATTTCATAATGTCATTTGGGTATTCCACCATATCAATCAATTGGACAATTTTGGTCTAATTACTTTTTTTTCTAATTAAAAAAACTATTCATATGATTCAATAAAGTTATTTGGGTGAAATTGCAATTCTGCCAGTGAGTCGAGATGGAAAAACATGAATATTAGTTGATTTATGTACCTCGTTCAATATTTCATCAATTATTTTATTGATAAAAAATATTATATCACTATATAATTTTTTAAAAAAATTTCATTATAGTACTGCCTTTAATTTCATTGATATATAACAAAAAATTATTTTTATTAATATATTTATAGATAAACTTTATAGTCAGGTTAATTCCATTAATAAAAATAGTCATGTGAACATATTTTTTTTTTATTATTTTTTTTACTATAATTCTCTCGATATATATTAATAAAATGCTTTCATCCATATACACTAACAAATATAATCATAAAAAAGTGTGTTGGTAAAATTCATCATAATTTACTAACAAAATTTTTTTATATTTTTTATCATAGAATTTATCAAATTTATAATAGTGAAATGATCACATATAAGTAACAAAAAATGTAATGGTAATTTTGAAAATAATCTAAACTAAACTTACAATTCAAGGATCGCATATGTAATAAATCATTTCATCTAAAATAAAAATGCCATTTTTAAATTTTGGATGCTATAAATATAATTCCAGTATGTTAATCCCATGCATATTAATTAATTACTATGTAGTAGAGAAGTTTTAAATGCATTTATAATTTATTATTATTATTATTATTATTATTATTATTATATATAAACTTTCAAATCATATAGATTGCTTAATAGTATACAAAATTAACATTATTAATAAATAAATAAATAAATAAATAAGGAGGGGAATTTTTCTCTCACTATTCACTTGACCAAAGCTTTTTATTTTTTTAATTTTATTTTTTAATATTAAATTTTTTTATCTCCGTCTCATGATCCAAATTTCGAGTTTGATAAATTAATTAATTTTTTTATTAAATTTTATTTTTAATTTTATCTTTCAATATTAAATTGATTTAAAATTAATCTTTAGAATTTTTTTGGTTTGTTCTCTTTTAAGTTAACATGATCTTATTTTTTAGGTCACAAGTTTAAAGGTTTAACCCAAAACGATCTGACTCAATTTGTGTTTTTTTATCCTTTTCTAATTAATTTTTTTTAATATCATCTTTAAATGTTGGGTTGATTAGAAATTGAGTTTCATAAATTATTTCGATATGTTTTCTATAGGTTATCTCAATCACATGACACGTATTGCAAGTCTAGCAAGTTAACATAGGTTTATTCAAGTTTTTTTTTTTAGCTTTTTTTAATTGTTTTTTTTTCAAATCTCATCATTCAATATTAATTTCATTGAAAATTAACTTTCACAATTTATATTAATTTTTTTTTATGAGGTTATTTTGATCTCGTGATCCAGGTCACAGATTATTAGATTAATCCATGTTGATTTAGATTAATTCAATATGTTTTTATTTTAATATTTTTTAAAAAAATATCTTAATTTTTTATTTAAACTATACTTATTTTTAACAACCATCCAAATTATTTTTAAACTATCAAATTTACTAAACCATATTGAATTAACCTTCACATGAATTTTTTTTCTTACTATTAGCATTTTAATTAGCAATATCTTTACATTTTATTTTTTTTACATTAAAAAAATCATCTGAACTCCAACTTACATATCATGGACAATGTTCTAATGATTACTATGCATTATTGACAAATTTCTAAGCTCAGCCTTCTTTCAAGACATAAGGTAGGCACCATCGCTAAGAAATTGAAAGAGTTGGATGATTATGTCAAGGAATTATATCGAGTGAAAATTTTAATTGAGGAGTTTCTATAATTTTACACTATATATACTTAAACACATTTTTTCAAGTGCTTTTTTTTTATAAGCCTAAAGAATGCATCGAAAACACCAAGGGAAACCCAAGGCGAAAAAGAGAGAACAATAGGATCAAAATGGCACCAAATTGTTTTTACACAGATTCACTATTTTCTTGTACTGAATTTAATTTAATTGTATATAAATTTAAGATGGTTAGATTTTAATTCATAATTTATAATTAGTTAAAGAATTTTAAGTATATTTCTCCTATTACTTTTAATGATTTTTTAAATTCAACCTTGCCAATTGGAATTGATATACTAGATTAATTATATTATTATTAAAAAAACAATTATTTATTGTATCACACAAAACCTTTGTAAGGCTTGTTTTTAGTAATTATTCTTGGAAAAATTTATTATATATTAAGTAACTAGATTCAACCTAGTCTATTGTCCATATACTATACTTCTCTATGTCATATATATATATATATATATATATGGATAAGATAACAAAACAAAGTTCAAAAAAAATGGACATGTAAATTTTTTTTTTTTTACAAAAACAATCAATGTTATTTGACTAGAGATTGTAAAAGTGGGGTGAGAAAGATAATGTTTTAGAGTTTTAATTATTTTTATATTTATTTTTAGATTACATTTGTTTTTTTAATTTAATTTTGACTCGATTTTTTTCTATATAAAGTAGGTCACTTTTATCACTATAAAAATAGTTGATTTATTATTTTTAAAGTCAGTTTATAAATTATTAACTTTTCAGATTATATCAAATTTCTTTCTATAATTTTATCTACACTTTAGATTTGTTATCAATTAATTTTAATTTCTATAAGAAAATAAATTCAGCAATAAATTATTTCATCCTGGAAAAAGAAAAGATGGGATACCATGGATCTATATATTCGCTGAAGATGAAATGAATAAAGGACGTACGATTGTGAGAAGTTTGAAACCGAGATACTAAGGACTCATAAAGTTCGTTTGCTATTGATAAAAAATTAATATAAGTCTATACTCGAAGCTTACACGCACACACACTTAATCAAAATTAGATCGGTTAGGTGCATATGCTAGTTCAATTAAGATCGTAAGCTACATTTGTGAACGAATTGACTTAAAATCTTGATTTGCCTATAATGGAAAAATAAATGAAACTAAGCTGAACTTCTTTTTTTTATCTCTTTTTTTTCACCTTTTTTTTTCCTTCTGATAATGGCTATATGGGTCTACGATATGAAAAATATGTAAACTTTAAGTTAAATCACGTACAAGCACATCAATTAATGTAAATCAGTTACACTTATAAATTTACACCATTAAATTTAATAGTTTTATTGACAAAAAATTTTGTTAGTATTTATTCTCATAGTTTGTCAATACATACATTATTGACAGGTTCATAAACAGAAATAGTCAATCAAAAATAATCTCATCAGTAATTTATTATTTGTTGATAAGTCCATCGATAATAAATATACTAATAGATTTATAAACAAACAAATTACACTAAAAAAATTTATTCTTTTTATTTCGTTAGTATTTTCATTGGTAAATTTAATATATCACCGACAGAAAAATTATATGTAATGCCATAAGTGTTTTTATTTGTCCATTAATAAATATAATATATTACTAATAGAATATCATCTATAATTTTATCAGTGAGTTAACAGTATGATTTGTAATTGCAGCAATTCTTTCCTACTTCCTCTGGAATATATCGATGAAATTGTTATATCGGTAACC
Source organism: Populus pruinosa (assembly GCA_026413675.1). Taxonomy (NCBI): domain Eukaryota; kingdom Viridiplantae; phylum Streptophyta; class Magnoliopsida; order Malpighiales; family Salicaceae; genus Populus; species Populus pruinosa. The sequence continues at coordinate 3,675,415 of CM048595.1, forward strand.
CCATTAGTAATATTTTAAAAATATATATTCAACAAAAGTTAAAAATAATTAAAATAAAATAATATAAAAATAAAATATTTATAACAAATTTAAACATATGTGCATTTAAATATAATAAATCTAAAATAGAGACGACGTTGAAGAAGGATGAGGACAATGACGACAAGGAGGAGGTTGGTTGTCACTAAGACTGTGGGGTCAATTAGAGGGTGCATGTAAATCACTCATCTGTGGTCTCATCTCCATTACTAACCAGCAAATTTTTTTATAATCAATAGTGATTCGTTCATATTTATCATTAAAATGAGTCGATTAAGTCTGTAATCATTGGTCTAATATTGCCATGAACTCTGGAGTTTGAGTGCGTAAAATTGATTATGAGCTTCTAACCATCAAAGCATTATAGGTTGTTAATAAGTTCTTAGTTGTAATATTAGAAAGTCCGTACACCCGATTTCCATCGAATCCACTAGACGATCCTGTCTCTAACCACAAATTCAGGTTGATATCTAGATGGGTCAAAGAATCATCCTCGTATCTCTCCTTCAACTGACTGTTATATATATCCTGAAAAGAAAAAAAATAAATTCATTAAATTCAAGGAAATAATAACTTAACAAAAAAAATAGTTGAAAGCCAGTATACTAGAAAGTCTTTAACTCAGCTATCCACAAATTACAATATCTTTTTTTTTTGCGATCACCCATCGGGCTTGGCTCGCATCGAAGAACCATAAACTACAAGAAAAAAATATTATCAATTAAATATATTTACAAGAAACAACTACTAAACAATGGATGTAATAAAAAAAATTCTACCATCCGCTTCACATATAAAACCAATGGAATTAAACCGTTGGCATACGCGGTAATGGAACTATTAACACATTGGTGTACTTGTAAAAAATCAACAAAAAGCCTCTCTAAATAATATCAGCTCATTGATAAGTGAATAATTTACATGGTCACTAGAATATTTCTACAAACACATTCTGTCAATATACTCGTGTAATGAACACTGTGAATATTGTTATGGAGAATAAAAGAAGGGGAACAATTCTCATTGTCTTTGGAATATACCGATGGACATATTTTATTAGTATAACCGTATGTAATGAACACCGTGAACAATGTTAGTGAGAAAAGGAATAGTTTTCATAGTCTATGGAATATACCAACAAATACATTTTATTGGTATTTTCATCAGTGTAAAATGGTGTCTAATGTCAAATTGTATATGTATTTCTTATCTATCCATCTTGTAAATACTTAAATTCATTGTTACACATACAACACAATAAAACTAGTTCACATCACAATAATAAAATAAATATTTCATTGTCATTTAATAATAAATTAGCATCATTGTTATTATATTGAACTTGATTTCATTCATAAATATTACTTTATAGTTTATGGCATTATATATTAGTGTTGTGTAAATTAATCAAAATTTTCTTTTTCTTTTTCTTTATCAATTGAGTCATCCTCATCTCCATTATAATCTTCTATGTTAATTTTGTTATAGTTATGTTCATCGACTTCTGTGTGTTTGTTGCAGCTCAAAACACCATTCAACTCCTTAGCATCAATATCAATAAAATTATTCTCGGCAATGCATAAATTTAAGTTTTCTTTCAAGTTATTAGATGGAGCAATTTGATATGAATCAACTAGCCCACCAAGTTGAAAATTATCATCTCATAAAGTTAATTCATTGTTGTCATCCTGAACAACCTCAACACGACTCCTAAGTTTAGTTTTCACTATGAATAATCGATCAACTTTTGATTGATTCTTCTAAAGAAAAAGGTGTATGTATAATAAACTTGTTAGCATTGATTGTTTGGCAAAAACAAAAATATCGTTGAAGTTGTGAAGTCTAGGTTTTGAATTAATTTTTACTAAACCATGATGAGGATCTACTATGATTTCTCTATTAATTGTATTATACCAATAACATTTGAATAAAAATACTCTATTATGCTCGCTATGATATTGCAATTCAATGATCTCTTCTAATTTTTCATAGTAGTCAATTTCAAACTTATTAAAACTCGAAAACTCGATCCCTTAACATAAATTTCATTATTATATTTCTTTCTAACCTGCCTGTATTTTTCAGTATGAAACACATGTTCATTGATGAATTATATATTGCAACACTTCATTTTTCTTTCAAGACCTAGACTTAATACAAACAAAGTAACACTAGCATTCCCTCATAATTAATAATTCTGATATATAAAGTACAACCAAGAATAGTTAATGAGAAATGTATAATAAAATTAAATATTCTGAGAGATAAGAATAATTAAATATACTTATATGTGCTTTAAACCATATAAAAAATTGGTCATCTTATAATTAAAAGATTTGGAATTCAATTAGCTATGAGTTTCGAGACAGTAAATATTGACAATGTTGCCTATAAAGAATTCAACAATGTATTAGTTTATACTATTATAATAGATAAATTGTTAAAAAATAATGACATGTTAAGTAGTATACTTACTGAATAAAAGGTTTTAATTCATCGCAATTAAAAAACACATAATAATATGCTTGTTTGAATTCTATTTTTGACAAATATCTTTCGCTCACAGCATTTAAAAAGCACAAGTTCTTAAAAAAAACACTTTCTCACCATCATTATGCCTTAGAACATTGTTGATTTTTATTTTTAATTGAAGCTTGAAATAATATGAGATAAATATTGATATCTCTTCAACAATATAAGTTTCGCATATCAAAGCCTCAACATGCACCTTGTTTTTTACTTTTCTCTTAAAGTTAAATGAGTACATGTATGGAATTAAATGAATTTTTTGAAATATATAAAGAAAGATAATAAAATTTTAATTACGATACATGTGTAATCCCTAACCTTTGAATGGACACATCCATTTATATTGAACTATACCTTCAAATTTTGTCTAAAATGGTAAATAAATCTCGGTAAGTTAATGAATGTGTAGTTGTATAACCACGTGGTAATCATGGCTTTTTATATATCATACAATGAAACTTTTAAACCTTGATATTTTCGAGGCACGTTCATCAGTAAATCACAAACTTTTAAGCCATTAGTAGACAAGTAACTATATATTTTATCTAAAATGAAACTGGCTTTAGACTTTACAACCCATGACCCAACATAACCAACTCTATATTTTAATGGTAACAAAATAAAGTTATATCCATTCTACCCTTGAAATTATCTTTTGTCTTCCCTTTCATATCCATAATCATTTTAAAAATATTCTTAAACACATTCTTTTCTATGTGTATGACATCAAGGTTATGATGAAGGAGATTGGTCTTCCAATAAAAAAGCTCTTAGAAAATACTTTATGTATACCTAATTATAGGTTAAACCAAAACCAGAAAATTTCTCCTTAGCGGATTAAAAACCAAACATAATGTTATTGTACTTTGACACCATGTTATACAATTCTTTGTCTAAAAGAAATGGCAATGCAAGTGCTTTCAACTTTGCCAACAAAAATGTTTTCCTCGATACATCGTAAGTCAAAGTTTTGAATGACCACAACTACTTCAATTCATTAATCAACAGTTAAAGACAAATATATCTATAGTCTAACTTAAACTACTGGAATCAGGTATGATCATAGATAAAAACATAAACTTCAACCTCATACACATCCCCAAAGGCAAGTTGTAAATCGTGAGTATCACTGGCTAATAAGAATAAGGAGTAGAAAACTACCTGAATAAATTGAATTCGTCTATATATAACCCAAGATGCACATTCTATATCTCCACTTAAAACTAAGGATGCACACTATTAAAGTGTTTCTAGACTTCATCATTGAAGGGTTATACTATCACTCCATCCTCTATATCACATGATTGGTGCCATGAATAACTTCTATAGTTTAGGTGTGTTTGGAAAGTATCTAATTTTTATATATGTGAAAAGACTCATTCCCCTACTAGTCATGGTTTATAAAAAGAATACTCATATGTTCAACACGTAGTCAATTTTATATTTTCAAGAAGGAGTTTCATCATTGACTTAACAGCATATAAGTTCTCTTTTAATATATTCCTTTTAGGTAAAATGTTCCTCGCACATTCAAGAATTTTGTCATAACTTGCCTTATTCAAGAATTTACAATGATTTTTACAACCATCCTATAATAATTTATCTGAATCTTTTAAAATACAAAAAAATTAGATTGCGTTTGCATTAAGTTCTTCATCTACCATTTGAAATTGATCGGCATGACCTTAATTCATTATTATCGTATCAATAACTATAATCTTATCAGGATTATTATTGTTATCTATAACTCTATATACGTTGCTAGAACTAGATGTTGACCTATCTATCATTTATATCATGGTATCATGAGGAACATATGGATTCTCATACGTATACCAACACAAGTATTTCTTCACAATCTTTTTTTGTAGAGGATGTATCATTACAACATCTAGATTGAGAAATGTTTTATTTTTATACCTTTTGCATGGACATTTAATACCCCTTCCACTAATATTTCTTGAATTAAATAGTTTATAATTAATAAAATCATGAACTCCATTACAATAATTCATCCTTTATAACCTTTGTGGTGAATCTTTATACATCCATGAATGATCATCTACTACTTATATTAAACCTATATAAAATAACGATGACAACATGTAGTAGTTAACTACATTAACTAAATAATTTATAAAAATATTGATTTAGCTTAAACTTATTTAATCTTTTTTAAATGTACTCTTAATTTATTATTCATTATCTATATAAATTTAAATTTCTACATATTTACCAAAAATTTCAAATCTATAATAAAATTGAGAAAACACAATACAGACTCATTAAATAAGTTATATTTATTTCATCGCAAAACACCTATGTCAAAAATTCAATATAAGTTTCAACAAATTATAAACAAGTGTAATTTTATAAAATCTAAAACAAATTGTAACATATACAAATCATAAATCCATACAACAAATTTGTATAAGAAAAAACTATAAAACAAGTAAATACCCAAATAAAATGCATATACTATAAAAAAATATGTAAAAAAATCAACATTTTAAAATTGAGTTCAAATTAAAAAAAGAAGAAGATAGATTTGCTTACTTAAAGTAAAAAATCCTCAATAAAATTTAAATTAGAATATAAATGTTAATAAACTGAGTGTTTTTGGTAACTGTATTTGTTATAGGTGGTTGAATTGTGTTGAGATTGGAGAAAGGGTGGTTGTTTGTTACATAAAAATGCATTAAAAAGAAGGAGAAATGAAGAAGGTGAGAGGAGAGTCAATTGTTAGGTCATAAATTAAATGTCACCAATGACATTACTAATGGAATTATTCAATCAATAACTTTGTTGATCATTCTGTAATTAAAAATATTATATCACCATACAATTAAACTTTTTTGAATCCCACTGCAATACCCTCTGTAATTCTTTCGATATATACCAATAAATTTTTATGCCGATATATTTATGAATGTACTTTATTGTCAGGTTAATTTTATAAGTAATATTGTCTATAAAAGTTATACGTCATCGTATTATTTGGATTTTTTTATTTTTATTTTTTTACTGTAATTCTCTCTATATATATTTAGAAAAAAAATTTAGTGTTTATTGATAGATACAGAAATGAAAATTTTTGTTAGTAAAAATCATCTTAATATACTAATAAAAAAATTCTATTAATATTTTTGTTTATATTTATTAATTTTATAGTAATGATTGTCGTGAAGACAACTGAGCTGGAACCTTACTTGAAGTTAGGTGAGTCCTGAATGTTAAAAATTCAGCTAAACTCATCTCATTTGTACTGTCCGGAATCCGGATACATAAAATAAACATCCTTAATTTCATAAGAAAATAGTACTTATTAATTCATCAAAAGCAAACGTACATCACTTAACGAAATAGTTATCAAATCACTGGATTTTTAGCCGGTGATCACTTCGATCTTAAACAAGGACAGAGGTCAAAAGATCTCACCCGGGTTCAATGAGGAGGAGAACGAGATTTATGATCAGTACTAGCTTGGCCAAGCGTCTAAGAATAGAAGATTTTTCATTTGTAAAATTTAAGTGTAGCATTCAACTGATTCCTTTAACATAGCTAGTCAAGGACTAAGACATAATATAATGTTTAAGGAGTGGTTGCAAAGCAATGATATGATGCTCTTAAATTGACAAATGACAATCACTATGTGAATTAGAAAAACATAAGGTTTTTAATTAGAAAACTAGCAGCAAGGAGTGCTTCTACAGGCTGCGCCTTTGACTTAAAGTGGTCATGTCACATTATTTAGGGCAAGCAAGTCTTCCAAGTGAACAAACTTGTGAGACTTGTGCCACACATGGCCATGTTTAGGTCCCACGATAAATCCACTATCATAATCACACAGCGATACTGTTCACAATGTAAAGCCAAAAAGTTGCTGCTCTATTTTCGTTACCTTCGTGGATAATTCATCATCTTAACGCAGTGCTGAATTAGCAAAATGATTCACAAGTAATTTTAATAGAAATGATCTTTCCCTTTTCTTATGGAAAGAAGAAGAAGAAGAACAATTAGGGGATACATAGATTGATGATGTGCCCAATTTATTGAGACCTTCAACATATTTATATTAAATGATAAATTTAAAATACTTTTACGAGTAAAAGTATTTGGACCTAAAACTTTAGACTGATGAAAGTCTTCTCTCTTCAATTACTAATAAGGTTATTTGGCTCTTTTAACTTTATCAAAGAGAGTTCATTTCTCCTTCAACCAAAAACAAGTAAAAAGGGCATCTTCAAGAAAGCCAAAGATCTCTCGATATTTCGTAATTGACGCCTAAATTTTTGGATTGATATACAAACTATTTCTTGTTTATGCAAAGTTCTATGCCGACGGCATATGAGCATCCAATAATAGGTTACAGGACCATGTTTTGCCTATTCACTCTATCATAGGTACCACCATTGTAGCAAACCCTTACATTTTCATGCATTTCGATGTAGACAAATTAAGAACAATTCAGTGGTGATTCACTGTCCAGCAATTTGAAGAAATTATTCTCCATTATTATCAGCTACATATGACATTAATGCATGCAGATCATTTGGATGGGACGACTCCAGCTCTCTAGTTTTGGAGTTAGAAAATTTCTTTCTTTTTTCCATTTATTTTGAGGTCAATGAATTAATATTATGGATTTACAAGTTACATATTAAGGACCCAGGAGTAATTTCTTTTAATTTTGAAGGACTATTTTGTACAACAACGTCAATCTTTTATATATATATATATATATATATATATATATATATATATATATATATATATATTTTAAAGGTACTGTTAAATCTCAAAGACATGTATAAATTTTGGGAAGCCACGGCGGCCGCCAGCCACAGCTACCTCCAACCCTCGGCGCAGAGGGCCCGTGACCTGAGAACTCGCCGATAGGCTTAGCCTTGCCTTTAGAGCTCGTGGGTCATGTAATTAAGTTCAATATATAGACAAATATGTCAGGTTCATGACAAAGCACTTGTCAAGTTTTAATAGGATGGAAAACACTAGGCAAAACAAGCATCAATGAAGACAACTTAGGATGGTTACATGAAATTTCTTTTGTATTAAAACAAATCCCCAAATCATCATTTTGGGGACGGGCATGATGTTACTTGTTAAATTTAATCCACTCGATTGCCATCCAAAACAAGGCACCGATATCTTAACATGTTTATTTGCCTAATTTAATAATGCATCTGAAAGAGAAGATTTATAGCTTATTTATTTAATATATACGATATTAATAGTTTTTTAAAGTATTTTTTATTTAAAAATATAAAAAAATAAAAATTTTAATTTTACAATGGTATATTAAAATGAACCAACAATACAAAAAAATTAAATTAAAATAAAATAAAATAATATTTTTAAAATATATATTTTTGAAATTAAAAACAAACAGAATATTATATATTAGTTTCTTGACAATGAAAGTTCCTCATTGGTGCTTAGTGCTTCTTGGCTAAGGATCTAGAGACTGGAGATAGATAGCCTCGGATTGACTCATGTACCAAGAAAAATCTTTCTTCAACTAAGATCATTGGTTTAGCGTTTATGTGAGCTAGCACTTGTAGAATTAATTATAAGTTATTTGTACTGTATCAAAATAAATTATTTAATTTTTATAGTAATAAAAATTAATTAAAAAACCATCTAATTTTTAGTATTCTTAGTAATATTTTATTTAAAAAATTAAGAATATCTTCTTTTTCTACAAGTCTTTCTATATTAACTATTTTTTTTCCTTTTTTCTATTTTTATAATAAAAAAATTATAAATAGATTTAAGAACACAAAAATTAAATACATAACATATAAGACTATAATTAAGAACTAATTAATTAGTTTTGATGAATAACATAGACTAAGATATAATTAACTCACCAGTACTAGCCTCGCATAAGAGACCAAAACATTGATGTATGAATTGTTTTTGTTTTTAAACTCTTGATTCAAATATAGATATGATAAAAATCTCATCTTCATGTAAAATAAAAAAGAAAAAAACATAATAGTGGAAGATTTTGGTGATCGCGTAGATGGAACTAAGACAGAGGTAGTGCCCGTCAATTCCAGAGGTAGAGAGGTAGGTCCTACCCACCCACACTCAGTCACTCACTACCCCACTACCACCGGACAAGAAATGCCAATTGGGCAAACATTAAAGAAACCCAGCGAGCACGTTAAAGCAAAGTCTGCATCAGTAGGGTTTAGGGGACCAAAGCATCAAATCCAACCTTTCAATCTGTAACCATCAATGGCTGACCGTGGCGCACCCTAAACAATGTGCAGACAAAGATATCGCTCTCCATTTTGGTTATATTTTGGCTCTCCTTGCTGTACAATTAGGGCACCCACATGAACAAATTAGAGGACAGGACTACTCTTCTTCCTCTGCTGAAAGTATGAAACTGCCATCCATCCATCGTAGACTAAACAGGAGTGTGTAAATTAAGGACTTCGTACCTGATCAAATGAGGGTAAGCTGGACATTCTAGCATCATTTTAGTGCTCTGGCTACGATAAAACTTATGGGGTCAGTTTGCTTCTTTCAAAAATCCTTTATGGAAGTCATCAATGGATTGGGATCTCCAAGAGAGAAGGATGTGAATGGATTCATCGAAGGATCATATATTCCTTTCCGGCCACTGATCAAGTGGCCATCAGGTACCGTCGGCCTGTACTTATATGTTATGTCATGGAGGGTGATAACTATTTAACACATTGATGTCAGGTCAAGTGGAACATGTGATAGAGCACATGATGTGGTTCTTGAAATTAAGATGGAATCGCAGTCAGGTTAGGTCACCCAAGTGACAAGATGATATTTATTTGAAAAAGTTATTAAGCAACTGTAAATCTCACTTCCAAGTAACGAACCAGAGGAGAAATTAAGGGTTCTTGAATATTAAATTTCGAGGAATCCATACATGTAGGATAATAATATGGTGTAAGGTGATTATGTGAAAATATTTTTTAATTGAAAATATATTAAAATTATAATTTTTTATGTTTTTTATTTTTATAATAGCACATTAAAATTATTGAAAAACTTAAAATATATCAATTTAATATTTTTTTTAAACATAAAAATTAAAAAAAATAAATTAAACCACAAAAACAAACACATCCTAAAACGTTTTAATACTATCAAATATTTCTAGCTGTATTGTTATCATTTTTCATAAATTAATATTATTTTTATTTAAGTAAAGGTATGCTATATATCAACATTTAAATTGGTTTGTTTGTGAATCTTTATCACTTTTTTTCTAAAAGTTGAAAATGAAATAATGTTGTATTATCCTGCGGGGAACAAGTTTATTTCCCGAACGACATTAATTTCAAAGATAAAAATAAAAAACCATTTGTAATTTTGCAAGCTAATACTTGCTTCAAAAAAAATATCATTATCTGTAGAAATTGATTTCTCCTAAGTAATATATATTTCCTCACAGAATTTCATAGGTCAAATGAAGTACCAAAACATTCATGGTTATGAATTTCATTTGAAGTAATTAATAACGACCGTTTTCTCTCTCTTTTGTTTTATTCCATTAGCATATTCTCTTTCTAAAACAGTAATCGATTATGTTGAAAGTTGATATAATTACGTAGTTAATTTGATTTGATTTGTTTGTAATTTTTTCTTTTGGGGGGGAATCAATTTCATGGTTAACTTGGGGTTAATAATACAGAAAAGCAAAAGCACATTGTTATAACGGGCAGTTCTATAATTATGATATTGCATGGTAACATGGGCCACAAAATATAAACTGGGAATGAAATTTACTGTGGGGGGTCAAACGGAGGTAGGGAACCCAAGAAGCAGGAATGGATGAACGAGCATGAAAAATTCCAGAGAGGTCCGAGTCATAAATGGTCTTTAAAGAATCTTCACCTCTAAAGTTGCAAACCCTTTTAACACATGGTTAGAAGCTAGCTTGTGGACTGTTGCTTACGGAAGTTTCAGGTTCGGTGGGTCCTAAAGAATGTCGTGGGGGACAATTACAGTGTATTTTAAAGAGGGTGTCCTAGAAATGAATCATCTGTCTGTCGAGGAGAAAAAGGCTTGAGTGTGTCCAAATCGAGTGTCCAAAACGTTCGTAGATTCAATTCAATGTCAAAGAAATTTGATTAGAGCGTGAGTGACGTTGAGATTCTTCTACTTCACATAACTAATGATGGCTTACAGCGAGGTAATTTATGAGAAATCGAGATTATTAAGAGACCTAAGTTTTATTTTTGATTAAGATATCTTCGAACAAGCTCGAAATTAGTATTTCAATATAATGTTGCGGTTTGAGAGCAAGGACTTATTTAAATATTAAATTCTTCTTGAAATATTGTCCATGTCTCGAAATTAATTAATTATTTCAACAAATACAACGTATGTAAGATGATTAGCACGTATTTGACATTTATACTAGGAATCCAACAAGATAATTAAGCTAGATTATTAAAGAAAAAAAACAAGAGAAAAGAAGCCATGAATCCTTAGATATTACTGATTCCAACATATCACTTAATGTAATAAAACAGGACAGGACTTTATGAGGCAAAGGAGAGAACAGGAAACGTAAGAGGTGTTAAAAGAGCATTTCTCTCCTAAGCTGTCAACAGGTATACATGAGCTTAACTTATTATAAGCAGCATTATTGAGGGATTTGTATAATCTTAAAATGTCATGGCTTCATAATTATGTCAATCTTAATGTTGATCTGCTTACGTTATCCAAATTCTCTAAAATTAATATAAGCTTTTTTTTGCTGCTTCTGCTGCTGTTGCTGCTGCTGCTGCTGCCCATTATATAAAGAGATTAAAGAGAATGATGAACTGAATTATCATGTGTAACGGATTATATTATTTTATCATTCCAGCTACTTAGGTGCTCTTTGAATTAATGAAAATAAATGTCGGCCCTTTCACATTGAATTCTTTGCCTTTTCCCTTCCTTGATTTTTTTTTTATTATTTCTTGGTACACTACGAAATTCTTAATTTTTAATGAAGGTGGATCCATTTTTTCCACAAAATTCAGCTCACCTACAGAGGCCAGGATCATCAACTTGAAGCAAGAAATCGAGTCGTTTTCACAACAGCCCCAAACCATTTCGTAATGGGCATTTACAGTCACATGTGCTATAATCCCAGGAGGATCTTTTTGGGCTCACAAACGTATAAAACTAAGCATCGGCCTTTTTAGGTCTCTTGAGGGGTCTCATAAACTCGTAGCCCAGTCCATAATAAATTATTTTTAACAAATTTATGCCAAATTTAGAGCTAACTTCTATAGATGGTAAAAATACATGTCTCATTAAAAATCTCCATGCTACCCCTCACCCTAATTAGATATAGCAATTTAATTCAAACTCAACGCATACGGCCATGCTTGGTTGGTATTTTTTTGGAATAATAACTTTACTTAGTAGATAATTAATATGATATAGATATTATCAAAATTAACTAGATATGTAATCAAACTTAACTTGAAATAAATATTTATATTATATAGATATATTCATAGAATATTTAGATTTTTTTAATACAATATGATATATACATATCTTATAATTGGCATAAAACACACACTTTAAATATATATTAATTATTTTACTTTTTATTAAATACTAAATAATAGTAAAACAATGAATAATCATGTGGATACCCAAAACCCGCTGAGTGATTTATTAACATCTAAGTTTTTTTTTATTCAATACATAATAAATAATAAATAAAAATAAAAATATCTGCCTTGCAAATATCCATTTTCTCCCTTAACTCCAACCAAGGAAAGCGAACATGAATTGAAATTATCTCCTGTGAAGGTGGGTATCAATGAAAAAAATCCAAGTGTAAGCTGGTTCTAAGATGGGTATACTAAAGTTGGATATGTTTAGTCTTCAAAGTGTTGGTGGTTTGACAAATTTCTTGTCCATTTATATAGCATTTGTTTTTAAGTTTACCGGGAAAACTATATCATATGATATTGACATTAAGAGAAATATTGTCTTTTCAACGTGGTATAATTATCTTAGCAATTTCTGCAGGGTTAGGTTAGTATTTTATTATTTTTTCAAAGTAGAATTATTGATTTACCTTTACAATAAAAAAATAAAATGTTTTTCAATAGAGGTGCTATGATCTTTTAATATTTTTTAAATAATAAAATTATTTTGTTGCTTTTAAAAACAAAATCAATTTAACTCTTTCATTATGATTTCTTTTCCCTTTACATTGTTTTTATTGTTAATTTGAAGGCTACTCAGGAAATTATTGTAATTTATTATATATTAAATGTCATTAAAAATACATGTTGATGAAGGTGTCAGCGAGTGTACAACCCCTGGAGTGTACAACCCTCATGCTCTTTGAGCAACTCATACAGGGTCATTCCGCCATTAAATATCGTTTTTAATGATAACTTTCAGAAAGTCTTGATGTTCCCTCCATTACAAAACAGCATGTGCACCATATATGCATTTGATTTACCGTCAATAACTTCTTGTTTTTTTTTTTTAATTTCTCTCTATTCTTCTTGAATTTAGTGTTAATCCCTACAAAAAATTAGTTCAGCCTCTACAATTTTTCTTTTATATTTCATCCATATTCTTTTTTAAAATTTTGAATAATTTATTAAATCATAAATATTTTTAATTTTATATGGCCTTGTTATTTTTATTTATCAAATTTAATACTTATTTTTTATTATTTTTTTTCTTGGGATCATTTTTGTTTATATATATATATAATTTTATTTTTCTTGGTTTTTTTTCTATCAAATTTGATCCTTATTTTTTTTTGTTATCTTTTCTCTTTTAATAAGTTTTTTTATTGATTTTTTTTATAATTTTATTTTTTAAAATTAAATTAATTAAGAATTATACTTTTTGATTGAACATAAATATAAGAATGGTAAAAAAAATCCTAGAAAATGATTAAAAAAAACTGAAAAATTAATAATTAAAAAACCCATACCAAGAAAAAAAAATTAACCAATTAGAACACTCAAAGTAAATTTCAGTTTAGTTTGTTTTCAGATGTTTGAAACCAATTAAATCAAATCAAATTAGATGAGTTCGACCAGCACAAGAAATATAAATACTTAATTTTCTTGCTGGCCCTATCCTAAACCAAAGTAACCGCTCGCGCCCCCAACTTTCTATCTGCTTCTCATCTCTTCCTGGTCTCAACCCTTAATCAAACCCAAAAGTGGCAACCCCCAAGCCCTCTCTCGTCTCCGATCTCCTCCATCACGATCTATTCTCTTCTCTTTCTTAACCCAAAAGATCACTTATGAGAGCAAGCAAGGAGAGAGGGCTAAGTCAAAATCTCATTACAGAAAAAAGAATAGACAAGAGCCTACTCAATTAGTCAAAAAGCTAGATTAAGAAAGTTGCGTCCAATAAAGCTTCTCCTTGTGTAGACCTATCTTTTTTTGGCTTAGCTGATCATCGTTGCCTAAAGGTTCGATTCTGAGATTTGAAGAGAGTCTCGAATCCCATTTCTACTACTTTAGCTATATGCGTAACACATTGAATTTTAGACTTGTACGCTTTGAATCGAACTTCTTTTTCCTTCGCGAAGACAGCTTATTCATCTATCAAAGTGACAAGTGAAGAAAATGAAATTCTTGTATTGATCCGTACTTGCTTCCCCTTCGTTAATTACATTTTTATTTAGTTTTTTTTATAGTGCCGAATGATTTTCAAACCTTTTCTCTTTAAGTAGTTAAATTGTTGATCACTTTGCGTGAATAACTATTGCTATTGTCATATATGATTATAATTTAGTTTTGAGAGTGTTTCATCTTTGAATTCTGTCCAATGAGATGAAGAATAAGAACAGGTTTTTTTTTCGGTTTTTCCTGTTTTTTAACAACATAAAATTGTCTAACCTATTTTTCTTTCTTCTTCTTCTTTTCACAGTAACTTCCCCCTTCACTTCTCGAAAACTTTTGGTCTTCCAACCTTTTTGTAAGTTTAAATCCTCTTGTTATTCAACTTCGTGCGAACTTATATTCATATAAATTAATACATAATTTAATTAATGTCTTTATTTATTGGATTTTTTTAATGCATACGTAAGTGAGAATTATATAATTAGAAAATTGTATGATAAGTATCCCTTATTAAAGTTAAATAGGAAAAGAAAAGTATTTGTATATAAAATAGAATGGTAACCTAATATTCTAAACCTTTGATTTGAATATAGTGTCTATAATTGTATGTAAATCCTCATGTGTCCATGTCCAATGTAAACGTGGAGGCCCATACATCTTCATAGTTTAGCAAAAAAAAAAAAAACTAGATCTCAAGCTCCGGATACTGCAGTCAAATCGTTAAATACTTTCATTAAAGAAAAAATTGTGTTCGAATAGGCCGGACTCATATGTGAAGGAGAGACTTGTTGAGTGCATAATTGAGTGGTAACTATCCCACGTTAAGGAAAAGGAAGGAATGAGGTGCTTACATGTAAGATGAAGCCATGACTAAATATTCAAAGTTTGTGTATCTGAGATGGTGTCAACTGCCGATGCTTCTATGTGCGTCCTCATGTGCTTAGTTCCAATGCAAAACGCAGAGATACATGCATCCCAAAGACCTCATAAATCCAAAAATCAAACTATCGAATCTGGATGTATTCTGCAATAGATTCTTCTACCACTTTCTTATAATAAAAATACTCTTTCAGATGCAAAATCTTGATTCTAGAAATATTGTAATTATTGAGACCTACAACGCACAGTATTTATTTAATTTTAATTTAATTTAATTTAAATATTAATATAATATTTATTGAAGTCCATCATGTATAAAGATTATAGATAGAGAAAAATATATATTAAAAAATTATCTCAATCTAATAATTTAAATTATTAGATAAAATCTCAAGATATAATATATATTATTTTTTAAGATGTTTCCTTTAAATAAATTTCAAGATATATTTTATATTATTTTTTAATAATTTATATATCTAAATATTAAATATCTATTAATATTTCACCTTTAATCACTTTATTATATTCTTAATGTTTTATCTCACATTCTTATGTAAAATAGGTGTTTAATACAGGATGTTTTTTAAAATATTTTTTTATTTAAAAATATATTAAAAATATATTTTTAATACTATTATATTAAAACTATCATAAAATACTAAAACAATATTAATTTTAATATTTATTGATGTTAAAAACACTTTTAAAAGGCTATTAAGAACATAAGCAAAAGCTATGCTAAACATATGTTTCTGCATCCCCTCTAGAAGCCAACCTGCAAGTTGGTTTCCAATCTGTGAATATTGGGCACTCCATGATTCCTATCGCATAGAACTATTTGCGGTCCCATCATCTCGAAACCACCTGCGAACCTTGGATCTTTGATCTATTTGGCATCAATGTTTCGTGCTCCATATACAGTACAAATTAAAGAGCTGCCTAGCACAGAGGGGACCAATTTACAAGATAATGCACATTGTGGTCCTTTTTATATATATACGCGATAGCTAGAAACTGCAGCCAAGCACAAGAGCATAGGTGCCCACTTTGCTGAAACACTGTTGGCTACAGGACAATGTAAGGTGTGAAAACAAGAGAGGGAGGGAAAAGAAGAGAAGAATCGGATGCCAAGGGCATAGATTGTAGGTATGCCGTACCATAAGCATCTAATCTTGAGAGGCAATTTTGAAAGATCAACTGGGTTTTTTCACCTTTGAATAATACCCTTACAGTGCAAAATTTCACGTGTTCAGACAATGATACGTTCTTTTCTTTTCTTTTCTTTTTTTCTATTATGTTCATAGTATCTAAACTATTAAATTTAATATGAACGATTGTAATTACTTGACTATTTAACTTTGTTTTCTTGATAAATCATTAAATTAAATTCAAAATTAGTAGTTAGATATTAAGAATATGATCAGTTTTATTTTCTTCTAAATACAAAAGAATGAAGATCCAATCAGCAAACTCTATATATTGATGAACAATTATTTTCCAATGACTTAGCTCTAAGAAATTGATAGTATTTGATTTTGTGTTCTGCCCCTGCAGATAATTCCCTCTCTGTCTTAATGTTATTTGTTCATGTTTCCATTTAGAGATGTTCCAAAATATTTGTCATGAAGCATTTGAAAATATATGATTTTTCAACTTTATCCTTATTTATTTAATTAATTGCAATTTTATTTCAAAGTACATGGACTTGCAACATTTTTCAATACAATAATAGTTTTAAGAATATGCACAGTGATAAAGCAATAAATAATATTTTGATCAATAGTCTTTTAAAAGAGTTTTGATAGATAGTTGGAAATCGATCTCCTCATATTCTTGTATGAAAGGTAAGAATGCATCACATGACAACTTAATTATATAACAAAATAAAATAATTAGATAAAAAATCTATGAATTAGTAATAAAATTCACTATTATAGTTTTTATGCATCAACTTTTAAGCAAAATTCCATCAGTAATTGTAATATCAATGGAAAAATATAATTGAAAAGTATTTCCTCAAAATTTTTTTTTTATCAATAATGAAACATTAACGTAATATTTACATCAAATTCATCATCGATTATGTTATAAAATCCTAAAAAATATATAAGTTTTGTCAAAAATTTCAAAGGAAACTTTATATTAACAAAGATCATCACCTTACAAATAAAAAATAATATTCATTAATAATATAACTATCAATAAAAAATTCAACTATTTATTAATAATAATTCATAATCTAATAGTTGTCAAATACCTAATATGTTGAAACATACATCCTAAACCCCAATTTTCAACTAAGCCATAACAATAATAAAAATAATAATTGGTACTCTACTAACAACCCAATATTTATTTAAATATTAAATAAATAACATAAAGTAATACTCTAATTGTTATCAACTATACATTAATTTAATTTTTCATAAATTTTCAACACCGCTTACAATTGAATTAAATTAATTGGGCCTAACTAATTATTCATCATTTATTCCATTTAAACTAATTCAACCCAAATTAATACATTTTATTATTATTATTATTATTATTATTATCAATTCCATACAAAATCACTTTTCTCCAAGTTTTCAACTTAACCATAAAATTGACAAAATATAATTGATACCTTTTAAATTACCTATCATTTATTCAATTCTAACATACCTAAGTTATCAAATCACACTTAATTTTATTAAGTGACAAGTTGTCTATTTCTCCCAAATCCCAAAGAAAGTCTAAAATACAAATCATACATAAATACAACAAAATTATCATTATAAAATAATTAAAACACTTAAATATACATGAAACTACATATTCAAAAAATAAATTTTGAATAAATTAACCTTAAACATAAATGGTTATAACAAGAATGGATGAGTTTTTTTACATGATGGAGTGAAGTTTGACGATAAATGAAACCAACATTAAGAGGTTGTGTCGACATCAATGAGTTTGGTGGCTGAATTTTAGAGGGAGGCTATAAAAAGTTTGAAGAAATTAGGCTTAAGGTTTGAATTTAATTGAAGAAGAAGAAGTAATGGAGAGGGATTGTCAGATTTTAATTCCTTTCAAAATTGTCAATGGAAATTTTTAAAAATTCCAATGGGATTATTTTAATTTTTTTTGTTTCATCACTATTTTTTTCAATAATTACTATTGAAATTTGTTTTTTCAATTTTCATCTGTAAACAACAACGAAGTATTTTCCATCAACAATTTCATGTCTTTTTTTCATTTTTCTAATAGTGATAATACTTATTGATAATTTAATGATCTTGATTAAACTAGCACTCTGCCATGTGATAATATGCAGCAACCATCCTTTATTTCCTTAGAATCAAGGAAAAGTTACTACTTATAATCTTCTTGGAAATAAGGGAGAATCTGCTCTGTTTTGTCTTCTTAATTTTGAAAGAGAATTTGCGTTTTTTTTCTCTGCAACTTATTTTTCCCCAAAATGTTGGGAAATGGCTATTAATATGGCAAGACCCCACTTTCACTTAGTGAAAGCTTAATTAGTGCCACCATTAGTGTCATCATTTGTGCCATAATTTATGGCCTCCTGTCTACCATTATTGCCTATAAATAGAGATATTATTTGAGAAAAAAATGAGAGAGTGTGTAGAGCCAAAGATGTGAGAAATATAAGAGAGAGTAGGCTATCAAGGGCAGCAAACAGTAGCTACCATTGCAGCACTGCAAAAAAAAAAAGATTGAGAGTTGCAAAAAGTGGATGATTCCTTCTTCTCTATTGTTATAAATCTTGTTCTCTCCCTATATAATCAGTTGACTTCTCCTATGGATGTAGGCGATTTTCCAAACCATGTTAAATATTATGTTAGTGTGTTTAGTCTTAAATGGATAACTATCAGAACATCATCGGTTTGAACCCCCAACAATTGGTATCAGAGCATATATTTTAAATTGTTGTTTGATTTTGCTAAAAAATAAAAGTTGTTAAAATTATGTTTTGACCATAGCACCGTGTAGAGGAGGAAGAGACGAGCATACTAGTGAAAACGATACAAAATTCAAACATCGGACATGGTCACATGCGCTAGTAAAGAGACTACCCACGCTCACTGACACGCCCCACACAACGCCACATGTCATCTTCTCTCAAATAAGCTGACCCAACCTGAATACCAAATAACCCGACCTATGTGACTGACCCCGATATGGATGATGTCGGCATAATATAATTATGACATCAATATGCATAGTTGGCATGCTATGTCAACGCCTAGTTAACTAACATGTCAGCACTGTGGGATTCATATGCCACATCATTAGTCGCGAGCCAAGTTTAGTTGAGCTGAGCCGAGTTTGAGCGAGCCACAAGTGAAGGGATAAGATCCAGTATGGCTGATCCCACATACGACTATACCTGAGATTGAATATGGGTCGGTCATTAGGCCAGGATTATTTTGATCAAATCTTAGTTGTCTGAAATACGTTTTGGATGATTTCAGACTTGTTACCAACTAATTTGATCATTCTGAATGCAATGGTACAATTTGATCATTGAGATTTAGGCTAAAAGTGGTAGTGGTAAATTATTAAAGAGAGATTGCCCGATCATGTGATATTTGAAGGTCATCATAGTGGTTGTTGGAGATAAAGAAGAAGAAAGTGCATATGTTTACCTAATTACATATGTTGAACTGCTAAATGGGGAGTTTTTTTTAGTTGTTGTAAAAGAAGGCAAAATTGAGACACTTTGGACACCTGATCATGTGAACGATTTGAGGTGGAGAGTGGAAATTGATGAAGACCAAGCTTGACAAATCTAAGCACTGGTAATCTTGCTAGATGTTGAAAAATCAGGTATAAAATCATAATACCCCAGATCACTTGCAAAGAAAAGCAGCAAAAATGCTAGAAAATGGTTGTATGTATAGAAAGACAATACAATGGATAGATATGGCCTAAGAAGTTCTATCTAGGAGATTGGGTTTTAAGCGAGACTGGTGTGACCCCTATAATCTTTTCTGAGAACTTGCTTAGTTGAAAGATTATCAATATGGTACTATTTTTGTATATATAACGGTTTGTAATGAAATTGGTGAAGACTAGCAAGTTGACGGCACAGAGGAACAGTTAGCTTCCATATGTTCAACTAGGGGTGAGCAAAAAAACCAAAAAACCAATTAAACCGAGAAAACCGAAAAAAAAATAACGGAAAAAACCGAACCGAAAAAAACCCGATTAAACCGATTAAAATTTTGAAAAAACCAGCCGGTTCGGTTCGGTTTCGGTTTTATAAACAAAAAACCGAAAAACCAAACCGAACCGAAACCAAAACAAAAAAAAAACCGAGCCAAAACAGAGCCAAACCGGAAAAACCGAGCCAAACTGAGCCAAAAACGAGCCAAACTGATTTGAACTGGTTTTTCCCCTAAAAAACTGAACCGAACCGAATCGAAACTGGTCGGTTTGCCCGGTTTCGGTTCAGTTTCGGGTTTTTTTTCAATTTTTTTTTTTCGGTTTGGTTACTTTTTTTTGATAAAAACTGAACCGAACCAAAAATGATCACCCCTATGTTCAACGATCTGATGAAGTGGTGATTTCTTTAAAAAAGTTAGATTCGATGATTGTGATTTCTCGAGGGTATAATTGATAAAAACCCTAATAATGGAAGATAAATACAGCAAGAGGATAAAGATTGGCATACTATTTTGACTTGGATAAGTGTTATGACAAGATGAGCTGCTATCAAACATAAAAGCAAAGAATATAGAGAAATTTGAAGAATATAAATTATACAAGGGCATACGAAGATTGTGTAGGAGTACCTGTAGGATCCAATGAGATATTATAATGAGATAACAAGTGCAAGAAGAAGAAGTATTTCCAAATGAAGCTCAAAGCAAAGACTGTGTAAAGGATGTATAATAAAAAATCTTTTATGCTTTTAATGAAAGACAACATGCAAAGACCTTTCCAATGCATGCAATGATAGAAAGGAAGTTATTATAGAGACACCTAATTAAAGGGGTGCAAATATTTGTGATAAAAGGCGATCTTTTATGAAAGGCAAAGACACCAAAAAAAGAATTGGTTTTGGTGGATCTATCAAGTAGAAAGGTATAGAAATTCTAAATATAGAAATCAAGATAGAGAATTACAAGGAATGTACCGCAACTTTCTCTTTCTATGTTATTAGTGACAGTGATCTCTCCCAAGTCCACATAGTGGTAGAGAATTTTAAAGTCACTGGAGTCATCCCAGATGAAGGAGGATGAGACCGCCTCATGACGAATAGAGACACCTTAGAGGAAGAAGTGTGGGCTATAATGTAAACCCAAGGATAAACCGTCGCATGATGATGAACAGAGACATCTCAGGAGAAAGTGTGAAGGTCATGATACAAGCTCAGTTATAGAACTCTCCAAAGCCAATATGATAGTTAGATATGAGTGGACAAGTGTATAGATAACCAATGGAGTGGCTATGATAAGTATGGAGAAAAATACAAGATTGCCTTTCATAGATATTGCCCCCATGTTAAAGATCAATGAGCTAGAAGACATATATTTTGGACAATAAATGGATGGCTTGTTGAGTATTAAGACGCGACTGCTATGTAGAAGTAGAGGGATGCACAGTTTTCTCAAACAAGTTGACTCTTGTCAAGATGGTGAGCTCAGTAATGGTATTATAATATATAGAGTATGGAGACAAATATGGATCAAACTTTGATGGGCTACCCCCATGGTTAAAAGTGGAAAGCTACCTGAACTCTTAAGACTAAGAGCGAGAGACTCTTGGAGAAGTAAGGCATGGCTTCTAAGTTGGAATAGAAAGCAAGTGTAACTCCTAGATAAGTAGACTCTTAAAAAAGTGGTGAGCTTATAATCACATTCAAATACTCAAATAATGATTGTCACTTGAAAATAACAATTTTTATTTGAAGGGTTGTTGTAAGCCTTGGTGTAAGGCTTGAAAAATCATTCCAGACCTAGCATGGTTGATATGCTCAAAGGAAAATGTTTATGTCAGAAACAAGCGTTAACACTCTTTAGATGTGATAAGGAAAACCATTTGGTTGAAGTGATATGGCAAGTATCTGTAAACTTAGTCGAAAATACTCTCAGAATAGTAGGCTGGGAAGAGGTATAGAATGCAAGCTTATTTGAAGAAGCAAAAGGATAATTGCCTAGACACATGACAAAGGAAATGATTGTTAGAAACTTATCATTAGTGTGGTAAAACCCCACTTCCACTTAGTGGAAGCTTAATTAGTGTCATCATTTATGTCATGTTTCATAGCTTTTATCCCCTCATTTTATGCCATAATTTATGACCTCTTATATGTTATTGTTGTATATAAATATAGGCATTATTTGAAAGGAAAATGAGATAGTGTGTAGAGCTAAAGATATGAGAAATATAGGAGAGAGTGGACTGCCAAGAACAACAAATAGTGGCTTTCATTGTAACACTGCAAAGAGAGAAAAAGAATGAGGTTGAGAGTTACAAAGAGTGGATAATTCCTCCTCCTTTATTGTTGTAAATCTTGTTCTTTCACTATATAATCAATTGCCTCTCTCATGGATGTAGGTGAATTGTCAAATCACGTTAAATATTGTGTCAATGTGTTTAGCCTCTAATGGGTAACTATCAAAACATCATCAATCCAAACTCCCAACACAAAGCACTAGGAAACTTCCTTGTTTATAGCTAAGCAATCCTTATAGAATAAGGATTGATGTTTACCTCTCTCTTTTTTTACAACTGTAGAATCCTTATAAAAGTATATAAGTGATATGTTACCATATATGTCAACAAAAAAAAAAATCTTTGTAAGCATAGAATCCAAGAATCATAAAAAGATAATTTTAAATTAATTAGAAAAATAATACAATTTTTATGCAGTAAGTAAGAAGCATAGAATCTAAGAATCATAAAAAGATAATCCTAAATCAATTATAAAAATAATACAGTTTTTGTACAGTAACTTCTTACTTGTATCATACTTGTTACCGGACTTCACTTGACTTGAAAGTTTATCCTAAAATAGAACAATACCTCTAAAATCATCTAATAAAGTTTAATATTGATCAAATAGTTAAATTTGAGATTATGGTTAATATTGTAAAACTAGATAGCGAAAAACATTAAACTCAAAACGATCTCTTTAGTCAATTCAACCTTTGGACTTGTAATAAACTTAATTGGTATCTTAATTAGATTTGTTAATGTCGTAAAATGATATGCATCATTTTATCTTCTGTTTTTCCTTCCTTCTTTTCTTTTTCTTCCTTTTCTTTTAATTTAGAAAAACTAAATTTGTGTTTTTATTATTATTTTAATAAAAGCATGTTCTGAATAAGATTTAGGTTGGATTGTTTGGTGTTTGTTTGTAGATCTAGATTACTTTCTAGATATATATATATATATATTTTTATATAGTTTGTGTATCCCATTTTTCAAGATCTTGTGTCTTTACTTAGTGGGGTTTTAGTTCTTTTAAAGAAATATTAGATGATTGTTTCTTATTAGTAGAGGATATAATAATGCAAAATGTTCTCTGCTGATAGGTGATGGATGAAACTCATTTGTATCTAAGTATATGGTGCAATAAATCCTTGTAAGGATAATTCAAGTTTTGAATTTTAAATAGTTTAGCGTATGGCTAAATTTATGAAATGACTCATTGCTAGTTGAAATGCTAAATTACAATTCAAGTTTTAAATTTTAAATAGTTTAGTAAATGGCTAAATTTATGAAAGGACTCATTGCTAGTTGAAGTGTTAAATTACAATATTATTGCTTTCATCATTGTTGTTGTCAAATCCTTCTAAAACAATAAGATTCAATTTCTATTCATTGTCATTATTTTTACAATTATAATGAGAAAATTGTAAATGTTATTTTCTATTTTGCATATTAATTGATTGATTAACTGCTTTTAGTTGAGCCATTAGCACAGCTTGATTAATTTCTTGTAGCATTATTGCATGCTTAAGAATCTCATAAAAGGAAATTGATGTTGTCACATCCATCATATATATGTTTATTCTTTTAACATGGATAAACAACATTAGCTTCTTGGGGTACATATAAATTTCTTTATGTATAATATAATTATTTGATTTAACTATGTTAATAATTTTTTACATGAGAAGTCTAAAATAAACCTGAGAAAGCGAGTGTGTATACACAGCACATATACAACTATAATTGTACATGCATGAAAGTAATAAATACATTAAAATATATAAAGAATATAAAGAAATTAAGTTGTTCTTAATGTAACACTTACCATGATTAGTTTTTTAGCTATAGCTTAAAATCTTAATTGGCCTTCATCATTACTCCTATACTTACAAGGAATAAAAAAAATGAAGAATGTGGTCCTCACACATAATTATTCTCCCTTTTTCACTTATTTATCAAGGACTTGTAGCTTCTTGTTTGCTTCATATTTTTTGGTTCTTCCTATTAGCCTTCTTGATTACTTTCCAATATGGGAACAAGCAAAGCTGAAGGAAAGAGGAACTTGAATGAAATAGAAGATGAAGAGGAAGATGATGAAGAAGAAAATGTTTATACTGGGTTAGGGCTTGGAGATGATGACAATACCAAGAAGAAAGGAAGAAAGGGGTCTGCTTATGATGGTGGTAGTGGTAGGTCGTCGTCAGGTCCGCCAATTTCTTGTCAAGCAAAAAATTGCACAGCTGATATGACTGATGCCAAGCGATACCATAAACGCCATAAGGTGTGTGAGTTCCATGCCAAAGCTTCTTCTGTACTTGTAAATGGAGTCCAGCAACGCTTTTGCCAGCAATGTAGCAGGTGAAACCTTAATTTTCCAAGTCATTTCTAATTCCAGCAATGTAGCAGGTGAAACCCTTTTAAAGGAAAGGTAGAATTCTATTGGCATGACACAAGCCCAAATCAAGATAATTTTTTACGTGTAAAAAGGCATTGGTAATTGCCAAGAAAGATCATTCATAATTAATTAAGTAGGATGGGGATCTTTGATCTAATCATGCACTTAAAACCTTTCTATGATTTATGATTCGAGATTATAAATTTTTCATTAAACATACAAATATAGCTAGGAATAACTAAATATATCCAAATTGAATATCATCAAGAAGTAATTTCTTCTTATTTACTTTTTTAAGAAGATTTTCTCCTTAATTCTAAAAAAAAAAGGAGTTGAAATTTCCCTCTTCGATAAAGTAGACTGGTCCCATTATATAATATGAAGAAAAAGTAAGATTTTATATGTTATGAGTTTTGCCTTGAAGATTAAAAAAATTCAAATACCAAAATTAACTGAAGTAATAAAAATTAATGTCTCCCCACAAAGAAAAACTACTTAAGATTCCTGCATCTTTTTTTATATTTGTGCCAATTTTGCTTAATTGTTGGCCATATTTCCCCTAAAAACTACAGAGAAGTAAAAGAAGAAAAAGAAGAAGAAAGAAAGAAAGATTGAACTATTTCATGTGTATGTATAAATGTTGAGCATTTTACCTCCTTATTATCCTTGGGAAAATAAAGAAACAAAAGAGCAGTGCATTTTCCACTTCAAATAATAGGTTCTTACGACTCCATAATTGAGAAATTTAATTTGTCACTAAAACAATTAATTGAATAAGGATTTCATTCACTTCCTTTTGAAATTGAGAAAATCCTAGTGCATAGTATGAAAACAACACGAACTTTTTCCCCCTTCTTTTGCTAAACTTGTAATTCTTGAATAAATATACTTGTTGATGAGGTTTAAAAAAGTGTCTTTTAGTAGTATTGGATTTTAAGATTGAGTATATTCTTATTCTCTAGTTATGTGGGGTGTGGTGTGAGCCTTTTATACATCAGCCGACAGTGCCGATGAACTTCTAGTTCATCGTTACTCGTGTTCTAAACACTGAATTATGAAATTTCAAGTTTGAACATCTCCGTCTATAACAAAAAAAATAAAAAAGAGGGTTCCTTTCATTTGACTCAAAAGGATTGCTTTGGAATGGTGCCTGTAGGTTCCATGATTTATCTGAGTTTGATGACAGCAAAAGGAGTTGCCGGATGCGTTTGGCGGGGCACAATGAACGGCGTAGGAAAAGCTCGTCTGACAACCAAGGAGAAGGCTCAAATTGACGGGAGGACTGCTCAGGTGTACAGTAGGTATGCTCACAGAGCAAAAGAGGGAGACAATTACATGTTATTTCCCCATAAGTGGCCTCTTCCATGCATTATTTAATTAGATTGGTTAGAATATCTAAATATGTGATCTCTGGCATGCTCTCTCTCTTCTGTCAATCTTTAGCTTTAATATAATAATAATAATAATAATAATCCATGATGTGTACTAATATTCAATACATGGATGCGATCGAAGTCTTCTATCTAATTTGCCTTCCCTTCTGATTAATTAGTTGGTGTTCCTCCAGAAGTTTTTTTGTTCCATTTAAGTTCATCATTTATCTTTTTCTATAATTTGCATGAACAGCCAAAGATTGGTCTCCGCAAACTGACGATAATATATTAATCAGTTTATGGACAAAATCTTTTGTCTCGATTGAATCTTGAAGGGTTGATTGCATGAAGCAAGTTTCCATTATAAAACAAAGCTTTTTTTTATATAAAGGTATTTGTTGATAATTTAATTCTTTTTTATTGAGACAATAGGATTATTTTTTTATGCAACACGAGATTTATTATATCGATTGTTATAGCCATTAAACACATGGCTTAGCAAAGAATATTGTTGAACTATGTTTGAAAATGTCAAGACCGCATAATATTTTTTTTAATCCAAATAATTATATCGTAAGAATCTGACTCCACAACTCATTAATTTGTAGAAGTATAGCAGCAATAAATACTACAAAAACATAGATTTTTTTAATTTTCAAGATTCATATTATTAGAATGCGTATTACCTATGTAACAAGAAAAAATACAAATAACTTTACCAGATGTATCATTTCTTTTCTTTATCATGTTAGTACATATAAAGAGACCATTAAAAAATAGAACAAGCAAAAATTCACATCATTACATTTCACCCACCCGATAAAAATAAAATAATCATATAAATCATCTCATTTTAAATCATCTCATTTTGTTTCTTTCTCATTAAACAAGTTAACTCCACACAATTGGAATTAGTTTAACAATTGCACGCCATTATTAGGCTCTTAGAATCTAATAAAAACACTCCACACAACGCAGGGGCAAGTGGCTAGTTTTTAATAAATCAAAAGGGTTATAGATATACTTAGCGATTGATTTATCATTGATAATTTGACTAATTGTTTCTTTAGCTGAAATGGGGGGATTTGTATATCCTTTTCTGGTCATGGGATTGGTAGTTCTGATTAGACGTCCTAATCTCCGTGTCTTATCCTGGGATTATGGCAGCACTTGTATAGATAGTAAGCATGCTAACATCTCAATTCTCCCAAGAAGAATATTTTGCCTAAAGTAGGCCAAAGATCTTAGTTGCAGGGTGCAATGCAAGCAACGTAAGCAGGATCAGGTTTGCGTGGATAACACGGAGGTAAAAGAGCAAGAATTACCGGAGTTTCTTCTTGAATTATGGCAATTTCCACAGCATTCATACCAAGTGCTGTAGTGTTTGAAATTCTCTTCATCGCTAAGGTATGGATTGGGGGGGGGGGGGGGGGGGGGGCGGTTTTGGTGCAGTGGAAATATATCAGTGGAAACTCTCTAGTCTGAAGCCTATAGTTCCAAAATTTAAATCTCAATTACCTTAGCAAGAGACTTAATTAACTAGAACAGGATTCTCATAGTTGATCCACCAAGACTGTCTCGATTCTTGACAACAATTTGTGAACTCATCCATGACAACTTTGCAGCACAGACTGCAAGCAAGCAATTGAATTAATACAGTTGGTACATACCTGTCGAGAATCAATACGATTCATTATCAGAGGACATGACTTTATGGTACTTCAAAAACTGGTCCTTCCAATCTAAGGTACTTCAAAAACCAACATGTAACCAAAGGTCTACGTATTTGAACATGACTTGCATAAGCATCTTCAAACAGAGGGCACAATTAATTCCACAACCTTCATAAAATCTGTTAAGTCAAACAAAGATCATATTCTCTTTCAAGCAGCAATATCAGAGCACTCTTCTTGAAGAAATACTATCTGGAGCTTAAATTTTATATTAGAACCACCCCAGTTCCGATGTAGAGAACTTCATGAGTCACACCGAATAATGCTGATGCAATGAAAAATTAGAAATCCTTGGTAATTAGTTATCACTTTTAGTCACGGTTTATCCCTAGCATTTTCAAGGCTAGCTCCCAGGTCAATATTGCGGCGGCATTAGCAGGAAATGCTCACTATTGTCGGACCCAAACCAGTATAACATCCCAGCCCTTCTGTAGATCTATCAAAAAAGGAATTAATTAGGTCCTCATTTTTCTTTATACAACAATATTTTATAGTTTACTGGCCAGCCCCTGGCATTAGAAGTAGGGAATCCTTTTAAAATCAACAAAAAGAGAAAGGAACAGGACATCTTACAGAGTTCAAAATTAGAAATGGATTTCTTGTGGAGCTTTTATCAGGAGATGTCTGGATAATGGTTTTCACCACATCCAAAGGCAAAACGGCAGACCAAAACTGGATAACATCAGAATGTAAAACTGTTAATGATTTCATGAAACACGTCAAACAAATTTTTTTTTTCAAAAGATATGCAAGGTTTTCAGGATACATACATCTACGCCACCAAGGCCACAAGTCACAATTCCAATACCCATGTCAACTAAATTGCTGCGATCAGATAAAGTGGGTTTTGTAAATGCATGTAATGACGAACATGCTCATGAACACTAAAGAAGAATGCGTTTCAATAGATTATCTCAACAACGATGTAAAACCTCCACAAAAAATGCCTGTCACCTGAAAGGTTTCCATCAGCAAAGACAAATCATAAATTTAAGCTGCCAATAGACAGAAGGTTTTCTCACCCCTTCATTTTTCACTGTCTGGAAGGCACAATCAAGAGGGCTGCCGTATCTACTGAGCTCTGGAACCGAGTCAGTTCCTTGAATTTGCATCCTACACTGAAGAAACTCAGTTTCACCGTAATGCTACAGGAGAAAACAACAGAAAGGAGACAGCACTACCATATATGAATGCTACAAGTGACTTACTTTTACTAGCTCTGATGGACATAAAAAGAAACTGATAATAGCTCCACCATATGCTGCCGATGGAATTATTACTTGGGGTCGAGGCGCATCACTTTGCAATCCTCCCTTCATGAGTAAAGGGGAAAGAGGTTATTTCCAATTACATAATAGACTGAACTCTCAACGTGACTTCAAAAGATATACATGCACAAAATGGCTCTTCCAATTAACTTCACACAGACCTGCAATGACTGCTTTGTTTGAGAATATACGCCAAAAAGAAGGGAACTCTCAAAAGCCATCCCAACAACAGATGATGATGTCCCTCTATACAGTCCTTTAACCTGTCAATGACAATTATCATCTGGCTATACTTTCAAAAACAAAAATGTCAGGAACATGCAAATCCTAAACACCTCCACCTCTTCCACTCAAACAGAGAGTGAAGATGCAGGCACACTATAACTCATGACATGTTTTACTAACAGTGTATGGCCTAGAAGCAGTGCACCAAGGATTGTTATAAGGTACCATAAGTATTTTAACCAACTCCAGTGACAGAATCATTAAAATAATGCCAGAGACCAAACAGGCAGAAACATTTTGCTGAAATTTATGAGTTCATAGGTGAACTAACATCATCAAACCTAAAATCTTCTCGCTCACATGTTTCCCTATGAATCATCTTTAACTTCACATAATGAACGAATACAAATAACCTTGGACAAATCACTAAGCAATATCATTAAGCCACCAAACATGGAAAGGCATATTTCTATAAAATTCTACCCACAAAATATGTTGGTGAATTCTTCAGATCAGTAAGAAGTCTGCAAATTATCCATGCATAAATTGTTACACATACTTAAATCCATCATTAACGCAATTGAATATATAGATTTCCATTTTATCAGTCCAATTCAACTTAGAAATCATTGAGTTAATTTTGTAGCTCACAAGAAAAAGTTAAAAGAGCATACTCCTTCAGTCTGTAGTATCCTAGTAGTGCAATGCAAACCATTCTTGTACTTAATCCCGTGTGCTTCTGTATCATGTATCTGCAGCTTCACCTAATGAAACACAAATACAGAAACAATTCAGCAACAAACCATTGTCAAAACCACAAAGCTATGCAACGACTCATAAACACAAACCAGTATCTATCAACAAAACGACCCACATTCACTACCCTTTTAAGTAACTCTACAAACTCCAAATCCAAAGCTAGAAACTTTAAGATAGCCCAACTCACAAAACTTCATTTTAAACAAGTTTAGCATCAGAAATCTGAAAAATGAGAAACAGGCACTTGTAAAGCACTCACCTTGACAGTGTCAAAAGGGTGACCAATAATAACAGTGGCTACATCAGCAAGTAACCAGCTAAGTATTCCTTATAAGTGAATGCCTCTCCCATTTTTTTGGCTTCTCTCTTTTCTCTCTCTAAACCCCTAAACCTCAAAAGTTAATTAATTAGTAATAAAAAAAAATACCATTGTCCATAAATAGACTGGTAAAAGCTGGGTGGTTGAACTTGTCAGCAACCAGTCACGCCACTATCGTTTTTGAGCCTCAATTCTCAATTGGTGCCGAATGAGAGGGTAAAGAAGGTGGAGATTGCCCAGAATTGTGAAAATTACAAAGAGATGAGGAGTCCTGAGAGATGACGGGTCTTCTCATTCAAGATTCAACTGATGGAACAGGTTGTGGGCTTTTGACCGTTGCTGTAATTGAAGCATATTTGACCTTGTAATGTGTCTAGGGTGTAATTAAAAAAAAAAAAAAACAGAATTTAGCTCCCTTCTTTGGTAGACGAAAAATTCTTCAAATTTATCATATACTTGTCTGCTTTCATTGTCTGCACTCAATAATTAGACTGAGTTATAAACAATGTAGTCTCTATCTATGAGGTGAATTTATCACAACTTGTTTATAATTTAATCTAATTGAATTGAATTATCATAATGTGAAGAGTATGTTATTTGATTCAAAACTCTGGATGGTGTTTTAATAACATTGGCAATATTTTTTATTTTAATGATCAAGTTATAGGAAGAACTTTCGTGCTCTAAATCCCTCCATAATCGAGTGATAAATAAAATTAAGTCATCCAATGTATATTCATGAAAAAATAAATCCCTTTCAATTTAAAATAAGTTAAATTTGGTTTTGAGAATTCAAAAACTCAACCCTATTTTTTATAAACTAGGTTTTAATTTATTTTGTGGCCAAGAAGTTATTGCAGACTATGTGTCTTTTACACAAATTTTATTATTATTATTATTATTATTATTATTATTATTATTTTGCTAGTTATCTTCTTGGTGCTCTTAATGTTTGGTATGCGAGTATGATCTTCTAGGCTTATACATGTTAGGTATTTAAAAAAAAAAAATTAGGTATGCGATCTTGATTTTATTGATTAAAAAAACATATGGATTTTCATTAAAAAAAAAAAGAATGTTATTAATTAAAAATATATATATTTCATTAAAAATTCTTAAATAAAAAATAAAAACTTCGACTTAGAAAATATATTTTCTCCTTCAAAATTCAAGTCCTTCAAACTCTTACATGTATTTCTTTTAATCACCACAAAAATAAATGAAAATTAGCTTTGAGCAGAAATAAAATCTAGCAACTAATAAAAGAAAAGAAACTATAAGAGATGGGAGAATCATTAACAAATATATTGAAAGAGGATGGTAAATCATTGTTACACCATTATGTATCCTCCCTCTCACATTTTACTGTTTATAACAGCATTCACTGTGCAAATTTCCTTCTTGGTCCCTCGAGTTGTGGGTTTGTTTAAGTTTGGTGATCAAACTCTATTTTCATTCAAATTGATCCTCAACATTTTTGTTTTCATTGTCCTAGAGTTTTTTATTCTCTTCATTGCATGTTATCATGTGTTGGGGTTCGAAATGGTTCCAAAGTAAAATGGTGGGTAAATTTTGTGAAATTTAATTTCTGAATATTGTTAAAAAAAAAAAACAAAATCAAAAGGAAAGGGATAAAAATTAATATTGATAAAAATACAAAAGCTTTTTTCAATGTCTATGGTTTAAAAGGCGAATGAAACTACCCTTTAGTCTCTAAATTTTCAATTTTTATATTTAATCTCTTCTATTTATGAATTTTTCATTTTAGAATCAAATTTTATTGTTTTGAGTTTCAATGCTTGGATTTTTAGATAGGAGAGAAAATCACTAAAAAAAATTAAAAGAAAAAAAGCTCTTGAATAATTGTATTACAACCCTTAAAACTTTTCACTTTGATTTGATTTTGAGTTTTTAAACCAATTAGAATATATTTTTGTTGTTAGAAATGTGATTTTAGAGGTTTATAAGATGTTTTTTCATGTTTTAAAATGAAAAAAATGTTAGAAATCTTGATTTTTAGAGTTCAAAAATTCAAACCTTGGTTTTATTTTATTTTTTTTCACTAGAGCCATCTTTAGCAACCAAAAAGGTTATAGATAGTTTGCATAAGCTTAGTCAACTTATAGTGTGTTAAATTGATCTAGTTGAATCACCTTTTTTTTAATATAATGATGTATTTTTACACACAAACTAAAATGATGTTTTTTAAATAATTTATTTTAAAAAAAATTAATCAAATCTCATTATAATTTTACACACAAATATTATTTTAACATATTTTTAATTAAAAAATATTGTATAGCATAACAGTTACTTAGAGAATCTGTTTTTATATAAGTTAAGAAGATCATGTTTTTATTATTCATGAAGACATGCTTATCATTTATTTTGAATGCAAAAATCTATGTCACTATAACTTTAATTAATTATATATTTTTTTACACCCCAACTAAAAATATTATTTTTAAACCTATTTTTTTATAAAAAAAAAAATAATTATAAAAGCTAGCTACACATACATCTATTCACAACCGTAAAAATAACTTCAAAGCCAAATATACTTACAACCTCACCGATGAAAAACTACAATGTAATTATCTAGATGGTGGTTAAATGGTAAGAACCTGAGATCAAGAGGTTTGCTATCTCTGTAATTTCAAGTTCGAGTTCTTGGTTACTTATATAATGACCACTAGAAACTTGGTTACTTATATAATGACCACTAGAAACTTATATAGTCATTAACTTTAAGACTCATAAAATTAATTGTAATATATATAAATTGGCTCGAACATCAATGTTAATTAAAAAAAAAAAAACTATAACATGATCTGCACTAACTAACACGAAGATGCCTCGAGTATTAAAAAGAGAATAAAAATGCTAGTGTTTGACACGTCTTGCACCAGGAGAGTCTAAACATCTCCTCTAATGCTTCAAACACAAGTTAAAGCTGATACAGATAATGACCCTAAGTTGAAGAAACCTGCGAGTGATAACAAGGGTTGGAGGCGACTGTGATCTAAAATTGTATCAACTATGATAAAAGAATTTTAAATCTGTCAAAAGTTCTGAATTATAACTAACATACAGAAAAGGCAACCAGAAATAGTGTTGTTTAGTGTACAAGAATATTATTTGAATTTCGATTATGTTACAATCCTCCACTCGCAGGGGCATGTGCTCTGACCTTTTCACTCTTCATTTTGCCAGCCCCTGACAACTTCATTCCTCATCCAGCTCGCAATTTGTGTGCAGACTGAAGCTCATTACAGTGAGAGGTTTCAAAGCCTCATTCTAAATCAAGTTCCAATGCTGCTACCCTCCTATGTGGCTCAAAATAGCAGTCATAATTTACTGGGAAAAATCACATTTGAAATGCTATTTGCCTTGCCTAGTTGAGGTGTCCCTCTGAAAAGCTTCTCTCTTTCAGCAATGAATTTAGCAAATCTAGACCCCTTCACTTGTTTCTCATAATCTTGCAGTATTGACTCTGGCAGAGAAGGAAAAGGAGGGCTTGGTTTGGGGGAGAGTGGTGGCATGAATGCCCATACCGAAGAAAGGTGTTCATTAGGTCGGTCAAGATTTTGCAGAAGTGAAATATCCCGCATATCTGTCACGAGAAAAACTGTCAGCATTCACAAGCATGCTTTACCTTCATAAACTACAGCAGAATACAATAGCAAACATCAAAAACACATGAAATGGATAGATTCGTCTTGTATCACATATCAATTTAAATCCCTTAGTTTATTCCCTAATACTTAGTAAAGACTAAGAATCCAACAGAAACATAATCTTCAATAACTTTTATGAAACATGATTTTCAAAAAAAATTCTTTCTTGGTGTTCGTGGTCATTAATTAATAAAGCATATCACTTTGCAATGATGAGCTTGAGCATCTAAATTATGTGGGAATACAGATGAACTCATTTCATTATCAACGTGATCTCAAAACCAGGTTCAGATGAACAACCTTTTGCAAAATCAAAGATTGGAGCCAAAACTGCACATGGAATACTGAAATTAAGATGTGGTATAACTGTTCCACCACCATGCCTTGCATTGCTGTACCAAGAATATATCTCATTAAATATAGAAGTTCAATCTGCGAGCACTGAAGATCTTAATTAGAAGAAAAGGACGAAAACAAAACAGAAGACTTGCTTGAGAGCTCACAAGCACAGAAAAAAAAGTGCCCTTTAATTATAAATACCAAATATATTTATCTTACAAAAAAGTTTATACATGTCAAAATTAAAAATACTTCTACTCTATGTAAAAGGAAAATACTTTTTTTAATCTCACAAAACAAAATATATGTCAATACTAAATACTAATGTGTAAATTCAATTTTATCTCTAATCAAGTAAGAGACAAACATTAATATAATTCCTAAAAAAAAGTTAATCTTGCTTTTCCATTATATGACTATTTAAACATCATATAAACCTTAAATAATATAAAATAAGCTTCTTAAATCACCTCTAACCTATATAGCACCTTATTGTATTTTATTTTGACTAGTGAAACTCCAAAAATACTTACAATAGTTCAACACGGCCTAAAATTAAAATATGAAAAACAATAAAAATTTATCAGCTTATTAATTGGATCCTTGGATTATAAATATATGGTAGAAAGGAATAACAAAAATTTTATGAATCTTTTCTTATGTTATCTTTGACTCCTTTAAAGAAAATGATCCTTTTAACAAACTCTATTAATATTAAAAAGACTCCTTGATCAAAAGGCAGAATAAGATTTTATTCACATTTGTACCTTATGTATTTGTAATATATGTATGGTTTTATTCAAATTTCATTCTTACATCGTGTTTTATAAAAAATAAAAAATAAAAATCATTTTCGTAGAACTAATTTTAACTTTTTTCATAAAACATTTATTGATACACATGCAACGCATGTGCCAAGAATACTAATACTAGAAAGAGAAGTTATGATGAATGCAGGCATGTCACATCATTTCTTTGCTGACATTTTGGTCGTGCAACACATAGCCCATCATGCCAAGTCCATGAGCAACCACCACAAACTTTGGATGGATTATATATGCTCATACCAAGAGGCAAACAGTTTCCATTGTGGAATGATAACCAAAGGCCATCATTGGAACCATCTAACAACAAAGGAAAAGAAAATAAAGCAACAGTACCTGGTAACTAGTCCAATCATATGACCTTCTGAATTAACGACAGCGCCACCACTACCACCTGGGTGGACAGCAGCTGTTGTTTCAAGCATTGCTGGAATGTGTGAGTTCTCTCCTTGAACAGATTGACAATATGATGGTGCCTTTGCTTTGACTACTTTTGACACCACTCCAGAGCAAACAGAGGGGGAAAAGCCTGCAAAATTCAAGGCATTAACAGATTTATTAAAAAGCATGAAGTGAAGCAAAAAAGAAATCAAGAGAATCTTCATAGTTAACTAGCTAACAGAATTATCTATTTAGCAGAAAGCCAAAAACAATAAATGATATGGGCTAGTTAACGTCATATGAATATAGAACCAATGATTTTTGCACATAAAAAAAAAAAAAAAAACAGCTTTCATGTGTTACATTTCTATGCAGCACTACACAGCACAAATGAAAAGATATGACCACATCAGAAAGTGGATTTAAGGATAAGGCCATCTATCTTAACATACAGGATACCACACAACAAATACATAACACTTCAGGAAAACACAAGATAGACTTCATAAATGACATCATGTATTAGTGAAAGTCTAGTTTGATAGTACCAAAAGAATTATCAAACCACCATTTCCAAAGTAGAAAGTAGGCTTCAAGAAAGGGGAGAAGCCAAAAAATGTCTGAAAGTGAGTTAATTGCATTCTTTTATAACAGCTATAACCTGATATTTAAGTTCTTCAAGAATGACATGAGTATAGAAATGCAACACTCCTGAATGAATAAATCTAACAAGAAAAATATAAAGCAAGCAAGCATTTACCACATCGTGGTCCAAAAAGTCCATGTCCAATAACATAGGCCCTTGATCCCAAAGATGAGCATTCAAAATCCACTTTGGTAGGGAAAAGCTTATCTGGAACATGCTCAAGCTGCAGAAGGGCAACATCCAAAGGTCCCTTGCAAACATGCACTACTTTAGCATCACACCAAATCCAAGGGTCAGCATGATCCAATCGAACACGTATATTCATAGGGCCTTTGTAAGACAAACTCAGTTTGTGTCCCTTGCTCTCATCAGCAACAGTAGAATTCACAACGTTCAGTGTCTTTGGTGGCAACATCTGTGTCTTCTCATGGCCATCAACTTCACTGTATCTAGGAAATTCTCCAGGTGGAATAAAAGGATC
Source organism: Populus pruinosa (assembly GCA_026413675.1). Taxonomy (NCBI): domain Eukaryota; kingdom Viridiplantae; phylum Streptophyta; class Magnoliopsida; order Malpighiales; family Salicaceae; genus Populus; species Populus pruinosa. The sequence goes on from CM048595.1 coordinate 3,712,355, forward strand.
CTGCAATTTGGTTCCATCTTCTCCACCATTTACAGTTGTTTTCCCAAACCTCCAAGGTTCTAATAGGTGAGCATTTGTGAGTATCAGACCTTGATCGTTAAGCAGAACCCCAGATGCCCATACAAGTTCACCAACGGTAATAAGACAAATAGAAGCCATAGCCTTCTCAACTGGCAGTGGTGAAGAGCAATAAGAAATATGATGCCCATGCTTAAGGGGGAAGGGTCCATCTGAACTAGAGCTGTATGCATTCCCTACAGCATTTAAGTTTTCCTTATTAATATGAATCCCTTTTTCCGCATTTTGAGGCTCCTTCAGCAGCAAGTCACTGCAAGCAAGTGCAATGGCTTCCCACGGAATCACCAGCTGTTACCCAAGGCTAGGATTTGTATGATCTGTTAACTACCGGATAATTTAAACAATTCAAATTGAGAACATTCCAAGTTACCTGGATTTCAGCACCGCTACTCTTTTGCCGCAATGGTCTAATCAATATGCCAATAAAATTTGAATTTTCACAAAAAACTGGACCACCTTCCATTCCTGGCATATTTAGTGGCAAAGTGGATCAGAATTGTAAAGGATGAAAGAGCCACAGATAATATGACAGAGAAATGCTTGCACCTGGAAGACACCGAATGTCAGCCATCAGCAATGATATGTCAGATGATCTAGGAGGGTAGCAGTTGGCAATGGATCCCACTGACAAGCTGCAAGTATAAAGAGAATTAGACAATGAAACTTCATGGAATGCATGAGATAGCAATAGTGCAATGAGAGCAGAGGAAGTTTTTGCTATTCTAACACCCATATATGCATACAGACACACATATAACCCAGTTTAAATTCGAGTAGCTAGATGACCACAGAATATCAATGTTTCTTTTTCAGTTGCACTCTGAAAAATAAATAATATCCTATTGTATTAATGTCACTATATCAACCAAACTAGAAGTCAGTGTCACCTATATGACCATTTAAGAATAGACAGTACAAGTACCAGATCTATGTGCTGTATTATGTTTTTTGACAAAAAATACATAATCAGAAATGTGATCTAAGAATTCAAAATAACTATAGAAATCAAAAAAAGCTGGAAAAGCAAAGAACAATACCTGTTAAAGAAGTGCACGGGCGAGAGGACACCGAAAGGAGACCCCACTGCTAAAAGAAAATCCCCCCTTCTTCTTGATGCCGATATTTCAAAGTTGGGCAGAATCTAAATGATAAAATTCACATCTATATTTTATAGCATCGAATGTAAAGGAATTATAACACAAAAAAAATGGAGATGGTTTGTCATAAAGTGGCATATCAAAAGAAGAGATAAGAAAAATAAAAGGTACACTTTACCTTCAAATGTAAGAAAACGCCAAGAATAGCAATTCTAGTGGTCAACTTGCCCATAATACTTGGATTACTAGATTCCTCCCTTGCACGTCTCTGGCTCTCAGCAATTGATGCATTTCCATGCTCAGTCTGAGAGGATCAATTCAGCATTATTTATCCCATATCTCAAATGTTCAGATTCAATGAGGATAGTCCTTTGGGAAACCTTGCCCCTTACTAACCTGTGTCTGGACAACATCCATAAAACACTGAGGACCATTCTCAGGTGAAGCTAGAGACCAACCAACCTCCCATCCATGGTTCATTGGACCTGAAGAAGCTTCTACGAGTGATTGAAGAGCAAGAGAAGATGCAGGAACATCAACCTTCATAGAAAATCAATTAATTAGGGCTGTTTGACAAGAAATCTAGACGTATCATTATCATTGAACACCAATGTGTATTGAGATTTCCAACATCATGATCATAAGTTTAAGCGGTATTTGACATCTGGCATAAATGAAATGCAACATCGATTCACAGCCTCTACATTATTTAAATCTTACCAATTGATAATTAAGGCTACCATGAAAACTAGAAGCACGGGCACCATCATAGAGAATAACATGGAATCAGCATTGGATCTCATTGAAAACAACAAAGTCTAATTTTTCACTGCCATTGGCCTTCAAAAACTGCAAACCATCCCACTTAGAGTGATGAATGTGCATGTCAAATCATGCTTTAAGACACACAAAGCCAAATTAATGTCCCAGATCAACCCATATCTTACTTAGTTATCACATGCATTGACGAATCTACCAAAACCATCATGCTCCACTTGACTGCCAAAATTACACAACAAAGTAACCGAAAATCAAAATCTCACGCTTAGTTGGCGAGTGTAAGATAACTCGTTTCCATGCAATCACAATAAATTGCATTTTTTTAAGGCTTCCTCAATGTTCTGTTAAACAGATAAGCCATCTTAAAATGCCTACCAATCTAATAACTTGTGCGCGGAGCCAGTGAGAAGTTCCTTTATCCAAACCCCCATCTGCACCTTTCCTCAAATCCGACTTTCCCTGCATGACAAAACGCATTCAAACATTAACTCCAGCTACTAAACATTTCAGCCAAGTTAACCACTTGCTCGTTATTATCTCATACCTCAGCCATAACATCAATTTGAGCACCAGGAATCAGCTCAGGTCGACTCTGCAATCACATAACAACTCCACAATTCACATTAAAAAACGTAACAAAGACAGCAAAACAAATCCAGTTACACATTAAATTAAAGTAGTTCAAACCTGGGAAATGCTCTCTCTATGTTTTGATGACAAAAAAGGCTCAATAACAGAAGCAACTGTGACTACCAACCCAAGACCCTGGCTTTTACCCTCCAAAATCCGGTTAGCCAAGTCAGCATCATAAAGGGTGTCAGGTAATAACAGCCCAGAAGCTGAAAGTGTTGTCTTGCCAGAACTACGGATACCAAGATAAATAAACTTCAATAAGAACACATTAAAACCAAAAAGAAGGCATATTTGTATTCCAATATATAACATTTTTTTATAACAGATTCACTCACTTGTATTGGTGAAAAGCGTGCTTTCGCATCTTTAGTCCTTTCGGGTCCTAAAGAAAAAGGAATTGCATTAAAATAATCACACCAATTCATTGTTAAGCAACGAAATCACATATTTGTGTATAGGTAGGTGATCGAGGGACTTACAGGGCCTTGGATTCTAACCATGACAGCGAAGTTTCGGGCAAAATCTACGATTTCAGGCAAACCCATGAGGTTCTTTTGTGTGGGAAAAGAGAAAAGTGGTGTTTTCGGATTGGATTAACGTTCAAGTGTTCGCTTTTGCTTTTGCTCTTGCTCTTGCTTTTGCAAACTGAACATCAAGTTTTAGAAAATCGAGGCACAAGACAAATGGGAGAACGACGTCGTAGATTCAAGAAATATGATTTTCTGTCGATAATTAACAACATACAAGTTCACTTCTATAACGCCAATAAGTTCATTTTTACATATATATATATATATATGTATATATAAGAGAAAATATAAGTTTATTTTAAATAAAAAATGAAAAAATAAATTTATTGTTAAATCAAAAATATCGATCGTAGAACTTATTGATCATTTATTTCTTAATAAATAAACTTATTCATATTTGTTTCAAAAATCAAAAACGCTATTTTTCATACATTAGAATGGGTGTCCACTTGACTCGTCAGCTCAAAACACATTCTGCATGGAGGACTGCATTCGAGTACATTCATTTGGATACACATTATGACAAAATGATTATTACTTTTTTCAAAAATTGGTTTCTAAAATCATCTTATTGGTATCTTAATGTTGATATTTTAAGCAATACTAAGTATAATAAAAGAATTATGAGGTAATATAAAATTAATTAAATATTTAATAAAAAAATTAATTAGAAAAAATAGAAAATAATTTAACTTAATATATTAATTTTTTTATCAAAATCATGAAACTGAGATAACCTCATAAAAATAAATTAAAAAAATAATATGAAGTTCAATAATCAATAAATCTAGTATCAAATAACATAATTAAAATTAAAAAATTAATTAAAAATAACAAAAAAACTCTAGTCAATCTGAGTAAACTGATTAAACTCGTCACTTAAGTTATGAAATTGAAATAATCTTTAAAAAAAAAATAATTAATCTAATATTAAAGAATAAAAAATATCAAATAAAAAATAAAAAATTTGAGTCAACTCATCAAATTTATAATTTAAACCAAGAAACTAAAAGAATTTTATAAAAAATAAATTATGAAAAATTATGAAATTTAATTTCTAAATAAATTTAATATAAAATGATGGAATTAAAATTAATATATATATATAAATTATAAAAAAAAATATCTAGATGAACGAAAAAAATTATTGTAGTAAATATTATTTTATGAAAAATATTAAAATAAAACCCTTTTCTCTTCTAGTTTTTTTTTTTTTGTTAATGAGTATTAAATTTAAAATAAATTAAATATAAACATGTCAAATAGATAAAAATTGAAGGTTGAATGCTAAATAAAAGTTGACGAGTATTAAATCTACAGTTTCATCGAGAGAATAATGATTAATATTTGTGTTTTTAGAAGATTGTTGTATGTTGTTATAGAACTCATTTGAATTAGCAATGTAAAATTTTATTTTTTCTTGGTTTTGTTTTAGTCATGGATTAACAAATTAATGCATCAATGATATTAAGATATACAGGTCTAAGTCAACAGAGCACAGTGTCGAGTGCCCATGAGGAGGGACCTAAAGGGCATTTGCAGGACCCATTCGACACTGACTCACTGGTGATGTCTACGTCCATATAGACTTGGTTCTTTTTCATAGTTATCAAACGTGGTTCGGTAATCGATCATGTTAAGTTAGGTTTTAAGTTTTACGGTCAATCGGACCAATCTCGAAAATTAAAAAAAAAAATTATAATTATAATAATTTATATAAAAAAGTTAATAAAAAATTTATATAAATATACGCTATACATCTTATAAATAATAAAATTTTAAAAAATATTTTAAATTGTTTTATTTAATATTAAAAAGATATTATATTATGCTTTTAAATTAAAGTATTTAAATAAAAAAATTATTTGACATTAAAAAAACATAATTTTTTTTCTTGTGAACATAAAATATATATACAAAAAAATTTAAATCTCACATTGAAAAAATAATTTTTTTCTTAGAATCATAGAAAATATATATTGAAAAACTATAAAAAATGTTAATAACCAACTAAAAAAATACTAAAAAAAGAAATATATAAGAAAAATATATTTGAAAAGAAAAAAAAACAGATCTCACTTGGGTCATGGGTCAATTAGGTTTGATTTGGTTGCTGTATCGGTTAGTCTTTTGACAAATCTTGACATCTTCCGTCACCAAATTAATTTAAGTTTAATAACTATGTTCTTTTTTGCTTTTTTATATAGGTTGATTAGGTTATTTTTATACCAACCAAGTTTTATCGGGTAATAATTAACGATTTTTATATAATTTAATTTTAAATTAAAATTAAATTAGAAGTTAGGTTATGAGGTTTTTTATTTATTAATTTCACAATTTTTTTAAAATTTACCTTTATTTTTTATTGGTATGCTAAGTTATTTTTAAGTTGGATAAGTTAATTAAATCATATTGACAATTTTAAATTATTTAAATTAAAATTAAAATTAAAAAATAAATTATTAAATTATTAAATCAAATTTAATAATACTGGCAAATAATTTTTAAGGATAGGTTTTGTTAATTTTTAAAAAAAAAAAAACCGTCTGCGTCGAGTACAATAACTAATCAAGCAATTTTGCTAAACTCATGGACTAAGGTCTAATTTATAATTAATTAATGAAATTCGCTAAGCTAAAGAATGGCGGGCAAGGACCGGGACTTACCAAATGTCAAATAAGCTCGCAAACTTCAATAATTTATTTGTTGAAAATGTTTTTCACATTCTTATACAAAACGACGGGGCGACTCATTAGCCCCCGACAGGCAATTAAGAATTCATTATTTGTATGTATAAATCTTATGGTATTAAAGCTTCATTAGCTTACGCCGCCATGTCAGGAAAAAAAGTATCCCCTCTCCTCTCATCATTGTATGGAAAATCCTTAAAAAAATCACAGCCCGCCCCCACCTCCTCTCTCTCTAAAGCAGACGACAGATAAGAGAGAAACATCCAAGAAAACCACAGCCCACAGAGCATCACCCTCCGCCCTGTCTAAGACTGCTGGAAATCTGAAAGTTCATTGGTATAATTTCTCTTGAAAGTCCAAACCAGAAACTCCAAAATCCAAGATTGATGGGAATTTTAGGGGAAAATCTGAAGGTGGCTGCGTATCTCAAGCAATAATGGGGGTTTCATGGGAGAAGGGTGGCTATGATCTTGTTCTAGAGATTTCTCCGTACAAGGATGAAAGAGGGAGGGGAGATTATTTCTTACGTTGCTAACATGAATTTTGTTAATAATAGGATGCTACTAATTATGATTATAGCATGAGCACCGTATCTCTAACAAATATTTAGAGGAATTGCAAAGAATAATGTAAAATTAATTTGGGATTTGGGAGTAGCCCACGTAAGCTTTGGTGGTTAGAATCCAATAACATAGCCAAGATAAAGCGTATGAATATTTATAATTTAATCATATATACTCGACATAGAACACTAAACTTTCTCAGCATCTATCTGTCTGTATGTATAAAACTAGAGCATTTATGCGTAGAAAAAAATAAAAATTTTATACAGTAGAAGAATGCATAGATCCATGTACATGGAAAGGAAGTAAATTATACATGTGTTACACACAAGTCCTGTAAATACAATTGGCACGACAAACAGCCTCTCGACCCATCCGCCTCTCTCTCTCTTTCTCTCTAAAACGAGGAAAGGTCAAGCGAAACCTCAAGCGCTACTCCACCACCACCACGGCACCACCTTCTTTCTTCGCTATTTCTCTCTATAGAATCAAGCAGCAGCAGCAGCAGCCAGCCGGACACTAGCCATTACCATTTAGCAAAGCATCACCAATATTAAAACAAAACAACAGCAAATCCCCCTCAATTCCTTTGCTTCATTATTATTATTGCATATATTGGCTTCCGAGAGAAAAAAATGCCAGCCCAGAAGCGTTCCCATGAGACCCTCCAAAAGGAAGATGATGATGCTCTTATTCAGCAGCAACAAGACCACACTAACAACAACAACAACAACAACAACCATGAACAAAAGCAACAGCCTCAAGACGATATTGATGGTGGTGGTGGTGGTGTTGATGAGCGTACGTGTGCATAGATTTCTAAGATAACAACAAACATTAGTTCTCACTTTGTGCATTTTGTTTTGGATTCGATCAACTTTTTTTGGCTAAGTTTGTTGCCTTTCACTTTAACAGAATCCGATCGAAGCCAGTCTTCTTCAAGTATTAACGAAGACGTGAAAGAAGAGTAAGTTTTTCTTGTTTTGGATCGCTTTGCTTTATCGATTATGCTGTTGTTTTTTTGTTTCGTTTTTTGCTTGTTTCTTACATTTTATTAGTGTATTAGTGGACAAGCTTTGTGGGTTTCTTGAGTTTTCTCTTCTCTTTTCTTGCAATGGCTAGCTATCTATCGTTGAATTCTCAACCGCGGACGATGGAGTGTGGACTTTGGTTTTGGGTTTAAAGGGTCTTGGTGATTTTGGCTCGAATTGGTTTCTGTGCGTGAATGTTGGTTTCTTGTGTTACCATACATATATATGTAGCTGGTCATAAGATAATTTCAGGCAGTTTCATACTGGGATTTGTTTATGTGGCTGAAAGTTTTGAATATGCTGGGTAAGGTTCCGGTGTTTGCATGTTTTCCAGGTTATTTGATTGGAGTATATTTATTTGTTTTCCTTTTTGATATGCAGTGTGAATTTGTTTGAAGTAAGTTCTTGAGTACATGGATTAATTCAAGAGGAACAAGCTGGTCTAGGAAGTGGCTTAACTGGCAGCTTAGTAATTGCTGATTAACTGTTAACCAGCTCGATGACCCAGTTGTTTAAATTTGAGAGTCGAGGAATTTTAATACTTTTATTTGTTTATTTTTATTTTTGGTATACCATGTGGAGCTGTAGAATATACATGCATTTTCCAAGGAGCTGAATGATGATACTGGACAAAGCAGCAAGCATATGAGCTGTGCAATTTTGTCATAATTGTGAACCTAGTTTTTTTTTTTTTTTGAATTTTTGATGAATTTGTTTGGCATATAACATCTCTTTTGCTTCTTTGATGACATTTTAGCATATGAATAGTTTTTTTTTTCAATCAAGGGATTTAGTGGTATGGGATCTGATATGATGCAATGTCCAAATGGTCCTTCTTTTATTGGATGAGTAGTCTAGACCATCATGCGATCTCATGTTTGTAGTGTATTATGTCAACAACTTAAGGAAAAGTATGGATCTAAAAAATGAGATTCATACTTTTTTTCTGCATGATGGTGCCACCAATCAAGTTTGATTTTCATAAATATCCCAGGCATTCAAAGCAATAAGTTTGATGATAATTCTTATGCATGAAGAAAGGAAAAAGAATGTTGCTGAGTACTAGACATCAGTGATTGGCTGTGAATATTCTAGTGACTGATACTGTTTGTGTTGGTGCTTGTTTGCAGATATGTTGTAGTGAAGTTGTCTGAGATACGCAAGGAAGTACAATGTCCAATCTGTCTAGGTGTGAGTTTAGGTCTTTGCTTTATCAACCTCGTGATAACTTTTGACTGTTCCTAAACTGGAATAGCAAGATGTTTGTTTTCTGCTCTTTAGCTGTTCTTTAAGAAAAACTTTTCTCTAGGACAAATAAATAACTCAATGACTTCACGAAGTGCTTGTATGCTCATTATCTCTTACATTCTAGACACAACAGCCACTTTCCCTTTATACACGAGCAAAAATATTTGTTTGTACGAAATTGTTCTCCTTTTTTATGTGCAGGTATTATCCGCAAAACAAGAACAGTGATGGAATGTCTGCATCGTTTCTGCAGGGAATGCATTGACAAATCTATGCGGCTCGGGTACCAAAATCTTGTTGTCTTCAATGATTCTTTCCCTCCTAACATCTGTTTAAAGAAGGCGTTCTGAGATTAAAAATCCACCCTAATAAAAATCTATACTGAAATTCACTACAGGAATAATGAGTGCCCTGCTTGCCGCACACATTGTGCCAGTCGTAGGTCTTTGAGAGATGACCCAAATTATGATGCATTAATTTCAGCCTTGTATCCAGATATTGACAAATATGAGGAAGAGGTAAATAGGTTCCATCCTACTGAAATATGTTTTCTGTATAAAAATATTGAACTTCAATCATCAATTGTTTGTATATCTGTTGTAGGAATTGGCTTTCCAAGAAGATGAGAAGGCTCGCAATAAGCAGGTGTGATACTCCTTTATTGTTTATTAAAGTCTTTTTGAATACAGATTCACATAAATTCCTGGTGAATTTAGTTAGTCCATTATAGAAAACTACACTAGCAGAAGACTATATCATTCTTCATGTATTCATGCTATAGGTCCATCAATAGCACTACCACTGCTGGAATTGTCAAACCATGAAATGTGATCGAACGCAACTTTATGTCCACGTGGATCCATATGTTGTAGTCTTTCATGTTTCTATCAGTTGTACAGTACTCTTTGACTTGAATTTTAATACAGATTTTTGATGATGCGTATCACCGATTTTGCCATTTTGAGTGTTAGCCCTCTAGGCCTTGGTGGTGAATCCTATGCAGTAAAATTGCCAAATGACTTCTCCAAATCCGTTTTATTTGGGCAGATCCAGGCTACCATTGCCCAGACTTTTCATCGACAGGCTGAAGCTTTGAGTAGGAAAAAAACAACACCCAAAGTGACAGCAGCAGCATTTGCAAGGAGAACACCAAGTCGTTTTCGAGATGCCCACTCTAGGGGAAGAAGAAATTATCGAATGGCTGGATTTCAAGGATCAGATGACAATGAAGATGCAAATGGTGATGGAGGAAAAGATTCATCATCTGCTGACGAGCACAGTGCAGAAGTCAAACCAAAAAGGTGCAAGAAATGGGCAGGTGCTCGTTCAGCTGCTGTTAATGCAGATGGAGGTGGTGATGAAAATGATTCAGAAGTGAATAAAGAATCTGTGGGGGGATCTTCTGGGCTTGTTGGCTCCTCAGAAAGGCTTGCATGGGGAAAAAATGGCATGCGGAGTCACACCCGCTATGGCAGTGCAAACAGCAGCAATGTAAAAAATGCTCGAAGCAGTCGCATCTCTAAGTTAGCAGATTATCTACGGAACTTGGAGGGAAATGATAATGAGGTAAAGCTGATCCGTGGCTGGTCATGTTGTGAGCTGCATACAATGAGGAACTATGAAACTTTAATTGCAGCTTTAAACCAGATCAAACGGTTCTGCATTCTGAGTCACAGGCTCTGCATTTAACCCATATGACTGTCAACTTAATGACACTATTCTGTTTCTAGATTATTGTTTCACCTTGAGCTCTCACTTTACTGCCCTGAAATGATTGTCCCGCATTCTTTATTTCAGTTGGATATCAACCTCATGCTTGTTTCTTTTGATGAGCAAAGAGTACCCAGTTTGCAGCGCCCATACCTTTGCTGCAGGCCAACTTTGTCTATCAATAAACTGTGTCAGGTGATTTTTCTTCTAACCTATATCCTGTTTTATAATAAAGACACCTCATTTATTGTAAGTGCTCCTGATGTCAGTGTGTAGAATTGGTCATCAATTCTTGTTTGATTGCAGTATGTTGCTTTTCAAACCTCTTTGCAAGCCAATGAAGTGGAGATATACTTGGTCCGAGAGATGAATTCTATGGTCGATTTTTCAATCTCCATGAGCACTCCAATTTCTAAACCTGGTATAATTGATCCATGCAAAGATAAATTGCAAGTTTTAGAAGAACAAGAAACTTTGGGAAGACTTAAAACAAACAATTTCATCCACGGGCACCTGGTGGGCTCCTTTTCCTAGTCAACATATATTTATATCCATGTGCACATTCAGATGAGAATAGTTGTATGAGCACCATAAAAAATATTTCCTTTTGCCCTTTTTTTTCCCGCAGCTCCTGGCATATCGGAAAAAGGTGTGAAAGCCTGAACGGTAGAGACATTACCTGTCAAAATCCTCATGGATACCAAGTTTTCTACATCTCGCTTTTACACAGGTATAGATATATATACACTCACAACGGGGACCTCTGCCGGCTGTTCTTTCTCATAGCGTGCATGTTCATGGATCTGACGTTATGCAAATGGTAGTGATTGTACAGGGTCAACATGAATGAGCATAAATGGTTGTCAGTTGTCCAATTTTTTTCGTTCAAGATCTTGCCTATCGAATACATTCACTCCATGTGTAATGCTGTGATTATGATGATTTACTGCTCCAATTTGCTGCTTAAATTCTTGCGAGCATTAATTGAGCTTATTTCTACTGAACGTGAGCAAATTCTTGCCCCAAGTTGTAAATCAGGTGCTTTACGAAAATATCTCTGGCGCTTGAATGTTCCATCATACCAATAATTTCTAGTGCACACTAGTCCCATTTATTGGGACCCATAAATTCTGATGTGGTTGGAGCATTGAAGAATTAGGGGTGCTTGCATGTTACCATAATTTCAAGCAACAAGAGACTTCACCTTCTTCTTTTTTAACGGGAAAGGAAGTAGTTTACTTTTATTTATGTGACTTCTAAATTTTCAGGTAAAAACTGGTTGAAATCGTGGTCACTACATGTCATAGAAAATCCTAAAATTTAGCCATGCTTGTCGAAATCGTGGTCACTTGTGGGCTGCCATGTCTTGTTAGATCATGTGTGTGTGTGTGTGTTTTTGGTTGAAGATAAACCTGAGGAAATAACTATTTCCAATAACAATCAAACACTACCTAATATTGTCTCATTATTTGTGAATACGAAGAAAAACTCTAGAATTTTAGGAGCACCCACTGCTCACGACTCCCAGTGGAACTCAGCCATATGGACGAATTGCTTATATAATGACAACATCTTCTCTTGTCTATTTTTTGCTTTCCCGCATAACTAAGCGCAGTTTTGATTTTACATCGAAGTCACCCAGTCTCAGCAGACTGATACTCTTGAAGCATTGAAGGTTGTCACGAATAAACGGTGGATTCAACTTTTCCTTATGAATAGACTTCTTACTTCAGCTTGCCAAAAACTTGCAGTGGGGCATTTGCTTGCCAATATTCTCTTCATCACAAAAGCAGAGGCATAGCCCACAGGGGAAGATAGGGAAGAGCTCAAGTCCTGATGACCCAGGAATAGGCCTGAGTTCTTCTCCAGGCTAAATGGGAAGGCACAAAGCTAAAAATCGAGTTGTTTCATGTCGAACCATATCGAACGATGACGCACATCAAAAGTTCTTCGGCTCTTTTTTTCTTTTCCTTTGTTTCAGTAACCAAGAAGCCTAAAAGCGCACCTTTTGCTGACTTCACTGGTTAATACTTCCCTTGAAAAAGATGAACACCAATTTCTTTAATCAATCACACAAGAGTGGTCGTCCCCATGCAACAGTAACCGGAGAGCTACATCTCAACCAATTTCTTTTTCGTAAATTATTGTTCAGTACCAGTGTTTTCAGAAAAATAACTAGCTAGTCCTTCTAGTTTAAAAATTTCCATTTTACATCCCTCTAATTCTTATCTATTTATTACTTAATCCCTCAATTGTTCATTCATTAATAAAGTGCTGCAATATCACTAGTTCAGTTTTTTTTTCCCTTCCAAGATATATCTGGCTACATATTAACTAAAACAAATCCGAGGGGACCGGTGATTTTTTGAATAAATAGTGTAGCTTTCAATAAATCAACAGCCAATTACAGTTCTTGAAACGAGAAAAAAACAAAAGTAAATATATTTAAAAACACAGGGACGAAATATTATTGTTCAAGAAATGGTAACTAGCCCTGATCATCAATAAAAAAGGACCACCTTGACCTAGGACAAAACTTATCCAATATCCAATTCCTCGAGAAATGATGACATGCCAGGCAGCTAGCCTGCCATTGGATACCCACATGCATCCCCTTTTCCTTATCCAATAATCCATCGCAAGATGTCCCTTCTCCTAGGATCAGTATTCCTTTAAATAATAATTTATTGATCGTCTTCTTCATAATGCTCCATGATAATAAATTAAGGAGCAATTGGGATAGCAGATAAGCACAGGGCACGTCATTAGATAGCATCAACAAGAACTTCTTATTATATTTAATAAGTCATCATCACCACCTTCCCTGATTGATCTTTGATTCACAACATGACCAACCAACCGTACAATGTTTACATAACTTGGGATAATCTCACAAGAAAGAAAGATCAAAACAAAACTAGTCAGCTCAGGATGTTCCGGGCATTGTAGAACCGTAGAACCATAACAACTAGAGACATATTGCTGATGAGTGCTGAAAAACAAAACACAGTACGTATTTACATGGGCAACCTTGGTTGAAGGCAACCTCATCAACGATGCTCGCTCTTCGTCTCTCCACTGTACATCCTGTGATCATCAGATACAACATAAAAGCTCATTTCGACGATCAAGAAACAAATCCAATCGGCAGATCCAAGCCATCAGATGCAGATCCAACGGCTTGAGTCCGCTGAAGCACAAATTAAAGAAAATAAGTATACCATATCGTGTCTACTTGCATGCATGCATAAGAGAGAGAAAGGTCTACTCCCACGCGCCATTATAACACCTGGAGATTCCTCTCATTTTATTTTATTTTTAATAAAAGAAAAACATATCTAAAAGGAAGATCATAAAGTAGAAAACAAAAACAAATACCCTATTCGAAAATTCACGTGAAATTAATTAATTATCCAGTGATTTTCAAAACAAAGCCTTTTAAGTACAAATAAGAAAGAAAAATCTGAATAATTCTTTTCCTTCCTTCTTTCATGAGAACAAAATAAGCTTCTTTTGAGCGAGTAACCAATACATGAAGGAGACTAAAATTCAACAAATATATTCATATGCAAATTAATTTGGATTTTTGTTTTTTGGGTTTACATACCAGTCATAGACAGTGGGTGTGTTAGGCTGTGGCTTATCAAAAACATGAGCACCAATAGTCTTAGTAGCAAGGTTGCTACCAGGGTGGAACACGCTCCTCCAAACATTGCTACGCGCAGACAATGGAGTTGTAGGGGTCACTGGTGTCGTCGGTGTCCCTGGAGTTCCTGGCATAGTCATGGACCTCTGATACTTATTAACAGGACTGCTCCCCTCTCCGACGTCAATATCTGACCAGAAACAATCATCAATATCAGTAAAATTAAACAAGACGACAGTTAACAACATGTAGATGCATGGAATTAGTAACAATACCTTTGATGTTAAGTGGTCTGGTGCTGATCTTTCTAAGCTTGCCAAGGCCACGTTCTGGCTGAGGCCCAGCAACAACATCATCCCACATCTTGTCTAGTAAAACCATCTTGCCTAGTTTATCTCTTCTCTCTGTCTCCCTTCAATGGAGATTGGTTCACTTATATAGAAGAAGATGGATAAATATCTATGAATAATTGCTTGGGGTTCTAATTTTTATCTCCTTCCAAGTGTGATTTAACTATGGTTACATTTACTGGGAAGGCCCAGACAGCGTTAAAAGGGGGTCGTGAAGGGTACGTGGAGGTAAGAAGATAGGAAGTGGACAAAGTAAAAGGATGGATAAGGATGAAGACCTAGTAAAGGGGGGCCCGCAAGATGATATCAATTCCTGATCTGACTAGATTAGAGTAGGTTCCCAAGTGTGCCCTTGCTATACAATGGGCTGCCCTATTCTAGGGGTCATTGTGGGGTCCTTAAAGTTGGAGAATGTCATCTTCGATGGCGACACGTGGAACCCATTCCTTCCATCATGATTTCGATTCTTGATGAGGTGAGTCTTTAGAATAAAGTTATTAAACCTCTAATCTATGATTCCAGGATCCAAGTTGAGTGGGTCCATCCAAATTAATTTATTTTGAATTTTTTTAAAATTAAATTAAGTTTTAATTAAATTAATCTAGTTATTAATTAATTTTCGGGGTTAACTTTTATTTAATATACAATGGGTAGAGATAAATATGGATTGCGACAATATTTTTTATAATAAAAAAGTAAGCATGATTTGAATTCATTGCAGCAATCATCAGGAAAAAATATATAATAATTAAGTTGAGAGGAATTTGGAGTGGCAGGATATAAAAGACCATTAAACGGGAGTAGTGTGTTTCCTCTTATATTTGAATTGCACGATAGATCATGTCTTGGAATTATTATTTTTATAAATACATTTGTTTTAGATATAAATAACTTATTTAGATGCAAATAAAGAGGTTTAATACAGCACACTATAATGCTGATCTCTAGAGTATTTGAAACTGTTTATGGATTTATTTTTTAAATATGTTTGAAATTATTTTTAATTTTTTAAAAATACATTTGATATAAAAAAATATTAAATTAATATTTTTAAATATTTTTTTGATGATTTTAATAGATTGATGTAAAAAAAAACTAACGGCACTATGCCTTGCATAACTAATAATATGTTTTAAAAAAATTGAAATTTTTTTATTTATTTTAAATTAATAATTTATTTAATTTATTTTAACATGTTGATATCAAAAATAATTTTTGAAAATAAAAAAAAATTATTAATATATATTTTAATACAAAAACTATTTAAAAAACAATTATAACTATAAATTCAAACGAACTCTAATTCCATGTCATTAATATTCTGAGCTTGGCAGCTTAGAGGAGGCTTTGTCTTCATGGATGTCATATTCTTCTTTTGATTTCTCATATATTGCCTTACATAAAGACATGCATGATTATGAGGTTGTGAAGGGGATCTTATTAAATACATGAAAAGTCCATTTAAATTTTCTTCATAAATTTCAGCATCGTATGAGATAGAAGAGTATAATCCCTTCCTTGTTTGTAAAGCATATTGTTTTTGCGTGGCAATATAACTTCCATCGAATTACATTAACATTATAGAATACTCCAAAAAACATTAAAAAAAATTACTATAGCTTTCCAAGCCTTTTACTTTTTCATCTTTAATATTCTATAAAAGACAAAAACAATTACTGATACCTTTCACTTTCTCATCTTTAATATATTATTATATTATAATATATATTAAAAATTAAATGAAACGTCAAATTGTTTTTTTTGTTTTTTTATTTTAATGAATTTTTTTGTTTGATTTCATATTCAATGGATTAGTTTAATTTGATTAGTTGATTCAGATTTTTTTTTAATTAATTTTTTTATTTAGTTTAATTTATTAATATTAAAAAAAAAATTATATTTAATTGTCAGATTTTTATGACATGTATCTCGGGTTTGACAGGTTAACTCAGTTAATTTTGGGTAAACTTGTCAATTATTTTATTCTATTTAATTATAAAACTTTCATAACACAAATCTCATGTTTGACTGGTTAATCTGGTTTTAAGGGTTAACCCAGTTAATTCAGATTTTTTTTCTTTTTCTTTATTAGTTTTTTTCTTTCTATTGTTTTTTTTGTTTTTTTCTTATTATTTATCATACTTTTATGACACGACTTTATAGCTAAACCCACATTTAACACTTCAGGGTCCGGTGTTGTAACCAGACTCACTTAAATTTAAGTCATGTAAGTTTAATGTTATTATTAATATTATAAATAGTATTCTTGGATCAAGTGTTGCAGATAGACCTAAAGATTTTGGATATATCTTTGCAAAAAGACCTAACACTCTTAGATCTTAACTTTTTTTATATATTTTTTATGCAAGAAAAAAAATTAACTTGAAGCGTGCGCCTTTGCTTTTTTTCTTTTTCTTTTTCTTTTTAAATATTTTACTGTGAATAGCACGGTATAACCCACAGTGAAAAAGTATATACCTTTAGTTTATTTTTTTTATCTATAGTTTTTTAATATTAAATTTTTTCTATTTAGTTATCTGACTTTTATGACACGGATCCCAGGTTTGATGGTTTAATCCAGTTAATTCTGATTTTTTTTCTTTTTCTTTATTAGTTTTTTCCTTCATGTAAGTATTTTTCTCTTTACTTTTTTCCTTTTTAGTTAATTTTTAAAAAAATTAGTTCATTAATATTAAATTTTATTTATTTATTTATCACACTTTAATGACACAAATTCTAAGTTTGGTAGGTTAACCTAATTTGATGAGTTAATCCAATTGATTCTGATTTTTTTTCTTTTTAATTAATCTATTTAATTATCACACTTTTTATAACACGACCTTGCAACCAGACCTACATCTAATGCTATTAGATCTGGTATTGCAGTCAAACTCACTTAAACTTTGGTTATGAAAGTTTAATGTTATTATTAATATTATAAATATTATTTTTAGGTCAGACGTTGCAGCCAAACTTAAGACTCTTGAAAATAGCTTTGCAGAAAAACCTAACATTTTTAAATTTTATTTTTTTATATATTTTTTATGCAAAACAAATTGACCAACAATATCACGCAAGTCATGTAACTAGTAAAACAGGAAAAGGCATGGGTTAAAAACATGGTGTCTGCTTAATTTATTTGTTAATTTAATTTTATATTAACGAGAGTTATTCTATATATATATTAGATTATTTGAGAATTAGATGTTGTAGTTTTTTTTAATTTAGTTTTTTTAATTAATTTCAATCTTAATCTATTAAAAATAAAGTTTTTTAATTTTTATATTTATTTTTTATAAAATTATTATAGTCTCATGATGGAAGTCACATGTTTAAATTATTAGCTCAGGTTTACTTAAGTTGTTTTTGTTTTTATCTTCTTCTTTTTTATCATTCAACATTGAATTCATTAAAAATTAAGTTTCATAATTTTTTAATTTTTTTATGAGATTATTTTGATCTGATAATTTATATTACAGATTTAACAGATTAATTTAAATTAATTTTGATATTTTTTAATTTTATTTTTTAATATTATATTTATTTAAAATTAACCTTTTTAATTTATTTTAATTTTTTTATATAAAATTATCACAATTTTATTACCTTAATTATAGATTTGACTGATTAACTGAGATCAATCTAATATAACATACTCTTATTAATATCTTTAAAAAATATCATTTAATATATTATTATATAAATATTTAAAAAAAATATTGATATTTTGAGCTCATATTAAAAAAAAACAATACATTTTAGAAAACTAATAAGTAATGCCTAGATAATTTTTATATTAAAAAATTGATCCAACAAGTACAGCAACAATAGTCAATGCAATGATCTAGTTTTTTTTTTTCATCTATTGATGATCGGCTGCTAACCTTTCATCAAAGAAATTAATTTGATCTCACGTCTCTTTTTGTTACTTTCCTTTTTCCCCTCACAGAAGATCTAACATCTTTAGAAACAAAACCGAGCAACTTATTGACTTTCAGTGGGTGCTCGTCTCGGTGCTGAAGACTCTTGCCTGTAAGAGGGCCTCTGCTAATTGTCAACCCATCAAAACCCATTTTAGTTGAACGGAAAGGACAGGCATTAAACCGTGCAGCCGATTGTCACCGCCTCCTGGGCTTCCCTTGATCCTGCATCATGGAGATTTTAATAAGCTTTTATCCGTCATCGGTCTATTTTATTCCATCAAAATCAAAAGACACGGCTTCCCTTCCTGTAAAAAATAGAATCCTGCAATAAACAAAGCCTGCAAATACGAGACGGGAAAAGAAGTCCATTGAGAATGATGTGCACTAGTGCAAGGGGTCATCATCTACTTCGCAATGTCCATCAATACAAAAATCACACATCACTAACATTTTGGCTTTGTACACTCCTCAATAATAGCGATAGGAGGAAACCAATATCCTGTTGAGCTTGGAAGCATCAACGAAATCTATCTGAATGAAAAACAATGAAATCAATAATCAGAACATCAGAAGAGTCAAGACGTAAACGGCAAGAAATCTCAAGGGAAAACAAACAGAAAGAATTACGTTGGGTCTCAACATCCTGCTATGTCAGTGTATATAAGCTCAAGTCCATAAAACTAAATTTGCACAAAAAAGAATGGCAGCCCATCTGCAAAATAAGATCTCTTTCGATGTTTCTGCATAGCATTCATTCGAATCACTCTCCTTTTCTACACACCTATCTACTCAAGATCTGGAATCGAAGTCCCCCCTTACTAACAACACTAACAAAGTTAAGATGCAAGACCAACAATTGCGGGCACGTGATAATGGGTGAGTTGGAGTAGTTAAGTGTTGGTCTGTTTAGATAAGGATCTGTTGCAGATATAATAATAAATTATATGAATGGTTTATTAAATATATTTATAAATTAGTGGGATAAGTTTATATCTAATAAAAGGTTTTAACATGCTAAACTAGGATAATGATTTAAAGATATTATAATTTTTTTATTTAATTATTAGATCAAACTTATTTTTTTATAAAAAAAATTTGAGTCTATTTTCTCTATGACAACCACCATATCGTACACAAATTATCAAATCTTTAGATATATATTATAAATCTCGCCAAGACTCCTAGTTTTAGCAGTTTCTATGATTTGCATCGTTATTTTTGAATTATTTGTTTATTTCAGATTTTATGCTTCTTTTCTTAATAATTTCATTTTTTTTTGTTTTTGTATTTTAATTGAGATGTAATTCCTAGCTTATTAAATACTTTGTAAACGGTAGACTCCATTATTATTGCTTTCGAGAAAATACACTTCAGAATTTTAAGTTCATATTATTGTTGTTATCACCTTCCACCTGCATCAATTTCTCAGTCTCATTGCACCGGCATTGGCTTCTCATAGGTTCAAACAAGAATCGCCCAGCTGATATGCCAATCTCCAATACACAGCTACAACTCTATGCCTTTTTATATCAATCACAGCAGACTAAGTTGACCCATAAGCTCAGCTCCAAAAAAGCAACCCATGGTAATTCCAAGGAATCGAGTGACAACTCTCAAGTTTCAGATAAACCAACTCGTAAAGAGAGAAACCAAACAAACAAGGAGCATGCTGCTTCAAGTTCATCATTTGGCCGGAAAATATTTCAATCATGTGTCCCCCGCCATGCATGCAGGGAATGCCAAGCTCACAAGCCCACTGTTAAAAGCTTGCCAGAAGAAATCTATCATGTTACGCCAACTTGAGGCTCTACTTTATGATTTTCGAAGTAAAATTTTCTAATCATTCATTCATCAGTTGAGATAAAGAGTTCAGATATGCTTCAATTCAATACGAGCTATTTTGGTGTAGCACTCCTCTCACGTTTCTTCCAAAATCATTTCAGAGATTGCAGTCATTGAATAAGACTCCAGCAATACAACTACTCACCCAAGGTATAAAATGTCTTGTACACTTGGGTCACACTTGCCTGATAAGGACCTTCTCTAGCTCTAAGCAAATTTTAGCTCAACAAGTATCTTTTAACTCAAACTCAATATGTCCTCATCTTATCATCTACTACGGTCTGAATGAATAGTTCATAGATTTCATATTATATTTAGACATAATTGTCTTGTCCGCGCTTCGCTTCAAGTTAACCTGATTTGTTTGAAGCGTAAAAAAACTATGACAAAGCGTTGTAGTATATTTTATAAAAGTAAAAAATTACAGGCTCCAGATCATAGATAGAGAACAAAAAACAAACCATCCATCATCAATCTTTAAAAATTCAAATGATAAAAAATAAAATTAATAAAAAGTTAATAAACAAAACAAAATAAAAAAATACAGCAAACTAAGTTATAAATAAAAAATTTAGTTCTGGTTAAAAAAAATACTAAATTAAGATTTTAGTTTAACTGAGCTGCATACTGAAATTTTAGTTTTGTTTAAAGAAATTGCTAAATTAAAATTTTAAGTTAACCGAGCTAAAAATAAAAATCAAAGTTCTGGTTAAAAAAATTACTAAATTTTAGATTAATCAAGTTATAAATAATTGGGTCATAGTTCTAAATTAAAGAGGATTGCTGCAAAAACAAAGTTCATGTTAATCGAACTAAAAACTTTATATATATATATATATATATAAAGAAACTAAAATTATTTAAATAATTAAAAAAAATCTAAAAATACTATGGCAAGGTTTTAAAAAATATATTATATGGATTTTACAACAAGTTCATAAACTTTTAAAGAATTTTGTCCTGTATTTTAAAAATATCAAAAAGAATATTTTGTTTATTTTAATATGTAGAATTATACACTTATACATAAGATATATTTCTGGTACTAAATAAAAAAATAATTTATTTTATTTTTATGATAGCATTGAAATGACTAAGTTTTAACATGATAAGATAAGTATTTTTTTAATTGAGAAAGACTTTTCTTCAACACTAGATTAACTAACAATTAGAAAACACTAACATTACCTTAGTTTACATAAGACAAATAAGCAATGCAGATTACTTTAGGTAATGTATATTAGGGGTGCTAATACATTTTTTTTATATAATTAATTTACTTATCCAAACTCTAAAACTAATGAGAGTTTTTAGTGACTAAGATATTAGATAATGACTGTCATTTTTTTCTACTGATAAAAGGCAAGAACTCTTTATCTTTTCCACCCATATCATTCTCGATTTGAAAAGATAATCGTCGTGACACTACATACACATGATAAAAGATGAGACAAATTAATTTAATTAAAAAAATTGTTAAAAGAGCAAGATCTAACAAAAAGCACCAAAAAAACCAAGGTAATACTAGGTTAATTTAATGTTGAAGGATAAAATAAATTAATTTAATCTAATTAAAAAATCATTTTAAAAGTGGTAGATCTAGCAAAGACAAAGACAAAACCGAGGTAACTCGTGTTACTCTCAAAAAGTAAATAAAAAAATAAAAAATTCCCCTCAAAAGTGGGGGAAATTACTGAATGATTAAACAAAACAAAATTGAGCAAACCCAACTTAACTTTAATAACCCGTAACCCGAGACATGAGATAGAAATAACCTCTCAAAAAGAAAATTAGAACAAATTATAAAGTTCAAGGCCCAATAAGTCAATGTCAAATAATGAAAAAAAATTAAAAAAAAAAAACAAACTTAAATCGGGTTGATCATCAAAATTAATAGACCATATCATGAGTGTAGAAGACAAACATGAAAAAATAATGAAGCAAGATTATTAATCATAAAAAAAATAAAAAATAAGAACTAATTCATGCACAAAAAATAATTGAAAGAAAATAATTAGGGATTTAATTGAAAAACAAAATAAATGAAAAAAAAATCAATAAAAATAAGGCCCAAAATTGAAAACAAAACAAAATAAAATAAAATATAGAGGGATAGAATCAAAAATAAAAATTAAAGAAGCCTTAAAATCAAAACAAATAGAAATTAAAAAAAATAAAGATCAACTTTAAAATAAATACAAATTAAAAGATACATTTGATTTTTATAAATGCTCGGCATAAAAACCAATGCAATGAGAGATAAAAAAAGAAAAGGGGAAAAAACTTTCATCGTCACCAAATCACCGCTAACTAAGCTAAATATGCCACACCAATAGCTACATCACCACTTGACATGTCAGATGACATGGTGGTCGACGGATTTTGACCATCATAATACATCCCACATACCACTTGTTTAACACGTGCATAACACATGTTTAGTGAGAAGATGATAATATATTAATACATGTATAATACATTTTAATTTTTATATTGATTTATTAATATTTTAATAATTAAAATTATTAAAAAATTTATGAGAGTATTCTAATATTACAAAAAATAAAAATATATGGCAAAGATGAAAACGCTCTTACTTGGCAAGCTTAGATTTTTGTAAGTTGAAGGCTAGACATGTTACTTTACTATAGAAAAAATATACAAAGATACAAGAACAAAAATTTTAAGTTTCTAAGGGTACCATTATCCTTAACTATACAAATAAAGTTAAAAATACATAAAAACT
The DNA here is from genome assembly GCA_026413675.1 of Populus pruinosa. Taxonomy (NCBI): domain Eukaryota; kingdom Viridiplantae; phylum Streptophyta; class Magnoliopsida; order Malpighiales; family Salicaceae; genus Populus; species Populus pruinosa. The sequence continues at coordinate 3,735,222 of CM048595.1, forward strand.
CCTGAATAAAAACCTTATTTTTTATTTTTTAAGGGTGAAGAAATAATTTTACGATATTTAAAAACATAAATGTATTATCTTACTCCAGGGTTAATTGCCAAATGATATTTTAATCTCATATTAAAAACAACTCTCCTCCTAAAATCATGACAATTACTCAATGTATTGAAGAATAATATAATCAATATACTACCTCAATCCACAATATTTCTACGCGCATACTGCAGGACCCTTTCAAGGAGACAGGGTATAGAATCTGTCCATTTCTTCAACAATCTTACTGAAGCGCACTGGTGGAATCACGTTCCCCTTCCATGAATATGCCCACAATGTTATGCTTCTTTCTCCAAGCAATTAGGTCTCTTTCGGCAAAATCCACATGACAGACAAATCACCATTTTCAGTTTGCCATTACTCCTTGCATATTTTTCAGGATACGTGGCACTCCATGAATACACCCCCCTGTCCTTGACTCTATCCACCTCTGTAACATGGTGTTTGGGATTATAACATGTTAGTTTTTTATGTAAAACCTATTTAATGCACGAAAAGCCACCTTTTTCCTGTTTTTTTTTTGGGGGTTCTGAACTGTTATCGCTATATAGTTCAAAACAGCAATGATAATTGTCAAAAATATTTTGCAAAATCATGAAAAAACTAGTTATGCACATGGGCGTCAGCTATAAGCCTTTTGAAGGTTGCAGTGACTGCTGCCTCTAGCTTTCAGGAGCCAGACGAATTTAACATCAACATAAAGAATTGCGTGCAATTTGATGAGGCATGAGAAACTGTCAAAAATCCTCATATATCCATTCCTGCATGCGATCTCTCATGACATGATACTGACCTCAACAAGCTTTGTCATTTTTGGCTGCGATGAAGAAAGAAATTGCTCAATTGACTCTACAGCAGCTGGGATTTGATGAGGCTGCAGGCTGCTAAGAACCTTCTCTGCTGCCGTTTTAACTATAGACTATAGTGTTATGTGCATCCTCGCTAAGATGACCTTCACGCCAAGTTGGTTTCAGCAATTCTTCAGCAAAATCAGTCAGATCAGAACGGAAATGTCTCCGCACTTTTGATTCTTCTTTGCACATTTATCTTTTGGTCAATCTCCTAGTGATTTTTCGTCCACCACTATCTGTGTTGGAAGAAGAATCGGTGTGGTAAAAGATAAAAAACAATAATACAAATTCAAAAATTCAAGAACTTGAAAAAAATAGAGTAATATATATTTTTATTAAGTATTTATCTTTAAATTTTTTTATAATATAAATTAATTAATTATTGAATTGATAATATAATAAATTATTTAATTTATTTAATAAAAAATAAAATTTATATTTGAGCAATATATTAGAAATCTAATGGGTCACACATATTAAAAACCATTAATCAAAAATAAAATTAGAATAATTTAATTAAATATAACTTGATTAAAAATATATTTTAAAAATTAAAAACTAGAATATAATTAATATAAGGATTATATTTCTAGACCTGAAAAAATTGACTTGATTGAATTAATATATGAATATTATTCAAAATCAAATTGATATTTTTCTAAAATTTCTGCATAAATAATGAGTTATGTTTTTTATTTTATAAAAGAAAAAGTAGTTGTCTGTTAAACAAAAAAATTATATAAATATAATATTAGAGTTAGTACTATAAATATATCAATCTCTTTTTTTTAATAGAAATTTAAGAGATTTTATCTCTTTTTTTTAATAGAAATTTAAGAGATTTTATGTAGGTAATTAGTTTGAATTATTAGTTGAGGCTAGCTAATTGAATGATTAATTGTTTATGATAATTTAGTTTTTGAAAAATTATTTAAAACTAAAAAAATCAGATTTTTAAGTATTAAATTCTTAAAAAAATTATAAATTTATCTAACAAGATTATAAGAATTCTTAAATAATTTTATTTCATAGTTTTATTGTGTACATGATATTCAAAAACTCAATATTCGGCATGTTGCTTGCTGTGTTTATTAAGTTTTTTAAGTTTTGATGGATTATATTGGCAATGATAAAGGAGAGTATTACGGAGAGAGAGGAAAAGGTTTGAATTTTTATTTTTTAATTAGTAATTTTATTTAGTTTTGTTATTTAAATGGAAATAAAATTAATGAGAAATGGATGGAATGAGTTGACCAGTCAAAATTCAAGAATGAAGAATAAACTAAATAAATGGTATGATGATTATATGTTTTCATGATAAAAGGTTGAGATTGCATGAATAGTGAGATTGAAAAAAAGAGTGCGATAGTTATATGACAAATTAAAATGTATGAAAATTAATAATGTAAATTAATAAAAGGATGAATTTTTAATTTTAATTTTATTCAATAACCAGTTGCTAAATAATTCTTTTTTAGCTTAACTCATGGTTTTTCTTTTTAGTTAACTTATGTGTTCGAATTAATTTATGTGTTTCTCAATTAATTTTACAAATCTAAATATAATTTAATTTATACTTTGAGCAATAATTCAGACATACTTGATTTATTTTACCTTAATGTTTATACTTTGAACATACAGGCATGCATTAAAGTTGGCAGACCTCGGAAATAGTGAAACCGCTCTCTCCGGTGCCTTGGGTCCAAGAAAATAAAAAGGCCCACAACACCGCCATCCAATGAAAAAATTTATGTTTCAATTATATAAATATTTTCAAAAAATTTCAATAAAACCCTGAAAAATAATTACCTGGAATTCAGCATAATTTCTGTGTATTTAATATATAAAAAAATCAGTAATTTTAACATTTTTTTCCGATGTCACAGCATTGCAAGACACTTCTAAAATAGCAAGTAAAAAAACGGGGTTAGTCTCGTGGGCTGCCTTGCTCTATTCGACACGGTCAAGCCCAGACCCAAGTTTGGTTATTACGAATCGGCTTTCCTGGTGTCTGGTTGAGCCGGGTCTCTGGTTCCACCACTTGATCACCTTTTCTTGTCGCTGGTAACTAGACTGGTGGCATGCTGCGGACCCAGTATTTTCTAATGTTAAAAGAATACTTGTAGGATGATGATAGGATTTCTGAAGAAACAAGTAAAACTCAAAACTTGGATAATTAATTTTACTACATTTAGTAAGTTTGATTAATTTAATAATTTAATGAAAAAATAATAGTAGATAAATTTAAAAAAATAAAAATAATTAATTATAAAAATTAAATTATCAATATTATAAAAGGATACCTTCCTAATATTTTCAAAAGAGCCACATGATCTTATATAATAAAAAAATAAAATTTAAATAAAAATGATATAATTTCATGGAAAGCAATATGAAAAAAATTTAAAACTCAATTCTTAATAAATCAAAATATTAAAGAGGTGAAATTATAAAAAATATATATAAAAAAAAATGATGACCATAATTAATTCAAGTTAGCTTGCTAAATCTGTGATATGTTTTTGATAGTGGGATAAACTCTTAAAAAAATTTGATTAAAATATGAATTCAACTATTAAATAATTTAAATGTTAAGAGCAAATTTTAAAATAATTTTATTTAAAAAAACAACAAAAAAAACCTGACTTAATATGTTTTAACCATCAAACTAACGACCTGACAGGTGAGATCATGATTAATATCATAGAAAGGAAAGAGAACAAAATAATAATACTTAATTTTTAATAAACTTAATATTAAATAATTTAATTGTAAAAAATAATATTAAAAAAGAGTTAAGCCAATCTAGGGTAATTTTTCAAACTCTTGACTTAGGTTATAAAGTCGATGATATCTTTTAAAAAGAAAACTTGAAAAAAACATGAAATCAAATAAAATATCATGAAGTGAATATATGATACTTATATTTAATTAATTAATTTAATTTAGTTTAAAAATAAAATATTTTTTTAAAAAAAAGTTAAATTTAACGAGGAACAAAAAATAAAAATCTTGAGACAATACAAGTCATTTTCAAAATTAGTAAAAAATTTTATAGAAAACAAAATAAAAGAATAAAAAACAAGGGAGCTTAAATTTTCAATTAAATGAATACTTAAAGATGAAACTATAAAAAATATCTTTAATAAAAGAAGGCGACATCAAGCAAAACCTAGATAATTTTTTTAAATTTGTGTTAATCTTGTAAACTAGCAATTTATCTAGATTCAATTTTAATATAAAAACTCAATTCTCAATGTTGAAATATAAAATCAAAAATATTATTAATTAAAAAATATTATAAAATAAAAAATTACTAAAATAATAATCATCAAGTCAGATAAAAATTAACAATTCAAAAACTGATAATTTTTTTTTTTAAAACAAGAACAATTTCCACTATTAACTTTTATTGTTTTTTTGTTGGAGGTACAAGATACTCTTTGGCTAGTTAGCAAACAAGTTTTCTGCATGTTTGCAGAGAAATGCACGCTTCATTGGAATATGTTGTCTACTTAAGAAAGGCAAGTGTATCTCTAGCTGCCCAAATCCCTGAAGTTGTTCTATTTGAATATTAATTATGCATTTGGTGTGTCAGTTTAAGATTCCACTGCCACATAAATAAAACAAGATGCACTGCTGGGCATACTTGTACATGACTTGCCAACAAAATTATACTCATATCTCGCATATGGCTTCCCTACACTCATAATTTGAAGGCATTTATTTGTAATTTACTGGCCACTAAATATTCAGATTTTGGATTCCAACAAGAAGCCTCCCATTTTCTTAACATGTCCTGTCCCATTCCAAACACTCCTTTAAGTTGCAATATTGAATGCCAACAAATTGGCTCAACCAATCCATATATTATTACCATATGCCATTAAATTTCACTTACATCATTAACTCTTAGTTCTTCAATGCCGACCCACTTAACAATGAAGAGTGGATATATGCTTTGCATTTGATTACAAGCCAACTCCTTAACAATAGCTAAGGAAAAAGCTTGAATAGCCCTAACCGCCAATCCACAAACTATCCATTTTCGTATTTCTTTCTCTTTTCTAATCAAGAATTCCACGGACTCTTGTGGAAGCACAAATCAAAAATAAAAACTTACTTCAAACTTCCTATTTTTTTTATAGAAATTAATTACATTGCTTATTAAATTTTAAAAAATTAAAAATTACAGTTTATATCTTTAGTTAAAAAAATTCAAATCTAAAAAAAAATCTAAGTACCCTCACACATATTACAATCAACACAAATTAATTAAAAATTATTGATTAAAATTAATTTTTTATCTTTTTTTTAATAATAACAAATAATTTATATTTCACGTCGTATTTATTATTATTATTATTATTATTATTATTATTTATTGATTAAATTTTAAAGTATATTTTTATTGATGAATGAATGGGAACCTTGTAAAGATTTCTTCTTAATACTACGGTTTTCATATGGGTTTTTTTTTCCCTTTTGATTTATGAATACATGGAGAATGTTCTATAGAATTCTCTAACACAAATATTTAATATGGTTTTCTCTTGAACGATATTTAAAATGATACCAGCATTCTAATGCAACAATAATAAAACAAACACTTCATAAGTGAGGTTTTGACCTAACGATGAAAAAGGCTTGTTCTCTTTTTCCGTACCTGAGTTCGAACCTTACCATACATGTCTGTCATCCTTGCGGTGCTTTACTTGCTCACTGGGCTTGCAGGATATTCAATAGATCGTGAGGATTAATCGTAATGCGTGTAAGCTGGCCTGGACACCCCATATAAATAAAAAAAAATAAAATAAAGCGACCACCTCAAACGAAGTGGACATTGAAATTAATTTTGAGTTCCTAGAAGAGACGAACGACCACTGAAAATTTTTCATCACCTTGTCTGTGTCTGAAATAGCCCCCTTCTCGTCGACCCAGCATACACGTGGCTTTGCTTCTTAAAAACAACGCTGCCTGCCGATGATTGCGCGCCACTTCATAGTCAAGCCTTGAAGAGGAAACAAAGTCAAAATGACACCACAAGTCAACCTAAATGAGCTCGCGAGTATTCTCAACCGGTCATTGAAGCCTATCCCCGGCATCTTGTAGTGGCATTGACGTAATATTCAAAAGGGAACTCCATAAACTACGTGTGATTTTTTAATCAAGTTCTCAGCGAATTTTTTTCCCTGTTAAAAAAGAAGTTTAAAACATTCTCAATAAGATCCTTCAATCAACCGTTATTACTTAATTGTTGAAAACAAGAAAAAAATATTGGGAGACTTGATTGAAAATCATAACATAATTAAAAGAGTGATTTGAGATTGTACAATTAATTTGAGGCTGATAGTATTGACACATAAAGAATCAATATTAAAAAAATCTAAAACCAAGTAAATAACACAAAAATTCTATTTAATAAGGTCATATTAGAAAAACTAGAAAAAAAATAAAAGTACTAAATCAAATAAATAAATTATAAAAATATATTAAATATTGAAACTAACAGCTAGGTATTATTTAAAAACATTATCATCTCTAATTCATGCAAAAAATTTAATCAGATCTAATTATACTAAATAATATAAAATCTTTCATTAAAAAAAATCTTTCATATTAATTTTTTTATATTGAAAGGAATTTGTTATAAAGTTTAATTTTTTCTTATTTCAATCTTGTAGATATTTAATTAAGATTTTTTAAAAAAAATTCAATGTACATCAATTTTACACATCAACTTCAATCTTGTTATCTAATATATTCAAGTCTCTAAAGTCTGGTAACAAATTTATAATCCGACCTAATTATCAAATAAAAATTATGTTCAATAACATGGTCTCTAGAATTTCTTAATAAATTTAAAGTTCAATCCAACAGTTAAATAAAAAAATAAACTCCACCACATAAAATTTAGAATTAAGGAAAAATCACATGTGTGGACACATAGATTTGGAAACCAATTATTTTTAGTGAACACTGATGGAGCGAATTGATTGAACTTTTTGGAACTTCTAAGGACCTTATTGGATTAAGAATTACTTGAAAAATCAATTGAGAGTCTCTACGTAGTTTTGAGACCATTTTGAAGTTTGCCCCTCGTAGCTTAACCACGAAAATTGAAATTCTCACTAGGAAGTAGTAAAAATCAAACAGGATATATAGGAACTGAGCTCGCCTGAAAATGCCGCAACCAGTATTTTTCGCCGTATAAATTACATGCACCAGCTCTGGTGACCTTACGTCACCAGCAGTCACGTATCGGGCCCCGCAAAACTAGAGCATCCAATATGCATTAACGGGTACGATGTTGACACAAGAACTGTCAGGGCCGTGTGATTGAAAATCCCATTGACGCCATGAACTCCACGGCTGCTTTATCACCTACTCACTTAAAGGAGATAAAAGAGAAATTAAAGGGAGTTAACTCCATTTATGCCCGCTAACTACATGCGACTTTAATACGAGCATGTTTGGTAGTTTTGTAAAAGTTGATTTAAAAATAAAATATTTTTTATAAATATATCAAAATAAAACTTTTTTATTTTTATATTAACACATTGAAATAATAAAAATTTAAAAAAATACAATTGATCTACAGTATAAAAGGATAATTATATACAATGTTGAAAATGTTTGAAAATACATATGCATATAGATAGCAGGTTTTATGTTCATGCCATGGGAAGCTGATATAAAAGATGTTATGTAACAAAACAAGCATGATGTGGAACAATTGGTAGCAATTTTTAGTTGACAAGTACATGTAATAGAGATAATGAGAACAAAAGTAAATATTCATTGTAATTATAAAAAAAATCATGAGAACAAATCACCATGTACTTTTTCACAAATCATTATGCACTAGAATAATAACTTTTTCTAAATTTTAATTTTATCCTAAACTTTTTTTCTCTCCTAATTGCACACCCTTTTAAGTATAAAATGATATCTAATTGCTTTCCTTCTTTAAAAAAAAAATGATAGAATTCAAAAGAGAGGAGTCCAAAGTAAAAATAAAAAAACATAAATGGCAACTTCATATTTCTTGTAAAAAGTCCAGTATGGTTCTCCATCCTTTTTAATTAATAGGTAATCAATTTTTTTAGCTGTTAAAAATTTAATTTTGATATAAAATTTTATTTATTTTTATTTTTAATTAAAAAATTGTTATTAAAATTGGTTCTGACCACAAAACTAATTAATTTTAGTATCAATAAGTTTTATTTAATAAGAGAAGTTTCACCTAAATATTATTATCGAGTTGATTTTTTAAATTTTGAGTTATATTTTAAATTGTTTAATGCTATAAATAAGTTTATTAAAATATTTTATGATAAAATAAATTTTAAACTAAAGAAAAAACCAAGGCCTTGATTATTTTGTCACGTCATCAAATTTTAAAAACATGAGATGATGCTTTGTTTGTTTTTTTTTTAATAAAACCCTTTAAAAATAAAAAAAAATATATACCAGATATGCAAGCTGAATTTGAAAGCCTGCATATTTGAGTTTTTCTGTTTTAGAAGGCTATACCACTCTGGGCCATGTGACTATACTTGTTTTTAGTTTTTTATTTTATTAATTTTTTTTATTTTATATCTTAGTTAAAAGTAAATTTAATAAAAAATTACTAACTTAATAAAATATATAGGTTTAATGAGTTCAGGTTCATGTTGATTTAATATTTTTTTAAAAAGTATGTTAGATTAAATTTTTTTAAGTATTTTATTTATTTTAAATTTATTTTTATGATATGTTTTTTTTATGTTGGATTAATTTATTTGAATTTAATTCTCACATGATTGTTATAATCTTATTATCGTAATGTAGTTGGTTGACAAGGGCTGAGCCGAGTGGCTTTAGTATGTTAGTATTGTTTTTATTAAAAAAAAGTCATTTTGTAAATTTTTGATTCCTTTAATTTGTTTATTCTAGTACAATCATTTAGATTTTTTAAAATAATTTTTTTTCTATTTTTTATCCCATAATAGGTATAAAATAAATTTAAAAAATTAAACAATTAAATTTTATTGTTCAAATTGCAGATTTAATAAACTAAACCACTAAATATAAGATGATAAAATATATTGTAGGCTCAATGTTTTTAGGAAAAGGATTCAATATCAAAAATAATTTTAAGTATTTGATTTAACTTGAAATTGTATTTATAATATGTTTCATTTTAGATTTTACAGGGTTAATTTGATTTGTCTTTTATTAAATTTTTTATCATCTTTATTTTTTAAAATCAAAATCATATTAGAATGGCTGATTCAATTTATCAGGTTTAACGAGATTGCCAAACAAAATTAGTAGTTGACACTTTTTTATGTTTTAAAAACAAAATGGTTCGATACATGTGACTAATGGATTAGTAAGTGCCTTTATTTATCTGTAATTATATTTAAATTAATATAAATAATCAAAATGGATTCTCATCTCTGTATTTAACTTGCTTTTTCAGGTTTAGTTTTATATTTAATTTAAATCTAATATCCTCCTATAATATCGTATTAGAGAGAACTAACTGTAAAATAACCTTTCTGTATGCCCACACAAGTTATTAAGATGTAGGTCCAAATTGAAACTTTTTGCACAATCGAGGACTATACCTGTAGTTTGCCCACATAGATTTTTATAATACCTGCAGACACTTGCATCACTCTCACTCTCCCACTCTCTGCTACTTTCCTCTTTCTCCATCTGAAAAGGAAGAAGAAGACAGTGCAAGAATGTGGAAAGCGGTTAAACACTAGAGAAAGAGAGCGACTGGCTAAAAAAGAAGAAAGAAAAGTCTGAAAGCTAAAATAATGCAGAGATTTGCATTCCTACTATGGACTCTTCTTTTTTGCTTAGCTTTCTCTACTTGTATAGCTAGACAAGGTAAGAAGCTTTCTCTGCTGAACTTAATTGGCTCTTTTTTTGTTTTGTTTCAGTTCATGCTGTAAAGATTGATTCTTCTTTGTTAGGGATTTGGATTGTTGATTTGTGAAGTGAATTTCGTGTTCTTGTGATAGGTGTTGATGATTATGAACTGTTTTCTGGTTTTTAAGTTTCTTGCTTCTGATTAAGAGGAGTTGTTGCAGTTTTGTTGGTTGTTAGTTTTTTATTTTAGCGTCTGGATAGAGGAGCAGAATGGGAAGACAGTGTGTTTTTTTTTTTTTGTTATTGAAATCTATGGTTATGAATATGGAGCGGGTGTGATTTGGATCTCTTTGATTGTTGAGAAGGTGTAGGAAAAGAGAGGAAGAAGGAAGTTTTACGTTTGGAGTTTTTTCTTTGTTATGTATTTGTTGAGAAAGCAAGAATATTTGACTAAATTGGGACTTGTACAGCTATTTGGTTTAGTTATTCTTGATTCAATATATTACTGGGAGACAAGAACATAAAACATAGAGTAATTTTATGGTGCTCATGTGGTAACTAGTGGCATCCTGCCCACTTTAATGAAAGAGATGAATACAAGTAGAGCAAAGAAATTCTAGGTGTGTATATTCTTGTAATTTTTCGTGGGTTATGAATTTTATTTTCCCTTTTTTCTTGTGTCCATCTCTTTCTTTAAGTGGGTCAGTTAGTAACTAATAGGATGACAATAGTTACTCTCCCTCAACGCATAAAATTTTCCATGAAACATACTATACTATGATGTATATGGAAAATTGAAATGGCAAGAGAGAGAATTCTTTCTTTCTTTATTTGTCGATTCATTCTGTAGTTTTATTTGGATGGTTGATCATTTCTGTAATATTGTCCAGTAGACCAGGCCATTAGATTCTAGAGCAGAAACTATTGATAGATTGTCATTTGCTTAGTATTAGCTTGCACAGTGAAAATGTGTGTAGCCTGTTGGGTGCTAATTCACTTTTGAAACTAGACATTGAAGCAACAAGGAATATCTGGTTAGATATTTGCACAACTTGAATCATCTAACAAATGTGAGTTCATTCTTGTATGCTTCAATGAAGTGCTAGAGGCTAGAACAATGACTATGTTTGCTTTGACATTATATGATCCATTCTTCTTTTTTCAATGTTACTTAATAGATTTCTAATCTTCCTACAGCACCTTGGGTTATGCGCATAAGTTGTGGAGCTCGCTTGAATGTTCATACAGCACCAACCAATACACTTTGGTATAAGGATTTTGCATATACAGGAGGGATTCCAGCAAACGCAACACGCCCAAGTTACATCAGTCCTCCACTAAAAACTCTTCGCTATTTTCCCCTATCATCAGGTCCCAACAATTGCTACAATATTAATAGAGTGCCAAAAGGGCATTATACTGTTAGGGTCTTCTTTGGACTAGATGGACATCGTAATTTTGATAATGAACCATTATTTGACATTTCCATTGAAGGCACCCAAATTTATTCTTTGAAATCTGGTTGGACTAACCATGATGACCAAGTATTTACTGAAGCTCTAGTGTTTTTAACAGATGGAACTGCCTCTATCTGTTTCCACAGCACAGGTCATGGAGATCCAGCAATACTTTCCATTGAGATTCTTCAAATGGAAGATAGAGCATACTATTTTGGCCCAGCATGGGTTCAAGGGATAATCCTTAGAACAGCTGCCAGATTGAGCTGTGGTAATGGGAAACCGAAATTTGATGTTGATTATAGTGGGGATCATTGGGGTGGGGATAGATTTTGGAGTCCAATCAAAACTTTTGGCCAGGGATCTGATTTAGCTAGATCTACTGAAAGTGGCATCAAGAAGGCTTCAAATGCACCAAACTATTATCCAGAAGCTCTTTATCAGACAGCCCTGGTTAGCACTGATACTCAACCAGATTTAGCATACACAATGGATGTGGATCCCAATAGAAACTACTCGATTTGGTTACACTTTGCTGAGATTGATTCTTCAGTCACTGCAGCAGGGAAAAGGGTATTTGACATTTTGATTAATGGTGATGTTGCTTTTGAAGATATAGACATTGTCAAAATGAGTGGGGATCGGTATACTGCCCTTGTACTTAACACCACAGTCACTGTTAGTGGAAGAGCTCTGACGATCGGTTTGCATCCTAAAAAAGGCACTCATGCCATAATCAATGCTATTGAGGTGTTTGAGATTCTTACAGCTGAGTCCAAAACTGTATGGGAAGAAGGTGCATATATCATCTCATTCTTAATAAAATTCCTGTTTATTTCTATTCAAGGAATATATAGGGCACACTAGAATGAGGCTTGCTACAAGCATATACCCCCAAGTTGTTGAAGTTTGCAGAAATTAGAATTCTTTCATTACTTTAAAAAATGCATATAAATACCATATCAGGTAATGTATTATTCAACACAAAGTTAACTTTTGATGGGCATTGATCCTAAGCTAATCACGATTCTAACTATTAAATTGGCACTTCTTTCACTGACCATGTTGCATATAACAAAAAAACAAAAAATGTTGAAGTTTGACGCAATTGAATAGCAAACAAAATCTTCACATGGTTGCATCATGAGGGCTTTGGATCAATTTGTTGTAAGCTCTTGTTTGGCCATTATTTAAAATGGGCTCCTAATTACCTTACAAATTGTGTCACGTTGTTGATTTATGTGACATGACATTGACGTGGACCTTTTTATCTCCTGCTGTTTTGAAGTCTTAGATGCAGTTCTGCAGGTATTTAGAAGAAACTGTTCGAACACATGTTGTGTTGCTATAGATCTGCCATTGATCTTCATTTCATAAAACACATGTTTTGAAGTTTGTCTTATGGTTCTTTTTACTCAGATTTATTATATAGATAGGAAAAGCAATTCTGTATAAAGTTCGGAATGTGTAAACTGTTACTAATCTGAATGTTCTTTTTATCAGTTAGAACTTTACAGTCATTGAAGAGTGCATTGAGCCTTCCTCTTCGGTTTGGGTGGAATGGTGATCCATGTGTTCCCCAAGAACATCCATGGAATGGAGCAGATTGCCATTTTGACAAGACTAGCAGCAAATGGTTTATCGATGGACTGTACTGTCTCGATCCTTTTCCTCAAATTCATTTTTATTCATTTTTCACTATGATTTATCTGAACCAGATATTGTCTTTTATTGAATCCTTCTTGTTATTCATTCACGCCACTCATTACCCTCTCAGTGCTTTATTCCAGTCAAAGTCATAAAACTTTTAATTAGTTCAGCATTTTATTGTTAAACAAGAAATCTTTCTGTGGTGCTCATAATATGTTTGCAAAGTTTGTAACCTTGTTCGTGCATTCAAAATCATGACCTTCTTAATGTTCTATCCATACAAAATTGTGCAGAAAATGTTAAATAGTATAGCTTCGCCTTGTTTTTCTTTTTGCTGAAGAAAAATCTCTGGTACTGATAATAAATTTAGAAAGTACTCAATCTTGGCATTGTTCAAAGACATGATGATTGTGCTGTTCGTTTTCTGGTCTTCTAGTTTAATATATATAAGGGTAAGTTATGTTATCCATACTAAGAGGCTTCCTGAAAAGCATTTCTCATTCTGCATATACTTGCGGGTGAGAAATAAAAGCTCCAAGTAATAAAAATATCCGTTGACAGACTTTATATTAAGAATTTTACATGAAATAAATATGTTTCATTAAGTTAATTTGGAGATCTGCTGCTAATAATACCTTCAATTTTTTCCTATAATTGGCTGATTCACGGGTCACTTCTCCAGTTAATTTGACATTAAAATTATTAATTTAATTCTTGTTATCTTAAGATGTCAATATTATCCATCACTTAATATGGATTACTTCTTCATGGTCAGTTCCCTTGACAACCAAGGTTTGAGGGGTTTCTTGCCAAATGACATATCCAGACTACGTCATTTGCAGAACATGTAAGTTTCTAGCATTTATGGTCCACTTCTTGCTACTAAAACTCTGACCATCTAATATTTAACTCTCTGCTCTCATCTCTTAATTTGCTCCGACTTTCTACATTTACAGAAACTTGAGTGATAACAGCATCCGGGGAGCTGTTCCACCATCAATTGGAACAATACCTGGCCTGGTAGTACTGTAAGTCTGCTTATCCATTTACCCCATTATTAACTCAGATTTCTACACAAATAAAACTGTTCACTGATGATAATAGTTTCCACCAAAGGAGCTAATGTGAGTGTAAGCGACAGAGACTTGATAAAATAGGATTACTATATGATTATCTTGCATTGTCATTTATTTTCTTAGAAACAATTTGCTTATAGTAGTTTGTCCATTCAAATCCTTTGTTCGTCCAACCAGCCATATCTCCTGCTTGCTTTAACAACAAATATAACTTTACTTTTTCACTGATTTTGCTTTTGAATTATTTGATAAGATGCAAAATGAGGAAGTTGATGTTTGCTTCATTCAAATTCATAGCAAAGTCCATGATGCAACTCGCATTTAGCTGGGTTTGATAGAACATAAATATGTAACTTGTGCTGAAGATTTTCCCATAGGAAAAATTAGTTACTGCTAGCACTAACAAATAAAATCAAGTGAATATCCAAGTACTCAATGTATAATGGAATAACGAACACAAATTTTAACAATAAAAATTATTTAATTGTGGCATAGAAGGACCCCAGCCATAAAGGCAATTCAGCATTCACTGTGCGAATCAATTGGTGGTTCATATTAGTTTGTGCATGCATGGTATCATGGATAACTTGATCTTTCCCCACTAAGTATGCAGAATGGTAAAGAATTAGAAAGAAAGAAATACTTAATGAAAAAGAAGCAAATATAGTTTCTTGTTGCCTCCTCTTTGCAGTGTTAGCAGAGTCATATTTTGTCAGTAATGTGATATTGTGCACGAGGAAATGTGCAGTCAGCATAATGTCAATTTGCAACCCTTTTTTTTTTAAATAACTTTGTTTTAGACAAAAAAGAAAAACAAAAAAAAGGTGATTCTGCTCATGTGGAAATGTGAACCAACTCAATGTTAACTTCTGGGTGAAACACCAGAAGCTGGATGCAAATAGAAGTGCATTTTTCCAATCCTAATCATGTGATTTAATTGTACTGTTACAATGTCTGATCATATCTGTTGCGTACAGTGACCTTTCATACAATTCCTTCAATGGATCAATTCCTGAAAGCCTCGGACAGTTGACATCATTGCGAAGACTGTAAGACTTTTCTTGCAGTTAATTAATCCACGGAAGTATATATTTGAACTACAATTTATGCTGTTATGGTACAGGAATCTCAATGGTAACTCTCTGTCTGGAAGAGTCCCAGCAGCGCTAGGAGGAAGACTTTTGCATGGAGCTAGCTTCAAGTATGCTGCAACAAGTGTTGCTCTTTAATATTGCTGGCTTTGAATGGAATACGTATCATAACATGTTTATGATATGTTGAATATGTTTACTTAGACTATACTTGCATCCTTTGCTTATTTTTATCACAGTGAAAAGAAAAAAAAGCCATAACTAAATTTCATTTATAACCATGTCTAAAATGATACTTACTGTAGTTTGTGCAGTTTTACAGATAATGCAGGTCTTTGTGGCATACCTGGGTTGCGTACATGTGGCCCTCACCTTTCTGCTGGTGAGAAAATTGGCATTGCATTTGGTACATCCGTGGCATTCCTTCTAATGGTTATCTGTTCAATGTGTTGGTGGAAAAGACGACAGAATATTCTCCGTGCACAGCAGATTGCAGGTAAAGGTTTTCATGATAAACTCAGATATACATACATGATAGCATAATTTGGTTTCCTAACTTTTATTGATCAGTGATTTTAATGGCAAAGATACATCAAAAAATAAAGTGGCACGCAAAGTTAATTATAACCTAGATTCTATTCCGTGTGTGTAAGAGAAAAAATAGTGTTGTCTCAGACATGGTTGTGGATGAAGTGCTCGAAAGCACAAATCTGCTTGATTTTCTCCTGTTTGCGAACTTACAGGATGCTTTCTCTTGTTTACAGAAAGAGGTGCCCCATATGCAAAAGCAAGGACGCAATTATCGCATGATATCCAGATGACAAGGCATTATAGTCATGGCAATGCCCGGACAGCTGCTGAGAACGGGCCTAGCTTACTATCATGATACAGTCCATTTTAAACTTGCTCCTCTGCTGGTTTTTGGATTCTGATTAGTTTATTTCTTAACATGAATCCACCCAATTTGATTTGAACTCCCATTCTTGTGGAACTCAGGGTTCTGCAAATTTTCGTTTGGTGAAGTTTGGAAAGTGAGAAACACCAATCGAAGATCCTATCCACCTTCAGTGCCACCGAATGTCATATAGAATGAAAAACCATACAAGCTGCTTCAAATCTACAATTTTTTGGCGCATTACTGGCAAAGGAAGGTTGTGGCTTCGAAGCACTGATACATAGTGATATCAAAATGGTTCCTTGTTTTTCTTTATTTTTTGTTTAGGTTCATAGGAAGAGAGTGTTGTAAAATATCTCCATGACGTCACGAAACTATGATCTAGATCAATGGCGGATGCACATGTAATTCCCATTAACTTTTTCAGCTGTTCGTAACGGTTCTATCTTGCTATGTTTCTCCAGAAGAATACGAGTGTATGCTTTTGTGCAAACAGGCACTTGTATTGATTCCACTAATTTTGTGTCTTATGCGTTTGTTTCTTGAACATAATAATAATAATAATTTGAAGGAGACTAATCCATACAAGAACAAACATTCTTGAATATCTGGAATTGTCACCAGTTATGCATATCTGTCGAAAATGTTCTGGGCATTTCCCTTTGGGCTGGGAAGCTAGCCTATTCGTTATGGGGATCATTGCTTCAATTGCTTTCACTCGGTTTGGAGCTGAGTTGAAAAGTGACCGAGACACTCTAGATCTTGCGGTGAGCTATTTTTCTAGCAGTAGACGGCCCAATGCTGACATGCGTCTATATTCGGAGGGATAATAGAATATCTTGTTGACAAAAGAATTTAGGAGAACTGAGTTGCAAAGGTACTTTTGGTTTTCTTAAAATTTATATTCTCCGCATAAACTATAAATTTAAAAAAATTTAGAAGTTTTAAAAATATTATTGAATAGGTTTGGAGTTTTTTTTAGATTTTTTTAATTATCTAAAAATTAAATATTTTTATTAACTTTGAATATTTATTTCAAAAATAAGTTATTGTAAACTACAAGTCATCTAAATATACAATCTTTAACAATAATTCTCATAAATTACCCATAAAACTTTTTTGTAAAACTTTTTCTTAACATTTTAAGGAGAGGAGGATTGTTATATATTTGAATATTAGCTCTTTTTTTTTTTTGTATTTAAGTATTTATATACTCTATTGTATTTAATAGAAAATAAAAGTTATAACATTCTATTTATAAAGAAATCTAAAAATCATATAAATGATATAATATCAATTTTTATTTTAAATAACATCACATATTATTTTAGGTTAATTTTAAAAATTTATTCAATCAAGCCCTTACTTAATTTTTTTAAATCTAGAATTGAAATTTCTTGTATTAATTATATTATAGTCCTTAATTTCTAAAAATTATTTACAATCAAGTCACACTTGATTAATCATTCCGTTTTAATTTTTAATTAATGGTTTTTATGTGTGTGATCATTAGATTCCTTAATGAGTTGGTTCAAATATAAATTATAATATAAAATAATTTAATTTAATCTATTATCAATTTAATAATTGATTAATTTATATTTGAAGATCAAGTACAATACCTAGTAACTTATCATGATCCTTAAAATATTAAAAAAGTCATAAGTAGCTTGATTTAATTTTTCAATGATCAGTTTTTCAATATAATTATTATTTTTTCATCAAGAATATTTTTATTTAAACATTATAACATGAAGTATGTCTATTTTATTAAATTATTTTAGTTGTAAACTCTACTGTCATTGATTTTTAAAATAAGATTTGAAAATGTTTTTAAATTTCATTTAACATTAGTTAAGGATTTAACAATCACTACTATTTAAAAAATAATGAAATATTTTCTCTAATTCACTTAATAGTACCTTTATATAGTTTATATTATATCTAATATCTGCCTGTTTTTTACTCTTAATTAGGATAACATATAGTCATGATCAAAACATAACACTCTTTATATAAAATAACTTAGTAATTTCAAGTCCAAAGATCACTTACAAAACTATCATGTAACCTTTCCATAAACGTAAATGATCTTTGCACATGAAATTTTTTTACGAATCAATTCTATACACATGTCATCTGACAAACACTTGCATATTAGTTTTCTATATTTATCATACCTCAATTCATGAAAGTGACTGCTTTATTTCATAAAAAAATAATATAATACGTATCAGTTTCAACAATTTTAATAGAACTTTGATCCAGAAAAATTATAAATAATGTTTTGATGAAATAAGAATTTTATAATTATAAGAATTTTTTTTTACAAAATATTTTTATTTTATGAAGTTTATCTTTATTCTAAATTCATTAATTAAGTATAAATGAATATTAAAACTAAAATAAATCTTTTTTAATAATAAATATATTCTATATAAATAAAATTATAATAAAAATCATTTTCGCTCACAAATAGTTCTCATGAATCGCATTCCATACCTTATCGTTTTCAACGTCAGCTACAATTTATGATAAAACTCAATATAATCTCTTCCCACGGGATAAAGTCCCAGAGCCGAGGGAAGGTCCTTTTCCTATTTTATTCTTCCATGTTCTTTTCTTTCTTGTCCTTTCTAAAGCTCTATACATATGACAATTCATATATATATATATATATAATAGGAATGTGGTTCTCTTCTAAATTATTCAATGTTTTTTACATAAATACCCCTTTTTTTAATATATTAAGTTGACTAACGTATCCTTATTTTAAGTTTTTTATCAACAAGACACAAGTGTTTTAGGTAATTAAGATGTATGTGTTTGCTAGGATATACATTGTGACATTTAATATAATTTTTCTGTGATTTTAACCAGTACCACAATGATTAATATAACACACATGTTATTTAATTTGTTAGTGGATGTATTAATTTATTTGATAGTTATGGTTTATAAAGTTATATTAAACATTGAATCATTCTAATATATTAGTTTTAAATATAAGTAGTGTGTGCATGTAAAGATAAACATTTTATTATAAGAATGGGATATTTTAAGTTTTAAGGATAAAATAGTAAATTGGTTATTTTTTAATAGGCTTTAATAATAAACCAATTACAATAAAGACATATTATTAGAAGTTTTATTTTCCATCGTATACAAATATCATATTTTCATAACTAGATTTCCGACAATCACATTCTAGATGTCTTAAATTCACACGCTAAATACTCTCTAAGTATTAATGGATGAGGTGCCATATAACGGTGTTAAAAGTTTTTTTTATATAATTTTTATTTAAAAAACACTAAATTACTATTTGTTTACGTGATTTTTTTTTATAATTTTATTTCATTATCCAAAAATATCTTTTTAGAAAATCAACTTGATTTCTTTCTAATTCAAAAATACTTAGTAAAAGCATTGAACCATAACACTCCATACAAATGTTAAAACACCCAGTAGATGAGTAAGGATTATATAATAGCAAATCATGATTTAAGATCAAAACTTAAGGTAGATGTAATTAAGAAAATAATTAACATATCTTGGCAGACCAAAGCATGAATGTTGGTGTCTTTGTGAGGTGAATGTTTCTTTTGAGACCATGAATGATGTCATTCTTTAATCATCCAAAGCAGAGGAGAGCATTTCTAGAGGTGCGCGTATGCGTGCATGCTTCTTCAGAAGACATAGCCCTGAAAGACTAATCAAATGAATAAATTTGCAGGTAGTTTAGGGCAACGCTTAACTCAGTGTCAGAAACTTTTATTTTTTTACCTTGGGCAGCAGCAGGTTTGTACTAACTGCTAGTGACCCATAATTTGAATTTTGGTGCTGAGTTAGGGGCTCGAAGCTGAAGAGAGCTGACCTCATGGAATGATCTTCATTTAACGGAGCCTGATCTTTTTAGACCACAAATTACCATTCAGCTCTCCTCTTGCTAGGCTTTTGGCAGAGGGGGACCTGCTATTTCACTTTGTGCATGCAGTTTTTGAATGTCCACACAAGGCAAGGCAAAAGACAGGAGTAAAATTGTATGCTAAAATGGTGGGATAGATTCGGCAATTAACATGTAAAATGTAAATAAATGATGGAATGACGTATTAATAAAAAGTCTGGTGAAATAGTGTATTTTTAATTCATGTAATTTTCTACAATGAAATTTTAATTAATGTTGTTGTTCTAAGTGTGATGTCTATTTAAATTTAGATCTAATTGATTGAATAATTTTAAAAAAATAAAAAATTTATTAATATTAAAGTGTCAAAGTAAAATTTTGAAATCTAAAAGTTTGACGGTCATAATAATGATTCTATAAAATAGCTTTAAAGAACTTTTATAAAAATTTGAGCGTGATTCAATAATAAGATCAAAAGTTATGGTCATTTTGACTTATTATTCTAGTTTAGTGTGATTAAATTTTCTCTTAAACCTAGACTTATCTCATTGGTTTATAAATTTATTTTTTAAGCCATACGTGTAATATATTTGGAGTATATTCTCATCTAATTATATTATACCTGTATTTTACTATTTAGAATCATTCATGAGAACTATTATGTAAACAATAACTTTTTTATATTTTAATTGGAGTCCTTTTTTTAGTCTACAAGTTGCACAAAGATATGTTTTTTTTATTCATAAAATATAATTGAAAAACAAACTCATAAAATTCATAAAATTGATAATATAAAAATATGTTATATTTTTTAAATGGTATTATTCTACCAAAATTTTTAATTTATTTTTCGTGATTCATGTTCTCCTCTCCTCCAAATCAATGGCAACCATTGCTCACTACTAAGGCATAAACTATAGTTATCAGACCTGACTTGGGAGTTGATCCGATCAAGTTGGGTCTTGAGTTACATGGATTGATCGAGTCAACTTGAATTAACCTGAAAAAATTAAAAAATATATTTGAAGTTTTAATGCTTCATATTATAAATAATAAAGTTTAAAATATTTTTTAAAAATATTTTTTAAAAATATTTTTTATCTAATATTTAAAAAGATACTGTGTTATTATGCTATTTTTTAAGTTGTAGTATTCAAACTAAAAATATTTTTTATCACACATTGAAAAAATATAATTTTTTTATTGTGAATAAAGAGCGTATGTATTAAAGAGTTTTAAATCGTGTATTGAAAAATAAAATATTTATTTATTTTTCATATAATAAACTTTTAAAAAAATTAATAATTAACTAAAAAATATATATAAAAAAAAAGATGAAACTTTAGTTTAAAGGAAAAATATATTTTAAAAAAAAATGAATCTCAACCAGGTTTTATCGGTTTTTTTCATCCTAATCTTTTATGTTACTCCAACTAATTAGTAATTGGATAAATTAAATCTTGGATAAACTTTCGAGATGGGTTCTAATTTAATAATTATCCAAAAACATAAAAAAAAAATGTGTTTGTTATATTATCATTATTAAGTAGCAGAAACCCATTGACGTTTTGTTTACAAACTTGACAAAATTGCACACACAGAACCAAATTTTGCGGGCGAAAAAGAAAGAAAGAAAAACTGTCCCCGTATTCGGGTCCTTCCTATACATGCAGGCAACATCATGTGTCTGATTCGATTGACAAAAGAATAGTTATTTTTGCATATTAGTAATTTCAAAAAAATATGGGTGAAATATCATTATATATATATATTGAAATTAAAAAACGCGACATTCCAGCTTGTTATTATTTTGAATCATGACATCTTAAAAAAAAAATGGAATAAGCTGCACATGACTGGAGAAAAGAGAAGAAAAGGAAAATTAAATTAAATTAAAAATATATCAAAATTTTGATTGTAACACCATCCCTATTTTTAAAAATACTTTAATAAAATAAATTTAACAATAAAAAAAAATCACTAATAATAATTCAAGTGAGCCATACCTATGATAAAAAACAAATGAGTTATTGACCACCTTTAAATGATAAATGTGACTCACTTGAATTATAATTAATGATATTTATTATAATTTAATTTTTGATTTTTTTATTTGAATTATTTTATTTATTAAAAAAATAAAAAAATCAACCAGTGTTATTTTGTTAATATATATTTTTTTAAATCATTCTCTCCCTAAAATTGCACTGGTACAATAATATTTATATATAAAAAAACATCCCGTAACTGCCACACGTGTCTCTGATGTAAAAATTAAAGCACGGCAAAAAAAAAAAAAAAACTAAAGCCGTGAAAAACAATAATAATACCAGCTTCACGTGAACACATGTCAGTGACCTCCCTGCAAGTTTTCAGTTACCAGCACACAGCCCCCCCAAGATTCACCACCCACCATATCCGTACCCTTCTTTTCCTTTTTAGCCTTTCAGAAATTTTTACGACAGTAGAAAGATAGGCCAAACCTTTTGCTTTCATGTTTTTGTTAGGCCCAAAAACTGAGTCAAACACGCTATCTATCTATCTGTATGCATGTATGTATGCAATGTGAGATGCATAAACTCAACTCGGGCTGTCTCCCGCCACTCAGACACCACCACCCAATGTACCCTCCACGTGGGGGCTCTGTACAATCCCTTTCTTTTTCTTGGCTCTCTGCAACTATAAACTGCAGCAGCTACCGTCCACTCGCTAGCAGACACGCCACCCCACTACACCTGCAATACCCGATCCAATCTAATAATAATATTCATAAATCATTGTTCTTCTAACACGCACTGTTCCCTCCCCCAGCTAGCCTGAGAGGGACACCCACTATTTTATCTTGCCCTTTTTTTTTAAAAAAAAAACTACTATTACTGTCTACTACGGCAATAAATGTAACAAATACAAGAAAACAAATGGCAGGCGCCGCTTAGCAGGGCCGTACATCTGGGGGTTTGCTTTGTTTCTAGGGCTGACATCATCATTACCGCCCTAGTCACAAGACACACACGTTGAGTTCTGTAACACGCGCTCTTCCCTCTCATGTCTTATCAGGCGGCGGCTATGATATTCAATTGTTCTTTCTTTTTATTTATTATTTTAAAAGCTTGTAGGACCCATATTAAGTATTGTACGGGGTGATCATATGACTTGTTTTTTAAATAATATATTATAAAAATAATTAAAAAAATAAAAATTTCAAGCTAGATAAATAAATAACCCTAGAGACTAATGCTAATGATAACTCGTTTCTTCAGATATTCACGTGTGTATCCTTCCTTGATAGAATCTAAGGAGCGAGAGCTAGTCTTTTGGGAAAATGAATGGGGGAGTGGGAACATAGAATTATTTGTGGAATAGGGCTATCCCCTTCCACCGGGCTAAGTGTGATTTTGTTATTTTAAAAGTATTTTTATTAAAAAATATTAAAATATTTTTTATTTTTATATTAGCACGTTAAAATCATAAAAATAAAATATTAATTTAAGATTTTTAAAAGGTAAATATTTTTTTAAAAAATCAAAAATAAAAATCTACTGAACCTTCAATGGGCTGCAACACCCCGTGATAACGTGCCTCCTACTTATTATCAAATTATATGAAAAAGAAAAGGGTAAAGTTAATCATGAATTGGATCTAATAAAAATATCATGCTTCTTTCTTTAAGGACAGCATTGCCATCAGATTTTAATATTTATTAGCTTTATTAATAAAGTAGTCAGTGCAAATGATAGATAATTTGGCTCGTAAATTCACTCGGTGGAATACACAGTGGGCATAAGCTCAGACATCCCCGGCACTCGAAATGTTTGCCTCACGTGACAGCTTCAATTTAGGGACGCCCTCGGCAGTCGGCTCCCCTGAAGCTTGCAGCTTCCGGTTTTCCGCCTACAATCATAAAGATCCTTTGGAGTTTTTAGGAAATAGCCTTATCAAAATCAAAATTATATCTTCTGACCCCCTTATTTTATAAAATTCCTATTTCGCTTTATCAACTATGATCACTGATAAATCTATGGATTTATTTACTTTTGTTTTAAAAAACTCGTTCTCTTCACTTTCTATCCACGTTAATGTTTATCAAAATTTCAATTAGAATTAAATCCAATTAAAAGATTATTTAATATTGTAGCAGCTTTTCTTTATGGGTACCAATCTCATAGAAAAAATTTATTTAGTTAGATAAATAGCTTACATTTGTTGCACTGAATCTTGCACATAATTGTATGTTAAACTTTTATTATGTAAGGTTAAAATAATATTTTTTTTATTAATATAGTTTTAACAAAACATATTTTTTAAAAAAAACATAACTAAAAATATTTTTATTTAATCTATTTTTCTAAAATGACAATCATAAAAAATATTGATAATTATTTTTATATATTAATATAAAAAATAAATTTTAAAAAAAATTAAAAAAATATTTTAATATATTTATAAATAAAAAATAATTTAAAATAAAAGGTTAATCAAAGTCCCAAACATCACCGAAATAAGGCCACATAATAGTAACGTCTTTGAAGCGCCAAACCTGGTAAGGATCCGAAAGGCTTGCAAAGAAAAAGAAACGAAAACGAGAATATAGATTTGCATATACAAAGGGCATATGATTTCTTTTAATATAAACAAGCTGATCGTGCCGTCCAGCCGACGATTACGGGTGACTACGTGGGACCCTCCACTTTTATACCCTCTTTCCCTCCTTGTGCATCCTCTCTTTTCACATTTCTCCTTCTCTCTCATACTCTACCTCTTGAAAGCTTCCTTCTCTTTTCATCATCACTTTCTGCTCCCTTCCTTTCATGGCTTCTTCAAGGGAAGGACACTACAGGGGAGTTCGAAAGAGACCATGGGGTCGCTATGCTGCAGAGATACGTGACCCATGGAAGAAAACACGGGTATGGCTAGGCACATTTGATACACCTGAAGAAGCTGCCCTTGCTTATGATGGTGCAGCTCGTTCTCTTCGTGGAGCTAAGGCGAAGACTAACTTCCCATCACCACCTTCCACTTCTGGTCTCTCTCTGGACCTCAATCTTCCATCCGACCCTCACCACCACCACCTTCGTTGGAGTTCAAGTCCTCATGTGGGGTCCCACAGGTTTGGTGGTCTTGGTGAGTTCTTGCAGACTGGAGTGGTTTTTAAAGAAATGAACTTCAATGCTACTGAGGCTGCAGCAGCTTCTGGGCCAGTAGTGAAAATAGAGGGTCCTGGTGTTAGTGCTGTAGCTGGAGCTCCGGTGCCGGAAAGTGTTGCTCCGGCTTCGTTTTTGGGGATGGTGCGACGTGGGTTGCCAATAGATTTGAACGAGCCTCCACCTTTGTGGCTGTGACTGAATATTAATAGTAACAATTAACTGATGATGACGATGAAGAAGAAGAAGAAGACGGCCTGTCTCTTTTTGTTCTTCTAAGGCATATCTTGCGGCTGGTTTTTATTATTAACCTTACCACTATCTCTTATTTTCCTTTTTTTCCTCTTTTTTTTTTTTTATTTTTCCCTTCCTATTGCACCGTCTGCTTCACTATCTACACCTTGTATCAAGGCAAGAAAAGGGAGTATTATTAACAACAAGATATTTATAAACTAAGAATCATGAAGCAGTTGTTTGTATATATATATAATGTTTTCTTAGTTTTAATGGAAAGTAACTTCTTTTCGTCCGTTCTATTATATTCTTGACGATCCATCTCTGCCCTTTTCCGGCCTTGATGGATTTTCCATCCTGGTTTAGACTTTAGAGACACAAGGAAGAAAAAAAGAATTATTGGATGCAAAGGCTCCTTTTGTTTGCCTTTATGCGATTTCCCCTCACGCGCTTGCCTGTTTTGAGACGCGCTAGAAGTTTGAGCTTCTGCTTGCGGCAGTCCTGCAAGAACTGGTGTTGAGTGCTTTAAACCTCACTTGTAAAGACATCAAGGGCGGGGCTATAAAATCTATGTGGGTGCCGGTCGGCTAGTGAACATATTAAGATCATGCAGTTATTCAAACATACCAAAAGTGGATTCGAAAGTTACATATTCAGGACCATTTTGTAAGTTTTGTCATTGCAGTGATCATTATGCGGAAAAACTTTAGACTTATTTGCAAAATTTATATTACTTATTTTTAACAATTACTAGATTTGCTATTATTAGTTTGAGTACTTTGTATTTTAGAGTTGTTGATGGCTCAAGTATTCATGAAATTAGTTGAAGTATACATAAATTAATATTTTATAATAATTTAAAAAAAATACTTCTTTTCTAATTTTGGGAGAGTCTTGGCCCCGCGTGCACTCCCTAGTTTCCACCCATTCTGATATGGGAGCACTAGTCCTTCTCAGCATGATTGATATGAAAAAAAAAGAAGCGATATTTTATTGTTAATTGTATGATTAATCAATTTATATCAAGTAAAAAATGGCATATGAATGGCTTGGAGTTCGATTTCCGAATTTTTGGACTCGCATATATACAGGCGCATAGATTGGGTGAAAAAGACATCATTTTTTAAATTAAATGACCAAATTGCAACCTTCATCAAATGTGGGGTGTGTGTTTTGTGTAACAAGCAGCCTTCCTTCCTGTGAAAAGCTCCCAAAAAACCTGTTCCATCAATTGATTAGTGGGAGTGCTAATTAAGGTTGTTAAAAATTAAACATAGCGAGAATCGATGGTTTTTAAATTTTTAATTTTTAATTTCTGGTTTATGTTATATCACGAGCTAAAGACATAACTATTATATTGATAAAGTTTAGCTTTTTTTCAAAAGAAAGGAATGCGCTCTTTTCTCTTCCTTTTGGATCGGATCGGTTTCCTTTTGCAATTCCTGTAAACAATAAGTTACACAGTAAAATAATAAAAATATTTTTCAAATAAAAAACATTTAAGTATGAGATTAAGGGTGTGTTTTTTGTTTTTCACAATATTTTTTTTTATTTTGATATTTAATTAAATAAAAAATATGTATTGACATACTTAAAGATATTCGAGCCTTATAGATGATATGTATAATATTTTCTCGCGTTTAAAAATATCTTTTTATAGTATTGTTGGAAATATTTTTATTTTTATTGGTGCAACATATGTCTTTGTGAATGATCTAATTTATCTTTGATTTGTTTTTTCTCTATTATCTCTTTTTATCCCTTGAAGAATATAGATTGACCCATTATTGGTATTTTAATTTCAGTTCTTATTATTTTGATTTTTGATTTTGTCTATTTTGTATTTATTTATTTTTAATTTTATTATTTAATTTTAATTTACCAAATATTATATTTTCTAAATTGGTCTTTAATATTTGGATTTCTAATTTTTTATCTAGGCTTTTTTATATAAAAAAAATTACTAGTTCTAATCTCATCCTTTCATTCAAATAGATAGTATTATATTTTTTATTTTGCTTCTCATTGTTTTGATTTTTAATGTTTTTTTCTTAGTTTTTTTTATAACAGTTATTATTTTTTTTTAATTTCACCCTTCAATTAAAACATTATTTTTTAATATTAATTTTAACCTTTATTCTTTTCAATTGTATCTTTTAATATTTAATTAACTGATAATTGATCTTTTTTATTTTTTTAAATTAAGTGTTTTAGATCTAATGATTTAGGTTATAAATTTTAAAAATTAACATAATTTTTTTTATTTCAAAATAAACTTTATAATTCTTTATAATGTTTTTATCTATTTTAATTTTATAATCTAAATAACATGTTTGACATGATATTTTGGATCATTTTACTCTATATCAGTACTTGTATCACTTATGTCAATACTTTGCACATTTTTTTTGTAAAAAGAATAACTAGTTGATTTGATGGTAGTGAGCTCAATCAAGCTTTTCATTACTGGTAAATATATTTTCAAATCATTTTTTTATAAAAATTTCATTTTCTTTGTCCCTTTTAAAATATCACTTTATCCGTTTATCATGAATTATTTCTCACTTTAGAAGGTAAAAATGGATGAATTTGGCTTAATTTCCCTCTTGTTTTTTTTTTCATTTTTCAATCTTCAAAAACGTAAATTAAGGAGATATGTGTTTGGATTCTTTTATTCAAAAAAGCAAAATCAACAACCAATATCAATATAATTTTTGAAAATCACTTTGTTTGCATTTGAAAATTTCTGACAAGCAACTGTTAGGTGTTTACATCTTTTGAAATAAAAAACAAAAAACAAAAAAAGATAAATGCTCTTCTTTTTTTCAAACTCAGTTTTTAGAAATTGGAAAAAAATCAAACAACCGAAGTGGAGTAAATTTTTTGCATGTTAAATCAGAACCTCGTCGTTAGCGGCTGTGTAAAGGCAACACGATCTCGTACAACAACCTCTTCGATTTATAAGCAAGCCGAGGTACAAGGTACCGCCATCCCTAAGCAAAAACGTTGCAACAGTTACATCTGAAAGGCTATAATCTAAACTAGGATGATTAATTTAGATTAATTAGGACAGTGAACCTGGCAAGCCATTTCCTTGGGTCCTTGGAAACAAGGTTGACCTGTTTGAGAAAAAAGAAGTACAGGCCAAATCTAAATGCTCTTCACCCTGTACAGACCGTAAGGTACTTGAACAATGGAAAGAAGAGGCATTCATGTTTTGTTTTTTCCAGTAAATGAACTGATTAGGCACTCATGCTAATTAATCCTCAGTGATGATTAATTAAGGCAGCACATGGATGGAACTGAATGATTGATGGGGCTGTAAAGAGAACTCCTCCTCCCTCATGGCCTGATATGTAAGATGGTACGTACACGTATAAAGAAAGCATTTTTAGATTCCACTCCATGATCATAGGGTCAAGAATCAGTCCAATATTCAAGTTGTCTTGTTCAATGATCTATGAGATAGTATTCGAATATTTTATGGTAAAGGAAAGGGTCCAGATACCACTGAAAGATTGAAGATAGGAATTAGGTAACGACAGCAGCCAGGTATCCCTAAAAAAATTTACCAGTTGCCAAAAAAAAAAACAACCTTGTCAAGATGTCGTATTCTCGTACATGTTTGTGGCCCGAACAAATACTGTAATGTAAGTGGGGCAAGAAGACTGGAAAGGAGTATAATGTAGCAAAAAAGAAAGCTTTAATTTATTGTATTTTTAATGCCTCTCCCTTTCTTGGCATTGTAGATTTCATATCAAAGTAACTTGTAGATTCTTTTGAGCTTTGAATAATTTAGGAAGATGGTGAAAATTATAATCGGCAGAGATCACCACAGTTGACCGGTCAACTTTTCATTTTCTGCCTTTTTGTCGCTGGACGGTGGATTTGTCTGCTAAACAAGTAAATCTCAACGAGAATCCTCAAATGTGCATCATCTAGCTATTTTTTTAAGAGAAGAAAGGGGTGGAGATGGGAGAGAGCTCTCAATGTCCCCCTCAATTGTCACTTTTCGGTATAGTAAAATGCCAGCCATTGTCCCACTCGTTCGTGATTCTTCATCATCCATCAAGCAACAATCCTCTTCCAAATCAAAGTCTTGTTCTTTGGTACAGAATGCAAGTCATTTTTATTTATTCATTCATTCTCAATTATTTGTATGCTTTGAACAAAATAATAGTAATATATATTTGTGTATTATTATGCATGTTATTTTTAATAATACATCCATCACACATGCACACATGTCAACACACCAACTCCATAAGAGGAGACCTTTTTTTTCCTGGATTTTTTTTTAAAAAAAAAAACATGCACACATCTCTTAATTCTTTATAGCGTAGAGCAAGTTAAGAGAGAACAAGAGAGAATACGAGGGGAGAAGAAAACATAGCTAGTGAATTAATTATTCTATTTATCTGGCCATGAATGTTTTCCCATCCAATGTTTTATAGCGTTAAAAAAAATACTGGGTCATTTATTTTTATTTCTCAATTGTTTAATTATGTGAAACTCACCCTTTTGTGTGCATATTTGTTCCTTGGGCTATTAATTTAAAGCTTAATGGTGTGTCAAAGGTGCATTTAGTTTTTGGATCGAATTTTGGGTAAACGAGTTGTTTATTTATTTTGCTATTAACTTGGACGTGGTCCTGTTAATGTTTCCTCATCCTGAGATTTTAGCCATTGAATTCGAGATTAGCGTTGAATTCAATCCATGAAATTGACAAGAAAAGGACAGGAAAGTATATCAAAATTAACAGAGCAGGAAGCAATCAAGACAATCTCTCTAAATAGATGAAGGTTTTGGAAAGTAAAAGTATAGTAATTTGATTAATTTATTAAAAGACGCGTGGAAAGGCTAGAACGGTGATTGAGGTTTAAAGGCACCTGTGCCACGAGCATTTTGGGATGGGGATGTCGGTGAATATGCTTTTTACGTGGTATTGATTTTATTATTTTTAAACTATATTTATTATTATTAAAAAAAATTATCTTTAATATTAATTTATTTTGAATTAATAGATGTAATATTTAATTAATAAATATAGAATAAAAATAAAGCAGGACAAAAATAGTTTGTAAATTTTTTTATAAAAATGTTATAATTATGAGTTTTTATAGTATCATAGTAGTATTCCTTATCAACATTCTATTAAAATTAAATATTAATTGAAGCCGTGGACATTGATATATATTATGTTTTTTTTTTATGAAATGAAGTAGCTGCTCTTATAAATTAAAGTACGAGGAATATATAAAACTAATATACAAGTATTTGTTAGATGATATATACACTAAATTGACCATAATTTTTTTTTTATATAGATAGGTCATCCATGTCTATAAAAAGGTCATGTGATAGTTTTGTAAATGATCTTAAAATTTAATATTACTAAGTTATCTTACATATAAAGTATTGTGTTTTGACCCTTACTACATGTTGTTCTGATAAATGATAACAAACAGACAGATATTGAGTATAACATAAATTATATGAATGTACTTGAATAAATAAAAGATGATTTATCATTTTACTTTAATTAAAAAAAAATATTTTATTTATTCTCAAATAGTATTGATTATAAAATGTCTGGTCAAAATAAAATGAGTTTTAAAAAGAATATCAAATTCTTATTCAAATAATCAATTATTATAATATTGAGATTTGATAAAATTGATAAAAGAGTTTCAAAATCTTATTTAAAAAATCAATGATTATAATATTGAAAATTAACATAATTTGATAAAACTGACATGCTTCGTACTATAATATTTCAATCAGAACATTATTAATGAAGGAATAATAATTATATTAAAAAACTAATCATTAAAATATTAAATCAAATTATTTATAATTTTTTTAATATTTGATAGATTATAGCATCTTAATATACAATGTACTTTATCTTTAAATATATTAAATCTTATTCTTTAGATTTTTTATAGAAAATGGATGGTGACTGAATATCCAGATTTCAAAAAAAATATTTTTATTAAAATATGACTTGGTGCATGGTGATGCATTCAAATAAAAGAAGATTATTTTATTTAGTATTTTAACCCTATCCAGTAGAAAAATGATAAACAAATAGATTTTTTAAATTAAATTCTAACACAAACTCATGTGTCAATATGTTAATAGTAAAGAGTGAATCTCGTAACTTTTATAGCTTGATTTAAGTTGCTTCTAAACTTTTGATATAAAGAGAAATCAAAAGTATATTTAGTTAGAGATAAAAAGTTTGCTTTAATAAAAAAATTATTTTTATAACTTTTAACTTATATATGTATTTTTTATTTAAGAATTTATTTTAAGGCAATTTTACTAAACATGTTTGCAATTTAAAGTCATTTTAATTTATTTTTTAATAATTTATTTGTATATAATTATTTTTAGGCTATGATTAGAATTTTAAAAACCATGTGAAATAGATTCTTGAATGATTGGCCTTCTAAAAAAAAGTACTGATGTGTATGTGAGATAATTTTACATGAAATGTTTAGTTAAAAGGTGTTTGGTTGGATTGTATTTTTGAAAATTTTATATTTTTTTTATTTAAATTAATTTTTAAATCATTTTAATATATCAATGTTAAAAATAAAATTTTAGAAATAAAAAATATATATTATTTTAATATATTTTAAAATAAAAATCAATTTAAGAAAACATCTAACAAACTTTCAAATATATTTTTGTGGAGCACACTACTCTACTACAATCAAGCTTTCCTGTCATTGTGTAAAGCGTGGCAACTTATACTTTGCTTTTTATTTAAAAACATATTAAAACAATAAAGAAAATAATTAAAAAATAATATTAATGTAATATTTCTAAACCAGAAGACAGCCAAATAGCAGCTGCGATTAGCTTGCAGTGGCCACTTATTGCTCAAAAGTTTACCTACCAACTACTGACCTTGAAAGGACGAGAATATTAATTATTTGGAAATGGCTTTAACAACAATAATTATAAGCTTTCTTTTCTGGGTTGTGTTTGGAAGAGGGAATAAGAATATCCCGTGCTCCATGATGGATAGCAAGGCCTGCCCAGAAACAAAGGGTACAAATGTCAAAGTCTTGGGCAAATAAAAGAGATTGGAGATGTCGAATATAGTTGTCAGAGAAGTGAAATTGCAGTGAGGAATAAATCAGACAAAAATAAATAAATAAATAAATAAAAGAACAGAATAATAAAAGTAAGAGGGGGGAGGGGGAAAACAACAAAAAAGAGGCACCACGCAAGCTGGTGACACAGGGACTCAATTGATTTAATATGGCGTCAGCAATCAGTGCGTGGCAGCAGCATCAGTGCTGCGCCAGCTGCTGCATGCACCCAACCCGGTCGTCATTTCACCGTTTTCAACGACCGATTTGACCCACCCGAGCCAGCTCCCCTTGCGGCCCCCCCTTCTCTCTCTCACGCACACTTTCCGTCTTTTCTTTTTTAATTTTGGTTTTTTTTTTTTAAAGTAAATTGGCACGGCAAACTTAAATCAATGGAATCATTGACACGACTTCACTGAAAACTTATATCGATTGGGATTCATCCATGTATGTGTAAGAGTTAGTTTATATATTTATGTTAATTAAAAAAATTATAAGTTAGGAAATAAAAAAAATATAATTTAATTAATTTAATTTTAAATTTATTTTTTAAAATTTATCAGTTTGAATTCCATAAACTCTAAAATTATTAAAAATTTATATAATTATTAACTTTAAAACCCATTAAATTAATCAAAATATATGCAAACTGATCTAAATATTTATATTAATAAAAAATAAAAAATTATAAGTTAAAATAATTATTTATCACATTTATTAAAACAAATTGATTGTTCCATGTTTCCTTAATTATAATGGAGAATTCATATACTATTTCATCATTGATTGCATCAAGTTATACATAATTGAGAGGTGAAGTTCTATGTGGTGTGCAACATGTTGTTCAGGAAAATAACTTAAGTGCTTCACTAATTATTATTTTTAATAAAGTGAGGGAAAAAGAGTATCAAAAAGATATTATTGATAAAAAGACTATAGTGGTGATCAATAAGAGAAACAATTCCTAAAAATACTAAGATTAAAGACTAAATTTATATAGAAAGATATACATATGAATTATAAATTCAATGCTCTAAAAAAAACATTGGGAATTCAATGCCCCTCTAAAAAAATAAAGATTAATTTGAAAACCAAGGCTAAGGTTTTCTTAAATGATTTTAAAAATATATTTCTTACAGTCATTTTAAATAAAATATTTAAATTAATCTGATTCAATTAAATTTAACGCAAAACTCAAGATTTAAAAGATTCTTTGATTTTTTTTCCCCTCTTATTGCAACACAAACTTAATTTTCTCATGCAAGTAGATTTGTCCTCTCCAATATTCAAAATAATGTGCCAAAGCGGACCCATATAACTGAACGTGGCAGCACAGCATGATCCCTGGGGCCCGGACAATAAATGGGTTCCGTTCTCCTCACGAGCGAATATGTCGGCAGCAGAGGCGTCACGGCGTTCTAACGTTACCCACCACACAAACAAACATGAAAACATGGAACACAAACTAATGTTCATCACCTGTTTCCTTTCCTTCTTGTTTTTTCATGTTCTCTGTCGTACAGAAACTCCGTGACCCTGTCGGTGACGGTGGCGGCGCGACGACACCGTTTACAAACACAATCCTCCAATCAGGATTTCAGCTTATTCACAGCTGGTGTATCTTGTCGTATTATAGATGGCTGACGGTGCCGTTAAGGGAGTGCATCATTATGTCACATGGTATCATGTCATGATGGGTAATGGGTGTGGGGATGATGATGATGATGTATAGAGTTCTTATTTTAAAAAAATAATAGATTTTATTTTGGTGTACAGTTTTCTGGATGTGGCAGAGGCAGTCCCATCATGATGAGGTGGGGCTATCACAAAGTTCACTGTCTTTGCTTGTCACCTTCCACTTTTCTTTTACTATTTTAATTACGAACAATATAATATGAAATTGAGGACATGCTCAAGCAAATTAATGAAAAGCAAGTTGATCTGGCAGTCGTCCAAGCTACAGAGTCCGATGGCGTAGAAAACTATGTATTTTCATAATTTACTATCCACGTGTGTGTGTGTGTATAGTTTAAATTTTTTATTGGATGCAAATTATGGAACATCGTATAAATCAATAAGAAATTTCTAAGTTGACGGGCGATGATTATCACCTCACATGTTTATGAAAACATCTTGATTTTTTTTTTCTTTTCTCGTGGTGTTTGGTGAACAAGAGAATAGAGAGACCTGCCTTAATCCATAAGAGAAATTGTAAGTGTATGATTATGATTTGATAACTAGGATTAGAGCATATTGAAAAATATAATTATAGTTATTTTTAAAATATTTTTTATTTAGAAAAATATATTAATAATATTTTTTATTTTTTAAAAATTATTTTTAAAATTAATACATCAAAATAATTTAAAAACATAAAAAATATATTAATTAAAAAAAACACTTTTAATTTTTCCAAAAACAACGACAAACTCATTCTAAATCACGTTTTATTTGTAGACAAAATAATTAGAGCGTTGATTATGTGAAAATAAACTATATTAGGTAGGTCTTTGGCATCCAATATTTTTTTAAAAAAAGTAAAAAACCTAGTTAATTATTTTGAATTTAATTATTGCTTTAATGTTAGTTACTATTGAATAGTAATTGAATGTTTATTTTATGTTATAGCCGGGTTTTAATTTTTTAATCATTTATTTTTTATAAAACACAAAATTGATATTTGTTTTGTATTTTTATATAAACTTGACTTGTTAATGTAAAAAATAAAAAAGTCTAAAAAAACACATTATTTAAAATTAATTTTCAATTGAAAAATCTATATTTAAAAAACAACATGCATCACGGTACTAAAATTTCTTGTTAGTTTAGACATACTTCAATTAATTCTACGGATCTTAAATTAATGACCATATAAATTTTCAGTGCTTATTATATTAGTAATTATAAAATTTAAACTTGAAATAAATAAAAAAATCTTCTAATCCCAAACTTTCATGGACCGCCATAAATTAAGTCTTGACATTAGATTAGGTGATTTAATTTTTGAAGTTTGAATTTTAAATCAGCAATTAAAAAAATCCTTATAAGGGTAACTGTAAAGATATGTTCTTAAGAATATTTAGAAGAGAAACTAGATTTTAATTAATATGTAAATTGATTAAAAAATATTCTTATTTTGAATTGAAATAATTACTTTCAATAATTGGGTAACAAGAAAAACATAAAGTTGCTAGTGGAGAGGTGGCCGTCTTGTTTTCGTTTTTGTTTTTTTTAATTTTTATTAAAAAAAAAGAGGTGCTGTGTAAGGAAACATTAAATATGGTGACAGTGAGTAAAGGGAGTAATACCACCCTCTCAAATAAAATGATTGACTACAAAACAATGGGCTGACAGTACAGTATAGCCGCAGTACTCACATGATTTTGAGTGTTCACCTTTTCTTTTTAATTTTGATTTTGATTTTGATTTTAATACTGCCGTGTGCACCACACGTTGAGGAGCCGCGGGGGCGTTGATTAGGCTGGACGGTGGCGCAACCTCACGCTCTTAAGAATGGTCACTTGCAAAAGGATGGATATTGTGGGGCCTTTCAAAATCAGGGGACAGGAGTGTATAAGCTGGCATGATGCAACCCATCTTGGTTTAGCTTTTGCTTGTCATTTCAGTTTAAGTGATGTTTTGTTTATTTTTTGAATTTTTTTATTTTGTTGATGGTATAAATAAATTTTTTAAAAATATATATTATTTTAATATATATTTCAAAGTAAAATAACATTTTAAAACAAAATGTTTACCAATTTTCAAACAGGCATAAAATTCTCATTGCGCTATTGAACATTAATTTATTAAAATTATAAAAAAAATATTAAATTTATATTTTTTAAAGTTAAATACACTTTTAAAACCCATAAAAAAACAAAAAAATACTATACTCTTCACGGTGTGCTAGACTTGGGGCCGATAGATTTTGAGCACCCTGATCTTTTCTATAAGATGGGGAAATCAAGCTATCAAATTTTTATTTTCTATTTATCAATGATTAAACAATTCACTATTATTTCTTAAATGAAGCTATGGCATGGTGGGGTCTTGACCATTATCTTTTTTTGTTTGTTTGTTATTTCCATTTTTATAATCTAATTAAAATAAACCACTCATCTGGAACTTAAGATTTTTTTTTTCATGTGCCATGAAAAAATGCATGGATAATTGGATATAACTAGTTTTGCTGTCCAGGAGATGCTACGGGGTAGTCTTTAAAATCAATTTTTATTTATTTTTTGCGAGAAAAAATAGATATTTGCAATAAGGACAATGAGTTAAATTCTGAAAAAAAGAGATATTTTATTAGGTAAATTTTTATTTTTTTAAAAAAAAAGCTTATCTTTTTTATTTGTATCATGTTTTGAATAAAAAAACTAAATGCCATTAAAATAAATATTCATAACAATCTTAATCATTCGAATTAAGAAGTAAATAATGCATCTCTTCAATCAAAGCTCACTTTCCCTGTTCATATATATATTGTGAGAACCATTGTTTTTTAAACATAAAATAATCATGATATGAAAATAAGGCTTCAGTAAAAAAACTAAAAAAAAACTCAATAATTTTTACATGGTAACTAAAAAAATAAAAAATAATTAATCTTGAGAAATTACATGAAAAAAATGATATATATATATATATTTATTTTAATTTAATATTCATGAGCATTTTTTTATATATAATCTTGCATATTAAGCTCGTATTTAATAATTCACAAAATACTTACTAGTATTATTATTCAAAACTATAATCTTATTTGGAAACCATGACAAAAATAAATAATATTTTAAATATCATTGTAATTATTTTATTTATAATGAGTTTGATTAAACAAAAAAAAAATGATATAAAAGAGGTTAGGTGAGGGGGCAAGGAGAATTGGCAAGTGTGTTTGGTCCAAGAAAAAAGAGTTTAGGTGCCCTTGGGCTTGCATGTGCATTACCTTTTCTACTTTTTTTTTTTAAAAAAAATGAAAGACAACTGGAAAGTCAGGTTTTGAGTTTTTAAATAAAAAATATATTTTTTTAAATAAATAAAAAAACATCATAACAATCTAATTAAATTCATCATTAATCTCAAAATACTATAAATATCTGATAAAAAAAAGACCAACTCAAAAAATCTTTCATGAATTTAGAACTTTTTTTTTTCCTTATGGATGAAAGTTTTGAATCATATTCATGAAATTTCACTGTTTTAGAGGAATTTATTAATATTAATATTAATATTTTTTATTTCATGAATGTGGTTGATCAAATATTCTCTTTATTTTATTTTTTTAATAACTTTCTCTTTTCTCTCTCAACACACATGGATCAAAACACAAATAAAATAAATTTTATAACCCAAACATAAAATTATCAAACTATATAAAACAAATATGTAAAAAAATTAAAATTTTAGAAATCAAACTGTTACATTTTACACCTATAAAATTTGGAATGCCTTTTTTTTTTAATTTTGATATTTGTTCTTTCAATTTTTTCAATAAGAAAATAAAATTCCCTTTTATTTTAATGAAACTAATGTTTAGTTCATTGACGAAACACTTATAATGACCTCATGTATACAACACAACACAAATAAAAATGAATTATAACACATAAATCCATGTAAATATCAAATGCAAGGATAAATAACAAAAAAATAAAATTTAAGGACTAAGAAAAGACACTGTGGAATAAACATTGCTGCCATCCACAATTTTATAATAAAATTCAGGGTAAAAATGTATTTTTTTATGTTTTTTATATAATAATATAGGATTTTTCATATATATTAAGCTTGCAAATAAAAAAGTCTGTTTATTTTTATATTTGAAAATATTTTTATTTTAAATAAATATTTTTAAATTATTTTAATATACTAAAATAAAAATAATTTTAAAAAATAAAAAATATTATTTTAATATATTTTAAAATAAAAATTACTTTAAAAACCACCCCCGACTACACAGGCAAAATCAACACCGGAAGCTAGCACAGTAATTAACAGGGACAACGAAGCATGAAAAGTGGCAAGAAGGGCATCAATTTAGGGAACAGTTACGTAACATGACTCTTGACAAGACTAGTTTGCGAGACAGTCGTATTTTCTGAGCTATTTTCATGTTGGAAAGCTCCATCCTGTGAAAATGAGACTGCAACCATTCACATGATAATATGGCCATAAGCTCTTAACTTGATGATAACGTGCCCAGACCAGACATTGCTGCTGCTTAAAATAATTAAAAAAGGGAATCATCTTGTCAAGCATTGGTAGGACACCTACTTCAAATCAACTCAAACGTCACAGAGGAAAGCGTCTATAACGTGTCAAAATAGGAGGCACGAGGACTCCCAGCCTAGGCCCCCCCCAGCCACCCTGCGCCAAGAAAACACCAGTTTCAGGGTGGAGAGAACATTCACCTTACTATCAGAAGGGGACCAGCCAGAAAACCCGCCATTCCCATGATTGCAGGTCACCTCTTACATCATCTACAATTTCTTCGTCACGGAAGCACCAGCCATTTATAAAAGTAAAAGGGGGCTTCCAATACATCTGATTGGAACTTTTTATAATCTTGAACGAACACTCCTTCTCTCTTCATCTAATGGGAATTAAATAAACATCAAATATTTTCTGTCACTATCTTCTTTTCTTTTTTTCACTTGTGTGACCGGCGAATGTGTCTTGAACAAGTCCCTGTGCTGGTTTCAAGAGATAGGCCACAAGGAAAACCAAATCTGCTTTCTTATCTGTATGAATAAAAAAGTATAGTTTGGTATGATAAACGAGCACCCAACAGAAGCATCTAAAGATAAAAGCTGCCAAGACACCGGGAATCATGCGTTGCTGGTTTGTCTCTCCAAATAATTTCTTGTTTGAATCCGAGTCCAGCAATAAAGATATGGGAAGCATAGAGGCTATGCCCTAGATTCAAACCCTTTCATGGGACAGTACTTCAAATAAACCTGCTTTTTATAGAAGAGCTCCATGCGTTAAGCATTTCCGCAATGTTGAAGTGATCCTTGGAGTATTTGAGATTCAGCCCCGTAAATTTTAGTTTATACACTATAAACAGCCAAATATGAGGTTTTCAGTTCATAGCTCCTAAAGCTGTATACACGAACTAAACCTAGTATATGGTTATGATTATCATAACTCATTTCACAAGTATACAGCAAATTCCCAAGGATTCTCTCCATCACTTGAACCAGGGCGAGCATCCAAAATGAATTCTTTAGCGACCTCCTCAGAGATCCTCCATCTGTTTACAGGTGGTCATAGCTTTGTGGCTTTTTAGCTCAAATGTAGGGTCTCAGTGGAGAAAGTAAATACCCTTCCCGAGCAAATTTTCCTTATTTGTATTTTTGGTTTTAATCTAGTGCTGCAACCTACAGGTAACATAAATAGGATTAACAACATACATTAAACTAAAGGTGCGGAAACTCTGGAGGACAGGGATTCAGATTAAATAACATGAAAGAAAGAAAACGAAACCTTCAGATATGCACATTACATAACGTACAAAAAAGATTCATATAGCTTCGTTTTCAAGTTACCAAGCTGCAGCAGCAGCGGATTACACAGCAAATCTGAGCATGTTGGATGGAATTAATTTAAATAAAAACATTCTCCCTGGGGACGGATGCACCTCGAATGAAATCACCTGCTCGATTCAGATCTAAAATGTTTGTGTTTCCATTGAAAAATATACTCTCGACAACAACATATTCCTAATTCTCACTACACTTCTCTCGGTGAAACAAAAGGTCCATAGAGCTGTTGAGTCCTCTTGGGCTGAGGGAAGGGACCTTCAGGCCAGCTAGGCGTGACCGAGAGGCTTAGGAGCAAAAAAATATTGCATGCTGCAACAATTTTTCTGTTCCTGGGAAAATTCTTCAATCGCCATATACTATTCAACTTTATTAAATCCACCCTCTCTCTAGACACACAGCCACACACACACATGCATAGCATATGTATATCTGCATTTTTTACTTTCAGGTGAAAGCATGTGGTAAATCTGATTGCATGATCATCTTGGTAATATATTCCTTTTTTTCCTCAGCGGGCCCAGCTGATATATTGACCCTGGAGGAAGGGAAATGGTTAATTTCTGACATAGAGCACGCACTCGGATATTTTATTTGTTATTTCACTTATCAATTCTAATAAATCGTCAGAGGTTGTTACACTCGGCCAGGTTTCATAACAAAGAGTTGACCTGATATAAACTTGATAAAAAATGTAACCTGCTCAAAACTTGTTTACTTTTTAAAAAAAAAACACCACACCAAATGTGCATTTCATCGAGGCCAGCTAGGAATTGGTCATTAGAAACAACCTGCTCCCACCCTCCCCCACCGCAACATTCACCCAGTTCTCTACCACTGACTGCCAAAAAACGAAATCATACTCCAAAAAATATTTGCAAACTAAAGCAAGAGATTGTAAGAACTTACGCATTACAAACTCCAGCCAGTCAGATCATATTACCACTGGCAATAAACTTGCGCCCCAGAATTTATAAAAGCAAGCATCT
The DNA here is from genome assembly GCA_026413675.1 of Populus pruinosa. Classification (NCBI taxonomy): domain Eukaryota; kingdom Viridiplantae; phylum Streptophyta; class Magnoliopsida; order Malpighiales; family Salicaceae; genus Populus; species Populus pruinosa. The sequence goes on from CM048595.1 coordinate 3,776,088, forward strand.
TGTCCTAAAAAATCGAGCATTTTAGGCCGGAACAAAATTAAACCCAAAAACACGAAAAGCTACAATCCATGCCATGCATGCAAGATCCAACATCTAAATCTTCTGAAAGGAAACAAACCCAGAAAAAAAGAATTCAAATTGCTTCCCTTTAGTACAAATTACAGAAGAACCCAACTTACCCTCGAAAACCATTCCTCTTCTCTTCAAAATGATCAGTTCATTCAATCTTTCAATCATCTAAAAAAAAAATCATTTTTTTAACTAATTATTATCAAAAACTAATAAAAGAAAGGACAGAAAGAAAGAAAGAAACGGAGAGAGTTACCCTGGAGAAGAGATGATCACCGAGAGCAAGAGGGGTGTCGCAGAACCTGCACCTGTAAGAACCACTACCTTCTGCATCTAATCCTACTGCAAATACCCTCCCCATTACAACCACCTTTACCCTCTCTCTCTCTCTCTGCCACCAAAATTAAACAGACCTCCTCCTCCTCTTTTTGAAGGTAGTACTGTTTGCATTTACGACAATAACAAACTGCGAAACAGACAGTAATTATTCTCTGGTTTATGTTTATTTATATTTATATTTCCTTTTTCTCTCTCTGTTTTTGAATATAATAATCTTAATAATAAAAATAAATCGCACTTGCTTAGAAAAAATCTACCTGTTTCTATATTTTTAGTAATTGACAGTAGTGCAGCTTATTTATTACTGCAAATTACTATTTAAATTCTGATTAAAAAAAAACATGTATGTCCCCTGATGATTTTGAATTTTACATTAAAGTATGACAATGAATTGCATGATTTTTTTTTATTTTTTATATAAAATTGATACTGAATATTATATTTTATTGATGATCAGTGAATCCTGAAAATGGTAGTTTTTTCATGTTTTTATAAAGTTTTGAATTATGATCCACTTATATATAATATCGTAACCATCAATCAACTATCTTAGGTTATTTGTTCAATATGCCATCGTTTGAAAATGTTCTAGTAGGATTTGTTTTTTAAATTTCTTTTTACTTTTAAATATAAAAAATATTTTTTTAAAAATTCAATATTAATGACTGCCTGACATACATGAAGATAGACGGATTGATTCACTTTCTTTTTCTCTCTCTCAATAATTTCCCTCCCTGCCAAGTCAAGTAATCGGCGACGGGAACAGATAAGGGATGTGTTCCAGGAAAGCTTGAACCTTTGACCCACACCCGAGGTCTGCAGAGAGAGCATTGGTGTCAGCGGCATTATATCATATAATATATATAATATGTTATTTAAAAATATATTAAAATAATCTTTTTTATTTATTTTTAATATTATCATATTAAAAAATTTAACAACACCATGATATATATATATATATAGATTTTCTTGTAATTTTATCACTATACTGTTCCGTATAGATGCTCTATTATATATATATATATATATAATAGAGCATCTATACGGAACAGTATAGTGATAAAATTACAAGAAAATCTGTGTATGCAATTAATTCCATTCTTTATTCTTGTTTTCTTTCTCCCTGTCTCTCTTGATTAATCGTCCTTTCCGCCACAAAAGATTCAACTCACAAACCCTGCTTTATAATGATTACACACCTCCCATTAAACTAACAAATAACAATAGCTTAAGCCCCAAGTTTAAGCACCCATATAAAAATGGTTAACAAATCACCTCCGAACAATTAGGTCAATTATGGGTGGCACCCACATCTGCCCTCGGTACTCAAGGAGCAAAGTCTTGCTTGATTGTGGAAGTAAATGCACTTCCTTTTTCTTTTTTTGACTAATAAGCTGCTGCAATTCAATCCAGCTACTTTCTACGCTGGTTTGCATATTTTCTCGCCCAAGAAAGCGATCTAGATCTTCACTTCAGCCCTCCACACTCCACGTATAGTTTACTGCTTCTTTTAACTACTAATCGGAGAAAGAAATCGCCTCGGATGCCTTATTCAAGGAGCCTCGTCGTTTATTTTGCCTTGCAAGTTGTGTGCTGGGTTTTCTACAACGACTTAAACGACAAGTCAATAAATGGGTCAAGATATTGAAAGTTGGTGCTGTGATTTGTAATCATAATGGCTTACCAACTCCAAGATATGAAATAAAATAATAAGGGCTGTGGGAAGGAGGCCTGGCATCGCTTAACAAAGCACGAGTCAAGTCAAGTGATAGAAGATTTTGAATTTTTTTTAATTTTTTTTGTTTGATAAAATACTTGTATAAATTTAAAGTTTAAAAACCGATAACTACTGTGAGGATGACATTGTAGGTGTAGTTATGAAACTCAATTAAAATATTGGTTTTCTAGATATTATATTATTTTTTAAAATTAAAATATTTAAAAAAATTGTTCTCTGAAATTAATTTTTTTTGAAACATAAAATACTTGCATGAAAGGATTTTAAATTTCATATTAAAAATAATTTTTTTTAAGAACATAAAATATTATACTAAATGATTTTAAATTTCACATTCAAAATATTTTTTTTTTAGCATTTATATAGTAAACTTTAAAAATTAATAATAAATAATAATCAACTAAAATAATATAAAAAAATATAAAAAATAAAAATACTGGTCTCATTTGAATTTATCCAAGTTATAGATTAATCAGATTTTACAAAATTATTACATTAATCAATCTTTATTTTACTCGGATCTATTAAACCTTGGAAAAATTATACAAAATGACATATTGGGTGATTAGAAATTATTTAAATATAATTGTTACATTAATATATTTGTAATATAATCTAACCAAGATACTTGATTGATCAAATTTTATAAATATAAGTTTTTAAATAAAAAAATAAATTAGTATAGTTGCTCATTTAAAAACAATCATAAAGTATAAGTACCTCGTATACATGAACCCTGAAAACAAATAACAATATTAAAATAAAATTAATGTGGACCCACCTAACAGAGAGTTAATTGTCACACCAATATTTTAATAAAGAAAACAATTGAAATACGTGATTGTTCAAATTTTATAAATACAGGTACTCAAATTAAAAAAAAAAAATCAACACAAGCACTCGAATGCCATTATTCTTTATTCCAAGTAGCCATGGGATCAAATAATGAAAATCCACAGTTTATTCTCAAAATATTTAAAGGAATGAATAAAGCTTCACTTCAATTGAAAGCTTAGTTATTAATAGTTTTGGTAGTAAAAATAATCTAGTCAAAAATTCAAGAAAAAAAACTTTTAAGCTAATTTCATCCAATGGGCAATAACTCATCAATAGATAGTAAATTAAGATATTTTTAAATTAACATTAATGATCATTTGGATCACACCTTTTAACTCTTCAAATAGGCATTAAAAGAAACTAAAACATTTCATGGTTTAACTGTAGCTTTATTACTGCACATGTAAACTTATTCGCAATGTAGCTTAAAATAGTAAAATGATAATTTTTTCTTTATAAACACAACATAAATAGCTTTGAAAGAGGGTAGGGTGTATGATGGGTTTTTTATTTTTTTTATTTTTTTTTATTACATAGTAAAATAATTACCATGCACCTCTAGGCAAATATTTATGCAATGGTGAGCAGTAGCATGTTCGATTTTTTCTCATTTTAGTTACACGGTGAAATGACTACTATGCTTATCTTAATTTGAAAAAACTGGTAAAATTGGTAGCATGTGTTCTTGTGCTCTTCGGACGAAACGTACAACATTGTTTGGTAGCCAATTTCTGACTTCTATATCAAGGTTTGTGCTAGTAGCTATTTATTTTTTTTCAGATTTTTTTATAATTAATTTTTATTGATCCTGTTTTTCTATGGGGTTAGCATATTGCCTGTTAACCCTTCTTTGTGAAGGTGAGTATTTTTTTGAAAACATTACTTCTTGTTGTTATTTTTTTATTATATTATCAAATTAATTAATTTTTAATTGAATTCTTTAAAAAAAATTAAAAAAAATACAATAATCTCTTCTTCTTTTTTTTCAAGCTGAAAAACAAAAAAACGCCGCCCACAGCATCAACGGGTCACCACTGTGGCATACTCTATTGATGGAAAGGGTTAAGAAAATAAGAAACTTTGAGACCGCCAACGAACCGCTCCGAAAATCACAAGGGCGGCCGCGGGAACTTTCTAGAACCCAGATAGAGAGGTGAATCATGCCTAGAAAGAAAATACAAGAGGAGGTAGAGAAGCAAGAGGAGGTGTCACCTCATCAGGCAACAAAAAGTCCACTTAAAAAGGCCGCAACCCAGCAGCCGCCCCACACCGAATCCTTTTTTTATTTAATTATTATATTGTAATAGTAATAACTAGTTAAGTTCTGCTTTTTATATTTTTATTTTTAAGTTATTTATTTATTATTTTGGCGGTTGCTTGCTTTACCCTTTTCTTTTTAATTATATATTTATATCCTTTTTATTGCGTGAAAAGTGGCGAATCACCAGGCAATCTGCCGCCTCTGATAGTAGTAGTGGGGAATGGGACCCAGAATTTAGAGCTAACACGCCGACCTGCCTGCGCTCGACTGTCTGTCCTTATCGGCCTCGTCGCCTTGCCTATGCGCCGTGCTTACATTAAATAAACTATTCACAAGGTTGCTTTATGCTTGTTATGGCATATGCATGCATGCATGCATCTACTCCCCCACCTGTATATGTCCATTCTCATCCATGCCATACTCATCATAGCTGACACATCCTTGTCGCAGGTTGACAGGTCAAGCTATTTCAATACTACTTTATATATATATATATATATATATATACATATAAAACTCCATTTTATTCCGTCTTAATTCCTGTAGAGCTACAGAAGCGTAGACCAGAAACTTTTACCTGTCTATGAAACTATGAGTAAATATTATGCTGGTTTGGGAAAACATTGATGTAGGAGTTTTTTTATTTTTTTCCTTTCTATTTAAAGGGAATAGTTTTCTTATTTTTATTTTTCTATTAATTAATTAATTAGGTATTACGGCTTGAACCTGTATTCAAGTGATGTATGGTGACAAGTTTTTCATTTTATTTAATCTATCTATACAAAAACCTATTCGAGTATTCTGATATGTGTGGGTGTGTGTACATATACGTTTGGCAGACTCGTCTTGTTTTCTCGGCTCTAAATTGTCCTTGATTTGAGAATCTAATACTGCCCTAGCTCCTTGTTTACTCTTTTCTTTTCTATGTTTATGGCCGGTTTGCTGTTATTTAATTACTAATTTCCTTTCACCTGGTTTTGAAGGCCATTTGTCTGTGTACTTGTGTTTCTGGCCGGTTTATCGTTTTGAAAGACCTTTTATGAACAAGGTAGATCAAGGCAAACTTCTACTGATTTTATTTTCGTAGAGTGATTTGTTTTGGGGTTGGGAAGAGTTTATTAAGATTATTATGATGTTTTGAGATTTTTTTAAGTCAAAACGAGAAGAAAAATGTGTTTTTGTAGACAAAAAACTTGGATCCAAATTTTCTTAATTGAAAACTATTTAATCTAGAGACAAGTGATTCTCTACCACAACAAACGACCTGTTATCTTTTCTTTTAAAAAAAAATTAGAATAAACAAAATACTATCCACTTTTCTTAAAAAAAATCAAGATATGGAGGCTTTAGGGCATAGGCTGGGACGCCTGACTTGTTATGGGGTTTTTTTATATTTGTTCTTCTTTTGAATTTCAGTCCAATTTATTTAAAATTAATTTGTTTAAAATATATTATATGTATTATTTTATTAAGAATTTAAATTAATTCAGGATATGTTTTAGATGTTTTCTATTAAATACCATTAAATTTTTACTTGTTTTTAATAAGATCGTAAAAATTCATTAATTTGTTTAAAATATATTATATGTATCATTTTATTAAGACTTTAAATTAATTAAGGATATGTTTTAGATATTTTCTATTAAATACCATTAAATTTTTACCCTTTTTTTAAAATAAGGTCATAAAACTCATTGAAGTCTTTTAAAAACTTTAGCAAGTGCAATCAACCATAATTATTTTTTATTTTATTTAGTTTTTTTCTATGAGTTTTGTTATCTAATAATTATATAAAAAATAATTTCTTTTAAAAATAATTAAAAATAAGTTAATGACTTGCATTATAAATTCAATAAGTTAAAAAACTTGTAATGTATGAAATAATTTATAAATATTCATATTTATAAAATATATTTTTAAATATATATGGAAGTTCATAGTTACTCGTAATCATCGATAATAATTTCTAATTCAACTTTAATTAATTTTTAAAATATATTAATATTTTTATATTAAATACCCATCTTAAATTATAAAATGCAACATGCTCTTTACCTCAACTGCTAAGCTAATGGACTTCAAATATAATTTAGCCTTGAAAAACCCACTGTGTATTTTATAAGCTAATTTCATCACCATTTAATAGTAAATACCAACTACATAAAAAGTATGCAGAGTGATTTGGAGTCAGACATCTCCTATTTGGCCTGTGGTGCCTTTAAGGTACGCATGTGTATGGAATTGTGTCATTGCTCAGATGTATTTTTTATTAGACTTCGTGAAGATCCAATTGTTTGTAAACTAGTTCGGTTAACTAGGTTTTTTAAAAGTTACTTCATCCCACTTAGGCTCATTAGAGCATTAAAATATGTACCGTGTCTAGACTTAAAAGAGGTGTAATTTAAGCTTGAGTTCATACACTTCATAATTCATAGAATCAGTTTGGAATTGGTTCAAAAAAACATATATTTTTTTTAAAAATATATTGCTATCAGAAACATTATTTTAAAAAATAATACCCACCACCGTCAGGAACACTTCAGAATCCATTTGTTTTTGAACTTGGATCGCGTCTCATGTTCTATACCTTGAACATAAAAGTTTCTTGCAGGATGAACCCGGGATCTGTCCAAATTCAAACAATACACAAGTCGCTGGATAGTATAAATTCCCACGCCATTTTCGTGTAAAATATGAATAAAAAAGAAACAGTCCACGTTTGCCCTGCTCCTGACACCATCCATGTGAATTAACTTTTCTCACTTGACTAGATATCAATCAAACGACAAACATGTTCATGTAATGTTAGATGACAATAATGGCATTGTGTCTTAAGTCAATATAGAAATACAGGTCAAAATCCTAGACAGCTTCGCAATGCTTCCGAAAAATGTTTTATAAAGATACGTCTTCCATAGCGTACAGCAACGGATTGTCTTATAAATCTAGTTTAGTATGGGTGATGTATTTACGGTATAGTATATTTGAAACTCTGTAAATTAAATTTAATTTGGGCATTTTAATGGGATTTCATGTTTGGAACGCTCTTTATAATTAAAAATTAAATTTTAAATGTAATTCAATTCCTAAAAACACTACAAAAATAAATTAGAGATTAACTCCTGATTTACCATTCCAAAGAAAAAAAATATTAAAACTAAATTTTTTAGAATACTTATCTAGCCCTCTTTGGTTTTTTAGGATCTCGGAAAAAATAAGACAAGGATGATTGAGGTAATAGGTAAAACAAAATAAACTGAACGTTATTTTTTATATAAATATATGAATTTAACTTATTTATTAATTGAATTCAAAATAAATATAATTGAGTGACAGACCTTGAACGAAGTAGAAAATAAATCATCAATGTAGTTTCTCAACCGGAACATCTCCCGCAAGATTACTCCCCCACCCACGGCAAAATTATTATAATTAAAAAGCAGAAAATAAAAGGATTATGTTAAACAAAAGATATTTTCACGTGTTGCTAGTTAATGATTTAATCGTGTCAAACTTCATGATTACATTTGACAAATGATCATTCATGCACACAAAGCCTCCACCACCAATACTTTATTACAACTAGACCCAGAATTTGGTGGAGTTCAGCCGTGAGGATAAAGTTTCAGTGACGTGATTAACAAATTAAAATAAGATATAGTATATAGTCCAATACAAACAAGGTGATGGGAGAATAATAAGTTGTTAATTAATAAATTAAAAGAAATGGGAAAGCGAAATCTTATGCATAGATATCGACGACTATTAAGACCAGGACCCACCTAAAGCGGCAGCCGCGCATCCCCACTTCCACTTCGCTTGCTGGCGTCCACGTGGGACCCATGTTTTGTCTCCTTACCTCACCTTTTCGCGTAGGGAAAAAATGATTAAAAATGTTTTCACACACCATACGCTCGCGGGATCGGACGGCACTGCAACACGTGCAATTCCTGACACGAATCTCGAGATGTCTGTATGTGCCCAGTCAACATGGAATTACCTTTCGGTCTCCTCCTTCGCAGCTCGCTAGTTCCACGCGTTTTTGGTTCCCCTTTTTAGATTCTTCCTCCACTCGCGATTGGCTAAAATACCACTAGCATTTTCTACGGGAATTACAATTTCTTCTTTTATTTTTAACCAAACACCGCAGAAGAAAAAGAAAAAGAAAAAAAAAAAGAGGCGATGCTTTTTTAACAAGTAGAAAATCGTGCTTTTATTAAATTATATATAAAAAATAAATTAGTTTTGGACATGAAATTAAAAGCCCATCCTTCTCAATGGAAGTTTTGTTTATAGCTGCAATTGTCAGTTTTGTGTGTTTAGGAACACGGTGTGAAGTGTTTTTTAATTAATATTATTTTAAAATATGTATATATGTTATAGCCATAAGAAAATAAATATAAAAAATAGTAATTTAATATCTTTCCTAAATAAAAAACAATATAGAAAACATAAATTATCAGAGCGGACAACGGCCGACTCTAGAGAGCTATCTCGTAAACTTGTCTCGAAAGATTTTACAAGTCGGGAGGGTTTGGGAAACTTTTCAAAGTTTACGAGGCAGGACACACTTGATCACGGGTGAACACTATTCAAAGAAATCCAAAGCATCCGAATCAATTAGGGTAATAAGTTCTTCAGATTTTTGAAAAAGGGGCTGTTCGGGGAATTATCTTGGATTTATTTCGGGTAATTCAGGCAAAACAAAAAGGATTTCGAGTTACCCAAATTACCTGATCATTGTATATATATTTTTATTTATGTACTTATTTATAAAATCTTAAAGTTAATTAACGGGCTTGTAATTTTTTCTAAGTCTACTCTTGCTCAGTCGAGGCTTCGAAAACTTGTATCCTGCCTCATTTTTTCTAGTTAATTGAAAAGTAAAGTTGGGAATTTGTTTTTGAATAATTTAAGAGATTCTTTGAAATGGCAGGATTTTATTCGAATTCATCGAGTGCCTACCCTTCTCTTGACCGCCTCCTAAATTCTTCCATGGCCATGACTGGCAAAGAGAGAATATTTCTTAATCACAAGTTAACCCGCTCGAGTTACAAAGAGGGATTTACACCTAAAATAACGTCTGTCTATAGCGTTTTTCTAATAGCCGAGTCAATTCTATTTTTTCTTTTTCTTTTTCAATTTTGCTGGTTCAAGGAACTTGCTTTCTCAAGCAAGTCCATGTTTTTCCTTGTATGATCATGGTGCGTGTATGCTAGATTTCCATGAGAGCAAAGGGGATTCCAATCCATCATCAACTCACCCTTCTGGTGAAAAATCATCGAGATTAGGCCAGCATGATAGTCAAATAAAAGGAACCCAAAAGGAAATGGCTCGAACATCCTGTATAATCGTTTCCATTCCAATGTTTTTCTTTTTACATTTTGGTCAAAAAAGCTATGCTCTCTATAAAGCAAGGGATGACACTACACCTCCGTACCTTAATTGAAGAGAACATCTTTTTTATTGCTGAAAAAAAAAAGGAGCGTCTAAATCATTTGCCAAACACTACCAAACCCCTGTAAATCGTTTTTATCCTCTTATTGTAATCAAGAACGGTAATCATGAATTGAAATCGAAGTCCAAACTTATCTCACTGTAAAAGCTAAAGGTACTGGTTTCCACAAAAGCTTCAAACTTTTGATTTTTTTTAAAATAACATAGTATTTAAAAAACTAGATAAAATAGCAGAGTTCTAGTTCGCCGCGTTCCCAACGGTAGTGATATCCATGAATATCGTGGTTTTGAAGCTCTATAATCCACCTTGTTAATAGCCCATGATCCCCCAAACTCTTAAAAAGCAATTTCAATCCCCCTATTTTCATTATTTGTTATAGTAAACAGTTGCAGCCCCCGATAAAACCTTTCTATTAAATACAACGACAGAAGGTGCCCTCGAGTGAAAGAAATTGAGACGCTTGAAATATGTCGGGAAAATAAAATAAAATAAACAAGAAGAACATTTAAATTAAAAGGAGTGGCACACAGCATTGCACGGGTTGCTTGGCAAGTAAAATTGTAAATCAATTGCTTTCATTACCCGCGGAAGGCAAAAGCAACCTAACAAATAAACAACATCACACTGTTTTCAAATAGTGGTTTACTTGCATAATTGGACAGGAGGTAATCCCATCAATTCACTCCAGTTTTAATCTATATATATATAGATACACACACAAAATTAAAGACACCAAACCCTATTTCCCAAGAGGGAATAAAGGTGACGCCAAAAACAAACAACAATATCACTGCAATCCAGTAGCTATGATGATGACATCTGTCCCAATTATTGTTCACGATGAAGACAAAACCACTTGGGTGAAAGGGCATTCCTACTAATATCACTATCAACTTACACGCTTTCTCCAAAACAATCACAATCTTAACCACAGAAGCCGGTACTCGTGCTGTCCGTACGGACACATCACGGCCGACGGTTCCTTGCTCTTACAAACTCCGGTGACCAGAAAATAAATTAACAGAAAATTGGGAGAAATTAAGGTTATAATCTATTGAGTAAAAAGTTGAATAAAAAGAGTACTACAGTGTTTTTCAACAAACAACAGTAAGAAACAGGGTTTCCCTCACTGTTGCTAAAAAAGAGATCTGCCAATACGTATTAACATACGTGAAAAAGAAATAGAAAAAACTAACAGATCACATAATTAACCTCTCTTTTTTTGGGTTTTTTCTAATCTTTTCTAATATAAAAATAAAAAAAAGGCCAAAATTTTTTCTAAAAAATCATGCAATCTCCGGTGGGGGAGGAAGGTTAAGATCAAGATCAACAGATCTTCTCGGAGTCTTGACATCTTGATGATTCAAATCAACGACAGAGGATGAATCAGAATCACTTAAGACCCCACCGCAAGAAAAAACCACAGGCTGGTTAGGATGATGATGATACCCATGATCGAAAACCATCCTTCCGTACTGACTCTTCATCAATGCATCAAAATAAACCACCTGTTGCTGATTCATCACCATCGGCTGAAACGCCAATCTAACGGTGGATACAGCGGGACCAAGATTAAGATCCAACGGTGTATCACTGCTACAAAACTCCACGGTACTACTTTGACTGGGACTCTGATTATTACCACCACCACCACCACCGCTGATATTCTTGCTGGCAGCTTTCTTATTGTTGTCGATAGAGAGAACGTTTTTCTTACCGTTCTCGCATGATGGATATGGGAAGTTAGTCTTTGCCTTAGAACCACGGAACTCACGTGCAGCGTTATCGTACGCACGTGCGGCTTCCTCCGCCGTGTCGAAAGTGCCAAGCCAAACCCGGCTCTTCTTACTCGGGTCTCTTATCTCGGCAGCGTACCTTCCCCACGGCCTCTTTCTCACTCCTCTAAAATGCACTTCCTTGCCTCCTCCACCGCCATCGCCACCGCCAACTCCGCCTCCGCTAGCTTTAACGGCGGCCGTCTTCTCTCTAGGCGCCATAATTAAAGAAACAAACTTCTTGTAGCTTTTACTTTTTGAAAAAGGAAGCGAGCATGAACAAGAAAGAGGGTGGGGGGTGGTTTTATACAGAGAATGAGACGGGGGAGTAAATGTGAAGGCAAGGGGGCGGGGGCAGTCAACGATGGATTTGACTGTAAGAGCTGGGGCGGCTATAGATTAGCTAGAAGAGTGTGGGTAAAGAAGAATAACACTGTGGTGTCCGAATTATATGGCATGTGGGATGACTAGAGAGCACGACCGTGAGGAGAGAGAAGAGAGAGGGTATTTATGGTATATTATATTATTATACGGTACTATGTGGTATCATTCTTATCAGCATCTAACGGCTGTAAATTCACTGTAGATTGCGTGCGGTGGATTCATACCATTCCCACATTGCTCCACTGGCGCGTGCATTCATGATTTTTGCAAGGGGCGCCCCCACAAAAAAAAAAAAGCCTTCCCTATTTGGATTTCTGGTTGAGATAAAAAGGTCTCTTTCCTTTTAATGATCCCTTGCATTTGGTGCTGTGAATTATTCCGACTTTTTATTGTTCTCGTAACAGTTTTTTTAAAAGTTATTTTTATTTAGAAAAATATTAAAATAATATTTTTTTAATTTTTTAAAATTTATTTTTAATATTTATCCATTAAAATAATTTTAAATTTAAAAAATTAAATTTTTTTTAAAAGTATAAATGTGCCGCAAAAGAAAAAAAACTCTTAAATATATGTTTGGAGTTGTGATAATTTTTATTCTTAAACTTATTTTTTAATTTTTATCACTCAAAAATATTTAAATAGTCTATTTTTTATATATTTTTGTGTTAAAAAATTATGAAAAATATTTTTAATTAAAAAAATTTTTAAAAAGATATTATACATACGTTACTAAACATACACCAAACAGTTAAGCCATGCTCTTTCGTTTCATAAGTAAAGCATTTGTTTAGGCTAATCGAAAGAGAATCATAGAAAATATGTTTCATTTAAAATTAAATTTTTATATAATGTGCCATTTAAGAAAAGAAATAAAATTCCATGCTGAATATCTTTATTTTTTAAAAGTTGGTTGAGAGTTATACGATAATAGAAATAGGAGTGCAGACAAAACCAAGAGAGTTTAGGTAATTTTTTTGATTAAATTAGAATGCTAAGAACTTCATTAAGATGTGTGTTGAAGTCAATATTTACAACTAAAAGTGATAACTCTAGCACTTCTTATTGTTTATAGGTAAGAGAAATATTCATAATTAATTTCCATTTTGATCACCCCGCGAATGTGTGATATCAACAATTGTTTACATGTGTTTTTGATACTACGGTAATTATTATAATTATAATTTGAAAAAAAAATATTTTATAAAATTATTTTTAATTGAAGTTAATTTAAAAAATATATATTTATGTAAAATTGTAGTTGAAATTGAGTTTAAACAAAAAATAATTTAATATATTTGGTTACGGATGCTTTTTAAATTATATATATATATATTAATATTTTTTAATTTAAATATTATAAATTTAACCACTGTTGTTACATTATAAAATTAATAATATTGATATCAAATATTTTTTATTATTTCATTAAATTATATGTAATTTTATCATGTACGAAATTTACCTAATAAAAACTATATTTTCCATAATTTTTTTAGTGTGCAACAATATCATATAAAATATCATTAAGAATAAAAAAAAAATTATGATTAAATTCTGCAAATATTATATTATTAACAATTTCCTTTTAATTTTTTTGAATAGAACATAATTAAAAAAATTAAAATTAAAATTTTTAACTGGATTGAACCTAGTAAGAATAAAATTAAGATTATGATTAAATTTTATAAATGTTATATTATCAATTGATTTTTTTTAATTTTTTAAATAAAATATAATTAAAAATTAAAAATTAATTTTTTTTAAAACTTAATTCAATACACTTAACTGAACCTAATCCAAGCGTAACAGTGAAAAATAACACCACTAATTATGTAAAAGGTGGATTCAATCTCCACTTTTCAATGAAAAATGGAGTACGGAACCGTGGAATTTCATTTTCTATGTTTACTTAAGTGAATAGTAAAAAAGTAAAACTTTTCACTAAATAAAAACAAAGTAAGATAAGAAGTATAAAAAAATTACTTCATCATCTACATCTACGGTTAAATCTTATTTAAGTGAATAGTGAAGTTTTATTTTCACTGTTCACTTGAGTAAAAGTGAAAAGTAAAACTCTTCACTGAACAAAATTACAGCAGGATGAGAAGCATGGAAAAAATTACTTCACCCACTACTTATAATCAAACACCATGCTCAAGCGCTGTTTGGTAACGCGGTCTGTACTAGAATGATGCGGTCTACAACGCGGTGGTTGTTAGAGCAACCTATCAACCTCGGATCAGGGCTATGGCTTCCAAATTATTTGATACTCCCGAGCGAGATGCGTAATTAATGACTTCCCTGCAGTAGTAGGTTCCATCTGTTGAATCTGAAAGCAATGGTGCCTTAACTGGCATCGCATCACTGGGCCCTCGCCGGAGGCAGGTGTGTGTATCTGATCTGTCATAGAATGATGCAGCAGTAAATAGACTGCAATTTTCGCAGCGTATAGTTGCGTTTAGATGTCATCATGTCCGGATTAATTTCCTTTCGATACGAGTAAAATGCTTGAAAGGGGCCTTAACTTTAATCTTCTTCAAGCCTGGTAAGATTTAGGGTTTCCATACGGTCATCATCTGCATTGCAATTGATATTCCATTTCTAGAAACTAGCGTAAGTGGTGCATATCAACTCCTCCGAATGCACGTACGCCTGCTATATATTTTAAATCTAATCAACGTCGAACTGAGATGGGTCCTCAAGCTAGCAGTTTTGCAGGCAACTTCGAATAGGACATTGCATGATTTACTTGGACATTACCTGTACCTGCTGATACAATGGAGCCCTAACAACCCGCGTTAAATCTTTCACGACGTCATTAATGTTGTTAAAAGCTACACGAGAACTCCATTGGCTGACTTGGTTTCAATATATTTTTAGTTCTTTATTTATTTATGTGAAGGGCATGCTACTGCCAATAGCATTATTAGTAAACACTGTGAATAGGAACCCTTTTATTTTATATAAAAATATGAACATATACAGACTTCAGATTGACTATATAAAAAAATGCCTTTGCTATGTTTTCTAGAGCAACCGCGGTAGAGGCACCAGTCGTCTGGCTGTCCACAATTTCCAAATTTCACACTGCAGAATCACTATGATCCACATTTCCCAATAATTCTCCTGCCAGAGATTTCACTAAAAACCGAGACCCCACCGCGAGGTATCCACGCGTCCAAATTGACTCCATTGACTTCATATTTCATGTATAAACCTAAGAACAAGGAAAACTTTCACGGCTGTTTTTTCATTTTAAAAATATTTTTCAAAAATATTAAATTTTATTTAAATTGATATTTTTTGATATTTTCATATGATTTTATATGTTGATATAAAAAATAATTTTAAAAAATAAAAAATATATTATTTTAATATATTTACAAACATCAAGTATATTAAAAAATAATTTTCTAAAATCCCAGAAATATTACAGAATCTCGTGGTCGTGGTTGTGGTTGCATGATTTAACTAATCTGTGCGGAGAGGAATGGAGGAAGCATCAGGCATTGATGTAGATAATGTGAAAGATTTGACAACATAACATTATTATTAAATTTTTTTAATGTCGTTTGATGACTCCCCAAACATGAAAAACATTGACTAGTCAAGCAGGCACCTTCCCTCCCGCCTCCCTGTAGCGTGTTGACAGGCAAAGCCTCCATGCAACACATTGACCTGCAGGGGTCCCCTTGCGTTTTGACAAGCAAGTACAAGCACCCATTTTTGTGGCTGCATTTGAAAGTCAGAAATTGCTGCCCGATCAGATAATTCGGCTCTTTAATAGTCGACTCGTGTTTTTTTTTTTTTTGGTTTTAATAGCCAACGGTATTGGAATACCAGTCTGTGCAGAGCATGCTTGGAATCCTTGTAATAATTGAGTCGTAACCATGCCAATTTCCATCCACACATAGATTAATATATTTATATTTTAAAAATAATTTTTAAAAAATTATTTATTTTTATTTATTCTAGTGTTTTCAGATATTTTTATATATTAATATAAAAATAAATTTTAAAAAATAAAAAAAAATTTTTCATATATTTTTGAGTAAAAAATATTTTAAAAAACAACTCATACAAAAATACCAAACAAACTCTTAAAAAAATTCAATTTCCATAAAAATAATTAGTTAATATATTTAGAAATAAAAAACACAACACTTCTATGTTATTTCATAAAATTGTAAATGTAAATGATACATTTCTATCCCAAATAAAAACTGTCATACTAAACTTTTCATATAAATAAAAAATATTATTTATTTGTAGTGAAAAAAATCCATAAGAATATTATAATAAAATAGAAACATGAAAAAATATAAAATTTAATGTGGCTTGACAATGCTCCTATATATATATATATTTATGTAAGGAGTTTTTACTTTTTAATATGTTTAAATAGAATTACGTCATATGCATTTATAGTAAACACTAAACTGCCTAAAAAAACCTAGCTACCTAATAAATCTTAACCATTTATTAAATATTAATAATTTTCCTATAAGCCATAAACTATAACAATTTTTACATTATTGGATAACTATCCTGTAAAAGAAAATTAAAGAAAACTCCACTTGAGATAATAGTTTGAGACGTCTTTCATCTAACATCTGAAGATATTAATTAAGTGCAAGCAATGCATGAACTTGTTAGTGATAACAAGCTTTGTCAACATGTCTACTAAATTCTTAGAAGTGTGAACTTTTTTAAATAATAGTTCATTGGAAAAAATCAATTCCTTGATCTTGTAAAACCTCACATCTATTTGCTTAGTTTTTGTATGATATATTTGGTTTTTTATTAAGTAAATAGCACTTTGACTATCATAATGTAATTGAACTATACTTTGTTGAATACCTAGTTCTTTGACCAAACCTATAAGCCACAAGTCTTCCTTGCTAGCCTCAACCACTACTATATATTTTAATTCAATGGTAGATAATGCATCTAGAGATTGAACCATATAATTCCAATAAATAAGCTTTTCACCAGAATAAATACATAACTAGTGGTAGACCTCCTATCATTCAAGTCCCTTGCAAAGTCCACATCTATATATCCTACATATGAAGGACTACCATGTTGTTCGCTAAACATGATGCCATAGTTTATAATACCTTTCAAGTATATGGAGATCCACTTGAATGCTTTCTAATTCTGTCTTCCTGGATTTAATACAAACTTGCTTATTGTATTGATTATGTGTGTCAAATCTAGTTTTAGACAAATTATAACATACATTAAACACCCCACAACACTAGCATAAAGAACTTTATACATGTTTTTCACTTAATTATTTGTCTTTGAGCATTGTGCGATTGATAACTTAAAATGATTTGCTAAAAATATACTCGATGGTTTTGCATTGTCCATAATGAACCTTTTTAACACTTTTTCAATATAGCTATATTGAGATAACCATAATCTTTTGGTAGTATAACCATAATCTTTTGGTAGTGCTATCTCTGTAAATCTCCATCGTAAAAATATTTTTAGCAGTACCCAAATCCTTTATATCAAGTTCTTTACTTAACAAAGTCTTCAACTTATTGACCTTTCTCATACTCTTTGCAACAATTAAAATATCATCCATATAAAACAATATATATATATATATATATATATATATGCTCTTTATATAAAAACAACAATTATACTCGTATCTTTGTAGCCAATTTTAATCATGCAGGAGTCAAATTATTTGTACTACTGTCTTTGAGACTTTTTCAGTCCATAAAGTGATTTCCTCAATTTATAGAATAAGGGTTCCTATCCAGGTTGACTAAAACCTTATGGCTGTATCATGTAAATTTACTTCTCCAAATCATTATGGAGAAAAGTTGTCTTGACATCTATATGCTTTAACTGTATATCAAAATGTGATACACCAAACTTAACACTACCATGATAAAATTATTTTTGATTACAAAGAAAAATATCTCATCATAATCAATTTTTTTATTCTATAAATAATCTTTTATTAATAGACGAGCCTTGAACTTCATACATTTTTTTTCTTCTTGATGTTGCCTTTTTCTTATTATTCACCTATTTACATCTTATTTCTATTTTGCTTTTTGGAAGTTCAACCAACTCTTATGCATGGTTCTTATATAGAGACTTCATTTTTTATTTCATAACACCTATCAATTTATATTTATATTGATTGTGTAATGTCTCCTAAAAAGTAGTAGAATTTCTACAACTAGTAATACATATATAAAAGATCAAATCTTTAAAACCATACCTGATGGGTAGTGACCTGATGGTGTATTTGGGCCTACCTAAAGCTATATTATCATGTTGTTGATCTTCTGAACTAGAACTCCTTGAATTCTTGAAGGTTTATTCCTTAATATAAATATCTAGATCCATCCACACCTCATAATCATTATTGCTATAATTTTTTGGCACTTGTTTCTTTTCTTCTTGAGTATGCTACAACATGATTTTTTTTAATTAAAAACTATATCTCTACTGATCACCACCTTATTTGCCTTTAGATCCCAAAGCTTGAAACCTTTAACACCTTTCTAATACCTCCCAAAAAGATACACTATCTAAAATTCATATTAAGCTTTAACCTCTTATCATTAAAAATTTACACATAGATTAGACATCTAAGCACTCTCAAACCACAGTATTTTATTAGACTCCCTGTCTATACCTCTTAGGCTACTTTTCCATGTAATGCTACCCTAGGTATTTTTTTAATCAAGAAACATGCTATATTTATCGTTTATGCCTAAAAGTTCATAGCAAGCCCTATATTCAGTATGAAATACCTTATTTTTTTAGCTATTGTTATATTCATAATTTCTACTCCACCATTTTATTGTGAGTATTATTGTCTGACCCGAGGCACTTAATCTTCCTCCCTATCTGATTTTCTATTTTTGTTTTTCCTACCTTGAACTTGGCAAATGTTTTTGACTTATATCATATAAAGTACACCCAAACCTTTCGTGAATGTTTATAAATGAAAATTATGAAATATATTTATCCTTCATATGATGCTAGCCTTACTGAAGCCCAAACATTTATATGAACATAGTCAAGAATTTCCTTTGTCTTGTGTATGGCTGTCTTGAACTACATCTTATTATGTTTTCCATGAACTCAACACCCGCAAAAATTAAGTTTGTATGTTTTGATACCCTTAAATATATTCTTTTTATGAATCTTCATCATCTTACAATTATCTATATGGCCTACTTGTTTGTGTCACAAGACTGTGCTATCTGTCTCAAATTCTATGACTACAACTCCATCTATAAATGTGGTACCTAACAATTTATAAATATTTCTCAGCGATCTATGTTCCTTTATAATTGTCATAACACATTCACTCACCTTTAGACTTGAAGTTGAACCAATCACGGTCTAAAATGCCTGATGAAATCAGATTCTTTCTCAAATCTGGTATACGTCTAACATCACACAAAGTTATAACAACACCATTAAGCATTTTAATTTTTATATTTTCTATTCCAATATCTTTGCATGGATCATCGTTATTCATCAGAATCAAACCAGAATTAACTAACCTGTAGTTGTTTAACCAATATTTATCAGGAGTCATGTGATAAACAAATGTTGAATTAAATATCCAAGAATTTGTAGGATGATTTGAACTAGATAAAATAAAAAACATGTCTTCACAACCACTCTTTAAGTCTTCTTCCACTACATTTACAGACTTTGATAAACCCTCTTTGTTCTTTGTACCCCCTTATTTTTCTATGGACATTCTCATTTTACATGCCTTGTTTTTCCATACTTATAACACTGCATATCTTTCCTCTTTTTGGATTTGGACTGAGCTTTGTTGTTCCTCGATTAGTTCCGGGACGTGTTCTTCCATACTTTTGATTACTCCTCTCCACTAACCCTTTGCCTTGTGAATTTTCATTACTAGCTTTCTTCTTCAAATTAAAGCTTAATATGATACTTATAATCTCTTTCAATATGAAAGTTTCTTTTCCCCATTTTAGAGTTGTATCCAAATTTTCATACATAGGATAGGTAGGTTAGGAATTTATTAGCATCAACACCTTATCTTCATCGTTGAACTTCACATTAATTCATTTTAAATTGCTATCAATTTGATTGAACATGTTGATATGCTAATTCAAATTTGTACCCTCTAGTATCTTATGACTAAACAATTTCTATTTAAGATAAAGTTTGTTCAACAATGATCTAGATATATAAAGACTTTTTAATTTTGTTCAAACTAGCACTGATAATTCCTCGTTTATGACATGATGCTTCGTGTAATTATCTAGAAAAAGCCTAATAGTTGCCACAAGCTTCACTTTTAGTTCCTACCAATCTATATAGTTCATGTCTTCTGATTGTTATCTATATAACACCTTTACCATGCCTACTGTACCAACAAATCCTTCACTCTCATCTACTATAATCCAAAATTACATGATCCATCAAACTTGATCATGTTAAATTTATCAAAAGAAATCCCTGACATCATAAACAAATTCTGATACCAATTGTAGTGAAAAAACCTACAGAATTATTGATGAATATTGTAATAGAAGAGAAATCAGAAAGAATAAAAGATTTAATATGGTTCGACAATGTGTTTACATCCACATGAATGATGAGATTTTATTTTTTATTATTTCAGAATAGGGTTGTATAATATATATTTTTAGCAGACCTTAAACTGCATAAAGAAACCTAGCTGTATAAGGAATCCTAACCATCCAAAAAGTATTAATAATTTTTCCTAATATCCCTTTACTATACCATATAAGTGTTTTCCACGCACATTTAACCTATCAATCATCTCTAATAATAGGGGCGGAAGGAAGGGGGCAAGTAGGGGCCTGGACCCCTCTAAACACACACACACACTGGATAATTAAGTGTGGAGGAGACTTTTTTTCTAAAAGGTGAGTTTTCTTACAGTAAAATGCAATATTTTAATTTGATTTTCTTTGAATTATTTTGCGTAGCTGATTAGTACTTAAAAGTGCATTTTTGTCATGGTTTTATATCATCATTTTGCACTTGAAGTATCAATAACTCCTTAACTAAAGCATGTTTTATAATAATATATCTAATAATATAAGATACCTTTAATTTATGGTAAATGTTCATTTTAAATGCAGGCCTATCACATAAATGAAAATATTGATTGATGACTTTAAGAACTTAAATTGCAAAGGCAAAGAGGTGGCCAAACTTTGAAAAGAGATGTCGGTGCGATCCAAACCGGAACACTGTTCGGTAATTGAGCCATATATGGAGCTACAGATCTCAGATTTAGGTCCAATTTATATGGATGGAAAGGTAAGACATAGGCCTACAACTTTCATATGGAGCCCAAGATCTAAAAAGGCCATTATCAAGTCCAAATTGTAGCAACAACAAAGAAGCCCGAATCTGTCTTCCAGCCCGAGCACTGTTCGGTATTTTGGCCATATCTGGATTTCTAGAAGTCCAAATGAGCTGAAGTTTTTACACAAGAAAGCTGAGACAATTGCCTACAACTTTCATGTTTACAAATGGCTCCAATTGTGACGTTATCAATAACGTTTTGAGCAGACAAGAGAAGATAAAGATTGTTACCAAGT
Source organism: Populus pruinosa (assembly GCA_026413675.1). Taxonomy (NCBI): domain Eukaryota; kingdom Viridiplantae; phylum Streptophyta; class Magnoliopsida; order Malpighiales; family Salicaceae; genus Populus; species Populus pruinosa. Next base: position 3,797,554 of record CM048595.1, read on the forward strand.
CAAAAGTTGGCCACCCACTTATCAATTAGTCATCAAATCAATAGTTCCCAATTTTGGACTATAAAAGAAGGCATTTGCCATGTATTTAGGCATCTTGGTGTTCAGATCAAGATCATGCTCTTCCTTTCTCTCTTTGTATTTTTTGTAATGTTTATGCTTTGCTTTCATTAATATTAAGTTTATGCCTTTCATTTCCTTTCCTTTACTTAGTTAACTTTTATGTTCTTATTTTGTTTATCTATTTTGCTTTCTTTCATTATGTCTAGCTAAGTTAGTTATGTCAAGGTGAAAAGGTTACACTAATGGTGTAAGAATAAGTATAATGTAAACTTAATATGGACTTTAATGTTTGATACTAACATGTTTTATATTTGTTATCTTGTTCACTCTTTAATACTTTGCTTGTTAAATGACTAATCTTGATTTATGTTGTATAACACTTGGTACAACAAATGCTTGGCACTTTCATAGCCCATAATGTATGGTATAACCGACACCTGAGCTATGAAAGGAACTTGATTTGTTGTTAACATAAGTTATAATCATGAATGCTTGACGAGATTTACAAGTATTAGCATTAATTGAATAAGATGACTAATGTAATCATGTTAACAATATATAATCTGATTGGAACCTCCTTTGTGTGTGGTTTCCAATACAATAATAAGAGTTTATACTATACTTGTTTGATATACCATTAGTGGAACCTCTAACCTTGACATTTGTTATTATTATTGTTTAAACCTTACATTAATTTTTCATCTCCAAGTTCTCATTATCTTCTTCTTCTTCTCTTTCTTTATTATTATTATTACTACTACTACTACTACTACTACTACTACTACTACTACTACTACTACTACTACTAGTATTACTATTATTATTATTGTTATTGTTATTGTTATTGTTGTTGTTATTATTATTGTTGTTGTTGTATTATTTTTATTTATAATTTGTACAATTAACCTCCTTGTGGTTCGACCCCGGTTTTGCAGGGTTATTTATTACTTCGACACTCTTGCACTTGGGAGAAGACATCAACCTTTTAGTCGTGTCAGTAGCCCTAATATAAATCCTGTAAATATAAAATCAGTACTTTGCACTATAAATTCTGCAGCCGGTCTAAAATAAAAATAAAAATAACAATCATAAGTAAAATTTTTTAACGAAAAGATTGAAGTAGAGCTACCAATTAATTTATTTTTCATCAAACAAAACAAGGTAACTCAAATTTAAAATCTATTTTTGTTTTGTTTTAAGATGTTTGTTAATAATTTGATGAGTTTTTTTTTTATATATAATTCTACCATTTTTGCTTTATTTTTTTCTCAGATCTGCTAGTTTTATTAATTGTTTTTTGAATTCTTGTTATAGTACTTTTTTAAATTAATTAGATATACTTTATTGATTTGTTTTGATTATACTTGTATTTTTTTTAATGTTTTGTTTTAGCAGAGCCACCAAAATTATTAATTTTTCTCACGATATATGTTTTGATTTTAGGTTGAACCATGAACAAAATCAGAAGAATTTGACTTTTTTTTAAAAAGAAAAAATATTGATAACTCGCAGCCTAATGAACCAACTCCAATGTGTAATGTTAAAATTATGGTTGAGCAACTCCAATGCACTTCAGTTTACAAAGAAGCCGCGTTGATTAGTGAGAATTATTCTTTATTATTTTTTTGCTTTACTTCAAAGTTTATCAAACATAAATAATGCTTTGCTTTAACTAATGTTTCTTGTATACTTTGTATGTTTATATTTGATAGATATAAAGACATGTTTATATTGATAGATATAAAAACTAACAATATTAAAGTGACGAATATAATATGAATATGAAATTAACTTTGTTATTTTGATTTAATTTGATATTGCTTCGAACCTTTTACTTTATACAAAAATCATTATATGTTTATAGTAAGTTATTTGAATAAAACTAAATTATACAAGTATTTTTTTACAACTCATATATAATAAATTAAAATAAATATTATATCTTATTATATTAGTTTTAATCCCTACTAATAAACTCCGCTCCTATCTAGTAACAAAACAAGAAATAAATCCCAACCCCTTAATCTAGTTGCATTTCCTAACTCATTAATTATCTCACTTTGCTCCACTTTATTATATGACCATGAGCCACAACCTGCAACGTTATTGATATGCCATATTACAATTTTTTTACATATATTGTTTTAAAATGTTTCTTTTTTTATATTATAAATCACTTATCTAATGAGTTTTAATTAAAATTATGGTAGAAAAACCCATAACTATTATAAATACCGGGACTTTATGAAACAATTTAATTAATCATAATAAATTTAAATATTAAAAAATAATATAACAATATTAAATTATCTAAATGTAAATTATACATCTATTTAATACATGTATATTTTCTATATTATTTTTATTTAAATGACCATTATATATTTATTTAATACAAGTATTTTTTTTATATATTTTCAATATAACTTTTTGAACAGTTTTTTTTTCTCTTTTCCTAATATGTGTTTCTTATATAACTCCTTTTTTTCAATTATACTATGTTTCTTATATTTCTTGTGTTTTTTTATTCAATAAGCAGTCTTGTGATTTTCATATAACATATTTAAAACATATTTTCTATGCAACTTCTTTTTCACATACAAAAAAAAACATTTTTTTTTAACACTACGTATTTTTGTCAAAAACCATCATAGAAAAACATTTGATTTTAAGTATATGTCTCAAGACCATAGAATTTTGTTTTTCTAAATCCATCATGGAAAAACCTCATTTTACTTTATTTAATAAAAAAAGACCACATTGCTAGTCAATCCCTCTATAATAGTTTAAAAAAGTCTTCTATAATGTCCATAACATTTCCAGATATTAAAAATAAAAGAATTTAATCTTTATTTTTATTATTTCAAAGTATTTTAAGCCATGGATATTATATTTGTTAATATCTGATCTTGAATATAAAATTATAATATAAAAATATTTAATAAAACTTGAATAATTCATAGACAACGCACATGTTTAAAAAATAAATCTTTGATCAAACAATAATTTTGCAATATATACAAGATGTGGTAAGTGGGATTTGAACTATTAATCTCATGAAGAAGCATTTTATGAGGAACTCACGTACCCTAATGTATGTTAATTCTGTATTTACAATAATTATAATAGTTACGGATAATTATTAATCTGGAGGGGCAATTAACCAATAGATGTCGAAGGGAAAGCAAGGCTGCTACGGTAGCCTCGGCCCCTCGAGTCAACAAAAGCATTTTGCATGCAGAACATCCATGGAAGAAGCGGAAGCGGAAGCGGAAAACCTTTACTCAACGTGCTAACTTATGAACTTGAACACGAAAACTTGAGAAGGTTAGGACAAGATTCCTTTTTTAAAGTCTAAACACCACGTTTTTTCCCTTCCCAATTTCCTGTAATTAAGAAATTCTACGATATCCATGTACTTTAATTTTATAAGTATGTTTTACTTTAAAAAACATTAAATTATGTTTTTGTAAGTGGTTTTTTTTATATATAATTTTAACAGCCACTATCAAAAATTATATATATATATATATATATATATATATATATATGTTCAAGCAAAAACACTTTCAAACACAAGACACGAACACAATGTATGGAAGGGGGGGTTTTATTTTTTGGTAGAAAGATGTAAACCTAAATACAATGAATGACAAGAAACAAAGGCCGGTAAGGTTACCATGTTGTTGAACACCTTCATCCCTTGCAGAAGCAGCACCCGTTAATTGTCATAAGATGTATGTTAAGGTTAAAGCATCCTATTCATATTTGAGTTTTTTTGACACCCTTCTGTAACTCTATGACAGCCAAATGCAGCATATATTGGATTTCTTTAACTCTTTAAATGCAACTAAACTAAATAATGTTTTAATTTCATATTTGAGTATTTAGTTTTATTACTAGATTCTGATTATATTTCTATTTATATCTTTTTTCCTCATTCTCTAAACAAGAAAAATAAGAAGAGTCAACAGCAGTAGTTTTCTTTTAAAAGATAAGGGGAAAATTGAATGAAAAAAATTTCGAATCATTTGAAAAAAAATTGGTTATTAGTATTGTTCAAACTAACAATGTTTTTAATGCAGGAATTATTCTTACTGAATCAATTTTTAATGTCTGGTCCTAATTGAAGAAAATATGTTTTGTTAAAAAGGGGAAAACTCTTTTATATTCGGGGCAAAATCAAGCCACCTGTAATTTTGGACAACAAGCTAGTAATGATGAGAATTAAAAAGGTTATTGATGTTTACAATTCAAGAATTTATGAAGCTATCTATATTTAAGATTGTTGCCCACAAAATCTAGAATGCTTTATTAACAACTTTCTATTATAGAAATTAAAAAGGTTTTTTTGAAGTTAGACCACTGTGAGTCTGTGACAGAATTGTCTTGAAAGACACTAATGACAAAGAAACCTAATAGAATTCCATCGAATGGCTAAGGATACATATATTCCTTGCTGGATTGTATAGTGACTTTGAACAAGTTCGTGGAAAGATTTTACGTAAAGAGCTGATTCTGGTCTTTGAAGGATGCTACGTTTTGGTTTGACGAGAGGTAGTGCATCAGATAACTTTGAAGGGGCTTTGAAAACTCTGATGCTTTTGCTTTCACGGATTAAGAACATCAGGACAGGACCAGGCCACATCAGCCTGGAAACAAGAATGGTCACAAATGCACTCACTGCAATCAGACTAACAATACCAAAAGTCAGTGTTGTGAACTTACGAGATATCTCGAATGACGGGATCATACTCGTGATTCATGAAAGAAGAATTTCAAGAAGACCTCCACTGCAACAATTATTGAGATAAAAACAGAATATGATGTTATTGAAAAAACCCTAGCATTGGTACATATATTTCTACATTTATTTCTAATAGCATATGAATAATTAATTCTTGTGTTACATATCATATAACATTTGATTCAAAACATGTCTCACCTCTAAATTGATTCTCATATAAATTTGTTTCTAGAACCACTCAAGTTTAAGTTTGAATAAAAACCTACATATGTTTTAGGATAATACATTTTAATATATTGGGTCTATCTAAATTTTGTAAGTGAATTGCATTAGTTTATTACTTTTATTAATGACTTTACTAGGATGATTGGTGTAAATATAAATGTGCTTGATGAAATTCAAGTTAAAATAAAATTTTTTATAATACTCAAAGAACAATTAATTGTATTCTATTAGTTATTCACTGGAGCTCATTTTGAAGAAACATTTAGACATAAAAAAAAAATATAAAATTTATGAACTATAAAAAATAACAATAATATCTCTACCTAGAATTCTTCTCTTCAACTTATATCTCTCTATTTTTTTTTGAAGTAAACCCCATATAATAACTAATAAAATATTACTAATTATTTTGACACAGTGAAATTACTTATTCTATGACACGGTTTTCCTGAAGGTTGGTAACTTAATTTTCTCTTTCTCAGTCAAACATCACAGCTGCCATTCTCATTTTTCGAGATGTAAGAAATTGTTAGAAGTTGAAATTCTTTTCGTTTGTTGAAAAGGTATAAGTAATTTTTATTTATGTTGGGTCAATTCTCGCAATTTATGGTATAGACTTTAATAATTAGTGACTTAAGCCGTGTTGTTTTGGAATAAATTATATTATCTAATGCTTATAATACTTTCTAAGAAATTGCCAAGCCTGGCATTTTGATCTCGTTTTCCTTCATACAGAAGTGAAGTTGAAATCACTAGGTTGCCTCTAATTATTTTATGCCCTGCATAGTTTTGCTTTGCTTCCTTAGTTTCATCAAGCTCCGGCTGCCATTGACAGGAAAGCGAGTTATGGATTAGCCATTTTAGGGCCGGCTCGATCGGGCCATTGAAATCCAAAGTTCCATTTAGATGGGCCGACCTTCACCCCAAATCCTTTTGTAGCTAATATCATAAATATGTCATCCCATATAAGTCCATTAACCTTTTTTGACCTTTTGAGCCTCTTCTTACTAGGCATTGAAACAATGCATTTGATAATTGCCTTTTTTTTTTTTTAATTTCATCTTGCTTCATTTTTTATTTATTTTAATATTTGATCTCATTGTTTAGAAAGAAACAAGTCAATTATCCATGCATTGCATTGTAATCAAGATCCACACCATTAGACGATATTAAGCAAATTAATATTTTAGGTGCGAAAACTTGATTTGGATCAATTTTATATTAGTTTTTTTTTTAACTTACCTTAAAAAAGGTTGAATATGTGAAGGAAAAGGTTAATTAGAAGACATGTTGGTTTGGTACTGAAATTTTAATTCAAGCATGTATATAGAATGGATGGATTTGGCTGCCATAGTAAAATTAATTTTTCACCTGAGATGTTGGATTTCTGCCTTTTGATTCTCTCATCTCTTCATTAATTCTAGGTTCCTAAAATAGATCATAAAAATTAAAACAAGAAAATTGCTCAAACAAAATATCTTAAAAAGAGACTAAACTACCTATATAAGAGTCACTCATCAAATACAACTGCATGTTGCAAATATCAATGGAGGAGAGGTCCAAATGTTAACTTACCACTTAAAAAACCTAGCCATGACCACTAATAAAAAAAAGTTAGGCATAAAGAAATCTTATATCTATTTTTTCTCTATTAAAGAAAAGGAGGAAAATTATACAAAATAGGCAAACATGAGTGTTGTAATAGAATAAAAGATATTAATGCATGGCAATGGATTTGAGGTGGTGATACATAAATCATATCGCTAAGATAAAAAGAAGAAAACATTATATAATAAGTAAGAAAGAGAGAGAGAGTTGCTGAAGATAAATTAAGAGTTTTATTACCCGAGAAAGATAAATGAAAATTGAATTGATAAATATAATAGGCATAAATTAAGTCCAACAATTAAATCTCACTTGGAGTGCCAGGAAGAAAACCCCCCTCCCCTCTTTAAAGAAAAAAAAGTGATAATTACACGTATTATTCTTAGTTATTTGTTTTCACTTTGCTTATATTTTTTTTCTATAAATTATGTTGTTAATAATTTTATAATAAATAATAATTAGTATTTTGAAAATAGCTTTAATAACTTTTACATGCTTGAAACGTTACTATTTATTGATTGATTTGTTAAATCTATAATCTATGGTATGCATTTTGAAATTTAAAAATACAATAACAATGCATGAAATATAGTCGTGAATATTATCTTAAGCTTTGATAGTTATCTTCTAGAGATTTGATAGAGTTTTTATTTATATGCTTCTTGGCTGGTTAGAATATTGATTGGGTGGATTGTTCTTGCTAGATTTATGCTTGATCCTTGACTGTGTTTTATGCATATTTGATTCTTGACTTAGTGCATGATTACAACTCAATGGATGGTGTTTTAATAGCCTCTTGTAATCTCAACAAGAATTCATGAATGTTGAGAGTGGTTAGAAAAAGGTTAAATTTGAGATTATGAAGAGGTTTATTGAATTTATCAGCTTAGTTCATCTAATGAAGAAATAAATTTAACATGGAAAGCAGTAAAGTCAACTAGTTCATGGATAAAATAAAAATCAATTTTAATGTGTTTTGTAAGTATATGAAACACTGGATTGGTAGGTTGTACTGATGTTATCATACCAAAGGGTAGGTGATGAGGAGGGGGGGAAACTAATTTCTCGTAAAAGATATTGAGCCATATAATTTCAGTAGTAATGTTTACAACAACACGATACTCAATTTAAATGCTATTATAAGAGACTGTCAACTATTTATGAGAGTTTTAAGAAAGAAGAATGAATTCAAGAAAGATGAAATAGCTGCTATTAGATTATTTATCATTAGTAGAACCAACCTAGTCAGTATAAAAAAGGCATAAAGCTAGGTGTTGTTGTAACAATTAAAAAGAATATTATAATGTATAGTGTTTTTAAGATAATGTAGGATTGGTTTAACAACACTTAAATAATTAATTGTTGAATAATACATGAACTGATAGACCTTGCCTATAACATAAAATATATCTGGGTATATGAAGAAAAGGTATTAAAAGATCCAACTGTGATATGATACGTTATAGGATTTAAAAATGAAGCATCCATAAATTATGATAATTTTATGAAAAAGGCTATAGGATGAGAACAATTTGGTATTATATGTATTAGTTTTATAAAAAAAAGGTCAGTAATGTAGTGGCATTGATTTAGAATGAAACCATGGAAAGAGTTTGTGACTCAATATCTTAAAAAAAACTCAATTAATCAAGATCTTTTAAGGTATTTTTTTAAGTGAAGTTAGGTGATGAGAGTTTGGTTATAACAAATATTTAGACTAGTACTAAGAATGTCATCTATATAAATTAAAACAAAGAGCTTGATGCAAGTAGATTTGAGAATAAAGAGAGATAAGTCATTTATGAAGCCAACAAGTCTAAGGAAGAGAAGCTTGAAGTTAAGCCTAGAAAAACATGCATATTGTGCTTGTTTGAAGTTGTATAGTACTTTATATAAAATATAAAATATGATTAGGGAGTTGAGGATAAGAGATGCCAGGTGGTGAAGTCTTGTAAACACCCTCACTAAGAATACCATGTAGAAATGCATTTTTAATATTAAGTTGATATATAGGATTTTGAGCTTGGACTATATGTGAGAGAATAGTCTAGATGGTAACTGGTTTGATTACAGGATTGAAAGTGTTATCATAATCAATATTTTGTTATTGATGAAAGCTTTTTACAACAAAACAAGCTTTGTAAATAATACCATTAATATGATGTTTAATATGAAAATCCATTTACAACTGATAATATTCATATTAGGTTTGCGAGGAAGCAATATCTAGGTTCAATTATGCATATTAGCAAAAAATTTATTAGCCATAACATTGTGCCATTTTAGATATTCAAAAGAAATAATAAAACAACTTGGTTAATTAATTTGAGCTCCAATAACAAAGAGTAGAGCATGCTTGGTTAGAGCTATAATATATAAAAAATAGTTGTTTAGGTTTGAAGACGTTATTGTGTGACCTTGTTGTCATTTGATGACATGGAAGTAGACAAATGTAATTATACCTATTTGATATTGATACAAAGGGAGGGAAGATTGGATATGATTGTAGAGAGTTGTTAGTATTTTCTGCAATACATACTGATGAAGATTGAGGCTCAATGCAAGATGGTAATAAGTAGTAAGGACTCTCTTGAGTGTGTATCCATGAAACAGAAAAAGTATGTAAGAGTAAAAGGTGAAGGACGTGATACAATAAAACCTGGTTAAAGGTTAGAGCTTGAACATTTAAGGGATTAATAAATGAGAATTGATTTTCATAAAAAATGGTATGACATGAGACAAAAACATGACTAGTGGATTGATAAATGAGAATTAATTTTCATAAAAAAATGATATGACATGAGATAAAAATATGATTAGTAGATTGATAAAGACATTTATAATCTTTGTGATGAGAGTTATAACCAAGGAATGTATAAAAAGAGTCATGCAAATCAAGTTTGTGATGATGGTATGGACAAAGATATGACCAACATGCACATTCAAATATTTTTAGAAATTAATAGGTAGAAGTGCGATGATATAAGAGTTTAATAGAAAAAATATGGAAGGTGATATGTGAGGGGAAATAATTGATACTATAGGTATATATAATAAAAACTTCATCCTAGGATATAAGCATCAAGAATAATAGCAAGACTAGTTTCAACAATATGACAGTGTATACTTCAATAAAGCCATTTTGTTAATGAATATAAGGAAAGGTTATGCAATGAGTAATATCATGAATTTTTAGTTGGGTGTGAAGACAATAATATTCACCACCATAATCTTATTAAATAACTTTTATTTTATTATTAAAGTGATTTTTAACATGACATTTAAAATAGATGAATGTTGATAAAATATCAGACTTGACTTTGTTAGAAAACAACCAAATAAACCTGGATAAATCATCAATGAAAATGATATAATAAAAAAATTCATTAATTGATCATTGAGGAGCAATACCCCATAAATAAAAAATAAATCAAAATTATTTTTTAAAGACACTTAATGATGATTCAAATGGAAGACAATGACCGTTGCCAAGTTGGTAGGCATTATAAATAATAATAAGGGTCTAAGATATAACTAGGAAATTATGTCCAAATTATTTCTTTGGTTATTCTTAAGGAAAAGTGTCTAAGATAAGCATTTAATTGAGTGAGTGATACATTTATACTAAGAAGAGCAGTGAGATTTTGGTTATTTTTTAAAGATTATAAAGATGATAAAGACTGTATTTAATATTAATTTTAAGAAGAGTGAGTTCCAAATACTGAACATTGTCAGAAAAAAATTAAAAATACAATTTAAAATATACATGATTATCTTTAACAAATTGATAAACAAAATATTTTTATTTATAATTGGAACATGAAAAGCATTATAAAAAAATAATTGTTTAGTGGGGTAATAAATAATAAAAGATCCAATAGATGGATATACAAACCTTTACCATAAAAAAAAAGGATCAATTATTTTTTGATACTATAAACTTTATGATAATAAATATTTTAGAAATAACTTTAATACTGGTTACATGCAATAATCATTACTATTTATAGGTTAATTTGTTACATCTATAATCTATACATGGTATATGTTATGGAATTTTAAAATATAATAAAACAATATAGAATACAATTATGGATATTATCTTCATCTTTATATAATTTTTATTCGCTGAAAATTTGATTGAGTTATTATTTACATGATTTTTAGCTGGTTTGAATATTGACTGGATAGATTGTTTTTACTGAATTTATGTTTAATTTTTGGTTTTTATAGATTTGATTCTTTACTATATGCTTGTAGTATAATGAATAATGTCTTAATATATAACATTCTATATTCTCAGTTTCTCAAAAAAAAAAAAATCAATAAAAAATCAAATTATTTATATTATTGCTTTTATATGGTATTTAAAAGACTAAAAACCTCTTATATCACAACTTTAATATTGAATTAGAAAAAAACCTACCCACCGTGGATAACTTGTTTTTCTTTCTTTTCCTTTTACTTTTCATTCTTCAACAAGCCCTCAAGATATAATTGGAGCCATTATCTTCCAATGACGCAAGATGAATGAAGGAGCTGATTCTACCATTTCCTGATTGTTCAAAGGAGGAAGCATATATAAATCAAACAACTCTTTCAACACTTGAAAAGTAACAAGCATATAAAAACACAACTTGTATTTTAGAAAACCAGTACTCCACAGCCATAAAAGTAGAATGGCAAGCTGCGACGACAACAGCAAGCTATTATTTTTGAACAACCAGCTCATTGTTAAGGAGATATGAACATCCAATATGAAAAATGGTAGATTATAACATTACAACTTCGGGCATAATGTGCTTCTCTGCTACCAAATGTCAAAAGCATTGGGAGAAATATTCAGACATGCACAATTATTTTCCATCAAATATGAACATCATAAAGGCAATGAAATAGTCCTGGTACTGTCGTGATGAGGAGTGATGTGGGAAGAAAATTGACTCCGAGTATAAAAATTTGACAAGGTCCAAATTGATCACAATTTCCATACCTAGCATCCACATTGACAAGTAAAAAAAATATCCCTCAAGTGTGTTATAGGTAAAGGATTACAGGTGAAGGAGTACATAATTATTAATTTTAGAATTTATAAAATTAATTAAAAAATATATAGATTAGTTGAAATATCTATATTAATAAAAAAAAAAATAATCTCAAGTCAAGTGTTATACACCAATAACATTCTTTATTATGAAATCCTCTACAAAGAATAATTTCCCGTTACCAACGTGATTGAAATAACAAACCTATATAAAGGAGTTGAGACTCCTCTAGCTGAGTAAAAACAATGGTGCAAATAAAAAAACAAAAAGAAAAGGAGAGCATCTCACGGAAAAAATAAATCAAATCAAAAGTCTTGCAATCCGCATGCATTGAAACTTCCTTGGCTTCTTCATATAGCCATCAACATATTTAATAATCAATAGATTGTCACAATATGTTAATCAATAAAGTAATTCTTGAAGCTCTTGAAGGGAAAACGGGTTTTGAAAATCAATTTAGGTGTTTTTTAGGATTAAAAAAAAACAAAAGATATTTACCAATTAAAAATTTGAGCGAAGTGCACTAGATCCTTGAAATCCAATGGCCAAAAATAATATCGTGCAAAAAATCAATAAATTTGGTATTCGATTGGGTGCAAATTATTGGGACAAAGGAGAGAAGATGGTGTCAAAAAAAGATATAATGTGAATTGAAGAGAGAGAATAGCTGATATGTTATTTGGTATAAAATATATATTAGGGTAATTTGGTTATTTTGTTTAATTTGAAAATTTAAATTGATTTACAATGTAAACTATAATTTCTAAAATAAAAATAACAGTAAAGTGAAAAAAAAACTAAATTATGGAGTGTAAGGTATAATTTATCCATAAAAAAATACAAAAAAACTCAATCCAAAAAATAATACATTATCTTATAAATTAAAAGAATTAGGAAAAAGGAACACTGTAATTCACTGGTGAATTACACTGTTGAATATTTTTTTAATTTAATTGATTATCAAACTTTATTTCTTTGCAATCCAATCCTTCCAATTTATATTATAATGTTTCTATGTGTCAAAAATTGTTTTCTCTTTGCATCTTGTCACATATACCATGTATCAATGAGTATTTTAGTGATATATTAAAGTTCGATTTGTGAAGTAGAATTTTAGGTTGTAGTTAAATTTTTTTTAAAAGAATAAGAATCAATTTCTTTTTTTTTTAAGAAAAAAAACAAAATATACCCTAATTAACCTCTAAGATAAAATAAATAAAAACATATAAAATAAGAAGAAAAAATTGGGTTAATATTTGCACATGCATTTATATTTTGCTTTTAGTAGAAAGATTAACCATCTCTTTTAATATTTAATTAGTTTTAAGAACTTTTTTTTATCTATCAATTTATATATTTTATAATTTATTTTATTAAACCTAAACAACATCATGCCGTTTCTCAATTAAAAAACTAATATTACGATACCAAAAACACACCCATGACATAAATGTGTTCTTCCCTTGCATAAAAAATTAACTTGAAATCTTTATCAGAGGCGTGAATTATATACATAACTAGTGTATTTATATAACATATTGAAGTATGGAACCCAAACACCACCCAAATCAAATTTTATATGCCCTGTGACTTGCTCGTCAAGTTCAAGTTTGGTAATATTAATTTTTGAGATGCTTTTGCAAAAGTATTTATGGTGAAATTAATGTGTTAATGGATGTTGAAGAGGGGTGTCTTTGAGAATAATTAATACTTTGTAGATCTAGTTAAGGAATCATGTTTTAGGAACCCAATCTAAACATATATTAAATTGTTTTCCGAATAATGTTTGATTAATTTTTATTGCTTTGCTTTTACGACATAAAATGATGAACATGGATTGTACTATAAATACTTAAAACAGGTGTATTTCATTCATATTAAATAATATATGACTTCTTAAATCACGTAAAATGTGAATATATATATTTTTTGTTGTATGATGTTGGGTGACGACTTTAATTTTTTTGTTTTATTTAACAAAAAGAATAATATTTTTTTATTAGTGGGAAATAAAGATTTTATTAGAGTCGTCATCTAATAATTTGAGGGAACTAGAAATCTAAAATTAGACACTGGTTTTGAAAATTCAGGTATTAAGTTAGTTATAATTAAGAGAAGGTAGATACCACCCTTAAAACATCCTTTCAGAAAAAGGTTACCCTTATTTGTGTATTTTTTATTTGATTCAAATGCTATTATATTTTGAGTTTATTTGTAAATTTTTTAAAATGGTTAACGTCGGTCCCTAAAAATAGAAGACGTTAAAAATGATATCAGTCCCTAAAACTAAGAGACTTTGTCTAAAATGTCGACGTTTGTCCTAAAAAGAAGAGTTACATCTAATTTATCAAAAGAAATAATAATGGACATAATCTATATTTGGTATTTTACTTTTTGACATCGGTCCTTTTCTGTAAATAAAAGAGACCTATCAACAAACAATATTTATTTATAAAACACAATTATTTTGATATTGTTGAGAAATAGGTATAACCATACTTGAGAATCGGGCTTTAGACCCATAAATAATAACATGATAAGATGGGTGTTGAACCCGCGTTGTTATTCTGTTTATATTTTTTTTTGTTTTTTTTTTTTTGTGTTTTCACGACATGCAAGAAAATTTACAAGCATTTATACATACAAAAATATCAAAAATAACATCAGGAACCCCAAAAAATTACCTGAGTGTCACTGTATAGGTAAAATATAGAAATACCCTTGAATTTCTCAGAAATTTATAAAAATACCACTGGCGGCGCGTGTGGCCCAAGCATGGTTATTGTTGGAGGGGTGACATTTTCTGGCAAGATTTCCGGCCAAAAAATGATTGGTTCTGGTAGATCTGAGGGCGAGGATTCTGATGGCGGTGGTCTCGACGGCTGTTGATTGCTGACAAGGGAGAATCATCCGTTTGAAGCTTCGATGGCCAACGAAAATTGCAGCCTTTTTTCAGCCAGATGGGGAGGCGAAAACGCTGAACACGACCGAGGTTCTGCTTTATAGGAGGCTAGCAACCTTTTATGTGGTGGTTCGGAAGCTTCACATGGTCGTAAATGGGAGATCGAATGAGAGAGAAAGAATCACCGGTGAGAGGAGAGAGAGACTCTGAGATTTGTTACGGTGCGAACGCGCGAATGCTACACCGGTGCAGCTAAAGTCTGTGAACCGTTGGATCTCGCATGAACTGATCCTACAGCTGTGATTGACTTGATCTGCAAGTTGATCTAACGGTCCGGATGGACGAAGTTTTGATTTGGTGTGGCACGGTGTACCGAGTGTTTGGCACACCTAATGACGTGGCGCAACAGGATCGAATGACATATTATTTTAAGGGCTGAGATGCATTGAGGTTTTAATCCAGTGTGGTAAACCCTATTGTATCCTATTAAATCAAAGGCCTAAATTTAAACACTATTAGATCTAACGGTTAGGATATTTTTGGTATTTTTCAAATTGTTTTTTTAAAAAATGAATATCTTACTCGCGTAAAGAAAAAGTAGAAAAACATATGAATAGTAACAAATAGTAAACACAAATAGTTCGCGCTCGGATTCAGATTTCTCTTCCTTTTGTTTTTCTCCTTCCTTCTGGCTTAATTTCATTCACTATTTATAGTTAATGAAAAAGAGACATGAAATCACGAGTTGTGCAAAATTTTCAATATACAGCTGCACCGCCTACTATCGGCAAAAATCCTTCATCTATTGTGACAAAATTGTATTATTTTTTTGTTTTATTATATATAATAATAATATTTATTTATAGGGGTAAAATTAAAAACTTAAATCAGTATTAGAAAAAGCTTTTCAACCGCTAAAAATCAATTTTAATTACCAAAAAAAATCTTTATATGGGTATCAACTCGGTGGACCGGGTTTTTAACCAAAAATAACAGTTTTGAACAAAAATAGCCTGAAACTTATTTTTTATCCCGGTCAACATGGTGGGACCCATATTGATCCGGTGGACTCGGTTTTAACCAAAAATGACGGTTTTGACCCAAAACTTATTTTTCATCCCGGTCGATATAGTGAGACTTGTAGTGACCCAGTGGACTCGGTTTTGACCCGAAACGGCCCGAAACTCATTTTTCATCCCACTCGACATAGTGGAACCCGTATTGACCTAGTGGACTCGGTTTTAATCGAAAATGACGATTTTGACCCGAAACGGCCCGAAACTCATTTTTCATCTCGGTTTACATGGTAGGACCTGTATTGACCTAGTGGACTCGGTTTTGACCGAAAATGACGGTTTTGACCTGAAACGGCTTGGAACTCATTTTTTATCCCGATCGACATAGTTTAACCCGTATTGACCTAGTGGACTCGGTTTTGATCAAAAGATGCGGTTGACTCGAGAAAATATATTTTAAACTTTTATTTATTTATTATTATTTTGTTATGAATAATAAAATAAAATAATATTTGAGAAAATCTTAGTGAATCTAAAATTGGGTTACAACAATATTTAATCACAATAATTATTAAATTAAAAAAATTTAAATAAAATAATATATATACACGTTATTTCGATAATGCGCATGCATATACACACACTGAAATAAATTAATTTATGTAAAACATTATTATATTAGTGTCTTTGCTAAGTGTCATTTATTAAAAAAAATAGATAAAGCTTTTATTTTAAATAAAAAAGCTGAATTCTACGATGAATATTGTTTTTGGTTAAAAGCAAGGGGTACTCTAGTTTGTTTCAAAAGAATTTTTTTTTTTAAATGACAAATGTTTTGGTTTCAAAATAAAACAGATACGAAGCAAACACTATTTATTAAAAAAAAAAAACACCCTCCATTTTAGAAGCATAATAATAGCAAATAAAGCTTATTAAGAGGTAAAGTTTTTTCAACAATAATATGGTTCATTTATAAAATTCTAATTCAAAATCTTATTTAAAAAGAATAAATATCAAACCTCTTAAACTACTCATCATTGATATAAAATTTATATTATTTTACTTATTTTTAATTAATTAAATTTTCATTTTAAAAACTTTTATTAAAATATGTGATATCACAATGCCTAAACCTTATTAACCATTTAATTATACACGAAATCATAAAAAAGGTCTTCAAAAAACATAGTGTGAAAATAAAAAATTTAAAATTTATATAACATGTTTTGAGTTTGAGTTAGTATATGTATTTTTAAGTTAGAATATGTATTTTTTATAAAAGTTTTGGGACGATAAAAGTTTTACTTATTCACACAAATCATAAAATATGTTTTTTGAGAAATAAAGTTTTTTCAAATAAAAAGAAAAGAAAAGAAACCATAAAAAGGGAAACCCCTTCCTACCAGCAACAGCCCCAATCCATGGCTAAAAAAATTCTCAATTGTGACACGAAATAGAGTCAAGAACGTTAATTACATATAGTGCATTTACAACGTTGATTATTGCTCTTCTAATAAAAACAATTATAAAGCATAATTTTTATAATAATTTAATATTATGATGTGGCTACGCTTTTGCATTCTCCAAAAGACATGTACTTCTAATGGTAAGTATACAGACACACAATGATCGTTCGAAGTAAATATCTTTTGGAGAGTCCTCGTTAGGGGACGTCGTTCCGCATTAAAATCAACCGGCAGTCTCAGTGGTCCCAGTCTTTGGCGCCGCAAGGAAGAAAAGAGCCTTCAATAAAATCACGCCACGTGTCATGAAAGGAATAGCCGCCCTTTTGCCGCGTGTTCCCATTAGACAAAGTCAAAAACCAAAGGGTAAACTACAGTCTTGCCCTGAATATCCATCAATGTTCCACTTCAACCTCATAGTTAAGATTTTTCCTTTATTACCCTCTCTTATCTATATTTCTATATATTTTATATTTTAATTTTGCCTTTTCTACCTAATACAGTAACCTTTTCAATTCTTTTTAAGGAAAGTAGTATTTTTTAGAAGTAAATTCTAAAAAAGTGAATTATTTTCTGATGTTTGGTAGTGTAATGAAAAATAAATTGAAAAACACTTTTCATTGTTTGGTTATATCATGAAAAATGAGTTAGAAAATAACTTATTAATATTTTATTTTTCTCAAGTTTATTAAAATAATAAGGATCAAATCTTACAAATTAAAATGTTGAATGAGAATAAAATTGAAAACAATTCATAAATTATCTCAAATAAAATAAATAATAATCAAAATAATAAAGATTAAATTTAAAAATAAAAAAAAGATGAAAAAATTAAAATAATAATAGTTAAAATTTCATAAATTATTTTAAATAAAATAAGTAATAATTAAAAGAATGATGACCAAATTTGATAGATAAAAAATTTCAATAAAAAAAATAATAAGGGAAAAACAAATAACAATTATAAAAATAAGGATCAAAGTTAATATAAAAATTAAATTTTAAGAGATAAAATTAAAAAATAAATATTTAAAATAAAATATATATAACAATAAAAAATTTGAGGATCAAACTTGATATAATCAGCAAATAATATGATATTTTTAAATTTTTCACAACTTCTAGAAAGTATTTTCCACCCAAATTTTTTTAAAAAACACTTTTCTGAACCAAGTTAAATTTTTCTTTGAATGAAAAATATTTTCCGTTGACTAACTTTTCTAATGATAAATAAACACATAAAAGTTTAAAAAATGATTTTTCAAAAACTAATTTTCAAAAAACAAACATGATCAATTTTCATCCCATATATATTACAGAACATTTAAGAATCTAAATAAAAAACCTAAAAGAAAACAAGTTTAAAGATAGATTATTTAATGGTTAAAGACCAACTTTGGGACCTCTTGGAAACTAGAAGGATGAAATTTAAGACTATTAAATACAGGAGTAGAAATAGAATACTTACGAATCTATAATGACTAAAATGTAATTTACCCGTCAAAATTTCAAAAATCAACAGCCTTGAACCCAACCCTCACTTAACCTCTAGTATCTTTCCGAGAAGAGTGACGTTTTTAAATGCTTACTAGCAGAGAAAGAAAAGCAAATCAAAGACCAATTCAGTGATCGGTATTCAACTCCAAAAACCCTCTGCAACTACTCCAATATTACGTCCTAAAACCCCACAAGTTAGTTTTTTCACTCGACAAAGCTATCCAATTGGACTATTTTGATGGAAAATAATCGGCTTGATGCTCAATCAGCAGCGGAGAAGGCGGTGTCTGTGGTTGGATTTGGATATGATTTGACTAAAGATATTCGATTATCATCTTGCAAGCCAGGTCCTTTTGGGTCGAGATTGATCGAGCTAGACCTGACTCGAAACCAAGAGCTTTTTGTTCCTGGCGGGGTTGTTGTTCAAAACGTGCCTAATGGTATTAAGTGTGATAAAGGGGAGCGGACTAGGTTTCTCTCTGATGTTCTCTCTTTCAATCAGGTATGCCATTAATTCGGATATTAAAGATTTGGTGTGATTTGGAAACATATATATAGATGAAGTTGGAAACATATATATGGCAATTGTTTTTTCAAGAATGGAACGGTTCCTTTTTTCTTATTCCTTTTCTAGTATTTGTTGTTTGCTGAGTGCTGACCATTAGATCAATGGTGCTAAATTAGGACAGTGACTGAATATGGATTAATATGAGACTACCCATTTTTCCAAATTTTACGAGTTTGATCAAAACAATGTCTGGAGTAATCTTTAGAGTGATTCTAATTTTGTGTATTGTTAATTTCATTGTAGATGTCGGAGAAATTCAATCAGGAAATGTGTTTATCAGGTAAAATTCCCTCGGGACTGTTCAATGCCATGTTTGACTTGAGGGGTTGTTGGCAGAAGGATGCGGCTTCTGCAAAAAATCTTGCCTTTGATGGTTGGTTCATAACACTATATAATGTTGAGCTGGAAAGGTCCCATATAACGTTGTCTGAAGAGGTGAAGCATGAAGTGCCTGCTACATGGGATCCTGTTGCCCTGGCTGAGTATGTTCTTTTAAACTCAAAGCTGATCAACTTGTTTTAAACTGTTCTACTTGATTAATTGGAATAACCTGCAGAAAAATGATTTTGACCCGATGTTTTTCTTGTTATGAATAAACCAAGGATTCCAGGGATGTAGATGGTTCATATTAAAATACAGCTTAAAGAGTACTAGATCTCAATTTAACCCGCAGGTCCAACATGGCAATCTTTTTTCCTTCTGTAGAATCTATTTTAGCTCCCAAAAACAGCTCATTTTGATGTTTAAAATTAGATTATGGTTTTAGAAGACTCAAACATTAGATACATGAAGATAGTCAAGTAGAAGAGATTATTGAATAGGAAATTTTTTATCACAGAGGCATGTCCTGAGGAGGAAGCACTTTGCTTCAATTTGCCATGTTTGACTTCAATAACACACAAATAAAACCTTTGATTATGATGAAATGAAACCTCAATCAACTTATTGAGATTGAATTAATGTTGATCTTGAATAAAATGATTTTCCAGGTTCATTGATAAATATGGCACTCATGTTGTTGTTGGGGTAAGGATGGGAGGTAAAGATGTGATGCACATAAAGCAGCTACAAAAATCAAATCTTGAGCCCCCTGAAGTGCAGAAGTTGTTAAAGGAATATGCTGATAAGAGGTTTTCAGTAGATGTAAATCCTGCTGAATTATCAGGAAAACCAAAGGTACATTAAATCTCACAAATAAGATACCCATCATTGTCATGGTCGCTCTCTAAAAACTTACTAGAGGATATAAAAAGCGTGGTGCATCACAATTCCAAGGGTGGGAAATGACTGAATGATTTTTCTTTCGAATTGCCAGCAATTATCACGGGGCTTGTAATATATAGGAAGACATGATGGTGATTAACTTTTTTCATTAAGGTATTCATGTTTACTGTTCCAGGATGAACACATTATACCTTGGGATTTCCATGGAGTATTTGCCCATTCGTTTAGGCCTCCTGTCATTGCTTCCATAAAGAATGGGGTGAGCTTCTTGGTATATGCTGTAACAAATGTTTGAGGCAACCTGCCCCAAACAGGTCAAGATTTTTATTTGATGAATTTAATTCCTATGCAGCATATAACGAGCATTTGTATCAGAAGAGGAGGTGTGGATGTTGGCCAAAGCCATAACCAATGGCTTTCAACTATATCACAATCGCCAAATGTTATTTCAATGTCCTTTGTGCCTATAACTTCTCTTTTGAGTGGTATTCGAGGCAATGGATTTCTAAGCCATGCTGTGAATCTCTACCTTCGATGTGTGTGCCTACCTCTCCTCTATATTTTGGTCTCTCAATGGCATTAATGTTTTGAGCATGCTGCTACCCTTCATTCAATGAATATGTAGGAGTTTACAAAACAAATGAACTGCATTCCATGACATAATGGCTTTGACACAAAACTTTGCATGTTTTTCTAGCCACACTTTTGAGTTT
Organism: Populus pruinosa; assembly: GCA_026413675.1. Lineage (NCBI taxonomy): Eukaryota > Viridiplantae > Streptophyta > Magnoliopsida > Malpighiales > Salicaceae > Populus > Populus pruinosa. Next base: position 3,818,619 of record CM048595.1, read on the forward strand.
GAATCTGATTGGCACATTTAGCCTAATTGCAGATTTGTGCTTGTTTGACTTTTTGTTTGTGTGGTAACCATTTCCTGATCACTCCTTGCGTGGATTCAACTGAATGTCAGCGGATATGCAATTGGTTTGTGAACTATTGCAGATGTCGTGGAGGTTAATGCATGCATACATTTCGTAGATTTGATGCTCGATGATTCTCATCGTTTGGATGCATCCAGTTCATTTATGCTTGATAAATGATCACACTTGAATTTCCTTCATTTATGTTTGAGAAATTATTTTACTTGAATTTCATCATATCCTTCGTGTCTCCATTAGTTTTGGCACCTGCGCTCATGTTTCATCATCTATCATGCAGACAAACCTCCAATAGAGGAACTCCACCAGTTTTTAGAATTTCAGTTGCCTCGGCAATGGGCTCCAATATATGGTGATCTGCCTCTTACTCTCAAGCGCAGAAAACAAGCAACTCCATCGCTTAGGTTCACCATCATGGGCCCTAAGCTTTATGTCAATACCACACAGGTGATTTCTTGAACTGCAGCTCGTTAGAATTACTCATAGCATTGATTCCAAGTTCTTAAAATGGCATTTGACTGCTGCTGACACCTGTACCTGGATCCATTAAGGTGTAACTTATAAGCCTAGGTGTCCTTTCTTAAAAACGAGATAAGATAATCATCATTAGGATATGTCCATAGTCAGTATAATATAAGTAATCACCAGAGTGTGATTATGCTTTTCCAGAATTTAGCAGATAATCATCATTGTGGTTTTACTGTTCTTAAAGAATCTAAATCCATGCATTGCAGGTTGATTCTGGAAATCGGCCAGTAACAGGAATTCGGTTATATTTGGAGGGTAAGAGAAGTGACCATTTGGCTATCCATCTCCAGCATCTTTCCTCTCTTCCCAATATGGTCCAACTCTCAGATGATCTTAGGCAAGAGCCTACTCATGAACCTGTAGAACGAGGCTACTTTGAACCAGTTAATTGGAGCATATTCTCACATGTCTGCACTGCTCCAGTGGAGTACAATGAAGCCCGCATTGATGACTCTGCTTCTATTGTAACAAAAGCCTGGTTTGAGGTTAAGGTTGTTGGGATGAAGAAAGTTCTGTTCCTGAGGCTTGGATTCTCAATGGTGGCATCTGCAAGACTCCGCAGGTCAGAATGGGATGGACCTTCAACCTTGTCACGAAAATCAGGGGTCTTCTCGATGTTGATTAGCACAAGGTTTAGTACAGGATTGAATCCACCTGAGAAGCCAGTGAAAGTGGACTTAAATTCTGCAGTTTTTCCTGGAGGCCCCCCTTTACCATCTAGAGCACCGAAAATGTCAAACTTCGTGGACACAAAGGAAATGGTGAGGGGTCCAGAGGACCCGCCTGGATATTGGGTCGTCACTGGAGCTAAGCTGTGTGTGGACGGTGGCAGAATCTCAATTAAAGTCAAGTATTCATTGTTAGCCATAATGTCGGAGGAGTCGATGATGTTCATGTAAGAACATGCAGAAGGGAACGAATGTGTTCATTCGTACTGTTGTAACTGTAAATGATAACAATGTAATTTTCTTAAAATACTATTCTTAAGGAAATCAGATTCATTAAATGTCATTTGGTCCAAAACTAGGACACAATGTTTTCTTGATCTGCTTGGCAGTTGGCATTTGGTTCTGAGTAAGGGGACCTTGCTGTGTCTGATTATCAGAAAATATAAAAAAATATTGAAACATGATGAAATTCATAATAACAACATGCCGGAAAGAATGGAAGTATGTTGAGACAGGGAGATGTAGGGACTTGGAAGCTTATGTGAATCAACAGTAACACAACATTGAGTTCTTATGATATCGAAGTATAATTTTTGAGTGAATGAATTTTTACTAATTACAGTAGTTTTCCCAGTTTAATTATGAAAAAATTTATCACTTTCTTTTGCCTTCTCTTCTGTACAAGTAGGATCTGAAATTGTAAATTCTGCTTTTTTACACATCCAATTTATGAACACTATTTTCATCAGCTCAGAAGCACAAAAAAAGTTCTCAAAGTAGAAGCTACAATGCATTGATGGTTGACAAACAGCCAAGGAAAGTCGATTTCTCACAAAAGTGGGATTGAAGAGTAAGAAAGTAACAATCTGAAACTATGAAATTTTATTTATGGTTGCATTTGAATAACATTAATGTTTCGATTAGTCAAATAAAAAGATGATGATAAAAAATGAGGGTTTACAACAAATCTTAACATGCCCTTACTTGAAAAAGAATGTGCAAAATGTTATAGGAGTTTGTATACAGTTAGTACAACGAATGACAACACTAATCCTTGAATGTTACCAATAATCCCCGCAAGAACACGAACCATCTCTAAAATGGTGGAATCTGTTGGTATCTCTGACAATTATCTCCCTGGAGACTATTTTAGAAATGAACTTGAGCACAGTATGGCAGTCAAAACAAATTCGAAGATTCTTTTTCACTCTAATTGGAGCACCTGGTGGGGTAGCAATTAAACCAAAAGCCACTGCTAGTTTCTCGCTGTGGTGGTATAGAAGCTGCTCCTTTTCACTTCGTTCTACATCATGGAGGTCAATCTCAACCATAGGAACATATCCAGCTTTCTTCAATAGGTCACTCAGTTCATCAAGCTTTGCATATATTTCTGTACTTCTGGAATGGCTTCTGTCTCCTACTATGAAGGTGTATACCTTGTCTTTCACCTCAAGCCAACTCATTCCAGGCTCCTTCTTCACCTTGCCGTCTTTCATAAGTCTTCTTACCCGTGCTACTTTATCCCACATGCCAACTGATGCGTAAATGTTTGCAAGAAGAACATGGGTGCCTGACTTCTCAGGTTCCAAGGCAAGAAGCATCTCAGCAGCTTTTTCTCCAAGATCAATATTCTTATGGATTCTTGCAGCACCAAGAAGCGCACCCCACACCATGGCATTCGCTTGAAATGGCATTTTATTTACAAGTTCCATTGCCGCCTCTAATTTCCCTGCCCGGCCAAGGAGATCGATCATGCAAGCGTAATGCTCTTGCATTGGTTCAATACCAAACAAAATTTTCATTGAATTGAAATAATGTTTGGCTTCGGCAACCAAACCTGCATGATTGCATGCACAAAGAACGCTAACTAGTGTTATATGATTAGGAGGAACGCCGTCTTTAAGCATCTGCTTGAACAGCTGGAGGGCCTCTTTCCCATACCCATGTTGAGCAAGTCCTCCAATCATAGCAGACCATGAGACTATCCCTCTCACAGGTATTCTAGAGAACGCACAACTTGCGTCATCTATACTTCCACATTTGGCATACATGTTAACAAGAGAATTTCCAGCAAAAATGTCTGACATGAATCCAAACTTCAAGATGTGAACATGAACTTGTTTCCCTTGTTCATATGCTGATAAACTTGCACATGCATTCAGGAGAGAACTACAAACAAATGAATCGGGCTTTATTCCCCTATCTTGCAATTCCAAATAGAGCCTTAAAGCCTCTTCACCTTGTCCGTCTCGAGCATAAGCTGTTACAAGAGAGGTGAATAACACCAAATCTACAATTGGGCTTTCTTTGAATACTCTTGTTGCATCTTCTACGTGGCCACATTTTCCATATGTATCGATAAGGCTATTCACAACATAATTGTCAAATTCAAACCCTGATTTCAAGGAAAGTGCATGAATTTGCCTGCACATATAGGTAGCCTGCAAGGCCGCTATAGATTTAAGAACTGTTGATAAAGTTGTCTGGTTGAATCCTATTCCCTCCGTGTGCATCAAAGGAAAAAGAGATGCAGCTTCTTCATCTTCCTCATTTTGTGAATGTCCTGAGATAACAGCATTCCATGCAATCATTTCTCTCTCTGGCATTAACTTGAAAACCAACCTTGCATCATCCATTGAGTTGCACTTGGAATACATATCTATTAGTCCAACACCCAGAAAAGAATCCGATCCCATATCCATCTTTATCAAGCTAGAGTGCAACTGTCTTCCCAATTCTCTTAGGGCCATTCCAGCACAAGCTTTTAGAGCACTTGATAAGGTAAACATATTTGGACACATCCCAGACTTATTCATTTCCCTTAACAATTCTAAAGCCCGATGGTGGTACTCATGAAGAACACAACCAGCAATAATAGCGTTCCAAGAAACAATATCAGGTTTTGCAATGTCATCAAGAACACTGCTAGCATCTTCAAGAATCCCCACTTTTGCATACATGTCAACAAGAGCATTCGCTGAGAACGGATCAGAATCATAGCCAAGCTTTATCAAATACCCATGAACTTTTCTTCCCTGAACAATATCCTCTAAACCTGTGCACACATTTATCATACTAGATAAACTAAACTCATTAGGCCTTATTCCACTCAAAACCATATCATGAAACAAACCAACTGCTTCCCCATGCATATCACTGTGGACATAACAAGAAAACAGGGCGTTCCATGAAACAACACTTCGATCAGGAATCGCGTCAAAAAGCCTCCTTGCATCCCTGAATCCTCCGCATTTGGCATACAAGATAACCAAACTATTTGCAACAAACTCATCACTATCAAACCCTGTAACCACCACAATCCCATGAACTTGCTTTCCTAACACTAAATCCGTAGTGACCGTACAAGCCTTGAGTACACTTGGAAAAGCAAACTCATTACACTTAATACCTAACAAATGCATCTCATAAAAGGCCAAAACTGCTTCTTGACAAAACCCATTCTTTGAATATCCAGAAATCAAAGCAGACCAAGAAACCAAGTCTGGTTCAGTACTCCTATCAAGCAGTTTCCTTGCATACCCAAAAAGTTGACATTTTGAGTAGAGGGTAACCAAATAGTTCCTTATTTTTGGGTCCTGAGATAAACCAAATTTGATTACACGGGCATGAATTTCCATGCCTGGAGTTAAGGATTTCGAGGCAGTGCATTTAGAAAGGAGCTTAGAGCATGATATTATGGTGGGTGTAGAGTAAAAATTGGTCTTTTGAGTTGTCAAGTTTGAGGCAGTAGCAGTGGGTTTTGGGTTTTGGCTAAACTCAGTAGAGGTATTGATAAATTTAGTAAAATAGAGAAATGGGTTTTGGAAAGTGAAGGGTTTCAAAGATAGGTACCAACGCTGTTGGTGACGAGGTTTCAGGAAGTGAAAACAGCAAAGATTCATTCTCCATCTGATCATTAACAACGAGAGGTTTTGTCCTAGTCCTTCAGTAAGGTACCAAGGCTTGCACTATGTTACGTGCCTTATTTCTTCTTCTTCTGTTTTTTGGAGCACCCTTTTGAAGCAGGAGTTTTGGTTTTAGGTTCTTTTTGGGGATTCAAAGTGCGTTTGGTGAACGTGTAATTGGGCCCTTTTCTGCATATTTCTGCTTCGAAACCCACTAATGAACTTCACAATTAGAGGGTCTAAAAATGCAGAGCTAAAGGCTGAAATGCAAGGCATCATTCTCTACGATGGCTATAACGTTGACAAAATCAGTGCCGTAATCTCTTCGGTTCTAAAGTTTAGCTCTACAGGGAAATTTGAGCTCGATAGGGAAGTAGCGGTAAGTATCGATCAGAAAATTTATTATGCAATGCAAGCAGGTTCATCATAAGGACGACAGACAGCATGATTGGTCATGATCCGTGTGGCTCACCATGCATTTCGTTTGCCATTCCTCAACTAACAGGAGAACGTAGCTTGCAAAAATTGCAATTCCTCTTAATCAGTCATCCGATCATCAAGACCATAGCTCCAACCAAACAAAAACAAAGTCTAATCTTTCTGTTTCCTATCTAATTATATTTCTTTTCCATAAAAGAATTCATTATTCTAGCTGTTGGCATATTGTTGTCACATGCCAACTTACACAGCACCACGCCCACCTCCTACCTACATGAAAATATAGTTGTACTTACAAAAAATAAAAATAAAGAAATGAAAGAAAAGGTAACAGAAAAGCAATAATAATATAAAAATTATTGATTGACCATGTTTTGGTCATGTTATTAATTGAACTTGTTAACAATGACTTTATTTTAGAGGGGAAAATTTAATAAAAGTAGTTTTATCTTTAAATATATTGAAAAGTTGGTTGAGACTTGTTAATTTATTTTTTAATTTATTTGATTGTGATTTTTTAACTGATTAATCAGCGTTTAGACTTTTAAATATATTTATTGAGGTTTTTATAATGTTTTTGAAAATAATAATAATAATAAAAATAAAAATTAGGTTTTTAAATACCCAAAATCACCAATACTTATATCTCGATTTCTCAATCATAAAAAATACATAAATGAACGACATGTCAACTCTCACATGGCAATATACCTTTTAATTTTTTTTAAAAAAAAAACAATAAAGTGGATGACAAACAACAAATCGTCCTCTCCTTTAAAAAAAAAAAAAATTAAAAACCCAATTACGCAGGGATAAACCTTATTTTATCAGCGAACAACACTCAGGCTTTTTTTTTAAAAAAAAATAATTTTAATTAATATTCTCTCTCATTGTCTAAATTATTTAGTTTAATGTTTTTTAACACATTAATTAATCTCTTAAATGGTTTCTATAATTTCTTAATACTTTTTATAAAAGTATTCATCTCATAAGTTTTATTTACATAGTTTATTTATAAGAATGAAAATCATATACATTTAATAAATAGAAAAAAAATAAAAAAAACTAATAAAAAAAAAAGAATGGTTATAAATTTTTTTTCATGTCTGCATCTATTTTTTGCTTCTAAAAAAACAAAAAACAGTTCCTCGCTTGGATCTTTAATCATAGTTAACAAATCTAATTTCATTTATAGATTCTTAAATATTTTCAATATAGACATTATTTTTTATTCTTTAAATTAACAAAAAATTATGATACAGAAAATGGGGTGACATTGCCGTCGCCCTTTGCAATGCGCACGAGCGCACTAACTAGTTTTATCTAAACAATAAAAAGACAAGACAAGAGTAAAACTAAACAGGAAATTGATTAAAGGTTCATACATGTGACAATGTCTGCGTTGGAAATAAATTTAGATCTGAATTTGATACAAATACAATTCTCCATTTATTTCAAGGACTGTAAATGGCTCTCATACAATATATACAAGCTATCTCTTGCTACTGAGAAAGAAAAGAAGGGAAATCCACAGAACGAACGTGACTGCAGGTGCGAGCTACCATTAGAAGTTTGCTTGACGAAATTAAGAAGTCATCTCTGCTTTCTTGTTTGCTTCATCATCCAGCAAATCCCAGAAAACTGTAACACCAACCCAAAATCATAAATGATCAGTACAATCTGAAAGAACTTGGAAACCCTAACAAGGGAAGAAAAGATCAAGATCACTGGTCAATTAAAGAAGAACCAGCCAGTGTTGGATCTTTGAATTATAAGCAGAATTAAATCAATACCAAGTAATGTTCTGATCAGGCAAAGCAGCCCTTTCAAACTTCAATTCACCTGGATTGAGGAAAGAAATGAACGAGAATTGGAGAGAAAATTGAGTACCTGAGGGAACGAAAGGCGAAGTGATGGGAGAGAATATGGAAGAAGAAATTAGCTCCGTGGAGCAACACCACTACTCCTGTGCAACTCAACAAAAACAGCTCCATCATATTTTCCCTTCTTCCCTCTTAATCAAAAACCAGAGATATTAACCCAATTAAGATGAAGAACTTCTGGGAGCGAACGGGTCGGTATAAAGCACGAGAAACCTTGGAACTGTCTGATTCTTAAAAGGCAAAGAAGATGAGGACGCTTACGTCAACTAACAAACTCTGTCCAATAATATTCTCTCTACAAACAACAGTAATTTAGTCCTTCTTTTGAGGTCCTCTGATTGATGATGGATGTGATCAATGGCATGACGAGATCATAGCTGTTGGATCTGAGAGGGTGGATGGAGATTGATGCACCTGAGCTCCGTAGAAACAGCAAGAGGAGATTTTATTTGTAGTCGTGGAATTCGAAGTTCTGGTTTTTTGGGTTGTTGACACTTGATAGACCTTTAGACTGCAGTGATGTGGGCTTCTTATCTTCTTTTCTTTTATATCCCATGGATGGCATGGCACATGCGATGACACTTTGGCGGTGCTTGCTGCCTTTGCCTCCGTCTCTTGGGGGACGCTAATGCTTTGGAACACAAGTCAAGCGGCCTGTTTTATTTTTTATTTTTTATTTTTTATTTTGCATATATATATATATTCATCCAGGTCTATCTATATAACCAAGCAATATTATTTTTGCATCACCATTTTTCGTCAACTGTCGTCATAAAAGGCGGAAGGCATGGCCATTGTTTAGATGAAATGTTGATCTTTTTCAAAAATAATATTTATATAATAAATAATGTAGATGCATCAATAATTATTGTTTGGTGACTAAATAAATTTGGTCTAGGTGATGTTACTTCCCAAGCAGCTTTAGAATTATGGAGAGGAGGAAAAGGATACAAAAGCTTTAGAACCCATCACATGCAATGAATTTTATAAAGTATTACAGCTAAAAAGCTACATAATAGAAACAAAGAGATTGTTTTTTTTTTTTTTTGTTTTTTTATCGTCTTGTCCATCAATGAGTGATGGCTATTGCGGCGAGGTTCGCCGACCTTGAAGTTAGTCCGACACAGCCCTCCTGTCTAGCTGCACCGACTGCCGACCAGAGAGCAATACGCCAACTACGTGCAATACAGGGATAAGCAATAATTGAAGGATTGCTGTCCTATTAACATAGGCAGCACTGCTCTGTTCCTTTTTATTCAATCAAGAAAGTTGTTTTTACATTTTCAAAATGTTTATAAGAGAATTTAAGGATTTTTTTATTTTTTTAAATTTTTAAATAGCATCAACATGTTAAAATCAAAAATAATTTTTTTAAAATAAAAATACTTTAAAAAATATTTACAGTGACAAATAAATTATTGGAGGACAGATGATGATTAAAATGTTCATTAACCTATTCCTTTCCCCTCTTGACTTGGATAAAAAATTGGAGCAGCTTTTAAAGATGCCTTGAATAATGATAAAGCTTGCCCATCCTCACAAGAAAATCTTTATAGGTTTTATCGAACTCAGCTTTCTTCATCACCCTGAAAGGAAATACAGAAAATTGGTAAAAATTCTAACTGGACTTAAGAAAAAATTTCAAGACTTTTTTTTTTAATAAATATTAAATTAATGACCTCTTGGATTGATTTATACCAAAATATTAAACCCCTTTGGATTATGTAATAATGTTGTAGTTTCGTGGAAAAAAGGACTAACTTGCAATTTACTCTTAGCATGCTAACAATTCAAAGAAAGTTTTACGTGTTCTGGTAAAATTCATAATAAATATCAAGGAGTCCATAAAATAATTAAAAATGGAAAAGGAATATGGTGTTGCCAATGTAACATTGCCATTTACCGAAATTGAATTTTCCATGTGGAATTGAAAGGTACCATCTTTTCTCTGTGATTTGATCTTTGCCTAAAATATGGATGGCTTCCTTATGACCTGAAAACGCTAGACATTGTCAGCGTATAGTAAACGTTGTTCCCAGGAACCAATATTTTTTTAGCACTTCCAGTTCATGTTCTTGTTCTTTATTCAAAGTTCCAGCAAACCCTTTTACATCAGTTCTAAAAAGGTTATTCATTCTCTCTTTTTGCCTCATTATATCTTAAAAGTTTGAGACTTCTTCCCTTCTCTTGTTGCGGGGATTCTTCATTGGATCAGTTCAAGTAAAGGGAAGTAGATTGAATCTTCAGAGTTTTTTTTTTTCACGTTTTTGTTAAATTTGCTAGCAATCTTTCCCTTGATCTCTTTCACATCAGAATTGTCTGGACCTGTACATGAAGCCAGCATAGTTCTGCGGGAAAACATACACATTGGAATTATAATGTGACATGGAATTCCATATTTTTATTCCTGCTCCAGTAGAGTCCAGCAACTCATGCCAGATACCTGTTAAGGAAAATAAACGGAAGAGTCACAAAGACGAGTCCAGGATACTTTTGCAGGGTACTTTTGTGTGGCCTGTTGAAAGGTAAACCTTAGTGATATCCATTGACGAGTCTAGGATACTCTTCGTATTTGAAGATCTGGAAATTGATTGGAATTCCAATAGTAATAACAAATTGATATCCATTGACTTGTCTTTGATGCTATGTTTGAATTTTCTTGCGAATGACCCTGGAAAACATCCCTGCTAAAGCCTTATTCTACTGCACGTGTTTCGCCTCAAGATCTTGGTTTTTTCATGCATACCTAGCATAAATGTGTTCGCGCATGTGAACTGCAGAATCCGGCAAATCTTACATAGACTGCTGGCACAACTTAGCATATATTCAAATCATGAGTGATAGGAGAAGAACGTAATCTATAAACTGCTGGGTTTTGATGGGAAAAAGGCAATCTGGGATAGAAAACAGGGATTTTCGTATTGTAATGATTAATAGCCACCCCATGCAAACTTTGCAGATTACCTTTTGGAAAAGGGGAATCCATTAGAAGGCCAAAGTAACTCAATTATCTGCAAGGATTTGATGGAAGCTAATGAAATTGTATGGACAGCTTATACAAATGCGACAAGACGGGAGTGCACTTGTTCTAGACAGTAATTTCGTGACAACAAACCAAACTGCTTCAAAATGTCTCTTTTTTTTTTCCACGATCACAATTAAGTCTTAAACCACTGGAGACAATTGCACCCTTTTTTTTCCCCAATCTACTATGCCTCTAGGGAATCATTCTAAAGACCAAAACCCTTTCGATTTTAATTGCGTTTCCATCATAGAGAATCAAAAGCATGATTAACACAGCAACAATCTACCCTTGCTTAATTCCTTGAAATGAATTAGAAACAACACCACCCAAATGTGCGTAGCTATTTCTGCCGACATTGAATGTCATGAAGGACAAAACTGTTGAGCCTCCACTACTAAAGGATTCTCGAGCAGAAACTTAGGCACGTATCCTAAATAATCTGAAAATGATTCTTTAGAGGAAGAAGCCGAAGTGAACAAGCAGAAGTTAAAGCAAAAACTTAACAGAAAAGAGATCCTATGAATCACCAACCAAAAGCAATGAGGCATTCATCATCACGAGTTCTTGATTCTTCATTTTTTTTATCCAGCCCTAAATCGCGCTCTCGCCTTATCTGTTCATTTTGCTTCCCTGGTTTCGTTGTGATTAAAAACAAAGAAATCTTGAGTGATTGTTTCAGGAGTTGACACCTCTGTATCATATTGTGGGCAATGATTTGTGTATTTGAGCCTGGTTTTGGGAGGCCAAGCATTAATATTGGAAAAGCTGTCTTCAGAATTCTTATCACTGACAGTCATGCTATATGATGGAGGAACCTGGCATGCCTCAATTCCCTACATTTCAACATAGAATTTTGGTTTTTTCGGATACTCTCATTTCATCACTTTCAGATGAAAAAAAAAACAAAAACTGCATCCTTATAAGCAAAACTAAAGGGGATAATCATAAAAGAACAAAACGCAAAACATCAAGCAGATTACAGGAACAACAACGCCAAGAAAAAAACATAAAAGGCACACCAGTGAGCACAATCGAAAAAGAAGAAAAAAAGACTGAAACGATGGAACTAATTGTAGGTGAAAAAAGGGTAGCATTATGCAAAATGCAGTACAGTAAAGCAAGGAGAAAAAAACAGTGACCTGCGTGTTGTTGTACGGTGGTGATGTTCGATATACTTTATGGACCTGCTGTTTGGTGAATCTTCAGTGACCTGCTTCCAACAGGTACAGTAAGTTGTACCCTGTACTGCATTGGACGGTGATGAGCCTTCACTGACCAGTTTCCAGCAGCCTCCCTCAGCCAATCCACGGTGTTTTCTCTATTATGTTAATAATAATAATAAAAAAAAAAAAAAACACAGAATCACCCAACAACTAAAATCATTTTAAAAAAAACTGCAATACTGGTAAAAGCCCGAAATATCGCCTAAAAACAACGAATAATAAGAGAAAAAGAAACGTTTCATTGGTTGATGTAATAAATCCGTTGGACTGCTCACCTGCTCCGATCAGAGAGGTGTGCCCTGTGCACTTGTATGCATTGATATTTAGCGGTTTGTGCAGGCAATATGTATGTCTGTGTCTATCAGTCTTTGCGATGTCTTTTTTTTTTTTTTTCCTTTTTTCCGGTCTAAATCTTAGAAAAATCCCTGACCTGATCCCAACTCCCTACCAACATGTAACCAAGCATCACCGTTTCCTTTGTCAGTTATGCCGTAGGGAGACTCCAACCTCCTATACTTAAGTTTATCAATGGCTGCCCCATACATATGGCCAAAAGATTTAAATTGCAGTATATTAAAAAGCCCTCAGCATGAGAAATGAGCTTATGGGATTGATAGCAAAGGAAAATAAAAATGTGACAGCAATACTTTTAACATTGATGTTTCTACATAAGGTTCAACATTGGCCACGGTTACAAGCTAGGTAGAGCAGCACAAGGATATCATGTCCACAGGTTAATGAACTGTGTAATATTGAAAACTATTCCATGTCATGCATTTTTTGTCTAACTGAACGACAGAAGGAGAGGGCATAAAAGAGTTTATAATTGCCTCCTTCTAGTTGTTGAAAATAGAAAACGTCAATCATTACCTTGATTTCCACATATGTGATGGTGCTGCATTCTTTGCAGAAGAATCCTCAACACTTATTCCCACAGATTTTGATATTTCTTCTGCTTTGTATGTAGGGAAATTTAAAATAAGAGATGAAAGGAATGAATCAGTGGCGGTATGAGACACATTACCAACAGTGTTATTTGTTCTATAACCACTGTCCCCTGAGAACACTTGAAGATGAGCGTCATAGAGATCTCGGCCAAGGAGAGACAATGCCTGACTGTTAGGAATTGAAACTCTACACAACCTGCGATGTCTCTGCAGGTTATCTTTAGTTAAAGGAAACTTTAGTGCTAATTCGATTTTTTTCAACAGATACAAAGCTAAGCATTTAAACTTGCATAGATTCTCATAATCAAAGAGAAATATGTGTAATGTTATATAAACATGTTAGGATACGGATATGTAAACCTGACAAGATAAAATATAAAAGACAAAATAAATAAGAAATAAAACATACAAGAATTTACGTGGTTCATCCAATTAGGTTACGTTCACAGGTAAGTATAGAAGGATTTTACTAAGTAATGTGGGAATACAACTTCTCTTTAATAATAGAAGAACAATCGAAATCTTTCTATTACTAGGAGAAAAACACCTCATTTATTATCTCATAAATACCTCGTAATTTTATGGAATTATTCTTTTATCATCCTCTTTTTTTTCTCTTTACTTGCTCTCAAGTATCTCTCTTATGATGTCTATAATACTTGGATACATTATTTATTTATAGACAAGCATATATACAAAAAATAAGGGTAAAGTAAGTAATACCAAATTAGTTTTTAATATTATTAACAAAATATTATTGACTTTATCGACTAGGATAATTTCACAAAACAAACTTTCTATGCAAAATTCTTTTACAAACACCTGCACTAGTTAAATTTTTCATGGATACCAATCATTTGAAATTCATGGGACCCACACTTTATAATTTATAAATTGAGACATCAGTTTGAATGGAGATTCAGTATGAAAAGCTTGTTGTAAATCATTTTCTGAGAAATATTTGAGTGACGGAAGTTTTCAACTGAAGGATATCTTGAACAAGTGTCCATGTTGCAATGTAATTTGACTTAGCATGTCCCGAGCAACTTTAACAGAGCAAATAGGACACGCCTGCAAAGACAAAGCGGAAGCTGCATTAAATCAACCAGAAAACAATTAAACAAAAAGTTCTCCAGCCATGCCATGGTTGAGTAAAAATAGGCAAAAGGAACAATCAAGATACGAAGTTGTTCGTGTCTGTACTTTTAACACAGAATTTTCACATTGGGGAAGGGTTGCTCAACTCAGAAAGCTCCTAAAAAAGGCTGTGCTCATGGCTCACCAATCCCACATCCATATCTTCATACATGTCAGTCTACTAAAGGAAGGACTAGCCGCATCGAACATGACGTATTCTTTATTCATTGCATGTTCAGCTGAATCAGTTAAAGAATAGAGCAATTATTCTTCAAGGGAGGCAACATCCTCCCGTGTCCAATATATCGAACCTCCCTTCAGAAATAGGAAGATCGAACACAATGTGCAAATATGGATATAAGCCTAGCAGAACTTTGTTGCAAAAAACATGGGGAGAAACCAAAGCCCTCCCAACATTAATATGCATAAAGTTAGCATATACGAAATCAAATGCCTCGTACTTCCAACCTCGAGACTTTTTCCTACTACAAGGTCTCCTCAAAAGACTTAAATTTTAAATTATACAAACACAGAACCAAAAAACGCAATCATTGCAACAGGAAAGAAAGATGTGATAGATATCTTGTGTCAAACATACCCATTAAGGTAAAGATCGATACTTTCTCCTGTAATAGACTCCGGTTCCCTCTTACTCAGAAAGGAAAAAAAGATGAGATTTTGAAACACGAAATTCACAACCTAATAATATAACAAAAACCAAACGCAAGTACACAAACAGGGACAAAACTTGTATCATTTCATCTACCCCACAAAACAAAAAGTAAAAAGGAAGTATTTAAGGTGAGCAAGGAGAGAGATTTTTTTTTTTTTTATATTCAGGTTCAAATTTTATTGTGTATATTTATTTTTATGGTATTTTATATATTTATTGAATTTATATAATATTCAATAGATTGTTAAATTAATCATAATCCAAGCAAATTAACCTAAATACTCACATAAATAATAATAATAAAAAAAAAACCTCACGGCAGCTTGAGACTCGTAAGAGTGCTCATCTTCAAGATGCGAACACAGAGACCCAATATCGAAATCTTCACAACAGTAAGGACATGGAAAATCAGGCCTGGGCTCTTCTTCTACTTGAAATCATCAATATTTAAACGATCTAATTACTCGTACACATATACAAACAAAAACAATAACGTTAACTAGTTTCAGTACATAAAATTTAAAGCTACTAAAAATAAGATTAATCAAAATATACACAAATTCATTTACAAATTCATTGGAACATCCATATTAATCTTCAATAAAACATGTATTAAAAAAATTCACATGAAACAAATGATCAGAATATAAATAGCACACCTAGATGGGAAACTTGATGATGGTGCTGAGAAGCATACTGGCGTTTGGCGGCGACAATGCGAGAGGTCCAAAAATCATGGTCCATTTTTTTTACTCAAAGATGAAAAATTTAAGCTGGGTTTTCAATTTCTATATTTCTATTCAACTCCTTTATAAGAATATGTTTACAATTTAAAGAAATTAATTAAAAAAACAAAAACAAAAGAAGGGAACTTTGTCTGTTTTAGTGCACACAATTTCTTGATTTGTTTGAATTAATTATAATTGTGTAAAAATGAACTTGACTTGTTAAAAAAAAGTTTATGTATTTTTTTTTCCTTGTGTTCCTACAATGAGATGAGGAAGCCTAAGAATGGGACGATTGAATTAGAGGAGGGGGTAGAGAGACAGACACAGAAACATGAGGCTTTGTATATGTACAGGTGATGACGTAAAGAGAACAAGAGCAAATATCTGAATTTGTTTTTTAAAAAAACATTTTTGCTCAGGAAATTCGTGGTTCAAGTTGTTGTTACTTTTAGGATTTAGGTGGTATTTAATTATTTTTCAAATGATTTTTACTTTTAAATATATTGAAATACAAAAAAAAATTATTTTTGATATTAATAAATTTAAACAATATAATAACATAAAAAAAAATTTAAAAAGTAATTCAAATTTTTTGAAAATTTCTGTTGAAGTGTTGTATTAGACATATATTTAGACTTTTTAATTACGGTAATTTTTATTTTTAATTTTTTTAAAAAAATATTTTTACAAAAAAATTAAATTAATTATTTTTTAAATAATTTTAATATATTAATAATAAAAATATTTATACACAAAAAAAATATTTTAAAAAACATCATTTAATCACTCTAATAATAAACAAGCACCTGCACGTGCCTATTATTTTAGACGCAGTCTTGGTTTGTTAATGAAATTTGTGGTTTTAAAATAGCAAGCAGCTCTGAGTTGTTGTTGTTTCGAATGATAAATTATCAGTGCAGTTTTATTTTTGTTTGTTTATTTATTTATTTATTTATTTTCTCTATTGTTCATGTGAAACAAGATTTTGCTGGTTGTTAAAATTGCAAGCTCTGTGTTGCTGTGTTCTGATTGTTATAATTTGACATTTCATAGGTATCTTCGAATATGGTGTTCATGTAAAACAACAGTTACCTGGTTTGTACAAAGGATGATAAACAAATTTAATATGAAATGATTTTGATCCTTACTTGGTTTGTTGTTTCGAATGATAAACATATTGCTCTCTATTGAATTGATTTTCATATATGAAATTTATTGCTCCCTGCTTCCCATTTGTATCATAAATTCTTTGTGAAATTTTTTTTAATACGTGTGTGTATATTTTGATTGAAATTCAAAATTGAAAAGAGCATTTCACAATTATAAATGTGCAAATAAAAGATTAATATTGATGTTCACATGAACTAACTTGCATCTTGACTAAATTTACAAACTTGAAGTTAATATATATATAAGTTATAAGTTTTTAATAGTTATTATATTAATAACTGCAAGATTCAAATTAGAAACTACAAGAAAAATAAATTTTTAAATTTTAAATTTTTATTATTAAAGCACTTAAATGGTAGGTGGTTGATACAACCAATGTTATTAATATAAATACATGTACCGTGACAATTGTGAACACAAGAAATTGTACATTCAGACATTAAGTTGTTGCCAGAAATTAAGATATTAAATTATTAATAATGCTACACTTAAAGCCCATGGAGGGTTTGAACATTGTTTTTATATATTTTTTTTACCGCAGATGAAATGTTTATGGATGAAAGATGAATAAAAATGGCTTTTATAGACACTAGGGATCCTAGAAGTAAATTAGGATTGCATTAAAAAACATCCTTACTATTTCAAGGGTTCAAATAGAAAAAAGCCACTAATTTTATTTTGAATTTAGTAAAAACTTATAGGTCTGTATTCTCTGGCTAAATATTATTAATTATTAATAAAAACTAAAAAGAATAGTGATTTTATGGTACATTATCTCATAAAATACTATTTATTATAACAATATTTTTTAAAATAAAATTATTATTTTTTAATTTAATCCTTCAACATTTTATTTGTCAAATATTGAATTTCATAATTTTTTTATATGATTATTTCAGTATCATAACAAATGTCATGGGTTAATTCGATTAACTTGATTTTGTTAAGTGGTATTTTTTTTTAATTTCACACTTTAATATTAAGTTAATTAAAAATTAAATTTTATAATTTTTCAATTAAGTTTTTTTTCAATGTCATATAGCTAATCGGTTAGTTACATATGATATTATTATTTTCACATAAATACATAATTTATTATTATTAAAAACTCAATTTATTTTTAATATTCATATAATTTTAGATTAATAAAAAAAAATTATAAAATTGTTTTACTTATAAGATTTTCATTACATTAAAGCATTGTTTTTAAAATATTTCTAGTTAATGTCCTTTTAAATACTATACATTTATTAAAACTATATATATATATATATATATATATATATTACATTTTTAATTAAAAAACAGTTGTTATCTACAACTAATATATGTGGATATTTTGTGGAAAATTTCATAATACGTCAACATCATATATTAATTGAAAATAACATTTCACAATTATAATTGTGAAGAGAAGAAATGGTAGGACCAAAGTTATCTGTCTGTTGTGAGCGCAAGAAATTGCACATGCGGTCATCAAGTTGTTGTCAATTATTTTTTTAGATTAATGTAGATGTTTAGATCAGTTTACGTGTATTATGATTAATTTTATGGGTCTTGAAGTTAACGACCATATAAGCCTCCAGTAATCATCATATAAGTAACTAAGGACTCAAACTTAAAACCACATAAAAAACAAACCTCTTAATCTCAAATCTTTATCATTTAACCATCACCTAAATGGTATGGTTGTTGTTGTTACCAATTATTGATAATGTTATAGTTGTAAACGGGTTCAAATTGAACCAGTTAGATTAGAGCCCATAGAAGAGGTGTCCACCTAAGCCATACTTGCTAGTCCACCGTATACATACGCCCGTCCACATGGAGATCTTGTTTCGCTGTTATCAAAGCCAATCTAAAAAAGGCTAAATTTGCTGTATGCTGGATGGGCAAATAACTTTTTTTTTTAATTAAAAACATTTTCCTTTATCTCAGTTGACAATAATAATAATAAAAAAACTAGGATAAAAGGATCAAAAACTCATTGACGAAAGTTATAAATTTTTTATTTTTAAGAATAATTCAGTTATTTTATTGTGTTTCTAAAAAGAAAAATCCAAAAATATCCTTAACCAATAATTAATTAAATTATATTTTTAAGAGTACTGCAGTCATTACACTGAGAAAAATACTCCAATTAAATCTAGTAATAGCAAATGCATCTCATAAAAAAAGATGATTTTATATCTGAAGCAAGTTCCATGAGTTTTATTTTGGATAGCAAAACAAACACTGATCTCATCTCTCTCTCCCTCTGTAACTACGTGATGATTATCCAGGAATACGAAGCAAGCCTGGCTTGTCATCCGTCCTTTTAAGATCGTCTAGGTTTGAACACACAAAATTGTAGGTATAAAATTATTATCATCTATCTATAGCAATTGTGAACACAAAAAATTGTAGGTATAGTCTTAAATATGTGGTCTGAAAGATACGAGAACATATCCAGATTCCACATCATTAATGTTACTATTTTCCAGTTGACTGACCTCACCAGTTTCTTACATTGTAAAATGGACGAGGCTAAGGACAAAATGAAGGACTCAAGGGCTAAACCAAAACAGGCACATAATTTTATTTTATTTTTTATTAAAATGGATATTTAGGTTAATTGATATATTTTTTTATTAGTTTTACAGTCTTTAAAATTAATAATTATATAAATTTTTAATAACTATTATATTAATAATTACAAAAATCAAAACTGAAACTATAAAAAAAAACAAATTTTTTAGTCTTAATATTTTACTACTAGCCTTCCTTCTAGATGGATGGTTTAGGTAATCTTTTTTGAATTTAACTAAAGATATCATAGGACCCGACAAATAAATGTAAGAATTTGAAGATGAATAGGCAAAGACATATCAATTCCCTGTGAATTGCATTCTCATCGTTAGTCTTTACCGATTATTTTTCTTTTTCACACAAATTAGTCCATATTCACGAGTTATGAGTTTATACATGTAATTAGCTACATATTTAAAGACATTCTAGCGTTTCTATGAACGTGTTGTCATCAAAGAGCTATTCAACTTAAAACTGATTTTTTTATTATTATTTAAATATACACTTATTTATTTAATAAAAAGTTTGTATTCGTAAGTTTTGATTAATTGAATATCTTAATTTGTCAATTTATGTTTGAAAATCGAAGATGTAGTTGATAAATGGACAATTGGCATGAAGAAGTGGCCCATCTTATTAAAAATCTCCCAAGGTAGTTTTAAGATCGGTGCTTGTATTGGCAGATTTTTTATTTTATTTTGTGGAATGCTTTTTCATAAGTTAACATCAAGAAATCATTATTGTGAAGTGGCCCATTTTGTTATTATCATTGTGAACACCAGACATTAATTGTAGGCCAGATATTATTATCCACAATAGCAATTGTTAACACGAACGGTTGTACCTAAAATTGTGGTCATCAAAATTATTATTATTATTATTATTATTATTATTATTATTTAAATATGAACAAATGGCATTAAGAAGTGGACCATCTTATTCAACATCCCCGTAAGTAAACTGTCAAACTTTTAAATCTCCTCGGTTAATAAATGAAACAGATAGGAATGACCTTGTGCATTTATAACACAGAATTTTCTATACACGGAGAAGGGGTGCTCAACTCAGAAAGCTCCTTTCTATTAAAAAAAACAAACCTAAAAAAGCTCCTAAATAAGGCTGTGCTCATGGCTAACCAATCCCACATCTATCTCTTCATACATGTCAGTCTACTAAAGGAAGGACTAGCCGTATCGAACATGACATATTCTTTAATTATTCATTGCATGTTCAGCTGAATCAGTTAAAGAATAGAGCAACTATTCTTCAAGGGAGGCAATATCCTCCCCTGTCCAATATATTGAACCTCCCTTCAGAAATAGGAAGATCAAACACAATGTGCAAATATGGATATAAGCCTACCAGAACTTTGTTGCAAAACACTACAAAATTTCACAATTTTACTGACAGACAAATTCTGTTAGTGTGTGATTAGAATTTCATCGTTGAATTTTTTTACCGAAATCATCACCGACGGATTATGTCCATCAGATTTCCTTTCGTCGGTGATTCAACATTCCATCGCTATATCGATCAGCAAAACAAAAAAAATATTTACCAATAGTTTTATAGACGAAATTTGCGCGCAAAAAAAAATATTCTACTTAAAATATACCAACGGATTTGTATTCCGTCGATGATATTGTGATTTACCGACGGACGCTAACCGTCAGTAAAGTTGTCGGTGAGTGTATGAAATACCGACCGAATATATCCGTCTGTAAATTCATCGGTAAGTGTGGCAGCTACTGTTAAATGCCGACAGAGTAATTTTATCGGTAAGTCGGTCAGTGAGTGTTTAAAATACCGACCGAATGAATCTGTCTGTAAAATTCTAGGTAATTGTTTTTTTCTAAATTTGTTTTTAAAAAATTATTTAGGATATATAATATAAAACTATATAAATTAATTGTAATACAAACCAATTATACAAATAAAATTTATATTAAACAAAAAAAAAACAAAGTTAAATAATATTCATTACAAACTGAATATGTTTCAAAAAAATATTAAATGAATTTTTAAAGGTAAATAATGTTTATTATAAATTAATATAAAGGTAGAGCTGGAGGAGGAGGAGGAGATTCTAGAGGAGGCCGGTGGTTATACGGCCAAAAAGGATTAGGTGCACATGTTCCACTATTTGCCATGTTCATAATCATTTCGTAAAGCTATTCATAAGTCGTTTTTTGTTGTTCATACTCCGCTTTTTGTTGTGCTTGAGACACTTTGAGTTGTGTGTAATCCGCTAATAGGTGGTCATATTTCTCGATGAGCTGAGCCGTGTGTTGCTATAAGGCCGCGAACTCCTTAGATTTGGAGCTCAATATTGATTGGGAGCTCCCAACGGTTGAAACACTATGGGTCGACTGCAAGTTGTCGACCGTAGTGTTGGAGAGCTCGTAAACCCGATTTTTATCGGGTCCACCTGACGAGCCAACCTCCATCCAAAAATCCAGATCGAAATTTAGATGGTTCAAAATATCATCCCCGTATCTCTCCCTCAACCGACTATTATAGGTCTCCCGAAAATAAAAATAAAAAAGTAATCATCATATTCAATTCAATAAACATAATAACTTACATAAACTTACAAAATTAAATGGTTGAACAAACATACCATGAAATGTTGAGCATGGTTATCAACGAACTGTTGCACCCCCTTTTGGCGGTCTTGACTCCACACCTGCGTCTCCACAAACAGCTCCATCGGGCTCGGCTCACGTCCAAGAGACGCAGCGTATAATGAAAAAAAGATATATTAACAACAACTGAATTTAATAATATATTTCAATTAAATTAATCTTGTCATTCGTTTTGCTTGTGCAGCAAACGAAACAGAGCCGCTAGTGTGCATTGTCACCCCACCATGAATTAGCTGATTCCGATTGCCAGCACTGAATTGTGAGCGTCGTGTGAACCGCTCAGACGTTACGTGACGTCACGTGCTCAATATAGTGCGGTGATATATCTTTCAAGATGTATATCGGTTTGAAATCCCTCCAAACTGCAACATCGTTCTAGCCTTGGAAACCCCTATCCCTCGCGACTTTTTTTTTTTTTTGTGCTTCATACCAAAAATCAAGCAACCAAAAATTACATTTCAAAACATAAATTTTTATCTAAAAAAATCTTGTATTGTTTTCGATCTTACCTAGTTGTTGCGTGATTTTCCCACACCCTCCTCACAACAGTGTTATGCTCACTGTCTTAGCAAAATTTATTTTGTGTATAAATGAACAAGTTTAAATAAAAATAATAATTTATTTACAATTATATTAATAAGCTGAAAATTATAAATTAATACCAATCTCAAATCTGTTAAACCATGCATTGATTTAAGGCATTCATTCAGGATGCTTGGATATCTGACTCCATTGAAACAATGGAATCTCCATCGATGATTTAAATGATGATGATATTACTCAGGCAGCTTCAATGTTTGTGAACCTGAAAATAAATGAAATAAATTCAGTAGTGATTATTTCATAAATTATGTTGTAATTTAAAAAAAAAACTAAAATCTTAACAAATTTACATTAAAAGGTCATCTTTCCACTATGCCTCGTACTGGCAGGTAAATTGATTCCGCTATGAAGGCACGCTGCCTCTGCACTGTGAAGTAGTGCTGGAAGAGGCAGCATCGGTTGACAGCTCAGGTGGTGTAAGTGCCTTTTCTTGAGAGGCACCTAAGGAAATATCATCATCGCTGCTAAACGAACTAGTTGCGACCATACGTGAGCGACCAGCTCTCGTTTTCGTTCTATGTATCTACATAATTTTATACAAATAATTATATAATTAAATTCAAATGTTAAAAAAAATTCGACAGCACCTCCCCTATACTAGATACTAGCCAAATCCACAAACCTGCACATATTAACAATAGTCACAACCAATTTACCCAATCTATACTAATTATTCTAACATATTCAATTACTAATCCTAAGTAAATTCAACATTAAAAATTACAATTCAACAAATTATTCAATAATTATGCCAATACAACAAAACAATAAATTAAAAAAAAACTCTAGAATAACAATCAAAATAAATGGAAAAAATTAAACCCAAATCATGCAATAATAAAGTAAAATGAATAATTATTCCAACATATTCAATTATTAATCCTAAGGTAAATTCAACATTAAGAATTACAATTCAACAAATTATTCAATAATTATGCCAATACAACAAAACAATAAATTAAAAAAAAACCATTAAAGTAAATGCTTCAGATCGCCGGTGAAGAACGTAGAGCAACACAGAAAGGAAAAGAATGGTGAAAAACTAAGGAGAAGAAAAAATGAACTGAATAGGCGACCGGGAGGCACTTATATGCCAGTTTTACCGACGGATTCACCGACGGATACAAAATTAATTATTATTTTAATTTATACAGTCGGTGAAGTGTTAAAAATCCGTCGGTAAATTTTGAATTTCCCACCAAATTTTTTAATGTCCCTCCATATTTTTCGTGGTCCGTCGGTAAATCCATCGGCAATATGACACGATCAGAGATGCATTTAATGCACAACACTTTGAAAAACACACAGTCCATCGATAAAATTGATTCACCGCCAACATGCTGACGAATATAAATCCGTCTGTGTTGTCGTTGGTGATGTGGTGGCATTTTAAGTAATTATTTTCGAACTCTCTATGAAATGCCGACAGACTTAAGGCCGTCGGTGTTGCCTTCGCATTTCAAGGAATTATTTTTGAACTCTCTGTGAAATGCCGAAGGATATAAGGCCATCGGTAATGTGGTGGCATTTCAAGTAATTATTTCTAAACTCTCTATGAAATGCCGACGGACTTAATGTCGTCGGTGTTGTCGTCGGTGATGTAGGGGCATTTCAAGTAATTATTTTCAAACTCTCTGTGAAATGCCGACGGATTTAATGTCTTCGGTGTTGTCGTCGGTGATATGGCGGCATTTCAAGTAATTATTTTTGAACTCTCTGTGAAATGCCGACGGACTTAAAGCCGTTGGTGTTGCCGTCGCATTTCAAGGAATTATTTTTCAACTCTCTGTGAAATGCTGACGGACATAAGGTCATCGGTAATGTGGTGGCATTTTAAGTAATTATTTTTGAACTCTCTATGAAATGCCGACGAACTTAATGTCATCGGTGTTGCCATCGGTGATGTAGGGGCATTTCAAGTAATTATTTTCAAACTCTCTGTGAAATGCCGACAGATTTAATATCTTCGGTGTTGTCGTCGGTGATGTGGTGGCATTTCAAGTAATTGTTTTCAAACTCTCTGTGAAATGCCGACGGACTTAAGGTCGTTGGTGTTGCCGTTAGTGATGTGGTGGTATTTCAAGTAATTATTTATGTTACAAAATATATCATCCATGATCAATAATTATTTCAAGTAATTATTTTATAATTATGGCATTTCAATTAATTATTTCAAGTAATAAATATTTTGTGTTTCAAAATATATCATCCATAATCTAAATTACATGAAAAAAAGGGTTTTACATAGGGCTTCATTTTAGTAGTTAGTCAGAATTTTCTTCTTCATCGTCATCAATTGAATTGCCATCACCTTCATCGCAATCTCCAATATGAATATCATCTTCTTCATCGATATTTGCTTGTCCGCTAGTGCTCAAAACAAAATTCAACTCCTCTACATCAACATCAACAAGATTATTATCGAAAACATGAAAATTTGAATTTTCTTCCAATTCAATCGAAGGAGTAACTCGATATGGTTCAACCACCTCACTAACTTGAAAGACTTCATCTCGCACACTTGTGTCTTCATTCTCATCCTGAATAACCTCGACACGACCCCAGGGTTTTATTTTTAAAACAGACAACCAATCCACTCTTGATCGATCTTTTCTAAATGAAGGGGTGTATGTGTAATAAACTTGTTGACATTTTTTTGCGAAAACAAAGACATCATTTATGTTGCGGAGTCTAGCTTTTGAGTTGATTTTGACCAGACCATAGTGCGGATCAACTCTGATTCCTCTGTCAATCGTGTCATACCAATAGCATTTGAATAAAAACACCTTATTCTGCTCGTTATGGTTTTGCAGTTCAATGACCTTTTCTAATCTACCATAGTAGTCAACTTCTAACTCAATACTAGTGGATCCCTTAACACAAATACCACTGTTGTATGTCTTTTTTCCTTGCCAGTATTCTTCAGTATGGAACACATATCTATTGATAAAATACCCGTTATAACACTTACATTTTCTTTCAAGCCCCAGGCTTAATGAAGACAATGACTTAGGTGCACTCCTTTCCATTTGATAAACCTTGTAGGTAATGTACATCAATAAATAGTGAATGAACAAGAATCTCGTAATGATCTGCATACGTACAGTAATTTTGCAAGTTAGAATGAGTTTGTGATAGTGCTTACATGTGTTCTGAACCACGTGGCAAACTGCTCATCTTGTAATTGAAAGATTTGGGATTCGGTCAGCTGTGAGTTATTGAAGAGCAAATATTGTCAATGTTGCCTGCAAGTGATAATGAGTGTATGATATTACAATATATAATTAACAGTATATTACTAATAAAGTTTAATTAGTATAAACTTTTTGAATAAAAGGTCTCAACTCATCACAGTTAAATAGAACATAGTTATGTGCTTGTTAGAACTCTATTTCCGATAAATATCTTCCTCTTACAGCATTTTTAAGTATGGGACGTCCAATATTGGAGAATATTGACAAGTTCCCACTGGAAGGCACTTCACTGCCATCATCATACCGGGGAACGCGATTAATTCTCGTTCTCATATGAGGTTCAAAATAGTACGAGATAAATATTGAGATCTCCTCAACAATATAGGCATCGCATATCGAAGTCTCAACATGCACCTTATTCTTAACCTTTTTCTTGAGATTAAACAAGTACCTGCATTGAAATATTAATCAAGTATTTTCAATTAAGAAAAACATATAAAATACTTTTATATGTGAATTACATTGCAACTGTATTATCTAACCATTCGAATGGGTACATTCATCTATATTGGACCGGTCCTCCAGTTTTTGCCTCGAACGGTAGATGTATAGGGAGATGCTCTATTGAGTCAAAAAATAATAGAGGGAATATCATCTCAAGTTTGCATAGTGTTTCGACGATATTTGTTTGAAGCCTCTCAATGTGATCAACATTCAACGTCCTGAAGCATATATCTCTAAAGAAATGACTGATCTTCGTGAGTGCATCCCATATTCTCTTTGGCAACAAATCACAAAAAGCTAATGGGATAAGTGTTTGCATAAACACGTGGCAGTCATGACTCTTCAATCCATACCATCTGCAGTCTTCTATATTAACCAGTCGTGATATGTTCGATGCATATTCATCCAGAAAAGGCAGACTCTTAAGCCTTTTGTAGACTAGCAGTTGTGTGTTTATCTCTAACACGAAGCTTGCTCTTGGTTTTGCGACCCATGACTCATCATAAACTAACTCTATATTTTTACAGTTACAGTATAAAGCTATATCCAATCTAGCCTTGATGTTGTTCTTTATCTTCCCCTTCACATCTATGACAGTGTTGAAAATGTTCTCAAACATGTTCTTTTCGATGTGCATGATGTCAAGGTTATGGCAGAGCAGATTGGTCTTCCAATAAGGAAGCTCCCAAAAGATACTTCGCTTTACCCAATTATAGGTCAAACCAAAACCAGAAAACTTTTGCTTACCTGATTGAAGACCAAACACAATGTCACCGTACTCTAAGACAACATCATGCAATTCTTCACCAGAAAGACGCGAGGATGCAACATCTTTTTCAACTCTGCCAATAAAGAAATCTTTTCTGTTCTTTCTGTACCTGTGATTAAGTGGCAAGAAGCGACGGTGATAGTTAAAAAAAGAAGCTTTACCTCCATTTGCTAGCGTGAATGCCTTGTTGTTTTCCATGTAGAATAGACATGCGAGTTTCCCATACGTGCTCCAACCAGAAAGCATTCCATAAGCTGGAAAATCATTAATAGTCCACATCAAAGCCGCCCTTATAAGGAAATCTTGTTTCCTCGATATATCATAAGTCAGAGCTCCGGAGGATCACAACTATGCCAACACATCAATCAACGGTCAAAGACAAACATCTATATTTCATCCCAGGCTGCTTGGACTAGGTATGACAGTAGATAAAAACATGAACTCCGGCCTCATACACATTCTCGGTGGCAAGTTATAAACTATGAGTATGACCAGCCAACAAGAATAAGGAGCAGCAAATGACCCAAATTGGTTGAATCCGTCTGTACACAACCCAAGATGTACATTCCTTGATTCAGCTGAAAAGTGAGGATGAACACTGTTAAAGCGTTTCCACGCTTCACTGTCAAAAGGATGAACTACCACTCCATCAACTGCATATTGTGCTTAGTGCCATGTCATATGCTCAGCAGTCCTTGGTGACATGAATAACCTCTATAGTCTAGGTGTGATCGGGAAGTATCTAAGTTTTTTATATGCTACTAGAGTCTTTTCCCTGCCAGTTCTATTTTTGTAACGGGAATGCCCGTATGTCATACACTCGGTCATCTCAGCATTTTCAAGGTAGTATAACATGCAGAAGTTAGGGCACATGTCAATTTTCTGGTATCCTAAACTGAAGGGTTTCATCATGGACTTTGCAGCATAGAAGTTCTCTTTCAGCCTGTTCTCTTCAGGTAAAATGCTTCTTGCCCGTTCAATAATCTTGTCAAACTCAGCCTCACTCAACCCGTGCTCTAACTTGATGGTGAACACCTATGCTACGGCCGATAATTTACTATGGTTCGTGCAGCCATCCCATAATGGTTTGTCAAAATCTTTCAACAAATCAAAAAACCTAATTGCATCTGTATTAGGTTTTTCTTTTATGATTGGACATTGACTGACATTACCTTGATTCATTCTTATTACATCCATAACCATGTTTCTGTAAGAATTAATGTTGTCATTATCGTTGCTAGCACTAGAAGTAGATCCAACCACCATTTCTTTCATTCTCCTCTCACTAACATGTGCTTTTCCATGTGCATACCAACACTGGTAATTCTCCATAAACCTTTTGTGTAGAAGATGCATCATTACAACATCTGGATGCAGATATTTTTTATTTTGACACTTCCTACATGGACATCTAATACCGCCTCTAGTAAAATTTCTAGGAATAGATGTTGCAAAATTAATAAAACCCTGAACCCTGTTACAATAATCCATCATCTGCAATCCTTGAGGTGAATCTCGATACATCCATGAACGATCATCCATGATTTATATCGAACCTCTATAAAATTATGATGACCTAATATATTAATTAACTAAGTTAGGCAAATAAACTTGCAAAAATATTACTTTACCTTGAGATTATCCAACAAACCAATCACAACTTATCATAAATATTAAATATTCATTATCATTTATCAACATCCATACAAATTAAAATATAGAAATTTATAGAAATTACCACTCTATAATACCATTGACAAAACTTTAAACGAACCCAATAAGTAAGCTATTAATTATTTCAAAACAACACATGTACTTCGGTAGTTTCATAAAGTTTTAATAATTTACAAACAAATACAATCTTACAAAATCTAAAACAAACCATAACAGGTATAGAATTATACATTCATATACTATAAGTTTGTTTGAGAAATAACAATAAAACATGTACATTTACTAACAAAATACATATACTAAAAAAAAATTGACATTTAATTAAATGTTAAGATTTAAAAAGAAGGAATTACTTACAAAAATTGACAAAATCCGTCGATAAATCAGAACACGGATGTTGTGACCACAAAACTTCAAAAAATATAACTTGTTGTGCTGATATGAGGGAGATTTTTGTTTGGGGGGATGGGGGGCTGCTTGTTTCCAGATGGGGAGAGTTGGGATTGGGAAGAAGAAGGAGAAATAGGGGAGGAGAGGGTTGGTAGTGTGTATATATATTAACTTTTCCCAACGGTTTCACCGACGGACAATCCGTCAGTGAAACCGTTGATGATTCTGACAGAACAATCGACATGTCACCGTATGAATATGTCATTTCAAATTCGTCAGTGAATCTGTCGGCAATATAAACGACGGTCACTGTACAGGATGTCTTTTTGAATCCGTCGGTGATTCCATCTGAAAAAATAACCCGCCAAAACCTCCACGTCAACGACTCTTTTTTTTATGACAGAAATGTTTCTGTCCGTAATTCAATCGGTAACTACCGATGAAAAAATTTTTGTCGGTAGTTACCGACTGAATTAAGGACAGAATAGTGGTCGTCGGTAATTTCGACCTTAAATTACTGACAGAAATATTCCATCGATAAATCCGTTGCTATTTAGCGAATTTTTGGTAGTGAAAAACATGGGGAGAAACCAAAGCCCTCCCAACATTAATATGCATAAAGTTAGCATATACGAAATCAAATGTCTCGTACATCCAACCTCAAGACTGATTTATTTTGGAAATTGGTGCTTGTATTGACTGATTTATTTTTTAAAATCGAGTATCTTTGCTCTCTTTTTTTTTAATCTATTTATATGTATTTCAAGATTTGATCAATTGAATACCTTTTGTTAATCCTTTGTTACGTTGTTTATTCTCATTTATACCTTCTTCTTTTTTGAAACTTCTTCTCATAATTTGCAATAAGACATTAATTTCAGAATATATTAATTTTCTTTAACATATGAGTTTTACTTGTATTTTGCAATAGAAATGAGAAACAGACTCAAAGATAAGAAATAAATGACTAACGGGTAGAAAAAGAGGTATTGTTGTTTAACGAGAAAAAGAAAAGGGGAGATGAAGATTAACGTTAGGCAAACATGAAATGAATGTCCCTGATGATGATAATGATGATGATGATGTGTGTGTATTGTACAACTACTCCGTATATAGTGTCATGTTGCTAGAAAGTAAAAGTTGAAAATAAAATAACGTCAATAAAAACCAGTTGTTTTAATGGGTAGAGGATAAGTATTATTTTAAATTTTAAATCAAATTAAGAAAATTAAAAATATATATATTTCAAATATAACTTATGTGGCTGTGTGTGCTGTTCACAACTAGCGCAATCAATTTATAGCATTGTTTTCTATAAAAAAAAAAACCTTTTTCTTACACGCTACTTTAAAAAAAAAAACTTAAAGTGGAATATATTTTGAAAATAGATTCATGAAGTTGTGACCTAGCTTCAATGCAAGCTAGCATCTGGGACGTAGGTCCTACATAAGAGGGCAAGCGACTCTCTAGGAATTCTATTTAAGGCCAAGGCGGCCTCCACATTTCTTCGTCGGATCAGTCAGCTAATTAATTTCCAAGAGTTTCTGAGCAACCAGTCTACAAAAGATCCAAGATATGGCTCCAATTCAATGCAAGAGCAAGGGGATTGATATACCACTTGAACACGCTACTGCAGAACAGTTTTACAGTGTCTTTAATCCGCCATACCCCCACCTACGTGATATCTGCAGAAAGATGGGGATCAACATTCACATTACTGCAGACTACTACCACGCGACGATTCAAGTCTCCTGTCACGATTGTACGTATAACCAAGGATGCAAATGCAATAATAATTGATAGGCACTTTATTTTTATTGTTGGTTTGGTGACTTTATTCCCTTCGCATGAATTAATTTCCGAACAGTATTTTTAATCACATTTTACTTATATAAATTCTAATTACTTATTATTATTGTTAATTTGTGATTTTACTTAGACGTGATATGTGTGTGTGTGTGTGTGTATCACGTCTAGCTAGGATGGATTCCCTTCAGATTTATGTCTTAAATTAAGCCCCGTGCACCATTAATGTTATCTAATCATCAGGTAAAATCACAATAATCGAGGTTGAAGTGATAAGGATAGAGCCCCCAAAGAAAACCACTACCTTCCGTGCATGGATAGCAAACCCGAGCAGCGAACACGAGATCAAATTGGAGGTTACAGATGAAAGGATTGTAAAATGGACTGTCTCCTGCCCACCTCTAGCTGATGATTACTTCAAATTTTTGGAATCTGTCAGCAAGGCTGTTGATAATTACTTTGGGCAAAATTAGCCAGCATAATAGAGCATGCATGCATACCCCTTGTAATATGTAGTGTTACTAGTATCTGTATTGAGAAATAAAATTCCGAGAGGTGCATGCGTACATGCATGTTCCCATCAGCTCATAATGAAGATTTACTGCGTCTTGTCTAGCTAGCTACCATATTCACAGAGATGGCGAGGTGCTTGGCCATGAAAGGGCAACGCCTTCATAATCATGTGGGTATTTATGTAATAAAGCTAGCCACCCCTCTATGTATCTTGTTTGTGTCGATTTAAATTAATAATAATATGTGTGCCTTAATTACTTAAAACTAAAGTATTTTATACATTTTTTCCGTCATCATATGTGTCATGTTGGCTATAAGCTTTTTGTTCTACGTACTCTTAATTTCTTTTCGTTCAATAAGTAGCTGGAGGATAACTCAAATACTACGTACTTTGCCAAGACTTCAATATTTATGGCAATCAAGGTATGATATAATCTACTTTTTTTCCCATACTAGTATAGAAAAACGACCAAATTAATTATCAAAGACGTACAATATATGTTTTTGGTGAGATGGGCTAATTATATATAATAAGCAAAACGCATGTCAAAATTAAGTTAACATTATGGGAAAAGTTTAACATGATGAAAGGATGTTGTGTGATCGTAGAAAACAAGCATAAATTAAGCCTTCAAGCTGTCAAAAATGGTATACGTACGTACACCTAACCCTGAAATAAAATAAACTTGCATGACTTTGCTTGTTGTCTTAATATGGTTAAAGGAAGAGTAGCATTAATCGAAGGAAAATTCTACAATACGTTAGCTGATGGAGGTGAAGTTGTCCAGAAAAATTAATGCTAATTGCTGCAGAGATTTCAATTGGATGTTCTCGTGGAACCTCTGGTAGAGGAGATTATGAATCAATCAAACAGATTAAAAAATATATATAGTAAATTGGGGTGGAATTTACAACCTACAATTTAATTGGATTTTTGTTAACCACAATTTTAATTCGCTTTCAGTCACGGATTTTGAACAAAATATATATTAAATTTAAGAAAAAGCTTTGTGCACATGTTATTCTACAGGAACAAAAAAACAATTACAAAAAAGTGACGGGTATTTTACAGTATTATTATGTATTTTTTAAATTAACTGATATCAAATTTCGGAAATTAATGATTTTATCAAGAAGCATCATAATAGGAAAACATGAAAAAAAAATATTCTTGTTTTAATTAAAGGTTGCTTAAATTGTGATCCCTTTTTGTACATTGTTTGTGGGATTTTTTTTAACATGTGGAATATTTGTTTATACGTTAACATCATATATATGTTGGAATTGAAAATTGATAAGAACATTTTGCGTTTAAATTATGAAGAGTGATAATTGTAGGCCTAAAGCCATTAACATCTATAATTAATAGCAATTACGAATTCAAAAGATTGTACTATAATCCTTTAATTGTGGTCAGCAAGATGTTTATATTTCACATCATTGAAATGAAAAAATAAAAACAGATTAAATTGATAAAAATAATATATTATAAATTTAGATTGAATGATAAAATTAAAAATAAAAATAAATTTATAAAAAAAAAGAACCAAGCTATATGAATAAGAATTGTTGAAAACTAAGCTGTTATTTTCAAGAAAGGATAGATTAAAAAAAAAAACTCTACTAATGACAAACCTTTTACTTACTATTAACACACATCACCCTAAAAAATAATAATACAATAATGCTTTCAATGACATAACAAAAAAAAGATTTTTGTTATTAAAAGGTATTGTATATATCACCCGAAGGTCACAAGGTGCCTCCCCACATACTAGCCACTTTTTGTTTTATTATTTTTTTATGTTTTTGTTGTGATTAAATTGTCCCCCAATTAACCTTATAATAACAAAAAAATTATTGTTTAAATACAAAAAAAAAACCTTTGAGACCAGTTTTTATTTTTTTATATTTTTAATGGTATTCTAATCGTTTTACTATACCATTTTTTTCTTTTATATTTAGTCAACTCCATAGCTGCCTAATAATTATTAAAAAAATCATTATAAACATATAAAAAAAACCCAGGCTAGGTTTTTTTTCTTCAAATGTCATTTTAATAGTTTCATTATGTTTACAATGCAAGCTATGTTTTTGAAATGTGAAAAGACTTAATTATCTTTAATTAATTTGTTAATGACTAAGCAGTCTTGTAAAAGGATTTAAATGGCCCTGACAAAGTTTTTAAAATGGGAAGAATAAAACTATAAAAACACTGTTCCAGTAATTGTTTTAGCTTTTGCTAATCAGCACATGTCTACACGAAAAGGCTATAATTAACCTCAATGATATGGTTTGGTTCATGTATTTGGGTATAGTTCGACCTAACACAAACATGAATTTTAATTTGGAACTTACCCGTACACACATTGCCATCAAAAATTCAAATCAAGCATTTTACTAGCGTTTAGCAATTGAAAAATACAGAAATGCATCTATATCCATGAGACACCTGCATCAAAAGGTGCTCGCAGAACAACCTTCAGATTTTTATGATTCCACCAAGGAGAACAATGTATCAAACAAGTCTAACACAGTCCAATAAAATCATGAAAAACTACGATCAATGCACTGCATCCAAACAGAGAACACTCATCCATCTACAGTACAAGAGGCATGAGGAGAAATGCCACTATATTACCTTCAAGCAATTGCTAGTT
Source organism: Populus pruinosa (assembly GCA_026413675.1). Taxonomy (NCBI): domain Eukaryota; kingdom Viridiplantae; phylum Streptophyta; class Magnoliopsida; order Malpighiales; family Salicaceae; genus Populus; species Populus pruinosa. The sequence continues at coordinate 3,852,348 of CM048595.1, forward strand.
CGATATTAGAAAAACCAACAAAGTGAAGTTTGATAGTTAAACTTGGGAAATTCCTCAAGTCAAACAAAGCCAATAAGTAGTGATCAAGGAAATTGAAGAACTTGTAAGAACAGTACATCATCACATAAAAAGAAAAAATTAGGAACAAATGAAGCTACAATAGCTACAACGAAAACAATCTAGCTAGCTACAGGAAATGAAGTTTGGGGAGTAGATTGGAGATCTAATAAAAGATCTTCAAATTACAAAAGCATGATTAGTCTCTTCATACTTCTCAATTAATCAAGATTATCTACCATTGCATTCTTCGCTTTATAAAATTCTGTTCTTAGCTTTATAAACAGTGTTGCAAGTCACCCGTCTATCGTTAGTTGGTGATTTTTTGTTTTGTTTACTTGGTTCATTGAAAGTCACTGCCTAATATTTGGTTTAGAATTAATAGTAAACCCGAATATACTGGTTTTATTAGAGATTCATGGATAAGAAATTAGTTGTAGTTAGAAAAGATATTAGCACCCCTGACGCACTATACTTAAGATAAGCTGTTTCTTGGCTTTGATGTGTTAAAAAAAATTTTAAAATTTTATCTTTTCATCGGATATTAGAAATACAACTTACGTATAAGTTCATAATTTTTTACCATGAACAAATTAAAATATTAAATTCTTCTTTATTCTTTATGACTTTATCATAAAAAAAAAACATTCATAAAAAATAAACAACACATTCACTATGGTTGTTAAAAACAAGTTTTAACTCGTAAAATCGCTAATTTTACAAGTTAAAATGCATAAAACATGTAAAATTGGGTTTAAAACTCGAAAATTGATCAAACTCGCATAAAATCAAATCAACCCGTAAAAGACATAAAAACCGGTCTGATTTCACGTGAAATTTTAAACCTGTGCCCTATGCTAACTCAGCATCTCCTTTTCCCAATCCCCACCCCACTCATCACCAACATGAATTGGAGTTGTGCAAGTTGAGTAAGGAAGCCAGTACTACAATGTTGGAACCAAAGGCTATGGTTCTTCGTCTTCCAAGAACTAGGCTCTTATTATCTGAAGAAGAAACGATCATCATTTGGAATGGAGAGAGAGCTGAGGGAGCTAAATTGAACCCAACACCACCATGTTAAGGGGACCTTTGTTGTCCACCTGATAACTCTGGTTTTTATGAAAGGATAAAGGATTCACCATCTCTATCTCTCTCCCTCTCTTTCTAAATGCATAGAAGCAAGAACCATTACAACCAAGAACAAAAAAACTAGGATCTAGTTTGTTTAAAATCTTTTATTTCTTTTACAATGTCTGTAGTTTAGTAAGAGATGGTGTTTGAAAGCTGCTTTTTTTTTTTGTTGGTTTGTGGTGCTAGATCTGTATGATGAGACTGAAACAGAAGAGGATTTGAAAGCAAAGTATTTGTGTTCATTTTACGACAAAGATTTTGATGTTGTTGGTCTCTTTTTCCACATCGATGAAGAGTATCCTGCTGAAGCCAAGAATAGGCTATCATATTCTTATCGAGTTCTATTGATGGGTGTAAATTAAAAAGTTTAATTCTTTAGTGTTAAATTGCTTTTGGTAAAGGGTTTTATGGGGTTTGATTTAAATGAGATAATTTGGTTAACTGTGTGAGTTTGTCGCCTTGTTTTTTAGGATTTTTTTATTTTATCCTAGAGCATATAAATTGGTCATTTTCTTTTTATAATATTATTAATTACAATTTCCTAGTATTTTTTTTTTTTGTCTAGATATTGTTACTGAAATGATATTGGAATTGTTTGTTTTCAAGTGTGTCTAGTTTGTGCTAAAAAGGTGGGGATGAATATTGTTACTTGTGTTACTGGGCCGCATGGGAACTTTTTAATATATCATTTTATCTTAACATTTAACATTTTGGTTCTGGTTTTTTTTACATAATCTGGATTGGTTTACACAACCAAACATGCATGTTTATATAGTTCAAATGTTAATTATATGCAAAAATGACCTAGGTAATGTTGGTAACTGAAAATCTGTCTAGCAACATCAAAAGGGTGTTTAAGAATCTCCTATCTTGTTAATTACTGGTTAATGGTGTCCAAACTATTAGTTTGTATCGACTTCTCAGTTAAAGTTTCTTAACTGGAGATTACGTGCATCGTAAGAGAAGATTGCGGAAGGGGGGAGCCAACTCAGCATTTTCTATACTAAAAAAAAAGCTGCAAGAAGAAAGTTTACAATCCCTTCTTGGTGGATCTTTGTGCTTTGTTTCGTCCTCCAATATAGAACCTAATCCATTGCTTTCACCTTTCATATTTGTTGTTATAGTTTTGTAGAATTAGAAAACTTAAAACTAAGGTTCAAATTCATGTTGTATGATGTTTGTGTTTTTTTTTTGTCAATCTTTACATTAGTTTAGTTTTTTTATATTTTTATAGTGAAAAGAGTTATATTGTAACCTAGTTTCCATGGAAATTTCACATGTCCATTTAGACAAGTCAATTGTTACCTAGATTTGTAACCAAAAAGTTTTTATTAAATTAAAAAAGTTAATTGTTGCATGCATTGTGGTGTTGTTGGCAACCTCAACATTTATTAAATTTTTGTACTATGCTATAATTTGTGTTCAAGTGTATTGAACTGCAGGATATAACATGTATATTTAACATACATGCTCTTCATATATTGAAGAGTGATTTTATGATTTTAAGTTAAAAAAATTTATGATTTCACAATTCAAGTTAATATTGTATGTTTTATTCGAGTTAACATTGTATGTTCCATGTTGTATTAAAAAAATATTTTTGACAACTTGACATTCACTTTCACTATTTATTTTTTCTTTTTACATACACTACAAATTATAAAAATTTATAAATTAAATAAAAATTACATTAAACAATTTAAAAATTACAAAACAACTCCTCAAACTCTAGAAATCGCAAGGAAGTCCTTCGAGAACACAAAAACAATAACAACATGTTATCTCCACACGCCATCACCACTAGCATGATCACTGGCAGTGTGTGGACTCACACGCCACCATGAGAAATGCTGGAAAATGGGTTAGTCTGGTTCAGCTTCTTCTTCCTTTTCTTTTCCTGCCGGTGGTGACACCCACCCTCACTTGTAAAAGAAGAAAAAAACAACACAGGCAGTCGATTTTATTTGGTTATTTGTTAGATCTGTTCAAAACCTTCTGTTCTCTTTTCTTCCCGGTTCATTTTTCTTTTGCCTATGGCAAATCTAATGGTGGCGGTCTTCTGCAGTGTGCAGAGGACGACGTTGAGTCTATGACCAGATGTAGAGGACGTTGTTGTGGCTGACAGTGTGGACGGCGCTGATGGCTTCATAGGCGTGCTGCTGGATGGTCTTCACTCCTGCTGGTGGCAGCAGTGGTTGGTCTTGTTGTTATTGTCCGGCTGCCTCTGGAAGGCTGGTCGATAGAGACTAGGAAACGGTTCTGTGGTGTGTTGGTACCGTGGGGAACGGTTGGTGATGGAAGGGAGCGACTGGGATGGAGAGTGAGAAGTTGTCTTGTGGCTGACTGGGAAAAGGAAATGAGGGTTGGTGTTCTGTCGGGTTAATGTGGAGGAATGGCTGTTGAGAGGGGAAAATGGAAGCTTGTGCGCTGTAGGGCTCTCTGATTTTCAACCGAAATAGAGGCGCAGCCAAGAGAAGGATGAGGGAGATCAGGGGCGGCTACCTCGGCTGAGAAAGGAAAGGTATGGTGAGGGGGACAGCTGCGTTTGGGCTGAGGGAGAAGGAAATGGCATTGGGCAGGGACAAATGTGGGAGGTTAAAGATGGTCGGGGAGCTGCAGCTCGAAGAGGAAGAACGACCTGTGGATGGGTGCTGCGGTGAGGGTTTTCTTTTCCAAGGGAGGGAGCGATGGCTTGGAGAAGATGAGAGGAAAATGGAGGGGAGCGCCGCTCCTTTGAAAGAGATGGGTTTAGGGTGAGGGTTTTTTTTTGTATTTTGTTTTTAAATTTGCAAAATTCTTCCCCTCTTGTGAACGTGTTGGAAACTTTTACTTATAAACAAATATGTTAGTAGGTCTTCCAAACTTGATCGTTTAACTTTTTTTTTGTATATTTAATTTTTTGTAGGTCTTCCAAATGTGTTTTAGTGACTGAATAATAAAATCAGATGTATGGAAACATCAGTACTCGCAAAAATGAAATATTTTAGATCACTGTTGAACCGTTTAAGGTGATCAGTTGCCATTTGTGAATTTTTTATTTTTTTTTTTGTAAAATGAATCTAGCAAATTCGTAACGAAGGTGAAAAAACAACTGAAATGGTTGAGGAATAAATGAATTCCAAAATTCCATGACATTGGTTGAAACTGTTCGGTCTCTCAACTTTTGACCTTATCTCTAGAAAAAGCAAGTCAAAAATAGTATTTTCCAGCACTTTTAAAAGTATTTTAGGTAATGATTAAGTGATAAAGATTTTGAATTAAAAAATTTGTTTTCTCTGTAATTCCAGGTTCAAGTTTTTAGTTGTTTATATGATGGTCACTGGAAGCTTATATGATCGTTAACTTCAGAGCCCATGAAATTAATCGTAGTATGCGTAAACTAGCCTAAATACCCACATTAATCTTAAAAAAAAAAAAGTTGACAACAAAAGAGACTCAAATGACTCTATCTTTCATCGCTTGATCTTCATCTAGGCTTGCACTGCCCTACAAAAGGATAGAAGAACAACATTCTTTCATTTTGCAACGGATAGAAGCAAGAGACCAGGTTATTAAAAACCATAAAATCTTCATGCATACATAAAGCAAGATTCACATCACAACGATTTCAGTACTGCAGGCCCTTCCTCATCTTAATTCAAACCTATCGCATTTCTAGGCCTTCAAAGTTTTCAAAACGGGTTTCGAAAGATATCAGAAGACAAACTTATATAACATCAACTCGAAGAGAAATCGGCAGCTATCATAACACAAATCCATACAACAAAAACACCAACAGCCTGATAGCTATTACAATTAAGTCAAATTTCCCCCCTTCAAAATCTATATTTTAACTCATAATATAATTCAAATTTCACCTAGACACAAAAGGGAAATGTCAAACAACCCACAAAGCTAAGCTCACAGCCAATCAATCAGTTCATTTAAAGATACAGTAAACTTACCTTCAGGCGTCCAGCCATAGCTGCGGCGAGAAACGGAGGGCATTGAATTAAGCAATGCGGAGGAAGTGGCAGTGTGGTATGGAAGCATTGTCTCTACACAGCAACTCATCTCCACTGGTGACCTTTCAAATTCAAAGCCCACCAAGAAACAATTTGACCTTAAATGCAGAAAAAAATCGTAACAGTAATAAAAAGGGTGGCGGGGTTTATTTTTTGGTACCTGAAAATATGAGGGGAGATGAAGATGCGTGTTGGTTATTGGATTAAGGTTGCTCCTCTATAATTAATGAATCTAGTTCAGAAAAATTACTAAAAAAATTTATCGTTTCCTTTAATTATATATAAAAATACATAATTATATGGAATATATAAGTGTTTTATTATTAAAAAATATAATTTTTTTATTTTATTTTATATGTTAATCTATTTGTTAATTTTATAAAATTTATAGAAACATTCATATTATAAAATATCATTTTAATTCTAATAATTAAAATAACATTAAAATAATTAATCTAAAATAAAAAAAAATTTACAAGTAAGTTTTTCTTTTCGTTCAACAATACAGAATGGAGAAAAAGCTGGTTTGGATCCGGGTTTCGATGTGGATGCCATTCTGGCAGCGGTGGAGGTAGAACGGAGGAAGGAACTAGCAGCTGCAGTGGCGGGCATGGCTATTTGGGGTAGAGCGTGATATTTTGATTCGATTGTTTTGGGCTCTGGATTCTTGTGGTTTTGGCAGACGACGTTGTGAGTGTTTTGTATATGTGCTTGTACGAGGGAAACGGGTGCAGGCGGGTAGTCGCTTCTTGTTTGTTAATGTAGTCCTCCTCATCATCCTTTTAATGTTTTGTCGAGAAATTATTAGAAACAGCCTCTCACCAGGAGGAAAATGGGATACATGAATATTTATTATGATGAGTCTCATTTTCATTTGAACGAGAGATCATTGTTCTGTGAATATCTAATAATCTCTTTATCTTGTCAATAACTGTTGGTAATGTGATTGGTTTTGCTGGCAGTGAACAGACAAGACAGGCTTTGTTTGGAGAGTTGCCTGCCATGGCTGTTTCTTTGGAGATTTGGAAGTTGAACTGGACTTTGGATTAAAAGTGATGAGGTAATTTCTCTTAAGGTTAAGTCTTTGGCACTGAATAAAGGACGTGAATTTCTCTTAATCAAACTAGCTAACAATCACCCATTGTTACTCTCAGATATTATATGCTTCACCTTTGATTTTGAGATTGCTTTTCACAGTTTTGCATTGATTACTCCCCAACTTTCCTCTAGCACTAATCTCATTCCCAAGCTGTTGTGGAATAAACTATATATGTAATACAAGGGCTAAGCAAATCAGGTGCTTTAGCAATTCGCGCAGCAGAGAAACCAGCAAGTTCTGCAGTAGGAATTTTGAGTTTGCCACCAGCGGAACGATGCTTTATGGAAATGTCAATTGAATAGTAATGTTCAATTCACAAAGAATCCTTCTAAGTACACAACAGAACAGAACAGGTATGATAAATGCCAGTGATGTTGTTTCCCTTTAAATGCCTCTTCTCACAGAAAAAAAATCATTGTCTCGACTTGCTCTTGCTTCTGCTCATCTTTTCTAGGGTGCCAGCTAGTAAAGGAATGCAAATTCCGTGAGACATATCTGCCCTGCGTGCTCCAGAGACTTCAGAACTTGCAGCCCTAATAGCTCTTACGGCTATCTTTTCTTGTTCATCTGCATGGACTCTCCTTGGGAAGTACAAACCTCCATTCCCTGGTCTGATTCCAATTAGCCGGCCCAGTGGCACACTTCTGTCTTGGAAGAAGGATGCTGTTGACTGTAACATAACAAACAGCACCACAAGAATTACTTCCAGTGGAAACACCTTAAGATGGACTTCAACGCAGCAGAGGTTCTTGGCGGTTTATTTTGGAAGGCAAAAGCAGCTTTTTTTTTTCTTCTTAATTTTCACATGATCAGTGATTTGGTTCAAATACTTGTTTGAAAACAAGAAATATGCACTGACAAGACAGTTGGAAATAATTAGAGTAAGAGAAGCACCGGCAATGCAAGAACTTCTCAGGATTCTTTTCCATGATCTCTACTGTATCTCCTATGGGGAGATGAATGGATACATCTTACAAGTTATTCAGAAATCATTCCTGCTAAGCTTAGACTGGAAGGTTCCGTTTACCAATCTAGCAACTAGGATAGTGAAAAAACGCAGTCATGCGCCACAGCACACGGACACACACACGCACTTTTATACCAAGAAATCTGGAGGAAGAAGAGCAGATTTTTACCTCAGTGTCAAGGTTCGAGGATGAGAACGAAGAGAAAGTAGATGAGCGTGTACGCAAGTAATACGGTTCTGCTGGAGCAGCCTGTATTGCCTCCATCACTCGTAGCCTTGTGCTCATCAGTCCGAGTGGCCATCCATTTGATGCCTCATTGCCCTGGGAAGAGGCATTGATTAATACATAGCTGAAGCGGATCTATCTCCTACTGATTAACTCTCAATATGTGTGGCCAATATAACTTAATGGCATCTTGACATTCTAATTAAGCTAATATATAGAAGGCCAGGATCTTTCAGCCATGTCCAAAGAAAACGGATAGACTACAAAAAACTACACAGAGAGAGAGAGAGTGACAGAGTCCAGAAAGAGCCGTCATAATCTCAGCCTGTGAAGAAATATCACAAAGAATTCTGTGTTGAGGGCTCAACTCTAATAAATTTTCCAGTTTGCTTTTGACTAAAAGAAATGAGCGAAACTGCAGGATGACTACAAGCCAGGGGCTAGACCATATCTATGGAAATTACTGCCCTTGTACCTCCTATTTTCAAGTGAAATTCTAAAAGCATTAAATTCTTTCATGTTTCCTTCCCTTGAAAACGTGTTTTGGAAAATCAAGCAAATGCTTCTGATTAACGAGAAGACTTTGAATGGTAACACTGACTGCTAGGTGAAAGCAATTTGTGATCAGGAAAGGACGCTTCAACTCGGAAGTGGCAGCACTTGCACCATCTCTTTTGCAGGAAGAAGCTCATGAGGAACAGTCAAAGTCTGAAAACTCAATTGATAGCTAATTGTTTTGGCGGGTAATATACAAGATTTCTTCAGGCATTTGAGCCTTCATGTAATTAAGTGCCTATACAGTGAGCACTTCTGATACTATGTAGACTCTGGGACTTCATATCCATAATAATTTCTATCTCATTATTTTTTCGGTCTTGGGCAAATTCAAATCCCAACAAATGGTATACTTAAAATTCAATAGCAATTAGAATTAGTACCGAGTAAAATGAACTCCAAAAAGATTCTAAAAATACAAATCCCTCCTCTGCCATTGCAGGCAGTTTTCTCTACTAAGACAATATCTGTGCATAGATTTATATGTAAACAAGACTGGGACACAAGCTGTTTTCAGATTTGAGGTTTCGGTACTCTGACCACAAACTCGAGACATTCTAGGCAGGACATCCCCAGATCCATGGAAGGGTATAAATACATGTTGAAGTTTCATCAGATACAACCTCAAATCGGCAAATGAAGGACATATTTCTCCTCTCAATATACAACAAGTTGAAAAGAGTAGTAATCGGAACCTCTCATGGGTTTCTCCATCAGAAACAATTTTACATACTGCAAAACGATCCTTCTGGCTTTCATTTATAAGACCGATAGTAGTTACTTTCTACATCAAAAACTTTGAAAAGCGTAGAACTGCAAATACATCTTCTTGGTATACACATTCATTACCCATCTGCTTTGTTGATATAATAATCATTGCATACAGCTGCATGTAAATCACACATGTCTAATTCTAACCATGAAATTAATGTTTGCAACCATCAGTAAACTAATCAGTAATCAGCATTATTTTCCAGAAATCAGCTCCACAAGCCACCAAATAATTTCCCAATAGCAGAATTAGTATAATTTGTCATTTCAGGAAATTCTCTGCCCTACCTCATTAATAACGAGAAAACCTCGACTCTATACCAGCAATACAATCTAGTACTATAGATATCTAAGAGATTTCCCAGAAAGGAAAAGAGAAAGAGAAACCTGCACAAGACAGGAACTAACAAAACTATGCTAGAAACATGTTTATTAAACTTGACATGCAACAAATAAGAATTATCGACACGAAGAAGAAGAAATCTTACCTCTACTGCCATGATGCCTGTTTTCTACAGCTCCGTCCACATGGAATGAAATGGAAGAAGAAGAAGAAGAAGAATATGGTCAAAGTCTCACAAAGAATTTAATCACTCTCAATCTGAGTAAGAAATTGTGTGACAGGACCAATGAAAGAGTTTAAGCTCACTCCAAATTCTTACAATCAAATTGACATGGGTCCCACGTATACAGTTTTTCTTTAATTAGAAATCGACAATCACCGCCAAGACTTCAACCATTTAACGTACCGCCATATTTTAAAACCCTTCATCGTACTCCGATGAGCCAATAAAACAGCAAAGTGAAGTAGAAGCTGGTTTTATGATCATAAACCTCCAGTTTTATGACTTCTGGTTAATGGGGTCTTTGCCCACCTGCCAATGGTTGATCAGAAGAAGCTTTACCTTAAGTAGGACACAATATGTGGAGTAGCTGAAGCATCACGCTGCTATTGAGGGCAACAGGACCCCTCTTTATGTCCGTAGCTATCAAATAGTAACCGCTAAACATTTACTGCTCATGAATTATTTTGTTTGTCGACAAGGAAATAATTTGGTAACTTCTGCTCTGTGGAAAAAAGGACAAATCTGGAACTGAAGTTCTACCTTGCTACTATCTTAAAAGTCATATAAAAACAAAGAAAAAAAGCTCATAAAATTCTACTAGGACAATTTGTGCTGTTTCATGGTCTTTTCACTTGGACCGTTGCTGGGGTCTGTTAATATAATAGCCAGCAAGCAATGCAAAAACTTTTGGATCATCATTAAACGCTTAAAAATGGAATTAAATTAGTTGCATCATCCATTGTTATTAAACCTACAATATCCTAGTTAGGATAAATTAAAAACAATAAAAATATTAAAACTACATTATTTAAATTTTTTATTAGATTTATAAACATCAACAGAATCCCAAGTTAACCTAAATTTATTATCGGATCTCATCATCAATATCCTTTATATTTGTTATAAGGCATGGACTTGGCTAGCTCCAAGCTAACCGATCTTGGATTGACTCGCGTGGACTAATAGAAATTCAATAAGAGTATCACCTGTATTTGGATTGTTAGAGGTATTTATAATTTTATATTTTTAAATTATTTTAATGTATTAATATTAAAAATAATTTTTAAAAAATAAAAAAAAATATTATTAACATATTTTTTCAAATAAAAAATATTTTAAAAAATATCAACAACCATAATCTCAGACACGCTATAATTACCATTTGTGGGCAAGCCTATTAAGTTGACATTCTTTTTTTTTTTTTTTGATTTACGTGAGGTGTTCGGGCCAGCTTACGCGCACCATGACTAATCTCCACGGCCCACTGAACACCCTGCAAACCCAGCAGGCAGGTAAAACAACATGGAGTTGATAGGCATACAACTCCAAAGCTCGAACCCGTGATAACAAAAGGCGCAAGACACAATTTCACCGCTGGGCCGTTGCCTTGGGTGCCTATTAAGTTGACAGTCTTGATTTCATCTGAACTAACACTGGCCTGCATTGCATCCAGGTGAAACATATAGACACGTGGACGATAATATAAGACCTGGAGGGATTTTACTCCTTGTCACTGTTTTCAACCGAGGAATTTAATCTGCTCAGCTAACCACAAATCACCATCCACCTAATTATTTGATGTATGTGTATATTAAATGATAAAATAATAAAAATTATTTATATATGTGTGTGTTTAATGTTAATATTAAGGTATGTATATATTATATTATATTAAAAAATTTAAATATTTTTCAAATATATTTATCTAATATAAATATATATTTTAAATTATAATGGGATGAATTTTGAGTTAAATTTGATAATATTCATGTAGTAAAAAAAAAATCGGTCGGATTAAATTGTCTTCCAAGGTACTCCAGATATGATGAAGGCAGGCTGGGAGTCAGATGGGCATTAATCATCAGTGCATGGTTGCACAGATATAAAATATATGGCCACGGCCTAGATGCTGACATGGGAACAGATGACTGGGCCATCAAGCGAAAAGGAAATTAAATGTGAAAAAAGTAAGAGGTCACGATCAGATGAGAACACAGGCGGGACCCGGAGGCGTCGACGTGGCAATGAATGATGACGTTGAAAAGTAATGTTTTGGTGATTAGTAAGTGTAAGGTAGCAGTAGCACTTTACTAGTGATGCCGACATTTTCGTTATCTCTCCTACGGGCACTCTTCTCTTCTCTTTCAAAATGATGATATTTAAAAATTATATTTTGGTCATACTGTTTTTAAAAAAGAATAATTACAGAATAACATAAATAATATTTGAATTTATTAAAAGTAATAAAAATACTTTTCTGTCTTAATTTTTTTATTTTCTCTTTCATATTTATATTTTATTTTCTGTATCTATTTTTTATAGTGAGTATTGATAATTATATATTCTTTGAATATCATGAAATTCCTCATCATAAGATTTTCAGATTATATTATTTTTATGAATTGTATATGTAAAAAAAATAACTGAAGTAAGGTCTTTTGATTATTATTATTTTAGTTACTTAAAATTAGATATTTTGTGTTTTATCTAATATCAAGTTTAACTATTTTATTATTCATAATTTATTTACCACTAAATAAAAAAGAAGGAAAAATAAATTAAAGTGATTTTGATTTATGGTTTATTTGGAATTCTGATGGTGATCTTGATTTAAAGTGTTTTTTTTAATATATTAAAATAATATTTTTTTAATTTTTAAAAAATTATTTTTGAAATCAGCATATTAAAATAATTTAAAAATATAAAAAAATTAAATTCAAAACCGACTTTAAAAACCTCTATTGTTAATAACCTCTCTTGCTCTTAAAGCTTTCTTTGTATAACCTCATTCCATAGTGACTTATGCATAATTACTAGCCCGTCGAGGGAAAAAACAGGGCAAGAAGTCTGATTAATTACTGCATCTAATCCATTTTATTTATTTATTAAAAAGACTAGCATATTTATTTTGCACGTTACTATAAAAGCAGGTATGAATGTGCTTTAAATTACTACAATGCATTTACATTGTAAAATTAATTATTTCTAAGATTCATAAAACTATAATTTGTAACCTTCATTTTTTTTATTTTTTTATAATTGATGCTTGTAGTTTTAGATATTTACTGGGTGTGTACCTGTATTTCATCGCAAGATCAAACTTTTTTTTCTGTAAAAAATATATCTGATTGTCATAAACATGATTTTTTGAAAAATAAATTGTGACTAATTCATAGTCATTGGGATAAATAAATTGATTTTATTTTAATTATATAATAAAAAAACGACAACATTATATACACTGAATTTTTTTTAAATCAAGGTAACCTAAAACAAATATTTTTATAAAATAATATAAACGAATTAGCTTAGTTCTTAATCCATTAAATATAAAATGATAAAATAGATTAAAAACTAGACCTAAAAAAATAAATTATAGTTAACCTATGTTAGTATTATAAATTTATGACCCCAGTAATTAGATTTTAATAAACCCGATTTATCTCATAAAAACCACGACTTAGATCATAATATAAAAAAAAAAAACTCATTAGAAAAAATAAAAATATTACAAAATCAATTTTTTAAAAATACTAACCTACCTTAACTTTTTAAATTTATGACCTGAATCATGAAACATAAAACATCTTATTTGAAAAAAAAACATTATGTTTAATTTATAATTAATCAAAAATTAAAATATAAAATTAAAAAAAATTAATTATATAAAATAATTTAAAATAAAAAAAATAAAACTAAAATTGTAATATAACTTAAATCTTCTATGTTATTAAAGGTGAAATTAAAAAGAAAATTTAATTTAGCAAAGAATCCTAAAAAATCAAAAAAACAAGGATCAAAATTGACGTAACAAATTTATAAAAAATGATTGAATGAAGAAAATGAAAAGAAAAATAAATAAATTTAAAAAAAATAAAAAAATTAAAAGAATGAGTATCAAATTGATAAAAATAACATACTATAATTTTAATATGAAGGATAAAATTAAAAATAAATAATTTTTTTACAAAAGAGCCAAAAAAAATAAAAGAATAGAGATCAAATTAGAAATAACAATATATGTTGAATTAGAATTAAATAATGAAATTAAAAAAAATAAAACACTTACAAAAAAATCAAGAATAAAATTTAAAATTTAAAATATAAAAACTAAATTTAAAATATCAACAATAAACAGAAACAAGTTATCATTACAGGATAAAAGAGAGGAAAGAAAAACAAACCATCTACTAGTAGCAAATCACCCATTAGACACCGATACAAGCCACCTCAAAAGAAAAGGGATGTAGTGGTACTTTTAATAACATAATTGAAAAATATTTTTTATATGTCGGGAGCAATAGCACATGTCATTTGATAGGCATAGGAGCCTTTCCATACATTGGTGCATGCTACATGCTCACCAGCTATTTTATATTTTTATTTTTGTTTTTATTTTTTATTAAAAAACTTAATTTCCTTTCACATGACACGATAATAACAGGAAAAAAATACATTTGTGAAAAGATTAAAAGAAAGTCCTAGAGGTCAATTTTAATGTTTTGGTTTTTTAAATTTTTTTTTTATTATTTTACTGTATTTTTTTTAATATTTAGTTAAATATTAAATTGTATCTTATCTAACATGCTAATTACAAAAAAACATTATTGTGAAAATGAGTTATTTTTTTTATTCTAATGGCATATTAGTTATTTTATTGTGTAATTAAAAATTAAAAAAGATTTTTTTAATTAATTAATTTAATAATAATTAACAAACTTTATAAAAATATTTTAATGCCCCTAATTTTTTGATGGGGTCATGAAAACACAGTTTCAGTTAATAGTATTTTTACTCACAAGTTACAGTAAAAATATCTCTTGTTTTAGCTTTAGTTAATATTTTAATCTTAAATTTTATTTTTATTATATTTTTAATATTTTGATGTTGAGATTATAAATGAAATAAAAGTCAATAAAAAAAGGAGAGGAAAGAGTTTGGCATGCCACTTTTCAACCACAAAAATAAATGATACTTTGATATTGAGATTATAAATGAAATAAAAATCAATAAAAAGAGGAGAGGAAAGAGTTTGGCATGCCACTTTTTAACCACAAAAATAAATGATTTTGATGTTGATGAGTTTAACTTGAAAATAAGAGTTATTTAGAAGTGATTTTTACCCGTAACTATGCTAAAAAAATTATATCAAGGCCTAAAAAATTTTATTCAATTTATTTTTTAAAAAATAGAAATAAAGAGATGATTTTTAGGTTAATTCAGGATTTATTTTTAGTTTAGAGTTATTAAGGTTTTTATAATATTTTTTAGATTTTTTTAGTAAAAATATATTAAAATTTGGATTTTTCTTGCTTCTAAAATTAAGAACTCAATTTTCTCATCACAAAAAATAACCAAAAATCATTCTTGTTTTTAACATGTCATATGCTCGGATCCATTATATTAAAAGAAAGGAAACAAATTGAGCAGATGACTCATTATTTTCTAAAAAAATAAAAACCAGGAACGAAGACGCGACGTGCCTGGTCTTTTTTAATGGTCTACAGTACATTTGTATTGTAAAATTAATTATTTCTATGACTCATAAAACTATAATTTGTAACCTTAATTTTCTTTTATATTTGTATATTTGATTCTTTTAATTTTAGACATTGACTAGGTGCGGACCTGTGTTGTGTTTTACTCTAATGTAATGTTCAGCTACCATAAACATTTTTTTTTTTAAGTTTGTGATTTGATTCATAAACCTAACTAAGTTAATTTTTTTTAATTAGATAATAAAAAAAATAACATTAGATATACCAAAGGTTTTTAAAAAAATCAAGATAAAATATTCTTATAAAAAAATAATATAACTCAATTTTTAATTCATTAAATACATAATGATAAAATTAAATAAAAATTAGATCTAAAAAATAGATTCTGATCAACCTTAATTAATATGATAAATTTATAACTCCTATAATTAGAATTATGTTAAAATCATGATTTAAATCATAAAATTAGAATAATCTAATAAATAAAAATAAAAAAATTATAAAACCTATTTTTTTATTCTACTTAACTTATTAGGGTTGGAAATAAAGAGGTAATTTTTAGATTTATTTAGTACCTTTTTAGATTAGAAATGGAGTTATTAAGGTTTCTATAATGTTTTTGAGTTTTTTTTCTGAGAACATATTAAAATTTGGATTTCTCTTCATCCTAAAATTCAGGCCTCAATGTTTTTATCATAAAAATAACTAAAATTTATTTTTTTAATATGTAATATGTTCAGATAATGTATTATCATTATATTAAATGAAAAGAAAAAAAACTTTAGCAAATCATTCGTTATTCTTTATAAAAAAATAAAAACCATAAACGAGGACTAAAACATGCCTAGTTTTTTTTAATGGTCATCCAACTTTATTTTTATTTTTTAAAATTAAAATTATTTTTTTCTTAAATATTATTTAAAAAATAGTTAATTGTATCGTGGTTTTCAAATAATAATAGATGATAAAATTAATAATTAATTTATGAAAAATTATATATGAACCCAATGCATATAAACTTTTTTATAAACTTTTACTTATAATTTCCAATGAAATATCTATTTGTCTATTGAATATATAAATTTATTATATATATATATATATATATATATATAACTAACTTTAATCATGATTTTTTTAATTGAAATTTACTTTTTAGATTATGATAAGTTTTTATTTAAAAAACAATACCTCAAATAAAAAGTATATTTCCATCAAAACAAGAAGCAATGTATAAATAAGAGAAGGGGATTTTGATTAAAGAGATCCATTTTTCTCTTTAATTTTATTTGTATTTGAAGTAAGTTTGCAGTAACTTATTAATTAGTAAAGTAATTGATCATAGTTTTCAATAAAAGAGAGGTTTATTTTATCATTTAACACATAGAAATAAAAATAAAAATGTTTCAATAGCAATTCTCAAATAATCTTTATAAAATTTTCCCTGTCGTCTCTTCATAAATAACTATTGATAATTATTTTGAAATAATATGAATATCTTCTAATATGATTTCTTAATTTTAGAAATAGTTGATAAATTTGCTCTGTTTACATTAACAAGAACAGCCAATTTTACGTGAAGGCACAATCACCATAGGCTCCCTGATCTGGCAAACTTTTGTCACAGATACCTTATATTTCCACCACGGAGATTAAAGTTGCAACTCAACTCTTACCGCAAGCTTCATCTACCAATTGCTAATAGATAAATTGTTTGGAAATACGGTTAAATTTTTGTTTTTAAAAAAATTAATTTTTTATTAAAATTTAATATGATTTATATGTTTTAAATTATTTTAATATATTTATATTAAAAATAATTTTTAAAAATAAAAAATAATATTAATATATATATTTTAATATAAAAAATTATTTAAAAAATAACAATTATCTGTCAAGCACGCTCAAAGAGGTGGGGGCACCAAGCAATACCACTGCTTCCTTGTGGTGTGGCTGTCTGTGCTTATCTCTTTTGTTCAACGACACATGTTAATTGTATGAATTGTTTAATAATATCTTTGATATATAATATAATAAGTTAGGATTTTACTATGCGAGTTGGAATTATTTTTTTATATGACATGTTTAAAACTTTTTATTTATTTAAGAAAAGCTTATTTACTTTACTTATTTTTATTTATTTCAAAAAAAGCTTAATTACCTTATTTATTTTTATCCCAATAAAATTTTTTTATAGTAGATTTATAGTGAATTTAATGGCACTTAATGACCAATTTAATATGTATATAATTGATCAATACAAAATGATAATTAGTTTTATGGTATTGGTGTTAAAGGTATTGCTAGTTTTATGAAAAAATAATAAAAACAAAAAATAACAATTTAAAGAAAATTTTACAAATTATAATATATTTTTGAATATATATTTATCAAATTATTATTACTTCTACCTTTTATAACTACTAAAATAAAGTTATGTTATATATGTTATTTAGAATAGATTCCGGAATAGAATGGGAGATAAGTTAATAAATAATAATTTGATTATATATTTTGAAAAAAATATTTTTAATGAGATTAATAATAAAATTATTGTAAAATAGTTTTAAAATATAAAAATTTGAAGGGAACAATTATAATAAGTTTTTTTTGTTTTAATTTTTTAAAAATTAATTTGATTTAATATGAGTTAATACATATAGTTCAAATTGATTTCTTTATATAACACATGTTTATATAATATTAATTATTTGTTAATAATTTTATTTTATATTTAAAAATTTCTGTACTAATATACAAATAACTTTTATATATATATATATATATTTAAAAATGAAGTAACAGCTGTTTTTAGAATATTTTTTTATGAATGTATCAAAATGATATTTTTTTATTTTTTAAAAATTATTTTTAATATCAACATATCAAAACTATATAAAATTAAAAAAAATTATTATTTTTTAAATTACCCAACCCTCCATTTAAAATGTAATTACCAAACGGGGCCTACTCTATGGAGAAATTAGCGCAAGCTTCATTTACCAATTGCAAATAGATCTAAAAGAGGTGGTGCGCCAACCAATGCAAATGCTCCATGGTCTTGTGGTGTGGCCCTCCGGGCTTATGGTTCCAACGAACCACTAAACCAGGATTCAAGCTTTGGTATCGCTCTGAATCTATGATACCCAAATCCAAAAATATGCCTCCTTCTTCGTTCCCCTTCGCCTCTCATGGTATAAATGTGAAGGGACTGTAGATGGAAACAAGACGGGGGGGTGTCCGGCAGAACAAGAGCAAGATCAATCCAGAATTTTCAAATGACTGATATTTTTATCTGCTATTATTTATCAAGAGGATTCCATAATAGTTGATCTAGAGACTATTTGTCTTAGAACGCTGCTAAATAGATAGCCACAAATAAAAAAAAGTAATATT
The DNA here is from genome assembly GCA_026413675.1 of Populus pruinosa. Taxonomy (NCBI): domain Eukaryota; kingdom Viridiplantae; phylum Streptophyta; class Magnoliopsida; order Malpighiales; family Salicaceae; genus Populus; species Populus pruinosa. The sequence continues at coordinate 3,870,618 of CM048595.1, forward strand.
TTGACTTTTCTTTAAGAAAAGCCAAATAAAATGTTAGACATTTTTTTCTATAAATATTACTGCTAAAATTAACAAAGTGAGGTCAATAAAATAATAAGCCAGTTAAATCTAACATCAAAATTATTAAAAAAATAAAACACTTATTTATAGAATTGGCTTTTTATATAATTTTTTCCCATTAAAATCTACATAATAAAAAAATTATATTTATACTATTTAAAATAGTATTTTATCAATTTATCTTTAAAATAGTATTAGCTCTTAGAAACTAAATGGCTCCACCTTGGAATTTGGAAAAATGCTGCCAAGACTTTAGGCCTGTTGGAGACCGGTGCGCTGAATTTGTACCGGAGACTTTTGAATTTAAGAAAATTTGCAGGTCTGGATAATAAATGGAATGATAGACATGTAAGGCGTCAAAAAGCATCAGCCCTGCAATCTCCCAGTTTTTAATTCTGTCTATTATAACCAGGGTCAAGCTACTGCATCTTTCCTCAGTGCCTGAAGAGAGATAACGGTGGCTTTGCAATATATTAAAATTTAAGGCGACAGCTCCTTGGGTCTTGTGGCTTTGTGTTCGGTCTCGAGCCCATGAGCCAGGGTTCAAGCATTAGTAGCGGGACGGCAGCAGCAGTTGCAACTAGCAACAAGAGTAAATTGTAAATTAGTCCCTCTAGTTTACTGGATATAAACGAGGTGTTCCAAAATACCTCTTTTTTTGTTATTGCAACATCGCTTAATTTTTATTTTTATTTACAATGTATAGCTTAAAATCAAGAGTTAATCATAACTTAGTCCAAAACTATACAGCCAATCTCTATAGTGCCAATATTCATTAAATTAGTACATTTATCGATGTTGATTATTCTCAATTTAGTAGTTTTTTATTCTAGAAATGCCTTCGTACTTGTCATGTTTTTCCACTTTATCTACTTCTCTTTTCCTTCTTTTTTTTTTTAATAAAAGAACTTATAATAGCATAAAAATGACAAAAGCACTAAATTACTAATGGATCTAAAATCATAAGAACTGAACATAAAAGACAAATTAATTAGTTTAATTGAATCAGTAAAACTAAGTTATCGTTAAATCTCAATAAATAACTATATAAGAGATTAAGTTGTCATTAACTCTAAAATCATCATACATGAAAAATAAAACCCCGTAGCTAAAAATCATACATGGTTTCTAGCGAAGGAAAATGCATGTTATTATTTGGGGTAATTTCAAATGACTTTTACTACTTAATTTATTGAGTTCAGATGGCTATAATAGTTAATCATTAAGACTAAAAATAAAGCAATTATTTCAAATGATAATTGGAAAGGTAAAATATCATTTTACTTGTTTATTAATATTCTCCGATATTATTAAAAAATAATAATATAAATTATATTTTAAATTTATTTTGAACCCCAATATTTATACCATTATGTATTACATGTTTTTTTTTATGTGTTCATTTATCATTTCTTTCCATTAAAATTAATGGTTATGTGCATGAGCATAATTCATAATCTAAGTTAGTTTTTGACTAACTTGTAATAAAACAAAATCGGTCGCAAGACTCCATCACACAATTTGTTTGTCATCCATTTACGACCAAATATTATTTTGTTATTATTAAAAAAAGAAATTGGAATTGATTTGTGACAAGAAAATTTTTATGAATTTTTTGGCCACCGCAACTCAATCACAAAAATATACCATTAAAAAAAAAACCATAACATATTTATTAATCCAAAATAATAAGTTTTTCTTAGTTAAAAAAAATATACATTTTCCTTTATATTATAAGTACAGGTGCTCCTTGGGTCTTGTGGGTTGGTGTTTAGTTCTGAACGTCAAGAAGCCATGGTTCAATCACTGATATCAGCATCAACAGAAACCATAAACAGCAACAAATAAGGTATTCTAAAATTCCTCCTTTTAGTTTCCAACTTAACTCAGCAGTGCAAAACCCTCATTTTTTTCCTTCCTCATCACAAGCTGCAGTCTTCAGAAAAGAAATCAATATGCAACGAGCATGATATAAATATGACGACTACGCATGAAGAGGATTGGAAATTAATATATTTATATAATTAGTAGCCCGCAGCAACAAGGTCGTTGTAGTATAGTGGTGAGTATTCCCGCCTGTCACGCGGGTGACCCGGGTTCGATCCCCGGCAACGGCGTGAAACTTTTTGTTCACTTCCTCTTGATTAGCAAGAAGCCTACAGCGACCGTTCCTTGAAATATATGCAATTTTAGCTTGTATTCAATAGAACAAAAACAAAGGTAAACGAAAAAACGGTAACTTGAGCTTATATTTGGCCATGTTTGCATCACTATTACCTAAATTTCCTCTTATTTGATGGGTCAAAGTGGAACCGTTTATGCTTTGACCTTCCACTTTTTTTTTTCCCGGTTAGATTTAGCATTTTGTGATGCTAAGATCTGTAACGGTACAGCTAGAATCTGCAACCCCAAGCACAGTGTCTAGTCCTCGTACAAAAATGTACTGGGATATGTGTAAAGATGGTGCCCTCATCCACACCAAAGGCCCTTGTTCTCGTATGTTTTGGTGATCTACAACAGTTCTTGACCATCAGCCAGGCAGGGGTCCCGGCCCCTGCAAAGAAAAAAAAATTCTGGTTTTTTTTAAGTTTATTCTTAGTATTCTTACCAAATATTGCATAAATTATAGCATTTTGGCCCCTTTTAATTTTATATTTTGGTTCCGCCCCTGCAGCCAGGGTTCAAGCTTTGCTAGCACAGCAGTGGCAACTGGCAACCAAACAAACAGTACCATTATCTTGCAACAATTGAGGTATCCTAAAATACCTTTTCCCTTTTTAGCAATTTCTTTGTGTACGTTTATCTCCTTTATTTTCCTCCTATCGTATAGTTTTTTACCTTTAAAAGAATATGTAATAGAAAGAGAAATGACTCTAATATGCGATTAGTCGTCGTCTTAGTTGTAAACTCCACTTTATATATGTATAGAACATTCAATTGCTCCTATTACTTCAATTTTTTTCTTACAGCCAAGTGATATTGTTTCCCTGGCTAATCAAGATAATACCTCCTGAGTTTACGATGATACAACTGCAGTTCTATCATTAAAATAGTGGCCATCAAGCACTGAAACCAGTGGACTGTCCCAACAAAATGTTCAGCGAGCATGTTATGCAAACTTATTTAATGGTGATAATTATAGTGCTGTTAATTACAAGCTCAGGAACTAGCTAGACACTATGATGATATAGAGAGATGTTGATGGTGGTGTGGCAGCAGAAGGGGTGGGTGTGATTATTGCTTTTCCCCTACTTTATATTCTCCCATCTGCCAATTCACCCATCTCCATTTTCACCATCCATACCCCACATCATGACTGCTTCAATTATAGGTTCCCAATTCTGTGAATCTTGGTGAAATGGGGCTCCATATTCATTAAGATATAGTACCCATATGACCCAAAATTAGTTGCGGTAGGATCATCCATCAAGTACTTATTAACACTGCCATGTGAGAAAAGTCTCGAACTTCCACCACCTAAACACAACATACAAAACATTAGTCATAGGCCTGGAAGTTCAACAAGTCCAAAAGGTAAAAGACTTCAAAGCTTGAGAGCAGTAGAGTTTAGGGTTGGGAATAGATCGATTTGAAAATCCAAGCCATCCCACCATTCACGGAGAACCGCAACCAAATCTTACGTCGCTATGCCAGTAGTTTACCAGCTACTTGATCACCTCTAGAAGGCTGAAATTGAGAGTAATAAGTTGACAACGCGGAGACAAAAGACATGTTACCTTGGGCTTTTTTAACACAAGCTAGCTCCATTTTCGATTACCATTGTTTTTGGTGGATTTGGTGTCCTTCACATGATCTCTGGTAATGTTAATTAATTAAAAATCATCTGCTCCACTATGCTATGCTATTAGCTGCCTATATTAGATTAGATTAGCACACAAAATAAAGTGCAGAGATCGTCCAGTGCTGTGACACCACTGTTTCTCTGCCATTGAATAACTTAAGTCGCCCCAATTAATTAACATATATACATGTAAGATATAATAAAGATTACTTTAAATTTAAAATATACTCTAAATTAACAATCACATCCCATTAGTTGATAGAAAGAAGGAAAGAAATTAATGCCATTGTGCTAATTATATGAACACGTCACATAGTATATTCTTCCATGTAAGGAAATTAATTTAATTCCTTGCATATATTCCTTGCTGAAAGGGGGATATTATGTGGCCAAAATTGACAAATTAAAGACACGGTTTCCTAACGTCAAGGAAAGTAAAGTGAATGGCTTGATGAAGAAAGCACATGACATGCTGGATACATATTGCAATTGAGTCAAAATTCAATTTGAATATGCTGCTAGAAAAACAGTGAACAGTGACCGTATGTAGGATAGTGTCAAATTCAATAATAAAGGCAAAATCGGTATCAGTGAGCTAATGTGAGTTTCGACTTGTACAATAGGGCAGTCCAAGATAAAAAAAAATAAAATATAATAAATTCAACAACATAGATTAATAATTATACAACATATAGTAGGTTATAGGGTCATCCAAACAGTTATGATTATAGCTTTAGAGGGAAATGAGTGTCTAAAAAATAATAAGAGCACGATTGAGATTACTTGTCAAGACATTAAAATTATAGGGCTATGGATAAAAACTACCCATTAAGTTAATGAAAATATAAGGGAGAAAATGTTTCACTACTTTCTAAAAAATAAAGATGATAATTTTATGCTTTATAATATTTTATTTTTGTTCATAAATAGATTGTAAAGCCTTGGTTGTATAGCATGCAATTCTTTTACATAATACATACATACAAGTTTATGTATTTTTGTTGTTGTTAAGATTAATAAAAATTATGAACTTTTTTTGTATATGATGTGTATTGGTTTGCAATCTTTTTACTTGTATGATTCTGCTAACTTACACAACTTATGGTACTGGAAAAAACCTCTCAGATGTGAAATTTTTTTAATTATAGATAAACATGAGTACAAAATATGAGAAAAGGTTGAGTTTAGTAGGGGTCGGACTGTCGAATAGGGTTAGAAATTTTCAACAAGAAATTAACTATATGACAATTGGCATTAAAACGTGGTTAAGTTCAGTGCAAATAATGGACATATCTATAAAGACAGGAAAAATGATAATTATGTGAAGCCATTGTGGAATAGTTTGTGAAACTAGTAGTTGTCAAGACTTATGAAGGTAATTTGACATATGATTATATAGATCATCAAATTGAGTTGTCTCGTTTGATATTATATGTTTATATATGGAACTGTTGGAGAGTTGAGTGAATTTTACAGGAGTTTATTAATTTGATTTTTCAGAGTGTTTTGTGTGGTGTTGTTTATATATATAAAAAAGGATAAAAGTCTTGAATGCTTGAGAAAATGTTTGTGAAAATAGACTTGTGATTTGATAAATTGGTATAAGGGACTGCTAAGGAAATAAGAACAGCTTTTGTGTGACTTAGAGGAGTTGGATACAATTTTTAAAGAGGCATAACTGTATGTGACAGTGTTTCACAGATTCTTTTTTTTTTCCTGCTAGATGAGGTCAATGAGATTGATCTCAATATTTTAGTTTATGATTGAAAGTGCATTTTGATTTTGTGGGAAACAAATAAAACCCTATGAAAAAAAAAAACTTTAGTCATAGCTTGATTTAAAAACAGGTTAACAATAGGATTATCAATGTCTTTGTCATTGTATAATCAATGGTTAGTGTTCTGGATATGAATGTGGGCAAAACCAAGAGGATTTATGTGTGGAACACATTTATGACGATAGAAAAATGTAATGCAGGGGTATCCTAAATCTGTCTGACAAAGGTGTTGGTTTCTATTAGTGGGGTAGGTTTGTAATAGAATTAAATCTCCATATAAATACACTGATGAAAACACTAATGGAAAGACAGCGGGTAATGACATACTAGGAGATAATGTCAAATTCTGTAGTAGTGATGAAATTGACAACATTAATGTATATGAGCAGTGGGCTGATGTGAGTTTGAACTTAAACAATGAGCAATCCAATATAAACAATAAACATGTTAGATTCAGCAGTATAGGTTGACAATTATATAATAGTATTGTGGGTTGCTATGACAATTACAATGATAACTTTACGGGGAAAATGAGTATCCATATCATGATAGCATGACCACTAAACATGGAGACATGTCTAAGATTGTTCCTCAAGATATTAAAATTATGAGATTATAAGTCAAAATCATTCATTAAGTTTATGAGAACACGAGAGAGAAAACATCTCATTAATTTATAAAAAATAGAGATAATAATTTTATACTTTGTAACTTTTTATGCTTGTTTATAAATAAGTTACAGAGTTTTAGTTGTGCAGAGTGCGATTCTTTTATATAATACATATACAAGTTTATATATTTTATTTGTTATTGTAATTAATAAAGGTTGAGAATTTTTCATGCGTATGCCATGTACAAATTTGTTAACTCTTATCTCTTATGGGATTTTCCTTGCTTACAACCTGTGAGAATGAAAAAACATCTTTTAGGTGTGAGAGATATTTGTTCGTAGGCAAACATAAGTATAAAAAATGAAGAAAGACCGAGTTTAACAAGGGCTGAACTACCATATAGAGCTCGAAAATTTCAATGAAAAAATGATCACGTGACACAAACCCTCACAAAAGAGTGCAAGCCAGCGCCCAACAGAGCACAAATCAGAAACTCAGAAGTGCAAATCTGAGGCATCAGCTAAGCGCAAGCGTCTTGTGTGCTGGTCATGATCATACAACTACTTTTCAGCAACAAAGCAAGTGGTTCAAATTTCACCACGGTATGGAGGATGTGTACATTTACTATAGTTTATACGCGGTCCCAAATATTAAAACTTTAGCAGACTTTAACTCTACTCATTAAATAGTACATTTGTCCCTCTAGTTGTAAAATAAATTAATTAGATCTCTTTAAAAAAATAATATTTTTTAATGTTTCTAATCAATGTTACCAAACTTAATGTAATATTACTTTATTTTAAGAGTATCTTCTTTTTCCGGTAATCTTTTCATAATATCTATTTTTTAAAACAAACAATAAATTAGTTAAGAAAAAACCATAAAATAGATGAGAATGATTAAATAATTACTTTTTTAAAGAGAAACTAATTACCGAATTTTTAACCCGAATTGGCATGTACCCAAGAAAACTCGAATTGGAACCAGCAGCAACTTGCGTAGTCGACTTGAAACTCTCCTCTCGTGCGATAATCCAGGAGAATGGTCGTTATCATAATTACGCATAACTAATGGATTGTTTTGGCAGGGACGATAAGGTTACCCCTGAAACAGCTTGAAAAAATGAATTTAAATAGACTTGAAAAATCAACGTACATTATTTTACATAAATTTCATTATTTAAAAAAAATTAATTATGAAAAAAAATATTATATTTTTTAAAATTATTTTTATAAACTATAATCTTAAAAATTATCACAATATCGAATACATATACATATTTAATTAACACTTGAGGAAGATTAAAAGTATTTATGTTGCTTTACATATTTTTATAAAAATATATTAAAACTTGTTTTTTTATTTCTTAACGAACTTGACATCAACATGATCATTTAAAAACATTTAAAAGTACATCAGATTAATACTTTTATAACTTAAACATGCCATGTGTAAATATATTATCAAATACCTCTCATAAAAAGAAATATTATCTAAAACCGTCTAATCGAGAGAATTGAAGGTATATCAAGGGAGGGACTAGCTCGTCCAGGGAGCACATGGGTTCCCCTCTTTCCCTTCCTTTCGTCTTTATCTATCTTTCTAGAAATATAAATTAAAAAAGCAAAAGAAAAAAGGAAAGAGAGAAGTAGACAAACAAAAATTAAGCTTAATTAATGTTCAGTACCAAATTAATTAAAGACTAATTAAAAGATGCCGAAGCAATCTTGCATTTACCTAATATATATATTCGGAAGCATGGGTGTGAAAAACACAATATTTTCCATTAGGAGTTTTCTCAAAACTATCGGCCTTCCATTTTCTATATTATGTTGGATTGGATATGAGCTCTCCCTAATAAAGTATACTGGAACTAGTTCACAACCTCCCATCCTATGTTAATCTCCTAGGGTAGATTGCAAGAGTAAGAAGTGGTGGCCTAATTTATAAAATCAAGGGATATTCATCTAACCATTTAATTACTTATTTTGAAGATTTTATTGGTAACTTTAATTATGGATTATAGTTAAATTCTAGTAAGGTATAAATTATTTAATTAACTGGGATTTGGAAGTAATTAAAGGAACTGCAGGAAAGCATGATCTCCTTAGTTATTATAAGTAGAATATACACTTTATTGGATCAATATTGCTCGTAAGAAAAAAAAAAAAAAACAAACTCTCATACCTTAGCTTTTGGAAGGATGAAAGACTATGATAACAATAAAACAAGATCACACACAAAGATCGAAGACCACAACAAATAATTTATGTAGTTTTTTGTTTTTTTTTAATCTTTCCCACTAAACATAATTCAATCTATAGGAACACCACCCACTGTCATTCAACAGAGACCTCACTTTCTTTACTTGACCATATAGATTAAAATCATGGCACATACTGCTCTTCCTGGCTCTCTTCGAAATCATCCTGGTTGTCGTACTTTTGCATGGAGTTGTTGTTGTACTCGTACTTGGAGTTCTCGTTGTTGTTGTAATAACCTCTGGTATTATAGTTGTTTCTTGAGTTCTGCTGGTACTGATTTGGGTAGTAGTTACTGTTCTCATTATTGACGTCATAGTAGTACCTTCCATTTTCCAAGTACCTTGTGTCACTCATGCCTTGCTTCTCATCATTGTTGTAGCTATTAGCACCGTTGTAGTACTTGTTGTTGTTGTTGTTGTAGCTACTGGCACCGTTGTAGTACCTGTTGTTGTAGCTATTGGCACCGTTGTAGTACTTCTTGTTGTTCTGGTTCCCCATGTTGGTGTATTCACTTTCTTGCAGGCTTGTTTCACCAAAGTTTTGTTGCTGCTCCTCATAAGCATTGTTGTTGTAGTGGTTATTGGTGGTGGTGGAGTCAGCTGGATAATTGGTGTAGGTTTCTTGGGTTTGGGTCTGGGTTTTGTATGGCTGGTAAGTGGTTGTGGTGTAGGGTGCATTGGCTAGTTTAGTAGTGGTGGGGAACCGGGAGGATTCTTGACCATATAGACCATAGCCATTTTGGGTGTCTGGAATAAAGGCTGGATCTTTTTCTTGCTTGTTAAAGCTTTCTTCTTCTTTACTGGGGAGTGCTTTATCTTGAACATTATTGTTGTTGATGGTGGTGGTGGAGGGAGTAGCGGTGGTGGCACCGACTTTGCTAAAGAACTGGCTCTCTCTGGCATGAATTTGCTTAGAGAAAATGGTTAAGAGAAAGAGAAAGGAAATGAGTCTTGGAGAGGGAGCCATGGCTAAAGACGGGATAGTGTTGCTGTGTATCACTGGCCTATAGTGGAGCTGGGAGGGTTTGTGAAGGTGCGATCTTTATATAGAAAGCCTTTCAATCACTCTCTCCGATTTTTTTTCCACAGCATTTTCAACTCTTTAGGTGCAAATGGAGGGAATTGGTAATGACTGTGGTCCCTGCATGAGAAGAAACTTTAACAAAAGAACTCTCTCTTTTTCTTTATTTTTATTTGATTTATGTATATCTCTTGTTAATCATGCTTAATTTTCTTTTAGTGAAGTATTTCTTTAGCGTTTGATTTTTCTTCTTTCATAATTAATGAATGCCATCATGGAAGAGCACCAAAACTATGATTTTTAATTTTATTTCCCTAAATATCAGCCAATCACTATACAAATAATAACCAATACTTATCCATGCTAACTCTCCATAAATCAATCTTATCTTCTAAGCAAACCAAGCTAGATTGAGGATTATGACACAAGATTATACCGAGGTAATTAATGATGGGCTCTAAGTTATAAGGAATCCAGGGTTTGTCTCAAGGAAATTTCTTCTTTGACGGAGAGAAGGGGTCACTGGCAGCAGATTATTCAAGCAGTAAAAATGTGAAATCAATATGGCCTTCTTTATTAAAGATCATGTCCTTTCTTTAATATGTGAGGGGCGATTTGGCCATTTCAAAGATGAAAGAAGGATATGATAATATGCTAAGCTATGGCCGGGCAATTATGCCGTAGATTGTGGTGGGTGGGGCAAAGCAAATAATGCCATTTAGTGCAGACAGCATGTGCCCTCTTCCCTTTGTTTAATTTGATCGTAGACGCACCAAACCCTTTCACTATACGGATTGACACCACCATTCATGTTCTTTTTTTTAGCATGCGCTCTTCCAAGAGCAGCTTTATTAAAGAAGTTTGCTGTCTATATATATATATATATATATATATATATATATATATATATGGGATATGAAGAGGGTTTTATGTATATATGCTTAAAATTAATGTGTAAGATTTTCTTTTATCTAACACAAAATCAAGGACAGTTAGAATTTATGGCTTGTTAGCTGGATACTTTAGAAATACTCATCCGTTGGATTGATAGATTTTATTATCCAGATTGAAGATCACATGCAAGATCAGGGTGTTATTTATGACTAAACAACTTCTCAATTAGTGATCAACTAACAATTCAATTAGAGAGAGCCCTCCTCCTGTGGGGGTTGAGGCCAGGATCAGGATGGTAGAACTGGGGACTTGTATTTGCTGCTACACGCAATCATTTATACATAAAATTGTTACCAACCAAGGCAACTTTTCGGACTAAATTTACTAATGGGAAGGCTTGTTTATATCTATGTCCACTGGCTAATCCTACTTGGTAGTTGTTTCTGTAATGGCGACACAAATATTTGGTGAGATAGGGTCCAAGTTTGTTTATTACACACAACGAACATAACCAAACAGGATTGCTATTATTAATAAGTTTATGTCTCTCTGGTGTTGCTCTCATGAGTGTTCTGTTTTTCTTCAAACAAAAAACAATGTTTCATGTCCTGGAGATAATGTATACCATTTTTTGTAACAAATTAAGAAATTGCATAACATTTGTAACTATTGGACTCTCCTATATTTTATGTCTTCATGTCACTAATTCAAGGAATCCAGAATTTAATTGAAACCATAACTCATGGAAAAGGGAAAACGATAGGAAAGCCACCTTGTCCCTTCAAAGCTTGGAATATGAATAGCAACTGTTTAAAGGGAAAAAAGGTAAAGGCAAAGAAATTTCCATTGTTCGTGCATTTGTCAAGTAGCTGCTGAGTGTTCTCCCTTCCTAGAGAGGAGGAGGAGAAAGTAAAATACAAGTTTCATTCACCACAAGTACCGCTATCCATCCATTTCATAACAATATGTAGATGACCTGCCCCCCAATTCTCACTTGTCAACGTTGGTGGTTTGACCACTCAATTAAAGGCAAAAGGAGTTCTGGTTTTTGCCTTTTCTTCTTTTTCTTTTTTTGAAGTGTTTTTTCTTCCTTGATTAGCGGAGGGAGGGAGCTTGTCAAAGTGGGTGCTGGCATTGGCAATTCGGGAGGAAAATAGAGAAGTATTCCACAGTATATTATTTTCCTTCGATTTTTTAACTATTGTCAATCCATTCCACTCTGAAGCACATTTGAATCTCAAATTTTGCGCTAAATTGAGAGTTGACTGGTATTATAATTATAAACAAATCTATAATACTATAATAAATCCAGCGATAAACTCATCCCATTAGGCTTTGGTTACCGTTTACTGTGTGACCTAGCTTCAAGCAATGTAAGAAAAAAAAACATCGTAGCCTCTTTGGGCCTTCATAATTGTCCAATTTGTTTGACTTTTGTGGGTGCAGTTTAGTGGTCTCAGTATTTCTTGCTCACATTTGATGCTTCTCCATCATCTTTTAGTGGATGCAATCGATGGATACCACAACTTCTGGTCCTTCCAATTGCCAGGGCATTCCAACTTATACGATGCGTATGCAGGTCACAATGAACGGAAAGGAATAGAAGAAACAATCGGAATTCAGGAACCCAAAGTCAAAATGATAACAAATTCAAAATTAATGCCGAAATTAGTGAAAGAAGGCTTGCACATGCGTGCTACAATCCCGCAAGACATATCTCAAGAATCAAGATCAGGAAATGGGTTCCACAGCATAAGTGAAAACAGTAAAAGATTGGGAACTAAAATAGGAATGAAAGGGTTAACGTTACTAACAAGTTTTTTCCTTCTAAGCCTCTTTCTAACATACTCTCTTCTTTGTTCATCGCCCCACTGTGCTTGCTCTAATCCCTTTGCAAGAATTAATGGTGGAGGCTGTTGGTATGGGCACTTGGACCTCCAAGAGGTTTCAGGACATCCTAATCTGGAGACTCTTTTGAGAAAGAGAGAGAATCCCCACCTTAGAAGGAGAGAAGGGAAAGTCTTGGTGTCTTTGGTGCAGAGGATGGGTGGATAGTCCCATTTGAGATAGCATGGGATTTGTGTAGAGATGAAGAACTGAGAGTAGAGAGGTGGTGTGGTTGTGGGGCTTGTTAGAAGATGTGTTAGGGCTTGAAGTCTCTGCTCCCATGTCGTGTCTTCCATTGCTTCATTGACCACACTCTTGAGGATGAGGCTGAGATTTGGATAAGTGCCGAGGGAACAGATGCTTGACACTATTTACCATGGAGGTAGGCCCGCCAAACGCTATGCAAAATGGACTTTTGGTAAGAATTTCGCAGTTCGGCGTGGTGTGTTTCTATGTTATTGGAGCACAAACGCTGCCTTCTGCACAACGATTAAGCAGATGCCTAATATAAAGAGTGCCATTACTCCTGAAATAACTTGGATTGAAAATAAAGCAAATAAACTGGAAGGTCAACATTTCAAGTGATGAGAACATAACGTCTGACATTTAAAATATCGGGAAGTCCAAGAACATGTGGATTTAAGAAACGAGGTAACCAAAAGGCATATTTTAATCAACACAGTATGCAATGAAGCAAATTAGCCTTTGTCATGATTCCCATACATTAAGCTATCTACCAACGAAAATGCAACTTGGTGCGAGGAGCGACAATGGACATCGTAAAACACGGTTTGGCCATGAAGTGCCAAATCATTCCCATCCTTGAATTCCTTCATCCAACGGACCCGTTTACATTTCATATTTATATAAAATCAGTGAGAAGTCTGTTGTCCAATGTACAATGACAAAATTTTGGGAGTTTAATCACAAGAACCCAGAAAAACGGGGGAAAGGATCGTAAAGGAAGCATGTTTAGGCTATCATGATAGCACCGTGTATGAAGCAATAACTCCATTTCCCACGTTGCAACTAAATACAGATGACATGGGACAGCAATCATGATTCGGGCATGAGAACCAGTAGTGAATCTGGAAACAAAACTCCAGCATGATCCAAGAAGAAGATGAAACAACATCACTGGCACAGATCAAACTGTTTCTCTCTTGCTTACTAAAAGAGCAGGAAAAATGATGTTCAGTGAGTGTCCTTGGCTTCCTGTTAATAGAATAGGCTATGAAACTTCTCTCTGAGGAAACTTCTCTCGACTAGCACAGCAGTGATGAGAGCAATATCCAAGCACTCAATACAGGGAAGATGATTAAAGCAGAAGCCTGTGATTTCATAAATTTCATAGAAATGTTTGATTCCATTAGAAGGAGCTAAATAGTTGATACAGAGTCGTCTACTGCTGCTTTTATTAAATATAAAAGAGACTTTGGGAACTGGATAGGCACTCATACCACGAAAAATACTATTTCCTTGTTAGCAAGACAGGCTGTGAACTCATGTCTTTCCATTTCCTGTTTGACGAAACCTTGCAACTACAAATAGTGAAATGACAAGGGTTAATTTTTCATCACAATCACAATGGTATTGTGGCCAATGTGCAGATGATGCAACAGTTACCATATTCTACTTAAGCTCAAAGAAAGAAACCCCAAATAAACAGATAGATCATATCAACAGATGTTGAGTAGTAAAGTTCTTAACATTCATGATTCAGTAAACTGAGAGCTTGTATAAAAACAGAGAACTGCAATCTATCACAAGTCACGACTTTATTTCTCAATCATTTTGTGGTTGAGAGAACCAGTATCTAATGGCTGTATTATTGTGTCAAATTCAATTTGATCAGCTCTCTAACTTATCATTAACAACAAATTTTGACCAACGAAAAACTTTAAACTGTACAGCATCTAGCAAAAGAATGACCGATGAGAGATTCATCACAGAGAAAACAAGGGGAAAAAATGTTGCACAGAATCAAGAAAGCACGTAGGTTAGTACAACCTCATGGTGGGACTCTTTTACTGTTGAATAGAATCTTTTTAGCCAGGAGAAGGTTTGAGATACGTAAGTTCTCAAGGCAGACTCTTCACTGAAATGTGAACTCAGCAGCCCATGAGCATTTGGAAGATATTCACCAGAAAGGTAACTGAAAAACTGTAAATCACCACAAAGGAATAAATTTGGTCAAAGCCTACATCTGTGATAATATACCGGGCAAAAGAGACATATTAGTCTTTAAGTAAGCATTGCCATTGTTCATAATGTGGGAATTATTAAAACTTCATTTTTTTTATAAACACATATCAACATATATAAAGATCAAGACAGAGCAGAAATATCCTGACGTTACCTTTAAAAAAGTACATCTTGGATGCCTTGCTTGTCTTTGAGCCGTCAATCTTATCTGTTAAAAGAGAATGGGAACATTATAATAGACTCATTCAGCCATCAAGGCGTGGCAAAAAACAATGTTCAATTTTAGAAATCCTTATGAGCAGTTGGTCCAAATTGTATTGTGAGAAAATACTTCTTTAAGTTGAAGAGCCTGCTCAAACTGTTGAATTTGGATCCACCGTTCTGATACTATGTCTTCCATCTGTAGGGAACAAAAACAAATACCAACAACTAATTTTTATACTTAACAAAAGTTGGATGCTTGTATATGATGAGATTACAACTATGCTATATTGGAAAGGGGGAGTTTAATACCTTACTAAACATAACCATAATAATAAGAGAAATATGTTTTCCAAAAGAAAAGACTAATTATTATATTCAAAATAATAATAATAATAAATAAATAAATAAATAAAAATGATTCCACTCTTTTTTCCAGCACAGACAATTTCCCCTAACTGCAGATTTCAAAGTACCAAGCAAATGACAAGTGACTAAAAAACAAAGCCATATTCTGCATATATGCTTCCGAAGGCTCACTCTACAAACTACTTTAGTTCCTTGATATCCCTTTTCACTTCCATGGAATATTGCCTCATTAGATTTCCAACAACACAATCTTCACCATGAATAACACAATAAACTTGCAAATAAGAAGATTGAACAAAACACAAGATAACACGGCTCCTCTTTTTTCCCAGGCTGTTTATTCAAGGAAACATAAAAAATGTTTTATGCAGACAATATCTAAAATTAGTTCTCAAATCTCCAAATGCCCGACAATAACATCCACAACCACTCAAATAAATAAATAAAAGCAAGATAGTTAAGAGGATTGACCTTCTCAACTTGCGTAGTTACCATTTGCAATCTATCCTCAGCTTCCCGGGCTTTCGATTCTAAAACATGAATATCAAAGTTGTTCTTTCTCAAAGTAGCCCACAAAACCCTAACCTGTCATTCAAGACATTATCAACAACCTACTACTATTCACATAACCAGTTAATAATTATATTAATCACCTCTTCTTCTAGGTCTTTAAGCTTGTCATCAGCAACCTACAAATAACAAAGAAACATTCATTAAATTAGCAGGTTGAGTCCCAAATGAACTAACTACGTGATAATGTAATTCAAGAAACCAACCAGCCAACCTTTAAATCTGAGAAAACAGATTGCAGATGGTTTAATTTGTGGTCTAGTTCTCCAATTAGATTCTCACATCTCTCCAAATAACGGTCTCTGTCGTTTATATTTTGAGTGATTTCCTCAAGACGAGATTCTGCATTTACATTGATTAATTAGGCAATCAACCAATCAAAATTCTGAAACTAAACCTCTTGGTTTGGTTTGGTTACCTGATTGAGTGATTCTGAGCTTGGCCTCGTAGAGCTGGTTTTGGTGATCTTGAGATGAGAGACCCAGCACAGCTGACCAAATGGCAGGAAATACAAAGGGTAGTAGATAATAATAATAATAAACAGCTTCCATTTTTGCATCTCCAGCCCTCCCCACTCCTCTTCTGCTTTTACCGTGTCATCTACACTCCGCTACATGTCCCGTCTATTTTGGAACTAGAAAGGAAGAGAGACGAGATTCGCATTATTTTGTTTTTGCTTTTTAGTCAACGGGTGTTTGGTTTCTTATTTTTAAGATTGTTTTTTAATTAAAAATATATTAAAATATTATTATTATTTTTTTAATTTTTGATATGTTTATATGAAAATCATTGAAAAAAATTAAATTTAAAATAAAAAATAAAAAAATATTTTGAAAAACATGATAGACTACAAAAACAAATACATTATGTAGATGATTTTGCCACAAATTTTTTTGACATAAAAAAGATTAGAAAAATTTGTGAATTAAATTGTTGATATGATGGGATGTAATAAGATGATGTTATATTGAAATAAAAAATAAAAATTATTATTATGACCCATATAAAAAGAGCATTTTTTAAAAGAAAATAAAATCACAAAACTTAATTTTTATACCTCATAATATTAATGATAAAATTAAAAAAATAAAAAATAATAAAAAAATAATCTAGATCAATCAAAGTTAACATGTAAAACTTGTGGTTTAAGTTTTAAGGGCATAATAATACCATGGAAAGAAAATCAAAAGAATTATGATGCTAAATTTTCAACAATTCAAATATAGAAAGGCGAGATAAAAAAAAACTCAATTAATAAAAAGGATAAGAAAAACTAGAAATCTATAAGTCGGATCATACAAAAAAAAAAAAACATAATCGAATGTAAAACAAAAAAATCATGAAGTTTAATTTTTAAATTAATCCAATATTAAAGGATAAGATCAAAAATATATTCAATCCAATAAAAATAATCCAAAAAAGACTCAAGTCATTTAAGGTAACTCACCAAACTTATAATATAAATTATAAAATTAAGATAACCCTTTAGAAATGAAAGTAAAGAAAATTACTAGATTTAATTTCCAACAAACTCAAAATTAAAGGATGAAATTAAAAAAAATAAATGAAAAAATCTAAAAAACCCCGATATCAACCCTATAAACATACATGTTTCAAAAGAGAATATATTTTTCTGCATGTCATCTATTTTATGTCTTTAAGATATTAAAATTGTTTACATACACTAAGAGTGCATGCATTGGAGCTAGTTGTTGTGTCACTTATTAAGGGATTTGCAAAGTTGAAAAATATTCTTCTGTAGTTAAAATAACTTTAATGAATACTTTAATTTGATAAGTGATTTGTTGAAAATTAAATAAAAGCTTACATACTTGTTATAAAAAGATCTATTAATATGCAATATCTTTATATTTCTAAGTCATCAACCATACAGAAGAAATTTAGATGGTATATGGAACTAACTTTTATTCTGTTTCATTATAGACAATTTCATTAATAAAAATATAAAAGCTTCAAATTACATTTGAACTCCCCATGATTTCTTGATGGGATGATGATTTCTTGATGGGATGATGTGTTTGGGCTTAAGCATTCCATACTTTATTGCAAAAACAAATTCCCTATTAGGATACATGACCCTTTAATGTCTAATTAGCAACTTACACAAGTGAAATAAGATACAATGAGAGAACAAAAATGAAAAATATAATAAGATATATGTTATTGTGTGACTTGTTTTATTATTTTGTTGTTATCTTGTGATATAAAATATTTATACATTTTGGTTATATAAAATTACTTCATAGAACTTGAAATTGTAATCATATTGTACAGGTATAATCATGAAAAATAATTATTTTTATTGTACAAATAATCTACAAAATAAGTTATTGAGTATCGATAACATATTAGATAAGATAGTCAATATACTTACTGTTAACGGTACATTTTTAAAATGATAATTTTATTTAAATTTAATGAATATTTGCTCTATCTTATCTAAATAGATAGAAGATTTTTTTACCCAGTTGAATTCAAGTAAAATTTAGGTTGTGTATTGATTAAGAATATTTTTCTACAACCAAAATTAAACTTAAATATTATCCAAAATGCATTAATATCCAAGTTTGATGTGTGTGAGTGTTTATATATATAAACTTGGACGTTACTTTCCTCCATCAACAAAAATGCCTCTCCCTATTTGAAAAGGCCTAGTAACTCATAAAAATCCATCCTTTTTCTCTTAAAGTAGCCCACGAAAATCCAATCTTTTTGTCGACAACTCCATTAAAACCTAACCTTGAAAAAGATGAAAACATGAATAACCACAGGAAAAACCATCTTTCTCAAGACCTCGGCAATGTTCCAACTCAAAACCTTTACAAGCTTCCAACATCCCCATAATTTCTCCTTTATAAAAAGTCTTTACACCAACGTAGTTCTAGGAGTGACTAATGAGAATCTTCAATACTACACAGGCACAAGTTACTTAGCTAGAGTTGTGTTAGGTAGTGCTAAAGATTTTATTGAAGGTATTTGTGTTACGGAGCCTGGAGAGACATTAAAATTGAGGGTTAATCATGTTTTGAATTTTAGTGCTTATACGGGTAATTTTTTAAAAAACAACTTGGTTGTTTTGGGGTTGATGTTTACATGGTTTAAGAGTGGTTTGATTCAATAGGGAAATATTGATGAATTGATCTTAGTATAGTAGTTTATTATAGTAGTTGGGGTTGTGGATATATGATGAAATACTCAATACTAAAAGTTTAGATTCAAATATAAAAGATATGTGTAAATTAGCTTGAGTACTGTGTTAATAAAAAAAATTATTAAAAAATTTATACTTGAGTTACAAATCTAATATATATATATAGATACTCATTCCATCCCTAATAATCATCGGTAAGACAGATAAGTGTGCAACAGCCATTGACAAGAAGAGAGGCAAACACATCACATCTGCAATTCATGTGAAGGAAAAATTATTAGAACTTTTAAATATAAATGATGACGGATGCAAGCCCCGGGTCGACTGACAGGGAAAATAATAGCGGACAGCTACCTCTTGGCATGGGCCTTGGCTGTCCGCTATGACAACCCTGGCCATTTGGGTATTGGTCGAAGTGGATAGCTCGGTGGTCTGCTAGGACAACCTTGTCCACTAAATTATGGGTTTTGTCTTAACAACAAACCCCCGTGTTATTCGGGCCTCAACCCAACCATTAACTACACTGGGATCGAATTCCAATTCTGCGCGGATTCCACCAACACACCACAACGCCATTTTTTAGAATAATACCTTCTGACTTTCATGCAGCACAAAACATATGTTTCTCACATAAAGTTTCATAGTGGTACGTATCTGAAACATAATTTTCCACGAACATACGATATTCGTCTTAACTTCACGACAAAATTTGTCCGAAAGCCAAGTTACTCGTGTAGTGGTTTATTGGGTTATTATTGCACTTCGAATCAAACATGGAGTTTTCTTTCTATGTGCAGTCAGTATAGTTGCCGGAAATGTGTGGGAAGATGGGGTATCTAAATTGAAAGCCAACGTGGTTTCGTCCTCCGGCAGTAGAAGTACTGGCTTAGATCAAGGCATGAGAACTGTTGCCGCCAGGTCATTGGGATAACCAAAGGAAAAGTACCTTCTACAGAGAACTTCAAAGTTTTGATTAGAATGGACATCTGCAGGGTTCGATTCCCCAAGTCTTCTCCGCATATTCTTCAATTGTTCTATCACTGCTAAATCTTCCAGACCCAGCAGTGCTAAGGATGCTCATCCGAGTCCACTTCTCTTGATCAACATATGCTTTATCAGCAGCAGCCTGCAGTTGAATAGTGTGAGCATGGGATTCTTGGAACCGTTTCAAGTTGTGGAGCACCATAATGCTTGACCTTCGGGAATTTCAATAGAACAAAAGATTACCTGTGCCTCTAGATAGCTCTGGAAGTCGTAACCAAGAAGGTAAAAGTCATTGCCACCCTCCACCTTGTCACATAAGGATTCAAAATAGTCTTGGAAGCCAAAATAGCCATCTCGAACCATCCTACATGCAATAGTATGATAAAATTAAATTACCAAAAATTCTATCACAATCCAAACTTGCTCAGCATACAAAACACAACCTGCGTCAGAAAACACCGAAAAATTGATGTCCAAAGCATTTACCTGGTTTGCTGGAAATGATTTTGAAAGGCAAGTGATTTGGGGGGCGGGGTTTCCAAGTTTAATTACATTACATACCTTACAACACGAGCAAATTGAAGAGGCACTTTAAGGGTAGGTCCTTTCTCGCGCAAAGCTGGTACTTCATGCATTCTTGCACCAAATAAAAACTGAGCCAAAAATGACAGCATCAGAAATGTATTCCCCCATTGAGTTCTAGCACTTGCATGCCAAACGATTGGTGTCTAGTTACAAAATACAACACAGGTAACCAGTTGACAGAAACCTATGATTTTGCAAGTGGTGATGCAGACATGCAGAAACCGAGAAGAAAAGCATTGATTGGTTTTGGAGTGCCTTCAAAAAGCTCCCAAACATGCAAAACTCGACTGGCACCATAGCTATTTGAGCCTAGAATGGTCAAATTCCTATTACATTTGAATATATTACCATTCTACTGTCCACAAACTTTCCAGCAGCTGCAGTAAAACAATTGGAACTGGCACTTCTAATCCACTCTTCTTCCTTACATGTTCAATTGAATTATAAAATGATTTATACTGGCCAGTCGACTATATACTTAGAACAAAGTTGTCATGTCAACCTTTATGAAGCTAGGCAGACTTTCCAAAAGCAAATAACTTGCTGATGACACTTGAATCCCAGTCAACAAAGCAAGAACCCAACCCATCAAATTGGTTAAGTAGATATCAGTTACTCAGTCTCATGAACTGTTTGCTGATTCGTGTTTCTTAATGTCATAGCAAACAGTAAAGGCCGATGCACAAATTCTATTTAAATGGTTTCCTTGTAAACCTCATTTCAGATAGCACTTACCATGTTATCTTTCCCTATTTCTTCAATAATTTCAACTGTAGAACCATCTTCTGTGGCTAGAAGTAAACATCCATTCATCAAAAATTTCATGCTGCCAGTACCTGATGCCTCATGCCCTGCAGTGCTGCATAAAATCATGCATATTACATAAGAAATCCTACATATTTCAGATAAAGTTAAATCTAATGGACAACCAATTAGAAAAGGAAAGATCACAAGGAAAAGAAAAGGACTTTGAACCAAAGGCCGAACTCAATCTTCTACATTCTATCATGCAATACAACCACTTCTACATTATAAAAGAAAAGTTAAACAAAAGCAGACAAGTAATCTAAGGAATGGATCAGAAAAGTGAAAAAAACATAGTTGACTATTATCATCTAGAAAGTCAGTGCGCTTACACAATTAGAGGAAAGTATTCCATATGTCAAGTGAAATATAATTTAAAAATATGATTTGTTACAAAAAAATAATTGCCATCTTACAAGCCCTTTTGTTTTGACTTTATTTATCCCTTTCTAGGATACTTGGGATGAACAATTTATCAGAATCAGAAAGGTAGCAATCCAAACTGACCTTTTAAGATAGAATTTATGGGGTTAAAAACTTCAAATGGTTCTTGCAACATGTACAAATTCTCCATTGATTTGGCACGGGGACTATTCATTTATCATCAACTCAATAATGAATGAAATAAGTTAAAAAGAAGATAATTACGGTTGAGTCTAAGGTTGCAATCCAATTGGTGCACCATATATTTACAGACCTTATGTGCTGCGAAAGGTCAGCCCCTGGTATTACTAACTCAGCAACAGAGACATTGTAATCAGGTATAAAAACCTGTAGGAGATTATAAACAAGAAACTGAATCAAACAACAGATGAACAAAACCATGAAATAATAGGAGCAGAGATAATTTGTCAGTTAGTTCCAAATGATACTGCGATCAAACAAGCAGAAGACCAAGAAAAATAATCTCGGACAGATAAGATGTTTTATATTTTTGATTCTATACCAAAAACAATATGCCTTCTCAATACAGCATGTCGGGAAGGGAGGAGGAGAAAAATCGCAGCGTAAGGGTACATAAGTCAGGCTTGAGGCATGGTGATCCACACAAACTATTGAAAAGTATAGTAAAAAAAAAACAGTAGAAAGTTACTAACATACTAAATCAAGCATTTATAAAAAAGAAAATAAACTAATGAGAAAATAAACAAATTTCTCTGGCAACAATAGAGAACATAAGAAAGTTTCCATAGAAGAGTTTAACAAGGAAACTAGTAATTTAAACTGAGATGTCTCATCAGAAGTGGTATAAGAAATCAGCTGAATACTATTAGGAGAAAATTATGTCCTAATGTTAGAAGCATTAAACTAAATGGGGGGAAAGTGCAGGAACTTGAGATTTCTTAAAGAACATTCCCTCAAATTTTTCCCATTTCCTCTCCTTCCACTTACTCCCCATCTAATAATGAAAATGCTCTCCAGGCAACTAGAATCCAACCACTTCTAAGGCCCTCCTTCAACTAGCAAGTAAATCCATCAACCAAGCCATCAATAAACAATTCCAAGGTTGATATCTTTTAGCAACTGAATAATGCAAACAAAAAAACTCACTGCTTTGGACCAAAAACAATTAGTTCTCTTTCCAGTTTAAATGATGCTATAAACACAAGAATCAAACCACCGCTGAAGTGCATATCAAGAATATTTCCATAGTTACCACCACTTGCTGCTCGAACAGAAAAAAAATTGCTTGATTGGAAACTGACACTTAGGACTACTATTTTACCTACCTCACCTTATAGAATCTCTAAACTAATAATAGACCTCATAGACGGTAATATCAATATCCGTGCATTTCCTTGCATCTTGAAGAATTTTCAATGAGAATGATTAGCAACATGTCGACCACTATCAATATCATGGTACAATAACTTGTTATGAGGCTTGGATGAAATGCCCTGATGAAAGCTTCTTGTGAAGGAACTGGCATTTTAGCACTCGAAGGAATTTGATTCATGATTATTTTTGGCCTAGCACAAACCTTTCAGCTGATAAAAAACTGGTTAAAAGCCTCACTTCTACCAAATAATACAGAAGATGCTCATCTGTTCACCTACTTTAATACAGACATGCTTTTCACTTACCAACTTCAAAAGATCACCAACATCAGGATCGTTGTTAATTTTTTCTGCTACAGCATTACAGAGTTTGATGATCTTCTTGGCAATTTTATAACCAGGAGCAGCTTTCCCTCCAATTATGCAGACACGGGGGACAACCTTTGTCCTGTCACTCTTCTCCATATTCTGCAACAAAATTAGAATAACATAAGCAACCTACATCCAAATATCATGGTAAAACCAATCCTCAACATCTGGAGGAGTACTATTCATGTAAAATAAGAATGAGCTCTCTGTCATGAATCATGTAAACCAGGAAAACTGGTTCTAACATGACTTGTAATAACCAGGCCGTAACTAACAGAAAACAAAGTCCAAATTGTTGACACACTAAAATAGTGTCCAGTTGCTCTTATGCCATGTGTGGACCAAACTCAGAAAGAGTTAACTGCTGAAGCTCATGTGTTTTAGTTATAGCTTATAGCAGCAAGGCGATGGGAGAGGCAGACATTGGGGCCTCATTTTTAGAGACCGTAAGTGTTCTAATAGATTTAATTGAAGATAATGGCTTCTTTTGCGCAAGTAGATTCCATTCACCTTTATACAGTCATACCGATGGATGATGCCAAGTATATTGAGTAACTGTCTTTTATACTCGTGTATTCGCTTTATCTGCACATCAAACATTGCACTTACACTGACCTGCAATGAAAATGTATGCTGTTAATGTGAGATCACATGCAAGCTTCTATAAGAAATTAATCTTTACATGTAAAAAAAGGCACAGTTAGGAGGTAAATTTTTTAAGAGACTAAAATCCTTTTTTTATTTTTTATTGTGAATCTGTGATTGGTCTTTTTTATCATGATTGTTTTGTTTTTGTTTTTCTATTTTCTAGTTGCCAATGATAACAATCCTAATCCTATATTAATTCAGATTTATTTTTTCAGGGTATAAAAAGATTCCTTTTCCAAAACGCAGAGTTATAATTAGATAAGAATTCTATTCACTATACAAAAACAATATAATCATATTTTTAAATAAACAATACTTTGAATATAATTTAAAAAATCAGTATTTTTCTTCCTTATCAAGGTACTTAATATTTTTCTTTGTATATTTCTCTTTACTGTTTTCTCAATCTTGTTTATTATAATTTCATCTTGGTATATTTGCCTTCTTTTAATGGTTGCTTGTTATAATTTGATTATACTATATTTAATTTAAATTCTTACATATTAAATAGCATATAATGGTTGCTTACTTTCATAAATTGAATTATGCCTTTGAGATATTATTATACATGATCATTGAAAATAAGATGCATGTGGCAGAAATATTTGTCAAGGAGGGGAAATTTTTTCTTTGGAAAGAAAAAAAATTTATGGGAGATGATGTATTTTTATTTAGACCTATATGAAAAGATAAAAAAAAAAAAAAACATAAGGATTAAAGGAGAAAGCTCAAGAAATTAAGCCGGCAGTTGCCCCTCCTTTTTATAACCTAGCTCCGCAGCTGTATACTAGAGAACTTAAACATTACTCTTACAAGGCTATACAGTTCATACCTTCACGATAGCCCCATTATCAACATTGGCAAAGGTAAAACTTTTGTGATTGGGGGGGCAATGAATATAGGTGAATATAATCAAAATTAACATAATTTTTTAGGTATTTCTAATTAAACAAATAAATCACTATATATACTAATTTAAAACTTATTCTTAATTATTTATTGTGAGGATGCTTTGTTCATATTTGTTTCATAAAAGAAATGGTATTAATTAGCTGTACAATTAAAAGCATAGCTAAGAAATCAATTTATTTTAATAAAACAGATTAAATCATGTATTGGAGAAAGGAGCAGAATTGAGAGATGAGAATTGCACTCTAAATTTCTAAAAAAGAGGGAGAGAGAAGAATTTAAGGGTAAGTTTGAAAAGAAAATTAAAAAAAAAAGTGTAACATGAAAAATAAATAAAGAATCCGATCCACATAACAAAGCTCGAAGTATATATCTTGATTTCCTTTTTTTCATTAGAAAGTTATCTAGATTGCTTTGAATGTGTTTGCAAGATTGAAACAAATTATAAACAAAATAAAAGAATTAAAAGTATTCAAGTATAATAAAAAATAATAATTAAAATCTGATTTTTTTTATTTAACTTAAATCAATTCAACTAATTTGTATTTGTATTCTAAGAAATTATAATTATAGAATCCAAAATCTCTAACATTGACTTCGACCCCAACTTTTAGGAAATCTTTTGGCTTTAATTCAACATGCAGGCTCTTGTATAAATTGATATCACATTTTTATTAACTCTTCATTTGTTTTCTAGATAATAATAATAGAAGCTAAAGTACTTGCGTTAATCTTTTGTTAATTAGTTAATAGCATAATATTTGTATTAAAACAAATACTATTATGTTAAATTATTCCATCTTAGTTGGCAATTCTTAACAAGCAAAATTATTGAAATGAAGCAAATTTGTGTTTATGTTTGTATGAAAAAATGGAAAAGAAAACAGAGATAAAAATCTTCACTCTTTCCTTAAAAGATAAAAGAAAAGAAAAGGAGTAAAGAGTAATTATAATGATAATTAACAGAATAAATTATCTTTTCATTTGAAATTAACATTAACCTTTTATTTATTACTAAAATATATACTATATTTTTATATAGATAAATGACTTTTTATATACAGTTATATGTTAAGGTTTTTTTCTTCTTATATCTAAGTGATTTATTTACATTCCTCCGAAACAAAGGTAGTTATAAATATTTACTTCTATTATTGTGTAAGCAAAATTATATCACTTATATCCCTAAGATTTAATTAAAAAATATATATAAAAAAATTGTTATTTTTTTATGCAAAATTATATCACTTATGACTCGACAAGATGATTAATGTCACGCATATATTACTTTTGCCAATATGGTATCATTGATTCTTCTTCAACTTTTGTTATTGCAAATTAGCAATGTTGTAATAGAAAAATGCGCAATATAAAGTGATGTAGGATGACACGTATAAAAAGAAATTGTTACTTGAACATGAATGCATAATGAAACTAAAATTCCAATATCAAGAAGTCACTTTTTATCTAAACATAAGAAAAGGAGCTTGAAAATATGAGATTAAACCAAATGCATTCAAAACGTTTTAAAATTTTAGACTTTAGAAATCTCATGAATTGATAGGGTTCATCTAGATTCCAATAAAAAAAATTTGAAAATTGATTTTGCATTTTTGTTTATTGGTTAATGTGAGTTACAATATTCAAGTTATTTAATTTATGTTTCGAGATTTCATTACATCAATATATTTTATCAAAGACACAATGAAAAGACACAATGAAATATTGAATCATACTCCTCCTTTTAACAAACAACATAGAGTTACTTGATTTATGATATAGTATATGTTATTAATTGTTTAAATTAACATCAAAGTTAAATTTATAAAAGATCATTGAATACATAATTTGAACAAATATATTGGATATAGTATTTTGTTTATTTAATTGAAAAGGAAGGTTAAAATTTCATATTATTATCACTTACTCATAAAACAAAATACCTCCATTAAAGAATTGATAAGAAATCTGAAGACATTTTTTTATATACAACTATACTAAGGATGTTATTGAATTAAAGATAATTTCATTAATTTTTTACTTTATTGCATTATTTCCATACATAACATCAATTTTAGTTATTTGATACCCAGATACTCCTTTTAGAAAGACATTTTAAAATAACAAACAAAAAATAAAATAATCTAATCACGTGTAGGCCACGGCAATGCCCATGCAAAAAAAGTTATCTTCTAAAAAGAGGCAAGGAAACACAAAACCTAAAAAATTCCTGTAAAGGTTTCGTTTCAAACCTTGATCCCACTCATTGCTTCAATGTACTCTGCAAGTCTCATTTTGTTAACCTTCCTAACCTACAAGAATAAGAATATCACAAATAAATCCATATGTAAAAGATTATTTTATAGTAACTGCATGCATAAAGTTACCATCCTCCATTCTTCATGTAGATCTGCATTGGCTGCATGTTCTTGCAAACCAGCTAATAAGTCCATATCACGGATCCAAGCTTCTGTTCCAAGCCACTTTGAGATAAGAGCACTTAAACTTGGATTGCTCACAACAATCCAGCGACGCTGAGATATAAACATTAATAACTTGTGAGATATAAACATTAATACCTTGAAATCCTTTCCAGTATAAGGGTAAGTAGGATGGCAGCACCCAAGCAAAGAAAAAGGTTGAAGTAAATAAGTGAATCAAAGGTGATAATTAAGTTAACCTGCGTTACTCCATTTGTCTTGTAATCAAATTTATGAGGCCACAGCTCATAGAAATCCTGCAAAGAAGTTTCTGAGAGTCAGAGGCCTCAATGACTATCTAACATGTTTAGATTTCAAACAAGTGAAGTTTACCTTGAATACTCTTGTTTTCAGTAATTCTGAATGAACTCTAGAAACACCATTCACAGTATGAGAGCAAACAATTGCTAGGTTTGCCATTCGAATACTCTGTCAAACAATACGAATGATTCTCAGCTGTCACAACAACTTTACAATTCACCATGAGGCAAGGTAAGTGAAAACTACCAAAAAAATAACATAAAGATTTCACTACCAAACCGCCCAAAATGGTAAAATAGTCCCCAAGGCATCAATCTTCCCTTCAGTATCTCATTTTGCACAAAAATACATGTGCGCAGAGATTAAAAAAAAAAGAATATAAGATAATGAGAGAGAAAGAGAAAGGAAATACACGGCTCTTTATTTCAAACACAAATCATGTTCTATTTCCTAGCAACACACACTCTTTAACAGCACATTTTTCTTCACAACATGACAAGAATACGAAAATGTTTTACATGTAACCATAAAAGAAAACATAAGAAAAGGCAGCTAATGCAGAAATATGTACCAAAATAAAACATGAAGAGTATGTCAGTGATGTTAAAAAGAATTAAAATTTGGCCGCTATAGAAGAGATTAAAACTTTGGGTGGTTTTGCAAAGTACCTTAATAGCACCATCTTCAACGATTGACATCCTAGAAAGTCGATCATAATCCAAACCAATTCTCTTCTTCAGCTCTTCAATGTAATCAAAATTTATATCGTATATAATCTGAAAAATAAGAAATTACTATAAATATTCAAAAAAAGGTGGAGAATATTTTAATAATCTATAATTGCAATCTTTAGCAGATTGATTTTGTAGTATAGAAATGGTTACAGAAACAATCATGATTAATCCATGAGATTGCTATGGGATTCTGGCATGAGCTGCTGGAAATAAGAAATTCAAGTTGAGAATATACAATATAATGGCTAGCCAAACTTGTTTTCTGGATGTTCTGAAAATGATTATAGAATCCAATTCATGTGAGAGGGGGAAAAAACAATTAAACAATCATCTAGGAAAACCCACTTGTAAATGGCGTGGTAGAAGACTTTCCAGCAGATCAACAGGGACCTTTTCCAGTCCTTCAGGTAATACTGTATGAGATGTGAAAGAAAAAATCTTGCACACAATGTCCCATGCTCTATTCCAATCCAAGTGCTCTTCATCAACAAGCACTCTCATAACCTCAGCTATTGCAAGAGAAGGGTGAGTATCATTCAGCTGTAGAGCAACCTATATAAGTGGCGAGGCAATGTCAGACCAATGGAGACAAGTTTTAGTGCAAGTTCTATGGAAGAAAGCAAACGCAAAACTTTCCATCTTCAAACCACGGAGCAGCCCATGTGTCAATTTACATGTAATTAACCATTCATAATGAATCAAGAAGTTGACAATGGTTTAATCATCTTAATTTAGAACAAACTCCATAAATGAAACGAGTAAAATCTCTAAAATCTAAGGCTTTAATGCAAAATAAAAGTCACTTGTATCTGTTATCTGGTCGAGTTTGTCTTAAAATAAATGTTTGTGGACATTTAAACTACATGTGTTAGTGTGAAGGTGCAGGCGTGCATGGGCGTATGGTGTGCTCTAGAGAAGGACACCACAAGAAAATCGATAATTACCAAAAAAAAATATTGTTTCTTTGTAGTTCAGTATAAAACAGTGCCTAAGAACGGTCTAAGCAAGCTAAAAAATTTGGTTGTCAGAAAAGTAATGTTTTGCATATATCAAAAACTAATGAGATGCAAAACCTTCTCAGGAAAGTCATCAAAGTTACTGTGAGAATCCTTGAACCTCCGAATGATGTCTTGCAATGATGCTGAGACAAAGAAATATTGTTGTTTTAACCGCAGTTCCTTCCCCTGCAAGAGAGTAGCTCAACCAATGAAAACCCATTGCAAGACAGGCAAAATCATCTTTCATCAAAGATAATAAGATGCCTCAAAACTGGAAAAAAGAAATAATAATTCAAAAAGGATGTGAGCCTGCGCATAAGAAAAAACAGAACAATTGAAAAAACAACACGTAAACCACCAATGGTTAAGTGCAAGTATCTAATTAAAGATACTTGTGCTATCCCCTTCATCAATGTGAAATTGGCCTCCAAAGAAATCAAACTGCTTTAAAATACAGGCACTAAAAACAGAGGATAAAGAAACAACATAATAGGAGAGTGAAATTCAATATACACATGCTATTATGAGCCATTAAAAGAGGAAAAGCAATACCTGATATGATCGATCATCAGGGTAAAGAACACTACTTATAGTTTCAGCCCTCTGTCTATTGACAACAGCATTAATATAGTCTCCGGTATTATAAGACTCCTGCAAATGACATGGGTTTCAGATAAAGGCTCAAGAATCTTTCAGGTTTTATTAATAAAAAACAAGAAGTGACTCAGCAAGAGAGAATTAAAAATTTAAAAGAGCAAAACAAAAACATAGTAACCATTTCCTTTTCTGCAGAAGTAAAATGTTTACCCATGCTATTTTATACTCAGCAAATCAGGGAGCAAGATTTTATTTTATTTTTTTGTTGGAAAAAAATTTACCTGAACCAAAGTTTTATTTTAAAAATCAAGTTAATATTCTTTCTCTGTCAATTGATCTGCAGCGGAATAATATCACATGTTTTAACTGTAAAATCAAATGACCCTTAGGAAGGATAGATATTCAACTTAATCAAGATTACCATATCAATTTGATCACTTGGTTTAGCAGCCCAGAGGCGGAGAGTAATAGTATTCCTTGTTCGATGACCAGGTATTGGATTGTCATAAGCTACAGCTTCAACCTGCCAAAATGGAACCAAACTATTATGCTATAAGTTAAATTCAGGAATCAGCATAAATGTGCTATAATTTAAAAAAATGCAACTCATCCAATTTCAAATAGATATATGAAGCATCCAAACCTAATAAAGTCAACTAACAGAAAAAGATGAAGCATGCAGTCTTGAGTACATGAAGATATTACAATACCGTTTCTCCAGGAAGCCAAACTTTACGTTTTCCTCCATTGAAATTTTCATCTTCCACAGTCCCATAGAACTAATCCATCCAAAAAGAACACAAGTAGATAGTTGATAGATAAGTTCAAGGTAGAAGGATGGTACAGTGGCAGTGCAACATAAACAATAACGAATAAGCAACTTGATTGAGATAGAAATAGGAAAGTACTTGCAAACCTTCACAGGATAAGTTACATGAACTCGTTCTATCTCCCAAGGATTTCCAAAATTCAACCAATAATCAGGCTGCTCATGTTGATAGCCATCCAGTATGACCTGGCGAAACAGCCCATATTGATAGCGCAGTCCATAACTGCAAAAAGGACATGTGTTCCAGAAAATCAATTAACATCTTCCTGTATATGAAACAAAAAATAGTCAAAGAATAGTTATTTAATGGTGTTAAAGCTTTTGCTAGTGTTAGTTAGGCTAGCCAATAAAGTCACCTAGCAACATACCAAGTGTTAGTGGACGAATCCCACTCACACAATCTCAATAGATTTGAGATAAGCAAGGCCAATATCATGGCAATACAGCTGCGTTCAACTTTGGAAATGTTTTAAAGCTTCAGAGAGTTGATGATCACTGTAAGCAAGTAAAAAAGCTTCTTACAAGGAGAATCACAGAGTAGAGAAATACCCCCATGCAGGATAGTCCATTGTTGCTAGAGAATCCATTTGACATGCTGAAAGACGAGCAACACCACCATTACCCAGAGCAGCATCCCCTTCCTTAAAACATCAACGCAGAACCAAAAAAAAGAAAGATCTATGATTAGAAAAGCATCACTTTGTGAATTTAAAAAGTTAAAAAACACCCTTCACTATTTCAAGGCATGAATTAACTTTATTGGATACTTAAAACATCCCTTAATAATGAGTATCTAAAATATTGTAATTGCTGTATTGACTGGATTCAAATCCACAGTCCAACACAGAAATCCAAAAATCAAACTTGTATCAGTTTCTACAAGGATAAGTAAATTACTAGCTAAATCAATGTGCTCCCACCAAAGTGTAGAAAAGTAAATGCCAAACCAACCTGCTCTGCCAAAACTTCAAACTCAAAACCAAGCTCTTTTAAAGCATCCGCATACTGGTCCCGGATGCCAAGGTTGATGACACTATTTGACAAGGAACGTCCTAATATTCCAATATAAACTGGGTAAATCGTAAGGAACGTCCTAATATTCCAATATAAACTGGGTGAATCGTAATTCAAATTCAATAGCAAGCGTTTCAGAAGCAAAAAATGTAACTAAAAAATAAAACACCAACACGGGAAAAACACAGATGAATAATAAAGCAGGGAAGCCAGTGAAATCCTATCACAATATGGAAAAACTAAAGCAAAATTAAACTTCACAGAAAGCTCAAGATTCACATGCAAGATGATCAACTTGCCCGCGTTCCTCCAGCACGATAATATTACAAAACAACAGAAGCTAAGAACACCAAAAAGAGCTCCAACATGCTATATTACAATACAACAGAAGCTAAGAACACCAAAAGGAAATCACATATAGTAACAAAACACATCAATACCCATGAGAAACTCCAGCGACAAGAAGTATATGCGCTTAGGATCTTTCTTCTTGAAATGTATTTGTGTATCATGCCATCTTTCAATCAACCGATCCCTTACACTATGCGCTAAAGCCTACACATTTCACCATTCCAAAAGTCAAATTCACAACAATAATCACTCCAAAAAGAAATTACGAATTACTATTAAAAAAACAAAATCAATCAGCGATCCCAGAGTTCACTCTCTCCGTGTCTCGCCTGCAAGTGGGACCCACCAAAATAACCATCCATGGACCCACTTGCGTGGCAGAGAGCCTGAGTTCCCGCCAAAATTCAAAAGAGCCGTTATTTACCAACCGTAAAAATAAAAAGACACCGTTAAAAAAAAAACAGAATTAAAAAGACTAATAATGATAGGCATAATAACCAATTAATTAATTACCTGATAAGCTTCAAAATCATCAAAACTAAACCTTGACCTAGCAACAGTATATTCAACATGATCCAAGATGTCTTTTTGTAAACTACTCGGGTCGGATTTCAAAAACCGATCCATTAACCCAAACATCCTCTCCACTCCCACTCTCGTCTCTCCTCCTCCTAATCCACCACTTCTCCTAACCACTACTCCTTTCCCTGTACTACTACTGGTCCCCACCTTGACCTCTCCATCTCCACCATCAATCGCATCAAACAACGCTTTCTTAATCTTCTCCAAACTTTGATCATCCTCAATTCTGTTACCATGTGAATCAGAGACATAAAACGTCTTGATAAAGCACTCTCCTCCTCCTCCGCCGCCTTCATCGAATTCGACGGTGGCTTTTTCGATACGGAGGCCGAGGATTTTGAAGACGCGCGTGATTACTTGGAGGAGACCGATTCGATTGCGAGCGCGGATTACAATTGCGGTAGTGTGAGGATCGGAGGGGTCGTTGTTGCTGATTTCGATAGTTGCTGCGGTGGTGGTGGAGAGCGACTGATTGGTGGAAGCGAGTGTGCGGGAAGTAATATGGGAGGTAACGTGGAGGAGCGCCGTGGAAAAGGAGAGTTTGTTAGTGGAAACAAAAAAAGCAGAGGAAGGTGCGGCGGCGGCGGTGCTTGTTGATGGAAATGTGAGTTTTGATTGATATAGAGGGACTGAAATTGCAGACATTTTACTTCTTTCTTTTTTCTTGCACAACTTTGCAGTTTCTGTTTGGGTGAGTGAGTGAGTATATTTATAGGGTACTGGGTTAGTGAGTTGTGGAGGAGGATGATGTCCAGAGACTAGAGCTGGATATTTTTAAAATAAAGGGCAGTTAAGTAATAAAGTTATACACGTGCAACTTATATTCGTTTAAAAAGAAGAAGGGATTGATTTGATTTGCGTGGCTTGAATCTCGAGAGTCATGACAAAGAGAGAGAGCGAGCTTTTTCGCAACTTTTCCAGATCCAAGAAAGGGAAGTGAGAAAATAAAGGTGTCTTTGGAGTCCGGTTAAACTGTTCTTTAAAAGTTGTTTTTAGTATTTTTAAATTATTTTTTTCATGTTAAAAATAAATTGTAAGGTATAAAAATATTATTTTAATATATTTATAATTAAAAAATATTTTTAAAAACAATTTTTGCTTTTCTGGAGATTAGGCCGTACGCCTCGCATTCAAAGTGGAAGCTCCCCGGTTTGAAATTTATTATAATTGTTTTTCAATTCATGTTTTGCTTAAATAAAGGATGCCATTAGAGCCCCCCGCGTCATGCTCGATATCCCCTACCCCATATTTCAAGTGTTAACAAAGGATAACTCCAGCTCTGATACCAGGACCAGGACCAGGACCAGCTTCTCATTTGCCTTTCTTTTTCACTTGATTAAAGACAAAACTCCCTAGGAGATGGAGAAAAAAAAAGGAAAAAAGAAGAGAGTAACGTGAACTTGCTTTATTGACAAATTTCTGGTAGACAAAACACCATTTAAATAGAATCAAAGGGATGAGAAAACTCATTTTCAGGGCACTTGTACAAATACAATCCACTGCCTCCCTAACAATAATGAATTACAACGCGGATCTACCTAATTACTTTCTACCTCTTCTTTCTGCTATGTATTGCCCTATATATAGAGAGAGGAATGGAGAGGGGCAATTCACTTTCTTACTTCCCCTATTATACATAAATTTCTGGTTGCCAGTCAAGCTGCACGACAAAAAAACTTTAATGCAGCTCAATACATGACCATCGCAAGCGCATCAGCAATCCCTTGAATATCAATATGCTTCAGTCACTGTACTCATCTGAATCTGCATAGTCTAGGCCTTCATCATTCTGCACCTGATTGGCTTCTCGGTCTGACCCATCACTCATTTCTATGTCCCCCTCTGAATCATCATCTCCCATTGCTGCAATGCCATTAGATGCATCTCCATCATCATCACTCACTTCCACTGAATTCCTGTTCCACCCATTGGAAGTGCCCTTGAATCCTGGTTCCCAATTTCCTTGCTCATATACCTCTTCTTCTACATCATCATCAGATTCTGCCTCTTCCATACTGTTGCTATTATCATCACCCACTGCGTTCAGAGTGCCCTTTTTAGCACTCCAATCCTCATCATCCAGGTTTCTGAATGACTTAACATAGCTGTTGCGGGCAGCTGTTTTTCTAGACAGGTAGCTCATGGGGGCAGCAACAGTGTTGGTCATCCGACCAAGCAATGGCTCCTTGGCAACCGTCTTTTCCACTCTCCTCATCCGACCAAGCAATGGCTCCTTGGCAACCGTCTTTTCCACTCTCCTCTTCCTAACTGTCCGACGGCCCCGACTAGATGCTTGCAAATTTGTTTTTCTACCCTGTTGCCTTGGACCTTGATTCAAATTCTGAATTCCCCTAGAAGAACTCTGCCTGCCTGTATCAGATTTTAAACCAGGTACCCTTCTCTGCCACTTTGTAGCAAGTCCTTGATCATGCCCCCCTCGTCCACGTTTATAATTGCTACGCTTACCACGTAGATCAACAATCTCTTCTTTATTGTGCTCTTCTAGCTTTACATCTTTTATTTCAACCTCTTCATTCTTAAAGTCAGAATATCTTGATGGAAGTTTCTGCATGAGAAAAACCAGGTGCATAATCAAAATCACAATCAAAACCAAAACATCTTTCCTATCAGTGATCACCTGAAATTTTCTGCAGTGCCACTGGCAGATTCTCTCCTCTTTTTTAACTAAATGTGTGGCCCCAACTTGCCCTCAAAAGGAATCATTCCAGGCACGGGCTTGAAACTACTCTTCCCCAACCAAGTATATGGGTATAAACAGCCTCAGAACATGTGGGGTTATACCTTCCCTTTAAAACACTCAAAAGACCAGCCCTTTTAGGCTTTTTGCAAGAGTTTGCACTCAATTTAAACTTGGAAAAAAAGAAAGCGATGCCAACCCACCTCACCCTCCCTCCCTCCCTCCCAAACACACGCATGTGAGCAAGCATATGCGCGCACATAGACTATTGCAATAAATGAAACAGAAAAGGATCAAAAGAGGAGGGAAAAACTAACTGACCATATATACTTTGACCGACTTGTCTGTAGAGGGTTCAGGTTTCTCATTCTTTACATAAATAATAGATGCATCTAGCTCGAAAAGCCTCAGGGCCACAGCTGCACTGGTTTTTGGCATCCATGGAAGTAGAGAAACTGATCCCAGACTAGCAGAATCACGTGCTGCACTTCCTGATGATGCAGAGGGGCCCAATAATTCCTTAGTTGTCTCAAAATTTGATGACAATCTCTCTCTTTTTAGGGCACTCTCGAACACAGTCAATCTCTGCAATATGAAATGTAAAATAAGCAAAAACATCCCACCATACACACAAGACAGAAACATGAAACGAGGATCGTAATATGCTAGTTGTGCTACTGGCTAGGTACAAATCATAACAGGCTACTAGCTTGGTACAAATCATAAGATGGGCACATCCACAGGCATGCTTGTCCACATAAGAGCACATTAACACAAAGCAAATTTTAATCGATGCAGATATATTGAAATCCATGGTCTTTTATAGCCTCCAGGGACAGAACTTCAGCAAAACAATAACAGGGCAACAGCCTTTTTGGGTCTATTATACCATGTCATGACTTTTTTATCGCAAGATGTGATTGTGTACTGCATTAAGGAGCAATGAATGCATGAAAACAATGCAGCAATGGAAACTGGAGAAAATCATTATACATGATTCCTCTATATATCAAAACCAAATTCAGATTATATGCGAGGAAGTAACGAACAGTGGTACATACCTCCATAGATGAAGCCTGCATACCCATGAAATATTTGAAAAATACAAAACATTGTTGGAATAACAGGATGTTTTCTCTGAGAAAATGAATGAAAAAATGCTTCCCCCACCCCATCATTAACAGAATAAAACAACGGTAATAGAAGCAACAAAACAAATCTAAGATCATCACTATTTAAAATAAATTGATTTGGCATTACATATTTATGCCAGAAATGGAACAGGAAAAACACAGATTTAGCATGGGTGTGTGTGTGTGTGTGTGTGTGCAAGTAAAATTTTAGCAATATGTAAGATGTTGAGAACCTGTAGGAGCTCCTCGGTTGATGATGACATTATCAACTTCATACCCCAGTCCTTCCTGTGGATATCCATCCAAAATGACTCAAGAGCTTCCTGTGGAACAGATACCTGCCAACTCAAAAGTGAAAATATATGGGTCAAAATGATTAGAAGTTATCAATGCTTAGAACCCAGAATCTTAAGAAAATATTTTCCTCGTATTTTTTTAATTGCTAAAAAGAATTGGGAAATCAAAATTAAAATGTAATATGAAAATGTCATTCCAACCTCTATGGAACCTAATAGCGCTGTCAGCAACCTGATTCCCAGTGGTGAACAAGAATCAAAAGCACGTGCATTTCCAGGATCAAACCTTTTCTCTTTGCATTGAATCTCATGTTCAGCAAAATCAAAATTCTTGTTATTAACTTTAAATGTTTGGTGGCAAGAAAGACAGTGGGTGTCTTCAGAGAGATAAGAGCTGAAACACAGGTTACAGGTATCCAATAACTGCTCACATCTTTTCTTCCCAAATTTCATGGCACATAATGTTGAGGAATTGAAGCAGTCTTTCCACATCCAGTTCTGAAAATCCAGGTACCTTTTCAAAGCACCCTTCTTCTCTGCTGAATTTCTTCCAAGCTCAATTCTAAACAATGAAAAGGTATCAAAAGTATCTGAGCTGGAAACACAAAACATACTGCTAGGGTCATCAATGTCAGCTGGGAAATTACTGCTGTCTGTTTCAGCTTTTTTGTTTTCATCTGTTGTTCCACTTTGGCACACAATGTTCGGAGACCGCAAGTCCCTTCGTACATTTTCTTTGAAAGAAGACTCAATCTTTTGCAACATTATACGCAAATGAGATTCCCTAACCCCACGAGTATCCAGAGATGACAAAAGAGTATCAAAGGCCTGAACAGAAAAGGTGTTGAATATGGTGTCAGTGAATGCTGCAAGGCATCAACCAAAGAACAAAAAACAACCATATCACCCAAGGAGGTTCATACTCTCATGCAATCAATCATGAGGTAAAGAGAGCCTGGTTTTTCATCAGTATAGAGATAATTTTTCAGCTCTAGCAAACAAGGAAAAAGTGGAGTATTTCTTGCTTTTAATGTCAGGACAACCTCTAATGAAACAGCCAACAGAAAGCTAAGAGATAAGAAAACATGTGCTTCCACTACAAGAGGTGATTATATATTATCACTAAGATTACAACTATATGCTTCCCCTGGAACGGTGGAAAAGCACTAATTATCCCCCAGATGATTTAATAATGTCCCATCATTGTGAAGCCACATTAAACCAAAACACACCATCATCATGTCCAAACCACCCTGCCCCCTCCCACTAGGTAAAATTAATATAGTTGGCATTATTCAGGTTATGCCTGCAACTAATATATCCATGGTCGTTGTGGATAATTGGTTTTATTCATCAACTAAAGAACCTCATTTTAACTCTAGCTTTAAGAGTCAAAACAAATATTAATATTTTTTTACCATGGGTTCTTAGATATTTTTCAACAGAGATTGCAATCAAGATATAAATGCATAAACCACAACGAGAGAAATTACCTCTTCTGAATCAATAACTCTCCAATTGCCATCATGCAGTTCTACAAAGATCCTACCAGAACAAGGATCATTTCTAGAAGCAGATGCCACAAACTGCCAGTATCTATTACGTCTGCGATCTTGGCCAAGAGGCAAGGACCTGTAAATATACATCTCTTCCGCTAAGTGGGTAACATAAGCTTTCAATTGTGAACGTGACCTTTTTGAAGCATATCCATGCTGCTGCACTGAAATGTTATCTGGATTCATGGAAAGATCTTGAACAACTAAGGCTTTTTCAGAAAGAACACTGCTTAAGTGATTCTCTACATTTTCTGCCAAAGCTTTCTGATCCTCAGCATTACTTGGAGATGCTTCCTTATTTTTGCTATCAACAAGAACCAACGGGCTTCGGCTGCCTTCCACAGCAGAACTAACGACTTGTGTTTCAACTCTGCCCCCAGTTAAAGATGGAAAATCTAATTTACTGATGAAATCTTCTTTCAACCGACTTCTATCTAACTGCGCCTCAGCCCACATTTGTTTTTTAAGAGCATTTGCAGCTTCCAAACGATCCTGTAAAACTTGCTATTAGTTACAAGAACAACTAACAGCTTCCTGGAATGAGAGTGATTTAACATTTAACAAAATGAAAAGGAGCTTTTACCTCAAGAACAGCACGAATGGAATTCCCTTCATTCGCAATACCAACTAATACAACAAGAGCATTAAGACGCTCTTCGACACTGAGATGAGAATATTCCCCTTCTGTGAGTCCCTGAATCCATGATTCACCTGACTTGCTTTCATCGATTTCAATATTTTGTCCATCTCCATTATTAGTCCCCTCATCTTTACAAGTAACACACTGCTCGATGATAATGGGAGTCATCACATCCTTTGGACCATTTAGAGAGAAAGTTGAGAGACCTTTCTCAGACTCATTTTGTACAGTTAATGAAACGTCATTACCAACTTTATATTTTCCACTCACTGACAAAGTATTTAATTTACTAGAAGGGACAGTGCTTTTGTTAGCACTCAATGGAGTAGCTAAATCATCAACTTCAGGATCCTCATCAACATCACCTTCAGAGTCTTCATCTCTTTCAACATCATCAGCAACTTCTCCACCTAAAAATCCATTTTCAAATATTCGAATCTTTTTTCTTGCTGCTGCAAGTATTGCCTCGGCATCAGCAGGATCCTTTCTGAAAGCTGCTCTTACACAATATGTTGAAGGAGCAATTCTTTCAAAAAGCTTTTGATCCCTTGTCAAAGCAACAGAAATAGATGCCTCTGGCGTCTTGCTTGTTGTCAGGTCTCGAAGTCCAGATTTCTGTAAGCAAAGGAGACAAGGAAATATCTGTAAGCAAAGGAGACAGGTAAAGAAAACAACAGTGGGGAAAATTAATGTTGGCAAACAAAAGAACTCACCTGAATCTTGTCTGCAAGTTCTAGCACTGTTAATCCTTTGCTCCCTTCAAGAGAAAGAACATGAAAAGCTGCAAACTTAACAGTTCCAGGTGTCAACCGATGCCTAGACTTTCTAGGAAGCAATAAACCCTTTTCTCGCATTAATGCAAATGCATTTTCAGCTGCTGATCCGTTGCGTATAGTAGAAATGATATCTTCACAATCCTTAACCTGCATCTGAAAATACAATCATCTGTGAGTACGAGAAGGACAGCATAAAAATAATAATCGGTCAGCAAACATCTTATTATACAAAATAACACACTAAGAAAACGTGGTGACAGTTATCATCTAGATTGAACATGATTGATATCACACCAAGTTATTTGACAAGTGTCGAAACATGATGAAGCTCAAAACCCACCAAGAAACATTTTATGTATGACACTAAATTGATAAAAAAAACATTAAAAAGTTATCTATCTTAGGAGGGAAAATTTAGAGACAATCATCCTTTCAGCATTTTTTCATTAAATGTCTGCTTCTCAGGATCCAATCATGGAACTTTATAGCTGAAAACCTAGTGCACCAAGGAAGACTCATGTCATTTATTTGATGAGTTAGTTATAAAGGCACAACAAAATCCTGAAGAATCCTAAACGCCAAATAGTCCTAATAATAATAATAATAATAATAATAATAATGAACTCGCTCCTAAAAGGCAGATATATCCTAATTAACAAATTCACATTATATAACTACTCCCATTAAGTGCAGTTTCAGCATTCCATTTTATTGACTGCACTATTCCTCCTCTCTTTAGTTATGTATCATTTTATTAATAACTCCAATGAAAAAGCTTCAATCTTTTACTTAATGTGCTACCCAAATGTTTTGCCTATTTCTACCTTTCTTCCAAGTTTATAGCAAGACATCAATTATGTCATTCCAAATGTTACTGCTCTGAACATCCATTGGTGTACAAGACCAGTTTCAGTTGGCATATATATGGCACATTAAAGGAGCTAAAGCAGGGAGAGCATGGAAGAAAAAAAAGAAATGAGGACAAGGACAAACCTCATCAATATCGCCCAAACCAGTCCATGTTGCATTCCTTTTCCTCAACTGTGGCCCAAATCCTGCAGACAATGCCAATTGCCGGAGTATTTCGGGCCACGTTAATGGATTTAAGTGTTGCTGCCAGTTGCGTATATCAAAACCCCATGTATATGCCTAATACATTGGAGTAAAAGTAAAAAATGATTAAGCATCAACT
The DNA here is from genome assembly GCA_026413675.1 of Populus pruinosa. Lineage (NCBI taxonomy): Eukaryota > Viridiplantae > Streptophyta > Magnoliopsida > Malpighiales > Salicaceae > Populus > Populus pruinosa. The sequence continues at coordinate 3,911,664 of CM048595.1, forward strand.
GAAAGGATATCATGCCAAAGAATACCAGTAAACATGTCCATGGAGCATAGCTTACCCCTTGAACAATTTGTGGATGTCCACCTTCAGGATTGGCTGTATAATATTGATTTATTCCTAATCCAATAGAAGGCGTCCTTGCAACATCTTCAATGTCTTTTATTATTAACTTTAGAAGAGCAACATGTAACTCACCGAGCAATCTTGAATCCTAAAATCAACATAGTATAAAAATCAACTGAGGAAGAAGCATAAAATGAAGTTACACAAAACAAAATTGAGACATGAAACTCACATAGTCATGGAAAGCTTGAACAAACTCATCAAGTGTAAATGGCCATAACCCAAGAACATCAGCAAAAGCAATAAAAAATCTCCAGACCTGAAAAAGATAAAGATTTTGGGACCCCAAAATAAAGACAAGAGAGTATTAACATTATCAAAAATTATCTGGATCAACACAACAAGCATAGAGAAGCAGTATAGAAGAAAGCATAACTTTTATGATTTTTTTTTCATTTTTATGAAATTAAAAAGAAATGAGCAGTGAAAAATGAGCCAACTAGAAGTTATCAGAATTTCATTAGTGGGACTACAATTGAACCTAGTGAATCACATCATCATCGGCTAATCATGGATAGATAATACATATCACTGTTCAAGAAAATAAAAGGTGAGTTTTAGGACATACCATCAGAAGATTCCCGATATTCTCAGAATCCAACCAAGGTTGAAATCCAAAGGGTTTTTTTAATTGCACGGACTCGGATGGGAATGTGATCAACAAGTCTGGAGCACAAAAATTTGTTTTTATAACTAATCAGAAAATTTAAAACAAACAAACTTCTAACTGTCCTATTTCCACAGAAAAATTAAGTTATTCCTTTTCAAAATGGTCTAACTTCAGATATCATTACCTCTGAATGAATCGAGGTTTTGCAAAGTATCATAGTTGAGGTTAACTATTGAGGCTAAGCCTTTTCTTGCAGCAGCCAATTCCATGAGTTCTAGCTGTTCATCCTCAATAAGATCCAAAGAATCTTTAGCAATCTTACGTGCAGTTGCCTTCTCCATGGCAGCTTTGCGTTTCACTGCCTCTTTCTCCCTACGAAGCTCTTCTTTTTGTCTTCTTTTCTCGGCCTTAAAAATAAACAAGAAGAACAAAGAGATGGTTGGGATACTGCTATCTAAACATTAAAAAAAAAATACCTTAAAGCTCGGAATAATGGACTCAAAACTCACTCTTAAATACTCTTTCTGCATAAACTTTTCTCTTCGCTCAAGTTCACGTTTTTGCTCCCGCAGTAATCTCTCCTCCTCTCTTTGTCTTTCACGCATTAACCTCTCTTCTTCTTTTCGTCTCTCACGGTCATGCCTTTCCATCTCTTTCCTCATTCGTTCTTCATTCTGAAAATGCAAGTTCAAACATCTGAATCAGATGAAAAAAATACTACATCAGCAATTCGAGACTGATAATATGGTACCTTCCGCCTTAAAATATCTTGTTTCTCAAGCTCTTTGCGCATCCGATTCTCATATGCCTCAACATCCCTTACAGTTCTTGGTTCCTCAATCTACAAAAGGCAACCACATATACAATTACCAATCCGTGATTAAAAGAGAGAGAAAGCAAAAATCTCTTCAAAACTTCAGGATACCTTGCGTTTCCTTTCCAACCGCAGCTCAGTATCATGGTGGAAGGTTTGTGCATCAGAAAAGACATTTGGATTTTCTGGTCCCATAATAGGATGACTGTTAGATTGAGCACTTGTTCTATTGTTTGCAAAGGTGTCTCGTTGCAGGAGATAGTCATCATCCCTCTGAGGTGATGAAAAAACATGCACCCTCTTGTCTTGTTGAGACATAAGGCGAGCACGTGATATTTGGCCTGCACCAAAAGGTGAAGCTCTTCCCCTCAGAGTATCAACTAGTGAATCGTGATAAGGAGATTGAGTAAGTCCATGAGCATCAGATCGAATACCGGCATGATCCTGGAAAAAAGTGGTGCTCATTAGTAGTCTTTACAGAGGCCTAGGATAGAATTGCTATTCAAAGTTTAACCAGTATGAACTAGGCGAAATACAAAATCTACGCTTAGATGCCCAGCATTTACATGGGAATGCATGCATCATATCATTCTATTGTACCAATCATAAATATAAGAGTTAGCTTATGGAATCCAATACAGAAGTGGAGTAATCTCCAAGAGAGAACTAGCTATAGAAACTTGACAGATATGCAAGAAGGTCAGTTCCATTAGGTCGGTAACAATAAGATGCAGCCTTTTTTTCACAGCCTTCAGGCTGTCACATATTATCCTTTTGCATTTTTAAAGAAGGATGGTGCTTTTTTTTTGTTAACTGTTAATTGCAGGCTGTTACTATCTTTTAATGATTTAGCTATAAAGAGAAAAGCAAGCCTCATCTTGATCTAAGAGATGGTGGTAGAGGCTGACCAGAAATGTTTTTCAAAAAAAAAAAAAAACCACGATACCAAGAACTTGGAAGGGGAAAGAAAATGAAAGTTCCCTAGTTTAATGAAGACTGAACATTTAGATGCTGATAGGCTGATGATAGCACATCAAAGTATCTAAATCATATTGCAGTTCCATAGCATACAAGGAAATATCACAAACACCACAAAAATAAAAGAGACAGATGAGGAATTTAAGAAACCACCTTGCTTGATTTGGCATCATGTCGCTCATATACTTTGTCCTCATAAGAATAACCCATTCGCTTCTGTTGTTCAGTAATAGATGCTGCATGTGATTACCAATAAATTTTTAGCAGATGCGATCCCAACATCAAAAAGAATAAAAATGTCACATGTCAATGTTAAACAGTCAAAATTGCATTCTAACATGAATAAATTCTGGAGAGAAAATTGATTTCTTTTCCACATTCATCAGTGGATGAATAGCCATAAAAAGGATAACTAGGCAAGTTTTAACTTTAATGGATCATGTGATCAGAAATGCCTAGGTATTCACTCTCCAATTAAACATCAGTGACTATAGTAGCATGAACTTATCGCTGTGGTAGCATGAAAAAATCAGTATCTAAATATAGTACAAGTGCAGTTCAGTTGTTCATTTCAAACAACAAACAAACAAATAAATAATTATCCTAGTTAATACAGTTTCATTTCAAAATTTCTAATCAGCATAATTTTTAATCAGTGCAATTTAGTTGTAAATATAGTACAAGTGCAGTTCGGTTGTTCATTTCAAACAAAAAACAAACAAATACAAAAACAGGAGAAATTAGCACCAGAGAGGCATGAATAAAAGAGCATCCATGGGGACTAAATATTTTTCTTTACTCAAAATTGAATTCACGTGACATGCCATTGCGCATCCCAACTCATTTCAAAAATAACCATTACCAAGATATCAAGCAATTAAAACTATAGCATTGTTAAGATAAGTTAAGTGGCATGACCTATGGGTGTCCCAAACGCATCAGGTGGCAAAGGATCAAACTCCATTCCAAGAATTGGCCCATCCTCCCTCAATGGTTCCCCAAGCTGTGCCTCCACACAGGCAATAGCTCTAAGCTCCATAACAGACTGTGGTGATGAATCGTAGTACCTTCTCATCTCATGCCCATCATCTAAAATCACTTTCCTTGACTCTGAAAGTGGACTAGAGCCCGAACCAGACCCAGACCCATAGTCACTTCCATTCTCAGCCCCTACCCTCATATCCTCCAAAGGAGACTCGAGCAATGGTGCTGTATTCCGCTGCTTCTTTACTGGAGTCTCCTTTTTGTCCTTCAACCTCCTGTGGCAAAACCACATCTGCAACTGCCTATCAGATAGTCCTAATTTCTCCGACAATTCTGCCCGCATCTCCTCTGACGGATATGTCTCAGCTGATGAAACCAGCAATAGCAAACAAAAATCAACAACAAAAAAAAAAATGCTGATACGCGCGCACATAATGCAAGAAATAAATAAATAATAATAGCTAATTATTGAATCAAAATCATCCAAGATCCATGCAGAAAAAAAGAAAAAAAACAAGTGAAGTAAACATATTACGCATAAATCTAGAGAAAAAACTAAGCATCTATAATCACTAACACGAAAATTAACTAGTTATGAGATTAAAATTGCCAAAAATTTCAAAATTTCAACAAAACTAACAAGCAACTAAGCCTCTTCATTGAATAACACATAAAAATTAGCAGGAATCCAAGCTTACACAGAATCACAAACACAAAGAAATAGAGAAAATCCAAGCCAGAAGAGATCAAAAGCAAACAAATCAAATCAAAACCGGGTAAACATAAAGAGAGAATGAAGGAGTGTACGGACTGGCATAAGCTTTCTCTAGGGTTTCAAGTTGGAAAGGAGTCTTCATCTGTCGTTTAGGCTTGCTTTGTCCTTCATTGGAGCTCACCACGTTGTTCTTCGATCTGTTGTGTTGTTCTTCGTCAGAATTGGCGTCCATCCGGAATCGCGATCGTAAAGATTAGGGTTTTCAAAACAGAAAACGAGAGAGGAAGAGAGAGGACTGATTTGGTTTACTTTTTTCTCTCTCTAATATCGTGAGGGTCAAGGCCCAGAGAAGAAATTAACATTACTCCTCCTCCTTTTTAATTTGTTTATTATCTTTAAGAAATAAATTGAATCCGAAAATAATATTGACAAACGCCGCGTGACGAAAAGAATTGAACGATCCTCCTCTGAGAGAAAAGGAAAGGAGTGATAATAAGAAAAGGTGAAAAATAGGCAACAAAAAATGAAAGAAAGAAATCAAAAAACATTAACAACGAGAGAACAACAAAAACAAAATAGTCCTTCTTGACTCCATTTCCGATTCCCATTTTTTTTTTTACTGTTTTTATTATTATAATTATTAGTATTATTGTTATTCTTATTTGATTTTTGTGCTTTAAGTGATGCTGGCAGGAAGAAACGGGTTTTTTTTTTTTTTTTTGGTAACACTAACAACATCCTTTTTGTTTGGAACATGTTTTATGTTCGTCGTTCGTTCATTCGCTTTTCCTCCTCTGTGCTGCCTCTTCTTTTTTTTTACTTGGTGGTCAACTTGTCAATGCACAGTAACACTTTGTATTTATTTTTTTTCCCTGTTGAGGCCTTGGAATAGTTCTTTTGTTTTTCTTTTTCTTTTTCTTTTTATTTTTTAGAAAAGATTGATGGTTTCTTTGCAAAGAGGGATGGGATCGTGGGATGTTTGGCTGTGGCTGGGTTCTTGCTTCCTTCCTCGTTGAAGAGTTCCTTGTTTTTGCTTGTGGACGTGAGCTCGATTGAGCCTATGGGATCTTTGGGTGAGTCAATCATTTTGACATTTTTAGTTTGTGTTTATGGTGGGCCCTTTTCTCTTTCTTGGTTCTTGGGCTGGGTTCACGGGGTTCAGCTCGCCTGGGCCTAGGTCTTACTTCTTCTTTTTAATTCTCCTTTGTTCGTATGCTTACGAAATGAAAAATAGGATGCCACGAAGACAAAGGAAAATAAGTTCTGTTTGTTTGGTAATCTAACGTACGAGAGGAAAGAGCGCGTGTCTGAACAAAAAAAAAATCAGTTAAAGAACCGGTTGCCCTAATAAATAAATCAATAGGGTCCTCTAACCAGCCAATAAAGATTATTTTGGTCCTCGCATAAAGAATTTTCCATGTAGAATACAAATATAATTTATGGTGACATGGAAAAGTTCCATTCTTATATATAATTATTACTAGTTAGTGTATTTGTGCTTTTGTAGTCTAAATTCTCTTTCTATGTTCATGTATTTTGTTTTCACAAAAACATATATTTTTATTATTGGTATGGTTTATTGAATAAAAATTGAAGGTAATTACATTAAATATTCGGAAAAAATCTAACGATTTGTAATGATGATGAAAAAATGTGTCTCTTGAGTTAAGACTTACTTTTTTATTTATTTATTTCCTTTTTACATAACATGCCTTTTTTATCAAAAACATTATTTTTTAAATAAAAATTTGTCATAATCTTATGGTTCTATGGTTTTAACTAATAATTATGATTCTATAGTTTTAACATGAATGAATTAAAAATTCAAAAATAATAAATTTGAGAAAATTCTATAAAATAATATAAAAAAATAAATATTTGATTTGCATTAAATATTCATGAATTATTTTAAAAAAACTTTGACATATTATATTCATATATAATTATTCAAAAATTCATTGTTAAAAGCTCTAATATTATTTAAAAAATATGATATAATCAAATAATTCTTTTAATAAATTTGTTTTTAAGGAACATTGCAATTAAACAACAAAGAAATTATAAAAACAATTAAGGGCCACCTTTTTAAAAAAAAAAAAAAGAGGCCTACAAAAGCAATATAATAAAAATAATAAAATAAATATTTTATTCGTATTAAGTATTCATAAAAAATTTCTTAAAAACAAATCTAAATATTAGATTTATATATAATTATTCAAGTATTTATGTATCATTAACGTCATCACAAAAAGTTCTAATATTATTTGAAAAATATTGCATAATCAAATAATTATTTAAATATAATTTTAATGGACTTTCTTTCTAAGAATCTTGCAGAAAACAAGAGTATAAAAGACCTCGCCCTGCCTAAAATATCATTTTAAATAAAAATTAAAGTCAACATGTTTTTGAAAGAGAGTATTTATAATTCACAAAATAAACTAAAATATAATTAACTAATGTGCTGTATTAAAACCCAATTAAAAATGACCACGACATGAATATAAAATAAATAACTAGGCTGTTGAAGTCCACAAAAGAAAATCTGGAAAAACCCACCCTTGGATTTACAAGTGTGTTGCCGACTTGCATCCTTGGAAAGTAGGAATTATTGCTGGCGACCTTGACGCATGAGGAAAGCGACTTGCGTTATCCCTATGAAATATGGAAGAGCTTGATAATTAATTATCCTATGCTCCTGTCCTTAAAAAAATAAAAACAAAAAATAAAAAGAATTTTAACCGATGTTTCCTTAACAAATAAATAACTAGCTGTCAATTATGAATCCTTCTTAGATTAGGATTCCTTGCCGCGATAAACTCTAATTTTGATGCCTATAGAATAAGAAAGTTGGGAGGTTAAAAATCCATAAATCAAAAGAAAAGATAATCATAAATTAACTGTAAAAATAATATAATTCTTGTATAGTAGTTTTTGTATTTTATTATAAGGATTTTCTAAATTAAAATTGCTAATACATTTTAACCCTATAGAAATCAAGTCCTATAAAATCTTCTGATAAATTTTTAATTTAATACAATAATCAAATTAAAAGTTATATTTATTAGATTAAAACTGTATTTTAGAAGAAAAAAAATAAATCCAAAACCCTTATATGAATCACATTAATAAAAACTTGATCATTATCCTTTCATGGTGCTTGCTGGGTCTCATCAATCTATATTGATGTTGTCACAAATAAAATTGAGAAAAGGAATCTATATACTTATTGCTATTTTTAAAGTCAATATAATCTTAAATGGCGGTAAATTAATCCTAGGATTATGAGACATATATACATGAAGAGGGAAATATTTTTTATTTACAAGGAAATGGATAAAGAAAATCTAAACTTGAAAAACTCATTAACCGTTATGTTATTAGGTGCTACGAAGTTTATGCTAAAAGTAATCTCTAAAAAACTTTTCAGCCTTAATGTTATATTTTATATTGCTAATATTATAAAGAACTTAATGTTTGACTTGTTATTCATTGGAAGTAGTTTTTAAACGGTCTTTAAAGTGATAAAAATTTTCAACCTTAATAATATATTTTATATTGCTGATATAGAAAACAGATCTCTTTAGATTACTTCTTTAAAAAGTATGTGATTGTCATTGTAATAATATATAAGAAAAATAATAAGACTATTTTATTATTATTATTTACTTGAGTCATGTGATATATGACATCACATGTTAGGTCACGTGTTAAAATATAAATTATTATCAAGTATGGTTTTTTGAAAAAAATTATTATTGTAAGGTTTGTGTAAAATCAAAATTTACAAAAATTTCTCTTCAAACAGTTAAAAGAAGTAGTGAATCTCTAAATTTAATTCAGTTAGATATTCATGATTTAAAGTTTGTATAAATTAGAAAAGAAAAAAAGTATTATATTGCTTTTTCTAAATAATTGCGATATATAATACTATATTTGTTTGCCCATGAACAAAGATAAGGCTTTTGAAATGTTTAAATATTACAAGAATAAAGTTACAAGTCAACTTAACAAGAAAATAAAGATAATAATGAGTGATAGAGTTGGATAATACAAATCACTATTCAGTAAATTTTATTCTCAAAATGGTAACTACCACTTTTTATTCACCACAACAAAATAATATTGCAGGATATAAAACCGAACACTTAAAAATGATAAGTTCAGGAATACCTCAAACCTCTGAAGGGAGCCAATTTCAACTATAAAGTACTTTATAAAATTTTAAAAAATATATCATATAAATTATGGAGATTAAGAAGACTTTCCAATAAATACCTTAAAATTTATAGGTGTCTTATAGAGGATTGTGTATTTATTGGATATACTTATAGTAACAATACATATTGATTCCTTGTTCACAAATCAAGTGTTAATGATATTCATCTTAATAAAATTATAGAATCTAGAAATATTGCATTCTTTAAATATATGTTTTCATTGAAAGAAGCACAGGAAAATTGTTAAAAATAATTAAGGTTAGCTCAAATAGTCATCATCAATCAAAAAATGATGAAGTTAAGCCTAAAATGAGTAAAAAAAAAATGATCAAAATGTTTAGTACTGGTTTTCTAACATCCTCTAAAGCATTATCATGTCCTAAAATTTTATGTAAGAATGAGGTATTTAATTGTAAAATAAAATTTATTATAAATGATTATACATTAGAACTAGTGGATGGAAGCAAACCATTAGATCACATATAGATTAATAAAAGAAAGATAAAAGATGATGGTGTTATTAACAAATATAAAGATAGACTTATTATTAAGAGACTTAAACAACAAGAAAGTGTGGATTACTTTGACACATGTTTACTTGTGTTAATAATAACTTTTATGCAAACATTAATAATCATTAATGTTATTAACAAACTTGAAATATATCTAATAAATGTAAAAATAACTTCATTAAATAATGATCTTGATTAGGAGGTTTACATAAAATAATTCGATGAGTTGTTGTTAATATGACAGAAAAGAAAGTTTATAAAGCTGTTAAATTATTATATAATTTGAAGTAAACACCCAAATAATGGCATGAGAGAATTAACAAGGTTATGTTGCTAGATAAGTTCAAAATTAACAAAGTTAATAAATATATTTATGTAAAAAATATAAATAAAAGTTATGTCATTGCATATCTCCATATAACTATTATGTTTATTTTAGACAATAACGATTTTATGATCAAGTCTACTAAAAAAATATTAACTAGTAATTTTGACATGAAAGGCTTAGGTATGACATATTTCATGCTAGGAATAAATATTTATAGGACATGTAATGATTTGGTGTTGTTTCAATCTCATTAGACTAAGAAAATTTTCAAAATTCTTTTTAAAAGTGACAATAATATTGTAAAAACATAAATAGACATAAACAGACACTTGTTAAAAAATAAAGGTAAGAAAATAAACTAACTAAAATTTTTTCAAATAATTAGGAGTTTGATATATATTATAAAATATATAATATTTGATATTGCATCTTTAGTTAGCAAACTTTGTAGATGTACTAATTATTCAAGTTCAATAATTGAAAAACAATAAAAAAAATATTAAATATTTGAGTTACATCTTGTATTGTGAGTTATACTATATTAATTACCCAACAGGATAGAAGGGTATAGTGATTTCAATTGGATATCCAACACTAATGATTTGAAATCAATTAATCGATGTCTCCATGCTTGATGGAGTTGCAATGCCATGTAAATCTTTTAAGTAAACATGTATCATAAGACCCAGATAGAATTAAAGTTTAAAACTCTTGATAAAGCTATTAAGAAAGCCAAATGAATTTAGAGTTTCTTTATAGATATTCTAAGTCAGACAAAACTAGCTCCAATAATTTATGTCTATTGTGATAATCGGTCTGCAATTGGAATGGTCTAAAGTAATATGTTTAATGACAAGTCTAGACATATTCATCACATATATGATATCATTAAACACTTGATCTTAAAAGAATATTTTTATTGACTATATAAAATTAAAAAAGAATATTGTGGACTCACTAACCAAGTGTTTATTAAGAGAGCTTGTGTATAACTCACCGAGGAGAATGAGCTTAAAGCATTTCCATATGAAAAGAATATAACAATGGTAATCATATCTAATTGATTATAGATTCTAAAATCTAAGCTCAAATGTAAAACTAAGTTATCTAGAGAGTGTTTGGGTGTGAGGTGTAATAGACTTTTTTTTAAGGTACCATCCTCTTAAAGCACACCACATTTTCTAAAAGTAAAAAATATATGCTTTTAGTAAGAGGTGTGATAGCTTTTATAAAAAAAACAACCACACCTCCCATCCAAACACCCTTATAATATCTTGATAATACCTAGAAATTATTATTTGTTGCTTATTATATGATAAAATAGATGTTATCTACAATGTGATAAATGATGGATTGTGTTCTTATTTATTTTTATATATTGGTATATCAAGTAGAGTATAGTTGAATACTCTTAATGAAAAATCACTTATATAAATGAGAAATATAATTTTTTTTATAATTTTAATAAAAATTAAATTATTTAAAGTATTTATAAATTCAAGAGTTGCTCAAGTCAAAAAAATAATATAAAAATAAGAATCATAAAAACTATCTAGATAGAAAACTATATAAATATTATTGTCTTAATGTATAAAAAAAGTTGAATAATTCAAAATTTTATATTCTTTTTTAACATAGTTAAATTCAATAATATTTTATTAAAAATGACTTAAACCCAAAACCCATTTATTTCTTATTAAAAAATCAAGAATATCTTGTAGTTTATTTAGTAGAAAGTTAAAAGATAAAAAACAAACCTAAGCTAAGTAGCATGCAAAGTAGTATGGGTTGAACCAACATATATATCCTCAAGTACAAAGCGATGTCTATTGACACCGAATTTCCTAGCTCCATACGAGATCCACCGAGAAATGGGTCTGAGACAGAGAGATACAAAGACTTGAAGTTCAACGTTGATGTTCTCAAATGATCCCATTGGACATCACATTGTCGGATGAGAGGGGCACTAGTAGGCATGGGAATTCAACTTCTATTTCGATATTGCTGAGGATTTGTGTGTTTTTGAGTCCGTGGAATTCTTGAAAAAGAATGGTTTGGGCTATGACAAATATGCAAGGGAAGGTATTTACACATCCGGGTTGTTCTTGCAAAACACAGGGATGTGTTCTGGGTTACTTCTCATGGCCTGCAAGATCTAGCCTATATATCGAGGTTGGTCACCCATTGCACTTCCCTCCTTGGCACTAAATTCGACAGAGTTGTGGATCTCAAGTACATGACCAGATTTTGTGAAGGGCTCCGTGGTGGTGAATTGGGTTTGTCCAAATTGGCTAAGCATATTTGAGGATTGAGATTGAGGGTCGAGCATACCAAGCAAGATCAGATAGTTTATTGACCATTGTTTTTTAAAATATATTTTATTTAAAAATATATTTAAATAATTTTTTATTTTTTAAAAAATATTTTTAATATCAGTACATAAAAATAAAATAAAAAGAAAATAAAAAAAATAAAAATGACAGTTGAGTTATTTTTTAAAATTAATTTTGATCTCGGTATATTAAAATAATATATAAATATAAAAAAATTAATGTAATAAAAATTAAAATTTGTATACACAACAATTCACCACAATATCAAACTGCCTTTAAGTTAAAAGAACTATACTATATGTATACCGAAAATAGTCATAATTTTTGTTCAATAGTTAGATATGGGTTTTCCTGGCCTAGTTTTATGAAGGTTTTTTTATTCAATAGCTAGATGTGGGTTTTCCTTAAATAGTTTTATAAAGGGTTTACTAGTGTTAAGTGTCTAGAAATTCTTTTTTATTTGATTTTCTTGTTGTAATCACTATATAAACAACATCGTGTGCTATTTTTAAAATCACACTTCATGTTATTCAGATTTTATAAAATATATAAAATAAATTCTATAGTTTAGAATTATATTCTAGAGCTAGAAAAACACTGATTTTCTATCTTTCGCGGAAAGCTAGGATCTTTACATGAAAGGCAACCTCGGATTTCTCCAACAGTTATACCGCCTCCTCTATCACGCTGCTGCATCACCAAGTGAACCTAACAAAAAAACACTCTGCAAGTGGCGATGCATATTTCATTTTCACTCATTCTAACGAGAGTATCGGGGAGTGTTTTTTAAAAGTATTTTTTAAAAATTTAAAAAAGTTTATTTTAAATTAATATAATTTTGGTATTTTCAAATAATTTTGATATGCAAATTTTAAAAATAATTTTTTAAAAATAAAAAAAATATTATTAAGAAAAACACTTTTAAAAATAATCATAATCATACTTTTAAATATCCTCTAAATTCCTGTGCGGCTTCTAATCAATGAAGTTCAGACAGAGCGAATGATTCATTATTTCTAGTCAAGATAAGCTGATTGCAACTTAGCAATAGTCTGTATTCTGAATCAACGAAAATTAATGCAAAAAAATTAACTTCACAATGACAACAGGATGCTCTTATCTTCGAAACAGTAGAATTTGACTTTACAAATAAGGTTTCCTTCACCCACGGCCAATGCCTCTTTCCTTCTCATGCTGCTTTCCCTCGCTGCAAAAGAGACCAAATTTGCATCAAGAGTTAGGGTAATTCATTTTAAAGACCTTACTGCCCACTTTCATGGTCATAAAGAAATCGTAAATCAAACAAACTAATTCTCCAAAAAGTACATATATCTTATAAGAAAAGATCAATTTCCTTGGTAGTTTCCATAGGTGCATATGCTCAAAGGATCTCAGCAATGAATATTTTAAGCTGATATCACTCTAACTTAGATTTTAACCCAAAAAGTAACATAATGCTCAGCAAAATGCAACTTGCAACCCAAATACAAAAATAAGTCGAGAATACTCATGTTTGTTGGAGTATTCTAGAATGAAACTCACTCGTTTCTCCTCTTCCATCTTGGCCTTAATGTAAGAGTAGATTGCCACTCCGGCAATTGCAATTCCTGTTCCAATACCAGTTTGTGTTGAGATTTTGTTACCTGCAAGGAGAGAATTGTTAGGTGTTATTTTGATTTTACTGTCCACAAAAAATAATAATAGTAATAGCACTTGTTAGAAAACAAATGAGTAATCAAGTGGTGGACAAATCATTACCAAAGACCAGGATGGAAAAGCCAATCACGAATACACGTTTCAGCACATTGCCCACTGCATGTGTAAGAGGTGCGACCCTCTCCAAGGTGTTGGTAGCCAACTGAAAATTCAAGAGGAAAAAACTTTTTATAATCCTACAAAACAGTATCGTGATAAAAAAAGTTGGCTTTACAGATAATAGCGGGAATAAAAACGGCAAGTTGTTGAATTGAACTCTCTTTGTAAATGCAAAAGGAGACCACACCATTACTTAATTTGCAGGGTCCTTCTACCATTTGTTGATGCAAGTCAAAGGCATTAGTGTTTAAATGCTTTTTCCTTAATGTTTATATAGATGTCTGAAACAGTTTCCATAATGATGTGAGTGCATGGATCTCCGGAATGGATATTAGAATATTCCAGAATAGTTGTTTGCATATCCCAATCATTAGTGCAGTCTCACAATATGTCAACACTCGTTGTGGAAACCCATGCAAACATTCAAATCACTAAAAAAAAACTCTTCAGGAAAAGTGTGGAACTGTTATGCTAAATGCATGTAAACATCAATGCCTCCAGATGCATTGTTTTACATGACTAAATTGTATAGACATAAGAAGATCAGGAGAAAGTTCTTGCCTGATTGTAGAGGTGATAAAACATTCCAACCCAAAAAAGGTCTGAGATGAACTTGGTTAGGCCCACTTTAGCAATTGCATCATTAAAGCCATGCTTGATCAGTTGAGGTCCCTCGACCTGCAAAGGCAAACGTGACTCAAATAAGAAGAGATTTTATGAACTGAATGATTAAGATTTTTAATATGATCTTGTAAGTAGAAATCTCCACGGGCATCAATGCTTTCATACTCACAAGAATGGCAGGTGGAATGCAGACAAGGAGTGCAATGATAGAAATGTAAGCATAAATATTAGTGCTGTCCATATCAGTCTGCAGGGATAAGAAAAGAAGCAATCATTAGTAAGTACTTAATAATTAATTAGCAAGCAGTTGCTCATATAGTACAAACAAAAGCTTCATTGAATTACCATAGCTTTCTTTGAGTAGAGACTCCTGTAAGTGAAGGAGATGTTGGAAATCATAGCACTAATAAAGCCCGTCCAATTGAATGAGAGCTCAGTCAACGATGCCATGGAAACACCTGCATTTAATTTACAATGGAATGTCATTCAAAATTCGTGTTACCTTATCAGTATTACAATAATCAAGTTAGAGTTTCTGATTACGCAAACAATTCAAATTAATAGGAGAGTGGGGGAAATAATGAGTAGACATGATTTTGCATCCCAATAGAATGTCGGTTGAGTACAGTCAGATGGCATATTATTGCAGAAATAAAAGAGAAAGCTTACCAAGAACGACAGGCATAAGTGATAGCCACAGAGTTATCGGTATTGACTGTCCCAGTACGAATTGAGAAGCAGCAGCATTGAAGAAGGGCTCAAGTGCTGTAATGAAACACAATCGACTGTAAATAAGGAAACCACTCTTGAGAGGTTAAAATGTCCTCATAAAACAGTGTTGATAAGCAAGAAAATTGTCTTCATAAATTTGGATAATAAAGTGCCTTCTTGATGTCACCTTTGATTGTGTGTGTAAAGGAGACAGCAACCGCCGCAAAAGAGACATTACTGGTCACATGGCCTAATGCATGACAGACAGCAACGGGAATCAAAAGCTTCAGGAGATTTGAGTCAATAGGCTGCACGCAATACACACAGAATAAGTAATGCATTATCAGTGCTCTTGAGCTTCAGCAATCATCTTCCTAATACCATATGACACATAGACAATAAGATTAAGACACGGTTCCTTCAAAATCATACCCTCCATAAAAAAAAGAACTTTAAATGTTTAAATGGAAATAGTTAGTACAAATACTATCAATCTTCATATTTCTTCACCAAGTCCCAAATACAAGGTAATCTTCCCAATTCAAGGACAACCCCTGTTTCCTCACAGGCATTACCCCTGAAAACCAGAGACTTGTCAAAGAACAATCACGATCTATACACATGTTACATGTAAGGTAACCATAAACTGTTAATAAAACACAATCATCTTCCCTAAATCAGCCAACCAATCCCATCTTAGAACAGGAAATAGGCATTAATTAATCGAGGTTTAACTTACGGCGCGCTTTGGAAGGCCCACGGTCCAGCTCACCAAACAGTATACCACTCCAACAAACAAATGAATCACCGAAACGAAACTACACAAGACACCATCAACAAACATTCCATCAAAGCACAGAAACGCCAACTAACTAAGTATATAATATAATATAATATAATATAATAATTAGCAACTAACTAATAACTAATACTTACTATGGATAGGGGAAGTAATTGTAAATCTTCTTGTTAAGGATGTTAAATATCACGTTCAAAAAGTACCTGAAAATTAAGTAATAAATAATTGTCGTAAAATAAAATCCATAAAATCATAAAACGAGACAAGAAGCTTGACCGTCTGGGATTTGTTAATTCAAGTCACGTGATTGTTCAATGGAAAGGAAATGAAGTCACGTGATCTACTACGTACCACATGAAGAAGAAAAAGCCCGTTACAAGTGCCGGATACTTGTCGAAAAACCCAATCGGAGCGACCTTCCCATCCCTGCAAAAACACCGAGTCAAAAACACGAACAAAACCGAGTCAGATTCCGACACGGAGCGAGTGGACCGAGTCAGAACGGAGGAAACGGACCTCACCCGGAGGAATCACTTCCTTCTGCCGGAGATGAAGCTGCGGCCATAACCGGCCGGAGAATATCCTTCCTTGCATTCATAGGAGAGGATGCTTCCAGAAGCAATGATGGCCGCAGTTGCCTTCCCCATATCAGATTCCCGCCTTCACCGACTGCTCCGATCGGTTTGATCGAGATGAAGCTGCAACTGGTGTTGCTGTGGCTCTCTCGCAGTGGCCTGCGCACGTGAGCGATGGTGGGGGCACGTGAAAAGACGCGTGACTCCATGGCTGAACTTCGATCGAGAGAGAGAGAGAGAGAGAAATGTGATGTTGGTAACTAGAGTGTGCTCTTAAACCCTTTTTTCGCCCCCTCGAGAGAGCGGTTAATTGCCTCCTGTTTCGCTTTTCAATTTACTCGCCATCCCCTGCTTCGCGGTGCACGTTAACACAATGCGCAACCTCTCTGATGGTTTTGATTTAGGATAAGGGGGTCGCGGATCAGAGTTGAAGAATCCCGTGCGGGTCACGCGACCTAATCAACGGTGAACACGTGTTTGAGAGTCAAGTAAGAATATGGGAATATTTTATGGGGGAGATGCCATGGTAGAAATAATGGAGGGAGATTTTTCTTTTTAATTTGACATATTATAGCATTTGTTTTTGTGATGGAAGATTTTATTCTGGTCGAGGATTATTGTTCTTTGGTAATGTCACGAAGGAAGGGGGTGATGGTGATGAGGTGGGGCCACCTTATCTGTGAGTGAGAGGTTGGAACGACATGAGGATCTGAAAGGGTGCCTTGTCCAATCGAGGTGGTCTCGCTCTCACCTCCTTGCTCTGTGCTTTCCAATCCTCTTATCACTTCACTTAGTTTTCTTCTCTCGTGTCAGTCGTGAGTTACGAGTGGCGTGGTTGTTGAGTTATTGACTGTTTTGGAAACTGTTTAAGTGCTCAGTAAAACATCAAATTTCAACGTTCATTGTGCTGTGAATTATTATAGATAATGTCATTTTTGTCCTTCGAAGAAATATAAATTGAAAGGGGAAAATAGTCTTTTCACAGTTCAGTAGACATCACTAATTTAAATCAGATAAATCATTTTTTTTTTTTTTTTACATAATAAAATTACTAATTTACTCTTCATATAAAAAACTTAACTTGGAAAAGAAGTGTTCTTTTTACTTTTCATCTTTTTTTCACATTATAATTACCTTGCTACCCTTAACATTTTATTTCTTTGAACTGTTTTTTATAATTATAAAAAAGATTCGGGGCATGTAGGCCTTTTAACATATATATAATAAATTTAAAAATAAAAAAAGGCTAGCACTTATAATGCATATTCCAGCATGAGGAAGACCCCCACCTTCCAAGCTTCGTATCGTAGCTTTCTATCAGTAAAACATTATTTTCCATAATAGTGTTCAAAATGGAGTATCGAGGGCTTGTTAGTGATGGATCCTGCGTTGGCGACGGATTAATGGTGCGGCGATGGTTGATTTTCTTCTTCTTTCTTTTTTTTTCTTTTTTTTTCTTACTGAAATATAAAATTTCTTTTTATTTGTTTTTATATATAGATTAATCTTTGTTTTTTTATTGTTATTTTTTAAAAAAATAATAAATTATTTTTTTCTTCAATTTTTTTCTTTATAATTTGATTTTATTTAATTTATATATCAAATTTGTTTTTCATTATTTTTTAATTATTTTTTTTAATTTCACCCCCTAATATTTGATATTAATTTATTTATATATCAAGTTTGGTCCCATTTTTTATTACTATTTATTTTGTTTTAGATAATTTTCTACCAGTTTTATCTAAATAATTTTTTTTCAGTTTCATTCCTTATTATTTTATAATTAAAAGTTTTATTCTGTTATTTTTTACTATTTATAATTACTCTTGAACTCATGATCAAAATCATGAGTTGAATTTTTTTTTTTTAAGGTTTTTTATTAGATTTGATTTTCTTTCCAATCTTATCATTCACATTTAATTTATTAAGAATCAGACTTTATGTCTTTTTTTTTTTTATCTCTAGAGTTAATCATAATTATATGCACATGACTATGGAATGAACGGGTTAACTCGAGTTTATTCAAATATTTTTTTATTTTTATTTTTAAATAATTTTTTTTTATAGTATCCAAAATTATATAAGTTCATTAAACTAGATCAAACTAATAAATCAAGTCTTGGTTCTTTTCTTCTCTGAAAATGTTTATATCACTTTAATATTTTTTTTTTATAGTAAAAAAAGTTAGGCTGATGTATGGCATTACACAAACCACCTATTTATTTATCACATTAAAGATATTTATTTTGGAAAAATAACAAAAATAGAAAAGTTTTAGTTAAATAGGATGCTTTTATGCTTTCTATAGATCCAAACACAACATATAAAAAAATCTCAATTAAAAACCATGATTTATATCAAACTCTAAATTAACTCAAAATTTACATCTAAATGAAAACCCCACTAATCCAAACACCTAAATAATTAAAAAAAAAACTAACATCATTCTAAACCAAACCCTAATTATAACTATGTTCAAAACTCCAAATTCTAAATCATAAAAATTAACTCTAATACAAACTTAAAATCTTATCCCCAATTTAAATCTAAAACTCTATCCCTTACTAATCCTTGCCCCAAATCATTAACTATAAAAACAAACCTTAATTCAAACTTTTAACCAAAAAAACTAAACTTAAATTATAAACTTTGAATTTCAAAATTGTAACTTTAAAAACCTCAAATTTAAAGTTCAAACCTCTAAGTTTGGAATGAGAATGAAATATATAATAACTAATTTTTTTTTATTTTTTTTCTTGCATTATTATTTTTTTATTTTCAAGCAGCTTTAAATCACAATTTCCTTTGGATTTATAGTGAATTGCATAAAAATTACACTTTGTGCAATGTTTCTTCTCTTATAATTGTTTTGGTTTTCAAATAACTTTTAATCAAAATTTCTTATGGATTTAGGATGAATTACATCATAACAACAATATTTTCTCTTTACATTTATTTTCATTTCTTTATTTTTGAAGTATATTATAATCAAAATTTCTTTTTGATTTATGGTGAATTGCATGATAAATAATTTTTTTTCCCCTTTCAGTTTCTTGTAATTTCTTTGGTTTAGGGCATTTTACAAGAAAAAATCAGGAAACTTATTATCTTTTCTTATTTAGTGGTGTATTGGCACTTATATAATGGCTATTCATTTCATTTCTTTCACCTATAAATGCAAAAAAATATCAATATTCAAATTAAATTTAATAATCAATCTTATTATCTTCGTTCACCTGTCCACCAGAAGATAAAATGAATGAATTTTTTAGGTGTTTGAAAGCTGAATAAGAGAATATTAATGGGCCTTTTAGAGAGAGAGAAGGTGTGGACAATGACTAATGAGAGAGAGGGAAGGGGAAAGAAAATGATAGGTTTTATTTTATGACATGTGGCAATTCAAAATTAAAACATCTCAAGTTAGCACCCTCTATTATCGCGACATTTCAAGAATGTTATGTGACAAGCATAGATTATGCTATTTTACCTTCTTCTTTTTTTTGAAACTGTGTCGTTCTATCAATTTGTTTTTAGTGAATAGTGCTAGTTTTCAATAAAAAATATTAAATGTTGCCTTTTTTTTATTTTTTTATGAAATTTCAACGGAAAATGAAAATGATAGTGAGCCAAACATTACTATTGTTCACTGAATATCCTTTTGTTATGAATAATGGTGTGTGAATGACTTACTGAAAGCATAGGTAAACTTTTTTTTTTTTTTTTGTAACACCAGCTCTTATTGATCCTCTCGACTACAGCATAGGTAGCAATCCTCATTTTGTAGATATGCCAAGGTGTCTTTTAAGGAGTGTTGCATCTAATTAAGTTTAAGGATTAATTTAATGATCAAGAAGTTATACTTTTTTATATTTTTAAATCCTAAAATGATTAAAAAGAATTTATTAATTTTTTTAATATGTCAACCGCAAAGTTGATCTGAAAGATATATAATTAAAATATAATGAATTTTTACTTAATATATGTTTAGTAATATGATGTGTGGTGCTTTTCAAAATTATTTTTCAATTAAAAATATATTAAGATGATTTTTTTTATATTCAACATCAGCATATTAAAATCATCAAAAAATACTTAAAAAAACATTAATTTTATGTTTTTTTATATGAAAAGTAATTTAAAAAACACTTTAAAAAACATAAACTACATTAATAATAATAAATAAATATTAAATATCAATTAGTATGGTAGGTGATCTAAAAATAATTTTATTATCAAATAAAAAAATTGTTGTTTGGAGTAGAGTTGTAAATGGGTTCACTCCTAATATTATCATCTAAAGATTTAAATATAAGGAAAATTGTAACAAGAATTTTTTATTATAAATATAGTAGTCAAGTTGTGGACTGTTAGTCTAGAATATAATCAAGTAAGTACTATATTTTAGTAAACAAAAAGCCTATCCGGTTAGATTTTAAGCACAAGTACAAAACCTAGCATAAAGATGTGACCTAATATTAGTTTACAAATTACAACTACAATTTCCATGTACATTTACATTACAATTACAATTACAACTAAAGAAGAACTAAAAGTCAAGGTGATTTTACCTTGTATTTCCTCACGTTGCACTCTTCATTGTAACAGTGCTATGTATTTTTTTTCCTTTGACTATTTTTTCAATTACCCAATTATTTTTTCAATTTTATATTTATAAATTAAGTTAAATAATATTTTAGTCTCATAATTTATTTTGAATAGTTTCTATAGGATTCTCAAGATGTCAAAACATAAGTTCTTGTGTTAAATCAATGTTCAATTTGAAAGACGAGATTGAATTTTGTTGATTAAAAAAATTAAATTTTTGGAAATTAAATTTTAAAATAAAATAAACTTGCAACCCTTTTATAGTCAGGTAGACAAATAATGTCTTTTTCTAAAACAATGCTTCGAGATTTTTTACTATTTGTTTTGGTCACTTTAATTTCCTAATTATACGTTTTATTCCAGAACTTCATTTTCTTTACATGTTAGTAGGAGAAGAGAAAGGGTCATAAAAAAAAATAAAGGAGAAGAAGATATTCGATTGACAAGATTTCACTAGCAAAAAATAAAAAATGCCAAGTTTTGAGTTAAATTACTCCTCCTGACTAAAGAAATGTCGCTAGAGTGTTTTTGGGCTTCAATATTACCATAAAAAGAGGTCATTCTTGTCGCACCTTGAAATATACAAGGCTTTCCGAAAAAATTTTAAAATAAAAATAATAAAGTCTTCATCTAATAATTAAATAAAAATAAATATTAATTTAAAAACTTCATTTATTGAGTTATACCTAAAAAAAGATCAACATCATTTTTATCGTATCTTTTAAAATTAAAAGGTTAGCTTTGCTAATAATTTTTCTAAATTTATTCTGTATATATTATTAATTTTTTAAATTTATTTCTAAACCTATTCATGCTTTATTTTGAATTATTTGGTTAAATGATGATGTTTTTTAAGGTGATTTTGTTGATTCAGAAAAATCCAAACATTAATCCCTAATAATAGGAATATTTTTCTGTTTAGAAAAATTCTCATATTAATCTCTGTAAATAAAATATTTTATCAATTAAAAAAATAATATTAATACCTAAAAATAAAAATTTGTGTCAGTTTTGAAAAAAAAAATTGATCTCAATCCCTTATAAATAGATAATTTCATTGATTTTAGAAAAGTTGTTAATATCTAAAAATAAAAGATTTCATCCATTTAAAAAATTAGCATTAATTTCTAAAAATAGATGATTTTATTAATTTTTTTAAAAATTAAAATTAATTCCTATAAATATGTGATTTATTGAGTTTAGAATTTTAATGAGCTTTTAGTTGAAATAGACATTGAATTTATATGGATGGTAAAATAAAAAAGGCCTTCGCCCTACTCTTGTGCTAAAAATTGTACCATTTATTTTATTTTGAAAATTACTATACGAGAGCAAATGCATTTTTTTTACTAAATATTGGTATATCCTCACAAAGAATTTATGCATCAAATTATTAATCAACGATTTCACACATAACAATTACCCTCATATAAAAATTTAAAATTCCACTTATAAAAATCAAAACATCCCCGTGTAAGATTGACAATGTAGCACAAATTATTTCACAAAAATGAGCCAACTCAACACATTATTTATAACAAATAAATCAACATAATAAAAAAAAGCACAACGCAAATTATTTAGAATAGATAATTCAAAATTAACCCTCCAAAAAGTGAGGATAATTAAGTATAATGAATTAATGGCTATACATAATAATATACGATCAAATATTTTAATTTTTATTTGTTTTTTAATTTTATAGCTTAGTATTAATATTTTTTTGATATTTATCAGTATATATAATTTTTAATTTATTTTTTTAAAAAAATTAAATTTTAAATTTAAAAAAATTAAATTTTAAATTTATATTTTATATTTTCCTTGTCATTCAAAAACATATTAGCATGTAAGGTACATAGATTAGTTAAATTAATTTAAGATATGTTTGGAATTGTGGTGATTTTAATTATTTTTTTATTTAGAAATGCATTAAAATAAGTTTTTTTTTATTTTTAAAAAATTATTTTTAACATCAATTCATTAAAAAATTAAAAAAAATTAAATAAAAAATAATTTTTTAAATTTTTTTAAAGAAACACGTCGGAAACACTTGCCTAATTACACAAGCAGCAACTGTTCAAAAAAACCTTAAGACCTAGTCTTTTGCTTTAAAGAACTGTCTATTTCCTGCCACGACATCCTCTTCTTTTTTCTTTTTGTTTTCAGGGTATAGATATATGTGATGGGATTTCGACAATTTATTCTCCTGGCTTGTCCATCTTTTTCTCCCTTTGAATATATATTCCAGGGTTTGTTTCTAGTTTAATTGAGAAAATTGATATTCATTTACGGGGCTCACTCATGTGGCCCAAAGAAACTCTTCTGTGTGAATAAAGTTCTATTGGCTCCTACGTTGACAACCTAAATTTTGAAGTTTCAAATTCGTCTTAAAAATCATTGAATGGACCATTTATTGTGTGGAAATCTATCATACATTGCTAGTTTGGTCAATTATATTTTTAAACAAGAAGTTATAATTTTAATATAAGGGTTCGCATGAATTTTAAAAAATATTGTTTTTTATTTATAAAAAAATTTCAAACTAATAATTTAAGTAAGTGTTTTTGAATAATTTTGATATACTAATATTAAATACAAAAATATATTATTTTAATATATTTTTAATTAAAAATTACTTTTACAAAGCATTTCACGACATTCTAGTTAAAGATAAAATGTCATTTCAACAATTATACGTTCAGGATCCAAAGCTCAACATGAGTAAACTACAGGGACAACTTTGTCTACCATTGTAAATAAAATTCATTCCTAGAACCCAACAACTGCGGCCTAAACCCAATTATCCATGGATGCACTGGGTACAAATAGACCGAAGCCTAAACTGCCCAGAGACTCAGAATCAAAATTCACTCACATCTCTTTCAGTCCCCATACACACCACCAGAACCATAAATTTGCTTTCCATTCCCTTCCCTTAAAGCTTCTTTTCACGAGCTCCAGTGTCAGGGTTCTCTCAAAACTTGCTAAAAGTAATTTTGCATTCACGGGATTTGGCTATTTTGCGAACACTTTATTTCCCGCACAAGACCTGTTTGATTAAACGCTTAAAAGATAGTGAAAGCAATGTTTAAATGGTCAAAAGAAATCACCCCATCTCAAGTTGAGCAGCTACTTAGAACATAAAAGGACTTACACAAAGCTAAAATCATATTTGATTCTGCAAGCGCCGAATACAGCAATGGTGTTAGGAATGACCAGACCACGTTCGGCCTCGTGATCTCTAAATTAGTTTCCACGAATGAATTTAGACCCGCAGGGGATATGCTTAATAGAATGAGGGAAGGGAAGTGCAGAATTGCTGAGGAGATATTCCTTTCAATTTGTAGAGGTTATGGCGGTGTTCGTATGCCGTTAGATGCCATCAGGATTTTCCATAGAATGAATTACTTTCGGTGCAAACCCACTGACAAGTCTTACATTATCGTATCTGCTATTCTTGTTGAAGAGAATCAGTGAAAGGGTGCAATGAGTTTTTATAGGTATATCACCCGGCCTTTGTAAGAATAGTGGAACAATTGATGTTGCTTTTAAGATATTTCGTGAGATGCCAAAACGCTGGTGTGATTCGGATTCATAAACGTATGGTACACTGATTAATTGGCTGTGTAGGTTGGGAAACACTTGTGAATCCAAGTCTTGAATGGTTCAAGGATAAAAAATAATGGCACGGTTGCAAGTAGATAACGATTTATTTAAAAATGGATGTTCAGGAATCTTGAATTAGTGAAAAAAATCAATTTCCACTCTCCCGACAATTTTCTGAATTTCTTCATTTATTTTTCAACTCCAAATGAATTACTCTAGTTGTGTTATATAATTTTTGAAAAACGTTATCAGTCATGACACTCTTCATGTTTCATGAGCTGAGCTGGATGTGAATATTTGTTCAAGCTCTGACACCATGAAAGATCAATTTTAGCACTTTCATTGATCTGAAGAGCATGAACTTAACTGCAAACGACTAAGAAATTGAACCTGCAGGATAACACAAGGTAAGGTCAAGGACATGCAAATGAATTAGCAGAGTAGTATAAATTTTGAGAAGGATATTTTCACTGGTATATCAAAGGTTAATTTGCAGAAAGGGGGAAGCCAATTCCATGGCGCCTGGTGGGAAAAACAAGAAACAACATACTAGTAAAGACACCGATCCCAACAGGCAATGCTGTGAGGACCTCCTGTGCCTTAGTTGATGGTGATGGATAGAAGCAATCTACCACATTCTGATCAAATAAGGCAATGGCTGCAAATACTAGTATTGACATGAGGGCATGCATGAAATCTATAAACTGCAGCCGGTAATTTGCAGCAACTTCTGGTGGAATGGTTGCCGACCCATCAATGACCCACAAGCCTCGGAATGTTGCAAACCCATAACATACATTTCCGTTCTTGTCCCTAAAGCTATCGGTAAAGCTTGATAGGAAACATGACAATCCACACAGGGCAGCTAGTCCTGCAGTCATGGACCTACTGACCGAGTCGCAATTTCCCTGATTTGAAAATATGGGCAGTAAAAGCTGGAAAGCAAGAATTGTTCCAGTAGGTAAAAGATTGGCCAGATGAGCTGTGCTCTTGAATGTCTGACTTATGGCTTTCTGAATCAAGTTTTGCTCATCCTCATTCGGCATGGCCACTCCTTTCAGGAGAGGGAGTTTTTCTTCATTGGTATGCAATGAATCATGATGAGATTCTACCTTAATCTCCATTACTGGCAATTCCTTTTCTTCTCTGCCAAAAATTCTTCTTCCTTGTATGAACAGGCTGCGAGGCATTGCGGTTTTAAAAGAGAAGACTTGAGTGGATGTCAAGGAAGGGAAGGGTAGTAAGGGATCCCTTGCAAGAAATAAAAACCGAGTTTTGTTAGATTACCGACTCAATCTCTTCAAGGGGTTGCCTGATTTCAATGGTGCTATCATTATATTAACGAGTTTCGTTATGGAACCTAGCTTGCTTTATCGTATTAACGAGTATGTTGCCCTCCAGGTGGGTTCTTGACTTTCTTCCTGTAAATTTCCTATAAACGTTTATATATATATATATATATAAATTCTGTTTATTTTTTCAATTAAGCAATGACTAGGTCACAGTTCACCCAACATGAGACACGGTTTCCATTTCCGCTCTAACCTCTTCTGCTAAGGTTGTGCAGAGATTTTTTCCTCCTTCATGTATGGAATTCTGCAGTCCATAAACAGAGGTTAGGAACTCAACGGAGGACGGGAATTATAGTATTACGATGAACTATGTTAGTCATCAATATAAAGATGACAAGCTACCATTTGTAATTGATTAATTTTTAAGCTTACGGTACTCTTAAAACAACAAACCCTTTGCTTACTCTGCTTCTCGTACAAGCTCATTGCCCCAAGAACAAAAGCATATTGTTTGTTTGTGTATAGAATTTCATCTTACATTTTTGGATTATAGCCAACTGACTTTATGCATGTTTATTAATTGGCATATGCTTCATAGCTTGACGTTTCGATCGTTAGAATTAATTTCATTTTCCTCGATCGGGACATGAACGTTTCTATTTTTCTAAATTTAGAAGAGAACGATGCGGGAACCTTCATAGGCTGCCTTCGGTATCTTTACTGAAAAAGAGAGCATTTTCTGATCTGGGATTATGGCTTGCACGCCATAGCTTCATGGGCCACGACCTCGAGGATTTCATGATTTGCACTACTTGAAGACTAATTTCTGGCAAGCGGACCTGATCCAGTCTGTCTTATTATGTGCTTTGCTGGATTTTTAAACTACTTCGTTAATTTACATTTGTAACACGACAACCTGAGGTCATCTCATGTGATATCTAGTAACGACTTGACAAAGGAACACACACTAAATCATGTGGGTTATTTATTATAAACACATGTACTGTTTATTCTCTTATATTTGAAACATTACACAGTATATCTATTTGGTCTCTCGTTCTATTTTCATTCAATTTTAATATAAAAATTTAAATTTAAATTTTTTAGTTTGTATTTTGAAAGAAAAAAATAAATCGTTAAATTTTAGCGGTAAAGAAAAAAATAGCTTTAACATTGACTCTAGCCATCAAAATAATCGATTTTCATGTCAATGAGTTTTATTTGTTAAGGCGAGTTTCATTTAGGTATTTTTTTTATCTTAAAATTGCTTAAAAATATAAATGTCTAAAGGAACAATTATAATAGAAGTAATATAATTTTTATTGTTCTTTAGTTTATGATGCATTATGTTTTTTTGAGAGACATAAATTACTATAAAATTATCTCAAAGATAAAAATGGATATTGATTCTATAATCAAGTACATTTACATCACAATATTTTATTTTTTTTTTATTTGAAGATAAGAATAAAATACTACCTCACATATAAGGTAGGTGGCTTGCACCATGCGACAGATCAATCTAATTTATTTTTTTTTCACTTAAAAGAAAGGATGTTAAAGCCATGTAAGCTTTTCGTGTTATGAAAAACTTGTAATAATTATTAATGAATATTGTAATAGAAGGGAAACTTTAAAGAACTTATGGTTTAATATAGTTTGATATTATGCCTATATCCAAAAGAGCAATGAGTTTTTATTTTTTACTATGTTAAAATAGGGTTATATGGTATGTTTTCACTCCGCTTCACTTTACTCCATTCTAGCATCTACCTATGAACTACAAACTACAACAATCTTTATATTAAGAAATATCCATCTTTTATGATAAAAGTAGAGAAAATACTGAATGGGACAATAGGTTGAGATACCTCTCATCTAGCATTTGGAGACATTAATTAAGTTCAATTAATGCTTGAATTTATTTGTGATAACAAGTTTTGTTAACATGTTTGCTGTATTCTTAGAAGTATGAACTTTTTTAAGCAACAAATCACTATAAAAAACTAGTTCCTTAATCATGTGAAATCTCACTTTTATGTGCTTAATTCTTGCTTGATACTCTTGATTTTTTGCCAAGTAATTAGAACTTTGACTATCACGATGCAACTAAAATCCACCTTACTGAATATCTAGTTTTTTAACCAAACTTGTAAGCTTTAAGATTTTGTTGTTAGCCTTAGCCATTGCAGTATATTATAACTTAGTATTAGATAGTGCAACTATAGTGGTAAATTTGATATTATCTAAGTCTTTTGTATAGTTTGCATTTATATATCCGACAACTAAAGGATTACCCTGATGTTTACTAAACATAATAATATAGTTTATAATATCTCTTAAGTATCTGAAGATCCATTTAATTACATCACAATGTTATCATCCCAAATTTAATAGAAATTTTTTCACCTACAAAATTCTAACATACATTAAACACCCTGTTGTATTAGCATAAAGGACATTTGACATGTCCACTTCATTATTTGTTTTCAGGCACTATATAGCAAGTAATTTGAAATGACTCACTAAAGATAATCATAATCTCATTGTAGTACTATTTTTATAAATCTACATTCCAAGAATCTTCTTAGTAGCATTCAAGTTCTTCATATCATATTCTTTACTTAACAAAGTCTTTAACATATTGATTTTATTAATATCTTTTATAGCAACCAACATATCATCTATATAAAATAAAAAAAATTAAAATAATCACTATAAAGGCTTTTCATGTAAACACAATAGTCATACTCACATCTTTTGTTGTCAATCCTGATCATGTAATAGTAAAATCACTTGCACCACTTTTTTGGAGACTATTGCAATTTATAAAGTTATTTCTTTAATTTACAAACTAGACGTTCATGTCTAGGTTAAGTAAACTATTTTGATTGTACCATCTAAATTTGCTTCTCCAAATCATCATAGAGAAAAGCTACATTGATATCAATCTGCTCCAATTATGTATCAGAATGTGCTACCAAACTTAACACTACCTTTATAGAAGTATGTCTGACTATAAGGAGAATATTTTATCATAGTCAATATCTTTTTTTTTTTTTGTAAGTAACCCTTTACTATTAGAAGAGCCTTGAACTTTTCACTCTCCTTTTCTGATATTGCTTCTTTCATTTTATATACTCAATTGCATACAAAAATCCCATTTCCTTCAAGAAGTTCAACCATCTCTTATGCCTGGTTTTTATGTAGAGATTGCATTTCTTCTTTTATAACATCCATCCATTTACTTTTATCTCAACTGTGTTATAACTTTTAAAAAGTAGCAGGATCCTTGCAACTAGTAATAAATGCATAAGAGACCGAATCTTAAAAATCATATCTAATAGGTGGCCTAATAGTGCATTTGGATCCACCTAAAGTTATATTGTCATGGTGTTGATCTTCTAATCTAGAAATTCTTGAATTCTCAATGGTATTGACCGATGAAATTGAAAGAAAAAAATAATTAAAAAAATAAAGACAAAATTCAACAAAAAAATAAATCAAAATCAAATGCTAAATGATGAATTTAAAATAAAATTTAATTAGAAAAAGGATAATAATAAATAAATAACAATTAAAAGAATGAGAATTAGATTTGATACAAAAATTAAATGAAAATCAAATGATGAGGTACTAAATTGAAAGGAAAAAAAAGAAAAGAAATTAAATAGCAATTAAAAGAATAAGAACCAAATTGAATATGAAAAAAATTAAAAAAGATCTAAAACAAAATAAATAGCAATTAAAAGTAGACACATCAAATTCGATATAAAAATAAATCAAAGTCAAATGCTAAAGGCTGAAATTAAAAATAAAATTCAATTAAAAATAATAAATAAATAAATATAAATTAAAAGAATGATGATCAAATTTGAGATAAAAAATAAATGAAACCAAATGATAAGAGACTAAATTGAAGAAAAAAAACTAATAAAAAAATTAAATAATAATTAAATAAATAAAAATCAAATTAAATATAAAAAACAAATTAAAATATACTTTTGCAATTTGTCAAGGAGAAGAAAGGGAAGAGGAAAAAAAGAGAAAAAATCAATTATAATGTACCACCGATATTTACTTTGCCACTATAAATATCTGGACGTGCCGCTTCTAACACTTTCTAGTAAAGTAGTGTTTGGATGTAAAAAAGCTTTGACTTGTCAATAAAAATGCATAATCTCTTTCCAATCAACGGCAAAAGTCTCATCCCATGTAATATTAATGATAAATATCATTATAAAAGACCTAAAATTAGACATTATAGTATGCAAATAAAAAATTACAAGATTAAATTATCTCTATTTTATCTAGTAATGATAAACATGTATTATAAAAAAGATAATTTCATCTCTAGAATCAATTTCTATGATTTTCACTATGGAGGGCAAAACAATTATTTGATCGCGTGAATTCATAGTGAAATGTAAGATGAAATACTTAGATGTTTTATATTTTTTTTTAGTTTTAATTAATAGACTCAGAACCTAGTTCGTTAGCGGATAACGTGATTAAGATTGTTCTCTAATGACTTGTTTTTTAGGGCACTTAACATTATTCTGCTGTGGAGCCGGACTACAGCTTCTTAATGTACTGCGGGCTTTTTGTGCTCGCTTCATGGACATGGGTCATGGCCTTACAACATAACTACTAGGTTCTGACTATGTGAAGCTCAGGTCCACAAATTATTTTTGGCTAGAGAAGCCCATTAAATCCATTACTCTTGATTTTTGTGAGATCTTCTTCTCTTCCTTTTTCCCCTGACAATGAGTGGCTTTCCATGCTAATATGTGTCATAAATCTTTTTTTTGAAAACAGTTTTAAATAAATGTACACGGTTTTTATTATTTTAAGATATTTCATTAAATAATTTTAAAAAAATAAATTAAAAATCTAAAGCTTAAACTTAAAAATAAAAAACAAGGTAAAATTATTTTCAACCTCTTAAACATCACTTGAAATAATAAAAGAGTATAGCCTAATAAACATATTGTAAACAGTGATGTTACTATCTTCTAGTTGCCTTTTTTTTATTTGTTGTAACTCTATTATCTTCTAGTGTTTAATTTAGAACAGCGACTTAACTGTTTAATCATATGGTAAGTGAAATGGCCACATCTACTGATTTGTGGTCAGCTGCAGATGATGCTGCCAACAGTTTCTGGACAACATGTTACCATATGCCCTATTGAATCACTTGTCTACCAGCGAAAATTTTGAGTACTATAAATTAAAAGTCAGATTGAGTTATAGATACGGAGTATACATTATTATTATTATTATTTGCTAAAAACAAGAACAATGAAAGCGAGATGTGCATCATCTTAGGTAGACAAAAGGTTGAATATACCTTGAATAATACACCTAGGATATATATATATATATATATATATATGGTGTCATATTCTTATTTTTACTTTTATTTTTTGAAATGATTTAGCTAAAAAAGAGTTCTTAATTTTATTGCCTTCTACTGTGGTATGGTCACACTTTGCATCATCAGGGGCCAAATGATTAATGTTTTGCCTTAGGATTTGGTTGTTCATTCCCTACTCCCTCCAGTCTTATTCACTAATTTCCATGTTGAAAAAAAAAAAGTTATCTACTAGGTTTTTTCTTCTTCTTATTTTGGAAAGTTACGTAGAGCTTGTCATTTGAAATATATAAGAAGCGTTCGTCTTGTTTTGTGGAACGACCAAGAACGAAGAGACAAATGTGTCCACGTCTTGTCATGAGACTGTTTGCATTATGTCTTTAAATTTTTAATATATATATGACTGAATTAAACCAAATCTAATCCACAAAGTACCGGTTTCAATCCTGAATAAATATTTTAAGAAATATTATATTGATAACTGTCAAATAGCAAAATAATGGTCTTATGAAGACATTGTCATTTTTTAGTTTGCGTTTTTCAGTATTTTTTTTTATTTTTTTTAATCTGAGTATGATATAAATTTAATTTATTAATACATTATATTCAAACCATTTTTTATTAATTGATATATAATAATCTAAATAAAATTTAAGAGAGGTTTCTGTAGTTCAAAAAAAATGTAAGAAAAAATGATGAAAAAGGTAAAATAAAATTTTAAATCAAGGATATTGAGTTAAGAAGTTTAAGAACGAATCAATAAATTTTTTTGGATAAAGAACACGAATGATTCCTCTGGTTTAACCTTTTTTTAATTATTATAATTAAATATGTCCATCAACTATGAAACTAGGTATGATAGACTTTAAACTTTCATTAATTACTTGCATGTTCTCCTTCTAACCTAATGTGTAAGTTAAGTAAACATGAATGGAGAGATTCGCGACAAGTGAATGATGGAAATAAATAAAAGCTTGTTGAAAACTATAAGTCAATATAGTGAATTATCAATTTCTATATATATTATATATTTACTCTTGAATAATAATAATAATAATCAGGATAATAATAATGTATCTCCTAAATACTAAATAAATAAAAAATTGTTTCCCTCAAATCCCCTATTTTGTTGTAATTATTTTCGGGTTTGGGGTGAAACAAAATTTGTTTTAGGGGCATTTATTTTTGGGTTGAAAAAAATCTTTTCACCCAAACTCATTTTGTGGGACAATATTATCTTTTATTTATTTTTTAAAAGTAAATATTCATATATTTAGAAATTGTAATTCCATATATTCATTTATAGTTTTTAACAAGCCTATATTAATCTCCACCATCGATGCATCGTAAATCCCATCATCTACATTTACTCAACTTACCGATCAAGTTAGAGAAACAACATGTGATCACTTAATGAAAATTTAACATCTATCATATTTAGTTTTACAGTAGAGGGGCAAATTTGACTAAAAGTCAAACTAGAAAACCATGAGTGTTTATTATCTAAACTATTTATATATTATAATAAATTTGAAACATTTTTTATAATTATTTTTATTTCATAAGGATGGGTGAAATTAAAAGAAACAAATAAGTTAAAAAATAAATAAAAATTTTATATAATAATATGGATGAATTTTAACAAAAATACACAAACATGTTTTATTTAATTTATTCAAAATTTTAATTGAAGGGAAAGAAATCTCAAAACATTTTAGATATAGCACCTAAAATAATCAAATAATAATAGAATTGAAGAAGAAGAAGAAAAAGTTTATATATATATATATATATATATATATATATATATATATAATATAAAGATGAAATGAGTCACTCGTCGAGCATGTTTGGCTAAGGACACCCAGGCTTGTCACAAATAGAAAAAAAAATATGAAAAAAAAAAGAATGAATTACATGTTTTCCATATAGGTGATGCATCATGTATTTGTTATTCTATAATAACATTTTTATCACCAGAAAGTCAAGAGTTGCTGGTCTTTTATCTCTAAAACTTGGATTGTGATATTTTTTAGATAAAAACACCTTTTATCATCTTAATGATATTTTTGTTGGCCTTTTTTTAGTTTGGATTGTGATATTTTTTAAATAAAAACACCTTTTATCATCTTAATGATATTTTTGTTGGCCTTTTTTAGTTTGTAATATTTATATAGTAGTGTAAAAACCTATTTATCTAAAAAATATCACAATTTATATCGTGGTGGAACTTAGAAGATTAGAAAGGCTAAACATCTCAAAGTGGCCTTATCGAATAATAGAATCACTTAGTGTGAACAAAGACAAGTTTATCCATAAGTGATATAAGCTTATCTAATAGTGTTCTAGACCTATCTATGAGTTGGAGCAATTTTGATGCTAACCACTCAACGAGCGCTACAGTCTTGTCATCAACTTAGATGAGTTAAGATGGAACAGACCCATACATGAGTTAGGGTAGTTTTTAAATGCAGTTAGATTATATATTTATTATTATAATAATTATGAATTTAGTTTGAATTTAATTAATTTTTTTGTGAATTTTCATTATATTTAATTATAAATTATTAGTTGGTATTTTGATGAATTATGAAATGTGTTAATTTTTTAAATGTGTCAAAAAAATAAATTGTTAATTGTGTTTCTGAGATGTCAATCATTGGATTGGTTTTTTATGACAAGTTAAGAGATATGTGATTTGTCAAGTTATATTATTTTTTTAAATATTTTCTAGATTGTATAATTTTCCAAAAGAATTTTCTATGGTGACCCCCTCAGCTAAAAAAAAAGAAACTTGAATTATTTGTCAAGGGTTTGATTTGATCGGATCAGATTTCAATAATAGTCGAGGGATATATTAATGAGTTTCACCCTATATGTATTTATCTAATTCATGAACTAGAAAATTGGACGCAGGTTAGATGGATGATCCAACTCCTATCTTTCTAACATGATTACATGCCTGCTAAAGAGATTGTAATAGAAATAACATTTGTCAACTTATCTTTGCCGAGAGATTCCTTCCCTTCGTATTTTTATTTATTTCGTATAAATAATTTTGGAAGGTCTTATAATATTGCAGAATCTGGTCCAAATGGTTAGGTATCTGTCTTCAATTAGGGGTATAAAGTTATTCATTCGAATTATTTTACTTAATTAAAGCATGATTAATTATAAAAGCAGGAACTTTTGAACCGGGCCATTATGCAATCATTTTTAAGTAAATTTCAATTTAAATTTGATGATTTCCTACACCAAACATATCATTTTCATGTGACAATGGGATTCTAATGGTGAGTGGAAGTTGCTATGTGATTTCACAGATTCATACATTTTCGTCTTGTGCTCCTCAAGTAGTTTAAAAAACAAAAAAAAAGCTCATGAAAGTGAATATTCCATACATCTCCAAGTCAGCTGTTCTTTCGTTCTCACTTGTTCAATTTTCAAGACATTAATTTCAAGTCATTCAGATAATCGGTTGTTGGTTGTTTATATTTTTTTAAATTAAAAAAAAAACAAAAACAAACAAATTTTTTTTCTGTCTAGATTTTCAAAATTAAATAGAAAATGGAAATGATATCAAATGACCCTTCAGTGTTTCAAACACTTGGACAAACTAAGAAAATCAAAATACCAAGCTTCAAATTTGATTTTTTTTCCCGAGAAAGAGTCCATAATGGCTACCAAACTTAGTTACCACTCTTGCAAATGTTTCCAAGATTTCACCCATCAAACTGGACCCCCTTCTAATATAAATCTGTCTCCTTGGTGCCTGGGATCACGAGAGAAAAACGCTAATGTCTCTAAAGCAAAAAAAGTGTAATCACTTG
Source organism: Populus pruinosa (assembly GCA_026413675.1). Classification (NCBI taxonomy): domain Eukaryota; kingdom Viridiplantae; phylum Streptophyta; class Magnoliopsida; order Malpighiales; family Salicaceae; genus Populus; species Populus pruinosa. Next base: position 3,946,512 of record CM048595.1, read on the forward strand.
ATTCTGACCGTTGTTCGCAGTCGCAGAAAAAAAGAAGCCAAGAAACAAAAATAAATCCCCTAATAATCTCTATTATACGCATCTCCTGCAAAAAGTATGAACGATGCTCCTTTACAATTAATCTAATATTGGGATTGGGATGAAAAAGAGAGGGCAGCAATGATGGTAATTTAAAGTGTTTTTTATTTGAAAATAAATTGAAAAAATATTTTTTAAAAAAATATTTTTGATTTTAGAATATTAAAATAATTTAAAAATAAAAAAATTGAATTTAAAAAAAATACCATTTTAACTGAGTTTTTAAATAACACAGAAGAGATGGGGATTTTGGGCTGTGATGATTAAGTGTCCCAATTGCAATGAGAACAAGGCAGTCTTTAGCTTGCATATAGCCTACAACTCATGCATAGTTCCTTGTGCACAAACAAGCATGTTGATATGGTGTCTCCTCAGAATTATGTGCGAAAACTAACTTTTCACCCTCCTAATTATTGATTGTCTGAACCATGTATTTGATCGGTTCCCCCTTCGGTTCTCCTTGCAATTGATTATATAACTGTTCATCCCTCAATTTAAGGTCTGGTATGGAAAGTATCAGTGATGACCTGGGCGTGACCACTCCCGTCCGAAGGCCATTAACCGGCCACCGTACAACTTCATCGGAAAGAAAAAAAAACACAAAGCCCCTTGTATGACAAAAGGAAAGAGAGCATGCATTCAACAAGTATGTATCTTGACATTCTTCGATTGACTTCAGATTCTACTATCCATTCTTGTAATAAAGTTGAAATATTTAGGCATAAAAAGTCTTGTGTATCTATGAACATTTCAAACCCAGTTGACTTTTGAACCTCCAAGTTAAAGAGTTTATCGTATAGATGGTTAGAAAATAGAGTTTTTGATTTTGTTACGCTAAACGCAACCATGAAATGTTGATGGGAACTTATGAAGAATAGCTGCGTGTTTCTTGAATGTCAGGACTTATGGCCGGCGATCTAACCTCCGACCACATGATCCATACTCGAAGTTCAAAATATGTGCTATACAAGACACGAGTTTAAAGTTATGATGGATCGTGAAGCTCATTTGGGCATGCAAGAACCAAAAGGAGTTCATATTCATAAATTATAATTGGAGTAGTAAACGTTGCGTGTAACTCGTGAGTCAAAAATGAGGTTTATAACTCGATTAAAAATGTTGTTTCTCAGAATATTTTCTGAACTTTGATATTTTATGATTTAAAAAAGAAACTCTTCAACTTAGGGTTGGATGTCATCCTGTAGAGAAGGGAGTCACGGGTTCTCGTCTCAGAGTTCCAAATTCCCTAGCTCTACTAGTCCACTAAAGCGAAGACAAGAAGTGGTATCTAGCGAGCTCATAGCAGTTCCTAGCTAGGTTAGGGTCTAGCCCTAATATATTTTGTACTAGTTCCGTTTCAGATAGCTAATGTTGGCAGGGACGCAAGCAAGAACAGAAGTGCAGAACAATGTACACGCAATGTAAAGACAAACACATAGAGATTTTTTTATTTTTTATCACAGGAGTATCATATTTAACTATTAATTTAAATGATAAATACACTACCCTTCGAAAAGCGGGTTGTTTCTCACTATCACAGCTGTCAAAAACATGAGTCAGGGAGGGATAAGAGATCAAGTTCCATTTCGAAGGGTAGCCGTCCATCAATCACTTGTCCACGTCTAGAGTCTTGGCTTTTCCCTCTCTTTATTTTATTTTGGTTTAATTACTTGATCAGCAATTATTCATGAATAATTGTGGGAACAATTTCCCCATTATTCAGCTTCGTCCAAGTGCAATCCAGTCCCCTAACTTGCATTGAGGCCTCAATTTGGTCTTCTTGTTATCATTTATTATTGATACCGTTAAAGATCCATATCCTATGTTATAAGCTGTTGTTATTTGGCTTATAGTTCCCAAAATCTCTCTTCTTCTTTTTCCCATCCATCACTACTCTGTCGTCCTTTATAACTATATATATAGTTATAGTTATAGTTATAGATATCCTTGAAGGGAAAAAAAATAGGAAGAGAGAAGGCAAAGAGAAGAAGTTTAAGAGAGAAAGAGCAAGCAAGCAAGCAAACAAAGAATTCATTTTTCTATTCTCTTTCGAATCCCTTATCTCAAGAATTCATTTTTCTATTCTCTTTCGAATCCCTTATCTCAAGTTTCATTTCTATTTGCATAAAGAAAGTGGCATCTCATTCAAGATTTTCTTCAAAAAGATTATTACATTCCAATCCCAATACCCTAAAATTTATTTCTAACTCCCATATTATTATGTTGATCATCGTTCAGTTTGTTCATATTTATACTCTAATCAAACTCATAGCTAGATCATATTAATTTGAATTTCATGAACTCTGTATATTGATCTGATACAAGTATATATAATTTTGATAGGAAGAACAAAGAAATTAAATTTCAAGAGGAGAAAAATGGGGATGAGTTAAAAGTTTCAATTTCTCCCCTAAACGTACACTTTTAAAGTGTTAGTATTTGTTAGAGGACTTAACTGAAATAATTTGAGGACTTGAAGATATAATTTGACATTAGATTCAAAGATAAAGAACCATTTGCTCTTCATCTTTTATCATCTTCTTTGTGGCAAAACATGTATTTTTGGCCTTTTCCACGTGCCATCTATCCTTTTCTTCCCCTTCAGGTAAGGAAGATGAACTAGGGGGGACTTTTTTGGGATTTGTTTTTTCATAGAGAGAAATATTTAGTTACATTTTGTGTAAAAACGGTTTTGAAAAAAGTTAGATTTTGTTTTGGTTATGTCGCACCTGATATTGCGGCGGCCTTAAAAATTATAATGGAATGGAAAGAATGGATTTCTGTCATCCAGTTCTTTGATGGTGAATGATCTTTGTTTAAGGAGTCGCTACCTAGTATTATGGTTACTAGGAACCCTAACTGGTCAACAGAGATTTTATGGTTCGAGACTGATTACGCAAATGGGAAGATATTATCACCCATTTTAGCGTCCTGCCTAAGGCAGGCTACATTGATGACTTTGTCAATAATTGCTAATGTTTTGTTGGTTTATGCTATGGTGGTTTTGCATGTAATATTCCTGACTCTGGCGTCAGTGAATATTTAACTATAGATATTTCCAACTCTGGCGTTGGTAAATATCACGTAGCTATAAAAATAAAATAAATTTAAATCAATTATTTTTTTATTCCTGACTCTGGCGTCAGTGAATAAACAAATCAAATAAATTTATTTTTACGCATCACACAAAAAATAAAATAAATTTAAATCAGATATATATTTTTTTATTCCTGACTCTGGCGTCAGTGAATATACAAATCAAATAAATTTATTTTTACACATCACACAAAAAATAAAATAAATTTAAATCAGTTATTTTTTTTATTCCTGACTCTGGCGTCAGTGAATAAACAAATCAAATAAATTTATTTTTACGCATCACACAAAAAATAAAATAAATTTAAATCAGTTATTTTTATTCCCGACTCTGGCGTCAATGAACAAAATGAAAAAAAAATAAACTTATTTTTTATGCATGTACATATTTTTTATTTTTTTCTAGCTAAAAATAACAAATGAAAAATAATATAAATTTAAACCGATATTTTTATTCCTGACTCTAGCGTCAGTGAATAAACCAACAAATTTACATTATTTTTTATTCATGCCTATATTTTTTAATTTTTTATTTTTTCACTTTGAAATATTTTATTTTTTACTTTTTTTTATTTTTTTTATTTTTATTTTTTCTATTTTCGGGCTGGGCTGGGCTAAACCCAGCCCATTATATATATATATATTGATGGCTGGGCTCAGCTTAGCCCCACAGGGGCTGGGCTGAGCCCAGCCAACCTAGCCCGGTCATTGGCCCAAGCCAGTGACCTGGCTGGGCTGAGTCCTGCACGCATGAAGTAACTTCACGCGTGCTGCACTATGTGAAGGTAATTAAGTTACCTTCGCACAGTGTTTTCAAATTCAAATGCAGGGAATGAAATGAGAAAGGGAAGAGCGTACCTGCTTCGGGCGACGCTGATGCGTGCAGCGCTGATGGATTCTCGTACTGCTTCCCCTTATCTTCCTTCTGTGTTCAATTGTCTGCGTGTTCTCTTTGTTTTCACAGCAACTTTTGAAACTAAGAAAATGATGAAAAGGCCGGCCTGCTGGGAATTTGCTTTGATTCTTGATTTTCGTTGTTTGCAGGGACGAAGGCAATGGCAGAGCCAATACTCGTCTCTATGTATTATTGCTCTCTTGTTCTCTCTGACTCCCCGTGTATTATTTCTTTCTCTGTATTTATGCTCTGTTCTTTTTTTTGTTTCTCCTTTTCTCTGTTTTTGGGTTGTGTTTAGGTTGATTGTCTCTGACTTTTTCCGTTCTCCTGGTTTCGTTGTGTTTTGCTCTTCTTTCCTTGGGTTCATTTCCCCTCCTTTTTTTTGGCCTCTTCTTCTCCCTTTTATAGAGAAATTGGCTCTGCCCCAGTCCTGTCTTTGCAGGACTATGTTATGGAATCCCTGAACGAGATTATTGGCAACAGATGTTATCCAAGATCGGGTTTGTTGCAGATTATCAGCTCCCCTGCTGAATCAGAAACTCCCCTATTGACTCGGGATGGAGAAGACGTGGCAACGACGGCGTCTTGGCTGGAAACGGGAGTTTTCAATTTGACCCCTGGGCTTTGGAAATTCGGCAATTGGACCCCTTAATCAATTAAAATTCCTTTTAATTTTTTTCGGTTAATTTCAATTAGATCCCTAAATTGATACGTTATTTACACAACAGTCCTGAATTTCTGAACTATTCAATTTAGTCCTTGAACTTTACTTTTCCAATAATTTTTTCTAAATAACCTCCAAACTTTGGTATTTCTTCAATTAAACCCCTGATTCTTTTAATTAATTAAATCAAAATTTAATTAAGTCCTCAAACTCATTAATTCCTCAATTTCTTTTAATTTAATTAATTAACTTAATCCCAAGCTCAATTAAATCTCAAAATTTATTAATTCTCCAATTAAACCCTTGATTTAATTAATTAAACTAGTCAAGAGTTTAATTAAATATTTAAACTTTCCAATCATGTTTTCATTAACTCAAATTTTAGTTCATTCTTCATTTACTCTTTTTTTTTATCAAAATGTTTTAGTAAATAAAAAAAATCAAAAATTTGGTTATGACAGGTTAAATTAACTTTTTATATATATATTTTTTATTTTTATATGTTTATGTCAAAAATAAATTTTAAAATATATATTATTTTAATATCTTTTAAAATAAAAATTTCAAACTCTTGATATTAAATGTTTTCATGAACTTATCATGGGATCTTTCCCTCTAGCACGACTCACGTGATAAACTAGAGGTTGTATCTCTAATTATTATTTATTTATTTATTGAATTATAAATCTCTATTCCAATTAGCAAGTCATAATCACTGATGATTTTTTTAAAGTAAATATAGGGTGATGACCTCCTGTTTTTATGATTGCAGCATTGTTCATGGCAGTTGATTTCATGATCAACTCATCTAATCTTGATCTCTTGATGATTGCTGAAAATGACAATAAATTGTTCCTCTTCTTCGGTGTGGTGCGAATGTTTTTCTTCTTTCTTCGTCATTTGCTAATTGTCTTGGTCAAAGTACAAAAGAAAAGTTTAAGCATGCATCATTAGCTAGCTAAAACTGCGTTTTTAAGCTTCTTTATAAATTCAAAGAGCATGTTGTTATGGTGCTATTGGCTTATCGATAAGAGGTATTTATTATGTTGAATGTCCTTGTTGCTGAATTTTATATTTATAGATCCACATTAAAGCATACTCCATGCTTTATACACAACATTACTTTTTTCTTAATTAGAGTGGCTAAAAGCAATGGGAACCAGCATCAAACATATCCTTATTCTAAAAAAGGGAACTAAAAGAGCAAAGATCTTTCATGATCTATAATACCCATATCCCAAGTCTAGCTAGCTACCACAACAAGTCATTCACAAGCAATAGGAGAGTGTGTGTAGGAAAAGAAGAGAAAGCTACAATGGGGATGAAGAAAAGTTCTCCACAGCCATTGCAAAGCCCATTTTTTTTCACTCGAAAAGGTAGTGTGAAAAGTGGGAGATGGTGGCATGGGTTTGAAGCGCAAGAGGACAATTATGATTGTGGTTTGGAACAGACTCAAATGGGTTGGAACCTCCATTGCCTTTTCCTATTCTTTTGAATCTTTTATTAACCTTGTAATAGTGGATGAAAGCATCTACTTGCCTCAAAGTTTGTGATTTTGGGTTTGATTTTGGCCCCACGGATCTTGGATGGGGTTCCACAAAATTTGGTACAACTATCTTTCAAGGATGGACCGTGGTGTGCTGCCTAGGTGTTGAGATAATTCTTGCACAAAAGTTTATTCTTCTCTTCTTTTTATTATTTTTATCGTGTAAGAGAGCTTGATCATCATGGGATTAGGAAGGTACTAAGTGAGGTCTTTGTAGGTTGGACCACTCACTCTCCATCTCCATCCTTTATCATTTTCGACTTAAGAAGTGGCTGGTTTTGGTCTTTTTTCGCTGGACCACTGGTTGTTTATACGAGCTCCATTTCTTGGATAAAATTAAGTTGTGATGTCCCAGTTGAGTCCTGAATAGCTTCCATGAAAAATTATAGCTAAAGCAGAGAATTAATATATATATAATTAAGGGAAATTTCTGGTTCATTTCATGAAATTAATAAACTAGCAGCAATAATTATGTAGTGAGATGAAACATTAAGTGAATTACATGGCTAATTGCACAGTGACACCCCTTCAATACATAGATTTATTTCCTTGTTTTGTTTGTTACAAGTATATATATGTTACACGAGATCGTGATTTATAGTAGTCGTAATAGTACTTAATTTCCACCCCAGCTATCATCAGATGCCATGTTCGTATAATTCATCAATGTTGGAATCTGTCAATAAACTCTATGAACAAGTCATTGTTTATTAATCGATGTGTCGTAATTTCTCTAGCTACTTATGATTCTTTGCCGGCATTATTCCATACAGAGGATAATTTTTGAGGTATTTCATTAAAAATCCTTAATTGAAACTCAGTCCAAGGCCTCCATGTGGATTGTTCTCAGCTGTGAATGATATCCCCTCAAGTAGTATATATATTCTTGTATCCCTGATCGACAGAAATTAGTTGCGTTCCCGCTCAGTAAAATATCTATCGATCACCCTAGCCATTGCATTTGTTAGCAGGCACATCAATTAAAGAATTATGGAGAATTGTCCAATGGAAGTATGGCATCACGAGTACCTAACTATTTTCTAATTCCGATTTTAATATTAATTTGAGGCCTCACCCCGTACAAAACTAGAATTGTTCTTGGTATTCCTGAAATTGTTCCCCACTTTGTGAGGGTTTGGATTCTTTTTTCCAAATTAAACAAAGTAATTGACCTTTTAGAAGGCTATTAGATAAAGAGAAATGAACCAAATGATTATACGTAATGATAGAAAAGTGATGGGGCAGCAAAGCTGACATATAGCACTTGGGTATCATTTCCCTTTGCTTTTACCTCTAGCTTAAAGAGGTCAAATGCCTCCCATGGGTGTCATTAAGACATTTAATTTGGAGTAGTTCTGACTCCAACCCTTAATTATCCTACTGAAACTTGGTCAAATTCAAGGATTTGATGTTAAAATCTAAATCAATCATGACTTCTATGCAATAATATTTTTTTGTCTTCCCCGCAAACATTATAGCTAGCCAGTCGAGAGATCCTGCATTTATCCTCCAAAACATCAGTGTGACAAGTAGCATCGCCCTGATACGGCCTTGCTTTGTAACGGGAGACACATTCCATTGATCATGTTAATGAGGTAAGAGTAGGAAAATCATGCAAATTAAACATCATCATCACTTTGTAGTAAATTGTCAAAGCTTGCTCCATTCACCTCTCTTGCTTTGCTCTATACATATGCTAAGCTAACGTGCACATTTGACAGGGAGTACAGTTTTCACGCGGTTGACATGCCCATCATCCCGAGTTATTATAGCCCTCACTACCTCACTTGTGCTCCTCACCACTTGCCTGTTTTGCAGATGTCTATGGCTGTGATTCATCTTGTTTTTTAATAAAAAAAATTAAGTTTTTATTTTTATTTTGAATTCTTAATATTAAAAATAAATTTTTAAAAGTAAAAAATATATTATTTTGATGCATTTCTATGAAAAAAATACTTTAAAAAATAATTATTATTTATTAAAAAATAATATAAATCATATATTAATATCTCATCTAATAGTTTAATATATTAAGTTAAGATAGTTTTTTATGTCAAAAATACTTTAAAAAATAATTATTATTTATTAGAGAATAATATAAATTATATCCTAATATCTCATCTAATAGTTTAATATATTAAGTGGAGATAATTTTTTGATATGATATTGGAACCTTAATAACCAAATAGTTACGAGTTCGAATCTTAATATTTTTATTTATTTAATAAAAAATAAATATAAAATAATATAAATCTTTACACATTAACTATTTAAAATTATAATAAGAATTACTTTTTAAAAAATAATTTTAAACTAAAAAAATCCAAAATTTTAAGAAATTGATATCAAACAAAATTTATAATGTAGTGAGAAGTAGTTAAAATTATATTTCACTCCTCTTATAATTTTAAAAATATTTTTTTAATCAACATACTGTATTTATATATAAATCCTAATAGAAACTATCCTTTAAAATTTTAATTAGAAAAAACTATATTTTCTTTTTTCAACTGATGTTTTCCAAGTACCAAAAAAGCCACCACAGTTACAAAACTCAATTTGCTGTGCCATGGCATTTCGGCACATGTGTTCAGTCCTGTGTTGTGTGTTACAGGCTAGCAGCTAGCTAGCTATATCTCTAGGTTCGAGCTTAACATGAAATAGCTTTTTATTTATTTTTATTCCATATGTTTTTCAGGGGACCCCGAAGGTGCGATAGTTAAAAGGATTCTTTTGGTAAGTTAGCACAGTTAAGAAAAATATTCTGTAAAGTAACACAAAATAAAACATATTTAGAGATATAGAATAATCAAAGTATGGCAATAGTTGCAGATATTAATTACAATTTATATGTTACAGATGGTATATACTACTCTTTTAATAAACAATTTATTTTACAATTTATTCGCCTACCAACTCCCTGCTAAATAAAAAAAATTAATATAATTCAAATAATTAGTTTTTTAGTATCAAATATAATTTACATGAAAATCACATAACATATTCAATTATAAAAAAAAATTAAACCAATAATTAACACAACATAATATTTTATTTAAAATAAAATTAATTATATATTTATTTATAATTCTCACAACACAGCTATATTTAATAATTATCTCAGCTTATAGAAGGAGCTAGAGCACCCTTGAACAGGTGTGTATTGGCTATAAACATTATCCCAACTTATCCAACTTGAAAATGAATTTGTAATATCTTTATAGTTGTATGGAGAATCAATATGATCTCAACTGAGTAGATAAACCTGGATTATTCACCGACAAACTTGAAATACTTGTAAGCAGGCTTGGAACGCTCAGCATTTTCAACACTCCCACAGTAAGCTATCTCTTCTTTTACTGATATTACTTCAATACAGTCAACTTTCTTAGTCTTTTGAAGTTCATCACAATTTATAGTATAGTAAATGCTAATTTTTTAATTATTATTTTTTTCCTGCTGAAAAATATCTCTACTTACTGGTCAGTGTTGATTCAGCTTGGACTTTTGAATATTTATGTTGGATTTAATTTACTGAAGACGATGAATTCTTTGTCGTTGGTTCGATTACTTAATTTTGGTGTGGATGGTTGAGGAGTTTATTGCCACTTAAAGGAAGTGGGTGGAAGTGTTAATTACCGATTGGAGCACTGACTGCTCATCTTAATTGGAGAACGACGATGAATTCTTGGCCGTTGGTTCAAGTAATTAATTTTGCTTGGATGGTTGATGAGTTTATTGCCACTTGTAGGTACTGGGCGGGAGTGTTCCTTACTCATGAACACTGACTGCTCATCTTAATTGTGGAACCGGACCTGAGTAGTTGGGTTTTTTTATTACAAAGGAGATATTTGAAATCAAGACACTTTTTGTTTTTGTAGAAAAACATACCAATTGAACCATAATTTATTCACTAAAATTAGCTCATTAATTACTACTAATTGAGTGTTTATGATTGCGGTACTTTCTGTTTTTGGCGTGTTTCGAAAAGGTGTTTAATTTAAAAATATTAAATTATTTTTAATATTTTTTAATGATTTTGATTTATTAAAAATTATAAGTTTGAGTTTAATACGGTTTAAAAGTATTAAACCTTAAAACTATATAAAAATATAATTAAAATTGTAAAAGTATGTGGTTTTATTAGGTGAAAGTCCCATAAAATTTGAAAAAATAAGTTTAAGTACCATGAATATTCATAAATAACCTAGGAAATAATGAATTATAAAAAAATAAAGTTAAAATCCAAGAAATAAAGAAAGAAAGAAAGAAAATCTAAATTATGTTATGAAACATGGCGACCATTTAAAAGAAAAGGAAACATTTTATCCTAATGCTCCACTGAGAATGATCCCAAATCCTGACTAGGATAGGTAAGAGTTTTTCTTCTTTTCAAATAGTAAATGTGAGGAGAAATCTTTTTTTTTTATAAAAAAACAACAAATGCATTAAAATTCCAAGATCTTCAATCAATTAAACCATGATATTTCTTTAATTATGCTAGTTTGTAAATTATCTTCATCAAGTTTTTTTGTTTATATATATATAAAAAAGAGTCCATAGTGAAGCTAACTCAACTACACGCTGTATGATCAGGACAGCCGGCGCCAAGTTGGAAAAGAAGGAGCCCTAGTCAGCCATGTGGTTCGATAAATTTCTTGGACAAGGCTGCCATAAGTCATAGATTAAGATCAAGGCTAACCTTCGGTGGGGTTTCACTTATCTTCGAAGGGATTTTATATTTGTAATGGCCTAGGAGAGAGTGAGAGGGAGAATCTTCTAATTGTTAGGCCTGTGAAGTAGCCATGGAACCTGAGCTGGGATGTTGCTGACTCCTAGTTTGGATCTTTTTGACCTCTCCTTTTCAACTTCGCTTTCATTTGATGATGTTGATGTTTAATTTTTGGAAGCTTCAAATGCTGTCTTAACAATGAGTATAGCTCCCTTTATCACCTTAAAACCCATTGATAGAGAGATAACACATTTAATTTGCGTTGCTAATTTTTTTTTTTATGAATACAAGAGAATCTGAATCCAGTCAGAATAGTTGAATTGGCTTGATGAACATAGCACAATTCCCGTAATCTGAGAGCAAATATTTCAACAAGCTTCTTTTTAGATGGAATTTTTGCTATGCATTCAAGTTTTAGACCTTTTGATTGAAGAATAATTATTGAACTAGGAATATATTTACCTTGTTTAGATATGAAACTGATTAATTATTTCTGAAGAAAAGAAGAAACCTATAAATGTGTTCTTATTATACATACAGTATGGTATTTTAGTATTTTTTTTTGGTATTATAATACGATATATATTTTAAAAATATTTTTTTAAAGATATATTAAAATATATATTTTATGTTTTTTTAAATTAACATCTTAAAATCATTAAACAAACACTAAACAAAATATTAATTTAATATTTTTTTAAGTAAATATATTTTTAAAAAATTATTACCATAAAACCAAACAAGTTATAAATCTTGCTGAATTAGAAGGGATCATAATGTTTACTTCGAACACCTTAAACTTAGTCCACCAACCACTGTACTTGGATTTTGATGTATGATTATAAAGACGCAACCAATAATGTTGGATCTAAGAATTTGAGTTGGTGGGACTCATAAGGAATCTCAGCTATAAATCTTGTGCAGATCTTAAAAACCTTACCAACAATGACTCATTTAAGTTCGAATGGCCACCTTGAACCGTGGACACGAGGCAACTACATATTTTGAAATGACAGTGAATGCACAACTCTAAGTTGATATATCCATGATTGCTGGCATAAATACACTCTCCTATACTTGTTAAAATTCATTCGTGCGGATGCACAACTGGCCCCACCCCAATTTAAAAATATGTATATTCTATTTCTATGATTTCACCTTCCAGCCTTTTTACTGCAATAAATATATACTGATAATCCTTGTTAAATCCTTCAACATTGGGAGTTAATAAATTATTTTTTTATAGGCGTCGAATTCAATGCTCTTATCTTCAATTTTTCTAAATCCCACGAAGCAATTCATGTTTCAATTGCTTCTAGCTCAGTACAGGCTTCCTATCTCTGCACAACATTTATTCATAAATTTTTCTATCCAAGTATTTAGAGGATTTTAATAAAAAAAAAATAGTTTTGAACCAAGATTTGGACCCAGAGGGTTAAACCAGACTGTTGGACAATATTCAAAATTTAAATCTTAAAAAATAATTTTCAGCAAATAAACTAAATTTGAAGGTTGATTATAAAATATTTTTCAATGAATAGTTTTTCTGTAATATTTTTCAAAAAAACATATAAAAACTATTTAAAAAAATATATAAAAAAATATAAAATATTTGACACAAAACGTTCCATAAAAGAATTTAATTTTCGTGGAAGAAAGCGAACCCAAGATACTCTTACTGTGAATAAAAAATATTAATGTGCTGAGTAGTGGTGCTGCCATACAATAGAGGTGGCGCCGCGGCGGCCACAAAGGGTACACTGTGTTTGTGTTTTTTGTTTTTGGTGCAAGCAAGGGCGCCAACGTGCTCAAGTTTACAAAACGCACAGAAAATCCACTACAGCAAGGAAAACAAAAGCCTGGTAGGAAAGGCCATGACTGATGTCAGGATGAGTGGTGTTTTCCGGTCAAAAAACTCTCAACCTGTGGGTGAAAATAATTCAGAGAATATAGAACCTCGTGACGTTATATTTCAACTGAGCAAGTGTTCGGGAAATTAGAAAAGGAAAATTTTGGATGAAAGTGACAAATTAATTTATGATTTTTTTGAAAGGCAAGCGACAAGCTTTACTGCTATTCTTTGACCTCTCTGCTCACCATGCAGAACTATGGCTGTTCATTATATAGATATTAGATCCCCCGTCTCGTCCTCGTTCGTCTTCTTCTCCGTCACTTTCTGCTTTTCACTGTGGCTGAGGCAATCAAGTATACGAGTGCGTCCTCCAACCATGAGGTGGAGACGCCGACCATTTTCTTATGACAATAAAATAACATAAAAGACCTCACTGATTCATTTTTGAGTGGAACAATAAAATAATAATTTTGTTATCTGAAAAAACAAAACCATGTGTCTAGTCATTAAAGTTATTAATGTCTTATATATATATATATATATATACGTATATGTATATGTATACACACATATAATTAGTTTCATCGAGGCTAATTTTATAATTTAATAATGTTATTAAATTAATCAAATTTATTGAATTGAAAAGTTTTTTTAATAATTTTTTTTTTAATTTGTTTTTGTTATTATTACTTTAACGGCACATGTGATATGTTTCAATGTAGTTGTGTAATTCTTTACAATAATATTAAAATTATCTTAATAATTTTTTTTTTATGGTAAGTCTCAAATAGATTTTTTTTTTGTGAGTATAATATTAATAATTTTTTTATAGTTAATTATTACAAATTGTTTTAATCGCTTTGTTTACTATTAATATATTTTTTAATTATATTATTAAATTAATTAATTTTATTAAATGAAGTCAAGTTAATTACTCAGTTCTTGGATTTTTCTTTCTTTTTTAAAAATACTCACGTTGCCTGAATATTTTTTTTAATAATTTATCTAGTCATAGCTATGGATAAATCTGGGGGGGTCTTTGAAAATGTGCAATTTTACCCCCGAAGTAGAAAATATACAGTTGCCCCAGAAAATCGCTCTTATTTTCTCCTTGATTCAAACTTATCCATATATTCTCTCACACGAGCATCTTTAGGTGAATTTCCACTTCAGAATTTGCTCCAACAATTGTGTTAAAAGTTTTTCATTTGATTATTTTATTAAAACACATTTTTATATTGGGGTTTTCCTTCGTAGATATAAGCATATTTCCATGCTTAAAATGATTTTTTTTTTTTGGGGGGGTTGGGGTTGGATGGACTGCATAATGAGAGTAGTCTGCTTTTTTTACTCTTCGGTACTCAGTTTTGTATACTCTTAATAATTTCAATTTTTAATGCTATACAAAGTTATGATTTTTCCACTTAAATTAGTTAATATCTATCAAGCATTTTAAAATTATAATTACAATTTTGATAAGATATAATTATTATTTTAGTCCGCTAATATAAGAGCATTCCAGATTTCATGCTCCAAAACGTGATATATTCTTCTAGCTATGTTTATTGGTGTTTTTAAAAATATTTTTTAATTAAAAATTAATGAAAATAATTGTTTTTATATTTTTAGTTTAAATATCAGCATATCAAAACAATTAAAAATATATAAAAAGTATCAATTTCATATTTTTTCAATCAAAATTTTTTTTGAAAAATATTTTAAAAGGCATGTTGAATAGCATTTTAATAAAGAGATTATTTGTTTTTATAGTAAAAATCATATTTCATAATTTTTTAAATTGGTTTGTCTTGAAACTATTTTTTTAATATTTTTGGATATATTAATATAAAAAATTATTTTTTTATATATTTTTAAAAACCATTATTATCACAATATAAAACACCATGAAAGTGCTAATTGCCTAACCATTATATTAATGTTTCGTATTATTTTACGTGGCTATCAAATACTATCAATGCATTAAGTATCAGAATTCAAGTGAAATCCAAGTATGATTTATAATTTATAATTTTATATAATGTAATCACTGGTAACTTTAAAGGGCATATTTGTGGCAAAGCATGTTCATCGTAGCAATGAAAGTTATTTTTTAAAGTATTTTTTATTTAAAAATATATTAAATTATTTTATTTTATTTTTTATATTAATATATAAAAAAGTTAATTTAAAGTAATAAAAAATAAAAAAGGGCAAAGCAGTGGTTCAATCACTGCACCAAATAGGGCCTAAATGATGACAGAAGAAAACTTATGGTAAAAGTAAAACCATTCCCAAAACTAGGGATCACTTTGTAAATTCGACCACTATGAAGTATAAAATTTTGAAATTCCTTCCATTCCAAGTAATGTAGCCGTGAAATCAAATATTCAAAATCGTGGATAAATTGTGCAGGTTCCCAATAACGAGGAGATTGAAAGCAAACGCAAACAGGTGTGTTTGTTAAAAAAAATACAAAATTGATTTTTAAAAAATTATTTTTAATTTTTTTATGTTTAGTTGCTATTAGAAAATTTTATTAATAAAAAATATTTTTAATTAATAAAAAATATTTTCTACTTGAAGGAAAATTTAGTTTAGTTTTTTTTAAAATATTTTTCTTTAATTTTAGATGGAAATACTTTCTGGAATTGTGATAAATTTAAAAATATCATATTATTTATTAATTATATCAAATTTAGTTTTTAAAATTTTAATTTTTATATTTATTTATTTTTATATTTATTTTTTAATTTTATTTTTTAAATTTTAATTTTAATTTTTATATTAATTTTAATTTTAATTTGTATAACAGTTATTCATTTTTCTCTTATTATTTTTTTATTTTCATCTATTACAGTAATTTCTCATCTAAAATTCTTGGAAAATCCAGAATATCCTTGTTTTTTTAAAAAGCTAGAAAGTATGGTACTCTCGTTTCATGAATTGCTCTCATCTTAAGATTCCATGTATCCATATAATTTAATGGTTGTGTCCCGTCGATCTTCATATATTTAATTACATCCAATCAATAATATTTTTGTTGTAAAAAGTAACCGAAATACACCTTGTGATTTGCACCTTATCAAGTTAAGAAACTATATCTATCTTTAAAAAAAAAATAAGATATAAAATTTTATCTGGTGCTCGATAAAAATAAATTTAATAATTAATTTTAATAAATTATATTTATAAATTATTTTAAATATAATTTTGAAATCTTATTCAATATGTTGACCCGAATCAACCTAAAAATATTAATTTGATAAATAAAAATATTTTTAAAGGCCAAACCCTTTTAATTACTTAATAAGCTTACCATCATACTAGATAAACATTAAATTACCATGTTTAACTTAAAAGGATAGGCTATAGAACATAGTTTAAAGTAGATTTATAACAATATTTGAAACTAAAATTTATTTTATGATTATCATAAACACCAAAAAAGATGTCCAAACATGTTATCTAGATTGATTTATTTACTAGATAGATTTATAAATACATGTACAAACATAACATTTGTGTGTGTGTCTATATATATATATATATATATATGATCATTTGCAATTGTTATTGTGGATAAATCATAGAAAAACATAGTGCAATTTTTGTTGCTATCTTAGTAGCACTGTGCATATGTGATCATAATCTTCATCTTAACAGCTTTAAGCCTTTATAATATAACAAGAAATTGTGAAGGCTAGACATATAAAGGCAAGAAAACTTGTCTTATATTGCAAGAATGGATGCTTATAATTCAGCTACTTATGTGCAAATATTTGCACATGAAAAAAAGGTCGAGGAAGTTGCATATGATAGTCCAGTAATGCTTATATTGAAACACAAGATGATCGAAATGTACTATAATGCCATAAATCTTGTATTGGCTAGAAAATAAAGGTTTATTATAACAAGCTATCTTTGGAGGGATTCATCAAAACATAATACATGTACACAAAATCGTGTATATTTATCATGTCTTAAATAATTTTCTAATCCAACCAATCAAATCAAAAATAAAAAAATTAAAGATAGGAACTCACCATGTAATGGAGAAGATCTTGCTCTTTTTGACAATTTTTTAGAGTCATGAAATCAAAGTTATAAACAACAATATATCAACAATAACTATTAAGAAAAGATACAGCAAAATCTTCATAGCTCTCAGATAGCTCCCCAATCTTATTGACCACAACTTCCATCTTCTTCACTTCAATTTTAAAGATCACATATTGGTGTACTTTCTTCATTTGAAGTTTTATAAATGTATTTTTACTTTAATCAGCAACTCTTATACCTGATGATGCACTAACCTGAAAATTTACAATGAATTAATCACATCAATAACTTGCTATCAAATTAAAATGTAATTTCTAAATATAAAAAAAATTCTTTCTTTTAAGATTAATAACAAATGGGTTTAAACAACAATAAATTTCCTTTTCTTTACCCTAAAAGATCAAATTTTACTAGACAACATTGTTGATGAACAAGAGAAGCAAAACCATACATGCATCAACACAATCACTCAAAACAATCTCATTTTATCCAAAGAAAACAAGCCCTTATAGAAATAAATAGAGACCAAGATGGGGCTTACCCGGCTTGCACCTCTAAAATTTATCACAGCTTATAAAGAATTGAGAGAATTATAGCTGAGCTAGAAGGTAAATGAAGGATAGTAACAACATCACAACCATTTTAATTTTAAAAAATTTATAAAGAAAAAAAAAAAAAAGATAACCAGGTTTCAATTGGGTTTATCTAGGTCGACCGGGTTTTGTCGGACTAACTTTCCAGTAGGTTTTTACTTAGACCTGGACCAATTCCAGATCTAGATTGATTAAATCCTGGATTGATCTGCTAAAGTAATTCAGATTTTAAAACTATAATTCTAAATGTGGCATGTTTTAATAAAAAAGAATCTCTAGCATTCCTTTTTTTTTTTTTAAGATTGTTTAGTAAGGGTTACGTTGGATATATAAAATCTAAATTTGGTACATGTTAGTCAAATGATTTACTTTGGTTAATTTTAACGATAAAAATCTAATGAACTTATAAGTTTGAGACACAATAATAATATATTGGATATAGTCAAACATACAAGAGTAGACTAAGCGAAGGATATGTGAAGTTATTTCCTAATAATAATAATAATAATAATAATAATAATAATAATAATAATAAAAGATATGCTAATTGATGAATGAAAGCAACACATTTTGTTGTTTTTCCTGTTGATATTAAAGATAAAGTTAAGTTGAGTGAAATCTAATTATTTTTTTTACTGATTGTTCTTGATAATATTAAATAGATATTATTTTGAACAATTCCAAACATACTCTTTTTTCTTTTTAAAAGTTATTTGGTTATAACTTATGGTATTTTGATTAAAATATAACTCAATTTTTAACAATTAACTAACAATCTTGAGCTATTGATGAGATAATTTTTTAATATTTTCCACCCGGCTATTTTTTGAAAATTTCATTTTTTAGTTTGTTTTAAATAAATTGAAAATAATATTTATATTAATTAAACCACAAAAATTAATTTTTTTTAGAACATTAGCTTCCTTTTTATGTTCTTAAAATTATTTTTAAGGGTAATTATTTTTAAAATTAT
Source organism: Populus pruinosa (assembly GCA_026413675.1). NCBI lineage: Eukaryota > Viridiplantae > Streptophyta > Magnoliopsida > Malpighiales > Salicaceae > Populus > Populus pruinosa. Next base: position 3,965,000 of record CM048595.1, read on the forward strand.
TATTAAAAATAGTCTAGCCATTTCAATCTGCTTTAAATAATAATAAAAGAATGACTGATGTTATATTAATATAATAATAACTAATAAATCATTACAAAAGATAGTATTATTCTTAATAACTAGTTCATAGGTTTTTTTAAAATGAAAAAATAGTTATTTTACTGTTTTCATCTGCAATAAATAATGCGTTATTCTATAGTGAAAGAATAAGTTCTATTATGTTTTTTTAATAAAAAAATCGATTCAAAATTATCTATATTAAATATTTTATATATGGTTAGAGTATTATTTACAGTAGATTTCAAGGGGAAAAAACACAAGAACAAAGTCCGGGTTAGATTATCCTCGTCCGAAGCTTCACAACCCCAAATCCAAAGGCTTGTTTTAATCCTCGCTCAAAACAAGCATCTTTAGTTTCGACATCTCCACTTGTTGAATCTTGATAATCTAACCCGAAACACGCATGTATCGATGTTCAGTGCTGTCTTCTCGTTTTGTAGACCACCTTTCCATTAATCTATCATTACAATGCCATGAATATTTCTCACTATAATATGGTTTGGTCTGTAAATATTTCCAAGCATGTCGCCGCCTGCCTGAAAGAGTAAATAACACAAACACAGAGGCAATAATTTAGTCTCTAGTCTACCCGAATCTATATCATACAACACGGTGTCGTTCTCGTCCCTTTACCTTTCTGTCGCAGGGTCCTGTCACAGTCACTCATTCAAAGATTTCAGTATTTCACCTTGAGTAACTGTCTCTTCTTCTCTGCGCTCGGCCACTCACGTGACTCAGATGACTCTTCAACAAAGCCATAATGTTATTCTGCGTGCTTCTTTGCTGTGCTCGCTCCTAAAACAACCTGCTTAATTATTATTATTATTATTATTATTAATGGTAATAAATTAATTACTTCCAGTGTTTATTTACCCTTGAAATAGCCTCGACATCCTTCGCCAGATTTCACAGCCACATGATGAAGAATGGGAGACCAAAAATGAAATCAGCCATCTTTGCCACCTCCCTTGTCTCTTTGATTTTAGTAATTTTCGATCTTTGGTAATAAATTTACTACGCTTCCCCCCCCTCTCTCTAAATCCTCAGGCACATGCTCTGTGATTGTTGAGGCTGTCCTTAATCCCGTACACCACCATTTTAAGTACAAACATTTTCTTACCTTTTTTTTTGTTTATTTCCAAATTAGTTTGTTTATTATTTAAAATTAAGTTTATATATATATATATATATATATATATATATATATATATATATATATATAACTTTAATACCGTATTCTTAACATCGGCTTGAAATATTTTAAAAAAATTAATTAGTTTTGTGAATGTTTATTCTAAGATCTTAACTTAACAAGGAAAGCAAGCTTCATTTAACTCTTAGACCAACACTGTCTGTTTGTGGGTTTTTTTAATTAATCTTAAATTAAATAAAAATAATTTTAATAAATAAATAAATAAATACTTTAAAAAATAATATCCTTTATAATATAAACACTGTCAATTTTAAACCATAAAATGTGGTCCTTTTCTTTCACCAAACTTCAACGACCTCATCTCAGAAATTTAACCTAACCTTGGTACTTGTTTGTTGGGACAATTGCAGCTATTTCAATTGATGAGATTTTTTTTATTATGAAAATGTGGTTTTAACTAATATTTTTTATTTTTTTAAAAGTTATTTTTAATATTTAGACGTTAAAATGATTTGAAAATATTAAAAATATATTAATTTAAAGTAAATAAAAAATAAAAAATTTAAGTTTTTTGAAAATGCTTCTAAAACACATAAGTAAACAGTTATAAAGCATTTGTTGTTTCTCCAGAAGGAAAAGAAAAAATGCCTTAAACTCGAAGCATAGATTTGACTTAGATGAACTTAGTGTTTTGGAACAAAATCATTAGACACGAATGATTCACATTCAAAAACTCATGCAAAATTTGTCCTGCAAAGGCCATCATTCACAGTCATGCAATGTCTTAACAACACACAACAACACACTAGAGCACTACCGCAGGCTCATCAGCTCACAACAATATAGCCCACTCTCGTGCCATTGCTCCCTTTCACAGAAAAAACACTCTCGATTCCTCCCTCTATCGTCCTCTGCTTTTCAAGGCTGAACCCCCTCTTATATCTCACACCAGAACGCACTCCCAGCTCCTCGACTCCTCCCTTTCTAGAATCCCACCACCACCGCCACCTCCTCAGTCCACAACAAGGAGCAAGCACCATGCTTCTTTTCCTTCTCCTTTCCCTCGTCTTCTTTCCCTCCCCTTCCCTTTCTCTAAACCAAGAAGGCCTTTATCTCCAACAGATCAAGCTCTCTCTTTCAGACCCAGACTCAGCTCTCTCTTCATGGTCAGGCCGAGACACCACCCCTTGCTCATGGTTCGGCATCCAATGTGATCCGACAACAAACTCTGTGACTTCCGTAGACTTGTCCAACACCAACATAGCTGGTCCTTTTCCTTCCCTCCTTTGCCGTCTCCAAAACCTTACTTTCCTTTCCTTCTTCAACAACTACATCAACGCCACTCTCCCTTCAGATATCTCCACGTGCAGGAATCTCCAACACCTTGATCTTTCTCAAAATCTACTTACGGGTACCCTCCCCCACACCTTAGCTGACCTCCCTAACCTCAGATACCTTGACCTTACCGGAAACAACTTCTCAGGAGACATTCCCGATACTTTCGCTCGTTTTCAAAAACTCGAGGTCATTTCTCTCGTTTATAATCTCTTCGACGGTATAATACCACCTTTTTTAGGCAACATTAGCACCCTCAAAGTGCTCAATTTGTCGTACAACCCGTTCGCACCGGGTCGGATCCCTCCCGAATTGGGCAACTTGACAAACCTGGAGATTTTGTGGCTCACTGCGTGTAATTTAATTGGCGAAATCCCTGACTCACTGTCTCGACTCAAGAAACTCACCGATTTAGACCTTGCATTCAACAGCCTTGTCGGTTCCATCCCAAGCTCACTCACTGAGCTGACCAGCATAGTCCAAATCGAACTCTACAACAACTCGTTGACTGGTGAGTTGCCTCGGGGGATGGGGAAGCTTACTGATTTAAAGCGACTCGACGCGTCAATGAACCAGTTGACCGGGTCGATTCCAGTCGAGCTGTGTCGTTTACCGTTAGAGAGTCTCAATCTCTACGAGAATGGCTTTACAGGGAGTTTGCCTCCAAGCATAGCTGACTCACCGAACTTATACGAACTCAGGCTGTTTCGAAACGGATTCACTGGAGAGTTGCCTCAAAATCTTGGAAAAAATTCGGCATTGAGATGGTTAGACGTGTCCAACAACCACTTTTCCGGTCAAATCCCGGCAAGTTTATGTGAAAATGGCGAGTTAGAGGAGATTTTGATGATATATAACTCGTTTTCAGGTCAAATACCGGAAAGCTTGAGTCAATGCCGGAGTCTGACCCGGGTCCGGCTGGGCTATAACCGGTTATCCGGCGAAGTGCCAACTGGGTTTTGGGGGCTGCCTCATGTTTCGTTGTTTGATCTTGTTAATAATTCATTGTCGGGTCCGATTTCGAAAACAATTGCAGGTGCTGCAAATTTGTCTATGTTGATTATTGACCGGAATAACTTTGATGGGAGCTTACCGGAGGAAATCGGGTTTTTGGCTAATCTCTCTGAGTTTTCGGGTAGTGAAAATAGGTTTAGTGGATCGTTGCCTGGGAGTATAGTGAATTTGAAAGAGCTAGGAAGTTTGGATCTTCATGGGAATGCCCTATCGGGGGAGCTACCAGATGGGGTTAATTCATGGAAGAAAATGAATGAGCTAAACTTGGCTAATAATGCTCTTTCTGGGAAGATTCCGGATGGAATTGGAGGAATGTCTGTGCTTAATTATCTTGATTTGTCGAGTAATAGGTTTTCGGGGAAAATTCCAATCGGTTTGCAGAATCTGAAATTAAATCAGCTTAATTTATCAAATAATCGGTTGTCAGGAGAGATTCCACCCTTATTTGCAAAGGAGATGTACAAGAGTAGTTTTATTGGGAATCCTGGTTTGTGTGGTGATATTGAGGGATTGTGTGATGGGAGGGGTGGTGGGAGAGGTAGAGGCTATGCTTGGTTGATGAGGTCTATTTTCGTACTTGCTGTGTTGGTTCTGATTGTTGGTGTGGTTTGGTTTTATTTCAAGTACAGAAATTTCAAGAAAGCAAGAGCAGTTGAGAAGTCAAAATGGACGTTGATCTCGTTTCATAAACTGGGTTTTAGTGAGTATGAGATCTTGGATTGTCTTGATGAGGATAATGTTATAGGGAGTGGATTGTCGGGGAAAGTTTACAAGGTTGTGCTCAGCAATGGCGAGGCTGTCGCAGTGAAGAAGATCTGGGGAGGAGTGAAAAAGCAGAGCGATGATGTTGATGTTGAGAAAGGTCAGGCGATTCAAGATGATGGTTTTGATGCAGAGGTTGCTACTTTGGGTAAGATTAGGCACAAGAACATTGTTAAGCTATGGTGTTGCTGTACCAATAAAGATTACAAGCTTTTAGTGTATGAATACATGCCTAATGGTAGCTTGGGTGACTTGTTGCATAGTAGCAAGGGAGGTTTGTTGGATTGGCCAACAAGGTACAAGATTGTTGCTGATGCAGCTGAGGGACTTTCTTATTTGCATCATGATTGTGTTCCTCCCATTGTTCATAGAGATGTGAAGTCCAACAATATATTACTGGATGGTGATTTTGGAGCTCGGGTAGCTGATTTTGGTGTAGCCAAGGTGGTTGATTCAACCGGAAAGCCTAAATCCATGTCAGTCATTGCAGGGTCCTGTGGTTACATTGCTCCAGGTTAGTGATTTACCTTCTTCCTAACTGGTTCTGGAACTTCAGATTTGATGTGTTTGAAAATGATCTGTACTGAAATTCCGTTTTTTTAATCAAGTCCCATATAGCCTGCACTGGTTTTCTTGTGTTTATAGTACAGCAATAATTATATGGATATTTTTTAGCATTAGATTGCCAATTCATAAAGACTGGTATTCTCTTATCAATCACCTTTGTAGCTCCGGACAAATATATTAATGGCTTGCCATCCAATTCCAACAACTTACGAAATTGGAACTAACTTCTTTTGATACACTTGATGCAGAGTATGCGTACACCCTTCGAGTGAACGAGAAGAGTGACATCTACAGCTTTGGTGTAGTTATTCTCGAGTTGGTAACTGGCAAACGCCCTGTTGATCCAGAGTACGGAGAAAAGGACTTGGTCAAGTGGGTATGCACCACTTTAGATCAGAAAGGAGTGGACCATGTAATTGACCCAAAACTTGATTCTTGTTTCAAGGAAGAGATATGCAAAGTCCTCAACATCGGCATCCTCTGCACTAGTCCCCTTCCCATTAACCGCCCATCGATGAGGAGGGTGGTAAAAATGCTTCAAGAAATTGGGGCAGAGAATCTTTCCAAGATTGCTAAGAAGGATGGCAAGTTGACGCCTTATTACTATGAAGATACCTCAGATCATGGGAGTGTAGCTTGAGTCAACAGTCAAAAGTTTTGCTGCCAACATGGATATGGAAGGAGCACATAATTATAAGCTCCAGTTTTCTTCTTTGTTGGGCCAAATTCCCAGTTTTTACCTCCACTTTGGTGTTGTCCTTGCTAAAGGAGGAGGAAAGATAGTGTTAATTTATGGAGAGAAGGAGAAAGGTAAAAGAAAAGTGTTGTTAAGGTAACCAAGGATGTTGGTAATGGTATTGTACACTGTAAAGAGTCATTAAATGCAATGAAAATCCCCTTCTACCAAATTCGATCGACTGCCTTCATTAATGTTCATTTGTTGATTGTGATGCCTACTAACACTGTTTATCATTTCGTGATTTCTTTCTCATTTGGTAATTCTACTTCTTTTATGTTACCATGGAAAAACTGCGAAATCTTCATCTCTGCCCTGAAAGGTTGAATGCTAGGACCCCGATTTTGGGTCTGTAACTTCATTACTGGTTTCTGCCTGCAGCTAACTGATTCCCGTATAGAGGGGTGGGCTATAAAGCATGTAATGTAGCTGGCAGACATGGTTGGTCCTTCATGGGGCCTTCCTATTTAAGAGAGGGGCTCTGGCTAGCTCCTTTTGGAGCTGTGTTCACTGGACCCTGTTGAGTTCTTCCTATCATCTTCTCGGAAAACGACGCCCGACACCGCAGCTAATTGTGGAGTCGCCTCAAAACTGCCGAATGGTGTTGTGGATATAAATTTCTAAGGAGTCGAAGCGTATCCAGGACTCTGAAAGGACGCAATATTTGAAAGCATGTAGAGACAGTGTCCAAAGATCATTCACAATCCGCCGACACTAGAATCCAACAGTATCCCTTGAAAATACATCTGCATCTGCATTTGAAAGGAGGCGCTGGTTCATCAAGTGAAAACGATTGTTGTGGCTTGTGATGAATTTGATGGGAGATTTTTTCTCCGACCTTCAGAAGCAACCTGTGTTTTCTCAAGAAAAAATGACATTTAATCATCGTTGATCCTCACCAAGATATATATTCGAGTCAGCTCGCACTTACACAGTAACCCACGCTGAGTCCTTAGACGGCAACCCCCACTCTCCGAAAGGGAGTCGCCAACAACTGATCTGCTAGCTTGTGTGAGCTTAAATGATGATATCATTCATTGATAGGCCTTATATCAAATTCAAGCAAAGAGTGCGGCCCAGATATTAATCAACACTGGCTTTTTAGTTTTAAACTATTTTTTTTTCATTTTAATATGTTATTATTAAAAATAAAATAATATTTACAGGTAAAAAAAGACTCAAGCATTAAATTGGTGCATAAATGAGCATTAAGTCTCCATTATAACAATAAAACAAGATGAGTTTTATAATATTCTTACAATCACATTAATTTTTTTATATAAAAAAAGTCCGTCCTCCCATTAACTCCATGCATCTACGAGTACCAAAATTAATTCCCCATTACGAAATATTTACGTAATTTACTTATATACTTATAAATTAAAATAAGTAAAAGTGCAAAATCATATCGAATTAATAAATAATTCAACTTAAAATATATAGTTTTAACGTTTTAATTTTTATTTTTCAACTTAGATACTAAAAATCTTGCAAGAACTTTCTTCTTCTTCTTCTTTATGAATAAAAATCTTACAATAACGTTATATATTCATGACAAATCAAATAGCATGTACAACAATACATTGATTAGTTCATTGTCAAATGCTTCATTCCAAACACAACATAAAACAAGAAGCGAAGCAAAATGTAGCAGAGCGCACACAGAGAGAGCCAAACAGCCCCTGAAATGGCAATGGATGAACCAGTGTCGCACCCTTGCTGCCTCTCCTGTCTACCATCAATTTGCAATGTCTTCAGAAATCTGGGGTCATCGCCGGCGAGGTTTGATCCGCCCACAACGTAGTTGTTCTCTTGCACTGCAGAAGTCTTTCTCATAGCTGTTATTATCAAATATATATATATATGGTGTCGAGAGAATAAAAGACCATGAAACCTAGGAAAGTAGATTTTGCTCTCCATTCCTGGTTTTTTGCCACAGAAAAAAAATGATGACGAGCGACTAACATAAATCATATAACATCCCGAGTTTTGAACTTTTGCCCAAGTCATTGTGGACTTCTGACGCCTAAAAACTTGAGCCCATCTCCCCTTTTGACCCAAAAAACAACAAGAAGCTCTACATCACATTCAACTAGAAATTTTAGAAATAATGGGATACTTCCCTCACGATGCACGACACGTTGCGGGTTTGGATAACAATTTTTGAACGTGCAAAAAAACAAATTTAGGTATTTTAAATATTTTTTAATAAAAAACATTTTAAATTATGCAGATGTTAACTTGTTATAACTTTAATCATTTGATAGGTCTAATTTTTTTAATAATTAATAAAAATATAATTTTTGATTTATAAAAATTTTAAAAAACATATTTTTTTTAAAATATATTGAAATAAAAATAAATTTTAAACTTATAATTTAATAGTGAGAAAGTATCTCAACCTTCCTTTTAAAGTTTTTTCTTGTCTAATTTAAATCATTAAATTATACTCTAAAAAGGATTGTCATGTTTACTTTTTCTTATTAAGAATCTCATTAATGAAATATCTAAATTTTTTTATCATACTTTTCTAATAAAGATATTTTTTAGTAATTTAATAAAACATTTTTATCTAAATTCTAGTGTTTATGCTGTGATAAAAATTGTTTGTTAAAATGTTTTTTTAGAATTGTATTAAATAATATACATTTTATTTTTTAAAATTTATTTTTAATATCAATACATTAAAATAATACAAAAAATAAAAAAAATAATTTAAAATATTTTTTTTTACTAAATAGCCCTCACACTCAATAAAGATCTCATAATCATGTATGTATTTTTCTTAAACCATCCTTCCCGGGGTCATAATTTTTCAAGGTATCGTCAATTGTGATGATCATGATAAAAATGATGTTTTTTTTTTTTTTCCATTGAGTAAGGAAAATATGATTATTTTAAGGTATAGAAATAGGGGTTTTTTTATTTGTTTAAAGGAATGTCAAGGTTATTTTTTCCATATAAAAATTTAACAGCAAGATAAAAAAAAAGATATAAATTATGCTTTTTAATTACACATTGATTCTTAAACCATTTTTATATTTAAATCCAACAAAAATTGAAGGTATTAAATGCGAGTAGATCATAATGCTTAATGAACACTGTTTTGAAGAAAATTAGGGGTCTTAATGTTTTGAGCACACAGTCATTATGGAACAAATAAAAGCTGAAAGCTTTACAATCTATTTAATAAAAAGGACTAATAAACAGTGAGATTAAAAACTTCACAAATCATGTTTGGGTTGATTTAATTTTTTTAATCTCCTAAAATATGTAAGTTTTATCAATTTCTATCCAAAAACTTATTCTCTATTAATTCTTTTCCTAGCATTTTATCCATTCAATGAGTGAAAATGAAAATTAACTAGTAATTCATAGATGTCATTGATGAAGAAATGCTTTTTTTTTTAATTGATATAATTCATATATCTCTAAAAGTAAAATAAATTTAACCAATCATTTTATAATTTCATGATATTATTTGAAATTGTAATAATGATTATTTTTAAAAATATTTCTTGTTTGAAAATATATTAAAATAATAATTTTTTAAAATTTATTTTAATATCAAAACTTCAAAATAATCTAAAATCATAAAAATAATAAATTTAAAGTAAAAAAATAATTTTTTTTTCAAAAACACTATTTAAAACACATAAACAAACCTACTCTACTCTGTATTACTTTTTTTTTTTTTTTTTAAATATGTGAAGTGCATCAGAAGAAGGCAGTCAACCGTGAACCAATGCAACTAACCTAATGGGATAGATATCCAACTTTCTTACCACAACAACTCAATTTTCAAAGCACACTCAAATTAGATAGATACTTCCCTTTCTCTCTGCTTCACTTTCTAAATTTGACCTCACAAACATGCATTAATTCAATCCCCATACACAAAATGATGATTTCTTCACGCAGCAGTTAATTTGTACAAACCTTCTTTGCCTCTACAGAGATCATAGTAAAACCAAATTATCAATCAAAACCATAGTCTAGATCACCAAATATGAAACCCAGCCAGGAAATTGCTTATTATTTTATATTGTCTCTTCTTGCAGCATTTGTTGTTATTCTTTGTTTAGTCCTCATATTTTTTTGTAGAAAGAAACCTGTAGAATCTGAAGAAAGCCTTCCAGCTGCCAGGATTTCTGCACAGTGGTACCCATCAACAGATATCGACGCTGCCACAGACGGGTTTAATCATCGTAGAATTATTGGTACCGGTCGTTTAGGTACTGTGTATGCAGCTGTATTACCAAGTGATCAGAAGCCAGTTGCTGTTAAGAGAATACACCCTTCCCTTGTTCTGAGCAATGCTTGTCTTGGGTTCTCCTCAATGCTCAAAACACTATCTTTGGCTCAGCATCCTAACGTAGTCCCTATATTAGGATTTTCACAGGCTCCTGGCGAGAGAATCATCGTGATGGAATTCGTTAGTGTGGTGAGTTTGGATTGTTATTTGCATGAAAACCCTGATGGGGCGTCATCAGTATTGGATTGGAGCCGGCGTTTAAGGATCGCCGCCGGGGCGGCTAGAGGACTTGAATACTTGCATGGAGGGATGGCACCAAACATTGTTCATGGATGTTTTAAGGCATCGAATGTTTTACTAGATGACAAGTTGTGTGCTAAAGTTACTGATTATGGGTTATCTTCTTTGGTAGCAAATGAAAAGAGGGGGCTTGTGGGGTATGTGGATGATGAGTTTTGGAGTAATGAAGGGGGAGAAGCTTGCAAGGAAAGCGATGTTTATGGGTTTGGTGTGGTTTTGTTGGAGCTTTTGACAGGAAGAAGAGCAGAGGAAGGGTTACTTGTTAGATGGGCATTGCCTTTGATTAAAGAAACGAGGCTTAGTGAGCTATTGGATCTTAGACTTGCGAAGCCTTCTGATACGAGGGCGATTATTAGATTGGCTAAGGTTGCCTCAGCTTGTGTTAATAATTCTAGGAAGAGTAGGCCTACTATGTTTCAAGTAGCTACAATTTTAAATAACCTGGAGATTAAGGTATGTGCTTGATTTCTAGCTTCTACAAAGTGAACAAATTTCTTACTTGGAACAGAAAAGAAGAAAATGTCAAATTTTGACGTGGCATCAATTATGACTTTTGACTTCTTTTTTTTTATCACATGAAATCAAGTATCCAATATAATTCTATATTTATTATATAAAAATTATTGCATAATTCAAATTGGACGACTATATATTATTATATTTCTCTTTCAATATTAACCAATTTTGAAATTTGAAAGAAATGTATATAATTATATTTTTTTAATATTTTTTTTAAACTAGACCTAATCTATTTGTTAGGATTAGATTTGGTCCAATAATTTAAAGGAGTTGTGAAGCAGTTATAACTATTTCATATAGTTACTAAATAAAGTATATTTTTTAAATTTATATATAGGATCCATGTTAAAAAAAAAACAACAGTTTCCTTTTTATTTCTTTAAAATTTTCTTTCTAAATTAAATTTAATAAGATTTAAGTTGTTTGTACGGTGAGATTTTTTTTATCCTAATAATTAAAGTATTATGAAAATAATTAATTTAAAAATAAAAAATAAATTCTTAAATCACCGATAAGTTTTCCTAATATCTACAAATATTAACCAATTTTGAACAATTTGAGTGATTTTTTGCTTATATGTATAAAATTGATTGGTAAATTGGAACAAAAGCAGCCTGCCTACCCTAATGTGCCAACTATTACGGTCTAGAAAAGTTTGCTTTCTCTAGGGGATTGTGACAAGCGCCAAATGCATTAGAAACTTGGAACCGGGGGGCTGTTTAACTTGGTTTAGAAGAACTCAAAGTCTTCAAGTGGGACTCAGACATATCGAGTGGGAGACCGTTGAAGAGGAAGGTGGGCCGATGACGTGGGATATAGGGCGGTATGGTGGGCCGGTGACGTTGAGTATGGGGCGGTGAGTTTCATTAACTTGTTGATTTCCGTGTTGAATGGAGATCTTTTTGAAGGGGATTTGTTTCTTCCTTCTTTTTCTTTTTTTTTTTATCTCCTTATTTCTTTCATTTGTTAAATAAAAATACTAGTTTATTTTCAGGTTCATATTTTAAAAAAAATTTGTCTGAAACAGAAAAAAAGAAATATTTTAACTATAAAAAACTTTTCAGATTTCTTTAAATTATTACAATAATTGAAGCTTTAAAATTCCCAATTTAATTTTTTACTTAACTCATGTTTTATATATAAACTACTTGAAAGTTATGCTAAACATGCACAAAAAAACTACTTGAAATTTATCTCAATGGCTAAACATGCACAAAAAACAATAAAAATAAAAAAATAAAATAAATTATTTTTAATTAACTTGTCAAATTCATAACTATAATTATGAATTTCAGTAGATTAAATTGATTTTTATTTTATTTTATTATATAATAAAAAATAAATTTATTATCAATCCAATACTAAATAAAAAACTCAAATTAAAGAATAAAAAAAATATTAAATGATAAAACTTTATATATATATATATATATATATATATATATATATATATATATAAAAGCTCACATAAGATAAAATTAAAATAAATATATATCAAAATATCATAAACATGGATTAAAAAACCTAAAAGAATTTTTATAGAAAATCCAAATGTGTGGGCCATTACCAAGTTATCTACTTTAGAAAAAAACATATAAAGAATAGGTTGTTTATCTATTGTATATAAAATGAAATCAAATTTGCTCCTAATACTAATCAAATATGTAATCTTAACCAAATTATGCGGTTTAACCAACTAAGTTACGATATGAAGTTATTAACTAAGTGATTAGCAAAATATATTAATCTATTTTACTATTCACAAGAAATAATTAACCCAACCTCATGCTATTTAATTGTTTTTGTTAATTCTTAGCCTAGCTTTGACACACGAACTAAATTAGAAATAAAACATCCATATGCAAATTAAAAAAGTTTATAAATTTTTTCATTATATACCTTAAATTGGACCTTCATGACTACGAAGGGAACACGTTACTGACCCTTTATTTTGGCTGTCATTAGGATTGACTTGCTTCTGTAAAATGTATCCTATCATTTTCATATTATTGAGATCCCAATCCGAATTTAATTATTAAATCATGATGGCCATCTTTAAGAAGGAACCAGCCACCATTCTCGATTGGGTGACCATTGACCACCCGTTGTTGCCTTATTTTTACGTTATATAATTATATAACTGGAAACTTTTTTTTTTCCCTTTAGAATGTTATATACGGCCTCTCTCTCTCTTAGCCAACCTGTTTTTTTTTTTTTTTAATAAAAAAATGATTAATATTCCACAATTATTTGATATGGAAAAATTGAAACCGTCTCATGACTAGCAAGTCACAGGGAAGGGGAAGTGGGTCTCACTAAACCTTGGCCCATCTTTTGCGCGTGGGTTCGCATTCTTGAGGAAAATAAGTCGTGGCTATGGGTCTGTCCTTTACACCGCCTTACGTTTATTTTATAGCTGGGTTTGGTTATCGAATTTTCAAAAGGTATTTGTTAATTTATATCTACCATTTACTAAAATAAATAAATAAATAAAAAGTGTATTGTGTTATGAGAGAATAAGATTTTATTGAAAACTCTCTATGATTTTGAGATTTAAAACTTAATTAGATGATGAAGGATGATAATTTAATCCGAATATAATGAATATCAACTTCAATAAACCTCAATAGTTGTTTTTTGTTTTTTGACATGTAGTTTCCTTACTCAATAGATAATAAATAATATATATATATATATATATATATATATATTATTAAACTCGATATATATACATATCTTAATATTAATATAGTACATATATATGTAAAACATTTATAATCTTGTCATATTATATATATATATATATTACCATTTGTTTTAATAATAAATAATAGTTGTATAATGAATACTCGAAATTTGATAAAAAAAAAGTAAAGTATGAATATAAAGAAATATAATTTATAGATGTCTATTGTCATCTCTACAAGAGAGCAATAAATAATTTAACATATATGAATAAAAGTTTTGTGATGTGTGATTATACCATTTATATATACTTACATCCTTTCACTTCATGTGTATCAATAAAAGTTTCTATAAAAATATTAAAATTAGTTGTAAGAAAATAATCTTTTTATAAAATACTATATAGGAATAAAACATTTGAATAGAACCTTGTATATATAAATATATAATGTAAAAATTAAATAAAATTTTTATTCAAGACTCCATACAATTTTAACATGATTATATTAATGTTATATTTTTTAGAAATTGTTATGTTTTAAAGGCTTTACCTTCATTTTTAATAAATGTGAGGTAAATATTAAAAATATAAAAATAAATAATATTTTTATTTTATATTTTAATTAAAAAATTATTTTCAATATCATCAAGGTTTGACGGGATATATTATTTTCTCTCTAAATGAGAAAATATAATATAAGAAATAATCATCAAGGTACCCTATAGAAAAATAACAAATATCCAATTGAAAAATTTATTAGATTTTAGTATAATTTTATAAATTTTATTTTAATTATGTGTGATGTGCATAGAAATTAAAAACATATTCATGAATAGAAAGATTCTAGGTTATTTTGTTTAAAGAAGTCTTCTTTTAATATAAATAGCAATATAAAAAGGAATGACACATATTTTAGGAATTCCTTATTCTAAAAGAGTAAATGGTAAAACAAAACAATAATAAAGGATCACACCCACATATATTAACAAAGATCTAATTTAATATTTGATAAATTTTATAGATATTTATTTTTTAGTGACCTATTTTAAAGCATTTTAGAACTTTACTATCAAAATTTTGTATATTATTAATAGATTATTCCTTTGATTTTAGACACTTACTTTATTAAAAACACTTTTATCGATGGAATTACAAACAACTACTGTTTGTCAGAAAATGTATTGTCAATGATTTGTATTATGTCACTTATTCTATCAATAATATAATCACTGATGGAATTACAAATAAAAAAAACATGTCAAAAAATAATAATTATGATATCATTCTGTTGGTATTTTTATCGGTGTGTATAGCATATCACTAATAGAAAATATTATTTGTAAATTTATCGGTGATTTATTTTTATTTTACCAATAGAATTAACTCGTCAGTGAGTACATATTGTTGATGGAATTTTCTGCAATTCTTTTCAAACTTTTTAAGGGATTTCTTCCATTGATGATTCTGTTTGAAATAATGAATGGCATTTCATGTTATTTTTTATCAACTTTCTAGAAATTTCTAACACTTTTAGTCCATCCGTAATTTAGTCAATAATTTGTTTAAGTTTTTATTTTAAAAATTCTAATAAACAAAGTAGAAAAAAATTAAAAGAAATATAATTAAAATAAAAAATCAAATATTTATTACAAATTTAAAAAATTATCAGTTTGAATATAATTAATCTAGAGGAGAGGGACTGAAGGAGGAAAAGAAGGAGACTGGTATTTATTAAGGCTATGAGGTGATGAGGTGGACCACATATACCATCTATGTTTATTGTTGCTCCATGGACAATCGTCTAAGTTCAGTCGTCTTAGCACTAAATTGTTTTGTCTCAGAAACAAGCCAAATGGTCTAAGTTTCAACTTGTTGTTGTAAAATCACTTAGAACTCTAAAGATTAAGTGCTCAAAACTGATTATAAACATCCAATGGTCAAGGAACTATGAGACATCCCTAAATTCTAGATCGTAGTATTTGGGATACCATAAACCCAATTTATATCATGTCCATTAGATGATTTAACCTCCATCCACATATTTGGATCAAGTTTAGGATAGGTTAAAGGATTATTCTCGTATCTCTCCTACAATTAAGTGATATATGTTTTCTAAAAACATTCCAACCAATTGATTCAAACAAATAACTAACCAACTGATTTAAAAAAATAATTTCTTACAAAAAAACTTTTGAAATCCAACTAACTATGAACTTTCGAGGTCAACTATCTAAAAGTCGATGCATTTCTTTTCAATGATCATCATTTTATATGTGACTTTCAAAAAAAAAACTCAATTGATTTTGATTTGTGTTCCAGAATCTTAGCCTGCAAAAAGAAATTATAGTTAGTTAAATATTTTTATATAAAAAATATTTTTTTTATAAAAAACAGATGTAATACAAAAAAAACTTACTATTCACTTTACATGTAAAATGAATAAAATGGATCTATTGGTAAGCGTTGTAATTGAATCATGAATCTTCTTATTCTGGTTCTCCGCACTAAGTTGTGACTGTCGTACAAAATGCTCGGATGTTACATGGTAGATATAATCTTCCCATATAGTTTCTGAGACATGTGGTGGTTTGAAATCTCTCTAAACTGTCACATTTCTCAGGCTTAAAAGATCTTTTTTTTTAACATATATTTTTTTTATGTCTTATACCAAAAATCACACAACTTATATGGTAGAAATGAGTTATTAGTTAAGATATTGAAAAATAAAATTTTAACATTTAAATAAAAATATAACATTTTGAATTCAATCTTATCTAGTTGTATTGTAATTCTCTCAAACCCTCCTGATAATTACATCTTAATATTAAACATATTAATTTTATATATTTAATATTAATATTTTTTATTGAATATGTCTTTACATAACCTAATATGTACTTTCCTTGATTCCATTGAAAATTGAGGATGCACCCTATTATAATATTTTTAGACTTCATTATCAAAAAGATACATTAAGACTCCATCAACTACATCATATGAATGGTGTCATGTCATGTGTTTAACAGTTTTTATAGACATAAATAACCTTTGTATTCTAGAATTGATTGAAAAGTATACAAGTTTTCTACTTACAACAAGAGTTCTTTCCTTACTAGTTTTGAGATTATAATAAGCATTCCCACATGTTCTGCACTCAATCAAATTTGTATTTTCAGGGTAGTGCAACCTGTAAAAGTTTGGAAATATATCAATTTTCTGGTATTTTAGATCGAGGGGTTTCATCATGAATTTAGTATTGTAGAAGTTTCTTTTCAACTTATCCAAGTAAAATGTTTCTCATCCATTCGATACTTTTACAGAAACTGACTTTACTAAGCCTATGATTTAATTTAATGGTAAACACCTGTGAAATGATTGATAATGTACTGTGATTTGTGCACTTATACCATAATAGTTTGCCAAACTCTTTTGAAAAATCAAAAAACTTAGTTGTGTCTGTATTTAGTTTTTCATTTATGATTGAACATTCACCTGCATAACCCTGATTTATTTTCATCGCATCCATAGCTATATTACTATAAGAATTATTATTTTCATCTACAACTCTATACACGTTATTAGAATTAAAAATTAATTCAACCATTATTTTTACCATAGTCTTAGATTATAAGGAACATATGATTATTTGTGTTGTGCAGTCATTGAATATGTATAAGTGTTCTTATTTCTTTCTTAGCTTTCAAGAATTTCTTTTAGCAACCTGTAAGGGTAATACTTTTTTTTTAGCCTAACATAGAGGTGCCACCAACACCAAATAAAAATTAATGTTTTCTTATGCAACATCCTTTAATTTATAGATGGAATTCATTACAAATTAGTAAATTTGATTTCAAATCAATCATAATTTTAAAAAAATTAAGAGTTCATTTGGAATAGTGGTAGGGTGATAATAGTTGCATTACAAAGTGTTTTTTGCTTGAATGTATATCGAAATAACTATGTTTTATTATTTAAAATTTAATTTTAATACTAGAATATCAAAATAATTTAAAAATATTAAAATAAAAATTAATATAAAGTTTTGTGTTATTTTTTTCAAAAATACTTTACCACCTCAACAGCAAACAAGCGAATCCAAGCCAAAAATTCAAAGACTAGAAAGTAATTCTCAGTTAGTAAAATATTTCATTATCACAGAATTTGTATGTTGGATGTGATGGGAGCATTAGGAACCTTTTAGGATTGTGAGGACGAAAGGGTGCATATATAAGAACATTTTCCAATCTTTTGATGAACTAAGAACAGTAATATGTGAAAGAGTACTGGAGACTTGTTTGCAAAGCAGATGAGAAATGGGGAAGATCTCTCCTTTTGTAAGAGGAATAGAGAGGAAAACTAATGAAATTATAATTTAAATTTCTTTCCTCCCTTATTTTGAACCATACGAACATATTCTTTTTAAACTAAATTCCCATACGAATTGACATGTCAATAAATATATAAGTGATAAAATATGGATTTCATCAATTTAAATGATTGGCCTTCCATAAAAAAACAAAAAAATGTAACCGCCACATTTATTTATATGATGATTTTCTATAATTTGAATCATATTTGGCATTCCACTGCTATATAAAAAAATGATTGGCGGACACAATGCAAGTCATTATGATGTAAAATATTTTTTATTTTAAATTATAAAAATAAATAATCCAGAATCATTACTATTTAAATTCGTTATATTTTATGTATATATCCTGTTTATTTTTGTATTTTTAAAAAAATAAAAAGGAATGTATTTTTTATTTAAAATTAATATTTTTTTATATTTTAAGATTATTTTAGTGTAATAATATTATTTTTTAAAAAATATATATATTTTAAAAACCATTCTTGATATGATGTATATCCATACAAAATATCTCAGATATGCATCTCGGAACCAACATGGAAACGCTGAATTAATTAATTAATTTAATTTGCCGTCCACATGTAATTTTCCCATATTCCACGACTTCGCGGAGAAGCTATCGATGATTAATTGACTCGACTCGATAATGATATCTCTAATCATCAACGAATTAATTTATAATATTATTTGTCATCTCTAATCTTTAATTAATACCAGGAAACCACAATCTCAATTCTTATGTGGATCCAATGCCTTTATCATATGATTCCACCTGACCGTTACTAAAAAAATAAAAATAAAAAGCTTCCTTTGCAATCAAACGTTCCTTGGAAACAAAATGTGAACGACAGTTGAATATTTTAATTTTAATTAGAGAAAATAATCATTTATTTCAATCCAAACAATTAAATCATTGAAGAATAATTTACACATAACTTTGTAATAAATATATCAATGCATGCCATTGGACGCGCATCCGAATTTATGTTTATTAGTTTATTTTTTTAATATAATTATCGAGGTATTTATTTTCTAATTTTAAGGAGTCTAAAATATTATTTTTAATGAGGTTTAATTGAAGGGTTCACCTCCTTTCTATGTTTGGTTTTTTAAAATCTCCTCTAAGATTTGAACTTGGGAAGCAAATTTATTTAACATTATTAATATTACAGTTAATATACAATTCTTTCTTAAAATTTTATCGAATAATTAAATTTTTTGAATTAAAAAATATTTTTAAAATATTAATTAAGCTATGTTTTTCAAAGATGTATACGTAGGCACAGTTACGCGTGTGTAAATATGTATGGACACGCACGAGAAGAGTGATGAAGAAGCCAAAGCATAAGGAGAGGACGGTTAGGGAAGGACCCCCTGTCTGCCAGATGTCAATAGAGGAAACCAGCGGTGTGTTTTTGGATTTTTTTTTTAGTTTTAAATAGTTTTAATATACTAATATAAAAAATTAAATTGCAAAAAATAATTTAATATATTTTTAAATAAAAATATTTCAAGAAATAATATTTAACACGTGTTCAAATTCTCATGAAAATAATACTAATTCTATAACCGACACGTTAAAGTTGATGCTCAAAAAACTTAACGCATAAGCTTCTGTGGCGTTGCTTCTTGGAGAAGCTCTTCTAACATTTTAGCATTATCCGTGACATGATGGCGGCTATCGCATCCTGCAAAATAATAATCCTATGCTTCTATAACTTCAATACGCTCGTCAGTATGTCACCAATCATATCCTCATCACGTTTAGCTTCCACGGGTACGGTTGACCATTTAAATACTTTGCGATAACGAAACGATCAGCATCCAAAAAAAAATAAAAAAAAATAACTTACGTTGCTTTAATATTGTGTTTTGAATTAAAAAATAAATTAATTTTTTATTTTTTATTTTAAATTTAATTTTTTTCTGATTATTTTGATATACTAATACTAAAAATAATTTAAAAAAATAAAAAAATATATTTTTAATGTATTTAAAATAAAAAATATTTTAAAAACTCAATCGCGTAACTATATTTTACCACCACTCTTGTTATAATTCTATAATTATTAAATCTAATTTGATTTACAAGAAAAATTTATAATTTAGATGAGAATTAAAATTTAATTTAAATTAAAAGGATGTTAATGATGATATGATAAAAAGACCAATCAATTTACAAGTTTTAATGCAACACATAAACCCAAATGGAATGATGAATTCACTTTCTTAATTCAAATGAAAACATTAGATAGATGCATTAAAAAATATATTTTTTTCAGCATTTCAAGGGGTGTATCCTTTTTATTTTTCTTTTTTTAAAAATACACATTAACACTTAAGAATGGATCAACTAGCCATCCGTAGGCTGCTATATGCAGGGATAAGAAATAAAAAAAATAAAATAATATCTGAAACTTGAAATACAATGTATCAAAATACAATTAATCAATTACCTAAAAATATGAATTAATAAAACATCAATTCACATATGTGAAGTGTACGTAAAGAAAAGAATTAGTATACACACACATATATACACAAAGTAGGTGTAACACACACACCCACACAAACAGCTTGCTCGGCTGTTATTTTCATATTTGTTGGGAAAAATACAGTTTTACAAATTAATTTTTACATAGCTTTAAGCAGACTCTAGGTTGACATTGGAGCTAATATATATATATATATATATATATATATATATATATATATATATATATATATATATCTCAAAGAGGTGAAATGTCCGAGAATAGAATGGAATAGGGTTGCCCTATTCCCACTCAAAATTAAGACCCCTCTAATTTAGAATAGGTTTGTTACTATTTAACTTTCCTAAAAATATTAATTGCTAACACATTAATATTAAATTAATTAACACTAGTTCGTAGACATACCCTAAAAGCAAAGAAGACTGCATTTATTCTTTGATACAGACGTATATACAATATCATATCATACTTGACGTCCAAGTAACCTTTTGTATTTGAAGAAGTTTCAGCCTCTCTCTGCGGTCTCCCTCTTTTTTGGCTTTCTTTTATAGGTGGCCTTTATCAAATTCTCCATCTCTCTCTGTGCAGGAATCTCTAGCTAGTTACAGGTATATGTTTATTCAGTGCACAAAAATAAATCAAAGAAGCAAGAAAAGGTGTAGAAGAATTAAATTCCTTTGCCTAACGTATATAGATCAAGATTCATTAAGTGGGCAATATTCGAGTAACATGCTCAAAAAACCTGCTTTAGTAGAGACAAATTTTCTTTGCTTTCGCTAACTGTATACTCTATGTAGATCATACTTCCTCTTCTTTTCTTGCTAGCTTTTTTTCTTATTTCTCTTTCCTTTTCCTTTTCTTGTTTTTGAGGGGATAAGCAAGCTTGGAAGTGGAGGAGACGAGAGGGAAAATTCCTTTGTGGGATGGGAATAAGACAAAAAATATAGAGATGACATGGTGCAATAATAACTCAGAAGATGGAAGAGTCATTCAATTAGTCACAAGTAACCCGAAAGAAGATACTATTGCCGCTGCAAAAACAGAAGAAATTCGAAGGATAACTTGCCCTTCATGTGGCCATAATATTGAAATTCAAGATCAGGTATACTATACGCTGTGCTGTGTGGAACTTGGTACTGTTGCCTTCTTGTTCTAATTTTATTTTATCTTTTGTTTTCGATTTTAATATATATATATATATATATAGGGTGGTATAATTCATGATTTGCCGGGACTACCAGCGGGAGTGAAGTTTGATCCGACGGACCAAGAAATACTAGAACATTTAGAAGCAAAGGTGTTATCAGATAGGCGTAAACTTCATCCTCTAATTGATGAATTTATCCCAACAATAGAGGGGGAGAATGGAATTTGCTACTCTCATCCTGAGAAGCTACCAGGTAAACGGTACTTGTTTTTCTCCTTTTCCACTCTTTTGCTAGCTTTTGATTTAGGGTTTTCTTAACTTGGGACACTTGCTAAGCCGATATTAGAAGGGTTTAGCAGAAACAAACCTTTGAATAAAGATTACGATGCCTAGGGCTTGTTTACATGATGGTTGATTAGCTTGCTTTCTCAGTTTCATTTAATAAGAAAATTGGTGGGTATGGAAGCAACTCCAAAATTAAAGTGTTTTTTCTCTTGCTAGTAGCTCTTTCTTACTCAAAAGGTCGACACTTTTTTTATGATTCCTGTCTTCTGGTCGTTCTTACCATGCAGGAGTAAGCAATGATGGCCAAATCCGCCACTTCTTTCATCGACCATCAAAGGCATACACAACTGGAACTAGAAAACGCAGAAAGGTGCGCACTGATGAAGATGGAAGTGAAACCAGATGGCACAAAACAGGCAAGACCAGGCCAGTTTTTGCAGGCGGGACAGTGAAGGGATTCAAAAAAATTCTGGTGCTTTACACAAATTATGGTAGGCAAAGGAAACCTGAAAAGACAAACTGGGTAATGCACCAATACCATCTTGGAAACAACGAAGAAGAGAAAGATGGAGAGTTGGTGGTTTCAAAAGTTTTCTTTCAAACTCAGCCTAGACAATGTAGTTCAAGCATTAAGGATTCAATTGACAATAAATCGACAAATCAAAGTGGTGATATTGATAATATTCACCCCCTAGCCAAGAACAGTACAGGCCTCCTTGAGTTCTATAATCCAACTTATATGTCTTATGAGCACGACAATCATAGCAGTGAAATCCCACCTCAATTTCTCCCCAATTTGGTTGTTCAGGGTGACGGGTCATCCTATATTAGGTTAGCTGCAGAGACAAGCAAAGGAAAGCTTCAGAGAAAGCAGTGATGTGATCAGAAAGAGCATTTGGTAGAGCAGAAATGACAAAGACTCATCCCGAGTGCATGGTTGTTGCTTCTTTTGTGGTGTAACCCTCATATAAATTATTATTATTATTAGATGGAGATTTTAGTGAGAAAAAGAAGAAAGGTGAATGGCTTCTTTAGTAAAAAAGATAATGAAGCCAAGTTCTTTGGAAGCTTTGCTGTAATGCTCTTTTACGTAGCTTTGGAGTAGGAAGGTACTGAAGGTGATATTTTTATACCCATGTAAGGGTACTGAGGTTATTGTTTGTAGAAAGTGTAAAGAAAGAGAACTCTATTAGCTTAGGTAGTTTGATATTTAGGGTTTAGCTTGAGCTTCATCGATTATTGTTTACAAATATACTTTCTTCTTTCAGAAGCTTACGCTTAATGTTTATTATATATAAATTTACTAAAATCTTTTTTTAGACTGTCAAAATCTCAGAATCTCATTTTTTTTCACCGAATATGAAAATAGGGAAGAAAAGTGGAGAGGTTTGGGAAGGATTTATACCGGCCACCTTTCTTCTGTTGGTCATTTGGGTATCTTAGTTTCGCTGTCGCCTGTGTTTTCTCCCCTTCTTGGTATGCCATTTTTGGTTCATTTACTGTCAGTAACTATTGCCCACCAGCATGTTAGTTGTATAGATTTTTTAATGAGGTTGTTAATGGTTCAATTGCATGGAGTTTGTGTAAATCTTATTTCCTGGGTCGCTCAATTATCTGTTGGTATATATTGTTGTATAGAATTAGTGTCGGCATGTAAAAATTAACTCGATGACAGCTGATCCAATATCGGACATTTAACGTTCTATTGGGTATGACCAAATGTAGCCACAGACAATATTTGGCCAAAGAAATGTCGAATCTGGCTTTGTCTAGGTGGAAAATCCTCAAGCTGAAAGACTTGCGCTCACGTAATATTACACTCTTATTAATCTAATGCATGTACCAACAGAAGGATAGATTTTAACACCAAAAAGAAGAGCGGCAAAAGATGTCAAGGAATAATCACTGGTGATTTGAAAATAATACCAACCTGGCTAGCAGAAACTGTCGTGATGAGGGAGGGCCTTCCCTCTTTCTAAAATAAGAATTTATCAATACAAAGTCCAAGGCGAGCGCTGTGTCCAAATGCCATTTGACGAGGCAGGAGCCTCCGTCCATATTAGAATGTTCTGGAGAACTATCCTAACCACCCAGCAGACCAGGTTGATAGCAAAATTCAATGATGAGATTCATGCAGCCAATCGGAGGGAGGGTTCATAGGAAAGTCAATTGTGAAAGTTGGCATGCCAAATTTTCCCTCTTTTTTCTCTTCTTCGAAGAACCATAGGGTACCATCGTTCAAATCGTTCTCAGCTTTGGAGTTTGAAATTTCAAGAAGCCAAAAGGAAATTTGTATAGGGAAGACATTATAATCATTAAAAAAAGGCGGAAAAAGGAAACATTCCATGGAATTGGCACACACACGTCTTATGAGAAACTATGCAAGAGTTTCTTTGAAGTTGCAGCTAGCAACGGCTTCTATTTCACCTTCCCCATTTTCTCCTTGCGATCGGCACTCATTGTCTGTTTTCCCGACCATCAAATATTCAAGACGAGTCTATCGAGTTGGCACTATAACAATGAACACCATGAATCCTAAACTGTTAGCTAAGAATGCTAATAAATTGCCGCTAATTTTAACCAGGCATCCACTGGGGAGAACCCCAGTGGATTCTCAACTTAAAACATAAAACACAACACCTCTTTCTTTCACCTCAGAGAGCAACAGAGCTGCCATTCTATGGAGAGCCCTCATCAGTTCAGTGCGGACAAGAACACGCTTCAAAGATGGACACATGATCGATCATTCTTTAAGACCAAACACAAGTACTTGGAGATTTTTACGAGTCAGCTTTATTTTAGAGGCTCGTGCCAACCAACAGCAGTGATCAGATTAGCGTTGAGGATTTTTTTCAAGAGACAAGCGTGTCTCATTAAAACCTATTTCAATAATCAATCTCAAGAAAAAGAAAAGGCAAGAGAGAAATAAAACTCATTTGCAACAAGACCATTATGACACATACCTCGCTTTGGAACAGAGAATTATGCACACAAGTAGACTTAAGAACATCCAAATATGACTGAAATCATAATAAAGTTCACTCGATAATCTTCTATCCTAGAGCTAACAGAGCGACAGTCGTTACATGCAAGCTGTCCAGACTCCAGGAACCCCAACTACGGATCAGGTTGGCCCACCGTAAGCAAACTCAAATAAATATATCTTACAGGGGGTCAGATTCAAAATACCAAAAACAAAAAAAAAACCATAAACCTCACCCTCAATGCGGTAAGAACAAGCCCTGTTCGTTCCAGCAAAATAATTTTTCCAACTCGGTATTTGGTACCAAAACTAGGAGAATCTACAGATAATCAACTGATTTAGAGCATAAAACACCTCTATACTATTCGCTAACACTCCTATTAAACTACACAAACCACCCCTGTACATGTCGATAATGAAACTCTCATGACTTCCGAAGAACACATTTCTCATATAAAGCAAGGACGTCTTTCTTGTTGTTGTTTCGCAACTGAAGAAGCTCGGCACCAAAATTGTGTTTTGTGAGCTCCTGCCTTAGCTTCTGAGCAGTGAACTTTTTATAATCTTCCTGGTCAGTTTGCTGACTCTGATTATCATCATCATCCCCCTTAAACACTGAACCACCATCTTCTGGCTGTGTAAACATTACAGGGCTGGTTGTACTCCTAGACCTCTTATTTCTCCTGTCATTTGTGACAGCGTCTTGAACAGATCCTCCACCCATTTCAACATTATCAGTTCTAAATCGTTTGCCATGGGAAGCAGCCTTAAGCTTATTATCCAATGCTGATTCATTCAGACGAACTGAAGTAAACTCCTGTTGAAGGGCATCAAGTTTAGCCCGTGCCACTTCCAACTGAAGAGAGAAGTCTTCAGCTCTCTTATTTGCAACACTGTGGGCTTTACGTTCATCTTCCAGAAGATCTTGAAGTGCTTTAACTGTGCTAGCCCTCTCCTCATTGTTTGATTTCAAAAGTGACTCTATTTCTTTCTCCCTTTCTTCTACTCTAGCTTCTAGTAATGAAACTTTTGAGACAGCATCCAACTCTGATGCACGAACTCTTTCAAGTTCACCAGCCAAATTATTTTTCTGTCTGTCCAAACTTTCAATATGCCTCTGAGCCCTCTCAATTTGGGCTAATCTTTCCATTGCCAATTTCTGAAACTCACTTTTTTCCTTTTGAGCAGATACTGCATCAGCTCTTGCTTTATCAGCTAATTCCGTAGCCCTCTTACATTCTTTTTCAGCATGATTACACCTTTCCTGGACTTCTGCAAACCTCTCAAACTCAGATTGATACCTTTGCTCCAGATGGATCTTCTCCTGTTCCAGAATCCTAGCTTCTTTGTCATAAGATTGGGCCTTAGTATTTGCAGTCTCTAGCTTCTCAACCAACTCTTTAATTTCAAGCTTCAGGGATGATATTTCAGTGCCATAACTCTTCATTTTTGACTCAGCAGCCTGCAAAGGACTTGTTACAGTTAAATTGCCACAAGTGCACATGGACAAATTGTGACCACCATAAGGTTTTTTACCCATGGTGCATGCATATTTGGTGGTGGTGGTTGGGGGGGGGGGGGGATATATAATGGTTTGTGCCCAGTCACGGGCTCCAAGAAGCATACCTTTAGCTCCAAATTTAAAGTAGTCAAACACTGCTCCGCATACTCAATTCTCCTGTTCTTTTCCTTAATTTCATCTTCCTGCATATCCATTGATATAGAAATCATAAATTTCTGGTCGTATAAAGAAACAACAAATATAAATTTATGCTCCATACACAAGCACAAGTGCCTGTGTCAGAAACAATTTACCTTAACAACCAAACGGCTAGAAAATTCTTCCCGCAGTGCATCTTCCCTCAGTTGTGTTTCTTTATTAGTTCTTTCTTGCACATTTGCCGCCTTCTCCAGAGCAGCTTTTGTCTCTCTTACAGCAATGTCATACTTCCGTTTCCACTCTGCTGCGTCTTCTTCAGCTGACCTTGTTTGTTCATGAGCTGCAGCCAACCTTGCTTCAGAAGCACTGCTCCGTGACTTGAGTATTGCAATCTCTGAAGCTGCCTGCTCTTCATCAGCTTTCTGCTTTGATAACACTTGATCATGTTTTCTTTTCCAATTGGATGTTTCTTGCTCTGCAGATTCCAATGCTTTCACTAAGCTAGAACACCTCTCATCCAATGAGCCACGATTACTTTGTAAATCATTTATGCGCCTCATATAGTCATCAGCAAGCTTCTTCTTTTCATTAATAGCTTCATCATAGCGCTTCATATATTCAGACTTATCTCTCTCACTAGCTTCTAGCTGCTTGTGAAGTAATGCCATTTTATCCTCCATTGAGTGACATCTCAGCATAAGAGAACTCTTCTCGGATCCAATTTTATCATTAAGCCGCTTTGCAAGGTCAAGTATTGAACCTTCCAAACTGGGGATTGAAATAGTTTTTGTTTATAAAATGATGGAAAAAATAGAAAATGAAAACCTTAAAACAACCAAAAGGGAGAGTGAGATCCAGACCTTTGTTGTAGGAACATTGCTAATTTCTGCCATTTCCCTGGGCCATGACAAGTTGTCTCATATTCAGACAGAAGACCATCAAGGACCTGCATAACACTCACAAACCAGTTCAACACATTAGCATAAACCACATACCAAGTCTGGAATGTCATTTTAAGTGCATTACTAACTAAGGCCCCCAGGCAAGGGAAATACAGCTTGCCTCATCTCTTATGCAATATTCATGTTATCCATGCATAATTGGGACACTAATATAACTAAATAGCTTTTCATCAATGACAGACATTTACTTGTGCATTTGACAGCTCAAGCATGAGTTGATCACAGCTCATCTAGCTTGGCTTCATCAGCAGATTTATCATTGAATATCACAGTAATATGTAAGAGCATATGCCAGAATTCCTTAATTTTTCCTCCAGCAACTCCAAATCAACAGTTCTTTCAGCAGTTGAAAGAGGAAAGAACAAATAAAGAGGCTTCATGTGCTAACCCAGACCTTGCATTGACCCATCCAAACCTATTGAAAGCAGTTTTACTGTCTAATTTTACAAATTATCTCAAAAAAAAAAAAAACCCTACTACTTGAAGCATCTAACAAACTCAAACATATTACCAGTAGCCTATAATGAGAGAGAGAGAGGCATAGAATTCCAAGTAACCAAACTTTGAGGCCCCTCACTTCGTGCAGAATCAATGAGACAACTAAGAAAATGCTTACTTTCACAATGTTATCTACATTGGCATCAGAAGCGTGACAGGCTGCTCTCAGTCTCTTTTCCATGTTTTGTATAGCATTTGAACATCTCAAGTCTGCCTCCATAAAAGCATTCCTCTTGTAATCCTGCATCAGAAGCCATTTTCAGTCAATATCTATATGTACCAAACTAGTAATCCTATACAAAATTCAACTCCCTTTTTATGGAAAAGAAACCACCTTCTGCTTTAACAAAAACAAAAGTTATATCACAACTTCTAGTAACTTGGCAACCACACTCCATGGTCTGCATAATTTTTAACAATTTTCCCGGCCATCAATTAGATAAAACCCAGCATAAACCCAGGAACTGTTCTAACCCTAGCTAATATGCAAAGGAAAAAAATTTTTGATTGCCATGATGAATGTTTTGGCTTGTTAGGTCTCTTTGTTGTGTGGGACACTGAAGCAATGCTGGACCCTGGAGCTTGTTAGGTTTCTCACTCATCATTATGATTCAAAACTCTCTATGCAAAGCTATCACACTTTTTAGATAGAGCATTGTACAGGAAGTGCACTTGCTACCAAAATCAGCACACAATGAGAAGCTTAGTGCCTCATAGGAATGCTAAGGCTGGTTCCCCTTACAGCATGGCCCTGTTTTTGCATGTGGCCAGGTAGGCATCTGTACAGACCTAATATTTGTTGGTTTGCTTCATGTTTTTGACAGAACAGATGTGCGTGTGTATTACCTCCAAAGACCTAAACAAGGTAACGAAATTTGCTATGCACATACAAACACCATAAGTCATCTCAATCTTTGTGGGGTGGCAAAAAGAAACCACCAACCACCCAGACACATAAATATCAACACTACAGTGAAGGTTATACCTACCTGGTGGCAGGATATAAGAACAGTGATAATTGACGTGTAAAATATAACATGGATGTTTGATGGATGGTAACACATAAGCATCCATATAACATAAATGAATAATCAATCAGGACACGCTAATAGATTATGTAAAATACTTTTCACAATGACATGCATTATAGATGATTAGAACAGACAAAAACAACAAATCTAATTAAAAGTTTTTCAAAACAACATGGAAAGGACATAGAAACCAACTGATTTGCATGGCATCTACTTGGGCTACATGTTGGATTACTCGAAGGCATGAACTGTAGGCCTGGAGATGTGAGCATTAATCAGTCCAACATTTTTTTTTTTTTTGTCTTCTCTACACTTTATAGCTTACAAGCACTAGAGCAACTTTAAAACCTAAAGGCCAAATATAATAACCCATCATGCAAGTAGTACCCTATATATTTGTTACCTCTAATGCTCTTCTGAAAAATTTCTGGAGAAGCCCTTCAAACTTCTTCCTTGCTGAACCAATCCCCACAGCAGCAGCATTAAATGCAGCCAGTGATTTTTGAACCGCTTCATCATGTGATTCTCTCAAAAAAACCTACAGTTGCAAAACTTAGAAATTGATCGAAACCTTCAAATAAGTACGAGGTGAGCATCACTTACTTCCTCAGGTGGCTTCGAACGGTCAAAACTCGACATATAAATTTCTGTAGCAGTGTCATATGATCGCCTACACTCAGCTTCTTCAACACTCTGAAAAAGAATATATTAGAGATGAAGAAAAATGAAAAAGAAAATTATAATAGGATCTGCTGCTTTATTGAAACTTCTTTCAAGAACTTTTTGAGATTAGAAGTTTTTATCCCGTTTGTAAATTCTATATTAGTTTGTGAAAAAACTTTGAATCATGCATATTTATGTTCCACGTGATTAAAACAGAGAAGTAGAAAAAACAAGATCATAGAATCAACCAAAGGGGGTGAATCTCCACATTCAAAGTGTGATAAGGATTCTGAGTATGGATCCAGTATCTATTTGCTCATACAATTTGGTTATCAGTAAAATAGAAATTAATATCACTTTCTTTCCAATTGTTTGATTAACATTTTACTTTCACAAATTCAAAAAATATATTGAATCTATGACTTATCATATTCTTATCATGTTTGATGAAAAACCCAAGACCTTTTCCTTCTCCCTTTCCAATTCCTAATTCCTGCCCAAAGATGACAACAAAGAAGAAGCAGGAGACTTAAGCATATACAGGCTTGTATTATTGAATTTTTAAGTTCTTAGACTGATTTACCCATAAAGATATTGTTGCTGTATCGGTAAATAATAGTGACCATGTGACTCCTACTCTTAAGAAAATTACATGTCGATGCTTACACACATTGCCAACACTTAGCTGTCACTTTTGCATCTGCTTTCCATGACATGAGATATTAAAAGAAAATAATAGCTGATTATAAACTGCAAGAAGCACAGAAAGAGAGATGGGATTTTGGATTCTTTGCAAAATCAGTTGGCTTTAGGTAAAATGCTTATATATTGCTCCAAATTCAACTGCAGATTAACAATTTCTTCACACCAGATTAATGATGGAATAAATTAAAACATCTTCACATATGCTATCATATAAACCATCTGGTTTGTGCCGATGTTCTGTCATGTTTTGTCCACTCCATGTCAACTAGTCAAGCTTCAAGAGAGACTATAAGCTGGTTTGGATAACTGTTTTCATCATTTAAATATTCATTTTTAGGACACAGGATTTAATTTACCTATAAACATTTGCTTACAATCATTTATAACCTTGAGACAATGTTCAGTCTAGGAAACTTGACAGCCTTAGATTTAGTCAGAAAAACACAAGGAAGCATAATAATAATTTAGGCTTTCAGATAATAGCTAATAATCCAAGATCATATGTATTGATTGAGCTAACAAAATATGTTATACACTTTTGTTTTCAAATAATATAGATCCATTCATGAGTAGACAAATTCATCAGATTTGAGTTTCAGCCATGTAAAACAGGAAATATAATCTAATTTCATTTTCCAGGGGGGAGCAAATCATCCACCTTGATGCAGATACCCAACAATGTAGTGTATGGGTTAAAGAAATTTAATGAATATTTGAGGGTTACATGTGGACTCCGGCATCTGCTATATTAACTTTCATGATTTGAAAAAAAAATCAAATCAGGATTCATACCTGCCATGAAGAAGATATTGTTGGGACAGCACCATTATTGAGAGCCTCCAGGTAAGATTCTGTAATACCAACAAGGATTGGGCCTGTCATTACAGTAGCACCAACTTGCTTGGGCCTTGTTCTCTCAAAAACAAATTTGGTCAATGCATCCAGCCCAGCTCTAAATTCAGGCCTTAGTTTATCTAACTGCACATGAAAAAAGGGCTTCAATACACATAGTGCACCAGTAAGAGAAGATAAGAATGTGCATGTGTATGAAAGAGAGAAGGAGAAGCACACATAACATAAGGTACTAACCGATATTTGATCCAGACGCTGGAGATCATTTTCATTGTTCAAAGGCCGCACAAGGGGGAAGCATTCTCTGTCTGGAAATAGAGCTCTAATAGAGTCCCGAATCTATGACCATTATCAATGCATAATTAGTTAACCTCAAACATGAAAAAATAACAAAAGAAACTCCAGTGCTCCATAGACCAGCACAACTCAGGTAAGATAGGCCCAGAAAAAGGATATCTAAAAAATCCCTGTCCAAATATCAGACAAAGTAGAGGATCCTTTGCAAAGGAGTCCATGCTACTAAGAAAAAAAAATGCAGTTAGAAAGAACTATAACTTACCTCGTTCTTAGCAGCTATATCTTTTCCACTTCCCTGAACTGGTCTTAGAGCAAGCTCTAGATAGTCACGGGGTGTTATTCTCTTGTTATCCTCTACTAAATCCAGATAAAAATCCTGCACAGGAATCAGGCAAACCATTTTAAGGGTTTTATGTAAAATTAAAAGTTAATGTTTCAAAACAAAACAGGAATCAATATGCCATATGAAATTAAATACGAGAAAATAATACCCTTAGAAGCCAAACAAAGATTGGGGAGAACTGTCCAAGTTCAGAAGCTGAACTCCTTCCTCCAGAAGCTCTGACACGAATATGTTTGGTCATTTGAGTGACAAGAGAGAGTCGATCAAGTGCTGCTTCATCTATACCACCCATCTAAATAGAAGAACATAAATAGGATAACAAATAAAAAATCCAGTGCAAAGAGAGAGATGAGACAGTATTAACAGAGAAGATTAATTGTGAATCTCCCAAATGCATTATAACATGATAAAAAAGGTACTTTTAACAAAAATCAACTAAAAACAAACAAGAAATGTTAGTCAGGAAGGCTAAGGTCTTTCCCTTACTTGATTGTAAATGAACATACTGGATAGTAGGACAGCTAAGGAGAATATCTGAGTGCTGTATGTCCCCTGTCAAAGAGGAATGATAGATTGAGTTAACATGGTGACAAAATACAAGAACAGGAATAATTGAAAGATTACTGTGTAATTCAAAAGAGCAGATGAGTGGAAATGAAGAATAAAAAGGACATGGTGTTAATTATAAATAAGAAGGAATCACAGACAACAACATTCTATGAGTAATGAAATCCATTAAAATCCAGTCCATCAGTTCTGGAACTGCTCAAACACAACCAACAAGATAATTTTATCAGTTGATCCTTATAAAGTAAATGGGCTTACCGTTTGATCAAAAGCATCTATGCCTTCACTATCTAACAGTAAAAGATTGTACTCAGTTCCATCTAGAGCAGTTCTCTTTAAAGGCGCACTCCATAACCAAAGTCCTTTAGTACATGGCCGATGAGTGGAAGCTACTTGAAATCCACTACTCCTGCCAAGAAGCTACAATATACAAAGTCCAAGTACACCTCTTAGTTAAAATAACCAATACATGAGATCTGATGCAGAAATGGAATGTCATAACTTGTAACTCTAAAATAAGCTACAACACAAAATTCAAGCAGACATTGAATGATAAATCTGCTAATTTACATTTTACTTAAAAGAATGATACATGGCATCTAATACAAAATGTGTAACTCATAAATGTAATAGAAGCCTCTAAAACTGAACAAAGAAAACAAGGCAGGCGTAACTTAGCACTTTCAACAAATCTTGCTTTCAAAAAAAGCCCAAATTATAAGGAACACAAAAAGAATAATAAAAGATTAGAACCCGTACTACATAAATTTCTATTCCATGCACTTAATTACTCAAGGAGGTGAAAAATCACTACCTCTTCACTTCCATTCGATTATTTATCTTCAAGCTATCCTTTCAATGAAACAATTCATGCACTTAATCACTTGAACTCGGAAGAAACACTGCATTTCGTAAAATATCACAAAACCCTAACGCCATTATTTATCTTCAACTTTTCCACTACCAAAACCCTAACGCCATTCCAATTAAATCCCTAAAATATCACAAACCCTAAAAACCCCAAACTTTCACCAACCACGAAACCATAATTAGTTCACTAACCTGATTCAAAATAAAGCTTTTTCCCTGTCGAGAACGACCGCAAACCGAAACAACACCGATAGGTTCCTTAACAAGCTGGAGAGCAGCCACCGCTTCTGAATCCATCCGGAACTTCCCTTTCTCATCATAGTAAACAAGACGGATCGGCCTCGCCGGTCCGGTGACAGGAGGAGACGACGGAGACGACGACAAGGAGGACGAGGACGAAGGCGAGTAGGATGACTGCGGTGAGGAGTCGGTGGTGGTATCTCTTCCTCTAAAGATTTTGAACATCTTGTGAGCTTTTGCTGTGAGTTAGTTAGCGATGGGTATTTTGCCTTCGATTTTCTTGCTTTCTTTCTTGCTTTGTGGTTCAAAAATGGGGGAGGGAAAGGGACATGAAGAAGCGGCTTTGTGATTTTTAAAGGAGGTGGGTGAGTGGAGAGACAGACACCTCCACGGTTTTTTTGAGGGTCAGCACGACAGCGTGGAAATAAAGCTAACAGCTTGGCCTGGCTATTGTTTAATCCTTTTTTATTTTGTTTTTCTCATTGTTTATAAGATTGAATCTTTAGGAACCTATGGAAATGTTTATTAATAGAATTTTTTATATTATTATTATTATTATTATTATTATTATTATAATTGTTGTTTGGATTTGGATTTAAGTTTTCTTTTTAATTTGAGAATTGAATTTGGATCATTTGTCATTTACATTCCTGTTAATTATTCATTGCCGTGTTATAACTTGAATCAAAGATTGTATTCAAAAGAGACAGAAAGATTAATTCAATTGTATTGGCAATTCCCCTCGGGTTTCTGTCCATCTAACTTCTAAATTTGTGTTTGGTGTTGGTTTTCTAGTGTAAGATTTTTTTGGTGTTTATTGTTTGAAAATTTATTAAAATAATTTTTAAAATATTTTATTTTTAATATTAATATATCAAGCATTAAAAAAAATATAAATTTATATCAAATATAAAAAAAATTAATTATAATAATCTCTTTAAAATATTATAAAAATACAAAATAATTTCCAAGCTTTATTAATTTTGTAATTCAAAAATTGAACCAGGATTTTTTTATCCAAAAATATTATTTTCAACCTATTTTAATTAAAAAATATTTAATAAACACTCTCTTAATCTTAATAAATCAATCTCTTAACTCAAAACATGTCTAAATTAGTCTAAAAAACAAAATCAAATTCAAGAAAAATCCTTCTTAATCTTGATTTACTTTTTTTTTGGCAATATAAAAAACACTTTAATAAAAATATTCTTGTCAAATAGAACCTGTTGACACTAATAATAATAGTTTCTCGATGAGTTACTCTCTTCTATCAAACCAAGTGATTGAATCGAAATAAAGTTTTAGGTTAAAATATAAAAGCTAAAAATAATAGGGATGTAAAATAAAAATTGTCACACCCAATATCACGGTGGTTTTAAAAATTTATAAAGCAAAAAAATAGATTTATCACATCTTTTTTTATATAGAAAAAAAATCTTATTTAAGAAGTCGACACCTAATATTATGGTCACTAAGAATCTTAACTAGTCAATAGAGATTCTGTAGTATAAAACTGATTATGTAAATAAAAAGATATTATTACCTTTTAAATATCTTGTTTGTAACAGACGTCATTGCTGATTTTATCTTAAATTGCTAAAAGTTTGTTAGTGTATGTTATGATAGTTTGATTGTAATATTTTTTACTCTAGTATCTATGAATATTCAACTATGGAATTGATAAATATTACGAAGCTAAAAAAATAAAATAAATTTAAATCAGTATTTTTATTCTTGAATCTAGTATCAATGAATAAACTAATAAAATAAATTTATTTTTAATGCATGTATTTTTTTTATTTTTTTTTAAATTAGATTCATAATAAAAATCCACATATTAATTATATAATGAAATAACTAAAAAAATTGCAAGGGACCTATAAATAAATTCACAAGGACCCACAGATATTTTTAAAAAAAATTTATATTAAAAAACTTATTTGACTAAATATAAAAAAAAAACAAAAAGGACTAAAATAAAAGAATTGAGCCAGTCAGGCTGGAGATCCAGGTTTCACTTAGCCTGCTCCTTTTTTTCTGGGGGGGTTGGGTTTGACCCAACTTACATGGCTGGGGCTAGACCTAGTCTAGTCACTAGTTCAAACTAATGACTTGGCTGGTCATTGTGCATGCATACGTGAATTATTGGACGATGAAAGCTAACCTATTTAATTGGGGATAAAGCCGAAGATGATGGTGTATTGGACAATGCTTTCTCTCTTCTTCTTTTTATTTGTTTTCTCTTTGATTATTCTTTTTTTTTTACTTTATTTTCTTTGTTTGTATTTTTTAGTCTCTCTACTTCCTCTTCTCTCTGTCTTTGTTCTTAAAGAAAATTAAATCACCCTGGTTCCTAGATATTATTGGAATTGGTTTATAAAATATATAAAAGTTCTTTTAAAACCAAATTATATATGAGATTTACTTATATTTTAGGTTAAAATTATATTACATTTTATAATTCAACATGAGTACTTTATATATAAAATATTAATATGTTTTAAAAACTAATTGAGGATGAATGATAAATTATTCTCAACAAACCTTTTGAATTTAAAATCTCAAACTAATTCTTTTTTTTTTTCATTCCATCATCAAATTTGAGTATGTTAAAATTTATGATTTTGTTATATATATATATAGTCAAGAAGCCATAATCAGGGGTGGAGCCATCTGGGGAGTAAGAGAGGGCAATTTTCCTTTTAATTTTTTGAAAAAAAATACTTTTTATATTAAAATATTAATATAATAGCTTATATTTTGCAAAATAAATAAACAAAAAAGAAATGAAAATAGAAAATAACATGACTAGAGAAATACCATAACTTGGGGGTTTATATCTCAATAATGTTTATTTTCTTGTTATTTTTTTTGTCAATTTTTTTTCCATCTTTTTTCAAGTATGTTAATCTCTCTCTTCTTGTTTTTTTTTCTTTTTATCTCTTGATTTATTTGTATTGACTGAATATATGTCACAAATAGTTGAGGGTTATTTCATCTTTTTTTTTTTTCTCTTTCAAAA
This sequence comes from Populus pruinosa, assembly GCA_026413675.1. NCBI lineage: Eukaryota > Viridiplantae > Streptophyta > Magnoliopsida > Malpighiales > Salicaceae > Populus > Populus pruinosa. The sequence continues at coordinate 4,001,382 of CM048595.1, forward strand.
AAGTTTGCGAATGTTAGATCTAAATTTTTATGGGCAACTAATAAAAATCAAATTTTTAGAGCTTATATTTTTAGTAAAGAGACTAATTAGTTTACCCAACAAAAACTATATGAATAACTTGTTATTTTTTAGACGTAGATGCAGAGTGCTTTAATATATTCTGTTACTTATTCTAAAATTACTTAATCACTTATTATTTCATTATTCTTTAATTGGGACTTAAAAAGTAATTATTAACTTTGTGTTGAAGTTTAAAAGCCCTCCAAAATCATATTTATCCCTTAAATTGTAGAGTCTTTCTACGTTAATGCTGTTTTGACAACATAATAACTTGAATTAATTATCAAGCTAACCAATCATATACAATTACTTCGTGGATATACTTAACTGGTTATAGGTGGCAGTTAAGTATCAGGGTGAAATTAAACCCAACTCGAATTAATATATTAAATTCATAATCTAATTATAAAATTAAAATAACCCTATACAAAACAATTAAATAAAACATGAGAGTTCAAGTATCAATCAACCAAAGTTAAGTAAGAGGAAGCCGGCATAAAGTCCACACTTAATTACACTATTTCAATCCCAGTGTGGTGTGTCTGTGTGTCAAACCTTCATTCCGCTAAGGTTTTTGTTAATGGATGGCATAAAGTCCACACTTGTATCTTGTTTAGCACAGTTCATGAGTAGTTTCCTACCATTAATTATCACAACCTCAATTCCCTCGTAATGATAATGTAGTGTGTAAAACCTCGAAATCTTTAATATAGCTGGGTTAGAGTATATAGCAGAATTTAAATATAATTATGATCTGAGTATTATCGTCTTTTTTTCTTTGAGGATGCAAACAGGTTGGTGTTCAACTCATCCTCAACGGAGCGTGGAGATTTCTTGTGTTGAAGAACATGTTGATCGTTTGAAGAGAAAAGATCTCAAGGGGAGTGACAATTAGTACTGATATTTTATATGTTCCATTTATACGTTGAATGAGAAAAATGTCTCGAGACTTTTCTTCATAATTTCAATAAGTAAAATTGTCATGTCAAAATATCCTTGACAATGAAAAAGAAAGGAAGAAAGCACACACGATCCACTTAGCATGCATTAGACCATGCTAATAAATTGTCTACATAGCATTCTAATTTCAAACAATACTAGTTTTTATTATCCAAGTGGTTTCACCTTTCATGTATAGATCTAGATAGATAGATAACCTACAGATATTGATCGCCATGACCACGAGCTTTAGATGATAAATATATTTCAGGGACTCTGAAAGCTCTGCTGAGATGAGGCTGAAACAGTAGGAGAAGAAACTTCAAAAATGCTTTCACCTTTTGCATTATTTGAAGAGGATATATGCAGCCTCTTTTTCGGTGGTGAAGGTGTCTCTTCGAAAAGGCACTCATATTCTGCTTTATTCGAAGAGGATACATGCAGCCTCTTCGTTGGTGTTGCTGGCACTAGTTCTTCAAAAGCTCCGATGGAGAGTATCTTCTTGATATATTCAAGTCTCTCTTTGACGGTGGAGACCATTGTTGGTTGAGAATTTGAAGCCACGCCTGAGATCGGGTATCCTGGAGATACTTCTTGGAACTCAACTAGTTCTTGCTCGCCTGCCTCTTTACTTTCTGGAGGAGCCATAAGACAGGGCTGAAGATCATAATAATAGTCTTTAAGGGTATTGCTCTTCTCGAACATTTCTTGACCTTGTAAGCACCCGAAGCTAATAAATGGAGAGAAGCTGCCAAAACTGCTGCAAAGACTCTCTCCATTTTGTTGCGTGTTACTTTTCTGGCGAACTCGGCATAAAACCCAATCATCCAACTAGAGAAGAAGACACTAAGAGTCAGTCTGCAAGATTTTTGTGGTAAAAACGAATAATTTTAAAATAAAAGATGAAAATAGAGGCTGTTATATATTATTGTATTCATTTTTCAATGAACTGAACTACAGAAGGTAAAAATGATTAGTACACATGGGCTTCTACGCATTGATTATAAGAAGTCATCTTGTTGCCATAATGTTAGCGTAGGAAAAACAATTTCCACTTCTTTGATATCTATTTATTATTGTCTTGAATTTAGAAGTTTCCTTCATGAAACAAGAAGTTTCATCATACGAAGAAGCGGTTATATTATACAGTTCCATGTACCTATGTATGATACTGTTTCTACTCCATACTCTCGCAACCAACAATACTCCTTGTTTTTTGTTTTCACAGGTATTATCTTAAAGAACAGCTTACAAGACTTACTCGCATCGACCCCCTAAGCCTATGCAGATGATGGGTATCATCAAGAAGCCTGTACTCAAGCATCAACCAACTTGTTTTCGTGCCTTTTGGAGGCCGGCCCTTGTAAAATACTAGAGCTTTCTTCACGCCAAGGCACTGTGATCCGTTGGAGGTGAGAATTGGTTTATCGGTTCCTGTTGCTTTCCAGTAACCTGATCCTGCTGCTCTGTTTGGACGGACACCATTTGGATATTTCCTATCTCTAGGACTGAAGAAAAACCACTCATTCTCCCCGAACAATGCTTTTCCTGACAGGTAAACAGAACAACAATGAGTGAAAAGAATAATGCTTCAAGATATCTCAAAAAAAAGCAAGAAACATTTCCTTTTTTTGTTTTGAAAAAAAGACAAACATGAAAATCCCTATCTTTTATTACGAGTTAAGAGCGTATATGTACTGCTTGGTGACAGAAAAGCATATATTTTGTTGTGTAAGAAATTAATTGAGGAGAATGAATTAAGCACCTGGAAGGTCCCACGGATTGAACTTGTAGATATCCACGTCTGCTATTATAGAAACTTCCGGATATGAAGAAGATGAGACCTTCTTCTTCAGATAATGGATGATAAGCTCCTGGTCTGTTGGATGAAACCTGAATCCTGGAGGGAGCTCAGGACTGGACATGTTCATTCTCTCCATTGCCAGATAGCAGAGGATACTTCGAAGCTCTCCTCTTTTCTTTTTTTTATAATGGTAAAGGATTATCTTGGAGACATCATCTCAACAACAATTGTTGCTATATGATTGTTGGTTTCAGAAGTCGTCGCATATGTTATTTTCTGTTTGGTAATTTACTTTGTAACTATTTTTGCGACTAGTAATTCATTCTATGATGCATCACAGGATTTAATAATACATTATGTCAACATTCTTTGTCTATTCCTTTTGAGAAATTGACCATCTCAATACTGTGCAGGTATCTATGCAAATAGTTTCTTTCACGATAACGTGCCTTTCTTGCGTGAGTTATTCCTTCCTCTGTTAGGTTAAGGCAAGCTTTGTTTTCATCGATATACAATTAATTATTTGCCAAACAGAACCTTTGGATAAATTTTGTAATAACAGCCTAATATAGTCGTGCTCATTGGCTGCATGAAGATCAGGTACCTCCATTTCGCGATATATAAATTCAGAAGATTATACTGTGCAAGTAAGGTTTTATATGTATATAAACTGTACAGGAACTATTAGGACTCCAAAAGCAATGCTTTTCATGGCACCCCATGAAGGGAATGGCAAGTTGAGAGAATCTTCGAGTGGAAGTATTGAGTGACATGTGTCAATGATAAAATATTATATAGAACTCTCAGGCTGAGCTATGTCCAATCAAAGGATTTCACTTGTGTGCAATGGCTAGATTAGTTTTGATTGGATGGTCGGCAAATCTAATGGATTACAAGTAAACTTAAGCTATTTTGGATTTTATTTTTGTACAGCAACGGTTATGGTTACCTTTTAAAGATTTTATCTTTCTTTGTGGACATTTTCAACACTGCTGGGTATTATAGAATTCATAAAATTGTCTCTCTGAACAGATTATGTTGGCAGCTTTCCCAGAAACTTTGAGATGAGAACAAAAAAATCATGATTTTGAACCACAAACTACCAGCAACTGGAATTATGCTGAAAATGATTTCGGCAGGTACTGATATGCTTCAATTTCTTTTTGCTCTGGAATGCCTCAATTTCTCTTTTCGTTTTCTCCTTTCCCTTGTTATCCTGTAAGCTCTAAATGGTAAATTACCTTGAACTGCTATGAAGCTCAGCTAATCATTACTACTACATTAAATTTTGTGAAAAAGCTTGTCGAAAATTCCCAAATTAATTAACATTTTCAAGGGTTTCTGGCAAGTTTTAGTTGATGGATTGAATATTCATAAGGACTAATTTTGCTAAATCTGAAAATTTTTGGGGAGCACATGTAGTAGGCTTATAGTATCTCTTCGTCATACCGGTGAGTGTATAATGTTGGAGTAGTAGTTAGTGAGGAAAACAGTAGCAGAAGAGACACAGAATGAAACACATCACATAAATATGAGACAAATCAGGGAATTATGCTATAATTTTTCCAAGGTCTTCGGAAAAATGGAACCATAGGCGGCACGGAATATAGCTATTCACATTATGTTCCAAGGGGCAAAGTAACTTCCTACTTACAGTAGTGATTGAGAATTGAGAAGATATAATCACCGGCAGTATATGGATTGAAACTGTCAAGATTCTCACCGGCAGTGATAGAAAGGCTAGAAGGATAAAAACAAAACTTTTTATGTGGGCTAAGCCTTCATTCTACTGATCTCTACGCCCTTTCCCCACTCTATGCATTGTTTCCTGCATGTCGCTTTGTTATCCAGCATGTTACTCTGTTGTCAAACATGTTACCTCGTCATACAGCATAGCATCGAGAACATCAATCACTTAACTTATTAGCAGGTCAATGTTACCTGCAATTCAATTTCCTGAAAAATTTGGAGTCATATAAATATAATTAATTGCAATGATAGTTTATATTAACAAGGTTGATGCAAACAAATTTCTAAATGATGTTATGAATAGTACTTAGAAAGAGATAAACCAAGAATGTTTCATTGATAAAATTTGCAAGTTTCAAATTTTTCAAATTTTATATTTGTTTTAATAATTTTTTAATTGTATTGATTTTGTCGCATGGGATACCATGGCAAACTATATGTAAAATAAAAATAAAAATAGTCACCTAATTTTATGATAGCTAAAAACTTGATGTAGTTAGGTTTGTAGAGATTTGAGGTTATAAAAAATTATATAGGGATTTTTCACAAAAAAATTATATAAATAACCTAATAGATACTTTCATGAATTGGTGGGACAAGTCTGGATCTAAGAGGAGACACAATCAGGATAATAATTTTAAATGGTGATAATAAAAAATCCAATAATTTGATCAAACTTAAATTTATCTAAGAGGTTTTATAGGCAATTTTCCCATGATAAAAAAATATATCCCTTATCAAACCATTAGACCTCATGGAATTAGGAATTCGGCTTGAATGCTACTATTTGGCATAATTTAGTTATTTTTCCTAAATATTTTTGAAATTATTGTTTATTTTTAAATTTAGTGTTAATTCCTTTTATGTGTTAAGATTCTAATTTTGTTTCCTAGTCTATATCAACTTTTCTAGCCTATAAAAGGCAATGTTAATCTCTTTAAGAGGTAGACTTTTTTAGATTGATATTTTATAAATAAAATAAAGTTTTAGGGTTCTCTATGTTTTCACCCATATTTCATACTTTTTTTGTTTTTTTATACTTATTGTTGCCTTATTGTGCTTTCACCTACATCAATTGGTATTAGAACCCAATAATTCCATGTTTATATTGCTATATATATGTTGCAGTTTCGTGGATAATTGTTTGCTTGATATGTGTTACTAGCAATCATGGTATGAAGAGGTTGCAAAGTAAGGCGTGGTCAAAGGCAAATAAAAAGATTCCTTTTCATAAGAGAAATGTCTAGGAACTCGTCATGGAGGATAAGCAGAGATAAATCACATATTTGACTCACAGGTTAGAAAAGAAAAGGAGAAAGGAACAAAGCTAGAAGAGTGATCATAGATCCCTAACCGATATTGAAAAACCATAAGCATGATTAGAGGAGGCAACCTCTTGATTAGGAAAACAGCAGACCTAAAAATTTTAGATTTTGCATTAAAATACATGAATTCACATGAACTTTATAAATAGAAGAGTTCATAAATTGAAAGAATGACATGGAATGAATTTTTTGGTATAAAAAGGTTCCCTAACATGTACAAGGAAAGTTAATTGCAATCATATTAAAGGGTAAAGCTTCTACTTATTAGGGACAATTGAAGAGAACACGAGATAGATAATGGAAGCTGATAATCGATGATTGGAAAATGATGAAATTTTTTTTAAGAAAGCACTTCCTTCCATTTGGCTATACTTAGACCTTGTACCAAAGGCTTCACATGTTGAAACATAGAGGTAAATATGTTAACAATTATATTAATGGATTTTATCAATTAGTGGTTGAGAATGACTTGATAAAAATGAAAGAGTAGCTAGTGGCAAGATATCTATGTGGGTTACAATAGTCTATCTAGGATGTGTTATGCCTACAACCTTTACGGATAGTTAAAGACATGTCGAAAGGCCTTACAAGTTGCTAGGGTTATAAACAAAATTTTTTGAATAGATTAGTACAATAGAGAAGGGTCTAATAATAATTTGAGACCAACCTCTCTCTAAAACAAGTATGCTCAGCAAAATCAATAGATAATTAGTTAGAGTTTTGATTTAGCTTTTAAGATTTGTTGTTGCAGTTGTGGAGAATTAAGACATCAGTTTGGTAAATATAGCAAAAGATAGAGTTGTCTAGGAAAGAATCTATTTAAAAAAAAACATGTGAATGGTGCGGTTGATCCTCTTTATAATGATTTTGATAATAATAGAGAGATTTTTAATAGAATGGCAATACCACGCTAGTTATTCAAAAAATCTTAATGTCACCCAAGGGTGATATATAACAAAATTTGTTATGTTCTAACATCTTCCAAAAAACTTGTACTATTAACGATAAGGTATGCTTCTAATCATTGATATTGGTAATTGTGAGAATGCAGTAGGGTTGAGCATTTTCGATTCGGTCCAATTTTGAATCAAAATAAATAACCAAACCGTTTTTTTTTAGTTTTTAAACCAAACTGAACCGAATTGAAAACCGGTTCAAACCGATTAATTTCAGTTCGGTTCGGTTCGGTTTTTCTCCCTTCCAAACCGGTTCAAATCGATTGAAACTGAACAAATATAATGCAAGGGATTGAATCCCCATCGAAAAATCTTGAAACCCTTAAACATATCCTTGAAGCTCTCCCACTCAATTGCTTTTTGCGTCTAAGAAGCTAAAGAATCAAACTAACCAAAGAAATTTCGCTTAGGAAGAAACTCCAGTAATCCTAATAAAGCCAGCTTTAATGAACCAGCCAATGGAAGATTGGAAAATTAAAAGAGAAGAAGACAGAATTGTAGGGGTCAATATTCAGGATGGTTAGAAAGTCAGTCCATAAGACTAAGATTTGCTCCACCTTTTAAAACTACAAAGTCATTCTATTCATGAAGCAAAGACTACTGGAAGTGGAAGGGCTCAAACTAAAGTTCAGGGCATGTCCCTGAGATGAGTGGCTGGCTTCCTTAATGAAAGGTCTTGATTTTTATTTTAAAGTGGCCAGGTAGAAAGAAGTGAAGATTTGAAAGCAGGGAAGATTTATCATTTGAGGGATAAGAGACAAAGAGGGAGTGGCGGCTAAGAGGTGAGAATGTGTTTAGGTTTAGGATTATAAGCTATTTATACTCTCTTTTTTTTAAGTGTTGACTTGGTTGAATTGATTCGGTTCGGTTCGGTTTAATCGGTTTTAGATTTTAGAAACCGAAACCAAACTGAACCAGAATTTTTATGTGATTTTCTAATCGGTTAATTCAGTTTTTTTTTGTTCAGTTTTTCAGTTATTTTTTTCCTGTTTTCTCGGTTTTCTCGGTTATTCGGTTTTTTTGCTTACCCTTAGAATGCAGTGTTAGCTAAAATGGTAAAGAATTTACATCTTAATATATAAAAATATTATATTCTTTATAAACTAAATTGGCTGAATAAAGATGACAAGTTGATTGTGAGCAAATGATTTATCATTTCATTTTTCATATACAAAAGATATTTTGATAATGTTTGGTTTAACATAATAGCTATGAATGCATGTCATATACTATTAAGTAGATTAAGATAATACAATAGGAATGTCATGCATAAAGAAAAACATAATATGTAACCTTTAATATAAAAAAAGGAAATGTATAATACTAACAACTATAAGGGAAGAGGTGATTATTGAAGACAATGGAAAAAAAATAAGTTGTTGTTATCTAGATTTGTGGAGAATAAGAAGAAAGAAAAGGAGAAAAAAGAAAAGACAGGGAAGGAGGAGGTGGCGAGTTTGAATAAGAGGAATGAGGGTTTTATTTGAAAAAAAATATTCACGATTAGTAATGGTTCTTCTAAGATCAAGGGTGGTGTTTTGGGAATTGATTTATGACATGCTTTATAGAAGTTGATTACACGATAGATGTCTAAAAATTGTTAATGCAATTGCCAACTCTATTTTTGTTATAACTTTGTGTTATTTAGACTCTGTTGTAACTTAGATCTTGTTTCTGACTTGGTTTCTTACAATATTCAATCATTTCAAGTTGTATTTTTTTCATTCATGGAATGTTAAAGGCTTAATTTACATCTTTTTTAGATCATAAGGCCCATTATTTCTATGTCATACTTTTAGCTGTAGTGGGATACTCAATATCGTTAGTTTGCTCATCAGATTAGGAGACCAATTTTGTCTTTTAGATTGCATCTAGATTTTTGCCTTCAAAATGATTTTACATGATTTTGATAAATGTGGCTCAAGATATGCCCATTTAAATCTATAGTGTGAAAGTAGAGAATCCTGTTATAAGTAGGATTTCAGCCTAATTTTATAGCTCTGATTAGAGATCCAAACAAACTCAGATTTCTGTCTATAATACCTTCATGAAAAGCTTGATATGTTTGCTTTAACTTTTATTCATCCCACGTTTACATTTTGAAATTATAACACGAAGAAAAACATATCACAAGAAGCAAGGTCTGAAATATAAAATACAAAAATTCTTATGTTTTAGCAATTAATTCATAAAGTGTTTTAGGCATAGCAAACTCATAAAAATAACTTCCAGTAAGCTCATAATACATTAAAAAGAAAAGTGTAAATAGTATAGAAATATATGTATATTTTGCACTTATCACTAAATATGCTCATGCATAAACTGTCTTCTATATATTTATCTATTGGGTTATTAGGAGCCTGAAGAGCCTTGCGTAGAATGACGATTACAATGACTAGTGTTCATCTCATAATAATTAAGGGGAGTATGTTTTTTGCATTTCTTTATGCATGAGCAAGGTAAAGATATGAGTGATCCCTTGAGGAACTTCTATAAATATCATTCTGTCTAATCTCCTCTAAGTAGTGTAATCATTTACAAGCTTTTAGTGCAGATGGTGGTCGTGATGCTAAGGAATTGTGTGTTGTTGAGGGTATTAAAACTTACTGGGATGGAAAGGTTTGATTTTTTCATTGGGTTGCCAACATGACCTAGGTGAAGAGATGTACATGGCTAGTGAGTTGTAAAGCTCTTGCTGGTAAAAATTTCTGAGGTCACAAATGGACTTGTCCCACATCCTAACCCAGGTGGTTAATGGTTATATGTTATAGAATGACCTAGTAATATCAAAAACAAACCTTAGAAAGAAACTAATAACTTTTTGATCGGTTTTTCAGAGACGATGTCACTTATGATGTCTCAAAATCCAAGATATATAAATAAAATGTTATTTAGTGTTTGGGATAATGGTTAATCAATGTGTTTATGTACTTGAACTTCTTCTCCCGAATCTGAGGAAATTCAAACTTATAATAGAAGTTTTGATTACCTGCAAAACCTACCCCAATCGAGGGGCTCAAAGACCCTCTGATAATAAATTTAGTATCTTTTAGGAAAAGTTATTAAATATTTTAAAAGAGCATTAAATTCTATGAACAAAGATGTTTGTTTTAAAGCTTTAAGTTTGTCAATGCTCTAGAATATAAATATTTCTATATTAAGAGATAAGAAGTTGTAAACCTTTGATTTAAAGGTACTATAGTATATTTATAGCTCATTAGTCTTGTTTTTTTTATGAATAAAAGAGTCTGAAATATAATTTTACCCTCATAATAGTTAATGAAGTATAAATATTCATTTCATCTATATTAATATTTGATGAAAATATGATGGGTTCTTGAAGGACTTTTATACACCTAAGACGTATAAAGAGATTAGGATCCAAAACATCAAATATAGTTAAACTCATATAGACCGAGTTTTTCATCTAAGTTAGACTTAGGGGAGGTTGGTCATTCCCCTAGGTATGCCAAGGGAGGATGGTCATTCAGGCATACCTAAGAAAGGCTAGTCGTTACCTTATACTTGATTAGTTGTCAAGTTCAAGTACCCTAGGTTTAATATATTTTTTTAGACTCACTTTATCATGAACTTGGCGGACTGGCTAGTTCAAATGCTTCGAGTTTAATATATTTATCAAATTTATGTTATTTTGAATTTAGCTAAATATCAAATTTAATTTTTTTAGTTCTAATATGTATGCTAGCATGGATTTTATATTAGCTCGGGCTCGACTAATTAAGGTCTTTGGAAATTTGGAATCAAAGGCTGCACCGAGCTCATCTGCTCACCTATTATATGTTCCAAGGGGAAAACTAAACTGATTTTCTCTTACACTAATACTATGGTTAAGATGAAGAACTGTACCATCTTGAATAGATAAACAATATTACCATATATATATATATATATATAGGGATTTACAGACACCCAGGACCATTACTAAATTGGTTTTGAAATTATTCATTTAGAAAAGAGAACTTTAATGATAAAATTTGAATTTTAAAATCACTTAAATTAAAAAAAAATTATTAAAAAATCATAACTTTGATCCGATAATTTTTTCTATATTAACTTATTTAGCACTATATGAACTATCAGATTTTAAGATATTAAAAATCTTTGGCCGATTTAAGTTAATTTTATTATTTCCTAGTTATATGTATTGTTTTAGGTTTTATTATTATTTTTTTTATATTTCTAAATTTTTATTTTATTTTCTAGCTAAAATAGAATTTCTAATGTAATTAAAGTTTTATAAACCTTCGACTTGAAGTTATATCCGTCTACTTTATAGTTTGAATTGAGCTCATAACCACCAACGTGCTCACACATCAAAGTCACAATCCTGTCCACAATTCCACTGTAATTACATCCTGTTTTTTCTGTAGTTGACGCCGAGAAAATATCGCCATAACCAGTGCAATGACATTGTGCCAATAGTACTGTCCGGAAGTGCAATCAAGGTAGAAGAAAATTCAAGCTAACACACGATACGTTTATTTTTAAATTTTGAAAGGAACCCATTTTCCATACTTAACTGTTAAATTAGTCCTTTCCGTATCTGTTATCTTTTTCCTCTTGTCACCTCCATATTAGTCAGTTTCATACATGTGAATGTGATAATATCATTAATTATCCATGCAAGTTAACCTGATGTGAGTCTAGTTAAAGACAAATTAAAGAGCTAGTTCTTCACGTAATAATCAACCATAGGTCCATAGATATATGTACTGTTATTCTGATCGTATGTGCAAGGAAAATTCAGGACACACCAGGCTTTCAGATGGACAATATCATGGATATTGGAGAAAACTAGAGAGGGTGATCAACCCTAATTAAAATAAGTCTAATTTCATTTTAAGTTCAGGTATGGACAGAAATTGTTTCACACGAACAAAGGGAGAAAGGAAATAAAGGGTTAGAGCAACGGATAATTAACTGTGTCATCAATCAGTAAAACAAAAGCTATATTAGAAAAACTCGATCAATACAAGAAAATTGTCTACTCTAATACCAATGTGAACATGAAATTTCTATCAATAAAATGACTCAACTTATTCCTGGGTTCGTGTAGAATATGTATATGATGAACAATTTTCATGCAAGTAATTCATAATCCCCAATTAATAGCTAGTTCTAAACCTTAATAATTGATTTCATTGATTACCTCCATCCAATATAAGCATGGATTTGCATGATTCTTTCATTCATTTTTCATCATCCGAAGATATATTTATGTTCATAATTAACTGTTTTTTTGTTTGTTTGCTAGGGATCATTAGAAATCTGGGTTGCTTGAATAAGCTACAGCCACTACCTCCAAAATAGCGCAAAAACCCTGCCTTGAAATTAAACTTGCACAACATGCCTCTTAAGCAGAGTCAGCCAGATCATATTACTCAATATCTCTACTCAGTTAAAAAAAAAATCTAAAAATAAACAAAGTATATTTGTTAATTATGCTTTATGAAATAAAAATTGTTTTTACTTAACAGAAAAAACCCTAAATATAAAATGAAAATTGCTCAAGACCCCACTTATTAGATATAAATAAAAAATAAAAAAATATTTCTTAAATATTTTAAAAAAATTCATTTTATAATTGTTCTCCCTTGCTCTTTTCTTAAGACAATTGACGATCCTTAAATCTCGCTAGTTAAATAAATCCATAAATGCTGAAGGAGATCCCCAGTTTCTGTCCTTGCCAAACAAGTTCATAAAATATTATTCTTCAATAGAAAAGGAAGTTCATAAATATTATCAAGAACAATAATCACGCTTCGCCTAGCCGCTCAAAACGTGTTCAAAAAGTACAAGAAAATAAAATCAAATTAGTCCTTTTTAAATATCTGAAAGCAACCCCATATCAAAACATATCGAGCAAATCATTATTCTTTTGCTTGTTTTTTTCTTATCTATTTTCATGCTCCGTTTATCAACATGGTTTAACTTATTTTTCAATGTGTTTTTAACATAAGAAATACATTAAATTGATATTTTTAAAATATTTTTTTATAATTTTAATGTGTTAATACTAAAGATAAAAATAAAATATATAAAAAAACTTTTTAATAAAATTTTAGTAAAAAAATATTTTTTTTCAGAACACCATGTACCGCTCAATGTTTTGAAACCTGTATAGGCATATAACCGTAGAAATTAAGACAAAAATCGATAAGCCAAGTGATTCCGTGTAATAGTTAACCACATATGTGTGGTTTTGCTGGAAAGAAGGGCAAGCTGGCTCCGATGAGAGACTTGATTTTGACGTGGAGGTCCGAAGACATGTCTTGGACCACTTAGTTTTATTAATCCTTCCAAGCTTTAGAATTATATCGTGCATTTTGAAGCTTGGTTGAATATTTTTAACAGATCGATCTAATATCATCGACAAGAATGTAAGCTCTAAGAGAGCAGCAAAAGTATCTGGAAGTGATTGTTTCAATTAATTCAAAAACGTTTATGTGAAATTCTAACTGAAAAACTTATGGAAGTGATTTTTAACTTTGAATTATAATCCAAGAGTTTTTTTTTAAAAAAAAAATAAGTTATGAAAAAATTAGTTTTGCTAGTGGAATACTTGTAAAAAAACAATGACTAAAGATTATTTTTGAAAGGGATGTAAAAAAAATTGACTCAAATTTATAATAAATTTTAATTTAATTCAAAAATTATTTCTAATTAAATATATTTATGATTTTATTATGTGTTAAAAAATAATATAAATCATATCTTAAAATTTTACCTAAAAACTTACATTTTAAGATGGTTCTTTAATCTAGTATTAGAACCTTGATAATCAAACTGTCATAAATTCAAATCTCAATATTCTCATTTATTTGATAAAAAAATTAAATATAAAATAATATGAGTTTATATAAATTTCAAATTTAAAAAATTTTCACCTGAAAAATATGTTAGATAATAATATAAATCATATTTAAAAATCTCATTTAAAAATTTAAGTTATTGAATTGATATAATTATTTAATGTAATAAATCTAAAGTTAAGAAATAGCTTAAATTAATCTTTTCTACGGTTGTCATCTCTTACATATTCCACGAGAGCAAGCATGATAAAGAGACATGCACAAATTAGAACACACATGTAAACGTAAATATAGGGTACGATACTGCATCATCAATTTTTCTAATATTTGTAGAGAATTCTGAAAGGCTAAGGTTCATCTAGCGCATATATGTTTTAAAACATTACAAAATAAATTGCTACGCAATAGAACAAGCACAATCTGTGGTTTGCTTGCAAAAGGCATATCATGATATGATCATAAGCCGTACCAAAAGAATTCCAAAGCATACGGACTAACAAGGTGTACAATTATATATTTGTTATTAGCCAAATGATTTGTGACAATAATATCGACATGTGATTACATTGTGATGGCGCCGCCAAAAATATATAGGGTAATCTTCTTTTTGAAGACAAATATAAGAATTTAGGTGATGATCTGCATGTAATAAAAATATACAATTACTTCAAAAATATTCTTCACTATACGTGCACACACTAGCTATGGATGCGTGGCATTTGTCATGGGCTCGATTTTTTCCCATAAAAAATGATACTTGGTTGTCACAAACTTATTTAAAAGAAGAAAGATAAATTCGAGTTATAAACTTAACTAAATTAAATTAATTAATTTTATTTTAATTAGATAATAAAATATAGATAATAATAACAAATAAACTAAATTAAAAAAATAATCACGATAACCTAAAAATAATTTCCAACAAAGGAAAATAATATAGCTTAATTGATAGCTCATTTAATTTAGAATAACAAAATAAGATAAAAAAAATCTAAAAAAACTTGTTTTAGTTTAAGTTGGCATTACAAATCTAGTAACTACGGTCAAACCACCCTAAGTTATCCTGTCAACCCCATGACTCAAATCATTATATTAGAATAATTTTATAAAAAATAAAATAAAATAAATTATAAAACCTATTTAAAAAGTATCGACCTATATCAACTCTTCAAATTTATAATCCGGGTTATTAAATTGCAAGCACCTTATATGGAAAATCATGAAATTTAATTCTCAATTAATTAAATATCAAATGTTGAAAAATAAAATTGAGAATATAGATTCAATTATACAAAAGAATTCAAAACAAATAGCAATTAAGATATTGATGATCAAAATTGAAATACAAAATAAATATTATTTTTTACTGAAGGATGAAATTGAAAACAAAAATTAATTTAATAAAAAAAACCAAAAAACTTAAAAGATCGATGATCAAAATTAAAATAAAAAGGCAAATATTTTTTATTGAACAGTGAAATGGAAAAGAAAATTCAATTTAACAAAGGAAAAAAAATATCAAAAGAACAAATATCAAATTGAAAAAAAATATATCCAAAATTGGGATTGAATAATGAAATTGCAAAATAAATCAAGAATAAAAAATTTTAAATCAAAAGAATAAAAATCAAAGTGGAAATCCTTATTACTCAAAGGACAACTCTGAAATTTCACATGTCCGTGTGAATTTCAAGGGCAAGATAGAGAAAAGAAGAGGAAAAAGCATTGCCGATAATAAATTATACAAACAACGACCAATTACGCCATCTCATATAAAAAGGCAGAAAGGAGATTATGGCCACCAAGAGACACCACGTGAAAAGTATAAGCGCCTCCAACATATAAATGCATGCATAACACATTCCAACAACTTTATATATATATATATATATATATATATATATATATATTCAACGACCCTAATAATAATGAAAAAAACTTTGTGAAAATACAAAATTACCCTTTCACATTGGTTTTAAGTTTTTTGCTTTTAATTGTATTTTGATTGTTTTAATATACTTTTTTTTTATAAAAAAAATATATTTGCCTTCGTTTAATTTGGTGATGACTAACTGACCTTGTGGAAAAACTTTAATACCCTTAATTAGTTTTAACTTTTTTAGTGTGAAGTGCAAAACCAGGAAAACATTGTCTCAATTAATAATATTTTCACTCACATGCTACATTGTTATTCAATCATGCTTTAGCTTTTTTTTAATAATTTAAAACTTTTTACAATGAAAATTTTGAGATTAAATAATTTGCTTAATTCTACTTATGTTCGTTAAGATTCCAATTAGATAAGTCAAAGTGGATAGTTAATCTCGTTAACTATCATTGTAAATTTTGTTCCCATTAGCATTCAATTTTATTTTATTTAAACAATAAATCTTGGTTTAAAGCATTTTGCTGTTTTGTTCGGGGTCTTGCAATATATATGTGTGTAAATCAAAATATTAATTTATATAAATGCTTGTAATTCAAATCTAATAATAAATTAATTTTAAATTATATAATACAAACATAATATTAAATATCTAAACATAATTTTAAAATTTAAAATATTTATAAATAGTAAAAAGTCAAGACTAAAAAGAACTTTAACTTAAAGTAATTAAACACAAACAAAATATCTAAATATTAAAAAAGTAAAAGGTTTTAATATAAAAAAATATAAATAAAAAAAATATCTCCACCATTAACATAAAAATAAGAAAGTTGATCTTGTAGTGGTATATAGAAAATCAAGTAGACATTCCAATACATGGTCATTTCCACTAAACTTTTCATCATCATCATAATTGAATTTTTCATCATCTAAAATCAAAGTAGATCAAAGTGTCTAAATAATTTTCCAACTTAAATCCTCTCCATCAAGAAGGTTAAGTTCATCATAAATTCACTCATTTAATAAGTCAATGTTATCAAAGTTAATAAAATCTAAAATGTCCATTATTTTGTTTAAATTCCTACAAACTACAAACATGAAAAAAACACCATAAATATAAACCATATGTATTATTTTTTAATATTAATAAAAATTAATTTTTGATATAATACCAATATTAATTAAAATAGTAATAATCATTTTTTATAATAATAATAATAATAATATTTCACATTTGTTGACTCCTCAAGTTTTAACGAACAAAAACCAAATTACTTAGTCTTTTATGCTCTAGCTTATCTCATCTTTTAAAATGGATGAATTAAAATATACTTTAATTTTTCTAAGACTTGGTTGCACTACATTGACTAAAAAGTTGAATTACAAACTTTTAAAGTTATGGTATATCACTATCAAATTGATCCTACCATTAAGGGTCAACCTAGTAATTGTGCAACTATTTAAAATAAAAGTTTAATAAATTAGATATTATAAATACAAAAATATTTATATATAAAAAATACGAACAATAAAATCAAATTTAACTTCTCTCTTTGATAAATAAAGGGACATGTTAAAATTTGTTTTCTTATACTCCTTAAGGTGGCCACTAATTTCATCTAAAGTGTCACAATTAGGGACCAACCTAGTACTTGTGCTAAGCAATCCTCAAGTAATCTTCTTTTCTCTTTTATTTTTTTTAAGAAAAACCTAAAATAAATTTCAAGATTAAGAAAACAACTTGCTACATGTAATGCACTATGAAGTTGCTTATCTCATTTAACATCAATTACCCATATAGATGGTCTATACCGAGGTACTCTATTTTTCAACTTGTCTTAATGCCTTCTTTTTCTTTATTCATTATCTCTTATAAATAACTCATTGTTGGTTTTCTTCACTATCTACTAATTGGAGAAATCGCATCAAAAGCTCACTAGTTTTGACTATATGTTTACATCAAGGCCAAAACTCTTTATCCTGAAAAATTATCCATAATAGAATAGACAGAGTAAACTCGTAACATCTTAGCTATGACCTAAAATTTTAAGTGAGATGCAATTTGCTTCCACTATGTTTTGTTTTTGAAATGGTACAAGGTATATCGGTTATTCTAGCTAAAATTTGGTGAAATTGATAATGATGTCCTCAACCACTAAAACTATATTATCCTCAACCACTAAAACTATCTCTTAGAATTGATTGAATTATTTGAGCCAAATGTTTTGGAGGTTTTATTCATCAAATTATGCATTCTTTCAATGAAACACGATCGAAAACAATTTGCTAACCTCTTTGAAGGTTGATGAACGTTTTATATTAAAAAAAAACTAAATTTTTTATTCATTGGAATAATATAATAATAAATTATCCCTTACAAGAGAAACCTTGAATTAGTTATTAGGGGAATTTTAATTTTTTCATATGTTTATTAGTTATTATTAGCCTTATCAAAGATAAAATAGTTTTTGCACATCTTTAAAGCATAGTGAAACGACTAAAATACTTTTAAAAGCATTTTTTAAATTAGCTTTTAGATTTTTTTTTCTTTTAATTTTTTTCTAGTTTCTTTGGCTTGTTATTATTATATTTATTAAGAGGGAATTTGTATTTTAATAAATATAAAATATTATTTTAAAAATAAAAATGATTTATACATTTAATAAAGGCGCAAACAAATTGTAGAAGCGTGAGTTTTCTTTTTGATGTCAAAAGCTACCTTCTATGGAAACATTGGGAGCAAACTAACATGATCTTCCATATGATCAAACATGTTTACACATAGGCACAACAATTGGGCTCCGATATATATTTTTTTAATGCTCCTCTATTTTCTCTCACTTTTTCCTATTAAGATACAAAGATGTTTTATTATTATTTTTATCTTTAGTTTGGTTCTTATTCATTTTATTGTTATTTTTTATTTATTTATTTCTTTATTTTTATCCCTCATCATCAAGTTTAATTTATTTATTATATCAAATTTAATTATTTAATTATTATTTTTTATGTAATGACCAGATTGTAGATTTTGCATGTTGACTTTGACAGGTCAAGTCAAGTTTTTTTAATATTTTTTAATTATATTTTTCTTCAATTTTGTCATTTAACATGTTATTTACTAGAAATTAGGCTTTTTTTTTATTATTTTGTTTAATATCGGGTTATCACTTCCTTATTTGATTATTGGGAATTAGTTTTCGTGTTTTTTTAGCTTTTTTTTTATGAGAGTATTCCAATTTTACACTCATCATTAGATTTAAAAGTTAACATAGTTTTTTTTTGTGTTTTTTAGTTTTACCCTTTAATATGAGATTGTTTAATAATTAAATTTTATGGTTTTATTCAATTTACTTTCAATGAATTGCTCCGGTATCACAACCAAGTTACAAAATTTCTATGGTAACTTGGATGAGCTCAAGTCATTTTTTGCTAACTGTTTTTTCATTATTGTACTTTTTATTAGTTTATTTATTATCATTGTATGTTTTTTATTTGTATTATTTAAATTAATCAAACTTATTAAACCTAATGAAGTCAATAACCTAAAACTTGAATTTTTTTATTTTTTTTTAGGAAAGGTTGCATCGCCTTTGTATTTTTTTTACATTAAAAAAAATTTAGTTCAGCATTCCTAAATATGATCAAGTTCTAAAGCAAACCATTTCAAAATAAAAACTATAACATTACAACAAACAGATATCACCATCAGTCATATAAATAAGTCACCCTGCAAATAGTTGTTTTTTGTTAAAAGAGTTACTTTTCTACCAAATTCTTAATGTCTTTAGTAATACCAAAATAATATGAATATCATTGATAAGTGCAAAATATACATATATTTTTATTCATTTTACACCATGATTTTTAATGTATTTTGTGTTTATTGAAAGTTATTTTATGAGTTTGGTATGCCTAAGAGATTTAGTGAATTAATTGCTAAAAGATAAGAATTTATGCATTTTATGTTTTAGACCTTACTTCTTATGACAAGTTTTTCACTAGGTTATAATTTCAAAATGAGAACATGGGCTGAATAAAATTTAAAATACACGTATCAAGTTTTCCTGAAAGGTATTATAGGCAAAAATTCAAGTTTGTTTGGACCTCTAATTAGACTTACAAAATCGTGCTGAAATCCTCCTTACAACAAGATTTTCTGCTTTCACACTACATATTCAAACGGGCATATCTTAAGCCTTAGATATCAAAATCATAAGATTCAAAACCCAAAATCATCTACACATTTAGAACTACAATTTTTATAAAGGATGTT
This sequence comes from Populus pruinosa, assembly GCA_026413675.1. Classification (NCBI taxonomy): domain Eukaryota; kingdom Viridiplantae; phylum Streptophyta; class Magnoliopsida; order Malpighiales; family Salicaceae; genus Populus; species Populus pruinosa. Next base: position 4,021,212 of record CM048595.1, read on the forward strand.
AGGTCAGATAAAATCATTTTAAGGTAAAAATCCAGACACAAACTAAATGATGAGATTGGTCTCCTAATATGATGAGGAAAATAATGGTGTTGACCATTCCACTGCGGCTAAGAGTCTGACATATAAATGGTTGGTTTTTGGATCCATGAAAGGTGAAAGTCAAGCCTCTAATATTCCATGAATAAAATAATATATTTGAAATGGCCGAATATTGCAAGAAACCAACTTAGAAACAAAGTTGAAGTCGCAGCAGAATCTAAATTAAAATAGAGTTGTAAGAGCAATAGAGCTGGTTTTCAACATAGATTCTAAGAGATTTAATCAATCTTAATGACTAGATAAAGAAGAGGGAATGAAGTAACATCAAGGACTCCTAATCAGGAAAAGAATCATAATGAAAGACAACAACTGAGGGAGAGAATAAAGGCCAAGAATCATGCAAGAACAACCACTCTACTTCTTCTTCTCTATAACATTTTTTCTCTCTTTTTTTTGTTAATTTTTCAGCAATTATGAACTACTTTCTAATTTTGGTTCAAAAGGAATACACTTATAATTTATACATACCATATTTATTAGCAAGTTGTGAGAAGTAACGTTATCATTGTAATTCTTTCAAATTCAAGTATTTATTTTTTCTTGTTCAGTATTATGTTATTAATTGTTATTAGCTTATTGAATTATTTTGAGATGGCATATATATTTTCTATTTTTTTTCGATACATAATAATTATTAATAACTAGAATAAGAAACAAAAGAATTAATTTGATTGTTGCAACTCTCATCTTGCTGAATGAATGAATGGGAATTACTTTAATATTAAAATCACTTGATAATAAGAAATTGATTAAAAAGCTTTATCAAATTAATTTACTCATAATATCATCAACTTTAAGGAATATCAAATTTATTTACTTGTTATAAAAAAATACTTACTTTATTTTGTTATAAAAAAATACTTACTTTATTTTGATAGTGATGTGTAAACTCTTAAATTAAATTAAAATCATATCAATTTCTTATTTTTATTTTTAAAATTTTATTTCTTAAATTTTTTATTCAAATCTCTTGTTCTTTTTTATTTTAGTATATTATAGAAAAATCAAACTATAAATTTATTTTGTGTTTTATGACAACGTCAAAATTATATTTTGAAAATGCCGATGCTCCACAATCACGATGCTCCACAGTCACAAAGTAACATGTCACTCACTAATAATAGTTTTCACTCATCACTCAAAAACACAAACCAATAAAAAAAAACACCAAGAACTCACCACTTTAAATATATATAAATTACTCACCATTTAAAAGATGTAGAGTTACAAAGAAAATACAAAACTTGATTGGGTACAAAAAAACCAAGCTAAAGATTTTCAATTCAAATTTTACCAAACAATCTGATTAAATGGTCTCAATTATTATTATATACTTATTATATACTTGAAACAATCCTCCTGTTTCCTCCAAGTCGGGAAAAATACCAAAATAACATAATTAAAACTCAAATAAATAACTTTAACATAAAACTAGTCATATATTAACAAACACACATTTTTTATTTCTTAGAAACAACCATTTACAAAGCTTAAAAACTAAAAGAGACCATTATGGAAATTCTCATCCAAATCACCGCCAGAGAAAAACCATGTCAGAAGTGAGCAAAAAACCAGCCAATGATTAAGAGATTGAACGGTCCTCGGAGAAAACTTACTTAAAATCAGGTCCTCGAAATGCAAGTTCATCATAATTTTCTTAGGAGCATTAAAATGAAAGTAGGTGCCACCACTAAAACAGGTAAGGAAGAGGAAGGTTGTTGTGGGGCTAAACGAAAGACAAGAAAACATCTTTGATTACAATTAAAAGGAACAATCTCAAACAGACCAAGATCCAATTTCGGGTCATTTCTTGGTGAACGTAATCTGCCATAATCTCTTTGATCCCTTCATTTATATGCCGGAATAAAAAGAAATTGGGTAGGAAAATGGAAGAGACTTTTTTGTATATGATAATCACAGGGATCAGCAAAGCTGCGGTAATTCTTTGCAAAAGCACGATTCTCTTAGTCTTCGAGCTTTCATTCCTCAATCCACTCTTTCGTTCATTCATATAGCCCCCCACAAATAGATAGAAACAAACAGGAATAGCGTTTTTAATTGACAAGCTATCAATTCTGATCTCATCACGGAAAGCAGTGATACCAGACTCCATATACTGACCACTTCGCTTGGTAGTACTCAAAACCAATGGAATGCTAGAGACATCCGAGTCCTTGGCATTGCCATTGGCATCATCAATTGAAACATTAGGCATGTCAGCTTCCATTTTGATAGTTTCATCTTGGAGCTTTCTATTTAGCGAAATGGTCCTCTCTCCAGGATTCTCTTCAAGTTTGAAAGGAAATTCAATTGGGATATTCTCTCCCTGTTTAGATGTCAGTAAAGAAACACATTTTTTAATTAAAAAAGGTTTCTTTTCTCATCAAGACATTAGAATTTGTTCTCTACCAGCACATAGCTTGAAAATTCAAAGAAACAAGAACATAAAAATGAGGCAACAAGTAAAATTCCTCTCAAGTTAAACAGAGAAAAGAAAGCAGAGTATTATGCTAACAATATTCTAAACCACAAAATTAAAAGACTAGATGATTTATGTTAATTAAGCATGATTGACCAAAAATCATAGCATAAAAGAAGAACAAAACTCATAATTTATGTTAAAAAAAGGGAGAAAAAAAAAACTAACATCTCGGGGTTGCTCGGTGCAATCGATCTCAGGTTCAAGGACTCGAATCAAATTGTCATCGGCGGTCGGCTTCTGTGCGGAGACCTCTGTTGAGAAATGTGAAAATGGAAGGAAGTTTCGTAGAGTGGGGCGGTTTTCAACGGAGATAACGGTGGGGATAGTTCTGGGGAAGCTTCTGGGAGATTCGACGGAGCGGACAGCGAGAGGCAAGAAGGATTTGGAGGCTCGGCGAAGTACAGAGTTGAAAGCCATTTCCAGGTTGTTGCGGGATCTGGGTCGGTGGAAAGTGGTAGTGTGCTTTTTATATAGAGTGCTCTGGGGTTAATTTGGCGTCGCCGAATCTCTCCTTGATGTTGCTTGCAAGTTGTAAAACGAGCTCTCATTTTCGAACACCCCTCAAAAAACATCAATTTACAACCAAGGTTCTAAGCTGCATGTGAGATAAGGCCCAATCCATGTAAGAAAAAGGCCCAGCCTGAAAGGCTTGCCTGAGAGAAAAAGAATAATTTATTCTTTAACGTGTTTTTTCATTGAAAATATATTAAAATAATATTTTTTATTTTTTAAAATTTATTCTTATATAAAAATAATCTAAAATTAAAAAATTAAATTAAAAATAAATAAATTTCAAAAATATTTTTTAACCATAAAAACAAACATACTCTAGACCTAAATATAACCTCTACCATTATGAACACAAAAGCCCAGCAGGTTGGAATTGATGTCAATTAGTGGATGCGCAGAGGATACAGTCCTAATGGTAGAAGTTGTTAAATGTTGGTGTTAATGATGTGTTGTAATTCATTAGTTTTTATGACAAATACTGTCTCCTCTCTTATAAAGTTATTTTTTCCTTAAAATTAGCATTATTCATAAATTAAGAAATAAATATTTTTTGTAGGCAAATATTATAGTGTTTGTTTCATGTAAGAAAATGCAAAAAAAGTGTTTTTTGGTTTACAAATTGATCATGCCTTCAGAGCATCTATAGTATAAGTTATACTATACATGCTATGTTTGCCCGAGCATATATTGTAGCATCTGAGACCAAGAAAATGGAATCAGGTTTGATGGAATATGATTCTTAAGCATGTTCGGAGCCTTTTGAATTAATTAATTTTTATCAGGATTTCTATTATAGAAAAAAATAAAAGAAAACACTTTGGATTTAAACAATGTTTCTCTTCTTATTTTTGTTTCTTTTTTTTCCCTTTAATTCTTCTATGTTAGATTATTTCAAGTTTGGGTCGTTTATTTCTGTATTTTAAAAAAAATTAATTTTTTTATTTACTTTAAATTAATATATTTTTAATATTTTTAAATTATTTTAATATACTAATATTAAAAATAATTAAAAATAAAAAAATATTATTATTATATATTTTAACATAAAAAATTATTTAAAAAACAATCCCAGCACTGTAAACAAGCTCATCTCCCTCCAATAAAAGCATTGATTTGCATGATTCTTTCATTCACTTGTCTTCATCCGAAGATATATTTATGGTTCATAATTATTATTATTATTATTATTTTTCTTTGCCAGGGACCATTAGAAATATGGGTTGCCTTGAGATTAAACTTGCATAGCATGCCCCTTGAGACAATTAACGATCCTAAATCTAGCCGGACAAATAAATCCATAAATGCGGCTGCGCCTAGCCGCCCGTAACGTGTTAAAAACGTAAGAGAGAGAGAGAAAAGAATTAAAAGTATTTAAATCTCGGAAAGCAACCCCAAATCAAAACATTCACTCGATGATTTGAAAATTGAAACCTGACAAGGCGTGTCACTGTAGGAATCGAGACAAAAATCGAAGAGCCAAGTGATTACGTATAATAGGTAACCACATGTGTAGTTATGCAGGAAAGAAGGGCAAGCTGGCTCCGATGAGAGATTTGATTTTGACGTGGAGGTACGTAGACATACCTGGGACCACTTAGTTTTATGGAATTAATCCTGCCGAGCTTCAGAAATGTACCTAGATAGGTGGACGTGTGCGTGATGCACTGCTGAATTATTATTATTTTTATCACAGAAAAAATTTTAAGATGATGAATATTTTTTAAAATAAAATAAAATTTAAGATTATAATTATTGATTCCAAATCTAAAAATATTTAAAAAATATAAAAAAAAATATCAAGCTAAATTTTATAACCATGTTAAATTCATAATTTGACATGCTATACTGAAATAATTCAATAAAGAAAAAAATAAATAAAAAATATCAAATTTTAAAAAAAAGATTAAAAAAAAATTCCTTTAAGGATTACTTCAAATTAAATATAAATGATGTAATTAATAAATTTAATTTAATAAAAAAACTAAAATAAGGCCAATTATATTTTTCATAAAAAAAACTATCAAAACAATACAAACCTTGTAAAGTCGGGTTCAACTCTCAAACCCGCAATTCATTAAATTCTTGATTCAAGTTCAATTCAGGAGTTCAACACCTAAAAAATAAATATTAAATGATAAAATTAATTCAATTTAAAAATAAAATTCATTTAGAAAATCTAAATTTAACGAAAACCAAAAAACCTAAAAGCAAGGTGATCTATGTTATTTTAAAATTAACTATAAAAATATCATAAAAAGTGAATAAAAAAATAACATAATTGTAAAGGTTGAAAAAAAAATTAAAAAACCATGGAAACGGTATTCGTGTCAACTTTGTCAAACAGAGTCAATCTTTTAAACCTATAAACCATTAAATTCTAGATTTAGATTCAACTAAAAAACTTAACACTTATCCAATTAAATATTGAATGATAAAATAAAAAAATTAATCTAAATTAAATCTTGTGAGGTAAAAAAATACAATAATAAAATAAAAATAGATTTGAGAGGGAAAAAAATGGTGAAAACCATCTAAAAAAATAGCAATAAGAAAAACATGAACTAAATCTGATAGTTAAAAACATCTATTATGGGTGAAATTAAAAATATCTTAATTTAATAAATTATTCTTAGTAAAAAGATTGCAAGAAAGAGAATAATAGTGAAACTGACAAAACTCCTTAATTTTATAAATTATTTTAAATTTTAAAAATTCTAATGAAGAGAATAAAAATGAAATCTTAAGTGTAACAAATATTAAGCATAACAAATCCTAAGGGTTGATTTGATTATTTTTTTAAAATTAACATGAAAATCAAGTAGAAAAAAAAAAAAAAAAGGCAGCACATTCCACTTTAGCTACCATCAAGCTAAACATGCCACTTATCTGTGGAGGGGATGTCGGGATACTTCACCATCTCACACATGAGATAACTTCATGTATAGAAAAGAAAGGTGAAAAAAATAATAAAATCCAATGGTTAATAATTTAATAATAAAGAATAAAAACAAATAAAAAATCAATTTAAAAAAATTAATTCAACTCATGTAAACCCGACTAACTTATTATATAAGATATGGGATAGGAATAATCCTAAAAAAAACAAAATGAACAAACCACAAAACTTTTAGCTCAATAAATTAATATCAACTAATAATAAAAAAATCTAAACAAGGATTTAAAAAAAATACTAAACTCAAACCAGGTAAATAATTAAAACAGATGAACCAGATCATGAGAAAAAAATAACCTTGTAAAAAGCAAAAATAATTATAAAACAAAATCCTTAATTATAAAAAAATAAACAATGAGGACCAAATCTTGCACAAAAAATAATTAAAAGAAACTAATTAAGGATTAAATTGAAAATAAAATAATGAAGAAAATGATAGAAAAAAAGTAATGAAAAAAACAATGAACAAAATTTGAAAAAAAATGAATTAAAATTCTAAATCAAAAAATCAAAAAAATAAAATAAATACAAATAAAAAAAACATAACAATCAAAATAATGAGAATAATATTAGATAAAAAAACAATTTAAATTAAATATAAAGAGGGATGAAATCAAATTAAAGAAAAACTTAGAGAAGCATTAAAATCAACGTAAATAAAAATTAAAAAAATACAAAATAAATTCAAAATAAATACAAAATGAAGTACATAAATAAAATTTTAAAAGCTTGACACAGAAACCATACCCTGAGAGAAAGAAACGAAGGGCAAGTGAAAAAACCTCATCATTGTTAAACGACCACCTGTCTTGGCAACCACGTTATCTTTCTTGTGCATTGGATGAGACGAAGATTGAGTTTTAAATAAGGAGAATTACAAGAAAGGACCCAAAAACATACTATTATTACATAACAACCATGACACAAAGACAAAATGCCCTCTGAAGTCACCATGACACAAAGACAAAATCCGAAGAGTAAAATATTAATTATGTAATTTTATTGTACGAAAAGAATGCAAAAATAAATAAATTTCTTTGTATAGTGTTATTTTTTTAGCAGTCAAGAGTATAAGTGCTATTTTACTGTGTAAATTAAAAAAAAGAATGAAAAAAGCTCTTAACAAAAGATTTTGTTTTTAAATTTTAATGGCAAAGAAGTATTATTACTATACATTTTCAAAACTAAATAATAAAATTATCCCTAATCAATTCATAAATAAGATTTGAATCCTTTTAAAAATATGATTATACTCTTAATATTAAAATAATTGTAAAGAGAAATAAAAAACAAAATTATTATTATACTACTTAAATTCATAATAATTCTCCTCACATGCTACTACAGGAAAATGCTGCTATCACATTTAGTTTTTTTTTTTGTTTTCAATCTTGCATTTGAAGCTGGGTTGAATATTATTAGAAGATCGTTCTAATATCATCAGTGACCATGTAAGCTCCAAAAGAGCAGCACCATACTTTTTAGATAAAAGCTCTTCAAAGAATATCTTGGAATTGATTGTTCACTTAATTCAAAAAGGTTATGTGAAAATATTCTAATTAAAATTATATTTGGCATGGCTTATGGAAGTGATTTTTAACTTTTAATTATAGTCCAAAAGTGATTTTTATTAAATAATTAATGAAAAAAGTAGTTAAGCTAGAATAATACTTGGACATAAAAAAGACGAAAAATATTTTTTTAAGGGATGTAAAAACAATTGACTCAAATTTATAATAAATTTTAATTTAATTCAAGAATTACTTCCAATCAAACATATTTATGATCTTCTTGTGAATCTAAAGTTAAAAAATAACTTGAATTAATTTTTGAAAATAATACCAGACAAAACTTAAATTAATATTTTGCTATGGTTGTCATCTATTACATATTTTACGATTATCTTCTCCTTTTTTTTCTTTTTTTTTATAAAGAGACATGCACAAATTAATTAGTACACACATGTGAACGTAAATTAATAAAAAAAAATCATTTTTACATAACTATGCTGATTGGAATTTTCTTTTCAGATGATGCTAATATGTTGTTCAAGAATCATTATTTTAATTAAAAACATGTTTTATAAATATGTATTCTAATCATTACAAAAAGAAATGAAAAATAAGTTTTGAAAACCACCACGCAACTGCTTGCAATTACTATATAGTTAGTTAAAGACTAAAACTGCATAATCAAAATCATCAGCATTCAACTGTTTTAATAGCAACACCACATTTGACTTTTGTGCATCCACCAGGAGGCCAAGACAGAAGAGAACTTCGCTTGTGATTGTCATCAAATTAATCAATAATACAGTGATGGGTCTATCCAATGAATCAAGGTAATCATATATATATATATATATATATATATATATACACTCTGCAGATATCCCATGGGCGTTGCTTCCAATACTAAGGGCGGAGCGGGTAATATTTGATAGAGAAGATTAAAATTAATATAATAAGATATATTATTAAAAAGTTTATTTATTTAAAATAAAAATATCATACTATTTTATATTTAAATACTAAATAAAAAAATTAAAATGTTTTGCACGGCCTAAGGCTCGGCCCTGCTTGCCTCCCTCTAGTTCCACCCCTGCGCAATACTCTGTGGCTTCTATTTAAAGAAATTAATGTGGATTAGAACAGGATACTTACGGGAATTACAAGTGTAAATAAAGCATGATAGTCCTCCATTAGGTTACAATCCATGCGTGGTTGCCATTTCCCATTTCCCCCGTCAAAGTGAAGGTGACATCGTCGCTGTCGTTGCAGCAAATTGGTATGGGACGTCAAGTTGGGATTTTATCAAATGCCAACACTTATCGATTGTCCTAGTCAATGTTCTTAACATTTTCGTGGAAAAGTGACATGGCTACGTTCATTTCTTCCTCATAAACTTCAGCACTCTTAGTGTGAGAAAAAACGCAGCATTTTCCCACATTTCTAACGCCTGAAACGCATTTGAAATGATATTTTTTAAATTTTATATATTTTTAAATTATTTTAATGTGTTAAACATCTTGTTTTTAAGTGGAAATAAAATGAAAGTGGAACGGATCGAGTCATCGGTTGACCATCGCATGTATAGTGGGCACAATTTTGTTATCTTAGAATTAAATCGAGCCCCACCAAGTGATAATCCATCCCTATCTCTTTTATTTTTGCCTGCCAAAAGACATGGAAATACCAAACTAATCCTAAGATACACGTACGCAATGGACCACATTACCGTTTCCCCCCTCTTTTAGGTGAAGTTTCTCACTTTCTCTCTGGATTTTATGGCTCAATTAACCTTCGGACTTTGTCTAATTTACACCTGCCTTTTCTTCTTCTTCTTCTTCTGCCTCCTTTCCCTTTCTTTCTTTTGGTTTTTTCCATAGCATATTAGTCATGATCACGTAGTTTGTTTGGCACAGCTAGTTCTACGTTGCCTTAATTTAGAATATCCCGTAGGCATGTTGTGTTTGCTTTCAGCTTTTCACAGCTATAAAATATTTTCCAATACGGCTCTATAATTTCAAAAACAACAAGCCATTTTCTACAAGCATTCAATTAGCAACTAGTTAGATTAATACATAAATGGAAGGGTAGGTTAGCTTTTTCATTAAATTATATTCAAATATATATGGCTTGGGACTTGGGATATCCAATTTTTACTTGCAATGAGAACAAATCTACATGGAATTTGCAGGGAAAAACATGGGATTGAAATATCCTTCTTCCCAGAATGAGTCCCTAAAGATAGAACATGACGACACCAATGTTCCATTGAATAAATTAATAATGTCGTGTCTGATTATTTCATGTTTAGGGGAGACAAAGCATATGAACTGAATTGATCTAACAAACAGATTAAGACATGACTTTGCAGTCCAGGATAAGATTGTGGAACCCAGGCACCCAGGCATAACTGGCTATAATTTTATTTTGTGGAGCAGAAGCAGAGAAGGGATACAATAAGAGCAAGTGAAACCTCTCAACGAGCTCAAACCAAACTATGGAAGCTGGAAATATGTGTCCTAAGTTGAAAAATGAACTATGTAATTAAGGGAGACAGATTTTATACCATGATCAGAGAAACAAGTCTTTCATATAATCATGATATTCCGAAGAAATGTTAAATGGTTAATCTCCATCAACAACAGAAGTAAAATTATGATTTAATTACATCTGACAAGGTCTTCCTTTTGCTATAGCTTCGACATAATTTCCATCAACACACAAATTCAACTCGAGACCCGGAGAGACAGAGGACAACAAGGTGCCCTGTATTCCTACCTCAAATGATCAGATACAGTAAAGGAAAGAGAAGAGATTATAGTCATAGCCACAAAGCTCCGGCATCTTTCAAGATAGGCACCAGTTCACCAGTAATATGAGAAGCCATGATTCTTTCCAGCCCACCAAACAATTTTCCTCCAACAAAAACCACGGGAAACTGCACTTGGTCAGCATCCTTCCCTCCTTTATCCCCATTAATCATTGATAACGCCTTGATCACATAATCCTCCTCCTTCTCTTCCACCTCGAAGACCGGTGGGTTGACACCTAGCCCTAGCAACAACTTCTTCACAACATGACACATGCAACACCCGCGCTTGCCAAAAATAGCGATCGAATTCTCTGACACTAATTTTTGGACATGATATTCTTGACCATTGGTCACTACTAGCACATGTCCAGCACTAGTACTATTAGCACCACCATGATCACGTGAGTCACGTCCCGGGAGTTTCCGGTTGCCGGCAGTGGTGGCCGGGGAGTAGGCTCTAAATGGGATTGCTTCCTGCATGAGGATTGGTTGATGGACGGTGTGATCGAGTGTGACAAATTTGAAAGATTGGAATTAGAAGATTTGTTTGTCATGTGGAGAAAGAGAGGGAGGGAATGGAGAGGCATTATATTGGGAAATTTGACGGGGGAAATGAGAAGACTCTCACGTCAACGGCAGGGACTGTGGGTGACGTGTTTTACATCACAGCTTGGTAGACGGATTCCTAGCTAGTTGCTACATCTCCCTGACCATGACCCTTTCTTGTTTCTTGCTATCTGATCAGCCAAGGAGTTCTTGTATCATAGTTAACTATTTTTTACATTAATTAATTAAAATAAAACCAAATTCTTTCTTGGACAACTTGGATGCAGAAGATCATTCAATTGCCGAATATATCCTCTTATAAATGGACGTTAATAATTCTGTAACAAAATTGTAATAAATCAGGGGTGGAGCTAGAAAATACTTTTAGAGGGACAAGATTAAAAAACGTTTTTCTAGGAGGACCAAAACTTTTAGTTTTTACTAGTTTTGGCCCTAAAATTTCAAATTGTCTAAGGAAAGCCAGAATTTCTTTTTTCAGGGGCCAGCCCTACCAACCTTCCCTGGCTCTGCCCCTAAATGAAACTATATGAATTTAATGCCTTGTTTAGTATTACTTGTTGTTGTCGTTTTTCGCTTTTAGTTTTTTTTTTTAAAATAAAAGAATTGTTTTTATTTTGTGTTGTTCTTATAGGGGGGAAAAAAAACTATAACCACCATCACAATTGGTTTTGAGAAATAAGTTCAAATTCATCATATTTTCTTCAAAAGTTTTCTTTCTTTATGATGTCTTTTTATATTTTTTTAATGTAAAACTTAAAGGAAAAGTGTTGCTTTCACAGCATTTTGGATAATTTTCCGTTTTCCTTCAAATATTTTCTAAAAAAATAAGAAAAATGTGTTTAATAATTAAAAATAAAATATGTTTTCTAGAAAACACAAGTTATCCAATTTTCTAGAAAATTGAAAAACTATTTCACTTTTTTCTAAGTAATCTACTATAAAATAAATGGATATAAAAATAGGTTTTGAGACATAAAAATCATTATTTTTAAAATATTAAATGTCCATACTATATTTGTTTTAGGGTTAAAATAATATGCCTTTATAATATATTAAAGTCTTAAAACTTATAAGCAACATCTTTTATAAGTTTATTAAAAAGTTCTATTTTATTTCTAATAAACATAAATAGAGAGTTCGTAAAGAAAAGTTAAAAGAAAAAAGGATTGTTTTCTAATTTATTTATTTTAATATTAAACTAATATTTATAAATAAAATAACTTCTTTTCAAATTAATGTATTTGTAGAGTTTAGAATCACAATCACACATCTTTAAATTTATTTGTTGAGTTTAGAGGGTTACTCTTCAATCAAATTAATTATACAACTGACCTAGCAAGAAGTGTGATGCACAATTCATTAATTATAAAATTTTAATTATTAACTTAAATTAATTCATTCTAAAAATTAAAAAATTATTTATATTATATAACGACAAATACTTAAATGCCAAATGTCATTATATATGTGTGTATACACACACTATCAATTTAATATTCCTCATATTATGGAAATATTTCTTTCAATATTTAAATTTATCGATTTGGTATCCCTTACATTATAAAATTAAAAAAAAAAACCTCTAATATTTTAAATGTGGAATAAAGTTCTCCAGAACTACCTAATATCCAATAAGAATTTTATCTATTTTTTCTTCTTTTTTTATTTTATTATTTTAATAAAAACTAAATGAGGCTCTAATTTTTGTAATTTTGAAAATATATTTTTTCTTGAGTTTCTTCACGGACCGTGGATAAAAATTTGAAAACCTAAAATGTTTGAAGCCTAAAATGAACTAAAAAACAAACTAAAAAGGCAGGCTATTCAATAATTAAGGGTATTATTGGGAATTTTAGAAAACTAAAAGGATAAAATTGAAGAGTTTTAAACAGTAAGGGTAGAAGTGAAACATTAATATGTAGGGGTAAAATCGAAGTTTATGTGACAAAGTCAATATTTCCAAGAGAGTTTTTATATAATTGGATGGTTAATACGTTTGTTCCTGCCACGAATTCATTAAATTTATTGTTTTCGGTTCTAACAAGAGGCTCAGGTTCTGTTAATTACGGCAACTGCCAAAAATCACTACAGAGATGCTTCGATTTGTATTTAATTTACCAGTAGATTAACTGTGATTTGGCTTAAACAAAAACTAAAATGAGAGACTTAAATTTCGGATTATTCGATTTTTCTTTTCGTTGGAGGTATGACCCTTCAGTCTACGTGCCATCACTGGCTGGGTAATCAGGAGATTAGCGTTAATAATTAGTAATAAACCAGCACTGGCTGGGTAATCAGGAGATTAGCGTTGATTATTAGTAATAAACCATCACTATAAAGATGAGAGGGAACCCTGACTATTTTTGTAAAATGAGCATTTTTTAACCTCGAATACTTCGATGAGAGGATTTGAGCCCATGACTTCTTCTAAGTTTGCATATCTCACGATCACTTGACCAAAATCCTATTGGTCGATCATTTGATACTACACTACCGAGCTAACTATTTTTATTATTAAATAATTATATGTAATATCAATTCAAAGAGTTGAGGTGAGTTTAACTACTCATGTAAATAGTTAATTAAATTAATATATTATTTTAACCGTTTCATATCACTTTTGCATTGTAGCTTATTTGGTTAGCGTGTGGCGTTGATTAGTAGCAGGCTTGTTGCTTCTTCTTTTTCTTTAATTGATTATTTATTTTTTTTGTTAAGTTTTTATTAAATTTTATGATTTACTATTAGATTAAATGTAAATTAATTTTCATATTTTTTTTGTAAAATAAAATAAAAAAATTAATTTAACTCAATAAATTCCATGATCAAACATGTTTTTTCTTTTTCTTTTTAAACTTGCTCAGTTGGCTCAGTTGATAAGGCCATATTAATACAATTTTAACATCATTTAATTTAAAAAATAGTCTAAGTAGTCTAAACAAAGAATCAAGGAAGGGATTTGTCAAATTTAAATTATTATATCAAGCTTAATAATAATATTAAAAAATATTTGATAATCTAAATATTATTTATTTACATTCCAAATTTTTTTGATACAAGCTTCAGCTATAGTGCGAATAATAACCTCAGTACGAGATTGACGCATTCCGAATTTAATATGTGTGTAGAGGAAGCTCATCTCACTAACATGTATGATAAAAAAAAATTTTAAATTTTTTTTACTTTTAATTGGCAGACGGCATGAACTAATATTATGGGATGGGTATGAAAGGCATTTTCTTCCTAAACGAGAAATATGGAGATGGGGTCGTCAATCCTCTGTACCACGAGGGGTGTGAACTCACGCACATATATTTATATATTTGATCAAGTGTATTTTTTGAGTAATTGGTTTTTTAAAATAAATTATTATTAATTTTGTTTTTTAATAATCTTATTTAACTATGTATCAAAGTTCCGATTAATTTTAAAATATATAGAGTTTTGATGTGGTGTTGAATTCTTCTATATCATAAAAAAGTTTAATGGTGAGGAATCTCAATGAATCCTCTCTTCCTATTGAACCGACCCGTGAGCCGAAACCAGGAAACAAACACCCATTGGATGGAGGTGCTTCAAAATTATTAACCCAAAGTGGAGAAAAAGGCCGTTCCAGGACGGCGGGCCGTGTTCACGTCATCCGTATAAACAATGTCGCCGGTGACATAACATTCACCGTCACGAACCGTACCTCACTACATCATCTCGACAATTGGATAATATTCGCTGATGAGGCCATCTTAGGCTGCCCACTTATTTTAAAACCAATGCTTTCATTTTTGGACACGTATCGGGACCAGTTCCCTTTCTCATTGCTGACGTTGCACCACATAGATCATGGGACCCACTTGATAAATGTCTTGTATTTTGGTTGGAAGTTGTTTCACGGAGGTTGTTTGTTTTTTAAAAAGTTTTTGTCTTAAAATATAATGAAATAATATATATATATATATATATTAAAATTTATCTTGAATATTAATATATTAAAATAATAATAAAAAATAAAAAAAATAAATTTAAAATAAAAAAATAAATTATTATTATTTTAAAATATACTCTTAAAATACAAAAATAAATGTTATTAATGCCGTGATAGAGAGATTGCAGTTGGATTTTCTGTTCTTTAAAGCGTAAAAGCACCAACAACAGAAACATGTTTTTCATTATTTTATTGCGTTTTTATTTTGGGCTCTCACTTCTAAGTAACATTTATTCTCCCGTTCAAAAAAAAAAAATCCACCTTTTGAAGCAGTAAAATACTAGGAACTCTTGTCACCTTATTACAAGTTATGATATATGGGGGGGGGGGGGGGGTTGATAAGTTGTTTTAAAAGAAATAAATTAATTATGATGGAAAAATTTGATGCAAATAATTAACGATTAAGAATTATATGTGCTCGTAAATATTAAAAATAATTATTAGTGCTAATTAAAAATAAGTTATGAAGATAAAAAAATATTAACATATCTAATTTTTATAAAGAAATTAAAAAATTGGTTCGGGGGATTTTTTTAATTTAAAAATTACTTTTCAATCTATTTTAATAAAAAAAATGCCAACGTATCAATTTTTCAACCAAAAAATTCTTAAATAACATGAAATACAAAATTAAGCAAAAAGATAAACTTTTCATTCTATGCCTTAATTTATCTTTTTCCTTACAAGATGACAAAAGATAAAAAAAAATCTCATTGGAACTTTTTTAATTAAATGAAATTTATTAACACAAACAACAAGTTTTTTTTTTTTGTTATTGTAATATGAATAATCAATAACCTTTTTTTTATTGTTTGAGTTTTTGCAACTTGATCTCTTTTCTCTTAAAATTAGAAATTTTAATATGAATAAAATAAAATTTTAGATTAAACCATAAGATATTAATTATAATAATTAAGAGACTAAAATAAAAATTAAAAGAAAATCCTTAAGGAAAAGTTTGCCAAAAATTTGGTGGATGAACAATACTTGGAAAAAGAGGACTATGGTTTTCATTCACTTTCAATTTTGATCGTTTTATTATTAACTTTGATTAAATAATAAAATAAAAAATGTTTTCATTAAATTAAGCATTTATTGAATGTCAATATATTTTTTAGACAGAATAATAATCAAATAGAAAGTTAATAAAAATAAATAGTTAAATTCAATTTTTTTTTAAATAAATTATTAAAGAATAAAATTAAATTCAATCACTTATATTCTCATTAATATAACGCATGTGTTTTGATAGTGTTTTACTGTTTTTCACTAAGAACATCTTCACATTCAATCTAATTCTACTAAATTATTATTAATGTATTGAGATTGCAATGAAATGTAACTTTTAATATATTGAGATTGTACTCATTTTTTAGCAATATGGAAACTATTTCAAGACTTCTAAAACATCCTCTTTCATAAACTATTATTGTGCTATTTATTAGAATTTTATTATTATTTTTAATTTACCCTATTTAGATTTTTTTATAAAAAAATTATATAAAAAAATTTCCAGAAAGGATTACAATGGTACTAGTTGGAAACTTAAAGTTAGTTAATATAAAATTCTTTAATATTTAAGTTAGTAGATACATATAAAGTGAAAAATATACAAAAAAATAAAAAAAAATTATAAAGTGAATTTTAAAAAATGTGTAACTATGCATGTTAGCATAAAACTTTTGTGATCTAGCTTTTAATGGTGTGACTTTAGTTAGCCTTTATGTTTTTTTGATGGAATTGGTGGCTTTTGTCTCATTTTATTGTCTAAAATAACATGATTAGGGTTTGTCTTGCTAGAAATAACTCTGGCTTATAGGTCTGGTTGTGCTCTAACTCACCACTAGAAAAATAAACAATACTAAAAGAATATTTCAATAAAAAATTTGTTTTTATGTGTATATACTAATAATTGTCTAAGTGACTAGGTGTATTTATATATCAATACCTTAAAATTATTTTATAAAAAAAGAGATATATCATTGGTTAAAAAACTGGTATTGATCATTGGTTGTTGAGTTGGTCATCAATAAGAAAAAAGATGTATAAAAAAAATCATTAGCTAACTATAATTGTTTGTTGATTCATGTAACATGGATGGTTGTTGCACCAATAATGTCATTGGCACAAAACATTATATATGCTTTACATAGAAAAACTTATGTATGTATATAAAAAATATGTATGAAATGAGCACGACTCATACAAACCTGCATAAAAGGCCATGTCAAATACGATTAGACAAACCATGTCAACACCAAGTTTGTATGGAGTTTCAAGCTGAAATTTCAACCATTTGGATTAGTCTAAATGCTTGAAAAATTTTCATCCATTTGGGCTAGGAACAATATTTTTAAGAAAAAACTTCTCTTCTTTTTTTTCTTGTATTATCATTCCCTCTTCCAATTCTTTTAAAATGACATGTTTATAAAACTTTTTTACTATAAAAAACGAGAAGAAAAATGCTTATTCTATAAATATTATCTTTTTTGCTCGTATGAAAATGTTACCATGACTAGACTTGTATATGAATTTTATTAATGTTTCTTGTATAAAATTTTATCTTGTAAAATGTTTTTGCTAAAAACATGGGAGTTTTCTTTTCTTGTTTGTTAAAAAAATAGTCTAAAAAAATATATATATGAAAATAAGTAATATAATTTATGTATGTATTTAGAGATATATAAGTAATCATAGAGCCAAAAGAAGGATCCATGATCCTTTAAAAGATAAATGGTCCAAATACTTGGAGAAAGATCTTTGATCCTATTTTGGAGATAAGTGGTTTGAAAATAAAGAATGATCTCTAATCGTTTTTTAGATATAAGTTGTCTAAAGACCTAAAGAATTTTAATGGAGAAATAAAGATTATATCATGGATATTTTATGGAAAAACACTACTACTTTATTGAAAAATTAAAAAAATAGAGTTATAATTCTTAGAGATAACTTACAGATTATTTGATCTTAAGTAGCTTATCATGGATTATGCAAACTTGTTTTTCTTATTAATCTAGTTTTCTTTCTTTCTTAACAAACTATTTGAGATATCCTTTTATAATCATTCTTTCTATTTCTTTTTTCAGGACATGACATTTCTTAATGTCATGTTCATGATAATGGTAAAAGAAACAGAACTTATTAAAGTTTCTTATGTTTGAACCATTTTTCATGAGAGGTGGGTATTACATGAAGTCTTTTCCCTTTATAGAGGCTAATATTTCAGTATATGTGATGATAAATATACGTGGTCATGAGCTCGATAAATACCAGGCGATCACAAATGCACTCGTTAGTGTTCTTTTTTTATGTTTTCATGGTAGGCAGATGATGTTGTAAAGATTCTACTATTTTAAAATGAGAATATTCATATATGCTAACACTTACTTGTTCTACTTAAGTATGATTTTTCATTACCTATTTTTCATTAAGAAAAGTTCTATTAAGAAGTGAGTACAAGCATCCCTTTAATGAGTAGTTATAAACTCCTTTTATTAGGATTTATATGACAATGGTTTGAATAAATTTTCAACTTTTAACATTTCCTTATTGAATTTCTAAAGGTAAGCTTTAATGCTTTTATTTTTTCATTAGATGATACATAATAAAGCAGTCATGCTCTTTATAGTTGGAATACTAGTGTTAAGGCAAAAGAAAAACTTCACATAAAGATCATAAAAGTCAATGATGAGCCAAGTTTAAGGTTGTGATACCACATGTTATAACCCATTTTTGGGTCCCCGCGTAAATATATATATATATATAGAAAAATAAGAAAATGAAAAATAATTAATAATAATAATAATAATAATAACTAATTTAAAAATAATAACAGTAGAAAAAAAGAAGGGATGTCAGAATGTTCAGAAAATGGTCAAAAATTAGTTGAGGAGGTTTACAATTACAAAGATTAAAATTTGACAGTATTTTGTTAACTAATAAGAACCTTGTTGACAAAGAAAATTAATTTTAGGAAGAAAAATTCAAAATAAAATGTTTATAGATTCAATTAAATTTTAATAAAGGTTTAATTGAATTTATGGATGTTTTGATTGCAAGAAAATTTGATTTTTTAGTTAATTTGGGCTTTTAATAGAAGAAATTAAAGTTCTGGGGTCAAAATATAATTTTTGAGAGTTAATTTGGTCAAATCGGGGACTTAATTGCATAAATATTGAAGTTTGATGGCCAATTAGGGATTTAATTGAAGAAATCCAAAACCAAGGACCAAATTGTAAAACACGCCCAAATTGAAGGCTTGATTTTGAATATGACACATTTTGGCGCCAAATCTCATTTAAATGAAACGACGCGTTTTGGGAAAAACGACGCCGTTTTATGCACTGTTCATATGCACTATTCATTAAAAAAAAACTCAAAACGGTGCCGTTTTGAACAGTACCATCATCTTCTTCCCCTGGACACGCAGAGAACAGGGGAAGAAAATGTGTTTTTCTCCTCTGTTTTCACCGATCTTTTTACCGACAATTTAACTTCAAAAAGACGCTGACACAACCCACTTTCCACATGCTTGAAGAACGGTGGAGGAGCAGCTGCACAATGGCCGCCCCAGCCACGTCCCCTCCCCTGTTTTTTGCCTATAAAAGCAGGGGAGGCAGCAAGTGAAAGAAGGGACATACACAAAGAGAGGGAGAAAAAGAAAGAGAGAAGGAAACCAAACACGAGAGAGAGGAGAAGAGAAAAGAAAAGAAAAAAACAAAAAAAAGACAGAGAAAAAGAAGGAGAAAACTGTGAAAAACCGAGGAGAGAGAGAGAAGAAAAACACAACAAAACACCGGCCACCGTGTCTCCACTGCCAGCAGCACCGACCCGACACCAATCTCAGGTAATCTTCGGTTGCCCTGTCTCTTTATTTATTTATTTATTTTTGTCTGCATTAGCATGCAAAACGTGAATTAATTCACGTTCTGCAGCAAATGAAGGAGGGGGCTGTTTGTACAGTACCAGCCCATTTGGTTTTGGGCCGGGTCCGGCCCAACCCATTGATCTGGGCCGAGTCCGGCCCATTTAAAAAAAATTAATTTTTTTATATTTTTATATTTTTCTCTTTTTATTATTTATGCCTTTTTTGCTTAGTATTGGTCTATATTTTTTGTCAAAAAAAAATATAAATACGGTATTAAAAATACTCGAGTTTTTTTATCAACTAAAAAAAAATTAAAATCAACAAAAAAAAATATTTTTGTGCATACGGCTAAGTGTCTCAAAGCTACAAAAATAAAAAAAAATCATATTGTATTTTTCATACATCAAAAACAATATTTTAGCATGCATTTTGGCTCTAATAACCAGTTTATTAAAGTCAAGAAAACATTGGCCAAAATATCAAAAACAATAAGAAATTTTTTGTTTTGTTTAGTATCAGGGATTATGAGGTTATACGTAACACGTATTCTTGATTTTAAAAGTTTCTTTGGTTTTAGATACATATATAATTAGATACCACAACATGATTTCATATTTTATCAGACAAAACAATGCAGCCTACCTTAGGTAGGGCGTAGTCGGGGTGTTAATACCTTCCCTTTACACAACCAGTCTTCGTACCCGATCTCTAAAATCAGTCAGGGTTCCTAGTTACCAGAATACTAGGTGGCGACTCCTATTCAATGTTTTCACTGATAAGAGACAAGAATTCCTTATCTCTTCATATCTTACTAGAAATACACCACATCCCATCGTTAGCATGGATGGTGGATGATCGCCACGACGCCGCATACGTGCGACACCACACATCAAAATACTCCTGAAACGTTAAAGGGAGAATTTTACACATAGAACCACTTTTTTATGTTCCAAGTTTTGATATGCTTCTAGTGTTTTGTATGTGTTTTTTGGAATATATATATATATATATATATATATATATATATATATATATATATATATATATATATATAAGCCCTTATAGTGATATAGTCTTTGGAGTTATAAGTGTGTAATACTTTGTGATAAATTGGTAAGCCTTGCACTTGATGAGAGTGGTGTTTTTTTAGGAGTTGATCGCATTTCGTGTTTAGATACCTTTTGTTATGGGGTATATAAGTAAGAGTCAAAGACGAATGATGGAGATAATCACACATATGGTTAAAGTTGTGTAGAGTTTTTATAATGAGAGTGAGTTTTTCATAGAGTTGGAGTGTCATGAATACTTTGCACATCATTATGTTTTGTTTCTTCATAGATTTGGAGTTGTCTTTATACATAAGGTATGTGTAATAGATCTATGTTTGGGATTTTCTATTGATGAAATAAAAGAGTGTGAGGTTGTTTTTGTATGACTAAAATAATATTGTTGATTAGTTTTATTTGTTAGGAGAATTGTTGGAAATCTAAGGGAATTAGAGATCCTATGATATGAATATTAATTACTCTCTCTTGTCATAGAGTTTAATTAATCATCAAAAATAGTTTTCAAGAAAAGTGAAGAGAAAGAACTAGCCTTTTATCCCCCCTCCCAAATAATGTTATTAATGAAGCAGTAAAAAAAATCACACAAATTATATTTTCTATAGCTTGGTTATAGAGGGTGTAACTTGGTTGTCCATTCATTGATAGGCTTGATTCTTAGTTATGCCTGAAAAAACTAAATCTTCTAGGGAATAAGAAACTCTTTGATGTTTAAGCTAATAAATGAATATAAAAGGAAAAAAATGCATAAGAAGATAAAAAATAAAATAAAGATTAACAAATATGTATTCACATATGTTGACTTAAAAATTATATGGTATTGTTTGTCATGACTTTAAATGATGCAACTTTGATTGGATTTTATGTCCTTTAGCTAATTTTTATAATCTAGAATGGCATAGGTAGGACTTATCTTAGTAGGAATTGCTCTAAATTGTAGGCATGGTTGTGCTTTAATTTGTTTGCTCAGTGACTAGATGTATTATACATCATGACATTGGAATTTTTTCATGGAGAAAAAGATATGTTATTGGTGAAAATAGTAGTGCTAGTCATTAGTTGTTGAGCTACTCATTTAAAAAAAAATCATTAGTTAGCCATGATTATTCATTCATTGATATGTCATGTTATGTATGCTAGTGGTGAATATATTGGTGGTGACAATGTTATTGGAGTAGAAAATAGTGACTGCTATATAGAAAAATACTTATAACTTATGTGTCTCTAAAAAATTATATGCATGAAAAATTTATGCGCGTAGTTCATAAGAACTCAAAAAAATGCATAAATGTTTGTGTTAGATACGATTAGATAGACTAGGCAACACTAAGTTTTAATGGAGTTTCGGGCTGAAATTCCATCCATTTAGAAAAGCCTAATTGGATGGAAAAATTAACTTTTAAAAGAAAAAAACTTATTTTTTTTCTTATATTATCAAATAAAAAAGAATAAATAGAAATTATTACATAGAATTTTCTCTAAAATAATTAAATTTAAAGCAAATATATTTTACTTTGACTCATGATATTGATGGTGATATGTGCACTATTATGTAAGGAGCAAGCCTTAAATGGGTTAACTATTTAGCTATAATTAGATAATTTGTATGTGTTATGTCGAGAGTTGGATCAATATTTTTTTATGAAAAAAATCTTGGGCACATAAAGCTTTTTGTCAATGTTGTTAAAATTAGCATAATCAGTTAACCTTGAAATCTCATGATCCAAATATTTGTCTATTTTAAGTTTTAAATTAAACCGTATGAGAGTTAACTTGACATGATTCAATCAATTTAAAAAATCTAAAGACAATTTAGATAACTGACAAAAATATAGTTTGACTTTAAAATAAATTAAGGTAACTCGTTTTTTTTTTTAAGTATTGAGAATGAAACATATTGGATCAACCGGGTTTTATGGTGTAATTTGCTGAACCCATAACTTGAATTATAGACTTCATTGAATTAAATAACTTTTTAAAACTGTTTTTTATATAATTATATGATATAGAAAATAGTCGCTTGCAAAATTAAGCACCAACTCAATATAAAAATATTTATTTAAAATAACAATAATTTTATATAAAATAAATAAAATATATGATAAAACCATATTTTTTATCTTTTTTTTTCTAGTGCATGAACCTTTATAAGTGTGACCGATCGATAATATTATTATTATTATTTTAAAAGACTTATTATATTGAATCCATATGCCTTAAATGACCGGCAATAAAAGTTTAAGGACACACAATACAATTCTTAACACCAATCTGTAAAGTTGGTAAACAAGTATAATAAACAATCTGTAAAGGTGTGTGTATATTTATACATAACCAGTCTTTATTTATTAGTTTAATCTACCTAGTTTTCTTTTGTGTATTTATATATAACCGATAAGCCTTTATTTATTAGTTTAATATATCTAGTTTAATTTTGTCTATGATTATATGTTTGGTAGTTGCTTTCTCTTATAAAGTAAAGTTTTATTCTAGTGTTGTTTATCTTTCATTTTCATGTAGTTTATTTAATAATCATGCTAAACTATCTATCACAATAAATTATAATACTATAATATATTTAGTTTGACATAATTAAACCTAAATAATTGCAATTAACTAAAATATTTCTACTCATAGCAAGACCTTATGTCACTTTACTTGGAAACTTAAGCAAGTTGAAGGAGGAACAAAAAAACAAGGATAAAAATAAGCCATACTCTGTACCAAGATTTGTTCAAAGGAGATCCATAGAACTCACGGGCGAAAGGAAGAACCAGTCTAAAGTTGCCTGCCGCCAATATCCTCTGCATCTTGCATGTAACGCCCTCCTGTGACTGTCGGGCCCTACAAATCAAGACCCAATTTCCATGCAATTTAATTATAATTGTTTCGGTGCTTAATTAACAGAAATAATTAATTTGGCGTGTCACGCCACTCATCATGATGAGGAAGATAAAATAAGATAAAAATTTATTGTTGGTTGGTGCATAAACTAATTTAAAAATATTTATTTTAGTTAATACTAGATTATTTGCTTGTAAAATAATATATGTTAGATATTTTTTTAATGTAAAAAAGCAAGATTTTACGTGTTTTTCAATAAAAAAAAATTTAAACTATATATTATTTGATCTGATATGAATTAGTTAACTTGATAGATTAAAAACAAACTTAGATGACATTAAAAATATAATTTAACTAAAAAAAATTCAAGATACTTTTAAAAAAATATTAAGATGATAATATATTGCAACAATCTAGACTAACTTTAAATAACATGTGAAATCCATGACTTAGATTAAAAGATTGAGATAACACCATAAAAAATAAATAAAATCAAATTATAAAACTTAGTTCTCAACCAACTTAACTTTGATGGATGAACTTAAAAAAATAAAATAAAAACTCTAAAATGAACAACTTAAGTTTATTTGAATTAACATATTAAACTTCAACTCGTGTTATATGACTAAGATAACCCAAAAAAAAATAAAAAAAAATCATGAAATTTAATTATTAATTAATTTAATATTAAAAAAAAGCTAACCAAGATAATGAAATCATAGTAATCTCGTAGAAAATAAATAGTAAAAAATTATGAAATTTAATTTTAAATAAACTAAAAAATTATAAATTTTAATTTTAAATCAACTAAATATTAAAATATAAAATTAAAAAAAAATACAATTTAAATGACTGCTTACAAGAAAGAACCGTGAACTTCCCTTCTCATTTAGATTTTGATGATAAAAAAATAAAAAAAATGAAAACTAATTTTTTATTCTTTATTCATCAAAATGTCCATATTCAATGAACTTTCAGCTACATAATGTGGACGGCACTCTTACATTCATATCTAAAAGAGAATGACGAGTAAACTGTAAATGTATTTTAGCACTAAACTTAATTTCACTGCCACTGGTGATTCAAATATTGTTCACCAGGGCAAAAACAACGTTGATTTAGATTGTTTTTGACATAAACAACGCTGTTTTTTTCCTAAAAAAAGAAATTAAGTGATTATATATATATATATATATATATATATTCAATCTGATCCTTAGATTTTAATGTCTTACTTCAATGGTCCCTACCCTTTATTCGTAATATATCTTGGTCCCTGGATGAAGATAGAGAAGAATCGAGGGAGAAGACACGAGTGAGAAAACTCCAGCGAGCTCCATTCCAACCATGCAATCCAAAAATCATGGTATCCTTGTGTCCGTGATTACGAGGAGAGTTTGTTGCCAACGTTTTCAGCGAGGAAATAGAGATGAAGAATTCATTTTTTAAAAAAAAAAATCATTATAAACAGGACTATCAATATATATAATATATATACATATTAAATAAAAGAATTTCTAAACTTAATATCCATTGATTTTATCTCATTCACCTAAATTTTCAAAATTAATTGAAATATTAAAGTAGACTTTATAACGTCACTTGACGTAGTGCGCGGGAGACAAAACTAGTGGTAAACTATAATTAATACGCTGATTCATAGTGATGAAGATGAGCCCTCACATGCCTCTATTTCAACAAATGCCAGCATCTTTTCCATAAATAATGTTTACACGACAAAGCAGACTTCGGCAACTATTAGATATTGTTTCTCATTCCGGTACATTTAAAAACATCATTTATTTTTTTAATTTTTTTTAATATATTTTATCAAAAATAAATTTTTAAAACATATACCATTTTAATTACTAATAAGCGTTCCATGTACATTGTACACCATAAATATATGAGTTATTAAACAAATAAAATAAAATATTTTTTTGATTAATATAAATGATTAAGTTAGCTTATATAAATCTCAACTAATTTAATGAATTTTTAAAATTAATAATTTTAAAAAATAAAACTAAATTTTATCAGTTAAAGGATATCTAGAGTTAAAATAATTTTTTTATTTTGAACGGAGCTGGACTAATTCGTTATAAGGATGCGTCAATGACCTCATCACTGAGCACATTAATAATTTCCATGGTCCATCTAAGATCCCCATTTGCTGGGAAAAATAGAAAAACAAGGAATCTATGTGCTTAACGTGCATCCCAAGAAATTAAGCAAAGTATAAATGCCCAGTAATTTTGGTCTCATATCCGCCCGCAATTCTTGACTCATGGACATGCAAACGACAAAATTAAAAGTAAATTTCCTACTGACAAAAGCATCTGGCTTCATCAAATTGTAGGTCCATAAGCCGCCTCTTTTCAGGTAAAATTACGAGGTTTTTTTTTCAAAATTAGCGTAAATGATAAAATCTATTTTCTTTATAAAATAACCCTCATTCTAGTATAAAAATAGTGATAACTAATATCTGCACCCATGAACAAATTAAATTAAATTTATTTTTATTTTTTTAGAAAAATATCTGCACCCATGAACAGGTGAGGTGAAGATGGTTTTCAATTTAATTTAATGAATGAACTGGGTTGTCTTCAAATTTAGCAAAATTTTCAGTTTTTTTTTTGTTAAAACCAATGTTAGCTATGAAAGAGACAGAGAAAGAAGAGCTTGGATCCGCAACTATGGCAAGCCTGTGCAGGATGCATGGTTCAAATCCCTCCCACTCAAGAGTATATAGTCTTTTACTTTCCACAAGGTCATGCCGAGCACTCTCAGTCCCCCGTCAACTTCCCTAGCTCAAAGAATCCAATTTATCATCCTCTGCCCCGTTGCCACTGTCAAATTCCTTGCCGACCCTGATACAGACGAGGTCTACGCCAAGATCGGCTCCGTCCCATTACCAACACCGACCTTGATTTCGCTCACGATAGGGGGACTTTGTGGTTAATAATGATTCAGGTCCACTTCCGATTCCAATCCCCCTCTTGGCGTGGCGAATCCCAACACTAAAGCTATATTTAAATTGAATTTAATGTACTTTTTTCTTTGATAATTTTTAATATTTAGTATCATCTTGAAAAATCATAAAAGGATATTAACAAATGAAGAAACACTGTTTATTCAACTCTAAACTCCAAAACAACACTGTTCCTAGTTCCTAGTGCAAGCTCTTCGTTGCGCATTTACTTTACGCTGCGGGACCAGTTGTTGATGCCTAACCTCTAGCTCATGAAACTACATGCGCGATCTTGAAGCTGCATGCAAATTCTATAGGTCACAGTTCACACATTTAATATACGCGGGATCTTAAAGTTGTGCATTTCGCGATCATTATTTTCTATGATAAAGTGAGAATTGTCTTTTTAATTGTGCTACTTTGGAAAATAAATTTACCCACTGTGATAATATGAAAAAAAAAATCATAAAACAACACTGTTAAAAGTGCAAAAGCCCCTTTAAGTTTTCTCTTGATCAGCTGGAATGTCTCGCCTACATTATAGTATCTGATCTCAGCTCTAAAAAAGGACTGTAGAAGCCGCGAGATCGAGGAATTAAAATTCCTACTTGGTGTGCACATTTTATCCCTGCTAGATTTTCCCAAAACAAGCATGAAGCTGGTGTATCTGAAACTATTTATTCTGTGTTGAAGACTTCATGGGAATAAAATAAAAAGGGCTTGCGGGAAGTTTGCTACTGTCAATAGCCCTTTTGGCTAGACGTTGTTAAAGTAAACAGAACAAGGGTTTAGAAAAGTGGTCTGAAGGAGGGAACAACTAATGGATTGATGTAACGATATGCCTAAATATGCTAATTGATGTGCCATGAAAAAAAAAAGGTGCAGACATCGTGTCCATTTGGGCCTAGGCCCAAATGAAACCAAACAACAAAAAGCCCAAAGGAAAAAAGAAATTAACCGATCAAACCAAAAAAAAAAAAAGAAGAGCAGCTCGCACGCAATAGAAGGCAGAAATAAAAACTGGCATAGAAATTAAGAAGAGAAAAAAGAGAGAAGGGAAAGAAAAGGAAATAAGCAAAGAATGGGACGCTAAGGCATACTAGGGATCTGACCATGACGTGTTGTATAGTTAGAAAACTCTCACCGAGATGAATTCATTGACACAGGAAGGCCGTCATTGATAGCAGGATAAAGTTGACACACGAGCCACTACAAGCCACAGTGGCTTGTCTACATGCTGGCGAGTGTATTGTGATCAGATCTCAATACATGTCATTAACTCTTTCCCTTCCCACTAATGGCATTACCAGGCATAGTATCTAACTTCTCATTTTAGAAGTTATTTGCGAGGAAAAACAATTATTTTCTATGATTAGTCTTAGCAACACCATACTACTCGAGATAATTTCACGTGGACAAGGTATATAAATACTTTAAGTTACTAAATAAACACAAGAATACAAGTCCATACAGCTACATGTCCATATAGAACAACACAACATAACCACACAATATTCACTTTCTTAAGTTCTCACTCTATAATTTCCTTTCCTCCTATAATCTATTAACTTAAACATCGTAGGCTATTCTATCTTATCAGGGGACTCGTTTTTACAGGAGAGTGTGGAATGGCTAGCCAAGAAATTTTAGGCCAAGATATGATCGTGGAAATCTAATTCAAAGTTTTGCAATTTCATTAGCGGTGTTGTTTATGCTAACTAAATAAAAACTAGTTCATTATTGTTTCACACCTCACCTAAAAGTTTTTCCCATTGTTTATGACTTAGAAACAAAAAGATATAAGAGGATAACCGACCTCCCTACTATATGTACACTAGCTCCTCCAGCTCTCTAACAAATTACCCATTAAGTGAAAGTGTTTATAACTTTTCTAGCTAAACAACAACAATTTTGCACTATTTCACTTTTTTAACAAAAGATGCAACACTTAGCTCTATTACATGCATCATCAAATACATAAAGACAACTCTAGTTTGCTAAAGGAACATGAAAAAATAACATGCAAGAAAGTAAGCATGAGAATACATGTACTTTATATTCATGATGATAATTTTTTTATAAATATTGAGATGGAAACATATTAGATTGATTTGGATGAACTGGGTTAACCTGTCAATCCACATGTTAAGTTATGAAATAATAATAACCCTATAAAAAACATATTAAAATAAATTATGAATACTAATTTCTAATAAATAAAATTTTAAAGGATGCGATTTAAAAAAATCAATTAAAAAACATGGCAAAAAAAATAATCCAAGTCAACCTGGGTTACTTGCCAAACTTGTGATCCATGTGATGAGACCAATATAATCCAAGATAAATAAAAATGGAATAAATTATGAAGTGTTATCCCTAATAAATCTAATGTTGAAAAATAAAATAGAAATTAAAAAATTAATTAAAAAACAACAAAAATAAACCCTGATTAATATGTCAAACCTATAATCCTAGTTATAAGATGTCGATAACCTCATAGAAAGCAAATCAAAATAAATTATAAAGCTTAAATCCTAATAAATTCAATATTAAAAGATGAAATTGAAGGAAAAAAATCAATTAGAAAAAGAAAAAAAAACTCGAATTGACCGGTCAAACCTAGAGTATGGGTCATGATACTGGGATAACATCATAAGAAATGAAATAAAAAACATTAGGAAGATCAATCCTAAAAAAGGAAACAAAGTACTATTTAAGTGAATGGTATTTTATGAGAAATACAATAAAAACTCTTTTTTATTTTTTGTTAATTAATCTGTCAAATTTGAGACCTAAGTTATGAGATGAGTATAATCTTATAGAAAGCAAATCAGAAAAAATTATGAAGTTTAATTTCTAATAAATTCAATATTAGATTCTGAAATTAAGGAAACAAAGTTAGTTGGGAAAAAGAGAAAAAAAAATCGAGTCAACTAAGTCAATTGGTCAAACTCGTTGTTTAGATCATGAAACTGAGATAACCTTATAAATAATAAATTAAAAAAACTCAATTTCTAATAAATATAATATTAAAAAAAATACTATTCAAGCAGGTAATAGCCTTACTATGTACCATACATATCTGCCTAAAAATAAAGAACTATAACAACATTAGGTGGTCAAAATTTTATGAAGACATAAAATGTTTCAAAAGTCAATTTAAAGGTTTTCTTAGAAAAAACTAATTTATTTATAAAAAAAGTTTATCTGTCATACTATAGAGGCCTTACCTTTTCTTTAACTCCATAAACACAGTTGTTGAACATGATAGCTGCCTTGCATAGCTCGCCCTCAACAACGTATAAGCTTTTGAAAGCAGCAAACAAACCAAGTCCTCAAATAGCTCCTGTCATAGCCAAACTGGAAGCTACCTTTAGGATTTTGTAATTCTTCATATCTATATTGCCAACCTATAAAAAAAATGAGTGCTAAAAAATAAAAAAGTGATCCAATAAAACATAAGTTTCAAATAAAAAAAAATGAAAGATCATAAAGACTAAATATGCTTAAAGGGTTAAAAATAAAGGTTCGAATTTATCTTTATTTTATAATCTTTCTATAAATATAAATGTTATTTATTGAGAATTATGTATTAAATATATTTAAAGGGTTAAATATTCAAGTATTTAGTGTTTTCAATGTTCAAATCTCTTAGACGATTTTAATTATCCTTCTTTGTCATGCAAATATCAGTATGTGCTTTTTTAGGAGTTAATTGCACAAAGTTAGGTCCTTTATTATTGAACCTAATCTAATAATTCACATTATGTTTTTGCTTAAAGGCCTATTATAAATTTTGAATACCTAACTCCTCCTTGATATTGTTGTTGTTGATAATTAATAAGGCAAAGCCCAAAGTAAATAAGAAAAAGCACAAGTAAGGCCACCTTTAAAACATCCCCAACCAACATTGAGTAAGTAATGGAGGAAAGGTCACTAAATTGTACCTTGGGCTCTGAAATGTTAGAGAATAATATAAATTATATCTTAAGACCTTACCTAACAATTTAAATTGTTGGATTGAAATGGTTTCTTGACATGGTATCAGAGTCTTGATAACCAAACGGTCACGAGTTCAAATCTCATCATCTCCATTTATTTGATAAAAATTAAGCGTAAGATAATATGGGCATGTATAAGTTTCAAGTCGAAAGAACTTTCACTTGAGGCGGTGTGATGGAGAATAATACAAATCATATCTTGAGACCTTACCTAACAACTTAAGTTATTGGGTTGAGATGATTATTTATCACCAACCATTAACTATTAAATTAGCAAGAGCATTACCTACCAAATGTAGAAATGAATCCAAATAGCCTATCAGTCTTCATCTAGTAGGTCCTTGATGATACAAGTAAAGATAAATCTTGTTGTTATGTTTAATGAATACCTCTTCTCAAACATCTTAATAACAATTTAGGATTAGTCGAGATGAGTATAAACTAACTTGGACACCCACGGTTACCAAAAAAAAAATAACGACTTGGAAATTTAATGGAACCAAGACCCAACCTTTCATCTAAGAAAAATCTAACACATAAAATAAAGCTCACAATTCACCCATGACTATTGACCACACTTCTAGATTACCTATAAAATCTATATTTTAGGAACCACCACCACTCCTTATTAAGCCTTCAAAACTAGCATGACAAGGTTAATTATGGAAGCTCTATGAATATGAAGAGTCATGAGGCTCTTCCCAAGCAACCACTTCTTTTATCGTTTAGAAACAGTAAAAACTCCATCAGTTGTTTTCTACCATGCCTAACCTTGTTAGCAAATACAAAATCTCTAGTACTAATTAATAATACACTAAAGAACAAAAATGACACCCTTGTCATTTGAGCCTTACGATTGAGCTAGACTCTAATGGACAATCCTGTCATTTAATCCATTGATAATAAATTATATTTTGAGATTGTTCCAACCACTATAGGTAACTTTGGCACACACCAAAGTTACTAGAAAGTTAATATAGTGTTGTAATTTTTTTTTATGCTTACACATGATTTGTTAATACAGTGCCTACTTTTTTTGCCATCTCTTTACAATTGATCTCTTCAATAAAAACCTATATTTTTTAGAAAAGGTAATCTCATACCAATCTATCTCTCTAATGGTGCATACCATTCTCACCAATCAGTCTCAAATGCCAATATTCTCACTAATAAGACAACGTGACATAACCAACAATTTAGTTTTTTAAGTTCTTGTAAGAAAAAACAATTATCCTATATCATTACTCCATTTTTCATGAGTTAAGCTCATGCAAACAAGGCGTATAAATATCATAGATCACTAGATAAATACACATAAAATATAAGAAAAAAATCTATACAAGAACACGTAACAATCACAAATACATTCATTATGCTTTTATTCTCCTTTCTCGTATACATTATTTACCTTCTATGATTTGCTTACTTATGTATTAGAAGTTAGATCTTTTGTTCTGATAAAAGATTTATTTTACAAGAATATCAAGCCTAAAAATAAAGCCCGAGTTCAATCCCAAATTCTTTAACCCAAGACACGATCTTGAAAAGCCTAAATTTAATATGAAGTTTATATAATTTCATTAATGGCACTATCTATGAGAATTTTTAAAATAAGCTCGTTCATTCTAGTTTTTTACTTCACCAAACAATTATTTATATAGATGACAACTTAGAAAAACTAGGATATAGAATGGTAATTGATCTCTCTACTGTAAATACACCAATTCATCCAAATCTCCAACAAATCACCCATCAACTGAAAGTGTTCAATGATGTTGTTATAGTTATACAATAATAACTTCACACTCTTCCATTCCCTCAACGAGAAACACAACGCCTAGCTACATTACATGCACCACTAAATGCATATAAACAATAATAATTTCCTGAAGGAATAGGTTAGAGTGACATGCAAAAAAGTAGGCATGAGAACACTCATGCTCCAATCATTTAAATAAGTTATCTCCTCTATGAAGAGCATTCTCAAACTAGACACTACAGACATGAACTCTAATGGTAAAAAAACTAGATCAAGTCCTAGCTAGAGTACTAACTTTTGCCATTGATCTCTCTTAAATTTCATTCCATACTTGGCACGACTAAAAGATTGATATCTTCTCCCAAGTGCAGAAGTGTTAAAGTAATAAATAACATGAAAAAACTGGGGTCGAACCATAGAGATGTTAATTATACAAATTATAGATGACAATAATAACAATAATAACAATAACAATAACAACAACAATAATAATAGTAATAACAATAATAATAATAATAATAATAATAATAATAATAATAATAATAAAGAAAAAGAAAAAGAAGATGAGAACTTCGAGATGGAATATTAATATAAGGATTAAACAATAATAAAAATAAATATCAAGGTCAGAGGATCCACTAATGGTATGTCAAACAAGTATAGTATAAACTTTTATTATTCAATTGGAAACCACACACAAATGAGATTCTAATCTGATTATAGATTGTTAACATGATTACATTAGTCATCTTATTCTATTAATGCTAATACTTGTAAATTTCGTCAAGCATTCATGATTATAACTTATGTTAACAACAAATCAAGTTCATTTCATAGCTCAGGTGTCGGTTATACCATACAGTATGGGCTATGAAAGTGTCAAGCATTTGTTGTACCAAGTGTTATATAATATAAATCAAGATTAGTCATTTAACAAGCAAAGTATTAAAGAGTGAACAAGATAACAAATACAAAACATGTTAGTATCAAACATTAAAGTCCATATTAAGTTTACACTATACTTATTCTTACACCATTAGTGTAACCTTTTCACCTTGACATAATAAACTTAAATAAACATAATGAAAGAAAGAAAAATAAATAAACAAAATAAGATAAAAGTTAGCTAAGTAAATGAAAGGCATAAACTTGATATTAATAAAAGCAAAACTTAAACATTATAAAAAATACAAAGAGAGAAAGCAAGAGCATGATCTTGATGTGGAAACCAAGATGCCTAAATGCATGGCAAATACCTCCTTTTATAGGCTAAATTGGGAACTATTGATTTGATGACTAATTAATAAGTGGGTGACCAACTCTTGACTTGATAACAATCTTTATCTTCTCTTGTCTGCCCAAAACGTCGTTGATAACGTCAAAATTGGAGCCATTTGAAAACATGAAAGTTGTAGGAAATTATCTTAGATTTCTTGTGTAAAACATTCAGGTCATTTGAACTTCTAGAACTCCAAATATGGGCTAAACACTGAATAGTGTTTGGGCTGGAAGACAGATTCGGACTTCTTTGTTGTTGCTACAATTTGGACTTAAAATGGCCTTTTTAGATTTTGGGCTCCATATAAAAGTTGTAGGCCTATTTCTTACTTTTCTATCCATATAAAGTAGATCTAAATCTGAGATCTACAGCTCTAGATATGACCCAATTACATAATAGTGTTTCGGTTTGGATTGCACCGGCATCTCTTTTCTAAGTGTGGTCATCTCTTTGTCCTTTCAATTTTATTTCTTAAATTCATCAATTAATCCTTTTATTTATGTGATAGGCCTGCATTTAAAATAAACATTTACCACAAATTAAAGGTATCTTATATTATTAGATATATTATTATAAAACATGTTTTAGTTAAGGAGTTATTGATACTTCTAGTGCAAAATGATAACATAAAACATTGATAAAATATCCACTTTTAAGTACTAATCAATACTCATCATAAAAATTAAAAATAAAAATAAAAAATCCTCTATGCAAGAAGAGATTAGTAATTGTATGAACTTATAAAAATGAACATTGCCCTTTATCAAGTGGGATGTTTTTCACTTTATCATCGAATGTTTCATATTTGTCTTTAAAATTATTATGCCTCTATAAATGCTAACTTTGACAATTATAATGGATTTATAGACCCCAGAAAGTATATACAAAATGTGTGAAGCATCTTAAAGCCCATAACCCAAGACAACAATGTTATGTTTAATGTCTTTTCGACAATTATATGCATTTGCTCAAGCATGGTATCATGACCTAGAGTATGATTTCACTTTTTAATTTTATAATCTCAATACTAAACTCATCTCCATTTCAATATAAGTTTATTGATGAAAACAAAGTTAGAAATCAAAACTTAATCTTCAAGTATGATAAAGCTCTGAACTTAATTTTTAATTCTTTAATTTTTCACTAAAATTCACACCAAATGTAAAATATAGTTAAAGAGAGCACAACAACTGAAGTCATGTTGATTGGATAGATATGTGGCAGAAGGACATAAAAGGTTTTTAAAATATATAAAAGTAAAAATAAATAATGTTGAATAAGGAAAGACCGTAGGAGTCTTATTCAGGAGTTTTTATCATCAATATTTGTAATAGTTTTTAGCTAAAATCAAGATGAAAATACAATGGGTTCAAAAAATCTTATTTTTTATCAACAACAAACCAAAGATGATGTTGATGATGATGATAATCTTAATAATAAAGAAAAGAAGAAGCAGTTCTTGAATTTTGGTTTCTAAACTTTTTTTTGTAGTTTTGATTTCTTAAACTTGTTATGCTTCTTACATTATATAATCTTGAAAATTTTAGCTTTTAGTTGTTAGAAACCTATGGTCCTTTTGGGGTTTTGATCATGATATTTCATCATATTCTTTTATTATATGGTTTTGATGTTTGATTAATTAATAGAATATAAAGGCAATTGCTTTAAGACTTCTCTCTATTAATTTGAATATTAGATATCTAATTTGTGTTCCTAATTAGACTTTCTCCTCAAGTCTTTTTAAACTTTGTTTAATGTAAACTTTATATTTTTCAATTAATTTTATTTTATTCTTTTAGAAGAAGCGAATCAGAAGACTTTCATACCTGTAAAGGGAAGGAATAAAAGAGTGCTTCAGAATATTAGAAATGTAATGATTGTTCCCCTTCATAGCATCTCTCATACCTTTTTGTGCTGTGTTTTGTTCCTGCAAAACTCAAAAGGAAGATAATGGCGAGAAGAAGAAGATATTTAAAGACATGTTGTACAGTCAAAATACCTCCTCTACAGCTACTTTTGTTCCCATGACCAAATACACTTACAAGGGCAATTCGAGCATAAAAAGGCCGTATTATTTACTTAACAACAAACTTGAAATATGTATCCGTAGCAGAATACAAAATTGTCTAGTTTGGTCAGAAAAAACATACGATATTGCTTCAGATTTAAGAGAAGCACAGAAGAAATGAAGGAACAATAACAAATAACAACTGTACAATCGCCAACAGAGTCTCTTGTAGCAAAAAGGGCATTATAGCTGCTGAGTACTCATGAATCGCTCTCTTTTTCTACAGGGTGTACCGCGTTGCCCACATCAAAACCTTCAAATGAACCACTTTTCTTAAGCTCCTGAGGCTTGCTCAGCATTGTCTTCTGCTTCCTCCGATACTTCAATAGCAGCGTGATCACTTTCCAATGGATTATTCGGGTCTAGAATGCAGGCTGAAAGAAGGTGAAGAGTCAAGGGAAAGTGAAGTGTCAAGGGAGGGGCGGGCTGAGTAGGAATTTTTCAGGTTTTTCCTAGCCTTCGCTCGCCATCTTTTCAGCCCTTCAATCACATCTTCTGTGAACACAGCTGGCCTCATTGATGTACCCATCTGTTTCGCAAGTCACATTTAGAATCAAATTCTTGAATATATAATCACAGTTAGTTGAATAACCGCGCCGTAATGATAGCAGTTCTAGGTTAATCACGTGTTTTCTGTATGCTATGAAATTGTTTTATGCTATATAGGATCTGGTGATCATTAACATATGCAGATGCATACCTGTGTGACCAAAGCATATAGAGGTAATGTCACATAGCCACAGAGAAAGTGTACCAGCACTCCCATGACAACCCTTATGACAATGTCTTCAGTTCGTCGGTGGAAGCATGATCTAAACCCAAACTTGTACTGAATTTTGAAGCAACATTAGAACTGAAATTTTTCGTCCTTCAAACAAACTACTAGAAGAAAATTTAAACAATAAATCACCAATGAATGCTTACCCAAGTCCATGTGAAGAATGCCAATTGAAAGGAGTTCTGCAAAGCCCAAAATACAATTTAGAATAGATTCAAACAGCCACGTATGTAGTTTTTCTTTTCTTTATCTTTACATATACAGAATTGCTGTGCTGTTTTAACAA
The DNA here is from genome assembly GCA_026413675.1 of Populus pruinosa. NCBI lineage: Eukaryota > Viridiplantae > Streptophyta > Magnoliopsida > Malpighiales > Salicaceae > Populus > Populus pruinosa. The sequence goes on from CM048595.1 coordinate 4,058,039, forward strand.
AAAAAATTAAAAAAAGGAAAAACTGGTTAAGGGATTGAAGAATGACCTGAAACGATATGAAATGTAGGAGTTGGAGAAGCAATTTAGGCCTGCCAAACCAGAAGAGATGGTCACTAGGCCTAACAAGTAAAGTTCCTTTAACAACATGGGATTTATCATGGCTATCTAAGCACATTAAAGTTATGATGGCTTGTAGTTTTGTCCCAACCAGCAACAACATCTGCAAAACACAACACCAAGTTCAACATGCAGGTTCTTCATGCACAATTACTTGAATCTTTTTTAAGAATATCAGTAATTATTGGGGTCGATTTACTTACCACTAATGGAATAAATGGAAGCCAGTAATAACTGTAAAATTCTACACGCATACATAGACAAAAAGTTTAGGCACACTGTGTATTCAGGTATATATAGAATCTGATTAAATGAAGTGAGTGTGTATTTCAACATACTGTGTGCATTGAAGAATATGAAAGAAATAGCAAACATCCAAATCCAGAAACTGCAAAAACAGAAATTTAGGCAAATAATTAAGTTTCCAATGTTTGGGTTTAATGTGATTATAGTGAGCTTTCAAGATTGGAAATTATTTTTCATCATCAGGATGGCTACCTTATCCCCACCACCACTCCAAAGTCTTTATCCAAAGCTCTTCTAATGTATCTGTGAAAATCGAAGTTGTTGTCTTGATCAAAATGGGCCTGCACAAAGAGCAGACAAAAAACACCAGTTTGTGTTGATGAGAATTGTTCAGTATCCTTCCTTTGTAACTTTGTTCCTATTTTCAACTAGTTGAGGTTGGTATCTACCATGATAAATCCATGTCTGAGTGTGAAATAATCCACTTTGGAGACAGAACCATAGAACTGTCTGAGGAAACATGCCTGCGAAAGATTGGCAAAACAACAACATTACAGAAATAAGCAGATAAAATTTAAACATGATCTAACATTCTTTTCCCTTTTTCTTAACTAACCGGCCAGCGAAGAACTGAGTTTTCATTCCAATATCTCAAATGCCGCTTCCCAAATGATGTTTGATGAGTGAGCTGGAATCTCCTGGGATCTGTGTATGATCAGTAACAGCAAGATAAGTAGCAAACTTCAATAATTCAGTAGCTCATCTGATGTTGCTTTCTTTTATATTCCTTAGACAAAGTTATTAAACATGTCCCAGGACGGGTAATGAGTTCATTGATTCAGATTGACCAAGTGAATTCAAAAGCACATATTTTTAATATTTAATTTAAAATAAAAAACAATATCATTTTAAAAATAAATAAATAAACCGTTACTGATTTACACCATGTCAATTCATACCCAGATTACTTTAAAACCTTATCTAAGCTTGCAGCATTGTCGGCATTTGGAGCGTAGTCGGCCTGATAAGCTTGTATTGTAATTTTTGTTTTTCTAAATTGTGACCAATATAACTTTTGCAAGTAATGTAATCAGAAATTTAAATCATGTCGAATTACAGACACAGATATTTTCGATTTAATGATGAAATTTTTAGGCCATAACATTGATTCCTGGGTGAAACAAAATTAAAAGGGTCCCAGAAAGAATAACGCGACCATTAATATTTAATCTTACCTGTCGAAAATTGATAGTCCAGTGTCCTTGTCTCTGCCTCCCATGATTCCCATCTTCTCATCTGAAAGCAAAACGCAAATTTCAAACACGAGTCCAACTTTCCCATTTCAAAAATCACTTAAACTATAGGGTTCACACGTATATGTGGGATTATTTCAATACAGCTTTCTTGAATCGATTTTGTTCTCAAGAGTAGTAAAAATTTAATAATAGATTATGGAAACATTAAAATTGTAAAATGAGAAATTTTGGTTGTATATGTTAAAATATCATTTTTAATATAATAATTTAAATTGTTATATAAAATTTCATGATATTATTTTATAGTATATACTTTTAAGTGAAAATTCTTCAATAATAGATTATAATTATGAAAACATCAAAATGGTAAAATTAAAAATTTTGGTTGTATATATTAAAAAATCATTTTTAATTAAATAATTTAAATTGTTAAGTGAAAGATTTCAGGATATATATATTACTTTTTAATATATATTTTTAAGTGAAAACTCTTTAAACTTTAAATTTGTACATACTTATATTATTTTATACTTAATTTTTATAAAATATATAGAAATAATAAATTTCAAACTCATAATTATTTAATTATTAAAATTTTAATATTATATAAAATAATTATTTTCAATCTAATAATTTAAATTATTAAATAAAATATCAGTATATAATTCATGAAAAGAAAAGGAAAAGTTTACCTTGGCCATCCCTAAGCCGAATGTGAGAATGCTTGACACAGAATGGAAGGAAGCCAGCACAAAAATCAAGTACCGGAGTTGCGTCATACCTTCCGTGGACATCAAAGAAGCCTTTCCCTGTTCAAGAATCCAGTCGAAATAAACATTAGCGTTAAAGATTGTTCTTCTAAATTATATAAGGATATGTAAATATGGGTGTACAAAATTATACCTGCTCAGAACATTTGGTTTCTTGTTCACTCCAATCACTTGAATCCACGCTACCACAGGGAAGAAAGGTTTCGCCAACACTCTTTGGGATACATATTTTTGCAACTGGCTTTTCCAACACAGTCATCAACAATGAGATGAAACCCAGTAGCATCAACTCTATACAGACAAAAATTAATAAAGGTTTAGGTTTAGTAATGAATTAGCAAGATAGCAATCTGTGAGAAATTATCTTTACTGTTGTATCCATATTTTGCAGTGTACGATCACCTGTTTTGATCTTGTACAGAGCCTGAATGAGGTACTTCCTCCTTTTCTTGTTGAAATACTGTGTCCCCAAAAAATAAAGAAGTGGGAAGTTAATACCAAATGATCAACAGAGATGATAAAATGAGCATGCTTGTATTTCAAAAGGGGTGGTTGATCAATATTCTTGCGTAGTTGCATGTCAAATTTTGAGTGTTATTTGTACGTACCTTAGCTAAAAGATGGAGCAAATACTCAATAAAGATGGATATTAATATCAAAAAGAAGCAAACAGTAGCCACAGCCCATGTTGGTGTTTCTTCAAGCGTTTTTGCTTCTACAGCCATGATCTCGTACACGACTATTTCTCTTTCTTTCTTTCTTTCTTGTGAGTGATATTGGATCCTCAATTAAGCAGCCTATGTTCTGTACAAGGAGAAATAAATAACACTAGAGGATTCGTTTTCCATGGAACCTCTGTGTTTCTCTTTCGTGCTAGCTCCATATATTTCAGGTGGAAGTGAAGACAGACCGACAGAAAAACTCTGGGTCCTTGGTGGTTCTTTGAAATCGATGCACGAGTGCTGTCCGACATACCGCGTGAGCAACGGAAGCAGTGACGCGCATGCTGAAATGTCAAGTAGTAGAACGGTTCCAGCCCATCAAATTGTAACGTGTTTTCACTATTGTGGATTTCATTTTCACTTTACAATCACCTGTTGAGGACTAGTCAAATTCCTATAAATTTTGGTCCAATTAACTGCTAAATAATATCTTCGAGCAGACGTTCTTGGAGGAAAAAAACCTGGCTGTTTATTTGTTGAAATATAATTTTTTTAAAATAAATTATGAAAAAATAAATTATTTTTTTGATATGCAGTAATGTAATAAAAAATAAATTGAAAAATACTTTTCAATATTTAATTATATAATAAAAATAAACTAGAAAATAACTTATTAATATTTTATTTTCTCAAGATTATTAAAAAAATGAGGAACAAATCTTATAAAGTAAAAAGTTGAATGAGAATGAAATTTAAAAAAATATAATTTCATAAATTATCTCAAATAAAATAAATAATAATCAAAATAATAGAGATTAAATCTAAAAAGTAAAAAAATAAAAATAATGATAATTAACATTTCATAAATTATTTCAAATAAAATAAATAATAAAGAATGAGGATCAAATTTGATAAATAAAAATTTTTAATGAAAGAATGATAAGAAAAAAGCAAATAACAAATATAAAAATAAGAACCAAAGTTAATATAAAATTAAATTTTAAAAGATGAAATTGAAAAATATATATTCAAAATAATATATATACCAATCAAAAGTTTGAGAATCGAATTTGAAATAATTGACAAATAATATGATATTTATAAATTTTTCACAACTTTCAGAAAGTTTTTCAACTTAAATGTTTTAGAAAAATATTTTTTTGGAAATCAAACTAAATTTTTTTATTAAAAAATATTTTTTATTGACCAACTTTTCTAATAACAAACAAAACCAGAAAAATTTTAAAAATATTTTTTCAAAAACTATTTTCTATAAAAAAACATTGCTTACCAAGTAGTTTTTATTTTCAAAAGTGAGTCTTGGGTAATAAAATAATACTTATTACATTATAATATTAAAAAATAATAACTAAAATCATGGATACTCTTAAAGGTTTTCTGGCATATAATAGCTATGCGAATAGATATGGTTTTTTAAGAAATGCAACGTGGGAAAAAAGAAAAAAAAGGAAAAGGAGAGCTCTTATTTAGGTTTATTGGTAGGCTCATTATTGGGTTTTGAATTACATGATGAACTACCATTAATGCAACCTCTCCATCCCGGATTTGCTTAAACACTCGCGTGAACAGTATTTAAGATAATTAATTTATTAATTAGGGTACTGACTATATTCCAAATATACTTTACGTGGAAATTAGAAGGGCAAATTTTCCACATATGGACCACGATGATATACCAGAACCTTTCATTCATGTTAGTTCTTAGGTGGGAAAGCAATGGACGACACTACGCGTAATCAGAAAGCAAAAGTAGACTCTCAGGCGGGGGCGGAGACAGGGCATCAGGTTTGCAGCGCCGGGCAGTGCCGGCCACCCCTGCTTTGCTCTCACGTTCTTAGATTTATGACACCTATTCTTGTCATGTTTTACACTTTAATAATCTGAATATTTACACTTTGGTTAAATTAAGATATGAAAGTTTTGACTTTCTCTAGCCCCAGAGACTCTTGCTGCCTCCATCTACCTCACTGATTGACTTAGCTGGGCAGCCAAGCCGCCAGGTTTGTCTTTGCGGCTGTGAAGTCTATTAAATTCATCAGCTTTGGAGATATTGTCAATATTATCATTCAAAGAAAAGAATATCATTTGCAATCTTCTTCCTTCCCAGATACATGCAAGATAATGCAAAGGTCCTTCCAAAACGTAACCGAAGGAAATATCAAACGTCATATTTCACTGACCAACATTATTTCTCTCTGCTCAATTATATGGTCCAAGTAGTTGAATCAGTTTCACATATTGATAACCCCACGTCACCAGTGAGTCAAAGGAAACCTTTTTCAATGCCATGCCCTTCAGGCAATACCTCAAGGGTACCGGTCATTGGACTTAGAGTTCTTACATCCTTTTTAAGTACTGTTTGGCAATGAGGAAGCAAAGTTCAAACATCCCGTGTAGTAAAAATAATAATAATAATAATAATAATAATAATAATGAGGTTTGAAGTGTTTTCCCATGGTTTTGCCTCTGGCCTATGTAGCCAGGTCATGCATCAAAAACCATCACGAAATTTACCAAGGTAACATTATTATCCTATCAAGCAACAAGAACGGGAGTATTCTTGTTGTAGTATGAAACCATCTTCTCCAAGTTCAAATTAGTATCTATTAGGCAGTTGAAAGTTTAAAGTTACATGTGAAGTCTCGATCCTCTAGTAATTCAAGATATGTTAAATTTGGAGAACAAGTCCAATATGTCCAAGTCACAAATTGGAACAACGACCGCATGGTTCAAACTAATGCAAGCTGATGGTGCTGGGGGAATTTTCATGAGTCTTCGGTCAGTGTTGTTGAAAATATGAACGGTGAAAACTCACATGCTACAATAGTTTCTGTTGGAACCTTTTCCTGATACACTAGGAGGACCGTCAACATCAAACTCCAGCTACTTCTACGATGCATGCATGCATGCATCTTATATCTAGATACTCGGTTCGTTTGAACCTCATGGGCATCATAATCACACAGTTGCGTTGCTGTTCAGAAGCAGGGGTATGAATACAGTGCAGGCTCCAACTTTCATTCTGAAAGAAGTGCCTTTGCGTTTGCTATAGATATCAGAGTACCTTCCAGTCATTTGTCGTTTGGGTTCCAAGAATACTTGCTACAGCTGATCTTAGATGGAAACAAGAAGAAACATGTACAGGAAAATACAAAGAACAGAATAATTCAAAATCTAGTAGGCTCGCATGCATAGAAGAAAATATATTGAACGATAACAACCTTGTAACGTATCGGGCGCCATTACAACAACAATCGGGTCCAAATTGGACTGAGCCAAGCAAGTATGAATAGATCATTCTTGAAGGAGGGTTATCATAGGAAACCTAATATATTAGTACAAAGTACAAACAGAATCGGTCACATAGTCAACGGAGTTAGGATATAACCGAGTTGCCTTGGGAGATTAGTTACGTTCTTTCACACAAGCTAATACATATGAATCCAAGCAACTGGAGGCATTCCCTTGCATAGCCTCAGATGCATCAACAGGGTCTTCATCAGTATATACGATAATTTTCAGCATGATGTTGCAGAATTGCCTGCAAAACAATGCCAGATATTTCAACGAGATCACAGATTGACTCAAACAGGTGAGAAATTAGCATGAAAATGAAGAGTTATTGACTCGATTAAATAATGCTAACACACCATTGTCAGTAAATAAGACCATAAACACCCATCTGACTTGATCCTGAAATTAATTTACGGATCTAAACTGAAACTAATACAGTACCAAGTACCAACCTAAAAGCACACGATGCCACCCTTAACTTTTGCACCAATCATACTGAAGTTTGCCACTTGAGTGGCAAGGCTTGCAGTCAGAGAGGTTTTATACTCGTGCACAAAGCTCTACAAGAGCAAATAGCATTGGCAACAGTAGCAAAAAGGCACCGACTGCCCATAAAATCCATCATGTAAAGATCAAGTTTCCTAGTAAACTATCAAATCCAACATTAAACAAGTCAAACCCTTTCAGAACAAATAAATGCCCATCAACTAGTTTATGATGGAGTTAAATGCAAGGATCCATATAATAGTTTGGGTTGAGGCTTAGTTGTTTTAAATACCTCGTTTACATGTGACTCATATACCCATCACATTTAGAAAGATCAGTTGCCCTGCCTGCTACACTCTTTCTGTGAACCTACAACTTTTTTATGCTTGAAATGTACTATATGAACTAGCAAAAAGCTTGTTTCTAATAGAATAGAGGCCACTTACTTTGGTAAAACTGCTCCCAACTGCATTGTTTATTGTTGGAGGCTTTGGATGGAGCTGTTCTCCAACACGAGGCAGGAAAGAGGATTCAGGATTCAATGGAGATGTTATTGAAGCAATATTGTCTTCCTTGTTGACAACATGTCTATCTTCAGTCAATGAGAAACCAAAGAGTCTGCAGCTGCTTTTGCACGACACCATATCTTGACTGCTCCTAAAGGCTGATTGAGCTACAACAGGTTGTGAAATGCCATGCTGAAGATGCTCATGGGAAAGAACATAAGGATTCGTGCTGCATTGGCTGTCTCCTCTTAGACCAGGGTCAGAATGTGAGGACACATGGGACAGCTTGAATTTTCCCCCATGTGTTTCGGGATAAAACCATCTTTGAGTGTTAGTTGTCTGCTCCTCGTGATCACTGGAATTAAAAATGGAAGTTGGGTTTGAAACTTGATTGCTAGCATACTGAAACATCAACACTGATGATGGTGATGATACTTGTGTAGGAGGTCGCATTTGAGTATTATAGCCCTGCATCATGTTAGACCATCCATTTCTTGAGCTTGACCTTTGAACACCATCAGAGAGTCCAAGACCACAATTTTCACGAGCCTTGTTAGCATTTGGAATTCTTCTATATGGTGAGCGAGGAAATATTTCTTGACCTTGCAAGACCTTATGGAATCTATAAGATTCATTGAAGCCCATGCCGTTAAAGGAATTTTCAGAAGTGGGAATTGAGCCTCTGATACCACTTCCTATTGCAGCAATCCCAGATCCATGTGAACCAGGAAACTGACTCCTTATTTCAGATGGGTGCTGATTTTGACCATCAACATCATCATAATGAGTATTGAAACTCATAATTTCTTGACCTTGCAAGACCTCCTGGAACCTTGAAGATTCCCTAAAGTCTGATGCTCCAATCCCATCTGTTCGAAAAACATGCAGATTAGTCAAGAACATTGCACAAAGAAAAGAAAATATAGGGATATGTTATGGTGATGCATTTGCAGAGGGAAAGCAAATCCTACCAGGGATTGGAAATTCTGCCTTCAATGAAGGCAATCCAGACCTGCTTCTCTTCAGACCAGGTGCCATGAAGTTATTGGAACTAGAAAGAGAACCAGAACCAGAACCAGAACCAGACGGCTCAACTTCCCAAGGAGAGACCCTGCTGTGTCTATTAGCCTCCATATCATCCCACCTTACCTGAGAAAACAAGGATACAATCGAAAAATATATAAATAGTCATGACACATGAAAAGTCAAAAATTGTAAAGATGCTTTATGATAGGAAAGCTTAGTTGCGTGAGCACAGAGAATCCAGAAGAAGAAGAAACAAAGCAAAACCCAAAGCCCAGATTGGCAAGCAGGAAAATATACAAATATCCCATTTTTAAACTCACCAAGCAAAATAAATTACACCTACATTTCTATTATTGAAAAAATTCTTTAAATATGTGATATTCAGTAATAATAATGAATATAGAACATATCTTCATTCCAAAGTACCCACTACAGAGCAACAGAAAAATACCATGGAGAAAAACCAAGACATTAATTATTGGTTAGACACTGAAGAACACAAGGAAGGTCCCATGATGAAAGGTAGAAAAGCATCCTGACCTTTGCAAGCTATACATATTATTTCAGTTCTGTAGATCTTCCACACTCAAGACAAATAAAGACTGAGGATGAGGCAATAATGCATCAAAAGTGACGAGAAAGAAAGAAAAATACTAAAGAGCCTAAAAAAGCAAACCCAAATCTAAGAGCATCCCCACAACTAAATCTCAAAACGAACCTTATTTGTGTTACAACAGATTTTCCACAAACATGTAGGAACTTAAAAGTAAATCTTATAAAATATACTGTTCAACAATTACATACCAATAGACATTTCCATTTTGAACCAGGCCATCTAGTAGGATCTAGCTCACTGATTCCAGTTATTAGCCCAGTATATCTGCAAAAAAGTATTTTAGTTAGTATTTAGATAACGTAGTTAGTTAGAAGCTCCAAGTCCATGGATGGCAAACCTTCTTTCTGCTGCATCTTCAGTTTCAAATCGCATTTTGACCCTCATTCCAGCAGAAAAGGATTGGTCAAGGCTCTTCAAGAACTTATTGAAAGGTATAATGAACTCTGATGAGCTGGCCCTACAAAGTTAAAATTCGCACTTGAAAATTAGAGGAATGAAGAAAGTAATAAAAACCATAGTAAATGAAGTATTGGTTGCAAAAGCAGAAACTACGAAACTGATCTGAAGAGTACACTAGGCATTAAGGATCATTGGCAACCCAGTAAAATTGAAGTCAAATACATAATCTCAAAGCTGAATAGAATTTGTTAAGGGATATGATTGACTATAAATGTAATAAAGGACGTTGAGCAAGTTTTTTTTCTTTTTACTCTTCAGAAAAGCATTAAGAAGTGTTATACACAATCCCCTTATGGTCAGTATCTAGAAAGGGTAAATTTTTCTCCATAAACAGTATCATATTGCGCACTGAAATTTTACATTTTGAAAGACAATGGCTCATAATCCACCCATCCAGAGAGAAACTCAATAAGCAATTGAGTTCCAGTGTATTCTCAAGTCATGGGTAAATACTACAACAGCTTGAGGGAACAGGGAGCACTTTGGTGAGTCACAGGATTTTGGAAGAGAGTTAACAGCTTGTTAGACATACCAATCTGGATTCTGAAGCGACTGTTTTGGTAAGATGTGAAACATGGCAGAGCAACAATGGGAATACCTTTGAGGTGGTGTTACACACAATAAAAGGTTAAGAACTTTGGTGACAAGTAAAATGAACGGAAACGACATCACCATGGAAGGTAGTATCAGATGATGAGAAAAGCAAAAGATCTATTGGAGGAAAAGACATGGATGCTATTTGTTTTCTATTTTCTGAGCATGTTCATATAAATTGCACTGCAGTAGCTGTATGGAACCCATAATGGAAAGTAAATGACTCAGATTTTGAAGCTTCTAGTGAGACCACTATCTTGACAATAAGAGTCAAACATTACCTCGATGAAATTTCTCAGTTAGGTTACCCTCTAAAATTCCAGTTCAGTATCTTCATCTATCAAACAAAATGATGTATAAAGAGCACAACATGTCCCAAAACTAAATATTTTCAAGTCACTGGAATGATTGAAAGATGCTGCAAACACCTCATAAAAATTTCCCAGTGATATTTGCATGCAAGCACTCCACCCAAAAGTTTCATATACTGAAATCAAAATATAGGCTACATATTTTCCTACCAACATTTATACAAAACAAGAAAAAAAATACCTTGGATTGTAGTAAATGCGGAAAGCACTTCTCATAGAAATAGCATTAGCTACATCCGCAAGAGAACTCTGATTCAACTGCTGATTCCAAAGAGCCGGAAAAGTAGGACCACATTTAACTTGTGCTGCTCTTCGAACTCCCAGTCTCAATTCTCCATCCTCACCCCTGATGGAAGATACCAATGAAGAACCACCTAGTCGAGCTTAGAATATCCTATTGATAAGAAAAGAGATTTATACCTGAGAAAGAGCACAGCATCCCCAGAGACAAGTTTTTTCTTATTGACAAACGCACTCCATCCAGTAGTGAGCAAATGCCTCCGAGGTTGACCTGCTCAAACCAAGAAGGAAAATGCAAACTCAAGAATCAAACAGGGGAAGGGAAATAAATAAAATCACAGTCAGCAAGCTATTATTTATCATTTGAGAGAGACTAAAGTAATGAATCTGAAAATGCAAGTGATATTGCCTCGAGCATACCCCTGTAGATATGCCGAAACTTCCACTCAGAACCATGCAGATCCTTTGCTACAAGCTCTTGCGAAGGCCTTTGTTGAGTATAATCCTGCAGTAACAGTACAATTGAGTCAATAACATCCGAAGTTGAGCCAAGAAAGGAAGTTGGTCACAAGTTGAAATCACACATGAAAGGTTATCAAAGAACAGGAATAAAAAAAATGCAGTGTTGTTTACCAGAGGAGGGAAGCAGTCCTCAGCAGCTCGACGAGGGACTGAGAAGCCTCCATGAGTGCTGGTATCAGAAGCAGTTAGTGTCTTGCAGAACATATGCGGCGTTGTTGTCTTAACTGTGGCGTCAACATCCTCCTCTTCACCGTCTCCCTGAAATACCCCCTCCCTCAACTTCTGCTCAATTTCCTGTGCGCAACAAAAAAATTGAGACGAAATGAACCCCATCTCAAGAATCTTAGGTTACACCATAATAAATCAAGAGAAATAAAACAAAAGATGCACCATTGGCAACAAAGTAATAAAAAATTAAAATGCAGGTCTTGAATTCAAAGAATGGTGCCTATTTACAAGTGATACGTATTCTGTTTGTTAATTAACCATTTAATTTCTGGTAAAATGAAGAATTGAATCTAATATCTTGAATATTTTGGAATCACTAAGCCAATCACAATTAGAAGCTCAAATATAGGAAAACTTTCCTTTTGGGGGTCTTGGTACTATAATAAATTTGTCATCCAAAAGCTCAATTTACTAGATGTTCGTATTACATCCATCAACAATTGAAGTTAAAGTAAGATTAGAACAGCACCCACCTCACTCTCAGGAACCAGAGAAACCTGTGCGTAAACATCATCACTTGCTGCCTCTGCCTGCCAAAAGGGGGGGGAAACGACATTTTTACCACAAATCTGTCTTAACAGATATAGCACTCCAGTTCCCCAAAAGAAAAACCAGAACAAAATTAAAAGCAACCAAATACATAAATAGGCATCCGCACATTTACAATGCTAAACAACTACAAATCAAATTCTCCACAATTGCAAAAAACAAATACCAAAAATGGAACCCTTTGATTTCCTTTCAAACCAGGTAGCACCAACAATTAAATAGAAGATTTTTTTCATAAAAAGAAATCACCCATTTTGGCCACAGCAATTCCATCAATAAAACGCACAGATAACATACACATACAAAATGACAAAAAGACTTACATGGAGCTTGACATCAACAACCCTACAGAAGACATGAGGAGGGAGATCATAAATCCCAAGAGGCAAATCAGGGAGTTGCTCTGAGTGACCTTGAGGGACATACACAACAATACTCCCTCTCTTTGGTAAAGATATTAGTGGGCCAGCACAAGCATGCCAAAGCTCCAAACAAACAGGAGAAGTACCAGACCCAGAGCCAGAACCAGAAGCACTTAAAGCAGAAGCAGCAGAGGACGATGATGGAGAAGATAAAGACCCAGAAGATGGTGTTGTTTCGTCTTCTTCAGTTGTGTTAAGATCTATCATACCCACCATTTTTTGCCTCAGCTATGTAGCCTATCTAAGCAAAAACAACGACTACAAGAACAAGAATATTGTAGAGTTCTTGAAGACTAATAATAATAAGGAGAAGTTGTTGATAACAATAATGAAGATTTATCAAAAGACAAGTGCTTTTGTGAATAAGGAGAGGTTTCATGGCTGCATTATAGTGCAACTTTGGTAATGACTTAAAAGGATATTGGAGTCAAGACTCTTAAAAAGAGAGACCCTTTTACTCTCTTTGTCTCTCTCTGCTTTTTTAATATATCAAATCAAAAGCTTTAAAGGTTGTGTTCCTCCTGTTAATAATTTATTAAATTAAAGATTTCATCTTTTTACTTATTTCCTTTTATAATTTTTTATGGGTTCTCTTAGTTGTTGTCGCGGCTCCTCATGATCTGCAAAACTGAGATGCAGTGCCTGCTACAATGCTGTGAACACTCTGCAAGGATGCGATGTGTGGCAGCAGAGCCAGAGAGAGAGAAATGAGAACTAATAAAGCTGTCTTTCTTTTCATCTTTTTTTAAGTGCTTTTGCTTTTTGTTAGGCGTTTGTTTAGTTAAATACCACTGTCCAACAACATAATACTAAATATTAAATCTAGTAGGAAATGATTAAAAAATGCTACAAAAGTTTATAAATTTAGTAGCAGTAAAAGGGGGGAGAGAGAAAGAGTTGGTGTACGGATCCCTGTATTGCCGGTGGTGTGTCTATTCTGTCCCCTTCCATTTACCAAATCTCCCCCATGTCCCTGCATCTCTTAAGACCGTAGAGCTCCGGTTGCCATGTTTGGTGTTCGTTCCGGGCAGCGTTTTAATAAGAATATTTTTAAGAAAATAAAAAAAATACTTTATAAAACAACTGTTTGACTCATCCGTATCTATTTATGTTGTTAATCTCGAAAAAGATGAACTTCTACTTTGCTGGAAACCAGATTGTTGCAAGTAAAATGAGATTTTAGGACGTAGCCAAAAAAACACATTCATGCCAGTAAGGAAGCAGGGAGTAGAAATAGAGAAACGCTTTTCAGAGGGTTTTTTTTTTTTTGCTTTTTTTAAAGGAGGCCGGCCTCCGCTTGTTTGTTTACCGTTGAAGTTTCTAGTTAAACTCATTTGTATTTCATGAGCATTTTGCATAGCTTTTGTAGTAAAAAATCATGGGATATTGCCAAGCTTGAGAGATGCTAGCCATCTGCTATGGAACTTTCCGGTACTAGCTAGCTCCCTATCTTTTCATCTTCATTTCGAATCTAGTCTGTTGTCTGTTTGAGCATCGATCCAATTGGTCGAATTCGGTATTCAAGATCTAAATCAGTGAATCGAGAGCTATATAAAGTTCCAAAACATCCATGTTTTTTCCATCATGATGTTGCTTCCTATTCTGCCTGCTCAAGTTTTGACTCTACCCTATGAAACTATGGTCCTCTAGGCAATTATCGTTGTTTCCTTCGGTAAAAAGCAATGGTTGCTGCTTGTCATTATGCCTGGACTGGACAAAGTGTGGATAAGCTTGTATATACTAATTCGAATATCGGAAATTTCTCTGCCTTTAATAATTGGCATTAATCCATGCCTAGTCTTTGTTAGGATTAACTTGAGGAACCCTAGCTACTCATCGCAATCTAATCTGTATTATTTGGTTTCATTTCTTTTCATTTCTTTTCATTTACAGTGCTGTCTCCTTCGAGTCAACTAGTGTCCACAATCAGTTGAAAAAATAGAGGCGAGAATTTGGTGCTGAGGTAGCATTCTGCTTTTTTACACGGCCCCCTCGAATGATTGTCAAGTCTTATTTCTATAAAATTAAAAAATCACTTACTTTTTTATTTATTTAGATTTTTAAAACTTTACATGTAAGAATTTACAATAATTTTAATTAAATGTATTTTTTAAAAGCTGCAGTAACAAAAATTACTACATCTACGAGTGGCTTTAATTTTAATATGCACTGGTCCTCTAGTTTATTTCACAGCTTCATTTATTGTTACGTGTGCTTTCTGTATCCATCTCTGGTTTCGACAAAATCTGGCTGTTCATTTAAAATAAAATGAATTCCTTGGTAACCCTAAAAATGACTCAGATGCTATGCTTAAGATTGTATAAAAGTTTGTTTAGGATTGTGTTTATAATTATTTTTTTTAAATAATTTTTTATGTTAAAATATATAGTAATAATATTTTTTATTTTTTAAAAAATATTTTTAACATTATTATATCAAAATAATTTGAAAACACTAAAAATATATTAATTGAAAGTAAATAAAAAATTTTAATTTTAATTTTAATTTTTTTTAAATACTTTTAAAATATAAAAATAAATAAATTCTAAAAAATCATTAGAGAACACCAACAAAATCATCATTATCTGTAAGTTAACTATTAAGGTATATTTCACAAAAATAAAAATAAAAATCATATAACTTTTTTATATTTTTATATAATAATATCACAAACTAATTAAAAATAATATAAAAAATTACAACAACACAAATAACTTCCTCGCTGCATAAAAACCTCCGTAATGGTTGGTGTTAAGGTTTTCACGTGGTCCACCTTAACCAGTTAGAACTGAATCAGCACATGTCAGAAAACAAGTGATTGGTTTTTAAATACTGTGTTGGAATCCCATAAATTCAAAGCAACCCTATACCCTAAAAGGATGTGTAGATATAAAGCTCTGTGGGTGACAATGAACCTGGTAACTAAAATGGGGAATCATTCTTGTACACATTATTACTGGTAAGCTACTAGATGTGGTCCACGTTACTATGTCTGTCCATATTATTATTTTTATATATTAAAAAAATTGTTTTTAGACACATCAATCATGTTTTTTTAGAAAGAAAAACTCTATTACTCAAAATTATAAACTTGATTAATTAAATAATTTAGTTCTATTTTAATAAAATATAAAAATAAAAAACAATAATAAGCTAACAAAATTAAATAAGAAAAAAGTGGTGATAATATCTTGAAATATAAACTTTTTTTCAAGGAATAACAACGTGGTTCCATTCTTAATTAATTAGATAGAAAAGATAAAATTAAGTAAAAAATAAAAAAAAATCAAGTCAATAATGTAAAATTTAGTAAGATAAACATGTAATTTGAGTAATTAGATTATAGTTAGCCTAAATTAGCCCCTTAAACTTACGTCTCAAGTTATAAAATCAATATAATTCAATAAAAACACAATTAGAAAATCATGAGGTTATTTTTTACAAACAAAATAATGTTAAATGATAAAATTTAAAAAATAAAAATATATAAATTAAGAAAATAATATCAATTCCCATTAACTTTTCAAGTTTAATCCAGGTCATTATATCAAAAATGTTATAGATGTAAAAATAGTGAAATCCAATCCTAGACAAACAAAATACTAAATAATAAAATTAAAAAAAACAATGAATTATATAAAATAATCCAAAACAAAATATAACAACTAGAAAAATAAAGATAAAAATCAAAATATGTCATAAATATAGATGAAATGATAAAATTTAAAACCAATAAACCTTGACAAACGAGGCAATAAAAATATTAAAAATTAATAGATTAAAGACTTAAATTAAATACCAATATTATAAATTAATACCAATAACAAAGAGAAATAAGCTGTAATTTTAAAAAAATAAAGAAAAAAAATCATCGATAATAAAAAGTCCAATCACTATTAACACACACCGCACCAATAAAAATAAAATGCAGTGTCACTTTCAATGATACAATAGAACAACATTTTTAGTCGTCGAGCAAAGTCTTATACATATTAATATGTGTCTTGTTTTTTTTATTAAAATAATATTTATTCTATATAAAAAGATTAAAATGCCTTTCACAAACAAAAAAAATCAAAAAGCCCTTGAAAGTATATTTTAATTTCATGAATAAATTATTATTTTATTGTATTTTAAAAAAATAAAAAGATTGAAACACCTACTAGTTAAATTTTTTTAACTTGAAGAATAATTAAATTATTTCATTACTCTTAAAAAATTTAAAATATGTATTGCCAACTGATCATTTTTTTTTCATTATTTTTCAGTGATTTTTTTAACATATTAGTCATTTTTGTAGAGTATAACTTGTAGATTTTTTTAAAAATCTAAATTTTTAACAATAGCATAGCTCAAAAAAATAAATTATATAATTGTTATGACGCAACCTCTAGTTATGGTGTTTAAATATTTTATAATTAAGAGAATACCATATCTTACACTTAATAACACAACCCAAAGACTAAATTATTTTCTTCAAATATTTTTTGTATTATATTAATTTGTCCAAAAAAATCTTTTCATTATGTGTTACTTTTGAAAAGAAAAGAGAAAAAACTAATCTTTTAGTTGGAAGGACAGATCAGTCAATATGTACAGTGTCTGGACAAATGTTTCACAGTAATGAAAAGGAAGCAGGTCTTTATCAGAGCCATCAATGGCAAAGAACCCAGTCCCTCGGGCCTATGGCTATATAGGCTCAACTTGAATAGCTCGGTAGGTGATAACCCGGTCACAACGGGTTGCAACTCGATGCACAGTTGGCTATGACCATTTCGGGAACTCCACATTCCCACTCTCACTCGAGGGTTCATTCAGAATAATTGGAGGGTAATTCTCAAAAAGACAAAAAAGAAAAAAAGAAAAAAGACGAAGCAATCGAGGATGTTAGATATGGAGAACTTATTCAAAGCTTTCGGTCAAATTCAATCGGTCCTTTTCAGAATGCTTAAAATTAACTTGAGACGCAATCAATCAACGCATCATCAGGTTGACAATAACATTTATATGCAAAAGCGATGCAAAATAATAATTATAACACATTATTATTATACATTTTATATCAGTTTCTCATTGTGTGAATGGAATGAAATACAAGATAATTAAAAATAGAAATAAAAGGAAATCTAAAACCCATGGAGAAGTCACTATACTGTGCGTACATGTGTACATGTAGCAGGTGAGGAGATGGAGTTTCCTTTTCTATATCCATTTATTTATTTTAATTTTGTCATTTTACATTACCTTGACTAATTGAATTTCATAATTTATTTTAATTTAATTTTTTTAAAGTTATTATATTTTTAAAAACATCTCAACATTAAATTGAAGTTAAATTTTATAAAAAATATTTTGTTATTTATTAAAAATTAAAAATATTAGAACCAAAATTGACAACGAGGCAAATATTTAGCTTTTTTAAGCTATTTATTGAGCGCCTTTTCAAAGATTTTGACTTATATAATTTGTTTTATTTTTCTTTATAACGTATTTAATTTGAAATTTTCATGTTTGAACTAAAATTTTATTTTCTTCACATTCCAATTTTTAAATTTAACAAAGATTAAAAAAATCACTAAAAGATAATAAAAATTAATAATTAGTTGGCAAGATTCGTTAACAAAAAAGTCAAATTTGATGTCAGTGTACTCTTCTTGATAAAATAAAGTGTCAATAAAGAGTTTTTGAGCTTCCATTTTATATTTCAGGCATCACTTTAATGGTTGAAATTTAGACAAACAAATAACACATTACCTATTCTTGTTTTTGTTTTTGTTTTTTTTTAAAGGATGAACAATGTATCATCCATCTATTTTATGAAAAAAAAAAAAAGACAAAAGAATGCCTGACCTTTAAAGAAGGCTCACACAACCTTTTTTTAATGAGTAGGGTGATTTCGCTCACCCAACTTTAAGGATCTAATTTCTTTTTGAGTTTTATCTTTTTCTATTTTTGATTTTAAGCACAATTCATTTATGTAATTTAATCAAGAATTTATTTTAAATATTATTTTATTACATATCATTTGATTTTTTTTAAAGTAACATCATAGAATTTATTTTTATAACATTAATAGGCGTTTTTTTTTGTGCAACCCTGCATAATGCTTTTTGTTTTTAAAGATTTTATTCAATTTCTTTCTTGTGCGTGTCAATTTTTATTCTCATAAGATTAAATAAAAAAATATTTTAAATACCGAAGTTGTTAAACCTGGTCAAGTTTATAATTTAAGTTATTGGTGTAGCATATAAACTTAGATTAGTTAGGATGATTTAAGACATCAATATATTATATATAAAGAGAAAAAGGTCAATTGGATCATATTAAGTTAGTGTCCGTCTTATTTAATTTAAAGCTCAAACTATTGGGTTAGATTATTTTTATGTTGACTTGCTAAGCCGAGCCAACATAAAAACGATTATATCTTAATTTTATCGTAAAAAATTACATATTTTAATTTATATTCATATCTAAATTTCCTGTCTTAGTTTTTAGTTGATATTAAATTTTTTTCAATAATTTTAACATATATAATTCTCATTTTTTATAATGAAATGCACAAATTATATTTTTAGTTCACAATTAAATTGTTTCTTGGCACTATAAAATAGAATGACAACACCTTCACATCATTTTTTTTTTAATGAAAATTCTGATCTCCCCTTAAGCATCACGCGGGTGAACTAGCTTGTTGAGAAACTAATAGCTGGGAAAAAGATGTTGTAAAAATATTGGGAGGACTTTCTATTAAACTTTTTTTAAAAATGTTACGTAGACGAAAAAAAAAGTTCTCAAAATACGTGTGAAGTGATAACTTTATTTGCATATGATTTTAAATTACAGCCACATTTGCTGATAAAGATTTATGGGAGCATCTACTTTGGAGTTGCAATACGTCCGAAGGAAACTCAATTTGCTGATGGACCCCTTGACTTATTAGCTTTCATTTATTTATTATTATTTTAAAGTGCTTGTGATGTGCAATTTATCCTTAGGTTGTTGTCTTGCTTCCTTGTATTATGGTGGTTGGATGATTTTCCATTTAGCCACACATTCTTGATGGGTTTATGCACAACTTATCTAATCCTTATTAATAAATTAGATCACACTTAAATGAGTTGAGAAAATTGTAATAAATTGAGTTGTCAAGTTGGGTCAGTTTGCTTTAAAAAAAACGACATTTAGGGCTTTCGTTGTTTGCTAATTGCTTACATGCGTAAGCAAGAGCAACTTCCTCTATCATTTTGTCTATGTTTTTTTTTTCTTTTATTTATTTATTTATTATGTGGAGCCTCTAACTTGATGACAACAAGAGTTATTTGGTGAGGTCTTCAACCTCGTCTATTTGGATCCTAAATGAATCTCTATTTTATTCTAATATTATGGAGTTTTGACCTATTTTTCTCGAAGTTCAAGTCATTCCTCCATCTTTCCTAACCACCAGCCCTTATAGTAGATATCGACCACCTGCACGCATGCATCCTTGTCGTTCAAAGTGGTCACGAATTTGTATTATCTTCATAAGATTGTCGATCATATATAGTTATTATATTGGGTAAATCTCACCTTGTTTCTCCAGGGTTAAGGTTTATATGTTATTTTCGCCTAAAAACTTTATTTGTTTCGATTATTCTTGATATCTTTTATTGTTATTAATCTAATTAGTTCCCACATTTTTCATTTTTGCTCCAATTCTTCCTTTCTATCCATCTTCGACTGCAATAGTAATGGAAAGCATATTTAGATTTTAATCCCATCCTCAAGATTTATGAAACATCTCATATCACATGGAGAATAAATAAAAAACAATCGAAATTGAAAAAAGTACAAATAGAATATAAATTGAGAAATATTTTTTTTTTTTAAAATATGATAAATCTTGAGAGGATTAGAGAAATACCCCAATTCTACCAACTTCAATTCTAACTTATTTTTATTTGATAATACTACAATTAAATAAAAATTAATTATAGAATGAATCTAACTCTAGGTGATATCAAACTTGTCCTAGCTTTATTTTACAATTCCAACCATATAATATTTTTATTTTTTAAATCATTCCCATTAAATGTTTTCTAACATATTTTGATGTAAAATTGGATAAAACACGCATGTATACTCATAAACACACTTCCACATGTCCGGTGATCAATTAAAAAAAAACACAATAAAAAAAGTAAATGCTTTGCTAATGTATTTTCTAATAAAAAAAATAATATAATTATGAATTTAAATTTTGATGTATCATGGAAGAAATATTTTTAAAAAATTAAGATGATATTTTATTTTTTAGATATTTAGACGATGATATACTAGATTGTTTGGAACCAGTATTGATAAAGCTATAATATTCTTGATTTAAACTAGGAGACCATAATATCATTATAGAAAATAAATAAAATAAATTATGAAACCAAATTCTAACACAATAAATATTGAATAATAAAATTTTAAAAAATTAATTTTTTTTAAAAAAGAGAGAAGCTCAGGTCAACTTGAATAAATTATTGAACCTATAACACAAGTAATGAAAACATGATAACTCTATATAAATAAAACAACAAAATAAATACATTGCTGAAATCTCAATCAACCTAGCGTCGGAGGTTAAAATTAAAAATAAAAAATAATTTAAAAAAAAGATATAAATCAACCTGAACTAAAACTACTAACAAAAAAAAAAGAATAAAATAACTTCAAAAACAGCAAATCAAAATAAATTATAAAACCCAATTGTCAACCAAATCAATATAAAATGAGAAAATTACCAAAAAAATAATATTTTAAAAAATAACTAGAACAAATAATTTAGAACAACTTAGACTAGTCAACCAAACTTACGACTCAGGTTATGATATTGAGATTACTTTATATATAATAAATATAAAAATAAATAAATTATAAAACTCAATTTTCAACTAACCCAATCCAATTATTGAGAATGAAATAAAAAATATATTAAAAAAATAAAATTAATTTTTAATTTAAATTTATTCATTCTTAGCTTTTATGGTATATTTAGACAAATATATTCTATTAACATAGAGAATAAAATTGAAATTTACGCATATTTTCTATTACTATTTTCAACATAAATGAAGGGAAAGGGAGGGGGGAACAAATATAAAAAGGATAGAATCTGGTTACAGAAAACCAAAAGTTCAAACAATATTAAGACAACACATAAATATAAATTTTAGGAGGACAAATTAAAATTTATTCTATTATGTACACTTAAGTATGTATGATTAGACATTTATCAAGCTGTAAGAAAAAAGACGTGAAAATTATTTGGACTACTTTTACCTATTAGTTTCTTTTCACGATTAATTTTCATGCACATACAATTCAATTGTATTTGTAATTTGAAAGTCACACATTGGAATACTAGTTGAAAGTGGGGGAAAATGTTGTGTTTTAAAGTATTATTTATTTTAAAATATATTAAAATAATATTTTTTATTTTTTAAAAAATAATTTTGATTTATTTTAACAAAAAAATATATAAAAAATTAATTTCAGGTACAAAAAATAAATTTTATAAAAGTTAAAATAATATATTTTTATATTTATAAAGACTTATTTATTTATTTATTTTATAAATAAAAATTTATCTTAAATGGTCTTAATTAAACTCATATTTTATGATTTATTTTTTTAAAATAAAATCCTATTTTTTTTAAACTATAACTAAAAGGTTACTACAAATACCAAATACACACTTTATTCTTTTGCGTCAGCCCCAACCACCGCACTAAGATTGTTTCATTATCAGACAGACTCTGCTTATCTGGGCACCCACTTGCTTTTTGATAATTGGGGCGGCTCACGTAATCAAGCCTGTATTAAAACCAAGAATTGAAGTTGGCCTTGCAGCTTTGCTTATTCAACTCTGTCACCCTTCCTAAACACAAAAGCAAATTATCTATCCAAGTGGGTAAACCATGATTATCAACACAATAAAGAGTGCCCATATCACTTCCCATCTTCCATTTTTCCATATTTTGAATGCCAATAATATCCATGATGGTCAGTTGCCTTGTTGGGAGCCCTATCAACACGAGACATTCTCTTTTCACCATGCCTCTGTGCAGGTAGCTCAGCTTTACTATTTTCTGGGCACACTATGATGATTTTTCGAAGCATTTCGTCTTAATTGCAGCCACTTTGCTTTTCTGATTGGAATGGGAACGTGGGATGGTGTTTCTGCTTTTCTTTTATCTATTTCTTGGCTTTCTTTCCTCTCCTAGGTTTTAAGGTGGAAAATTGAAGTATAATGAAGACGACTGCGTATCTTTTGCCATTTCTTAAAACACTGTATTTAAATAGAAGAACACTTGTTTTTCAGGATTTGATCTTGATACTAGCTAGTGAAAGCTTCAAGTATTTACCACTATGATGTCCCCTTGTAAACTTGCTGAGTCTGTTTCTATGTATAAATATGGTAATACATGAATAATCTAATCAAATAACCTCTCGTAGGTCAGATAGGGTTTTTTTTCCTTTTAAAAAGAAGAAGAAATACTCAAATCTAAATCCCTTTTGGAAGAGAAATATACAGATGCTATTGAACTAGAAATTCAACGACAAAGTTGACAATAAATTAAGAAGGCCAGCAAATCTAATCTTGACTCTTGTATTTGGAGGTGCTCAAGGGCAGACAAAACCTTCGATTTTTTCTTACAGCATTTAGAGACACAAAGATTTAAAATGATGAAAAAGGCTAAACCTCTAAAGCAGTGATGAGTAACAATACTAAAATCTCACGTGCACCATAGGGTAAAACGCATTAGATGAAATCGATAATGCCTGTGATATCATATTGTTTTGGTTAATCATGACAAAGAATTGCATAAATCTCATCTTAACCAATCTTATGATGGTATATTCTGACCAAATTGTAGGACAGCCGGTTAGTTTGTCGCATGTGGGATTAATTGCTACCATGATTATTATTATTATTATTATTCTTAATACTAAAAAATCAAAATTATTACACCGAACGGACGAGTTTTGCTAATCAAGCAATTGCTCTAAGAACAGCAACGGAAGTACCATAAAGTTGTTTATAGATTCACATAAAGACCGATCGATTCGAGCCAATGTGAGCTTGCTTCTTTTGAAATTAGCCAAAAGAAGGAGGCAAATGGGACCTCCAGAAGAGGGTATATTCCCCCCCTGCTTGCCCAGTTGCTGTGTTTCGTATTAATCATGTAAAATTGAAAGATGAGACTAGCTAAAGTCTAAGATAAGGAAAAGAACAACAATGTACTGCCTGAAAGGAGCTTTGCGTCCTCCCATCACAAAAAGAAAAGGGGATCCTTGTGATTGCTTCTCAAGATGATGTACTATGTCGGTTGATATCATTATTACTTGTATTTTTAGCTAAATAAACCTAAAATGTTTCGTGTCAAGCGCTGCTTCTTCCTCCTAAAGGAAATGCATGAATCTCGAGATATTTCCCCCCCTCTTATAAGACCTTTTTATCGGCATAGATTTTTCTCTCTCTTTTTTTTTTTAAAAAGTAGCATGATAAAATAAAATTGAAAAAAAATAGTACAATTCAAAACTTAGCTAGAAAAACAACATAATTTTTAAAGTTACACATGATCTATATATATGTGTATGCGATTCGATAATAGCGGAAGACATTTGCCATTTCTATAAAACATGGTTGAGTTTTTTTAAAAACTATTTTGGATTTTAAATTTAAAAAACAAATAAATATTATCTATTATTCTTATCAATTGTGTTAAGGGTAATATTCATTTATTTTTTTAAAACAATATCATCCTTTTCACAATTGAAAAATTATATTTTCAAAATAAATATAAGTTTTAAAAAGATTTAATATCTTTTAAAAAACCACAGACTCCACAAATCATGCTATTCTTCTCAATCAAGTTCTTTACAGTGCTATTTCTTTAATATTTTATTTCTACCGTGATACTTTAAAAACTCTAGATTATAACTTTTTCTTTATTTGAAAAACAAAATAATTCAAAAATCTTTAGCATATTTGTTTTTTTTTCCTGTACAATCCTCTGATTTTTCAGAGTTGCAAGTTCATCGGGCCGAAAAAACTCCAAAATCTAAAATAAGATCCATATCTATAAAGTTCAGAAATCTTGAAATCTTAAATAAGGATAGGTCTCCTATCTTCAATGCAACCATATATTGCATTGTAAGGTGAAGTGATTATAGTTGTCAAGGATTTTCAGAGGTAATTAATTTATATATGCATGAACCTGGAAATAATACAATTTTTTATTTCTTATCGTCCTCCTACTAGAGAGCATTATCCTTTATATAATAAACCAAGAAAATAAAGCGTGGCACTCTTAACAAGGTAGTTTGCACTTTAATTACGCTGTCAATACTAGGTAACAACATTACAGACAAAACAGGATTTTCTTTAAGCTAAGTAGATTTTGCTGTCTTGTTTGATTAATGCGCACGCAACACTTCACACTACCATCATAAAACGAGGGTTAAATGTTGGTAACAATCCTAATCATTCTCTATAACCCTTTATTTTCCACACTCTAATCCATAACCCAACCCGATAATCCACCCAGCCTAAAAGATAGATTTTCATTCTCAATGTCTTGTCGGCAAAATTTGTATGGATCCATGAGATCAAACTTGACTCTCTCCTGTTTTTTTTTTTAAAAAAAAAAATTCGAATTTTAAAATCATTCTTCATTTAGCCAGCCCTCATGGAATTTTTTTATTTTTTGTTTACTTTTTATTATTACTGCCCCCCACCCCACCCCCCATGAAATTTTCCCTCCACACTCAATTTCGATGATGAAGTTGCAACGAGCTTAGGTACAAGAAGTCAAGAAAACACTAACAAGCGTAACTACAAATGGACTCTCCATTCCATTAGAGTGTTTGGAAACATGTAGGGTAAATCCTGTTCTTGAAAATTTTAAAATAATTTTTATATTTTTTAATATATTGATTATAAAAATAATTTTTTTATTTTAATATATTTTTAATAAAAAAATACTTTAAATCATCATTGTTATAACAATCTCATACGTACCCTTCTCTCGCATGCTTACTCCCTCCCCATTTCCCAACCAAAGAATCTCACCTCACAAAACCCACCCCATCCTCTTACACACACGTGTTAACCACAACACCATCACCATCGCCATCGCCATCGCCATCGCCATCACATACACCAACAAATTCTCTCCCTTCTCGCCATCACAGACGATACTTCCACGCGGGCAGCAGATAGTTAACAGGGAGAAGGTCAAGTCTTGAAAAATTAAAGTAAAAAAAAAAAAGAGAAAATTTAAAGGTCCCCCACATCCAACGTTGAAGAGTAAAGTTGATGGCTTTCTGCAGGGGGAACCCTCGACTTTTACGCGGGTGCTTGCTGCCCCTCTCTGCTCCCCTCTGCGCCCTTTGTCGCAGCCTTTCATCGTACTTTAGTCGCGTCAATCATCTCTCCTCACACGCTCCCCTATGCTCGTGTTTTTGAACGCGCCCTGCCTGTCTCTACTCTCCTGGCCGTACACCTGTTCGACGATCACGTTTTTCTATTTTATTAATAAACAAATAAAGCACCTCTCAGCTATGTATTTTTATTTGTGGTTGCAATATCTTAGTGCTATTAATTATTATTATTATTATTATTATTTATTCAAGGTACCTCACTTCCTATAAAATATATTTTATAAGTTCAAATAAGTAAGTAAAACTTTATTTATCTTAAGCTTACGCTGCTACTTAAATTCAAAATATATTATTTAAATTTTAAATTCTTTACTATTAAGCTATATTTTTTGGGTATGCTATTAATTATTACTGCTAACGTTCTAATAACTATTCATTTACAGAGGCAGTTCTTTTAATTTTTTATGGGATAAAATTCAATTTCTACTTTCAGGTTTACTTATTTTTTAAATTTCACTTAAATTATTAGTTTATTCCAGGCATACCCCATGTATTTCACGGAAGTCCCACTTTCCATTTTCATCTACTTCTATCGAAAATAGTAACAGAAAAGGCATGCAAATCTTATTTTAATCTTCAAATGTAATAGAATATCTTAGTATAACTTGAAATATAGTTATAGATAAATTTAAGTAAAAAATCGCATTAAAAAATCAACAATCCCATGTGGCTAGAATGGTTTCATAAGAGCAGAACAAGTTCAACATCATCCAGATTGAAATTTATTTTAATCTTAATTTCCATTTAATTGTGATAACGACGAAGGAAAAGGTGATATCGCTAATTAACTGGTAATTAAAGTTGGAAGGATTGGGGTATTTTTTGAAAAGTTAGCCATCTCAAGTTTTATCATATTTGTTTGACTAAGAAAACTCTTTTTCCGTGTGATTTTGAGATTTTCTTTATAGATCTTAAGAACATAATTAGAATTTTCACACATTTTTCATTGCTGTTCCTGACATAAATGATCGGATGATGGCAGCATCATGGCAGAAGTGAAAGATACCGGGCCGGGCTAATTCAAAGAACCAAGAATTTTAGGCGA
The DNA here is from genome assembly GCA_026413675.1 of Populus pruinosa. Taxonomy (NCBI): domain Eukaryota; kingdom Viridiplantae; phylum Streptophyta; class Magnoliopsida; order Malpighiales; family Salicaceae; genus Populus; species Populus pruinosa. The sequence goes on from CM048595.1 coordinate 4,084,942, forward strand.
AATTGAGATAAGACATTTGTTTATTATATATTAAGTATTTTACATGACATTTTTTTTAATTTTAAAACAGAAATTTGTTTATTATATATGTTGAATTTAGGATTTATTTTCTTGATAATTATTTACAAGTATCAAGTTTTTATAGACTAACATTATATTTCTATAATAAAATGCATGTATTCAACTAATTTTTTCATAAGATGAATCTTATTTTTTTTTAAATCAATTGTAGATAAATAAATGTAGAACTTAAATTAACCTGAGTTCTCACTCCTTTATTTCATAATGGATATTTTGATGTGAAACTATAATAGATATTTTAATAGAATATTACCAATTGATTTAGGATAAGTGTGAAGTATAAGTCACATGTACTGTGAATTAATAGAAATTGTACGTGGCTGTTATTTTGCTGAATAGACATTCTATAAACTTTTAGTTTTATATTTTACATGTGGAATGGTTATGATTTTTTTTTATAGTGTTTTTTATTTAGATATGTATTAAAATAATTTAAAAACATTAAAAAATACTAATTTTAAAAAATATAAAAATAGAGAATGTTACGTTAAGATAAATTTGCTAGAGCGTCAATAAGCTACTGTTATGGTTTGTTACGCAACCAATGCTGCTCGACATGTCCTTGCATCCAGTTGGTTCTATACTTGCTGCTCTACTTTTGATGCTGTTAGAGAGGCATTGTATCTAGATGAGTTATGGCTAAGGATAAGGCGACTCAAGCATCCTCATGATGTGATCTGGATGAAGCCGACCTATCAACAACCAATAAACATAGATAGAATTGATCATGTGTGTGTGTAGTATTAGATATTATTTTATTATTTTTAATGATGAATTTATATTTTATTTTATATGCATCTGATTCCAAATTTATAATTATTTTAGGCATGCATTTTAAGATATTGTCTTTGTTAAGTGGATTATGAATGTTCATATTTGTAATGGAGTAGTAGAATTTCAAGTTAAATATTTTTAGATGAATAAGTGAATGAAGACAACGTGGTTAGGTGAACCAATAGGATTATTATTGTTTTAAGATTGCAATGTTTGTTTGCTAATTTTGAGAAATTATTATTCTTAGGTAGATTTTAATTTTTGATAATTTCAAACTATACTTTTCTAGATGAATGAAAACAAATATAATTATGTGAATTTATGAGAATAAGTGAGATAATTAAGCTAATCACCATTCTTATTATTTTATATGTTAGGTTATATTTTTATGATAGTCACTATTATCACGATGGTAATTATATAACTTGAATAATAAAAATTAATGAGAATAATTGATTGGAGTATAAATAATATAAAATATTACTGGGTTAGTTTTAATACAAGTATAAAAGTTAACAAAGTGGTTACATGATTGAATGGATTGGTTTTAGATTTAGATTTGGAGAATTGGCTAGAATTAAAAGTTTGGATACATGATTTGATTCTGGGTTACAGGGATCAAGCTTTGGGTTTAAACCTGGATTTACATCTAGAGTTTATGATTTAATATTTAAGATTTAGTTTTAATATTTTATATTTGGTATTTGAGTTTATGGTTTAGGTTTGAATTTCGATTTTGAGATTTCAAATTTGAAAAGATTTAGGGTTTGTGTTTGAAGTTTAAATTTTAGTTTTGAGTTTAGGGTTTAATGTTTAAAATTTAAATTTTTAGTTTTGTTTTTGGGATTTAGAATTTAGAATTGAAATTTGAGTTTCCCAATAGCTAATTTAGAGTTTTAATTTATAGTTCTGAATATATTTAAGACTGAGGTTTGGGTTTTGAAACTTAGATTTTACGATTTTTTAGGGTTTGATGTTTTAATTTAGTGTTTCTATTTTTGATTTGAAGTTTAGGATTCAAGTCTGTATTAGAGGTTTAAGGATGGGTTTAGAGTTTAAATAAGAATTTTGGCTTTAGATATGAATTAGATTAAGATTTTAGAATTATAATTTTTGCATGGTTTAACCCAATTAAATTAAAAAAATTGTAGCCTAATTTAGACATTCTTTTCTCTTGCTTGAAAAAGTAGATCGTGGTTTAGGTTTGATTAAGTTATTTTTAAGTTTTTTGAGTGGTTTTAGATTTTTTTTTAAATAATTGAAAATAAATTTATCAATGTTTTTATAGTATTTTTTAAGTATTTTATAGTAAAATAAAATTCAAAAATAAATTTTTAAAGTAAAGAAACTTTCATAATTTTTCAGTCATGAGATGATAGGAGAAGAGATAATTAAGTGATTCATCACTTATTTTTAAAGAATATAGAAAGAGTGACACGTTGTTGTACGATTCTAAAAAAGGTCAAAAAACAACTACCTACCTAGTTTTTTTTGTTTTGTTTTCTAATTTTAATTTTTTTTTATTTATTATAAAATATTATAAATATTAATTAATTAAAAATATATTTTAGATATAATTTTATTAAATATCATTAATCTTTTGGTTTGTTTTCAAATAAGATTATAATAGTTTTTTTATAATGTCTCCATACGTGTTTTCTTAAATAGAAAAAAAAATACTAGCAACCCTTGCATATTTTTTCTGAAATTAAAATTGTTTTGATGCGACTTTAAATTAAGTTATGTAGAGCATGTAATGTATAGTATGTAACTATTATGTATCATGTATGTATTAGATATTCTCAAGGCCTTCTCTAAGTACTCTTATCTCAAGTTTTGAGGTCACGTGAAGGAGATTGGTGGTGGATGATACCTGGAAGTGTGATTACAAAAAAGAACTACACTTGTCTTTTATCTCTTCCGGAAGTTGCCGGTTACATCGCCCTCATCGTACGACTGTGAACAATCCAAGAAAGTATTATTGTCGCTCTCTCTCAGAGGTTACTCGCTATATACGGTGTGTTGCAATTTATATAATTTTTTAAAAACAAAAATCCTTAATATACAGGTTTTTTCAGCACTTTTTTTTACATAAAAAATTCGAATTACATACCAGAAAATGTTTTATGTATGCATTTAATTAAATAAATTAAGAATTATTTCTATTAATAAATACAAATAAAAATCATTAACAATAGTTAACTACTAAATTAGAAAAATAAAAAAAATATTGGATCAAGATATTTTATTTTAATGTACCTGAATATGTTTAATAATTTTTTTTATTAAAATTAATTTTTTATTTAATTAAATAATAATAGAAATAAACAAACACACAGGTGATGGAATGATATAAAAAAACAATTATGTAAGGTTGCATGTATTATAGAAAATAATATTATTTTATGTGAAAACTAAGTAAAAATTAAATGATATTTAATGAAAAATTAAATTGAAAAGCTGAGAGATATACATGAATATAAATATATGATCCGGAAACACAGGCCTCAAACTTTGTTGTATTTAATAATTTTATTTTTTAGAATTAATTTTTTATTAAATAAAAAAATAAAGAAAAACAATTAAAACAATTTAAGAATTTTTTGTTAAGTAGAGCTACGTAAAAGGAATGCCTTATAATATTATTAAAAATAATTAAATTTTATTTGCAAAAACAAGTAAAAATTAAATCATATTCCTTCAAAAAACACTATAAAAACTTGTTAAAATTGAAAAACAAAATAGTAAATAAAAACACAATATTAAAGATTGAATTTAAAATAAATAAAAAAATTAAAGAATAAAAAAATAAATAAAAATGTCAATGGAATAGAAAAATAAATGTAGGTGTATTGACCTTGCAGGCTAGTCCCTCCATCTAGGTTAATGTTTTTGCAGGCTAGTCCCTCCATCTAGGTTAATGTTTTTTTAAAGGATGAATAATTTATCATTCATTTTCTTTTGACAAAAAAAAAAGCAAGTAACATGTTGCCATGAGTTTTGTTTTTGATTAAAAAAAAAAACTCAATATCACCTTCTTTTTTATTTAAAATACATAAAAAAAACATCCTAGACATCTTTTTTAGAAATACATCTATTATCTTAAATAACCCTAAAGGTCTTGAAAATTCAAATTCAATCTAAAATAAAAAAAAAACTTTCCAAGCTCATATCTTCTATCTCAAGTAATGAGTAGGGAAAGCAATATCCATGTTAATTTCTCCTCAAAACTTATTAACATCAAAATCAATATTTTTTATAATCATTATAGATGCCAATCAATATTTTTTATAGTCATTATAGATGTCAATCAAGACTTTATTCTTTTACAATAAAATTCCAACCACCTCTCTTTCTTTCTTCTTGAATTAAAAACTAAAAAAATAAAAAAAATAGATTTTTGAACCACAAATAAACAAAAAAGTTGTTATTTAAAAAGTAAGAGTGTCAACGTGAACTTTTCACATTATTTTTTGAATTTTTTCTTTGTTTTACATGTTGGTCCACTTTGTTTTTATTTTGTCAATTCTTAATAATTTTGATAAATTTGTCATGAATTTGAGCATAAAAAGGTATAATTAAAAAGAAACAAAATTTAAAGACTAAATTAAAAAAGAAACGCTATGAATCACTAATGCATTCATTGTTTTTTGAATTGATATAGCATTTTGTTTGCCATTCTTAAAACACATAAAAATTGTTTTTTGTTGGGTATTTTTTTCTTCTGTGACGACACATACAACATTTGTTAAACTACTTAGTTACAAACATTGTTGCAGCATTTTTATTTTTAATATAAACTTGGTTTCTGTTCTGCTTAATCAAATTTGTAAATTGAGGTTTCTCAAAAAAAAAAAAAAAAAGAAAGTAAATTGAGGCGAGAACAAAGAAGGTGGCTAGGAAGCTGGGGCGAGTCGGCATTAGTTAAGGCCCACTATTGATTCCATTTACTAATCTTCAGAGGCAACTTTAGTTGGATGGGCCCGTCTTGTCATTTCAGTGGAGCTTCTTATCTTAACACATAGTCCATTTATGGCTAGAGTTAACTCAATAAAGTTATGGGTGCCTATGGTATTTTACCAGATAATTGTACTCAAAAATTCAAATCCTGTGCTTTCTACTTTTGATTTGTGGCATTAGATCTAGTTGTTAAGATGCTGATTGAGACTGGTTCAGGTTTCCTTCGTCAAGAGGGAAAAGATGCAATTAGATAGCAAGCAAAGCCCACATAGATTGGTGTGATGCAATTGCTTAAAGAAATGTAGATTAAATTATATATATTTTTAAATTTAATTATATATTTTTATGTTTTTAGATCCTGTTATTAAAATTAATTTTTTAAAAATAAAAAATATTATTTTTAAATATTTATAAGTAAAAAGTACTTTGAATTATAATAATTACTATATTTTTAAAATAAATACATAATTAGAATAATAAATAAATAAATACCTATACATGTTTTTGGTTAAACGACAAGAGTATCCTCCCCTGTGTGTTATTGTTATTGGAGAATAAATTTCTCTTCTAAAATCACACCTCTCACATTATTAATCTAATATATTGATTTTCTTTTTAATAATTCTCAGGTTTCAAGGCTGAATCTAGAAAATTTGAAAATGAAAGCAAACTTCCTTGTCTATCAAAGAAAAGCACACCTCTCACCTTATTATTCTTCGTTTGAATATATGTAAAAGAGAAAAATTGAATCGAAATAGCTATAGTAAGTTATAATTAGTGGTGTAATAGTAAAATGAAATTATTAATAGTTTAACCCTTTGATAATGGACTATAGTTTTGGGACATTCTAAAATAAAATAAAAAAAGGTATAGAAAAACCTCAGGATAAAGGATTTGACTTTCCTAAAATTTAGCCTTTTCAAATTAATAGAACACAAATGGTTTTTTATTTTTATTTTTAATTTGTGTTTTTAAAAACGGTGTGGAGAACACATTCCATAAAAAAAAGGTGTAATATTTAAGTTTCTCGCCATCCCTCATTTCCGGGTCATGTTTGGGCCTGCTAACCCGACTCTAAGAAGGTTGAATTTGAAGCCCATGCCATGCAAGGGACCATAACATAGATAAATATAAATACAAAGGAATTATTCTAACAAGTTATTTTGTTTATTTTTTTTAATATATTAATGTATTATTAAATAGCATGATCGTGCCTCTTTATCCTCATCAAGTGCTTGGTATCCCAAATCAATCTTTGTTTATTGCTAACAACTATCTTTAACAGCTATTAGTGTACATAATGATTTATTTATTTTATTTAACACACTGATGAGGTTTTCAACGTGCATTTTAGATTTCTTATTGTTAGCAAAATACATGTTCTTTTCTTTCTAAGATTGAATTGATTTTTGATCACATCTTCAGCATATCATGACCTTATTGCCTTTTACGTATTGTATAAGATTAGTATGGTAAATAAATTTAAAATAACTTTTTTAATTTTTTGTTTATTAACATTTCATCCCTATACTTTTGATTTTTTTTTAAATTTTAGAATAAGTTATAAAATTATAGATACTTTTCAATTTCACCCTTATCCTATTTTTTAATTTATAAATAATATATCAGATTACAAATATTTTTCAATTTAACCTCCTGATATTTTTAAATATATAAATAGTCTATTAAATTATAAATATTTTTGAAATTCACCCCTTATGTTTTTTTTTTTAAAATTTATCATTTTTTATCTTTAAAATTTGATCCGTATTATTTATTTTATATAGGATCATTTTTTTTAAATTGCATCCTCCAAGAGGGTTTTTTATCAAATTTTGTTCTCGTTATTTTTGTTGCTTTTGAAGTTTTTTTAATAATTTTTTTAATCAGTCTTATACTTTAAAATTAAATTAATTATGAATTAATCTTTTTGATTGAATTTGGGTCTATAATTTCATGAGTTGTAACTTTTATAGATTAGATCAGATTTAAGAAATTTGTCGTATTTTTTCTTGTTCTTTTAAATTGATGTTTTATTTTTTATTTTTATTTTTTATCCTTTTATTTTTGGTTTTTTTCTGGTTTGATTCTATTAGATTAGATCTCAACAATTTCTTTCTATTTCATCACCTATTATTTCTTAATCTCTAAATAATTTATCCAATAACAAATGTTTTTCAATTTCATACCTTGTGATTTTTTATCTTTCAGATTTGATCCTTATTATTTTAACTATAATTTATTTTGTTTAGTTTTTTTTTTTAATTTCATCACCAGGGCTTTTTCTATCAAATTTATCCGTATTACTCTTCTTCTTCTTGTTATTTTTTCCTTTTGCAAGTTGTTTTCATTTATATATATTTTTTATTTCATCCTTTAAAATAAAATTTGTTTAGAGTCCAAGATTTTACAAGTTACAAGTTTTAGAGATTAAATCAGATTTAGGAGATTCAACCAGGTTTGCTTGGTTTATCTTATTTTTAGTCTTTTTTTTTAGTTTGATTTTATTGGGATAACCCTTTATAATTGCTTTCAATTTCACCCTCAATTATTTTTTAATTTATAAATAATCTATCAAATTATAAATATTTTTTAAATTTTATCTTCTATGATTTTTTAATCCTTTAAATTTGGTAATCATTGTTTTAATTGATATTTATTTTGTTTGGAATTATTTGTTTTTTTTTGTAAAGTTCATCATTCTTAGGTGTTTTTCTTTAAATCGTATCCTCATTCTTTTTTATATTTATTTTTTTCTATTTTCACATTCAGTATATTTTCAACAATTTCATCTTAGAAGATTAAATTGGTTGACAGTTAAGTTTTTTGATAGAACTCGAGTCCAAGATTTAATCAGTTATAAGTTTTTAAAATTAGACTAGATTTAAGAGATTTGCTCGAATTTTCTTATTTGGTTTTTTAATTTTTAAGTTGATGTTTTTTTTTTGAAGTTATTTTCTTGGCGGTTTTGCTGTTATTAAGTTAATAATATATTGAGTTATTTGATAATCCAAATAGGCTTATGTATTATTATTTTTAATTTTTTTGTTAGTTTATTCTTATATTTTTTTATATCATTTCAATTACCCTTTTAAAAAATATTCATGACTTGTATTACATAAAAAAAAATACTTGGCCTACTGTGGATCATGAGCAACAATCTAGTTAATGCCCAATCATAATGGTTTAAAACGCATCCCATTTCTTTTTTTTTTTCTCAAATACTATGTTTGTCTATTATGCTATTTATTTATATAGTTAAACCATTTTTATTTAGATCCCCATATATATGTTGTCAAACACTCTAAACATTATTTTATCATTGCTAATTGCTTGAATCTCACTTTCATGTAGGGTAATTTCAAGTTTCAATAGTGTTATCATCGGATGAAATTATAATTTGAGGTAGCTTATTGCATCAATATTGATTGATAATTGCAAAAAATGTTAGTAAACTAATACTAGCAATGTCCTTATTCCATTCTAACCATATAACCCACAATAGAGATTATGCAGTGGTCATTTATCAAGTGAGTGCTGTTGATATGGATTAATTCTTGAAAATATAGGCTATCACTATAACAATAAAGGTAACAAACATGGGTTTTGGATCAAAAAACCAAAGCAACATGCTAAGAGCAAGGCCTAAATAAGGAGAATTCACCCTACTTTTATAACCACAAACTTATTTTTTTTCATTATCCTTTTCTTATCTGGTGAGCTAATTAAAGAGCTTCTATAAATTAGATTCTTTTCTACTTGCACAAAAGATGAAAAGGCAATAATAAAAGTGACGAGGAGACAAATGCTTTTGATGAAAATGATCGATGGCCTTGCATTACCATAATTTCTCTTGCTTTCAAAGATATTGGAAAAACTATGCCAAGTTCCAATAAAAGGGTTTCAAAGTCAAAGAAATTGAGACTAAGTAAGGTCCTACACTTATGTCGCTTGAAATCATGTTCACAGCTCTGACAACATTCTTTTTTGGACCTTGTATCCACCAAAAAACAAATAAACAACACTGATTTTGGTTAAGGAACAATAAGGCCTAATAAAGGATGAAATTTGGGCTTTCCTATGAAATCCACAAGATTGGAAGACCTTTTACTTATACCTTGGACCTTCCCTCTTATTCCCCTTTATTATACTATGACCACGAAATCTAACATAATATGACAAATGATAATACACATATTTTACTATAAAAGTAGATTTTCTTCTTAATCAAAGGGGAAAGGGGCAGATAGATTTTAGAGGGAGTTTTGTCTCTAATGTTTTCTCTTTTCCTTTTTTTATTTTTTATTTTTATACACACACTAACTTAATTATTTGAGTGGTTCTGTCAACTAACTTTTAGTGTTTGAGGTTATTATGTGTCCAACTTGGGAGGGCATCACCATCATTTTCTAATCCTTCAAAGATGTTGAATATCAAACACGATGAATTTAGATATCTAAAATCATGAACATTATCAATGATATCGTATTTGAAAACAATACTATCGACCTCTCATTCAGCCATAATGGTGTCCTCCTATATATATAAATCTACTTAAAGAATATTAGATCTAATTTACCACAGTTATTACCTTTTGGTGTATAAGTAAAACACTTCTAATTTATTCTATGCTATGTTTTGTTTTTGTCATGTGGTTTCATTCATCTTATCATGACATTGTTTTGCATTACATGACATATATAACATGAACATAAGCATATAAAATGCTTGTTAAGATTTTGTTACCATCATTTTTGTAATATATATATATATATATATATATATATATATATATATATATATTACATTGACTTATTTTACAAGCCAATGTCGTATATTTATGGTGTAAAATTATATAAAAATAAAAAGAATGTTAAAACTAGATTGAAATCATGTAAATTTAGTAAAATAAGGTAAAATCATGATTTTAATTGATTTTATATGAAAATAAATACTTCCATAATTAACTCCTTTTCTCCCTTAATTAAACCAAATAAAACCCTAGTCAAGGTGAAAGTGGACACCGGGATATCATCTTACTTGTGCTGCTTAAAAGCCTGGAATAACTCAATAGCCAAAACCTAGTTTTCTTTAAGGGTATATATCATTCTACTCGATCTCTGATCTCTCATTTTCTTATAATTTCTTTTGTTTTTTTTTGTCTCGTAAAAAAAAGGTCGCAAAAGATTTTGTTTTCTTCTTTATTCTTCTTCTTCATCATCAATAAAGCCTTATTAGATATTATTTTGTTTGATCACATTTTTTATGTATTAATTTTTGCTTAATCATGATTTTTATTACTCAGCTAAAGAAATTTAGGGTTTCTTTTTTCTTTTAATTGGCGATATTGCTTAATAAATTATTTCATTACTTTAATTTTTTTTTTGTTATAGTTAGATGTGGTGACTATCATTCTTCCTGGATTGAAGAAATCTATACTCATAGCCAAAATGAATATTGATAAGTAAACTCATGTTGCTAGGAAATACGAAGTCGAGTATGTATCATTTACCATTTTTTTATTAATTTTTCTTTTGATTTTATATTTCTATGATATTTTATGTATTTAGATAATTTAGATAATAAGTTTGTGTTGTCAATCTGGGTAAATAATCATAATTAGTTAGATAAGGACTAAATTGTTTCCTTTAATTTTTCCTTTTAAACTTTGTTTTACGTTGTTTGGTTAGATATGAGCTGAATCTTTGTTTATAGTCATTTTTACTTTATATCATAACATCTCATTGTTGTGTAAGAGCCAAGACCTTAAAAACCAAACAATTAAATATGTTTTTATGTTCAAAAATTAAACTATCAAATTCCTTTTTATTCTTAACCTAACAATCCGAGTTGATAAGTTTGATATTATTAATTGATTGCCAAGTTCTTGCTATTAATTTTAAGTTTTATATTATATTAGCCTAATTATCCTTCAGAATCTAGGTAAGAAGATTGATTGTGTATAGGAGAGACAATATCACTCTTAATACATCTTATTTAAGATAAATTGTATTGTTTATTTGTTAAATTATTTCTGAGATCTCGTTGTATTTTACTATCTATTAGTCAAAATAGATCCACCTAATAAGATGAACCATGACTTTATAGATCAAGATAATCATTCTAAATCTAAAATATATTTTATTGTATATTTTATTTTTATTTTTATTGATACCAAAAATATATTTTACATATAAATTCATAATTTTCATATATTTAAAGTAAGAAAAAAGAGGGAGAGAAGTGGGTTATTTTATTATGGGCTTGATTTTTTTTAATATTAAAAATATAACTTACGTATAAGTTCATGAATTTTGACATTAAACATAAAAAAATTATTTTTTTTCTTTTTTGTGTTTGTGAAATTTAGGCTGAATTCTAATAGATATTTACAAACTAGTTATAAAATTTATTAATTGATTTTTTTAAAGAAAATGAAGAAAAAATATTTTTTTTTAAAAAAATGATTTTATCCATATGAAATTCAAAGCGTAAAACTACTTTTTTAGTTTTTGGAAAAATAATTTTGTTTTTTAAATTAATTTATTTAGTACTGGAAAAGTATAGGTTTACAACCCTAAATATTCAATATAAAAAAGTAAAAATAGTATAAAAAATCTAAAATTAATTGCAAAATGGTCCTCTAGAAATATGAAAATTAATTAAAATTAAACCAAGACATGTTTGGCAAAACACACAAAAAAAAGAAAAAAGAAAGAATTATACAATTTTCATTTTGGTTTTGTATCAAAACAAATGGAACCTCAAACTTGACCTTTAAACATTTCTATAAAAATAACCTTTTATATTTAACTAATCTAACCAAATATTCATTTGAACTTGTCCAGAACATGTTGATATCCAAACATTATAAACAAAACACAAATAACACATAATTATACTGAATAGGATCCCCACATGATTAAAAACTAAATTCAAAATTTTATTAATAAATATTTTCTCTTCAAGTACTCTAACTCTCTAAAAAATTTACAAATCCTTAAATAAAATAAAAAACTAACCTAAATAAAATAAAAAACCTAAAAATAAAGAAAAAGCAATAAAAAAATCTTAAAAAAATAAAATTATTAAGCATAATATTTTTTTTTCTAAACTAAATAAAAAAATAAAAATAATTATGAATTTTTCTTAAACCTACAGCTAGAAAAAAGGATTGTTTCTTGTTTTTTCTATTTATCTTGTGCTAGTAAGACCGAAGCATAGTCATAATTTTTTATTGGTTCATCTACGTTTCTTCTCAGTTATCATTACATTTATGGTATCAACTTCAACTAGATGCATGTCTTCGCATGCATTAGCTAAGTCAGGAAGAATTATAGAGGAAATAATTCTCTCCGTCAACTCAAAACATTACAAGAAGCTGTTTAGCCATGGCTTCCGATTGATGTTATTTAAGATGCTACCGATGCAGGAAAACTGTGCAATTGGAAAGAAGAAGAGGCCGCAGGATTTAGATGCCTGACAAAAAATGAGAAAGAAACAGCAACACATGGCTCTATATATCTTGCATGCCTTATTGTATACGGCAGTCCGTAATACACAGTAAGAACCCAGTTACATAAAGTTCCCTAGGCCACATGGATTATGGCAATCCAGCAAGCTAAAGTTACGTTGTACCCTTGACTATCATATCAAACTAGAACACATATTCATCCAAAAAGAAATGACATCCCGAATCTGAGACAAATTCTCAGGGATACACCATAATAATAGAATTTAGCCCAGATGTGGCTGTAATCTTGTAGTGACTAAAGCCAGCCTCCAGGAAAAGTTTTCTCCATTCTTTCTCATTTCTTCCCCTTCCATTGCATATAAGCATCATTTCCATGTCAACAAAGAGCCTTGTTTTGGTCAATTCATGTTCATCTTTCTTGTCATTAATCACCATTTCTACGAGTACAAGCTTTCCTCCCTCATCTTTGCTTGGAATTGCTGCTCTGCATCGCTTCAAAATCTTTATGCAGTCCTCATCACTCCAGTTAAGCAAAACTGACTGCAAAGAGTTCAATGTAACCTTCAAAAAACTGAAGAGAGGAGAACATTGTTTCTCATGTTGTCCTTGAAAGATTTTATACTAGTACCATAATTAATGTTTACAAATTGGTATGCTATTAATATTAATTGATCAAATTATTAACTTGAGGTGTTAGTGCAGTAGTGGTGGGGACTTCTTCCCTTTCTTACAACCAGGTTCAAGCTTTATTGTGCACACTTGTTACTCCCGCGATACTTTATATGTTTATTGGGTTTAAGTCGTGGTGCATGCAAGTTGGTCTGAATACCCATATAAATTAAAAAAGAAAAAAAAGAATCAAATAATGAACAAAGAAAAACTGGTATGCATACCTTGATAATAATTGCATCTGCAGAAGGGATGGACTTGAACATGTCACCTCCAACAAATTTCAAGTTTTCACTTTCTGGCAGGTTGGCAACAACTTGTGGGAGGTCCAAGACTGTGCATTTCATACGAGGGTATGCATCAGCTATGCTCCTAGCAAGAGTTCCTGTGCCACCCCCTACATCAACCAACGAATCCACTGACTCGAAAATCTCCATGTGCTCTTTGACAACCGAGCTCATCAATTGAGAATCACTGGCCATTGCTTTATTCAAGTTGTTGATGAATTTGATGTTTCTCTTCCCATATTCCCAAAAGCTCATTCCATGGTAAGCTTCAAATGGTGTGCTCTGCTTCCCTTGGATCCACTCCCCGAGAGAAAACCAGGGACTCATTAACACAGGATCTAGCATTGCTATAACAGCCGGAGACAAGTTGGTGGGGCTATCTATGAGCAAGAGCCTAGAAGAAGAAGTGAGAACATAACCTTCTTCTTCTTCTTCTTCTTGGTTCTCATGCATTTTGGTTGTATCAAAGACACCAGAATGCACCAGTATACGCATAAGGCGCTGGAGGAAATTTGCTTTTGATACAGGAATATCTAGTGCTGAAACCAACTGTGGAAGGGTAATGGGTTGGTTATTTTTGTGGATTATATCCGGTATGCCTAGCTGAACAGCACATTTTAGTGACATTGATTCTATGAAGTAGTAGATATGTTTATAAAGTTTACACTGAGCCTTAAACAGCTCACTGTTTCCAGGCCCTTGATCTACCTCCATCTTTTGTGGCAGGATTCTACCTTATTTGCTTTCGAAACAGTCCCAAGGCAGCTGGTTCTTATAATGCAGTCTCGACGTTTGCACTGTGCGTTACGTGGATGAAAGTTTAACGAGGAAGTTTCATTGTCAGAAACTACTACTTGAACAATTAAGACCGCTAAACTAAGTTGACATTTGGAAATTACGAAACAGTTTTAAGAGGATATACGTAGAAAAAAGGGTACAAGGCTGAGCATAATAAATGGCTCTTAACTGACCAAATCAAAGAGACTGAAAACATGGATTTTCTTATTCCTTTTGCTGTAGTCTTTTTATAATTCTAAAGATTTAAAGGATGTCTATTAAATTTTTATCAAGAAGAATCACCTGTGATAGATGTAACAAGACCACGATGTGATAATTTTATTAAAAAACATGTGTGCAAAGTCCACAATTTGGGCTTCAACTGCACAGGTATTTCTTTATTAATTTGGCTTTGATCAAGATGAAAGCAAGCATCATGAATCATTCAACAAGCCCCTAGTCTATCAAATTTCCGTGTTGCTAGTTATTTACATGAACTCTGGACAGGACAGCGTGAAGAATCAAGAATGTTTATTATTCAAATATGGGATTTTTCCGGGATCTTGTTGATTTCTTAGAGGTGCACGACTTGACTACAAAGATTGTGATGTGTGCCGTGTGGAGTTCCAATTCGCATTGAAGGTGATATCTACCGGCCTGCAATGTAAACAAAGGACTAGTACTAGACCAGGTCACTGTAGAAAACGATTGCAGATGTTTAGTCGAAAATAAATTCAGTCTATCTCTAGGTTGACTGGCATCAAGTTGAGTCCCAGAAGTCTCCATGAGGTTTTGGATCGTGCAGTGAAAATCTTTTTATCGAAATAGCCCTGCAGATTCTGTGTGATTTTGATGCAAGATTTCCAGTATAAATTATTTGTTTATTTAGTTTTAAAAAATAATTTTTATGACGCTTTTTTATTATTTAATTTTAAAAATCAAACATCATAATTTTATTTATACTATTTAGTTTATCAATTCCTGTGATAACTCCATAATTATTTATCAAGAATTTGTTTTTTGAATTATTATGAACAAAGCTGTTTAGCCTGGATTTTACTAGATTACAGAAAATATAGTAATAAAATTTTAAATTAGAATTTTTATAAATCAACGTATCAGATACGGAACTAAAAACGACTTGACTTTTATCATTTCACCACGCAATGAAGTTGAAGACGTTCATCTACACATTGTTGCATCCCCTCTTTGAACTTAATTCATTGAAAAAGGTCAGTTTATTCTCTTAGGCCATAACAAGACCAGGACTAAAGACAAAAATCTTTAGCTAACTAAGTTTTTAATGGTAGAAGTTTCTGTCGTAGGATTAGTTAGACATAAAGCTGGCCTTTTTCTCCGAAGTTACATTATCTTAAAATTGTGGCATGTTCTTGGATTTTAGGTGGTTTCATTAATTTGATGCCAGAGTAGTACACATATATGTACATGATAGTGTATTTGGTATTGCATTAGTTTTCACAATTATAATTATAATATGAACAAAATAAATTTTTCAAAAATAAATTTTAATTTTAATTATTTTGATTAAATATGTATTTTATTAAAATTATAATTGAAGTTATTATTTAATAAAAATACACCTTCAAGATATTTGGTTGAAATAATAGTTGAAATTGATATTAATAATAAAATAATCTAAAAATACATGAGTTAATTTTTTATTTTATATAAAATAATCTAAAAATACGTGAGTTAATTTTTTATTCTACAGTTACATTAATGTACATTTTATTGTTAATACATTTAAAAAAATAATAATGTGAATTATAACATTATTTTTATTGTTTTGTTAAATAATGTTATTATAAACATAATCCATAATCCATATAAAAAGACCTTTAATTTTATGAAATTATGAAAATGAAATAACATCAATTAAAAAAAATTTTAGAAACAAAATTAAGATGATGATCAAATTATATAAATAATTGCTAAGAATTCAAATATATATATATATATATATATATATATTTATAATTTACAAATATAAAAACTTGTACCTTGGAAAATTTTTAACTAATACAAAAAAGACCCAGCATTATTTTTTTGTTATTTTGGGTTGGATAGCAAATTAGTAATAATAAAACAGAGTTTAATTAAAAGCAGAGGAGAAATGTAGCAAAAACATGTAGAAATAGCTTTTCAGAAACTGAATCCAAAACTCATTTATTAGTGGGGTCTATCATAAAAATTGTGTTTTGTCTTATAACCAAAATGAAATCAGGCATAGCCAAGCTATGCCACACAGAACCATAATACCATGAACAAGCCATTCACGTTCAACTTTGAGCGATGTAATTAATATGAATTAATACTTAATAGATCAACATAGAAGTTTGGCACTTGGACTTGAGCCATCACAACAACGTCTCAAGTAGGATACGTAAATTTATTCAGCAAGCAAACTATATAGTTTTTAATTCATAGTTTCTTCATCCTATGGATAAACTTCAATTAGGGACCTTAAACCAAATAAGGGTGTAATCATGTAGTGACTGAAGCCAGCCTCCAAGAATAGCTTTTCCCATTCTTTGACACTTCTCTCCTTTCCAGCAGCCACAACCATCATCAGCATGTCGAAAAGGAGCTTTGTTTCGGTTAGTTCCTTCTCGTCTTTCTTCTCATCTATCACCACATCTACTATAATCACCTTTCCTCCCTTTCCTTTGCTCGAAATAGCTTCTTTGCATTTCTTCAATATCTTCAAGCAATCCTCGTCACTCCAACCATGAAAAATTAACTGCCAAAAATTGATTCAGCATAATTAACCAGGATCCAATAATCAATTTCTTGGATGGAAGAATAATTTTTGAATGCAGAGAGCAGCGTATACCTTAAGTAAGACGGCATCTGCAGAAGGGATATGCTGAAACATATCTCCTCCAACATAATTAAGGTTTTTGGTGCCTTCCAAGTTGGTAATGACTTGTGGAAGCTCAAGTACTGTGCAATTCATATGAGGGAATGCTTCGGATATGATCCTGGAAAGTGAACCGGTACCACCTCCTACATCGACCATTGAATTCAACCCCTCAAAAATTGGCTTACAGTCTCTAATAACCAAGTTCATCATCTGAGAATCACAGGCCATTGCTTCATTGAAAAGACGGTTGAGTTCAGGATTTTGGTTATGGTACTCCCAGAATGCCATCCCATGTGCTTGCTCAAATGCAGTAGGCTCATTTCCTCGAAACCAATCCCCGAGGGAAAGCCATGGTGTCACAAATGCTGGGTTAATCAATGACATAAACGGTGACAAGCAATTGGTGTTATCTTTGACAAGTAGCTGGGAAGGTGGTGTTAGAACATAGGCTTCTTCTTCCCCTTCTCCTTGACCATTAGCAGCTTTTGTGGTGGCAAAGAAGCCTGAGTGCACCAACATGCGCATAAGCCGGTATATGATACTAGTTTTGTTTGGTGCGATGTGCAGTGCTGAGACCAAGTCAGGAAGAGTGATTGGCCTGCCATGGTCGTGGATTATGTCTGGTATTCCTAGCTGGGCTGCACACATGAGTGACATAGAATTTATGTAATTGAACATTTGGCTATGCAAATGAGTGTGAGCTTGAAACAACTCAGTTGCTTTCTGGTCTTGAATAATGGGATCCATATCTTTGCAAATCCCGTTACTCCTACCAAATGTGGCTTGCACCACATCATGCTTTTAAGGTGGGAAATTTCTCCTTTTCTCTGTATGGTGGTAACTTGTAAGATTCGTGATCGTAACAGGAAATTTCATCCTGTTTAAGGCGGGCCCACATCATTTATTCCAAACTGGTTGAAAAGAGACGGTCAAGAACTTGATCACCTGCGCAGAATGAACCTACACGAAACGAATGTCCTGTCATTGGACAATACCGAGTCTTGATTCCTAGTTAATCAGATCTTGGATCACAAGTACAGAGAAATTAAAATAAGAAAAGAGAAGTTCTAGCCAAGTCGACCTTTGAAAATTGAAATGTGTAACTTTGATGCTAGCCATTACTCATGACTTCAAATGTATCATTTTGTAACTTTAACAATTTGATGTTCAAAGACTTTCTTTTTTATTACGTAATTTTATGTTATTAAATATAATTTTTAATATAATTATAAGATTAAGTTAAACTTTTTTTAAGAAACTTTAAAGGCCTTTTTCCTCTATAATTTTAAAATTTATAGTAATTAAATATAATGAACCAATCTTGTGTTAAGACTTTATTAGTTTTTTATTTTATCTTTTAATTTTTAGGTTTATTGCTTTTACGTGTGTTAGTTGATATTAGATCCCAACAATTCCAAGTTAGTACTTGATGTATATTGTGATTTCATGTGTGCTACTAAATAATTATGACTAATAAAATATGTTTAAATAAAAGAGGATGAGTGGATTCCTCTTAAAAGATAAATTTTTAGGAGTTAGTGATAAAACATACGTATGGATGAATTATAAAATTAAAAAGATATATATAGGAATTGGTGATAAAAAACATGCAGAGATAAATTACAAAATTAACTTGTCGGTTGGCGAATATAAGGAGTCTTAATGATCTTGAAAAGAGTTATTATTGATTTATTGCTAGTTTTGAAACTTGTTTTAGAAGCATAAACAAATAAAAGAGCTTTTTAATCAAGATGACTATTCTAGAGATTTTGGTAATCCTATTTATAGAGAGATAAATATGGGTTGGTATTCTCCATCATCTTATAATTTTAGTTTGATGATGATATTATAAAATAGAGGTTGAATGCAAAGAAAATATGAAAGGTGATTAAAAAAAATTGTTGATTTAAACTATGTTAATCCCTTTAAGTACAAAGGTTTATGTTATCATAAAAACAGATGAGTTCAAATGTTATATGAATATAATATATTAATAAAACAAGTATGAGGTTTGCAATTTATTACTTTAGAAGTCAATGGAAGAGAAATAATTTATCAATTATTATTTTTTATTCAAGTCTTAAAACGAATATGATGAAGTTGATGTATCTAAAATTATTATTCATTTTGAAGATGTGTTAAAGAATTTTGATTGGACATCTAAAATATGAAGGTGAGAACAATTTGAACTTGATGAGGATTTTTTTCAACCCAAAAAGATTAATGCATAAAATTGTTTTTTTTTAATGTGTAATTTTATATTATTAGACATCATTTTTAACCCAATTATTAAATTGAGTTGAAACTTTTTAAAAGGTTCTAAAAATTATTTTTCTGTAATATTATAATTTCATCCCAATCGAATATTAAAAAGGTTTTTAGATAATGTCTAGAAGTTACTATTTGAGATTTACTATATTTTTTTTATTGATTCATGATTTTTTTTTATTTATATATTTATTTGATATTGCTTTTATTTTCTAGTTTGTTTAGACTAGTTTTTAGATTTATTTAAAAATTATAACTTTTTCAAAGAGATAAACCACCTAAACATTGATATTGACTAATAAAATTTCAAATCAAAATTTAAGTGAAATCTTTTTTGAGCATAATTATGTATTCCTTATGTTACTTTTCTCTCCGTCACAAATGTGGCACAAATCTCTTGGTATCCTTTTCAATTGCTGTCATCTTGGCAGCATAAACAAGTGCATTGATAGTTATGCTTCAACAAAACATCTGACTATAATGAAGTCACAATTATGAACACAAGAAATTACAGGGAATTAAGCCATTGATAAAATATACACAACATATCTGCTTCTGTCGTTTCGCATCCATTTCTTGTTGACATAAATAAATAAATAAATAAATAAACCATTTCTTAATCAAACTAACAGCAACGATTTATCAAATTCACGGCTGACCATTTACTCCCACTTTCATACGCGAGCAAGCCAATGTCCACCGACAAATTTCTGGGCCTTTTCCTGCGGTGGTTTAGGGCCACATTGGCCGCTGCTTCTAAGTTGACTCCTGTTTAGCTACGTAAGAATACATTTTCGAAACACACACGAAACAAAGACTACGAAAATATATGCTTCTATGATTTGATGGATGTCTGAGTTTACTCTCGAGTACTTTGATTTTGTCTTAATTCCCTCCATAAGCAAAAAATAAAAATAAAAATAACCCAAGCAGTATGTAATTATAAAACTCTTTTTTTTTCTATTAAGAAAAGTCCTTTCATTTATTAATGGAGGAAAATTAAAGTCACTAGTTCCAAAGGGCCCGTCCTTCATTTAAGACTTGAAAGTATAAGATTCAAATCCTAGGAATTGTGAAATGGAATTTAAGGATTAGCCCCATTTAAGACACATTGATTATTTTTTTTAAAAAAAACCTTATTTTAAGAACCCTAATATATTACTACATTATCACTTGAGTCTTAAAACTCTTGATTTTATCAAATTTGAGTAAAATATAATAGATATTATACTATATCATACCTCCAATTTTTTATCAGTAATAATTAACATATTTTCATCAAATGTTTCCATAAAAGACACCAAAAGAAATCCTAATAATGCTCAAAGGAACAATTTTAGCCTTAAATCATGATAATTTTTATCCCACCTCACTAGCTTGTATAAAAAGGAAGGATTGATTTACTATTATTTAATGATAAAATTATTCCTTATGTTAGATTTAGACTTTTTTTTCCTATTGAATAAAAACATTTAAAATTCATGGGCAAAATTAATAAAATCTGAGTTGTCTCTTTTTTCTTCTTCATAATATTCTTGCTAAGGTATGTTCTCGTGTAGTTAGGTCACTTTAATATTCACTTTATTACTTTTGGATCTTCTAATTTAAAATTCAAGCCCAGATTATACAACTCGTGTTATACCATAATATTTTTCTACATGTTGTCTATAGTATAAACTATTAGCATTTAAAAGCTCTTATATGGTGGGTCTCGTAGTTATTTTCTCTAGTTTTCTATCATACAAGATATCATGGAGTTTATTTATCATTGTCTCTTTTAAAAGTAATACCTATGCTATAATGTTTCGAAGCCTTTTTAGTTGTTTCCATTAGTTTTCTAGAAAGTTTTCATAGAACTCACCTAACTTAGAGGTATATCTTATGAATTATTCAAATTCTAACCATTGCATAACTATATTAGAGAAATAGCTAATGCAACATCGATTCCTATAAATGAAATTTATGGATAATCCCTGTAATAGGCCAAGTATTATTATAAATAAGTACAACATGTTCTGCAATAGAAAAGAAGACTTTCTCATGCCAATAAACATAGACTCCTAGGTATTCTTTCGTAGTTCTCTTATAGGTTTCTCTATAATTTTTTTTAGATTTAAATACAAGTGTTGTAGAGTCCCAAAAGATAAAAGAAAAAATATCTTTATTTTTACTATGTGACTAAGAGTCCATACAAATAAAAGCTATAAACAACACTTTAAGCCTTTCATAATAATTTAACGATGACAAAGTTATTACTAATATTATTGCAACTAGGTTAACTTTAATGGAGACATTACTTTTAAACGTTGACAACCTCAAAATCAATTATCCTTTTTGGTGTAGATAAAAAAATCAAATCATATATACTCAAGGCTAAAATTCTTAAACGAACTTCACTTTCTTCATCATATAATTTCTTTTTTAATATGGATTCTAATGCATATCAAAATTGGTCCTGACTATTACCTCACTTAGTCATTTTTCATTTGGTGATATATTTGAGTAATCCAAGCATAATTGGATGGGGCATGTTCTTTAGATATATAGAAATAATTTTCTTTTTACTTTGAGCAATTCAAAACAGAGTCATAATCCTCAAGAGTGAGAGTTATATTCACTATATTAAACGTGAAGCATCTATGTTCTAAGATCTAAAATTGTATCATGGTTTAAAAGCATGAATGCAAGATTTTGGTTTTGAGAAACTATGTTATATCCTTCTAATGCTAGACTCAGCATAAGTAAAACTCAGTCACACTTATCATTTAAATCCCCATATCCAATTTTATATTTGTTAGAAAACTAAAAAAAATAATAAATCCAATCTTATATTTGTTAGAAAACTAAAAAAATAATAACAACATGCATATATATGCAATCTAGTGTGTAAAAATAAATATAGTAAATAAAACTAAATAATGTAAATGAAACTAAATAATGCTGAGAAAATAAATGTTTAAGAAATGAATAATAATAATAAAAATTAAAATATAAGAGAAAAAACACAAGTAATTAGACTCAACCTTATATTTCTAGTAGAGTTGTTATGTTGTTACACCTAACATGATTAGAACCTCTTAAATTAAAAGGAAAATCAACAGAAAAAAACAGTCTCCACCTATAATAAAAGGAAACTAGGAATTCTATAATAAGTGTTCGTCTTAGAGATTCAAATAAGAGATTAGTTAGGCTTGATAAAATATATATACACCACCCTTACTGTGTTATTTAAAAAAAGATTATATTTGTCATCTAAATTTATTCAACGGACATTATTAATTATCCAAATTTATTTTTAAGCTTATTTTCAATTTATTTTAATTCACTTTAAAAAAATAACGTTAATCCCCATGAATAGGAGACTCATTGATAAATTTTTAACAACAAATTTTTTTGACGTTAATCTTTAAAAATCATCAATTTTGGACTTTTAGGAAAAATGTTAGTGTTAATCATTAAAAATATAAGACTTCATCGATTTTGTCATTTTAACAAAAATAATTTTGATTTTAATCTTTAAAAACAGGATATTTCATCCATTTTTTTTTAGCAAAAATAATATTAATCCTTAAAAATAAAATATATAAATTAAGTGAATAGTACTTTACATGCAAAAACCTAAGACCCTAAGAAAATAAAAAGAAAATGAGGGAAGAGGGGTTGTGGCTTACCTTAAAGATGATTCAAAATAAA
Organism: Populus pruinosa; assembly: GCA_026413675.1. Classification (NCBI taxonomy): domain Eukaryota; kingdom Viridiplantae; phylum Streptophyta; class Magnoliopsida; order Malpighiales; family Salicaceae; genus Populus; species Populus pruinosa. The sequence goes on from CM048595.1 coordinate 4,107,809, forward strand.
AGAGGACTTGCTACATGACTTCTAGTGGTAGAGATAGTGGCTTGCCGGTTATATTACAATGTTTTGAATGTTTTTCCCTATCTAGCTTTGAGATTTCTTTTCTCTTTAATTTTTGCTTTTTTTTCTTCCTTTTCTTATTTTCATTCTTCTTCGAAACATTCTAGTTCAAACCAAATCTATTTTTGGCATAGAAAACTCACTCTTTGTTTTTCTTCCTTATTTGATTTTTTTTTTTATGGTTTTAGGTTTGTTTCCTCTTTTCTTTCCTTTCTTTTTGCTACCTTTTCTTATTTCTTTACTCTTACATTCATGATTATTTTCTTAACTCTAACTCTATTTTTCTTCTCTCACTACTTTAATATTTTCTCTCTCTAGATCAACTCTTTTGTCTTTTTTATTTTTCTCCTCTATTTATAAACAATGATAAAGGTAATAGAACCTTTCTAGATGGAACAATTATGTCTTTTGGTTTTCTTGGTTCAATCTTGACCTTTCATCATTGTTGTGCATTTCATTCAAACATGCTTAGGTTGATCTTTTGTACTTAAATAATTTTAGAGAGAAAAATGAGTTTTAAACTAATAATAGAGTACATATACAGGTAAAGTAAGGGATATGTTTGTTCGTATTTGTTGGAGGCATGGTAGAGAAAAAAAAATGTTCAATAGTCTGATCAAAACATAAATAATAATAATAAAAACATTAATGCAATTGAAAGTGTGCATGTGATATAAGAAAGATGATTGTCCCAACTATGTTAAAAACAAAATCATTTTGTTTTTGAAAAACAATATCATTTTAGCGTTTTGTTTCGCTTAAAATACATCATCATTTAAATTAAAATGACTTTGTTTTGGTTTTTCTTCCTTTAGGTTTTTCAAGTTTAGCATCTTTTCTAATTTAGTCATTTTATTTTTTTTTATCAAATTTCAATCATTTTCTCAACTTTTATTTTACCAATTTCGCTCCTGATTGTAATGAAATGTGTCCCTTCATTTGGTGTTTTTTTCAATTTGATCTTTAACTTTCAATTTTATTTTATTTTTACTTAAATTGGATTTTAATCTTTGAATTTTTTTCAATTTTTCCTCTAAACTGACATGATTAAAACCCTATATTTTCCTATATTTCACAGGTTAGTCTTTAGTTTTCTAATTTGTGCATTTTCGATCATATTGGCTCTAAATTTTATCTATTTATTTTAATTTAAGCCTTTAATTGCAGTAATAAGACCTTTAAATTTTGTCACCTTCTTTGATTCTTGGTTTTATAATTCTTTAAATTTTAGTCAATTTCAATATCTTTCTTTATTTTTTCTAATTCATCTTGTATGAATGCTAGTCCTAAAAATGAGTCATTAATTAAGCGTAGGCCATTGATTCAAATCAAGATCTATTATTTCTAATAAGAAACTTATACCATTATGATTCATAAATCTTTCTACAATACAAACCAAAATCTCAACAAAATTCCTATACTCTTCACTTCACTGTAAAGAACAATGAAAACAATATCTTTAATCCAACTAAGTCAAAACTCTTTTTTTTGCTTTTTTTTGCTTTTTTTTAATTACTTATATATAAAAAACAACTAGAAGTTGAAATATCTCATTATTTTAAACTCACTAAAACAAAAAATTAACTGAGATAAATATTGTCACTGTCTAAACAAACACTGTCTAAATAAACAAATAAGATGAAAAGAAAATCCAAACATTAGTAAATTAACATTGTATACCATAATAAAATCAGAATCAACTTAAAAAAAAATTAATTAAAATTCAAACTAAATCAAACTTTAACAAAAAAAAAACTCAATCATTGATTTAAATATATAATGTGATTTCGCTAAAGCATTGGCTTTATGATATTCTATGATTCCATCCCAAGTCTTTTCTACTCAAATTTATTTGTATACTTTGCTTTTTATTAATTTTTTATTTAGTTATTTTTATTTTTTTTTATTAACCGATAAGATTTTGATCTTTTAGTGTAAAAAATCTTGGCATCATATTACCTTTCATAAAGCTTTATAAGCATTAACTGGTTATTTAGATTTTTATTTCATATCAAAATAGAATATTATTCCAAATTCTTCTCTTTTTATAAAGAAGGAAAAGTACCAATAGAGTACAGTTCACTATCTCATGAAATAATTAATTAAACAACTTTTTTATTTATTTATTACTGATGAAATCTTAAAAACTTTGGATTTAATTTGAGCTTTTTACGATTGTGTTTTAGGTTAAAATTGATGCTCGAGGGTCATTCACATGAGGTTAGTGTTTTGAGCCTTCAATAACAAACCAAATTTAGGCTTCAACCCAATCCCAAGTAAATTCCTAGAGATTGTAGCACTGACACACACCTTAATACAGTGTTATGATCTTCATGTTAGCACGACGCCGCAAGCCTACTTCTATAGCTACATCTAATTAATATATTATGCTTATGAATGCACAAATTGTTAGTGCGGCACCTACTTTTCTTGCTAATGATTATCATTTATCTACATGTCTCAGATATAGCTACCACTAATGGTGACTGTGACGCCTATCATATCCAGTGCAATGCTACTCGTTTTACAGGTTACCTGAAAGGTGTAGATAATTATCCTTCAGGATTACTCTCATGTAATATATTTTTCACTTCATGCTCTATAAGGTAAGCTCATATGATCAAGATATATAAATATATAAAGTCACTAGATAAACACACAAGATCATACAAAACCAAGGAATAACCAACACATAATCATCGCAACATGTATTCTCCTATATTCCTGTTCTCATTGTTATACATCTTTTCCCTTATAGTTTACTGAGTTGAGTATAAGAGGATTTTCTATCTTGATAAGGGACTTGGTTTTGCGGGAGCAGTTGGAAACTGGTTGTAGCTTCCAAAAAACATTCTGCAACTCAAGAAATTAAATCACTACGGGAGTTTCAGAAATTTACTTCCTGGGATATAGTTTTTGGAAATTTTAGAAATTTATGTGCCAACATGAACATAGGCCGATGATGATTGCTAATACACTGGCAAAGGGAATTCACTAAGTCCAAATAATGAAAGGTGAAATGTTTTGCATTGTTGGATGCCATCTGGAACAGTAGATTATCATTTCTGCTTTAATAATTAAAGAATACAACACAATGATTATTGAGAAGTGAGAACCATTTAATCAGGAGTAGAGAAGGACTAGCATAAATGGTTGAAGGGTCGAAACAATCGCTGGCCAAGATGTTCAAACCGAAATCAAAACCAAAGACAAAGATGAGGTTACCTCTATGATGATTATATTTGCTCCGTCCGCCAAAGTAGAGACAGTAAATTTCAAAAAAAGGCTTCATATGATATAACTATAGCATTGTTCAGCAGGGTTTATGGATCAAACTGGAGTTTTATTCATGACATGAGGTGGAAAACCTTTATTTACAAGATAGAGCTTAGACACTAGACTCCCTCTTCGACATTTAAAGAAACTTGAAAGATCATTGAAAAAAACAGTGACTACAAGGAAAACAATCTCAGCTTCAGTCAGGCTATAAATTGCGCAAAGCTTCCTCATCGAGCGCATGGTCTTCTGACATGTTGTCGGTTTCTGGTGACTGACAGATGGTGCATTTGTGAAAGCATCCCTGCATCAAGGAGCAATAATGTCCTTTACAAAAAGCACTTGCTTCAAATTCTCCATTGCACCAGTTATTGATTCTGTCAAAAAGTTCTCTTTGCCGAGCCTGATACCATCCATACCTATTGTTTCCATAAATACGTTTTCCCAGCATCAAGATTCTTGAAGATATTGCATAAATCTTCAGGTAAGGACAAGTATCTCGAAAAATATAGCGCAAAGTCTCGACTATAATTTTCATGGATAATGCCTTTCTCTTCTGCACCTCTTTTTCTTCCAACCATGCTTCTTGCCATTCCCGCTTTATTGAATGGATAGGCTTCGCAAGTTCCTCATCATAATCCATAAGAATTAGATGATAACTGGGGAAGTAACTAACTCCATCATTTTCCCAATCGGGCCCTGTGCTGTAGAATCTCAAGAAGATTTTCTGTGGAACGATCTTCTTGAGCCTCCGAACTTCTGTGACATAGGCCGCAAGAGATTGTTGAACACATCCTGGAAGTAAAGTGGCTTCTCTGTAACTTGTAGTGTCAACTTCAAGTTTGTGTAGTAATCCATTCTCAAAGAATCCGCTGACTAATGTTTCTGGACTTCCAAGTCTTGCAACGACGAGACTAATTAATCCTGAATCTGAACTGAGCATTGTTGGAGTGACATGGGTGTTGACGGTTGCCATTTCTAAATGTTGCTTGAGACTCTTGAATCCTTTTGATTCTGAATGAAGTTTTTGGATGATCAATCGATAGACTTCTTCAGAGGCTTCTTCAAGGTACTCCAGATTCCTTTTGATGGCTTCTTGTTGTAACATGGTATATGCAGGCAAATAGGTTTTCAAATTTGGCATACACCATCCTGTTTTGGCATAGGTGATTTCCATTGCATGACTTGTGTCTTCTTCTGTATTTCCTTTGCGAAGGATATACAGATCTTCAATATCCTGCAACTGCATATAACTCGAGAATATATTTCTAAATTGATCTTCATCCGGTAATTTACCGATTACTGGAACTAGATCCTCTAAAGCAAGTTTTACTCTGCGGAGTACATCTTGCTTTTCAGATAATATATCTTTGTAGTGTTGCTGACAAGCGGCCAGAGCATTAGCGAATACTTTTCGTAACCTTCTTTCGTGCGCGAAAAAAAGATTATCAAGTATAATTTTTTCTTTTTCTGATAATACATCTTCTTGTTGGCTACAGTACTTGTAGTTTCCATTGCTCACTGCAGTGAGCTTTATTTCTCCAAATAAGATTTCTTTAGGAAGGTTAGACTCCATCTTTGCCTGCGGACAAGTAATGAACTAATATTTCCATTCCTTTCACCTGCAACACACTCAACAGTAAATGAGAATTGCTTGAAAACCATGGCTGTTCATTTAAGTTTCATTATCAAACATATTAGTGGTCTATATATGAACTCAAATAGCATGCAGAAATTGACTCAAAGGATATTTACTTTTTATTTTTTATTTTTTATTTTTTTACACGAGGAAGTCTTTGCGAAGATCTTCCTTCTAAATTCCTTGTTCTATTACTCAGTATCTCCTAGAATCTGCTCCTATGAGTTGGGATATTTTACGCAGTTGTTCCTGAGCTTTTTCTAATTCTCTTTCAATAGATGAATCCACAGGAATCCTATCAATTTTTCTTGATATCTCATTTCGGATCTCTTCCAGTTCTCTTGTTTGTTTTCTAATAATTTGCTCCAGATCTCTAACATCAAAATTTTTAAGTATCCTATTATTTTCTTCAAGCTGTTGTAAGATATATTCTTGTTTCAGATCAGTTCTTCTTACTAAAGTTCTAGGATCTATTTGCCTTTCCAAATCTTTCAAATCTTCTCTTCTTACCAGTTGCTCTAATCCTGGGATTCTAATGTTTCTAATATCACTCTGAGTAGCCAACTTTTCTTCATCCAACTTTCTTAGTATTCGATTGTTTTCGAGTACCAATTTCTCCACATCTGTTTTTCCACTAGAATTTCTTACTTCTTCCAATATATCCCTCCCCATTCTTTCTAATTTGGATATCCTGTATTCAACATCATCTAGACAATCTCTAATCACTTTCTCAGTATGTTCAAATTTTCTGTCCAAATTCTTCTCATTAAATATCTTTTCAATCTCTCTCTTAAACCCGCTAAATCTTTCCAATATCTCATTATTCTGATCCTCTATTACTCGACCTGCACGATTTACTATATTTCTAAGATCCTCGGTCTGTCTATTTAGATCCTCCTGAGAGAGTGAATTGTCTTTGAAATATTCCAACTTTTCTTCTAACCACTTAGCCTGGAATTTTAATATGTCCCAAATCCCTAGTAACAGATCATTAGTAGTGTTTCCTAGGTCCTGACCCTGCTTATGATAAGCATGGTCAAAAGGAGCAAGTTGACAGGCAGGCTCAAAATTGTTATTATAAGCGCTAAATTGATGAACTCTGTAGACGCCAGTGTCATAACTCATTTTTAGTGTTTTTGGTGCAAAATAGATGATATAATATCTTACTACCTAGTACCTATAGATGACAGTACTAGAAAGTTTACCGAGCAGCACTACTAACCAGAGTTGTCGAAGACAGGACACAGAAGATGAAGTAGTTGTTCTATACCTTGTCGACGCCAAGATGATAAATCCTACCTCAACAATTATTGCTCGTCAAGACTTTGGATTTAGCTGAAGCAATTTTGGAATGGATTCATGGATCAAGCTGGGATTTTATTCTTAACGTAAATTAGGAGTTAGGACATAGAGATTTTACAAGGTGGATGAATGAGATAGTATCTGGATCTTGACTCTGGTACTCCCTCCTCGACTTCTGATGAACCAGCAAAGAATATGTCTAAAACAAAGACAAACTACAAGGAAGAGTAATATGCTGAATGGATGCGGTCTACCTCTTCTGTTTGCAACTACCCAATTTATAGAACTTTATGCAAGACTTAAATGTTGTTGGAGGGATATTATGCAAGGGAAATAGTATGTGATCGAAAACCGGTCCGAAAACATGGAAAGAAATTGAGTTGGATATTTAAAAAAAAATTGTTTTTTCATTAAAAAATTGTTTTTTCATTAAAAAATTGTTTTTAAAATAGCAATTCAGTTTTCAAAAATAAAAAGAAAATTTTAGACAATATTATTAAACTCTACCCAGCTAATTTAATAAATTTATTAAAAAATAATATAAATTATATATTAAAATCTTATTTAAAAATTTAAATTTTTAAATTGACATGATTCTTTAATATGGTATAAGAGCATTAATAATCAAGCAGTTACGGGTTCAAATCTTACTATTTTTATTTATTTGATAAAAATTAAACACAAAGTAGCATGAGTCTGTGTAAATTTCAAGTGTAAAGAGCTTTCACTTGAGAAAGTATGTAAAAAATAATATAAATTATATTTTGAAATCTCATCTAAAATTTTAAGTTTTTAGATTAAAATTATTTTTTAACAAAGTTAACCTTAGATTTAATCTAGATCAATTTTAAAAAGAATTGAATATGAGTTGACTTAATTAACCTTAGATGATTGGACAAGTTAATCTATCAACTGATTAATGTAATTTAAATTTGGTTTGATTTTTTTTTAAATTATAATAATATTATTTTATTTAAAAAAAATTAAAACCACATTATTTTAAATTACTCAAAGTAACCCATTCATTAAATGATACAAGTTTAGACTAAGTAATAAATGGGGCGGGCTTAATTTGCTTTTAATCATGCTTTGACATTTATATCCGGCTGCATGATTCTTATTCGCATTATTATTATTATTGGCTGCGAGGTGTTTTCTTTTTAGCCTCAATATCGTCAAGTGAAAATCATGTGCTGTTAATTTTTAAAAACAAATAATTTAATGAAAATCTTCCGACAAATTTTAGTCATGCTAATCTGGATTTCTCGCAATAATTTTTTCTCTCTTTTAAATTTATAATGTGGGTCAAGCTTTCATTTAATTATTTGTTTTTGAGTTTATATATATTTAATTATAATGAAATTCCTTTTACTTAAATTATTAAAGTTTTATCATTTTGTCAATTTCACAAATCAATGATATGAATTGAGCCAGGTTGATGATTTATCTTTTGTTAGTCATGTGGTTAAAGATGCAGACATGATTAAAGGGTAGAGTTAGGGTTTGATACACGGGTAGATGGTGATACGGCAATTCTTAAGAATGAAGTATACAATATCCAGGGATATATACTAATTTTTTATTATTTTATATATTTTACAAAAAAAAAATATTTTAACTATAAATAAAATGAAGCATATTTTGAAGGATTTTTAAATGACAAAAAAAACATCATATAAATATACTAAAATAAAATATTATTTTTATTTAAGATCTGATCTTGAAAAATATTTTAAAATATGTTATTGATACCATATTTTTTTTGGTCTCGATGATCCAAGCTCCAAACATGTCTTTTTGACATTTATATTTAGAGATTTGGCTGATATTTATGACATTGCTTCTCATATTATATTTTTTTTTATAAAAATTACAAAAAAAATAACTTATAATATAAATATTTTCATTGAAATAATTTTCTTTATCGATTATATTGCTATGTAAATCAACTTCATTAAAATAAATAAATTAAGGATGTGGTGAAAAACTTAAAGGTGTACTTACAGTTGAAATAAAATCCTTTTGAATGCAACTAAAAAAAAAAAAGGTGATTAGTTACTTTCTGCGATAAATTATGCATTCATAATTATGATTTTGGTTATGGCTGTGATACTTAGAAAATTTTAAGGTAGATTTTTAAGTTGAAAAATAAATTTTTAACCAATTTTTATTTAAAAATACCTAATAAATATTATAAATATCTTCCTAAATCACATCTTAACATCAAAATACTCCAAAACAATCTAAGAAATCTAAAATGAACCAACCCTGAAAAATCAAATCAAAACGATACTCAATCTTTTTTTAGACATGTTCATAAGGAAAACCCATCATTATCAAATTTTTATAATCGAATGAAATATGTTAACACAAGATTTAACTATTTTTGTTGTTATTGTCGTGATAACCAACTATTTTCTCTTTTTTTAGTTATTTTTCGGTAACTTTCTTTCGCATTTCTCTAACTCATGAACTGAAAAATAAATTAATAAATTTTTAAATCAAAATAAAAATTATTATGAATTTAAAATAAACCATGTATTCTCTCTGTGTTTTAATTTGAATATTAATTTTAAATGATTAAACTAGAAAATAATACAATTAAAAAAGAAGGTTTGGAATTAAAGGAAAAAAAACCTAAGGTTCATTATTGTTGATATAAATAGTGTTCAACCTTCAACTTTTTTAGTTTTCGTTGATTTTCTTGCTAGAAGACATCATTAGAAGAGCAATAACTTGCCAGCTAACTATTTGGCCATCTACTAGCTGTTCTCCTTCCATAATGTGAGGTGCTCATTGCTTTTAGGCCCTCTGCAATTAATTGTGATGATGTTCAGTTCGTAAAGTGGTGATATTTCACATGCCATATTGTTGAGGAAGCTACACACAGCGGATTAATATGCGTCTAAAGGGATCAGAAATGTGAAGAAAGCAGCACGCAGTGGCTAGCGCTGAAAGGGAGGCAAGCTGTTTTTGCCTAAAATAGGATGAGTTAATGAGGCTGCCAGGGCCACATTCTCATCAGCACGTTCAAGATTGTGACTTGACATTCTTAATTTCTGACAAGTCACCGGATCACCACTTATTTTTCATCTCTTTTTTTTTTCTTTTTTAGTTTTCACATGCAAATTCAACAGACATTGTTATCACAAGAAAGTCCAGAGAACAAAGTCATTAATGAGATTTGTATTAGTCTTTTTTCTGTCTTTTAGCCAATTATAATTCATACTCAAACAAAAATAAATAAATAAATAATGTTTCCATCGGCCGACAAGTTAGTTGGTCCCCCGTTTGAATTCGCAAACCATAAATATTTGCACAATGGAAGCTGAAATTGGTTTTAAACAAAAGGATAATTTGGTGATGATTTCCTAAAATTCATAATATATAAATAATAGATTGTATGGTGTTTGGGATAATGGTTAATAAATATATTAGATACATAGATTCTCTTTAGACTAAAAAATTATATGATTATGAAAAAAATTAAGTAGTTATAAAAATAGTCCTAATTGGAGGGACTTAAAACTTTTCAATGATGAAGTTAATATATTTATGAGAAATTTTTAAATTACTTAAAAAGACTTTAAATTTAAGAAACAAAAATATTTGTTTTTGAATTTTAAGTTAATTAATGCTATAAAATCTATATGAATTTATCTTAAAAGATAAAAAAAACTTTCAACTCTTATTTGGATAATTCAAGAGATATTTATACCCTTGAACCTTCTTGTTTTCTGATAAAAAAATATTAGTCACTTTGAAGATTATGCAGTGGTCATCTCTAAAGCTAGTAATCATATTTCTTTGATCAGGAGTAAATATGGTGGTGGTAATATTATCATTGCCCTTATGTTTATACGAGTTTGGGTACTCAGTTTTCATAAAGGAATTTGTGAGAGATGTTCTAAGGTACTGCAATTTTAATGCTGCTCAAATTCATCCTAATGGGTGGATCATTCTATTTTTATTTGAAAAGTTATTAAGGACTTTGAATAAAAAGTTTTCGGTTACGGTATTTAGGTAGTGTTATATATTGATCAGTAGCATTGAAGGGAAACTTTTAATCCCTTAGTGTTTTACCTTCGTTGATAAGCAAAATGCGCCTATCTAGAACACCATGAAAAGAAAGTCCTCTCGGTTAACAAATAAAGGAAGAAATGGATGATAATAAAGTTTAATTGTGCAACCAAACCTCATTACGAGTATAGTTCAATTTAAGGTTATAAGCACTATTAAAAGACACACCTAACTGGTGTGTGGCAAGTATGCTAGGGGTTAGCATAGTCGCTGACAGTGTTTTACCCTTTTTCTAGTTACCAGAATCTAGTTATAAAATCTAGATTTCAGCTAGTTATAAAACCGTGTTCAGATCTGATTTGACTTGAACAATAACCAATCAAAGTTTGTGTTTTTTTTATTTGAATTCAAAAAATCACTAAGAGAAAAATCTAAAATTTTTTAGAAAAAATATTTATTTTTACATATAAAATTAATTTCTAGTCAATGCCAATAAAAAATCATTTAAAGCAATCAGTATTTAACCTTACAGAACACGTTTTGGGGTTTGTGGGCTGCCAAAAACAAAATCATGGGCGTGGAAGTCAAGTTGGACTGAGTCATAGCAGATAATATTCTACAAGGAGGAGTGAGCCAGGTCTTACATATGGTATCAAATGTAACCCCGACCCAACATGTTATATATTGTCTACTTTGAGTTTTATTGCCTTCATGGTTTTGTTCTTGGTGATGCAAGTCCACTTTTGAGTCTGATACCCTAAAATATATACAACATGTTAGCAACCAACACTGCTAATAAGATCAACTATTAAACTCTCACCCACCGATGTAGGATATTATATCTAGAGTTATTTAGGAATTTATTACCTTAAGATCTAATCTTTTTCAGCTTTGAATAATTCTTTGGAGGTTGAGTTGTCACAAACTACAATCTATTCAATTGTCCGGGTTCTAATGATAATTCACACAAACTATCAATAAGAAGTCTATTAAATCCCTATTTAAGAGAAAGATTGTTATGCCTAGAGTAATATCCCTTTATTTTATAACTTATGTAGTTTTTTGTCTAACAGACAACTATCCAAAATAAGAGGTATAACTTATTATTTATAGAAAAATCTAAAAGGACTTATAAATTAATAAAATATCAATTTTTCTCTTGAATAATATCCATATATTAATTTAGAATAATTTTAAAAATTAACTCAATCAAGTCCTTGAGTTTTCTTGGTTTAGAAATATAATATCTATATTAATTATATTCTAGTTCTTAATTTTTAAAATATATTTTAATCAAGTTATACTTGATTAAAAGAATGTTTAGGAATGTGATGCAATCCATATTCCTAAAAAATTTAATTTTTTTTTGCTAAAAAATATTTTTTTTTGTATTTTTTGAATAGTTTTGATACACTAATCTTAAAAATAATTTTTAGAAAATAAAAAAATTATTTTGATTCATTTCATCATGAAAAGCACTTTAAAAAGTAACCACAACCACACTCTCAAACAGGTTTAAATCATCTAAGTTTTACTTATGACTAATACTTCTTAATATATATGGTCCATTAGATTTTTAAGATGTTGGTCAAAATATAAATTATAATTATAATTAAATAGAATTAAATAATTTAATTTATTATTAATTTAAAATTTTGTTAATTTATATTTGAAGATTAGATATATAATAACATATCATAATCATCTAACTATTATAAAAATTATTAGTGATTTAGTTTCTTCCTTGAAAAAAAGAGAGAGAAGGATTTCAATATTTTATCATAACTTTGTGTTTTACTTGCTTATTTTATCATTGGCCTTATTGCCTTTATTTTCACTCCTCCCGATACAAGGCATTCTTACCTTCTCTTGTTCATATTTCTTCACAAATCATTTAAATAAGTGTATGGTTTACCATAAATTTTATAATGATGAAAGAATGACTAAGTAATAGATTTAAAAAATAATTAATAAGGTATTATTAATTATTTCATGAACGCCATAGAATTTCTTAATAACCAACTCTCAAGTTCATTCATCATTTTAGTTATTATAAATTAAGCATGGTTAGAAAACTTTTATGTCTTGAAGGCTCATAGGGTTTTATTTTAAAATAAATTATTTTTACCAAAATTATATTATTTTAGTTTTTTCTAAAAAAAACTTTAAAGAAACTAAAACTAAAATCATGCCATTTGATTTTTTTAAAATTAATATTTATTTTAAATTTAAAAAATAAAAATAATATTATTTTAATAAAAAATTAAATTGACTTGCAAACCCACCCAAAAAAACCCACTACCTAGGTTTTAAGCTGGGGGAGAATCCCAAACCGAGTGGCTTTAAATCCATGGTGTGAGTGTGTGTGTGTGAGAGAGAGAAAGAGAGTTTCACACCTAAAATAGTTGGAATAGAGTGTGAACATCCAGATTGTTGTGCTTTGCTTCGAAATTGGAGGAGCGGTATGATCACACAATCCATCAAAATCGTAGAATCGCGATCTCAACATCTTTGTGTATAAATAACCCTTTTACTTCGCAACATGAAAATTATTAAATTTAAGTTTATATTTTTTAAAAAAATATTATTTTTTTTAAATATATTAAAATAATATTTTTATTTTTTGATATTAACATATTAAAACATAAAAAATATTAATTTCAATAAAAAATATTTTCTTTGTAACAGCACTTTCCTTACACACAGTGTGAGAGAGAAATGGTAGTGAAACCAGGCCCATTGAGCCATTTTAACATGGGTCCTAAATCTTTACAGCTACAGCCCAAAAAAAACAAAAACCAAAATAGAGAACTTTACTTAATTAACGCCAGTCCGACCCTTACCTTCCATCGTCGAAACTCGCTCCAAACTCAGCTTCTGGGAAACCGCTTCGATCTCTCAGGTTAGATGTTAATTCCATTGAATTATCTTTCAATTCAATTAAATCGAATCGTACCCTTGGTGGACTTTTATTTTTTCTTGGATTATTGGCAGTTTTATAAATAAATATTTTCCTGGGTCTCAATGTTTTCTAGTGTCGATTCCTTTCTTTGCTGAATATATTCGTTGTAACTGTTAGAAGTACTTAGATCTGCATTTATCAATTCAAACTTATGAATTGGAGTGTGTCATTTGAGTCTGTTTAAGATTTAAATTTAAATTGCCTTCAATTTTTTTTAGTTCTAGGTTTTTACCGATTTATTCATTTATACTGATCCTGGTATTTGAAATTAATGAGATAATTTGATCTGAAGCTCCTTGTAAAGAAAGTGAAGCTTAGTTTAGTATACCATTTGCTGATTTGAATTTGTTATATTAATGCAGGTCGAGCTGTTCTAAGATGTCGTCAGCACAAGACCCGTTTTATATTGTGAAAGAGGAGATTCAAGAATCTGTAAGCTCTTTGTTTTTTTTTTTTTGTTTTTTTTTTTTCAGATGAGTTTATGAATTTGATCTTTATGTTGTGGCAATTATTAATATGTAGTTGTAATGATTTTTGGGGCTCTCTGTTTGTTAGATTGACAAGTTGCAATCTTCATTTCACCAATGGGAACGGATTTCTTCTGACTCGGGAGAGCTAGTGCGTCTTACAAAGGAGCTGCTTGCTGCTTGTGAGAGCATCGAGTGGCAGGTATTAAAATTTATCATTATGTACTTGGAGCTGTTTTTGTTGAACATCAGTGTCCTTTTTTATGGTTTGATCTGTGGTTTAGAGACTTTGTAACTACATGAATTTGGGTAGAATCATGAGCTGAGATGCTGATCTCTTTGACTGTTCCTTTTACCTGGTGAAGAACTTCATTAAACAATTAAAAAAATTGATAATTATTCTTCCAGGCAACTAAGCTAGCAACATGTGTTTTTTGCTTGAGCTTTTCACTTTAATTGAACAATATGATTCCTGTGTGCAACTGCTGAAGCTTTCTTCTTGATAGGAAGGTGGATGAATTGGACAAAGCAATTTCTGTAGCAGCTAGAGATCCTTCTTGGTATGGCATTGATGAAGCAGAACTTGAAAAACGGAGGAGATGGACCAGCACTGCTCGCACTCAGGTACTATGTGAATGGCTGTTTTCCTTTTCAGGGTAATAACTGTATTATAATTGAAAGGTTTGTGCAATGTGAATGTGTTCCCCATTTTTATTTGCAAGAAATGCTATGACAAACTTCCTCCAGTGCTGTGATTATCTAAATAACTTGATTGTTTATCTAATACACGTGTTTTATGTTTTATAGTGAATAGTTGGAAGTGTAATTGATAATAAGCTATAAGATGTAGTTTCCCTTTTCATTTATGAGTTCTCTAACAAATTGCATTCCTTTATTAGGTGGGCAATGTGAAGAAAGCAGTAGTAGCTGGAAAAGAGTTGAATCTCAGTGGAACTGCTAGTGTGAATGGGATGCGCAGAGAATTAATGAGGATGCCTGATACACAACAGACTGACAAATCCAATCAGTATACTCAAGATAACGATGATTTTATACAATCAGAATCAGATAGACAAATGCTTCTTATAAAGTAAAGTGTTTTAACTCCCCACCTCTTTCCATGATGAATTTGTAATTAGTGCATTGAAGGCTTCAATAGATGTTTGCTTGTATGAGTTATTTTTTTATATTTGTGTATTCTAATACAAGGACAAGTAGTGTTAGTTTTCTTAATGTAATCCTTTACTTCATTAAGTCAGGGGGTGCTTCCACAGCTAGAGCCTAGAGCAGACAACTTATGGAGTTAGTTGGGCATGGTTGAAAACAGTAGGATTGGTTTGATGTAGCTTGACATCAGGATAGGTCTTTGTGTTTTTCATGTATTTCTTAATTACTTTGCACTCAGTTTGCCTTTTGATTACTGGTGGTTGCAGGCAACAGGATGAGGAGTTGGATGAGCTTAGTGCAAGTGTGGAGAGAATTGGAGGTGTTGGCCTAACCATACACGAAGAACTACTTGCACAGGTTAGGATTCTGTAGGTTGATGTTCTTTGTAGTTCATTTTCCCTATCTCCTCTGCCAGAAGCTTGTACAAGGATTGTAACTTTGGAATCAACTATGAAGCTCTCTAATCTAGTTGAGGCTGATATTTGTAGTTCATTTTCACTAAAGTGTTCTTGGTGCTTCAGGAAAGGATCATAGATGATTTGGATACGGAAATGGACACTACATCAAATCGGCTTGATTTTGTTCAGGTGATTTTCTTTCAGTGGCAATGTATCAAATAACACTTTTCCACTCTTTGAGATGATAAACAGAACCTGTTATTTGTTTAATTATTTATTTATTTGCTTGCAGAAAAAAGTGGCTATGGTCATGAAGAAGGCCAGCGCAAAGGGGCAACTTATGATGATATTATTCTTGGTAGTTTTGTTCATCATCCTATTTGTTCTGGTCTTCTTGACCTAATGCATAGAAAATCCGGTCTGAGATGTTCGTACATAAGAGATACAGATGTCATGGGAGTAAGCATACGGGTGCAAAAGGAAAAAGGAATGCATAAGAATTGATGGTGGCTTGAAATGCTTTCTCAAAGTAAGAATCTGAAGTTTTTAACAGCTTTTAACATGTTGGGATTTTCTTGTGAACAATTCTGAGTTCTGAATACCCATGTATGGCAGGTTTTTATGACTCTTTCCTTCTTTACATGTGATTTTTGTTCTTATAGTCTATTCGGTACACGATGAACTTATATTGCTTTAGTATCTACGAGCCAACGTGCCCATGCCATGTCTTGGGTAGGAGAGAAAAGGATGTCAGCATTGTGCATGAAATTTATTAACTGATGAATAGAAAGATGATGCGTAAGCACTGAATTAAAAAAAATAATGCTAATTGAAGACGAAAACGAAAGTAATTAGATCTTCAAAACAAAAGGAGAGAGACAAATAAAAATTTAAATATTTTATTTCAGTTTTTATTTATATTTTATATAATTCTCAATGGTTATCTCAGAGGTTAAGTATATATGATTCCTGGTATTATGCATAATATGAAAACAACTATTCCAGTTTTAATTACTATTGCCATGTATAAAAGGGTGGATTACGTGGACAATAATTTTTTTTTTTATTTACATGGGGTGTTCGAGCCAGTTTACGCGCATCACGACTAATTCTCACGGCCCACTGAATATCCTGCAAGCCTAGTAAGCAGGTAAGGCACCGCGGGGGTGACAAGCATGCGCGGTAAGGCTTGAATCCATGTGCATAGGAAGGGGACAAACTCCTTCCACTACTAAGTTAGAACCTCGCGCAAAATTAACTCAAAAAATTCAATTTTTAACTTGGTATTATCTTAAAAAACTCTAAAATCATTTTAGAAATCTAAATAAACTCATTTCCAACCTTAAAACAATCTTTATCACTAAAACAATGAAAAACAATTTGTAATTAAAAAAAAAAAACTTTAGAGAGTCTCAATTTACTCTTACTTTTTCGAGTAGATCAATAATACATTGACACTGAGTTAACTATTTTTATGAAGTTTCAGACTAAAAAAAAAACTAAAATAATTAAGATCAAATATGCATGAACCTAACTAGTTAGGACTAAAATGAGCTTTTTTGTTCTTCATGAATAGTGAAAATGAAAAAAACTACATGATTTTTATGTGTTAATTTTAGCCCTTATTCTTTGAAAAAAACTATATTATTCAATTATATCTCTAATTGAATCAATTTAAACCTTTAGATATAAGAACATGTTGCAAATTCATTATGGGTTCCCAAAATTATGCAATTTTAATCAATTTAACTCATAATTTTGATTTTCCTCTTTAAATAGGTTCTTAATTGACTTCTTAATTTGATCAATTGTTTTAAATCCATCCTTGGCTTTTCTATTTTTATAATCTTATTTAAATTAATATTAAATTAAGTTCTTTTTCTTCTATTTCTCTTCAATTGAATCTTTAATTGTGGCTCAAAAATTTCTAAATTTTATTTTTTCTTGTGATTAATTATTCGTTCAATTTCAACCCTGTTATATATATAATTATATTTTTTATTTTTTATGGTTTTCAAGGTTTTTTTGACACAAAAATTAAATAAAAAAGAAGAAAATAACAAAATGATTAAAATTAGCTAAAATTATTGAAAAGATATATTTATCGAATACCTTTTTAAAGGTAAGCTGTTTTTTCTCCTCGGTGAGTGTAAAATATACTTGAAACACTTTTGCATCACTTAAATCTGGAGAAATTGGGAGGGTGATTGCATGTAAATGTATATGAACTCAATTTTGCATGCGGAGAGGCCTCTGTTAGTCATCAGTAGTGGAAGAGTATCTCGGCTTGATCTGCAATCTTCCAGAATATGCCCTACACAGATCGGCTGTTCCAATCCAATTAAGAAGGCACTGTATGTCCCATGATAGGTTAATTTTTGGTTGTTGCTGGTGGTTTTGGTGCTATCATTTCCTTGAAGATAAGAGCCAGTGAGTCCACGTGGTGGCCAGATGACAGCAGGGGACACCTGTGAACCACTTTCCAGAGAAGAGCTGAAATGATTCTTCGATCAATGAATATAAAAGTTGTGAAATAATAGTGTTTGAATAATCAAGAATGGAACTGTGCGACTCCTTCAACTTTTCCAGTTCCTGGCAGAATCGATTCCTATGATGCTCATTCTCTGATTCATTTTTTTATTACACAGGAAGGGCATGAGGATTGAAAATAGCTGAAGGTAATAAATATTTCCGCAGCTTCACTTGCTCAAAAC
Organism: Populus pruinosa; assembly: GCA_026413675.1. Classification (NCBI taxonomy): domain Eukaryota; kingdom Viridiplantae; phylum Streptophyta; class Magnoliopsida; order Malpighiales; family Salicaceae; genus Populus; species Populus pruinosa. The sequence continues at coordinate 4,125,811 of CM048595.1, forward strand.
AATGATCTGTTGCATGAAAAACTGTATCGAACAACAGCCTGTAATGAGTAAATCCTAGATATCTCCATGAATATCTGCTGATGATAACCTTTAGTTGAAAGCAGACTTTCCACTGGCTGATAAAAAGTTGAGGGACACTTGATGGCTTTAAGGGTTGTCTGTTTCTGTTGCGTTGCTGTGTTTTTCAACCAAAAAAAATGATTTTTTTTTTATTTTTTAAATTAATTTTTTTAAAAATTTTTTAATTCATTTCTTAAAAAAAAAACCTTTAAAATACCTTGCCGTACTATAAACTGCATTAAAAGTGTTTGCTTTTCACTTGTCATGATGACATTGACATTTTAATGATAACGCTCGGTAATCAGGAACGCACCATCGAATAGCTAATACTTTACAGCAGTCACATCTCACAGCATCTTATGAAATTGATAATTGGCATTTATTTTAATTATTCCCAATTCATGGACGCTGTTTTTCACGTTGTTTTATGCTACGGGGCAAAGAGATGAAGACTTGGCAACAAGAACTAGAAGAAATTGAGATTAAGCTTGCAAGGGGACGAGGACTTGGTGGCATTTTCCACCTTAAACATTCAACCATAGAAGATGGAAATGCAGCAAAATCATTGTACTCTAATTGTCCAGTGGATTATAATCTGTTTACAAAACTTCTATTTCATTGAAGGTCTCCCTATAAGTGAGAAGCCTTCCTCTTGTTTTTTTCTTTCCTCATTGCATCTTATTTTCAGAGTGGTTCTGGCTTCGAATGCTTGATTTATAAACAATTACCATAAATTGAGGTTCTCTTTATAGGAATAAAATCAAATAGGGAGTGTGTATATTAAGGATGATTGATCTCTCTATCCAGAACCTGGAAGAGAAAGGTTTGCCAATTAACAATAATTGTTGAAGGTTTCATCATATTAGATGAACAAAATTTCAATTGCATTTTTAGCAGCCAGCCAAGTCAAATTTTGCATGGCGAAAAAATCGTGCAAAAAATCACACGCAGTCACAGCAGGTTTAGGCACACCCGCATGCCCAGAGAAGACAACAAGGATCTTAGTGCTTCCCACTCCCTTTCTCCCTGCGACGTCATATCTCCTCTGATTGAAAAGTGGAGTTTGAAACCTCTGGCAGAAAATGGAACATGTTAACTTGTCTGGAGCTTTGAGAATAAATACCATGCCTTGTCGGTACAAGTTGGCTTATGTCATTGATAATTTTTACATGATTTACTGTGAAAGGGAAGAAATTTGTCCAGCTTCCTGAATCTGAAGAGGGCTACCCCTTCAGCAAACAAATCCAACAGCCTTTTATTGTCTGGAAAACTGTTTGCTCGTCACTTCTTTTTTTCCTAGTGAAATGCACGTAAAACTAGAATCTGTAAAGAGACACGGAGATATACTCATCTTAACCATGAAATATTATCAGAAGGCAATTTTCTTACGTTTCGTTTATCTGATGAATTACTGTGATCTGATGTATCGGAAGGCGTGCTAGAGAAAATCAAGAAACTCTCATCAACATAATCATTACACATTATTATTTCCCTTTTGATCTTTTTTCCTAGTGTCTTATAGTGATCAGAGAGACCGACCAGAATAATTGACATAAGATGCTAATTGTCAACAGTTCATCGGTGTTGCTGTGATGAGGCACCTTTTAAAGTTTTATAGCCATGAAGATAAGAATATGGTGGATGGTAGTGGACGTGCCCTTTAATTATGCCTTTCTTACCCTGCTCATCTCTCTCTTTATTACCCTCCTCGAAAAGAAACTTGGGTGGCCTTTATTTCCCCCCCCTCCTTGGCACAGTAAAGGGAGAGTCGGCGGGTGGTTTCTTCCATAAATGACCAATAAAGTGTCTTGTCAACGTTGAAATGTGCGCATGCATACCAAGATATTGATAGTCATTTGTAAGAAATTGCCAGTACACCTTCTTGCTCAAGGGGAGGTGTTCATGAGAAGAACAAACGCGGTCCCAATTGATTTTCATTAGAAAGTTGTATACACGCACGTATACATACATACATACATACATGTGTGTGTGTAGAGAGAGAGAGATAGACTCTAATTAATTAGAAAGACTTGTAGCTGCTAGGCTAAAGAACAGTGAAAAAAATAATGAAACATGCATGCAACTCAAACAAAACCATGATCATGTCACGCTAATTGAATGTAACTTGGGGTGGAGGGTTACTTAGATAGCATGATCTTGGATTTTAGAAAATGGAACTCAAAACTTTTATTGCATAGAGCAACATTAACATATTCCTGAAGGATATTAGACGGTGACTTGTTATGAGAAATATATATTGTTTATTGGCAAAGGTTTTTTTTTCTTTTAGTTCTTTGAATTTTTTATGCTTTGGTTCTTTATTTTTTATATTCGGCCCTTTAACTATATGGCTTTTATTTGTGATTAATTTTGATGATTTATTTAGTTTCATTTAGTTTCCAAAAAATTAATTTTGTATCGATTTGATAAAAAATTCAAGTTTTTTCATTTTCAAAATACCATGTTATTTTTTTATTTAAAAATAAATTAACTCTATTTTCATACAAGAATAAGTGTTGTATTCTTATACATACAAACTCTACAAGTAAAAATTACATGTTTTTTTTTAAACTTTTTTGAAATGAGAGACAAATTACATGTTTTTTTTATATATATAATTAAGATGAAATCATTTGTATCTATCTTTCTAATGAAAAAAGTATTTATCAATGATTAATAAAAATATTTTTTTTTTATAATTAAAACATGTAATTTTTCTCTCCTTTCAAAATAGTTTTCATCATATTTTATATCTTATGTTAAAACTCTTTTAATTTTACACCAAAATCATAACTCTTTTTACGAGTGGAGTTTGTATAAAAATATAGACTTACTCTTTTATTGTAGAATTTGTATAAAAATAGAGTTTGATTTATTTTTAAATTCAAATTTTAAACTAGCTTTTAAAATTTTAATTTTTTTAAGAGTTGGATGTTTCATACGCAGCTCACTAAATTATACTATTTTTTTTTTTAAATTTGAGTTGTGTTATTCACCCCTCTCCCCTTTTTTTTTTCTTTCTACTATGCTACTTTGAAAAACAAAAACACAACAAAATTTCATTTCATTAGTTTAAAATAATTAGAGCTTTCGGGGCCAAATTTAAATCTTAAATAAATATTTGGTTTTTTTTTCTGTAGCAATATCAAAGATTGATTTGATCATTTAACTTATTTTTTGTTCAATTTGGTCCTTTTACATTAATTTTATTTGAATTTTACTTGCTAGTTTATTTCAATGGCGTTGTTTGGGGGTCTCACAATATCAAGAAAATTTTATGGTGCTTGTTAAATTACAATAAAAGAAAACAAATCGATTAATTTAAATAATTAAGTGTTAAAAAAATAAAATTAAAACTAAAAAGAATATGAGAACTTAAAAGTACGAGAAACTCAAGATAGGTTGGTATGTGTAGTACATATCCCAGTAAGTGTGGGAAGCCATGAAGTTTTGACAAGACTTCCAACTTCTTCTAGTGTCCAAACTTTGCATTTCATCATTGCATTGAAAGTACCATGACATCTTCTTTCATTTGAGATAATGCATGTATTATAAAGAGTGATGATGTGGTTTTGATGATTATTAATTTTTTTTATCTTTTGTTTTTGATCTTCTTAAAATTCATATTGGTTTATCTAAAATTGTTAGTTGTCCTCTTATTTTGTTTTGATTTCAAATTTGATTTTTATTTATTTTTATTTTTTTTGCTAATTTTTGCATTGGATCCTTTTCTAGGTTTTTTTTTAATTTAATCTTACAATCTAATATTGTAAGTTGTCCTCTCATTTCTTTTTTTCTTTTTAGATTTGTTCCTCTTTTTTATCATTTTATATTTTTTTTCATTTTCATCCTTTAATAAAAAAAATTAGATGTCATTCTTTCAATTTTTTTATTTCAAAGTTGTTCATCTTTTAAATATTATTTTTTGTATGTCTTTTTATCAATTTTTTTTAATTTTATCATTATTCATTGGGTTGTTCAGGAATTAGACATTGTGGTTTTTCCAATATGATGATCCTAGTCTCATAACCCAAGTCACAAGTTTAAAAAGTTAAACCAAGTTGTCATTGTTCTTTTTTTTCTTTTTTTTTCACTAATTTTGTTTTTGAAATTCGATATCATTACTCCTTTTTTTAAAAAAAACTTTGGGCATCATAATTTACTCTAATTTATTTTTTATAAGATTATCCTGATATCATAATTTGAATTACATGTTTGTTGGTCAACTTGGGTTGACTCGAATCTATTTTTAGAGTTGTTTTTTTTTAATTTTTTTATTTCAACCTTCAATATTTGATTGGTTTTACAGTTGAGTTTTGTAGTTTTCCTCATTTTTCCTTCTATTGAGCTATCTCATTGATATGATTTAAGTTGCAAGGTGTGGTAGGCTTTTCCAAGTTTGCTGGGGTTTTTATATCTTTTTTATTAATTTTTTTTATTTCATCATTTTATATTGAATTTGTTGGAAATTGAGCTTTTTTATTTCTTTATTAACTTTCTACTGAGTTATCCAAAGTTCCTAACCTAGGTTGAAGATTTGACATGCTAACTTGAATTGATTTAAATCATATTTTTTTTTTCATTTTCTTCCTTTTGCGATAGGTTGCCTAGAAACTGAGCTTCATACTTTTTTCTTTTCTTTTGAAAAACATTCTTTTTTATTCAAGCTATATATCATGATAACTTCTTTTTTTATTGTTTAATTCAATCCATTTACTATTGTTATCTTTTTTTTTTATCTTCTAATTAAATAATATTAGCTCAATAAACTTAATTGGGTTTTCACCTCAATCGTGAATTTTTTCTTACTTTTTTAAAATATATTTATAGTGCTTTAACATTATTTTTCACTAAATTTGTTTTTGAATTACTAATTGAATTACTTGGCCACTACCAATCTAGTTGAAATAATAATATAATACAAAATATGCATTAATATTATTTGCATCGTTACTCCTTACCAAGATGGACACATTACATTATTCAAATGAATAATGCAATTGTTTTTCATTTTAGTCACCAAAAGTTTTAAATTGCAATTTCATCCTTCCAAGTTAATTAAATTAGCATGATTTTTTATGCTGACATTTATTCCAATTTGCATTCTCTCTAGAGAAATATTTCGATGGTGAATTAAAAATCAATTTTTTTATGAATGAAAAAATTATTTATAATTAAAATAATTAAAAAAGAACCAAAATTAATATAAAAAAAATAGATCTTTTGGGTATTGGCACTCAAACTTTAATTTTCTTTCTAAAGTTTCATCTTATATATTTTTCAGTCCTTATTGTTTTAGCATTTCATATTTGGATCTCAATTTGTTTTTTCACATTTCAGTCTTTGAAGGTTAAAAGAGAAGAGAGTACGTTGTTGAAAAATATTGAGAAAAGAGAAAATGCTTAGATGTCAATATATAATTTACCAAAAGACTAATTTTAATGTCAATGTGTTTGTCTTTTCAAGAAGAGATCAATACAAGTGTTGTTTTCTTTTAACCATGACAAAAAAAGTAGATTGAGATCATTAAAAGATTTTTGTATTCATTTAATTTGTATTTTTTTAAAGAGATTAAATGTTGTTTTAGAGTTGAAAATGAATTTATTTTAGGTTTTGAGATTTTGTTAGGTATATACATGTGAAAAAAAGTTTAAAATGAGTTTAAAGGATTCCAAAACTAGAATACTAATTTTTAAGTGACTAAAGATAACTAAAAAATAATACTTAGATGCTAGTATTCAATTACCAAAAGGCTAATTTTAATGTTAATGTATTTATCTATTCAAGAAGAGATTAATACAGGTGTTGATTCCTATTGACTATGTCAAAAAAATAAATAGATTAAGGTCATTAAAAGATTTTTGGATTCATTAAATTTATATATATTTTTAAAAGAGATTAGAGGTTGTTTTAGAGTTGAAAATATATTTGTTATAGGTTTTGAGTGTTTTTTTTAGGTATCTACATGTGAAAACAAATTTAAAATGGATTTATAGGATTCCAAAACTAAAATACTAATTTTTAAGTGACCAAAGATGACTAAAAAATAATGTTTAGATACCAATATTCAATTACCAAAAGGCTAATTTTAGTGTCAATATGTTTGTCTTGTTAAGAAGAGATCAATGCATGCGTTATTTCCTGTTAACCATGCAGAAAAAAGTAGATTGAGGTCATTAAAATATTTTTGGATTTGTTTAGTTTGTATTTGTTTTTAAAGAGATTAGAGGTTGTTTTAGAGTTGAAAATGGATTTGTTTTAGGTTTTGAGGGTTTTTTTAGGTATATACATGTGAAAACAAGTTTAAAATGGATTTATAGGATTTTAAAACTAGAACACCGATTTTCGGGTGACAAAGATGACTGAAAAATGATGCTTAGATGTTAGATTTCAATTATCAAAAGGCTTATTTTAATGTCAATGTGTTTGTATTTTTAAGAAGAGATCAATATAAGTGTTATTCCCTATTAATCATGTCGAGAAAAGTAGATTGAGGTCGTTAAAAGATGTTAGGATTCATTTAATTTGTATTTTTTTTTTAAAGAGATTAGAGTTGAAAATGGATTTGTTTTAGGTTCTGAATGGTTTTTTTTAAGGTATGTACATGTGAAAATAAGTTTAAAATGGATTTATAGGATTCTAAAACTAGAATACTAATTTTTGGGTGACCAAAGATGATTGAAAAATAATGCTTAGATGCCAGTATTCAATTACCAAAAGGCTAATTTTAGTGTCAATGTATTTGTCTTTTCACGAAAAGATCAATATAAGTGTTGTTTTCTATTAACCATGTCAAAAAAGAAAGATTGAATTCATTAAAAGATTTTTAGATTCATTTAATTTGTATTTTTTAAACAAATTAGAAGTTGTTTTAGAGTTGAAAATGGATTTATTTTAGGCTTTGAGGGTTATTTTAGGTACCTACATGTGAAAAAAAGTTTAAAATGGATTTATAGGATTCCAAAACTAAAATATTGATTTTCAAGTGACCAAAGTGACTAAAAAATAATTCTTAGATACCAGTATTCAATTATCAAAAAACTAATTTTAGTGTCAATATGTTTGTCTTTTCAAGAAGAGATCAAAATAGGTATTGTTTCATATTAACCAAGCAGAAAAAAGTAGATTAAGGTCATTAAAAGATTTTTGAATTCGTTTAATTTGTATTTTTTAAAGATATTAAAGATTATTTTAGAGTTGAAAATATATTTGTTTTAGGTTTTAAGGGTTTTTTTAGGTATGTACATGTGAAAACAAGTTTAAAATGGATTTATAGGATTCCAAAACTAGAATACTAATTTTTGAGTGACCAAAGATAACTAAAAATTAATACAAAAAATGATATGTAGGCTATCATAGTAGTGGCATATTGTCGATTAAGGTCTTACTTGGTATTTGCATTCCAAATAAAGTTAGGCAAATTTGAAAAAAAAAATTGCTTCAATTTTTTTTTATGTTTTTGAATTATTTTGATGTGCTGATATCATTATTTTGATGCATTTTCAAACAAAAAACACTTTAAAAAATAACTACTATCATAATTTAAAAAAAATAGCATGTTCTTTGATCTTAAAAAACAAACAAACAAACATGCATGCATAAGTTTTTGTATCCTTGGTTAGGCTATCAACTTTTAAAATCTTGCTGATTGCCTTGTTTCACTGCAACTAATCATATAGCATATGGTTTGATTATCTTAATTAACAATATAATGACTAAATTGACGTATTGGATATAATACTAAATAAAGGGCTTAAAAAACTTCTGAGTTTAGTAACGAAAACACACCATATATATATAAACCTTGTTGGTTTTCTTTTTCATTCTATGCATGAGGTATTCTTGACCAACCTACTTGTTGACCAAGAACAAGTCTTTTTATCCACATAAAGATAGTGTATCTAGAGAATTTTATAAATTCTCGTAGTCACTAAGTTCAATACTTGAAACTAGAAAAATCACTCGTTAACCAATAAATATGAATGTAAATAAATTACAATTTGAAATAAATTCTCATAGACACTAACTTCAATACTTCAATCTTTTATTTAAATAAATTACAAATAATTTGAAAAACATTCATTGATCAATAAATATGAATGTAAGAATTCAATTGAGAAAAATATGAAAATTTGAAGACTTAATTGGAAAAAAAGTTATTTAGAGAATCAAATAAATAATCTTTATACATTAAAAGGACTTTCTAAGATTTGTTACGAGTTAAATTAGATCGAGTTTAAAATTTATGTTTATTTTATCTCACAATTGTGGTATCAGAGTTTCTTCTGGTTTGTAGGTGACCATGACCTCTTTTTCTTCATCTTCTCCCTCTTCTTTTCTGACTTCCTCTTTCTCCTTCCATCTTTCCCCTTCCCCTTCCCCTTGCATTTGCTAGTCTACATCTATTAAACTTGACTATCTTTATGAAGTTAGTCTCTTAGATGATACATAAAAAATCTCTGAAACCGATCTTTCTCTAGTCAATCCTTATCATGTTTTTGCCAAAAAGTCTCCTTTTGTTATCCGTAGTATTAAAACTCTCATCAAACAACCTTCTCGTATGGTAAAAGAATATGTTCAAGCTTTTTTTTTTACTAATATAAAATTTTTACTACTTCTTAAAAACAATTTGTTACTTTTAAAATTCTACCTAAATTTCTAGGCCAATGGATTTCTCAAGGCTATACACATATTTATTTTAGTGCTATCTGGCTAACCTTGTCTTATCATGGTCTTAAAGATTTACCTATTACAACAAGATTAACTCTTCTAGATACCAGATATCTAGAGTATCAACATGCATGTATTGGATCTCTTGAAACCATACTTAATTATAACAAGGTAGTTGTTACTCTTTATCCCAACTTTAATATGGCATTGGATGATCCTGAACTTTATCACTTTTTGAAAGTCCGACTATAGATCACTAGTGCTAATTAAGTTTTAGACACTTATTAAGCCACTCTCCATTATCAAATGGCCTATCGAGTTCAAAATCATGCCTTTAATTTAATACTTCCTGTTACTGGTGATGTTTTGCTTATTATTGTTGATACCCCTCAAAGAGCCACCTGTACTCATGTCCCACGACAAATCCTGAAAGAGGACTTACAAAAGTTACTTTCCTCTTTTTAGATTACAATTACAAAAAGTAGCATCAAAACTCTGTCCCTATATAATTTGCAAAACCTGAGTTCACGAAAAAAGCTGATAGTATTGTAGGAATCATCTTCAAAAAGGAAGAATCTTCCACTTCTCTACAGGGATCTTTTCCTCCTTCATCTCAATAGTACAACTTGCTCAAGATCCTCTCCAAGTGTTTGTAGAGTCCTTATCTATGGACGACCTTCTCATCTATTCTTTTGCTTAGGACAACCATGTTTTTTTGGACATTTGCAATTATGACAATTATTATAATTTAGACATGGATGTTGACTCCCCCAAGCAAAAAAAAATAATCTTCTAGTAAGAAGTTAAAAGCCTGATACAATTAAGGAGACAGAATAATTGATACTTTTAGGACAATCATTTAAAAAATTTGACTATCTTATCAAATATAGTCCTTCCTTGTTGGCGTCTTCAGAATAAGTCCCCATAATTTTCATGTATCAACCTACAAGATCTTATGATGATGATTTTCCTGCTTTATAAGAATAGTTCAAAGACAGGGTTCGTACTCTTTCACAAGTTCACAACCCTCAAAGTGTAAATGTTGATGGTCGCCCTAAATAAGTCACTTAAGTTGAAGCAGTTCTTAATTAGCAAAGTTAAAATGTCACCGCTCAAATTCTGTTCTTTATAGAATTGAATCTAAGGTTAACTTGGTTCAGACTAATCTAAAAATGATGACAGTCTTTGTTGATTCTTGAATTCTACACCTTGAACAATTATGTGCTGAAATTCAACAAAGGATCTCCACTATCCATGAGTATTTACTCATTCAAGCTTCTAATGGTAGACATGTAGAACTTCAAAAGGAACACGAGATTCGGTCTCTTAAAATACAACTGAAGTCTCTTTAGGCTGAATTAGCCAAAACAAAATCTAAGCCTTTATAATTTCCTCAACCTCCATCATCTAGAACGACTTTTTATTATCCAAACCTTTATTAGGCTAAATATTTCCCTCCATACAACCCACAACCTCCACCTACCACTCCTCAACTATTTGGAAACTCAAATATAAAAAACTTTTCAAATCCATTTCCAAAAGAGATAAAGGGAAAAACCTAATGCCAACCATTTTAAAAAAATATAAATCACGAGCTCTTATCATTTCCTCATCCTCTAACTCTTTTAAATCGAAAAAGCATGAATTTAATAACTCCTTCTAAGACTCTTAGGACCCTTATCAACTTATGATTTAGTTAAACCAACTTTCTAATCATATTCATTCTTTTCTTACTACTTATTCCCAATAGACTATTTTTAAAATTCTTACCCATAAACCTATTGCCAATGCATTTGGAAAAAAAGACTCCTAATGAAGAAACTCTTGTAACCTTTAAAGACTTTTATACTAGAGATGATGATTCTGACACTTGTTCTCTGCCACCATTATTGATTGTTGATCCCCCTCCAGCACAAACATCAAATCCTCAATCATCACAAACTCGATAAGAGCCCATTTTGACCTCTATCATAAGGGTTAGTATGGATGAACTAGTTAGCAATGATGGTGAAGTAAATCTCAATCTCATATTTATTCTTCAAGTACCGGTGGTTCTTTTACTCTTAATGATATCTCATGAGTAAAATGGCAAGATAGAATTGATTAGTACTTAAAAGTGCATTTTTATCATGGTTTTATATCATCATTTTGCACTTGAAGTATCAATAACTCCTTAACCAAAACATGTTTTATAATAATGTATCTAATAATATAAGATACCTATAATTTGTGGTAAATGTCTATTTTTAATGCAGGCCTATCACATAAATGAAATGATTGATTGATGACTTTAAGAACTTAAATTGCAAGGATAAAGAGATGACCAAACTTAGAAAAGAGATGTTGGTGCAATCCAAACCGGAACACTGTTCAGTAATTGGGTCATATCTAGAGCTATAGATCTCAGATTTAGGTCCAATTTATATGGATGGAAAGGTAAGACATAGGCCTACAACTTTCATATGGAACCCACGATCTAAAAAGGCCATTTTCAAGTCCAAATTGTGGCAACAACAAAGAAGCCTGAATCTATCTTCCAACCCGAGCACTGTTCGGTATTTTGGCCATATCTGGAGTTCTAGAAGTCCAAATGAGCTAAATTTTTTACACAAGAAAGCTGAGACAATTTCCTACAACTTTCATGTGCAACTGGCTTCAATTTTGATGTTATCAATGACGTTTGGGGTAGACAAGAGAAGATAAGGATTGTCACCAAGTCAAGAGTTGGCCACCCACTTATCAATTAGTCATCAAATCAATAGTTCCCAATTTTGGCCTATAAAAGGAGGCATTTGCCATGCATTTAGGCATCTTGGTGTTCAGATCAAGATCATGCTCTTCCTTTCTCTCTTTGTATTTTTTGTAATTTTTATGTTTTGCTTTCATTATATTAAGTTTATGCCTTTCATTTCCTTTCCTTTACTTAGTTAACTTCTATGTTCTTATTTTATTTATCTATTTTTCTTTCTTTTATTATGTCTAGCTAAGTTAATTATGTCAAGGTGAAAAGGTTACACTAATGGCGTAAGAATAAGTATAATGTAAACTTAATATGGACTTTAATGTTTGATACTAACACGTTTTATATTTGTTATCTTGTTCACTCTTTAATACTTTGCTTGTTAAATCACTAATCTTGATTTATGTTGTATAACACTTGGTACAACAAATGTTTGGCACTTTCATAGTTCATACTGTATGGTATAACCGACACCTGAGCTATGAAAGGAACTTGATTTGTTGTTAACATAAGTTATAATCATGAATGCTTGATGAAATTTACAAGTGTTAGCATTAATTGAATAAGATGACTAATGTAATCATGTTAACAATCTATAATCTAATTGGAACCTCCTTTGTGTGTGGTTTCCAATTAAATAATAAGAGTTTATACTATACTTGTTTGACATACCATTAATGGAACCTCTAACCTTGACATTTGTTCTTATCATTGTTTAATCTTTATATTAATATTCCATCCCGAAGTTCTCATCATCATCTTCTTCTTCTCCTTCTCCTTCATTATTATTATTATTATTATTATTATTATTATTATTATTATTATTATTATTATTATTATTATTATTATTATTATTGTTATTGTTATTGTTATTTCTATTATTATTGTTGTTGTTGTTAGTATTGTTGTTGTATTATTGTTGTTATAATTTGTACAATTAACCTCCCTGTGGTTCGACCCCGTTCTTGCCGGGTTATTTATTACTTCGACACTCCTACACTTGGGAGAAGACATCAATCTTTTGGTCGTGTTAAGAATCCTTAAATTTCATTCATCGCTAACTAGTTATATGCTCAAGGACAGCGCAACCCTCAGGGATGCATTACAACAATTCTTTACAAACTTCTCTAGCATCTTATGGGATTGGTCCATGCCCAAAGTGATTATAAAAAAATGTAATTTGTGAAAAATACATCTCTTTATGAAGCTTTGAGTTGGCTTCATTATGAATTTCTTAGAGAAACTTTAATTGATAAGGAAATGACACGATATGAGTACTTTAAAATGAAGTGTTGTTGCTATTTGAGATTTGATTTGGAAAGACATTTAAAAAAAAAATATCGTCGATACAATATTCTCTCTTAAAAAATATACCACCGATACAATATTCTCCTTAGCCCCGATAACTCAAGTCTTAAGCATGCCTCTTCGGCATCCATACCTAGAGACCTTGCTGATGAAACTTTTAGATTATTCAAAACCAGAAAAAAAAAGTTATTAATAACCAATCTCTCGGCACCATATTTCATCAGGTGTTAAAAGCACTTAACAAAATATGTAATCAACACAAATATTTTACCAAGATATTATAGCCTGATAAAAATATGCTCTAAGCTTGTAAACGACCATATTTGCTGATTAAATGCCCAGACAATGGTCATTGTAATTGTTTTATTATAAAGAAGAAACATTTTAAGAAAATTCATCGATCTTCTTTTAATGGCTGCTAGAAAAAATAGAAGTTCTTCATACACTAACACACTAGACAACCCAAGCATTTCATTCCTAGTTCCAATAGATGCTTCATCTGTAAAAGCAAAGGTCACTTTGCAAAAACCTATCCACAAAAAGAAGGCTCAGTCATCGAAGTTAATTGATTTTCTAGCCCAAAATACAAAGTTCAATCATGATGATGATGAAGTTGAATCCTTATTTTCACTTATAGATGAAATCACTTCTAATACCATAGTTGTTGTGGCAGATAAGAGTTTTAATGATGAAATTTATGAACTTTATCAAACCCAACCTATAGTTTCCCATTCAAATCCAATATTGTTAGCCCTTTTTACCATTCTTACATCCACATATATAACTTTATTTGACACAGTAGCCCACAGAACCATCCTTAACCTTAAAGTTCTTCCATCTCATTATTGGATAACCCATAAAAAATACTTCCTAGCTACTGATAATCAAGTTTTTTGCATCCAATTCAAAACTAAAAAGCCTATCATACAAATCATACCCCAATGTTTTATCAAAATCCAAATCTTTGGTTCTCCTTTACCCAAAAAAAATTTAGATATTAGGTTTAATGTTTACTTCAAATCCAATTTTAGAACCCTTCCTCGTGGTATTCAGTATAAAGCATATTTTTTTCTATATATAATTAGCCCTTCACTCTATGAAATCCAACCCTCTCTCACAAAACACATTGTCCTTATCAAAGCCTAAATAATTTAATACTCATGCTCAAACTCTCATCAAGAATTCCTTGTTAAATGTTTGTATCCATTATGGCAAAATCCACAGTTTTTTTATTAAGCTTCCTTTTAAGCTTAATGAGGATATCAATCTTATGAAAACTAGTCATTTAGGAATGAATCTTGAGCATAATATGCTAGCTCAATAGGAATGTGCCTACTTATAGGCCTAAGATTTAATTGAACCTACAGACTCACAATGGTCTTGTGAAGCCTTTTATGTTAATAAAAGGTCTGAAAAAAAAAACAAGGCAAACTCATGCTTGTTATTAATTATCAACCCTTGAATCATTTTCTCCAAGATGATAAGTTTCCCTTGTCAAATACAATAATATTATTCTTATGCCTTCACAATGCCAAAGTTTTCTCCAGGTTTAATCTCAATGTTGGATCTTGGCAACTTGGCATTCATCCTAAAGACCGATACAAGACATGCTTTTGCATCTCGACCATCATTATCAATGGTGAGTCATGCTTTTTGGTTTTAAAGTGGCACCCTTATTATTTCAAAAGGTCATAATTAAAGTATTTGAACCTGTACTTCAATCAGCTTTAATCTACATTGATGATGTATTACTTTTCTTAAAAAATGAGAAGTCACATGCTATTTTATTAAAGCAATTTGCAGAGATTCTTCACCACTATGGTATCATGCTTTTTGAAAGCAAGATGCTCATTTATCAAAAGAAAATTGAATTTATTAACATGATCTTTACAGATAGAGCTTATACACCTAGCACCCATATAGCTGGAGAACTTCAAAAGTTTCTAGATGGCCCCCTCATGAGAAAGCAAGTTCAATAGTTTTTAGGTATTATCCAATACCTCGGAATTTTTATTCTTAGAGTGGCACAAATAACAAGGTCACTTCAGTTCATGCTTAAAAAAGATGCAGACCCTTGGATAAAAAAGTAGACCCAAATGTTTTGACAATTAAAGACAGCCATATAAAATTTACTGTTGTAGTCATTTCATCAATAAGGCAGTGTATACTTCAAACTAATGTCAGTGACAAGTATTGGAGTGTTGTACTCCTCGAAGATAAAGATGGTCATTGACACATATGTGACTATTTCAGAAACTCATTACCACTCCATGTTCAAGAAAATCTTAGTTGTAAAGTATGACATCTAGAAATTTGAGTTTCACCTTGCAGTTTATCACTTTATAGTAGTCATGGACTGTTCCTCATTTCCAAAAATGCTACAGTTCAAGTGCAAGATGCTTTCACATTCATAGCTTATGAGATTAGTAAAATGGTTTTCCAAATATACCTTTACTGTTGAGCATATAAAAAGGAATAAAAAACTTGATTCCAGACATGCTAATCAGACCATCCAAATCACAAACACTACTTCTTTCTCTGATTCTTATGGCCTCCTCTTTCAATTTGCCTTCACTTGAACAGGATTTCCTGTAAATGATTTACCTCTTTTTGTTCAAGAAATAGTTCTTAGCCACACTCTTGACCTGCAGGCTAAAGACAAACTATTTAGCCTCCAAGACCACCTTCTTCTCAATTATGATATATCTTCTCTTTGTTTCCAAAGCTTAGACATTCATTCTAAATATCTTTTCATTCACCTATTTAGCTTCAAACCTTCTAGATTATTCCTTAACAAACTCTACTTTTTTTCTTATGGTATTTTATCACTTATACCATATTGTTATCGAATTTCCCACTAATTTCTTTCTTTCTAAATTTCTCCAGACATCTTAGACGGTAAACTCTTGGTATTATACTATCAAATTCCTCAATTGGTTTCACAACTCCACATAATGGGTCTCTCTTCTTTAATAGAAAAAATCCAAATGGCCCCTGTGCACTTATTGGATTAAAATACATCGCAGTCCACTTTTTAATAAATTTGTTAAACAAGCTTTTACCTATTTGTTCTCTATGTTCATATTCCATAGGCTGTCAAAGCTTCAACAGATAATCTGGTTATAAGTTTTTTACAGGTTGTAGTATACAAAACTCAACCATACTCGTTATATGAAAACCCCTTAGATCACCTCCTAAATATCATGACCTTGTAAAAAACAGTGTGCCTTAAGAATAATATTATTCCTAATGAATTATGGCCTTAGGGAACAAATTCTGATGAAGAAATTAATTATGATCTATATAACCCTCAATATTCTGTTCATCTTCATGACTTGCAAATGCAGTATAAAAAAAAAACTCAAGCAGATGATTTTGGGCATCCTACAGCTTTTGGAACCACATGAGATGAAAATGCTTATAGAAGATGACTATGTGTGAGCCCTATAGGTCTAAATTACTTAAGATAACTTATCAGATCATAATCTCTCTCCAGATCATGAACCTATTGTTGGATAATATTAGTATTATACTAACTTGTCACTTGAATCTTGTCATTTGTGCATTATGTCGTTTGTGCATTATTAAGTGTGCTTTAGTGATTTCTGATGTAAGAAGTGATTTAAGCAAAAGTCTTAAAATTAGTATAAATAGATGTTGGGTGTAATGTTGTAAGACAAAACCTGAGGAGGGTAGACCTTGAAGGAGAAGTCTATTCAATAAAAGACTTATTTTTCTAATTCTCTGATCTTTAAACCTTTTCTTCTTAACTATATTCAAAGCCTGGAAGTTTTTGTTATCATTTAATAAGACATAGCTCTAGTAAGTAACTATTGAAATGCAATAATAACATAAAAAACTATGATTTTAAGATTTATTACGAGTTAAATCAGATCAAATTTAAAATTTATGTTTTTAACCTTAAAATTTATATATAAAAATATTATTATTATACTGTATTTAACCTTATAATTTAATTACATTAAATAAAAATAATCACTTGTAATTACATTACATGTAGAATAAATAAAAATAAACAGAGAATTATAATAAGTTGGTGAATATACAGAGAAGACCATGATCTAAATTTATTTAACTTGAACTAATAAAAAAATCCAACCTATCTTTTTTTAATATAACAAACCAAACCCAAAATAAATTTGATTTAAAAATCAAAACTATAATTTCTTCTAAATAAAAAAGCAAATCAAAATATCCAAATAAAAAAGTGTTTGTCATTGAAGTTTACCTGTTTTTTAAAAATTATTTACCTTAGTTTTTTTATTATAATATATTATTTTAATTTATTTTAAAAATAACTGTTATTACAGTAACCATAAAACAATCACCAGGTATAAACCGCCACCTAGTTAACTTTTTCCGCGTACACGTACAGTCTCTCGCAGTGACCAAAAAAGATACCATTTCTAGAGTGAGACACCCACACACACACTCTCTCTCTAGAAAAAGGATAGAAAAGAAAGAAATGGGAAAATAATAAATTTAGTACCAAAATCGTTGAGGTAAAAGAAAAACGAGAATCTCTGCTACTTTTTGTTTATGGAATATATCTACTGATATAGAGCTTTCTCTTTATTTAGTTTTCAGCTCTTTGACATCTAGCATAGCATAAGAGCACTTCTCTTTCTTTTCTTCTCTCTAGGTGAGAACTGAAAGAAGATTTTTCTTAGTAAGTTTGTGATGATCAGTTTTTAAAGTTTAGGTGTTTTATTTCTCTCTTGGATTTTATGTTATTTTGATGCTAATATTTATATCCATATCGATTGTTATGGTTTTATGTCAGTGATTTTGTGTTACTTTTACTGATTTGCTAATTTGATGTTAGTAGAAGTCTGCATGTTGTTTAGAATTGAAGTGCAAAAACTAATGATAAAAAAGATGTGGACATGTGGGATTTTCTTGAATCGCTGATTTAGTTGTGATTTTGTGCTATTTTTCAGCTGCTTTGATTGGATAAAGAAAAATTGAATTATATTACCGCTCATGCTTTTGAAAGTTTTTATGGAAAATTGGGTTTTCTTTTTCAAGGTTTAATATTGACATTTGAAAAAAAAAATTAATTCTTTTTTGGTAGAGAACAATAATTTTTTGAAAAATTGATCAGCCATAAGTTTGTGAGTTTTTTGACCTAATATGTTTTGTCTTTCATACTTTTAGGTTTTTTTTGGGTGTCTTTTGATGTTGTAATGGTTGACCTTTAAACTGATTTTTTTTATGGTGATTATTGTTATTATATAATTCGGATTTTCTTGAATGGCTATTATGGTATTCCTTTTGTTTAAACCAAGTCTACTTGAGAATGTGCTTTATGTTCATTAGAAGCTATTGTGCCTAGTATTAAATGGAGTTTTGGTTGTAGGGTTTTGTGGAGAGTAAAGGGAGCGCTACTGTGATGGGGAAGGGTTCAAAGATCAATTGTAAGTCAGCATCTCATAAGCTTTTCAAGGACAAGGCAAAGAACCGTGTTGATGATCTTCAAGGGATGTTCTTGGATCTGCAGTTTGCTAGGAAAGAAAGCCGCACGGTTGATGTGGCTGTCCTCGAAGAGCAAGTTCATCAGATGCTTCGTGAATGGAAATCCGAGCTCAATGAGCCCTCTCCAACATCTTCTTTGCAACAAGTTAGGATTGAAATTTTTATCCCATTTTGAGTTCATGTATATCTTTACATACCATGTATGTTTTTAAGAACTTGACATATATCAATACATGTAATGAGAATGCATAATAATTTGTTTGTAATGGGTGATTATCATAATTGTGAATTGCAATTTTGTGGGATTATAGGGTGGTAGTCTTGGATCATTCTCGACAGACATATGTAGGCTGCTGCAGCTCTGTGAGGAGGAAGATGATGCCACTAGTGCACTAGCAGCGCCAAAGCTGGAACCTAATGATCAGAGCATGCAAGGTGGAGATAATGTGGTCTTTCAAGAGGTAGGGTTTTTTTTTATTATTATTATTTTGTGATTTTTATGTAGGCTTTGCTAACAAAAAATAGTTTTGAATTCTAGAATATGATTGTTGTTTGTTGTCACATGTTAATTGGAATAAGGACGTGCTAGAGGCTCTCTTCTCTCTTTTATTGCATGCAGTTGTTTGCATATATCTCTTCCATATTTGCAGCTTTGGTTTGTGATCCATGGTTGTCAAGCAAATCACTAAACATGTTTGAAAGCCAGACTCCAGTGTGTGAGCAGCGTAATCAGGAATATGCAGAATTAAGATTTGACTCTTTCTTGTTAGGATGGATTTCATGGCAATTTCTGTTCAGTTATGTTTTTAAGTTGCCACTCTTGTGGTGGAAGGCTTGATTTAGTAATGAACTTAATTTTATAGCTTGATTCCAAAAATATCATATCCGATCCAGATTTTAGGTTTTATGTAGAATTGGTCATTGCATGGTAGGATTCATGCAATGTTCACGTCATCGTTTTAACTGAGGATTTTGTTTTTCATATTTACCTGCATGTGGCCTACCACTAAATGATAAAAAAGGAAGAATAATTATAAGATTTACACTCTAGGGCTGGAATTCAATAGAATAGTATGGTCGAGAGTGGAGAATATTGTTGTTGGTGCTCTGCTTATTGTTTTGTGGTTACTGAGTCAAAGCTTGCCCATGCTGACAATGTTCAACACTTGAAATCTGAACGTAGTGCAAGTTAAAAAAACAAATTGTTTAGGAAAGTGTTTAATGGGTGTTGGCGCTGGACAAGGCTGGGAGATGCAATAATGCTCTGTTATAACGCAAAATTTGGTTATTACCGGCTCCACTTTGGATATTGATGACAGTAGTTAATATCGTTCTAAATTCTTGGGTGTTGAATATTTGTGGTTCTTGCTGTCTTATTCTTTCTGCGTTTCATCTCAATTTTTAGTCTGAGTCTATCAGATGCTTCTTCTCTCTGAATTAAACACATTTGTGCTATGTTCTTGAAATAAATCGTCATTTCAAGTAACTGCTCTATAGTTTATAAGTTGAAACCTTAGGACATTTAATATCTTAGCATCAAGTTGATATATTTCTGGTGTATTCAGATTATAAAATTCCTTTACTTCTGTACATCTGTGCAGTTGTCTTGCTTAAGAGTAAACAAACATGAAAAGATGTAAAAACTGTGGTTTTTCTGTCAACTTATCCTCTTTGCTTGGTGACTGCATGGTGATTTAGTTCTTAACTGTTTGTAGTCCTTGTGTCTATTTGTGTTTGAGACTTGAAGTACTTTTAAAATGGCTAATTTTTATCTTATTGTTTGAGAATGTTGCATGTTTAATAGCTTTATTTTCATAATTTCTTTCACTTTGGTGTGTGGCTAAAACTGAAAGGATGCTTTGGTTACTTTGTTTCAGGAATATGCTGTGAATCATGGTCAGCAAGAGCATGCCTTTCCATTTGTTGATCAATGCAAAGACTCCCTTTCAGGAGTTCGTAGCCTGGTGATTAATAACATAGAAGGGGCTGCTCAGTTGGATTACCATCAGTTTGATTTGCCTCAGAGTTTTGAGCAAAACTTCTATGCTAGTTTTAATGGCACAGATTTGGGTGAAGAGGATGGTATGCATAATGTTTCTAGCTATCTGCCAAGCATGTGTCCTCCGCCCTCTGCATTCTTGGGCCCAACATGTGCCCTTTGGGATTGTCCAAGGCCTGCTCAAGGAGGGTTGGAATGGTGTCAGGACTATTGTAGCAGTTTTCATCATTCACTAGCATTGAATGAAGGGCCACCTGGAATGAGCCCTGTTCTCAGACCTGGTGGAATTGGCCTGAAAGATGGTCTTCTATTTGCTGCCCTTAGTGCAAAGGCTGAAGGAAAAGATGTTGGTATCCCAGAATGTGAGGGAGCTGCAACTGCAAAGTCCCCATGGAATGCACCTGGTATGTTAATATGTGTTGCTTTATATCTTTGGCAAGCAGTAGCTATTTATTATGCCTATTTGAAGCAGAGCATATCTTCTAATCACTCAGAATATCCTTTGCAATTTTTTGCATATTCAATTAACTTTCTTCTGATATCACAGAGCTCTTTGATCTTTCTGTCCTTGAGGGTGAAACAATAAGGGAATGGCTCTTTTTTGATAAGCCTCGCAGAGCATTTGAAAGTGGGAACAGAAAGCAAAGGTCATTGCCTGATTACACTGGCCGTGGTTGGCATGAATCAAGGAAGCAAATTATGAATGAATTTGGAGGGTTGAAGAGATCATATTACATGGATCCACAACCACTGAACAATTTTGAGTGGCATCTATACGAATATGAAATCAATAAGTGTGATGCTTGTGCTTTATATAGATTGGAATTGAAGGCTGTTGATGGAAAGAAGAGTGCCAAGGGGAAAATAGCAAATGAATCAGTTGCTGATCTGCAGAAGCAGATGGGAAGACTCACCGCGGAGTTCCCCCCTGACAACAAGCGTGCTGTTAAAGGAAGGACTAGAGTGAATGCCAAGGTTGGAAATGTTTATTCAGGCTCAACTCAGGTAGCACCAAGCAATGAAGCATATGACTATGGGCCAGGTTCACAGTATGATTATCTTGTTGAGAATCTAAAAGGCTACTATCTGACACAGTTTAAGAAACCGTGATTGATGAGGAACAAGCACCATTTCTCTTCTAGTTGCATTAGCTTAGGAATTTCATCGTAGATTTTCATCCTAATAACATGAGTTGAAGCTCATTTTTCGACACAGAATTGTGCATAGTTCATTTCCACATGAGAGTGCCTTACTGCACTGCTGTCGTGGAAGCTGGAGCATATTCTAACTTATGGAAGGTGAAACAAAATGGCTTTTTCCCCCCAGTTCATTTCTATACATCTGATATGGTATGCTGATTCCCCCTGGAGAGCAGAAGACCACTAGAATAGCAAGCGGTGGATGAAAACAATTGCTAATATGCTTTACAGACATTTTTTGGGGTTTTCAAGTCTTTATGTAACCAGTTGCGGCTGGTACCTTGCTGATGGAAAATATGTTTTTATTAAGGCTGTCCTGTATTCGACTATATGATATTTGTCCTTTTCAGGAATTTGTAAATATTATTTGAATATTACAAGCCTTGTTTGCAATTTCCTTTTTCCCAATGTGTTATTCATCGTCTGACAACCTAGTATGACAAGATATAATAGTGAATGAAGTATTTTAAGTCATTGTCCTTTGCATGGTGTAAATTGGCACAAGGTCTTCACGTGAAGAAATGATTTCGAGCACAATCATGTCTTTTGCATTGATCCATACATCAGCCATGGAAATTCACTTTTTAACTTTTGAATGGTTAGGTTTGACTAGTTGTTTCTAAAGATAGAATAAATTTGTCGGATTTATAGCAGTAATAAGTTTCTCACATTGTGATTAACCTGATGAAATCATATGTCTAAGCTCTGATTGTCTTTGCTAGTGGACAGCATTTGTGGAGTTCACGCACGCACATCATTTTTTAGTATTATTTTTTAAAAAAATTACAATCATAAAAGTTATCATAATATCAAATTCATATTTAAAAATAAAAGTAAAAAATCTAAATTTCTATACAATATTTGCATGGATTTCTTTTTATTATTATTATTATTATTATTATTATTATACACATATTCTATGATAGCATTTGGTTATGTACCAGGACAAAAGATATGAAAGCCATAAAGACAAGACAACAAGAAATTGCAATAAAAATAGAATTGTATTTGGTAGTAGTGTCTGGGATAGAATAATTATCTATGTATTATATTTAGTTATGATAAATAATACATAAAAAATTATAAAAATTTATTTTATTTTTAATATTTATTATTGTTAAATTTACATATATTTTTTTAAAAAAATAATTAGATTTTTTCACTTTAATTTTTTAGATTTTTTAAGTCAATCTGTGTTTTATCTAGGGACAACTTGTGTTTTTTGTCAATAAGGTCATAGCAAAAAAAATTTAATTATAAAACTTGGACTTGCCTGTCAAGTTCATCAATGATCTAGACTAGTCTAAATTAAAAAAAAAGGATTGCTATGACCTGACACGATAAAAAACTTAAAAAACTTAGGTTGTCCCTAGATAAAACACAAATTAACCTAAGATAAAAGAAAAAAAAAGAATAAAAAAAACTTTGATTTTTTCTAAATTTTTTTGAGTAAAATAAGGTTGTTTTGATTTTTTTAAAATAATTTATTTAACTCAGGTTGACTTTCTCGACTAATGACCCCAGTCTTATCCTGGGTCAATTCTTGAATTCAGTTAAAAAACTATAATAATAACTATTTTTATTTATACATCAACCTTCTTGACCCGTAATCCAGACTTTTTTTCTTAATGAACTCTCGAATTAAGTTTTAAAATTATAATAATAATTACTTTTATTTTTATTCATATGTTGACCTAGATCAACTTAGATTAACCCTTCTGAACCATGATCTGAGCCTTGTCTAGGGTTGATCTTTAAATTAAATTTTAAAATAATAATAATAATAATAATAATAATAATAATAATAATAATTATTATTATTATTATTATTATTATTATTATTATTATTATTATTATTATTACCTTGACTCAGATCAACTCGGATTGATCCTCTTGAATTATAACTTGGGTCAACCCAAATTTACCCTTTTGATTTGTAACCTGAGCCTTGCACTGAATTAACATCAAAATTGTGTTTTAAAATTATGATAATATCTATTTTTATTTTAATCTAATTAATAGTGTTAATCTCAAAACTATTATTATTTGTTCTACTAATATTAGTTTTTAGTATAATTAATAGTATTAATTTTTAAAATATTATTATATATGGTGTTATAAATAATATGATTTTTATTATAATTCATGTTATTGCAATTAAAAATATTAATATTTTTATTATAAAAAATTATTATTTTCATTAAAATTTACAAGAATATAAATATTATTATCATCATTAATAAATTTAAAAAAAACTACTATTATTATAAAAAAAAAAATGACACCTGACACCTACATTCTCTTCTGAGAACACAAGCAACCCAAATATCATGTGATGCTTTGCCTACCTGCGAGCAGGAAACAATTCTATTTTGGGTCAAACTTCCATACAGACGCTCTCAAGGAAGCTATTTATGGCTTCCCTGCAAATAAGATTACTGCTAACTTCGATGCCTATACCTAGGGGAGGAGACAGGGAGAGGCTGGCAGGGGCCTCGGCACCTGCAAAGAAATTTTTTTTCCAGTCTTCTTTAAGTTTATTTTTAATATTTTTATAAAAAATTGTATAAATTACAGCCTTTTGGCCCCCCTTAATTTTATATTTTGGTTCCGCCCCTGCCTATACCCCAGCCCAGAGTGGGTATAGGAATGGTTCATGAAAATTGGACTTCCATGTCTATTGGTTCAGTTAAAGCTGTAAAACAAAAGAGAAAAGGAACTGAATTAGATTCTGTATATTTGTTAAAATCTCATTTCCGAATGCAAATTATTGTTTTAACATTGTGAATTAGATTTGTATATTTATATTATTGAAATTATATGAAGTCAAGTCAATGAATTAGATCTTAGTTTTTGTTTCTTTCTTCTTTAAGAACACTTGTATCATTTTAACATTGCTTTTTTAAAACGAAAAAGATTTGGATTGGCCAGCGAACAGTAAGTACCATCTATCTCTGAATCAGACTGTGGGATTGATTGTTGCATTGTTGTTTGGTTTATCATATTTGTTTTTTATTTCTTCCTTTGTTTTTAATCCTCTTTCATCAAGTCATTTCTCTAGTCAGTGTCTGGTTTTGAGTCCGTCACCCATTGAATGCTTTTTATTTTTTATTTTTCGAATAGCTTTGCTAGGCTTTGTATTAATGTTCTGTTAATTATAGAGGACACATGTTTTTAAAGCCTCTTCAAACTTAAAAAGCCTCATCAATCGATCATCTTCCTTCTTTTGTTGCATTCCTTGTACGTGTCCTCTCTTTTTTCCTCCAAAAAATCGATCTCTGATGAAAGCCATCCGAAGCCATTGAAGAAGCAAAGGCAACGAGCACTTATGTATTTTATAGAGAGAGCAGGAAAACCCTTACAATCGGTTGCTGGATCTTTAAATGAGGAAGTGTTGATTGGAAATGATTCATACGACATACTTGGAGTGTCTGAATTAGGACAGAAGTTACGCTAATGGAAAGATTTTTCCTGGTGGCAAGGTTTTTTATCAGCATTGTTGTGCACATGTTCGTTATAGACCTTATGGAACATAGTTGACGATATACGTGAAGGTGTTAGGCATCTATGTTCATCAAAAGAACAGCTCTTCGTAAGTTCAGCGACATTGTCAAGCAATTGCAGTTGCCTTCGAGAAAATTGTTTCTGGATGTATACAGTCACAGAGCACAACATATTCCATGTTAACCTCTGCATGGAACTTTAAAGAAACAATCACAAGATATGGAAATCAAAACCATTGCTGGCTGCCTAGTTCAGAGAAATGGGAAAGAGTAGAGGAGGGTTGTAAAAGCTCTTCATGGTGTCATGAGTGCATTTTCGGGACAAAGAATCCAACTGCAAACACATTCCTTACCAAGATTGTCGGGATATTGGACTTTCAGAATAAAAAGTGAAGGGATAATAATGCTTTTGTGCAAGCAATAGCTGTCAAAATGAAAGAAAAACTCGACAAGTATTGGGGTCAGTGGATGTTCTGGAGTTTTCTTATCCAATGCAATATATCCGGAATCTGAAGTTATCAGTCATGCTACCTCTGCTCGTGATGTCTTGTATGAGCTTTTCAGTTGCCATGTTGATATCAAGTATTCGAAGGATAGGGGCAACAGGACTACACGCTGAGATGATCTAGTTTCTTCTGGTGGCTCTGATTCTGACGTATTAGAATAAGAACGTTACTTACAAGAGTTATACATATAAAACGAGGCCCAGAAGATCTGAACTGGATGCGAGTCTGGACGAATCAAAATAACCTTACAAGAGTGATGATATCCTAAAAAATCGAAATCAAAGTAGTTTCTAATCATGGCGCATGATAGTTTTAAAAATTTAAATAATTTGCTAGACTTGCATGTATTTAAACACGGTGTATAGCTAAGTTCAAGAAAGTTAGATGATCATCCCCTCTTTGATTTTTTTGAAACATAAATCTTAAATTAAAATAACATATATAAAATAATACGTTGTTTTTCAAGTAAAAGGCTACAAGTGTTGGTTTCTTTAGCAGACTGGTTACGTTGTCTTGACAAAATAGAAGTCATCAAATGTAAGTATAGCCCTGTTCATAGCTCTATTTTGCAAACTTGCATATACTACCATTTTGGATCTGACCATCTTTGTTCTTGTCCTCGTAGTTTGAAGAAGAATGTGGCAAAGTGATATCGATCCCTTCCTTGGAGGCAATAATTGCCTGCCATTGTCAACTGGGTTTTATTACATGGAATTCCCCTTTTCCCTTCTGAACCTGTCATCATCAATAGCCTTTCTGATATGCTAAATTATTTTCGATAATATGTATTTTTGATGCAAAATAACCCATGTAGCCAACTCCAACTAGTTTGAAATAATGGCTTTCTTCTTCTTCTTCTTGGTAGCTGGTACCTCTGTTTCTTTCGATCTTCACTTTAAGGCTAACAAACGACTAGTCTCTTAATGTTTTAAGAGTGACGAGTCGTTCAAGAGCATAACACCACTCAAAACAAAACCCTCTAAAAACCCAGAGGCAGAGGAGAGAAGCCATTTCCTTCATCAAAAAATGCATCCTCCTCCACAAGCTCTCTCCCCCCTTTCCTTTCCTCTCCTCTCTCCGCTCCCTCCTTCCCTCTCCTCCAAGTCCACACCAACCACAAAAATCCCTACATTTTTCTTCCCCAAATTACCCCTAATCATTCCCAAATTCCCCCTCCATGTCCTCCATTGTACTCCAAAACCCACACAACAAGAACATCAAATACTCCAATTCGTAGCGGACTCTAATGACAATACTCTCCCTTGTGTCAGAACCTTCGAGAACGACTTGGCCCGGCTAAGCCTAGTCGGTTCCGTCCGCTTCGACCAAGCCCTTACTGCCGCCGCCGCCGATGGTGGCCGTGCCGCCTCTGAACACCTTGGGTCCGGCGTCCCTGCAATGGTTGTTGAGACTGTCTTCCCTGGCCCCGCCGATGAGCACGCTACCGTCTCCACTCGCTTGGTCAGGGTTTTTTTAAAAAAAACTCTAAAATATCTTGAAGTCACTGCGTTTATGTTCATACTTAATTGCTGAATTTGAAGTAAAATTATGAAGTCTTAAACTTAATTACGGAATTGAGATGATGATACTTATTTTTTCAGTAACAAAATATTGGAACTTGAAGCTATACATGCATGCATACAATAATATCTAGTCTGATATGGGATTCTTTATAACAGTTTTTGCCAGCAAAGAAAGTTAAGGAGAAAGCAATCAGACTGAAAAGGTCTTTCAAGGAAGATGTTCTGTCAGGCACCATGTCTCAGAACATTCTTTCAATGACATTTAGACAAGTAGTTTTGCAACAGATATGGAACTTTGAGCTCGTTTTGTTCAGACCCGGAACAGAAAGAAACATGAAGGATCTTGAAAACCCGAGAGAGGTTGGAAATATAATTATTGTTCCCTTTTATTTTGTTTAAGGGTTTGAGTATTTTTGATATTTGTGTAACTTTGTTATGTGATGTGTTATTAATGGGTGTGTCGTGCAGGTGCCTCTTGATACTGATGGGTTCAGTTCTCTTATTCATTTCATATCAGCAGGTTCCTGCTTCCTTCTTTCTCGGTTCGTCAGATGAACAAGTTATATCTCTGCTCGCAGAAGCTGTTTGCATTGCTGCTCTTCAGAATACTGAAAGGCTTTTCCTTGATGATTTTATGGGGAAGGGTCCTGGTGGGTTTTTTAGCTGGCTACGGAAGCCTCAAAGAATTGTATCAAGAGATTCCTCGGTTGTCATTTATAAGTTGTTCGAAGATGAGATCGTTGAGAATGCTAAGAGTTTGCTTGAGAATTTTAATTCGAGTAAGGATAGATTTCAGGGAATAAAAGTGAAGCGCAAGTATAAATGGTGGACTCCTTTAGCACACTCTAAGTTGGAAAAAATTGGTGGTCCTGAGTTCAGTGCTTGGACAAGCGAGCATGTACCTGCTTATAGGCTACAGATTGATGCTGATAAAGTGAAGGATGCAAAATTTGAAGGGTGGAGAGAATCTTCAGGGAATAGGTGGGAAGTACTTTTGACCCACTCCCAAATGGTATTCTATTCTCTCCTTCTGTCGTGAGCTCTTGATTGTTAATGGTACCTTGTTCTTTCTTTTAGTCTTTGGCTTCTGGCTGTTGATGGAGCGTATTCTGTTGTTGTTGAACCCTATCTGAAGATCCACTCTTAATGAAATTTCAAAAATAGGAGTCATTGCCTTCAAAGTGGATGATATGATGTCCATGTGATTTGCATTTTGTCCAAGTTCTTTTCCCCTTCATGTTCTTGTCAATATGAATTTTGAGGGCTTGAAGGATGCTGAGGGGTGGATGTGCTTTCTTATCATGTATTGTTTATGTCATTGTTTGTTGAATTGAATTTATGTTATTTCTGTTCTGACACTAGTTTATGTAATTTTGTAGGTTGGATTGGCTGAAATATTTGATATGTACTATGAAGATATATATACAATGCCCAACGAAGAGTTATCATGTGGTGTTGTTTCAAATTTCACCAATTTGTCCAAAAAAAAGGTGTGTAATGTAGACTATTTGTGTCTTAGCGTTTCTTAATTCATTTTTTGACAGTAATAAATCTTTTTCAAAGGTCGAGTCCTATTCTTTCTATTTGCAAACCAGACACATGAGAATATAGATTCACAAGAGAGAATCATCCATACCTAACAGAAAGCATATTTCACATTTTCAAGAACACTTTTGTCCTGCTTCATGCATGTGCACAACTTAATACACTGTGGGGAGCTATGAAAGTGAATGACCTCCATTTCCAGCTTTCTAACAATGCATAATAGTGGAAGCCATTCTTAAATTGATTTTGAATCCATAGGCACCAGGCTAACAATTCTTTTTTCTTCCAGAGGAGCTCTTCTTTGATGAATGTCTTGTCAGTGACACTTGTAAGTGGAATTTTCCTCGTCAGCATCAGTGCTCTTAGTCAGTTTTGCCTTCCTCATCTCCGCAAAGGACAAACGTATGCTCAAGAAAATAGTTCTCTTCCATCATCAGAAATTCAGTTTGCAGTAAATGAATCTCTGGATGCTGCAAAGGTATGCATATGTTGGAAACATTATGCCGGTCTAGTGCTCCATCATATGTTCTTATTGTGTGCCAAGTGTATGAGCACACTCACTCTTCATGTCAAAAGTTTGGCACTGCTTGTGCCTATTAGTGATGCCTTGAGATTGGCTGGGTGAAGTGGTTATTGTTTGGGTAGCTATTTGTCTTTTACAATTCTTAAATTTCATTATGTTCTTTTTTTTTTTTTTTATCTCCTGTCGATTTTTTTATATAAACTAATACTTAAACTTCATCTGGATAGTTACAAGAATTTTGCATCTTGATTTGCAAAAAGATGAAGGATTCTTTTGGCTGGCCTGGTGATATAGTGACAGATGAGAAGATTGGTGCCTGGATTGGTGAAATACCAGCTTACTTCAAAACGATGGATAAAGCTGATGCTGCTAGTGAAGAAAATTCAACCGATTTTACCCCCATACAGAAGATTGATGAAGATCTGAAATCATCTGCACAGGATATTGCTAGTTATCAGGTAATCCAATTTTTTCTATCTTCTTTGCTTTGTCTTCCATTTTCAGATGTATCTGGGTAGTTCTTCCTCATGTGAATCAGCTACGATGTTCTGCTTCTATTCCCAAGAAATGCCAAAGATAAATTGACGGGGAAATTCATAAATTTATGCCTTATCTGGCATAATTTGTATTCATGAATTTTGCCTTCTTTCTTGAATAAAAAATGTGGTTTTTAAATCAAGAAATGCACAAGTTATGCTTTCGTTCAAACAAGTACAAGCATAGGCTTCAGGTTGGGATTTGTCATTCTAGAACCTGAGTTCGTAATATATGTTGGTCTTATCCCCATTTATCATTTCACACCTTGACTGATGGTTTCTTGTGGATAATGATTGAGTGGATCAAAAGGATCAGACAACACTCTCCCTTGATTCTTACAATAAAATGAAAAGAAACGTATTATCGGTGGCCCTTGAGGCTCCAGTGGCTTTAAATTCAATACAGTTTGATGGGGGGGTATGCCATGTGATGGTGTGCAAGTAAAATGACAACTTTTACGTACTGACATTATTTTTACTTTTGTGTTATTGGGTTAAAACATCATGGTTCATGTCTTCTTTCTTCATTGTCATGCTTGAACAACTATTCCACATTTTTGATCTGCTGTTTTGTGGTTCAATTTTAGGTGGTTTTGTCAACTGATGGGAAAATTGTCGGTTTCCAACCTACAAGCGGGGTCGGTGTGAATCATTGGGCAGCCAATCCCCTAGCAAAGGAGCTTTATGGTGGACGAAAATTATCCCCTGGTAAGAATTCGTTATCTTTCTGTTTTTTTTTTTTTTTTTTTTTGGGGGGATGTTATTTGCTGCTTACATCCTGGTATTTTATGAGCAGGATTTATTGAACCTGGCCTCAAGACCCACTTCCCGAATGAGGTAATTTTGATAGAGCTGTTGGTGTCAGTTAATTCGGATGCCAATTTTGCTTTGGCGAGGCCAGTTCGATGAAGTATATTGCTCAATGGATGTATGATGTGTATAGTTCATGCAGCTTTTGGAAACAAATATAGGCCTAGAGAGAAAAGGGAAGATAAGTAGATTAGATCATGCAAATTTTATGCCAAATTTTGCACAGATGTGTGATCAACCTGACATAATTATGCAAAATAGAGAAACATGAATATTTATTATTATTATTACATATGAGATGAATATTCAATTGTATATTATTTCATGTTGTTGATTGTTTTTAAATATTAGCTAATGAATTTTCTAATTTTCCTCGTGTCCTCTACTTTCTTTTCCCATTATCTTTAATAGTGCTTCCTATACGGAGCAAGCATTGTTCATGAAGCAAGAATGAATAGACCTCTATAAAACATCATCATGTTTTGGGGAAAAAATCATACTAGTTAAAAAATAATTTAAAGTAAAGAAAAAAATTAATTTTTTAAAATATAAAAAAATATATATAAAACTGATATCTGAGTAATCAGCGATGCAAATGTTCAAGAAAGATTGCAAGTGGTCATTTGATTGTTCCATTTTCTGCTGGAGCTTGAAATCACAGTCAACAGAAAGAAAAAGACTGAACAATTCTGGATCCACTTCTTCTATATAGAAACCTAACTCGGTGGTATGAACCTCCAGAGATTTGTTTTCTTGGTTTATGGTGAAATAATGGTGGAATTCAATACCCTGCAACGAGGTGGGAGGATCAGGATTGTTTTGTTAAACTGAGAATTTTATGTGGTGACTTTGTTTTTAAATTATGAGATTTAATATGTTGGGTTTTTATATTTTGATATGTTAACATTGTTACATTATTGTTAATCTGTTAATTTTAATATGTTACATATTTTAATTTGTGAATTGTAAAGTGTCGATATTTTTTAAATTATGAATTTTTTATTTTATTTTAAAACTGGGAATTTTAGAGTGAATTTTTTGTACAATTTCTGTGCATATCTTTTTTTTTTATTATTGTACACTTAATTTTTTTCATGGTGAATTTTATCGTTTGTATTTTAGACATAAAAATCTATAGGTGTGTGTGTATCATGTTATTGTCGTTTTCTCGATTTTTTGGGTGTAATGCCGTGTTGTATCGTAAATTTATAAATGAATTCAATATGACTCATTTATAGACCCAACACATATCTGATACCTTTCAGACTTGCCATACAAAGTGGGTCAAAACCCTTTTTTTTTCCCCCACCTGCATGAGTCTAGTGCCCATTTCATCCAAAATAATAATAATAACAAAAATAATAAATATTCTTTGTTTTCAAAAATATGTTTTGTTAGTTGTAATCTTTGATATAATAAACTTTAAGCAAGTTGCTATTTTAAAGATTAACTAAGATTAACTTATTTTTTATTTTTTTTTAAATATTCTAAAAAACTATTAACATTATTATCGATAGATCTTATCACAAAAAAAATAATTTTATAATCTTGAGAGGTGTAACTCAATTAATTAGACTTTAAATTTGTTGTTTAGAAGCTATCAGTTCGAGTCTTATAAATATTAAGATCATTGGAGACTTATATAATTAATAATTTTAAAATCTGTAAGATTAATTGAAATACACCCAAGCTGATCTAAATATCTATGTTAATAAAAAAAATCTTATAAATTTAATGCTTAAATAATCAATGATTTTATTCATTAAATATTATAGCTAAAATCTAGGTTTTTTACTTGTTTCCTATCATTATTTTTTTATGATGTGAAATATATTTAGCAAGGTAGATCTAACGAGTTAATTTATTATTAATATGATTTTATTAAAAAAATCATAAAATTAAAAATGTTTAACTTTAAAATTGTTAATTTAATATAATAATAAAAAATGATAAAAATAAACTAGACGATAGCATGATTAGATGCAATCTTGAATTCAATGATATAATAAATTTTTAGTAATAAAAGATAATTAATAATACAATTTATTTTAGTTATCATTGATTTTAAAAATTACAGTTATCCTAAATCTTTTTATTTATTATATTTTTTGTTAAAATTATTTTTTTAAAACTAAACTAATTAATTAAATACAAGTGTAAGTATAAGATGTTGACTTGTTTGATATGATGGAATATAATCAAGGAGATGGGTAAGAAAATTTTCGGTGATGTCCCGTTGACCACAAAAAAAATTCTCATTACTTGAACTATATTTTTTAGTGCAAAAAAAAATTCTAGGTGTAGCCTATAGTGCATCGCGGGTCCATAGCTAATAATATATACTCGCTGACTATGCTTGTTAAATTGGAATTAATGACCTTTCAAAATTTTCTTTTGGGCAAGACGTCAAATGGGTCGAGCTGTTTTGGGCTTGGCCCGACATTGTTGTTGTTGACATCTCTCTCCTCTCCGTGGCCTTGCCGTGCTTCTGTCATACATCTCTCCTCTACCGTCGGATCAATAAATCTACTACGTGTCCTCGGTGCAGTAATCGAAACCATTGTAGACAAAACAGACACAGAAGCTCCTTCAACACAACTACTACAAGCTGGTCCCAATTTGTTCCACTAGGGTTTTTGCTTTTGGAACCTATCCATTATTAGATATATATATATATTTTTTTTACCCTAAAAAGAGAGAATATTCTTCCTTCCACTTTCAATCAAGCAGATCCGTCCTCCTGCTGATAATAAGAAATAAAAAGGCCAACTATCCATCCCTTTTCCCTCAACTTTCCTTTCCTTCTCGTTTTTACTTAATATTTACTGTTTTGGTTTGTCAAGATGGGAAGAGGAAAGTTCAAGGGAAAGCCTACCGGTCACCGCCAGTTCTCGACCCCCGAACAGATGCGTAAGATTGGCCCCTTTTTTTAAAAAAAAAGTTTAGATTGTGGGGTTCTTTTATTTTTTCATTGGATCTATCTGGACTCACTTCACTGAGAACTTGATTATTCTGTTGCTTATTTCGATGTATTTATTGTACTAAAAAGTTTTTTTTTTAAAAAAATTGATTCCTGTTGTTTGAAAATTCATCTTCTTTTAATTATTTAGGTGTGTGTGTACTTTTTATTTGGAAAAGTATGCATGTTGGCCTTCGATTGGATTCTATTCTGCCTTTTTATATCAATGTCTGGTTTCAGCTACAACTATTTATGGGTTTTGGCTAATTTTTAGGTTGCAATAGTTTTTTCAATTTTTAGGAGAATTTTTTTAGCATGTAATGTGATAGGTGAATTAAGAATTTCCTGACTTCTCTTTCTTTCTTTGTTTTTTTCGCTTTGTAATATTGCAGTTGCTGGCACCTCAACACGTCCTCGAACGTTTAAACGAGTCTGTCTCTCAGCTCTGATTAGTAGTTATATTTTTAAATAATAGTCTTGTTAAAGTCAGTACTGTGTGAGAGAGATTGTCTTTAAAATATATAGGAGGAAGCTGAGTATGAAGAGGAAAAACAGGAAGAGGAATCCGAAGAAGAATCCGAAGATGATTCTGATGTTCGTAAATAATCACGCGTCAATTGCATTTTATTTTAATTTATTATGTGGAATGAATTGTTAATCAGAAACTACCTTTTGTTTTATTGTTGAATAATGTGTAGCAAAAGCGGAAAGGAACTCAAGGTATTATTCAGATTGAAAATCCTAATTTGGTGAAAGCAAAGAATTTGAAAGCTAAAGATGTTGATGTAAGTTTCAGAATCATTGTTGTTCTATGTTTTTTGTGATCAAATTAAATTGAGAAGTAAAGTTGTTATATGGTGTTTTCAGATGGGGAAAACAACTGAGCTTTCAAGGCGGGAAAGGTTAGTGAATGGGACTTTGCGCATCCTCTATTGAAGAAGGAACTCATTATTGAGATGTAGAAAAAACTATTACCCTGTTATTGTCCTGCCAAAACAGGATATAATATCTTGCTTTTAGGATTCGATCTTTGGAATCTAGTTTGTACCTGAAGAAATTTTGTTTGACTCTGCTTGCTTCAATTTGTATGCAGAGAGGAGATAGAGAAACAAAGGGCTCATGAGCGATATATGAGGCTGCAAGAACAAGGGAAAACAGATCAAGCTAGGAAAGACTTAGGTAAGATATCACATTTTCTTGGGGCACTAATGTGAATATTATGTTTTTGAACATGGGTTGAAGATAATTATGGATACTTCAACCAATATTATTCTCTTAACTATGTTTACAGCTCAGTCTCTTTAGATAGCAATACATGCTCATGTGAGATGGGCATGGCTTTGGTTGAAGGAAACTTCTTTCCTTCCCCTATTATTTCCAGACCACATTTTTCTCCATCTAAGTTTCACGATCCATTCTTTATGCAGAACGTTTAAGTCTCATACGCCAGCAAAGGGAAGAAGCTGCTAGAAAGCGAGAAGAAGAAAAGGCTGGTAAGACTCAGTGACCCTTGGAGAAATTGCTTTTTCCTCCATTTTTTTTTAATTTTCTTGTAAATGATAAAAACTGTGTTTTTCAGCCAAGGAACAGAAGAAAGCAGAAACTCGGAAATAACCATTCGAGGAATATTTCAACAATTAGTGCCCACCATAATATGGTAGAAAGAACTTGCTAGTCGGTTTATAATTTGTCCTGTGTGTGCCGACAAAAATTTCTTGTCTGAGTTTCTCAGTAGACCATGTTATATGTCTTTGAGATGCGAATAGATTATTTTCATGCTTTTTAGAAGGTTGAACTTAATTTGTACACCTAATATTTTGTATTGTGTTTGAACAGTTGCGAGGAGCAGTTGATGCTATTTTGAACTCCAGTTTCCAACCATAAATTGATCGATTTTGACTCTTAGTCTCTTAGTCGATCCTTTTTGTCAAACCTCCCAGTCAATCAGGATTCTTTTAACAAGGTTGATTTACAAGGTCATGAACAATCATTATTCTTATTACAATGTAAATATTTATTTTTTATGTAAATAATGCTCTTAAAAAAAATAATGAAATATACCTCATTATTTAATACTGAAATTGATGGAACAAATCCATGTACATGGTTAATGAACATTATTACGTTGACCATGTCGAACATGAAAGCCAATCAAATATTTCAAGCAAGGTGTATTGTCTGTTTCCGAACATTTTTCTTAACTGTGTAGTTGTTCTTTAGTTATTTCCACAACAATTTTAAACTCTATGAACTAATAAAACTCTATGAACTAATAATAAATAATAGCTTAAATTTATGGGTGGTTATTTTTGGTTTGATTTAGTTTTTATTTATAAAAATAAATTAAAATTAAAATTTTATAAAATATTAAAAAAATCAAAATAAAACAAAAACAGGTTCTAATTAACTAATTTTGATTTGATTATTTTAAATTAAAAATCAAAATCCAACCTACCAGTTTTGATTTAGTTTATTTTGATTTGATTAGGTTTAATTTTAGTTTGGTTATTTTATATAAAAAACTAAAAATTATACTGTTTTTTAGGCTTTTTGTATATTTTCTAATTGGTTCTTTTTGGTTTGGTTCAATTTATTTCTTAACTAAATCGGTTTGATTTGGTTTGATTTTTTTATTATAGGCTTATGAAATTAAAACCAAACTGAACCGAATATTTTTTAAACATTCTAATTGGTTTAATCAATTTTTTTCATGATTTAAGTTTTTTTTATTATTTCTTTCTGGTTTTCTCAGTTTAATCAATTTGTTAGGCTTTTTTTTTTACTTACCCCACTTAAAATCATATTATAATAAGAGAAAAATAAAATTTAAGCCAAAATAAAAAATAAAACCTAAGTATTCAGGCTAAATCATAAACAACATAAATCTAGAGCAATTTTATGATTGCTATTCCAATGTTAAGCTTCTAGTTTTTTTTAAAAGTATCATCCTTTAGTATTTTCTTTATATAGGGATAATATTTCTTCATATACTGATTATTGATTGACTGAAAAGAGGACTCCTCATCTTGGTTTGGTTAATGATAAGCACTTCATTTGAGAACTTTGATATCCTTATAGTTAGGAGATTATAAGTAGATATTATGTTCAATTAGGAGGATAACCTTACATACCATACCACCTACTGAGAATTTCTTTGATATTTTAAGCTATATTTGAGAACTTTTTTTTTTAATTACAGCCATTATTCTCCCTTTTGTTCTACACCCACCATTTATCACAAAAAAAAAACACTCAGTAATAATGACTCCACCACCAAACTTTTAGCAACACCAATAAATTTTCTTAAGAAAATAGATAATGCTAAAACAGAAGTAGAATCAATTACGAAATGGGTTGCTAGGCATAAGCTTAGAACTATTTATAAGTAATTTTCTTGAGACACTTGCTCAGTTAAATTAAATTGGTTATATTTTTAATTATGAAAGGGTTGCTAGGTATAACGTTTATAAACACTTGCTTAATTATAACTACAATGTTCATAGTTTTAAAAATACTAAATATAAGGCATAACTTTCTATAACTTCTTTTAGGTTTCAACTATTTTAACTAAATCAACAACATAACATTTGATTTTATCATGTGTAAGTGTTTATGAAAATAATTTTCCATCTCTTTCAACTGTTAATCAATTTGGGTGATAGTGTGGAGAATTAGCAAAAAATTATTTTAGTTAATGATAAATCGAATAAACTTAGTTGGACATAAAGATTGGCTAAATCATGGTTATATTAATCAATATAATGAACTTAGTAATGTGTTCATTGATTCATTATCTTCCCTAGAAAATTACTTGAAATCTGCAATTTATATTCCTTTAGGTTTCATGTGTAGTCTATTTTTTTTTAAAAAATTCTTTTTAAATTTTTTTTAGTGTTATATTTTAATTATATTAAAATTGTTTCTTGTTTTCTTCTAATAGTGTAATGAGGGTTTATAATTTGATGTTGTATTTTAATAAAAGAGTTTCTTTTAAATTTCTTTTATTGTTTTATTTTGCATTAGATTAGAGTTCCTTTCTTTTGACCATTTTTTTGATTTTGTGAAATGAGTTGTTTTTACTTAATTGTTTTGTGACGAAAGGGTCTATGACTTAGTATTTTTATAGAGGTTATTATTTTTACAGAGGTTATTACTTGTAATTAGTGAAAACCAAATATAAAACCCAATGTTAAGATTATTCATGATAGGTAAAGTTTCTTGCAAAAATATGTTCAATTATTGTAAAAACTTATTATACGCGTGACATTATCTAAATATCCAATAAAGCATATCCCTCTTAATGGCTTTTTTTTACCCATTTTGCTAGTATTTTCTCATAATAATCAACATTATTAATGAGAGTATAAATATATAAATACTTTATTCTTACTAACATTTTTCTTATATTCCATTACATTATTTTCAAAAGCAACTTTATGCACTATTGTGTAATTATAACTGCAACATATATAATTTTAAATATATTAAATGCAAGGCATAATTTTCTATAGCCTCTCTTAGATTTTGACTATTTTAGCTAAATCAATAACATGACCTCTAATTTGATCCTGTATAAGTGCTTATAAAAATAATCTTTCATCTTTTTCAACTATTAATTGAGTTGGGTAATATTATGAAGAATTAACATAAAATTATTTTGGTTAATGATAAACAGAACAACCTTACTTTGACATAAAGGTTGGTTATATCATGACCATATTGATTAGTGAACTTAGTGATGTGTTCTCTTAATAATTTGTTATCCTTTTTAAAAAATTACTTGAAATCTACAATTTTTATTCCTTTAGTGTTTACATGTAGTCTATCAATTTATTGGAAGTATGGATAATTATAAATAAGCCTTACTATCTATTCTACCTTTAGTAACTCCATTTCTTTTAAGTGTTATCAACTTATTGGAAGTATGGATAATTGTAAACAAGACTTACTATCTATCCTACCTTTAACTCCATTTCTTTTAAGTGTTAGGTTAGTTTAGCTTTGTTTATCCATGTTTTTTATTGTTAATTGACATTAGGGATTTGTTGTTGTGCAAGAGAATTGAGATTTCTCTTGTTATAACACAACCTTTGAGGCATAAGTTTAAACAATATCACGTTGTGGTATGGAATAGAAGTATTATGAATCCAAGTAATTAATTTATAATTATTTGTATATTTAGGGAGTGGTTAGGATGGCAATGACTATCATACTTAGGTTAGGATGTATTTGTTATTTTGTTTGATATACTTGGAAATACCTTCATGTATTAGGCATATTTATTCTAAATACTCATATTAGAATGCTTATTATTATTAAATTCTCTAGGATATGTCTCCTCTAGTGTATAGATCTATACATTATTACGCATATTCTGACGAAGCTTGTTCCGCATCTCATTTAATTAATCAAATATAACCTATATAGTTTGATTAACCATTATGATGTTGTTTGTAGTAGGTTGTGTTTGTTGTTTTCTCCATCTTTATACTGAGAGCTTTTATATTAATATTTGAGATATTTACAAGCTAATAATAAGAAGCCTTTTCAGTAGCAACTATAGCTAATTGACTAGGATTTATCATAGTTACTCATAAACATCATACAACACCATCTAATCCATAAACATGGTATATATATGGCTCTTTATGGGGTATTAATGCACTAATATATCCGTTTATAGTTGGTGGTGATGAATCCATTGGAATCAATGGAAATGTAAGAGGTTGTATAAAGATATTACAGATATATCTAGATTTATCTTTGGAAGACACACGAACGCTTATTTTTGGTGTAAATAATCCTCTATTTTGTTGTAAATAATCCTTGTTGGAAGACACACGAACGCTTATTTTTGGTGTAAACACAATGCTCCAAGTCACATCTAGGAAAAAAGTGGATTTAGATTTAGATTTGACATGAATCATACCAACCACCGATCAAGATTGTAACCCAATCCAATAAACTAAAGAAACAAACAAGATTTTGATTGCGAAGTGTTAGATCACTTGCCCAGTAAACACAAACAAATCATTAAATCATCAGTTCTAGCTATCATAAAATTTAGAGACCTTGCCAAGCTTCTACTACATGGGCGGGAGTTCTCCATCTCTCACAGGGACAAGTGGCAAATCACTAAAGATAAGACCACCACTAGACAACCGACAACAAAAGAAAGCACAAACACAAGTAGCCACTTGTTTGTAGCAGCCATCCATAGCTTTACCATGTCAGATCCCCAAAACCTACCTTCTTCTTCTGCTTCTGCTTCATCTAATAAAAACCCCACCGAAATTAAACCCGGCAACGGCAATTACTCGGGTCAAAAGGTCCATTTCCCGAACCCACCTGAGACAACAAATCCGGACCCTGCAACACTGAGGGAACAATGGAGGTTTGCTATTAGGCAGTACAGCAAATGGTATTCTCACGCTTGGGGCACTGCTATTCTGGCTGGTGTTTCGTTTTTCGCGCTTGGCTGGATCATCAAGGGATCCAATCCTTTACCCTCTTCCAGGACGGATGATTCCTCTTCTTCGCCTTCTAATGATGCTAAAGAAAAAGCAACCCGATAATTGGTGAGTTTTAATTTATTTTTAATATATTCATGTTTTATGGTTTGACTTTTGATCCGGGTTCTTGCTGGTTTTAATTTGTGAGCTTGGTTTTTGGTTCCAAGATTGTTTTTGGTGTTGGTGATGAATGTATCTTTAATGAATTCTGATTAATTCTAGGAAAATCAAGAATAATTAAGTAATCAATAGCTTCGAGTTATAGAAATGGAATGATCAATTTTGAGCTTAATCAAGGTTCTATCGAACATTCTGATGAAATAATGTCTCTCATTGCTGAACAATTATATAGAGCAACAGCTGATTGCTTCAGAGAGTTATCTTAGAGGCTTGAATCATGGATGTGACCTGGTTTATAGGGTGGTGTTGAAAGCTGCTTTGTGAACTTTGATTAAGTTGATGGACTTTGGTTAGGGGGTCAACTCCTGCCAAATAACTAATTACACTGTGTTCTACAGGCGTAATGTTATCATATATAGACTTCTTACTTATGTCTCTTTAAGCTTTGGACACAAATGTGGCTTCAGTGGCGGATTGTGAAGCTTCCTATCCCATTTTTTTGATTCTACAAGAGTTTTGTATTCCATGTGAACTGCGATTTGGTTTTTCCTTGAAGACTATATTATGTTCCATTTTGAATTATCATTATGGAATCTTCTTTTCAAAGGTGGAATCATCATGTTATTGGTCTTATACATTGGATATTTGTTTAAAAACAATGAAGCACCACCATAGATCAACAATTGTGCTACCTACTAAATATTTTTTATGCTGTTATGTGTAGTGGTAGTTCTTCATTCATAGAATTATATTCTTCCCATTGGTTTACATGGCACCTGGACTGTAATTGCTTCAGTCATCTATCATTCATTCCATCGTTATGTTTACTCTCAGATCTGGGTTTTACCAAAAGCTGTAATAGGATAACATTTATTCAAGTTATCTTGGGGTTCCTCCTCTTCCCTCATTGGGTTACTGATTCATGATTGAACTATGTTTTGCAGATGCACAAGAATAATGGAGATCAGCCTCTGTATTGGCAGGTTTTTACAACCGAGGTTCTTACTGGTTTTTATGTACAGTTCTTACAAGTTTTGTGACTTACTTTTTGTGTTCAAGTATCAGCCATTGTATCGGCAGGTTCTTACAATCAAGGTTCTTACTGGTTTTTATGTACAGTTCATACAAATTTTGTGACTTACTTTGTGTTCAAGTAATAATGGGTTGTGTAAGCCAACCATGTGGATGTCGCTGGGCTCTTTCATAATTTGGATCTTTGCCTGCATTTTTTCTAATCCGTACAATTGACTTTGAATCCCCTTATTGAATGTTTGATCAAGGAGAGAGAGAGAGGATCGAAGTTGAAATTGTTCTCTTGGCTTCATTTGTTATCATTATTATTTTTTTATTTGCAAGGAAATTAAATGGAGCAATGCCCGGAGGATTATTGTGCTATGCTAGCATACAAGTGCCTGATAACTACATTCAATTTAATTATTTCATATACTAATATTTACAGAACAAAATCAACAGCTTGGAATGCACCGAAGTCTCGCATATTTTGTGTGGAATGCAGATACATATGATGCATCGAGTAGAGTCTCAAAACATGAAATTTCGGCTTTGGGCTTTATTTCCTTCTCCATCCAAGCCAGTGTTCACACGTTTGAGACCCAGACAACCAAACTTAGAATTGCAGCACTCGAGCGACTAAAACAAGGGGGAAAACATAAACAAATAAGTGAACTGATTTAAGAGAACAACAAATAAACAACTGTTTGTTTTTGAAGATCTAAAATGGGCTAACAAATTCATCTCTAGTTCTTGAAACATTGTAACATTTAAAAATTGAATATTTTTGGTCAGCGTAGCACATTGTCAAATGGTCAGCTGAACCTGTATGATATGAACTGGGAATGGAGTCCCACAGACGATAACCTGTAGACCGGGTATGCAATATTAATCTGAGAAGATCTTGAAACATTTCAAACTTATCAATGCTCAAGATGAGCAACATACATCCTTTTTCTCAGCCGAGACATCATCTCTGCTGCCAACATTAATTGTCTGTCCTTTGGGCAAATATGTTTGGTCATCTCCAACGTCAAGAGCCTTCCTGCTTACGACACGGTAGATCTGGGTCAGCACCTCTGTGAAAGCATTTTCAACATTCATTTGATACGAGAGCAGAAGTCTCCATGAAAAAAGTGCTCTCTCTTTCAGCAAAACCCTTCATCTCCAGTGGCAACTGCTCGGAAGTGACGCAGGTCTGCTTTGTTTCCTACGAGCATGATCACATTGTTGGCATCTGTGTGATCCCGAAGTTCCTTTAACCATCTCTCCACATTTTCAAATGTAACATGGCGGGTTACATCATAGACTAGTAAAGCTCCAACTACCCTCCCGATAGAATGCACTTGTGATAGCACGGTATCTTTTGACCAAAAAAGAAAAAGAGAAAAGAAATACGAGAGATGAATTTGAAGTGTCGTTTTGATTTCTAGCATAGTTCAAAAAAACAAATATGATAAAATAATGTAGTGTAAAAAATATTTAAAGAAATAATACAGTTTAAAAAATCATAGATAATATTTATGATTGGTGTCATCTTGTACTTTATTAAATTGCAAAATTGTTTGTACATGATTCAATAAAAAGAGAGAAAAAAGAAGAAGAAAGAGATAAAAAAAAATATTCTAGACATACATCGAAATTTTGATAACAATACCACCTGTATCGTTAAAAAGACATCAACGATTCCAACTATATAAAAAAAGGTTTTCAATAATAATTAAAATGAGCCACAGAAGCGATATAAAGAAAAATAAACCTTACATCTTTAGACAACTTTTGTTGCGTGACACCTCCCTTTCGTTCCTTTAGTTATGTCAACAGCAATAGTCATATCTCTTTCCTCTAGCACCACTGAAAGTAGCAACTCACTCGTCTATTTAACCTTTTTGTTTAGAAACTTTTATTGTATGCAAGGCTATATATATATATATATATATATATATACACACACACACACACACACACACTAAGAATAAAATGGCCCTTTGCCCAACCTATATTTACACATAAAAAAATGATGAAATTATTAGGATTTTAACTGGTCCAACTCAACTGTGTTAGGGTTGAGCCTCAGGCCTTACCTGCCCAGCTTCTAAGTTAAATGTGTGTTTATTAAACATACCTTAATGTCTTTCCCTTCATTTTTAATTTGTCTTTACTTTAATGCTTAGCCAAACAAAACCTTAGAAAACAAAATCCAAAATCTATAGGATCATTTTGAAATTATGTTTTGGTCATTTGTGTGTTTTCCTTATATTTGTTTTCAAATATTAAGTTGTATATTTATACTATAAGATACAAATATAATATTAAAAATACCCAATTTTTCTTAGATATTTTGAAAAAATCTAAAAAAATTCAAAAAAATCTTCCTTATATCATAGAGCACAAAAATATGATTTTCTTCAAAAATTTCATTTAATACTGGGCTATTAACTTATTCTGTACAATACAAACTCGATATTAAAAATACTTGATTTTTCTTCAAAATTTTTAAAAATTTAAAAATTTTTTATATCAGAAAAATACAAAAATATATTTTTCTTCAAGAATTTCATTTAATATTGAGCTGTAAACTTACACTATAAGATATGGATAAAAAAAATAACTGGTTTTCTTCAAAAATTAAAAAAAATCCAAAAAGATTAAAAAATTTTCCTCATTTCAAAAACATATAAAATATGTTTTTTTTTGTGCATAAAGACCAAATTCTTAAGGTTTTTCATGCATGTTATTTCAAAAAAATAGTCATATTTTTATTATGGTTTTAAAATACAAAATGGATATCATAACCAATTTATAATTATCCAAAAACATTTCACAAAAATACCAAATATCCTACAACAATTATTTTGTTATTTGAAGTGTTAGGATTTAGATATAAACTTCAATATTTATAGGTATAAAATTACATTAAAAAGTATAACCTCAGGTGTTAAGATACAAAATAGAAGATAAATGTAATTCTAAAATTAGAACCTTGGGATTTAACCTTATAAGACAAAGACTTCCTCATGAATGAGAGATTTTCCTTGAGCTTTAGATAAGATTAATGGATAAAAACTCGACTTAGAATAACTTTACAAATAGGATACACTAGAGATGATGTATCTTCCTCCTACACAACTAGACTCTTTACTTATATTATCACAAACCATAGGTGTTCTACTACCCATGATACTTGGTGGTGACTTCCTCTAATCATAAATATATAATTAAACCAAAAACCCCTTTCAATTCTAGGAGGTAGCTCCATCATTCAATGCCTTGCATGTCATGATAATGATAGTATAACTTTAGTGGACTAGAAAGAGAGAGATTTAGTAAATGATATGATCTATAAATTCAAATTTGGATTTTAGAGTAATATAAATTATCTATTGCCCAATTTTATGCTACTAAGCATAACTTATAATCTGACCATTAGATTAAGTGGGGATTTTACAAGAGGATTTGAGAAGTATTTTTCTATATTGAGTTAAAATTTCAGATAAATCAGAGCTCAAAAAAGCTTCGTGATACATGTCAGAATGTACAGTATGGATTTTGCTATTTATTGTCTTTTGACTTACGAACTTCTTATTTGGAAAAAGATTCTTTTCATAATGATACAATGATATTCA
Organism: Populus pruinosa; assembly: GCA_026413675.1. Classification (NCBI taxonomy): domain Eukaryota; kingdom Viridiplantae; phylum Streptophyta; class Magnoliopsida; order Malpighiales; family Salicaceae; genus Populus; species Populus pruinosa. The sequence continues at coordinate 4,170,457 of CM048595.1, forward strand.
ACAATTATTATTGTCTCGAGAGAGAATTCTCTTGCTTTGGTTCTTCAAAGAACTTCTCTTGACATATAAAAAACTAACAATTATTATTGTTATAGTCTTGGTGTCTCAGTATAAGTTATTATTGTATCAAGCTTAATTCAAAAGTCTGAATTTAACTTTTTTAGGATTTATGATCAATCTTGACTGTGAGTTTCTAGATATTTATATCTATGAGATTCACACAAGTTGTTATCAAAGCAAGACTTTAAAATCAAGTTATTTTCCTTTATCTTTTAGTTCCTGTATTATTTGATTGTTGTTGTCATTTAGCACCTATTTGCAGTAAAAGTTAAAAAACTTAAGAAAAAGGATGATTATTTGCAATTTGGCTATTTATAATTTATATAAAAAATAAAAAGAAAAAAAATTAGAAAATTAGGTTACTATATTTTCCAAAAGCGAGTCTACATCTAAGCAAGGCAATAATTCAAGATCAAATCTTTTTTAAGGGAGGAATGCAAATCAACAAGAATCATAAAAAAATCCATTAGAGGCACTAATTGGGTCTATTTCAAGGTTTAAAACTAATAGGATCCAAGAGAAATTGATTGGGTTGATTATAGATTTTTGGGTTGACAAGTTACAAATCTGTCAACCTAAACCTTTATGTACCTTTTGTAACATATCTCGAGCTATAGGTAGAATTTTACTACAATTACAATTGAGCTAGAAACTAGATTTTTTAAGCTTTCCTCGATATATGATAGGCCTATTAATTCATTTAGATGAGAGAGAACAACATGTTTGAAATCAGGTTAGAAGATGCTATAAAGGTTTTATTATTTGTTTCCTTATGATTTATAGACTTTTTATTTATTAAGGATTTCTTTTCTATTAAAGACGCAATTGTGACAATAATTGGGTTTATTTTGGTAAGAGTTTCCATATTTACAACTTGCATTTCCTTTTGGTAAGAGTTTTCCCTCCTTCAAGGACACTAGTGATTTTGAACTTATTTTTCCTAATACAAACTTTTATGTTAACATGCAAATTTTTTTATTCATTCATTAGATTGAGTTGATAGTTTACCAAAGATTTCTAAATATCTTGTTTTATATTAGGTTAAAATTTATGGTTAGCCAAACATCAGCAAGGCCTCACGATAAGATTTAGAAGCTATTATGCACGAATTGTATTAGTTTTATAGTTAATTTAGAATTTTTTTCATATGTTATTTAGAACCCTTTTGTCTGTTTTCTAGTATTGTTTAAGACATTTTTACCTAGTATAAACAAAGTATGTAGCTTGTAAGTAGTTTTTTTTTTTTTTTCAAACTTTGATTTCAATAATTATTATCATATGTTGTGAGGGATATCTTTTGCTTTGGTTCTTCAAAGAACTTTTCTTGTCTTATAAAAGAATTAACCAATCTTCACAGTATATTTTATACTTCTCGTTCATGATTCTCTATAATAGTTAGGTGGGGATCTATTTATTGTAGTCTTTGTTTTTCAGTGCAGGTTATTATTATGTCAAGATCAATTAAAAAGTATGAATTAGCTTTCTTAGGATTTATGATCAATCTTGATTATAGGTTTTGGGTTATTATAGGACTTATCACCTCGGATCAGTTTGGCTTCATCGATTTAGATTTAAAATTGAGGTAAGTATTCCTTACTTCCCTATCATTAGTGTTATTACATCTCTTATCTTGTTTCATCTCGTTTTGTTTCATTGTTGAAGTGAATGATGCCATTAAAATTTCAACACCTAAAATTATTATTCTTTGAAGGGTTTTTAAGTGAAACACAATTGAAGTGTAAACACATGAGAGAGCAAGTAAGGGTACAATTTTATTTTTACCATTAATGTGAATTTTGCAGAATTACAACATGTATTCTAATTATGCATTATATATCACTAAGGGTGAGGAACAAACAAATAAGGGTTCTAACTATAAAGAGAAAAAACCTATATTATATGCCAAGGGTGGCATAAAAGAAAATTGATGAGTTAAAAGAATTAATCAATGCTAGAAAAGCTTCAAAAAGAGAGGAGCATCAACGTCGAAAGAATGCAAGATGAAATAGAAGGCCTGCTCCTTTTATTTAATGTTATTAGAGGAAAATGTTAGCAAGAAAAGAGCTATCAAGGTTTAAACAAAAAACTAGTGAAGTATCCATTGTTCCTATCGAACATTCGAGGATGAATCTTCTTGAAAAGAGAGGGAATGGTACGATCCCTACAAGGGTTGAACCTTCATATTTTAATTTTAGCGTAATGTTACCTTTTGACTATTTTTATGCTACCAAGCATAACTCTTAATCTAATTGTTGGATTAGGCTGAAATTTTACCTAAAGTTTTGAGAGTTAATTTACTATTTTAATTTAAAAATTAGGTCAATTAGAGTTTGGAAAGACATTACGATATAAGTCAGAAGCTTCTGAATAGATTTTGTTATTTGTTGTCTTTTGACCTGTGAACTTTTTATTTGAAAAGGATCATTTTTCTAATGATATAAGGATATTTAACAATTATTATAGTGTATTGTAAGAGATTTCTTTTATTTTGGTTCTTTAAAGAACTTCTCTTGATTTATCAAAGAATTAATCAATCTTTGTGATGTCTTTTATATTTTTATTTTGTGATTCTTTATAATGGTTGAATGAGGTGTAATTATTATAATATTGATATCTCGATATAAGTTATTGTTACTTTAAACTCCATTAAAAAACCTAAATTTAGTTTTACTAGGATCTATGATCACTCTTACTATAGATTTCTAGATTTTTATATTTATAGAGTTTGCATCATCAAACCTTTATGTTCTACTTTGATATAATGAATTGAATGTCATCAACAATTTAAAGGTTAAGGGACCAAACACCAAACACACTAAGAGAGGACAAAATATTTCAGCTTAATGATGCTATTATTATTAACAAGAACAGTTTAACAACTAAAAGAGAAGAATGGAAACTAACAGAAACTAGGCAAATGAACAATTTTTTAACATTCAATAGCCATGAGTTCAGCACTGTAATTTTTCATTAGCAGAAAAAGAATGAAGAAATAACAAATAAGTAGAGAATTTAGAGCATGTGTTAGTTCCCATAATTATACAGGAAAAGAGGGGGGGCATCACAAACTCAGCATTTACAAGCAAAAGGGATCGGCATCTCACATGCTTGCAGGCGTTGATTACAAGCTCATTGTAAGGATCGATTACCAGTCCCACGGACCCCATGTCTCAGAACTGCAGCTCTTGCAACGTCAAGAACCCATTTTATATTTTGAAGTGCATCGTCTTCACATCTACTCCAAGAACCACAGGAAAAGCCCACGTAATAAGACATCAACAGCAATGCCGACAGGTTACAGAACGAACTTGATTAATTAGAATGACAAAAAATTAATCAATACTCTAAAAGAAATGGAAAGAATACTGTAGATTTTTCTACATGTTTTTTTAATTGTTTTTTTTGTTCTCCCCCCCAAAATTGACTTCTTTTTGTTTTTTTAATTTTTATTTTTTTTTAAAATTATATTTATTAATTTTTTTAAATATTAAACTGATTGAAAATTTAGCTATATAAATTTTTTCTTTAAAATATTGTGAATTATGACAATATTTCTATACATGGTTTTCTTTTTTTTATATATATATTTTTTTTCAAAATGATCTTCATCGATTTTATTTTTTTCATATTAAACTGGTTGAGAATTTAACTTCATAATTAAAAAAACATATTGTAGATTATTGCAGTGTTTCTTTCACATGATTTTTATTTTGCTGCAGTATTTTTTCACATGTTTTTTTAATTATCTTTGTTGAATTTATTTTTTCAATACTGAGCTGGTTGAGAATTTAACTTTAGCTATCCTCATATATTTTGTTTTTTCATTTTTTGTTTTTTTTCCCAAAAATTATCTTTTTTTTATGTTTTTTTAGAATTTGTTCTGTCATTTTTTTTCTATTGAGATGGTTGAGAATTTAGTTTTTTAATTTTTTTTAAAATATTATAGATTGCTATAGTATTTCTCCATATTGTTTTTTAAATGATTTTTTTTATTATTATTTTTTTTATTTTTTTTATATTGAGCTGATTGAGAATTTAGCTTTATAGTTCTTTAAAACATTATGGATTGCTACAATGTATCTCCATATGATTTTTGTCTTGTAATAGTATTTTTCCACAATGTATCTACAATGAATTTAGCTTTATACTAAGCAGGTTGAAAATTTAGTTTTGTAGTTTTTTTTTAAAACATCATTGATTGCTACAATGTTTTCCCATATGATTTTTTTAATTATGATTTTTTTCAAAATTATCTTTATCAATCTTATTATTTTTAATATTAAACTGGTTGAAAATTATAACTATAAATTTTTTCATGAAATACTATAGATTGCTACAATTTTTTTCTACATGGTCTTTTTTCCTTTTGGTTTTTTGTGATATTTTCTAAAATTTTCTTTGTTGATTTTATTTTGTTAATGTTGAGCTAGTTGAGAATTACAATTGTATATTTTCTCATAAAACACGATAGATTGTTACAGTATTTTTCTAAATGATTTTAATATTGAATTAATTAAGAATTTAGCTTTAACTTTCCCCATATTTTTTCCCATTTTATTTATTTTATTTTGCTTTTTTTTTCCAAAATTTTCTTCTTCTTCTTTTCATTTGTTTTTTTTTAAAAATATTTTTTTGATTTTTTTATAATATTGTGCTAGTTGAGAATTTAGTTTTATAGTTTTTTTTAAACATTGTCGATTTCTACATTGTTTCCTCACATAGTTTTTTTTTATGATTTTTTTCTAGAATTATATTTGTTGATTTTATTCGTTTTATATTGAGTTAGTTGAAAATTTAGTTTCGTAGTTTGTTTTTAAAAAACATTATGGATTATTAGTTCAATGTTCTTCCATATGATTTTTTTGTTGTGATTTTTTTAAATTATCTTTATTAATTTTATTATTTTTAATATTGAACTAGTTGAAAATTACAACTTTATATTTCCTCATGAAACACTATAGATTGAAACAGTATTTTCATGCTTGATTTTTTTTATGATGTTTTTTAAATTATCTTTGTAGATTTTATTTTTTTAATATTAAATTAGTTAAGAATTCAACTTTATAGTTTTTTTCTTAAAAATATTATGAATTACAATAATTTTTTTCTATATATTTTTTTATAATATTTATCACAAATTCACAACAACATACAAGCCTGCAGTATCATGCGGGCATCACATCTAGTTAGATCTAAAGCAAGTGTTTGTAAATATCATATGCTTAACAACGAGGACAATTCTTCTAGAAGTTTTTATTAATTATGGTGTTTGAATCATTCAAACATTTGTTCTTCAATGTGGTAAGTTCAACAAATAGTAAATATAAATGTTGTTAGCTATTATCAATTTTACATAATTTTTTTTCAAATTTTTAACTTAACTATAAAATTAATAAAAAATAATTAGCACTCATTAAATGACATATCATTTCTTCTATTCTAACACAAATGAGTTATAAAATTACACTCAATCTCATTAAATGAAAAATTAAAACCATTTTATTCAAATTCCAAACAAACCCTAAAATAAAAATTCTATATTAATACACTAAAGTTTGAATCATACAATAAGTAAAATACATAAATATATAAGTAAATTTCAAATACTAAAAATGGATTTCAATAAATTAACGTAAAACATAAATGGATAATTTTAGACCAATAAGTTCAAATTTAGACAACCTATCTTACTGTTAATTATGAATAACTCGATGCTAAGATGATTGAACTCTACCAATTGATAATGAAGATGCGATTACAGATAATGATACATGTGCTTCCTTTTATTGGCCCATGATCCTGGTAATTACCAGTCTCCTCCTCCTCCTCCTCCTCCTCCTCCTCCTCCTCCTCATCTAGCGTCTTTATTCTAGATTATTTGTATTTAAATTTATAATAAATATTTTATTTTTATATTAATGTAATTTATTTTAATTATTTCTACTTTTTTAATAGATTTTGTTTTAAAAAGTATTATTAAATTATTACAGAAGGTGTTCCCAATGGACTTGGTTAGTCGGTATATTCTAGAGAATTTTTTTTTACTACAAATGCCACTACCACTATTTAATCAATAGCAGAATTCCAGACGGCCTTTTTATCGAGTTATATGTCATATTCACCGAGAAAAATACAAATAAAAAAATTATTAGTGGAATTTTATAATGTTTTTTTGTTGGTGATATGTTATATTCACCGATAAAAATACTAACAGAATGAAGTTAGTAATTTTTTTGATGTGTTTTTGTCGTCATTAAATCCATTGTTAATTTTATTATTGATGAATTCACTAATATAACACAAATCATTATTGAGAGTTTTATCAATGAAGTATTTTTATCCATAAGCTCATCAGTAAAATTCTTGTTAATAGACTAAGAATATAAATGCTGACAAAGATTTTTATCGTTAAATCTAAAAATTTTAATTATATATGAAAAGAAAAGAAATCAAGTGATGGAAGTTTAGGTGATGGGTATGCTTTTCATTTGAAATCATTAAGGGATTTTCATTAATATTTTATCTTTATCGGTGATTTCACATGTTAAAAATGTTAATAAAAATTCTGACACAATTATTTTTAAATTCCATTGCCATTTCAATCTGAAGAATATTTTTTATTGGCGTCTTTTTTTTTTTTTTTTTTCTGGTAATGGTTGATACGTGACGCCACATTCTCATCCATAGGAGCCTAAAAGAGGACGTTGAGATGTGCGTTAGAAGCTGGGAAGCTTTTGTAATATTGGTGTAGCTATTTGGGCTGCGACCCAAACAATATGGGTGTTACCATTTGGACCAAACGGTAACAAGGCAACAAAGGTTTGTTGCCGTTTGGGTTTAATAACTGTCATTTCTCTTTAATTTAATTTCTTTTTTAACCACTCAGTGATGGGATAGGATGTTGGAGCTATCCCAGAAACGCGTAAAATTCATGTTGAAATAAAAAAAAAACAAAAACAAAAACAAAAACAGAAATATTATTACGAATAAGAGCTTTACCGAACTTGGGAAAATATCAATGGCAAACCATGCATTGCCCCATAATTTGCAAACAAGTAGATGATGGTCAGAGTTTATAATTTGCAAACAAGAAGTGTCTTTATTACATATGTTGAGTTAATTCTCTCTTTTTTGATCGTTTGGAGATTCAGAGTTCCAGTAGTCTTATCATTCAAAGATTGATAGCGAGGAAGAAAGGTTTTATATCAAAATTTCAATGTCTGTTCTTGGGATATATTTTCTTAAAAAACAAATTCACATCTTCTTAATGATTTTAGATTCATCATTTTAGCATAAATTAAGATAAAATAATAAAATAAATTAAAGAGAGAAATGGCAGTTAATAATATTTGTGTGTTTTGATGAAGTTAATATTTTGTTCTTGATGAAAGCTTACTTCTTCAGTTTTTAATGTCATAAAATTCCTATTTCCTTCCTTGCAATTATTTCAATCCTTATTATTATTATTATTATTATTTCAGTATACGAAAAGAATGCATAAATAAGTCCTAATTAATTAACTTAAAATTCTAGACATTAACTGTCATTTCTCACTTTAATTTTTTTTGTCATTTTAACGATTTCTCTACTGTTAATGGATCTCTCTGTTTTTTATTTTCTTTTCTTTTCTTTTTTCTACCTTTTCTGTTTCCGGGTTGATCAGTCCTAGACTCTGATCATTTAAGATTAGGATTCTTTTTGCAATTCTGATGAGTTTTTTTGTACGGTAAAGAGTGTCTTTTTGTACAATTCTGCTCAACAAATGTGTCTCTTGTAAAAACAATGATGAAACCTAATTGATTTTTTAAAAAAAAAAACTCTTAAAGATCATATTAAAATATGGAACTTGTACCATATTTTCTAACGAGTTGAATAGAATTCAATCCATTAATCAGACGACAAAATAAGGATAAGATGTGTTTGTGCCCAAGAACCAAAAAGTCGGTGATATTTGGAATTTTATGTTGTGTAGAGACGTGAATGGATTCTTATTTTGATCCCTTTTTTTTTTTTTTTAAAAAGGCGATGCGGTCCAGTCCCCCTATCAGCACCAGTTGTTTTATGTACAAAACATAAATAAAGGAGACTATGTCCACTTTCAAAATTTATTTTCCATCAATATGGCAATGATCATATGATACACCTCGAAATTGAAGAATGCAGTGATCATTTTATGTTTTGAACACTAACTAATGTTGATATTGCTTCAAATTAGGGTCCCAGATGATGAAGCAAAAGAAGTCCAAGAGTTGCACTCTGAAGGCAATAATAGAACATATTTATAATGACGTTAAAAAAAAAATATCTATAATGTTTAATTTGTAAGGATTTATGAATTTTTTAATTACATTAATTTTCTAACAATCTAATAAGATAATATCCTTAATTGTTATTTTAGATCAAATTAACAACATAACAATATACTAAAACAATTGATTAGTTTTGTTTTTTTTTGAAAGACATCACAATTGCTCATCGACAATTAATTTAATATTTGGATTTTGAGAGTCTTCTGATATAGCTCCCTCGTTCTATTTTAACAATCAGACATATCTTTCATCTTCATTATTTTCACTTGACCTCAAATTTAATAACTCTGTGCAATCCTTAGGGAAGTCGATGGTGAGAAGGAAGAATCCAATTAAGCCACCATCCATGGTGCAAATCTATTTCAATCTTATCATTAACTTAGAGGACCACCACAAGAATCTATCGCATTTACCTGGCTGGCAAAAATAAGGCTATTATATTGCCAGACTAGATCGATATCACATCCAAGGAGAACCTGGAAATTAATCAATGAAGATTTTTTTATCCTTTTCGACATGTGTAGGTCCTACATTAGAGGCTAGGTGATTCTCTTCTGATCCTATATAACGCTAAGGCTTCCTCCACATTGCATCCATCCTCAGCTTCTGTTTGCTTACAAGTCGTTAGTTTTCTTATAGCCAGCAAAAGATACGGCTCAAATTGGCAAGGAGGAGGTCAAGACACCAATTCAATGCTCTGCTGTTAAGTTTTATGAGGTCTACAGGAAAGAAGCGTACCTCTTGCCGACGATTTCTCCTTGTAATGTTAAGAAAATAGAACTCGTTGACGGTACTTCTAGTTGGGTGGATAAAGTAGGCTCCCGCAAGCGCGTTCACTTCGATGAAGGTTTGAACTCAGACTTCTTAAAGGAGGGAGAGACTCTCATTGACATTTTCAATCTTTTTTCCTTAAGATAATTATCAATTAATTACTTTGTTCCATAATTTTTTTTATAGCATTTGTTTTCCTTGAGCATGCATACATATATTTTAACAGGCAGCGGCGTTGTTTTTTTAAATAGCTGGACTTGAGTATTTCATGGATGAAGTGATAGAGATTCACCCTGAAGCCAAGAAAATCACCTACAAGGTGTTGGAAGGAAACATGATGCTATTCTATCACAGCTTCCAGGCAGCTCTTGAGGTCACTGAATGCACCGCGAAATGGGCTGTTGAATTTATAAAGAAAAATGACTTATGCCCAGATCCTGATTATTACTTGCAACGTTTAGATTCCGTCAACAAGGATATTAATGCTTACCTTCTTCCTATTAACTAGGAACAGCACGACAGAACATGCCCTCTGTTTAAGTGAAGCTAGCTAGTACGTACGTGGTGCTGTGAAATAAACGCTACAAATTAAAGGTGCATGTAATTCCCAGGCCCTGATAAAGTATAGAGCACTTTAGACCTTTGGATTCCATCAGTTAGGCTGTTGATGCTTCCCTTCTACAAGGTGTGTGGCATGAAAAGATAAGCCTGGTACTTGTATAATAATTCAGGTGGCCATCCTCTGTGTAACTTTGTGTGATCTAGTAATTAATAACATGCGCTCAGCTTCCTTAAATCCGCCGTTCGGAGTATTATTTTCGTTCTAAACCATTTTTTAGTGAATCGTTTTCTATTTGTTGAAAGTTTTTTTCTTCCACTTTTATCACAAATTTTCACAAACAAATTGAAAATTACAATATTTTTTACCTAATTAATTAATTTTCTCCATTGATAAGTAGAGAAAAAGAACCCAACTCGTGATTCCAAGATCAAATAACTTTGAATATTGTACGTCAACAGAACTTTGATCTCTAGCAAATAAATCGCACGGATGTATTAACAACTTTATTATACTTATATTCGTACAAAGAAAAAAAAACTTAGTAGATTTTTTATGGTATCAACTTAATTACTTATGTGCGTGGTAGTTATTATATAAATGTCTTAATTAATGTGATATCATCCTGTTTACCGCGCACGTACGTAGAAACTAGCAGAATAATAGTTTTTTTTAATAATTATATTGCAGGGATGCTAATTTAATTTAAACTTGACAAATATTGAGTAAATTGAACTGAATAATTTTTTTTAAGTAATTAACTTATATAAATAAATTATAAATATTATTAAATCCATCTCAAAACTTGATCTAAATCCTACTATATATACATACATTTGTATATAATAGAAAATATAACAGAAAAGCAAATAACATGTGTTGCTAAGTAACTTCAAATTTATTATAAGAGAATATTATTCAATGAGGTGATTATTGCTTTGAGTGCATCTTTAAAGACAGAAAAGTTCCAATATAGAACTATCACATTTAATTTTATGTTCTCTATTATTTTTCATGACATTCTCAATAATCTCAACATTCATAGTATTATGATACTTCAACTCTTTGATTATAATATACAATTGTTAAATACTTTTATCATACGAATGCTGATCCAAATTCTCTGTAGCTACACCATACACCTAATTTTACAACATCAAAAATAATTTTGTGGTTGTACTTGTTTGAATATTTGTTGTCCAAGACAAAATGTAAAATTTATTGCATTTTAAATATTTATCAATTTTGGATTTGAGATCCAATTTTCATGACCCTCCAAAAGATTTTCATAAAATTATATGATGGTGGTGCATATTAAAAACTCTAGAGAATTTTATAAATTTATATAGTTTGACATTATATTTTTTAATATTGACTAATAGATAGTCTAATGACTCTTTAATCGTCCTTTATATCTTTACTTTCATTTACTTGCAAGTTAAATATTTTTAACACCCACTATCACAATTGCTTTTAGGTGTAAGTTGTATTTTCTATATTGTACTCACATAATTCTTTATATATTTCATTTGTCATTGTTGATTTTTTTTAACCTTTGAGATGAGAAGTTTTTGTGCTTAGTTTTATAGTTTGTGATATTATATGTTTTTTTGATAAATGGTTTTGCTTGACTTAATGTTCATGAAATATATTAATTAACAAATATAGATTGTAATTTTAGTTTGTCACAAAAATAAATAGATACATGACTTCTATTTAATGCGACCAATTATGTTCATGAACTTGTTATGGTTAAACAAATACAAATGAGAATGACAATTCATAATTTTTTTATAACCCAATTTCTTACCATCTTTTTTATATATTTTTTGAAAATAAAAAAATCCTAAAAATATATGTTTATTTTGTCATTTTTAATTAATTTTTATGAGTTAAAATAATCAAAACATATATAAAACATATAGTTGAGGTTGAAATTAGACCAATAATTTAGTATCGCAGACAAAAATTAAGTTTGGGGAATTTTTAGGCCATAATCAAGGTTTGAATTGAAGAGAATTAAAAAAAAGCTTAATTTTATTCGATTTGGCTAAGATTGAAAGAAATTTAAAATTCAAGGATGAGTTTCAAATAAATAATAAAGTTAAAAATTAATTGAGGGCTCAGTTGAAGAAGCAAATCAAAATTTAAAGTTAAATAGGTTATAATTGCATAATTTTGTGAATCAATGAAGAATTTGCAATACATAATTAAATATGAAGGTCTAAATTGACTCAACTGAAAGAAAAAGATGATTTAGGGCAAAATGAATGAAATTCAAAAAATTCAAAAATCGAAAGACTACAAAGAAAATAATGAAATGTCTATCCAAATTTGTTATTTCAGTCCAATTCAATCCACATTATTTAATTTAGTCCAAATGATTCATTGATTTCATTCATATTAGTTTCATTTGAGTCCAATTGAATTATTTTGATTCAATTTAGTTCTCAATTAATTATTCCAATTAAATGAGACATTTAATTCTAGATTCTAAAGATTTTAGTTAATTAAGCTATAATCAAAAATCTAGAAATTCAATCCAAAAACCTAAGCAAATCCAATCTCAAAATTCCTTAATCACATCCCAAATTTTAATTCAAATCTCTAGGAATCAAGTACTAAAAAATCTTTCAAAACATTATTAATTTTAGATTTTTTCCTTAAAAAGAGACAAATAACAAGCTTTAAAGGTGGGGAGGGGGTGCCATTGTCTAAAAGAAAATCTCTCATTATTAACCTTTTTTTCTCTACTAAAAGAACCTATCTTCACCAAATAACCTAGCCACATACAATAACTATTTCCTTTCACCACAACACAAAAACCCAACCACGATGCTCTTTATTTTTCTCTCATAACTCTTTTACCATATCAATTCCCTTCATCTCGAGCCCTCATTTTCTTTCTTAATTTCTTCACTATAAAACACATAGGAAACCAAAACTATCACACATAAAATCTCTCTCCTTCATACCATTTGCACTTTCTCATGCTGCCCAAAATAAAGAGAACAAATCAACATTGCCCTCTAAAATAGTCTCTCATCTACCTTCTCATCCTTCAACAACATCCAATTAACATGGTTTTTTGTTTCATGCCAAAGAATCCCCATTCATATTTGTCACTGGCTGAATAAGCCATCCCCTCTCTCTGGCCATCTACTCATTCCGTACCAAAACAAACTCGTAGTATCTTAAACCACTAAAAACTCCTAACATAGTTGTCGTCATCAATAACAACCCACACATATAATAACAATGATGATTGATACTTAGCGACATCATCATCTAACATAATCCAACCACACCATTAAATGGAAACCAATAGAAAGTAGAGAGAACAAGATATAGAAACAAATCAATGGAGAGAGAATTGGGAGGAAGAAAGGACAAGAAAACCCAAACTATTTTTTATGTAATTTCTATTTTTACAAGTGAATTTGAATCTCACTACTAGCATAAACATGAAGAGTAAGAGAAGATCTACCTAATCCACCAGTCTCTTTATCATTTAAGCGGTGGTAACATGTGCTCTTATATAATGGCAACGATGACGGACGTGGAACTCATGCGCTGCCACTATCCAAGCAATTCTAACAACTCCTTTAGACCATTTAGATCTTGCCCAACCTCTTCCGGAAGGTCCACTGTAAATTTTGAATGATTTACTATTTTGAGTTACATGTGATAATTATATAAATGTGTGTAATTGTAAGGTGTGCGCTAAATAGTGAAAGAGAATGCATGTAGGTGATACATGATTTTATTTTCTTTGAATGTGTTAGAAAAAATAAAAAAAATAAAAAAGCAATAAAAAATACACATCCTTGTATAATTTGTTTTTTATACCATGTTTACATAAAAATTAAAAAAAAAACCATTTTTGAATGTTTTTCGCATTAAAAAAATGTGTTTTTGGTATTTGTTTAAAAAGAAATCCAAAGAGACTGGATTAAGGAATTGACTGAAGAAATTCAAAATTAAGAACTAAACTAGAAATATACATAAATAATTGGGCTAAAATTGATTGAATCCGGGGCTAAATTGAAGAAATTGAAAGTTTTTTGATCAATTGATGGTTAAAATGCATAAATTTAAAATAAAAAAACAAAGTGAAAAAAATGGTCAATTTCATGGTTGACATCTGAATTTGATAAAAATACAATTGAATTGATTCTTAAATCTCAATTGAGTAATGAATTACACAAATTGAAAATTTAGGACTGATTTAGAAATTGAAGCTTTTTAGCATTTTTTTTTTAATGAAACGACCTGTTTTGTTCAAAATGATGTTGTTTCTTTCATAATTCATTTTTTTTAAAGAGAGAGATAGTTGTAAATAGTGCCATTTTGATGGCACTATTTGCCAACTTCTTCCCTTAAACGCGCAAAGACGAGGAAAGATTCCCCCCTCCTTTATCGTGTTTGTTTCTCCTTCTTTCTTCGTCCCACTTGCCCAAAAACCCTGACACAACCCACATGTTCTCATAGCCCACCACCATGATGAAAGGGGCCGAGGAGACAAGCCATGTAGACGGCTATACAGAGACTACCCTAGCCACCCTGCCCTTTCATCATGATTGGATAAGGATAGGGTAGCCATGTCTTCCCCCACCCCTTATAAATACCCCTTTACCAGAAGGTAAAGGGGATGAGAACAAGAAAACCAAAGGAATGAAAAAATAAAAAGAAGAAGAGGGGAGGAAAAAAAAGAAAAACAGGGGAAAACAGAGAAAAAAAAAAGAAGGAAAGGAAGAAATAGAAGAGAAAGAGAGAAGAAAAAAGAAGGAAGAGAAAACAAAGAATGATAGGAAAGGGAAAGAAAAAGAACCACTAGCCAACAAAGGCACCCTTTTGACACGACTAAAAGATTAATGTATTCTCCGAAGTGCAGGAGTGTCGAAGTAATAAATAACCAGTAAGACAGGGGTCGAACACAAGGAGTTTAATTGTATAAATTATTGATGACAATAATATAACAATAATAACAAGAATAACAAGAATAATGATAGTAGTAGTAGTAGTAGTAGTAATAATAATAATAATAAAGAAGAATAAGAAGATGAGAACTTTGAGATGAAATATTAATGAAAATAATGATAACAAATATCAAGGTTAGAGGATTCACTAATAGTATATCAAACAAGTATAATATAAACTCTTATTATTCAATTAAAAACCACGTATAAAGGAGGTTTCAATCAGATTATAACTTATTAACATGATTACATTAGTTATCTTATTCGATTAATGCTAATACTTGTAAATCTCGTCAAGCATTCATGATTATAACTTATGTTAACAACAAATTAAGTTCCTTTCATAGCTCAAGTGTCGGTTATACCATACAGTATGGGCTATGAAAGTGTCAAGCATTTGTTGTACCAAGTGTTATACAACATAAATCAAGATTAGTCATTTAACAAGCAAAGTATTAAAGAGTGAACAAGATAACAAATATAAAACATGTTAGTATCAAATATTAAAATCCATATTAAGTTTACACTATACTTATTCTTACACCATTAGCGTAACCTTTTCACCTTGACATAATAAACTTAGCAAGACATAATGAAAGAAAGAAAAATAAATAAACAAAATAAAAACATAAATAAGATAAAAGTTAACTAAGTAAAGGAAAGGAATTGAAAGGCATAAACTTGATATTAATGAAAGCAAAACTTAAGCATTACAAAAATACAAAGAGCGAAAGTAAGAGCATAATCTTGATCTGGAAACCAAGATGCCTAAATGCATGACAAATGCCTCCTTTTATAGACCAAATTTAGGAACTATTGATTTGATGACTAATTGATGAGTGGGTGGCCAACTATTGACTTGGTGACAATCTTTATCTTTTATTGTCTGCCCAAAAAGTCATTAATAACGCCCAAATTGGAACCACTTGAACATAAAAGTTATAGGAATTTATCTCAACTTTTTTGTGTAAAACATTCAGATCATTTCAACTTCTAAAACTTCAGATATGGCCCAAATACTGAACAATGCTCGAGTTGGATGATAGATTCAGACTTCTTTATTATTGCTCAAATTTGGACTTGAAAATGACCTTTTTGGATCTTAGACTCCATATGAAAGTTGTAGGCCTATGTCTTACCTTTCCATTCATATAAAATAAACCTAAATATGAGACTTACAGCTCTAGATATGACCCAATTACTGAACAGTGTTCCAATTTAGACTACACCGACATCTCTGTTTTAGGTTTGGCCATCTCTTTGTCCTTTAAATTTCTGTTCTTAAAATCATCAATTAATAATTTAATGTATATGATAGGCTTGCATTTAAAATAAATATTTATCATAAATTAAAGATATCTTATATTATTAGATATATTATTATAAAACATGCTTAAGTTAAGGAGTTATTGATACTTCAAGTGCAAAAATGATGATATAAAACCTTGATAAAAATACACTTTTAAGTATTAATCATCTTCCTAGTGTACAACCTCCTAGGTAAGAAGAAAAACCAGCAACTCCAGCTCCAACAAGAAGTCAACATCCACCTTATTTTTCCTTTTTCCTTTTTCTTTGCATGCCACCTCCACTATTCTGCAAGTGAACAATGGAGAGTCAATTAATTCACTCTCCACTATTCACTGTGTCAGAAAGCGTTGACCTAGACCAAAATAGCTAGGCCAGGTCTAGCCTAGTAAAAAAAAAACATTTATTGGACCAGTATTGGCCCAACACCTTTTTAGGCCGACATCGGCTCAACCCCTATTTTGGGCTTATGTTGGTCTAGTCCCTCTTTAAGTCGAACTTGACCCAGTTTCCTTTTAATATTAGGAAACGTCTAAAGTATAACTTTTCTTTAACCTTAGACATGCCACTAATTAGAAAATACAACAATACCTTAGTTTATTATCAGACAATTAAACAATGCAGTTTACCTTAGTTGATAATACCTTTCCTTTACACAACCATTCTTTGTGTCCGGTCTTTAAGACTAGTTAGTGTTTCTAGTGATCAAAACACTAGTTGGTGACTCTCATTTTCTCTTTCCACTAATAAGACAAGAATTATTTGTCTCTCTCATTTCTTGATACCATCCGAGAGTGAACGAGCCCCTCAACATTGCACACGTGCATCAACCATATTACTCATCATCATCATCATTACAATCCCTCATCACCTTATTAACAAATCTTTACCTTCTACAATCACTATAGTGATGTCTTAGTTTACCATATTTAAGACGAACTTACATATGGATTGGCTAACTTAGCTACTTCATTATGCTTCCTCACCACTAACTTATCTGGCTTGATAACTATTTGGTGAGCATTTTATTTGGTTAGCTAAAAAGCCTTAACCATCCTAGCCTCTGTCTTGTTGGTTTGTACAAATTTTTACAACTTATTACTACTATATGACTACTCATATAGTAATATTTTTGCTTTCAGTGCTAGATTTCATGTGTTATTAAGTGCACATACCATCCATGTGCTTATTTTATATTTTGATAGTAGGTTTCAAACAATCCAAATACCTAGCGACTGCCTAGCCTTTAATCCCTTACAATTAGTTATACTTTGCTAGATTCATAAATTCAAGGGTGTATTAATGGATAGTCTTTTGATCCTAAGTACATTTATAATATTTACTCAAGATCTAAAAATAAAAATTAATTTCTCAACAATTATCTTATTTAAAACCAGGATGTAATAAGTTGTATATCTTATGCAATCAGATCAGTTTGAACCTTTATCCACTAAGAGGAAACTCCTCATTTCAACCAAATGACAATCATCTATGTCATCTCTTCTTCTAATAACTTGTCATACTCCATCACATTATTATAATTAGCAAGTTAGTTAATGAGATTCTTTATTCCCAAGTCCCTACTAAATTAAGGTGACTATGTTAATATACAACCAAAACATGCTAGTATCATGAATTTTCAACCAAAACATATTATGGTTAAATCCATCATGCTTCTCTTCATCTTCCCCATTATATCCAACAACCTATCTCCCTCTTACTGCTTTTTTATCTAAATTCTCTTTGGACCTAATAAACTTATGGATTTTGTTTTACAAGAATAGGTCTTGGGTGTATCATCAGGAAAATCTCATTCAAAACATTTTGATACCTCATTAAGTATTCTGTTCATATAGATAAAAGTTTTTTATAAACCTCTAATCATAGCATCTAGGTTGTCTAAGCCTACTGAAGAGAGTCCTTATAATTTCCTTAATGATCTGCATACCTTGATCAACATCATTAGGATGAGCAGTGTCACTATTGTTCTTTAGTCAAGTCAATCCCACTCTGAAGTAATTTAATATAGAATATAGCATAATGATACAAGGTTTTTTAATACTCAAAAACCGTAAAAAAAAAAACACAATAAACTATGAAACAAAACTTAAAGTCTGGTAAGTCATGAATATTCAATAAAAGATGGTCAAAAACCTACAAATAGCACAAATAATTTGTCCTAGTTGATCAATGGCTAATCTAGAAAATTAAAAATAAACTAGAAAACTGGAAATTAATTCTAGAAATATAAAAATTAGAAAAAAAAAGTCATTGGAGTGGGTTTTGATGTAGAGAATGGCCTCTGACAGCTTTTGTGGCCTTATGATTTGTATCAACTGGATACTCAGATCAAAAACTTTGAGTAATATATGTTTTTACTTCGAAGTCTTTTCTTATGTTTTTTTATATCAGTGTGATCCATGAACTCATTAGCTAGATAGCCAATATCATTGCTTTTCATCTTCAAGAATAAACAACACTTCAATTATCTATCTGAGAAAAATAAATATATTTTTCTTTTTTTTTTCTTTTTTTTTAAGAAAAGATTCAAACATGATACCCTTTGAAAAAAGGGATATTATTCCATATAAATAGAAATTCAAATATTCAAAACTAAGATGCTATTTAGCTAAGATCGAAACAGTAACTGCTAGGCTAAGTCACCCTCACACATAACATAATCTTGAGATTAAAACTTCAGTGCCTAACATATTTTTTAGGTTGATAACCACTAGGCATCACGTGGGTCTGAACGACTACAAGCACAGTGTAAATTGGCCAGTGGTTTCTAAAACCTCTAGATGCATTGACCACGGACATGTGGGTTTCTTGCTCAATACATGAATATGCACTAACTAGCTAGATAAGGTCATGGAACTTGGGCTAGAACAGTCCCATCGAGCCCTCTGTTCTCACACCTAATTCCCCCCATCATGGAAGCATGTAGTGCTGACCATGAATCAAACGCCAACTTGCAACGCATGTAGCATCTAGTTTTCAAGAACCCAAAAGCACCTCCTCTGAACACAAAACAGTCACCATGCTTTCCATGTCTTGTTTCTCTCTCCAATCACTTTAGATACCCAAACACCTGTAATCCACCGAAATATTCCAGCCTATGGACAGAAAGATTGGTTTTGTCATGCGCTTTAGTAGTCACTGTCATCATACGTGATGGTTCATGAAAACCACAGTGTTTTATGTGTTGTAAATGACGTAGATGAAGAATTTTGTGACAGAAGAGTGTTAATTGATACATCCAAGCCGCTTAGTCAAATCGAAGTAGTGATAGTATTAACACTGTTATCACCAGTGTGCACGTAAATCATCCGCAGTCCTCAACAAAAATGTTGACCTTCCCGTCATCAACTGCTACAATCTTTCTTCTCTATGTCCATATTTTCGTGCTTCAAACGTTCAAATTCAACTGGATATTAATCATCGACGATAACAATACCTTTCCGATTTCGGGTCAGTTTCCCTGATTCCTACAAGTAAGCTGTCCTTCTAATTAGGGCTATATATAGATATAGTCATATTTAAACCATTGGGATAAATGTGAATTGGGTACATTAACCCTAAAAACCTAGATTGGAGATGCAACATACATCTTGAACTTGAAAGAATGAATAAACACATTTTATAAATAGTAACATAAAACCGCTTCAAATCCCAAGAGATTCCCTAGTAACTTAAGATTTTTCAGTGGTGAATATTCTTTGAAATACCATACTCAACAAAAGCCGGATTGCAATTGTTAGAGAATCTATCTCACATCAAATACATACCAGAAATTATTGGGTTTTCCAAAATATATACCCTCAATGACAATAATAAATTTTAAATTTTTTGAATCACAAAAATTTCATTAGATAAATCTAGAATTATTTAAAGTTTATACAAAGATTATCTAAAGAGTAAATATTTTTTTAACTTTGAATATTTGCTTCAAAATTAGGTTATCTCAAATCACAAATCGTCTAAGTGTCTAACCTCTAATAGTAATCTAGATGAATCATTACTAAGAAATCTCTTGAATCCTTTAGGAAAGAGAAATTGATATACCGTAAAATATTAGTTTTTTTCTTTTGTGTTTAAGATATTTATTGTACTTTTTTCACCCTTTTCTTTCTTAAAAAATAGAAGCTATAACATTCTATTTATAAGAAAATTTAAAAATACTATAAATAGAAAAATATCAATTTGCCCTTTAAGTCCTTACTTGAGTGTTTCTTGATTTAGAATTGTAATCTCTTATATTAATTACTTTCTAGTTCTTAATTTCTAAAATTTATTTACAATCAAGTCACACTTGATTAATCATCTCATTTTGATTTCTAACAAATGGCTCTTATGTGTGTGACCGTTTAGGTTCTCTAATAAGTTTACTCAAATATAAATCATAATTTTAAATAAAAAAATTAAATTAATTAAATAATTTAATTTATTATCAATTTAATACCTGAAAAATTTATATTTGAAGATCAAGTAAAATGTCTAGCAACCTGTCATAATCCTCCAAATATTTAAAAAATTATAAGTGGTTTAACTTAACATTTTAATAACTAGTTTCTTAGTCTAATGATTATCACTTTATTAAGAATGTTTTGATTTAGATATTATAGCATGGAGTTTGAATGCATTGTCAACATTATTATCATTGATTCTTTGAATAAGATTTTAAAACTCTTTTCAAAACTCATTTCACCTTAGCCAAGGATTTCATAATCAATATTGTTTGAGAACAAATGAAACATTTTTTCTAATCCACATAGGGTGACAAATCATCTTTTGATTACTCAAATACCTTCAAATAGTTTACTTTATAACAAATATTTACCCATTTTTTACCCTTGATTAGGACAACAAATGGTTAGTATCAAAGTATAACACTTCATATATAAGATAAATTTTAAGTTTAATGGTCACTCACACAATTATCACGTGAGCCTTTCTATAGATATAAGTGATCTCTCTATATGAAATTGTCTTGCGAGTTAGTTCCATATACATGTCATCTAGCAAACATCTATATATTAATTAAAAGTATTTTTCATATCTCAGTTTATTAGAGCAATTACTCTTTTTTTTTTAAGGAAAGAGTATAATATGTAATGATTTTAAGAGCTCTATTTACTATCCAGTTTTAATACAAAATTAATCATAAAAAATTAGGAACAATGTTTTATTGCAACATGAATCTCATAATTATAACAACTTTATAATGTCTTTTCAAAAAGTTTTTGTCCTTTAAATTTCATATATACTCTAAATTCATTAATTAAACATTAGATTCATCAATGAAATATAAATGGATATTAAAGATAAAAAAGTTATTATTAATAATAAATATATTTTTCATGAATAAATTCAATGCTACGTGTAACTAGTATATTAATTATAAGGCATCTTCACTAACAAAAATGCATCTTGACTAACAGAAATAATCATCACTTTGATGTTTAAATGTGTGTTTAATAATGTGGTACGAGGTGCTTTTCAAAAATATTTTTTGATTGAAAATTTATTAAAATATTTTTTTTATAATTTTATATTTTTTATGTCATGGATTATAATAAAAAAAAATCAATTTATTGTTTTAGGCAAAAAAAAATTAAGAGGAAGTCCAACCATAAAATAAACACTCCTTGAGTTTGTTGGATGAAAACTAAACTAAATTATTTAAATTTAATATATCAGATACCATTTGAATATAATAAAAGATGGGCTACAAGTTAAGGAAAGTTTCAAGAAACTTATCCTATATCATGTAAATATAAGCAAACAAAGCAATATAAAAGACTAAGGAAGTTTCATTAAAGGTAAAATTTAAATCTTTTAAATATGAGTTAACCTAAGTTATGAAATTTAATTACATGATAGGGATAATAAATAATAAGTAGAAAGATACTAAGTATATAGGTATATAAAGTTAATAATGGACCATACACCCTACCATAATTTTTTTTATCTTTTGGATGAATTCATATTAAACTATCATATTTAATAAAACTAACAACGAATATAAAAACAACTTTCCCCAAGTTATTTCATTTATCTTCTTTTAATTTTTTTATGATTGTTGATATGGGTAATTGGATTAATGATATCTGGACATGGTCTCTACAATGGCATCACTCTTTGTTTCAATTTGAATTGGAGTAGATATCTCTCTTATTATTTTTATTGGAAACAAAGACCATGCTTTACTTCAGGTTGGACAGGAAGATTTGGACGGTCAATACAAATGGTCTTTTTACAGTAAAATCCTGTTCCCATCTGTTGGATCATTTGCTTTATAGTGGTGCCCAACCTTTTTTAGTCTTCATTTTCGATAAAATATGCCCTGCTAAAAGTGCAATTGTTTCTCTAGCTCTTTATCTAAGACAAAGTCTCCACTAGAGATTTCTTGTTTTAGCATGACTTCCTTACCCGTCAACAAGCAAGATATGTGTTTTGCAAAAGAATTTTTCAATCTTCAAGCCATCACTTCATCCATTGTGATTTTACCTAGAATGTATAGATAAAATTCCTTTCTCAGTGGGGTATTAGTAGATGTTCCCAAATTTTATTGATGATATATGTTATCAATGTTTTTTTATGGTGCAAAATAGATTCCAGAATCTTTCATGGTAGCTTTTCTTCTCTTGTATTATATGGAATCTATGGCTTCATTGGAATAATGTTATCTTCAATTATGCTACTCCAAACTTTCAAAGTTGTTTTTCCTTGATACTCCAAATGTTTTTTTTTTTTTTTATGGTTGAAGCTTGATAACATATCTTCATACCTCATTGGTATGGATATAAGTATCAACAATGGTGTCATCTTTTATAGAGAAAACAAAACTTGACTCCCTTGTACTTTGCCTGGTTATTTTCTCCCTCAATTACAATCTGTTTGCCTATTTGTTTTTCTATCATTTCTCCTTTCTTTTTCTATTCTAATTGTTGTCTCCTAGGCTATTCTTTTTTTAACCATAATCTTAATACATTCTTGACTATTATCTACCAAAAAAATAAGTATGAAAGTTGAGATTATTTTAAGATAAAAATAAAAATATGCTTACAGTGGAGTAACTAATAATTAGTGTGTGTTTACTAATCATCTGCATCACAAACATAAATACATACATACATACATACATACATGTGTGTGTGTGGCGGGGGGTGGTGGTTTGCTGAAAGGTAACTAAACTTGGATAATTTGATAAAAATCTATTGGTGCATATGTTAATTATGTCAATATCTTCTAATAGTTTTTAGATATGCTTAAAATAAGTAGACAATGAATGGTAACTTAACTTGTATTAGTATCATCTTCTTATTAAAAAACATTTGAGTTTGAGCATTACCTTTATAAGAAAATTTTAAACATGAAACCAATATATATTAAATGTAACACATCTTGGATAATTTGATAAAAATTTGTTGGTGCGTATGTTAATTATGTCAATATCTTCTAATAGTTTTTAGATATGCTTAAAATAAGTAGACAATTAATGGTAACTTAACTTGTATTAGTATCATCTTCTTATTAAAAAAAATTGAGTTTGATCATTACCTTTATAAGAAAATTTTAAACATGAAACCAATATATATTAAATGTAACACAGCTTGGATAATTTGATAAAAATTTGTTGATGCGTATGTTAATTATGTCAATATCTTTTAATAGTTTTTAGATATGATTAAAATAAGTAGATAATGAATGGTAACTTAACTTGTATTAGTATCATCTTCTTATTAAAAAAATTGAGTTTGAGCATTGCCTTTATAAGAAAATTTTAAACATGTAACCAATATATATTAAATGTTAATTGCCTAAATCTTATCTATGATATACTCCATTCATAATAAAATAAATAACATTGTTAATTATGAGATTCATAATATCTTAAATATGGTTTATGATAAGAATCCAACAAGTATCACTAAAAGATCTATTAGATATATGAATTGTGCCTACTATAGGATCTAAAACTAAAAAGTTCTAAGATGAATTGATTGGATTGATTCAAGATTTGTGGCTTAAAAAATTATCAATTTTTCATGCTAGACTTGTGTATATTGTTTGCTTTATATCAAAAGCTATAGGTGAAATTTTATTGCGATTCTAGTTATCTATAAATTATGCGACTCAAACTTTTCATCTATATATAGTAACCTTATTAAATCATTCATATAAAAGAGGACAATATGTTTAAAGTCAAGTTTCAAATATGCTAGCAAATAAGAAAAGTCAGAAAATGATTGTTTTTCATATGATTTGTGAATTTTTACAAGATAATGATTTCATTACACATGGAATCTTCTTTTTGCAAGGATTTTTTACTTTACAATAAGATCAATTAGGCAATCATTCTTAGTTCACAAGGATTCCTTACACAATAACAATCCTTATTATTCAAGGATATTTAGATCGGTTTTGGATGTATTCTTTCTAATACATTATGCTAACAAGCATAATTATAAATCTAACTGTTGAATTAGATTTTAATTTTACTAGACAATTTCAGATGCCTTGTTTCCCATAGAGTCAGAATTTTATAGCAATCATATGTCAAGAAAGTCTTGTAATAAAGCCTAAAAACATTACTATGCAAAAGTTTCATTAGTTTTCTAGTTAGTTTATGATTTTTTATTTTATTTAGAACTTTTTTATTATTTTTTTAGCATTGTCTATAATGTTTTTATTTAATATAAATAGAGTTATTTTAACTTTTATTTAGGTGTGTTTTTTTTTAAGAGTTTGGATTATTTTATGACGGTGAGGTCGCTTGTATTTTTATGATTGAATATAATTATAGGTTTGGATTATTTTTTTCCTCCAATAACTTTGGTGTCATTGTTTAAGTAACCATTATGTTAGGTTTTGTATTATTATCTTATTTTATTTTTCTTGGATTATTCTATCTTGCATGTGCATTCAAGGATTCATTCACATCAGTTTACACAATTCAAATCTTCCAAGAATTTGAGTAAATTATATATTAACCTTTCTAGTTTTGAGAAATGAATTAAATAATATAATTTTGTTTTAAAAAACTAATTTTTGAAGCTTAACTAATGTTGACCACCCTTAATTTATTATTACTTTATTCAAAAAAAATCTTCTTTTCTCATGATATCTATTTATTTGTTTTAATTTGCTTAAATAAAAACGAGATAAATTAGAAAATAGGATAAAATAGACACAAGTGATGAAATAATTAGTTTTTGAAAATAAATAGGACTAATTAATTTGTTTCTCAAAACTAGATTATAATTTACCCCCTGGAATTTCTCCCGAGCTCCGCTCCCAATGAGTCAATTGAAATCATATGGTAACAAGCCAATTGACAATTCATGAGCCTAACTGCAAGGTGACAGCCGAACATAATTTTAAGTGAAAATCACATAAATGATCCAAGACCAGAGTAGATTCCTTCAGCAACAAGTTACCTAAAAGCTGGCAGAAAGTATGGGGATGGTATCAGCTCAGCAGGATGTGAGTTCACATTATCCGCATATGATCACATTTACCTTTAGCTATATTCCACTAGGGCTTGGTTATAGACTATAGAATAGATAAACATATATGCACTTTATCGATTTTGTATACTCGAGATCCGATTTTTTAATCAATGAAGATGATATATATTAATTTTAGAAAAACCAGCATGAAATTGCTAATGTTGTTTTAAATTTGTTTTGCCCTTTTTTTATACATCTCAATATAAGTTTTTTTATTTTAAATAGCCATGTTTTTAATAAAATCAACTATTATAAAAAAGTAAAAATAATAAGATAATAAGATATGCATATTCCATATTTATATATTTTACTTGAATAAGCAACAAAATACATTTGGTCCACAACTTCTTATGTTATCCTAGATCCAAAAAAGAAAAATATTGTAGCAGCTGAAAACCTAATTTAAAACCCTAAGAAAGAGGGAATTAGGAACTATGACATGCACGGAACCACAGCTAGAAGTGCCCATATCGTCTGCTTCCACACTTTTTATATCTGCAATCCAAGAAAAAAAATTCATTAACAATCCTTTTAGTAAACAAAACCTTCACTGTTCTCACACAGGAAATAAAAGTCTCTTAACGTAAATCGCTCAGTTTGTGTGTGTAGAATAACTGGCTCACATTCTAAGATTTCACGCTGTATGGCACTTTTTTCTGTATTCAAACCCCAATGCCAATTGCTTAAAAAAATGTTGGTCAACCAATAGATTGATCACTTTCCATTCTTCTTAAGAATCTAAATCATCAAATGCATAAAAAATGGTTTCATAAATAGAAGGGGAAAAAAGAACGAAGATAAGGAAGAGGAGTCATTAGAACTCACATGTTCGCCAAAGGGTACCAAATAGTAGAAAGCACCATGCTGCAGTGACTGAAGGGTGACACCGCACTCATTGGTGAGAACAGGCTGACCTGAGGATTGAATCAACAAGACATCATCACCAAAAGCCTCTCTCACATTGAAGGGCCCCATGGTTACTTCAAAAGCAACGTCATTGATAAACACCGTCAACATTGTAGCGCCACCGGACTGCCCTAAACCTGCCAAGAACAGAATCATTTTCTTTCAAAAGGAATGTCAAAGTTAAGGCCATGGTCGATCAAACCATGCACACGTCAATCTTAGACAACAGGAACGGGGATCCAAAAGACAAATCTCCCCTCTTTGTGTCCTATATAGCATCTATATTTTCTTCTCTTTCGTTCAATAACTGAAAACCTGTACATCAATCAATTTCATGAAATTTCGGGTCAATTTCGTGCCTAAAAACGTGTAAATATATATTCTCAAACACCCTAATCATGCCCTAGTTCGAGAGTTTTTGTCAATTCATTACAGAAGAATCTTTATACCATTACATTTCAAACACATACTTGGAAAGTGTTCACTTGCTGGCAAGTAGGGCATTACGCAAAATTTTGAAACTAGATAAGATATGTTACCTTGAATTTGATTAATAGTAGATTGAAAAGCAACAGTGCTAGTGTCAGTTGAAGGAGTAAGAGGAGGAGCGAGACCTATGCTACCAGTCACTTGGGAGACATGAGTGTAACAAAGCTGCGGTTGCATCTTTAGGTTTTTCTCTTCATGATTTACTTTCTTTGAAGCACTAGAATTCATTATCTCACTAAGCAAGAGCCTACTGCAAGGCCCAACAGTGTGATCTTGAACATGAACCATATTTGATAGCTCAGAGAAGCAAGACCCTTGAGCAAAAGCCCCAGTCCCCCCTCCTCCAGTCTGCTGAGAGTGAAAGAAAAGGGGTTCAGGCACAAATTCATTATGTGCTTGAAAGTAAGTCTTGTTAAGAGAACTGGTTGGTGAGTTGGAAGCATCAATAAAAGTGGGAGAACTCAAAGAGAGGGTCCTTTTAGACCCTTTTGGAGAGGATTTCTCTGAGGAGGAGGATGAAGAGGATGGAGCTGCGAGATTGGCGGTCACTGGTTTGGTAGTTGGAGAGGTAATTTTTTGTTGTTGTGAGCTATGTTGTTTTGAGTTTTGAAGGTTTCTCAGCCTGTGTTTGCTTCTTGATTTTCTGTTTTGGAACCAGTAAAAGACATTGGCATCACCAACTTGTCCATACTCTTGTAATTGAACTCTGATCTTCCTTATCTCATCCCTTGGTGGATTTACCATTCCAGAATTGAAAATTGCCTCCAATATGCGAATTTGCTCAGGTTTTGGGTTCCATCTTGGCTTTGGTTCCGGACTTCTCTCGTCACATCCAGGAACTGTTTGCAAAACATGTTTTAGACATTCAGAATCCATTAGAGGCCCTAAAAAAACAGTAGCTATATTGGGTGTTTTAAATGAAAGCCTTCAAAGGTTGGGTTTATGTACTGTTCATAGTAAATCATTCAATTAATTATTGTCAACAATTAATATCACTTACAAAGTACTAAATGAAAGGATAGTGAAGAATACATTTATATAGATAATGACAAATTCATGGGTGATGAAGTTCGTGGCGGGCTAGAAAGCATCGCCTTTGTTTGGGAGTTAAAAGCATATATGAAAGTGAATATCATTGTACAAAATAATGAAAAGGGATGAAACTTGATTGGAAGATGAATAATCTATAATTGCAGATTTTGGTGATTATTACCTGATGTGTAAGGGGTTCTGTGGCAACCAGTTGAAATGATAGATGAAGGATTGATGTCGTGCTGCCATTGGTGGTCGTGAGGGTTGCAAGGTTTGGACTTGAACATACTTGGCCAGTGTTTGTTTGATGAAGCCATGATGACAAAACAGCCAAGAACTTATGAAGTTAAACGCAACCAAAGGAGAACCAAGAAGATATCATAGAAGCCCTTTCGTTGCTTTAGCTTGAGGTGCTGCTGGATACCCTAGGCAAACACAACATCCCTTCTTATAGCCTCTTCACCTAACCCTGCGTTCATTTGTTTTTCCTCAATTAATAAACAGTTATTTCCATCTCCCAACGAAAAATATAAAAACAACCAGATTATATATATATATAAAGAACTCACTATAATGTGAAAGAAGTTTATAAAATAGACAAAACCACGCAACAGGAATCGCCTGTGACAAGAAAGGAGAAGAAAATAAATAAAGTACAGTCCCATCCCTACCTTACAGTTTTGCATTAAAACTGAAATGCATCTACTCTACGCGAAGTAGAAGCCAATTCCCCCGGACAAGAGGTAAAGAAGATAAGGAAAAGAATACACGCTGAGTGCTAAATTGGAATCTTCATCAGAGTTGACACATGCAGAAGCTAGGTCTTAATAAAAAGAAAAATAAAGTTATGAAGTGAGAGAGAGTTTTAGTAACTCTAGAGAAATGGGTAGTTCTGATCGGTTTGTCTCTTTCTTTCTACATGCACAAGTAGTATAATTATTTTCTTAACTCAGATTTCTATGGAGTGGAGACTCTTGCTTCATCACTTTGGTTTGCTTGCAGGTTATTAATGGTGGTGAGAGAGGAAGGGAGGAGGATAATAAGTGAGGGATTATTCTAATGGAAGAGGTTGTTGCAGGAATAAATAGGGTAGAGGGGGTGGTGTTGTGTTTGAAAGTCAAGAAGTGGTGGCATGGCTATTGACATTTAGGGTTTGATTGGAAAGCGGTGGTGGTACAGTAATTGCTAGTTCGACTTAATTGTTTTGGGCAAGGTAAGGTGTGCTTTGGATTGACTCGAGGGCCTTTCTTCCTCTTCTTCTTCTTTTTTTTTGTTACTTAAAATTCAATTATTATTAATGAAGCATAATTTTAATTTTTAAAGATTCGTTGAAGTTCTTATAAGTTCTCCCACATCTTCAAAACCGAGTTAATTGAATGCTTAAATTAAAATGTGAAGAAGATAATACAGGGGCTAATACTTACAAATTGTCTCTAATCTTGGAGAGAGAAGGTTAAATCCAAAATCATAAAGAACTGAAGACGTGACTCTTATTAATTTTATGATTAGCAAGTAGTGAATTTTATTTTGTGTGTATGATAATGTGATGTAATACGATGTATATTATTTTTTTAATTAAAAATATATTAAAATAATTTTTTTATAATATATATATATATATATATATATATATATATATATATATATATTTCATGAGAAAAAATGAAACCGCAATTCCAAAACAGACTTGAAAAATGCTAGATCTAAACAAAACACAAAAAAGAAATCAGATATTAAGATTTTCTGTCCGTGATGAAAAAAATAATTAATTAATAAAAAAATATTCGAAAATCAATAACAAATTGCAAAAAAAAAAAAAACAAAGAAAGTCATTATTTATTAACCACCTAAAACTTTAGTCACTTGTCAAATATATATTTACGATAAAAACAAATCCAATTAATTCTACAATAGCAATTCTCATAGTACTAATAAAAGCACTCACACTAATACTAATTAAATCATATCATAATAACATCTTCAACCATATCTTAATCTCCATCAACGCTTTGAATTATATAACAAAATGTTTTATCTCTAAATATTCTAGATAGAGGAAAAGCTAATATTTGTTGGGATTTTCTATCGTGATAGTGGGTCCTAAATTCGATAATAAAGGTAGAGAAAATTTAAAATTTTCTAAAATTTTAAGAAATAGGAGAAAATTAATATTCTTGAAACAATTAAAAAGGAATTTGCCACTGAATTGTTCACGAACACAAATATCAATAGCTAATCAATTAAAATTCTAAAAGGTACGGAGTATTATTGAGATTCTTAAAAATATTTTTAAATAATTAGAATAAAAATAAAAATTGATATTTTTAGATAATTTTAAAAAATAATTGCCCAAATTTTCAAACCTATTGGTGATCCAAATTCTTATAAGAAAAAAATTACAAATGTGAAAAATAATTTTTAATCTATATTATAATTGGTTTGGACATAACCATGGGTTGCAAACTAATTGCATAATAAGTAATTAAATCAGCTTTTATGATAGAATAGTTTATGACTGATATTGTTAATTATGATCGATTGGTTGAAATACAAATCTATCCTAAAATCCCATAAATATATATGTAGTGAATATATAGCTAATTAGTTAGTTATATGTAGCATTGATTTTATTTATATAAAATATATTTATTATTAATAAAAAAAATTTAAAATATTTGCTTATATTTGATTAATGAATCTAATGTTTAATTAATGAATTTAGAATAAAAATAAATTTTATTGGATAACAATGGTTTGCTAAGAAAACTATAAAGTTGTTATAATTATAAAAATTTTATTACATCAAAGTATTATTCCTTAATATTCTTTGTTAATATTCTATTAAGATTAGACATTAGTTAGAGTTGTTGAGAGTATCGGTGCATATTATATTTTTTCTTTTATGAAAAGAGGCAATTACTCTTATAAACTAATGTATAAAATATACTTGAAACTAATATATAGATGTTTGTTAGATGACATGTACATTAAACTGATTCCCAAGATAATTTTATATGTAGAGATTACCTATGTCAATGAAAATGCTCCTATGATAGTTAAATAAGTGATTATTAGACTTATAATTACTAAATAATTTTATATACAAAGTGTGAAAGGCATAAACTTAATATTAATGAAAGCAAAGCATAAACATTATAAAAAATACAAAGAGAGAAAGGAAGAGCATGATCTTGATCTGGAAACCAAGATGCCTCAATGCATGACAAATGCCTCCTTTTATAGGCCAAAATTGGGAACTATTGATTTGATGACTAATTGATAAGTGGGTGGCCAACTTTTGACTTGGTGACAATCCTTATCTTCTCTTGTCTGCCCAAAACGTCATTGATAACGTCATTGAGGACCACAAGTCCAGGTTAGAATACAATAATAATGATAAGAGAAGTCTTGCAGTTTAGTGTAGTTGTTTGTTTGCGCATCTTGCTGATTCTATGATAAGTATCTCTACTGCATTTTTTTCGAGTAAGATTTTGAAAGTGACAAAGGCAAATATAATTGAGGGCTACGGTGTGGATAGCAAGAAGTTTTTCTTTTCTTATCACTTCCACCTTGCTTCATGTTCTGAAAACTTGGGACAGTTTTATGTGAAGAGAATTCATGATTTAATTTCTTTAATGTGCTAAACACTCAACAACTTTTTAAAGCATGTAATCCATGTGTTTCATTTGTTTCATTGGATTGCTGTATAATCTATCTATTCGAATTTGGGAATTTCAGGCTAAAGGAGAGATTAGGTTGTGAGCCCTCAGATGAACAAATTGCAGATTCCTTGAGGATTTCTCGTGCTGACTTACAGGCAAAATTGATTCAATGTTCTCTGGCAAGAGAGAAACTAGCAATGAGCAATGTTCGTCTAGTTATGTCTATTGCTCAAAAATATGATAACATGGGTGCTGAAATGGCTGACCTTGTTCAGGTTACTTTCACATTTCATTTATACATTTATCAAATCTAACTATATATATAAATGATGGTCATTATATATATATCATATGATTTTAGGGATATTTGAATTTAAATTTTGGATTTGAAATCTAGAAATACAATTTAATTTTACTTGAAAATGGATTTTGAACTTTTATTGGTGTTTAAGAGCTTTCAATGTATCATACCCAGACATTGTGGTGACTGTTTAAAAATTAAATCTCAATGGTAAAAGAATAGATATCTAACATCTTGTTCTTTAATAGAAAAGATCTAGTTCAAGTAGTCGCCATCTAGTATTATGTTTATTAGAAAACCTAACTGGTCAACAAAGATTTTATAGTACGAGATTGGTTATACAAAAGAAATGATGCTATCACCTTTTAAACGTCCTATCGGAGACAGGTTGCATTGTTGATTTTATCTAAATATACTTATAATTTATTCTCCTTTTTTTTACTCTTTTCATGTTCCTGAATTTAGCGTTAGTGAACAATTCCTATGAATATTTCCAACTATAACATTAGAAAATATCACACAAATCCATAAAAAATTGGTATTCTTGACTCTAATGTTAGTGAATAATTTTGCAGAAAAATACACTTGAAGAACAAATTTTCTATGCCATTTTATTCTTGTTTAACCTTTATTATCATTTGCCCTTATTAGATGGAAATAACATAGACATTGCACAACAAATTTTATTTTTAGCAATACCAGTACATAAATTGAGCATATGACCAAAAAATACAAAACACCTAGAAAAAAAAAAAAACAAAATGCAATGGGCCTATAAATGAAACAACAAAGATCCCTAAATATTTTTAAAATTTTCTGATGTAAAAAAATGGCTCGTTTAATTAAATATCAAACTAGAATGGACATAAAAATTATAGTCAAAGCATAAAGGTGTGTTTTACCAAGCATATTCTTAGCAAACACAATTTGGGTCGGCTAAGCCTAAAGCCCAGATCCATCCAACTGTTTCTTTTTTCTTTTTTTTTTGGCCAAGTCTAGCCCAGCCCATAAGGGCTAGGCGGGACCTAGTCATCTCAGCCTGGTCACTGGTCCAAATCAATGACTTAGCTACTAAAAGCACGCGTGAACCTGTTGATTAGTACTTAAAAGTGCATTTTTATCATGGTTTTATATCATCATTTTGCACTTGAAGTATCAATAACTCCTTAACTAAAATATGTTTTATAATAATGTATCTAATAATATAAGATACCTATAATTTATGGTAAATGTCTATTTTTAATGCAGGCCTATCACATAAATGAAAGGATTGATTGATGATTTGAAGAACTTAAATTGCAAGGATAAAGAGATGGCCAAACTTAGAAAAGAGATGTCGGTGCAATCCAAACCGGAACACTGTTCAGTAATTGGGTCATATCTAGAGCTATATATCTCAGATTTAGATCCAATTTATATGGATGGAAAGGTAAGACATAGGCCTACAACTTTCATATGGAGCCCAAGATCTAAAAGGTCATTATCAAGTCCAAATTGTAGCAACAACAAAGAAGCCCGAATCTGTCTTCCAGCCCGAGCACTGTTCGGTATTTTGGCCATATCTGGAGTTCTAGAAGTCCAAATGAGCTGAAATTTTTACACAAGAAAGCTGAGACAATTGCCTACAACTTTCATGTTTGCACCTGGCTCCATTTTTGACGTTATCAATGACGTTTTGGGCAGACAAGAGAAGATAAGGATTGTCACCAAGTCAAAAGTTGGCCACCCACTTATCAATTAGTCATCAAATCAATAGTTCCCAATTTTGGCCTATAAAAGGAGGCATTTGCCATGCATTTAGGCATCTTGATTTCCAGATCAAGATCATGCTCTTCCTTTCTCTCTTTGTATTTTTTGTAATGTTTATGCTTTGCTTTCATTAATATTAAGTTTATGCCTTTCATTTCCTTTCTTTTACTTAGTTAGCTTTTATGTTCTTATTTTGTTTATCTATTTTGCTTTCTTTCATTATGTCTAGCTAAGTTAATTATGTCAAGGTGAAAAGGTTACACTAATGGTGTGAGAATAAGTATAATGTAAACTTAATATGGACTTTAATGTTTGATACTAACATGTTTTATATTTGTTATCTTGTTCACTCTTTAATACTTTACTTGTTAAATGACTAATCTTGATTTATGTTGTATAACACTTGGTACAACAAATGCTTGGCACTTTCATAGCCCATAATGTATGGTATAACCGACACCTGAGCTATGAAAGGAACTTGATTTGTTGTTAACATAAGTTATAATCATGAATGCTTGACGAGATTTACAAGTATTAGCATTAATTGAATAAGATGACTAATGTAATCATGTTAACAATATATAATCTGATTGGAACCTCCTTTGTGTGTGGTTTCCAATTCAATAATAAGAGTTTATACTATACTTGTTTGATATACCATTAGTGGAACCTCTAACCTTGACATTTGTTATTATTATTGTTTAATCCTTACATTAATATTTCATCTCTAAGTTCTCATCATCATCATCTTCTTCTTCTTCTCTTTCTTTATTATTATTATTACTACTACTACTACTACTACTACTACTACTACTACTATTAATAATATTATTATTACTATTACTATTGTTGTTATTGTTATTGTTATTGTTGTTGTATTATTGTTATTATAATTTGTACAATTAACCTCCCTGTGGTTCGACCCCGGTCTTGCCGGGTTATTTATTACTTCGACACTCCTGCACTTGGGAGAAGACATCAATCTTTCAGTCGTGTCAAGTTTTTGGCGCCGTTGCCGGGGAGGTAAGTCTTGTATAAATTATAATATTTATTTTATTTTCTCTTCTCACTTTCCTTGTATATAACTTTGTTTCTTTTCTTTTGTTTCTTTTTATTTTGTTTCCTTCCTCCTTCTTTTGCATTCTTCTTTTTTATTTTTTTCCCAACACGTGCATGAGAGTGTGGTCACGTACATCAAGTGGTAGACTTTGTAGGATATCCTCATCATTTTCAGAAAATATGGCCGAAGAAGATAATCAATCACTTCATAATGAAAATAATGAGAATAACCGTGCTAGAACACTTAGAGACCACATGAATCCCACAAGAACAAGTGCACCATCATGTATAGTTTTTCCTCCTGATGCATCTCATTTTAATTTTAAACCAGGTATTATTCAACTTTTACCTTCTTTTCATGGTTTGGAATTGGAAAATCCATACTTGCATTTAAGAGAATTTGAGGAGGTGTGCAACACATATAATAATTTAAATTGTAGCATGAACACCATCAGATTAAAGCTTTTCCCTTTTTCATTAAAAGATAAAGCTAAAACATGGCTACAAAATTTGACACCAGGATCCATTCGTGCTTGGGATGAAATGCAACAACAGTTTTTAAAGAAGTTTTTTCCATCTCATAGAACAAACTCTTTCAAGAGACAAATCACCACTTTCACTCAAAAACCAGGAGAAACATTTTACAAATGTTGGGATAGGTATCGAGACTTGCTTAGTACTTGCCCTCATCATGGTTTTGAAACATGGAGATTGGTTTCACATTTCTATGAAGGGTTAACACCTAAAGATAGGCAAATGGTTGAATTGATGTGCAATGGAACTTTTGAAGATAATGACCCTGATGAAGCAATGGAGTACTTAGACTTGTTAGCTGAAAATGCTCAAAATTGGGACACTGCGGGTACATATGAGGCACCGAGTAAAACTCAACCTCATACATCTAGTGGAGGTATGTACAACCTTAGGGAAGATCATGACCTTCAAGCCAAATTTGCATCTTTAGCTAGAAAAGTCGAGGCACTAGAATTGAAAAAGAGTGGTCAATTAAAATCTATTGAAAACATTGTGTGTCAAATCTGTGAAACAAATGAACACTCAACCAACGATTGTCCAACCTTGCCTTCTTTTAAGGAATGTCTCCATGAACAAGCCCATGCTTTAAACAGTTTCCAAAGGGGCAACCACAACCCATACTCCCAAACATACAACCCTGGTTGGAGAAATCACCCAAATTTCAATTGGAAGAGTGAGAACAACAATGCACAAACTTCACAACCACCATTTCAAGTACACCACAATTTCCAAAATTCTCATGGATATGCACCTCCTTATGCTCCACCTCTTAGAAGAAATCTTGAGGAAACATTGCATGCATTCATTGAAAAGCAAGAGACAATCAATACTCAACTTGCTCAAAACATGACAGATTTTAAAGATACTCTTGCTAAATTAACATCTGCTCTTAGTTTCCAAGAGAAAGGTAAGTTTCCATCTCAAACACAACAAAATCCCAAAGGGCAATACAATGCAAATGCAAGTAGTTCCGGAAGCCAACACATGGATCAAGTCAAATCAGTCACTACTCTGCGCAGTGGTAAGGTTATTGAAAAACCCTCTCTTGAACCTTATGAGAAAGATGATGAGTCAATCTCTGAGGGTAAGGAAGGGGATGAATCTGAAAATTGCAAAGAAACGACTGATTCACCGCCAGCACTTCCATTTCCGCAAGCCATGACCAAACAAAGGAAAGTCAATCACAATTCTGAAATTTATGAAATTTTCAAACAGGTAAGGATCAATATACCTTTGCTGGATGCAATTAAACAGGTTCCTTCCTATGCTAAATTTTTGAAAGATCTCTGCACTGTGAAGAGGAAACTGAATGTGAAAAAGAAAGTCTTTCTAGCCGAACAAGTAAGTGCTATTCTTCAAAACAATAATGCTTTGAAATATAAAGACCCTGGTTATCCTACAATTTCTTGCTTTATTGGAGAGCATAAAATTGAAAGAGCCTTACTTGATCTTGGTGCTAGTGTGAATTTACTTCCATATTTAGTTTTTCAGAGTCTCAATCTAGGTGAGTTAAAACCAACTTCTATAACTCTTTTACTTGCCGATAGATCTATAAAAGTGCCTAGAGGAATAATTGAAAATGTGTTAGTACAAGTCGATAAATTCATTTATCCTGTGGATTTTATTGTCTTGGACACAGAACCTGTTGAAGCATGTAATTCATTTCCTGTTATTTTAGGACGTCCATTTCTTGCAACTTCTAATGCATTGATTAATTGTAGGAATGGACTGATGAAGCTATCATTTGGAAACATGACATTGGAGATGAATATTTTCAACATTTGCAAGCAACCTGGAGATGATAATGATTTACAAGAAGTAGATCATATTGAGGAATTAGTTTATGATCAACTTGAATCTACTTTAAGTAAAAATGAATTAGATGAATCTGAAGATTTGCAAATGATTTATTCTAAGGAAGAAATCACGGATGAAACAAGCACCGAAAATGTTGATGCGAATCTTTTGTCAACAGTGACAACAGATTCGACATCTGACATCACACCAATCGATGATTACTTTCCTAACAAATCCTTACTTTCTCTTAGTTCAATGCCTTGGTATGATAAAAATATTAATTTTCTTGCTTTAGGAGATTTGCCAGCTGATTGGAGTACCCAAGACAAAGAAAAGTTTTTGAACGAAGTGAAGAGCTTTTATTGTGATGACCCTAACTTATTCAAATATTGTCCTGATCAAATATTTCAAAGATTCAATCCCGACAATGAGGTAAGTAGTGTCATTAAACTTTGTCATTCTGAAGCATGTGGAAGTTATTTCTCGTCAAAAAAGACTGCTGCAAAAATCTTTCAAAATGGATTTTATTGGCCCACCATGTTCAAGGACACACATGCATTCTGTAAAACTTGTGAAAATTGTCAAAAAATTGACACTGGTCAAAAAGTTTTGTTTTATGATTCTCAACTCTATGCACTCCCTAAAGAGCTAAGATTAAGATGGACCAATCCTTATGGGGCCTGTGATATTGAGAATTCAATGAATGACAATGATTTTAAGGAAAATGGACATCGTTTGAAAGCTTACTTTGATAATTTTCCTAGTGAAAATGAATCAGCTGGTTTGAATGATCTTGTAGATAAAGGTTGATTTTTTTTTCTCACATTGTTTTTGTGTTTCTTTTTGAGTGATTTTTGCTAGTTTTTCTCACCCTGGTCAAATGGCGGATAACGGTACTCCGTGACTTAAGTCGGTTCTTTCAGTTTCCCATAATTACTGATATCTGTGTATATATCTGTGCAATTCTTTGAATCTCTCTTCCAATTCTCATTTGAAAATGGACACTAATCTTGAAAAATTGAAAAAGTATTTTCCCGCTCTGCCTCAGAATGCGATTACAAAAATTTACCGTGCTAGATGTGCAAGATTGAGATTATTAATGAATCATGGAATTCCTGAAGATATCCGTTGGTTGATTGAAGCAAAGGTCCGATTATCAGGTGAGTCCTCTAACTTCTTCATTTCACACATGCCTGGAATAGGTAAAAGCACTTTTGCAAAGAAGCGTCGTGCAAAATGACTGGATGTCTGTCATCGATGTGCTAGATGGACTTGTAATACACAATGTCGTTCTTTAGGAATGGTATCTATAAACC
Source organism: Populus pruinosa (assembly GCA_026413675.1). NCBI lineage: Eukaryota > Viridiplantae > Streptophyta > Magnoliopsida > Malpighiales > Salicaceae > Populus > Populus pruinosa. The sequence goes on from CM048595.1 coordinate 4,208,803, forward strand.
GTGAAGATAAAATACAATTCATTAAGGATGGCCTGAGTAAGGAGTCTTTAGACAATCTTCTATTGACTCTTGAGACGCATCCTAGTGGAGATGTGCATCGTGCAATTCATGATTTATGGCCACTATTTCATAAAGAACATGATCGACTTAGTCTTGGGAATCTGACTAAAAAAGACCCTGTTTGCCAGTTTTTAAGAAAACTGGATGGGAAGCCTATCCCCGACCCATAGAGGGCGTTTAAGCCGTTCTTGGATGTAAAACCAAGGGAAGATGTGAGCCACAATCACAACTACCTGTATATACACATGCTTTTTTCAAAAGTAAATAAATAAATAAATAAAAAGAGAGAGAGAGAGTGTGAGACTCCAGCTGGCCTACATATAGATGTTATGATTGTCTTTCTAATTTCTCATCTATAAAACCCTCTTTTCCTTCCTTTCATTTCTACTCAACCCATACATTCAACAAATACAGAAATGTGTAGAAATGGCAAGTTCCTCAAGTCATCAAATAAGAAATATTTGTGTTTTTGGTGGATCTAGTCCTGGGAAAGAAAAGGAGTTTTTAGAATCAGCAAATCATCTTGGTTAGGTCCTAGCTGAGAGAAAGATTCATTTAGTGTATGGGGGAGGCAGTCTTGGGTTAATGGGAGGTGTGTCAATAGCTGCATTTTTAGGAGGTAGTCAAGTTTTGGGGGTCCTTCCTGAAGCTTTGGCACAAGGGGACATCATTGGAAAAACAATTGGAGAGGAACTTCAGGTCTCCACAATGTCGGCTCGAATGAATGCAATGTTTAACCATGTTGATGCTTTCATTGCTTTACCAGGTGGTCTAGGCACATTGGAAGAGATCTTTCATATCTCCTCTTGGGCTCAATTGCACATTCACCATAAACCCATTGGTTTGTTAAATGTTAATGGTTATTATAATAAGTTGTTGTCTTTTCTTGATCATGTTGTGGAACAGGAATTTCTAACATCTTCTGCACGCCAAATCATAATCTCTGCTACTACTGCTGAACAATTGATTGACCAACTACAATCTTTCACTCCTGTGATTGATCCTTCCATGAGTCGCATAAATTGGTCATCTAAGGAAAGCCGTAAAAAGCTTAGATTAGATTTGAGCCTTCATTTGTGAATTTTTGTGTCTTTTGGTTTTATTATTGTGTTTTGTTATTTTTTATTTTTGTTTTAGTGTGTTTCAGGTTTTGTCAGTGTTCGTTATTTCAGGTGATATCTTCTATACTCTATCTTTCTACCTTAGAACATTGAGGACAATGTCTCGTTTTGGTTGGGGGGAGAGGGTAGTAGTTGATAAAAAAAAATTATTTTTCATTTCATAAAGCATGTGCATAATTGTTGTTACTAGGATGGCAGAGTAAAGGAGTTCTTTTGTTAAAGTGATTCTTGAGACGCATTTTAGTAACCATTCTTAACAAGGTCTATTATAATACTTCCTCAAATATTCAGGTTTACAAACTCTCGTATTGTTACCACTTAATTCTGCTCATATACTTATTCAACATGTATTCTTAAACCTTAATTTACACACACACACTTTAACATATGATTGTGGGTTGCATATTGGATTATTACATTATTTATGTTCTTTTGTTAAAGGTAACACCTAAGGGAAAGGGATTGTATATAATTAAGAAAAAAAAAACATGAAAAAAATGAAAACAAAAAGAAAAAAAAGAAAAAAAATGATGATAATAAAAATGTAGATAAGTTTGGTTTCGTAGCCTCCCTAACCTAAGCAATTAAGCCCGAAGGGGTGTTTTAACACCTAATACCCTAAAGTCAACTGACTTGGGAGCTATTGGCCCAACGCTTGTTACATGGGTTGAGGAGGAAAGCTTAAGGGAATCAAACATTGCACTATCTACATATCAGTATCTGCGACCCGAGTTACTAAGCTCGTAGGGGTGTCTTAACACCTAATGCCCTAAGACCAACTGGTTTGGGAGTCATTAGCTGAAAGCTCGTTACATGGGTTAAAGATGCATGATGTTTTTAAATTATATGTATATAGAGTTGAAAAAAAAAAGCAAAAAAAAAAAAAGACAAAAATAATAATCCCAACCCAAGGAAGTTAACCTTAAACATTAGAACAAAAATTTTGTTTTCTTCCAAGAAAAGCCCCATAATTATGTGTTGATACATTAACCACACAAAAGAAAGGTTTATTAATATCTTGTTAAGAAGTATTGAGCAGATATATAAATTTAATGAGAGTTTGTTTATCTGGATGGATTAAAGGAAGTTAAATGATGAATACCTTGCTTTGTGAAATTTGCAAATTTGTTTTCTATTTTAACGCTTTGATTACTAGGGACTAGTAATAAGCTGGTTGGGGGGTGTGATTAGTACTTAAAAGTGCATTTTTATCATGGTTTTATATCATCATTTTGCACTTGAAGTATCAATAACTCCTTAACTAAAATATGTTTTATAATAATGTATCTAATAATATAAGATACCTATAATTTATGGTAAATGTCTATTTTTAATGCAGGCCTATCACATAAATGAAAGGATTGATTGATGATTTGAAGAACTTAAATTGCAAGGATAAAGAGATGGCCAAACTTAGAAAAGAGATGTCGGTGCAATCCAAACCGGAACACTGTTCAGTAATTGGGTCATATCTAGAGCTATATATCTCAGATTTAGATCCAATTTATATGGATGGAAAGGTAAGACATAGGCCTACAACTTTCATATGGAGCCCAAGATCTAAAAGGTCATTATCAAGTCCAAATTGTAGCAACAACAAAGAAGCCCGAATCTGTCTTCTAGCCCGAGCACTGTTCGGTATTTTGGCCATATCTGGAGTTCTAGAAGTCCAAATGAGCTGAAATTTTTACACAAGAAAGCTGAGACAATTGCCTACAACTTTCATGTTTGCACCTGGCTCCATTTTTGACGTTATCAATGACGTTTTGGGCAGACAAGAGAAGATAAGGATTGTCACCAAGTCAAAAGTTGGCCACCCACTTATCAATTAGTCATCAAATCAATAGTTCCCAATTTTGGCCTATAAAAGGAGGCATTTGCCATGCATTTAGGCATCTTGATTTCCAGATCAAGATCATGCTCTTCCTTTCTCTCTTTGTATTTTTTGTAATGTTTATGCTTTGCTTTCATTAATATTAAGTTTATGCCTTTCATTTCCTTTCTTTTACTTAGTTAGCTTTTATGTTCTTATTTTGTTTATCTATTTTGCTTTCTTTCATTATGTCTAGCTAAGTTAATTATGTCAAGGTGAAAAGGTTACACTAATGGTGTGAGAATAAGTATAATGTAAACTTAATATGGACTTTAATGTTTGATACTAACATGTTTTATATTTGTTATCTTGTTCACTCTTTAATACTTTACTTGTTAAATGACTAATCTTGATTTATGTTGTATAACACTTGGTACAACAAATGCTTGGCACTTTCATAGCCCATAATGTATGGTATAACCGACACCTGAGCTATGAAAGGAACTTGATTTGTTGTTAACATAAGTTATAATCATGAATGCTTGACGAGATTTACAAGTATTAGCATTAATTGAATAAGATGACTAATGTAATCATGTTAACAATATATAATCTGATTGGAACCTCCTTTGTGTGTGGTTTCCAATTCAATAATAAGAGTTTATACTATACTTGTTTGATATACCATTAGTGGAACCTCTAACCTTGACATTTGTTATTATTATTGTTTAATCCTTACATTAATATTTCATCTCTAAGTTCTCATCATCATCATCTTCTTCTTCTTCTCTTTCTTTATTATTATTATTACTACTACTACTACTACTACTACTACTACTACTACTACTATTAATAATATTATTATTACTATTACTATTGTTGTTATTGTTATTGTTATTGTTGTTGTATTATTGTTATTATAATTTGTACAATTAACCTCCCTGTGGTTCGACCCCGGTCTTGCCGGGTTATTTATTACTTCGACACTCCTGCACTTGGGAGAAGACATCAATCTTTCAGTCGTGTCACCTGTTCACATATGCATGACACAATGCAAAGGTAATTAATTATCTTCACACAATGCTAAATGCAAAGAAGATTCAAAACGAATGAAATGGAGATGAAAACTTACCTTGTCTAGAGATTGTTCTAGAGATGAACAAATGAAAAGGGATGGTTATCACACAACGACTACCTAATATTCCCCACCTTTATTATCTCTGCTTCTCTCTTTTCTTTTTTTTTCTTTTGCCTATTTTGCTTGAGTTTTGGGTTGAAGACAAAGTTGGGTTTAGCTCTTTGTGTTTTCTTCCCTCCTGTTTTCCTTTGCTATTCTCTAATCCTTTCTTTGTTTTTTCATTGCCCTTGGCGATGTACATTTTATGGGCTTTTATAGACGTCCCTTCTTGCTCCTTATCTTCTCCTAATAAGGATGAGATTTTAAGAGTTTGTGTTTTGGAACAATCGGGACACTAATAGTCCCATCATTGCTAGACTATTGGTGATGGTTTCCTTGATGTTGTTGGCATGTTGTGGCGGCAAAGGAGTCGAAAATTGACTAAGAAGCTGTCAATGAGAGACGTGGACACTTCAAGGTGCCTGATGGTTTGATCAGCATTGTTTCTTTATTGTAGGGAGCTTCCTCTATTTTTCAAAGGGAAGAAGGCAAAGAATGGAAATGACAATACGATGTCGTTTCTTACTAGGGCAACCATTTCTCCATTTAGTCCTTGAAGTTTTTGAAATTTTATATTCAAACCCCTGATTTTTTAATTTAAATTTTTAACCTTTTTAAAATTAGATTAGAAAGCAAAGTGATCAAAATTAGGTTATAACATGATTAGTACTTAAAAATATATTTTTTTATCAAGGTTTTATGTCATCATTTTGCACTTGAAATATCAATAACTCTTTAACTAAAGCATGTTTTATAATAATATATCTAATAATATAAGATACCTTTAATTTGTGGTAAATGTTCATTTTAAATGTAGGCCTATCACATAAATAAAAGGATTGATTGATGAATTTAAGAACTGAAATTAAAAGGACAAAGAGATGACCAAACTTAGAAAAGAGATGCCGGTGCAATCCAAACCAGAACACTATTCGATAATTGGGTCGTATCTGAAGCTGTAGATCTCATATTTAGGTCTACTTTATATGGATGGAAATTTAAGACATGGGCCTACAACTTTCATATGGAGCCCAAGATCTAAAAAGGTTATTTTTAAGTCCAAATTGTAGCAACAATAAAGAAGTTTAAATTTATCTTCCAGCCCGAGCACTGTTCAGTGTTTGACCCATATTTAGAGTTTTAAAAGTTCAAATTACCTGAATGTTTTACACAAGAAAGCAGAGACAATTTTCTACAACTTTCATGTTCTTAAATGACTCCAATTTTGATGTTATCAATGACGTTTTGGGCAGACAAAAGAAGATAAAAATTATCACCAAGTCAATAGTTGGTCACCCACTCATCAATTAGTCATCAAATCAATAGTTTCTAATTTTGGCCTATAAAAAGAGGCATTTGCCATGCATTTAGGCATATTGGTTTCCAAATGAAGATCATGCTCTTGCTTTTTCTTTGTATTTTTTGTAATGTTTATGCTTTGCTTTTATTAATATCAAGTTTATGTCTTTCATTTCCTTTCTTTTACTTAGTTAACTCTTATCTTATTTATGAACTTATGTTATTTATTTATTTTTCTTTCTTTCACTGTGTCTATCTAAGTTTATTATGTCAAGGTGAAAAGGTTACACTAATGATGTAAGAATAAGTATAGTGTAAACTTAATATGGACTTTAATGTTTGATACTAACATGTTTTATATTTGTTATCTTGTTCACTCTTTAATATTTTGCTTGTTAAATGACTAATCTTGATTTATGTTGTATAACACTTGGTACAATGACACGACTAAAAGGTTGATGTCTTCTCCCAAGTGCAGGAGTGTCGAAGTAATAAATAACCCGGCAAGACCGGGGTCGAACCACAAGGAGGTTAATTGTACAAACTATAAATAACAATAATACAACAACAATAACAATTACAATAACAACAACAACAACAACAACAATAATAACAACAACAACAACAACAATAATAACAACAACAACAACAACAACAATAATAACAACAACAACAACAACAACAACAACAATAATAATAATAATAATAATAATAATAATAATAATAGTACTAATAATAATAATAGTAATAGTAATAGTACTAGTAATAATAATAATAATAATGAAAAAGAAGGAGAAGAAGAAGATGAGAACTTTGAGATGGAATATTAATGTAACGATTAAACAATGATAATAACAAATGTCAAGGTTAGAGATTCCACTAATGGTATGTCAAATAAGTATAATATAAACTCTTATTATTCAATTGGAAACCACACATAAAGGAGGTTCCAATGAGATTATTAATTGTTAACATGATTACATTAGTCATCTTATTCAATTAATGCTAATACTTGTAAATCTCGTCAAGCATTCATGATTATAACTTATGTTAACAACAAATCAAGTTCCTTTCATAGCTCAGGTGTCGGTTATACCATACATTATGGGCTATGAAAGTGTCAAGCATTTGTTGTACCAAGTGTTATACAACATAAATCAAGATTAGTCATTTAACAAGCAAAGTATTAAAGAGTGAACAAGATAACAAATATAAAACATGTTAGTATCAAACATTAAAGTCCATATTAAGTTTACATTATACTTATTCTCACACCATTAGTGTAACTTTTTCACCTTGACATAATTAACTTAGCTAGACATAATGAAAGAAAGAAAAATAGATAAACAAAATAAGAACATAAAAGTTAACTAAGTAAAGGAAAGGAAATGAAAGGCATAAACTTAATATTAATGAAAGCAAAGCATAAACATTATAAAAAATACAAAGAGAGAAAGGAAGAGCATGATCTTGATCTGGAAACCAAGATGCCTCAATGCATGGCAAATGCCTCCTTTTATAGGCCAAAATTGGGAACTATTGATTTGATGACTAATTGATAAGTGGGTGGCCAACTTTTGACTTGGTGACAATCCTTATCTTCTCTTGTCTGCCCAAAACATCATTGATAACGTCAAAATTGGAGCCAGTTGCAAACATGAAAGTTGTAGGCAATTGTCTCAGCTTTCTTGTGTAAAACATTCAGCTCATTTGGACTTCTAGAACTCCAGATATGGCCAAAATACCAAACAGTGCTCGGGCTGAAAGACAGATTCGGGCTTCTTTGTTGTTGCTACAATTTCGACTTGATAATGGCCTTTTTAGATCTTAGGCTCCATATGAAAGTTGTAGGCCTATGTCTTACCTTTCCATCCATATAAATTGGACCTAAATCTGAGATTTGTAGCTCCAGATATGACCCAATTACCGAACAGTGTTCCGGTTTGGATTGCACCGACATCTCTTCTCTAAGTTTGACCATCTCTTTATCCTTGCAATTTAAGTTCTTCAAGTCATCAATCAATCCTTTCATTTATGTGATAGGCCTGCATTAAAAATAGACATTTACCACAAATTATAGGTATCTTATATTATTAGATACATTATTATAAAACATGCTTTAGTTAAGGAGTTATTGATACTTCAAGTGCAAAATGATGATATAAAACGATGACAAAAATGCACTTTTAAGTACTAATCATACAACAAATGTTTGGTATTTTTATAATTCATACTGTATGGTATAACCGACACCTAAGCTATGAAAAGAACTTGATATGTTATTAACATAAGTTACAATCATAAATGTTTGACAAGATTTACAAGTATTAGCATTAATCGAATAAGATGACTAATGTAATCATGTTAACAATCTATAATCAGATTGGAACCTCTTTTGTGTGTGGTTTCCAATTGAATAATAAGAGTTTATACTATACTTGTTTGACATACCATTAATGAATCCTCTAACCTTGACATTTATTATTATCATTGTTTAATCCTTACATTAATATTTCATCTCAAAGTTCTCTTCTTCTTCTCCTTTTTTTTTTATTATTGTTGTTGTTGTTGTTGTTTTTGTTGTTGTTGTCGTTTTTGTTATTATTATTGTTGTTGTTGTATTATTATTATTTATAATTTGTATAGTTAACCTCCCTGTAGTTTGACCCCGGTTTTATCGGGTTATTTATTACTTCGACACTCCTGCACTTGGGAAAAAACATTAATCTTTTCGTCATGTCATAACATAAGAAAGTGATTTCATGGTTTTTTAGGAATATTTGTTGGCTAAAATTAAATAATAAACAAGGGTGGAAACCTTGGTGGTATAAACAGGTATTACTTTAATCTTTTAATTCAGTGCTTGAAATTATTTAAAAGATTCAATGGCACCACTATTTAAATTCAATTACTTATTTTATTTTAAACCTTATATTTTTCTATCTATCACATGTATTTTACATGGAAGAATCTGTTGTTTGTTGGATAAATTTTAAATGGAGTTTAGTTTAAAGAAATAAATTTGAAAAGTCAAAGTAAAAAAACAATTCTAAAATACCTTAAAATTTAAAACTAAATCCATTTAGGGTTTTAAAAATTAGCGCAACTAAATAGTTTTATAAGTTATCCAAATTTTGTTGGTGTTTAGAAATGTAGTAGTTGTTACTTTTTAAAATATTTTTTATTTATAAATGTTTTAAAATAATATTTTTTAAAAAAAATTATTTTAGATATTAAGACATAAAAATGATCAGAAAATATAAAAAATAATTAATTTAAAATTTAAAAATTCTAATTTATTTCAAAAATATTTTTATAATGAAAAAAATATATATTTCCTAGTTAGCCATTAATATTTATATGACAAGGCATGCATATTCATGTTGGTGTCCCCTCTCCTGACCAGCTGAAACTTATTAATTGTTGCCATCTTATTCTTTGGATCGGGGAAAGAGATGAGTACATCAAAGCAACCAAAATCTTTCTCAACTCCCCAGGTAACAAAAGACTCATTAAGAGGCTCTGTCGGTACCATTCCGACACCAAACTTGGATGCTTGCCATCTCACCTCCCGTTCTCTATATTATTCAAATCCTCTTTGTCCTCTCCTTCCTCTTGCATTAACTATTTATTAATTTTAATTAACTAATATACCACCAATAAAAACCCGTAAAAAATATATTAAACAAACTTTTAACAGTTTTATCCAATATATAAGAATGACTTTCAAACATAAAAATGTTATTTTAAATCTCCAATATAGTTTTTTTCTTAGAGCTGTAAAAATAAAAGTTGAAAGCAAAAAAAAAATATTTTTTTATTTTCTATTTGTCCCCTTTGAGTTGCCTTGAGAAATTTTTATCACCATGACAGTTTTTCTTTTATTTATAAAATCTTAGTTCAATTTATTTTTTTAATTAACATAAATATTTGTTCATGTTAATTTATTTGTATATCAACTAATCATATGAGTTCTTAAATTAATAATTATATAAACATTTAATGATCTTAAGAGATTGTTAAAAATTACTAATAAAAAATTAAAATTTTTAATATAAAAAAGTGAGTATTGTCAAAGGGTTTTTTATGTTAAAGAATTTTTTTTTATCGTAAACAAATTAAATAAAGTGATTAAATTGATAAGCAAACCATGTTGGATCACATTACTATATTTTGATTTATGAATTGAATTTTTTTATTTTTTATTTTTTATTTTTTATTTTTATCTAAAATAAAAATAAAAGCAAATAGCGTGTTGCATTCTTGCATTGCTTTTTAATATCAAAAAGATGGTTAGAAAATCAAGGTGGAATATTTTAGATTCAAAAATTTATTTTTCAATTTATTATCATCTAAAAACACTTAACAAACATTTTTATTTGTGATAATACCTAAATTGTAATATATATGTGGATAATTATACAATATTTTTATGTTATTCACCTGTAAATTTCCTTGTTTATGTAGTCAAAATTTTGCTTGATAATAATGATTTATTTAGTGTTTTGAGGAAAACTATTTAATGGGTAACTGGTGAAAAACTTTTGGATTGTCTGACTAGATAGGGTAAAAGTTGGTGATAGAAATTTTAACATGGAAAGAATAAAAAAGAAATAGAATTATATTCATTTTATTTTTTATATTATCATTATCACGTGCTTCTTATTCCTTTAAACATCTCTAAAAAAGGATGAGGGGTGATCTCTTATTTCTTGAAATTAACTTTTATTTAAAATTCAATTTTTAACATTTAAAATAATTCAAGACATAAAATATATTGTTAAAATCTTTGAATTGAATCAACTTAAAGAATTTCATGCCGTAAAGTGAACAAGAGAATATGGACAATAAAATTGTCTCCAAAATAAGGAACGCAAGGAGTTCTACTTTGAATTTATTATAGGAGGCACCTAGCTAGAAACAAATTAGTCTACCAACCATCCATGCACGCAAACTCTACCCGCACTCCTCAAATCAATCGACGATCCTTTTGATCTCTATGTAATCCCACAACAAAAGAAGAAGAAGAAGAAGAATCAATCTCATAATTTCTCCCAATTTCGTGTGTGTGTGGGTGTAAATTTAATGAAATGTGGTTTCTTTTAGTTTCTCCACAAACCTGACACAAGTAACATGGGACCGTATGGATTCAATGTAATGAAGTTGGATCATCACATGTCCCTCTTCTCTCTCTCTCTCTCTCTCTCTCTCTCTCTCTCTCTCTATATATATATATATATATATATATATATATATATATAATATCTGCTATCTCTGTCCATCATCTTGTTTTGGGGCTGACAGGTAAGAAGTGAGCAGAAAGTGTGGAAAACGATCTCATCAAAGGTCTTTAAGAAACTGAAGTTTTACTTGTGTACTGGTATAGTTGTTTTCGTCACTTTTGCTCTAATTCACTTCCTCAGCAAACGTGCGTACGACTGTTAAATAAGGTGAAATAGGTGCAGTTGTGCCATACCCCCAGTCTCTTTCGTTGCAGTCCCAAGGGGATCTTCTGCTCTCCTGCACACACGTAATATTTATTGATTTTGTTTCTAATTTCATGTCACCTTTTCCTTTCTAATCATTTTTTCTTTTCTGTTCCCGTCTATCAGTAAGCAGGAAAACGGTGAAAATTATTTACTCTCTGAAGGTACCCTCATTTGTCTTGTGGGGGTGCATGAACAGTCGTGGAATGACTATTCGAATTTTTTTAACTCTTTTTTTTATATCAATGAATTTAAAAGTTTTTGGTAGAATAATTTCATTTAAAAAAATAATATATTTTTACTTTGTCATGCTTCTAAAATGTAAAATTTACTAAATATTATTATTTATAAATATGATAAGATAGTTATTGCAATTTAAAAAAAAAAACATGATAAGATAATTATCATAATTAAAAAAAGTAATATTTAAACATATTGTATTTCAAAAACACAATAGCTTAACATGTGATGTTTATAAAGCTTGACATGTTATAAAATTTAAATTTCTTTCCGGATCAAATAACATAGAGGCACAACAACCTCCTTTCTCTTTTTTAATTAACATCCTCTATTTTTATCATATAAAAAATATATATAGAAATGAGATAGTTATAAAAATACATCATATAATTATAGATAAGAAATATTTGGTTTGGTATATGACTATTACACATCAGATCATCACTTTAAATCTTGAACAGATTCCTTCATTTAGATACATGTAATACGAGTAACATGTTTAACAAATTTAAAATATTATAAGTAATTAATTTTTTTATAATTAATATATATTAAACATTAGATTTTATTTATTACTATTTTAATTTAATATTATTTTTTATTAATATTAAATTAGCTTCATGTCACGGGAGGGTTGAAATGCCATATTTTTGCTTTGCAATATTAATAAAGAAAACAAAGGATACACTTATATGTCCCAGTAATTTAATGTTTGTCTCACCAAACTTAATATATTTAGAGAAAGGTTAACTCTTAATGATATTATAGTACAGGACAAAGCCACTAAGTAGTGATAGGAGCTAAATCCAATTGTACTATTGATGAGTTTGGATTATCAAGTAGATGACGTAGATCTACATAAATAGACGGGTTATGTTGTTATATTTTGAAATTTTAATTACTAAAATGTTGTATTATTTAAGTTTTTGAGATTCATTTTATATGTTTATATATTTTTAAATTTTTTAAATTTGCACTTCTAAGACTACCTGTGATTATAAAATATAAGCTTTTATTGAATTTGATTATTGTAGTTTTTTATAGATTTATTTAAACATTATAAAATTTTGGATATAGTTTTTATATTAAGAAAATTGTCCAAATTTTTTTTAAAATAGAAAAATTCTTAACTCTCTAAAATTATTAACTAAATTAAATATTAGATCAACAAACAAAACAATAAATCTCATAAGAAATATTTTTTTTATTAGATTTAGAAGCAATGAAATTTATTACTAAAATTGATGGAATTTAATTCATGTTACTGTTTAAAATAATAACATTTAATTATTATCAGGCTTTATAATCATCACATCCAAAAATATATTATTTCATTAACTTTTTGTTATTGTGTTAAATCACCGTTTCTTTTGATTTTATATGCTAATTGCCTCATTTTTCCATTACAGTACATGGATTACCTCACCATCATTTTTATTACTTCACCTTGATGAGTTCTTCACGAGTTTGAGCATTTATTAATTCATTCAAAACCCAGCATCTGTAATCTGATAAACTAGCTTTCGAAGTAGTTAATAGAAAATTAACCATATTCTTGAACTTGCATAATATATAATTTAATTTTTAGATTGATGGTTATTGATACGGAAATATATATAGTTAAAAAAAGAAGAAGAAAAATAGTCTCATTTACTATAAATTGGAATCTTATTCTCACTACTAATTTAGTTTAAATCTAATAAAAATATTAAAAGATTAAAAAAATACAAAATACTATTCTAATGAACAGTATTTCATGAGATGATAAACAGTAAATCACCACCTCAATAATTGTTATAATATAATTTTAATTATAATGTATTGAGTTGACATTGACCCCTTAATCAATTGTGAAACTTTCTTGTTATTATACATTGGAGAATATGAGGGCCGAGGTTTTGAAGGGAAGATCCATTTAATTAATACCTGTATTTAAAATTATGGTGCACTGTTCTTTATAAAATATTTAAAAAAAATACATTAAAATAAATATTTTTATTTTTAACATTAAGTTATACAATGCTAAAACAATATCAATTTAACATTTTTTTCAATTAAAAAACATTTAAAAACAATATCCAAACTGCTTGCCGACATTCAATTTCATATTTGGATTCTAGATCTTCATTCGTGGTTGACTATAAAATAAAATACTAAAGTTAAGAAGTCAGAAGTATCGGCTCTAAGACCATGACTGTCTCCTTTTTTTTCCTACCACCACTTGGATCCGAGAAGCAAATATACAGCAAAACCCATGTACTGTATTATCATTATTTTTATTATTTTCTTTGACAATTTAGTCGTAGGCCAAGCTGGGCCAAACATTTTTCTTGGCTTTGAGAATGGTTTATTAGGTTTGTGATTTTCGAGAAAGGGCACGCCTAGATTACTCTCTCTGAACTAGAGAACTTTGAACCACACGCCCAGTTAACCAGATTAACAAGTCAGGACTGATCAGACGTCATTATTATTTTTATTTGTTATTTTTCTGAAACATAAACATTATAGTTAAGAAGTTGATTATATACGTACCGTGATGAAGAAAATGGCCATGGAAGTGTTATGTTTTTTTATCTTAACTATTGAGAAATCTCTTGATTTCTTCGGTTTTAAAGAAGGCCCTGCCTTGTTTAGAGAGATATAGCCATTATAGACTAGCTGGTCCATGAGGCTATGATCAGACCAGGCCATGCGGTCTGGCCATCCCGACCCGTGGCAGGGAAGGCCGGGCCCTGGAGAGTTGGTCTAACAAAATCATAGCCCATGTAGGCCTACGATTATCGAAGTTCATTTAGCTAGCACAAGGCTATTTCTGTTATTAAGAATTAAGAAGCTGCTACTTAAAATTAAGAGAGCATGCTAGGTGAAAAACTAGCCCAGCATCTGAAAATCTATGCAGGATCATGTGAGGGCTCATTTTTGCTCAAATTATGATGTCCACGTTTGTTCTCCCCATCCGTATAAATGTCTTGATTTATCTTTATTTTATTTAATAATCAAGAAAGACATGCCAGACATCTTGGGAGAACGCACCTACACATAGTTTATCATGACCTCACTAACCATCTGCATCTGAAACATTACAAACTCATAACCCAAACCTTCGTCCCTATTCGCCTTTTTCCCAGACCAGACATATTATCGAGCAACCACCGACGAAACACCCCTCTCTTGATCGCTATTAAAGGTAGTAAACCCAGACGAGGAATTAGAACGTAGGATGAAGAGAAATCAATAAAAGATATAAATAATATGGAATATGATGTGCAATGGAGAAGGAGATCACTAGGGATAAATTTGAAGATGTTGGAGAGGATAAAACGAGGATTATGAATTTTTCGTATAAAATTTATATTAACAATAAAATCAGTAATGAATTTTGATATGAAAAAAAACGATGAAAGTTAAAATAGATGCGTTATAAAATAAATAATAATAATTCCATAAAGTTATCATAATAACCAGAATGGATTTAGTTAAAATATAGTACAAAAAAATATTGGCATAAATCATAGTTAAAAATCAATAATGTTATTATAAAACTATAATAAGTTTGATAATAAAATAAATTTAATATATTTGGATTGTTAGTTGTTTGCTAGTGGTAGTAGATTTTTTCTAGCCTATTTAAAAATCTTTTAAGCTTTTTAAAAGGTAGATTTCATTAGCATTATCTTTACAAGATAATTAATTTTAATTTTTAAAAATAAAATTATGAATTTAAAGCTTGTATTTATAATATTTTTACTCACCAAAACTTATATGTTGTTGAAAATATAGCTTCTTCCTACATCACATCTCCAATTAAACAAACAAAACATTTGATATGAATTATTTACATCTATTATAAATCATAATATAGCAAATAGAAAAAATAAAAAGAAAATTCGATATTTAATCATTTAAAAAAATTACTAAAATGCAAGTGTGTGATATTTTTTTCATTGAGTTAATTGAAGACTAGTTACTTTATTTTAATGAAACTAATAATTAACACTTATTTTTTAAGGAATCACCTCATGTAATTAACCTCTTTTAGTTAACTCCTAAAACAATGGTATATATTTTTACCCTATAATTTTTATTTAAAAAAAAAAACAAGGCAGAGGAAAGGAAAAGAGGATGAGAGAATTTGATCAGGAAAGAAAGCATTTACAATGAAAAAAAACAAATTGAGAATGATCAACATAGATCAAAGGACCATTTAACTTTTTTATATACTATAAGGACTAATTAACTAGTTTCAATAAAGTACAGGGACTAAGTTATAAGTAACTTGTTTCCATGTCCATTTTTTCTCATAATAACATTATTTTCTGCTGAACCGAACAAGAAAGAATCGTAGTTAGGTGTCAGAGTCGTTGCTTCTCACGTTCAAACCTTGTAGACGTTTGGTATTTGTAAAACCCTCTCTCTCTCTTGTCAAATAGTGTTACTTTAGTGGTTAGAAATTATTTTTTAAATTTTTTTATATTTATTTATCATTAAAAAAGTTATTTACTCAAAAATATTTCTTAATGAAAAAAATTTAATTTGATTTTTATAAAAGTATTTTAATAAATATTTAGATGAAAAACACTTTTTGAAAGTTGTGAAAAATTTAAAAATTTTATATTATTTATTAATTATATCAAATTTAGTTTTTAAACTTTTGATTGCTATATATATTTTATTTTAAATATTTATTTTTTAATTTTATCTTTTAAAATTTAATTTTTATATTAATTTGATACTTATTTTTATAATTATTATTTATTTTTTTCTTATTTTTTTATTGAAATTTTTTATCTTTCAAATTTCATCCGCATTCTTTTGGTTGTTTTTTATTTTATTTCAAATAATTTATGAAATATTAATTATTATTATTTTAATTTGTTAATCTTTTATTTTTTTTATTTTTTAGATTTGATATCTATTATTTTGATTATTATTTATTTTCTTTGAAATAATTTATAAAATTATTTTTTTAATTTTATTCTCGTTAAATTTTTAATTTATAAGATTTATTACTCATTATTTTAATAAACTTGAAAAAAAAATATTAATAAGTTATTTTTCAATTTATTTTCCATGATATAATCAAATATAGGAAACATTTCTCCAACTTATTTTTAATTACATTACTAAATATTAAAAAATATTTTACTTTTTTAAAATTTAATTTTTTTCAAATTTAATTTTTAAAAAAACTACTTTTCACTAAATAAATGGATTTTGTTAAATAAATTAAGGATAATTTTTAGTTAAGAAATAAAAAATTCTTCCTTCTTCCCATGATTGATTCAATCACATGTGATGACCCGGAGACCCTTTGAAAAGATGGAGACAATGGTTTCAAGAGACACAACCACTCAAGTATCTACCATTGTGATGAGCTGACAAGGATTGTCATCTAGAATCGTCTCTCCTCAGGATGTCACCAGCCAATGGAATCCAAATTAAATTGGCACTAATATATTTTTTTTCTTTTGAATTTACTGGGAAATTACTGGGAAATGGGATAACTCTTCCTATTATATATTAAAAATTAAAAATAATATATATATATATATATATATATATATATAGTTATTAGAATTCGAAGGATTTGATTGAAAAGAAATATAAAATTTGCGATTGTTAGGCTATAATAGTTGATTGTGCATACAGGCTGTTATAATTTACTTTACAAGCAACTATGGAGTGTCATGTACCATATTGTCATATGCTATTTTTCTTAATTATGAGGTAGATTCTTTAAGATTTTCATTTAAGAAAAATATACTAAAGTCCAAACTTCCTACTGTACTGGTTGATTACCCAAACCATATTTAAGTAATCTATGCATTGTGCTCTCAGTTGTTTTTAAAATATTTTTTAAAAAAATATTATTAATATTAACATATCAAAACTATTTAAAAATATTAAAAAAATATATTTAAATTTTTCAAAAAAAATATGTTACACCGTATTTATAAATAATATTTTAATATATTTAATATTATGATAGTTTTTATCATCATTTCAGTTTTAAAAAATAGATTTAAAAGGAATATTTTAAATTGTGGTTAAAAAAAGTAGGTTTTAAAAACGTATTTGATTAAAATTATATTGAGATTTTACATGTAAAATAAATAAAAAAATGTCTCCATCAATTAAAAAAAAAACATGATCTTTCAGTTTCTACATGACTAGTATTTAAAATACAATTACGTATAAAGTCCGGTACGAAAGAAACCCTCTAAATGGAGAATGAACTGTATGTATGTATGTATTCTTCACATGGACCTGTGATTTTTCCATAGGAAAGGCAATTTCCATTCAGAATACAAGAAGATACATGTCTTTTGAAACTCTTATTAGCTGTCTACCTATCAACCAAGAATGACGCTTCTCACCGTATGTCACTGTAAAGTTTGGTTGATGACACCAGCACTTTCCCAATGGTATTCATGGCTTTTTCCCCGCACGATCCAACGGGTTTAAGAACCTGTTCAGAGCTGTTCTCGATGTGGCTTCCTCTTGCTTTCTTGATGACTAAAAGAAATTCCAAAGACCCCACAACCTATGACTCACACAATACCAGGTTTAAATATCAAGTCTAGAGCCCCATTTTACCATCTTGAAGCTTCCTCCAAAATTCCACAGAATCAATAGCAGCCAAGTCCCCTTGGTTCCAAGCAAAAAGCAGATATCAGCCATGGTATTAACCTCACAGAGCCATGATCTCCCTTTGAATGAGAATGACTCGCAAGACATGGTCATATACCATATGATCAATGAGATCGGTGCCCCAAATAGCAGTACAAATAATACGCTTCCAAGAAGCCATATCAACACTTCAGGCATGCTCCCACCAGCTAGGACAGCCGTAGCAAAGAAGCACTACAGAGGCGTGAGGCGTCGGCCATGGGGCAAATATGCCGCCGAAATTCGCGACTCCAGACGACGCGGGGCCCGTATATGGCTAGGCACATTCGAAACGGCAGAGGAGGCTGCCCTGGCTTATGATAGGGCTGCTTTTCACATGCGCGGCTCTAAGGCCCTCCTTAATTTTCCAGCTGAAGCGGTTGCTGCAGCTTCATCAACTCAAAACTTTCAGCCAATTTTGAGCTCAACAAGGTCAAGTAAAAACGCTTTGGACACAAGTTTTAGCTGTAGGACAATATCAATTGCAGCATCGCAACCTGAATCACAGGGTAGCAAAAGTGGGGAGCCGCGTCATAAGGGGTCTGATATCGTAGAGAAGTAATTAGTAGATTTTGCTCAAATTTGTCGAGCAAACAATTTGTTGTTGTTGGACTCTGTCTATGATTCATCATTTGCATAGGAGAAGAGGTCAGTTGGGTATAGTTTGTAGACTGCGTCAAATGGATAATGCAAGTGTATCATTGAAGTGTTATTCTGTAACGAGATGAGTGTCATAAGGGCAAGAGCAACGACAAGGAACTAATCAAGGATTATAAATCCAATCTGTTCTGAGATATGAAGTTGTGATTAAAAGTTGAATTTGATCATAAGCACTGTGTGTGTGTGTGTGTGTGTGTGTGTGCTGATGATGATGATTGCAAAAGAAAACTTCAAGAATTATTAGATGCCTGACTCAATGTGGTTTAAATATTAATTCATGTGGATGGCCTCATGGTCAGTACTTTTCCAACCAAAAATACCATAGCTTCAAAACTTTATATTTTATTTTTTAGTATCATTTTTAGGGAGCAAATCTATTACAAATCTTTTTTTTTTATCCATGGAGTTTCATAGAAATTTATTTTTTATAAAAAAATAATATTTTTATACCATTTTGACATGTTAATATTAAAAATAATTTTTAAAAATTAAAAAAAATATTATTCTAATATATTTTCATGTAAAAAACATTTAAAAAGTAATTTTAAAAATAAATAAATTAAATTCAAATTAATTAGTTGATATGAATCAGATTTCTCAAATCAACATGGTCTCTTATGTAATGAGAATTTTAGTGATGATAGCTGGTATTTTATAGATAATTTAAGAAGTATCTAAGACAGTAATATATATATATATATTTATTAAAATAATTTTTTATTTTAAAAAAAATAATTACTATCATAATATTAGAAACTATCTTTATTTATTTTTTAAATTTATTTTTAATATAAACATATCAAAATAATTTAAAACCATTAAAAAAATTAAGAAAATTACGGCAGCCACAAACACCCTCTTGAAGTCACGAAAGGAGGTGCTGAGGCTGGCCCGAGAGAGTAGCTTCGGCGGCGAAGTCGTGTGGGTGGGAGGAAAGGTCTTCGTTATTCCCATGCTCTTGTCATTCCCACTTCGGGCTCCGTTCAATATTCCACAGTTACAGTAATTGGAACATTGAACTCGAGAGGTTTTGAAAAGGCAAAGTGATCGTGGAATATTGCCTAAAATTCTCCGAGCAAGAAAATTAGGTTCATGTCACCCAACCGAACTTCAAAATCGCTTGTCTCCCATGTCCAAGAACTTGGTTGGTGCACTGCACATGCATTGTACGTTCAGACACTGCATTGGCTAAATATTGTTGATCAAATTTGACCAAAAGTGCTGTCATTACTTGTCTAATTTGAATCTTCTTTCTCTTCTATTTACGCCCACCTACTCTTCAATTCAGGTTAACTATCAAAATCTAGACGTCAGTATCAGTATGAGTGTTCTTTTCTTCTTCTTCGACCTCTTCCTTTTGGCCAGTAAACCTCCAGCCGCCGGCACCTTTAAAGCAATCAACTTTGAACAGGTCAAGCTCATGTTGTAACAGGGATATGTTTTTCTTATGCGCGGTTTGGAATAATCTGTTTATTTTTTTTAAAAAATATTTTATATATTTATTAAAAAATAATATAAATTATATTATATAACCTCATTTAAAATGGTAAAGTTTTAGGTTAAGATGGTTTTTTATATATTATCAAAGCTTTTAATAACCAAGTGACCATAAGTTCGAATCTTATTATTTTTATTTATTTAATAAAAAAAATTAAGCACAACATAATATATATCTATACAAATTTTAAATTCTAATGACTTTTATTTAAAAAAATATATTAAAAAATAATATAAATTACATTATGGAATTTTAACTAATAGCTAAAGTTCTTTACTTAAAATGATTCTTTAATAATATTTAAATTTGATCTCAAAAATAACTTTTTAAAAAATATTTTTAAATAAAAAGTATACATTCCACTAAATGAAAAGTAGATTTTAATATGATAGTAGCTGACAAGTTATTTATCCTAAAGATTTATTTTTTATCCATGGAGTTTCATAGCCTTGAACTCATCTTTTCCTCCTCTGCTTTTGCAGGATGACAGCCACTAAGCTTAACATATGTAATATATTGCTTAATTTTTATTATAGTACTGCTTCGAGTAAATGTGTTATGCTAGGGGGGATTTTAAATTAATTTAAAAAAATTAAATGCGGTTCCTAATATCACAAAGTTTTTATATTAAGAACTTGAAACATGGTGATGGTGCTTAATAAAATATATTAAAAAAAGATATGAACTTATAAATCATAACAGAGTTGTTAATATTAATTAAAAATTAAAGTGAAAAGTTGATCTTAGTAAGGAATGAATACACATACAAATATTTATTTGAGTTTATCTCGTAAGGTACCTTTTAAAAAACATTTATTTAATTATTTGAAAATTAAAATGGATATTCGTAAAAAAAATGATTTAAATTTTGAAGAAAAATGTATTTTCTAGTTAAAGTTCTCTTTTCTTATTCATGAATTTATTTTGGTTTTTACAAGAACATATTTTTTTCAATTTGTGATATGGTTTATTGAATAAAAAATAAAATAAATATTCACTAACATTATAAACAAATTGATTTCTAATAACCTGATATGGATCTTGTGACTGATTAAGGACTACGTTTTTTAACTTTAAAACCTAAGTTTTTGCCTCTTTAATCCAAAAACATTAAAAAAAATTATATTGACTTTGAAAACCTCATTTCTAACAGCAAAACATATTTTAATTAGATTAAAAACTTAAAAGTGAACCAATCAAAAAACTTATTAAGTCAAGATCTGCTTTCTCAATAGTCATCATTGAAGGTGAGAATAACTTAAAATTCAATTTTGCAAAAACATTATTCAATTTAACATCAAAGTATTGCATCTCACATTGGATACATGAAAGCATGAAAATTAAAGTAGATTATGATATACAATATCATTCCAACATAACTTGCAATGATTAAATTGAAAAGAACGAAGTTTGATGACCAAAATACAAAAAATAAAAATTTTAAGGACTAAATGGGAAGTTAAATATGAATAGTGGAGTGAATAGGTAAATGTGAGAGGAAAAATAATAGCAATAGAGTAAACCAACAATTTGTTTTAGTTGGTAATAAATTTTTTTCTTAAGAATACCTAAAATCCTATTTCACAAAATTGTTAATCAATTTAATATTACAATACTACACCATGCATTAATTACGTATAACATGAAAATTAAAGTAGAGTATAATATTTAAAATGGTTTCATAATAACTTATGAAGACAAAAATAAAATTAAAAAATAAAAAATAATTAAAAAAGTTCAATAATCAAGAAGGAAAAAAATTGGTTATAAACAATCGGATGAACCGGCAAATATAAAAGGAGAGGAACAACCCAATAAAACAACAATTCATTTTAGATATTAGTGTTAAATTAATTAGAACCCGTTTGGCAATATGGCTAGCTCCTCGTTTGCTAAAAACTTGAAATTTATTTTTATTTAAAATTATTTTGATATTCTAATATCAAAAATAAATTTTTAAAAATATTAAAAAAATATTTTAATACGTTTGAAAAAACACTAATTAGAATATACAGAAAAGAAAACAATAATGATTTTTTTGGGAAGAAAAGGAACATTTTACTAGACATACAAAACCTGACTACAAATAATATTCCTGACCGCCTTTGAATTCCTACATTGACAGCACTCCGTATGCCTAATGAAGTTTGTGTAAGAAGTAAAAATAATTGTACCAAAGATATACTTCATCTAGAAAGAGGACAGCAAACTGTCCAGGTAGTCACTCCCCAGGTCCTGAAATTCTACCACATCATTCGCATACAATTCTTCTGCGCGAGCCGTTCTCTTGGGTCCAGGTTGTTCCATCATTGTCGACTCTCTTTTCACCTCCCAATCTCTTGAAGCCCTTTTTCTATGGATAACTGAAACATTGTCGCTGCTTCCTGGAAATGTGCAAGAATTGTTGTTCCCTTGAGAATTTGTGGTGGACAAAACATTGGAGTCGTTTCTGGAGCAGTCAATGCACATAGCCTTAGCAACTGTTTCAAGTGGGAAGTTGAGGTATGTCTTGGGGCCTCTGATTCTCAAAGCAGCCTTGTCGTAAGCCAAAGCTGCTTCTTCAGCTGTCTCAAAAGTCCCGAGCCAAACTCGAGCTCCTTTTCTCGACGAGTCCCTTATCTCTGCTGCATACTTTCCCCAAGGCCGCCTCCTTACTCCCCGGTAATGCCTGGTAGTCACTTTCTCTACTTTCACAGTACTCGCTATGGAGCTTAGGCTGCTGGGGCTTTTGTTTTCTGCACTATCATTGCAAGTATTGTTCATTTGAGGAATGATTCCATCAAGAAGTTCCTCCCAGGTCTCAGCACCAATCGAGATCCACCTGCCTAGACTCGGTAGCCTTTGTAGAACCTTCATGGACTCATCTCTCCTATCAAGACTAGGCAATTCCTGCCATGATTTAGACACCTCTTGTTCACCATTACTAATTCCTCCGTCTCCTCTATCTTCTCCTATGTAGCTTGCCCAAACATTCTCTAACATTCCTTCAGATGCTGCACGATGATCACTTTGTATAGTCATGTTGTCATTTACATAAAAAAGAATTGACTAGTTGATTTCACACAAACAATAAAAAGGGAGGAGGACGGAAGGTGTTGCATATATATGTGTGTATATCAGCACACGCGTAATCTGTTAATTAACAGCTAAGCTATGCTTATCCTACAACATTGATGGGATTTTAATCCACTTGGAAACTTGTGCTTTAATCCACTTAACATCTAAAGTCATGGAGGATATTGGAATTTAAACACTAATTAAGAAAGAGGTGATATGTGCATTTTAAGGCTTCTCTGTTGACTTGTGTACGCGTTCTAATCATTTTCAAGGATTTATCTACGTATGTGCTCTGCATATTTTACTGGAAATTCTTCCCGTAGCTCATGATTAAATTACATGAGAGACATGGAACCTGAGGAATTGAAAGCTGGCAAAGGAGAATCTGCTGAGTTTTATATTGCTCTTGCTCTGGTGTGATTTTGCATTGCTATCCCCATGTGTTACCACTTTCCTCGTATTGAAGTACATTCACACACAGATACATATAAAGCTACCCTAATTAGAAAATAACTTTCAATTTCCAAAATAAATATTCAATTTTAGACTCTGTACTCTTATAGTTAAATCTTTCCTAGGTCTAAAAATTCTTGATGTACCTCTACTGGCCATTTCTTATCCCAGGTTCAGAGTACTGAATGACTTCAGGTGAATGTGGCAGGAGTTCAAGCATAATACGCCAAATGATGAGTCATTCTATTGAATCCTTTGACAAATTCAAGTTGCTGGATCTTGAAGAGTGACAGTTGTGTATTTTCAAAAAAGTGAGGGAAGAGGGTATAAACCTTGATGCTTAGTTTGCTTTGCAGATACTTTTTGTTACTATCTAGCTGTAAGGCATTTAAGAGATCATGTTCCCATTGAGATTCCTGGTTTAAAAGCATAAAGGTCCTTTCCAGACATTCCTTTTCAGTCGTCTCGGATCTTGAATATTCTGTATCACTTACCAGCATTATTGAATACACCAAGAAGCAATTCCATGTGCCAGATGCTTTAACTACGGAACTAAAGGATTCTATATAGAACCCATTCTGTTGTAAGTTCTTCGAGTTGTTCTAACCCGCAAAAAAACCCCAAGCTAGTCGTCAGAGTAATGCTTTCTCCGAGACGAAGGTGTTGGGCTCGAGCCCTGTCCTTTTGTCAAGGAGATTTGGTTAAGAAACCTGCTTGCCATGAGGACCTTGAATACAGTTACTGATACCAAATCCAAAAGTTTAATCTATCAGAGCACGGATTCATCCATAAACACCTTACAAGCTCCTTCTACCTTTAACCCAGAGTGAATTATAAACTCCTTATGGTCTAGTCATTAGGTTTGAAAATACCCCTACAGCATCAGCAATTGCATAATTTTTGCGGTCAATTCTCGGTGATCAGGGGTTGTGAACTTGATTAATAAAAAAAAAATAGATCCACACGAATGGGACATGAAAATTTAAACCCAAAAGGGAGGTATGTATAAGCTTGTGATAGACGGAGCAATAAATTGTACAAATGCGGCTGTCTGAATTCAATGGATTGGAGAGAGATGACTTATTATATTCGTTGCCAGAAACCTACAATATCGAAGTTGTGTTTTAGACTCCGCCGCATCAGGATGTTGTGGTGTGCTCGATCAATTTAAGAAATCAACTCCTTTTGCGTCCTTCATTAGCCCATCTCAGAGAAAACGTTTTGCCAATGGGTTCCACACGTTTAGTGGGTCCCATTACGATTTCCTTCCTACTTAGTTCTTTTATATCTTTTATCTGAAACTACTGGCCGAGAGTTCATTCTGAAGGAAGAGATGAAGACCTCTGACTTCTCTTCCAAGTTATCTCTCTCGAAAAGAAGTGGATTCAGCTGGAATTGGGTCTCTATGAGTATTGGGCGTGGCATGATTCCACAGCATAGAAGCCTCCTATCTTTTCTGTCTAACGGGCTTTTGTTATCTGCAACAACTAAATAATGAAACTCAGGCAACCTCTTAGGCCCGGTAGTCATAAGGTTGGTACAATATGGTTCATTGGCTGCCAGGCACAATTAATAATGATTTAGAGGGTTTTTTTATGTTTTAAAAATATTTAAAAAAGTTGAAATTTTTTTTTCTGTTGTTTCAAGTTTTATTTTTTTTTAAGATTATTTTGATGTGTTAATATTAAAAATAATTTTTTAAAAATAAAAAATATTATTTTAATATATTTTTAAATAAACAGTACTTTAAAAAATAACTATTAGTTCAAATAGTTATTTTTATTTATTTTTATATTTTTAAAATACTTCTAAAACTCTAAAATTTTATTTGTATTTGTATCCAGGGTTGATTACTCACATGGATGAAAACATGAATTTGTGATCAAAGAAACAAACTTCAAGAGTCAATACACTGACTAAGAGAGTTAAAATCAAAAGAGATAATATGTGCTGTTTTCAAATGTTACAACATAGACTGAATTTGTGATATTTATTTATTAATTTTTTTTATCAACTATCATTTGTTCATATTAACCGACTTTAACAGGCTGGATAATACAAATTTTACATATATTCTTGTTTTTTTAACGCCCATACTTGTAATCAAGTAATAAAAAAAGTTCGGGTAGCTTATCAAAATTTATTATCCAGGCTATTAGATTAAATAAGAATAATTCAATAAAAAAAAATTAAAGAATCTATACAGCCCTTTTTTATACATATAAATGAACCAAAATCAAATGATATAAAATTTAAAAAATAAGTTTTTCTTAAAAAAAAATCAACCAGTTGTTAAACTAATAACCATATTATTAAATTAGAAACATATTATTTGAAAAAAATTCATCATTGGAAGATAAAACCAAAAAAAAAAAAATAATTGTCCCAAATGATCCAAAGCTAAAAAAAATAAATAAAGAATAACTACGAATTTTTATTAAAAAATCAATTTAATAAATAAAAAACTAAAAGAGCGATAATCTAATTTAAAAATAATAATAAACTACAGATGAGGATTAAAGGAGGTTGTTTAGCTAGTTCACGATGAGGAGGGGAAGCGTTGCGGCCGGTTTTCGTGAGCAAACAGAACCAAAGAGATGAAATTTTATCACTCAACTCTTTTTTATGTTTTTGATAGTAATAACAATATGTGAGGGGGAGAGGAACCGTTCATGAGGGTATGGTTTTGTTGATGGTTCACTTGTCTCCTGGAAAAGGAGGTCACGGGTTTCTGGGCTGGTTTCTCTTGTGTTTCTGGGATTATTAGTTCTTGACCAAGCAGGTAAGGAAGGCTGGCAGTGTGGGTAATGGAAAACAATCACAAATTAGCGTTCAATACGTAGAAGTGTAGAATTTACCCAACAAGCTCGTGTCTGAAACGATCTGCTTAAATATAATTGATACAACAATTGGAACAAAAAATAAAAATAGGAACTGTAAACTTAGTTTGACTTGAACAGCACATTAATATTATAAATAGTGTAATAAGATTATCAAACAGCAAGAGTGAAGAGGATTATATTTATATAATCACTTAAGAGACAGCCGAAAACGATTTTAGTTTCCAGTTTCTTTTTTCCAATCTTCACAGGCTGTTGGGTGCCTGTTTGCTAGCCTGTAATCAACAGTAACAAAAACACCGTTTAGCCTATATGAGTGCTCGACCAAGAGATGCTATAGCCTCGTCAGCTAAAATCTGGTACATTTTTTCTGTAGGATGAACAGCATCCCAAAACGCATATTTTGATGGATCAGCACATGTGGTCAAGCCTTTGCATGTGTCCCCGTATTCTACAGTTCCTGATCCACAGCAACCTTTTGAAGTTTCCACCAATCCTGCCGGATAGAGAAAAGGATCATCACCAACAACTGCTTCTTCTTTTTTAATACATATGGTAAATAAGAGTGAAACAGAAGATTTTTTTGGGATATGTACTAACCAAATTTCTTTGGGGTGTTGATTGCATTTTGTATGACACCATAGCAATCAACATAAGCATCTTTAATCCCTATTTTCTTGAGAATAGCCAGTTTCTCTTTTATCTTTGCGTTGAATGACCAGGCTACTTGGTTATAGCTCTCGACACAAGTATTCTGACCCGCCAGGGTCCTAACGATTGGCATGCATCCCAGAGGAGGCACCCCGACAACCACCACTCTAGTGGCCCCCAGTCTATTCATTTCCTGCAAATATATTGATGATCAACGCTGTGCCAACTTACCAAAAGAAAACATAACATGAATTTGTTCAGAAAGTAGATATCGATCAGTTGGCATGGCATTCGATGAGAAATGCAAATTGCCCCTTTAATATGTTCATGATACTATGGACAAGCAAGAGGCCAAGTTATTGGGGAATGGAAAGACCGTTTCCAGCAAAGCAACGAACTTGGTAGAGGATGTAAAATTATCACCAATATTTCAACTAGCAAATGCATGTGAAATGATTTTGAACAAGAATCAAACAGAAGTGCACAAACTTGTCTAACTTGATTTCCTAGATCACTGAGGTTTACGAAATAGTAATGACTTATTGAAAGAGAGAGTAAGTACCTTAATGTCCTCGAACATCCTTGATGCCAAGAAATTTTGGTACTGTTCAACGTTGAATTGCTTGGGGCGATTTGGTTCCAAGTAGTAGTTCTGGAGAAAGTCATTGGTGCCCATACTCAAAACAAAAATAGCATTATTTACGATGTTTTGTGCCTTCTTTACACCCACCAACCGAGACAAATGGAGCTTATAGTGCTTCAAGTACTCTAGCTGCTTGGAAATCGGCAACACTTGCTATTGCAATTTGCAACCAAAGAGGAAAGACAGGAAAGGGAAAAGGTTAGCATCATACAATGACAAGCATTTCAGAACTTTTGCTGCTATTCGCAAGATGATGTGATTAAAAGAAAAGTAGAAGGATTTTTTGTGGGCTTACTGAGAGATTGGCAGTAAGGTCATCATAACCAGAAGCAGCAGAAGCAAAACTAACACCATGAAGCAAATCTGTTGGCTTCAGATTAGGATCAAGAAAGGCTGGAATTATCTTCGTATAACCAATTGCCTCAGCTGGGGAAAGAAGCATAAACTATATATTAATCAAATGAAGGTGACATACGAATTTTTGTAGCGTAATGACAAGAATTCACCTATGAAATCTGTGGCAAGTCTTCCATTGCTTAACCTTCCAGTGGGGCGACGGTCAAAAAAGTCCTTCCCATAGGGAGGAAAGTTGCCCTTCGCAGTCGTTGGAAGGCGGTTGTTATTGCCAGGATCAACGCTTGAGTCTCCAAAGACTAGAACACAAGTCACATTGTGTTTTGCTGTCAAATGCCTCAATTGACGAATGTCCACTGCTCCTGAGAACAATGGCATCAGTGCCATTAATGCTAGAACCGTCACCATTGGAACTCTTGAATGCATTGGTGTTGTCTCCTTGTAAATTTGTCAAGACTGAAAGAGAATTTGATTAGTGAAGGCAAGATTTGAACTACGTACTACACCTTTCTTAAATAGCCAACGGGCATCTCCTCCAATAGAAATAAGCTATTTAAAAGAGTTAAATCGATAGTATAGCATCTCCTCCAATATTGTAAATATAGTTTTTTATTTATGTGCATTTTATTAGTAAAAAATCATTTAAAAGTGTTAATTATATTTTAATATATTTGATGCACAATTATATTAACAATCTAATATTATCCTAGTTTAATCAAATCAGAATAAAATTTTAGCTAGAAGGCATCGTAAAGACAACTATCTTTTTTATTTTAGTTAATATGAATATTCAGATGAGTTTATGTATGTTTTAATTAATTTTATAAATTCTAAAATAATTATATAAATTTTTAATATTCATGAAACGTCAACTAATTTCTAAAAAATAAATTTAAAATCAATTAATCTGCAAGTCTCATTCTATACAGGGCCCAATGGTTTGGGGCCTTGGGGCATTAATCAAGTTCTGTTTTTTTTCGTTGCGTGGAAAATTTCGCTGTTAAGCGGTGCAGATGAATTTATTTTTCTACCTACCAAGCTGAAAACAATATGGGCTTTGAACAGCATGGCATAGATTTGGTGATGAAAGTATATTTTATTTATATTTTAAATTGATGTTTTTTATATAAAAAACACAATTTCATTAATACTGAAAATAATACATAGCCATTACAATTCCACAAGATTCAAATAGAGATATAATCGATTCTAATAACTGGAAAAGAAAAGAAAAAAATTGATCGCTATATCAAAAACTATTGACCTTCCAGGAGACTACTTGCCATGCAACTGCAGTTGCGGTTATGTTTTATATAAAACGCAGCTCTCGGAGCTGTTTGGTTAAGAAAAAAATTAATTTATTGTTTATTGAACCCCACTTAATTTCTGTATTAAAAACGCAAAAAACGAAAAGCAGTCATTTCTTATTATTTTTTTACTTTTTATGTTAATTGTTATGTTTAATAAACAGTATAATTAACATTAATAGCATAAATATTTACTTACCTGTTTGAATTTTTTTTGTAAGTGACTTATTTTTTTAGTATGTTATTTTTTTAATATTTTTTTAAAAAACTAATTTATAGTGAATTTTATATCTAATAATATTTTATTTAATTTCATTACATGTTAAAAATATTATGAAAACTGTAATTTTTGTCGAATGTATACATAATAGAATTATAAATGGTTTTATGGAATAATAAAAAATATTTTATATAAAATATGATTTATTTCATGATATAATAACAATAGTTAAATTCATAATATTTAAATTAAAAATCATCAGTATTAATATATTTTTTTAAAATTATTTTATAACATCAATTTTAAAAGTATTCCTAACCAAACACATTAAATTATTTTTTCTTCAACTTCAATTTTAACCACAATTTTAATCAAACATCTATTTTTTCAAACCAACCTCAACTAAAAGTACTTTTTATAAAAATAACTTTTTTCAAACTACAACCACAACAGTTATCTTAATACCAAACATATTTTAAGTAATATCTCGTCCTCATTTCACGTACTTTCAAAGAGTTCTTCAAGGGTTTCCTTCTTTTCAAGTTGTTTACAATAAGATTGTTTTTCATGTGTTTAAGTGCATGCTTGTTATTGTGATAATAATTAATTTTTAAAGTATTTTTTTACTATTAAATTTAATAGTTTTATCAATGAATTTTTTTATTGATATTTACATTAATATTTTTTGTAATTATTTTACTAGCAGAATCACAAAAAAAAATTGTTCATTGAAAAAAATATTTATTGATAATTTCTAGTCTATCATTAATAAATTTACCGATAACTTTTATAAACAAACTATATATGCAAAGAAAAAATTACTTGCTTCAATCCATCAATAATTCTCTAGGTGAATTGCAGTGGCATTAATAGTGAATTTTTTTAAACTTTCTAAAATATATTGAAAGAATAATCTTGTCAGTGATTTAATAGTTGCAGAGGTATTTGTTATAATTTTTTTTTAATTCTCTAAAATATACCGACAAAAATGAGTTGTATATTCTTGCAATCCTTAATCTAACAAAGCCACGAACCATAGAGATTGAGTGTCTAAGATCGATTGTGAGCACCAAATGGTTGAAACACTACGAGCTGTTTGTAAGTTCTTGACCATAGTATTAGAGAGTTTGTACATGTGATTTCCATCGAGTCCATCGGATGATTCTACCTCCAACCACAAATTCAAATCAAAATTCGAGCAGGTCAAATGATCGTCCTCGTATCTCTCTTTCAACTAGCTGTTATATATCTCCTATGAATAAAAAATAAAACCATCAAATTCAAGTAAATAATACCTTAAAAATAAAAATGATTAAAAATAATATACCACGAAATGTTGAGCTCTGGTATCAATAAACTGCTACATCCTTTTTTGGCTATCATCACTCTACATGTATGTTTCCATAAAAAAAAAATATTTGACTTGGCTCATGTCTAAAAGTCATAACTTGTATTATAAAAATATTATTAGTTAAATATATTTATAAAAAAAAATATAATGATTATAAAAATTATGGGTGATTGAGTTGTATTGAGATTAAAGGGGAAGGAGTGATTGTTATGTTGTGGAGAAAAACTTTACAAGGAAAGAGTTGAAATAAGGAAGAAGGAAAAGAAAGTAGAGTATCATGTTATAAATTGAATATTAATTATAAAATCATTTTGATGATAACTCCATATCTAATTCTATCAGTATAAATATTACATTATTACATGATTTATTTTTTTAAATCTCATTGTAATATTATTTATAATGTTGTTGGTATTATATGAATAAAAATTTTATGTAAAGATATTTATAGATAAATTGTGCAATTAGTCTAATTTTGAAATAAAT
Source organism: Populus pruinosa (assembly GCA_026413675.1). Classification (NCBI taxonomy): domain Eukaryota; kingdom Viridiplantae; phylum Streptophyta; class Magnoliopsida; order Malpighiales; family Salicaceae; genus Populus; species Populus pruinosa. Next base: position 4,240,188 of record CM048595.1, read on the forward strand.
TAATTTTAAAAAATTAATTTTAAATTTTAAAAAATATTATTTTTACTGTAAAAACAAACATTCTAAAACTCAGGAATCTCCACCCAAAAGTTATGAATGGGAGAAGTTATCCATAGATTTGACACCTACACCACTTGAAATTCACTTAAAACTATAAATCCATACCCCCAGTCCGAATATCCAATTAACACAAATTAATAAGAAAAAAATCCTTATACATTGAGGATAATAATAAATCAAACAAAATTATATATTTTAGAATATATAAAATTTAAATTCATAATTATTTAAACTGCAAATATAATAACTAAATTCAAAATTATTAGGAGAAAAAAGATAGAGAAATAGAAAGGGGTTGTCGATGATATTATTCCATTTGCAGCAGTTCAAAAAATGTATTATCAAGAGAAATAGGGAGTGATTTCACGGCTTCATTAATTCGATATTGGGAATTTTGTATTTTGTATTTTAACAAATTTTGCCTGATATATAAAAAATATATTTATACAAATGAGTATTTATAAAACTTTTAGTCATGACTATATTGTTTATAAACGCTATACACATCAAATGTACTTAAAAGTAACTCTTTCAAATAAAAATTTCATTCTAATAAATAATCAATGTTTTGTTCACATAAGACACTTTACATATTGATGATGTCCATATAGTATAAATAAAACATTATAATAAATAATCAAATTATTTTCTCTTTTTTATTTACTCTATTTTCGGAAGAAAGTTGTAGAATTGTTTTATATATAATAACATATGATATGAAAAAAAAATGGATTTAGTTTTTTTAAATAAATTGCTGATATTTTTTTAGTCAATCTAATTATAAATAAGCAAATACAAGCATGCAGTAGACACATACATATACTAACTATTAACTATCTTATATTTATAGTTTTTATTTTAATACAATCAAAATTCACGGATATGTTTTAACAATCAAAATTCACGGATAAAACACACGGATATGTTTTAACAATCAAAATTCACGGATATGTTTTAACAATCAACAAACTAATTAGCTATAAATTATCAAGCTTCATGTAAAACTAGTCATATTTAAAAAAAACTAAGCATTTTAATTTAAAAAATACATAATTTAAACTTATTCATTAATAAATATTCTTAAAAATCTATTAGGAATTAGAACAAAATTAATATAAATTATTTAAATAATACTAGTAATTAAGAAGAAGAAAAAAAACTTCCTGTATTACCAGCCATTTATGTTATGCTTATGACACAAAAATTTATAAATTAAAAAGTTTTGTTTTAGCCTGAAGTTGCTACAAGTGTACATAGCAACTTTTTGTGGCCAGTGGCAGAGGCAGAAGAGATGGCAGGGACCTCGATCTCTGAAGAAAAAGTTTTATCCAGGTCTTTTTTATAAATATTTATAATTTTAGTAAAAATAACTAAAATTTTAATTTTTTAAAATAATTTTTTAATTTAACCCCCCTAATTTTTTGATCTAGCTCCGCCGGTGCCGGTGGTACAATTGATATACACAGATGAATGAGAAGATACTCGTCGGCACATTGAAGAAACATCGTACGACTTTTGATGTTGATATTCGGAGCAAGGGATAATTTCCTTTTTCCTTTTTCACGTTTTCGCTGACAACTCCATTGAAAAGGTGTTTGCGCCTCAATAATTAATATTGCAGTTGCGCTGCGTCGCTTGTCAACGGAAACTTCTCGAAAATATCATGATACAATGACCTTCCACTAGCAAGCCAAAAAAAATATAAATGGAAATATTATATAGATGATAATTAAATAATAAAAATTTAAATTTAAAATGTTGATTCTTCAAGGGATGTTAGGCTTGGGTGGTTTTAGATTTGGGTGGTTTTAGGTTTGAATTCTTGATTAATTATATAATAATTATTAAGATTTATATACTTGTTAGTTTCAAGAATTATAAGATTAGTTATTGTATTTGTAAGCTATTTAAATATCTATATCAATCTAAAAAAAATATAAATTAAAAGATAAATTAGTCATTTTACATAATTTAACTGACATTAAAATATTAAATTAAATCGGGGTAGCCTAGTTTTTTTGTTTTTTTTAAATAATAGAAAGATATAATTACTTTTTGAAAAAACGAGTATAAAAAGGTTTTTTTTATTTTTTTTATTTGTTTTTAAATAATAAATTAACTTAATTATACTTCAAAATGAAAACACTGTTAAGCTATAATAGTTAAGGGAACTTGTTGTAAGGATGTTGTCTTAAGGGGGCATTTTCATCTTTCTAGTAAGGTTTTTCTGTTATTATCAATTTTAGTTAGGAAAAATTTAGTAATCTAAATATTCATATTATTAAAAAAGAAACATGGTTGGCATCTAATTTGCACGTCGAGTGGGGACTCCATCTAATCATATTATTAAAACGATTCTTTGTCACGAAAAAAAAGTAGAAGAAGACAAAGAAATCCAATCACGAGAGCTGAAATTCTATCGGTGAAGGGTAGGCATGGAAACAGACCTATGTCGTTGGTGATTTACTAAGCTGTCAGTGATTTTCGGTGCATTAAAGCTATCCTTTTATTTTATTTTTTTATTTCTTAAACATCTACCACATTTATTGACCCGGAAGTCCAGCACCACCTCCAGCGCCCAGCTAATTCCAGGCTTGAATCTCAATTTCTAGAATCGTGGTTGGTTTTTTTAAAAGTTATAATTTTTTTTGAAGCATAAATTATATATTATAAAAATATTTTTTTTTGGTGTGGATAACATATAAAAAAACTAGCTACGCCTCTGTCCCAACCACTCTAGAAGTGTAGCTGTGAATATTGACCTGCGGTAAATTCAGAAAAAAAAAAATTTTATTTTAAAAGTGTAGTTGTTATTTTTTTTGAATATTTTTTTTATTATTATTAATCTAGTTTGGTTAGCTAAATAAATCACTAAAATCTTAATTAGATTTTAAGAGTGTAATAATGATTATTTTTTAAAGTATTTTTTATTTTAAAACATATTAAAATAATATTTTTTTATTTAAAAAAAATGATTTTTAATATTAACACATTAAAATGATCTAAAAATAGAAAAAAATTAATTTAAGATAAAAAATTAATGTTTTAAAAAACATTTCCAAAACGTAATGCTGGAGATTATCTAAATTGGTTTTAGCTAACATCGTTTATTTACTGAAAAGTAGTTTTTTTAAAAAGTGGTTTTCTTGAAAAGTAAATTCCTGAAAAAATAAGTTGTTTTTAGATATTTGATAGTGTTATGGAAAACAAGTTCAAAAATACTTTTCGGTATTTAGTTATGTTATGAAAAATGAGTTGAAAAATAACTTATTAATGTTTAATTTTTTTAAAATTTATTAAAATAATGAAGAACAAATCTTACCAATTAAAAAGTTGAATGAGAATGAAATTGAAAACAAATCTAATTTCATAAATTATATCAAATAAAATAAATAATAATCAAATTAATAGAGATCAAATCCAACAAATAAAAAAATTAAAAGATGATGAAATTAAAATAATAATAATTATAATTTCATAAATTATTTCAAATAAAATAAGTAGCTATCAAAAGAATGAAGACCAAATTTGATAAATAAAAAATTTTAATAAAAAAATAATAAGAGAAAAACAAATAACAATCATAAAAATAAAGACCAAAGTTAATATAAAAATTAAATTTTAAGGGATAAAATTAAAAAAATTCAAATAATATATATATATATATATATATATCAATTAAAAATTTAAGAATCAAATTTGATATAATCAGCAAATAATATAATATTTTTAAATTTTTCACAATTTCTAGAAAGCGTTTTTCACTCCAAATAAAAAAAAATATTTTCTTGAAAACCAAATTAAATTTTTCTTAGATTAGAAAGTTTTTTCTGTTAATCAATTTTTTAATGTCAAAAAAATATTAAAAAAAATTAAAATGATTTTTAAAAAACTAATTTACAGGTAAATAAACAGCCCAGACTACTTATACTTGGATTTTTTATTATTATTTTTAAGAAGAAAATAGCAACTGTTACTAAAATTTCTCACCAATTTCTTTCTTTTCCCTCTTCTGTTGTTTCTTAAATTTCTTTACATTTTTACATGCATGGTTAATTAATTACATAGTTGTATTATTATTATTATTGCTACTGTATAATATATAATATATTCAGGTCGGCAGATGGCGCAGCTGAATTAAATGAGCTGCGGGTAGAAGTTGAGACCATTTATATTTGTGTCGTTAACAGCTTAAAGTGATTCTGCATGCATGTTCCCTCCAAGATATGATCTATGTTATAACTTTTTGAAAGGATGCTTCATAAATTCTTCCCGTACACCCACAATTATTTTTTAATGGCTGGATACACAAACAAATTAATGCTATTTGATCAAGTAGATATCATTCTTTTCAAAATTGAAATTGAAAATAGTTTTGAAATTTAAATAAATATTATTTTCATCACAACGTGAGATTGAGACTAATATTTATTTATTTTAAAAATATTTTATTTTAAAAATAAACAAATATTGTCTTTATTGTAGCTGTGATAAAGATAATACTATTGATTGAGTAGAGGCATTTTTTTAATTTAAAAATTTAAAAAAGCTTTTAAATTTAAATAATATTTTTTTTATCATAACATAATATTAAGACTAATATTTAAAAAAAATATTATTTTTTAAATTTAAATTTAAAATAAATATATTAAAACTGACTCTATCACATTTGTTTTAAAAAAGAAGAAGAAGTTGTATATGCTCTATAAATTGTGTTATCTTTTAAATTAAACCGTGCTATCTCATAAAATTTTTATTTTTATTATGTTATTTTCAAAATATTATCATTTTATATTTTAAATTAATCCCTTGTGATTATAAACTCTAGGCTATTGGATCATGTAAGAAAATATATCAAGATGAGATGATATTTAATAAAAACTAGATATTTAACTCGCATTTCATCATATATTAGATAATTTTTTTTCATTATGATAACATTTTTTACATATTTTTTAACATGAAAAAAAATCTCAAACACTAATCATAAAGTTCATTTATCCATTTAATTAAATAAATTGACAATTATCTACACAATAAAAAAATTATAAGGCCTAATTTCAAGCAAACTAAAATTAACCAACCAAACTTGTGATCAAAATCATAAACTTAACGAGGCTAAATAATTTTAAAGTAAAAGGCATAGACTTTATTATTATTATTTTATTATTTTTCTATGTGTTGTTAACCCCTTGATTTTTTTGAAAAAATAAATAGCAGGTGATGTGTCGCGTGTTATTCCAATAACTTCTATCAAAAAATTAAATTGTAATATTTTAGACCAAGAAAAACTCATTTTCATTGACCCAAAAGACCAAAATAACCCCTAAACACCTTGTAAAACATATTTATGGCCTCAAACAACCTAAAAAATAGCCTAAAGACCTATAATCAATCCCATGATAAAATTATTTTTAGGCTCAGATCTATCATATCAAGCAAGTTTAAAGAAAAAAAAGATTCTTTTTATTTAGAGGAACTCATTGACACTAAATTTTTTTTTTTTAATGAATATAATCAATATAAACGATGATTTCTTCTTATTATCATTGAAATTCAATGTCTTTCTTTCTCCTCTCACAAATTACAGACCAAAAAATGAGGAATATAGAGTTTGGGATCAAAATTTATTTTGTTCTTAAATTTTAAAAATTAAAGAGACTAAACATTTATAATTGAAAAGTTTGGAGACTATATTAAACATTTCACCTGAACTTTGTTAAAGTAACTAATTCCTTCTATTTTTCTCACTCTGATCTTATGCTTTTTAATAATACCCTTTTCTAAAAAAAATTTTTAATTGTCCTCTAATTTGACAATTCCAAAGCGAAATAAAAAAACAAAAAGTTCTGGGGAAAGAAGTGAAAGTCTACAGTAAATGATGAGAAATAAGTAAAGGTTGTTTGTGACTCATTTGGTGGAGAGAAGAATATGAATATGAAAAGACAGTGGATGTAAAGATGAGAATGTCATGGGACACGTCAAAAAGAAGAAAAGCGAGATTGCCAACCCTATGATCGTTTTTATTGCCATGATATTTTCCAAGTTACATGGAAAGGTGGTAGAATTAATTATTGACATTAATTATCTAATAACCAATAATGATAAGTGTTTTTAATTTCTATGAGTTATTATTGAAAATTAGGAGTTGTTTTTTATTTAATAGATATACTATTTGTCTTTCTAATATATAAAAAGGCATTATATCTGTGTATTAATTTTGATTAATTTGGGTTTCATTTATCATGTATTAAGGTCTGCAAATGAGTAATATGTGTTCCTACAACTAGTGATTATATATATATATATATATATATATATATATATATATATTTTGAAAAGATAATATCTCTATTTGCATAACTAAAAATCATTTAATTTTGATTATATACAATTATTTTTTTGTTTTTTTCTGATATTAAAAATATTTTAAAAAATAAAAAAATCATGTCAATATATTTTTATTTAATAAAAAGCACTTTAAAACATTTAAGTTTATATAAAATATTGTAATATAATTATTCCGAACAAGAATCCGTTGTAGTCTAGTTGGTTAGGATACTCGGCTCTCACCCGAGCGACCCGGGTTCAAGTCCCGGCAACGGAAGTAATCTCTTTTGACATTTTCGCATGAATGGAAGAGAACCTTTTAGCAATCCTAGACTCCGCCTCCGATTCCAAACACACACCAGACGCCAACGATGATAGTAAGCCATTTATTCCGCCACTTGTTAATCTCCTCATCTAATTTTATTAATAATTTGTGTTTTGTTTTTGTTTAAATTGAAACGCTAGGGATTGGATTTCTCGAAGCAGCTCGCACCTCTTGTAACGAAACTCCTACAACAAAGGAATTTCCTTTCTTTTGTTTCCTTCAATTTAGAGATTTAGGAATTGTAATTATCGTTACCGTTATGGAATTTGTGTTCTGTGAAGCAAACTGTGCGAGGCGGTGTTTCAAATTCCGAGGGCTGGGAAATCCTTGGAATTGATTACTCAGAGTTTCCGTCTTCTAAATCAGTTAGATAACGTACTCAATGGCTTCTCTTTTAATCTGAACTTACAGTTTTAGATGATACTTAGAGAATTTAATTTGTTTTTGCTTGCGTTTAGCGTTATCCTGGCGTGTATTTGTCGGATAAAGAAGAATCTCAGCCACTCGTGGTTGCGGAGGTATTAAGTTCTTCTGCTTCTATCCTGGTGTGTATTTGATCAAGGTTTTTTAAGTTCCATCTATCTATATGTTGATGATGATGGTGTTAGATATAAAATTCTTTTTGGCTGAATATTAGGCCTCGTCTCGCGAGAGCGGAGCTGGCGGTACAAGTATCAGCAGACCGCTTAACTCGCTGGTGAGTTGGATAAGCTTATAATTGCAGTGGCTGAATCGTATTTTTTTTTTTTCATGAACAAGTGCTTATTCTTGTGGCATGGAGAATGATTGCAACGCTGGATTACTTGTGTGCTGCAATTTTTATTTTATTTGATTGGCTCTGCTATTCACGGGGTTTGCTCAAGTGGCTAATGAGGGAAACCTTCAAGCATTAGAAATGGACGTTAGTTTGCTTGTTCTTTCTACTTTTCAAGTGAATAAAATGCTAGACAAACGGTGCAATGTCTTGTAGGTCCTAACAGCACACTCGTTTGAAACTGTCAGTTTAAATTATATCAAGCTTGGAACATTCACTTTGGACACCCAGTGAGCGTTGTTCTTACGTGCTTTTACTGAGGAACATGGTGCTGTTCCAATATCTTGTCAATGCTCTTGAAGGAGATTTTGTACGACGTAACAGGGTGCATGGAGGTATTGACACATCCCTTGTTCATATGCTTTTCAGCACCTGGGAGATTTAAACAGTTTATTATCCTACTGCAGAAACCATGAACTGGACCCGTCTAAGGGAGTTCTTGCTCCTTATGGCTATTGTTCTTATTGAGTTTTGTACTTCGTTGTTTATGATGTGGCCTTAATTGATTCGGTATACTTTCGGCCTTCCAAAAACTTTCAATATCCTTCCTTGTTCTTAAATTAAAATTCTCTCCTTGCTGGAGACGTTTCATGATGTGAACATCTTGTATCTTGTTTATGTCGCAGAGTTCAAGAAAAGCAAAACTACAGAGGCTTGATGAAAGATTGCTTGGGCGGCATGTGTGGATTATTTGAAGTTTCTGCGGGAATCAGCGAGAATTTAGAACCTCCTGATAATTCTACAGCAAAACTATCTCACAATGGCAATACTGCTTCAGCGTTTGCAACCAGAGCTGATGATGGTGTGAGGTACTTTTCATTATTTTCTCTTTAATTTCTGACCGAGTAAAGTGAACACACAGCTGGGTTTGATTCAGGACCCCACTGGTAGAGATAATTTTGGATGAATTTCTTTAGAAAGCAATGAATGTTTTTAGGAAAGGAGGGGGGTGTTGTTGCCGCAATAGCGGGGGCTACCACACCAAACAAGCCGTAATAATCAATTATGTGATTCACTACACCTGGAAAGTAGAGTGGTTTGCGCTGGCATATAATTATACACCTAAATAATGAAGAGATTATTGTGTGGAAATGTGGAGTGGTTATTTTTTAAATTATTATTTTTAAAAGTATATTAAAATAATATTTTTATATTTTTTTAAAATTATTTTTAATATTGACACATTAAAATAATATAAAAACATAGAAATATATTAAATTAAAATAAAAAAATAAAAGTTTATAAATTTTAAAAAAATATATTTTTAAAACACAATACAAAATACTTAACCAGTATTTAGTAACACCTATTCAATAATTTCCCCTCTCCAATTGCATGATCACATTACATCTATCATTTCGAACCTTGTACTAGGGGACAGCTGAGGGGCTTGAGGAGAGCTGGCTTGCTGGGTAACAGTCCAGCTCTGCAGATTCTCAATAATTTCATATGTTGATATGGTTTTTCTACAGATTTTAGTCACTGAACTCTGCCCCAGAAGATGGGCATTAATCATGACAATAACCTTGAAACCGTCCGAAGCATCAAAGTAATAGAATGGGCCTCAAAGTAAAAAGAAGCTGCACAAAAAGGGTAGGACGAGGATAGAAAGTAGTCATCACTGCTCCGAATACTCCATCTAAACAAAAACAAAGGGGAATTCAGGAAGATAATGGATAACACAATGAATTCTGAAGCAATTTCAGTATCAAGAACATGGAAAAGAATGAACTAGTTCTAGCAAAACACATCTATTGTTCATGCAATAAATTTCGAACTGCATGTATTTCATGATTACGAGGGGACTTCTGTCGACTCTTTGCATACAAAATATCCATCTACTTGTGTTGCACACCCTAAACCCTGATGCCGATCCACCCCCCATCAACGCACACGCACACACAATGGTTTTGTTTTCTGGGGCGGCATTGCTACCTGAAAACCTGGTTTGTTTCCCTTCATCACTCCTCACAACGTAAACTGTCTCACTGTCACAGACAAATGGCATTATAACTACACACACACACACACTCTACCACTTGCATTTCTAGCACAATAATTAATGGGATGTTATCATATATTAGATTTTCTTTTTCCTATTTTCTCTCTCATTGTTCAGTAAAATGAATGCCAAATAAAACTGCATAATTTCTCTGCATAACCAGCACATGTAAACACAAGCACAAATTAAGAAAACCCACCCCTGTACTTGATTAACTAGCCACTCAAGCATTTTACAGAATAAGAGCTCTTCTCTACACAACATAGAGAGAAAGAGATGAATTATTTACGTTCTGGTCCCAACCTCTGCCAGTACTCTCATTTGTAAACCACCTCATGTTCACTACCTTACGGCATCTACGCATTTATTTATTTGTTGAACTCAAAAACTAAGAGTCAATCACACCATAAACACAGAAAAAACCAAAAAAGAGGGGTTGTTTAAAATTAAATGTTATCAGCAGCAGAGTCGGCATCGGACTCGTGAAGGCCAGCAAGAAGGCCTGGTCCAATCTCCGATAACCCGCAGCCACCGACCTGTAAATGTAATTAAAAAGCTGCATGCATAGGTTTGAAGGCTAAGATAGAGAGAGGGAGAGTTGAGAAGTAACCTCGACACTTGCAGTGGTGTCTCGCTGGACTGCGGCTCTCATGGCTCTGATTTGAAGAGTTTGTGGCCTTAGCAAAGGATGGAAAAGGAGATATTTTATGAAGTTTTAACGAGTCAAATTTTGTATGTTAGAGGGATAATTAGAAGTGAATTATAATTGAAAATTTTCATCGCTTCAATTTTTCTGTTAGATTTTTTAATCTTTTAATTAAACGTAAGTAAACAATTCGATAATTTAGTTGAAGTTTGTGTTGTTTTTCTTTTTTAAAAGAGTGGATTGAAAAAGGGAAAGAACCGTCTCCCTCTCCCAAATCATCATCACCGATCAGCCCCTTCATCGCCTCCAAGCACAACCACTTCTCTAGTCATCAGTACCTTTCTCTTCTACAATTTTTACATCCACCCATTTGACCACCACCATAACCGATCAACACTGCTCAGCCTTGCCAACATCCAAACAGAACCATCTTGCCTTCGTACCAACAGCTGAGGCTGACCTTAAGGAGATTTAAAATAATTTTCCCTAATAATAATAATCTTATCCTTATTTATTTGACCATGAATTAGCAAAGGGACTCTCTGAAGGAAATAAATTTTTATATAGCAAAAGGTTTCCTCGGCTTGGAAGGATATTCGTTCTTTGAATCGAGCAATTCGTAGACCATTTTGGGTCCTTTGTTGTTCTTTGGGTGAATGAATATCCAAAGCAAACACATTACGAACATTGACCCCTATATTTGTTTCGGTACTCCATTGAAAATAAAAGTTCGAAGATAAATTATATATATGAAGAATGTTATTCCGTGAATGATTTATCTCAAAATCTCCAGACATTCACTACAAATTTCAAACCCCATAATATTAAAGCCCAAAACATCTACCACGGAGAAAATAAGGAAATTTCAAAAAAATAATAATCCAATTATGCATGCATACTGCAAACTCTCCTCATCTCTCCATGTCTTCTTCCCCTTTTCACACCAATTGAGCCCATTTTCTCCATAGCTATTGAAAATGCTTGGAAGAACCTTTTCTTATCCTTTCCTAATTGTTGAACCAAGGGCTTGGTTCTTGGGTCCAAAAATAGAGCTTGGTCCGAGGCCAACAACCCCAATTTAGCCTCTAAATTCCCATAATAAGCATGATCAAACAAGAACGGAGTGGTAACATCAAAGGGTGCTATAATGTCTGAATTCCCACCGAATTGTGGGCAAGACATTTTAAGAGCTTTTAGTAGCCTTGGATCCATGCCAGGGTCAGGCTGTTTAGTGCCACGGTAATTGTAGAGTCGGCTAAGAAATTGCTTACAGTGAGCAAATCCAAATGTGTGAGCGCCAGAAAGAACGACTAGGTCCTCAAGTGTTAGTCCTTTAGAGTTGAAGAGTTTTAGTAGTTGATCAATGGTGAAATTTGCACGAGGGATGTTGTACGGCACCCTGGATGCCATTGATATTTTCCCATCCCACCTCCCTTTCTTCACCTGGTAATAAGGACCTCCTGCCTGAGCCACATAAACATAACAGATGAAACCAGAGCATGAACCCTTGGATAATATAATGATGCTATTGGCCAAAAAATATCATTATTTGATGATGACAATGTTGTTTTAATAGTTAGTAATTGAAAGAATCTCATCCTGTAATTATAAAAATTAGAAGTTCTTTTATCCTGATGTGAAATCAGAACAAGCTGGAAACACGACATGGATTCTTGTCCTCTTGTATTGACATCATGAAAGAGGTGTCCGGTATTTTTCAAATCAATTAATAAATTCATGAGATTCGATTGTCCCTATTATTTTACATGCCAATACTAATCATTAACCTTGTCTCCCATGGTGACCTGATCTAACCAGCCCAGAAGACTGGAAGTTTCAATGTTGTTATGGTTAGGACAAATTACAGGCATAGTGGCTTTAGCTGTTTAAAGCAGACCTGTGATTCAAGTGACAGAAAGAGAAAATAGAAGTATGAATGTTCTCCTTCTGTGTCCTTTTATGCTAAGTTTACATGTTTTTGTCCTAAAAGATGACCAGGCTACTTTTTTCTCCACCTTTCTACAGAGGAAGCATTACGTAGCAAATATGTTTTCACCAAAACAAAAGAGGGAAATTAGACCGTTTTTTTCCTAAGCAAACTGTGTAATAACATCATAGCAGTTTGCAATTTGAGCATAGAACAAGGAAAGTAAAGCTTCAACATGGAGATACATTTGGTGTGGAGAAATATATTCAAGAGCATAAAACAGAAATGATGAGTATGATATTGAAGGAGGAAAATGAGGCACATACAAGGTGGACATAATCTCTGGCTGCAATTGCAAGAATGTCTGCACAAGAAACAATACCAGGGCACTTTCTCTCCACCAAGTCCTTGGCCTTGCTTATAGTCTGAAATCCCTCCACCCTCAAGTCTTTATTGTCCTCTGCATCCTTCTCTGCCAACTGTTTACTTCTAGGGTTTGTTGATATCAATATTGATGCATCACAGCCCTTCAATATAACCACGCATCAAATTTAAGTAAGATGGTAATTTATCAATTAATTTATGCTACAAAAAATGTAGCATGATAATAAGCTAAAGCACAGAGCATGCATGGCAAGGATAATGGAGAATGTGGAATCGAGATTACTTCTACAAAGCAGTCATGAAAGAACAGGCGAATGGTGGCTGGCCCTGACACTGGTGCTTCTTTGAACTGTTGGGAAGTGACTGAACCAACAAGTTGCTCAAGTTGAGGGCACTTTTTAGCATAGTAATTAACAGATAATTGGCGTGGAGGACGAGAGCTCTTGGCTGCACAATTTGAGGCTCTTACAACAAGCAAGAAAACAAGCAAGAAAGTGCAAATAGAAGAAGAAGAAGAAGAAGAAAGAGCAGGCATGATTGTTGTATACATGGGCAGCTTAGGACAAAGAAGAAATAGTAGAAGAAATATATATAGACACACACACACACAAGTCAAGGCTCAGCTGTGAAAGTTTGTTGAGGGACAGATTGCCATGTAAAAAAAGAGAGGAGAGAATCAAAACCCGTGAAGCCTCGAAGCAAAAATTAATTATGCATAAAGCTGGAGGAAGAGAGAGAGAGAGAGAGCCAAAAAAAAGAAAAAAAGAAAAAATAAAAGGAACCAGGTTGGTATATCAAGCTCGACCATTGGTATTGTAGCTCATAAAACCATCAGTAGCCAATTCGCTTTCCTTCTCCAGATGTGATTAAGGCTAAGGTTATGAATTTTGTTTAGATATGGCCGGAATATCTCTATCTAGTTTAAAAAATAAAATAAATTGAAATATATTTTATTTTACTTGAAAGTCTTGATTTGTTTTATAAATTTTGCTTAAATTTTGATTTTTTAAAAAAGAAAACTGTTTAGAATTAGATTTATGATATTAATTATATCAAGGAATCTTTTTGTATATTGTTATATTTTATGTTAAAATTTTAGGATAATTAAAATTTAGAAATGCCTTATGAAACTAGGGATAACATTTTTATAATTTTATTCAAAAATATTATTTTATTATTTTTAATTTGATTTTTCAATAATAAGTTTATTAATAATTAAATTTTATAATTTATTTTAACTTTTTTTATTTATAATTATTATAGTCTTATAATTCAAGTTATATATTTAAAAAAATTAATTTAAATTGATTCAATTCTCATAATAATTTCAAGTTAGTTTATTTAAATTAATACTTCAACTATATATATAAAATTTAAAATATTAAAAAAAAACAGTATAATCCCGAAAACGCTCGGAAATCGAAACATTGAAAAAACAACACATGAAAATGGTTGGTTGGTTGGTTGGTATACGTGGAGGGAAAGCTTTTTTTCTGTGAATGCAGTAAAAGCTGCATATTATTACTCTGCACTCTCTCCTACTGGGCACCCACCAGATTTATGGGACCTGGAAAAGAGATGTGTCTGAATAGAGTCGCCCATGCCACTGTGTCAAACAGTTACTTAATTCCTAGTGGGTGCCCACTTTCCCTGTGACATGTGTAAGCAGGCAGTGATTTCTGTGGGCTGGAACAGCTGATCTTGGTTTGCTGAGGTGGCGGTCTGTACTTGCTGAGATTTCACCTGATTTCCATACTCCAGTTGCTCTCTTCGATGTGTAATAAATAAAATAAAATAAATCCTATCTAGCCCAGCAAATTGCAATTTATGGCATATACTTTAATTAACTGCTATATTTCTAATAAAGTGAGCGCATGAATGTTGGGCATAGTACGAAATCTAATGTGGAACATGTCACAGATTTTCTGTCACACCTAGTGTGGTAGTTTGATTGAAGTTTAAATTTTATTGTTTAAAATTATTTTTGTTTTATATTTTTGTATTGCTGTGATGCTTTAATATTTAAAATAAAAAAATATTTTAATATATTTTTTAAAAATAATAATTATTATATTTTCAAACAACTCCTTATATTATTCTATTTCGTTTATATTATTTTGATGTGTTTAAAATTATGATAAAGATTATTTTTTAAAGTATTTTTTTCTTAGAAGATAATTAAAATAATATATTTTTATTTTAAACAATTTAATTTGGATATTAAGAAATTAAAATGGTAAAAAAAATATAAAAAATTAATATTTTGACAACGTGATTGGTTAAAAAATAAACAGTGCTAATCATTTCCTGTACAGTAACTACAGTATTATTTGCTTCTTCTTTTTTTGTTTGCTTGCTGTCTTTGAATTTAGCAGTACTAGGCTATTAGCTGATCACACTTTCAGGTTCTTCGTTTTTGTTTCCTGGAGTTACTGTAGTGGATCGCAAGGCAACCATGGCGTTATTCTCTCCTCCTTTTTCTAATTATAGGCAAAAAAAAAAACAAAAAAAAAACCCACTTAACACTATGGACTCTGTTTTGATTCACTGTGGATGCATTGTTCATCCTCCTTCGCTGTTTTTTTTTTAGAATTTTTTTTTTTAGAATAACATGGGTGTTCAGATAATTTACATGCACCACGACTAATTCCACGGGTCCTGAAATTAACGACCATGTAAGTCTCTAGTGGCCATCATATGAGCAACCAAGAACTCGAATCTGAGATCACAGAGGGAGCAAACCCCTTGATTCCAAGTCCTTACTACTTGGCCACCACCTAGATAATTATTTAGAACTTTACTTTGTTATTTAATCCTGACATTTAATGTTTGTATCAATTTATGTGTATAATTGTCTGTACCAAGTTTTTGGTAGTGCTTATCCTGTAAATTTTATATTAATTTCATGTAAGAAAAAAAAAATTTATTGTTAGGAAAAAACAAAAATAATAGAGAAAAAATTAAAAGAGAAAAAATAAACATTTAAAGAAGATAAAAAAAAAGTTCAATTGATCATATATATTTTAATAAAAAATATTATTTTAATATTAATGAATTTTTTTATATAAAAAATGGAGTTGTATGAAAATAGTTTTGAACTTTCATCTTATCAGAAAAAATAAGTTTAAACTTGAGATTTTTTTTAATTGATTTAAGTTTTTTTTAATTTTTTAATGTTTTGGAGTTAAAAATATATTCATTTGGGTTTATAGCATATTTTTAGATATTTCCGGATAGAAAACCAAAAGAAAGAGGGTTGAAATGGTTTTTTTGCAACAGGAACACAAAATATGACTTCCCAATAATAAGAAGTAGCCAGAATTTAAACCCAATGACTATGCATTGCCCTCTAAGCGTCACATCTTATATTATACTTTAAAATGAGAGGGAAAAATACTGTGCTAGTATTAGAGCATATATATTCTGGATCACATTATAAATATAACATATTTATACTGTGAATTCCATGGTAGATTTTTAAAGGATCATAAAAGGTACTATGAACTATATTATTGATATTTAGATAATTATGGAAAGTGTTAAACTTTTATTTTTTTATTTTAAAAATTGTTGAAATATATTAGGTTAAGACATGTCGAGACTCTAGTCTAGTAGATCTGACATAAACACTAAATTTAGAATTATTGAGTTTGGCATGACCATCTATTGAGTTTAACTACGTTGTTAGATTTATAACTTTTGAGTTTTATATTATTGTCAAATATAAAATGTATTGGATTTGACATATCATCAAATTTAAATCTCTTGAGTTTGGTTTTATTGTCTAACCTAAAAGATTCAGGTCTGTATTAATTCCTAAATTCAACTTTCTTGGATTTGGTTTTGTCTTTAAATCTAAGTTTCTTGAGTATTACTTGGTTGTCTAAAACTCATGAATTTAATATGGTCACTAGGTGTAAAATACTTTAAATATTTTTTATATTAAAAAATTATTATTAAAGATCTATAATAAGTATATTATTAAAAGAATTTGGTTACCAAAGAGGGTTAGCTAGACGTGAATGAGCTGCTAGACAAACAAGTTATTGTTTACAGGGCCAATTTCTGGCCTCTTTTTATATTGCTTTCTATTAGGTGGTTTTTCTTTTTAAGTTTATTATAAAAAATATCTTAAATATCATCAAATTTTATCATAATTTAATAAGATTATAATCTTTTTACTAATTTTACTAATTGCTTTGTGAATTGTTATATATGAATCTAATTTACAAGATTTATGAAAAAAATTATGCTCATGAATATTAAATGAGAATAACTATTTATTTTGTTATTTTTTTTATATTAGTTCTTTTATTTTTTGTATTATATAGAAATTATCGAGTCATAATTTTTTTATATTTTTTATTGAATCATAATTTTTAGATCATGATAAACTTTTTGTTTAAAAAGCAATGATTATTATAAAAAAAATCATATTTTTGTAAAACACAAATAAGAAATAAATGAAGAAGGAAATATTAGAGTTTTGATCGAAAACATATATTTTTCCTCTTTATTCAAATAATTTAAATTTTTATGAATATTTATTTTAATGACCTTCAGTTTTGTATTAAAAAGAAGTGTTGTTGATAATATATATATAAAAGAAAATGAAAATTCACATGATAAAATATATTTCTTTTTTCAGATTTCAAATTTTTATCTTTTTTTGCAAATATCTATTTCCATTATTATAACATAACTAAAATAAAACTTGATTTTAAAAACCATTTCGCGGTATCAAAAGGGGAAACAAAAAAAACTATCATAGAATTCAAACTAGATGGATTATTATTCAAACTAGATGGTATCGTGCTTTTGTTTTCTTATTCTAATTTAACCTATAAAAATAAATAAATCCAAAGACAGCTTTAAGGTCAAACTGGATTGTTGTCCGCTCTTGATATTGTACGCTAAGATGATGAGATAGTCCACTGCAATTCTACCCAAAACAGTGCTGAAAAAACAAGGAAGCCTGTGTTCTTATTGTAGAAGACAATGACAGCTTGTTGAAAACTGCTTTTCTCTGACATTTTAAGTTCAGATTTTAACATGGAATAGTCAATTTGTCACCAAGAACAAGAAGAGTTGCAAGAAAACCTACGAAAAGCTATAATGTAATAATATATTTCGTGTTTCCGGGAAGAGAATAGCTAGCTTAACTTCTTCTTCTTCATCTTTTATTATTATTATTATAGGGAAAAGGACAGGATTCGAAACCTGCCCGTTTACAGGACAAAACTTACGTCTCTAAAGGCAAAGATTCTGCATCTTCGTTGCAGAAGCTGAGGATCAGGCCCTCCAGGATGAAACCTATGTCTTCCAAGCTTCAATGCAGCTTCTTCTATTTCCCAGCCAGACACTGTAAATTTTACACCCACCCTCGGCTCGAATTTGTGGTTCCTTCATACCATAGATGGGTCAAGGGATTCAATCTCAGACCAATGAAAGCAATATAAATATCAAACACAAAAGAGAGTCTCAAGAAACTCATTTTCTGCCCTAGATTTCACGTTGCTGCTTCTTGAGATTGATAATGGAAGGGAAGGAGTTACATATATAATTAGCAACTTGAAATGAACTGACAGGACACCAGCGAAGACACCAGCGAATGAAGGAGTAACAGGACACCACTGACGCACCATGCACATCCACATTTTTCTTATATTAATGTTAATTTGTTTCCAGTGGGTATAATATATGGTCAACGTACGCTCCTAGTCATATACGCAAGGTAATGTGTGTGTGATCAAGTCATGCAAGAAGAGAAATTGAATGGTGTGCTGATGGTTTACATGGACCACCTCACATAATACTTTTAATTATAATAATATTTTTTAATATAATTTTTAATTTTTTAATTTTATTTTTCAATATTTATTTTATTAAAAATTAATTGAATTTTTTTTTCAATTCTTTCAATAATTAGTTAATTAAAAATTAAGATTCATAATTTATTTTATTTTATTATAAAGTTATCATAATCTCATAAATTTAGATTACAAGTTTGGCATATTAATTCTAGTTGACTCAAGTCATTTTTTTATATTATTTTTTATGAGTTTATTCTAATCTTATAATTTGAATTATAAGTTTAGTTAGTTAACTTGATTTAACTCAATTTGTTTTCTTATTTTTTTATTAACATTAAAAAAATAAAGCTAAAAATATGGTATTTTTATTAACCCGTGTTGTGGACTTGGCTACCTAACCCTTATTGACTCAGGTCGATCCAATATGTTTTTGTCTCAATATTTTTTTATGAAAAGATGTTTTTAATTTTTTTTAAATCAAACTATATTTTTATTGATTATCCAAGTTACCTTTAAATTCTTCAAGTTGACCAAGTCATATTAAGTCAACCCCTAATGATTTAATTTATTTTCTACTAGAAAAATATTTATGATACTCAAATATATATTTTTTTACATTAAAAAATTAATATTACCTATAACATGGTGTAAGCCGATAATATAATAAAATTACTAAAAAAAAAATCAATAAAATAACCTTTTGGAGTGACATGGTAAATGTACAAGATTCATTGGAATTTAGTGGTGGAATGATAGTTGAATTTGAAATGTATAAAATAGTCATATGCATACATTTTAAAACTAACCTAATAGTCAACTTGAGATAATATTTGAGTTATAGTTTAAATAAGTTAATTTGAATCAACCCGAGTTAATCTAAGTAAAAAACATAAATGTAAGTCTTTGGCCTTGGTTTTCTAATAAAAAAAATCAATCACTTAAATGACCACAACTCATGATGAGTTGGCATGTTATCAACCACTAAAAAAAAATAAAACAAAAATTATCTCACCAACCACTTAAATAGCACATGACCTATAACCCATCGCTTCTTTACATTACATTACTATCTCATCTACTTATCTCTTATCTAAATCAAGTTTACAAGTATGAAATAATTAATTTTTAACCTTGGTTACATAAGTTGTTTTAATAGAATGAGGTTTTTAAGGTTAAGCTACAAGATCTCTTCTCTTTCCCACACTACTATGACTTGTTTCTCACAATCACATAAAACAACTTTTAAGCACATAAAATGCCCCTTCTTCTTTTTCTCTTTTTAGCCATTATTAGAGTCTATTATGGCTACCCATGTAAAAATCCCCTTCTTGTTTTTGTTTTTCTTATTATCTACTCTCGATTTCATTATTGTCTTTTTAATTCACTCAATCAAACGATTCACATCCACCCATGAATATAAAATGATTAACCATTTTTTGAACACTATATTACTAGTATTTATGATGACTTCTTCATTGTTAAATGTAATTTTTTAGATGTCATGTCATTCAAAATTTGTATTTTATTTTATTTTATGTTTAGTTCTTGGATATTTAGTGTTTTAAATTAAAATTGAAATTGATTTTAATTTTTATATGTCTTAATTTAAAGTTTGAGTTTTTTCAAGTTTATTAGGTCTCAGATCAACCCTCTAAGTTTATCAATTTTTTAAACTAATTTCCTGATTGATTTTTATATTAATTCAAATTAGTATAGGTTTTAAATCAATAGATTGGATGTTAAGACTATGATGAAAAATACTTGCTTATTATATATCCTTAGTATTGAAAATATAGTGTCCAAAAAATAATCATTCTCTCCCTTAATATTTTTTTTCTTAGATAATTATTTATTTTATTTTAAAAATAAAAACTTGATAAATAAATAAATTGTATGTAAAATATAGAAAATCTCAAATATATAAAACTGAAACTTTCATGAAAAATCAAATTTGCTAATCATGCTTATAAAACATTATACTTTTATCATTATTAAGAGTGTTTTATTAATAAATTTGTCATTATAAAAAAAATTATTTAAAAGATTCAAATAATCAATCTATTGTTAGCTAATTAGTTTATAATAAAAAATTATGTGGAAAAAAAAATAAAAAAATCAATTTTTTTTTACTTCTCTAAATAAAATAAATTGTTTTTTCTGCTAATGTGGAGAAATTAAAAAAAATTCACCAATTACTAAATTGGAAATAATTTGGAATACTTATAAAAAAATTTTATAATCTGATTATATCTTTATTTTCCCATTACACTTTACATAAAAAAATTTTTCATGATAAATAACAATTCACGTCCTTGACTTCACTCGTAAAAGAAAAGTATAAAAAAATATTTAAATATTTACAAAATTATTATTATATTCAATTTAATAACTAAAAAGCCTTAAACTGAAAATAACGAAAATGTCACTTAATTTATAATTACAATGATGTCATTAACCTCACTCAAAAGTTTATACTGCTAACCCCAACGAAAATAGTAGCAGAGTGGTAATTGAGTCTTCTCTATGATCATTTTAAATTTACTCAACTCTTAATTCATTGTAGATTCATTGCCATTTTTTATTGTGTTCATCAATTGGTGAAGCAGATGTATTAAACAAGTTCAAGGATGACAAAGGCAACTTAGAGGAAAATCTTACGCATGACGCAAAAGGTTTGTTCAGATTGTATGAAGCTTCATACTTCATTATCCATGGAGAAATTAAACTGGATGAAGCTCTGGCATTCACTAAAACTCACCTCAACTCCATGGTAACCCAGCTAGCCTCCTTTCTCCGCCTCCAAATCTCTTCACCTCTCACCTGCGCAGCAATCATCTTTTTTATTTTTTTATTTTTATTCAATTCAAGATAAAAAGTGTAATTTTTTAAATTACAATAACAAAATGAAAACATGAGTTTTTGTTTTTTGTAATTATTCCTAATAAGTTTCTTAAGAAATTGAAACCAATAGAAGCTTAACACATGGATTGGAGAAAACCCTCGAAATGCAATTGCTTCCTACTTGACTTGTTTTGCCCTCTCATCCCTTTGGGTCAAATACAGAAATGGCCCAGATTACCTGAGCCCAATTCATGCCCATAAGTTAATTGATGCGTTTAGTTCTGAACACGCACAAAAATCATTTGCCAGGCAGCCGATTTATCCTCCCCTCTGAAGGTCCACGAGCCTAACTCCCGTGGCTTCGCGTCACAAATGTTCGATAAAATTCCTCAAAGAGCCAGAGAAACCAAACCAAGTTTTCTTCGATATACAACTGCCCCCAACAATTCACCAGTTGCTCAATTGGGAAGCTAACAGTCTTAACTATGCAGCGCATATCATCAAGACTCACGAGAACCTCTTCATTATCAACACTCCTGACCCGAACAATAAAACGCAGTTCCAATACCCATTCTCTGAAGAGCGCAAATCTCCAAAAACAACAAGAACCCGCCATCCCTGGCCATTTTCTCAAATGGGGTTCGCTTGGTTTTGTTAGAACATCAAGGTTTGCAACTGGGTTCACTCCATTAGAGCCGAAACCGTTGGATTCAATCATGGATATTGAACGGGCGAAGACTAAATCTCCCGAGGATCTCGCCTCCATTTGGGACGATGTAATGTACCAGAATTCTTTATTTTCATTTATTTGTTTGTGATTGGTGCTATAGATTGGCTTACTTGATTAGAAACTGCCTACTTAAAGATTAGATTGGTGTAAACTGAGCTTAACTTGAGTTGTTGTTGGTTTTGTTTTCTTCATATGTATTAATGGAGTCAAGTTTGAGTTTGCTATTGAATTATTAACTGAGAAAAAAACTTTAAATTTTTTTGAAGGGGTTTAAACTCACACAGTACATATCATTACCTTAATCACATAAATGAACTATGGAGTACATATCGCTACCTGGTTTGAGTACTGCAAGCTACAAAGCTCATGGAAAAGTAAAGAAAGGAGATTTCTTTTTATGAAGAAAAATGTTTTGGAATATGATAATCATTTATTATTCTTCTGATCGTGAAACACTAATGCACTACTTGAAGAACCCAGAAATTAGCTTATGAGCTAAACATTGAATTTGTTTACTAGTTGTTTATATTCTTTTCTTTTAAGTACAAACACTTTCATAAAAGGAGATTATAATTTAATCGCAGTATTAACTATATATCTCTCAATGTGCAGTCCGGCATCTTTAATTTAGAGCATTTTTTAATATATTTACTATGCGTTCATTTGGGATGATTATTCTTAACCATTATGTTTGCATATTTGAGAAGGATCTCAATTAGTGATAGTGTATTGTTAATGGATAGGGTTTCTGGGTGATTTTTATTGTGGATATTACTTATGGGTGGAGTTTGTCTTTTTCAGTATCATTTGGGAAGAGGACATATCGGGGCATCCATGAAAGCCAAGCTTTATCAGTTGTTGGTGCAAAGAGCTGCAGATTGGTAATTCAACCATATGATGTTTTGTGTTGGACATATATGTTTGCCTTATTTTTACTGGCCCTACTTCTTTTCTTCAGCAAATATTTTGTCATTCCTTTGTGGAGAGGAAGTGGTTATACAACAATGTTTGCTCAAGGTTAGATTTCTGAACTTTGATGACTAGCTTTGACTGACATCATCTACTAGTTAATTCTGAAGGCTTGCCTTGTCAAAGTTATTTTTTCACAGCAAGCAAATTCCTTAGTTTATTAACCCTATTTGAGTGGGATGTTTTAGATATCTATTTTTAAAAAATCTTTTTATGATATCGTATGCTAATACTCAAGTTTTTTTGAGGAATTAGATTGTTATGGCACAGTCATGTCTTATCTCCTAAAAATTGTATTAAGAATGACTGTGGCATTGCTGAATGGATAACAATGCTGATTTGAGCCTTTTGGTTATCATGATATTTTTTATTATTTCACATGTAATGGGTACATCGGAAGAGAATAGTGTTTATGGTCCTTATCGAGTTAAGATCTGAGTGATTATCTGTTCATTGCATTGAGCAACCACCATTTTATAATAATGCTTTCTAGCATTAATAAGCGACATTGAGTGCTGGCAGCACTAATCTGCTCAATACTGCAGTCCCAAATCCTCCTTTTCACTGTACCTCGTTGTCTAAAAGATAGATGGAAAACCTGATCTGGACTTTGATGTGCTTACTCATCTGCTCACATCTCCATCCACATTTTGTTTTTACAGTGCAGATGCCACATATGATTTTCACTGGTCTTGAGGACTACAAATCAAGAGGAACTCAGGCGTCTCCCTACTTAACTGTCAAATTCTACACTGAATTTGAAGAAAGCAAAGATTTGGTTCTTATCCGAGGAGATATTGTTTTCACCAGCAAGCTTACTGATGAAGAGGCTGAATGGATTTTAGAGACTGCCCAATCTTTTTACCTAAACGATGGGAGGTACAAGCTTGTTGAACAGTTCAACAAGCAAACCCGAGATTTCGAGTTCAAGGATGTTTTGCGTTCACTGAACATGCCCATTATGTGATTTTGTGAAAGAAAATTGACCAACTAGAAGCATAACTGTCACAGGCAAATATTTAAGGCAAGACCTGTGGAATCAAGCAGATGAAGGAAAGCCCTTATGCACGTCTTTTCTGCTGAGATAAATTGCTCCAGTCGGACCATTTTCCTGTTTGAATAATGTTCTTGCATGCATCCAATAATTGTACCTGTGAGAAGGCTATTGTGATTGATTGTCCTGGTAGAGGAATGGTTTTTGGATGTTCCAAAAATTTTGTGAAACAAGGTACAGAGCAATAAATTGTGCACGCGTTGTTAACCTGTTGCTGTGCAGGGTGATTTCAATTTCCTGTTTTTTTGCTGTCCTTTTCTTCTTTTTTAGCCAACAAAGATTGAGATGCTAGAAACAGATAAAAAAGGCAAGTCAAACAGTGGTGAAGTGTTGAAAAGTAGAAGGATGGGGCTGTACGTAGGTCTACATATTTCAAGCATTTCCATACTGAGATGTAAAATTCGAAACCAAAAGATGGCATGCAATTTTGGGCCGCAGACAAAATCAACATAAAACGATAAAAGTGCTTCAACGTAAAGGTCCGGTAATTAGAGGGAAATTCTCAACTTTGATTCCGAATTCCCACTCAATCCAGCTTTTGCAATTCTCAAGTACGTATGCATCTTTGGATGACATCTGCAACCATGACAACTTGGCAACTTCTTGCAATCACGAGGTTGCTTCCCTTTTATTTTAGCTACAAAAAGAAAAAGAAAAGATCTTTCCAAGAACAGGCAGAATCCCTAAATTTACTCATTCGTATTAATTATCAACAAAACCTAAAAGAAAGTCATTTTTATTGCCGAGTGTACCATAGCATAGCATGTGGGTAAAACCATTGAGGGTTTTATTCTTGTTAGAATGATTATGTTTATTTTTTAAAATATTTTTTATATTAAAATATATTAAAATAATTTTTTTTATTTTTTAAAAAATTATTTTTGAGATTAATACATTAAAATAATTTAAAATATATAAAAAAATTTTAATTTTTAACTAAAAAATTTAATTTTTTTAAAAACATTGTCTAAGAGTACATCACAACATATAAGGAAAATTATTGTAGATTATAAAAATATTTTATTAATATGGGCAATGAACATTTCTTTTTAATTTTGTCATTTAATACTGTGATTTTTAGGAATTAGACTGGCTGATTTGTTTCATTTTATTTTCTATTGAGTTATTATGGCCTTAAAATAACACTATGACATTAAACTGGTACTCAGTTTTACTAAAAAAAAAAAAGAAGAAGATTTTGTTACTTGTGAAAGTTAAAAATATAGAAATAAAAAATGATAGTGGAAAAATTAGAGCTTTTTCTCTCTCTCTCTTTTATATAATTTTGTTTTTTTAAACTAATTTGGAAGTATTTTGAGTTAATAAATTAGTTTATTTTTGTATATTAGATACTCTATAATAAAAACAATTGTTTTTGGAATATATCTCACGAATATTCAATGAAAATAAAATTTATTTTTTTAAAAAAAATTAGATGGATTTTTTGCATTGTTTTATTGCATTTATAAATCTTTTCTTTAATCACATACAAGGTATTGAAACATTGTCTTAGTTTTTTTTTTAACTTGCTTTTAAGATCATGAGATGAATTACGAAGGAAATAGAGTTCAAGTTGAAAAAACTACATTTTTTTCTTGATAGTTTTATTCATTATTTGTCATGCAAATGTCTATTTTTATAATTTTTTAATTAAATAAAAATTAAATCCAAAATACAAGGTTATTAAATTTAATCAAGGTCATAATCTAAGTCATATATTGGATGAGTTAAGTTAGTTTGATTTGGGTCAATCCAAAACATCATCATTTTGATTTTTTATATAAAGAAAATTAAATTATCATCATTTATGATTTCTTTTTGTAAAAAATTCAAATTAAGTTTTTGTCACTCATTAGGTTTGTTGGGTCATACTAGATTAACTTTCACTCAAATTACATTAGAGCTCGACTCGGTATATAAATTGGGTTAATAAGTCACTATATTAACTCAATAGACTTGGTTGAATTTAATTACATTTTGAAAAAGTTCTCACCTGCAATGCATGGCCCTTGACTAGTTCATTCCTATTCCTATGTTTAACATTTTAAAATTTATTCAAAGGAACTCATAACTTATTAACCCAAAGATCCTTAGCACTTATGATTTAATAATTTTGATAACAATAACAATTTAATAAACTTAATATATGTGTCAAGATTTGATATTGTAGGGATTTTTCTACTATGTCAAATTGGATTAAAATGGATTTTATCAACACGACTAAAAAATTGATATTTTCTTCTAAGTGCGGGAGTGTCGAAATAATAAATAACCCGATAAGAACGAAATCGAACCACAAGAAGATTAACTATATAAGTTAATAATGATGATGATGGTGAGTTAAAGAGGATTTTGAGATGTAAGATTAATATGAAGATCAAATAATGATAAAAATAGTTGTTAAGGTTAGAGGATCCACTAATGATATTAAAAATAAGAAATAAATATAGTATAAACTCTTTTTATTAATTAACTAAAAACCATACACAAAGGAGGTTCAAATTAAATGATTTATCATTAATAATTTATTATAAAGTTTTAGCATTATCATATTAATTATCTTATTTTAATAACGTCAATGTTGTAAATATTGTCAAGAATTCATTATGTTAATTTGTGTTAATAAAAAAACAAGTTTTTTTCATAACATATATATAGGTTATATCATATAGTTGGATATGAAAGTATTAAGCATTTGTTGTACCGAATGTTATACAACATAAATTTAAATTAACCATTTAGCAAGTAAGGTATTAAGAATTAATAAGATAAAAATGACAAGACATGTTAATAACAAATTGTTTATAATATAATAATTGAAGTTTATATTATACTTATCATAACACCATCAGTGAAACTTTTTTACCTTGATATAATAAACTTAACTAAAGATAATGAAGAAAAGAAACATAAATAAACAAAAGGAGAACATGATTATATTAGTATAGTAAAGGAAATGAAATGCATAAATAAGAGATTAATGAAAGCAAAGTTTAAGTATCTCAAAAATATAAAGAAAGAGAGCAAGAACATGATCTTGATCTAAAAACCAAGATACCTAAATGCATGGTAAATGCCTCCTTTTATAGGTCAAAATTCAAAATTATTAATTTGATGACTAATTGTTGAGTGGGTGGCTACCTCTTGACTTTATGACAATCCTTATCTTCTTGTCCGAATAAAAAGTTATTGCTAACATCAAAATTTGAACAGATAGTCTTTATAAAAGTTCTGGGAAATTATTTTGTCTTTTCAACAAAAAAACTCGGTACATTTAGATTTTTAGAACTCGAAATATAGGTTGAACGCTGAACAATATTTTCACCACATAACATATTCAAACTTCTCTTTTGATGCTAAGATTTAAACTTTCAAACGATATAATAAAGTGTTGAACTTTTCATGAATGTTTTAGGCCTATGTTTTAGTTTTCTAACTATATAAACCAAACTGAAATCCAATATCTACAGCTCCATATATGATCTAATGATTGAACAGTGTTTCAGTTTGAATTGAATCAACATCTTTTTTTTTTTTAACTTGGCCTTTTTTGTCTTTTTAATTTCAGTAATTAAACACATTAATCAATCATTTGATTTATATGATAGGCCTGCATTTAAAATAAACATTTACTATAAATTAAAGGTATCTTATATTATCAGATTTGTTATTATAAAACATGTTTTAATTAAGGAGTTATTGATATTTCAATTGCAAAATGATGATATAAAATTTTGATAAAAACACACTTTTAAATACTAATCATTTACACTCAAAACTTTTATCATAAATAACTTTTTTTTCTATCAAAAGAGTTACTTAGCCATTTCTAAAAGGTTAATATATTTTAAAAAACCAAAATGTTGAACTAAAAAATTTGGTTTGTGAGTAATGACTAAGTGCTCTCTTTTTATCTATAAATACTAAAAAAACACACACTTGATACATGCATACTCTCTGATCTAAAAACTTCTATTATTTTTATAATCTCTTCAAAGTTATAAAATCTATTTTCATTAATCCTCTCCTTCATATTTTTGAGCTAGAAATATTCCATAACAACTTTAGTTTAATCCATTGTAATATTCTCTTTATTGTAAGGTGTGAAAAATCATTGTGAGAGAAAATCTATTGTAAAAGTGTATGTGACACTTGAACCACTTAGAAAAAATTTGATTGTGATTTATTGAAAGGTTAAGATCTTGATCTTTAAAAAATATTGTGAGTTAAAGGTTTTGTAATATTAATCTTGTAAGATTATCAATGTATTAGTAAGGTCTTACTCTTTAAGAAAACTGTAAGTTGATAGTGAATACTTGAATAGTGATTCAAGCAGTGAAGTAGAAAAGTGTCTGAACCATTATAAACTTGGTGTGCCTATGTTGATCTCTATATTATTTAAATGTGCCTTTCGTATTTGATATTTGTTACCAAACTCTTAAAGTGTTGAAGATTAATTTTTTATTTGATATTTGTTACCAAACTTTTAAAGTGTTGAAGATTAATTTTTTAAAGTATTTTAAAGTGTTGAAGATTAATTTTTTAAAGTATGAAATTTTCAATTAAGACAAAATTTACTCCTTTTTAAATGTTATTTTAGACTTTCATTGCTACCTTTGCCATGTTTTGATATTAACTACAAATATGATATTACTAAATATAAAATGAATTTTTACATTTGTATATATTTTATGTTATGAAATAAAAATTATTTTAAAAAATATACTAAAAATAGATGTTTGATGCTAGTTATGACTTATTTATATTTAATAAAAAACTACAGAACTTGAAATAATTAAAAAAACAAAGATTACTTCCTCACATGTCTTTATAAATAAGGAATGATTTGATATTTTTAAAAAAAATCAGAAGAAAACAACCTCGAAATAATATTAAGAGCCTGTTTGGGAGTATGGTTGTGTTGTTTTTCAATATTGTTTATGCCAAAATACATCAAAATATTTTTTTATTTTTTTAAAATTAATTTTGAAATCAGCACATCAAAAATATCCAGAACATACAAAAAAAAAGTTTTTTTATAAAAAATTGAACTTTTTGGGAACACGATTTGCATCACATTCCCAAACATACTATAAGTTAAATTGGTAAGAAATAAAAAAAAAATGTAATAATTCAAGTCATTTGATGTATCTTCCTCAAATGAAGTTTTATTTTTGTGAAATTTTACTAAAAATCAGTTGATGTATCTTTCAAAGTGAATTTAATTGGTGATATGAACCTTAAAAAAATATATAAAAAACTAAATTATAAATAAAAGTTTTTAAAAATATCATATAATTAAGTGCATTGTTAATATTTATATTTGAAGCAAAACTTTGATACCAACTAACATAAATAGAAATAACATAAGAAAGATAACAATTAAAAAACATTAAATATTTTTAAATAAAAGATTACATAAAAACTCTAATTTATAATTTTATTATTGAATATTTATTTTTATGTAGTCTATCTCACTAAGAGGTTTACAACTCTTAAAAAAACTTAAAAACTAACCTAAACAAACTAAGAGATTTGAAAATAAAGGAAAAGGTAATAAAAGTCTTAAATAGATTAGGTAAAAAAAATTAAGCATATTGTTTAATTCCCTACATTAATAGGAAAAAATAAAATAATTAAAAATAATAATTTTCCTTAAAAACCTCATGCATCAATCTTTTTGGGTTAAAAAAACTCGTCGTCAAGTTTAAATTACTCTAACCTCAATATTGTAGATATTCAATCAATACTTTTTAACCCTTTTTTTTTTTACCCTAGGAGTATAACAATTTTAAACAATAATTTCAATCCCCTCATCTTAAAATTTATATGAGAAATAACAATTAACAAATTATTTCGCTTCACTTGGCTTTTAGAATGATAAATTTCAAACACCAAACTTGCTTCATTAATATGTGTTATGTCCACATAACTCTTGAATACATTTAACTTTATGATAATAATAAACTTATAATCAAAATAATCAACATAGTTTAAATAAAAAAATTTATTTTGTTAAGCATATTCCATGTTTAATTAGGTAAAATAATAAGGTTGGTGAGATTTGAACTCATGATCATGTTGGCATTAAAATTTTAATATCATGTTAAAGAATCATCTCAACCTAATTACTTAAATTATTAAGTGAAATTTCAAGATATAATTTATATAATTTTCTAATATTAGGTGCACTGCCAAAACTAAAGTATGTTTGATTAAAAGATGGTAGTGTGAGCTTACATAGGTACTGAGTTACATGCTAGTTTAGATATTTACTTAACATGGGTTTATACTATCATATTTGAGTCCATACACTTACGTAGTAATTAGGCTTGGGTTTGCTAACCCTAATCTATATAAATAATTTTTTTTAATTTGGGTTTTTATATGGATTTTTTAGGGGTTTTTTATTTACTTGTTATATTTGAGTTTATATATATAAAAGGTTTCAAAATAAGTGTAAGTATACAGAAATCAAATATAGAAAAAAAATACCCTTAAAAGAATATTATAAAAAGAGAGATAAACCTTAGAAGAAACAAAAAATTTGGAAATTTTCATTTTTGCTCAAACTTATCTAAGATTTTCTCATGATTAAAAAAATGACTTTTGAATTTAAATAATAATTAAATGTTATTTTCAATAAATAACTTATGAAAAAAAAGTTAAATTAAAAAGTATGTTTTGCTAAAATTTAATCAAATGAACTTCTCCTCTTTTTTTTTTTTTTTAAGAAAGTAGTGTAAGTTAAAATCAATAAGTTAGGGTTTAAAAATTCTAACTTTTGATTAAAGTAAAAGTTTGAATTAACTCTGTAACTATTTTTTGAGTAAAAAACATATTTATGACTTTTTTATTTAAAAAATTTAAAAAATAATTTAACTCAATTTACAAAACTTATACCAAATAGAATCTAATTCCAAAAAAAAATAAAATAAATCTATTCTGCGTGTGTTTATGACAAGTGAAGCTTAAGCTGTCTCAATTAAATTAAATTGTACGTATAAATAAGCTAAGCCTAAACTTCATTTATTTTTAATATTATAGACTAACTTCGGAATAAAAAGTAAAAAATGATAAATATAAAACCTTTTTATTTCTCATTATAATAAGTGTTCATGACATGCTAATGTCCTGTAAATAAATAACTTCAAACTAAAAAAATTCAAATAGATAACCATCCAATAAAATTGATTAACCATATAGTTAAATTAAGCTAATAACATATTAATGTTGTGTTAAGTAAACTCTTTATACAGCGTCATTATATGAGAATGAGAATTCAAATCTCTTCCATAGTAATTTTATAATTTGTTTTTTATTTTTACCTGGATATCTTAATATTCTCTTTAAAAAATAAGATTAATTTCATTCAAGATTTTTGGTTGTTTTTTTAATAAATATTTTTTTTTAAAAATTAAATTTATATTTTTATCTTTATATAAATATAACAATATCTTAATCATTACACCGACACTTCATATAATATATCTAAATTTGTGATCATAAATGACTTTAAAAAATAAAACTCTCCGAGCTTAGATGATGATATAGATGAAGTGGAGGACCTTTAAATGCAATATTGTAATTTAAAAAGTGAGAAATAGCCCACTGCCCACCTGCAGTTTCATTTCTTGATTAAAAAAAAAAACTTAAATTAGTTCCTAAACCTAATTCAAATTACAAAACTAATCTAAACAATTTACATTCAAATTATGAAGTCATAATCAAGGAATAACCATGAGTGAGGTGAAGGTTGTCATTTTATAATATTTTTTTTATATTGATTTAATGTGCTTGGGTTAAAAATAATTATTTTTTTTAAAATATCATTTTAATATATTTATAAAAAAAATATTTTAAACTATATAATCGCTATCTTATTCTCAATTACATCACGAACCAGACTACACTTCCTTATTTCCTGGTTAATATTATAGATCATTCTCAAAGGAAAATCAACTGAATGGTGTTAGCCTTCACAAATTCTTTAGCATGAGCAGATGTGTTAATATATAATATATGATGCATGGAGCAAAAACTTCATGTGGCTCAACATTACCACCTGGCCAGCATAAAAAATAATGTTACGAGAACTCTTTCAGAATGAAAATAGCTCATTAAGGTATAAAAAATAAAGAACAAGTATGTTATTAAAGGTATGTTTGGGAGTGATAGTTTAAACTGTGGATTTTTTTTAATTTAAATTTTTATTTAAAATTAATATTTTTAGATTATTTTAACGTACTAATATTAAAAATAAATTTTTTAAAATAAATATTATTTTAATATATTTTTAAATAAATAATACTTTAAATCATAACTATTATTATATTTACAAACAAACCAGAAATATTATTAGGTTAAGATAACATAAGGATAAAAAATTGCAACCTATAAAGAATATATCAAAGCAGCAACTATCTCTTGGACATAAGTTTTAGAATGGATAATAAATTTAAAATATCTTAGCTAAAATTTAAATGGAAAATCTAGAATGATTTAAGATTCTAAAAGAAATAAATTTTATTTTATTTTAATTTATGTTTTCAAATAAAACTAGATTTATTAATTATTCTAATCAAAACAAAATAGAAATGAAAATCAGTTTCAAATATAAAAATCTATATATCTTATGTTTTAAGAAAATGTTTAGGAAAATGTTTGAAATAATAATGCATGATATTTTTAAAAATAATTTTTTTAAATATAAAATTCTTTTTAGTTTTTTATTTTATTTTTTATATTGGTACATCAAAACCATAAAAACCATAAAAAAAATCAGTCTAATATCATTTTCAAGCCAAAAACACTTTTTTAAAAAATAGAAGCAGAAGTTATGTTAAACATTTTTTTAAAATAATATTTGATATTATAGTGATGGTTATGTTTTAAAATTTTTTTATTTGAAAATATATTAAGATAATATTTTTTAATTTAAAATTAAAATGATCAAAAAATATAAAAAAATAATATTTTTAAAATTTTTACAGTATATTTATTTCAGCATTTTAACTATATATTTTTTTAAAAGTTTAAACTTCTTAAAAGATATAGTTGAAATACTAAATAAACATATTATAGAGCTCTTTTTAGTATTATAAATTTATAATAATAGTTATTTTTTAAAGTATTTTTATTTTAAAAAAATATTAAAATATTTTTTAAATTTATTTTTGAGAATAATATAAAATAATTTAAAAATATAAAAAATATATTTTTTTAAAAATTTCAAAACTTTTTAAAAATAATTTTGAATTTTGAAACGTACAAGAAAGCAAGATGACAAGAGAGAGCAAAACCAAGCGTGAGAGGGGATCCAAGCAAACGACGCCGTTGAAGTTCGGAAGATAACACCTGCAGACTCCGCGTGATCGATGAAGGTCTTTCTTCTATCTTTCTTTCTCTTATCAATCAATCAAAACGAAACCACCCTTGGAAGCTCTCTTCCACTCTCACTCTACTCTTCTAGTAACTGAAACCCCTTTAATCTGTACGTCTCCATCTCTTAAAACTTAAAATTATTATTCTTTCTTTCTTCAGTTATTTAAATATGAAAAATAAATCCAATGAAATACTAGAACTAGTCTTTTTCTTTCTTCTGAACAATTTTTGAATCTCTCTCTCAGTTTCTCTTCAAATGACCGACTCCACCATCACCAACATCGCCGCCGACGGCAGCCACATCGAGAAACTTTACGAGTTTGGCGAGCGTCTCAGTGAGTCCAAAGACAAGTCTCAGGTGAACCCTAGAGTTTTATTTTATTTATTTATTTTTGAATTTCCCTTGTTTTAAATCATTTTATAATTATGTGATTTTAACTTGCTTTTTTTTTTCTTGTTTAATTATTGTAGAATGTGAAGGATTACCAGGGGATTATGGATGCAGCTAAAACGAGCATCAAAGCGAAGCAATTGGCGGCACAGCTAATCCCTAGGTTCTTCAAGTTCTTCCCCGAGCTTTCCAGTCAAGCTGTCGAGACGCAAATCGATTTGATTGAACAAGAAGAGCTCGCGGTTAGTGCATCTCATATAATTTACAAACTTTTATTTCTATTAATTCTCATTTTTATGTCTTTTGAACACGGTTAGGTTTTTTTTTT
The DNA here is from genome assembly GCA_026413675.1 of Populus pruinosa. NCBI lineage: Eukaryota > Viridiplantae > Streptophyta > Magnoliopsida > Malpighiales > Salicaceae > Populus > Populus pruinosa. The sequence continues at coordinate 4,274,186 of CM048595.1, forward strand.
TCTTTCATGTTTTGAAGAATTAAATTTGATTAGGCATTTGTTTAGCAAGTTAAACCAGCAATCATGGACTATTTCACCTTTTGTACGGAATCAAGTGTTAAATGGTCATTTGCAGGTTCGGGTGCAAGCGATTAGGGGACTGCCGTTATTCTGCAAGGATACACCTGAGTATTTGTCCAAAATTGTGGATATTCTTGTGCAACTCCTTGCAGCTGGTAATCAGACTTTTTATAAAAAAAAAAAATTTTGAGAGGGGACTTTTGTTGGTGTAGTATGTATTTTTTGTTGACTTCTCTTGGTGGTTTTAGAGGAAATTGTGGAGCGGGATGCTGTGCATAAAGCCCTTATGTCCCTGTTGAGGCAGGATGTGAAAGGTAAATCTTTAAGATAGGTTAAATAATCTGGATGCATATCATATAATGTGCAAATAAGCATACAATAACTATCTTTTGGACTCTAGGATACATATCTTGTATAGTTCCAGCTTACAAGGTCAGAAGTTTGGGAAATTATAATATGCTTGTACAAGAATTCTGCTGTTTTTCCCCCTTAGTGACATCAGTTGCTTTTGATTTTCAACCAAAACAAATGTAGCATGCTTTGCTGTAGCACCTTTAAGTTATAAGAATTTGTAAAATTTAGCACTTGATAGATATTGTGCTTCAGACTTCTATTTTTGATGCCTGAAGGTGGAAATGTCATGGTTTTGATTTAGGCAAATGTTATTCTTATTGGACCTGGACAATGGTGAATCATGTTTTCAAAAAGCTGCAAATGGTATTGCTATTGCTATTAAACAGCACATTTATAAACGAGCTTGTTTGTATCATTTCTTTCATATAGACAAATCCATTTAGAATTGTGGACTTCTTCCCAACTTTGGGGAATTGATAAATACAAACTGAAGAAAAGTTAAACTACATCTTGTTAATAATAAGTCTTGTTAATAATAAGTGCATCTCAAGCTGCAATTCAATGTTTGGTGCACATTAAAATGAACTTAGATATGGATGAAGCAGAAGAACATTTAGGAAGAAGAATCAACCTGAATTCTTAAAAGGATTTCTTTGTTTGTGTTTTGGGTTAACAACGCTGTGGAGTACTAGGAAGCATTTTTGCTAATAGGATGAGTTTTTAAATTTTTTCAGTTACTAGTTTGTGCATATTTCATATGAAATATAGTTAATGAACTTAATTGGTAGTTTATCTTGGTTTCGATGGTTTGTACTCTAGGTGGATGAATTATTAGATTTCTGCCCTTCATCTAGGAGAGAAAAAAAGAAAAGAAAATGAAAACATGCTTGACTATTCCTAATTATCCATATGACAGACATCTTTTTTGTGGATTCTCTTTTACCCTTTCGGTTTTTTCTCAAATTGTATATCTTCTTGCTATGTAGCATCTCTGTCTGCCTTATTCAAGCATATTGGGACTGTTGAAGAACCAAGCACAGATGAGCTCATTCGTGAGAAAGTGCTGAGCTTTGTAAGAGATAAGGTTAGAAGATTACCCAAAGCTATGTAAGAGATGATGTTATTTTGCTTTGCTTTTGCCAGCAATTGAGGACTAATAACTCCATTTTCAGGTTTTCCCACTTAAAGCTGAACTCCTGAGACCTCAGGAGGAAATGGAACGTCATATAACTGATTTGATTAAAAAGGTATTTATAACCTTACAGTTATTTCTATGGAACTTTAAATTCTGCTGTTCCATTACAGTATGCATGACTAGTTTGTTTTTTTCCTTTTAGAGCTCAGAAGATGTAACCGGAGCAGAGTTCAGAATGTTTATGGACTTCTTAAAAACTTTGGGCATATTTGGACACAAAGCGCCTTCAGAACGCATGAAAGAACTAGTTGAAATAATTGAAGGACAGGCTGATTTAGATTCAGCATTTGATGTGAATCATGTAAGTGATTGTTGGAACTGCGTTCTTAATTTAAGTACTTCATTGTGAAATATGAAACACCAACTTCCTATGTAATAACTGCAAAATATGCTCTTAAACAACCATAGAAACTTGTGTGTTTCCATCCAGAGTAGATTTGTTCTACCAACTCATAGAATATTGGGGATTAGATACAAGTAAATAATGCCTTGTGGTATAATCCAAATTCGGAGGCTGTTTGTTTTTCTTATTTCCTGTATGTGTGGATATATAGAAAACTTGCTTCTATTATATGGACCATGTAACTTCTAACAGCATGTAACATGCACTCATGCCTCTGGTCATGCTCCTTGTGTCAAAATTAAAGAATAAATGGGTTAGGAAATCTGATGAAATACGCGATGAAATACGCTTTGGAAGCTTTATTATTGCCCTGAATAAGATTAATTCTACCAGAAATTTTAAGATGTGTTTGGTCCACATAGTTTTCTATTTTAAGCTGGAAGATGTAGCCCTTACATTGTAACTTATGTAAAATTTTCAAGAATAGTATAATTAATTGCTTGCAGAAGTAATTCTATACTGCTTAACAGAAGACTTTAAACATGCTGGAAAGAATACCATCTCCAAAAGCTTGAGAGTATAAGTGATACATGAGCTTTGGAAGAATATTCTTACTTTCCTTATTAATTTCTTTTAATCAGAAATCCCAATGACATTTGAATTCTCGAGCTGTCATTTGATTAGCCTGTGACTTTTGAATTAGTGATTTCTTTTTCTAAAAGGATAAGTTTAGGACTTTTAATTAGTGCAAATAGCCTAGCAGGGCTGTTTGACGAGACGATCTTTTATATTTCTTATAACAGATTCAGATTTTAGAGGTTTCTCTCAAAATCAAAACAGTATTTTGTTCCTACCTCATTTTCATTCATGTTTTAGTCATGCTTCTTTTGTGGTTGCTGTTTTATGGTGTTTTCCTCTTTCCACCATTAATTAATCAGCTAATGAGTTGTGTACAATGTTTATTTGTGCATGCTTGAACATGTGATCTACTTATATTTTCATATGCTGGGTGTTGTAAACTGTAATGTTTTTTTCAGAAATCAGTTGTAAGTGATGGATTTGATTCTTCATGGTTTTTAGCAATGCATGCTGTCATTTTACTTCAAAACACACAGTATATGCGAATATTTCTTTTTCTCCTTGATGTTATAAAAATCTCTTTAAAGTGACTTGAATTGGTATCAAAACACAGGTTTCGGATACAGACCATATTGACAGATTGATATCGTGCCTGTATATGGCACTTCCATTTTTCCTGGTATGGACTGTATTTCTTATTACTGGGATTTTGTGTATTTCGCATCTTTTCCTCTTACAACTTGTCCCCATTAATTTATGAACACAGAGGGGTGCATCGAGCAGCAGGTTCCTCAATTATTTGAACAAACACATCGTACCTGTTTTTGACAAGGTACTTTGCTACCTTCTGCTTCTTCATTATCTTTAGATATCTTTATTCTTTTTACCTTTTTTGGTTGTTCTTGCATATGCCTTTGGACAAGAACTTGTCCGTTCTAATAATGTTTCTCTATGCTAGTTGCCCGATGAACGAAAGCTTGATTTGCTCAAAGCACTTGCAGAAATTTCACCTTTTACATTGCCACAGGATTCACGCCAGATTCTCCCTTCTGTCGTTCAGCTTCTGAAGGTGACCTTTTCTTTTTTCATGATTACTTTATTTGTTTGTCCAAGATGATTACAAAAGAAAAAGGAAATTATTATATCAAATGCACTTCTAATGACACAGTGATGCTAATGTGTTTGTTCTCTCAGATTTCAGTTTTATGTCCATGAGAAGGATTTTTTATCATATTGAATCATGAAAACCTTTCTAAACATTCTGTATTTCATCGTGAAAACCTTTCTAAACATTCTGCATATAACAAAAACTTACGTGTTGATGTGGACTGTGGTCTCATATAGTAATGTTTTCTTCTTTTCTTTTTTTCGACTCAGAAATACATGCCGCGGAGGAAGAGTGGAGAAGAGATGAACTTTACTTATGTTGAGTGTTTGTTATATGCATTTCACCACTTGGCTCATAAGGTTGTAGTTCATGATTTTACATTTTCCAGCATACTCTTGCATGTTTCAGCTCTGTGATGCGTATTTTGATCTTTGTTGTTTTAAAGGCTCCGAATGCTACAAACAGCCTGTGTGGTTACAAGATTGTGACTGGCCAGCCATCAGATCGACTTGGGGAGGACTTCTCTGAGTTCTACACAGAATTGACGGAGAGGTGACTTTTTTTTTTTTTAATTCAAAAGTGGATTTCTGAATTCTTATTTTTTTTTTGAATTAATTGAGTGGTTCTTGTTCTTTAACTTGAAATGAATGAAATAGTATTTTCTGTAATTATAATCCATCATTTTTTTTATTTTGTTTTGTAATTCTTGGTGTGACCTTGCTACTTCTAAACTGGTGCAGATAGGAAATTGTTCTTTATTCTTCACCAGTCTGCCTTCATCACCCTGTCTAAAACGACAGTGTTTTCTATTTTTCTAAATGCATGTTGTTAGCCCTGGAGGAAACTTCTCTAAAGTGAAGAGAGATTTTGAGCTTATGAAATGAATTCACTTGAGGAGAGAAAAAAAAAGAAAAAAGAAAAAAGAAAAATAGGAAGCTTTGATTAGTTGTCCAAGTGCTTATTATTTCTCCCTTCTTTCAATTAAACAATTTTCATGGTTTTGAACCTAGCGACTTTGTAATATTTCTGTTGCTCTAATATGGGTCCTCCATCCATATTGTTTTTGGTGTCTGATGATGCAGGTTGAGTAGCGTAGAAGATCTAACCAGGGCTACCATGAAAAAGTTAACTCAGGGAATGGCTGAACACAACAAAGCAATGGCAGCTGCAAAGTCTGATGAAGCAAAGGATAGCATAGTAAGTGAATTTCTCAGGATATGGAGATTTTATTGTCTTCTATGTAGCTTTTCATGGCGGTATCTTACAAACATGTTTGTATTGTAATGTGCAGAGAACACAAAAACAGAACACTACAACTGGATTGCGTACTTGCAATAACATTTTGGCAATGACAAAGGTTTATAAAGAATGAAATTTTGAGAAAGTGAATTCCATGCTTATGGATTATCAAAGCATCAATAACTCATATATTGTTCTACAATTTTCAGCTATTGCATTCAAAGGTACCATCATTTATTGGAGATAAGAGTGTCAACCTCTCTTGGAAAGAATTAGCAAAACCTTCTGTGCCTTCCACTACCGTCCAGGCTGGGTATGAGAGATGTCTGATTCTTGTCTTTGGTTCTATTTTTTTTTATATTAAAAACTTTGGCAAGTTTGAAATGATCTTGGTTAATTAAATAGGAAAAGGAGTGAAATGTATTTGTGCCCCTATCATTTTTTCAAATGTTCTGTTGTCAGCGTTAAATTTAGAAATTGTTTGATTTTTTTTTTCCTAATTGTTATGATGGAGTCTTCTGTCATAGATTTGGTTGAGGATTTAAATGGACATCAAGAAAATGATGGGCTAAATGTACTTTATCGTGGGATTTTTGTTAGTGGACTAAGCTTATGAAAATATGAGGTTAGTACTTTTTGTAATGAGTGATAACAATGTCACTCAAAGTGACAGGGCTCTTGTCTTTGGAGTGAGTGATTAGACAGTGCCCTTTGTGTCTTCGGCAACTATAGGAAGTGATATTTGCCCATAAAAATTAAGTTAAGTGAAAGTCACTCCCATAAAGTTTCTGCATAGCAATGCCTACAAATTTTATGTTAGTTGAACGAGCCTGTTCTTCTGTACAGATCTCTCTCTCTATCTCTGAAATAGCAGATCTGTTCTTAGGCTATGTATTTTTGTGTGCAGAGCGAAACGAACTGCTGCTGCTGCTGCTAATGGTTCTGGGAACATGGCAAAAAAGGGTCGTGGGGCTGGCAGCCTGCCAAATCAACTTGTTAACAGGGCATTGGAAGGTATATCCTATGGTGGAAGAGGCGGTCCAAGGGGCAGAGGCAGGGGCAGGGGGTGGGGTGGACGTGGAAGGGGAAGGGGAAGAGGAAGAGGCTTTTGGTAAATTGGATGCATTTCCACCGGAAAAAAGATGAACTGGAATGTGGCTGTGATTGAGCTGTACTAGAAGCTTATCCAGCAGGAGTCAGTGATGCACTAAGATTCTCGGGTCAAATGAGATTGATATATACATAAGAGGGAACTGACTTTTTCTGTTTTGTCGTGGACTAACATCATCATATCCCCAATTTCCTGTGAGCTTCTCCCCGTAGATTGGATTTTGGAAACCATTTAGGGCTCTGAGTTCCCTCCCAATCCTGACTAATTTAGCAATCAAAGTTGCATTGCAGGACTTCTGATTCCTTGTATGCTAGTCGGGGCATGCTTTGCTTGTATTTTGTGTTGGTAATTGTCACTCAGCAGCAGACTTGGAGGCTTGTTTATTCAGAATCCCTTTGTATTTCTTCGTGGTTTATGTAAGAAAGTATTTAATAGTTGATACATATCTTTCTGGAGCATAGCTCTTCTTATAATGATGCGTGGGTTTCATCGCTCTCCAACCGAACTTGGTCGGCGATGCCCTTTCCTTCTGTGAACCAGATGCACACGTCATAACGGGCCATCCAAAATATACTGAGCTAAATCTAATTCATTGAAATTCTATTCGGTAAAATAGAAAAATTATAAATCTCTAAAATAATAAATATGAATACCTCAAAAAGAGCTATTGTGACACCCATTAAAAAAAAGTTCCCCACCCCAAAGCTACTTTACCGTAATTTAAATTCAATAGTTTCAATAAATCCTCTACAATAGTTTATCATTACCGTATTTCAAATTTAATAGTTTCAATAAATTCTCTACAATAATTTTGTTTATCATTACTGTATTTCAAATTCAATAATTTCAATAAATCCCCTACAATATTTTATCATGGACAAGTTCTAGAAAACTAGTAAAAAAGATTAGGATTTGTAAAAAGAAGAAAAAAGGTTTTATAGATTGATTCCTATTTTATTCAATTCAAAGATTAACCAGAAGAAAATATTAATAAAGAATAAATTACATGAACTTAGATCAACCAAAGATTTATATTTCTATGTAATGATTTAGACTAAAAACTTTGCGCATTTAGATTAATTATATCCATGTGGGATAATGCTAAATTAAAAATTAAATTAAATAAAGACAAGGGTTTATAAAAATAAAAAAAAATTCAAGAGAAAATGGTTTCATTAAAAGAGTGGGATCAAACCAGGTAAATGTAATATAATTGCTATAAGCCAACTTTTCGTAGTGTAACAAGCAATGTGTGGCCCATGAATGAATTCACTACTATATGGTTGATCGGAAATTACTAGATATTCTAACTTCATACAAGCAAGTTGTAGCTTGTAATTTGAATTAAGAACATGATTTTAGAGTTATCTTAACCTTACAGGATCACAACTCTTAGTCCTAACCATTGTAACACATGTGTGTCTAAGGCATAAGGGGTATAATGATTTGACGTCATCCTCACCTTCCTTCGACTTATAACCAACAGTCTACTCATGGTTCCAAACTCAAAGATGACAACTAAACATGAGGGTTGCAATCATTGCCAGACTTAACCCAATACTTTATAGCACGAGCCCATGACATCCATGCACCACTAGTGTCTACGTTCTCGAAGGCACCCTTCTATTTCAAGAGGACTCACCACATGTTAAGCCATAATAAGGTTCTTTCCTTTGCATCGAATTAAACACATGCTCCACCACTTGTGCACCCCTTGTCAATTCCTTTAAGTTTCATTCTTACAAACATACTCTCCAAGCAAAACACATTAGCTACAACATTATATGGGTTGATACGCATAACACTTAGTATCTATCGTTAATGGCTATGATTATTAGGGTATCTAATCCTATTCACTCCCTTAGTTTTTGTCTCTCAATGTTAGCGCAATAGAGTGCTTTCATTATTGGTGTTTTTTTCAATCTCCATGCATTTCATCGTTTCATATAAAATTCCTTATACCCTTCTCGTACTCTACCTTGGAAATTTATGACTAAAAAAGACAATATAATTAGGGATTCATCGCTCCTTGTGGACTTTTGAAATAGGACTTAAAAAAATAAAAATAAAAGCGGGGTGCTTTATATAGAGTTGTTGAATCTTACAGATAAAGAGTTCTATTCTTAATAAGAATACTAGTTCTTATTGTCTATATGTTATAATATGAATATACCACACCAATTTGTTATGTATGGACGATGAAATTCCATTAATATAGAGCTAATTCCAATAGATTTATTGGAAGGTCCTATTGGTATGCATCTAATAAGAATTGAACGTATGAATTTGTCAATTATAGGTTGGAGTTATTTAAAATTTTTTTGTCATGGTAAGAAAGAAAGGGGGAACAAACATACTTGGAGAGTTGTATGCTGCGTTCAGGAAGGAACTAATTCAAATTGGTCAATAAAAATAAATTTCAATGCTATTGTTTTCCTTAGTTTAGCCAATCTATCATGCTATTGCTCTAGGTTTACATAGAATAACATTGATCTTAGCATAAGGTGCTTTAGATGCTTGTGGTTCTAAGTTAATGTAAGGTAAAAATGATTTTGGTTATAGTTTTCTTGTGATGGTCCAAGATGAGGTAATGCTTATGATATTTTGGCTTGGCACATTCTATTTGCAGTTTTCTAAATGTTAAATATTATTGCATGTTTTACTTTTTATTGGCATTAAAAACATATAAAATTATAGAAGGGTAAAGTTTCATAACTTAATGAATCTTCTACTTATTTGATGAGATGGTTAAGTAATTATTTATAGTTCATTGAATTCTCTAATTTTAAAAACATTTATTTTAGGTGAGTCGAACTAATAAAATGAATTAAGTGACTTCTGCATTATGAAATTTATACTGCATGCATCCTTTAGGTTAAACATTATAAGGAGGGTTAAAATATTGGGTTTTTCAAAACATATATATGTAGTAGAAATGATAAATCTAAATTTTTTTAGGAATTTCAAGGATCTTGTTAAACATATTAGGGTTTATGTGAATATTATTTAAAGATTAGATGTTTTTTTCAACTTTGAATATTTGCTTCAAGGCTGAATTGTCACAAACTATAAGATATCCATGTGTCTAACCTCTAATGACAATCCACACGAACCACCAATGAGAAATCTCCTAAGTTCTTTTAGGAGTGAGAGATTGATATACTTTAGAGTGTAAGCTTCTTCTTCTGTTTTTTTTTGTTTTTGTTTTATGTTTTAGATGATTTTGTACTCTACTTTCCACACCTTCTTATTTCTTAAAAAATAAAAGGTATAATATTTTATTTATAAAAAAATATAAAAACCCTATAAATGAACATTATCAATTTACCCCTTAAATAATATCACAAATATTAATTTAGGATAATTTTATAAATTTATTCAATTAAGTCCTTACTTGATTTTTTTCAGGATTAAAATTGTAATCCATTGTATTAATTATATTCTAATTCTTAATTTCTAAAATTTATTTACAAATTAAGTCACATTTGATTAATCATTCCATTTTAATTTATGACTGATGGTTATTATGTGTGTGACTCATTAGATTTTCTAATAAGTTTATCCAAATATAAATCAAATCATAAATAAAACAAGATTAGATAAATTAAATAACTTAATTTACTATTAATTTAACAATTGATTGACTTATAATTGAATATGAAGTACAATATCTAACAATATATCATAAGTTTTTAAATATTAAAAAAGTTATAAGTAATTTGACTTGACTTTTTAATGATTAATTTCTCAATATAATTATTATTCATTCATTAAGAATATTTTGATTTAGACAATGTAATATGTAATATATTAGCTTTGTCAAATCATGTTAATTATCAACAATATAGTCATTGATTATTTTAATATGATCTTAAAAATCTTTTTCAAAACTCATTCCAGTTTGATTAAGGATTTCACAATCAATACTATTTGATAATAGATGATAATTTTTTCTAATTCATATAGGATGATGAATCATCTCTTGATTACTTAAATATCTTCATATAATTTATATTATAATCTATATCTGCTTGTTTGTTAACCTTAATTAGTACAATTTGTGGTCAACATTAAAGCATAACATTCTCTATATAAAATAACTTACTAATCAAGAATATATGGATCACTTACAGAACTATCACGTGAGTCATTTAATAGACATAAATGATCTATCCATAGATAATTCTTTTACTGGTCAATTCAATAAACATGTTATATAATAAAAATATACATATTAGTTCTAGATATTCTTTATGCATTAGTTTACGAGAGGAACTGTTTTTTTTTTTTTTTATAAAAGAAAAAACATAATATACACTAATCTCAATAACTCTAATTAATGTTTACTCTTAATAAAACATTAACCTAGAACATTTAGAAATAATATTTTGATATAATAAGAATTTTATAATTATAATAATTTTATAATTTTTTTTGCAAAACATTTTTTCTTATAAACTTTATCTTTACACTAAATTAATTAATTAAAAATTATATTAATTAATTAATATAAATAAATATTCAAAAAAATAAATTTTTTATTAATAATAAATATATTTTACATAAATAAAATTACATCCAATCAATTTTCTACAAGTTATATTGACAGAACCAAAAGACATCTTTGATTACTTTTGTAGCTTGCTATTCATATTATATGTTCTCGCTGGCCTAAGAAGGCACTGCAGGCCCGATTCAATGCACATCCCCAAACCACAGTAAATCTGTGAGATGCAAAACTAGAGCCACAAGTAATTACACTTAACATGGAGTGATAGTGTCAGACCTAATTGCTGTTTTCTTTGGCGTCAAAATCTGGAATATTTACAACTTCAATTTCAGCTGGTGGTGAGGGCTGAAGATTCTCTGGAGTGCCTCCAGGACTAGTGAATTCCCTCCTCGAAGAGTTCCATTCATAGACATCAGGGGAAGGAGCAGAAATTGGAGATCCTCCGGGGATAACAGTCTCTCCATGATAGATATACCTTGCTAGAGTAACTGTTTTCCCCCAAACACTCTTATCACTTGGAGTTGCATTGCCTCTGTCCCCGTCTTGTTGATGATGGTAATTCTTCAGCAATCGAAATAGAAATAGGAGAAAACAAATGGTCGAAGTGGCACCGGTTATAATGTAGATACCCCAGAAGTTTTGCAGGCTCAAGCTTTCAGTTATATCATTGTCAGTTGCACTGCTTGAGCACTCTCGTGAGGGAGCAAACCACCTTTCTTCCAAAGTTTTCAGCTCTCCGTTTTCTGATAGCTTCAGGATCGCTTTGGAAACGTCTGCGGCTATAGGAGAGCCTTTCTGAAATACCTGACAGAGAATCAGAGCAGTATTCAATCAGTTACTTATGCGGGGAAATGCATCTTTGAAAGAGTGCTAGTAATTGGTCGATTATTTAAGATGGCGAGATAGAAAATTTTGATCGAAACCTATCAAGAACTCACAAAACCTAGTCCTCCAAATCTATACGTTGGTGTGGCTGTACTATATCCCTTGCAGTAATGACCGATGAAAACTTTCCCATATGGGAGTTCAAGAAAGGCAGCAGATATGGAGGCACTTTCAAATTCCCCTTCATAGTTGTATTCACTGCCAACATTCTTGATGTTCTCTGGTTTGAATCCAAGCACATTCTGCAGATAATTCCGTACAAATGAATCTCCATCACAGCCAACTTTTAAGCTGTTCCTTTTCAGCCACTCAATATCAGTAACATTTGGCTGCAGACGTCGGACAGTCAGCATTGAAGTGAGACTGGCAGTGTAGCTCGAGTTTAAGATCAATACTACGAAAAGCCACACTACAAGAACCACTCTGGTGAGGTTACTGTATATTTTCTCCCCTGCATAGAAAAGCAGTAGTCTTATGAGTGATTTTAACTCAATAAAAAATCGAGTAATATCTCCTTCCACAGCTATGAATGTGAACTATTGTTTATAATGCATTGGAGCTGCCAATGCTACATGAAACATATTTTCTCTTGTGCATACTCAAGAATCTTAAGTGGATGGCACACGAAATTGTTCTAGTTTTACAGTTTCTACTTACTGTGTGCGAAATAAAGAGAAGAGAAAGTAAACCACAGAGCTGTGCCCATCTGATTCTTCCACGGGCCTTTAAACTCAGGATTGGTGTGATGCTCCAAGAACCAAACTATGAACATTGTGTAGATCAGTATAGCACCAGTGACCACCCACATTTCCGTTGTGAAAGGCTTCATAAACATCCATGCTGACTCTTTAGACTTTGCTGGAACTATCATTGACAATCCTGATTCTGCATATGGTTGTGTGAATTCAACTTTATCTGATCTGTTGGCTAGTATGGTTACATCACCGACAATGGCATCGAATGTCTTCAAAATTTTTTAGTACAAATGATAGAACAATCTGTTAGAAATATATTAAAACCGAACAAAAATATAGAATCTGATCTAGATAAAATAGTTTCGTAGGCCTTGTATCTTTACTCTATTACCCACGCTCCTCACTACACACCTTTAGAGGACCAAGTCAAACTTCAAACAATGATTTCATAAGTGTTGGAGAATAAGTATTAGTAAAGCATAAGATAGAAAGGGGTTTTGCATGTTCTCTACAATAATCTTTCCCCTCCATTTTCTATTATTCCTGATTTTGTTGTGCTGGACAATTTTGACTTTGAGGCTTTGTCTGGTTTAAATTATCCAGCTTATTAATTAATCATTTAGGCTAAGCTTTGATTTGCAGCAGCAAGTTATATTATTATCAATCAATAACTTCTGGTCAAATCTCTGCATAGCAACCTTGTAGTGCTAAAAAAGATTCTTTTATGAAAAAAAGGGAATCAAAAGCAAATTTCAAAAGGTTCTTCTATGAATAAAGGGCTTATACACAAGATAAACAAATATTTATGGCAGACTGAAACAACAAAATCATCTTGTAGTGCTATTCATCATATGATCACCATCGAGAAATTTGAATGTTTAGACATAAGAGGATTTAGTTCTTACCTTGTTGTACACGTGATCCACCAGATCACCATAGGTGCCATTGAAGGGTTGAAATTGATAAGGCAGATCATAATCCAGAACTTCTCGCACCTTATGGAAAAGTTCAATGCAGAAACCATCATATTCCTTCTTACCAGCAGCGTTTGTTGATACTTTCACAAACTTCTCAAATGAGGTCCTACCAGGAACACCAATAATCATCCGCTTTGTATCAGTAGGCATCAACCAGCCTTTTGGATTACGTTGTAGGTCGCCCGGCCAAATCACCGGCTTTCTCAACCTTATAGCTTCTGTACTATTTTCAGCTCCACCTTTTGCCAACACAGGTTGGTTTGAGAATCCAAACTCAGGTATCCAGAAATCTAGCTCCTTGTATCTCCTTCCAACCACATTCACAATCCTCAGCATAGGGCTATGCAACAACTCACCTGCTTTGACATTTATCTCGCCGCTTAAACCAACAAATTTGGTTGTTAATATGTTATCCAGAAACACTTTTGGACTGCTAGTGTTACTAGACAGTCTGTCCATGGCCTGAGTGATGATAGCAATGCTGTCATGTGCCCGCAGAGCATAGAATCCTGGCTCATAGTAACCTTCCTCTGGATATTCAGATATGAACTTCTGCCGGAAGTGGGCAAGAAAAGTTTTGTAGGAACTCGTATTATCATAATAGTAGTTCTTAATTCCGAGAGCACCTTCCATGGACTGGATAACAGAAGTGTTAACTATGTCCAAGAAATTTGTAACAGTATCTGTAAGTATCCATACCATGTCGTTTCCTACAAATCCCATCTTCTTAGCTTCTCTAAACAGATGAATCATCATGGGCAACGATGACTGGAGCAGAATAAAAACCCGAGATTGTATTTTTTCACTTAGTAGTTTTGTCAGTTCTTCTCGAACAACATCTTTTGGATCAGATACGAAGGAAAATGGTGGAAGAACTAAGTTATATTCGATCTCTGAACCCACATCTTGAAGGGACTTTGTTAGAAGAGTCAGCATGCCAGCATCACCACCATATGTATAATCTTCGTAAACAGTCACAACCCTCCTCCAGTTATAAGACTGAACAACAGATGCAATGCATCTTATTTGGTTAGAATCACCGTGAGCCATTCTTATCAAGAAAGGCCAACGAGATGATGCTACTGGTAGTGCTATGGCAGGTGCAGAAAATGAAATAACTGGAACTTTAAATTGGCTTCCAATATCAGCAACTAAAGCTGCCTCCTCCCATCTTTCCAAACCAATAATCACTTCCACTTCATTCTCTTCAATCAACTTTTCAGCTGCAAGAATAATTCATGGAGCAACGTTAGTGCAGTCACTCTTGTCATGGCTAAACGTTAAAAGTACATGGAACTATATATCATAAAGTGAGACCAAAAAAGAAGAAGAATATTACCAGCACGAGCAGCTTGAAGAGGGCTACTCCGGGAATCCTGAAAGTAAAGAGATAGCTTGTGATTTGGTGACCCATTGTTGAACGTTTGAACTGCTATTTCCATTGCTGTTCTCTCTTCTTTCCCGGTTCTTGAATTGACATCAATGATGGCGCCAATGTTTGTAACTTCACTATCATTGATGTCTTTAGCTCCATGGGGGAGAGTAGTGACTAAAAAGGAGGTGACTACAAGAAACAGAAGCCAGAATCTTGAGAGTTGGTTAAAATTAATGACAGGGAAAGACATTAGAGCTTTGTCTTCAAAGTATATCATAATAGTTTTGGCCACACCGTTATTGAATAAATAACCTCAACATATATATATAAAAAAAGAATGTATACGTGGACCGTGATGTTTGAGAGGAGACCGCGAATTTTCTAAGGAATGATGTACGCGTTATTTTTACACGTCTTAGACTTGGCTTGAGCTGGAAGTATTTAACAAGGACAAGTTTATGTGTGGTCATCGCTGCCTAAGATCACACGAGCTCTCAAATCAGTGAGTCATGCTTGGGGGCTCACAAGAATTAAAATTGAGTTAAATCATTTTACCCCTCGTATAAATTATACGAGTTTATCATTTAAAAAAATATTTTCTATCAATTACCTGAGTTGATTAATTTTATTTCACCCTCGTGTGTAAAAAAAAGAAGATAAATAGATAAAATGTTAAAAAAGTAAGTGATGGAGAAGAAACTTGAGTGAAAATTGATAGTTACCAAAAAGGTAAATAAAATGAACTTTTTAAAAATTCACGAGCTATTCAAAGATATCACATGATAATAAGGATAGGTGACGGTAGAAAAGTTGTAGAATATTTATTTTTCCCAAAAACAAAACAAATGTGATAGACTTTGCAAAAAAAAAAAACCTTCATAAAAAAACTATAATCCTACTTAAAAAAAAAACTAAAATCCTAATAGTATTTCAAAAAATAATAAAGACAAAATTAAAAAAAAAAATATTCGATAACTAAAATAAAAATATTTGAGGGAAAAAAAAGAACAATTTATTAATCCGCAATGATTTTTTTCACAAGCCATAGTAAAATGCTAAAATTTTATTTACATGGATAAATATTGGATTGGTATATTTAACATTATAGTCATTAAATTCTTTCTTTATTTAAAAGTTTACATGTAGATATTGATGTTCACTCTTATACTTATATAAGCATATTAACTAATCTAATTTTCACAATTGAGTACTTAATTTTTTTTTTTCAAATAGGTTTAACTAGATATAATCAAAAACAACTAAAATGCTCTTACATATCTAATAGAGCATGTATAAACCATGCAAATCATCATAAAATTTATAACTCAAGACAACAATGTTATGTGAAAAATCTTTACAATAACGTCTTCCAAATTAACTCGGTTATGGTATAACAACCTTGAGCCTAAACCCATTATTGACTTTGATAATTTCTATTCTAAACTCTTCTCCCCTTTTAGCACAAGCATACCAATTAAAGAGAATACAATTAAAATATTTGTAATCACATAATAAAAATATAAGGACATCAAAACATATCTTTAAAGGATTGAAAAGAAAATTTTCAATGTGAAAAGTCTATTTGAACCCACTGCTATTAAAACTCTGATTATATAACTATTCTACATGGAAACAATTATACTTTTTTGAAACATCACAAAAAGTAATTGGAAAATCAAAGAGGTGCTATTTTTTTTAAGAAATTCTAATTTTAATCAATTTCATCTAAAAAAACTTAATAAACACCCTTAGAACAACCCAAAACCAATTAATTAACCTAAAAAGCCCCAAAAATGGTTCAACAATATAAATCAAAGTGGAGAAATAAAATTCTCTCTTAACCCTAATCTATTATTTTCAGGCAAAATGAAGATTTAAAAAGACTTTAATGCAACTCTCTTTATTAAATGAAACTCATTGACACTAAAATTGTCCTTTTATTGTTGAAATATGACCAATTAATATCTTTTTCTTTCATTCTTTGTAACTTGACGACTTTATCTCCTTATTTAAAGCTATTGATTAAAATGTGAATAAAATAAAATATTGGACCAAACCATATAATTTTCAAACAAAAAGGGCAAAAAATAAATTTGGACAAGATCTTATACCTAAAGGGCATTAACACCAAATTTGTATTTAAAAAGCTCCCTTTTCTCTGAGATTTTTATTTTGATCCTATATTTTTTTATTTATTTCCAAACAAATAAACTATTTTTTTTTTTTTGCAAAATCAAGAACTAAACTAATGCCGAGATATTTTTTTTAAGACTTAGATAATCTAAAAGAAAGTATCACTAATCAAATCATCAAGCAAAATCACCATTCAACATAATATAGAATGATAAAATTAAAAAAAAAATTCTATGACTGAAATAAAAAAGAAGAAATAAAGAACCAAAATAGAAAAATATTTTCATATTAAATAAAAGGGTTGTCATTTCAACTCACTTTTCATTTTAGTTCCCTCCTTTTTAATTCTTTGCAAACAATTAACCAATCCTTTCTTGAAATATCAAGAATAAATTAATATCAAGACTATGGAAACCCAAAAGAAAGGAGCATAAAACAAGTTATCAGGCTTAATCACCAATCGATGCAATATGAAAGGTTGGAAATAAAAAAAAAAAGTCCGATAATTAAAGTAAAATAAATCTAAGGATAAAAAAAAATTACACATTATACAAATCCACAATGATTCCTCTCACATGCTATAGTGAAGGGCTGATAACTGTTTTTTTTTTTACATTTTTTAATGTATGGGAAAGCATTATTGACTTAGTTTTACTATTGCATATGTGATATTCCATATTGGAAGTGAGCATTTAGAGCCAGAGCTTTATGAGTAGTGTTGGTCGTTGACTTGTTATATATGTTTTGAGATGTTAGGTTTAGAAGTGGGCTCACATCACTAGAAACAAAATTGCGAGGACAGTAGAGCCTAAAATAGATAATATATAAAAGGTGAGGCCGGGTTGTTATATTTGGTATAAAAGTTGAGGACGACTCGTCTTAAGGTGGGGGAGATTGTGATATCCCACATCGGAAGCAAGCATCCAGAACCAAGGTTTTATAAATAATGCTGGTCACTGACCTATTGTATACGTTTTGGGGCGTTAGGCTCAAAAGTGACCTCGTGTCACCAGGAACAAAACCATAAGGGCAGTAGGGGCCAAAACAAAGAATATACAACAGGTTAGGCTGAGCTATTAAAGCATATATGAACAAATGTTGAATCGATATATAAAACATTATAGTAATTAAAATTTTGATTTATCTAAAAGTTTACATATAGACATCATTCAATCTTATAATTATATAGGAGTTTGCACTTATTTGATTTTCATAATTAAGTATTTATTAAAGAGGTGTGACTAAAGGTAACTACGATAATCTTACTGATATAAAAGAGCATATATAAAATGTAAGCTTATAATCTAAGACAACAAATGCCATGTTTAAATTTATTTTCAATAACATTTTATGGATCTGTTCATGTGTGGTATCATAGCCTTAAGCTTGATTCTGTCCTTAACTTTGTCTATCTATATGCTAAAATTATTTTCTATTTCTTTACAAGTATACTAGCTAAAAGTAGCATATTAAAGCTCTTTGCACTAAGGCATATCTCCAAAGATTTTATGAGAAAATGCTTAATATGAAAAGTTTACTTGAACTCATTGTCATTAAAGTCCTAATTAATGGAGTCTAAAATTACTCTTTATAGGAACATTTGTTTAATCTCTTTGACCGATCTCTGCTCAAAGTGAAATATGAATTGAAAAATCATATTTGAGTAAAAAAAATGAGCATGGTCAAACAAAAACACCCTTATTTTTAATAATAGAGAGTATAATCTCCAAAGCATTATTGATCTGCCAGCTGCCTCAAAGAATCCAAGATGAACACCAAGGGTTTTATTCAGAATTGCTTGTCTTTCTCTAAGTTTATAACAACTTTGACCACCATATATACTGATGTATTGAATACCTTCAAGGAAAAAAATCCATACAATACCTACCTTCTATGAAGAGTGCTATGAACATAAAAAAGCCCTAACTTGTTTTTTTAACCATGAAAATAGACATGACATTAAAAAATATTATGCCCTAAAAAATAAGATAGAAAGATTGATTGATAATGGTCACCTTTAATGCTTTGTAAATAAGGAAATGCAATATAAATTAAAAAAAGAAAATAAATTGACATATCCTACAATGTATTTTTGAGATAAGATAAGTTTTAGAAATTATATTTTCTCTTAAATGAGAAAATATTTTAAAATTTTTAATTAAAAAAGTATTGTTTATATATATCTTTAAATGAGATCTCCATGTCTTTAAACAAAATTTTCATAGATATTCTTATCTCCAATAAAATCTCTATATCTCTAAAGAAATCTCTATATCTTTGTGAAACATTTTTATACACAATGATTTATTACAATCACAAATCATTTTTCTATTTAAATAAAAGTTTTTTACACTCTAAAAGAACTAAAGAACAATAAAGTGAACTGAACTTTTATATCTTATACAACATGTTTATAAAAGTCATAAGAAGGTAATATAACATGTATGAAATAATAAGTTTTTTCTTTACCTTGTACTTATATTAGCTAAGCTTTTTAGATATAAATATTTGAAATACAAAGTGGCAAATGATGATACTAAAAAAAATAATGGAGATTATCCTATTGTCATTTTAACCGTGCCCAAACAATAAAGAAATCTTCGGCTTGCTATTTGGGCCATGCCCAAGAGGCAAGGAATTCGTCGGCCTACCATTTGGGCGGCTATGTTCTAATGGCGGCCTAGGAGACAATCTGTCTATCCAACTCAAATGTCTAAATAGCAGGAATGGCCTGCCATTTGGTCTAATCCAAATAACAACCTATATGCCCGTCATATATTGTTAGTATAAATTCCCAGTAGGTACAATGTCTATCACACAACACAAGGAAACAAATTGTAAAATTGTTAGTACAAGTGCTTCCTTTTTTGACCAATGACTATCTCCTTTAAGCCATCTCTTCACTGGGTGTGGTGCCTGCTTTCTCTCAAATGACTGTCTACCACGTACCAACTTGTGTCTTTGAGGTTACCAACCTTTCACATCTTTTTCATCAATCGTTCAACAAAACACAACAAACAACAACTTGTTTTTATTTTAGTTGTGGTGCGTGTAAACTGGCTCGGATACCCACGTTAATCTAAAAAAAAAAAAAAAAAAGTTACATACGAAGAAACATAATTATTCTTGGCCATTAATTTATTTTTCATAAGATAAGCTAAATAATTGAAATATATAAATACTTTAAATCATCAAATAAATAAATTTATTTAAGATAAGATATAACCACACACAAAAACAATTCAAGGCAAAATAATTATATAAGATAAAGCCACTCAAGGCCCATCAATGTCATTTAAGGCCACTTAAAGCCAAGGCTACGCCAGTCACACAAGCTCGTTCAAGTTCAATCACAAGTTCATACATAGCGAACAACACATGATGTTTTACATGTAAAAACTTATGTTCAATCTTAAGATGTAATTATATATATAGGCTCTCGAACTTATCTGATTTTCAAAATTGAGTATTTAATCAAACTTTCGAAAGTTGGTGGATGCATGGGAAGTGTTTTTCTAGAACTTGACTTTCAGTCCCAAATTACGTTTTTCTAAATATTTCTTGCTCCATCTGGCCTCTTTGATGAACTTAGAATGATTCCTTCCTTTGACCTGTTCCAATAATTATAAATAGATACCCTCACCCTCACGTCAATGGCGTTAACAGATTCCCGAAATCAGAGACTAATAGCAGAATTCAGCTCTCTATACTTCGTGAAATCACCATAGCGATCGTGTATAAGCCTAATTAACAGATAGTGACCGAAATGATTTAAACAAATTATTCATCACCTAATAAATTCTTGTAAAATAATTTATGATTGATAGAAGTGTTAAAAAAAATAAAAACTTTTGACAAGTAGAAGAGACGAAGAAAAAATAAATAGTAGAAGAGACCATGATCACGATATGGCAAATGGGTGCTTCTGTATCATGGGAGCAACCCAAACCCACAGGGAAAAACTTGTTGGAAACCAAGAAAAAATAAATAAATAATAGAACTCAAAGAAATACTCTTGATATCATGTAAAAACAAAATGAAAATTGTATATTTCATGTATCCCACATAAAGTATGGAGGATATTTATACAAGCCTATACTACTACCCCAATGGAAAATACAATCAAAGGATTTTTGTTACATATATTTGGCCACAAATCAGTCAAAGATAATTACTTGTGTCTCTAGGTTTGCCTCTTTCACATATTTACTATAGTTTGGAGATGTGTTTTGAATCAGACCTGAAGTAGCCAAAATATCCAAATCTAACCAGTCCATTGATATCAGCTCAATTACACCTAGCAGTAAATATGCGAAAAGAGAGCGTCAGACCACATTGCTGCTTTCTTGGGTGTCAGAATCTGGAATATTTACAACTTCGATTTCAGCTGGTGGTGAGGGCTGAAGATTCTCTGGAGTGCCTCCAGGACTAGTGAATTCCCTCCTCGAAGAGTTCCATTCATAGACATCAGGGGAAGGAGCAGAAATTGGAGATCCTCCGGGGATAACAGTCTCTCCATGATAGATATACCTTGCTAGAGTAACTGTTTTCCCCCAAACACTCTTATCACTTGGAGTTGCATTGCCTCTGTCCCCGTCTTGTTGATGATGGTAATTCTTCAGCAATCGAAATAGAAATAGGAGAAAACAAATGGTCGAAGTGGCACCGGTTATAATGTAGATACCCCAGAAGTTTTGCAGGCTCAAGCTTTCAGTTATATCATTGTCAGTTGCACTGCTTGAGCACTCTCGTGAGGGAGCAAACCACCTTTCTTCCAAAGTTTTCAGCTCTCCGTTTTCTGATAGCTTCAGGATCGCTTTGGAAACGTCTGCGGCGATAGGAGAGCCTTTCTGAAATACCTGGAAACAGAATCAGAGCAGTATTCAATCAGTCACTTATGCGGGGAAATGCATCTTTGAAAGAGTGCTAGTAATTGCTTTACTATTTAACTGAATTTTTTTATGGAAATCTGTCATGAACTCACTCACAAAGCCTAGTCCACCAAATCTGTAGGTAGGTGTGGTTGCACTATATCGTTTGCAGTGATGACCGATGAAAACTTTCTCATATGGGAGTTCAAGAAAGGCAGCAGATATGATGGCACTGTCAAATTCTCCTTCATAGTTGTATTCAGAGCTAACATTCTCGATGTTCTCTTGTTTGAATCCAAGCACATTCTGCAGATAATTCCGTACAAATGAATCTCCATCACAGCCAACTTTTAAGCTGTTCCTTTTCAGCCACTCAATATCAGTAACATTTGTCTGCAGACGTCGGACAGTCAGCATTGAAGTTAGACTTGCAGTGTAGCTCGAGTTTAAGATCAATACAACGAAAAGCCACACTACAAGAACCACTCTGGTGAGGTTACTGTATATCTTCTCCCCTGCATAAAAATTCAAGTTTTATGAGTGGTTTTAACTCTCAATAAAGAATCAAGTAATATCTCCACCATAGCTTTATGAATGTCAACGATTGATTATAATTTTATTTCATGCAGTAAGAAATGCAGCAGCCAAAGCTGGATCAGATGCATTTTCTCTGGTGCACACTTACGTGGATAACACAATAAACTATTCTAGTTTTACTGTTTCTCAAATGCAACTTACTGTGTGCAAAATAAAGAGAGGAGAAAGTAAACCATAGAGCTGTGCCGATTTGATTCTTCCATGGGCCGTTGAATTCAGGATTGGTGTGATGCTCCAAGAACCAAACTATGAACATTGTGTAGATCAATACGGCACCAGTGACCAACCACATTTCCTTTGTAAACGGCTTCATAAATATCCATGCTGACTCTTTAGACTTTGCTGGAACTATCATTGACAATCCTGATTCTGCATATGGTTGAGTAAACTCAACTTTTTCTGCTCTGCTGGCTAGTATGGTTACATCGCCGATAATGGCATCGTATGTCTTAAAAAAAATAAAAATTATTAGCACTAAAGATAAAGCAAACTCTATTAGAATGTGTGTGTGAGAGAGAAAAGATTCACATATCAACCAAATATTTATGTCTTGTCAGGATAAAATATGGTCTCATGGTGTGCTAGGCCCACATAAGTTTGGGTTAGGTGAGCCCGGAGATGGTGGGTTTGACAATTTACCAGACCCACACAAGCATGGGCTCGACGCTTGGCTGAGTTTGGAGATAGTGGATTAGTAGTTCACCAGACCCATACATATTTGGTCTTAGCGCTTCGCGAAGCCTCGGCATGTTGGGTTTGGTGGTTCGTTAGACCAACACAAGTCTGAGCTTAGTGCTTGATTAAGTCTGAAGATGATGGGTCTAATGGTTTGCCATACCCATACAAGTATGGGCTCAACATTTGAATAAGCTTAGGGATGGTGGGTTTGGTTGTTCACCAGACACACACAAGTCTAGGCTCAGTGCTTGGTTGAGCCTAAAGTCTGTGGGTTTTGCAGTTCTCCAAATCCATGTATTTTAGGCTCAACCAATAACAAATGAGAGTTGTTTTACTTTCTCTAAAAGATTTTGGGTGTTCCATACATGATTGTTGTGATATTTAAGCCTAGATGACTTGTCTTTGTAAAGGAAAGGTGACCCTTGGATAAAAAATGACAGCTTACATAAAATACAGTAATTGAGTAAACTTCTAGATATTTATGATGATATGCATAATCGATCATTCGATGGTGGGAGTAAATTGTTTTTTTCTTTAACCCTAGTCATTCTTCCTTATGACTTTTCTTTTACTTTTATTCTTTGTGCTTTTTAAAAACCTGCTCCTTTAGGAAGACTCCAAATTATCTTTGCCATTTTTATTCTTGATCCGAAAGAGGAAAAACGATTTTAGACATCTATCTAATCAGAACCTTTTCCCCTATCTTTCTTTAACTCAGAACAAAAATGGACACAAAAAAATCATACTTGTTTTTTAAAAAAAGAAGTATTTTATCTCCTAATGAAGAGTTCAAGTTTCAACCAGAACCTGAAAGAATTGATAGGGGATACGAGTCCATTAGATTGGGTCCTAGGATGAGAAAAAATGTCATATTGGTGGCCTTCTTTAATGGGAAGGAGGAGAGAAGATCTCCTTGTAGGAGTTCATCTTCTACCCCTTTTAAAGACCTTTATGAGAGAGGGAGGTTGCCTCAAACTTTAAACGATGATGTCCCAAGCAATATATATGCTGTGGACGTGGAATTCAAGACTAGTTACCAACTTGGTAAGTACACGATCCAAGTGTCTCACCCTAATGAGTGAATTAGTCAACTGACCTTGGGCACTTAGGGTTATTTTGAAATTTCCATCCCCATCTGTATGCATGTGATGAGATACTCCTTTCTTCTTTAAGGATTTATAAAGGATATGTTCAACCACTATAAGCTCAGTATAGGCTAGTTACATCCTAATAGATGGACATTTATATCCTCATTTGAAAAATTATATAGAATGGTTATGCTCGAGCCTATGATAAATATTTTTTGGATTTGTTATCAACTGGTCACCGACACTAATGATGGCAATGATGCTTTTGGATTTGTTACCAACTGGTCACCGACACTAATGATGGCAATGATGTGTGATGGTTCTTCACTTTCACTAATAAGAGCAATGGTACTATAAAAAACACGTCGACTAAGAAGTTAATATCTGTCAAGAAGTTGAAGGGGAGATGGTTGGTTATAAGATATGTTGGGACAATCAATTCGTAAGAAGGATTGCAGTCAATTTGGGGTTGTTCTGATTACAGAAGGGTCCTTTCCATGAAGAAAACAAGAAGCCTCATTTGAGCTCGAACGAGGAGAAGAACTATGTCATGTTGGGTTCAACCTACACTGATTATAAAGTCGATAAAATGGTCAAGGGATATTACTAGGCCATTTTGCAAGGTATAAAGTGTCATTTTCCTTTTTTTTTTTTTCCTTGTTTAAAAATCTAACCTTCCTTTATCCCTACAGGATTAATAATTAAAGGAGAAGGATACGCATTATGGGATCTTCCTCTAAAGAGCTTGCTTGAGGGGTTTTTATCTTGTGCCACTAGTGTAGGAAGATGTGAAGATAGGGAGGGACTCCCTCATCTTTGTTGGGGAACTCCTTGCTCTTGAGGGCTTTGCCTTTATGGAGATAATAATAAGGGTTATAACCCCCCCTCCAAAATTAGGGGTCGTGATCTTTCCATATCTAGGGAAGAAGTAAGCCTAACTCCTCCTGCAGTGATTGCAAATGCAACCATCCACTTCAAGAATAAAAAAATCTTCACCCCAGTGGAAATCCATTCTCTAGTTCTATTGATAGAGACTTTTGTTGTAGTGTTCCTTTTACCACTACTTTCTATACTACCAGCTGAGGAAGCTGCAATTAGGACTTCTACTAAAGCTAGCGCCAAGAAGTTCGAGGATATTTTCTCTTACTTGGTTTTGGGCCATAATCCATTTGATTTTCCAACCCTAACGGACGAGGAGATGCAATTTACAAAGGCTATTATTGGAGGGAGAACAAGCATTGGGGAGGCTAGACATAAGGTGGTGAGAACACTAGAGAGTGTCCACACCATCCCATCAGATATCTCCGTGATGTTTGATAAAAGCTTTCATTATTATTTGGCTTTAACTAGCCAAATGGCTTTCAATATAAGGAAAAATAAACCCTTGTTTTTTTTTTCTTTGGTTTGATGATTATCTCTTTTAACACTTACCTTTGGCAGACCTTTATAATGTACACCCATTCTTAAAGGTGTTTAGTGACTGAAAAAGGTTATGTGAGGGTAGTCATGGCTACGAACAAGGAATATCAAGTTGCCTTTGAACGATTGAAAAGGGAAAAAACCATCATTGAGGCCGAGCTGCGAAGCATTGAGGTGGCCTATACCACACTAAAGGTCCAAGCACAAAGCCTTACCCCTGAGTTAAGTTTCAGGGAAAAAACACTCGAGGCCTCATATAACCAAGTGGTTCCTTTTAGGTAGAAGCTCTTTAAAGCTAAGGCTTTCCAAGTTAGCATATGGGATGAACTTGTTGCCACACAAGCTAAACTTGCTACTTCTAGGGAAGAAACTAGTATTCCTAGGCGAAGTTAAAGGCCTTAAGGGACTCTTATAAAGAGTTCCAAGAATTTTTCAAGGGTTCAACAACTTTGATCGAGATAATGGGAGACAAGATTTTGCTGACCATGTCCAACCTATACTTTTTTAATAACTCAAAAGAAATACATGTGGATTTTAGTGCAACCTTCGATCTAGTTCCAGCCCTTGATTTTGTAGATGTATTCTTGGTTAGGGCCGCTACAGCCCAACGAGGGGATCATCTAGATAAGGAGCCTGGACTGAATTTTAAGATCCCTTTGTACATATATATATATATATATATATGTATTCTTATTTCATGTACATCATTTATTTTATAATATAACTCTTTTATCTCGATATTGCTTTCCACAAGCTTAGAGTCCTTTTATAGAGTTCTTGTCTAGGTTAATGCCCATACGTACAAGATCATTTTTGGGTCCAAAACCCATACTTAGAAGACCATTCTTGGATGCAACACCTATACTTTAGAGATTATTTTTGAGTTTAATGCCTATACTTAGAAAATCATTTCTTGGTCCATTGCTTATACCTATGAGATTATTTTTGGGTCCAACACCTATGCTTAAGAGATCATTTATGGGTCTATAGCCCATACTTAGAAGATCATTTCTTGATCCAATGCCCAAACTTAAAAGATCATTTTTGGGTCCAACACCTATACTTAAGAGATCATTTTTTGGTCTATTTTCCATACTTAGGAGATCATTTCGAGTGATAGATGAGGAATTATCTAACCTTAAAAGAGTTTATAATGGTTATGCCTTCTAGGAACCAATAAGGGATATTGTTTCCATGCATCTACTTATTGTTGATATAACCTCTATCTCATCTTTGAAGAAAAGTGTGATCTCATCAGGTAGAACATGCCAATCCCTTCCAAGGTAAAATGTGTTGTAGCATTAGACAAACGTTCATTACATCCAAAGTTAATAATTTTATTATACTAGAAGGACTAAATTCATCATATCTTTAGAAGATTTAAGACTTGGAGAGAAGAAATCATTTGTTATTTTGAAGAATATAATTCATATGCAAGAAACTTACATTTCTAGTCACTAACCATAATACATTTCTATTCCACTTTAGGGCCTTAAAGCAATGTTATTAAAACCGGCCCGGCTTGGCGGGTTGACTTGGGACCCGGTGGCTGGATCGATCCGAGTTTAATAAAAGATCGGCTGTGGTAACAACCCGGTCAAACTCGGGCGAACCGGCGGGTCGACCAATGACCCGGGAGAACCCGGACGAGACTTGGTTTTTTTTTTTTGAAATGTGAGATTCGAAACCCATTAGTATATATACTCTATGTTCCCAAGAAAAAAGTCATATTTTTTCAATGTGGGATAAAAAAACTTTTTGGTTTAAATATTTCAACTTAAAAGGATAATATAGTATCTTCTCAATGTGAGATTTGAAGCCCTTTCGTATATATACTCTATGTTCCTAAGAAAAAAAATCATGTTTTTTTAATGTGGGATAAAAAACCTTTTGGTTTAAATATTTCAACTTAAAAAGATAACATAATATCTTTTCAATATGGGATTTGAAGTCCTTTCATATACATACTCTATATTCCTGTGAAAAAAATAATGTTTTTTCAATGTGGGATTTGAAACCCATTAGTATATATACTTTATGTTTCCAAGAAAAAATCATTTTTTTCAATGTGGAATAAAAAATCTTTTGGTTTAAATACTTCAACTTAAAAGGATAATATAGTATCTTCTCAATGTGGGATTTGAAGTCCTTTCGTATATATACTCTATCCTTCCATGAAAGAAGTTATATTTTTTCAATGTGAGATTTGAAACTTATTAGTATAAATACTCTATGTTCCTAAGAAAAAAGTTATGTTTTTTTAATATGGGATAAATTTTTTTTTTGGTTTAAATACTTCAACAAAACACTTTTTTGGTTTAAAAACTTCAACTTAAAAGTTTAACATAATATCTTTTTAATGTGGGATAAAAAACTTTTTAAAATATTCTTTTAAACTTTATTATTTACAATATGTATAATCTATATTTACTTATATTTTTTCATATGAAATATTAATTTTTTTTTAATTTTTTCAGGTTGATTCGGGTCGACCCTAGTTGATTCGGGTTGACCCATGAAACCTAGGACCAGGCCCCTTGGTCGGGTCAACTCCCGGGCCGGGTTTAATAACTATGCCTTAAAGAGGAGAGAGAATTGCACTTCTTCGATGAAGGGTTTCTAGGTAGTCGTCAATAGTACTCTTCACAGATAAACATAATTCCTTTAGTTATTGTGAAAATATGACTAACGAAAGAGAAGGTAACCTCCCTACTTAAGAATAATCTATCCTATCAAGTTCACAAGTTTGGTACGAGTCATTGGTTAGCAATAACTCTTAAAATTGCACAGATTGAACCAACACTTTGTTAGCAGACATTAAAGGCTTTCTAAAACCTCAAAGTTCCAACTCTAATAGCAATTAATGATGATAATGGCAATGAAGCCACTAGGTTGCAATAACTCATAAAGTTACAAGGTTTGAACCAACATCCCGCTAGTACGTGTTGATATTCTTCCAAAACTTCAAGGCTCCAAATCCAATGATAATAAGGAATGATAACAGCCTGGCTCTTGAAGCAGCGATCAATAGCTTTTTAATCATTTTCCTATAGAAAATGCCACTAATAGAGTCTGATTTTATCCCATGGGTTTGAAGGCCAAACCAAGGCTTGAGATAAGATTATTAATCTCCTAATTATGATAATTTAGTCCATCTTTTCTTGGTGAAATGGCTGATGGCTTAAGCTTAATACTTACAAAAGGTCCTCTCCTTAGATTTTTAGGACTCTCCAATAATTAAGTCAATATCATATGAGAGAAAATACACTTTATATATATATATATATATAGCCCTAGAAATAGAAATATGTTATTTGTAATAGAGAAAAATTAAACCTACCCCCATGAGGGGTTCCACTTGTTTCTTTTGTAATTCCTAAGGTCCTCCCTTTTGATGGAAGGGGAAAAGGTTTATATATAAGTTAAATATCTCTCTCTTGTCAGGATAAAATATCTCTGACACATCAAAGTAAAATATTTTTGATTAATTAGAGTAAAATATATCTGATTGTAAGTCTGGGGGTTTGCTGGACCCACACAAGTATGGGCTCAACACTTGGCTAAGCCCAAAGATGGTGGGTTTGATGATTTTTCAGACTTATATATGTTTGGGCTCAATGCTTGGCTAAACTCATGGATAGTAGGTTTAGAGATTTGTCAAACTCAATCATGCTTGGATTTAGTATTTGGTTGAGCCTGGAGATAGTGAATCTGGTAATTCACAAGAAGACTTATATATATCTGAGTTTAATACTTGACTGAATCCGAAGATGATGGATTACCGCTCTAAACTTTATTCATTTCTCAAGAATGAAGACTCAGGAAAACAAAACAAAAAATGTTAATCCACGTTTTAGTTTGCAGCAGCAAATTATATTATTATCCTTCATGTTATTGTATAAGGAGGTCCTTCTTGTCAGGTATTGTAATTAAGGAAATCAAAAGCAATATTTTGTTGTTCCTCAAAATTTGGATCACACACAAAAACAAATAAGAGATAAAAAAATGGAAGCACAAAATAAATATGTAAGGCGGATTAGAATAAAACTATCATCTGTACTGGATCATATGATCATCATCGAGTACTTCAAATATTTAGAAGAGGATTAAATTCTTACCTTGTTGTACACGTGATCCACCAGATCATCATAGGTGCCGTTGTAGTGTTCAAATTGGTAAGGCAGATCATAATCCAGAACTTCTCGCACCATATTGAAAAGTTCAATGCAGAAACCATCATAATCCGTCTTACCAGCCTTTGTTGATACTTTCACAAATCTATCAAACGAGGTCCTACCAGGAACACCAATAATCATCTTCTTTGCTTCAGTAGGCATCAACCAACCTTTTGGATTACGTTGCTGGTCGGCCGGCCAAATCACCGGTCCTTTCAACCTCATAGCTTCTGTGCTATTTTCAGCTTCACCTTTCGCTATCACAGGTTGGCTTGAGAATCCAAACTCAGGTATCCAGAAATCTAGCTCCTTGTATCTCCTTCCAACCACATTCACAATCCTCAGCATAGGGCTATGCAACAACTCACCTGCTTTGACATTTATCTCGCCGCTTAAACCAACAAATTTGGTTGTTAATATGTTATCCAGAAACACTTGTGGACTGCTAGTGTTACTAGACAGTCTGTCCATGGCCTGAGTGATGATAGCAATGCTGTCATGTGCTCGGAGAGCATATAATCCTGGCTCGTAGTAACCTTCCTCTGGATATTCAGATACGAATTTCTGCCGGAAGTGGGTAAGAAAAGTTTGGTAGGAACTCGTATTATCATAATAGTAGTTCTTAATTCCGAGAGCACCTTCCATGGACTGGATAACAGAAGTGCTAACTATGTCCAAGAAATTTGTAACTGTATCTGTAAGTATCCATACCATGTCGTTTCCTACAAATCCCATCTTCTTAGCTTCTCTAAACAGATGAATCATCATGGGCAACGATGACTGGAGCAGAATAAAAACCCGAGATTGTATTTTTTCACTTAGTAGTTTTGTCAATTCTTCTCGAACAACATCTTTTGGATCAGATACGAAGGAGAATGGTGGAAGAACCAAGTTATATTCAATCTCTGAACCAACATACTGAAGAGCCTTAGATAGAAGAGCCAGCATGCCAGCATCACCACCATATGCATAATCTTCGTAAACAGTTACAACCCTCCTCCAGTTATAAGATTGAATAATTGCTGCAATGCATCTTATTTGGTTAGAATCACTGTGAACCATTCTTATCAAGAAAGGCCATCGAGATGATGCGAATGGCGGCGTTATAGCTGGTGCAGAAAATGAAAGAACTGGAACTTTAGCTTGGCTTCCAATATCGGCAACTAAAGCTGCCTCATCCCATCTTTCCATACCAATTATCACTTGCACTTTATTCTCTTCAATCAATTTTTCAGCTGTGAGGAAAATTCATGAAGCAACATTAGTATAGTCACGCTTGTCATGATCACTAAATGTTGAAAGTACATAGAAATATATATAATAAAGCGACACA
This sequence comes from Populus pruinosa, assembly GCA_026413675.1. Taxonomy (NCBI): domain Eukaryota; kingdom Viridiplantae; phylum Streptophyta; class Magnoliopsida; order Malpighiales; family Salicaceae; genus Populus; species Populus pruinosa. The sequence continues at coordinate 4,304,911 of CM048595.1, forward strand.
GAAAAATATTACCAGCACGAGCAGCTTGAAGAGGACTTCTCCGGGAATCCTGGAAGTAAAGAGACAGATTGTGGTTCGGTGACCCATTGTTGAACTTTTGAACTGCTATTTCCATTGCTGTTTTCTCTTGTTTCCCGGTTCTTGAATGGACATCAATGATGGCACCAATGTTTGTAACTTTACTATCATAGATGTCTTTAGCTCCATGGGGGAGAGTAGTGACTAAAAAGGAGGTAGCTACAAGGAGCAGAAGCCAAAATTTTGGGAGTTGGTTAAAAGTAAAGATAGGGAAAGGCATTAGAGCAGTTTCTTTGAAGCACATCATACTAGTCTTGGTAGTTTTGTTGTTGAAGTAGTAACTTTTACTACATGCTTTTGGTTTATAGCATTTGAAATATGGTGATAGTATACGCGGTCCGTGATTGGGAGGAAGAAAGACACGCAATTTCGAGGAATTTACGCGTTATTTTGAGAGGAACAAAGACTCGGTTTGCTTGGAGCAAGTCAAAGCTCTATTGAGAGGAAATTAAGTACCCCGCTGTGTTTCATGATAAAAAAGAAGAGGCTGTCCTACAGTTCTGATAACGGTATGTACTACCTATATAACCATAAAAGAGAAAAATGAGAGGAGTTTGGGACATGTATGTGGGTTAATGGTTATCAGTCATCCACTCCCTACTTAGTTTTGATGTTTTGCAGATTTTCTTTTGTACGAGATCAGCCTTTGGATTTGATCTCAGCTTTGGAATCTTTTTTCTTAGATATTATTGAGATTGGAATTTTTTGGGGGAAAAGGTGTAGATATTATTAGTTTTGTCTATTACAAGAAGCCAGATTGGCTCAAATGGAAACAACACAAGATAGAACAACTATAACGAACAATACAAAATTCTACTGAATAGGTTACTACATCAATGTTGTTAATTTATTATATAGGTTCTTTACTGTTGTATGTTTTTAATTATTGTGGAGTTCTGGTTTTCTTGAGCAGAACCTTGTAGCCATGCAATTTCCTTGCTGCTGCCATTTTGACAGCTGTTTGCTGTTCTTGTACTCTTCTCAAAGTTGTCTTCCCTAACGCGCATGGTGCTCTAATAAGAATGAAATTGCTCATCTAAATTCAAGGACTTGAATTCAACAAATATAACTCGTCATGTTATATAGAATCTTACTGAAAGCGTAGCAGATTTTGTTGTGGTTTAATTTTCAGCTGCTTATTTCTAAACCATGATAGATGAGTGACGTTGAAGCACCTTGGTTTCCCATATTTATCAAGGATGTTTAGCTAATTCAGTCTAACTTGTGGTATAGATCGAGTTCATGCAGGTCGTAAATGCGTGGATGTGAAGCAATTAAGGCTAAGCCTCTCCGTATGTAGGTGAAACGAAAAAAGTCTACTTCAAATTGTTAGAAATTGCAAGAAGGATTCTATCGATAGGTACATCTATGATCCAACATTCTTGTCTGACATTGTTGCATGGAAAAGTAAAACCTATCTTGTTTTGAAATTACATAGTTGAGTGGAAAAGTAAAACCTAGCTTGTTTTGAAATTACACAGCAGGAGCTGGAATGAGTTGCCGAGCTTAAAACAGCAATGAACCGCTTGATATTTTTTTAACATAGCCAGCCCAACAAACGTTTTAAATTCTTTGGTCTTACTTTTTCCTACCGACAGCATCGATTGATCCTCCTTGTCAGGATAGCGTTATTAACTTCATGGTACTTCTGTCGCATTTCGATTCCTTGTACAGCGTAGTTAAACTGGCTTAACTTCCAGGATCAATCCTCAGAGGCTTACCTTTCATAACCATGTTAAAATAGTATTAGAAAATCTATTTTAGAATAAAACAATTATAATACATCCACATGTGTTACTTAATACGAATTATACATGTAACAATGATTGATGTCATCAGGTATTGGTGGACGTTGGATACTGAATTCTTACAAATTAATGAAGAAATTACTTATAAGAAAAGAAGTCAATCTCTCTCGGATCACTGTCAAAAATTAGATCATCGATATTGAACAAATAAGGGTCTACTAGTAAAGGATTAAAGCTGAAATATTAGAAGTTAAGGTACTTAAATAAAATTTCCCTCAGCTCTCAAATAATACGTCGCATCATATAATAAATGAGTATAAAAAATTGGAGGGTTTATATCCAATGAAACTGGAGGTGGAATTTGGACAGATGCTGGAGGTGGAATTTCTAAGCATATAATAAATGCTTAAAAACTTTAAGGAAATTCAGCCTTGAAAAGGTTGCCAGAAGAAAGATTTAAGACAAGAATTGTTTCCTTGTCTTTTTTGAAGATTCTTGATATTAACTATTAGAAACTAACTTATGTCCACACTTTTTGGTTGAATAAACGTACGTCATACATCAGCCAGTTGGAATTTGGAAAAAATGGGGACAATGGACATATAAATATAATCCAGCAGTCCATTTAGCTGAAAACAAAAGGCACAAGCATTATATATTTTCTATAAAATTTATTTGCCTTTACATAATAAAGATGCAATATCTTTTTTCTTTCTTTTCAATTCGTGAATTTATGTAATTAATCAGGATATGTACATAAACAATGTTCATGAGTTAAGAGAAAGGAGGGACACCAAATCATATCCTGAGAGATAGTTTATACTTCTAAATTCTAACCCTATTGAAAAATAATTAATATTCATAGGATCCTTGATCTGAGGATAAGTTCTTCATCTTCTTTTCATCTTTGATCTTTATGTGAAATATGAAAGGAGTCAGGTCCTGTATTCCTATATATCATCCAAAATCATGATGCACTGACATGGGAAAATGCGCCCCAAAAACTTTTTCCCGCTAGAAATATGTTAATGGAGTTATTCCGTTTGTATAATTCATCTAATAGTGAGATATGCAATATTTTTGTTTTATTCTCGGGAATATGTATGGATAGATTGATTCCACCTATTTTTATTGGTAAGTCACAGATCAAAATATTCTATCGGTAATTATGATATATACAATAAATGTTTTTTAACTCTCTAAAAAATACCAATAAAATAATTATTGTAAGTTTGTTCATGATGATTAACAAAATATTTTTAGAAATAAAATTGCATAAAATAATTAATATAAAATTGTATAGAATACTAATAATAAAAAAGAAAATAAATAAACAAATAAATTAAAATATGTAAAAATAAAATTGAATAATATAAAATCCAAATATTCATTACAATTTTATTTGTATAAATAAAAATTAAAATAGAACAATGGTGGCGCTAGAGGAGGAGGCTGGTCGTTCTTGAGATTATACGGCCAAAAAGAAGGACGCACATGTACCACTCATCTGTAATCTCATGTCCATTACTATTTGGCGGAGTTGTTTATAATCTACAAAAAGTTTATATTTTTAGGTGAGATGAGTCGTGTATTGTTGCAAGGTCACAAACTCTTGAGACTAGGTGTTCAATATCGATTAGGAGCTCTCAATAGTTAAGACACTACGGGCCACTTGTAAATTCTCAGTTGTAGTGTTAGAGAATCTGCACACTCGATTTCTATCAAGTCCATCAGATGATCTTGCCTCCATCCACAAATTCAGATCGAAATCTGGGTTGGTCGAAGGATCATCCCTCTATCTCTTTCTCAATTGGCCATTATATGTCTCTTGAAAATTAAAAAAGAAATCATCAAATTCAATTCAAGAAAATAATAACTTATAAAAAAAAATGGTTGAAGAAGCATACCATGAAGTGTTAAGTGCAGTTGTCGACCAACTATTACAACCCCTTTTATGCGTATTCATAAAAAGCTCTATTGGGCTCGGCTCAAGTCCAGGAGTCGTAGCCTATAAAAAAGAAAAATGTTTCAAGTTAAATATCTTTATAAATAACAAAAAAAAAAAGATAGATGTCATTAAAATTAATTTTACCATCTACTCTGCATGTGCAATAAATGGAACGGAGTCGTTGGTGTGCGTGGTAACCAAATCATGAATTTATCGGTTTTGGTTCTTGCCACTAGACTGTAAACGTCATGTGAACCATTTGGACATTACGTGCTAAATATATTGCACCCATATATCCTTTGAGATGTATGGCGGCTTGAAATCCCTTCAAACTGCCACATCATTTAAGCCTAGTAGAACGTTATCTCTGATATTTTTTTTAGCTTTTTTTGCGCTTCATATCAAAATTCACGCAACCTACATGATATAAATGTATTTTATATGAGTTAATGACAAATTAGATTTTACTACATAAATTGTTTTTAAAATATCTTATTATTTTCTATGTTACCTAATTACAACATGATTCTCCCACACCCTCCTCACAACATTATCATTTGCATTATCTCACTCGAATTTGTTCTATGTATAAAAATTTATAAAAAGTAAATCAATAATTTCAATATAACATAATAAATAAATAATTTCAATATAACACTAAACTCAAATCTTCTAAACCATGTATCGATATAAGGTTTTTATTCAGGTTGTTTGAAAATTTGATTCCATTGAAACAATAAAATCTCCATCGACAATTTCAATGTTGATGTTATTACTCAGGTGGCCTCAATATTTATGAACCTAAAAATTGATAAAATAAATAAAATATTAATTAGTTATTCACAAATTGCTAAACACAAATTAAGACAAACTTACATTGAAAGGTCGTCTTTCGAATGTGCTTTATACTTGCAGAAGAATTAATCCTGTTATGACAGGACACCGCCTCTATATTATGGAACCACACTGGAAGAAGAACGTCGTGAGTTGTCACAGGTGCATCTTCCTGATCGGCACCTAATGACACATCATCATCGCTACTCAACGAACTTGCTGTGATCATGTGCCCATGACGAGTAGTTAATTTTGTTCTATACATCTATATAAATTTAATAAATAATTACATAATCAAATTCTATTTAAAAAAAATCGACAGTACCTCCGCTATATTATAGACTATCCAAAATGTTCAAACCTGCTAATATTGATAAGATATATATCTCAAACTAGTTGATTTTATTTTATTTCTACTAGAAATTTTAGATAATTCAATTTCATCTCATTTTCAACGTGATAATATAATGTTTCTCATCATAAATAAAAAAGAAATAAAATCCTATATATAATTTATACAAATTTAACAATAAAATAGAGGGAAAAAAGAAATTTATTCCTATATATTTAACTAACATCTATATAAATTTAACAATAACAATTAAAATTCAACAAAAAATCAAACATTAAAACAATATATATATAATAAAATTGAGATAAAATAATAAAATTTAATTATATATTATTGAGCAAAAACATTAGACTTCCACTCCAACACAGATTGCAAAGTCCACCTACAGTTCGGATGACAGAGTTTAAAGTGCAGAGTTTCAGTTTCACTCCAACACAAGTTGTAGAACTCATTCCTACTGCAATTCCTTTTGCAATGCAATTGATAGGATAATATTTAATAATGATAGAGTCTGATATCAACACTATTACCTTTAACCCGTTGTATATAAAGCTCTGCTACTGTAACAGTACATTGATATGAATAAGAATCTTCTTCCTTTTTGTTTCTTCATGGTATCAGAGCAGGTCCTTAATAACTTGTTATTTGCTTAAAAAAAATCTTATGGAAGACCCGTTTAAGATAGATGGTGTTAATGATAATTTTAGAATTTGTAATATGCAGGAAAGAGAGCCAAATCCTAACCAACATTTAGGTTTGGTATTGTTAAATGAATTTAACTATCTTTCTTGGTTAAAAGCTGTGACAATTGCTCTTGGTGAAAGATCCAAACTTGGCTATATCAATGGCCATATTACACATCCTGATTCTTCTTCACAGGCGTATAAAGTTTGGCAATACAAAGATCAACTTGTATCGTCCCCACATAGTTGATGCTGTAGAATTACAGAAACGTGAAGAGGAGGACAAGATTTTCCAGCTTTTAGCTAGTCTTGGTTTAGACTATGAAGATCTTCGTAGTAGGATACTTATGAATCATGATCTTCCATCCCTCACTACTGTATGTGCCACCATTCAACGAGCAGAAGCTCGTAGAAAGGTTATGAATTCTGACTCTAAACCCTCTTTATCATAATCTCGTATTTATGTTGTCAATAGATCAATGAACAACAACAGACCTTACAAGGGCAAATGACCAGATTTGAAATGTCACTATTGCCATAATATTGGTCACTCTATTAGGAGGTGTTGGATCCTTCATCTAGAATTGAAGCCAAACTTTGAAAAAGAGAAGAGATCTCAAAGGGACTATGAGCATAAGGGTCATGTTGTTGTCACTGCTCACTTCAGCAATACTTCTTCAAGTAATGTTGAAAATTTTTCAACCAACCCATCTGCTCTTCTCAATGACTTCGCTACCTATCTTAAGAAAAAAGGTGACTACCATGACAACATCTACCTTTGATTCTGTAGCACTCCTTGGTAAGTTTACGGGCTTCCTTGCAAACTCTGTCCGCATTCCGCAAGAAAACACAAAAGGTATTTTCACTGCATTTAAAAGTGCCTTGATAACTAGTACTGTGCATAATTTTAGGGTCATTAATTCAAGTGCCACTGATCATATAACTAATAAAATGACCAACCTATATGATTTAAAAGTGCATTTTTATCAAGGTTTTATATCATTATTTTGCATTTGAAGTATCAATAACTCCTTAACTAAAACATGTTTTATAATAATATATCTAATAATATAAGATACCTTTAATTTGTGGTAAATGTTCATTTTAAATGCAGACCTATCATATAAATGAAAGGATTGATTGATGAATTTAAGAACTAAAATTGAAAGGATAAAGAGATGACCAAACTTAGAAAAGAGATATCGGTGCAGTCCATACCGGAACACTGTTCGATAATTGGGTCATATTTGAAGCTGTAGATCTCAGATTTAAGTCCAATTTATATAGATGGAAAGGTAAGACATATACCTACAACTTTTATATGGAGCTCAGGATCTAAAAAGGTCATTTTTAAGTATAAATTTGAGTAACAAGAAAGAAGTCTGAATCTGTCTTCCAACCCAAGCACTATTCAGTGTTTGGCCCATATCTGGAGTTCTAAAAGTTCAAATGAGCTGAATCTGTCTTCCAACCCAAGCACTATTCAGTGTTACACAAGACAGCTGAGATAATTGCCTACAACTTTCATGTTTGCAAGTGTTTCCAATTTGGACGTTATCAATGACATTTTGAGTAGACAAGAGAAGATAAGGATTGTCACCAAGTCAAGAGTTGACCACCCACTCATCAATAAGTCATCAAATCAATAGTTCTCAATTTTGGCGTATAAAAAGAGGAATTTGCCATGCATTTAGGCATCTTGGTTTCCAGATCAAGATCATGCTCTTCTTTTCTCTCTTTGTATTTTTTGTAATGTTTATGCTTTGCTTTCATTAATAACAAGTTTATACCTTTCATTTTCTATCATTTACTTAGTTAACTTTTATCTTATTTATGTTCTTATTTTATTTATTTATTTTTATTTCTTTCATTATGCCTAGCTAAGTTTATTATGTCAAGGTGAAAAGGTTACACTAATGGTGTAAGAATAAGTATAGTGTAAACTTAATATGGACTTTAATGTTTGATACTAACATGTTTTGTATTTGTTATCTTATTCACTCTCCAATACTTTGCTTGTTAAATGAATAATCTTGATTTATGTTGTATAACACTAGGTACAACAAATGTTTGGCACTTTCATAGCCTATACTGTATGGTATAACCAACACCTGAGCTATGAAAGAAACTTGATTTGGTGTTAACATAAGTTATAATCATGAATGCTTGACGAGATTTACAAGTATTAGCATTAATCAAATAAGATGACTAATATAATCATGTTAACAATCTATAATCTGACTGGAACCTCCTTTGTGTGTGGTTTCCAATTGAATAATAAGAGTTTATACTATAGTTGTTTGATATATCATTAGTAGAACCTCTAACCTTAACATTTGTTATTATCATTGTTTAATCCTTACATTAATATTTCATCTCAAAGTTCTCATCCTCTTCTTTTTCTTTATTATTATTATTATTATTATTATTATTATTATTATTATTGTTATTATTGTTATTACTACTACTACTACTACTACTACTACTACTACTACTATTACTACTACCACTATTATTATTGTTATTATTATTGTTGTTGTTGTTTATAATTTGTACAATTAACCTCTCTATGGTTCGACCCTAGTCTTGCCGGGTTATTTATTACTTCGACACTTCTGCAATTCGGAGAAGACATCAATCTTTTAGTCGTGTCAAGTTTTTGGCGCCGTTGCTAGGGAGGTAAGTTCTTATACAAATTATAATATTTATTTTATTTTCTCTTTTCACTTTTCTTGTATATAACTTTGTTTCTTTTCTCTTTTCTCTTATTCTTTTGTTTTTTTCTTTTTTTTATTTTATTTCTACACTTGCATGAGAGTGTGGTCACGTACATCAAGTGATAGACATTGTAGGGTATCATCATCATTTTTAGAAAATATGGCCAAAGAAGATAATCAATCACTTCATAATGAGAATAATCGTGTTAGAACACTTAAAGACCACATGAATCCCAAAAGAACAATTGCACCATCATACATAGTTTTTCCTCCTAATGCATCTCATTTTAATTTTAAGCCAAGCATTATTCAACTTTTACCCTTTTTTCATGGCTTAGAATTGGAAAATCCATACTTGCATTTAAGAAAATTTGAGGAGGCCTGTAACACTTATAATGACAAAATTGTAGCATGAACACCATCAGATTAAAGCTTTTTCCTTTTTCATTAAAAGATAAAGCTAAAAGATGGCTATAAAATTTGAGACAAAAATCCATTCGTGCTTGGGATCCATTCATGCTTGGGATGAAATGCAACAACAATTTTTAAAGAAGTTTTTCCCATCTCAGAGAACAAACTCTTTCAAAAGACAAATCACCACTTTCACTTAAAAAACAGGAGAAACATTTTACCAATGTTCGGATAGGTATGAAGACTTGCTTAATACTTGCCCTCATCATAGTTTTGAAACATGGAGATTGGTTTCCCATTTTTATGAAAGGTTAACACCTAGAGATAGGCAAATTGTTGAATTGATGTGCAATGAAACTTTTGAAGATAAAGACCTTGATGAAGCAATGGAGTACTTAGACTTGGTAGCTGAAAATGCTCAAAATTGGGATACCGCGGGTACTTATGAGGCACCGAGTAAAACTCAACCTCATACATCTAGTGGAGGTATGTACAACCTTAGTGAAGATTATGACCTTCAAGCCAAGTTTGCATCTTTAGCTAGAAAATTCGAGGCACTAGAATTGAAAAGGAGTGGTCAATTAAAATCTGTTGAAGACATTGTGTGTCAAATATGTGAAACAAATGAACACTCAACTAATAATTTTCTAACCTTGCCTTATTTTAAGGAATGTCTCCATGAACAAGCTCATGCTTTAAACAGTTTCCAAAAGGCCAACCACAACCCATACTCCCAAACATATAACCCTGGTTGGAGAAATCACCTAAATTTTAGTTTGAAGAGTGATAATAACAACGTACAAACTTGACAACCATCGTTTCGAGCACACCATAATTTTTAAAATTCTCATGGATATGCATTTTCTTATGCTCCACCTCCTACAAGAAATTTTGAGAAAACTTTATATCCATTCATTGAAAAACAAGAGACAATCAACACTCAACTTACTCAAAGCATAACACATTTTAAAGATACTCTTGCAAAATTTACATCTGCTCTTAGTTTTCAAGAGAAAGGTAAGTTTCCATCTTAACCACAGCAAAATCCCAAAGGGCAATACAATGCAAATGTAAGTAATTCTAGAAGTCAACACATGGATCAAGTCAAATCAGTCATCACTCTTCGCAGTGGTAAGGTTATTAAAAAAACCCACTCTTAAACCTTGTGAGAAAGATGATGAGTCAATCTCTAAGGGTAAAGAAGGGGTTGAATCTGAATATTACAAGGAAAAGACTGATTCCCTGCCAGCACTTCTATTTCCTCATGCCATGACCAATCAGGAAGAAATCGAGGATGAAAAAGGCATCGAAATGTTGATGCAGATCTTTTATCAAAAGTGACAATAGATTCGACACCCTACATCACACCAAACAATGATTATTTTCCTGATAAATCTCTACTTTCTCTTAGTTCAATGCCTTGGTTTGCTAAACATATCAATTTTCTTACTTCAGGATTTTTGCCAGCTCACTAGAGTACCGAAGACAAAAGAAAAGTTTTGAGCAACGTGCAAAATTTTTATTGGGATGACCTTTACTTATTCAATTATTGTCCTGATCAAATATTTCAAAGATGCATTCCCGATAATGAGGTAAGTAGTTTCATTAAATTTTTTCCCTCTAAGGCACGTAAGGATCATTTCTCGTCAAAAAAAGGACTGTAGAAATCTTATAAAGTGGATTTTATTGGCCTACCATATTCAAGGAATCACATACATTCCACAAAACCTGTGAAAATTTTCAAAAGGTGGGATTTATTTCAAAACACAGAGAGTCTTTAGATAATCTTCTATTGACTCTTAAGTCTCATCATAGTCAAGATAAATATTATGTAATTCATGACTTATGAACCCATTTTCATAAAGAACATGCTTGACATAGTCTTGGGAATCTAACTAAAAAAGACCTTGTTTGCCAGTTTTTGAGACAACTAGATGAGAAGCCTATCCCCGACCCATAGAGGGCGTTTAAGCCATTCTTCGACGTGAAACCAAGGGAAGATGTGAGCCACAATCACAACTACCTCTACATACACATGTTTTTTCAAAAATAAATAAATAAATAAAGAGAGAGAGAGAGAGAGAGAGAGAGTGTGTGTGAGACTTTAGCTAGCTTACATATAGGTGGTATGATTGCCTTTCTAATTTCTCATCTATAAAATCCTCTCTTCCTTCCCTTCATTTCTACTCAACCCATACATTCAACTAATATATAAAAGTGTAGAAATGACAAGTTTCTCAAGTCATCAAATAAAAAGTATTTGTGTTTTCGGTGGATCTAGTCCTAAGAAAGAAAATGAGTTCTTAGAATCAGCAAATCATTTTGGTCAGGTGCTAGCTGAGAGAAAGATCCATTTAGTATATGAAGGAGGCAGTCTAGGTTAATGGGAGGTGTATCAATAGCTGCATTTTTAGGAGGTAGTCAAGTTTTGGGGGTTGTCCTCGAAGCTTTGGCACAAGGGGATATCATTGGAAAAACAATTGGAGAGGAACTTCAGGTCTCCACAATTTTGGCTTGAATGAATGCAATGTTTAACCATGCTGATGCCTTTATTGCCTTACGAGGTGGTCTAGGCACATTGAAAGAGATCTTTGATTTTCCTTTTAGGCCCAACTTTACATTCACCATAAACCCATAGGTCTGTTAAATGTTAATGGTTATTATGATAAGTTGTTGTCTTTTCTTGATCATGCTGTGGAACAAGAATTTCTAACATCTTTTACACGACAAATCATAATTTCTGCTGCTACTGCTGAACAATTGGTTGACCAACTACAATCTTTCATTCCTGTAATTGATCCTTCCATGAGTCGTATAAATTGGTCATCTAAAGAAAGCTGTAAAAAGCTTAGATTGGATTTGAGTCTTCATTTGTGAATTTTTATGTCTTTTTGTTTTATTATTGTGTTTTGTTACTTTTTATTTTTGTTTAAGTGTGTTTCAAGTTTGTCAATGTTCATTATTTCAGGTGATGTCTTCTGTACTTTATTTTTCTACCTTAGAACATTGAGGAAAATGTCTCGTTTTGGTTGGGGAGAGAGGGTAGTAGCTAAAAAAAAAATAATTAACTAACTATGTTTTCTATTTCATAAAGCATGTGCAAAATTGTTGTTACTAGGATGACAGAGTAAAGGAGATCTTTCTATGACTCTTGAGACACATCTTAATAATTATTCTTAATAAGGTCTATCATAATACTTCTTCAAATATTCAGGTTTACAAACTTCGCATTGTTATCACTTAATTCTACTCATATACTTATTTAACATGTATTCTTAAACCTTAATTTACACACACACACACTTTAACATATGATTGTGGGTTGTATATTGGATTATTACATTATTTATGTTTTTTTGTTAAAGGTAACAACTAAGAGAAAGGGATAGTATATAATTAAAAAAACATAAAAGAAAAAAAAAGAAAAAAAATGTAGATAATAAAAATATAGATAAGTTTGGTTTCGTAGCCTCCCTAACCTAAGCAACTAAGCCCGAAGGGGTGTTTTAACACCTAATACCCTAAAGTCAACTGACTTGGAAGCTATTGGCCCAACACTTGTTACATAGGTTGAGGAGAAAAACTTAAAGGAATCAAACATTGCACTATCTACATATCAATATCTGCGACCCGAGTTACTAAGCTCGTAGGGGTGTCTCAACACCTAATGTCCTAAGACCAACTGGTCTGGTAGTCATTAGCTAAAAGCTCGTTACATGGGTTAAAGATGCATGGTGTTTTAAGTTATATGTATATATATAAAAAAGACACAAATAATAATCCCAACCCAAGAAAGTTAACCTTAAACATTAGAACAAAAATTTTGTTTTCTTTTAAGAAAAGCCCCATAATTATATGTTGATAAATTGAGCACAAAAAAAAGGTTTATTAATATCTTGGTAAGAGGTATTGAGCAGATATATAAATTTAATGAGAGTTTGTTTATTTGTATAGATTAATGGAAGTTAAATGATGAATACCTTGCTTTGTGGAATTTACAAATTATTTTTCTATTTTAATGCTTTGATTACTAGGGACTAGTAATAAGCTGGTTGGGGTTGTGATTAGTACTTAAAAGTGCATTTTTATCAAGGTTGTATATTATCATTTTGCACTTGAAGTATCAATAACTCCTTAACTAAAGCATGTTTTATAATAATATATCTAATAATATAAGATACTTTTAATTTATGGTAAATATTTATTTTAAATGTAGACCTATCACATAAATGAAAGGATTGATTGATGAATTTAAGAACTGAAATTGAAAGGTTAAAAAGATGGCCAAACTTAGAAAAGAGATATCGGTGCAGTCCATACCGGAACACTGTTCGGTAATTGGGACATATATGGAGTTGTAAATCTCAGATTTAGGTCCAATTTATATGAATAAAAAGGTAAGACATATACTTACAACTTTCATATGAAGCCTAGGATCTAAAAGGGCCATTTTTAAGTACAAATTGGAGTAACAAAAAAGAAGTCTGAATCTGTCTTCTAGCCCAAGCACTATTCAGTGTTTGGCCCATATCTGGAGTTCTAGAAGTCCAAATGAGCTGAATTTCTTGCACAAGACAGTTGAGATAATTACTTATAACTTTCATGTTGTAAGTGGTTCCAATTTGGACATTATCAATAACATTTTGGGCAGACAAGAGAAGATAAGGATTGTCACCAAGTCAAGAGTTGGTCACCCACTCATCAATAAGTCATCAAATCAATAGTTTCCAATTTTAGCCTATAAAATGAGGCATTTTCCATGCATTTAGGCATCTTGGTTTCTAGATCAAGATCATGCTCTTCCTTTCTCTCTTTGTATTTTTTGTAATGTTTATGCTTTGCTTTCATTAATAACAAGTTTATACCTTTCATTTTCTATCATTTACTTAGTTAACTTTTATCTTATTTATGTTCTTATTTTATTTATTTATTTTTCTTTCTTTCATTATGTCTAGCTAAGTTTATTATGTCAAGGTGAAAAGGTTACACTAATGGTGTAAGAATAAGTATAGTGTAAACTTAATATGGACTTTAATGTTTGATACTAACATGTTTTGTATTTGTTATCTTGTTCACTTTTCAATACTTTGCTTGTTAAATGAATAATCTTGATTTATGTTATATAACACTTGGCACAACAAATGCTTGGCACTTTCATAGCCTATACTGTATGGTATAACCGACACCTGAGCTATGAAAGGAACTTGATTTGCTGTTAACATAAGTTATAATCATGAATGCTTGACGAGATTTATAAGTATTATCATTAATCGAATAAGATGACTAATGTAATCATGTTAACAATCTATAATCTGACTGGAACCTCCTTTGTGTGTGGTTTCCAATTGAATAATAAGAGTTTATACTATACTTGTTTGACATACCATTAGTGGAACCTCTAATCTTGATATTTGTTATTATTATTATTTAATCCTTACATTAATATTTCATCTCAAAGTTCTCATCTTCTTCTTTTTTTTTCTCCTTCTTTTTCTTTATTATTATTATTACTACTACTACTACTACTACTACGACTACTATTAATATTATTATTACTACTATTATTATTGTTATTATTATTGTTGTTGTTTTTTATAATTTGTACAATTAACCTCTCTATGGTTCAACCCTGGTCTTGCCAGGTTATTTATTATTTCGACACTCCTACACTTAGAAGAAGACATCAATCTTTTAGTCATTTCACTCGTCACCGTGCTCCTCTAACAAAACTACAAGACTTTGTTACCTATGCTGTTAGACATCCTATGTCTAATTATCTTACATATCAACATCTCTTAGCTAAACATACTGCCTTTCTTACTGCTGTCTCTAATGTGCATGAACCACATAATTTTTAAGAGGCTAATTCAAATGATGAATGGCGACAAGCTATGCATGATGATCTACAAGCCCTTGATCAAAATCAGACCTGGAGTGTTGTTAAACTTCCTAAAGATAAACATGTTGTGGGCAGTCACTGAGTGTATAAAATCAAGTTCAACTCAGATGGGTTTATTGACAAATACAAGGCGTGTCTTGTGGCTCAGGGCTATACTCAAACTTTTGGTGTAGATTATAAGGAAACCTTTGCACCTATTATGAAGATGAACACAATTCATGTTTTGTTCTCAGTGGCTGTGAACAACAGATGATTGATGTGTTAAATGGATGTCAAAAACTCCTTCTTGCATGGAAATCTTGAATAAAAAATCTATATGAAGTTGCCTCCCGGTCACCCACAAGGTTCAGACCCTAACTTAATATGTTGGCTTCACAAATCTATCTATGGGCTGAAGTAATCTCCACAAGCTTGGCATGCACAATTAAGTGTTGTTCTTAAAGAAAGTGCCTTCAAACAAAGCGATGCAGATTCCTCCTTATTTATTCACCTTAGACCAACGACCAAAGTAATGGTTGTTGTCTATGTTGATGACCTTATTATTGTTGGGAATGATAATGATGTTATATCTCATCTCAAGGTTACTCTGTAACAACGGTTTCCCATTAAAGATCTCGGCAATTTGAAATATTTTCTTAGGATTGAAATGAGCACTTCTCACAAAAGGTTATTCCTAAATCAACGCAAGTATGTCCTTAATCTGCTTAAAGATGTTAAGATGGTAGATGTCAAACCTGCACCTACTCTTTTGAATAGTAAATTGAAACTTAACACAACTAGTAAACCTCTTGGTTCTATTAATTACTATCAACATCTTGTTGGAAGACTTATTTATCTTACTATTATACGGCCTGATATAACCTACGCAGTAAGTCTTGTTAGTCAATTCATGCATACTCCTACAATTTTTCACCTGAATCTTGTTAAGCGAATTTTGCACTATTTAAAGGGTTCTGCTGGTCATGGGATTGTTATGACTAATCATGGTCAAACTTAGATTACTGGATATAGTGACTCTGATTGGGCTGGTAATGTGATTGATCGTAAATCAACCACTGGTTTCTACATGTTTGTTGGTGGTAATCCAGTCTTTTAGCGTAGTAAAAAGCAACATGTTGTTGCACGTTCTAGTGCTGAAGCTGAATATCGTGCGATGACATCCGCGACGTGTGAATTAATTTGGCTTAAAGGTCTTCTATCAGATCTGGGATTTTCTAGTAGTATTCCAATGACTCTATTTTATGATAATCAAGTTGCTATGCATATTATAGTTAATCCTGTATTTCATGAAAGAACTAAACATATTGAAGTTGATTGTTACTTTATTCGTCAACAAGTTCAACCACAGGTTATCAAGACATGCTACATTTGCGGTCACGGCCAACTAGCTGATTTATTCACAAAGGTACTGACTTCAACTCACTTTCATTATCTACTATCCAAACTTGGCTCAATCAACCCTCTTGATCCAGCTTGAGGGGGAGTATTGAGCAAAAGCATTAGACTTCCACTTCAACACAGATTGCAAAGTCCACCTACAGTTCGGATGACAGAGTTTAAAATGCAGAGTTTCAGTTTCACTTTAACACAAGTTGTAGAACTCATTCCTACTGCAATTTCTTTGCAGTGCAATTGATAGGATAATGTTTAATAGTGATAGAGTCTGATATGAACACTGTTACCTTTAACCTGTTGTATATAAAGCTTTGCTATTATAACAGTACATTGATATGAATAAGAAGAATCTTCTTCCCTTTTGTTTCTTCATATATAATCAATTCATATTTATACAATAAATTTAATAATAACAATTAAAATTCAACAAAACAATCAATCATTATTGCTATAAACAATAAAATAGGCAACAAATTAATTGTTTCTAAACCGTGTTAGATGAGTGACGTTGAAGCACCTTGGTTTCCCATATTTATCAAGGATTTTTAGCTAATTCAGTCTAACTTGTGGAATAGATTGAATCAGTGTAGGTCGTAAATTCGTGGATGTCAAGCAATTAAGACCAAGCCTCTCCGTAAGTAGGTGAACCGATAAGTCTACTTGAAATTGTTAGAAACTGGACAGAAGGATTCTATCGACAGGCATATCTATGATCCAACATTGTTGTCTGACATAGTCTCATGGAAAAGTAAAACCTAGCTTGTTTTGAAATTACATAGTTGCATGGAAAAGCAAAACCTAGCTTGTTTTGAAAATACACAGCAGGAGCTGGAATGAGTTACGGCTTGATGTTTTTTAACATAGCCAGCCCCAAAAACGTTTTAGATTCGTTGGTCTTACTTTTTCGTACCAACAGCATCGATTGCTCCTCCTTTTCAGGCTAGTGTTCATAACTTCATGGTACTTCTGTCGCTTTTCGATTCCTAGTACAGCGTACGTAGTTAAAGTGGCTTAACTTCCAGGATCAATCCTCAGAATCTTACCTTACATCACCATGCTAATGGAGTATTTGACAATCTATTTTAGAAAATAACAACTACAATGCATCTATATGTTACTTAATACGAACTATACATGTACCACTGATTGATTGCATCATGTATTGGGGGACGTTGGACACTGAGTTCTTACAAATAAAGAAATTACTTGAAGTCAATCTCTCTCGGATCATTGTCAAAAATTAGATCATCGATATTGAACAAATAAGGGTCTACTAGTAAAGGATTAAAGCTGAAATATTAGAAGTTAAGGTATTAAATAAAAATTCCCTCAGCTCTCATATAAGACGTCGCATCGTATAATAAACGAGTATTAGATCACTGGAGGGTCTATAACCAATGAAACTGGAGGTGGAATTTGGACAGTTGCTGAGAAACTTGAAGGAAACTCAACCTTGAAAAGGTTGCCAGAAGAAAGATTTAAAACAAGAATTGCCTCCTTGTCTTTTTTGAAGATTGTTGATGTTGATTATTAGAAACTAACTTAAGTCCACACTTTTTGGATGAATAAAAGTCCTAGTTGGAGTTTGATAAAAAATAGGGTCCCTTCTCAAGCCACTACATTTACTCCGACAATGTACAGTACTCCATTTAGCTAAAACCAAAAGGCACAAGCATTATATATTTTCTACAAAATTTATTTGCCTTTAATGAAAGATGCAAGAGTTTTCCATTTTCTTTTTTTTTTCTTTTCAATTCGTTGATTTGTTTAATTAATCAGGATATGTACATAAATAATATTCTTGAGTTTAAAAAGAAAAGGAGGTAAATCTATAGGCTTCGATTGTTAATACATCTAAATTCTAATGCTATTGACAAATTATATTGCTTGATCAATAACTTCAACCACTTCTGGAATCGGAGTTAGAGAAATAATTAATATTCATAGGAACCTTGATCTCAGGTTAAGTTCTTCATTTTCTTTTTATCTTTGATCCCTTTGCTGTGGGATTTATGGCATTTCAATCTCAGCTTGTGAGGAAACCTGTTGATTCTCCAAATTGTCAGAATTACTCGCACGTTCCCACCTCGATGAGACCCATACATCCGTGTCTAGTGCTTGAGCAAAAGTTGAAGCTCTTCTAGGAATACGAGTTTTGTCTCCATTGTAAAAGTATTTTGAAATTCCACCTCCCTTGCTTGAACCACTCTTACCACTTGGAGTGACATTGCCTTCAATATTTGCTTCTTGATGATTTCGTGAATTCCTTACCAAGGGAATGAGAACTAGTAGAAAACAGATAGTAGATATCGTAGCAGATACAATGTAGATACCCTTGAAGCTGCGTAGACTCAAGCTTTTGACGTTATTATGAGTCACAGTAGTTGAACACTCAGGTGAGGGGGCAAACCACCGTTCTTCCAGTGTTGTTAGTGTTCCTTTTTCTGAGAGGCGCAGAATGACTCTAGAAAAATCAGAAGCAATAGGAGAGCCTTTTTGGAATGCCTGCACGACAGAAAAAGTCATAATACTCAGTACTAAACTATGTTCAAAGAAATGTCCTCGCCATACAAGTCTTTAAAAAACTACTGGCATCAGAACGTAAAGAAATAGTAGTGCAGTGCAAATGGAGTACTTACAAAGCCAAGCCCTCCAAATCTGAATGTGCCTTCTGTGCTGGTGTATCTTTCACAGTACTTATTGAGAAAAACTTTCTCGTATGGGAGTTCGAGAAAGGCAGCAGCAATGCTGTTTCTTTCAAATTCGGTAGGATAATCATTTTCGTGGTCAATGATCTTGATTTTTTCTGTTTCAAATCCAAGTACTGTCTCAAGGTAATTCTGGACGAAAGAATCGTTGTCACAACCTACAGTTAAATGGTTACTTTTATATTTCTCATACTCCGAAAATTTTGGTTCCATTCTTTGGACGGTGAGCATTGATGTCAAATTAGCAGTGTAGCTTGCGGTTAAGATAAATACAACACAGAGCCACGCTACCACCACTATTCGAGTAAAGTTGCTATAAAGTTTCTCCGCTGCAAAATGTAACAATGAGCTCCAATTTAAGGTACCAGTAAAGAATGTGCCATAAAAATGATCTTGGATAGTCCCAATATAACTTGTGAAACTCAATACTTACAGTGAATAAAGAAAAGAGAAGAACTTAAGAACCAAAGCGCGTTCTCAATCTGAAACTTCCACGGGCCTCTAAAGTCTGGATTGCTTTGGTGCTCCAGGAACCAAACTATCAGCATTGTGTAGATGAATATAGCACCACTCACTATCCACATCTCCAAGTTGAAAGGCTTCGTGAAAATCCATGTCGAATCTTCGTTCTCGAGTGGAACTATCATTGACAATCCTGACTCTGCATAAGGTTGAGTAAACTCTACGTATTTTGTTCTTTCAGCTAGTATGGTTATATCACCAATGGCAGCATCATAAGTCTTGCATTAACAAGTGGCACAAAAGAAAAACAAACACTTATCAGGAAAAAACAAAAAAAAAAAAAAACCTGCTGAAAAAACCACTGATACAAGGTGGCAGGAGCAAAAGGCAAAATCCTACGACTCCTAAGACATGCCTCAATGGACTAGTCAAATTTGGACTGGTTAACCATGAGAAATGTCTGCAACTATTTCATAGAAATGTATGGTGGAGTAATTTCAGTTTCTAATCAGATACAATGCTATATGAATTTATTCTTGTTTTTGATTTGCAGCAAATTTTGACTTTGTTCAGTTGATAGATGAGATTACACCGAAAGGGTACCTTCCGCATGCATTGATTCTAAGATTTGGAGAGGAGCTTGTTTCGGTTGATGAATAGTGGGGGTTTTCTTGCACAAAATTGTGCACTCGATTTTTTCCACATTTACATGCTGGCACATTGATGAACGAGTTTTAAATAGGTATTGTCAGAATAAAGAGTTTTTTTTTTTTTGACAGAAAGCATCAAGATCACAATTCAAAGTTTGAAACAAAATGTACGTTAGGAATCGTTACCTTGTTGTAGACACCTTCAATCATATCATCATACAACCCGTCATGCTCGAAAAATTCATGGGGCAGCGGGTAATTCAATCGTTGTACAACTTCATTAAAGACGTCGATGCAAAAGCCTTCAGGCAGTGCCTCGCCAGTTTGAAATGTCACGAACTTGTCAAATGAGGTTCTTTTGGGGACTACTATTCTCAATGGCTTTGCACTAGTAGGCATTGCCCATCCTTTCGGGTTTCGACCGTTGAGGTCCCCAGGCCATATAACTGGACCTGCCAAACATTCTGTGATATTACAAACGTTACTATTGCTGCACCTTTCTTTGCCTTCTTCCGGATGGAGGGTCTTCGAGAAACCGAAATTCGGCAACCAAAAATCCAATTCCTTGTATTTCTTTCCAACCACATTAACAATCCTTAATATAGGAGCTTGTGACAGCATCCCATCCTTGAAATGTATTTCTCCAGTCAAACCAGTGAAATCACTTCCCAATACGCTGTTGAGCAACATTTTTGGACTACTAGAATCGCTACCTAATTTTTCTATGGACTGTGTAACCATACCAATGCTATCATAGGCTCTTAAAGCTTGAATTCCTGGCAGAAAATTATCTTCATCTAGATACTCTGCTCGAAAAATCTTCCGGAAATGTGCTTCGAATCTTTGGTAAGAACTGCTGGAAGAATAGTAGGTCTGGATTCCTAAAGTGCCTCCCATAGAGGAAATAACAGAATTGTTCATAGAATCCAAGAAACTAGTAACGCTGTTAGAAACTATCCAGGCTGTATCTCTGCCCACAAGTCCCATATTCTTAGCTTCTCTAAACAGACAAGTGAGCATAGGCAAAGATGACTGAAGAACAATAAAAACCCGTGATTCGGTATCTTTTTGTAGCTTTATAAGCTCATGTTGGATAACGTCTTCTGGATCCGTTAACAATGAAAATGGTGGAAGAACCATGCGGTACTCAATCTCCGAACCAACCTCTTGCAGAGCCTCAGACAAAAGAGCTAAATTGCCAGATTCACCTCCATAAACATTATCTTCATAAATCACTACTACCTTTCTCCAATTATGACATTGGGCAAGCGCTGCAATGCATCTCATTTGTTCTAACCCATCACTAGCCATTCTTACTAGAAAAGGCCAACGGAGTGTAGTTAATGGCGGGGTTATGGCGGGTGTTGCGAATGAAAGAATTGGAATTTGATACTGGTTTCCAATATTAGCAACCAGGGCTGCTGCCTCCCAATTGTCCATGCCAATAATCACTTTAACTTTCTTCTCTTTGATGAGCTCTTCAGCTGCAAGAAAGATCAACCATTAACTATTGCTTCAAATTTTGTTAATGTTAAGCTAGAAACACAAATCATTTAGAGATCGATTGCTAATTACCTGCATAAGCGACTTGAAGAGGGTCTTCTCCAGGATGCCTGAAGTGAAGAGAGAGCTCGTGGTTCGTTGAGATATCGTTGAAGTCTTGGACTGCCATCTCCAAAGCTGTTTTCTCTTCTTTCCCAATACGAGAATTAACATCAATGATAGCACCGATATTAGTAACCTTGTTGGTCCTGATCTCAGCTTCAACTC
The DNA here is from genome assembly GCA_026413675.1 of Populus pruinosa. Lineage (NCBI taxonomy): Eukaryota > Viridiplantae > Streptophyta > Magnoliopsida > Malpighiales > Salicaceae > Populus > Populus pruinosa. Next base: position 4,326,566 of record CM048595.1, read on the forward strand.
CATTGGAGAAGATGAGAAGGATAGAGATGATGACAGATAAAAGAAAGCAAGGTTTTTGAACCTTATTAACGGTCATAAGAGGTGAACTTACTTGGGAATTTTTTCTGGTGAACATATTAGTCCTTCCCATTCCGTAGTGCAAAGTCGACAAATTGTTATGATGAAAGGCTCACATTCGCTAATAATATATGGACATGTTTGTATCTATATATAGATATTCGGCAAGATTAATTATGTGTAGAAGGGGAAGAACAGGGTGAGCCTGAAGTTGCTAAGAAGAATTCGTGAGTTGAAGAATCTCTAGCTGACCTGTTCTGCCTGGACTAAATCAAACTAGTTGCCCTCCGAACCAAGGCTACCAAGGATGATAGTAACGGAGGGGATTCAACTTTGACTTTAACACCACACAAAGAATAATATTATGCAGGTCCAATATTAGGAAAGCGGTATTGGTAGATTCTACATTGACTTGCATTAAAGTAAATATTTTGGAAAACCAACATGCATGTGCTAATTACTAATGGCGACTTGGAGCCCCAGCCTTGCAAATGATTTTCACAAAGCAAACCCGTTAATTTGATGGATTATGTCGAGTTTCGTTTGCGGGTGGAAGTTAAAAACAGTAATTAAATAAATAATACAGAATAATTATATAAAAAAAAAAACTGAAAATATCAGCATTAAATTCTCATGTTTTATTTTCCTAAAAATAATAATAATTAATTATATCTTATTAATATTAAGAAAACTAGAAACAACCATACACCAATTTACCTGAATTAATTCAACAGAATACAATTCACAATTCACAAGTCTCAATTATTTTTTCTCTTTGTGCAATAAAAACAGAATCAAACATTGACCAAATATAATACAAATAATCACATAAATCAACACCAAGATTTTAACGTGAAAAACCCGATGCGGGAAAAACCATGAGACCATAGTTCACCTAAAAACTTCCACTATTAACAAATAATAGGTTCACAATTATTCTTTCTCAGATTCAACTAAGGGATACAACATATATATACCATCAAGAATAACTTATTCTCGGATTACAACAAGATTAAAGGAGAATTATTTGTGAAAAATACATAATACTGACAGTCTCGTTTTCTATCAAAATCTCAGAATAAAGAATAACATGTCTAGAAGCTGCTGTTAAAATCTTAACCCGATCTAATGGTAAACGATCTATAAATTGAAGGAAGAACACATACTGCTCTATTGTCTTTTCTTCTTTCTTTCTCTCGGTTTTCTTCTCCTCTTTTATCCAAATTTTACTATCGCATCTACAGTAACCGAACCATTATTTTAAAAAGAACCAGTTGTCTCTCTTTTTAATTAATGTGGTGGTTTCATTATCATGTGGTACGGGACCACACACAATAGTTAAAAGATTTACAAAACTTTAAATAGAATAAAAACTCTATCTTAACTAAAAAAAAAAAATTAAAATCATAAAGAAAAAAACATAAAATTTAAAAATAACATAAAATAAAAAAAATTATAAAAACTATCAAAATCAAAATCACCTTGCAGCAGGATTTGATATATCTAAAAACTTGATAGTCTACGTAGCTAAATAATGGCTATCATAAAAGAAATGGCCTTTGTAGTCTTCTATAAAAATTTAAATGCAATATAATAGTTGAATAAACTAGAAATAACGACCAAATCTTTATTCAAACAGAGAAAAACCTTCACAAGCGATCGAGGGGAGTAAATAGTCGACGTGTGATCGCATAAATTAAGATCCTAGTTCTTGATCTATAGTGTTTGTGTGCGTGTATGATGAATAGAAAGGAAAACAACGAAGAGGCTGCTCCTACCAATAACGACTGCAATAGAAAAGACTAAGTTTTGTGAATTTTGAAGATTTTTTTCAGTAGATCCGTTTAGGAGGCAACACATCAGATGCTAAGACAGTACTAATTAAGGATGCCACACATATATTAATAAGAATTGAATTCGCCCAATTCGTTCAAGTAGTACCTAATTATAACTTGTCTTTGTTTTACAAAAAAAAAAAAACAAGAAGAAGAAGAAGAAGTTATACTCTAAAAGTAGTGCATTTAGTTATTAATTTTTTTTTAATTGGGTATCCTTACACTTTTAAAAAGTAAAATTAATTTCGTTCGGAATTCATAATTATTTTTTAATAAATATATTTTTTAAGGATTGAACTATTAAATTTATTTGTATCATTTTTACAGCGTCTCAAACTATATTATAAAATCTATTAAATCCATACTTTTATAACGTCTCAAACTCCTCTTACAAAATCTAACGTTGTTATTTTAAAAGGAAATATATAAGCCGTGTTGCGACTTATCTCCTTGATCAACGTCATTCAATTATATCAAGTGCTCCACCATTATTAAATAACACATGTTACAGTGGCACATCGTTAAAACTAGCAATTGGTATCTAAGATGAGTTTAAAAACTTTCAAAAATTCCTATTGCAGTGCTCGTAAAATATCTTAGGACTTACCCCTTCGATATCTAAATAAAAAGAGTTTATCTGAGAAATTTTTTTCATTTGACTAGGCTTAACAATTAACCCTAACTTGTGTGGTCATGTTGACTACTATAATGTTATTTTGCTAAGTCGATAGTTAGTTGCATTCATGAAGAATAGGGGTAATTATTTTGGTTCAGTTTTTACATAAAAAATGAACCAAATTGATACTATTAATTTTAAAATTTTAAAATTAAAACTGGTTCAAACTAACTGGTTTCGGTTCGATTTGATTTTTATTATTCAAAAATCGGTAAAACTGAAAAGCAAATCTTATTGTCTAATGCCTATAAATTACAAGCAAATCTCGATGTCTAGTACTCACAATTTACAAGTAAATTTTGATTTTTATTGTTCAAAAACACAGATCTGCCCACAAATTATGAGCAAATTATAACATAATAATAACAAAAAAAAACACAAAAACCCATAAGATGCAAACTCTCAAAATGCAAACTGCAAAAATGAACTTGAAATGAAATTAGAATTTTAATCATCAAAAAATTATTATTTTTTATTTGTTCATGTAGTTTGATTAAAATAAATGTTGGTACAGAAATGAATTTAAAGAGATTAGATGAGAGATAAAAAGAAAAGAAAAAGGGCTACGAGGAAAGATGAGAAGCATGAAGAAAAAAGGAAAAGGAGAGGGGGTTGTTCAAAGATGATGAGAAATAGAAAAAAAAAAAAAAAAAAAGGTTGTGAGAAGATAATGAAAGACAGAAAAAAAAGAGGCCTCATCTATGTTTTCTGAATGTTACTTTACTTTAGGTTTAGGATATTTTCTATTTATACTTGATTTTTTTAAAGTTTGACATGGTTGAATTGGTTCAGTTTGATTTAATTTAATTGATTTGATTTTGAAAATCAAAACTAAAATAATCAAAAAAAATTATAATTTTTTAACCAATTAATTCAGTTTTTTCAGTTCAATTTTGTTAATTATTTTTTTTTCTTATTTTCTATTTTTTGGTTTTTTTCTTCCCCTCTAGGTAAGAGCTATCTTGTGATACGCCTAATTGAGACTTTTCCGTTGGTTTTATGTTTATAATTAATTGTAACTATTAACTTAATCTGGAGCAGAGAAATCTAGAAGCCTCATAAATAAAATAAAGTGTGTAATTCTTGAAAGGAAAATTTTAAAAGTACAAATTATGTAAAAACTCAAAATAAATAAAAATAAAGAAAGTTGTAGAGAAAAATAAATTGCAAGAAAACGATTAAAAAAAAGCTTATAAATTGCATAAAGCTGTGAATAAATTGTGTATAAGTGGTTGGCCATCATTTTTATCTACTAAATGATTTATTTATAATGTTATAAAGATACAATTTCATATAAACTTAAAATCCTAATATTATACAAACTATTCAACATAAATAAAGATTTACATAGTCTTAATCAACATAGTCTTAATCATAATATAATTTGTACGACTTGTTCTTACCTATCTTTCCTAACCGTTGTACGTGTTATTATATAACATTCATTAATTAGTTAATATAAAGACTTAATTAATATATTATATTAATGATGGATTTAATTATTTTCTACTGAGTAATAAGAAAAATGGTTTGGAATGATAAATATGAGCATGCAAGATGGAGGGTTTGTGACCATTGATTTGCATATGATGATTACGAATTTCAAACTTAGGGTAAGATGGTAGGGGCAAAAAAGGTATTAATATTTTTTCTTCAAAAAAACATATGAAAAATAAGGCATCTCCCTTGTTAGTCATATTAGATGGTCTCATGGATTTCGTGGTTCTTAATGATTCCTGGATTTGGTTTGATTGTTGATAAATTAAACAAGAGAGGCATAGAATGAAGAGAGCTCCATCAAAACAAAGATGAGGGACTGTTTTGTAAAATGTCAAAACTAGAGGTACCAACCATGTCTCAAACTTGCATCCGGGCTATCCATATAAGTAACCCGACCCTAAAATGGCAAACTTGAAAGCCCAAAACCCCCGACTGGAGGAAGGAGCTCATGCTTCATAGCAAGTAACTGTTAAGCTAAAAAAATAAAAATAAAAATGTCTCAACAATTCTGGAAACCGGGCAGCGAGAAACCCCGCATTATCGAAGACGAAGAAGGCGGTGTAGTATTTTTCGGCCCCCCTCTCTCTTCCGCTGCCTCCTCTTCCTCCAGGTTTGGATATGCAAGTATTGGGAGTCAAAGGCAGAGGTTGCCTGTTTACAAGTACAGGACGGCAATTCTGTACCTCGTAGAGACTCACGCCACCACTATTATCGTCGGCGAGACCGGTAGCGGAAAAACCACGCAAATCCCTCAGGTTTGTTGACAATTTTGTGTTAAATTTTGGAAATGTATTGGGATTTTGAATTTATTGATTGATTGATTGATTGAATTTCAGTATCTTAAAGAGGCTGGTTGGGCTGATGGTGGACGTGTTATAGCTTGCACCCAGCCGAGACGACTCGCAGTCCAGGTACGGTTTCTAGGCTTGGATAACCTCTTTCAATGTTAAGCACTGGGGAAAATGATTTAGTTTCGATTTTAGAATAGTTTGTATGGTTGTTGAAACAATTAAATGGTTGTGTAATGACCAGACGGTTGCCTCAAGGGTGGCTGAAGAGATGGATGTCAAGCTTGGAGAGGAAGTTGGTTACACAATTCGATTTGAGGATGTTACCAATCCAGTGAGGCAGCTTACTTCATTTATCTTGTTTTGTTATCTTTTACTTTTTATCATGAGGTTCATGGGTCCTGCATAGAGTGGTATTTGGTTGTTTGTTGGTATCCTGTGTATCGTTGGTGCTCAAATTTTTATTCTTTTGGCATTGCAGGCTGCAACTATGATAAAGTTTCTAACAGATGGGGTATTATTGAGAGAAATTATGGACGATCCGCTTTTGACCAAGTATAGGTATTAGCTATGGCCTATGATTCTAGAAATGTTTGTTGTTTTTCCCATTTTTTTAGTGTACCATATTTCTTTTCCTTTTGTTATGCATTTTTGAAATCAAGCAGCCAATGTAGTTCATGGCTATTGATAATTGGTGCCAACACAATCCCAACTTTTATAATTAAAGAACTGCTAAAAGATCCATTGATCTGCATTTCCAGATGTACCTAGTGGTCCATTATCAAGGAGTCTTATTTGTAAATAGTCTTTAACTACTCATGTGGATTCTTTAGGAAGGAAGAATTTGGGAAATCATCTGGAAGAAACTGTAAATGGTTCTCTGCTGTATTTTTCCTGGTGTTGTTGCGGATTTGCTTGAACATGTGCACTTATGGTGTGAAGCTTGATAGTCTTAGCACTGAGCAGTGGTCCTAATGAAATGTTTTGTCTCTTTGTTTTTTTATATTATTATTTATTTTGTAATAGATTTAGAGTTATTTTATGACATGTAGATTCTAGCCCTTTTTTTATGCCACAATCTTCTTTTGTTTGTTTTCCTGATTGGTGCCATTTTTTTCTTACCTTTTCGAAAATGTTATATCTCAGTGTCATCATGGTAGATGAGGCTCATGAAAGGTCTATTTCAACTGATATTCTACTAGGTCTCCTGAAAAAGGTAAAGTTTGGTGTCACTTGTTTGAGAAACTAAACTTCCAGCTTTGGTGGATTTATTTTCATTTAATTTTGACAACTCTTGGGATTCCAGATCCAGCGACGTCGACCTGAACTGCGCCTGATTATCTCATCTGCTACGATTGAGGCAAAATCCATGTCAGATTTCTTCCAGACTAGGTATGTTTGTAAGTGCTTGAGTAAAGTGGGATTATATTCTCTGTTGTTGCCATGCTAGTGTTTCAGGATATCATTCTTTTGGAAGATTAATTGAAGGGACTTGGAAAACCTTCATTTGCATTGTTAACCTGACAATAATGCATCACACCTTGGGTTTAAGAATGTTGACCTTGCAATTTTCCACAATTTTATCAGATAATCTAGCGACATAAAAAATTTATTTGATAATCTAACTTAAGTTTGAAAAGTTCATACTTTTCAGAGAAACAACTAAGGTGCAATGTTTATTTGTGTAGGCTGCAAAAGTGAGACCCCTCTAGTTCTTCATTCATGGCCTTAGCAAGTAGATTTTGCTGGGGGGGGGGGGAATTTGTTTCAACTTAACCATGCTTGCAGCAATTTTTAAAATCTATAAGCATTTCTATTCAAAGAAAAAGGTAAGTGAGGTTGACTGTCAACTCACTTGCTTTTATTTCCTGTAAACTAGCAAAAAGCATCGAGAACCGGAAGATCATGAGTTTGTTCCAAAGAAGGTTCCTGCAATTTTATCTGTTGAGGTATGGTTTGGAGTGCACATCAATTTGTTTTACCCTGAAGGCCATCTTCGCTATCATGTTTGAAGCTATTTATGGTGATTTTTTGTTTGACTAGATATGATAATCTTATGGTCTCATTTTTTCTATAACCGTTCAGGGCAGAGGGTTTAATGTACACATACATTATGTTGTGGAGCCTGTCTCAGACTATGTTCAGGCTACTGTTTCAACTGTATTGTCAATTCACGAGCAGGTGATTTGAGGCTTGTAATATAATGGAGTTTCTCAGTTGATTTTCCCCTCTTTAGGATATAAAACTTCTTTGTTGTATCTTGAGGTATTTGCACTCCTTTGGTTAACAGACCTCAATCATATATCAACTCTGGTGGCATGTGTTAGAAGTTTTTAATTAAAGAATCTCAGAACTGATTACATATCTGTAATTAACTGAGTCTCAAGTCTTGCTTACCAAGACTCTTGATCAATTAGCTTGAAGAGTGGATGTAATTGAGGCTTGAGGGATTGTCGCTATTGCATGAGGGTTGATGTATGATGGATCTAAACTTATTATAGCTTGGCAAAGCCTGTCTTTCAAACCAAAATTAACCAGAAAATCTTTTAATAAAGTATATAACAGGTATAAATTGTCATTGTACTTGAAAGCAACTAGAAATATATTGTGAACAAGCTTTACAACTCTTGGTAAAATAATATAATTCGAGTGGTGGAAGGTTTCCTGTCACTGTTTATAGCTGCCCTACCATGGGCATAAACATATCATCGAACACTTCACACTGCTTCATATATTTTCATAGCATTTAGTTTTATGAAAAAAGCTCATTAGTGATAAATTGCGTCAATATTTGAATCTTCCATCCTTCCATGCATCAACACTTATGCAGTGTCACTACCTTTAGCTATGGTCAAGACAACTCAATTTATTGGTCATGTTGATGTAAAGAGCCTTCTCCATGTCGTTTATGTTTTTTCTTGAAGTTCAAGCTTTCAGAAAAAATTGATATGCCTAAATGAATAATGAAAATATTGTGCTGCACTAACAATTTTGATGTATATTTGTTTTCTAGGAACCTGCAGGTGACATTCTTGTATTTCTCACTGGTCAAGATGATATTGATGCTGCTATTCGGCTGCTTAATGAAGAAGCTCATGCCAGCAGGAAGATCTCTTCAGGTACAAAACACAGCATAAGTTTTTGACTTGTAACTATTTGCATATAGTCATCCATGAGTGGTTGTGAATAGAGAATTATTAATAAATGTGAAAGTGTGTGTGGTACTCTCTGTTAGTGGTTCTGTATTCAGATAAGGACTTTGTGGCATAAAATACTATATTTAGATTAAATTAAGGAGCACAACTATTTTGCATTTGGATAAGGACTGCTCGTTGAATTACTGCAGTGACTTTATATTCCTAGAGCTAAGCACTGAGTTCAATGAAATGAATGGTAGAATGATATTTTTGTTTTACAGTGTTTCTTTTGTAGGAATGAGTTTTATAGACATTTTTATATGATTAAAATCATCATATTTTTCAGGATTGATTGTTTTGCCTTTGTACTCCAGTCTCCCACGTGCAGACCAGGTTTGTGATATATTGTGTGTTACCCAGAAGTATTAAATTGTTTTTTATTTTCTTGTGGCTGGTTATCTTGTTTTGGAATTATAGAACATACTTTTCTGTCCCCTTTAATAGGATCTGGTGTTTTCCCCAACTCCTAGAGGGAAGAGGAAAGTGGTGATATCAACCAATATAGCAGAGACATCGTTGACACTGGAGGTAACATGTTCTTATTCTAAAATACAAGATGTGATTATTTTGTGGTACCAGGCAGAGAATCACCATCTACCCTTGTTCCTTTGATTCCCTTAGGGCGTCGTCTATGTTGTTGACAGTGGATTCTCAAAACAGCAATTCTACAATCCGGTAATTTTCATCATGGTTTTGTTTTTTTTTAAAAAAAAATCAAGAATGGGTAGATGTGGTGTGCTGCAGGGAAGTATGATTTTTCTGAACACAAAATTCTGTCTCATAAGTGTGTGTGACATTTCTTCTGGGTATTCAGGAGTTAAAATGTGCTTTTAATATTTACCCAACTATGAAAGTGCAACTTTCCTAATTGAATGTACATTGGTATTTGTTTGGTGCTTTCTTATGTTGTTTTCATGTTTATTGAGCCCTAGTTTATTGCATTTGTTGATTAATTTATGGATGCTTCATTCTTGTTCCATATGAACTAATGTTGAGAAAATAATTGATTAAATTATTTAGAAATGATTAATTTATGGATGCTTCATTCTTGTTCCATATGAATTAATGTTGAGAAAATAATTGATTAAATTATTTAGAAAAGTAAATGTAAATTATTATTGAGAGTTTCTTCCCTTTTCTCTTGCCATTTTTATTTTTTTTGACTAATTAGCTATGAAAACCTGCTTAGGTATAGAAATAAGTAAGTATATGGGTAAGAGGTCAAGGACTTTTGGAGCCGGATAGATTCTCTATGTGCCATGACCTGTGAGAATGTTGTATCTCCACGATTACTGATTGTATTGTTTCAAGGAGATAACTTCATTATTTTACCTTTATATGCATATCTGTTTCTCTTAGTTAGTTGCTTTTATTTTTAGTTAGTTGCTTTTATTTTCTATGCTGCAGATCTCAGATATTGAAAATCTAGTGGTGGCCCCCATATCAAAGGCATCTGCTAGACAAAGAGCCGGTAGAGCTGGAAGAGTTCGACCTGGGAAGTGTTACAGGTAACTTACTACAGATGATTAATATACATTACTGTTTTTCTTTTTCTTAAACAAATGGGTGAACTTGTCAATTTTCACTATTCATGATCTTATAATTTGATCTTAAGCATGTTTTGTAATAGTCATTTCAGTTAACAGTTAAACTATATGTTTTCCATTCTCTACTGTATTTTATTACTTAGAGAGTTGAGGGCGTGACATTGAGTTTATAATTTTGTAGTACCCTTTGCCTAGGGTGTGGGAATACCTTTGCTAACATAATTTTTAAATTAGCAATAAGCTACTGCAGGATGAAACATATGAGGACTGTTGATAGTAGGAACCAAGAATTTGTTTCATAGGACTTTCTGCAGTGATACAAATATGCTCTCTGGTGACTTAAAACTTTAAGCACATATTAAGCCCCAATATGATTTTCTTTTAACTGTTCATATATGCTACAGATATCTAGTTCTTATTTTATCCATCTAACATCTTAGGTCACGAATTTGTCTTGTAAAATTCTTTGAACTCCTGATAAGAAATCCTCCTGCCTTATTTTTATTAACTTGATTTGTGATACATTTTGCTCAATCCCCATGTTTTTTGTATGTAAATTATAGATTTTATGGCTTTGCTAGTTAATTTAGATTATCATCTGGTGGTTTTCTTTGTCTTTTTCAAATATAACAGCATATAATTACATATGCTGGTGTCTGCAACCAGGTTATACACAGAAGAGTACTTTCTCAATGAAATGTCTTCCGTTGGGATACCGGAGATGCAAAGGTCAAAACTTGTTTCCTGTGTGATTCAGGTACCCTCTTTATGCTTCCTTTCTACAAAAATTTTTTTGTTGCTGCTGTTACTTTCATACTATTGGCCAAATAATCTTCAAATTCCAAGAATTGATTTTTCTAGGTAAACATGGAGTTTTGCATTGGAAGGTTTGTGTTTTAGACTCTAATTGTTATTGTGTTCTGATATCTCAGTTAAAAGCCTTGGGAATAGACAATATACTAGGCTTTGATTGGCCAGCATCTCCACCGCCTGAAGCAATGATTCGAGCACTTGAAGTTCTTTATTCACTAGGAGTCCTTGATGATGATGCTAAGCTAACTTCACCTGTTGGGTTTCAAGCAGCAGAGATTCCATTAGTATGTTGCCTCCTAACTATTGTAGAGATTTTTGGCTTTTATTGCTGGATTGTTTATTTATGCACATCATTTTCTCATCTGTGGGGAATAATTATGAATTTCTTTTTGGAGTGAAATACATGTTCTAAACATATCTTTTACCTTGTATATCCACTGGATGACAAAATGAGGAACTGTAGTAAGAGAAGCGTTGTTACTTCTAAGAGATCTTGTTCATTAGCTCAGCCTGATGCTTTTGTTTGATTTGTTTTTCAGTTATTTTGCATCTTTAATTTAAATCTGTTGTTCTAAATGAGTATTGCTGGTTCTCATGAAATGTTTTCTGTTGTATTCATGGCAAGCATAGGTTTTCTTGTATAGAATTTATAAGACATGAATCAAATCCATGTAAATTTTGCAGGATCCAATGATATCAAAAATGATACTATCTTCAAACCAGCTAGGATGTTCTGATGAGATCATCACAATCGCAGCTATTCTCTCCATCCAGGTAAAGCTTTTTTGTTCTTTATTCAAGTTTTTTCTTTTTTATTTTGTTTCCTCAGCTTAGTAGTTGGAATTGGAAAATTCTAAGAAATCCATAAGAAAGTACCTTATAAAACAGTTAGTGATAATAATAAATTTATAAGGAAGAATCCATCCACAGGAATTATACAAATAATGAGTGCTTAAAGGAAATGTTACCTTGTAGGTTAGTTAATGCTTTGCTGTCTTGTTGCAGTCTATTTGGGTTTCTGGTAGGGGGGTGCAAAAGGAATTAGACGAAGCCAAGTTGAGATTTGCAGCTGCTGAGGTATTTGATTTTGTCTGTCATTCTTGCTATTATCTTGTGCAGTGAACTGCATTGAAGTTTATTTCTTGATTGTATGAATTGGAAGTAAGATATTCTTGACCCTTGTTTATACCTCTTGTAGTCCTGCCAATTGAGCAACTGTATCTGGAAGAACCTTATACCAAGCCTTGCCTGCAATATTTTGAAAAAAAAAATCCTTCCTAGCCATCTTCTCGTAACTAGTTTACTCATCCAACAATATTTTGCTTCATCTTGCATGGAGCTGTAATTCTTTTTCCCTTTTTTTTTTTTTTTATTGTTCATAGCTGCATTTAACTAGTAGTTGTGATATATTCTCCTACTTTTAATATTTGGGTTGATGCTCAATGATTTTAAGTAAATTTATGTAAAATGAAACTTATATGTTGGTCACCTGGTCTTTAATTTTACAACCTCATTTCTAGTACATTTGCATGTATGCTGAGGTTTCATCTAATTTTATTCTACACCGGTCTCATTAACTGCATCATTTGATTACTTTTGCTCTTCATTTCATTTGTTAACCAACATATCTTGTTTTTCTCAGCTCAAAAATTTTAATGTTATAAATGTTTTTTTTTAATACATTGCAGGGTGACCATGTTACATTCCTAAATGTTTATAAAGGTTTTCTTCAATCTGGTAAATCATCACAGTGGTGTCACAAGAATTATATGAATTACCAAGCTATGGTATGCATCTGTTCTTACTACTGTCTGCAAACTTTAGATATGGTTAAATTTTCTTTCTGCTTGTTGTTTGCTTTTCTCAATGAAATCTGCTGTCGTTCAGTTTTTCCATCCCAGATATTTTAAATGGTGCAATTCATATAGATTATGTTTTGATACTAATGCAATTTGTTCTGCAGAAGAAGGTAATTGAAATTAGGGAACAGCTCAGAAGAACAGCACTGAGATTAGGCATAGTCTTAAAATCTTGTGAAGGGGACATGCTGGTAGGTTTTGCAATAATTTACTGATTTTGTTCTTGGGAGAGAACAAAGAAATCCGTTTATATATATATATATATATATATATATATATATATATATATATAAATTTATAAGATTGCTACCCTCCTTGAAGTGGGTCTTGTATGCTTTCTGTTTGTTGCTTGTTCCGACTAGTACCCTGCTCTTTTCTGCACATTGAAAACTTATTTATAGCTGAATTTGAAAGTGGATTTATCCTATCGGAATCTATATTAAGCTCAGGAAACCTTATGTTATTGCTTATTTTGCTTAAATACATGTTCTTGACAGATTTCTTCAAGTGCTTTGAATTAACTTTCTGGTTCGTATGTTTTCTTACCTTTTGTTCCATTGCTAAGGATGTGCTAAATAAAAGGTGGGAATTTTATAATAAAATTAAAATGTGAAACAGTAAATACTTTGGCCTTAGTTTCTCCTTCATGACCCAAATAAACTTTCATAAGTGGTTTTTTGAGTGGCATGCAATTGTGCACTGTCTTTCCTATTTCATGAACCTTAATAATTTGATGTGTCAGACACTCAGGGAGGTTGACTCTTCATATCTTTTGGCTTTTCATCTTCTATTAAACATGCTATGACTTTTGAAAACATTATTTGTTTGTATGTGTACAGACATATAGATCTGATTTTCACTGCCCTCCACTGCTCACCTTCTTTATCTAAATGATCTTGTAGGCCATACGGAAAGCAGTTACTGCTGGATTTTTTGCAAATGCAAGTCGTTTAGAAGTGAGTGACTTAATTTTCGATGTTTCCTCCCAAACTAGAAGTATGGAATATGGACATGATATCATCTTCCTCCATTCCAGTAGGAAGTTAAATACTTTAAAACAGTGAATAGTATTCTTTTTTAGCCTAATGTCCTGATAAAAGATGTGATTATATTTTATTGAAAGGCATTCAGTCATAACGGGATGTACAAGACTGTTAGAGGTTCTCAAGAAGTTTATATTCATCCTTCGTCTGTGTTGTTCAGGTTAGTAGGCTCAAGTTTGATATTTAAATATTTAGTGAATTTCATCCAGTGTTGCAAATATGGCATAAACATCAAAACAAGAATTACATGCTTTGTTTTGTGATGCAATTGATGCTAATTGTGAACTGGTTCGTGAATATTATGCTAGCAATCCATATTCAAGTGAAATTCTTAATTGCAAGTGTGTTGATGGTTATAACTTTTGCTACATCTGATAGGGTGAGGATATAGTGACTAAGTAGTGTTAGGCTTACTACTCTCTTCCTTGCCACATACATGTGGAAGGGTAGGCATGATTTTGACTTTCCAGTTTATAGATGTTGAATAATCAATAGGGGATGTTTTTAAGATAAACTTGTTCTGGAATCTAGTACTCATTCATGAATGCGTTTAATTAGTTCATGCATTAGGCACACGTTTACATTGTATTCTAGTGTTTACATTAATATGGTTTATGTTCAAGGAGTTATTTTGTGGAAGTGTAAGGGTTGTGTAAGTACCAGGAGTCTTATAAACAGTAATGTAAGTTTTTGAGTTGTGCATGTGGAAGTAAGTTAATCAGAGTTCCAGTTTCAAAATACTTCTTTCTCGTGTTAGTTTCTTGCTTCACCACCATATTTCTAAGGAATGGTATCATAGCTTTTGAGAAAAGATGATGAGTAGTGGAATGTTTCCTTTTCAATTTTCAAAATTGTCAAAGGAAAATTATGACAATTGGTGTATGCTATAAAGGCCCTTCTTGGTTCTCAAGATGCATGGGAGGTTGTAGAGAGGTTACAAAGAACCTGAAGATGAAACAACCTTGAATCAAGTGCAGAAGGAAGCTTTGCAAAAAGCTCGCAAGAAGGACCAAAGCCCTCACTTTGATACATGTATGCCTAGGCATGTTTGAGAAGATCACTTCTGTAGCAGGTGCAAAACAGGCATGGGATATTCTCCAAATTTCCTTTTAGGGAGATGATAAGGTGAAAAGTGTTTGTCTCCAAACTTTGAGAGGAGAGTTTGAATCTCTCCATATTAAAGATTCTGAATTGATTTCTAATTATTTTTTACGAGTCCTGACTATGGTGAATCAATTGAGAAGGCAGGGGAGAACTTGGAGGAGTATGTATGGGTGATTGGAAAAAATTCTTCAATCTCTAGACTCAAAATTTGAACACACATTAACAGCCATCAAAGAGAGAAAGAATTTGGAGACTTTGACCATTGATCAGTTTAGTGGTATTTCATTTGTTTAGAATTTAAGTTCAGGATTCAATTTATGATTTGAGGCCACTTATTTTGAATTTAGGATCAATGATTTTATTGAATGTTTCTCTAAGAACTAGTATTCATTGTACTAGATGTTCACTGAAAATTTTCATCAACTGATAGTATTTATGAATATTGGTGCTTAGAATGATCCTTGAATGGATTTAGATGATGGCTTTGTATCATCCTATGATAGAATCTAGATAATATGGCGTCTCAGTGTCTGGGACTTGACAAATATGGTCACGTTTTGCTGTTGAGTTCTCATGTTGTGTTTTGTACACGTACAAAGTCTGATCGTCTGAAAACTTTTATCTTGTTGCAGAGTTAATCCAAAATGGGTTATATACCACTCTCTTGTCTCAACAGACCGGAAATACATGAGGAATGTCATGACTGTTGATCCTTCTTGGCTAACTGAGGCTGCTCCACATTTTTTCCAGCATCAACGAAGACCGGATCCCATTGTTCACTAACCACCTTAGCAGTTGTTTCTCTAATGGATTTAAAGAAGATACAACTCAATTTTGCCGTGATTATTTAATCTCTTGAACAGTTATCTATGATATAGATTCTTTCTGATTTCATTAAAGAAATTTGTTCTGTTTAATGCTTTGATTTTTTTTCTTATAAAAAAAGTTTGTCCGAGTGCATGTGTTGATTGTTCTGGTGAACTTGTTGCTTAACCGTGTGAGATTCTGTCAATAAGCTGAGGTGCCTTCAATTTGCCTCCATCGTCTTGCTCGTGTGAATGAGATCTGAACCCTAGTTATTTAGTGCCCTGATTGCAGGTTTTACCGGCTAATATTTGCAAGATGCTGGTTGGTTTAATTTGGCTTTACATGAAAACTACAAGTCTGAGCTCGTGTCAAGTTAATTTCTCGCTCAGTTTTCGAGTTTCAATGCTTGGGCTTGGTTTTAGAATGTTTTAGGTTCCATGTCTTTTATTGATATAGGTTAGGATCGCTCATGCTACTAATCATTGTTGCGGCTACCGTTACTGATGATACCAGGGTATTAAGAAAAAAGGAAAAAAGAAATATTCAAACAAATATTCCTCATGATATCTCGATAAATACCACAAGTCACCAATAAAAAGCATACTCAAGCTGACCTGACTCTGTTACTCTCCTATTCCATATACAATATTTTCGCACGTAGTTCACCCGTTCTAAATCCACTCAGTATGAAGTTTTCCGCGACTTCATCATTTATTATTTCTATTTCTATTTCATATGAGAACACGGGCTAATTATTGATTCGAAAACGGAAAAAAAAAAAAAAAAGTTTTGCAGTTTTGACTTTCTGTTGACTATATAAAAGAGGGACGCGGTCCACGATCCAGGGGAGGCTTCCCTTAGTTTGGGCTTGATTCGCCAATTTCCTTTCAGCAGATGGAATCATCCCATTCTGAAGAATATCAAAATCGATTTAGGAATATTGTTCTGAGAACTATCGGACCAGACTTTCGCGCAGTAATTCAAAGGTATATGGTTGTTCCAAAGCACATGCTAAAAATTCAATCACAATTTCACTGGGATTTACGGAAGAGCAGCAGAGTTTGATGGCTCCTTGACCTCCATTATCCTAATACAAGCTCTCCATGGTATTGCAATAGCTATAAATATCCCCTTGTTCTTAGTGCGATATATTTCTGGTTCCCAGGCCTCGAACTTCAGGCGGGGATATAGAGCAATTTAATTCAGTAAAAAAGAACACAGAAAAAGGGTGTCTGTTTGACACTCTCAGGTTCCTCTCTCTCAAATTCAGGTTTGTTTTGACTAATGGTTGTTCGGATTATTTGCTTGGCAATTGTCTCTGATAGCTTCTTCTCCCAAATCCCATTTTTGGCAAGCATTATTGCATATGCTCTATACCCCATATCCCTAGGCGTGAGAAGATGGTCCCGTTGATGCCTGATCCTGAAAAGACCAATGCTCCTCCTATGAGTATGTCAAAAAGCTGTTATGGTGCAAAATCGTTGTGATAGAAAGGATAGGAGAAATGGCGTACGAGCTTCAGCCACCTGCAGGATCCAAAATCCATCTTGTGTTCCCTTTATCACGAGGCAGCCAATATTAGCAGCAAGTCTATACCGTAGTAGATACAAAAGGGCAGATACATACTAGTTGAATTTGGACTGGGGAATGGAACCAAAGCATAACAAGCCAGTTGTTCAACTCCTGTTACAGCAGTTGAGTTTTCCCTTTGGAGATGCAAACATGGGAGGACTACAAGCTTCTGCAATCAAATTTTCCCAATTTTAATCCTTGGGGTCAAGGAATTGCTGACTCCAGGGGTGTTGTAGTGACCCAATTTTAATCAAGAGAGGATTGTATCGTTAGCATTGTAGTCTTCTACGCAGAGGATTAGTGCCGATAAATGAATGGTTATTTATAGCTACTACAAGTGTCAAGTGTTAGCAGTCATTAGCTGAGTCAGTCAGAAGTTAGTTGAGGACTAACACTATTCCCGCCAAGATCCTCTGCATGATTTTACTGTTTCAATAGTTGGCAATCATTAAGCCATATAATTACTTTTGACTTCTCATTTCTCTCTCTCAGATTTCCAACCATTCTGCAGTAATGGAGTTGATCAGATGAATAAAAATGAACATAGCAGCACTCATGGTTCTGCTAGTCCTTCTAGCCATCCAGTTTGCGAGCAGCCGCTCCATTAGAAATGAGTTCTCCTATCTAATATCTGATGGCTTGGATCAAAAAGGTCAAAACAACTTCTTACAACTAAACCATCTGGGGACATCTGTGACTTGCGAGCCGATTTATGGCTTCATGCCTTGCACCACAAAGGTTTGGGGCAACCTCTTCCTCTTGGTGGTTTACGAGTACTTGCTGTCCCTCGCAGATAAATACATTTCTAGTGGATCCAACCTTTTCTTTCAAATGTTCGGAACTGGTGTATTTGGTGGTAGTGTGTTCTATGTGCTTGGTAAATTCCCACAAATTGTATTGGTTCTTGGTAAGCTCTTTTCTAACATTTCCTTTTTATCTCAGCGCATGGTGTAAGCCTTTCCCTGTTTGCTATTCCTTGTCGAAAAAGACCTGAGGTTAATCTCTGAAAATAGGACTATTCATAGAATATTTTCTTGTAGGAAAAGAATAAAAATCAGTATGGATTTATAGTACCAATGTTGTAGTTCTGTTTGTAGTTTGATCAGGAACTGTTTGATAAAAAAGAATGTTCTTTTTCAGTGACCTTGCTCTCAGCGAGTGAAGATGTTGTCGGATCAGCAGTGTCGATGTCAATGGGGTTTCTTGCAGGCTCAACTATGATGAGCCTAACAATAATCTGGGGTTCTGTTATTGCTTTCGGAAGCTATGATCTTCAACAGACGCCTTCATCAAACCTGGAAAACAAAATGCCGTGCCTTTCCAATGGTCTTTGTTTTTTTTTTCAGTCTTCTTGAGCCAATATGCAAAGATCTTTCTAATTAAGTAAAATGAAATTCAAATGTGTTCTGGTGTACAGGTTATGGTGTTAAAACTGACATTGTTACCAAATATACTGCAAGAATCATACTTCTGTCAATGATCCCATATTTAATACTTGAACTGTCGAAAGTTTTCAATTCTTCTTCAGCAACACGAGCAGGAGTCCTGATTGCTCTTATTATTACAGTTATTTTACTAGTGACTTACTGCACCTTCCAGGTAACAAATTTAATTCAAAAGAATGATCATAACATCGAAGCATATGATGCGCACTCTATGAAATACATTTCGGAATATATCAAAAGAGCAAAGAAGATAAATCACTAGAAGCTTATGCTTTAAGAGGTAGCTAATAGAAATTGAAATATTGGTCTTTAATCAATGATTGTCATCCTTCTGATATAGCAATGGCACCTGCTATACAGATTGTTAAGAGCTTTACTAGTTAAGAAAATATGTTCGTGCAGGTATTCCAGCCATGGATTCAGGATAGAACACTCGAGTATTTGATTCTGTCATATGTGAAGAAGAACCTACTACAATCTCTATGTAATCCTTATGGGAGGCCCATTGAATTCAAGATAAGACAGTAAATTTTCTAACTCATATATTGTTTACTTTTTATAGGCTATGATCTCCACTTGAGAGTTCACTACTTACCATTGATTAACCCTTCCTTGGTATATTTTCAGGTTGTTTCACAAGATTGATCTGAATAAAAATGGTCAAATATCAGAAGATGAAGTGAGAGCATTTTTAGTGGGAATAGAAGCAGGAGTGGTTGGCTTGATTGGAGACCATTGTGTATCAAAAGTGATGGCAGAGTTTGACTTCTCTGGAGATCATGGTATAAGCAAGGAAGAATTTATTCGAGGGATATCGAAATGGCTTGACGAGGCTAATGGCGTTGAAAACAACGGAAACCAGACAGAATTGTTCAATAGTAATTTACCGGTATATGCTCATCCACTCTCATGTCCTTTCCCAAAAGCTAAGATTTTCAGGAACAGTCATAACCAATTGCAATATTGCTAGGGAAGTAGAGAAGAGCAGCATATATGGGACGCTGAACAACAGGATTCTAAGAATTCAGATGAATGGAATTACAGTAAGGCCACTTACTTCATCCTTCTGGGAACTGCTATTGCAGTTCTTCTGGCAAAACCCTTAACCAAAACACTCCAAGAACTTGCAACAGCTATAAAGGTCCCCTCTTTCTTGGTGTCATATTTTTTGGTACCCTTCGCGTTGAACTTCAGACAAGGATATAAATCAATCATTTCTGTCAGTGATAAGAAAGAGAAGTCCGTGTCTTTGACACTCTCTCAGGTTCATCTCTCACAAACTCAAGTTTCTTTAGATTATTTTTTGGTGATATCAAAGTGGTGTCCTCAGGCTAGATTCAGTGAACCGAGATCAGGTACTTCCCAGTCATGAGGTCTTAAGCATTCATAAGAGATTATTTTCCTGCTACCTCCTCTAAACGTCCAAACATCTCTTTTGATCAAAGAGTCCTTCATGCAGATCTTGGAGTCCAAGCAACCAAGTGTTATGCTATAGATGTCTTGCATGCATGAATGCTTATTTTCTAATTTGACAGGGGAAAGTTTTTGTGCAGATCTATTGTGGGGTATTCATGAACAACGTTCTGGGTTTGACGTCATTCTTGACTATTGTTTATATACGAGATGTGGAATGGGATATCACGGCTGAAATTCTGGTTGTTCTAGTAATTTGCAGTGGAATCGGTCTATCCTCCAGCTTCTCCTCCAAATTCCCATTCTGGACATGTCTTGTAGCTTATGCTCTATATCCCATATCTCTGGGCTTTCTTTACGTTCTCACCATTTCTTTCGGATGGGGTTAAAAGCTGTACACACCAATTCTTTATGCTGATACTTTTCATAAGGCGTGATCGCAAGGGGACAATAAACTGCATGGAAACTCAATCACTCCTATGAGTGAGTGTTTCACAAACCTGATAAATCGAAATTTATTGTCCTAATGTGTCTTGTCTGTATAAAAAATTATGTTATTTACCTTGTGGTTTCTATATATTAATTATTGCACACATTCATTTATTTATTTTTTTCTTGTTCATGCATCTGGGTAAAGTGGCTGTTTGGGCAAGGTTATTAATTCCGTTTTATATAGCTGTTTTGTTTTTTCAATTTGAACATAATGTTTCGATTGAGTTGTGGTGCAATCATGTTATATAATTTTTTTATTTAAAATTAATTTTTTTATGTTTTTAAAATATTTTAATATAATAATTTTTAAAAATAAAAATATTTTATTTAAATATATCTCTAAATAAAAAACACTACAAAAAACAGCAACAACTACACTTTCTCTCCATTGTTTCCTAGATGTTACGAAATGAATATCGTGATTCCATCATGAAATCCATATCAAGCGTAATGAGATCATCGTTGAATGTAGAGACCTGAATAATTGTGTTGGAGACTGAGCTCCATCACACCATGTATCTTGCGCACTATACTCGAGAAAGTAGCTCGTATTCATGTTTGAGTTCTGATGCAAACACCAAGTTACGCCTGTTTTATGCCACAGACATTTACAGATCTGAGAAATACATTACCTTTCCTTCGTATTCTGTTATCCCTTTGTTGTATTTTGAGAACAAAAGAGAAAGAGGGTGATTGCTACAATGACTTCATTTCTTCGTGACGAAAGAGTGAGTTAAATGCTTTTATTTATGTAATTCAGCTGCATAAAATAAAATAAATTTGACTGAATTCATGATTACTTGAAGTCATGGAAGAAAAAACCACCGAAAGGGTCATTATTTTCTCTTAATTTTTATTTTCTTATCAACGCTTTCGATTTCTGTCAATTTTGTTGATCATATGGAAGGCAGAATTGATTGTTGGCTACAGACATAGGAAGAGAAATTGATTCCAGGTGATACACGAAATTGACAGGGGGTGGCAGCTGCTATCAACAGGTTTTTGATTTGGTTCAAAATTTCTCAATTATGGGTGAAATTGACCAAAAATGAAACAAAGGAGTTAAATTGCTTTTTAGCTACAAATACAAGGATGAAAACAAGGATTATCTCAAGGGAAAATGAAATGTCTTTTCAATACTTTGTCTCCGCTTTATACATGTCTGTAATGCCTACTATATGCTAAATATCGACACATAAAAATATAAAAATTTTAAATTTTAAAAAAAATTGAAATACAAAAATAAATAAAACTTTTATTATTAGTTTCATTATTAAAAATTATATAATGATGAAAATGAGAGTAAGCTCTTCTTTTTCTACTTAGAAAAACTATTGAAAAAAATGAAGAGGGACAAAAGATGAATAATTTTAAACTTCATGGACCAATTAAGTGGTTTTTCACATCTTTTGGACACTGAAAATTAAAAGCTCTGTTTTTCTTTTACATGTTAATTTGGATCTTATTTTGAAACAATAAGGTAAACATATATTTCATAAATATAGACGTAAAAGGGATGGATTATAACGATTAAAATGCAAATAATGAAAGGAAAAAATTAATAGTGAACATGTGTGTGAACAATAAAATGTAAGTGTATGAATACTGTTTCTCCAGTGAAACAACTATTATGTATTTAATTTAAAAATTATTATTATTATTATTATTATTATTATTATTATTATTATTATTATTATTATTATCCTACTATTTTACTACCTTTTCAAATCTCATCTCCTTGTTTAATGACAATATTTTTTTAAATTAATTTTTATTTAATTATATAATAATAAAAATAAAAGTTTGTAAAATTGAGTATCAATTTAATATTATGATGTTTTTTGGAGGTTACAATAACATCATAAAAATTAACACCAATAACTTATAAGACTGAATTCTTAATAAATCCAAGTTAAGTTATTAAACATGCAATTTAGGTTATAGATTTTATTGGATTTAATAACTTTTTTTAAATTATCTTTTGTTTAATTATATAATTATAAAATAGATGATTATAAAATTAAATATCAATAAAATATTGAAATGTTTGTTTGAGATAATGATAATCTAATAAAAAACAAACTAAAATAAATTATAAAGATCAATTTAAAATCAATCAAATATTAAAAGATTAAATTGAAAAAAAAATAAAAAAGTTAATAAAACCACAATATTGAGGAAAGAAATTAGAAAAAGATAAAAACACAAATCAAGGAAAAAAAAAACAAGGTGGACAAGCTTGAGTGACCTAGTGTACTTAGACCTTAATAAAAAAAAAAAAAAAACACTAACCACATGGATTTGATAGCCCAATTTGGATATTTATTTTATCCTCGAGAGTCATGTCACCTGCAATGGCAAGAGACTTGTCATCGACTGGGTTGCATACTCAAAATTTAGCCACAACTATGGTAGTCACAAAATCAAAGGGATATTTTTAGCTGAAAAATATGTTTTCAACTCATTTTCACCTAGAGATACCTAATAAATACAATAAAAATCTCCACAAATCAATTACTAACCCTAAAATCACTCAAAAGAAATTACAATCAATATAATAAAAAAAATCTAAATGTGACTTGATCTACTTTATCATGTATTTTTATAGAAAAATTCCACCATTATCAAACTTCTCTAATCAAATAGAATTTGTTAACACTAAAATATGTCATTTTTGTCATCAGATTGTAGCGAGGTAACAATTTTCTCTTTCCTTTATTGTTTTTCTCATAACCCATTTCTTGATTACTCCC
The DNA here is from genome assembly GCA_026413675.1 of Populus pruinosa. Taxonomy (NCBI): domain Eukaryota; kingdom Viridiplantae; phylum Streptophyta; class Magnoliopsida; order Malpighiales; family Salicaceae; genus Populus; species Populus pruinosa. The sequence goes on from CM048595.1 coordinate 4,349,467, forward strand.
TAAAATTATTATTTTTATTTCCAAATTAAAAATAGAAAATAAAATAAAAGACGGCGATGTGGAGAAAACAGGTTGAGGACAATTTCAAAAATACAAAAAAATCAAGCTTCAATTTTGAATGAAATTTGAGGTCTAATTGTACCCCATTATACCCAAGATTAAATAGACAACGCAAATTCAAGGTCGAATTAAATGATTATTGGACGAATCTGCATAAAAAATTAAGTACAAGGAAGTATTAAATTTTTAATAAGTCAATTTAATTTAATTGAGAGCCAAATTAAAGTTTAATTATGTTTAAGAATTAATTTGGGATCAATTAAAGGATTTCATTAGGTACAATGACTTAATTATACTTTAAAATGGTCAAATTAATTTTATTAGGTACTTAATTGATGAAAAAATAAGTTTGGGAGCGCAATTTGAGCTTAATTGAGAAAATTAAAATTTTAAAAGACCAAATTTAATTTTTATCAAGTCAATTGATTGAAATCAGGGATAAGATCGCAAGAAAATTAATATTTTGAGATCAATTAGGGGTTAAATTGAAAACGTTCAAAACCAAGGACCATTTTGCAAAAAATGTCAAACTATAAGGGCTCAATTGATTGAAATCAGGGGTGAAATTGAAGAGATTTGAAAATTTAATTGTCTATTAGGGTACAAATTGCATAAATCTAAGACCAAAGACCAAAGTGAAAAAGGCACCAAAATCCGAGGTCAAAATTGAAGTTCAGCAATGGCTAAATTGCATTAAATCAAAAGTTTTGAAGTCAATTAGAGGTAAAATTAAAGGAAATCAAAAGTCAAAGGACCAAATTGAAATTTAGCAAAAACAATCCCTAATTCAAGGCAAAATAATGTCATTTTTTAATAAAATAAAAAAAGGAACCAGACGAGATGTCATCTAGTTACTGTTCATTATCTACTTCAATTTTATATAAAAAAAGATGCTCATATGGCTACTTTTTAGGCGCATTTAATATTTCATATATTCACCAAATGTGACAACACCTGAACCAAAATGATCACTTGACATTTCTCTACAACACAGTATAATCTGTTTAAGCTTATTGACAAGATAACGGTTGTAGCCTCGGTGCTGGCCTAAAAATGCCAACTCATGCAACCTTTAATTGTCGAATTTGACAGTTCATGACACCTACTTTAAACCAACGATTGAAATCCTTTCCAGCTAAATCAAGGGCTAAAAGTTTTTCCCAATAAATACAAGATTACTCTCTTCCATTCCTTACAAATAAGAGTGGATTTTATAACATGAGTATCAAGGAAACCAGGTGTAGTGCAAAAATTGAAAAAAATCAGCCTTTCCCGGGGTTTCTACCTTTTTTCTACTGTCTCTTTGGTTGTTCCAACCACCACTAGCTTATTCGCTGCTAAATCCACCACGTGTCACTAGCACACCACCACTCATGCCTAGAATAGCTACTATTTCTTCCTTTCTCTCGCTCCTATAAATTCATTATCTCTCTTCCCACAACTAACATCGGTCACCATTTCTTCCACCGATACCTCTTGAGCTATCAGTTTAACCTCTTGATCATAGCCGAGACCCTTGCCTCTAGTAGCCTTCTCTTCCCCCAACAACAAAATCCATTGCTACATGCAGGACAAGTTCATTTAGCATGTAGTTGTTAATTATAATTAACATGGTCATTGGTCAGGCCAGTGACCATGTAAAAGATGGGTTGGATCTGTGTTAGCCTAACCTACCAAAAAAAGATCAGAATTGATGGGCTGATTTTAGCCCAACATGACTGGGAGAGGCCTAATTAGTTGAGCCAAACCAGCACATGTATTTAATAATATTTTAAAAAACAAAAAAATTCCAAAAAATAAAATTGAAAATCCTTTCAAAAAAATTATGATTTTCTTGCATGTTTTTCTACCAATTTGTTTTATATTGGTTGTACTTTTATATTGTAAGATATAAATCTGATATTAAAATACTAGGTTTTCTTCGAAATGTTTCTAAAAAAATTCAATTTTTAAATTAGTTTCCTCTTTTAAAAAAATAGAAAACAAAAAAATATTTTTTTTCATACATACGAATAAATCCTAAACAATTTTTCAAGCATATTTTCATAAAAAAGCAAAAATTTGTATCTTTCTCATGTTTTCAAAATAGAAAACAAAAAAATAGATATCGTAACCAATTTATGATTATCCATTAGAGTTTGACTAAAATGTTAAAAACTCTTTACCAATCATTTTTGTTTCATATTAGGATTTAGATATAGATTTTAATATATATGAGGCTTAAAACTACACAATAGAGTACACCTTTAGGTATTAAAGATACAAAGTGTAAAATAAATACAATGTTAAAATTTAAACTTTAGAACTATTAGAATTTAACCTGATAAGGTAGAGACTCTCTCATAAAAGGAGATCAACCTTAAACCATGCACGAGACTAATGAATAGAAACTTGACCTAGAAAAGCAATCAAACAACAATGTAACTTACCATAGGTAAGATGCACTGGGAATATTGTGTCTTTCCCTTACACAACCAATTTTTTACTCAGATTCTCGCATATCATAGGTTCCTAGTAATCATAATACTATGTAGTGACTCCTAAACCTTAATCATAATTTTATGATTAAACTTAAAGCTCTTTCCTTCTCGATAACAATATCTCTTAGGAGGCATCAAAATGCTCATCAGCCATCGATGTTGCCCTCTCGACAGTTTTCATGCAATTTTATCTTTTATCTTTCAAACTTATGAATTAAAATGTCAAGAAAATAAATTTTTGGATCAAAATTATAAAATTATCTGTAAAAAGAAAAAAGAAAGTAGATGAACTAAAGGGAGCATTTTCTAGCGAGTTGGATATTTGTTATTGGATTTGTTTTTATTTTACACTTTGATCCTCTTATGTTGAATTTTTTTTCTCTCATTAACAAAGTTTAAGAAATTGATCATTAATTTGATATAGGATGTAGTTAGAAAAAAAATTGGAGAATAAAATTGAAAAGGAAAACTATGAATTATGATTGCTACAATGATTCCCTTAGCCATTTTAGTATATTTTATAATAAAACAAAGTGGACATAAAAAAATAAAAATAAACACTAATTTTTTGACAATTATTATTAATTTATTTAAACCATGATTAATAAACTAATTGTTGTATGGGTCTCTTTTGTTTTTGGTTAATAGACAGGGCTTTCAACTTTTGATACTCCTTGCCTAGTTAAATGCAACCATTTAAAATATTTAATTGACTAAAAATATATCTATTTTCAAATTAATAATAAAAATTAATAAAATATGACTATTATCCATTAAAATAACTCATCATTTATTTAATTGTAATACAACTAAGTTAAAAATCAAATTTAATTTCATTAAACGACAACAAAATTCAATTTTCTTCAAATTCCAAACAAACCCTAACATGCAAATCATACATTAATATAATAAAATTTTTTAGAATAAAGATATAAAACATTTAAATATACAAGTAAACTATAAATACTATAACAAAAATTCAATACATTAACCTAAAATATAAATGTGTTAAAAACATATAGGTGAGTTTGCTTACTTTATATATCATAGCTTCACCAAAAATTTCAATGATGGATACTAGCACTACTAATAGATGTAAATTGATGTTGGCGGGTTAAGGTGACTAAATTTACGAGAAAATAGGTGGGTTGTTGGTATTTTTTTACCCAGAGAAGGAGAAGGAAAAAGAAGAAGAATGGAGGGAATTGTTGGTTATAAATTATCAATATTTTTCCAAGAATTTCATTAACAATTTTATTTGTAAATAATGATGTATCAACTTTCCGATGAAATTACTTATATAATTTTTATTGTTGTTTTTATTTTTTCTTCCTGGTAATTCCATCAAAAATTAACTTTTTTTTCATCTTTGATGATTTTTGTAGTTTTGAAAGTCAAATAAAGTTATATATATATATAAACTAAGATATGCAAATCCTTTAAAGATGAAATTGATATAAAAAAAAACTTAAAAAAACATGAAAAGAAGAAACATTGTTTAACTTAATAGTGATCTATGTGAGGTGGAGAAGAATAAATTCTCTTTCTCAATTAGTCTATGTTAATGAAAAAGAATTAAAAATTTTGTTTTAGTAATAAAGTTAATAAAATTTAAAGGGTATTTTAATGGAATCAAATGTTTGACACGAAAATTATGTTTTTATATTTAGTTTATTTATGAATAGAACTGGGAGTATGCTACCAGATCTTTGTTTCTAATTTAATTCAAATTTTGTTTTATGAAAGTTGTGCGATTGAATCCTAGTCATTGATTTATATTTTAAGACTAGAATTTAGTAAACATAATAGATCATCTTTTAAAGAATATGAGAGGATCTCATACTGAATAAAATCTTTCTCAATATTCTCTCCTTTTATTTGGTAATTACGATTACCAAAAATTCTTTTCGTTTAGGGATAGTCGTCTTCGTTATTAGAGTGGGGGAAAGCTTACGAACCATCTCCATACTCACGTTGTTGCTCAAGTTTGTTGAATGACAAAGTTAAGAAGAAATCCCTATGCATAATCTTGATATTCTTCATTTGATCTACATACTAAATTTCAAGAGCATAGCTTCGCTCTTCATGCGGACGTAGGGATGTGCTGTGCTTTGGTTCAGCTGATATAGAATGAATAAGAGATAATCTTGTAGCATGGATAAATGAAGGGAAATTGGATGTCTTTGGTCCCTCAATTCTTCATATATAGTATCCCAGATTAAAGAAGATCAAACTTAAAAAATATATATATATATATATATGTTTTATATAATGCCAAACAATCCTCAAATGATATCTGAAACGCCCTTTCAAACAATCCTCAACCGATAACTGCAATCTCTGATGGATTAATTCCCGCTCAGAGCCTCAAGTCAAGATCAATACCATCTCCTCTTTTTTCAATTCTATCATCATTGTTTAAGCTAAAGTTTGTTTCCACCTTGCTCTTTTGCTCTACTGGAGGCAGGAAGCTGAACAAGGGTTTATTACAAATTGATCCGCTACCTTGTGAAGGCCTGTGTTGTGAGTCCTCAGTGCTTTCCTTCAGATCATAATAAGAGGAAATTGACATTAGGCATTAGCTATTGCATGTTTTTATTGCCCTTGAGATGATGAGAAAATCTATTGATGTTTCTGAAATTTATTTCTTACTCGGAAAGGTAGAGGATGTTTGGACTTGGACTGTTCTTGTTGAGAAATATGAGTTGATGGAGATGGAATCGCCGGAGAGCCAAACAAGAGGAGATTACCATTAGCTACTCCATAATCTGTATGGAGCTTGCTGCCTATATTCTCGTCCCTGGAAAGGAAAAAAGCACAAGGAAATGTTAGCAAAATGCATGGCTAGCATGGTTAGGGGATGAATAGGAGTTCTAATTCGAAATGTTTTTTTATTTTAAAAAAATATTTTTAATATTAAAACAATATAAAAATAAATTTGTTTAAATAAATTTTAAAATAACATGTTTTTAACCCACGTTCCCTCTTCCCTCTTAATATAGCATGTAATTTACAATAGCTTGGCTAATTAATTAATTAACCTGGAAACCGCCTCGATTTGCTCAGGATTAGTGAAGCCGTGGCTAGCACGTGTGAGTGACAGGTCCTGTCTGCTGAATTGAAGTGAAAATGCAGGAACTCGGTAATGGTGAGGAATTGGAGGGGCCTCCATGGAAAACGGGAAAGATCGCTTTGAGCCAACCATCTAGGCATCAATAAATTTGACAATCAAATCAGTTAAAAGGGAGATTAAGTGCAAGAAAGATAGATGGAATTTATGAAAAATGAACTTATACAGAAATATCGTGTCTTAAATTTCATTAATTTGATAATAATGAGAGATTTGGTGGTTTAAAAACAATAGAAAAGAACACATAAAAATAAATCAAACTAAATGCATCAAGCTAATCATAATTATTAGACAAAAAAAAAATTATTATTTCTCAATTCTTTTATTATTATAAGAAGATGCCAAAAACAGCCATTCAGTGAAGTATTTAGGCTTAAATGATTGCAATACTTATTTTTTATTTTTATATTTCGAATACTCAAATACCAAAAGACCCGGACTATACATAATACTCTTCTTCAACGGATCATGAACCCTACAAAAATTGATCTTATGATGAAATTGCCAACAACAATAGAAGAAAGAAATGAAAATCGAGGGAGGATCAAACAAGGGGCTGAAATGAGTTATGATACGAACAAATTTTAAACTTGCCTTGTCTTCATCTGGCCATAGAGAATTGTTATGGTGGAGTGACGTTTGGTTTGAAGGGGGCTCTATACTTTGATACATTACTACGGATGATGGAGTTGTTGAAGAAGATGATGCCACAGACTCTGGAAAAAAATTTATCTGCAGCAAGTTACACACGTTAAAAAAACAAATTAAAACGGTATATAATTGGAAGGGAAATAAAAAAAAACTCCCTTACCATTGGAGAGGGTGAATATTGGCTTGTTTGTGCCATAGAAGAGGAAGGAAATAGTTGGTCAGGTCCATTTGGTGAACGCATAGAAAATGGATTCCCTGAAGCCAATCTAGGACCTCCAATATCAGTTCTAGGTTGGCAAGAATTCCACATCGTGGGTAAAAATCCATGTTCATGCAAAACAATGTCTGATCCACCATTGCCAGTGCCTCTGCAAACTTGTAATGATGTGTTCTTACTGCAATTACCAAAAAACGTTGTTGACTGCGGACTAAAAAGATAAGGATCAGGAGCAAATGGGAGATTTTTAGGATGAGATTTGTAGGAAGTTAGAACAGGAGATTGTCTTCTATAAGAACTTGAAGGTTGTGAAACTACAGAGAACCCTTCAATATTCTTGGTTTCGTCAAAACTCGTATCATTCTTCTCTTGATCCCTCAAGATCTTCTCTAGCTCTGCCACTCCTGGCCCTCTCTTCGGGGTTTTCTGTTTCTTTACCTTCTTTGAACATGTATTATCAACACCATTGCCACCACTATTGCTGCCATGATGACCATCACCATCACTACTAATGCTAGTATAGCTACACATGTCTATGCTTGGGGTTATAGTTTATTTTTTGCGTTTGGCTTTCCTTTGTGACAACCCATGAGTCCATTATAAGACCACAAATCGAAATATAGAAGGAAAAGGTTTAATTACGCAAAGCCAATAGAGAGAATCCAGCGAAAGTTTAACAGGAATCCCCACATTTTAAGACCCACAAATCTAAAACCAGTAAAAAGAAATCAATTCAAAAACCGAGATATATGGTAAGAAAATCGTCCCAAAAGGATGTGGAATTAAAAGCGGCTATCTAGTCGTTAACGTAGAAGTGAAGCCAAGGAAACTCCAGCCATGTTTTAAGCTCCAAAAAGATCTTTCACGCCGGTGAGAAAGAGAGATCCAAATCTTATACGAGGAGAGTGAGTTTGTTTTTCTGTCGAAAAATATTTTCGAATATTTTTTAATTTTTTTAATTATTTTTTTATAATTTTTAATTATTTTAATATATTAATATCAAAAATAAATTTTAAAAATAAAAAATATTATCTTAATAATAAAAAATATTTTAAAAAATAATTATTACCATAACACTCGACGCTACAAAAAGTACACATGAAAAGAGAAAGATGTACATGAGTTAACGTGATTTTCTCAGAAAATTTTGTTTGTCCGACGAACAAAATATATGTTCCCAAAGAGGATTTTACAAAGTAAGAAAAACCAAGCATTTATCATAATCTTCTCCTTTGTCGATTTTCTTGCTCAAAACGAATCTTCGTCTTTAAAAAAAAAAAATCTAAGAACTTTATTTATTTCCGAATCTATATACTTATTGTCAATTGAATCTCAGTCTTGTAAATATTATCAGTTTGATTCCAAAAACATTAAGAACTCTAATAAGCACATGAATTTACATTATACATATACGAAAACAAAAGGGTGTTTTCATGTAGAAATGATAAAATTATAGATTTTGCCAAAAACTTTACTCTAACAATATCGTAGCGTGGAAAGTTTTTAATTTTTAGTTTATTTAACGAAATGTAATATTGTAGATTTTATTAATTTTTTAATATAACGGTGATAAATTATAGTCTTCAGATTTTGTTAAGGAAACAAATTTTCCTTATATGTTTTTTTGTACTTATTATTTTTATTATTTCAAACTTGGTCTATTTATCACTATTTTCCTTATATATCCACAATTGATCACTATTTTCCGTACACTTTTTTAAGTTTTTTTCTTTACATTTTTTTTTAAAAATATATTATTTTTTTATTTCTTATTTATTACTTTCACTTAATTTATTTTTACCATTGTTTTTCTTATCTTTATTCTTTTGTAATGTTTTGTAATTTGTTTTAAAACAATTTAAAAAATATTATATAAAAACTAAAAAAATAGTATTTCACTATAACAATTACAAAATTATGTTATTCTTATGCTATATTAAATATTAAATTGAGATCTTATATATTTTTATCAACTTATATACTCTTTAATATATTTTATTACTTGTATGCATCAATTTTTTGATTAACTATTGCATTTTTTACTTGATATAAAAAAACCATATAATAACATATACATATTAATTTTTATATGTTAAAAAAAATTCAACTTACACCAAAACAAGTTAAATAGATACATTAATATTTTGTATTTATTGATATATATAGTTCTCGATATATTTAATTAAATGCATGTGTAGGTTTTTTTTATTTATAATTAGATTTTAAAAAAAAAACATTTAAAAAGCTTGTATTTTTTTGTTCAAAAACAATTATCCGACTTGTATTATACCAAAAATGCTGGTCATGTTCATTAAATGTTTTCATTTTTTTTTAATATACAAAATATTTTTATTGTACTTCAACTATTAAAACAATTGACGAATTAAAAGACATAGTCGAGAAATATAGAATTTGTTTGGAACCTAATTAATAAATTTTATAGATTCGGAATATATTTGAGAATTGATATATAGGTTTAAATTGCAGTTTCTATAATATGAACTTCCATGTGTTAGGTATCCGAAAATATCGGCAAATCTTTCCCATATATATTGACTCAGGACAATGATAGATTTTCCTAAAATGTAATTCACTACTATAATATAGTTTGATAATTGAATTTACTATAATTGATAAAGTGGTCCCGAAAAAATATGTTTGCAAGGGAGGCCATAAATGTTTCATTAGAGCATTGCTCGAAGGCAAAGCCTTGAAGCCTCATTGAAGTCTTTGGTTCGATTTTTTGTATTTGTTTTGCAAGGGAGGCCATAAAATATGTTTTTATATTTTAAAATTATTTTAATTAGCTGATTTTAAAACTGACTTTTAAAAATAAAATATTATTTAATATATTATTTAATATAAATATTTAAAAAAAACATTTTTAAACATCAAAACTGAAAACACATCATGCATGTCCCCTATTCATGAACTCCAATTAATATAATATAATGTTTGAAGAATTCTCATATCAAATTAATAATTGAAAGATTTAATTGTCATACAATGAAAGATCATAATTGAATTAGACATTGGTGAGGTGATTGTTGAAATCAAAATTGAGTCTTTGACAATTGAAGTATCCATCGAATTTCCAGTTCCAATATTAATTTACTCATGATAAACTAAAAGGGACTATCAATTGTCAAGAATGATAATATATATATATATATATATATATATATATATATATATTATTAGTTTTAACAGGATATCTTCAATCCATTTTTCACTTACTAAACAAATCCCTAGATTTTCTTCTTCCCTGGAACCTGCTTGATTCATGCTATTAGAAAAATCATTCTAAAAATCCAGAAAAAATCAATTTAATGATCATTTTAGTTCATACTTAGGTATTTATTTAATCATCATTTTAGTTCATAAATATACTTGTTTTGCAATCACGAATTGGCTTATTGCTACATGTTTGATTATTATTATTATTATTATTATTATTGCAGCAATACTATGTTCCTCTTTCAAGGAATTAATTAGGAATAATTAATTCTATTTAAGATTGTTCTTAATAGAAATAGCATGAACATACTAGTAATGCATTAGAGAATGCGAAATCAAACACCAAAAATGTGAAAATATAAAGAAGGAAAGCTCTTGTAAATACAGCTCATAAAGGTAGACGATCTAAGAATTAAAAAGCCAAATGGATATGAAAATCTGCTTCAAGATATTTTAATAAATTCCATCTTACATATTTCTGGTGGTGTTTTGGTAGGTGGAAGGATGCATTCACATGGGGCTGTGATGGGACGCCAGTCTTGTCTCATTAATTATTATTATGTATTTTGAGAATGCAGTTAAAATTGTATTTTTTAAAAAATTATTTAAATTTTTTTAGATTATTTTAATATTAAAATAATTTTTAAAAATAAAAAAATATTATTTTAATATATATATAAAAAAATCATTTTAAACCACAGCATTTCACTTTTCAAAACAAGATAACCCCGACATCACAATTAATCCATTGAATTAAGATCTTATTTTTTCATAAAGTTTTTAAAAGAATTTAAATTTTAAATTTTTTTATTTAAAATTAATATTTTTTAATTATTTTAATGTAATGACATTAAAAATAAAAAAATATTATTCTAATTTATTTTTAAAAAAAAAATATTTTAAAAAAATAATCAAAATCACACTTACCACTTGCTAATACTTCTAAACACGTCCAATCACGGTTTAAGATCGTCAACTAAGGACATTATATCGAATAAGGAAATGGCGTAGCGCAGAAATAAACTGCATAATGGGTATATGATAAATCAGTTCGAGAAAAAGATGGCCGATGGTGAATATGTCATCTTCTACTTTTCTTTTTTCGAGCCAAAAATAGAAAAAGCTAATATCAATTTTTTTTTTCTTCAAGCTAAAGCTAAAAAAAAGTTTCTTGAAGTTTAATTCTTGTTTGTTTTCGTGGTGTTAAAGTACTTTTAAAAACAATTAAGTTTTTTAAATAATTTTTTTATATTTTTAAATTATTTTGATATGTATTCAAAATAAATAAAAAAATATTTTACTATATTAAAAATATTTTAAAAATAATATTATTATAATATATAATAAAATAGGACTAGTTATATTATATTTGGAATTATATTTAAAAAAAATTGATTTAAAAAATATTAAATTAATTAATTTTACAATTTCTTAATATATTTATTATTAAAAAACCATCTTAATCTAAAATATTAAATTATTAGGTAAAAGCTAGAAATATAATTTATTTTATTTTTTAATATATTATTTTAAATAAAAATTATTTAAACTTGAATTTTATATAAATTTTTATTATTTTACATTTAATTTTTATTAAATAAATAAAAATTATAAAATTTAAATTCATAATTAATTAACCATTAAAATTTTGATATTATATTAAAAACTTATCTCAATATAATAATTTAAATTATTAAATAAAATATTAATATAATTTATATTATTTTTTAACATTTATATTTTAGAAAATAATTTTAAAATATATTCTACGTTACAGTGTCAATCACAGTAATGGTGCCTGAGCAGTAAAAAAATTCAGATTTGACTTCCAGCCAATTCTCACATTTCAAAAAGATTGTCACTTCTGCAAAAGTAATTAAAATGAATGCCAGGAAAGATTCTGACAAATACCCACTACTAGAATTAAATTGAATTAAAAAAAAAACCTAACAAATTACAGTATAGTTTCTATATATATATATAATTCTGAATTACGGTCATTAAAAAACTATTATTAAAAAATAGTTTAAATAAAAATCACTATTTTAATCACAGTTATTAAAGTACTGCTATTAATAATTTTTTAATAACTATAAATTAAAATAGTAATTTAATAAGAAAATCATCATTCTTAATTGCATTACAATGTATATATAAATACAATTATTTTTCTTCAATGCCATCACTTTTAACCCAAAAAAAAAAGAAGAAGCTCAAGAATCTGAAAATCCTAAGAGAAAACGATCTTTAATCCTCTATCAAAATACTGTTTAATTCTTTATCAAAACATTAAAATTATTTTTTTCTAGTCATGACAAGTATTTTTATTATTCTTTTGTTGTAAATTGTCTACCAAACTTGTGTGTCTGGTCAAACTGCTACCAACAATATGTTTAGTCAAACCGCCATCAACAATACCACAACTGTCACCATCTGTGTATCATGAAGGTAACATAAAATATTTACATTGTTTATTAGTTTGATGAGTTTAATTATTGAATTAATAAAATTTATATTTATATTTTAATTTAATTCAGTATTTGTATTATATTTGATAATTAAAATTTTATATTTTATTTGATAATTAGATTATTTTAGGTTTTAATTAATATTATTCTATGAAATCAATTAGAATTGAATTAGATAAATAAGGGTTTATATTATCTTAAATGCTAATTATGTTTGTTTTACATAGTAATGTTCAAGGGGCAGAACACTACAATAATGTTATTATATATCTTATTAGGTTGAGAGATATTATATTACACTTAATTTATTAAAAAAAAATATTGAGTTTTAATGATATTGTCTCACAAGATAAAACTATATAAACATGTAAAAGTCATATTATTAATAAAACTGATTCATCCACTTATCATCGCAGAAGACATAAATAGCTTCAGATGTATTATTATATTATGTATAATCATATTGTGTTATTTTTTTAGTTAATAATTATTTTTATTATTACTAATTTTGTAACATTGTTTTTGTTAATTGTTATGTTAATTTTAAAATTGTCTTACATGCATTTTCATACTTGGTTTATATAAACATAATTTAATATCATCAAAAAATATAAAAAAAAACATGTAAACATATTGTTTAAAATTTCAAATCATTCATTGACAACTTAAAAAATACACAAATAAAAATATATTTAAAAACACATATTAATTTAGAATTATAATTAACAAATAAAAATGATATTAACATATCACAATTTGAATTGTGGGTTTGAGGTTTGATAATTTATGGTCTTATTTGGCTCTTAATTGTAATTGTTTAGATATAGTTTTGTATGAAAATTAAGTTTGAGAAACAACCACTATTTTTTTATTAAGGGTTGTGCACTTTGAATTGTGGGCTTGAGGTTATTATGGTTTTATTTGGCTAGATTTATTAACAATGTTAAAGAATCAAAAAACCATCTCAACTCAAAAACTTAAATTGTTAGGTGAGGTTTAAAATATGATTTATATTATTATTTAACACATCCCTTCAAGTAAAAGATCTTTGGACTTGAAACTTGCATAAGTCTAAATTACTTTATGCTTAATTTTTATCAAATAAATGGGGATAATGAGATTTAAATTCGTGACTACTTGGTCATCAAAATTCTGATACCATGTTAGAATTATCAAGGTTCCGATACTATATCAAAAACTATTATTATTAACTAAAAATTAAATTGAAATGCTAAGAGATAAATGAAAATAAAAATATATAATCTCACAATATAGATAATAATCCGAGTTGTGTTTAATAATTTTTTAAAATTAATTTTTATTTAATTAAATAATGAATAAAAATAAACATAAAAAAATGATTGAATAAAATCAGTAGAAAAATACAATATAGGGTTGCATAAAAAAATATACCCTTCAAGTATTATAAAAATTATTATAATCTTATTTAAAAATAAAATTAAAATAAAATAAAGTTTTATGAAAAAATCACAATTTTGTTTAATTAAGATCAATTAAATTAATAAAAAAATAAATTAAAAAAAGAATTAGACGCATGGGTTAGGGGTGGCCCAGCATATCCTGACCTTTTTCTTTTTTATTCCTCAGGAGGCCGACAAAAACACACCTCTTAGTATTTGTTGTAATTTGAATATAAAATCAATGTCATTCTTATTAAATAATGTCAATCTAAATTTATTTAACTTAGTATTTGAACAAAATATCGTTGACAATACGAAGAAAAAAATTAATAGCAGATAGTGAAACTGTACTTGTCACACACAGTGAGAGGTAAATCATTACGTGGGGTTCCTTATTTTAATTCCTCCTATGTCTAATCTTTTGTAACAGGAAGTTATATTATAATGGTTTTTATTCCCTTTTTTTTCCAGTATTTATTCCTTCTTCTTCTTCTAATGGAATGTGATTTACTGTTTGTGAGTCCCGACAACAAAGTCAGTTTGTTTTTATGGTTGATTATGTTTTTAATCAGTATATTAACAGAAAAAACGTTTACAGCAGAAAAATCCCAAATGATCCAAGAAATGTATTGCCATATCTGCAAACTTCAGTAGACTGTGAAGTAATAAAAAGCACATGTAGAGCTCTTTCTAGCAAATTATTAGAGTCTTAACAATGAAAAAGCCAATACCTTGTTGTTCTTGAGAGAAGTAGACTGAACAAATAAAGACATCAAGAGATCATTAACCATCCCCAACCTGATAAAAGCATTGCGTTGCCCTGGCCAGGTTCACAACAATTTTGACGAAAGTTTGAGAGTAGGAATTTATTCAGTTTTTTTTCATGTCTTGTCTGTCAAAGTTCTTATTTCATGATGCCTAGCTTCTTCTTCCCTTGCTCCAGTTTTGTGCTTGTAACATTGAATTGATTTTAGAAAATCACCTCTAGCTGTCTCGGTTAATGGAATTGTAAGAAAGAAGAAACGATGAGCTATATATATTACAGGTCCAGTTGTGGATAACTAAGCATTATGAAGGTACCCTTGCATAATTGGTTTATATTCACTTTGCCTCCTTAAATAAACTCCACATAAATCTTCTTACCATGCATCTGAAATCAAGATTTTGAGCATAAAAAGATATCGAGTCTTGCAAACATAGACATTATAAATTTAAAAGTTAAGACTAATAAAAGCACGAGTTCTCTGAGGAACAACATTTACTCCTTTTTCCTTGATATCTTCACAGGTCATTTCATGGACATGGTTGCAGAGTAGGAAGAAAGATATCTTCATGTTGATCCATTACATTAATTCTCATATGAAATCCCATTCATTTTAAGGTTTAATATTTGCATTAATTACAATGATCTTGTTAAAGAAGCACATGAAATGTACAAAAAGTACTGTTAATTGTTGAACTCTAAACATCTACGAATAGCTCTAGTTTATTTTGTATCATAAACATCATAAGCATCATCTATGGTTATTACCGACATCTCCTCCAAATTTCTTTGTCATCACCTATCACAAACCACAAAAAGCAACAGACTTCTAATATACTCAAATGAACACTTGAAATTTTAAAAAGTTCAAACATGAAACCTCATTAACATGAAAGCTAGCAGTATATACATTAAGAGAATCTAGACATTGATAAATGGGTCTAGAAGTTGAAAATAAGTTAAAGATCTTAGAAATATAGTAACATGCTACCTCCAACTTCTTATCTTCGGGACCAAGCTGTCATCCTAATCTACAGCTATCATTCAATGAAGATGTTACATTGTCATCAAAACATATCAATATAGACTATATTGAAACTTGAAAAGAAAAATTAAATGCAAAGATAAAACAACAATAGTTACTGGCAAAAATCAAAAACCTAAAAACAAAACATGGACCCAAAAATCAAATGACCCCGTGTGCAAATCTCATACCCTCATCTAACCTCAACCCTTTGAAAACAAGTTAAAGAACTTAGAGCTACATACCTAGAAAAAACAGTCATCCCATAAGAACTTGCACACAAAGAACAAAGAAAGCAATGAGAAAAATATGCAAGCCAACTGTTTAGTAACAAAAACCAGCTCAAAAAGAGAAGCTACGCTTATATGCCCTCTTAGAAACCCAAGATAACCCAATTCCAAGGGAAAGGATAAAAAATATACAATGGTAAGCAAGACCTTCTCACCACAAACAATATTCTAATCAACATTAGAAAGGGCTGACTTGAGTAAGTTGGAAATAACAAACACAAAAGAAATTTGTAGGCTAACAAAATCAGAAAAGGAAAAGCAATTTATCTGACAAGAGCCTAACTAAATAAAAAAAAGACATATGAGATATTAGCCAACTTAATCAACTGGTCAAGAACCAACTGCACATCTAAATCCCCAAAAAAATCTCCCACTCTCCCAATCAGTTGAATATGGTAAAATATTGTTTTTCCTCGTTGCCTTTTTATTACCAATCATAAAATATTTTTCTAGCATATAAAGCAATAATTGATAAAAAGGGTCATTTTCACATAGCAATAGGGTGAAGAGTGCTTGGGAGAACTGATCCTACTACTTGTAGAAATGTGTTCACTTGTAGAACCAACATAATTTATCTTTAAATCAAAATTCAGTGGCCTCTAATTGTTGAAATTTTGAACAATTAAACATTTATTGTTGTAAGAGAAAAGCTGAAAATATTTTCTAGCTTAATAATAATCAAATTTTGATGCTCTTAATTTTTCTCATTTTAGTACTTAAAGATAAGATGAAACCAGGTTATGATTTCATATGAAAGCCATACTTTAAGTCACGGGAAACATTTTTTTTAAGTAGAACATGTATC
Source organism: Populus pruinosa (assembly GCA_026413675.1). Classification (NCBI taxonomy): domain Eukaryota; kingdom Viridiplantae; phylum Streptophyta; class Magnoliopsida; order Malpighiales; family Salicaceae; genus Populus; species Populus pruinosa. The sequence continues at coordinate 4,366,013 of CM048595.1, forward strand.
CTTACAACTTATTCTGTTGAGTCAAGTCAACTATAATATTTTAGTTTAGATTATCAACTTAATGTTTTATCTAAAGAAGCTTCATGACTTTATTTGAAAAAGGTGAATTTGTCATATATGTTGTTGTGATATCACCTGTTATATATATATATATATATATATATATATATATATATATATATGTATGTATGTATATGTATGTATGTATGTATATGTATATGTATATGTGTGTGTGTGTATGTATATGTATATGTATATGTGTGTATGTATATGTATATGTGTATGTGTGTATGTATATGTATATATATATGTGTGTGTGTAATTATTCAATTTAACATATAGTCTTTTATTTTATAAAAAAATATATATTTTTCATGAGGAGGATGGATTAATATTTGGGAAGGTAAGTCTATCATTGTTTTAAACCATTAATTGACACAAGCTCAAGAAAAAAAAACTATATCAAATACAAACACCATAAGTATTATAGATTGTTGTTAAAATTAAAGGTTATTTTTTAATAAACAAATGATCAAAAAAAATTTTTTCCACCCCTGATTTTCAAAAGATATCAAAATTTGTAAGGAGGAATCAAGTAAATAAAAAGGATGGCAAAATAAGCACCTATTATGAAGGAGCAATGTTATTTGTATCGTATCGAGTTAGAATGATAAATATTTTTATTTTATTTTTTTGGTTCAAGATAATGAATTAAAAAAATTTATATTTATCTTTTACAAAAAAAATTAATATTGATAGCAAGAATAAGCAGGCGGGAAAGAACTTCTATACGATGATGTATTTGTAAATAATAAATTTAAAAATGTGGTTATATGTAATTTTATTTATTTATTTATATAATTTAAATATTATTTAACATTCAAATGAATTTAATAGTACATGTATTTTTTTAAAAGGAAAATTATAAGAAAAAGGTGATTTCAAAGCATGTGACTGATCAAGAAAAACATTTTTCATTTGATTGAGAAGTTTAGTGTGTGACTTCAAGAAAAATTACAAAAGATAGGGTATATGGTGCATTTCGTATGTCAAAGTATATAGTTAATACAAGTTTTTCATCATATTTCTACCCAGCGAAGTCATCATATTATAGTTTATCTTATCAAGAATTGCAAAAAAGAAAATGAGAACAAAATGATTTATTGTTGAAATGAAATGATAAATAGATTTCATTAAAATAATTCTTATAAATAATTTTAGATGTCATAGTGGGACATCAAATAAAGACCAAGGTATGTCGAAACCTATGATCCCATCAATGCCATCACATGTTACCTTATTGATGTCACCATATATGACTCCAAATATAATGGAATTTATAGGTCCCGTATCTCCATCAACTAATATATCAACTTAGACCTTTATTATCATATCTTTGTCCATCTTACTTCTATCTACAATATCTTAGTTCATCACAAGTATCATGATTGTATCTTTTTATTATATTGTGATTTATTTGTATTAATGAAAGTTTAACTAAATTTTTAATTGTATTATGAATTTTATTTTTATTTCATTTATTATTGTTCATAAAGTAATTTTAAATATTAGTGTATGTTGTTTATATATATTCTACTACTTTTAAAATATCCAACAATAATTAAATAAATAATTTGGGTAAAAAAATATAAATTAATATTAAAAAAGTCATATAATGAGCAATAGATTCTTCATTAATTATTATAAATAATTTATAAACCAGTAATAACAAATCCAATGTTGATTATATGCAATATACACTTGTAGCATATAATCAACAACATATTTTTTTTTCGCTAAATTATAAGCAACGAAAAATCTATTACTAATATCAATAATGGATTACTAATAAATCAATAATAACAAATCTATATATAATATTCTCTATTGTTGATTTCAGTGCTAATTTTCTTCAATAACAATTTTTAGTTTTATGTGCAATAAATTAGATAGTCACTAATAGTCAATTGTTTTTAGAAATGTAAAGCATAATCTTTTAGTTGACACCTTTTTTCTTATCATCGTCATAATCCATAGTTTGTAATTAATGACAAGCATGTTAGTCAAGTTGGTGTTGGCTTGATTGCCTTGCTAATTTGAATTATAGAGTATTGGATTGTTGATTTGCATTACACTATGTGTTATATCAACCAATTTTTTTTGGACATACCAGGCATTGTTAACATTTTTATAATAAGAAACTAATTAAACCATGTAGAAATTGAACTGATATAATTTGATCAACTTAATTGGTTCATCAAAGTAACTCGAATAATTAGTAAAAATATAGTTCGACTCACAAAAATGCAAGAAATTGTTTTTTAAAAAAATAATATTGAAAAGGCAACACATTGAATCGATCTAGATTAACTTGTTAAATTCACAATTTAGATCATAAAATTATGATACATCATATAAAATCAAAATAAATTATAAAATTCAATTTCCAATCAACCTAGTGTTAAAGAATTATGAAATTGAAAATATTAATAAAAAAAAAAAACAAATCAACCTGAGTTGACTTGTTAAACTCATGACAGGGTTCATGACTATGATAAACTTATATAAAGTAAATAGAAAAAATGATTTAAGTCAACTTGGATTAATCTGACAAACTCAAGATCAAGGTAATTAGACTGTTATAACCTCATAAAAGACAAATCAAAATAAATTATAAAGTTCAATTCTCAATAAACTAATTGTTGGATAATAAAATTTAAAAAAAATCAATCTAAAAATAAAACACAATAAAACAACCTGAACCCATAAAACACATGACCCAAGTCATAGGATTAGAATAACTTCATAAGAAGCAAACCAAAATAAATTATAAAACCTAATTCCTAATTAACTCAATGCGAAATGTTGAAATTGAAAAAATGCCAATTAAAAAAAGACAAATAAAAGTCAAGTTAATCGAGTTAACCTACCAAACTCGTGACCACGGTCATGAAACCGAGATAACCTCAAAAAAAAAACAAGCTGAAATAAATCATGAAAACTAATTTTTAATTAACCTATCATTGAAGAATGAAAATAAAAAAAAATATCAATTTAAAAAGGAAAAAAAACTATAGTCAATCAAGTTAATTTGTCAAACTCATGACAAGAGTTAAACACAATAATTTATAAAGCTTAATTTTTAATAATCCAAAAGTTAAAGCATCAAATTAAAGAGAAAAAAAATACTTTTGAAATAAATAGTGTAGCGTGAACAGTAAAAACACAACCCCTTTATTTTTCTTTGAAAAATGGTGTCTGAGTAGTAAACTTTTTGCACCCGAATCTTGAATTCAGGATGCAGTCATATAATCTCTTAGCATTACAATCAGTATTTACATTTGCACGAGGATAAAGGGTCAAATATCACGATTTGTGCAACTAATTAAAGAAAGATGGAGGAAAACGCAAGGGAATTACTTGAAAAGGAGGCATCCCAATATCATAGTAACGAGGAAAACGCAGTCATATAATCTCCTTGATGAGGCAATTAGGATCATAAGATCCTGACAAATGACCAATCTTAGGTAATTCACTAACTCCATAGAAATGGACTTCCGAGGGGAAATGATTGTTTTAGATAAGAAGAAATCATAATTATATTATATGTATGATCATGAATAATATAAAAAGTTGACCGATTTCAAATTTTATTGTTCTGTTAAAAAAAATCAATGTGAACATAATTAACTATCGAGCTGGCCATGATCATCTCTGGTTGAGCTGACTTTGAAATTTCTTAGGCCAAGTTGCATGCTTTTCTCCTCTTTACGTAACCTATCATCATTTCCTGGGTTTCTTCTTATCTATAAGAAAAACTTCAATTCTATCATCCGCTGTGAGTTTGGATCTAAAAAGATTTCTTTTCTTTCTTGAGCGATAAGCAAAAATATTATTTTGGAGTTTTATCTTGCAAATATCCTGTATTTTTTTAAAAAAATTATGTAAGCAATTACAGAAGAAATGTTTTCAACAAATAGAAAGGATTGGTGGACTCAATATGATGAGTGGATGAGTTCTAACCTAGATTTAGTGAGTGTTTATTTTTGTAATATATTTTATATGAAAAAATATTAATTTATGTTTCTAATGTATTCTTAATTAAGAAATATTCAGAGGAAAAAACTTCGCAATCACTGTACTAAATATGTATTTAAACTGCAAGGAACTTTCCCAAGTAAACATCAATTACGTATTTTTCTGCAAATTAATTCTTACTTTGGAATGATGTTACAAATGGAAATTTAATTTGTATATTTGTCAAATTCCAATTACATGGTCACTAAATACCATTAAAATGTGCAAATACCTGATAAATTAAAAACCTGTTTATTAATTTTTATTTCAAAAAAATATTTTTTTTTTATTTTTTTGATTTTTTTAATGTATTAATATCAAAAATATTTTTTAAAAAATAAAAAATATATATTATTTTAATATATTTATAAATAAAAAATATTTTAAAAATAATTATTACTGCACTGCCAATTATGCTGCCGATGGGCGCTCCCTATGTATATATTATTTTAATTCCTGAACTGAGTTTTAACAAGAGTTTTTTTCTTTTCTAATCATTTCTTTTTTCTAACTAATCAACGGCCCACAATCATAATAATCCACCTAATCAACACCCACAAACCACCAGTACCCGCCCCCAATTAAACTTAAACGGTCAACTTCATCACGCTTCAATACAAATATTAATCACATAAATAATTCCTTTATCTCTTGATTATATTCTTCCACAACCAACCGTAGCTCTTTTTTTTCTCTGCGTAGCCATCCTAAAAGGTGAGCCTGGTGGTTAGATTTGCAGTCCTTTGTTACTTCACGGGTTCGTATTTTATAGGTGGACATTGACGTAGCTGAGTTGCGATTCACTGGCTGTGAATTCTTTCCTTTGTGATTAGACTTTTGAACCTTACTTGACGAGCTCGTACGTATTTTGCTCAAGAAATTACATGGAATAAATTAAACTGAACAAATCTAGGGACTAAAAACAACAACATGTAAAAAAAAAAAATTGAAGAGGCAAACAACCAATCAGCCATCATAATCAAACCTTGTCATTGTTGGTTCTGCTGTCATTATTAGCCTTGTACTGCTGAATTATTCAAACCCAAAAAAACACACCAGCCAACACCCACATATGACAATCAACCTTGTCATTTGCTGAGCCCTTGATTGAAGGGCAATGGGATTTTTATGGTATTGTTTATATTCGCAAAAATTGTCAAATATCTGTTGGTGAATGTTTTTGGAGCAAAAAATAAAATAAAATGCTGGCCATGGGCCATAGTAATCCACATTTCCACACCCACTTCTGTTCTTGCCCTTTATTGTTCTTTTTCAGGGCCTCGCTTCTTCTTCACTGAAAGTACTATTGTCACCAGCTGCTCTGTTCTCCTCCAACAAACTTGACTGCCCATTTCCTTACAGGTCTCACCTCTCTGGTATGTCTACTTGCCAAGATTTTGTTTTTCTGTCTTTTTCTTTGTGAAAGAACACTTTTTGGGCTTTAAGTTTTGTTTTGCTCTCACCTTAGATTGACCAGTGTGACTTGAGGACAGCCATTTGTTGACTAAGAAAGATGGGGTGAGATCTGGGTGTGTTATTGTTGCTGTTGGATTAATTTGTCTCAAACAGATTTGTTTTGAATCTGGTTGTTGCTTAATGTGATCAAGTATTAAAAAATGGTTTCTTGAATGGTAAAAGAAAAACAAATTTCCCCTGTTATGGGTGCTGCAGTTCAGCTTCTTTTGAAAGTTAATGTGTTTTTATTGATGGATAGAGAGATTGTTTGTGGGATTCTACCTTGTTGGTTGGGAGACGAGGAGTGAATGTTAGTTGCAAGGTAATGAGATGGACTATGATAGAATATTTTGGAACTCAGCTGTTAGTTTCATGATCAAATGATTGTGTAACCATATGAAATCAAAATTCCTTCGAGAGGTATAACACTCAGATACTAACATTTTCATTTTCAATACTGCAGTATTTGGTACATTTTTGTTTTTTTCCACTGCTTCTGATTTTTTCCCCCGGATTGCCTACGGTTATGTATGTCTCCCAGTTCAATTTCACACATGACTGTCTGTTTGGTTAACCACGTAATGGAAGAAAAGGATGTTTTTGAATGCTTTGTAACGTTACCAATATGTTGCTTGTAGAAAATAAAAACAAAAGCTTTGCAAAATGTACATAATGCTGGTGCTGCTGTATTTTACTGCCAGGTTCATGTTAAGTTGGAAACAAACATCTGGCATCAGCAATGGGTTCTGGGGACTGGTTTAAGACAATGATTAGCATAAAGAAAGTAAAAGATGATAGCTCAAAACAACCAAAGGTATTGAATCATCCAAAGCAAATTTGCTGTCAATGCATTTTTTTCTTCTTTGTATTTTCATAATGAATCCATATCCTTTACCTTGAAAAGATTTATTGTAATTTGGCCATTCAATTCTTTTATTATAAACTACTGCTGATTCAAGACTATTGCAAGGCTGTTACGTATATTGTTGGAATTGTTGTTATTAGGATAGTGGTGAAGAAAGTTCTTCTTTTTTAACATGTTATATGCGACCACATCTGTTTCTGCAATCTGAACAGGGCTCTACAACTTCTGCAAAATCAAATGGCTTCAAATGGAAGAACAAGCTGCGAAAAGAATCTGCTATTTTTGCAAATGGTTCCAGTAGGGCCAATCCCAGATTTATTGACATGCCAGTCGAGGATGTGGCTGCCACTCAGATTCAAACAGCATTCAGGGCCTATATGGTATGTCCATTGTCTGTACTCCCTGTGCAACACATGGATGCATATTCATACAAATGGAAAGACATGCATATTTGAATGGACACTGGTTCATTAAATCATTTCCTAATGGTGCAGGCTAGGAAAACTCTTCGCCGTTTGAAAGGTACTGTGAGGTTACAGATCATCACTAAAAATTATTCTGTCAAAAAGCAAGCTGCAACTACTTTGAACTACCTTCATTCTTGGAGCCAAATACAGGCCCAGATTAGAGCCCGTAGACTCTGTATGGTTACAGAAAGCCGGTTAAGACAGAAGAAGTTAGAGAATCAACTAAAACTTGAGGCAAAGCTTCATGATCTGGAGGTTAGGATATAATTTCAATGCTTAAACAATCAATCAAACTAAAACAATGATTTTCTTTTGTATTGATATAGATTTAATGGACGTTGTAAGTTTTTGTGAGGGGAGTTTGATGTAGAAATACTATATGCAGTCACATCCATGGAATTTGGTTCCTTAAGACTTGTCACTCTCTGCGGTTTTAAGATTGTTCATATGTCTACCCGCAGAGAATACAAAATAACGATGAAGGTCATTTATTTCTCTTTCATTAGGAATCGGATGTTCGGAATTTAATTTTTTAGCTGTAGTCTGTTGATGTCCACAAATTATTCTCCACTCCAATTATTATATGATCCCGTCTCTCTTTAAGAGTACTGATTGAAATGAATGTCAGGTTGAATGGTGTGGTGGCTCTGATACAATGGAGGAAACTCTTGCAAGAATACATCTGAGGGAAGAAGCAGCGGTTAAGCGGGAACGGGCGATGGCATATGCCTTTTCTCATCAGGTATTTGAAATCCCAAAAATGTTTTTTTCATTGTAGTTTCCTGGAAGGGGCAAAAACAAATTGGAAATGACCACAAAAATCCCATGAATTACAGTGGAGGGCCAGCTCTGGTCATAGCCTCGGGCTTGTTAATTTTGAACTTGGGAAAGCAAACTGGGGCTGGAGTTGGAAGGAACGCTGGATTGCTGCTCGTCCATGGGAAAGCCGGGTCCCTGTGAAGTCTGCTAGTCCAAAGAAAGTGAAGAACAAGCAGGCTAAAAAGGTTGATGAAAACACAAAGTTGCAAACCAAAAAAACACCAGTTTCATCCAAGCCATCATTGTCCAATGGGAGAGTAAATCCAACAGCACGGAGATTATCTTACCCTCCAGCTGAAAAACGGGCAACGCTTGAGAGAAGCATTAAATCTGATGCAGCCAACACTTAACGTGAACACTTGGTATCTTAGTACGAAGCAAAATTATAAATCGCAAAGACTTGATCCTACTTTCAGTCATTTTTGTTTCAGATAAGAAAGGATGTGTTTTTATGCTCATTACTGATTTTGTGCAAGTGGAGTGGTGGTTTGCTTTTGCATATAGTACAGAAACTATAGATCAGGCCTGGTTTTATGAATGACAATTGTCATTCTTTTTGCGTTTTCTCCTTTATATATTTTTACCTTTTCTTTTTTTCGAGTTAATATGTATTTATGATGTAAATAGACATCAATTTTTTTTATGGTGGATCTGTGATGTATTTAAAGTCTTATCAATTCTTGCCATTAATTAGTGTTACTGATGCATGAAGAAAGATATTTGAAGTTAAAGATGAAAGAAAAGGAAGAAAACGCCAAATAAAAAGAAGAAAAGGCTGAAAAAGAGAAAGAATGAGGTTGAAAAGATATGCAACTTGTAAATTTTATTTCATTCATAAAAACTTGTTTAATATTTGAAAAAATAGGATGTAAATATTAAAATTCTAATTAACACAAATAATTGAGATTATAGCTCATTAAATCAAATACTCAATAATAATTAAATCAAACTCAACAAATAAAATCTGATTAATAAGTCTCAACTAAAAATTTTAATAAATTGAACCCAAATATAAGCTAAATCCTAACCTCACAAAAATAAAGGCTATTATTTACCATCTATGATCATATAAGTGTATAAATAATATCTCGAGTTAAGTGTCTCAACCAACTCTCTTGAGGTTGAAAAAAATTGACTCCGTCGAATGTCGTCTAAGGCAGCTTCAATACCATTCCTAAAAAAATCATGATCAAGTTGTTGTGAAGTTTATTTAATAATTTAAGTATAATATGAATCTGATCGTCTAACTCATATACTAGAATTCGTTAAAGTTCATAATCTCTAGTGAAAACAACTTGTGCATGCAAAATAACATTAATATGTTCCTTTGTGTCAAAGATAATAATAATAAGGCAGGGTTTTCAAAATAAGCATTAGAGATAAGTTGTATTTTATATAGAACAAAGTCTTTCATATTTAAAGTAGAGCTAATATCGAAATTTGATGGCAGTTTAATGATATAACTATTCAATTCAATTATTTATAACACTTTGAATGATCTAATATTACCCACTTGAAATTTATGATTGATTTTCAAAGGACATTGTTCAGGGCTAATCTGTATCACAAAATAATCTTCAACATTAAATACATCATGATACATATATCAATCATCTTTAAATTTGTATTATTAATTACTTTCTTAAATTTATTTTATGATCTCAACATGCAACTTATAAACTCTACATGTAAAGGACTAAGTTGAATCAAACATTTTAGAGTAAATAGACATGGGAAGAAGATTTACAAACTTTATAGGTTCGTAACCACAAACACTATATGATTTGAGGTTTCAAGTAGAAAAAAACCTATTTTAAGCCTTAGTCAATATAGTTTGGACACAACCTAGTAAATTAAAATTATTTTCATCTTTTTTCATTGTCATAACCTATATTTGAACTTATTTGCTTTAATTTAATTTTTTCAAGGGGGTTAAATTTAGAAATTAAAAGATCAGGGACCAACACTTATTAAAGGTATGATTTTCTGAACCTGAAAAAATTAAAGATTATAATGTGTTTTTGTTTGAACAGATTATCAAATAAATTTATTTTTAATTTTGATTTTTAAAATTTAAATCAAATTTAAAATTAAAAAGAAAATAGGGTTTGTTTGTTTGGGATTGTTGGATGCTTTTGTTATATAATTTAATAAATACACATTCATGGAAAAAAAAAAAAAAAGGTGGCGGGGTAGGGGACTCTTCTAAAATAAATTCATATTTTCATTTCCTAACATTGGGTGTCACGTTTTACCATTGTTAACCCTACCAAAATCAACTTCCTCTCCTCTCCCTTAGTTGTCATATTACCACCATCACTTTGGTGTTAATTTTTTATTTATTTAGACATACTCTGATCCTGCTTGTTTTTCTTAGAATTTTCAAAAAAAATCCAAAATTACATGTTTTAGAATTTTATAAATAAAAAAATGTATATACAAAAATATTTTGCATGGATATTTGGATTTTATAACAAGTTTACAAAATCCATTGATTTTGGTTACAATTAAAAGATGTATTAGGCTAACATACCTAAATTTTAAAAATAACAAAATAAAAACCTTGTCTTTTAGAATAAAAAATATTTATTACTCATGCTTGAGAAAAATACACTTATAAGGAATACCAACTTCGATTGATATGATCAATATTAAAATTATGAATATCATTTATAATATTAATTGATATTAGCATTAGGAATATCCAAATTCAACAATGTTAGAATTGAGAATACTTTCAATATTCACTAACATTTAATATTTTCTAACATTGAAGTTATGATTATTTATACCAAAATTAGAAATAACTTTGAACCTCACTATTGAATGATGCCAAAGTCAAGAATATCAAATATTTTTTATATGGTACCTATCAATACTTGAATTGAAAGTATTTTTCATCGAATATTCATTGATATTAGAGTTGAGAATATAATCAACAATGCAGCCTACCTCATATAAAAGGCTTTAGAGGTGATAATGTCTTTCCTTTAAGGTAACTAATTTTATACCATAGAATCTTTGTTGATCGGTTAAAGTTTCTAGTGATCATAATATTAGGTGATGAGTTTCTAAATAAGACATTTTCCTTCTAAGAACAAGATGTTGGAAATCTATTCTTTTTATATAAAAATTCAATTTTTTTTTAAAACCACCATGGGTGTGACACTCATCATGTGTTACGGGTGAAGAATTAAGAAACTTAACATGTTGCTTTAAACCTATGACGTGTTGGATGTCAAGTATGATGGGTTTGAGAATCAAATGGTTTAAAAGGACTAATATCATGAGACTCTTCTAAGATCATATTTATCTTTTAAGATGTTTTTTTTAAAACGTGTCCTAAAATTTCTTCCTCTACCACCAAACCAAACATTTTTTTTTTATTAATCTTATTTTTAGACTCATTTGGATTTATAATGTTAATTCCTTCTTCTTGCACGTCCTCTTTATCTAGGTCACTACAATTATTAGAATTGAGTTTATACACTTGCACATAATAGTTTTTTTTACTCATATATCCTTATGTTCTTGGATGACCAGGTATTTAGAGGTGTAGTTGAAAAATATATGATCAAAAGCTTGATAGTTAGCATACTAAACCTATGAACTTATCCTACACATTTTATTAATGACTTTTTTCCTTATTTTTTTTTATAAATTTAGGCACTATTAGAATTAGATCTATATGATAGATTACCTAACAAAGAACCATCATTCCTAAATTGATATCTAAAAATGGTATTATAAGAGTCTTGATATTTTATCCATTGACTCTTTATAAACAACTCATAATCTTGCTTTATAATATAGGCTTAGTTAATTATGAAAACACCTATGAGCCTCCTATTTTCTAAAATCATCATTTAAATTTTATAAAATCTACATAAAGTCATGATTTTTTTTTATGGCACATCTCATCATGTAATAATTAAATTATGAGTATATATTTATTGACAAACTTTTTCATTGTATTAGATTGTTCCATTGATATAAGAGTTAATCCTATAAGACTGAGGTCAGTATTTTTCATGTAGTTTTTGTTTCATTTTGATTCAATAAGTTATGAGAGATTTATCTTTTTTTTTTCTAAACAGTCCTCGACATCTCCTTGATAAAATTGAGCTTCGTTAATGATTATCATCTTAGCAAATTTAACTCTCCTATTACTAGACAAGTTGTTCCACTCAAAGAATTGATCCATGTCACAAGTCCATATATGAAATATCCAATGGTCATAACGACCATCAAAATTGAGGGTTTCTATTTTGTTAGAGCTCATAACTTGCTTATTAAGGTTATTATGTTTATAGTAATCTAAATGTTAATGATGTTCTAGGTGAATTTGTTTATAATGATTATTCTTATGATATTTATTGGTCTTTGGATGATTTATTTACAAATTCTTATAGGGTTTAATTCTTTTAAACATGATGGTTATCTAAGTTTGCAGCTCTCCTTAAATGGCCCTAAGAATATTATTATAGGTCGAGTCTATGGTAAATGTGGACTGAAGTTTGGACACTAGATGATCATGATATAAATGCATGCAACAATAACTTAAAATTTTAATTGAGATCACATATGATTCTTACAAGTGAAATCATACTATATAAATAAAACTAATTTTATTTTTTTAATGTGGATATTAATCAACATACAACACTTAGAAAATTTAAAAATACAATATTAAACCTTTAAATATAAACAGTTAATCAAATAAAGTCATAATGTTTCACCATTTTCGATAAGCTCTATAGTTCATAAAAAGTGCTCATGACTAAATTTGAATGGAAAAGATATAAAGCGAACAAAAATATAGGATTATAATGCAAGATGAGATCTTGTTTAAGCACAAAACATACTATTAATGATACGTTGAATACCAAATGTAATACCAGAATAATAAAATTCAATGTATTAAAAAGTAAAGTGATTTGCTAACTAGATTTCTTAGTGAGAAGATATTGAAAATTACTGTTGTTAACATGATGAAAACTATTGATATAGTGACCAGCTAACGTGGTGTTGATACATCAATATTAGCTTATATTTCACTTACATAGCACATGTGTTGATGTGTAGGCAACATATTAGTGTACATTGACATGACACTAAATGCTAGTGTGTTGTGATGTGGTGTTGATGTGGTTGTGTCAATTAATATCTCTTGACAGACTACGATGATGATTTCTTTATTGTTACTAAAAATAAAAATTTATTGTGGTTGCCAAAAATTTATGTTGAAGATGAATAATATTTTTTTTATTTAGACTATAATTAGAAAGATTTTTTTTTAATATTAGATTAACAATTGATTATGATTCAACACAAACTCTGATAGATCTATTAATTATAAGAACAATTAAAAAATTATGCTACAATATCAAAGTTGATTCGGGGTAAAATAAATTTGAAATCAAAGATGAAAGAAAAGAAGAAACTAAGAAGTAAAAACCAAAGGGAAAGAAGAAAATGTTGAAGAAAAGAAAGAATGAGGGTTGAGAAAGTCTACAATTATGCAAATTTTATTTAATTCATCAAATATTGTTTAACATTTAAAAGAAAAAAATATGAATACTAAAACTCTAATTAGAACAAATAATTAGGCTTAAAATCTACTGAATAAAATAACCAACAATAATTAAATCAAGCCTAACGAATAAATTTTAAGTAAAAATTTAAATAAATTAAACTAAAATATAAATTAAAATTCAATTTTTTAATGGTTTAGACTACTCTTTATCATCTATAATGATATGAGCATGTAAAGAGTATTTAAAGTATAGTGTCTTGTCGGTTACTGTTTGGGAATTCTTATGCTTCTGTTGCAAGACATTGTTCCATCTTTCAATCCATTCTTCCTACGTTACAAGCGCACTTCATTTCTGTAAGTTGGATGGTATGGTTTTCCCCATTGTTTCTCTGAGAAAAGATTGTTAGGGCCATCCGCAGATAGAGTGGAAGCTGTCAACAAAACCATTTGTTTGAGTTGAGAAGTTTTCTTGAGGTTCTGCAAGGTTCAAGTCTTTATCCATTGCCAAGATTCTTTATCAGCAGTTTCCTTTTTCAACTTAATGGATAAAGAGTTCCCCTCTTGTAACTTCAGAAGTACAATGCTTGGTAGAATATACTAGATGATATTGGAATTTTATTTAGAGTTCAACCTATTAAATTAAGATGATTTTTTGATATAATATTAGAGTTTTGATAATCAAAAATTATATATTTAAATTATATATTTTTTATTTAGTTAATAAAAATTAAGTACAAAATAATATAAAAATGTGTAAGTTTTAAGTTTAAAAAATTTTTATTTAAAAAAATATATTATAAAATAATATAAATTTTATTTAAAAAATAATTTTTTAATAAAATAAACAAGTCTAGCTAGACAGCTAGTATTAAGTGGTGGATAAAACAAGTGAACGCTGACGTCGAGCAATAAAATCTTGGTTTATGGGTGGGTATCAAGAAAAAGGAAATTCACTCGGTTCGGTGGTCCGTGAGATTTATGATTGCATCTTTTTGCCACCATTTCTGGTTAATAAAAGATTCAGGCCATCTCCCTTACCCACCACAGTTTCTTGCTTTCTAGCCTTCACCAATTAAAGCAAGCCACACTTAACAGGCAGCTCAGCACACGGCAATCTGTCTTTTTGGCAAGTGCATGCGGCCTTCAAACTTCCATGGCTTCCCGGCCGACCAAATCATTATGAACCATTATTTGTTCTTGATGATGTTAATCCCTGATTCCTTATTTTGATAGACCTTGCCTCGAGCGTGGAAGCGAGCCACGAGGAGGTCATTAATTGTTTATATTCATGTTTTGGCACGTGTCTGTGTATCTTAATGGGATAAAAAGCATGGATTTAATCTCGGAAAAACTAAACTAATTATGATACTGTTTTTTTTTTTTTGGATTTGAGTAAACTTTATTTTCTAAAAAATACATTTTATAAGTTTAGATAAATAAGTAAAATTTTAATTATTTTAATTTTTTATAAAAAATAAATATTATAACTTGAATTCAAAATCGGTTATATAGATTTGAAATCATTTACTATCATGCTATGATTTTTAAAAACTTAGTCATATTATGCGCGCTATAAAAACTAATTATGATACTGTTGATAACTAACACAAAATTACTTGCTGTCATAGTTGTTATGTTTTTATTTTGGGGAAGAGCAAGTGAGAAAAGCATTCCATTTTCACAATCCTATAATTTTATTTTTTCAAAGATAATTCTACATTAGCGTTGCTTTTGCACAAGTTGGATATGAAAACATAAAATTCTAATTCAATACTAATGAGTTATAAAATTAAAGATACTTGAAAATAAAGTTAATATATTAGATAATTGATTAATTTTCTAGTTTAAATAATTTGATTTATTTTTTATAATCAAAATATCTAATGACTTGGTATGAAAAGTTTAGTAAAATTATAATAGTAACGGGTGATATATTGTAAATCAAATGATCGATAATCATAATAATATTAAATAGTGCTTGGTAATCTAAATGACCGGTAATCGGTAGTTAGTATTCTGTTAAAAATCTTTTTTTATAAATGTGAAGACTTTTCTAGAAGTAAAGTAAGCAATTTTATAAAAAGAAAAAACACAATAATATTATAGTGATATATTTTTAAAATATATATATATATTAAAAATATTAAGAATTAAAATATTATAGCCTTTGACTTGAAAGATTTATTGTGTATTTATAGTTTATAAATTTTATTTTTTTTTAGATAAAAAGATTGAGGTGTAATTTTATTATTATAATATTTTGAATTATATTTTATTTAAAATAATATATATTAAATTAATATAAAATATTGAGTAACCCGCATAAGATCTTAAAAAGTTTTCTAAAGAATGTTAGGTTGTGGCTTATTAAAGGTAAGAAATGGATTCAGATATGTTTCTCAGATTCAATCAAGTTGGGTTCAAGGAGCATTTTCGAGTTGACGAGGGTGCAGGTTTTCACCTCATTCGATATACACCTTGCATATATACACCTTGCATAAACTCATATTTTTTATTTGAGTCCATGCCTTTTAGGAAGTTAGGCTTAAATTACCGTACCTGAGCTTACTTTTTTTTAGGCTTTTTGTTATATATTAGACTGGACTATCAAGCTAGGTTTTTTTGAGTTTTTTAAGGGAATTTTAATTTCATTTTGAAAAAGGTTATTTACATCATACACTGAATGTTAATCGAAAATGATCTCCCACATAATCGTTTATGGTTTGACTTCAAAAATAAGATTCGAAAAAAAAATCTAAATGATATAAGAAATGATTAGGAAGTGATGTAATCTTATTGTTTAAAAGTTATCGTATGTGTAACTTAATTATTGTTAATAATAATATTACTTCCAAAAAAACATAATTAATGATGCTTCTATTGAAAACAACCATAATCTCATGAAACTGGGTTGTTTTGTTTTTTAGTTTCAAATTTTTAAAAATCAGCATACATAATAATTTATTTATTTGATTATATCAAATTAATACTCCTCTTTTCCATTGAAGGAAAGTAGTGCATACTTTCCCACGGGGGTTAAAAAGTTGGTTTCCACTTTCAATAAGATACAGGCATTGAATTGAATGGCCTGCTACATTTGTTAGAACCCTTTAAAGGAAAAAAAAAGAAAAGAAAAGAAAAAAGCTCCCTCCTTGAATGCATACTTAGCAGTAATCACCGATCAAGCAAAACTATTGATTCCCTTATAAATAGTCCTATTATGCCTGAAATCATCAGCCCATGATTTCATTGTTGAGAACAAAGCTATTACTGTCTTCATCACTGCATAAAGCACCAATCTTTACAGTCATGGACTCTTATGGATCACAAAGACTTGTGACTTTGGCCCAGCAGCTTCGCTTCTACAAGCCACCGTCTCTATCACCAGATGAAATTGAAGAGCAAAACATAGAGGAAAGTGCAGGTAAAGTTGTTCCCCAAGTGGGTTTTCAAGAATCTGCAACCTCAATTGTTAAGGACCCTGAAAGGTTTAGACCCAATAGAGCTGCTGTCTTGGTCTGCATCTTTGAAGGTGATGCTGGTGATTTTCGTGTCATTTTGACTAAGAGATCCTCCACATTGTCTACTCATTCAGGTTAGTGTTTTTTTTTCCTTCTCTGTCTCTCTCTCTCTCTTTTTTCTTATGAGAATTGGAGATTTTGAATGCTGATTGTTTGCTGATATTCTTTCCTTAACTCTGGGAATCTGTTGTTAATTAATTCAGTTGAATGAATGGTTATTGCGGCTGGCTGACTTTTGGATGCTCTTTGTTTGGTTGGTGATGCATGTGCCAAAATTTTCATTTCTGTAGTAATTCATGATGAAAAATAGTGTTTTAAGGCAATTCAGTAAGATAATTTATCCCAATGTTTAAGTTTTTGCATAATGTAGTTAATAGTAATTGCTCTTAAATTATAAGTCTCAACTTGAGTGATGAGACTGGATAAAGATACGAGTAAGGCTGTAGAAGATAAAAAGAATTGAATCTAATTGCTCTCTTTTGAGTTTTACCCCCATGGTCAATTGTTTTGAACTCAGCTCAGCTGAATTGTTATATGCTTAAAAAAAATTTCAAGCAAGGTTTAAAATTGGAATCATTTTGTCTTTTTGTCATGCATTGTTGAAGTGATCAGATAGAGCAAAAGTTGTTGAACTTAAGAGAATTTGAAAAGAATTGGAGAAAGGAAATAAATTTTCAAAAACTTGACGATTTGCTTGAGTGGTTAAGGTAGTTGTCTGAGGTTCAATTAGTTGGAGAATTTGAGTCTTGTATAATACAAAGCTTTTGGTTATCATTTTGTTAATGAAGACTTGAGGTTGAAATTTCCTGTTCTTTTCTCTTTTTGCGGCCAAGCAGTGAAAATGTAATGGCAACATCGATGACTAAGGTATAGGGAGTGGTTGTTGATTGTTCACTCCACTAAGTGAGTGTTTCTGGTCGCAGGTGAAGTTTCCTTACCTGGGGGAAAAGCAGATGAGAGTGATAAGGATGATTTTGAGACGGCAACAAGGGAAGCGGAGGAGGAAATTGGGTTAGATCCCTCACTTGTGAATGTTGTTACTGTTCTTGAACCATTTTTGTCTAAGGTATGGAAAGGATGCTTCTTCTATGCTCTTGGAATTTATGTACTTTTTGTATTTTATGGATGATGGTTTCTGCTGATTTGTATATAATTTCATTTGACCGACTATCCTGTATGATTGAGTCAAAACTTGCTTGGGACAGGGGAGTTGTTCTTGTAATATTGGTTGACAGCTTGAGGTTTAGACCCATAGTGACCCTTGTGGAATGAAACCTAGGTATTGTCTTAACATAAGATTACCATAAAGTAAGGTGAGAATTATTGTCAAACCTTAATGAACCTTGTGATCAGCCCCTGTTATCGTGGGTAAATAGTAAACTTTCTTGTCTTCACTCTTTTTAGGGGGTTTTGGGGGGATTGTGGTTTGCTTCGAGAAGGAACTGGGGGGCCAAAATTTGATGGGTTCATAGAGATTTTCTAGGCAGGATTTATTTCTCTTTTACTTTCCCATTTATTCAATTTTGATGTTTCCATTTAGCCTGTGAGTGAGATTGACATGGTGTTGGACCTACCACATAGCATTTTGACAGTTACTAGAAAGTTTCACTCGCCATTGTTCTTCATATAAGTGATCTTGATACTACTTCTTCTCGCCATACAAGTATGTCATGGTGGTTGGCCTGGTATATTTGAAATGAATTGTTTTATACCTTTCAGAGAATAGGTAGTCGAGGAATGCTTACATTAATAAGTTTATCATATCTGGAAGTTATGAAGACAATGCTAGAATGCTTCCTAAACGAGACTGGCAAACACAGATGTGTGGCATCACATAATTGTAAACTGTTCACAATCCGTACTGTCATCCATCATTTGTGTATCATGAGGTTGTTTGAAAGTTTAGTGGCTCCTTTCTATCGCACATTTTGCTTTCTCTTTTGACATGAACAAATTTTATTCTAAAGTCAGGGCATTTAAGGTGAGCAATCTCCTAACCATGAGATTTCAGAATTGTGCAAAAGGATGCTTCTGTTAGCTGTCTAACTATATTCTGCAACGAAACCATGACAATCAGCATTAAATATATAGGACAATTCATTATATGAGGAATTATGTAGGAAAAGAGCGTGCATTTTTATCACATGTGCATTCTCTACTCCACTCTCATTTCTGCTTTCTTTTAGCTGAAACATCATATGCCATGATGAGTTCTAGACCAGGATCCAAAATCTGTTACCCACAGAACTTCAGTCGTGGATTTCCTGACAAGTATTCTGATTTTGACATGGTCATCTTTTGTTTTAATAATCAGTATCAATATAATACCGCTGTCAATAACTATGATGTGTGCTCTATCATTGCTTGGGTCTGGACGGATAGTGCATTTAACTAATTAGCATTTGAATTGTCTGACAAGTGTCTGTTAGATATCACAAAAAAATTAAGCTGTTATTGTCTATTTTTTTCAGTTTTAGCAATGATTGCTTTTCTTTGCAGCATCTTCTGAGAGTGATTCCTGTTATAGGCATTCTAACCAATAAGAAGGCTTTCAAGCCCACCCCAAATCCCGCTGAAGTGGAAGCAGTATTTGATGCTCCCTTGGAAATGTTCATTAAGGTTAACCTCTTTCACTTTTATTAACTGACTGAACCATTAGGTTTTCTTATAAATAAACTATTCATGAAATATTTTGTTCAGGATGAAAATCGACGAGTAGAGGAGAGAGAGTGGATGGGAGAGAAGTATCTGATTCATTTCTTTGACTATGAAACGGGGAATAAAAAGTACTTGATATGGGGTTTAACTGCTGGGATTTTGATTAAAGCTGCTTCAGTGATCTACCAACGGCCACCAACTTTTGTGGAGCAGAATCCAAGGTTCAAGTTTCCTAAAGGTGCAAGCAATGATACAGTGACGCCCTGAATAATTCAGGAAAAATATTGTTGGATTGTACTCAGATTCTCGGAATAATCATCCTTCCTCAATAAAAACCCTCACAACCCACACGTGTTGAACCAGTTAAGTTATTCAAATGTATGCACTAAGTAGCATTGTCAATAGATAGGCAGAATGCAATATTATCATTTAGGAAATTGTAAATTGAGGAGACTGATTACTTAAGAGGCAAGGAGTTAACTGGATCAAATTTCAACAAATTCTTCCTGGGGAGTGAATTGCATTTGTTTTCTTCCAACTGCAGTTAATTCTATTGAAAAACTTAAAGAGTTTTTCTGTAGCGAAGTTCTTGATTGAACTGATCCTACCGCTAAAGCATGCAAAGCTGTTAATAAACAGCATTGCACTTCTTCAGTCTCGTCTACATTTGAGAATGAATGTACTTAATGCCTGCTTTCGTTGACTTGGCTCTATAACAGTATAGTTGAAGCCGCTTTTGGGATCTTAAACTGCTTGCCTCTACAAGTAAAAGCTTTGATTTTCATAGATGCTACTTTTGGTAAAAATGTTCTTTTGTCTTAAGAGTTATGCGTCTCTGCAAATTGTACTAGTTTTTTTCCCCACATTTTGGAAACATGATTTGTTGTTTAGAGAACGAACATTTACTTATATAGTTTAGACTTCAGACAAGCTGTAGACAGCATTAGATGAAGGATGAAAGGAAAAGAATACAGCATGTTTGCTCTTGTTTTCTTCTCTAATCTTCGGACAAAATGAAAAATATGAGAATCACCCAGTAACTTCTTTTCGTGGATGGACAGGCACATTTTCCTCTTTCGAAATCTTTCGTATTTATGCATCTACCTTTGTTTTCTCTGGTCCAGAAACATATACAGCGAAGGTGAATTTATCAAAATCTACAAAATGTTAATGGACCGTGGCCCGAGCCTATCAATTCCCAGGTAGTTCTCACCTCAGCCAGCTCTTTCCTTGTAAAATTTAATTGTAGTGTGTGTAATTTTGCTGGACACTCCATGGAAATAATAAAAAAAATTGTTTAAAAAAATTTAAAAAAAAATTGAGTATAATTGTATTTTAAATAATTTTTTATATTAAAATATGTTTTAATGATAAATTTTTATTTTAAAAAAATTATTTATAATATTAATATATTAAAATAATTTAAAAATATATTAATTCAAAAAATACTTTTAAAATATAAAAATAAACATCCAATGGATCACTAGCCATGCTGATTTTTCAATTTGAGAGTCGGAAAATTAGTTCTCAAAATTGATTGCTACAAAAGAAAGAAATTTATTAACTTTTTTAAGTTTTAAGAAGAAGGAAACTGACAGGAAGTCACAACTAAGACAACACAGGCCACAACCAAACAATAACATGAGTGAAAAATCCCAGAAACTGTTATCATTAGCTCAACAGCTTCGTCTCTATAAACCTCCTGATTCTTTAAACAACCCAACAAGAAGACAAAATGGGATCCCACAAGGTGCAAAACCAAAAACAGCTGCAGTTCTTATATGTATATTTGAAGGAAATGATGGAGATCTGCGTGTGATCCTAACAGAACGCTCTTCAAGACTTTCCTCTCATTCTGGTACAAAAGAGAGTTTTTCTTTATGTAAATAACTATCAAGTCATCGTTTGTACTGGGTTGTACACTTGTATTGCTGGCTATGTGATGTCTTAAAGAAAGAAGAAATGGGTTGTGTTCTATTGCAGGTGAAGTTTCCTTGCCCGGTGGGAAAAGGGAGGAAGGAGATGCTGATGATGTAGAGACTGCCTTGAGGGAGGCTACTGAGGAGATTGGCTTGGACCCTTCTCTTGTTGATGTTATTACTGTTCTTGAACCATTCATGACAAAGGTTAGATTGTGCTCAATTAAGCAAATTCATTTTCTAGTCATTATTCGTAACCATTCTTGAGGGTCAATGATTTGTTTGATATAGATTACTTATATTATTTATTTGTTACTTATAGATTCTTTCATATATCTTAACACTCTTGGAACAGAATAAATAGTTGCAAGATATACAGTTGATTTTAATTATGTGGAAAGAGGAGTTAAAAGAATCAAAATGGGTAATATATTGGCATAATAGGAAAGTTTGAGGAGAATATCATGGGTTTGAGTCTTTGCTCATGATTCTGATGTTTAGCGCATTTGCTGTTTTAAGTTGTCAACTATGAGAGAAAGACATAATAAAGTGCGATCTTTAACAACCTATGGAAATGTTTAAACTAATTTCATGATTCTATTTCTTGAATCTGGAATGATAAATTTTCGAGCCTCTTTGTTGTCCTGTCATTTTTCTTCAGATTATTGATTGAAGTTAGAGGCAGAGTGCTTCTTTGTTCTCTTTGTTTGTGTATGAGTTTGTTTTTAGGCTAATCACGGTTCCATATGCAGTATGCTATGACTGTGGTTCCTGTGGTTGGCATCCTGTTCGATAAGAAGGCATTCAATCCAGCTCCCAATGTGAATGAAGTGGAAACAGTTTTTGATGTTCCCCTAGAAATGTTTCTTAAGGTTTTACTCTAGTTCGGTTTTTATCAATTACACTTCGAAATTAAATTTCAGAAGCATTTCTCAGTTCTCACAGGCTTCTCTTTTCTGGTGGTGAATACAGGATGAGAACCGGAGGGAGCAGAAGAAAGAATGGATGGGAGACAAGTATCTACTTCACTTCTTTGATTATCAGTCAGAGAGTAAAATGTATACAATTTGGGCTATCACTGCTTCAATATTGATTAGGGCTGCATCAGTTGTCTACCAAAGAGCACCTGCATTTGTAGAGCAAAAGCCAACATTCTGGAATGGAAATCCTGATAAAGCTATAGATACCTGACGATCTTGAATTGTCGGTATCAAGCACTATCTTTATACAATAAATTTAGAACCTCTCTACTTTTGATCATGTTTTTTGAAGATTACGCAGAATTCTAGAGACGCAAATGATCAATCTCAAGCACTTTAGAGGCATTTAAATTTTCACAGTAGCCCACACCTGATCAAAAATGCAAACCATCATCAACTGTTCGTTGGCATTGATGATCTGTCTTGGAGAGTACTGAGTAGAGACTATGACCTTGAGCTTCCTATGAAGTGTTGTGTTGTTTGCAGCTTGTAACCATTTGCTTACTGGACTTGCTCTCTTATAGTGATAGCTAGAACTTGTGATTACACTTTGTAAGGTTGTCGAGGTACTAAATATACAGTCGCATTGATTTCTTTTCAAGGAAAAAACAAAAAAGATTGTGTTGTAAGACCAGGTAATAACATTGAAGAGGCTGAATTTCCTACAATAGAGGAATTATATGAAGTAAATAAGAAAGAAATCCTTGTTAGTATCTTTAGGCGAAAGAGATTGTTGGTTGTTAATATCATATTCTTCTTTTTTTTAATCCCAAGGATCTTTTGGGATTCTTTGCTCTTTTTAAGTATTAAAATCAAAATAGATATTTATAAGAAAGATAATGATTAAAATTTTGAAGAACAAAAATATTTTTTATTCAAAATTATTTCCAGTCATTCATGTATTTTCTTTTGATAGTAATATGTATTTCTTTTATTGAAAGCATAGTTTATTGAATAAAAACTAATGACAATTTTAAAAACATTCATTAAAATTAAATGATTCCAATTAAAGAAGAACAAATGCATGGAATAAAAACATCATCTCCTTATTATGTATTATTTTTTTGCTTTTTATGAAAACATGTTTTTTTATTTCAAGCATTGTTTTTTAAATAAAAAATTATTATGATTGTGAAAGCAAGTTTTAATAATAAAAAAAAAACCATGAATTAATCTGTTTCACAAATCTATATGAATAAATTTAAGAATAATAAATATAATAAAATTATATAAAAAATATATATTAAATTCTTATTGAATATTAACAAGCAAGATTTTGAGAAATTTTGCATATTAGGTTAATATATAATTATTCATAAAATAATGACTAATATTATTATAGAAAGCTCTAACCTTCTTAAAAACTATGATATAATTGGATAATTATTTAAATATTATTTTAACAAACTTATTTAAAGATAATTTAATTCCAAAACTCAAAAATAAAATAAAATATAAAATATAAAAGGTTAAGGGTTGTTTAACAAATAAGTTAAGCGCGTTTAGGCTTGACAAGACAATAAGCATGTATAGCTTAAAAGAAAGACAAAGATTTATGAATTTGAAAAAACAATGTTGTGTGTTTAACTTTCTTTTATATATATATAAAAAAAGTGGTACACAAAACATTATTTACCTAGATTTTTTTTTAATAGAATAAATGACACATTATTCGTCTAGCAAAGAACATGTCATTTTTTTATTCAAATTCTAATAATTTTTAGCAGTAAAAAAGTCAAAATTTAAGTTTTGAGACCCATAACCCTTTAGAAACCTATCTAAAGTCATTTTCAAGTTTAAAACACCATTTAATATATTGAAAAATCATTAATTAAATCAAAATATAAAGGTTAAATCATTTTCATTGAACTTTCTTTTTAAAATAAATTTATTAATACTAAAATAAGTCTTATAGGTCACAATGTTGCTGGGCAAATATTATTTCTCATGCAGGGACCAAAATATGAAAAAAATAAAATGGGATTGAAATGTAGAAAGCTAAAACAAAAGGGGCAAAATACATAACCAAAACTTTAGGGACCAAATTAAAGGTTAATGTGTTTTTTTAACAATTAAAAATGAAAAAAGTGATTTTTTATGATAAAATTTGATCTTTATTTTTTAACTTTTTTATATTTTTATCTAAAAGTTTATTTTATAACATTGATTTTCTATTTAAAGTCAAATATTTTTTGACACTTCAAAAAGGAGTTCAACATATTGATATAATTTAAGATGATGAAATAAAATAAAATAATCAAAATGAAAAAAACATTATAGAAATGAAATGAGCGTAGGAGGATATTGGAAAGGGAAACAATGATTTTCCCAATTCCAAAAACCTAGTTCTTAGTAGAATGAACCGTACAATGAACAGTTGAGTATGGGAAAACGGTGATTTCCAAAACCCCTGTTCTTTTAATTTCTTCTGCAACAGAGGATCTGAACACGGAGATACAATTATTTTCATGGTCCGCAACCTGATGATAGTATTTGAAAGTTTGGTTTTTTTTTAAAAAAATAATATATATATTAAAAAAATTATTTTTTTATATTAATAAATATAAAAATCTAATGAAAATTATTAAAAAAATAATCATGAAACGCATATAATACAGCAACCCAAATCAACGTAGAAATGTACGGTACAATAAACAGAGGATTTGTAAATGAGGAACAGTGATCTTCACAGTTTCAAAACCCGAGTTTTTTTAGTTTGTTTTATAATTATAATTATAATTTTAATTCCGGTCTTGACTTTCAAGAACATGATTTCACCGTAGATCCTGAAACTAAACATCTTAGGACAGAAAGTAGCTGTCGAAACCCAAAAATGGCTTCTGAAAATAGGGGAGAGAAATCCCAGAAGCTCATATCATTGTCTCGACGGCTCAGCCTCTACGAACCTCCTCCCCATCTAAACAACCCGGCCAGAAGACAACATGGGATCCCAAAATCTGCAAACCCCAAAAGAGCTGCAGTTCTCATCTGCATCTTTGAAGGCAATGGTGGAGAACTTCGTGTAATCCTCACACAACGCTCTTCACAACTCTCTTCTCACTCAGGTATGAAAATAATCACCTTTCTGTCATGTTTTTGCTTTCAAGTCATGCTTTTCATTGTAATATAATGATGATTATGTTATGTTCTTTTTGAGGGCCAAATAGATTGTGTTTCGACGCAGGTGAGGTGGCCTTGCCTGGTGGAAAAAGGGAGGAAGGTGATGCTGATGATATAGCAACTGCATTGAGAGAGGCTAAGGAGGAGATTGGTTTGGACCCTTCTCTTGTTGATGTTGTCACTGTTATTGAGCCATATATGACCAGGGTTTGTGTTGAATTTCTCAAATTCAGTTTCTATTTTGCTATTTTGTGGGAAAGAGATGATTTATTTGATCCATAAAATTCAGTAACACTTGCCAAAGTAGCTTAAGATGGATGCTTTGAAATCTAATTTTGTTTATCATACTCAATGACCCTGGTCAAATCAGAAGTCAGAGGTGGTTCAAGATAATTGGTCGATTGCTTGATTAATCTGGAGAGGGAGAAGAAGATAGAAATCCGAAAAAACTAAGCCATTCTTTAGAATGAAGTGTGACAAAATAAAATAGTGGGTTTTGAGTCTTCACTCATCAAACTGAGGTTTGGATTTAGGTTCCTTCACTTTTTTGTTGTCTTAAGCCTTAAATCTGGAGATTGTCTGTTGCACGGTGAAAGAGAGGAAGAAGTTAATAATCTATAACAACTTGCAAGCCATCTATAACTTATCTAGTAATTCTGTGTCCTTAACCATCCTTACCCGGAATGGAAGTTTTCCAGGCCTCTCTGATATCCTCATTGAGTATCGTCAGATCATTAGATGAACCTGCTAGTAAATTTTTTGCTTGTTCTCTTTGTTTGTAAATTAGACCGTGTTTGGTAACGCATTCGCATTTTGTTTGAAAGCCTTTTACATAGTGCGTTTGAGCTGAAAAAAGCATCAAATTGGTGTCTTTTCATCTACTTTTGGATAATTTTGATATGTCGATGTCAAAAAACATCAAATAGCACTAGAAAAACATCAAAAAGCACATGAAAAGGCATCAAAATCAAATTTGACACTTGCAAAAACACTTGCACCGCATTACTAAACACATGTTTTGTTTTTAAACTAGTTCTTGATTCTGTGTGCAGTTTAATGTGACTGTTATTCCTGTGATTGGTATACTGTTTGACAAGAAAGCATTCAATCCAACTCCAGATGCCAGTGAAGTGGAATCAGTATTTGATGTTCCCCTAGAAATGTTTCTTAAGGTCTTACTCTAGTTCTGTTTATCATTTACATAGTAATTATTCTAAAAATGACTTGTGGCTTCCTCTGTTTTGATGGTGAATGCAGAACGAGAACAGGAGAGATGTCGAGGATGAGTGGATGGGAGACAAGTTTCTATGTCATTTCTTTGACTATCAGTCGGGGGAAAAAGGTTTTATGATATGGGCTATCACTGCTGCAATATTGATTAGAGTTGCGTCAATTGTCTACCACAGACCGCCTGCATTTCTTGAGCGAAGGCCGACGTTCTGGAATGGAATTCCTGATAAAGATCTCGCCAAGCTTTAGACCCCTGGCTTTTGTATTTGTGTCAACCCATTCATTTAACCATGTTCGTTGAAGATATATGGAAAACGTTTCAAAACAGCATATAATCTGAAGCCCATTTTCCTCTTCATTTGATTAATTGTTCCTAAATTTTCTGCTCACTATTAAAAAAAAGAAGGGAAATGTTTGATAACATACTCAACATATGGAATACATGGCTTGACCTTCTTGTAATTGATATCAAGAAGTATTCAAATAATAGAATCTGTAAAATAAACCTGGAGTGTTATTTGGCAACTCTTGTACAAAAGCATGTAGCCCCCAGATGACAAGGAGAAGATAAAATAAGTAATAGCAGATATTGCAGGCATGGCATCTTCTCTCCAGTTTAATACAAAATCCTCAACAGGTACAATCCATGACTATATTTGTAGAAATTTTAACAAAGATTGCGTGAAAAAAAAAAAACACATGATAGAAACAGAAAAAAATGTAATTTGAGGGACTGTTACAAAAAATTACAGAAGTGAACATCTAAAAATACTGGCATCAGCTAAAAACCTCATAAAATTTCTCACTGACAAGTAAACCTGAGTCGATTGACTCCAAGGGATCCTTCCGAAGACGATGTCTTAAACAATTGGGGATGACAGTGGCAATATCTTCTGCAGTTACTTGATCCCTACCCTTCAAGGCAGCAAGAGCTTTTGCAGCTCTATTCGTCACAATGTCTCCTCTCAATCCATCAACATTCAGCTCTGCACAAACCTTGGAGATTTTGACCTTCAGATCATGAGCTATTTGTACAGATGAAAGAAAACTCCTAGCTGAGGAAATTTGTTGCTGGAGTTTCTCTTGCTCTGCCTTGTAAGACTCGCGAAATTCCTTTGGATTTTTGTCAAATCGAGCTCTCTCTTCGACAATTTTAACTCTGAGCTCTGCATCCCTAACAGTCCCCACTTGTGCGTGCATTCCAAATCTATCAAGAAGCTGTGGCCTTAGCTCTCCTTCTTCAGGATTGCCAGAACCAATCAAAATAAATCGTGCAGGATGTGAAATCGAAATACCCTCTCTCTCCACTGTGTTCCACCCTGATGCAGCAGAATCTAAAAGAACATCCACCAAGTGGTCATCCAAAAGATTAACCTCATCAACATAAAGAATGCCTCTATTAGCTTTAGCAAGAAGACCCGGCTCAAATGCCTTTACACCCTCGGTGAGAGCCTTTTCAATGTCAATTGTACCACACACCCTATCCTCTGTAGCTCCCAATGGCAAGTCAACCATATTAATTTTGGTTAGGACAACAGTGAGATCCTTCCCTTTCACAACACTCTCCCTGACTTCAATACCCATCGACTCCGGGTCTTCCGGATCTGAGTTATAGGGGTCACCAGCAACAACCTTAATTTCAGGAAGTAAATCAACCAAGGACCTAACAGTGGTGGACTTTCCAGTCCCTCTATCACCCATGATCATGACACCTCCAATCTTGGGATCAATCACATTTAGCAAAAGGCACAGCTTCATCTCATCTTGCCCTACTATAGCAGCAAATGGATATACTGGTCTCTGGCTTTCCTTAGCAGCAGCCTTCTGGGCCTGTACAAGTTGAAAGTACAGCAATTCATATAACCTTGCAAAGCACATGCTCTTTAGCATAATGCTTTCTAGAGATATAATTTTCTCCCTTCCACAAAGTCTTAGAAATGATGCATTGTTTAGTGGCCATAGACATTAATTAATTGACAAAATTTAAACTTTAAAAACAAACATCTCAACAAAACCAAGTTCTCAAATCTTATTCAAACACCACATAACTCTTAAAAATGAACAACTTTGTAATAAAGAAATGAAATTTTGATCTCCATATAGCATATGTCAACAACAATTAAATTGAAATCAAAGAGAGAAGGAAAGAAAACCTTACCTCCTCAACAGAGCCAATGTCAGTAGCAACACTGGCAACTGCAACATGAAACTGAGGCCTCCCTTTCTTACCCACAAGACCAATCCCTCCGTAATACTTCCTCCCAAAACTTAGCCCTGCAAAAACGCACCAGCTACCTTAACTAAAAACATCAAGAAAAACCACAAAATGTAGAATCTAATAACAAAGAAAGCATAAAAAAGAGGTGGGTCAATCTCAAATGCACATAAATCCTGAAAAACAAGGAAAATTATGAATTTTAAAGAGGAAAAATGGAATGGGGTTTAGCTTGTTTAATGTACCTGAGGAGGTTAAAGAGGGAGAAGGAATGGAAAAGGGTTTAGACGCCAAGATTGCAGAGGAAGAAGTTCCAAGTATGGTTGCCATCTGCAACTGAATTTGAAGAAGAGGTTTGTGTTACTATGATTGTATGTGTTTTATTTGCAGCAGCTTGGCATTTGGTTTTCTACTGGTCTGTTAGGTTTAGGATAAGAGGATAGATTTCATGCGCTTCCACTTTGCTATATAGATGCCTCTGCTTTGTCACCAGTGTTTTTTTTTTAAATAAAAATAAAATAAATTATTCTGAGAATAAAAATAGTAAAATAAAAGAAAAGGAGTTGAAAATTGAAATTTGCTAATGTATTAAAAAAATAAAAAATAAAAAATAAAAGGTAATCAGAATATTCTAAATTTGTAAAAAATATTTTCGTTCTCGAAATTTTAGTATATATTCTAAAGTATCATTTTGTGCCACTGCTAAATTTTTAAGAAATTTTTGGTCTTTTAATGGAAAGGTTGGTTAAGAGATTAGTTAATGGTAGTAATTAATTTTCTTAATGGAAATTAGAAGTTATAATAATTGATAATTTTGAATTAATTTTGTTTCATCTAATTGTATTACAAATTCAAGTAAATATTTTATTTCTAGCCATTGGATTGATCCAATGAATTAGATCGAAAATTTGAAATTCAAGATTTCTCAATTGTTGTAAGAGTAAACTACAACTAATAACTAATAATTAATCTTTTCCCATGCAATTTCTTTTTTGATTAAAAAAAAAAGTTGTCTTTCAAGTGACCTGTTTTCTCTGTAAAAATCATATATTTTTTATGTTTAAAAAGAAATTTCGTATCTAGTTTTTTTTATAAATTTATTATACAAAACTTAAGAAAATAAAAATTTTCAATGTCTTAATATTGGTAATTATCATAATCTAATTTTTGAACAAAATAAAAAAATTAAATATAATTGACAATGAAATTAAGACAACACAAAATTTGAAGTTTGGGAATATAATTATAAAATTTAAGAGTTAATTGATTAATTTTGAAAGAATTAAAAATTGAAGATTTAATTAAGGGTCAAATTAAATAATCCAGAAATTAAGGACTGTTTTGTAAATAGTGTTATAATTTAGAGATTTAATTGAAATTAATCCAAAAGGCAAAATTAAAAGAATTAATTAAGGATCAAATTGAATAATCCAGGGTTTAAGGATTGTTTTGTAAACAGTATTCTAATTTAGAGATTTAATTGAAATTAATTCAAAGGGGCAAAATTAAAAGGAATTTTTAATTGCTTAGAGGTCCATTGCCAAATTTTCAAAGTTCAAAGGTCAAAATGAAAATGCCCATTACTTCTTAAAACGTTGTCATTGCTAATGGAATCCATTGTTGCCGAAACGTTGTTGTTGCTGGTGGAACAACCGTGTTCGTCTTCTCCATCCCGATTTAATAGGCTGAAAATCTGTAACGGATTCGATTCAATCAAAGACCACATCTCTCGCCCACGATCTCGTTCGTGGAAGATAACAGTCTTGCAAAGGTAAGACTGGTTAGAGGTAATCAACTAGGGAGTCTATAAAAGGAAAAAGAAAACCTAGAACAAGGGGGAAAAAACAAACCCAGAAACTAGGGGAGGAACAGGAAAAAAAAGTAGAGCAAAAACAGAGCATAAACTAAAAAAAAACAGGCACGAGAGAAGAAACTAAAAGGGAGAGAAAAATAACACAATCCGAAACTAGAAAACAAAGACTAAAACAAAACAGAACAAAAACATAAAAATTCATATAGAGAAGAGAAGAAAAAAAAGGAGCAACAACAAAACAAGAATAAGCCTTGCTATTGCCCTCATCCCTGTAAAAGCAAAAAAACTCGAAATCAGAAGAAGATCAAAGAAAGCCACCCTTTATCCTTCTTGGTTCGTGCACATCAAGAATTGAGAAGAAAAGAGAAAGCAGTGGACACAGCAGGAAGAGAAAGGAAAACAGTTGAATGAGAGTAGCAACCACTAGCGCTACAACCTTCTTCACCATCTCTAGAAGCAGGTCCGCCAATTCTTCAAATTGTTTTTCATTATTTCAATTTAGTGTTGTAAGAACACTGTGCAAAGGTAAATTAATTACCTTTAAACTGTTCATGCACGCGTGAAGTGATTTCATGCTTGCTGTCTTTGATTTGGCCTAGTCGGATCATTGGTTTGGGCTAGTGATCGGGCTAGGATAGTTGGGTTTAACCCAGTCCATATAGGTTGGGTTCAAAAATATAAATAAAGAATAAAATAATCATAACAATAAAAATTGTGTATGTAAAAAATATAAATATGAATTTATTATTATTTTTTTATTAACATCAAAGTCAAAATAAAAATACCGATTCAAATTTATTTTATTGTATTTTATTTAGTTATATAAAAATAAAAAATATTCATGCAACATAAGATAAAATAAAATAAATTTATTAGTTTATTCACTAACGCTAGAGTCAGGAACAAAAATACTAATTTAAATTTATTTTGTTTTGTTTTTATTTAACTACATAAAAATAAAAGTAATGTGTATGCGTAAAAATAAATTGATTTTTATTTGTTTATTCATTGACATTAGAGTCAGGAATAAAAAAAATTAAATTTATTTTTTTTTGATACCTACGTAATATTTACCAACGTTAAAGTTAGAAATATTTCTAGTTGAATATTTACTAGCGCTAGAGTCAGGAATATTATAAACAAACCATTATAGTGTAAACCAACAAAAATGTTAGGAATCAATGACAAAGATCAGCAATGCAGCCTACTTTAGGTAGGATGTTTAAAGGATGATAATATCTTTCCTTTTACGTAATCAATCTTGTGCAATAGAATCTCTTTTGACTAGTTAGGGTTTCTAATAATAATAATACTAGGTGGCGACTCCTTAAACAAGAATATTCCCCATCAAATAATAGGATACTAAATATCCATTCTTCCAAAAAATATTAATTTTTAAAGCCGCCGTGATGTCGGGTGCGACATATTTAAAAAATATATTTTAAAAAAAATAAATAATAATAAAGATGTTGATTTGTAGGATCAAGACTAACATTAACAAATAGAGAAAGAAAATTTATTGTTTTTTTAATTTTAATTTTTCAATATTGAATTTAATGAAAATTAAATATTATACTTTGTTTTGATTTATTTTTTATGGGATTATTTAGTTCTTATGATTTAGGTCATTTTATGGAATTTGAGTTGATTTTATTTTTTTAATTTATTTTTTTAATATTGAATTCATTGATAATTGAATTTTATAATTTATTTTGTTTTATTTTTTATAAAATTATCTTAAGTCTCATCTTCTAGATTATGAGTTTGGTGGGTTAATCCATATTATTTTTTAATGAATTTTTTTATAATTTTATTTTTTAATATTTGATTAACTATGAATTTTATAATTTGTTTAAACTTATATTCTATAAAGTTATCTCAATTTAATGATTCATATTAAGGATTTGATAAGTAAACTTGATTGATTTGGATCAATATAATATATTATCATCTTAATATTTAAAAATATATTATCTTAATTTATATTAAATCATAATTATATTTTACCAATCACTTGAATTATCATTGAACTCTATAAGTAAACTATGTCATATTAATCAACCCTCACATTATTTTTATTCTAAGAAAATATGTTAGCAAGTTCTGAAAATCTTTTATATTCAATATATAATCCTTAGCGTATATAGCGAGTGAATGATCGGTTAAAATTAAAACGAATCCAAGTTTCTCAACATTAATGTTTGGATCATGGTCTTATAATTCTTGGTACTATTTTACCCTTTTATTGTGAGACTTTGTTTTACGAGTACAAGACGATTTTTATTTAATAATCCAAATTAAAAAACAATGAACAACCACCTAAATAGAAGCAGATTATATTTAGTCCTTACAGTTCAGAAAAAATAAATAATTAATCCTTGTAGTTTAAAAATTATGTAATTAATCTTTATATTTTTAAAATGGTATATAATATAGCATTTTTGTTCCAAGAAAAATAAATAAGTAAAGGGAAGGTAAAATGGCGAAATTAGACTATAAAAGAAGATAGTTTTAGAAGGAAAAAAACCACTAAATTGAGGATTATCAATCAAGGAACTATTTAATTATGTCTGACACAACAGGGACTGAATAGTTATTTTTGATAAATTATAAGGACTAAGTTATGATATAATAATTAAAATAGTCTTACAAATTTTCTTAAAGCAACAATTCAATAAACTATTTGCCCAAATTTATTTTACTGAGCAATCTCTGTGATTCAGATAGTTTCAATCATATAAATCTTGAAGAACCAATACAATATTAGACGACCAGCTGTTCATTATCCAATTCTCTTATTCTGACCAAGAGTCATCACAATTTTAGCAATCCCTGTGGAGTGCAGATTTAGCTCTAGAGTGGCATGCTTACAGATATAGAAATGGTTGAAGGGATTTAGCATGTAAATCAAGACAAGTCAAAATCTTGGCTGCTAAATTTCTCCATCTCTTTCTTGAAGGCAGGCATATGTGTTTCTTGCAAGGTTACCATCACCTTGAACCCATCCTTCGTGCCTGCATTTGCAAAAGAATAAGGCAAGAAAAAGCACGGCACAACACTTCCGAGTAGTTTTCTTGAAAGTGGCAAGACAGTGACCGGACCTCCCCACCCAAAATCAACAGTTGAATGTCCCAGGTGCCTCCAATCTGTGAACCCACTCACTCTGTTTCCTGCTGTAATGCCATCTCCATAATGTAGTTCTTGAAAATCAATGAATGAGCGGACGTACTCATCTGTTGCATTGATTTTGCTCTTTTTAATCAGCTCAGCTGTTTTCCAAACTGGCTGCTCTATCAGCTCTCTGGCACGGAGTTGAGCATACATCGGAACACAACCATTGCCCCAATAGCCAGCAGGTAATGGTGGCTTTACCAGTTTTCGTATATTGATTGAGTAGGCGAACTTCACATTCTCATCACCGGGAACCCCCGAGGCTTTAACCCTGTTAAGTCAATGATGAATTAGAATTAAGAGAGACAACATGATCCAAGCCAGAATACATTGAATATAGCTGGCAATTTCTATAGTTTCAATAAAATAATTTATCTTGACTTGAGTTCGAATATCCTTATATTTTTTTTTCTCCCAAGTAAGAGCCAAGAACATGCAAGATTGGCTTATATACCACCTGCTAATTGACCTCTACTTTGTTTTTTGTTTTTAATTTTTGCAAATGAGGCAAAAATATGAAATGCAACCATCAAGTAATGGCGATGCTGAGTGATGCACAAACTACCTAATGACTTACTTTGCCCGCCATATGAATGCACCCAAGGCTTCAAACGTGGTAAAACTAGAGCCACTCTTCTCAAACAACACCTTCTTGAACTTCTCCAACCACTCATCCTTCACAGGAAAGCACTCCCTCACAACCTTACCAACCACCTGACCGTAAGGTTCAGACCCTTTCTCCAAGCCCAAAAACTCCCTCACCACTCCCTCAGCCCGGGGCGGGTCTCTCGGACCCAACAAGCGCGCCCGGTCCCAAACTGGATTAGCTGAAATCCGACCCACACCACGTGCCAACTCTGCCATAACATTAAAAAACTGGGTTGCCCCAAGCCCATCACACAAACCATGGTGTATGGCAGCACCTAATGTCCATCCACCACACTCAAACACCGTGACTTGGAGAACACAAGGGTTAGCCAGCCCATCATCTTGAACCGGGTCAGGAACTAACCCGTCCAGAAAATTCGGGTCCGAGTCATCGAGGTAGTTTAGTTTTTCCAACGGGCAGTTTACAGTTGCATTGATAAGAGGCACACCTAAATGGTCCCGAGAGCAAAACAGCTCCAGACGGTCATCCACCTGGCCTCGGCGGAGAGTGGCTGCAAGAGGGTAGTAGTGAACAAGAGCAGAGGAAAGCGCAGCCGCGATGACGTTGAAAGGATGGCCACCATTGCTGGTGGTGGTGTTAACGTAGACACGAAGGTAGCGAAATGTGACATTAAGGTTGCGGTCCGTGTCAAGGTGGGAGAGAGGGAGTGTATGGTCTTGAGAGAAAGGGGGCGTAGAAGGGCGAACTGGAATGGTTTCTTTTATGTGAATTTCTTCCATTGTTGTCGATAGTGTAGTTTTGTTTCTAGGCGGATGCTACTATTTAACGTTGTTGCTGTTGTCGAGATCTTAGGTGGGTTATTTGGTGCTTTGATTTATGGATCAGTAGTTGTTCGCTAATGGCCTCTTGGATTCTGAGGAGGACATGCATAACAACAAGAGTGGCGGGTTGAATAATGCTGCTGTGTAGGAGGGGGCGACGTGTAGCGTGCCATGGCCATAGCTATTTGTATGAATTTGTATTTAAGAAATCGAAAGTCAATATGATGTTAGGTGGCTAATTTACATATACGCAACGATACTGATACTGTTATCAATTTTTTCTTTTCAAGTATTTTTTTATTAGTATATTAAAATAATTTAAAAATATTAATTTAAATAAAAAATTTTATTTAAAAAAAAACGTTTTTAATTAAAAACAAACGAATATCTGTTTTTTTAAATAAAAAAATAATCATTATCTATTTATTGATGATATTTATCTTCTCTCATGTGAAACATGATTGTCTATATAAAACTTTAGCAATGAAATTTTATTTGCAAATCATGTTTTTATCTTATATATATATATATATATATATATATATATATAAAATCTTGAAATTAATTATATCCCCATTTGTAATTAATTTTAATTTCTCAAGGGCTTGGAATTTATTTGTTTTTTACTTCTTTTGTTGGTTCCAATCAGCCTATATGTCCATGAAAAATATATGCCGGCCCTAAATTAAAAATAATAAAGGCTATAGGCCAGTATTTCTCGAATGGTCATGTAACTTAAGAGCAGCCCACCCTTTCAGCAACGATTGCCCAACATGGTGGTGCCAGATAGAATAATCCATCCCGAGTTTTAAGGAGCAACAAGTTTTTTCCATTCAATTCTATTGACTACAGTCTTTTCTTTTTATTTATTTAGAAGCCAATAGTTTACTGCTCACACTAAGCTGCACGTAAGTTTTTTTTTTCACATGAAAAAATATGTTTTATTGGTATAAAATTATTTAATATTATTATGAAATCTAACTTAATAGTATGTAAATTTTATTTTTTTTACTTTTTATTTAGTATGAATTTAAAAATAATTCCCGTGGAAATTATCTTGATCCAATTAACTTGGTAGATTTAAAAATAATCTAACTAATCATTAAAATGTGTGGATTGACTTTTAAAAAAATTAAAAATAACTTTCCTTTTATTTTAAGATTCAGATGGAAATATATTGGATTGCTTTGGGTTTCATGGCTTAACCTGTTAAATCCATAACCCGAATCATGAATTTCATTAGGTTTAACAATTTTTTTAAAATTATTTCTTAATTAATGATATAAAAACTAAAATAGATACTTAAGAAATTAAGCATGAATCAAATATTACGATATTTTTTTTAAATTACGATAACCTTATAAAAAGCTAATAAAATAAATTATGAAAATGAATTCAAAATCAACTAAATGTTGAAAGATAAAAAAAAATAAAGAAAAATCAATAAGAAGAAAAAAATCAAAGATATAATTTAAAAGAAAAGAAAAGAAAAGAAAGACCAACCTAATGAGTCAACCTTTAAACCTTTCGACCGAACTCCTTGTTTAGCCTGATTTTAAAATTGATCCAAGTGAGAGTTGTTTCGATGTGACCCTATCAACTTTGTGGGTCCAGACACAACTCGGATGACTAGTAAAAAGCATGGCTTGACTTAAGAAAATTCAAGATAACAACTTTTTTTAATATTGAGACAATGACATATTGAATTGACTTGGGCTTCACAATTAAATCTATTAGACCTATCATCCAAATCATGGACATCATTGGGCTTAACAACCTTTTTTTTTTATTTCTTTTAACTATTCTTTATTTAATGATAACAAAAACAGAAACTCTTAAAATTGAGTGCCAAACAAAAATCAGAATGTTTGATTGAGAGTGTGATAAACTCATAAAAAACAAACCCAAATAAATTATGAAGATCAATTCAAAATCAATAAACATGATAGAATTGAAAAAGAAGAAAAAAAAAACAAGAGCAACTCCTTCATTATTCATATAAACAATAAAGTAGCTGAGGTTTTACTTAGTTTTTTTGTTATTAGACTGGATAACTAGCTATGTGTCTACGCTTCATTATGGCTAACATAATTTTTTTTATTAGCAAAACTTTTCATACCATGAAGAATGTTTCAAAATGTATATTTTTTACAAATTAATTAACCTTAACAAAAGTCAACCCAAAGTTTTATAACAATCTAAATGTTAAAAGATAAGATTCAAGATATACCTAAGAATGAGAGAAGAGATAAATTGTTGTGGTAAAAGAGATAAATGTGGAAGAAAAAAGAAAAAGAAAAAATAGGTTACTAGAGACACATTGAGGCTTTATTTTTACACATGTATACTATTAGAAAGATCTCAATGAAACGAATCTATCTACACTTTAGAAGACTACCATACAAGGTTGTAACTAACCATAAATTAAACCCAAATAAAATTCCTACCAAATTACAACCTTATTTGGTGGTCTTTCAATATGTTATTAGAATTATCTTGTTGAAATGTTTTATAATGATACTAAGTGTGTTGAAAATAACATGTCTCCATTGAAATCTTTTTGTGGTCTTTTAAGGCATGGTTAAAATTATATTGTTGAGATCTTTATAACGATACCAAACATGTCAAAAAAAGAGTTTTTCTGTGTAGAAACATAAATTTTCTACCAATCAAAATTTTTCTTTATTTTATTTAAAAAAAAGAAAGAATAAATTAAAATTTAAATAAATGACATGGAAAATAAATGAGCCTTCATATATTTCTTAACCAATAAAAGGTTGATACCTGGGAGATATTCAAGATATCTTGTCGTAAATGCAAGATCCCATCAAGATATTTTGTCATAAATGCAAGATCCCATCAATAAATATCAACCAATAAAATTATGCTATGTGGCATTGGAAAAAGACCTGAGAGCCCCTGTAGATCTTTATAAATAGAGGGCCTCAATCTAAAGAAAAGAGGAAGGATTTTGAAAGATACAAATTTTCTTTAAGACAAGCTCTTCAAGATAGAAATTTCTCCCCCTTTTGAAATAAGGAAGCTCTCTCAAAAAGTTCTCAAGCCTTTTTTATCTACGCTTAAAGTTTATAAAGAATGAAGCTCTATTGGATCAAGCCTCAATGCCTTTTAAGAGTTCTTTAACATATTTTGAAAACAAATCAAAGGTACTCTTCAAAGTATCAAATCACCAAATCTTGCTTTGTAATACACGCCCAAATTCGTATTCTTGCAAAGCAGAAATCTTGGCTTGATTTCTTAAATAAATCAAGTCACCATACATTAAATCCTAGGGAATAATCAGAGGATTGTCTTATTTTTTAGAAATAATATTTTAGATAAAGATTATATCCTGTTATATATTTAATAAAATCATGTATTTGTACTCGTGTACTTGTTTAATTTTAGGTGCTCAAAATTATGTTTGTAAATTTCTTACAACTCCACTAGGGACATCTCTACCTTTCATCTTCCTTTTATGAAAGAATTTTCAATAACCTCTCAATGACAACTAGGAGGAACATGATCACCATTGTCACTTTGAAAAGCAGCAAGGTTACTTATTCAAGTCATCGACATACCATGGAAGATTCTTCGACTCTGTTATTGAAAACAAAATCCATCGTTGAGTTATATGTACAAACTAAGCCGACTCTCAAAATGACATCATCATCAAGTGCAAAAAAAAGCATAAGATCATGCTTTAAAGATGAAGCAAGTAACTCTACTAGAAAAGTCAAATGAGGCATATGAAATTCTTTTTGGCATGCAAAGTGGCTTCAACAATTCACCTATGAAAAATTCTCTATGTCAATCACCAAGTAAGGCTTCAGGCTTTGGCACCATATCAGTGAGACTATGAGAGGCTTTAAAGGATCAAATGGCTAACTTGACAAAACTCATCAAGAGGCTTTCGACTTCACTCAAGGTAAAAGACCACGAGATAGCAATGTTGATGAACAAACTTGAGAGCATGAACGAAGAAGGCCAAACCTCGATTACCAAGGCTTTTTAAGTAGATCAATTAGATGTCATTGAGGATTCTATAATCAAAGTTGTGAGGAATATACGCGGTATTACTCATGGCATCTTCACCACGAACCAATTTAAAGAACTCATTAAAGAAGCCATTACTAACAAAGTAGAAGCTTAGTTCAACCCTCATATTCTTATGCGAAGCCATACACCTAACGAATTGACCTGCTAAGGATGTCTTCAAACTATCAACCACCAAAGTTTTAACAATTAGATGGCAAAGAGAATCTTAGGCAACATACGGCTCACTTTGTGGAGACTTGTAACAATGCTAAAACTAATGACGATCTTATAGTAAAATAGTTTGTTTGTTCCTTGAAAGGTAATGCCTTCGATTGGTACACTAACTTGGAGTCTAGCTTTTGATCGATACTTAGGAGCAACTGGAGCGTGAGTTTGTTAACCACTTTTACAACACTCGTCATGTGGTTAGCATGATTAAACTCGCTAATGCATGTCAATGGAAGGAAGAGCTTGCCATCAATTACATTTATCAGTAAAAAAACCTTAGCCTTAATTGTAGAGATCAGCTCACCGAAACTTCTGCGCTAGACATGTGCATTCAACGGATGCATTGAAGACTATGCTATATTTTATAAGGCATCAAATCAAAGTTTTTTGAAGAATTGGCTACTTGAG
This sequence comes from Populus pruinosa, assembly GCA_026413675.1. Taxonomy (NCBI): domain Eukaryota; kingdom Viridiplantae; phylum Streptophyta; class Magnoliopsida; order Malpighiales; family Salicaceae; genus Populus; species Populus pruinosa. The sequence goes on from CM048595.1 coordinate 4,405,964, forward strand.
CACATGATATGAAACTTAAAATTGTGGTAGTTGAAAGCTCATCATTACTTATGCAAGAGCCAAGGAGAAATAAACTTGAAGGTCATAGATTTGAAAAGAGCACTACAAAGGTCAAGGGAAAGAAATTTTTAGTAGTTAACTTAACTGCCATAAGGGTACCAGCTGGAGTTAATAGGAGTGATTGGGCGACACTGGCTATTTTTTAAAAAGGTGAAAGAAATAAACCATCCCTAAAAAAGTGATAAAAAAGGTGTATCCATTCCCCGACTTAGACATATCTAGGATGCTAGGTGATTTTTTTAAGGAAAATATCATTGAATCATCGAAGGTGAAATGCCTTGATGAAGCAAACTAAGTGGACAATCCAAACTATTGCAAATACCATCGCTTGATTTGTAATCCTATAGAGAAGTGCTTTATACTAAAAGATAAGGTTATAAGGCTACATGAGAATGGGGATATTGTTTTTGATGATGAAGTAGCAACCTTTAATATCACAACCATGGTCAATTTAGGACCATGCTAGTCACTCCCTACAATAAGTTTTGGCTCTTTTGAACCTATAGAGCTTGACATCATTTTGCCTTCGAGCTTCACTACCTCCTTAAGTCAAACTCCATGTATAAATCTTGCATCTCATATTGACAACTCGAAACCTGATTCATCTAAAAAATTATAATGATGAAGGATGTACTTTAGTCATGTATTGGGAAAAGAAAAGAAAAGGCGCATATAGATGACAAAGCAAACTATAATGAGGATCTCAATGGTGAGGAAGCTAATTGATGAGCCGATACGCTGAAAGATTTAACAAAAATCCATACAAGTTAAAAATAAGGGTTTTCTAGCTCAAAGTCTAAGGAAACCCATTACATTGAATGAGTACATGCCAATAGAGATGAGAAGGATTGAAAATACACTTGTTGCTTGCTATCATATTAATGAAGAGAAAACTCTTATTGAACCTGTCATGAAAGAAAGTCATGATCAATATTCAAACTTGCCTCATGTTGTATGGATAATAGAGATATCCTTTAATGACAAAGACTTGTTGCTTGGATCAAAACTCCATAATTGATCGCTGTTCATTAAAGGATTTATTGATGAAAAGATGGTGAATCATATTTTGGTGAATGATGGCTCGACGATCAATATACTACCTCTTAAAACTATGAAAGAGGTGGGATTCCTATAGATGAACTCTTCCCAAGTCATCTGATGATTCAAAGTTTTAATCAATGAGGGTAAAAAGCCACAAGAAAGATAAAGCTTGCGATATACATGGAAGATATGAAGTTCAACACACTTTTCCATGTCATATATGCCAAAACTACTTATAATATGCTACTTGGATGACTATGGATACATGAAAATGGTATCATCTCCTCAACGCTCCACCAATATTGTAAGTATTGTCAAGATGGGGTCAACAAATTCCTCTTAAAATGGGATGACCTTTATGTGGTTCAAGAAGTCTATATAAACAAAGCTTACAAAATTATCGATGAGAATGGATTAAGGATTGGATCTATCAACAACAAATTCTTGAAAAGATACTATGCTTAAAATTTGATATAGCTCCCAGCACGCAAGGACTAAAACTGTGAAAAACATAAAAAAAATAAATTAAACTACATTATGACTTGATCATTTATTCACAAAGATATGTAGGCAACTTGAAATTCACCAAAAAAATCTCTTAAAAAAACTTTGAAATATGTTGTAACTTGATTTTTTATCCATATATTTATGTAGGCAACTTAGAATCTATTCTAAATATAGTGACACCATCCTTTAAAATTATTCGAGCCAATGTTATTGTTTATATGGAAAAAAAGGGATAAGCATACTTCAAAACACAATCATAATATGGAAAATCAGGTGATAAAATACAAATAAAGGCAAAATACACTTTATTAATAAAAAAATTCTATTACATAAAGTAGGTATTCTCAGTATAAAGTTAAAGTTACTAAAAAAAAATGATTCCAAGGCATAAAAAACCATCAACATACTACAGCTATATTCTTCTAACTCATTTTGTTTGTTCTCCAATAATGCTCTTAAGTTTTTAAGAATGAATCAATTTCGCTTATCACAGAGAGTCTGTTAAATCCGGCCGAGAGAACACAATTGACTACCCAGCAGTTAAGAGGCCACCTGGTAATTCGTCTGCTGTGTTGCTTGGACCGCAGCGATGAAATGATAGCCATGCTTTGTTGCCTCGGGAGGGCTTTGGAGAAGAGCATGATTCTGTACCAGCAATGAAATAACAAGACCTGGGGAAGCTGTGGTTCCGTTGATGGAAGCAAATGAAATTGCAAAAGAAGGGGACGTTCGTGGTCTTAAAAGCTAGTGTTTGTGGCTGCTGCGGTTTCTTTTCACTGATATTTCCACTTGCGCTATAGGCACTACCCATTGCGGTTTCTTTTCACTGATGTATTGGCATTGAATTCTGGCCGTAAATACTTATGTTTGAGCCGGAAACTCAACTGTCAACAGTTGATGAACTGTACGGGTTTAGGGAATAACATTTTGAATTTTCATCAGCTGCCGCTGCTAGTTCGGTACAGATTGATTCTACTGATGATTCTGCAAATGGTTGGATCTGGATGACTGCTGCTGATTCCTCCTAATTCACTCTCACGTGGTTTATGCTGCTGATTCTGCAAATGCTTCTGGGATGACAAGGAGCCACTAGAAATACTTGGATTTTGATGACCTTGTTGGCTTTATTGTGCCTGTATGAACGGTTGCTGTTGTCGCTGAAACTGTGAAGGATGAAGCATTCAAGAAGAATAAAATTGATCCATTGAAAAAAAAAAAGGCATAGCCCGAGGATGGGTTCCTTTGTAAGCTTTTGTGGCCCCAACATGTGCAGGGATTGGAATCTAGCACGCTCCATTCATCAAAATTGCCAAGTATTGAGTTTCATTGCCAGGAAAATTTTGGGTAGTTGAAAGTCATTGTTGTAGTGCCTGTTATTGCTGTTGCCATGGCATTTCTTGAAGCAGAACTTGAGCTACTTGAGGAAGCTACACTACCAACAGAAGAAGAAGGCCTCACACTGACTGGTCGGATAGAAGCTGCTGCTGCAACAACTTGTTATTGATTCATTGGGAAGATAAAAGTGGGCCCTTGCATGCAAAATATGACCATGAGCCCGAGGGGGAGGGACTTGCTGAAGAAAAATCTGCAAGGACATAGATACAGAAAATTATACAGGGACATATATCTTTCTTGTCACCGAAGCTTTAAGAGATTATACAAGGATGATTAGTGACCTGTCGCTCTTGCTATCTGAAACAGAGATTGGGTTTCCAAGCCACATTCAAAGCGGAAGCACCTGAGATCAGGAGACCAAGTTGACACACTTCACAAAACAAAATGATGTTATGCACGAATGAAACAAGAAATGGGATACCTGTTACAATATTTGATGCAGGCAACACGAGTAAGACATGGGGAGTTGCTAGGAAGGGCAGTTACTGGACGAGAGGCTGTGTGATGATGCTGCTTGGTAACATAGGTTTTCTTTTATAGCCACACCAGGGATCTTCTCCTGATTACAAAAAGAATCTTCATGTCTTGTGAAAGGAAGGTCGGCTACTTGCGTGAGAAAGTACAGCTTGCTGTATTACGCACAGACGTCAGACCAAGTGATGTGCTCCTGTTTGAAGACTTCAAAGCCAAGATCGCAGATCTTAACCTTTCAAATCAGGTTCCTGACATGGCTGCTTACCTTCATTCAACTCGAGTTTAGGAATCTTTGGTTATCATGATCCTAAATATGCAATGGCTGGACAATGGACACAGAAAAGTGATGGTCACAGTTTTGGAGCAGTTCTCCTTGAGCTTCTTACTGGGAGGAAACCCAGTGATCGTACCTGCCACGTGGACAGCAGGGTCTTGCTACATGGGTCACACCAAGATCGAGTGAAGACAAAGTTAAACGATGTGTAGATCCAAAGCTGAAAGGATAATATCCCCCTGAAAGAGTTGCCCAGTACTTGGCAGCTGCGGCAGCATTATAAGTGCAGTATGAAGCTGAGTTCCGGCCAAATATGAGCATTGTTGTCCATGCTCTCCAACCACAGTGGAGGCTGTGTTGAAGGTAAAGAAAGAAGAGAAGGAGCCGTGCTATTTACATGATAAACAATGTAGTGCTATTTGCATGAAAAAAATTCATTAACCAATATGAGCGCACGCATATCATGAGAAGAAAGAGAAAAGGAATCAAAATCTTTAGTATTTCATAGCTCATTAATTTCTAGCCGGAATTATAAAGGGATTGCATTGCTGAATTCATAATAATAAGATATTCAAAACAAGATGTTTCAATGAACACTACTACTAATAATAAAAAAAATTCTTGTAAGCTAGAGTGTTGGTTATCGTTCAGGTATAAAGATAAATTTAGTTTAGTTCTGAATATAGAACAGTTTTAAATGAGATATTAAACTTAGATATTCTATCATTTGATTTGATAAATTTCAACTGAGATTGGTCAATAAATTTTTAATTTTGATTATTATATTTTAATTTCACAATAAAATTTATTCATTTATTGTGAAAATCTAATATAATTAAATCAAATTTTAGTTGAAAATATAATACCTTTTCAACCATATTTTTTGAGACATGTCCACTTGTTTTGAAAGTAAGTGAACTTGTCTCGAGGGGGAATATGTAGAAATACAAATTTTCTACCAATCAAATTTTACCATGTGCTATTTAATTTTTTTAGAAGAAAGAATAAAATAAATTATGAATAAATTACATGAAAAATAAATGAGCTTTCATATATTTCTTGGTCAATAAAAGATTGACACTTGGAATGAGATATTTAAGATATCTTGTCATAAATACAAGATCTTGTCATAAATACAAGATCCCATCAATAAATATCAACCAATAAAATTATACCTTGTGACATTGAAAAATAACCTGAGAGCTCATGTAGATCTCTATAAATAAAAGCCCTCAATCTAAAGAAAAGAAAAAAGGATTCTGGAAGATACAAATTTTCTTCAAAACAAACTCTTCCAAGGAAGTTCTCCCCCTCTTAAAGCATGGAAGCTCTCTCAAAAAGTTCTTAAGCCTCCTTAATTTATACTTGAAATTTACAAAGAACGAAGTTTTGTTGGATCAAGTCTAAATATCTTATAAGAGTTCTTCAATAATATTTTGAAAATAAATCAAAGGTACTTTTCTAAGCATTAAATTACCAAATCTCGTTAAGATCTATTAGATCAAGGCTAAACGTCCCATAAGAGTTCTTTGACAACATTTTGAAAATGAATCAAATGTATTCTTCAAAACATCAAATTACCGAATCTTGCTTTGCAATACATGTCTAAATTCGTGTTCTTACAAAGCACAAATCTTGGCTTGATCAAATAAATCAAGTCACCGTATATCAAATTCAAGGGAAGAATCAGAGATTTGTCTTATTCTTTTGAAGTGATACTTTAGATAAAGATTGTACCCAATTATATATTTAATAGAATCATATATTTGTACACATGTATTTGTTTAATTTTAGGTGCTCAAAATTGTGTTTATACTCCGGTGACCAGTTCTTTCTTCTTCATTTTTTTACTTATTTGTTAGCTTCTCTCTTTCTCTCTCATGTCATATCAATTAATCTTCTCTTTTAATCTTAGCCATTGGATCTTGAATTTGATTTTTTGGTCATTGAATTTTTATAAAATTTTGAATTAACTTTGTATATGTTAATTAATTTGAATGAGGCATGACTTTTGAAACAATTGTTATTTCTAGTAATGGTTATGACTTATATTATTTTTAAAAATCTTTAATAAATAGTAAAATATTGGAGACTTTGATGTATTTTTAGATGATGACCAAACTAAAAAGCCTCCAGCATGTGAGGAGGGTATAACAACTTTGAAGCAGGATACTACTTAAGGTGTGTTTGAGACTGTAATAACAATTATTTTTTAAAATATTTTTTGCTTGAAAATATATTAGAATAATATTTTATTATTTTTGTTAAAAATATTTTTGACATCAGTATCTTAAAATAATAAAAAAATATTAATTTAAAGTAAAAAAATGAAATAATTTTTTTAATTTTTTTAAAAAACTTTTAAAATAAAAAATAAATTTACCACGTTAAAGATCTCCAATGAATAAAGGTGTGGTTGTGTCGAAAGGTGTCTCTCTATTTTTATTTATTTATCTATCGTATAATCATTATCGCAGTCCCTTGCTAAAAAGAAAAGAAAAGAAAAAAAAGAAAAAGAAAAAAGCAGGAGAAAGGCAGTTAGTCAGTAGGTGGGAAAGGAAAGCGTAAAGCTTTGCTGAATTAGTGAGGGAAAACGAACTCCTGACTTTGGAGGAATCCAAATTTTTGGCGTTACCACCCTGAAACCCTCCCTCTCCTCCCAATTTACACATTAAAAAACCGCGCGCCTCTTCATTCATTGGCTACGCTCAGAATTCAAACCACCCCAAAAGGCCCCCTCCCTCCATTCATGGAAAACCTAAATAAAAAAAACTACTTTAAAATTTTCACAAGGAGCCCCCTCCCCCTCCCGCCCCCGCTCTCCATCCATCCATGAAAGCCAAAAACCAAAATAATATCTATGAAAACAGTTTGCCAAAATCAAAACACTGCTATCATTTTCCCACTTCAAAATTTCACCTCCCATTTCCCCTCCAAAGTGCCACCATTATTATATATAGCTATTCTTGCCCCTCCCATCTCATCACCACCTCTTCCTCCCCACTCTCTCTCACGCTATCTCTTGCAATGGCTGTCCTCTTTCATAGCCAGTATGACAAGAAGGAGAACGCCCCCCCTTTCTTTCCAAAGCAAGATGCTTTATTAGTTGCTAAATCTAAGTCTCCACTCCCTACAAGCAACAAAAGAAGAGTCAGGAGACCGCTTGAGGACATTACGAACCTCTTGAATCAAGAAATCTTTCTGAGGTCAGTTCTTGATGATAGGATCCGATTTTTACAGTCACTTCCTTCAGCTTCCAGACTGAGATGTGTAAAGAGGAGAGCTGAAGATGGTGTTGACCCGTCCTGCAAGAAGACCCAGTTGCTTCATCCAAGCAAAAATTTTAGATAGCTCTATTAATTCCACCGTCTAGACGGTCATTCTGCTTGATTGATGGTCCATTGAATCTTGCTTTCGTTTCTTCTTTTTGTGGTAAAGAATTAGATGGGTGAACCCCAATTCCAAAAGCAAAAATATATATACAAATTTGATGTCAATCAATGGAAGCTCCCCAATTTATTGCATTGGATTTATCAAACCTTTCGTTATTTTGGAGCCGTGTTTGATTCGCTTGGTATTGAGAATACAATAAGAGGAGGATTTGGATTTCAATGCCAAACAGGATTCACCTTCAAATCTTCTTTACTATAGGAAATCTAATATCTAAACAATTCCGTTAATTCTAAAAAAGAAAGCAGTTCTCATATCTTTCTCATTTATGTGTCAATACCCAAGATGACCCGCGAATTCTTGTTTTCTCTTCACCTTTTACTCTAATTGTCCTTGGAATAGAGGTTCTTGCCAGCTTCGGCTGCCACAATCTTAGAACTGGATGCCCATAAAAGGGAGATTAAAATTATAACAAATGACCATAGTTGTGAAATCTGTCTGGCAGATGGATCCATTGAAATGTGAAATTGGGGTTTAGTTTGGGCTGAATTTTTTATTTTCTTAAAAAACTTTGAAATGATATCATTTTAGAGGGTTTTCTTAATAAAAAAAGTTATGATCGACTAGATTAACCCGGTAGATTTTGAGGAGCCTGGAGATGGGTCAGCCTCTAAATCGGGATTTTTAACTATGCAAATGACCACCTCCAATCAATTTATCGGGCTGCTTCTGACTTTTACGTAAAATCATATACTGGTTATGAACATAATTGAAGACATTAATTGAGCTATTTCTTTTTTCCTGTTGAATGTTTTTTTCCTGGTTCATATAAGAAAATGCATGAGCATGTCAGCTAACTCGGAACAAAGGCATAGGCTATCCATACTTTAGGTTGGAATCATAGGTCAACTTACCTTGGAATGATCTAAATAGTTAGCCAGCTTTGCGCAGAATTCTCTGGTAAGCAAGCACGTTAATAGCTGCAGAGATTCATATACATCAAACTAAAGCTAGTGTCATAGCACGGTACCTGTTAATTTGCTTTATGTTACAAGGAAACGTTTGGTGACAATCGATTTCATCATGGTCCAAATGTAAAGCAGTTGATCAGCTTTAATTTCTTTGGGCAGAAACGAAATTAGGCATTCATAAGATATACATGGTGGCGGTGCCGGCCGGCCATGAGTGGGTTCATTCTTAATTCTTGATGGAGTATATTGAACAGAATATACAAACTAAAAAATTACCAAGTCATGACCTCCTTCATTTTCTTTCATACCACATGATGCACATGTTAGTAGGTGCAATAGAGATCACTTGTTGATGCTGAGGAGTTGAAACAAAGAGATTGGTACAAGGATGTTTTCTCTCGCGACAAAAAAAGTCCTGACTGGCACTGGCACATTGTTAGAACCGAACTGGTCGGTAATTCTTTTAGCAATCAGAAAAATTTAAAGGAGTCACAGCCATATATATATATCACCACTAAAAACACAATAGAATGTGATAACTTCCACCCACTTTGATTATTATATGAAAAGGGATCGCTGCTGATCTCTATATATTTCATCCTCCTCATTTGTTTCTCTGCAAAACAAGCTCAATAAATTTTCTGAGAGAATAAGAAAAATGGCTAGCTTGAGATGTTATCTGTGCGTCCTGCTAATATTGCTGTCATTTGCACAATCCGAGGCCCGCCCCCTTGATCCATCTTTTGTACGGAGGAACCTGATCAGGACAATTCGAGCCCTGGGCGAGAGTGAAGCTGTCGGTGATCAATATGCAAATAAACGAGTGAGTCCTGGCGGACCTGATGCTAAACACCACTAAAAAGCCAGCAGTCGAGATTTTCTATGAAAGTCAGGGGAATTGGCTATAGAAGGTCAATGCTTGTCACTGTAGCTACTATCGATAAGATTAAGTATATTATATAAATAAAGTTACCCTGCTTTTCTTCTAATATGGTGCACATGCTTTTGAGAAAATGTATTCAGATGAATCCTTTTTCAGAGTTTTTTTTTTGTATTATTATTATTATTATCAGCATCTTATCATCAACAACGTAAAAAAATCATTCGAAAAAAAAATTCAAATTTATGCTTTGACAATTCAAATACATTTTGAAAATCACTTTTAGATAAAACATACCATGTCCCAAACACCGCTTTAAGTGGGTCTTTTCCACTTGGCTTAAATCCATATTTTGTTGCAATGCATAACAGTTCATTCATTCCGGCGGAAGAAAATATTGTGATGACTCTCTAGTCTCTACAAGGCACTCACCGTGTTAGTAACTATCTCTTAGATAAGCTGGATAACATTTCATGTTTCAACAACGACAAGCTGGATCACTTCTACTCCATAACACATCGCCTAAGTATAAAAAGTTTGCAGCCTTTATTGTGCCTTTTACGAATGAATTTGCGAGAATAGGATTACGAGAAAGCAAGGACTCTTGCATCTGCTCAGCCCCACAAGCATCTTTTGCTGTTTTTCTTTCCATTTTCTGAAATGTGGCTGCCATTTTGCGTGCTTAGAATATATATTTCGGTTTATTGGATGGACTTCATTAAGGGAGGATTTATTTTTTATTGAAGAAGAGAAGAGATCAAATAAGAAGAAAAGGATAAAAGAAACCAAACACCTGTGATCAAATAAGAAGAGAAGGTTAAAAGAAACCAAACACCTGTGTCCATTGTAAATAAAGATGGATGTAATTCACAGCATTCTATTCTTTACCCCACAGGCAGCAAGTTTGCCACACTTTCATCCACTGACAACACAAACAATTCATAATGCTTATGGTTCAAGCACCGTCAACACATATTCTTGAAGCCGTAGGGCACACTGCCATTGTTGCTAAAGTCACTTTTGAGAATGATTTTCTTTATACTAAAATGCAGTGAAATTCCCTGTTGCACTTTTTTTTTTTTTAAAGAAGGAGCAGAATAAACAATAGCAGAGCACTCCGTCTTCGGGACCTTGTGCTGTGTAACGCTTCCAAAGCATTGAGGATTATGTATATGGATTTCCTTGTCTTATTCTCTTGGATTGTTTTGCTCTCTTTTATGTATTCTGCTTATATAAGATATACAACCAGCAAAGTCACTAGTTAGAACTAATGCATCCCCAATTAACAAGATAAAGTCAAAGGAATTAAAAAGATAAAATTAACGAAAAAGCCCAAAACAAAAACCCTAGCCACAATGTTTTTTTTTATAATAAAATTATTCTGTCAATATCTGCCTTAGAAAAAGGCTAACAATAATTTAAATATGTTTATCACAAACCTTAATTAAAAAAATAAAAATAAAAATAAATCATAATTAGATTGCAAAATTAAGGAGAAAAATACTAAAAATTAAAAAAGCACCTTCCTAGAACTTATTTGAAGGCCTTCTGGATCTTAACTAGTTACAACGAACCAACATTCTGTAGAAACTCATGGTAAAACTTGAGTAGGATCTAATTGTTGTATAAAAAAATATGTATGTCTTCATCAAATAGGTCTTTCGACTTGATCAGATATCTTTTTAAGTTTGGATTTATCCATATAGTACATAAATATATCTGGTAAGCTTTTCATGAGTCCAATTATAACATATCTATTTTTGACTTTATAGGTACTCTAAACCTATTACATTAATCTTCTTGAATTAAAAAGAACTCGTCCTTAAGTTTCAATTATCCATTAAACAATTGAACAAATATTTCACATGAAAAACATTAGAGATCTTTAAAAGACTAATAGAAGGTTATATGCATTGTCATTGATCTTCTATGATACCTAATATGGATCAATCTTTCTCTTTTGAAGCTTGTAGACTCCCAACAAGAACCAATTACAAGTAAGTACTACCCATACTAAGTCATTAACCATAAAAGTGATATTTTTATAATGATTCTCACCTCAGGTCTAGTATCTAGAATTATTTCTAGAAATCCTTTACTTGACTTGATCATGCACTCCTATAAAGATAATCTACCATGTCTTTAGCTTGGACACTCATAGAATCAAAATGAAGAAAAGACACTAACTCAAGCACACCATATGTATTTTTCCCATACACAATCTCAAAAGGGCTCCATTTCAACAAGACAATGTCCTAATATTTTGGTTTGTTTTCCACTTCATAAAAGATTCTCTAAACTTTGATTCAATATTTTTATCTATCATTCATTTAAGGATGATAAGCATTATTAAAATTCAATTTAGTTCTAAACTCTTTGAAAAGTTGTTTACAAATCTTGTATCCTGATGAGAGATCATAGACTTAGGAAATCCATGTAAATGAACCACCTTGTTAAAGTAAATATAGTTAATTTAAGAAGCATCCATGGTCTTTTTATAAAAAAAAATATGTTTTTTTAAAAAACCTACCTACTATTATCAGGATAGATATCATAGTAAAACATTGATATCCATCTCTTCACAAATCCTAACACATGACTTGATAGGTTAGACCAATAATAATAAGATAATACCAAGGTCAAATGCTTGTCATGCTTGAAATGACCATTATATTGTTATAACTCATAAATAATATAGTCTTGAGGGAATAATTAAGAACATAAAATTTAACACCATAAAACATATAACCATTAACAAGCACTCAATCACCTAACTTACCATCAACAACTAACTCAAAATAAATGTCTATAGTATAGATTTTCTGGATATAACTCCTAAAAGGTATCGAATCCCATATCCTTAATACATTTGGTGCCGATGAGAATGACCTACCTACTTAGTGCATCAAATACCTTGTTTGGAGAACTAGATTGGTGCCTTAAGAAAAAAGTAAAATTTTAAATATAAGACACCTATTTGGTATGTTAATGACTCAACTTTCATTGGACATTAATGCATTTTAAATCCTTATGATTAGCAATGAGCATGAATTCATATACTAGGTAGTGTCGCTAATGCAATAATGATTGAACAAGGCATAAAACTTCAGTCATATATGAAGTAATTCTTCTTAGAACTCATATTTTTCTTATTGAAAACACCACGAGACAATCTTCTTAGCTAAGGACACCTCTAATCTTCAAATCCAAGGCATCATAATTCGCCCAACTGAAAGTTGGCTTTTATTTTTTCTATCTATTAGAAAGTATATTCTTTAATAAACTATATAATAGATGCAATCAAGAAATTAAAATTATGCATGATTTCATGTGTTATCTTTTTAAAAGGTTAGATCTAATCTAGTTGACAAATGTCTTATATAAGAGGTAGCCTTAGAGCAACTCTTTTAGAATTAGGTCTGTTGTAACCCATTTTTAGGTTCCCGTATAAAAATAATAATAATAATAAAATATATATAGAAAAATAAGAAATTTAAAAATAATAATAAATAATTGAAAAATAACAACAGTAAAAAAAAAGATGTCAGAATGCTCAGAAAATGGTGGAAAATTAGTTGAGGAGGTTTACAATTACAAAGATTAAAATTTGGCAGTATTTTGTTAACTAATGAGAACCCTGTTGACAAAAAAAAATCAATTTTAGAAAGAAAAATCCAAAATAAAATGTTTATGGATTCAATTAAATTTTAATAAAGGTTTAATTGAATTTATGGAGGTTTTGATTGTAAGAAAATTTGATTTTTAGTTAATTTGGGCTTTTATTAGAAGAAATTAAAGTTCTGGGGTCGAAATATAATTTTTGAGAGTTAATTTGGTCAAATCAGGGACTTAATTGCATAAATATTGAAGTTTGATGGCCAATTAGGGATTTAATTGAAGAAATCCAAAACCAAGGACCAAATTGTAAAACACGCCCAAATGGAAGGCTTGATTTTGAATCTAACGTATTTTGACGCCAAATATCATTTAAATGAAACGACGTCGTTTTTATGCACTGTTTATATGACTATTCATTAAACAAAAAAAAACAAAACAAAATAGAAAACTCAAAACGGTGCCGTTTTGAACAGCACCATCATCTTCTTCCCCTGGACACGCAGAGAACAGGGGAAGAAAATGTGTTTTTCTCCTCTATTTTCACCGATCTTTTTACCGACAATCCAACTTCAAAAAGACGCCGACACAACCCACTTTCCACGTGCTCAAAGAACGGTGGAGGAGTAATTGCACAATGGCCGCCCCAGCAACATCCCCTCCCCTATTTTTTGCCTATAAAAGCAGGGGAGATAGCAAGTGAAAAAAGACAGATACGAAGAGAGGGAGAAAAAGAAAGAGAGAAGGAAACCAAACATGAAAGAGAGGAAAAGAGAAAAGAGAGAGCAAAAGAGAGAGAGAGAGAGAGAGAAGAAGTAGAAAACTGTGAAAAATCAAGGAGAGAGAGAGAAGAAAAACACAGCAAAACACCGGCCACCGTGTCTCCGTCGCCAGCAGCACCGCCCCGACACCAATCCCAAGTAATCTCCAGTTGCCCTGTCTCTTTATTCTTTCGGTCTTCATTAGCATGCAGAGCATGAATAAATTCACGTTTTGCAGCAAATGAAGGAGGGGGGGGACTAGTTTTGGGCCGTAACCAGCCCATTTGGTTTTGGGCCGGGTCCGACCCAATCCAGTGATCTGGGCTGAGTCCGGCCCATTTTTTAAAAATTAATTTTTTTATATTTTTATATTTTTTCTTTTTTATTATTTATGTCTTTTTGCTTAGTATTGGTCTATGTTTTATGTCATAAAAAAAATACAAATCTGTTATTAAAAATACCTGGGTTTTTTTTATCAACTAAAAAAAAATTTAAATCAACAAAGAAAAAAAAATGTTTTTGTACATATGACCAAGTGTCTTAAAGCTACAAAAAAAAATAAATCATATTGTATTTTTCATACATCAAAAACAATATTTTAGCATGCATTTTGGCTTTAATAACTAGTTTATTAAAGTCAAGAGAACATTGATCAAAATATCAAAAACAACAAGAAATATTTTTTTTTAGTATCAGGGATTATAAGGTTATACGTAACACATATTCTTGATATTAAAAGGTTATTTAGTTTTATTAACTACATAGAACAACTAGGTTTTACCCGATAACATAAAAGATCTCCTTACAAAGGAGGACTTTTCTTTAACCTTAGATACACATATAATTAGATACCACAACATGATTTCATATTTTATCAGACAAAACAATGCAGCCTACCTTAGGTAGGGCGTAGTTAGGGTGCTAATACCTTCTCTTTACACAACCAGTCTCCGTACCCAATCTCTAAAGACCAGTTAAGGTTCCTAGTTACCAGAATAATAGGTGGCGACTTTCATTCAATTTTTTCACTGATAAGAGACAAGAAATCCTTGTATCTTCATATCTTGCTAGAAATACACCATATCTCATTGTTAGCATGGATGGTGGATGATCACCGCGACGCTGCACACGTGCGACAAGATCTATAAATTCAATCAAGACCTCCTAAACCTTTGCGAGACTATTGTCAACCATATTAAACAAACTACTCTACAATATTAAAGCAAAAACCACCCCTTTATTCTTTAACTCCTCCAAAAACCAAGACATAAATAACAAACTCTTTCTTTTATATGCCTTAGTCATAAAACTACTCATATTTGCTTAGCATCAAGCCATATATTTTGCTTTAATATTAAAGGTGTATATGTTGTATCGCTTGTTATGAACTACACTCCTATCATACTATCAAGACCTCTTTAACAATATATGATGCAAATATATTGGTGCTACATCACATCAAATATTATCGTTAAATGTTTTGTCAATGAAAAATAAACTAAATGTTATTTATATATGACTACCTTGCTTTCTTACTTTAACCAATTTAGATTATAGGGCTTAGGAAAATTATCTTTTTTAATCTCTATTTTTTAAGCTTTAATTTCATAATTGCATGTATTGACACCAAATTCTCATACCGTTTTAGATGATTATATTACACACCTTCTTTATAATCATGCATCTCATATAAAAGATGTTAGCGCGTAACCAATTTTTACCCAAATAATCCTTGAGAGTGAGCAAACTCTTTTGGATGACTAAGGTTGTACAACAATCAACATATAAAATCTCTCTAACCCTCACCATTATATATAAGCTCTTTAAAGGCTTCATTTTCCTTTTTAGTCTTATCTTCTATTAATATATTCTTGCTCGAACGACTTATCAACTTATAACACTCATTAACATAATGCCTATGCTTCTCATACTTGTAACATCAAATCACAAGCCAAAAAACTTGATTTAAGGTTTGCTGAGGAGTAGATTCACTACCAAAAAATTGGAAAAAAGAAATGAAAATTTTGATGAGAATATTACATCATGGTTTACCACTGGAAAATGCAACAAAATTGTTTTTATAGTAATTTTAGATAGAAATGGAAATGGAATAGAAAAAAATTCATTTGGCATTTTTGACATGTCAAATCACTGATAAAAATACCAAAAAAAAAATATATTTGTAATTTTAAGAGATTTTAAAACTCAACTATAGACTCTTTACAACATATTTTCCTCTTTATCTATCAAAATAAAAAACCAAAACCCTTTCTCTTCCTAAACTTGATAGCCACCTCCATTAATCCAGCCATAACAACCTGTTGGAGTCGATGCAACAACTATCCTAAGACCTAAGCTTCCCTCCATTAGTTTCATTTTTTTTTTTGGTCAAGGTTCACTCCAAGAAGCCATCCATTTCTATTTTAACCAATGTATGTGTTAAGTTAACTTATTGAGATTTATTTGCATTATTTATAATTTACTTCTTTATTTAATTTTTTTACTTGTTTTATAATGATAATTTTGTTGTATTAATTTAGAACTTTTATTTTTTTACAGTTTGAGAATTGAGTAAATGAATTTATTTTGTCACTTGTTAAAGTTAAGTGTGATTTTGTAATTTAGGTGTGTTAGAATTGAAGAAATGATGGGTAATTTAATGGGTACCTTTTTTTTCTTCTATCAATTTAAGGTTTTGATTTTGTGTAGAATTGATAATAATTAAAGGTTATTTTTGGTTAAATAAATTTAAATTGAAGAAATAATGGATACTTAGTTGGATCTCAATTGATTTTAGTCAATTTACAGTTTCTTTTTATACTTGATATAAAATTAAATTCATTTAGAATTGATAATAACTAGAAATAATGGTTAAATGAATTTATTTTGTCACTTGTTAAAGTTAAGTGTGATTTTGTAATTTAGGTGTGTTAGAATTGAAGAAATGATGGGTAATTCAATGGGTACATTTTTTTTTTCTTCTATCATTTTAAGGTTTTGATTTTGTGTAGAATTGATAATAATTAAAGGTTATTTTTGGTTAAATAAATTTAAATTGAAGAAATAATGGATACTTAGTTGGATTCCAATTGATTTTAGTCAATTTACAATTTCTTTTTATAATTTAGATAAAATTAAATTCATTTATAATTGATAATAACTAGGATATTAATTGATATTATTTATTCTTTAATTGAATAAATAATGGGTAGTTAGTTGGGTTACAATTATTATTTTTAATCAATTTTATGGTTTAGTTGAAAATGTAGAGAAAATTAAATTTGTGTGGAATTGATAACAATTAAGGTTAAATATGTTTCAACTTATGAAGTGATCGATAGTTATTAAATTATAAATTATATATTTCTAATTGGAGGAATTGAGTTACTTTGGAACTAAAAAAATAATGGGTTATTAAGTTGTTATTTTAAATTATTAGTTGATTTACATAGGTTAATTGTGATTCATTTTTAATAAATAGTTGAATTTGTTACTAGTATGTTTTATTATCATTTTAGTATGAGTAAGATATTTGTTGATGCTTTATAATGTACTATATTTATATTTATTGGATAGTTTTATTGTATGTTTTTTCTAATTTATATTCATCATTTCCTTTTAGATACCATATTTATTTTTTAAAAGTCCAAGTCCATGTTTAAAAAGAGTGATTTTACTTCTCAACTAGTTGTGTTCATAATTGTGCTATGAATTTAGGGTATGATTATCAAGAGGCATTTAATATAGAATTTAATGACCAAGACTTGACCATTCAGGTTAATAGATTGGCTAACCCTTCATTGATAGAGTCCATTTCAAGAAAATGGATATCATAATGAAAGGATAATCTCTTAAAGTAATTGTTTTGTCTCATGATATTATTTGTTTTTATTGAGTTACTTCAAGTTTTACAATTATATGAAAATGACTTTATTAAATTAATTTTTAAGTTTAACAATGTTGAAGCTACTCGTTTCATCACATTTATGATGAAGTAATCATTTGCGAAAACTATTTTTTCAAAAGAAAAAATGTTCATTGTAAGTGTTTAAATAGTTATCATTAGTTTAAAATTGTTTATTTGTATGAATAATATGAAATATAATTGAGTTTTCAAACTTGATTTTTTTTTTTATAATAGAGATATAACACCAAATTGCTTGAGAAACTTGGAGAAGATACTTTTAACCCCATTCCTCATGATCTTTAAGTGTGGTTGAAGGCTACAGTAAGTGATAGACCTGATATGAATTGAGTTTATGGCTTGCTTATGGCATCAACTTGAAAACTAAAGGAGGGTCATACTGTTTTAACTTTAGATACATTATATGTTAACCTAAATTATTATTTTTTTACAGGAATTTGATGAGATTATACATAAAAAGATTTAGGAACAAGTGGTTATTGAGTTAGATAAAATAAGTGCGTAACTCCTAGAACTAGATATAATGTACTGGATTTAACTAAGTGCAACTATAGATGTACCTTTTTTTCCCTCTCTTACTAGATCTTCCACTTTAGCATCTTTTCCTCCCCTCCACCCCCACTATCATCACCTATGATGTAATATACCAAGCATACTTTACCTTGTTGATTTGATTGTATTTCAGTTGGAATTTTAATGGTTTCCATTCAGGTATATCTTATTTTTCATTTCAACATTTTTTTAATGGTTATGTATGAAATTTTATCTATTTTAGTTTTTGCACCATTTATATGAATATGCTACTTAAATTAATCTTCCATCTATGAAAACCCATAGATCTACATAATCTAAAGATAATCTAATGGTAGTTGCTGTGTTTTTTGTTATGGTTGTGATTTGTGTGAGAAATTGTTGGATTGAGGAGATCATTAGCTGCATTGTTATTTGTTAATAAATTATGCCAATCTCTGCCTTAAAATGACTTACAATAATTTAAATAGTTTTATAACCAACCTTAAATAAAAAGGCAGATGAAATTCTACTCATACAACAAAATTAAAAAGAAAAAAAAGGCATTTTCTAGGCTTTATTTAAAAGTCTTCTCAATTTGGATGGTCTATAGAAACTTTTGCTAAAATTTAAACATAATATAATAATATAATGATCAGATAAAAAATTATTTATGTTTTTGTAGACATGTCATTTGCATGACCATGCGTCTTTTGTGCTTGGAACTGTCCATTTCATCTATAAATATATTTACTGGGCTTTTTACACGGTAATTGATTTGTTTTTGACTGTCCATAACCTCTAAAGGCTCCCACATCAAGAACCTCTGACACTTCATGAAAATTAGAAGTGGGACTTTATTATAGAATCTATTCTGTATAACAAATACATATTATAGTTATGATTTTATGTTGTAATATCTATAATTATTATTGTATAACACACACATATATATAGAAAAAGTTGGCTAATCAGTATTTAATTATTCTCAATTGCCTTGTATATTAGCCTCAATTCTTCATCTCAACGCCTTCATTTTTTAAATTAACTTAATTTCATCAAGAAAAGCTAGATAAAGTTTTAATCACTAGCCCCAAGCCTCAAAAGTATGAGATGAATTGTTATCAGTACGTGGAGTCGAAGAATTCCACCACTAAGGATCATAGTAGTTCTCAATATATCATATTCGCTATTGAGAAAAAGTAACGCTGCAATGGCATGGGAAGTTAACAAGTGAATTCTAACGCTGCAAGAGCACGGGGAGTTAACAAGTGAATTCTGACATGGTTTGAGAATTATCATTGGTTTGGCTAAAGCATCTGAACATTCATGATTCATGCCTGAAAGTCTCTGTCAATGGAGATTGCATGGATTCATATCAATTAGAACGCAAGACAAGCAAAAAAGATCGAATTTGTTTGGAAGCTATTATGACAAATCTAAGCATACGAATCTATAATTTTGTTTTGAGCTTCAGATTGGAACAAAGGCATGTCGCTTTCGTGCCCTACGCAAAAAGGAGGAATGCCTTTTAAGGAGTAAGCTTTTTAACTGCCGAATTGCGATATCTGCTCATAGCCCTTTGACACAGGTGTTAGACCTGACTAGATGATCACACTTCAGACGCATCTATGGCTAAAAAGTTCAACTCCAGATTGGATTATACGAGGAATCGGAAATGATCTCTTCGATTCTTAACTTGGTGCTGTAATTAATAGGCGTAATGGACTCCTCATACTTGATCATAGATTCGTCAGTCTTCTTGTTAAAGCATCATACCAGAAGAAAACAAAAGTTTAAAGAAATGTTACTATAGCCACAACTATAATATGACAAGCAGGAAAAGTAGAAAAAGTTAAAACATAGATTGTTTGTTTACTTCTACTAGAATTATTTCAAGAATTATATGTTAGAATTTGAAATTAAGAAATTACGGTTAATGAGTATAGTTGAGTTCAAAAAATAAATATGAGGTATATTCATATTTTGGGTTAATACACCACCCGAAAATTAGAAAAAGTCTATGGAATATTCCATCGATGTTAAGAAAAAACTTATTTAGGCAACTACTATATTGAAGAAATTGCTGATGGAAGCATGTCGTCCAAAATATGCTTGTCGAGGATTTGTATTTCTTCATTGGTTTTGTCGGCAACTTGTTTTTTTGATGGATGAATTATTCACCCCCCCAAAATTAGATTTTGCCTCTCATTTTCCACAGATAACTCTATCGGCAACCTTATTAACCAACAAAATATTCCATCATATAATCTGTCAGAAATGCAAATTAATTACTGATAAAATATTTCATTTCCTATTCCGTTAAAAAATATTCTATCGCCCTATTCTATCAGAATGTGAGTAATCATTTCTAATGAAATCTTCCATCGGAAATTTCAAAACCATATGTAACATTTCGACATAATGTGACCTAACATTGTCGACGAAATAGTTAATTCTATCATCATTTTCATTGGAGTGTCATACTTTTTTTTTTTTTTTTTGTGATGTTTGGTCCCATGATGCATTTGGGATTATAATTTTAGAAAACTCATAATAATTACAATAACAATAAAAATCTTATTTGACAATAATTATATTAAATTGAATTCTATGAACAAAATTATATTCTATAAACAAAAATTTTATTAAAATGAATTTAATACAAAAAAATAAAAAAATCTAAGAGCTTTAAGAGTGGAAGAAAAATACAAAGCCAAATATACATGAATTTTCTTCTTGTTTGGCTTCTACTCTTATTTCTTCCTTAAGTGGTGCCTTCATTTTAGTCATTTATTCCCGAACCCTATCTCAAACCATCTCATCAATGATCCATGATGTTAGGCTCAGGCCAAAATGTTATGTGCTTGTCATTAAAATAGAATGACTTATCCTTATATCTTAGGTCAATGCCATAAATTATGTTGCACGTATGTTGTGTCGCGACGATCGTCCACCTTCTTTTAAAAAATAGAATGTGGTGTATTTTCAACAAAATATGATGAAACAAGGAATTCTTATCTCTTATTAGTGAAAAATTAAAATGAAAATTGCCATCTAATATTTTAGTTACTAGGAACCCTAACTAGTCTCAGATATCAAGTACGAAAACTGGTTGCGTAAAGGAAAGATATTATCACCCAAAATATTCTCTATCTAAGGTAGGCTACATTGTTTTGTCTATTAAAATCTAAAGTTATGTTTTTGTTTTTTTTTAAAAAAAATTATTGGTCTGTCTAAGGTTCAAAACAAACCTTCCTCAATAAGAAGGTTCTTATCTTAAAGCAATAAAACTTAATCGTTCTATTATCCAAAAAGAAATTAAATATCTAGAATATGTATTACGTGTAATGTCATGTCCCGAATACTAAGAAACAAAACAAAATAGAAATTTTTTTGTTTTTTGAAATTTTGGCCAATGTTTTCTTGACTTTAATAAACAGGTCATTAAAGCTAAAATGCATGCTAAAAGATTATTTTTGGTGTATGAAAAATACAATAGATTTTTTTATAGCTTTGAGACATTGGTCGTATGCATATAATTTTTTTTCTTTTTTTTTAATTTTTTTTGGAAGTTTTGATGAAAATCATGTATTTTGATACCGCGTTTGTATTTTAATGACATAAAATACTGTCCGTTTAATCAAAATGACATACAAATTATGCAAAAACATTTGTAAAATTCTAAAACAAATATTTTTGAATTTTTCTTTTTTTCTCTTTTTTTTATAAAAACTGAACTAGGCTAGACCTACCTTAGTCTTTTTGGGCTAGGCCGGATCTAGCCCATCTATTGTGGGCTGGGCTACTATCCCATACCAAGCCTAATTGGGCTAGTTATTATGCATCAACACAGTAACCACCCCACATTGCATTTTTATAGCAAAACATGAAATCACGTTCTGCATGCAAAAGTCAGATGAAAGGCAAGGAAATAAATGGTAGGGAGGAGGCTTACCTAGAGCGGTGTTGCTGTCAGTGGTTCTCTATGGCCGGCAGTGGCTCGCGGTGGTCCTTCTTCTTCCCCTATTTTATTTCTTCCATCGTTGTCTTTTGTTTCTTCTTTTTCTTTCATTTTCTTCTCATCTTCTCTTCTTTCTATCGTTCTACCCCTCTCTCTCAGTTTTGGTAGTCTCTCTTTCCCTCTTTTTCTCTCGATTTCTGTTCATTTTTCCTTCTCTTCTCCTGTTTTTATAGGAAAAAACAAGGGAGGGAGACGTGGTTAGGGCGGCCATTGTGTTGCGCCCCAAACCCCCCAAGGGGTACATCCCCTTCCTTCTTCCACCATGTGGCAAACAAGTAGGTTGTCGACGTCTTTTTGAGTGAGAGTTGACAGTGGAACAGAATAAAAATCTTATTCTTCTTCCCCTGCTTCGACAAAACGACATCATTTGATATAAGTGCCGTTCAAAATGACATCATTTGAGCTTTTTTTTTTTTTGTAAGTAAACAGTGCATGAAACGTCGTCGTTTCATTTAAATTGAAAAACAACAAAAACATTTTAATTTTCATATTAGTCCTTGATTTGTAATTGTTTCAATCAAGTCTTACATTACAATTTTGATTTAAAAATCAATGCAATTGCATCACTGTCAAAAATCCAGCAGCATCCCTGAAGTTGACTACCTTTTCCACTTTGATCCTTGGTCTTGAATGTATATAATTTGACCCTCAATTAATCAACAAACTTTTAATTTCTTCATTTGGGCCCCTATTCCGGTTTTAATTACAGCCTTTCTATTTACATGCCTTTTTGTTTTGACCACTGTTTTTGGACTTCTTCAATTAAGTCCCTAATTAGCCCTCAAACTTTAATATTTATGCAATTAAGCCCCTGATTTGACCAAATTAACTTCTAAAAATTATAATTTTCCCCAGAACTTTGATTTCTTCAAATTAAAGCTCAAATTGACTTCAAAATCAATTTTTCTTGCAATCAAACTCTCTATAAATTCAATTAAACCTTCAATAAAATTTAATTGAGTCCATAAACATCTGATTTTAGACTTTCTTTTACTCAAATTGAATTTTCATTGTCAACAGGGATGTTATCAATTAGTAAAATATTGTTAAATTTTAAACTTTGTATTTTTAAACCTTCTCAACCAATTTTTATCTATTTTTTGGGTGCGCTGACATTCTTTTTTCATTGTTTATATTTTTTGTATTTTCTTATTCTTCATGCAGGTGGGCCCAAAAATGTGTTATGACAAACTAAATTCCTATTGGGTCTGTCAATTGCTCTAGCATCTAACCACAGTTAAAGATCACTAGGAGGATGAATGGAAGCATCTTAGCCATGTTTAGCAACCATGCTAGAGTTATATGTCTTCTACAAGAAAAAAAAGTCAAAATCCTTAATTTATATTGATGTTGAGAATAAATATGAATTTTAATTAAAATAATTACAAAAAGACTTGCAACAAATGCTTTTGTTATACTATCAACAAAGGTTTTCACCCCTTTCTTATATTTTCTTATATGAGTTTCATCATATAACTCTATTGGAGTTTGTTTGTGTCAAAGCTGTTTTTCCTATAAAATAAATAGCATCTAAAAAAGTCTCATAAATAAAGGTTAATTTAAAAATTGAATAAACAAATCAATATGTAACAACAAGCTCTTACGAGGCACCTTACATGGTTCAGAAAGGGAAGCGTTGTTCTAGAGTGCTTCCTTCCTAAACCATAAGTTTTTTTATTATTGTTTTGAGAACCAGATCATGAGCGCTTTATAAGTCCATCTAATACCATAAATTATAGAACTTATCCCAATTATCCTCTATGATGTGTTCAATCTATAATATTTCCACAATCCTATATCATTAGGTGGAATGTTGATAAATATCTATCCCTTTAGAACAAGCCCAAGTTGATGCGAACAACACTTTTGCCTTACTATTTATATTGTTAAAATTCTTAATAAATGTTTGATGTTCATCTACTTTAAACTTCACATGGAATATATAAGATATATTTTCCTTGAATCTAATTGAAATTTGACTCAAGGGTGGTTGTACATTTGAATGACCCTTTAACTACTTGTAGATATGATGTTGACTTGTTTTTGCTAGTGTTACATTTTACATTGTTAAAAAAAATGATATTAGATTTATTGGTTGGTTGTTACAATCCATCTCATGATGGTTCATCATGTATGTTGTTGGAACTAAAAGTTATCCCGACCATCATTTCTAACTTGATTTCATAAAAAAAAAATAGGGTTCTTTGTGTTCAAACCAACATAAATATTTCTCGATGAACATTTTTTTAAGTAGATGCATCGTCATAACATTTTTATGGTAGAAGCTCTTATTCTTAGACTTTGCATATGGATATGTAATTTCAACTCCGCTAATATTCTTCGGATTAGAAAGAATAAAATTAATAAAACCTTCAACCTCTTTATGATAATCTTGCCTATAAAACCCTTCAAAAATAATCTCAATATATCCAAGAATTACCATTTATTACTTATAATTTCTGTTAGCATAGAATATTAATCAAAATATTTTTTAATAAAGTAATTGTTAATTAAAAATTCAACCATTTATTCTAAATAAATTTACAATCCAATAACTAATTTTTATTTCTATACAAATTTAATTTTGCATCAAAATATGAACTAAAAAATAAAATTAACAACTAATAATAGATGCCCAACTAATTATTCATTCTTTGTTTAATTTAAACTTATTCAACTTAAACTAATACCTTTTAATTATTATCAATTCCATAAAAAAAATCAATTTCCCTAAATTTCCTCAAATTTCAAACTTGACAATAAAATTGATAAAATTTAATTGGTACTCATTATATAATCCATCATCTCTTCAATTGTAACACACTTAAGTTACAAATTCAAACCTAATTTCATAATATGAAAAATAAAATTAATTTCTTCCAAATCCAAAACAAACTCAAACATATAAATCATACATTAATACAAAATAAACCTCTACAAAAAAGTTGTAAAACATTTAAATATACAAGAAAACTATAAATAGTATAAAAAAAATCAATAAATTAACCTAATATATATATATATATATATATATATATATATATGGCTTAAAAAATAGATGTTTTACTTACTTGTTATAGTGAAGTTTCATAAGAAACTAAACCAAAAAATAAATACTAACGTTATTGATAGATTTAAGTTGATGTTAGTGGTTTAGGATGGCCATATCTATCTGAGATATGGGGGGAAAGGGCTACTTTTTAGGGGTATGGAAAAGAAGGAGGGGTGATCATCAAATTTATTTCTTTTAACTTTTACAATAAAATATATATCAACAATTCCATTAAAAAAAATACAAACATGTCATTTTTTATGGGATTATTGATAATTGTTTTATTTTTTATTTTATCTATTATGTCATAATTTTTGTTAGCAATTACCGATGAAGATTTGATATTGCTATTTATGTCAGAAAGTTCTAGCAAAATATTTTTCATTAGTGTTTTCGTTGCTAGTTGTTAATTTTCTAGTAGTTATATTTTGTAATTTTTTTTAACAAAAATTTTTTTATATGGAATATTAACAAGTTTAAAATTAATTATGAGTGAATAAAAAATTAATCTTAAAGAAATTTTGATTGAAATGTTTTTATGAAGTTAGAAATCTCAATTCCACATTGAAAGATTACAAGATTTTATTGTAGTTTATATAACAAAAATAAAAAAAAATTAAAATTGAGCCCACAAGGCACAAATTTTTTAATAGGGGAAAGGCTTTAGGCTTGGGTGAATTTTGGATTTAAGACACACGTGCATGCTTAACTAGGTTTGGGTGGCAAAATGTTTGGTTTTTAAGGTAAAACATGTTATAATTTTATTTTATAGCAGGTAATTAAAGGTTAAAATAAAAGGAGAGAATGTATAATGAGGGTTTGAAGTAATTCACTTTAATTTACTATTAAAAAGGTTAGAATGAGGAATGTTTTACATAACAAACTTAGCTTTTTCTCCTATGTTTTTCATATACCTTATTCTTCTTTGTTTTGCTTATATAGAAAATATTATAGGCCTACTATAGTGTTGTCATCTTTACCTTTATTATAGTATATTGCTCTACACATATAAATAGATAATATTGGCTAACTAATATGTTAAGTCTCCTAATTATTTTTAACTTGATAGTAAAGCCTTTTGCAATCAAAACTCTTATCTCCCTTTTCCTAATGGATTCTGCTACTGCTGTTGACTTCTTTCTCTACCAAACTAGCAGTGTAGTATAGCTGACTAGCCATTTACAAGTTGCTATCGGTGGTGCTTTCTCACATTAGTAGCATCCCTCACCTATAGAGTAGAACCATGGTTTTTTATCCTATATTTCTATTGTCTTTCTTCACATTATGGGAAGATCAAATCCAACTATAGTTGCTTTGTCCAACATTCAAAAAAGTTCTTTCATTAAAGCTTACAAACACCAATTATCTTTATTACAGAATGTAGATAAAAACATATCATATTGGTTAAGGTGTTTTCCACTTTGTTGATGGCTCAGTGTCATGTTCTTCCTCTTATATTTCTAATAGTTTTGATGGTTCTTCTTCAGCAATCAACCTATTTTTTCTTTGTTGGAAGCGAGTTACTCTCCTTTTTTTCCTTGAATGTACTACACCTTGTGGTAGATTATCAGACCTCTTATTATATTTGGCACCCTATTGATAAAATGCTTACCTCTGTTAAATTTTCATATTATGCAACTCCATGGGTTTTTTTAAGATCTTTCGCAAGGAGATGCTTAGGTTATATATACATGCAATAAATAAAGTTATTATTTGATGGATTGGCTATTGTTGGTTGTCCTATCTCTCTTGAAGACTTTAACCTCTATGTATTTCATGGTTTTCATGGTGAGTTTAAAGACTTGGTAACTAGTCTTGTAATCAAGGCAAAATCACTGTCATATGATAGCCTTTATAGCCATCTTCTTACCTATGAGTTTTTGCTTAAGACCTTCCTTTAACCTATCATTGCAAATCCTCTTGTCCTTCCCACACTATGTCCTTGCTAATCTTACATATATCATGGTCTCTATGTTTTATCTAAGTCTTTTACCACCATCCCTCAAGCTTATTAGTCTCTTTACGTCTCTACGATTACTAATTTGTGGCATCATCAATTGAGTAATCCTACTTCCTATATTTTCAATTTATTAGTTTCTAAAAATAAAATATCTTGTACTTCTAGATGCTCTCTTGTTCAATGTCAAGCTTGTTTGTTAGGTAAGTCGTTGCATCTGTCATTGAGACCTACGAGTAAAAAAACTGCTACCCCACTTGATTTAATATTTAGTAATGTTTAGGGCCCTACTCCTATGTTTTTCTCTGGTGGTTTTTGTTACTTTGTTATCTTTGTCGATACACATATAAAACATATATGGTATTATCCTCTTGTTGTAAAATTAGATGTGTTTTTCTACATTTCATCGCTTTAAAGTGCTTGTTAAGTGTCATTTTTAATGAAAAATTAAATATATTCAAATTGATTGAGGTGGTGAATATCATAAGTTATGCATTACAAACTATTGATATTCATCATAAATTAATTTATCCTTATACACATGAGCAAAATAGCACCATGGAGCATCGTCATCGATATATTGTCGAAACTAGCCTTACTTTTATAGGCCAATGTTGTGCTTTGTTATGATTTTGGAATTATGTGTTTGAATCATTAATATATCTCATCAATTGCATGCCTACTCTTGTCCTCTAAAATCAATCTCTATTTAAGTATCTATTTTTAATCATACTCCTAATTATGATTTTCTATGTACTTTGGGTGTCTTTGTTTTTGTTTTTTGTTTTGTTTCCATACCATACTTATAAGTTGGATTTCCATTCATCTCCATTTATGTTCTCAGGATATAGTTCCTCTCATCTTAGTTATCATTGTCATGATTTAGCATCTCAACATATTTATATCTCTCATCATGTTCATTTTCATGAATATGTGTTTTCTTTTGCAAAATCTAAACAAATAGCACAACAACTAACCACCTTCTTTTAGCCTATACATTTGCACACCTTGCTTACCTCCCTCAATTTTCACCCTACTGCCTTGCCAATTATTAACACCAGTAGCTCTGCCTCATCTCCCACCCAACACAACCAGATCCCCCATTCCTCAACCATGTCTTCTACCATCCCAACACAACCTAGCTTTGCCCTTATGTCACCATCAACTTGTTTCTCTAATGATCATTATATAGGATTAAGTTATCATTCTTCAAAGTTGCATGCTTCTAAGCTTGTCACTGTAAACAACACTAATTCTATGACAGGTTCTCCTACCTTTACTACTGCAAGCTCAAGCCCCTCGATAAGTTCTTTAACCAATCTACAACTCTTTATTGATCTCTCCTCTTATACTTTCCAACAGCTTCCTTGTTCATATCTTCTCCTCATTGTTCTATCACTTGTCAACATGACATGATTCTTTGTCCTTAGCAACTAAAAACTACCCTTTTAACAGCGTTTAGAACCACCTCTATCGCTCCTATCTATCATGTAATGTCTTCTCCTAACTATGAATCCATTGCATTCTTCGATGCTGATAGGTATATGGTTTAGCATGATACTATCCGTGATGAAATTTAGGTCACCTAGTCCTTGTTCCTTTTCATCCTTCAATGAATGTTGTTGGTAGTTGGCAAGTGTATTAGATAAAGCATCATGTAGATGATAATGTTGAGCGATATAATGCATGTCTAGTTGCTAGAGGTTTTACTTAGCAAGAACGTATTGATTACTCTAAAACTTTTAATCTTGTTATTAAGTAAGCGACCATTAGATTAGTCTTTTTAATTACGGTCTCGTGTAATTAGAAGATCCATTAACTTGATATTCATAATACCTTCCTTAATGGAATCCTTTGTTAAGAGGTCTACATGAAACAACCTTTAGGTTTTGTTGACTCTACTCTTCCTTCTTATGTGTATCGGTTGCGTATGTCACTATATGGTTTGAAATAAGCCTCACAAGCATAGTACACTTGTCTTAGTGATTTTTTGCTTTCTATTAGTTTTCATGTTTCCAAGGTTGACACCTTCTTATTTATCTTATCTATTAGTGTTGATATCTTTTATCTTTTGGTTTATATTAATGACATTCTGCTTACGGGTAACAACTCTACTATGCTTCACTACCTAATATAGTTGTTGAGCTCAAAGTTCAAGCTTTGTAACTTAAGTGTTGTTCATTATTTTTAAGGTATTGAGGTTCAGTTTACCATTATGATTTTGATGTTACAACAACATAATTATATTTTTAACATCACTTGAACTAGTATGACTTCTTGTAAAACTAATGATACTCTTATCTTTACCTCCAAAGTCATCATATTACCAAATCCCTTGTTTTTTGATCTTACATGATTTTGTCAAATCATGAGTGCTCTTCAATGTCTCACATTTACAAGACTAGATATCTCTTTTAATGTTAATAGAGTCTGTCAATTTATGCATGCTCTTATAAATTTTCATTAGGGTGCTGTTAAATGCATTTTGCATCATCTATGGGGTACGATATCCTATAGCTTACATATCACTCGCAGTTCCTCTTTTGCTCTATATGGCTTTACAAATGTAGATTGGAAAGGTAGCATTGATGATTGTAAGTCTAAAGGATGTTATTATATTTTCTTTAGTCAGACGCTGATTTCATAAAAATCAAGCAAGCAACGCACAGTTGCTCACTTTTTTACCGAGGCTGAGTATAAAGCCTTAGTAGATGATACTATTAAGGTTATCTGGCTTAAATATTTATTAAGAGATTTGCAGATTCTTTTTGCCTCTGCTCCTATTATTTGGTGTGATAAACTTTGTGCTACTTATTTATCTACAAATTTTATCGTTCATGCTCATACTAAACATGTTGAAACTATTATTTTGTACGAGATAGGGTTACAAAGAAAGAGATTCAAATCATTTTATCTCCTCTCAAGGTCAACTTGCATGTGGTTTTACTAAGCTGTTTCCTATTATTTCTTTTACTTCTTTTCAATCAAGTTTTAGATCAATCATCCACCCTCGACTTACGGGGGCATATTATAGAATATACCTATATAGAAAATATTATAGGCCTTCTCTAGTGTTGTAATCTCTATCTTTAGCATTGTATATTACCCTACATATATAAATAAAAATGTTTGGCTAACTAATAAGTTAAGTCTCCTAATTATTCTCAACTTTGCTGAATTCTTTCTATTATTATAGAGCTTAGGTTCATGTATTTTATAAAGAGATTTTGAGTTAGCTTTTTTAAATTTATAGACCTTGATCAGTAATTTAACTAATCAAGGTGGTAATGTTGGAATTTTATAAGGCTTAATGTTTACCAATTCACCTTCACCAAGTGACAAACAATAAAACTATTATGATAAAGGTTATACTCATGGACAATGACTAGTTTTAAATCTATGTTATTCATCCTAGGTTTATCAACAAGTATACTAAACATTCTATTTAAGATTAAATATTCACTTCAATTCTAAAATATATTGTTCGTGATTTGTTTTATGCATGATTTGTTCTTAAAGTTGTCATGTTTTTTCTTATAAATTATAAAAAAATATAGTAATTTTTTGTTTATGCTAAAACATATCTAGATAATTTCATGTTTACGTTAGATCACGTTGTATCAAACTAATCTTTAAACTATTGTTGGTTGAACTAAACTTTATCATACACCTACCCAACATTATGTTTTTTTTTTTTTTAGATTAACATGGGTGTCCGGGCCAGCTTGCGCGCACCACGACTAATCCCACGGGCCCTGAAGTTAACAACCATGTAAGACTCCAGTGGCCATCATATGAGCAACCAAGTACTTGAACCTGAGACCACAAAGGGAGCAAAACCCTTGATCCCAAGTCCTTACCACTTGGCCACCACCTAGATGGTTACCCAACATTATGTTTGATTGGACTGGTTATAGATCCAAATTTCAACGAGAACTACCATTTTGCGTCACCTCTACTTTAAGATCATGGAATTATGCCTTCAAACTATACAAATTAAGAATTATTGAAGTTTTAAAGCACAAATCATGGATCACTAAAAAGATCAAACAAGCATATTTTCAAATCATGTAAAATAAATAACTGATTTTTTATTAGCCTGCCAACTCTAGATCGGAGTAGCATGTATGTCTAAATTGCTTGATTTTGGTGATTGAAGACATGTTCTCATTGAAGACGTGTATGCTTGAATTTTTTGCGTGCGCACATGGAAAAAATGTATGCTTAAATATTTTGCGCGTTTTTCCTCCTACATATTTGAAGTATCATTCACAAGTACAGGAGTCCCATATTATAACTTGTCTAGATTAACTTGATTGACATGACATCTGTTACTGAAGCTATTATTATTATTATTCATAATGATCTGCGTCCCTATTGTTTCTTACTTCCTCTGTGCAGTTATTTAGGTTGCTGCTGTCTATTATTAAAAAATTCAATTTTAGAAAGAAAAATCCAAAATAAGATGTTTATGGATTCAAGTAAATTTTAATAAAGGTTTAATTGAATTTATGAAGGTTTTGATTGCAAGAAAATTTGATTTTTGAGTTAATTTGGGCTTTTATTAGCAGAAATTAAAGTTATGGGGTCAAAATATAATTTTTGAGAGTTAATTTGGTCAAATCAGGGGCTTAATTGCATAAATATTGAAGTTTGATGGTCAATTAGGGACTTAATTGAAGAAATCCAAAACCAAGGACCAAATTGTAAAACACGCCCAAATTGAAGGCCTAATTTTGAATTTGACGCGTTTTGGTGCCAATTCTCATTGAAATGAAACGGCGTATTTTGAGAAAAACGACACCGTTTCATGCACTATTCATTAAAAAAAACAGAAAACTCAAAACGGTGCCGTTTTGAACAGCACCATCA
Source organism: Populus pruinosa (assembly GCA_026413675.1). Lineage (NCBI taxonomy): Eukaryota > Viridiplantae > Streptophyta > Magnoliopsida > Malpighiales > Salicaceae > Populus > Populus pruinosa. The sequence continues at coordinate 4,437,672 of CM048595.1, forward strand.
TCTTCTTCCCTTGGACACACAGAGACCAGGGGAAGAAAATGTGTTTTTCTCCTCTGTTTTCACTGATTTTTTTACCGACATTTCACCTTCAAAAAGACGCCAACACAACCCACTTTCCACTTGCTCGAAGAACAGTGGAGGAGCAGCAGCACAGTGGCCGCCCCAGCCACGTCCCCTCCCTTGTTTTTTGCCTATAAAAGAAGGGGAGGCAGCAAGTAAAAAAAAACACGAAGAGAGGGAGAAAAAGAAGGAGAGAAGGAAACCAAACACGAGAGAGAGGAGAAGAGAAAAAGAGAGAGCAAAAAAAAAAACAGAGAGAAGAAGAAGAAGCAGAAAACTGTGAAAAACCTAGGAGAGAGAGAGAGAGAAGAAAAACACAGCAAAACACCAGCCACCGTGTCTCCGCCGCCAGTAGCACCGCCCCGACGTTAATCCCAGGTAATCTCTGGCTGCCCTGTCTCTTTATTCTTTCGGTCTGCATTAGCATGCAGAACGTGAATTAATTCATGTTTTGCAGCAAATGAAGGAGGGGGGGTTGTTTGTACAGTAACCAGCTCATTTGGTTTTGGGCCGGGTCCAGCCCAACCCACTGATTTGGGCCGAGTCTGGCCCATTTAAAAAAATTAATTTTTTTTATATTTTTTATATTTTTTATTATTTATGCCTTTTTGCTTAGTATTGGTCTATATTTTATAAAATAAAAAAAATACAAATATGTTATTAAAAATACCTGGGTTTTTTTATCAACTAATTTTTTTTTTAAATCAACAAAAAAAATGTTTTTTGTATATACGGCCAAGTGTCTCAAAGCTAGAAAAATAAAAAAAATCATATTATATTTTTCATACATCAAAAACAATATTTTAGCATGCATTTTGGCTTTAATAAGTAGTTTATTAAAGTTAAGAGAACATTGACCAAAATGTTAAAAACAACAAAAAAAAATTATTTTGTTTTGTTTTAGTATCTAGGATTATGAGGTTATATGTAATAACATATTCCTGATATTAAATAAAAAAAAATATTTTTTATTTAATGACATAGAACATCTAGGTTTTTACCTAATAAGATAAAGATCTTCTTACAAAAAAGGATTTTTCTTAAACTTTAGATACACATATAATTAGATACCACAACATGATTTCATATTTTATCAGACAAAACAATGTAGCCTACCTCAAGTAGGGCGTATTTGGGGTGCTAATACCTTCCCTTTACGCAACCAGTCTCCGTACCCGATCTCTAAGACCAGTTAGGGTTCCTAGTTACCAGAATATTAGGTGGCAACTCCCATTCAATTTTTTCACTGATAAGAGACAAGAATTCTTTATCTCTTTATATCTTGGTAGAAATACACCACATCCCATCGTTAGTAATGGATAGTGAATGATTAAATTGAACAATTTGATATACTACAATAAGGTTTTGTTCGAATGATCCACCGTCAATAGCAATATTTGTAAAGCATGGCAGCGACGTTATGCTTATCTGACAGCACCATTCGGCGTGGAAAAAGGCGGTTAAAGCTCTAAAATTTGTCCAAATAAAAAGGGTTTCTCCATTCAGGTTCATGGCTTATCTCCGTGAGGTCATTTTCTAATTTAATGGGAACCATATATAGAACTGATAGTTGACAACCGTCCAGTATAAAACAGGGTGCTTCGTCAATGGTGTTTCTACTAACCTCAGCATTTTTCAGGCTTGCATAAAGCTTCTGGTTTGTGTTATCAGCTGTCTTTGGTAGGTTTATACTTTATATGCCTCATATATCACGACAACGACAGAATCTGATTTATCATTCATGAATTATCTTCCATGCAGGATCAGATATGGATTAAGACAGTAAAAATTTAATAAGACGAATCAAAAGGATGGTGCTGCCAGCCATATATATTATGTGATTGGTAAAGCATAGTAGGATGCATCACAAGTTCAACTTTTAAAGGCCAGTGTGTGATAGGTTCAAGGATGTTTTAATGACAAAGTTGGCTTATCAGAACTAATCGAAAACCGAATCCAACCTACCTGACGAATTATGGTTTTATTGGTGGGCTTACACCCTGTCCACTAATTCTCAGGTAAAGTGAAAAGCTAGGGTTAAAGTCTATATATAGCCGGCACAGATATTATCTCTTAAATTATAGCACAGCACAAAGCTGTTTTATGCACCATAAGTCCAATGGCTAACTTAAGATGTTTATTGTGTCTAATCTTGGTACTGTTGCTTCTGTCTTCAAGGGTCAGTAGTAGCGCTTTCAATTTAAGGGTAAAGAGGAGGAATGTAAGCCAAATGTTCGAGGCATTGCATAAAGTTGCCAGTGCAACAAACCAAACCAGGTACAAGCGGCCTGATAGGTTGCGCCCTGGGGGACCTGATCCACATCATCACTAACTTGTTTAAAATCAACCAAGAAAGGATACTGCATTCATGAGAGTTATATATTCATGTAATCTCAATCGTTGTAGTATTTGTTTTTATGAGAATGATTATATCATGTTACTGTTATTCGTCAATGTGTGGATCTTGGTTCTTGTTCGTTTTCTCTTCGGATAACAGGGATTTGTTGGAAGAAAATGAGTGTAGCGGCTTATTATGGATAGTAATGCTTATTTGCAGAGCTAAAAAACAACTGAAGAAGATAAACTTTTCTTGAGTGTTTTTCTCTAAGTTTTCCTTTTTATACCCTCTTCTAATTATATATAGGCCTAAATTTCTAGACAAATAAGGAATTAAACTAAATAAAGAAGAATCTACTTTAATCAGGAAAAGTAATTCTACCAACTTGTATAGACCAGTTCTTCATTAGTTGATTGATTTCTTTGTTTCAACCAATTGACCGGTTCTTAACTGATAAATTAATTCCTTTATTTTTTAGAAAAAACAAAAATTTAGTTTATTTTCGACATCTTTCCTTAAACTTGATTTATAATAACTCTTAACTTATCTCTTTAATTCACAAATACATCATGTTGCTTTGTGAAAAGATCTAAGACTTAGTCTTGGGTCTTTACATATTTCACTTCTGCTTCTTTATTTGTAATGTAATCTAAAGTTGAATCAGAGTTTGTGATAATTCAGTGAGCAATCAAATCAAGTAGGCTCCTTTGTTATTTATATAATTAGGACATTATATATATGTTATGGTGTAACCTACTACACAAGATAAATCTATACAAGGAAAGGCATAATATTTTTTATTTTACAATACATCCTATAATGTACCCCCTCAAGCTAAAGGTGGGTTATCCACGTGAAGCTTGTAACGTAAAGAAGCAAAAATAGAGTGAGCGAATGGCTTCTTAAGGATATTGACTAATTGATCTTTGGATGAGATGAAGCAAATTTGAATCTTCTTTTTAGCTACTCAGTCATGAATAAAGGAATAATCAACTTTAACATGCTTTGTACGAGCATGAAATATCAAATTGGCACACAAACAAGTAGTACCTAAATTATCACACTAGATAATGGTAGTAAAACTAGGACTAATGCATAAATCTAATAGAAGATAGCAAAGCCAAAGAGCCTTAGCTAAGGCCAAATTTCCATGAAATAGGAGTGTTGCCAAGAAAGACAATGTATCCACCCATGAATTTTCTATCATCAATACTTCCTGCCCAATCAACATTAGTAAAATCATGAAGTTATAAAGAAGAGCCACGGGTATGGTGGAGATCAAAGAAGGGCATACCTTTCAAGTATCACGGTATATGTTTAACAACAACCACATGGCTTTTAGTAGGAGCATGCATAAACTAACAAATCTTGCTTTCAACATAACATATGTCTAATCTAGTAATGGTGAGATACTGAAGAGCATCAACAATTTAACAAAAATGAGTAGGATTCAAAAAGAACTCACTAGATTGCAGGTAAATTTTGGAAGTAAAGGTTGGTGTATCAATAAGATAACATGATGATATACCCGTACAACAAAGAATGTCAAGAACATACTTGTGTTGACTCAGCATGAGACCTATACTGGTGGGAGTGACTTCAATCCCCAAAAACTAATGAGCATTATCTAGATCATGAAGTTTAAACTCTGAACTTAGTAAGGTAATATGATGTTGAATCAATGCAGAGTTATTATTGATAAGTAAGATGTCATCCATATAGACAAGTAAATAACAGATATCATGATTCATAGTCAGAATAAATAAGGAGGTATCAACCTTTGAAGCCCAAAAACCAATGGTCAGAAAAAAATCACTTAATCCTATGTATCAAGCCTATGATGCTTGTTTTAAGCCATAAAGAGACTTGTGAAGGCAACAGACATTAGTTGGTAAAGTAGAGTTGATAAAACCTGATGGTTGTTCCATATAAATAACATCTATAAATGAACCATTAAGGAAAGCATTGTCAAGTTACCGAATTTGTTATCTTTTAGATATTATAATAGTGAAAACTGACCAAAAAATAGTCAGTTTAACAATAGGACTAAAGAATTTTATAGTAATCAATGTATTCCTATTAAGTGAACCCTCAAATAACCAAGCTAGCATTGTAGCAATCAATAACACCTTCAGCTTGACACTTGATTTTATACACTCTTCGCGAGTCAAATGCATTCATAGAAGGGTCAAATGTCACCAAGGACCAAGTTGTATTGGCATATAAGTCTACAATTTTAGACTTGATGATAGTATACCAATATAAAAACTAATTAGCTTCCTTAAAACTCAAAGGCTCAAGAGTAGGGGGAGATGTTACTTGTTGCACATCCCTCGTGCGGTGTCGATGGTGATTTCCATCATTGTTGGCTTGATTGGAAGTTACCACCTAGTATTTGATTGAAAGTTACTAGCAAACCCAAATATATTGGTCTTTATTAGAGATTCATAAATAAGGAACTAGTTATGGCTAGGGAAAGTATTAGCACCACTAACTCACCCTACTTGAGGCAAGCTGCTTCGTAATTTCATGTAATTTAAAAAATTAAAATATTAGCCAAATTCTTAAAATTTTAATAAATCAGTTATTAAATCCCAAAATATATGTAGAAACAAGTTCTTATATTTTCATAGAAAATACAACATAATTTTATTTGTACCCATGATACTTGACCGCATGCAAATTAAAATATTTAATTCTTTTTTATCTTTTTTTTTTAATTTACAAAAACATACATAAAAAATGCAAAAAAAAAACACAAACACTCACACCTCACTTCTTACTATTACTCACACATTATTTTTACATGTTCCAAAATAACAAAAATTCAAAATAATTCAAATACAATTCAAAATTACAAAGCAGACCCCTGAAAAATCAAGGAATTGCAGAGGATGACTTTTGGGAATACATGAACAATGGCGGCGCATCTTCTCCATATGCCCTACCACTAGTGGCGCATGGGTTCACACATCGCCACAAGCAAAGCCCAAGAGATTAGTGGATCTGGGATGTTTTCTTCTTCTTTCCCTTTGTACACCGGTAGTGATCATCATTGTCACCTATAAAAGAAGAAAAAACACAAGCAAAGTTTTGGTCCTTCCTCTTTCTTTTTTTTCATATCTATTATCTTTTCCTTTCTTTAGATCTATGTCACTATAGATCTATTTTTTTCACCTTTTTCTCCTTTATTCCAGGTAGTTGGTGGTTGTGGTTGGAGTTGTCCATGGTGGTCACTACTTTAAGGGTCTTTAATTGTTGGTGGTAGCAGTGGTTGGCTTTGATGTTGTTATCCAAAGGGCTCTTGTTGTTGTCATTTGTTTGGTTGGCTTCGTTTTGGAGAAGAGTGTTGCCTAGGAGCTGTTGTGTATAGGCTACTGGATCTCGAGTTAGGATGGCGCTGCTGTGGGTGATAGTGAAAGGGGCTAGTAGAGATGGGGGGAAGAACTCTATATTATGCTTAAGGTGAAGATGAAAATGGTTGTGGGTCAGCTGAGAGAGGGAAGATCTATTAGCTGATAGGGCAAAACTTTGGCTGATAAAAGTGGAGACTGAGAGGCATTGGTTTGTTTTCAAAGGAAAGGGGTCAGCTAGCCTCAATAGTTAAAAAAAGAAGTTAGGGGATTGTAAAGGGTTTGTTTTGGCTGATTCTAAGGGCAAAAATCACAAAGCATGGGGGAGCAATTGGGAGAGGGAGGTGCTAAGAGGGGAAGGGAGAGTGGCTACTCTTGTGTTTCGGAGAGAATATTTAGGTTTAGGACTTTTTGTGGTTGCCCTAAATTTCTCGGTCTTAAGAGTGTTCTCTTTTTGTGTATGTTGTGACCTCTATTTATAAGCAAAGTGGCTTGGTCTCCAAAACACATTGGTCCTTTAATTTCTTTATATTTTTTTACAAATTTTGAGTTTTTGTATTGTTTTAAAACAAGCAATATCAATGTTGACATAACAAGGAAAATCAGTGATTGTAAAAGTAACATGTTAATAGTTGAACGCATTTAAAATACCTTTAAAAATTTAAATTCTTTTGAGACGACGTTGAAAATACTAAAAACGATGCAAATATATCAAAAATGTATTTTTTGGAGTCTTTATTGTTTTTTTGCTATATTGGTTTTCTTTCCTTGAATATTTATCAAAAATATGGGTAAAAATTAGGTAGCAATAGATGCCCCCTCTTTACAATGCTTACGAAGAAAAAATCCTTAATGTTTTGCAAAGTAAGTTTTGTAAATAAAACTTGTCTTCTTGTCTTATTGAATGATCCACTCATCTCAAAAATTTGCCTTTTCTTTTCTTTCCTTTCTTTCTTAATTTTTTCTTTCTCTTTTTTTTTTCTTTCTCTCTCTATTTTTTTCTTTTCTTTTTAGGTTAACTTGAGATCCCATCTGACGATCTACTTTAATCAAAACCAAAACCAGTATGTAGCTCAATTAACCTAAAATCACTTCCGGCAATTCCCTTTAACCAAAGCTAAACTTGACATGTAATTGGGTTAACTTGAGATCTCATCTAGCGATTTTCTTTAACTAGAATCCATGCAAAGATGTGTGTGTGGTCTCATTGTAATAGGTGACTTATCTAGAAAAAAATGATTGTGTCATTATGATGAGTGACCTACCCATATGGAAAAAATGATGGTCGACATGAACAAAAGATTGATGTATTTTTCCAAGTATAGGAGTGTGGAAGTAATAAATAACCCGATAAGATCGAAGTTGAACCACAAGGAGGTTAACTATATAAATTATAAATGATGATGATGAGGAGGAGGAGGAGGAGTTGAAGAGGACTTTGAGATGTAAAATTAATGTAATAATTAAACAAGGATAAAATAAATGTTAAGGTTATAAAATCCACTAATGGTATTTGAAACAAGTATAGTATAGACTCTTTTTATTACTCAATTGGAAACCACACATAAAGAACATTCCAATCAGATTATAAATTGTTAATATGATTACATTAGTTATCTTATTTGAATAATACTAATACTTGTAAATGTTGTCAAATATTCATGATTATAACTTATGTTAACAAAAAATCAAGTTTCTTTTATAGCACAGATGTTGGTTATACCATATGGTTGCGCTATGAAAGTGCTAAATATTTGTTGTATCAGGGGTTATACAATATAAATCTAGATTAATCATTTAACAAGCAAAGTATTGAGAGTTAATAAGATAATAAATACAAAATATGTTAGTATCAAACATTAAAATCTATGTTGTATTTATATTATACTTATTCTTACACCATTATTGTATCTTTTCACCTTAACATGATAAACTTAGCCGAACATAATGACAAAGAAAAACATAGATAAATAAGATAAGAACATAAATAAGATATAAGTTAACTAAGTAAATGAAAAGCATAAACAAGAGATTAATATAAGTAAAACTTAAGCATTACAACAAGAAAGAGAGTAAGAGCATGATCTTAATCTAAAAACCAAAATGCCTAAATGCATGAAAAATACCTTTTTTTTATAGACCAAAATTCAAAACTATTTATTTGTTGACTAATTGTTGAGTGGATAACCACATCTTGACTTGGTGATAATCCTTATCTTTTTTTTCTAAATAAAACGTTATTGCTAACATCATAATTTGAGCTGATTGTCTTCATAAAAGTTCTAAAAAATTGTCTCATCTTTCTAACAAATAAAAACTCAGTGTATATGGACTTCTAGAATTTGAGATATGAGCTAAACACTTAATAGTATTTTGGGCTGCAAAATAAAATCAAATTTCTTCGTTATTGCTATAATTTGAACTTTAAAACGACATTTTTGAATCTTGGACTCTCATGAAATTTTAGATCTGTGTCTTAACTTTTCATTTATATAGAATAGACCTAAATTCAAGTTCTACAGCTCTAGTTATGATCCAATAACCGAATGGTTTTTCAGTTTGAATTAAACCAACATCTGTTTTCTAATCTTAGCCCTCTTTTTATCTTCTCATTTTCATTAGTTAAATTCATCAATCAATCCCTTGATTTATATGATAGACATGCATTTAAAATGAGCATTTACCATAAATTAAAGGTAGTTTATATCATTAAATATGTTATTATAAAACATGCTCTAGTTAAGGAGTTATTGATACTTGAAGAGAAAAAAAATGATATAAAACCTTCATAAAAATATATATTTAAGTATTAATCAATTTTCCATCTCTATTGGGTAGATATGGCAACTATCAATCTAATGGTCTCTAATCTAGCAACTGTAGCAAAATCTTCATCATAGTCAATTCCTTACTTTTGACTATAACTTTTTGCCATTAATCTTGCCATGTACTTCTCCACTTGTCCTTTGGTCTCATATATCAAAGCCAATTCTCATCTTTCATATATGACTTTAGGCATTTAGGTATATTTGTCTCTATATTTAGCAAAAATATCATGTTCTTATTCATGGTTACCTTTACAATCATAATTCCATGAGTATTAAATAATGTTAAAGTATGATATTTCATCTTAATTTCATAATTCTTTTTTAATAATTGTTCTAAACCCCATATATTACTCTTTATAGTTGAGATATAATAAACATTACTAATAAATTGATGACTACCATGTTTTATTTAAATTATAATCATATATTTTCCTTTGACATAAACCTATGAATGATCTATAAAGATGGCATTATCTTTAATTAATTCATCAAGCTCCATGAACTTGTCTTTATCTCTTATATGATTGTTGGCTCTATTTTTAAGATACCATATGTTTTCTTTAGTTTCATTCGTTCATCATAGACTAGTAATAGGGTAGCTTCCTACTCTTTCATTGCTAGATTAGCATTCTATTTAATCCTTTTGGTTAAAATTCTAACAAAGATCTATTTTTAAAAATTATAACACTTCATTTTTGTTTTATCAAACCTAGGTCTCAGATTGCTACTGTTTGAGGATCCAGTTGATCGATTAGCTTCAATTGGTCGACTGGTTGATCTGTTGAGGCTGCCCTAACTTCCTCTTCCAAATCCTTATCTTCAACCTTTTCCTCTATCTTTTCTATAACCTTTACCTCCTTGGCTATACCCATATCTATAGCCATCTTGCTTCTTATTTTTAGAGAATTTTGAGAAGAGTACTTGTGCACCCATATCTTTTTAAATTTTGTTAACTCTTTTTTTATAGGCTTGTATTTTTCCTATGAGACCTTGAATTATTAAAAAAATCCATATATTATAATTCCTCTATCATGACCACCATATAATGGAGTTTCTTTCACCACGAACATAAAATACTTTCTACCACACAAGTTTCTTCCATTTTCTCCCTATATATTTTCATTTGATTGTATATGGATAATACTCTAGTAAAGTAATCTGAAATACTCTCTAATTTAAGCATATGTAATTTTGAAAGTTAACTCATAACTTTTATAGGCATATCTTTTTTTACATTAATGGCTTCTTGGTTATTGCAAAACTTCCCATATTTGCTTGATGGTGGTTATGTTAAAGACTATCTAAAAGGTGATATCATTGAGACGTTAGTGGATGATTATGATTGCTTGTTAATCCTTTCTTCGTGCCTTCTACGAAGCCTTTTTTTGGACTGAAGTCAATATCACTTCTTCCATAAGCTCTTTAAAGTCTTTTTCAACCATTTCCTATACATCTTAGGAAGTTACCCAAGTTTTCACACAAATACATCAAATTTCATAGTTATTCTTTGTTAAATAAGGACATTGAAATGGAAAGTTTGGATTAGCCATGTCAAATAATTAGAACAAGCTCTGATATTATTTGTTAAAAAAAAAAAATAATGCTAGATTGCAAAGCTAAAGAACAACATAGAATTTGAGAGCGATGTATATTTTTCTGTAAGTTTTCTTTTCTATACACTTTTTGACACTTACATTATGCTTCCGATTACAAGCATATTTGGCAAAATTCGTAGTTGTTAATGAAAATTACTTGATCCATCACTATTTTATAGTTTAAAACTTGGGTTTGAGATTAAATAGCAGCGTTGCAGTAGCTAGCACATTATTTAACCTCAGTGGAAAGATATCATATATTCATTAGTCTTTGCTGTATTCTTGAATAGACTTTAGATCAGATAAGACGAGGAATCCTAAACTTATACAGGACTGGGGAATGGCAGCGACCAAATGAAATCTCTACTTGCAATTAAAGTAAACTTCTTGCCCTCACAAGCTGCTGAAGAACTAGACAATAACATGGATTCCAATTTCATACCTAATTAAGAAATGCAATACTTCATTCCTAGTGTAACTAAAATTGTGATCTTCATCATCCTTGTAATAAATTATCCATGTCCATGGACATTTCTTTGAAGCTTAACCATTTAAATTGGATTTTTGGATGCAGTTCTACGATTCGGTTAATTAGTTTTCTGTACTTTATGTGATTAATCCATTTGATTTGTCATTACATAGCTGCATCATGTACTGTTAATTTTTCTTAGCTCCTAGTAAAAAGTACATAAATATGATCCAACTTGTTCATTTTTACTGACATTGCTTATTAAGAGAATCTCATAATATAATATTTGTTTTTCTTTCGTCAAGTTTGCTAAAATCGATACATTTTATTGCTTACATGGGTAATTTCGTATACAGGAATATTAACACAAAGATGAAAATAACACAAGAAAAACAATAAGAACAAGTAATATAGAATCTTGCCATATAAGATTACCATACAAGAACTATAATTCAAAATTTTCATTAACAACTACTTATATGCTTCTGATTACAAGCTAGAACTTGATCCATTACTATAATTCAAAAACTATAGAATTTTGGAAGTTTTTTTCGCCACATACAAAAACTATAATTACAAAGCTATAACTTTTTTAATGGATAATGACATAATCATTCCTTTTTCTTTCTTTCGTTTTTTCAATCATGGGCAATGCCAAGTTGAAAGTATTCAATCCTTGACTATCTTCAGCTTCAAAAGTTTGCAATCCTTATCCAAAAAAACAAAACAGAAAAGCATTCTCCCTCTCTCAAGTTGTCTTTTCTTGTCGTGTCCTATATTGCTTTAGAAACTTAAAATATTTCTAATAGGACTGTGCATGAGCCAAAATAATTAGTTAAAGCAAACAGCATTAACTGCTAACCAAATGAGGCATCAAAGGAGGCAATTTTATATTTGAAATGACCACGTGGAAAGACATTAGCCAACATCAAAAGTTGGAACGCTTTTGTATGAGGCGATTGAAATGTTTTTGAATGAATTAAAAAAAATGTGCACTCCTTTGTTTTATTGTTCAAAGGCGTCCGTACTCCTAGCATTTCTTGATACTTTCTTCAAGAACTGTCCAAATTTTCAGATATAAAAGAACAGATTATGAATAGACCAACAAGTTCTAGTTGGCCAATCCAAGATATTAGCTGCATCTGATTATTATTCATGGGTGATTTTTAGTGGGGACTACAGACAAAGCATTCGAGTAATTTAAGGTGACGGCGGGTTACATTTGCAGACCTCCACTGAAGAAAAAAGACAGCAATACACGGGGGGTAGAGGTCATATTTGTTCTTGTTTAATCTACGAAATCTTAGGTATTTCTTACGCATTTGCATTATAAAACCATGCATGCTCCTATTGATTTCTACACTGCTTCACTAATCCTAGTACCTTAAGCAAACAGTCACTCTTTAAGTTTGCTTCAGTGATCACTCTCAAACATTTTCTAAGGGAATAATACATGGCTAATTCAACTGTCTTGCGAGTTTCAATGCTGATCCTGGTCATTTTATCCGCAAATATGATTAATTTGGAAGCAATAAGTTATCGTGGGCTCGAGTATGTCTAAAAGGATTGCTAGCAGCTCTCTCCTACAGAAATTAGGCTATGATATGTCAAAAAGGAATGTGACCGAGACATCACCTTCAAGACTTTCACCTGGAGGGCCAAATCCTGAACATCACCTGTCCCAACCAATGTCAGAAATGCCTTAGAGGAAGAAGCACAAATAGCCCAGCACAGGATGGATAAAACCACCCATTTCTTTAAATTTGGTACCTTCTACAATGTCTTTTTAGGCATTTTAAAATACATTAATGCCTTAGACGAAAACTCTTAAAACACCCAAATAAAATTCCGTAACGTACAATTTTTGCTGTGGGATTTTGTTTTGATGTCAAGTAATATCTTTATGTCCATAGAGTCACAAGAAAAGGAATAAAAACTTCAAAGGCATTGTACTATTGTAGAAACCACCCTGGCTCTGAATTTAATTTATGGAAAATGTGCTTGAGCATCTTAAATTATCGCTGAACTTTTCTTTCTTCCCTTGATGTTTCATCTATGGATGGAACTGGGAGGGTCATCTAGATCTTCTTTCCTTGAAATTAATTAGTTATTTTCAATTATGGCAGCAATTAGTAGTTACTCGAGAGTTTGATCATGACACAAGCATAATGGACATACAAATTAAATTAAGCTGCAATTGAACTCCAATAATGTTATTGATGAAAAAACTCCGTAGTCTCTTACAAATTACGGAATAAAAGGAATCCTGCCTCATTAATAGGGCAAATTAGGAAAGCAAGATTCCTAGGCAATTTGTTTTAAAATTAGATGGTGATCTCGTGTTAATCTGTAAAACCTGTGACTTGATTTATTAAATTAAAATAATTTTATAAAAAATAAAATTAAAAAAATATTAATATTATAAAAAATCTCAAAAAACTTAAATTAACTTAATTTTTTTTTTAAATCTATGACTTGAATCTTAAATATGGAATCTTCTTATAACAGGAAAAACTTGAAAAAAAAAAGAAGATGAAGTCAAATTCCATATAAACAAAAAATAAAAATCAAATATGATATAAAATTAAAAAAAAACTTATTAAGAGATGCAATTAAAAAAATAATTAAATTAAAAAAATGATATAAAATATTGAGAGATGAAATTGAAAAGATAATTTAATTAAAAAAAAATGAGGACTGATTTTGAAAAAAAAAATCAAAGATAAATTAAATTGAGAGAGAATTTTAATTTTATAGATTATTTAAAATAAAAAATTAATAATAAAAGAACAATAACTAAATTTAAAAAATAAATTACAAAAATACTTTGAAAATATACAAGGATAGGCGTTCAAATTAAAAAAAAAATAATCACCAACATAAAATCTAATATCTTTTGACTACATGTGTCACTTGGTAATGGAGATAATGCTGATATTTCCAAACATGTTCAAAAATCACGAGCATTCTCACACGTGTCCATGTGAAATGCATGCAAAACCCTCCTTTTAACTTTCAGTAATATTCTATATATACTGAAAAATTAAATTGATCCTAATCGTCTTGAAATTAACAAGAAAAAGAAACCATAAGAAAAAAACCAAAAACCTCCTAAGCCGAGTTGAAGACAATTTGAAGTCAAAAATATTGTGGTCGTTTTATTGTACTTTTAAAATGAAAGTAAAAGGTGTCCCTGTCTGCTAGTGTATTATTTTTTTGTATCAAAAAGGATAATAGTTACTTTACTGTACGGAAAACAATAAAAACCCCACTGCCTTTAACTTGTTTACTAACACGACCACCCAAAGTATAATAGTTATATTAAAATAATAATTTTTTTATTTTAAAAATATTATTTTTAACATCATCACATTAAAATATTTAAAATTACTAAAAAATATTAATTTTTTTTTTTAAAAGTTTTAAAATAACTTTATTTACTAACACGACCGCCCAATGTAGTTGTTGGGCCTACTCTTCCATTACTTCCTTTAACTTGTTTTCTTACTTTTGGGTCTCCCACCTATTATAGGATCAGAAGGCTGGTTTTTGAACTTCAAATTTGGTTTGGCCTAGTAAGCAAATGGTTACCTATTATAGGATCAAAAGGCTGGTTTCTGAAATTTGGTTTGGCCTAGTAAGCAAATGGTTGCATTTTATTTCTAATCGAGACTTTTATTAAGGACCAACGCAGTATAGATGTATCTACCTTATTACCTAACACAACTAAAAAATTTGGAAACATTTTGGAGATACGAATTATTAAGCTCATCCTTTTTTTAATTTTCTTTTCAATTTCTTTTTTTTTTCCTGTTCATCTTTTGACTTTTTTAAAAAATTTATCCAAGTACTTATAAGACAATTAAGTTAATTGAATCATATTAAAAATATTTTCACACAGTTTAGTTTAAAATCTAAATTAGATAAATAGTTGGATGAAAATGTGTTTTTATATAATTTCATTATTTTTTTAATTTTATCTTTAATTGTTTTTATTGATTAATCAAATTTACTAAATCAATTAAATCAACTCTTTCAATGTTTAGTTTTAAACTCAAACTTGGCAAGAAAATACGTTAGGAGATTATTTAGTTTTTTTTATCAATTTTATAATTATTTTTTAATTTTATTCTCATAATTTTTTTATTAATCGATCATGTTATCTTTGGATTAGCCAAGTAAACTAAATCATGTCATGTCAATTCTTATATGGTTTAATTTTAATTTTGAATTAGCTAAAAAATCTATTAAAAGGTTTCAAAGTTAATTTGCTAAATTAGATTTAATAAAAATATCAAATAATCTTTTATATGATCTATATATTTATTCTTACATTCAAAATTCTTTTTGATGCCTGGTGCAGCACAGACATGTAAACTACTAGGCAACTAATAAAATGTGTGGGAAATGTTTGTTTTGAAAATTGTCTCTATAAAATATTAAAAAAATTATGATTGGTATCAATTTTATATCCACACTATCTATCCCATTAATTTTAACTTTAACTTTAACTTTAACTTATTTTTATTTCTTATATATTAATGAAAAATGTTAAGGTATCTGTTGTTTTTCATATAAAACAATGATACAATTAGTTGAAAATATTAATGAAAAACCTTAAAATGGATGGAATCTTCTAATAAAAATTCCAAGAAGTTTTAGAATAAAATTAATATAAAACTTATTTGCAATTGATACTGTCTATATAATTATAATTACGATATATTTTTTTAGGTTTGCAAAATTCAATAAATCTTTAATTCACCCATGTTCATAACGAGGATGAACGTCTAGCATGAGACATTTGTGCTTCCACCATCTCTCTTAACGTTTACTTCTCTTTGCTTAAATATTTACATGCTTCTTACAATTTCAAATTGTAGCCATGCGGCCAAATGATTAAAAAATAAATAGCGAGAGAGAGAGAGAGAGAGAGAGTTATTAAATCAAATTAAATAATAAAATAAAAAGTTAATCTTTATGGTAAAGATAAAAGATAGATGGGAATATAAATATTTCACATAATCTATCCATTTTATTTTAAACATTCTCATTTGTTTTATGTTAAAAGTTAATTCTTGCTAATAATAAAACAATTATATAAGTTCTTCATGAAAATATAACTCATTTAAATAAAATATCAGGGAAAAAAACTATAAAAAAACTATAGTAATCTTTATATATATATATATATATATATATATATATATATATATATATATATATATATATATATATTTCGAAAGATCAACCATCATTTTAAGAGAAGTTTTATATACATATATAAATAAAAGATAGGAAATTAAGGAATATTTAAAATGAAAGAAGCAATGGAGAAAAAGAAAAGAAAAGATTTTACGTTGTTGGGTATGGCCAACATTCAAAGAGTCTCCATGAGCCTTGGCTTGGAAGCCTAAGTTTGAGTGATTGGCTATTTTTTTATTTTTATCTTTTTAGCATGAATGTAGGTCAACTGATGTTCTAAGTCAATGCTGTCTACAGAAGCTCAAATTGTAGACATTCAGCCAAATGACCAAAAACAAATGCAAAAGGGAGCCATGTTAGTAGAAAGAAATTCAAAAAGACTGAAGAGAACCTCACTTTACTCCCTCAAATTCAAATGCAAAAGTGTTGCTCCTCAGAAAGAAAAATATTTTGGATGTAATGGCTACAATCGATCTCAAGAATCATTCTCTGTATCAAAGAGGATTTTCCAAAGATATTTCAATGTTTAACAAAATAAGGAGCAATATAAATTATTCAATAATAGAGTGAGATAGAGATGCGATATGATCCTTGGCTTTCATGATCTAGAAGAACATAACAACAAACGTGATTATTATGACATAACGAGCTACATTCACTGGAATTTAGAGAGTGAGTCACCATTCTGAATGTTTGAAATTGTGCTTTTCTCAAAATGATGTCAACCTTTGAATAGAGCAACTTACAAACAATACATTAATAACCCTCAAATGCCTTGAGTGGATCCTTAGGGTCAATGTCGGCGAAAAGTGGGGCCTCAACTGGCAAATTCTCTGGACTCAAGCCCTGCTCCTCCAGTATCTTGACCACTTCCTCGAACACAATCCTGTTGCCAGTCTGAGTAAGATGCAAGCCATCACTGCAATTCAAAACAAGTATTGATCAGAGTTACCTAACCTGCATTTTAGTTTAATGTATTCAATCCTCGGTAGTGGAAAATCGCAGAAATGGATGCCAATCTTAAATACCAGAAAAAAACCTCATACAAGAACCAGATATTTTACATATTTGAACCAAGAAAGCGATTACCCAGATTCCCAAATAGTTCATTAAAATCTTTGCAATAATAGATGATAGGATTTACAATAATTATACATGTCTCCGAACACTTTAGGGTAACATTTATATAGAAAAAAACATGACCAAGCGCATATTTCAGTGTTTCAAGACGTACAGAGTATTCTTCATTGAAAGCCTCCAGGTTTTTATTTTTTCTCTTTACTCTTGTCTCGTTGTAGCTTGTGAAGAGAGAGGAGAAAGAAAAAAAATTAAAAAAATTATAAAATCTAGAAAGCACATAAAGACTATGGTGATAATTACCTGATATTATTAAAAAAATCTGATCAAAATAAATTTAATGACATTAAAAAAAGACATCAATGATAAATAAAGTACGCCACAAAAACAGTCTGAAAGCAAATAAGTCCAACATATTTAAACGACTTATGTGATTTACTCTGGTTATAATACTATTAATATCTTTTGAACAATAATAATAATACTATAATTGAAGTTTTAATATCTATTGGGATTTTTTTTTTCTTTCATTCCTTCCTTGTCTTTTTGTCTGTATCCTCTTCTCCGTTTTTTTTACGGTAAAAGATGTCAGCTACTTTTAGAATTTAAAAGAGTCGTAAATTCTCTAAACTGTGCTACTTTTTGTACTGTGTTATTTTGGAAGATATTCAAAGAATTCATTAAACGAATTTATTAGCGATGGAGGATCAGTTATCAGTTATTTAGAAAATACATGATATTGAGACATCCATCATGTTTACCCCTGCAGCAAACTATGTATTGTATATAAACAAGCAATATAAAATCTAAAATACCATAGACAAGCTTCCTTCCAGTCAGGAAACTCTTGTACTTTGGTCCAGAGATCCACCACTGGGCATCCACATTCTTTGGCAACGGAAATGCATGCCTGAGCATAAGCACCAGCGGCTTCATTTGTCCTCTCAGGTAGACCTGATGAGTTCTCCATGTATGGATGTCTGCAAAATTTTAATGCATGTCTGAGCATAAACCCTGTAAGGCTGTAAGACTATGCTTTGACATCTATTCTAGCTAATATCCATGCAATAAGGATAATAATTATCCATAAGACATGCATAAAGCTGTTAAGGGCATCCGTATTCCTACCGGAGGCGTGCATCTTCGTCAATTGGAGGAGGAGTGACGAGGAGAA
Source organism: Populus pruinosa (assembly GCA_026413675.1). Taxonomy (NCBI): domain Eukaryota; kingdom Viridiplantae; phylum Streptophyta; class Magnoliopsida; order Malpighiales; family Salicaceae; genus Populus; species Populus pruinosa. The sequence continues at coordinate 4,455,771 of CM048595.1, forward strand.
TGACAGTCTCTGCCCAACGCATCTGATATTAAACATAAGCATAAAGATGTTAGCTTTAACTTCAAATCATTTAAAATGTACTGGTTTAGGTTTGATGGATACAAATCCAAACTACTTGATATAAAAACATCTATTCTATAACAAATTAAGCATTCGCCGATCATATAGCAGGTTCCTTCAAAAAATTAAGGCTGACAGTGGACAACGCTATAGGGGTACTCAATCTATTACTAAATTTTAATAGAGATGATCCTCTCGAATTAGAGGTTAATGGACACAAAAATCACTTGTGATTTGGACCAACCTAACCCTTTTTCTTTGTTCGGAAGTGTTGTTAGATCCCAATTTGCATATAGATTATAAACAAAAGATCATGCTAATGAAATATACTTAAACTTTTTTACTAATATTCTTTACTAAATAACATGATATCATGCAATTGGTGTAAAAATCAAGGTGTAACGAGGATAGTTTAAACTAAAAGGTTATAAAACCTTTAAGTTTTGATATTAATTTTTAATAAAAAAATCATTTTTATTACACTTCCAAATAGCTAAATAACATTTAATAAATACTCTATTGCCCAACTTCAACCCTAATATTTCATCGTTGAATTAATAAGTTTCATCAACTTCATGTACGGTCCTTGATGTGACATCAAGCTACCTAACAGAGAAAGTCATTGTTTTTTGCGTGTCTTAACCTATCAACCGACCTTAAGATGGGTCCAATATTTCCTAATTAAGATGTAAGAGAATTATATGCAAAACCTACCTAACACTAAGAACTTTTCATGGCTGATAAATGGCTACGTACAGATTCTTAATCTAGAAAAAACGGAGAAAGTCATTGTTTTGTGTGTGTATATGAGATAAAGTGTATTTTTTTTTTTCATTCACTTTTTGAGTAAACCAACACTAAATCTCTTATATAAAAGATAGTAAAAATGTATCCTGGTTCGAGGCCCTAAAATAAATCTTTAATATTTAAATTTAAAAAAGATTAGATAAATTAATATATTAATATTAAAAATAATTTTTAAAAATAAAAAATTTTATTTTAATATATTTTAGAATAAAAAAACTTTAAAAAACAACCATATTACAATTTCAAGCACCATCAATAAAAGATTTTTTGGCCAAACATTACTATTTGTTTTTGTACTATAACAATATTTTTGAAAAAATTTAAAAATAAATATTTTAAATTGTTTTGATGTATTCATTTAAAAAATAAATTAAAAAAATAAAAATAATATTATTTTAATAATTTTCTAATAAATAATACTTTGAGAAGCAAGTATTATTATAATATTAAAATATCATACAATATTACAATGTCAAAGCGTTATCATTTAATTCGTAATAGTAAGTTTTGAGAAATAAAGCATTAATTTAATTTCTGCATTAGAAGGGCATGACTGGACTCCACATGTCCGCATAGAAATATGATAATGAGCATTGCGTTTTTAAAACTAATCTAGAAAACATATATAATTTTTTAATTTTATTAAATTAACCTTTCAACTAGTAGTATCTAGACCATTACCAAATAAAAATGATCAATTGCTATAATAATTTACATATAGATAGCATAAAATAAAAATTGAGAATAATGATATACCTTGAAAAATGAGATGAGAGAGTGAAGGTTCTGCTTGTATTCATGGAGAGGCACGTGTAGAAAGGCAGCGTATCTATCGGAAAGGCAAGCATCGTTAGCCCCAAAAAACACAGTAACAGCCAAAGTCGGCGCACCACCACTTCCCACCGGCGGAAATATCCTCTCTGCCACCTTAAGAGCCCACCTGGTATTGTACCCACTATGCCCTTTCAGCACCACATCAACCTGAAAAACTCATGAACCAAATACATAACTAAGAAACATAAAGACAATAAATATATTCAGAACTAACTCCTTAATTAGCAGCTTGTAATAAGAAAATTTAGCAAGGTATGAAAGAAAGAAGGGAGTTAATACCGTGCGAGAGAAATGGTTGCTGAGAGAGGCAGCCCAACCACCATCACCAAAGGAAACTTCAGTGATGGAGTCGCCAAAAAGATAAATCTTTGGTCTCATCTTTAACAAATCATAGATGCAGGATACACTATTTCTTCAAAGTGATGTTTGGTTATGCCTCAAAAACACTACTTGAACAAGCAATCAAGAAACAAAATTCTGAACTTTCGTTTTGCCTTCTTTTATTATATAGATGGTATCTTGAATAGCTTATGGGCACCCTAACTAGGTTTCTAAACTCCAAATAAGACTGGTAAAACAAAATTTATATCGCGTGAACCATGATCATTAATATTAATAAATAAAAGGAATCCATCTGGATATTATATAAAAAATTATAGCTCTTGAAACTATTTTTTAAAATATTTTTTATTATAAAATATATTAAATTAATATTTTGTTTTTATTTTTTAAAAATTATTTTTGATATCAACACATTAAAATGTTTAAAAATACTAAAAAGATATTAATTCAAAACAAAAAAATACAATAAAATTTTTTTTTTTTTTAAATTCTAAAATAACTTTATTTACTAACTCAACCACCCAATCTAAGTTTTGCCTACTCTTCCATTACTTCCTTTAACTTGTTTTCTTACTTTTGGGTCTCCCACCTATTATAGGATCAAAAGGCTGGTTTCTGAACTTCAAATTTGGTTTGGCCTAGTAAGCAAATGGTTGCATTTTACTTCTAATCGAGACTTTTATTAGGCATATGGTTGAAGTTGGGCAATAGAGTATTTATTAAATGTTATTTAGCTATTTGAAAGTGTAATAAAAATGATTTTTTTATTAAAAATTATATTAAAATAATATCTCTTACAAAAGATGATGCTAAAACTTGCTATGGTGGGTGAGCCCAAGTGTTGCTTATATTACCTATAATATATAGTAAATGTCATGCCCATGTAATTTTCTAGGTTTGTGGAATGTTTGTATATTATTATGTATTTATATATATATAAAAAAACATTATAGAGAAAAACTGATTAAGATGCCAAACAGTCTCAAATGCATGTTTTGCAAAAATTACAAAACCAAGGGCAGTTTTTCATTGTATGTCCTCGGAAATGTTTTCCCATCTATTTGGAACATGTGACGATTTATCTTTTTTTTTTTTTTTTTTTTTTTTGTCGAGGAGTAAGAGAAGAGTTATACATAAGAATCTTGATAGCAAAAATAATAAATTCATTACTGGCCACATGAGTTTTTTTTTTTTTTTTAATAATGATATGATTCGAAGAAGTTCTTGTCCTTTCCCCAAGCCCTAACCAATGCCTACGCCATTGCATTTTAACTCAAAACGACCACATTTCTCTCAAGCTTCTATCAGCTCTATCATATAAAACGATTCTTCATCACAGACAACTGAACAAATCAAATGGCAACATGAAAAAGGTCAAACCAGCCACAATCAGACCGTACATTTTCTCATCAACCCGTAACTACACACCTCTTCGCCCATCAAATGTATTCCCGCCAAATCAAGAAGACTACATTACCCACCAAACTCCCACCACTCTGTCCTCAGCTCTTCAACACTACATCAACTCAGATACTCCTTTTCATGGACAAAAGATCCATACCCATATTTTAAAAACTGGGTTTCGACCCAATATTAATATCTCTATCAAACTTCTGATCCTCCATTTAAAATGTCGGTGTCTGAAGTATGCACACCAGCTGTTTGATGAATTGCCTCAACGAACTCTTTCAGCATATAATTATATGATTGGTGGGTACTTGAGACAAGGGTTGTTTGAAGAGTCGATTAGTATGGTTCGTATGTTGGATCTTGATGGTGAAAGGCCTGATGGGTTTACCTTTTCGATGATTTTAAAGGCTTCTACTAGTGGTGCTAATGTTATGTTGCCCCGTAATACAGGGGGTTTAGTGCATGCCCAGATATTGAAACTAGATGTTAAGGCCGATGATGTTCTTTATACAGCGCTTGTTGATTCGTATGTGAAGAGTGGGAAGGTTGGCTATGCAAGGAAGGTTTTTGATCTGATGTTGGAAAAGAATGTGATTTGTTCGACATCAATGATTTCTGGGTACATGAATCAAGGTTTTGTAGAAGATGCTGAAGAGATTTTTGGGAAGACAGTTGAAAAAGACATCGTGGTTTTTAATGCAATGATTGAAGGTTATAGCAAGTCTGTTGAAACAGCTATGAAAGCTCTTGAGGTTTATGTTGATATGCAACGGTTTGGCTTTAGGCCTAATGGGTCCACTTTTGCAAGTGTCACTGGGGCTTGCTCTGTGTTGGCAGGGTTTGAGATTGGTCAGCAAGTTCAGTGCCAGCTTATGAAGAGTGGGTTTTTCAACGGTGTAAAAATGGGAAGTGCTCTTATAGACATGTATTCAAAATGTGGTAGAATTGAGGATGCAAGAAGAGTTTTCAACTACATGCCAGTGAGAAATGTGTTTTCCTGGACTTCAATGATTGATGGATATGGGAAGAATGGAGAACCCTTGGAAGCGCTTGAGCTATTTCATAGGATGCAACAGTGTAATATTGAGCCCAATTACGTTACTTTCCTTGGTGCTCTGTCAGCCTGTGGACACGCTGGCTTGGTCACTAAAGGCCGTGAGATCTTTGATAGTATGCAGAGAGATTATTCCACGAAACCAAGGATGGAGCATTATGCTTGCATGGTTGACTTGTTAGGCCGTGCTGGAAATTTACAGCAGGCATGGGAGCTTGTTAAAGGAATGCCTGAGAAGCCAAATTCTGATGTTTGGGCAGCTCTGCTTAGTTCTTGTAATATGCATGGCAATGTAGAAATGGCACGTGTAGCTGCCAATAAACTTTTTAAGATAAATGCTATAGGTCGACCTGGTGCGTATGTTGCATTATCGAATACCTTGGCTGCTGCTGAGAGATGGGATAGTGTGAGTGAGCTTAGGGAGATGATGAAGTTAAGAGGGATATCAAAAGATACTGCTTGCAGTTGGGTTGGGACTGAAGTTGATTTATAAGGTTTCGAGTTGCGCAAAAGATGTGAACCAGCATTTTAAATGAGAAGGGCTATCTGTTTGAATTTATTTCTACATCATTGTTCAGACGAGTCACGAGTCATTTATCTAAGGGAATTTTTGAAAAATATATCCAATTTTGTTGCACTTTGCTCGTAATGCTGCCATTGAAGCTTGCAAGATACACTGGACTAATTTACATTCTCAATCATGAAATTGATTTTACTATTACAACGTCGGAGCTTTGAATTGAGGTACAGACACTGATGAATTTTTGAGAAGTCATATACCCCTAGAAGTCAAGAATTGGGGTTTACTCCTGAGAAGTTCAAGAAAGTACCCAAGGAACTCCCTTCATGTTATCAAGTGTGATCTACAGCTGCCTGATTCATTTACGTTCTCAAGGATTATGTGTCCTGCTCAATTCTCAATAGGCAAAAGGAAAGTCTTACATCCTGGTATTTGGAAGTCCCGTTTCCTTGCCAATGCATGATTTTTAGTTGAGCAACGTTGGTCATTATTCTTATCGGTGCCATTTCCTTTTTGCACAGAAAGTTGAGATGGCAGATTTCCAGAATGGATTAGTGGTTTAATCTATATATTTACCCGGTCAAAGTCCTTGGTGTCCAAAAGGGAGATGAAGAATAAACCACAATTAGTCTCCTTTGACATTGATGGGAGTTTGCTCTCAGTTGTGGTTCTCATCTGGTGAATCAGGGGAAGGGAGGAGAAAAAAACACATGTTCTAACTATATTCATTGTTTTTTTGGTTTAACAAAATTGATTGTCTTGAAAATAAAATATAATAAATTGTTGCTTAATTACTAGCCTTTTTGTTAATAGTCAGACAGTCATAGACAACCTTTTCTTGTCAGTCAGGATCATGGATCAGCATATTTTGTTTTTTTGTTTTGTTTTGGGTTTCCCATTTAGAGTGACTAGGGAACAAGTTATAATTTAATATTTTGTATATATATGATGATTGTGAATTGCCAATCCTAATTATCCTGCGCTCAGCTAACCTCCTAACCTAACATGAATGAGATTTATGAATTGTTAAACAAAACATTTTCTAGATTTAGCTAAATGATAAGTCTATTTATTTGTCAGACTTAGTTTTTCTAAGCTCAACTAGATATTGAGCCCAAACTTAAACAAATATGATGATTTACTAAACTCAACATCATCATCATCTCTTAAGCTTGGCCAAATATAAAGTCTAATAATGTATAGATTTGGTTGCTAGACCAATTTCTTCTAGACTCAAAGAAAAATATAAGCCCAAACAATAATGAGTTTGATGATCTGTCAAACCCAATTTTTCTAGGCTCCGCCTCAAGCGTTGAATCCAATCATGAATAGGTCTGACAATTTGTCAAAATCAACATCTCTTGAGTTTAGCTAAATGCCAAACCTAGACATAAATAGATCTAACAACCAGACTCAATATTTTCTAAGTTCAGCCAAGCTTTAAGCCTAATCATGTATGGGTCTAGCGATCTACCATACTTAGCTTAGCTAAGCACTAAGCCCAATCATGTCGAGATATTTTTTCTTTGATCAAGTTAGAGATGTTTTCTCTATGACAAAGGGGAGTGTGACTGCAATAAAGAAAAAGAGATAATAAACTATAAAGATTTTATCCTTAAAAAAAAAGGTTCTTAATTTTTATTCTCTACTATATATTTTTTTTCCAGTTTCTATTTGAAATATTATTGTATTTTCTTTTAAATAGATACTTAAATATTGGAAAGTCCTCCAATTTAATAAAGAAAACTTTTTATAGGTATAAACACTAACCACCTTGGATAGGAAGACTCTATCAGATTGTCATAATAAAAAAATTAACTAATTATTCAAGACATAAACCTTGTTGTTAAGCTACTTGGACTTTTTAGGACAATATCATTGGCTTTGTTTGTGGAAATCTGATAGAAAAAGGCATCGATAGTTTTCGAGAACTTGTCTCTCACCATCCTCAATCACCATCAATAGAGGATAATCAAAATATTCTTGAAATGAGATGTGTTATGGGCTTTTCTATAGTTGTTCACACATATTTTTCATTAGAGCTTCAATAACTCTTCAATAAAAACAAAAAGTTGTGTAGTAATTTGATTGCTCTAAGTATGGTTTTTCTAATCACCCATGGGCTCAGTGAGATGACCAAATTTAGGTTAGGTGTTTTCTAACTTCACGAGTGTAGTTACAGTCTCAAGATTTTGAAAAGATTTCAACAAGTGTAAGTAAAATATTAGTTCAAACCATAAAACATATAAAGTTTGTTTATCAATCATCTAGAAAACCTCTACTAGAAAAAACTCTATTCTTACTTTTTTTGGAGCTAAGACTATGATCTCAATAAAAATATCACCAAGACATTTATACCTTATCAATCATCTAGAAAAAATCTACTGAAAAAACTCTATTCTCACCTTGCTTGGAGCTAAGACTATGATCTCAACAAAAATATCACCAAGACAATTATACTGCAAAGGGCAACAAAAATATACCATGGTCAATAACTAGAAATGTAACTTTCTTATATATAAATTAAATTATGTATACTAATGAAGCCCTGTTTTTAAGTGATATCTAGGATAATGGTCTCACAACCTTTCAAGATTGAGATGGTTTCAGTCTCTCTAGTGCGACTACATAAATTACCTTGAAAGTGAAGAATCTAAAGCATCCTTAATATGATTGTTCTATTCTTCAAGAATGGGATTGATATGATATTTTTTTTTTAGGTAATGAGGCTTTACATCGTTCCAAAGATAGGATAAAATACATCTACAATGATGTTTTTCTTAGTGATAATAACATTAATCCCTACCTCCTATCTAGCAGTTTTTCAACAAACCATTATAGATTCATTTGGATTTTTAAGAATATATCTGAAACCATGATTTCCTCTTGATTTCAGGCAAGAGAAAAATCCTTTCTAAATCTTGATTAAAGTTAGACAGTTCAAAGTTTAAATTTGATAAATATTTTTTTATGTGTAGTTGTTGGATTTATATAAAATTTTAACAATTTCGTAAGGTTTATAGACCTTTCATGCAATTTTTAATATAGGTATTGGTCCTATACAAGTTCAAGTTTGATAAGCATTTTTCTATATTCAGGTATTGGACCCATATAATTTGTTTTAATAATTTTTAAGGGTTTATGTTCAGGTATTGCATTTTTTAACAATTTCTTAAGGGTTCGAACTTGATAAATTGTTTTTTATATGCAGATGTTAGATCTATATAAAATTTCAAATCAATTCTAAAGGACTTTAATCGCGCATGAAATATTTACTATAGACATGAGATCTATACTTAAGAGCAAACAAAGCAATAAATATGAATCAAAATGTTATAAAATAAAAATATCATATAAATAAACCCCTTAAAACAAAGGGGTGTGTACATTAAAAATGGGAATGGGGGAAAGAAGACTTAAATATCTAGTTTGGACTCATCAACTAGATATTCCCCACATTATGCAACAACAACCCTAACCGAGAACACATCCACAAAATTAGGTATCAAGACTAGATCAAAGGCAATACTAAAATCCACATGTATTCTTCTTGATTGATTGAAGAAATACAAATTAGACATTGTAAGGAATGTCTTATCTTTAAATGTCTCAATCAAAGCTGCAGCCCCCTGAAAAAAATTCCTAAAAATCCTCAGAAAAGCTCCTCAAAACCTCAAGCTGAGCCCAAGAACTTCGGGCTTCTTTCATGATAGAAAAAAGCTCAACCCTAAGATCATATTATATGGTCTTTGACTTAAGAATCTCTCACTTTAGGGAATTCATTTAATTATAGGTGCCTGAAGTAGTTTGTCATTAGAATCTAACTAAAGAATAATGTCTTATATATATTTTTTAGCATTGAATAAACAACCTCGAAGCTCTTTAGTTTGGCCTTTATAATAGTTTAACAGCTCGAAAGCAACTTGGTTTGCCTAGTTTGGCCTTCCTTACATGATTCCTCTCGACCACCCAATGCCTTTTCAAATGTGTTCACATCATGAAGGTTTTCTGAAAAAAAAAAAAAGTGTTAGGAATAATAGTGACAAAACTAAACAAAAAGTGAATAAGAAGGTTTCGTACATTAAACATCATTTGACTAGCTAGAGCTAAATAATGGTTATAACAATAGCTTTCATCAAATGCTTCTTTTTATCAATCAAGGTATGAAAATTAAAAGAAGATTGATCAAGAGCAAGGTTAGCAAAAGCAGCTTTAAACTTAGCTTTATTATGAATAACTTACATAAAATGTGACACGACGAAAAGATTGATGTCTTCTCCCAAGTGCAGGAGTGTCGAAGTAATAAATAACCCGGCAAGACCGGGGTCGAACCACAGGGAGGTTAATTGTACAAATTATAAACAACAATTATAAAACAATAATAATAACAACAACAACAAGAATAATAATAATAATAATAATAATAATAATAATAATAATAATAATAATAATAATAGTAATACTAATAATAATAATAGTAGTAATAGTAATAATAATAATAATAAAGAAAGAGAAGAAAAAGAAGAAGATGATGATGAGAACTTAGAGATGGAATATTAAAGTAAGGATTAAACAATAATAATAACAAATGTCAAGGTTAGAGGTTCCACTAATGGTATATCAAACAAGTATAGTATAAACTCTTATTATTCAATTGGAAACCACACACAAAGGAGGTTCCAATCAGATTATATATTGTTAACATGATTACATTAGTCATCTTATTCAATTAATGCTAATACTTGTAAATCTCGTCAAGCATTCATGATTATAACTTATGTTAACAACAAATCAAGTTCCTTTCATAGCTCAGGTGTCGGTTATACCATACATTATGGGCTATGAAAGTGCCAAGCATTTGTTGTACCAAGTGTTATACAACATAAATCAAGATTAGTCATTTAACAAGCAAAGTATTAAAGAGTGAACAAGATAACAAATATAAAACATGTTAGTACCAAACATTAAAGTCCATATTAAGTTTACATTATACTTATTCTCACACCATTAGTGTAACCTTTTCACCTTGACATAATTAACTTAGCTAGACATAATGAAAGAAATAAAAATAGATAAACAAAATAAGAACATAAAAGTTAACTAAGTAAAGGAAAGGAAATGAAAGGCATAAACTTAATATTAATGAAAACAAAGCATAAAAAATACAAAGAGAGAAAGGAAGAGCATGATCTTGATCTGAAAACCAAGATGCCTAAATGCATGGCAAATGCCTCCTTTTATAGGTCAAAATTGGGAACTATTGATTTGATGACTAATTGATAAGTGGGTGGCCAACTTTTGACTTGGTGACAATCCTTATCTTCTCTTGTCTGCCCAAAACGTCATTGATAACGTCAAAACTGGAGCCAGGTGTAAACATGAAAGTTGTAGACAATTGTCTCAGCTTTCTTGTGTAAAACTTTCAGCTCATTTGGACTTCTAGAACTCCAGATATGGCCAAAATACCGAACAGTGCTCGGGCTGGAAGACAGATTCGGGCTTCTTTGTTGTTGCTACAATTTGGACTTGATAATGGCCTTTTTAGATCTTGGGCTCCATATGAAAGTTGTAGGCCTATGTCTTACCTTTCCATCCATATAAATTGGACCTAAATCTGAGATTTGTAGCTCCAGATATGGCCCAATTACCGAACAGTGTTCCGGTTTGGATTGCACCGACATCTCTTCTCTAAGTTTGACCATCTCTTTATCCATGCAATTTAAGTTCTTCAAGTCATCAATCAATCCTTTCATTTATGTGATAGACCTGCATTAAAAATAGACATTTACCACAAATTATAGGTATCTTATATTATTAGATACATTATTATAAAACATATTTTAGTTAAGGAGTTATTGATACTTCAAGTGCAAAATGATGATATAAAACCATGATAAAAATGCACTTTTAAGTACTAATCACACCCCTCAACCAGCTTATTACTAGTCCCTAGTAATCAAAGCGTTAAAATAGAAAACAAATTTGCAAATTTCACAAAGCAAGGTATTCATCATTTAACTTCCATTAATCTATCCAGATAAACAAACTCTCATTAAATTTATATATCTGCTCAATACCACTTAACAAGATATTAATAAACCTTTCTTTTGTGCTCAATGTATCAACACATAATTATGGAGCTTTTCTTGGAAGAAAACAAAATTTTTGTTCTAATGTTTAACGTTAACTTCCTTGGGTTGGGATTACTATTTTTGTCTTTTTTTTTTTTAACTCTATATACATATACTTTAAAAACATCATGCATCTTTAACCCATGTAACGAGCTTTCAGCTAATGACTCCCAGACCAGTTGGTCTTAGGGCATTAGGTGTTAAGACACCCCTACGAGCTTAGTAACTCGGGTCGCAGATACTGATATGTAGATAGTGCAATGTTTGATTCCCTTAAGCTTTTCTCCTCAACCCATGTAACAAGCGTTGGGCTAATAGCTCCCAAGTCAGTTGACTTTAGGGTATTAGGTGTTAAAACACCCCTTCGAGCTTAATTGCTTAGGTTAGGGAGGCTACGAAACCAAACTTATCTACATTTTTATTATCATTATTTTTTTTTCTTTTTTTTTTCATTTTTCATTTTTTTTTTCATGTTTTTTTTTTAAAATTATATACAATCCCTTTCCTTAGTTGTTACCTTTAACAAAAGAACATAAATAATGTAATAATCCAATATGCAACCCACAATTATATGTTAAAGTGTGTGTGTGTAAATTAAGGTTTAAGAATACATGTTAAATAAGTATATGAGCAGAATTAAGCGGTAACAATACGAGAGTTTGTAAACCTGAATATTTCAGGAAGTATTATAATAGACCTTGTTAAGAATGGTTACTAAGATGCGTCTCAAGAGTCACTTTAACAAAAGAACTCCTTTAATCTGCTATCCTAGTAACAACAATTATGCACATGCTTTATGAAATGAAAAACAATTTTTTTTTTTTTTTATCAACTACTACCCTCTCCCCCCAACCAAAACGAGACATTGTCCTCAATGTTCTAAGGTAGAAAGATTGAGTATAGAAGATATCACCTGAAATAACGAACACTGACAAAACCTGAAACACACTGAAACAAAAATAAGAAATAACAAAACATAATAAAACCAAAAGACACAAAAATTCACAAATGAAGGCTCAAATCCAATCTAAGCTTTTTACGGCTTTCCTTAGATGACCAATTTATGCGACTCATGGAAGGATCAATCACAGGAATGAAAGATTGTAGTTGGTCAATCAATTGTTCAGCAGTAGAAGCAGAGATTATGATTTGTCGTGCAGAAGATGTTAGAAATTCCTGTTCCACAGCATGATCAAGAAAAGACAACAACTTATCATAATAACCATTAACATTTAACAGACCTATGGGTTTATGGTGAATGTGCAATTGAGCCCAAGAGGAAATATGAAAGATCTCTTCCAATGTGCCTAGACCACCTGGTAAAGCAATGAAAGCATCAGCATGGTTAAACATTGCATTCATTCGAGCCGACATTGTGGAGACCTGAAGTTCCTCTCCAATTGTTTTTCCAATGATGTCCCTTTGTGCCAAAGCTTCAGGGACGACTCCTAAAACTTGACTACCTCCTAAAAATGCAGCTATTGACACACCTCCCATTAACCCAAGACTGCCTCCCCCATATACTAAATGAATCTTTCTCTCAGCTAGCACCTGACCAAGATGATTTGCTGATTCTAAAAACTCTTTTTCTTTCCCAGGACTAGATCCACCGAAAACACAAATATTTCTTATTTGATGACTTGAGGAACTTGCCATTTCTACACACTTCTGTATTTGTTGAATGTATGGGTTGAGTAGAAATGAAAGGAAGGAAAATAGGGTTTTATAGATGAGAAAGTAGAAAGGCAATCATAACATCTATATGGAGGCCAGCTGGAGTCTCACACACTCTCTCTCTCTTTTTATTTATTTATTTATTTACTTTTGAAAAAAACATGTGTATGTACAGGTAGTTGTGATTGTGGCTCACATCTTTCCTTGGTTTTACGTCCAAGAACGGCTTAAACGCCCTCTATGGGTCGGGGATAGGCTTCCCATCCATTTTTCTTAAAAACTGGCAAACAGGGTCTTTTTTAGTCAGATTCCCAAGACTAAGTCGATCATGTTCTTTATGAAATAGTGGCCATAAATCATGAATTGCACGATGCACATCTCCACTAGGATGCGTCTCAAGAGTCAATAGAAGATTATCTAAAGACTCCTTACTCAGGCCATCCTTAATGAATTGTATTTTATCTTCACGGTTTATAGATACCATTCCTAAAGAACGACATTGTGTATTACAAGTCCATCTAGCACATCGATGACAGACATCCAGTCGTTTTGCACGACGCTTCTTTGCAAAAGTGCTTTTACCTGTTCCAGGCATGTGTGAAATGAAGGAGTTAGAGAACTCACCTGATAGTCGGACCTTTGCTTCAATCAACCAGCGAATATCTTTAGGAATTCCATGATTCATTAATAATCTCAATCTTGCATATCTAGCACGGTAAATTTTTGTAATCGCATTCTGAGGTAGAGCGGGAAAATACTTTTTTAATTTTTCAAGATTAGTGTCCATTTTCAAATGAGAATTGGAAGAGAGCTTCAAAGAATTGCACAGATATATACACAGATATCAGTAATTATGGGAAACTGAAAGAACCGACTTAAGTCACGGAGTACCGTTATCCGCCATTTGACCGGGGTGAGAGAAACTAGCAAAAATCACTCAAAAAGAAACACAAAAACAATGTGAGAAAAACAAAATAATCAACCTTTATCTACAAGATCATTCAAACCAGCTGATTCATTTTCACTAGGAAAATTATCAAAGTAAGCTTTCAAACGATGTCCATTTTCCTTAAAATCATTGTCATTAATTGAATTCTCAATATCACAGGCCCCATAAGAATTGTTCCATCTTGATCTTAGCTCTTTAGGGAATGCATAGAGTTGAGAATTATACAACAAAACTTTTTGACCAGTATCAATCTTTTGACAATTTTCACAAGTTTTGCAGAATGCATGTGTGTCTTTGAACATGGTGGGCCAATAAAATCCATTTTGAAAGATTTTTGCAGCAGTCTTTTTTGACGAGAAATAACTTCTACATGCTTCAGAATGACAAAGTTTAATGACACTACTTACCTCATTGTCGGGAATGAATCTTTGAAATATCTGATCAGGACAATATTTGAATAAGTTAGGGTCCTCACAATAAAAGCTCTTCACTTCGTTCAAAAACTTTTCTTTGTCTTGGGTACTCCAATCAGCTGGCAAATCTCCTAAAGCAAGAAAATTAATATTTTTATCATACCAAGGCATTGAACTAAGAGAAAGTAAGGATTTGTTAGGAAAGTAGTCATCGATTGGTGTGATGTCAGATGTCGAATCTGTTGTCACTGTTGACAAAAGATTCGCATCAACATTTTCGGTGCTTGTTTCATCCATGATTTCTTCCTCAGAATAAATCATTTGCAAATCTTTAGTTTCATCCGATTCATTTTTACTTAAAGTAGATTCAAGTTGATCATAAACTAATTCATCAATATGATCTACTTCTTGTAAATCATTATCATCTCCAGGTTGCTTGCAAATGTTGAAAATATTCATCTCCAATGTCATGTTTCCAAATGATAGCTTCATCAGTCCATTCCTACAATTAATCAATGCATTAGAAGTTGCAAGAAATGGACGTCCTAAAATAACAGGAAATGAATTACATGCTTCAACAGGTTCTGTGTCCAAGACAATAAAATCCACAGGATAAATGAATTTATCGACTTGTACTAACACATCTTCAATTATTCCTCTAGGCACTTTTACAGATCTATCGGCAAGTAAAAGAGATATAGAAGTTGGTTTTAACTCACCTAGATTGAGACTCTGAAAGACTGAATATGGAAGTAAATTCACACTAGCACCAAGATCAAGTAAGGCTCTTTCAATTTTATGCTCTCCAATAAAGCAAGAAATTGTAGGACAACCAGGGTCTTTATATTTCAAAGCATTATTGTTTTGAAGAATAGCACTTACTTGTTCGGCTAGAAAGGCTTTCTTTTTCACATTCAGTTTCCTCTTCACAGTGCATAGATCTTTCAAAAATTTAGCATAGGAAGGAACCTGTTTAATTGCATCCAGCAAAGGTATATTGATCCTTACCTGTTTGAAAATTTCATAAATTTCAGAGTTGTGATTGGCTTTCCTTTGTTTGGTCATGGCATGAGGAAATGGAAGTGCTGGCGGTGAATCAGTCGTTTCTTTGCAATTTTCAGATTCATCCCCTTCCTTACCCTCAGAGATTGACTCATCATCTTTCTCATAAGGTTCAAGAGAGGGTTTTTCAATAACCTTACCACTGCGCAGAATAGTGACTGATTTGACTTCATCCATGTGTTGGCTTCCGGAACTACTTGCATTTGCATTGTATTGCCCCTTGGGATTTTGTTGTGTTTGAGATGGAAACTTACCTTTCTCTTGGAAACTAAGAGAAGATGTTAATTTAGCAAGAGTATCTTTAAAATCTATCATGTTTTGAACAAGTTGAGTATTAATTGTCTCTTGCTTTTCAATGAATGCATGCAACGTTTCCTCAAGATTTCTTCTAGGAGGTGGAGCATAAGGAGGTGCATATCCATGAGAATTTTGGAAATTATGGTGTGCTTGAAACGGTGGTTGTGAAGTTTGTGCATTGTTGTTCTCACTCTTCCAATTGAAATTTGGGTGATTTCTCCAACCAGGGTTGTATGTTTGGGAGTATGGGTTGTGGTTCGCCCTTTGGAAATTGTTTAAAGCATGGGCTTGTTCATGGAGACATTCCTTAAAAGAAGGCAAGGTTAGACAATCATTGGTTGAGTGTTCATTTGTTTCACAAATTTGACACACAATGTTTTCAACAGATTTTAATTGACCACTCTTTTTCAATTCTAGTGCCTCGACTTTTCTAGCTAAAGATGTAAACTTGGCTTGAAGGTAATGATCTTCCCTAAGGTTGTACATACCTCCACTAGATGTATGAGGTTGAGTTTTACTCGGTGCCTCATAAGTACCCGCGGTGTCCCAATTTTGAGCATTTTCAGCTAACAAGTCTAAGTACTCCATTGCTTCATCAGGGTCTTTATCTTCAAAAGTTCCATTGCACATCAATTCAACCATTTGCCTATCTTTAGGTGTTAACCCTTCATAGAAATGTGAAACCAATCTCCATGTTTCAAAACCATGATGAGGGCAAGTACTAAGCAAGTCTCGATACCTATCCCAACATTTGTAAAATGTTTCTCCTGGTTTTTGAGTGAAAGTGGTGATTTGTCTCTTGAAAGAGTTTGTTCTATGAGATGGGAAAAACTTCTTTAAAAATTGTTGTTGCATTTCATCCCAAGCACGAATGGATCCTGGTCTCAAATTTTGTAGCCATGTTTTAGCTTTATCTTTTAATGAAAAAGGAAAAAGCTTTAATCTGATGGTGTTCATGCTACAATTTAAGTTATTATATGTGTTGCACACCTCCTCAAATTCCCTTAAATGCAAGTATGGATTTTCCAATTCTAAGCCATGAAAAGAAGGTAAAAGTTGAATAATGCCTGGTTTAAAATTAAAATGAGATGCATCAGGAGGAAAAACTATGCATGATGGTGCACTTGTTCTTGTGGGATTCATGTGGTCTCTAAGTGTTCTAGCACGGTTATTCTCATTATTTTCATTATGAAGTGATTGATTATCTTCTTCGGCCATATTTTCTGAAAATGATGAGGATATCCTACAAAGTCTACCACTTGATGTACGTGACCACACTCTCATGCACGTGTTGGAATAGAATAAAAGGAAGAAGAAAATAAAAGAAGAAGAAACAAGAGAAAAGAAACAAAGTTATATACAAGAAAAGTGAAAAGAGAAAATAAAATAAATACTATAATTTATACAAACTTACCTCCCCGGCAACGGCGCCAAAAACTTGACACGACGAAAAGATTGATGTCTTCTCCCAAGTGCAGGAGTGTCGAAGTAATAAATAACCCGGCAAGACCGGGGTCGAACCACAGGGAGGTTAATTGTACAAATTATAAACAACAATTATAAAACAATAATAATAACAACAACAACAAGAATAATAATAATAATAATAATAATAATAATAATAATAATAATAATAATAATAATAATAGTAATACTAATAATAATAATAGTAGTAATAGTAATAATAATAATAATAAAGAAAGAGAAGAAAAAGAAGAAGATGATGATGAGAACTTAGAGATGGAATATTAAAGTAAGGATTAAACAATAATAATAACAAATGTCAAGGTTAGAGGTTCCACTAATGGTATATCAAACAAGTATAGTATAAACTCTTATTATTCAATTGGAAACCACACACAAAGGAGGTTCCAATCAGATTATATATTGTTAACATGATTACATTAGTCATCTTATTCAATTAATGCTAATACTTGTAAATCTCGTCAAGCATTCATGATTATAACTTATGTTAACAACAAATCAAGTTCCTTTCATAGCTCAGGTGTCGGTTATACCATACATTATGGGCTATGAAAGTGCCAAGCATTTGTTGTACCAAGTGTTATACAACATAAATCAAGATTAGTCATTTAACAAGCAAAGTATTAAAGAGTGAACAAGATAACAAATATAAAACATGTTAGTACCAAACATTAAAGTCCATATTAAGTTTACATTATACTTATTCTCACACCATTAGTGTAACCTTTTCACCTTGACATAATTAACTTAGCTAGACATAATGAAAGAAATAAAAATAGATAAACAAAATAAGAACATAAAAGTTAACTAAGTAAAGGAAAGGAAATGAAAGGCATAAACTTAATATTAATGAAAACAAAGCATAAAAAATACAAAGAGAGAAAGGAAGAGCATGATCTTGATCTGAAAACCAAGATGCCTAAATGCATGGCAAATGCCTCCTTTTATAGGTCAAAATTGGGAACTATTGATTTGATGACTAATTGATAAGTGGGTGGCCAACTTTTGACTTGGTGACAATCCTTATCTTCTCTTGTCTGCCCAAAACGTCATTGATAACGTCAAAACTGGAGCCAGGTGTAAACATGAAAGTTGTAGACAATTGTCTCAGCTTTCTTGTGTAAAACTTTCAGCTCATTTGGACTTCTAGAACTCCAGATATGGCCAAAATACCGAACAGTGCTCGGGCTGGAAGACAGATTCGGGCTTCTTTGTTGTTGCTACAATTTGGACTTGATAATGGCCTTTTTAGATCTTGGGCTCCATATGAAAGTTGTAGGCCTATGTCTTACCTTTCCATCCATATAAATTGGACCTAAATCTGAGATTTGTAGCTCCAGATATGGCCCAATTACCGAACAGTGTTCCGGTTTGGATTGCACCGACATCTCTTCTCTAAGTTTGACCATCTCTTTATCCATGCAATTTAAGTTCTTCAAGTCATCAATCAATCCTTTCATTTATGTGATAGACCTGCATTAAAAATAGACATTTACCACAAATTATAGGTATCTTATATTATTAGATACATTATTATAAAACATATTTTAGTTAAGGAGTTATTGATACTTCAAGTGCAAAATGATGATATAAAACCATGATAAAAATGCACTTTTAAGTACTAATCAAAATGCCCAACTATTACAGTCATTGCTTGTAAAGCTAGAAGTTAAAGCAAAGAAAATGTTATTATAGGAGCCTCTACAATCAAGATTAGAACACCAAACTCCACAAGGGTGAAGACTCCTTTTCTTTTAAAATAGATGGCAACACTCGTGATCATTTCAGGGGGAGTCAAATCTATTTATCCCTTAATTAGGAGAGTACGACTACCTCTAACTTTATTTTTTGTGGGACTTTTGACTTTTATTGTTGTTTCTTTGAGAATAAAGAGTTCATCAACAATGATGGGGTCATCTTTCATCACTTTTTAAGCCCTACCATCAACCATGACAAGAGATGAAGACTTTTTTGGTGAACTTTCTTCTATAGACCTCGCTAAAGTTTCTCCATGTCCTTAGTTGTTAGCCCTGTATAAAGAAAGAAATTAATAATCAACTTGGCAATAAAGTGATAAAAGAATAAATAATCAATATACTTTTCAAATCAACTTGATAATATCCTTTGGTTATCTTATTGACTTCATACTTTATGGAAGTCAAGGCTAGCACAACACATGTTTTCTCCTTATCAGAGCACAAACAAGGCATACAGTTTACATCGAAGCAATGAGCCCTCTAGTAATGAGAACAACCCTAGATTTTTTACATTCTACTTTTATGATTGACTAGCCTATTATACCTCATAGTCAACCATCTTCCCCTTCATTTTTTAGCATGTATAGGCTTTCCATATAAAGTTCCCTTTATAGCTCATATGAGTCTATTGGTGAAGGTAGAAAAACAACGCAAGTTGTTACCATTATTAGTACTAGTAACTTCTAAAGATATTGACCAAAAGCTTAATTCCAACTAATGTACAAAACTTATCAAAAATGAACAAAATGATCCACCCATTTGAATAAAGCTGGTCTGGATTTAGCTGGTAATATTTGAATATTTCCCTCACGAATCCTTGGAGAAGGAAGGAATACTCCATCGCATACATGCAAAAAAGGGTTATAATCTTAAAATAACCTTGGTAGAGCCCAATGTCTCCTGACCGATATGCTCATCTTCGTTAAATATATAAGTTGTGTACTCCTTAATATGAAGACGAGAAACAAACTCTATATCCTCCATGCTTAAAGTGCTTGGAACATCCTCTTCAGGATTTGAGGTAGCCTTTCCCTATCTTGGGATTCCTTGGTAACAATAGGAGAAGGACTTTTGAGAGGAGAGATGTTATCCTCCTAACCAGTTGTGGACATTAAGGTGTCACTCCTTTTAGTCTTATAGCCTAATCTGATGGACCCCTACCCCTTATCACTTCTGCCAGTCTCGAGTTGGAACTTGAACTATTTTTTTAGGGCAATAACACCTCTCTTTTTAGATACAAGTTTGATTATTTTTTCTATTTATTTTTTAGGTTTAAAGTAAATAATGAAAGAAGTTGGTGACGAAGAATACTTAGAAATAAGTTTGTCTTTTTATATTAGAACTAAAATAGTTTGGGATCTTCAACAAAATGTTTTTCAAAATTTCAAAAAGTAAAAGAAAAGATAGAGGAAAAAAAAAGGGTTATAAGGGAAACATCTTTCTACCCTCATCATTTGAAGAATGACTTTTCATATCATTTCAAATCTCCAAACATCCACTTAGTTACTATATTAAATGCAAGCTTCTATTTTGCATCCTAAGAAATGCCTCCTTCAAATATAAATGAGTCACGTAGCCACGAGGAATCTTAATAGTTCTTTAAATGACAAAAAAATCTTATAAAAAAGGTAAAAAGGGATATCATTTATTGCTGGTAACCTTTTCAAATCTTTGTATAATAAATACGAAAAGACTTATAGCTCACTAAAGATGGATCAAAATATTTTGTTTTTACTTTTTGTTTTTATTTTAAGTTATCATTTAAAGAAACCAGAGATAATATGATAACTCAACATCCTTATGCTCAACCAAGCATTGAGTCTAACCATGTATGGGTTTGGCGAATAGTCAAACCTAATTCTCGTGGGCTCAGCCACGTGCTAAGTCAAGGAATGAATCAGTTTAGCAACTTGTCAGACCCAACATCTCCTAGACTTAGCTAAGCGTTGCGCCCAAGCTTAAATTGGTCTTATGATTTGTGAAAACCAGCTCTTTTGGGCTCATTCAAGGGCTAAGCCCAATAATGTATGGGTTTGGTCACCAGATCCAACTCTTATGGACTCAGCTTAGTGTCAAGTTTGGGCATGAAAAGATTTGGCAATCTATCACACCTAACATCGCTTTGCTCAAATAAACACTAAGCCTAATCATGTATGATTCTAGAGATCTATCATACCTAACTTTTTTTTGCTTAACCAAGCACTGATTCCAAGCATGTAGAGATATTTTTTTCTCTTATCAAGTCAGAGATATTGTATCTCTTTGATAAATGAGAGGGGGCAATGTAATAAATAAAAAGAGAGGATATGCTATAAAGATCCACTGGGGTCCTTAGAAAAGAGGGTTTTTAATTAACATTCTCTATAACATATTTATTTTTAGAATATCTCTTTAAAATATTATTGTATTTTTTTTTAAAATGATACGTACTTACATATCAGAAAATCTTCAAATTTACCAAATAAAATATTTTGTATGTATCAGGTGCCAACTATTTTAGTTAAAAAGAATATATTAGATTTTTAAAATTAAAATATTAACTTATTACTAAGATGTAAACCTTTAATCTAAGTTATTTGGATTTTTAAGGATATCATTAAAGGAGAAAGTGATTGAGTGAATATTTCCAAGCTTTTTTTAAAAGAATAAAAATAAAAACTCTGCCACGGCATCAAAAATATAATTTGAGTAAAACGTTATTATTTATATGAAAAAAAAACCATATGCAATCATATCAGATTAGCAATAACTACTAACCAAGTCACTTTCTGGTGGATTTTTTTTATTATCTATCCATATTTATTTTCTCAAGATAAAGAAACAGATCAGCAAATTTGAATTTAAGAAATCTTCATTGAATAAGGAAAATGGTTCCCTCACTTGGAAGTTTCAATAATCCTCCATTAAGAATACTGAAACTTGCGTGGGAATTTGGCATAGTTCGGTTGGTCATCCGTTTCTTTCAATGATTGTGGGTTCAGCAGAGGCTAAACGTCGCGTATAAATAAACAAGTTCTTAGCTGTTTGTCTCATTGGTGTTTTTCTTTTGTAAACTCCGTCGAACTTCCATGTATTTGTTCTACCTATAACATAGACTTCCAACAAAAACAACCAAACCTCATAACAAGAAACCATGTGTTGCTGCTGCTGTGATGATGATTGTAAATGCAGGCCTTTAGGCTTTCTCTTAGGCCTGCCATTTGCTTTCCTCTCCGTAATCCTCTCTATCATCGGGGTGTTTGTGTGGATTGTTGGGTTAGTATCATCAACTTTCTTTACAATTTGATTCCTTAAAGTTTGAAGAACTTAAATGTTATACAAAGGGTAGATGTCTGCTTGTGTAGTATTAGATTTTTATGGCATGAAACTGATGTCGATTTGGCTTATTTTTGTGTTACAGATTGGTGTTGACTTGCATATGCCCTTGTTGCTTGTGTGTGACCATTATAGTTGAGTTCGCGCTGGGGTTGATCAAGGCTCCCATTCTGGTTATGAAGTGGTTTACCTCAAAGATTCCTTGCTAGGGTTCTTGATTCAGAGTGCATATAGATGTCAAGATTCGTCAATTCCTGTTTTGCAGTATATGCGATTGCATTCATTGTTGATTATTGTTGGATGTAGTTTGACTTTTTTATCTGGACATGGGAATATGATGCCTGTATTTTCTGGCCCATCTTGATTCCCCATGTTCTTTACCTTATGTTAAATTCGATTCTTCCTTCTTTTGATTATTTGACATATTATAAGATATGAACGTAGCCTTTTCTTTTTTACTTTATTTCATTTATTAAGTTGAAAACATAATACCTAGTGCTTAATATTAAGTTAAGCCAGTGCGAGGGCTTGTGGATTACAGCCTATCTATCCATCTAATGTGACTGGCGATAGGCTTAAAATTCATGAATATCACAAGAAAAAACTATATGATTTTTCTTTCTCAAGGAAAAAAAAACTGCAGTCTCTCTGTGTATGATAATACTTCTTTTCAAATCCAGAAAATCTCCTCTCCAAAAATGTCTTTTAAAAAATCCAGACTCTCTGGAATTTGATCGTTCCCTTGCTGAATGGGTTCCCTAGCAGGCAGGTGAACGCCAGCAGCAAAATAGACTGCATGGAAAGTCTATCTGGCCCAATCTTGATTGGGCATGATTAGACTGATAGGCATAATGGGTCAATCTTCAAACCATCGGACTGTTACTGTGCATGATGCTGGCGTTTGCAACAGATAGAATTATTATCATCCAAAGTTTCTTTATAATTTGCACAAATTGAAATAATTTTTTTTTATCTTGAATAATCAGAATTTAGATCAAATTTGGGATGGCAGCCGAAATTACATCAGTTAAGATTATAGTTAAGTGGATTTGTTAACGAAAACCTAAATGCTATGGAAAAATGAGTGTGCACCAAGACAGTTTACTTGGATTGGAATATTATTTTTTTCTTTTTTATGGTTTTTTATTTTTTTCTTTGATCATTAAATTTCTTTGTATTGATTTTGTCCATTTTTCTTTAATTTAGTTTTTTTATGAGATTATGAGAATGCTCGAAAAATCTCATCATGGGGTTGATGTTTCATTTTATATTAAAAAAAAAAACTTGATTTTATTAAATAAAAAAATTCATTAAAAAGTTGAGGATCAAAATTCATAAAGAGGGAAGCAAAAAAGTATTTCTTTGCCGGTACTGTACATCCAGCGCATCGTTAAAAGAAATTTGCCTTTGTATTTTTTTTTCATTTTTTTTGGTGATGTTTTAGTTTGAAACCCTTACATTTTGGTTCAAAATATAATTTTGTATACACTTTTGTCCATGAGAGTGTGAGATGAGCGATAGCCATCTCAAAACAATAAAAAAGAATAAAGCGATGAATGAAACCTAGCCTCCTTTTTTTTTATATTTGTATTATTTTTTTATCTAATTTGAATTATTTAACATTGATTTTATAGAATAAAACTTAATCTGAAATACAAATTTCATGAATCTAATTTTTTATAATAATATTTT
Source organism: Populus pruinosa (assembly GCA_026413675.1). Lineage (NCBI taxonomy): Eukaryota > Viridiplantae > Streptophyta > Magnoliopsida > Malpighiales > Salicaceae > Populus > Populus pruinosa. The sequence goes on from CM048595.1 coordinate 4,479,573, forward strand.
TTCAGTTTTTACAAATTTAATATTTCATCTTTCTTTTAGTATCAGTAATTTGGTATTTTATCTTCCTTTTAGTTTCTAAAATTTTATATTTGCATTTTATTTTTGCAAATTTAATAGATATTTGTTTAATTTCTATTATATTTCTTCAATTTCTACAATTTGGTATTTTATTTTTTGCTTTTTTTACATTCTGGTTTTATTTGTTTGTTAATTATGATCACTAAAAAAAATGATTCACGTTAGTATTTGAGTGTAAGGTTAGATGGAAACAACTATTTGTATTGAAGTTATGTAATGAGGAATTTCTTTAAAAATAAAAAGATGTGGTGATATATTAATGGAATTTATATGATACCTAAGAATACTAATAAATGATATACTGCTTTGATAGATACATAAAAAGTAAACAATGCAAAGATTGTTACTTGGATTAAACATTCCATAGTTACATAATTGGTGAAGTATGAGACAATAAAGGAGATTTGAGATTATCTACAAAAGTTATTTATACAATCAAATTTTACAAAGCAAGATCAACTAGAGAATGACATACGAACTCTTTACTAGAAGAATAAGAATATTCATGAGTTTATTCTGTTATGATAGATCTTTAGGATTATTTGGCTCTTACAACATCAACAGAATTAACGGTATGTGTGTCTATATTGATCATAAAGAGTATCAATGATTGGTACAATTTTTAATATCATTTCACAATGATTTTAAAGGATTTAAAGTTAATTTTGCATCGTTCTCCACTCTTTTCTATTGACTTTATTGTTAGTGAGTTATTGACTAAAAAAAAATACATCTTTGGTCTTATTCTAAAAAAAAATTATATTTGCTTTGAATTTTTATGTACTAACAGTATCGTCTAAGTTATTTTTTAATAATTAAAATAAACCTTACATAAGGTTTGCCTTCAACAAATGTAGTTTCTGTAAGTATAAAAGTTATTGGAAGGTTTAATGTCCTAAATTGAGATAGCAAAATCAAAATTAGAAGTCTGGCAACTAATCACAATCTAATGGTCATAAACTACCTCAAGGTTGTTAACCACCACACCACAATATTGTAACAATAGTTTCATTAGGCTCTATCACTGATCCTAATACTCTAGCTAAGCAATTTCAAAAAACTTTCTCCTCACAACCATAAACAATGTTCACTTCTCTTCTGTAGATCAGTTGTCTCATAGATCCTCAAGTATGTCACATTCTAAATAGATATTGGATTCTTGTGCTTCACATCATGTCTCTAGATTTTTTATCTTTTACTTATATGTCCACTTCATCCTCTATCCTTGTTATGACTGTTGATGACACTTGCATGTCCTTAATAGGTGTTGATTTTGTTGTCACACCTCACTTGTCTCTCTCTAATGTTTATCTTATTCCAAAACTCAGATTGAATCTTGCATCTATTAGTTAGTTATGTGATTTTGATGATTATTTAGTTATTTTTTTTATATTTTATACAAGATCCTTAATTTTAGAAGCTGATTAGGATAGGTTTTAAAAAGAATGAACTATATATTTTGGATGAGTTAAAAGTGCTAGTTATTATTGATGTTACAACTAGTGTTGATTTGTCTTCTTTTTCATTTGAGTCATTTATCTTCTAGTTTTTATTTATGAATTCTCGTCTACATTATATTTCATCTTCTTGTTTGAGATTTTTGCATCCACATAAGCTTTAAAAAATTTACAAACTTGTGATATTTTTTATTGGAGTGGATGTAAATTGGTGAAATTTTCTATTTTACCTTTTAATCAAAGTATTTATATTTCATTGTCCTCATTTAACTTGATTTATTCTAATATATAGGAACTTTTTTTTATTGCTATAAAAAAAAGTCTTGATATTATATTTTTTTTTATTGATGATCATACTCATTATTGTTGGGTTTATCTAATGAAACATTGTCTTGAATTTTTTGAAATATATATAACCTTTTAAACTCTTGTCAAAACTCAATATTTTGCTATTATTAAATATTTTAGATGTGAATTGGGTGAGGAATATACCTCTAATAAATTATATGAGTTTCTTGCCTTACATGGAACAATTCACCAAACTTCATGTATATATACTTCTGAGAAAAATGGAGTTGCTGAAAAAAATATAGGTTTATTGTTGAAACTACTCACTTTTTTTTATTATTTACTTACTATTGTAAGTTAATTAATATAATTTTATCTTCTCATACCTCAGGTTTTTCTCATTTCAAAAAATTTTATAGGTATGGCCCTGATTATTCCTCCTTTAGAGTTTTTGGTTGTATTTGTTTCATTATTCATTAGTATATAGAACACAGTAAGTTGTTATCTTGATTTGTTGTTTATATCTTTCTTGGTTATGGTAAAGATAAAAAAAGGATATCGTAATTTTGATTCAATAACTAAGAAACTTTATATATGTCATCATGTTGTCTTTCTCAAGTATATATTTTTCTTTTCTATTTTATTCACTACTCATAGCTTGACTAGATCTAATCTTATTCATATAGATTTTTTTTTTAAATTTTGATAGTTTATCATCTTATATTCCTAGTACCTTAAATACTCATCCTCATGTTCGACCAATTTATATTGATGATTTTGCAAGTATTGATGTTTTACTATTCGGCACACTTAAAGCTCTATTCTTCTATACAATCCCTCAAGTTTCGACTGAAATTATGGATCCACCTTTATATCAACCCATACACATTCGTAAGTCTACAAAGTTACTAAATTTTGCTTATTCTTGTTATCATTTACTTTCTTTTTAACTTTTATTCATTGTCTCTTTAAGCTCTTTTCATATAAAGAGGTAATTCTTGATTCTATTTGGCAACAAACTATGGATGGAGAACTTTTTACTTTGTATAAGACATAAACTTGGGTTTTAGTTCCTCTATCTTCTAGTAATAGTGTTGTTGTTTGTCGTCAAGTATATAAAGTCAAGACTTATTCTAATGGGTCTATTAAATGATACAAAGCTAGGTTGATTACAAAAGAATACTCTCAACAATATGTTATAGATTATAAAAAGATATTTGTCTATGTTTTAAAAATAGCTACTATTCACACTCTTATTATCGTAGCTTAAGTTCTTTAGTGGTATATCTCTTAACTTGATGTTAATAATATCTTCTTGAATGAAGATCTTCATGAAAAAGTTTAGATGACACCTCTTCTGATGTTTCATATGACTTTGAGCATGTTTGTAAGCTCAAAAAAGCACTACACGGTCTCAAATAAACATCTTGTACTTGGTTTTAGAAATTTTTTGTTGTGATATCTTCTCTTAGATTAAGTACACTATTGTAGGTTATATCATTATCTTTTTATAGGTTGATGACATGATTATTATTACTGATGACATTGATGATATTTCAGTTTTGAAAACAAAGTTGGTTAGATAATTTAAAATAAAGGATTGTTTATCTTTGATATTTTCTAGATATTGATATAGCTTACTCACTCAAAGATTACTTTTTTTCTTAGTCAAAATATGTTATACATATTCTTCAATAGATTAGACTTACTAATAATAAGACTGTAAATACTCTCATTGAGGTTAACATAAGATATATTTTTTTTAATGGTTTACTTTTGTCAGATCCTACTTTATATTATACTACTGCTAAGAACTTTATATATCTCACAATTACTCATTCAGATATTGCACATATTATTCATGTTGTTAGTTAGTTTGTTGCTTCTCTTATTATCGTTCAGAGGTCAATTGTTCTTTGTATTTTATGATATCTTTGAGGTATAGTCTTTTAGAGTTTTTTACTTTGATTTAGCTCTTCCTTGAAGCTGTGTGCATACTTAGATGCTAATTATGATAGTAATCCCACGGATCATAAGTCTATTACTAGTTTTTATATCTTTGTAGGTGATTTTTTTATTATTTTTTAAAAGGGTAAGAAACAATTTATTATTTCTTAATCTTCAATTGAAATATAATATTGTGTTATGTCATCTATTATCAAAGTGATTATTTAGTTATGTTGGTTGTTTGTGGATATGAGATTCTCTCTTTCTTATCTTATTCTTATGCATTGTAACAACTAAACTTTTATTCAGATTGCTCACAACTTAATCTTTTATGAATAAACTAAGCACATTGAGATCTATTATTATCTTACTTGTTATTATCTCGAGTATGATACCATTATTTTACCTTTTGTTTCTTCTTTTTTACATATTATAGATTTCTTTATCAAATCGTATTTCATTTCCTGTTTTTATTTTCTAGTTAGCAAGCTCTCGATGCTTGTAATTGTTATATTGTGAATTTAAGTAAAAATATTAAGAAATATATTTATTCTGTTTTATTTATTATGGGTATAATAATATTTTTTGTTTAACTTCAAAATAAAATTATCAATAAAACCCTAGCCTCCTCTTATTTTATATTTATTTTATTTTTTTATTTAATTTGGATTGTTTTATGATTTTATAAAATAAAGTTTAATCTCAAACATAACTTTGACAAATCTAATTTTCTAAAATGATATTTATTAAGTTTATGTAAATTTAGTATTTTATCTTCATTTCAGTTTTAGTAATTTAGCATTTAGTTTTCGCTTTAATTTTTAAGGATAAAGAGATACGAAGACTTGTGTAATACCTAAAAATACTAATAAAAAGTATTGTGCCCTATAGATACAGGAAAATAAAACAATACAAATATCGTTGCTTGAATTAACAAGTATACTCTAAATGTCAAGTCACAACAAATAAGCCACCGACAGGCTATTGAGTGATTGATAGACATTATTGTACGGAGACCATTCTGACTCTGCAACTATCCCCCCTCCCATCAAAACATTTGCACTCAATTTTCAACTTTTGCTGCTTCGAAATAATTATGCACCCAGATGAACAAGACAAACCAGCTTGTTTAAAAGAAATGTCAATAAAATGGTGATGGTTTGAGGATTAACATCATTTTTGTTTATGCGATGAAAAAATATTTTTTAAATTTTTTTATTATTTTACGTGTATGAACAGTTATATAAGAATTCGTATATTCAATTTCATTTTATGGGCTGTGGCAGAACAAAATAAATTAAAATCTCTGGTCCTTGAAAAAAAAAAAAAACAGAGAGAGAATTCAGCTAGCGGTTGCCTCCAATGGGATTTTATGAGTCCAAGTCTAGAAAAACAAAATGAAGGTATGCCTGCAATAGCACTGCTAATTGCGAATCAATTACCGGTATAACTGATAAATACATGAATAGTTTTTTTTTTTAAGATGTAATATATATTATATTTTAAAATATTTTTTATTTAGAAATATGTTAAAATAATATTTTAAAAAATTTTATTTTTATATCAGCAAATTAAAATGATTTAAAAATATAAAAATTAATTAATTTTAAAGCTACAAATATTTTAAATTTTAAACAAATAATATTTTAACTACGCTGTTCTAGCCTAAAAGTTTACAATACGCGGGATTGTAGTAAAGAGCACTAATATTCCCCCCCCCCCCCCCTCCCCTAAAAAAGAAAAAGAAAAAGAAAGAAAAGAATTAGAGAGCACCAATTTCAAGGAGCACAAAATTCAGCCTGAACGTTTTTTAAGTTGAGAAAAAGTTTTTTTCTGAAAAATATTTGATTTTTTAATTTTAAATTAATTTATTTTTATATTTTTAAATTATTTTAATTTGTTAATATTAAAAATAAATTTTTAAAAAATAAAAAATATTTTTAATATATTTTAAAATAAAATTTTTTTTTTTTCATTTGAAATCTGCCGACCCACGCGTTTTTAATAACATGTTGGAGAATATAATTATCATTAGTTTTTTAAAATATTTTATATTTAAAAATGTATATTAGTAATATTTTTTTATTTTTTAAAAATTATTTTTAAAATTTGAATGTAAAAATAATATAAAAACATTAAAAATATATTAATTTTAAATAAAAAATCTTAAAATTTTTTAAAAATATTTTTAAAACATAAAACTCTACGGCTGGTGACATTTAGTTCAATCCAAGGTTATATTTGTTTCTTAAAATTTATTTTTCAGAAAATTATTTTTTAAATTTTTTTATGTTTATTTATTACTAAAAAAATTAATCAATAAAAAATACTTTTTAGTTAAAAAAAAAATTAGTTTGCTTTTCAGGAAAGTATTTTCCTTGAAAATTTAAATGAAAAATACTTTTTAGAAGTTGTGAAAAAATTAAAAATATCATATTATTTGCTGATTATATCAAATTTGATCCTCAAACTTTTAATTATTATATATATTTTATTTTAAATATTTATTTTTTAATTTTATCTCTTAAAATTTAATTTTTATATTAATTTTGGTCCTTATTTTTATAATTATTATTTACTTTTTTCTTATAATTTTTTTATTAAAATCTTTTATGTATCAAATTTTATCCTTATTCTTTTGATTGTTACTTATTTTATTTAAAATAATTTATGAAATGTTAATTATTATTATTTTAATTTCTTCATATTTTATTTTTTATTTGATCTATATTATTTTGATTATTATTTATTTTATTTGAAATAATTTATGAAATAATATTTTTTTCAATTTTATTCTTATTTAACTTTTTAATTTATAAGATTTATGTTTTATTTTTTTAATAATTTTTTTAAAAATAAAATATTAATAAGTTATTTTTCAGTTAATTTACCATGACATAACTAATACAATATTTTTTAATTTTTTAATTTTTTTAATTATACTGTTAGATATCAAAAATTAATTTATTGTTTTAAAATTTATGTTTTAACAAATAAATGATGAAAATAAAAATCCATAACGTACGAGTTAAAAACGAGACAGCAGTCAAGAATCATCATCTTTGATTTTTCTTTCTTTTTATTTTTCAATTATCGTTTCTTTTTGTAGTAAAACCAGCAGCAAAAACAAAAATTACGAATCTAAAACCCACCATGTAATAAGAGACCCTAGTTTTTCATGTTCCCCAGATCAATTGCTAGTGGATGTCATACTTTTCTCTCAAGCTTCCTCCTCCTCATCGTGGCCTTGCAGCCATTTGCCCATAGCTTTCAAAACCAAGGACAGAAGAACCAGCACTTCATTTTACACACCCCCACTGTCATAACCTATATAATCACACACACAACCCTTCAAAACCCACCAAACGTTATTAACTCTTTCGTTACCCTCTTAAAGCTTCAAACCCTCACTTCATATTTTTGCATTACTTTTGTTTTATCGTGGAATTAATCTGCAAACCACGTTGGTTCAATGGCACACCCCAGCTCAGCTCTAGCTCCAGCTCCTGTTCCTGGCCATACCTTCAGTGGAACTTTGGGGCGTCATTTAGCTCGGCGGCTAGTAGAGATCGGCGTGAGTGATGTGTTCTCTGTTCCCGGAGACTTCAACTTGACACTTTTAGACCATTTGATAGGTGAACCAGAGCTGAACTTGATCGGCTGCTGTAACGAGCTGAACGCTGGCTATGCTGCTGATGGTTATGCACGTGCCAAAGGTGTCGGGGCATGTGTGGTGACTTTTACTGTAGGTGGGCTTAGTGTGCTTAATGCGATTGCTGGTGCTTATAGTGAGAATTTACCTATTATCTGTATTGTTGGTGGGCCCAATTCCAATGATTATGGAACGAACAGGATTCTGCATCACACTACAGGGTTGCCTGATTTTACACAGGAGCTCAGGTGCTTTCAGACGGTCACTTGCGTTCAAGTAAGTTAATAATAAATCAATGCTATACATGCAAAGTTACTATCACGTGAAGCAATTCTGTTCGCCCATAATATTACTCATTGATTTGGGTTAGAAAGATGTATATGAGGAAAATCATGGATCCTTTTTATGTTTTATGCAATGATTTTGGTGCACAAGGAACTTCAGTATATGTTGTGTGTGTTCTCTCATAATGGGGTGATGGTGGTGGTAATGTGTGACAGGCAGTGGTGAACAACTTGGACGATGCACATGAGCAGATTGACACGGCAATTTCTACTGCTCTAAAGGAAAGAAAACCAGCTTATATTAGTATAAGCTGTAATTTGTCTGGAATCCCTCATCCAACTTTCTCTAGGGAACCTGTGCCATTCTTTCTGGCACCTAAGTAAGTCTTTTCTCTCATTTTTCTAGTCTCCTTGTTTAGAATAGGGAGTGTATAATTTGTTTGTTTTTCCTGAACTTGATGCAATTTGATTAGTTTAATTTAAGGGGGAGCTCATTCATAGGTTTAATACTTACTACTTTTTGATAACTTGTCAATTTGTAAGTAAGATAATGGTAGATTAGAAGCAATGTGAATAATGGTGATTGGAATGAACTAATATGTAGATAGCTCTCACGATCATGAGCAGATAGAAGAAATTGTCCATAAAATGCTTGCAGAAAAAAGTAAACAGATTTTTTTTTTCCTCTTAGAAGAAAAAGGAAAGGAATAAGTTTGTACAAGAACATGAACAATACACTGCGCTTCTATAATATGCTGACATAAGAAAGTGACATGAAGTTAACAAATCGGTTTTGTTTAGGGGTAACATTGAAGCAGAGTTAAGTAGATACAATGTCTGTGTCTTAGAGGAGAAGTTTTTGGGTAGTAGTTAATTATAGTGTTAAATAAGAAAGAAAGAACTGACACATTATTAGATTTTGTATGTTGTAGTAATTCTGCTTGGTGGCGAGTTTTATTGATAGATACATGTATGAAATACTTGTTATAGAGATATTGAAGCAGCTATACTATGCTTTTCATGCAGGGTTAGCAACTATTTAGGATTAGAAGCAGCTGTTGAAGCAACTGCCGAATTTCTGAATAAAGCTGTGAAGCCTGTCATTATTGGCGGACCCAAGCTTAGAGTAGCAAAGGCGCAGAAGGCCTTTATAGAATTTGCAGATGCCAGTGGATATCCCATAGCTGTCATGCCTTCTGGGAAAGGGCTAGTGCCAGAGCACCACCCTCACTTCATAGGGACATATTGGGGTGCTGTCAGCACCAGCTTCTGTGTGGAGATAGTAGAGTCTGCTGATGCCTATGTTTTTGTTGGTCCCATCTTCAATGATTATAGTTCTGTTGGATATTCTTTGCTGATCAAGAAGGAGAAATCAATCATAGTGCAGCCTAATCGTGTGACTATTGGCAATGGCCTTTCGCTTGGATGGGTTTTTATGGCCGACTTCTTAAGTGCTTTGGCCAAAAAACTGAAGAAAAACAGCTCAGCTTTGGAAAATTACAGACGCATCTTTGTCCCTCCTGGCATGCCTTTGATGCTTGAGAAAGATGAGCCTCTTAGGGTCAATGTACTCTTCAAGCACATTCAGGTAAGGCTAAGAAAGAATGATGTGATGCAATATTTCTAACTGGATTATGTCAGAGGCCTAAACAATTGCTTTTTTTTATTAACAGATATGCTTCTTGTGAATATTAAAAATCTAAATGTATATCTTGCATGTTTGTCCTGGCTTCTTTCCTTTAAGTCCCTTGTCATTTAAGAAGGAGGAAAAAATGCTTGTAAAGGTCGTTTGCGCATCCACTGTCATTTCGCCATCCATGTAATCGTATGGGGTTAGCCGCCATGATAACATGGATTACTAGGTCTCTTAAATGAGTTTTGATTGAAGATTCTGAACAGTAAATGCTTAAGATCGGCTTTCTTGTTTATTCCTACTTAAGTATTGTTTACTTCCAATTGTTGTAACAAAATTGAAAATTCAACAGAACATGTTAGGGGGAGATTCTGCTGTAATTGCTGAAACCGGAGACTCATGGTTTAACTGTCAGAAACTCTGCCTTCCTGAGAACTGTGGGTAAGTTGGAGTCTTTAATAAGAGCATTTTAACTCCTCTATGATTTAAGTTTAAACAGGTTGGTAATTGTTCATTAACAATTTTGTGCAGGTATGAATTTCAGATGCAGTATGGATCAATTGGCTGGTCAGTTGGTGCAACTCTTGGTTATGCTCAGGCAGCTAGAGATAAGCGTGTGATTGCCTGTATAGGTGATGGGAGTTTCCAGGTGAGTGATACCATTTGAAATACACTTCAGTATCTCATCTGTAATGATTGGAAACTCTTCACCATCATGTGGCGTTAAGGAAATACGTACAAAAGGGAAGAAAAGGAAAAAAAATCTACTCTGTTTGAGTGCCAAAACTTCTGTCACTTGTAAACCAGTATTCAATTATGGGTATATAAAACAGAGTCACTGTGGTTATAAAGATAGCGTCAGGGAAATTGAAATAGGTTACAGTTTGTTATTTATTGCTATAACCCATAGCAATAAAATGTTTCAAATCCTGATCGTGGTCTAGTCATGATTATAACTTCTCTATGCTAATTTACTGGTTCATTTTGATGAATGCAAAATATGTAATTTGTACCATATGGTTAACAGTTTTCTCCTTGCTCAGGTAACAGCTCAGGATATTTCAACTATGATCCGATGTGGGCAAAGGACTATCATATTCCTCATCAACAATGGAGGTTATACGATTGAAGTAGAGATTCATGATGGTCCTTACAATGTGATAAAGAACTGGGACTACACTGGCCTTGTTAATGCCATCCACAATGGCGAAGGCAAATGCTGGACAGCAAAGGTTAGCATAAATAGATTTGAGATATTCGTTTTTCCCCTCAAATCGTTTTTACTTCTGCTCCAAATTCAGACTGTTCCCCTTCACTTGTTTTTAATGTGCTTTTAGCAAAAATTTCCCTTCGGCTGTTCCCATAGTCCCATCGTTTCTCAACTGCAGCATTGAGTAATTTCTATCGACTCCTTGAGTTACAGCTCTCTAACCACGAGAAAGAACGAGTGATCCTATACCATAAACTTCTTTGAATTGCAAACCTCATAGAACAGGGTGGCAATACATACATTCAAAAAACTAAAAGACAAATTTATGAAGCTAATTCGCAACTAATGACTGAGATTGATTTCTTCAAGATAAGCTGATGGATTATGCCGTGTAATACAGGTGCGCACGGAGGATGAATTGACAGCAGCAATAGCGACAGTAACAGGAGAACAAAAGGATTCTCTCTGTTTCATTGAGATTTTCGTGCACAAGGATGACACTAGCAAAGAGCTGCTGGAGTGGGGATCTCGAGTTTCAGCCGCAAACAGCAGACCTCCAAAAACCCAGTAATTGAGCTAATGCTATAGCATTTCTGCGATTGGTAAATAGGAGGAATTGAAGCCACAGGAATACGAGCCTAGACATCACTTTCTACGTTATAACTAGAAATAAAAGGAAAGATGGGATTCCTTTCTTTGTCTGAAATTGTTACTAGTCCTATCACTGCTTTCAGCTTCCAATTCTAATTGTGTATATAATCCATTCATAATGTAGTTTAAACTCTATAGCACTCTGTCAATTATAAAAAGAAGGTGGATATGTGATGTGAAATAATTTAGTTGTCTTGTCGATGAGGTTGTTTATACATGTATGGCAAAGTGCAATATAGAGTTGAACTCAATTTTATGATTAGCTTCTGCAATTCAGTTTTTATGTTCTGGTCTATTTACAGAGCTCATAGAACCTCTCTAGATTCTGTTCCATCAATTAATTACCAACTCATCTTTCTCAAGACCGTAAGTTCCGATACAGCCCCCTCAACATTGGAGATAGATACACAAGGATTATATGCTGATGTACTCAGCTCCCTCATGTTTTGAGAGCTCCAAGTGACACTTTATAGGTACGCTGACATAAAAATTCGGTAGCTCAATTGCTTATCATAACTTCGTTGTTAGAAATAAGAACATGCATGCCTTGTAGCAAGAAAATAAGAGATGAGACAGAAGCGTGCATCCTTCGGCATAGGATCTCTCACCTCCACCCCTTTTCTGCTTTCTTTGTGCCTCGTAATGCTAAGAACATTATTAGTTTGGTTCTATATAGAAAGGTTTTGATTTTTCTAGAGCCTTTGGGAGGAAATATAAATGAATGAGGTGGATACAACTGCATTTTACAAAGAAGATTATAATATTTGGTGATGAAACAGTGTTGCCGTTTATGGGGAAGAGGTTATTGTAGTGCCAATTCATCCCACGATGGTGCTCCATCCTGTATTGATTGTCTTTTTCACTTTGGATTTAATGGACTTTCAGACAATTCTTGTGCAGCTTGTTAAAACCTTGGACCATGATGCTTGGTTTTTGAATTGAGTTCGCCGCCCTATTCCGCTATTCTTTCTTAGTTTCTTGGACATTTTCTTATTAACCATAGGAGGCAGACTCCAAAGATTTGGTGACTTGTTTTAATTTAAACAAAATTTGGAAAATTGGTTGCACCCGTGGAAACAATATCAAAAGCTGACGCGAACTTTATTCGCGGGCATGAGGGAAAGTGTTTGCATTAGGTGACGTGCTCAAGCTCATGCTCTAAAGCATACAGATTGGCAGCGACATCTCCAACCAAAACCACAAATTTAAAAACTTTTGCTTTTAGAGATTCCTCACTGTGAACTAGTCTTCTCTTCTACCACTCTCTTCCTGTTCCATTCCTGCTCTTTTTGCAAAATGAAGGCTGCAGTGTTAAGATCTTCTCGGGCAGCTTTAAGGCCGTGCACATCCAGGCACCTTGTTGGCCGATCATGCTCATCAACAGAGTCTAGCCCAGAACGCAAGGTGGCAATACTTGGTGCAGCAGGTGGCATAGGGCAGCCGTTGGCTTTGCTTATAAAGTTAAACCCACTAATCTCATCCCTCTCCCTCTATGACATTGCCAACACTCCTGGAGTTGCTGCTGATGTTAGCCACATCAATTCTCGTGCTCAGGTCCATAACTCTTGTTAGCTATATGCTTATATATCAACTAATGGGTCTGTTTGAAGTCTTCATGTTGCACAACCAGGGAAAACAAATGCAAAGTATTCGATTCAAGGTTTCCTTCCATTTTTATTTGTCATTTCTTTTGTTTCTTTGGAAATTAAAAAATCCTATGTTGCTTCGACCCTTCATTTTTCCTTACAGTAGTCGTGTCCCAAACTAGACATTTGGGCATAGGTATGGAAAACAATCAAAATACAAGTCGGATACGCACCTATGTCGGATATGTATCCCGAGTCCGAGCATCATAGAAAGCATCTGTGAAGTGAATCAACTCAGTTACATCGCTTAATGGTTTATTTTCCTTTGCCTTCCTTTCATTTTTGCTTTTGGCTTGCGGGGTGGCTTGTTGTTGTCTTGTCAGGTTGCGGGGTATGCTGGGGAAGAACAACTAGGGGAAGCATTAGACGGATCAGATATTGTGATTATTCCAGCAGGTGTTCCAAGAAAACCCGGAATGACTCGTGATGATCTCTTCAAAATCAATGCAGGAATTGTCAAATCTTTATGCACAGCCATCGCAAAATACTGCCCAAATGTGAGCTCTTATTCTGGGATATAAATGTTCAAGAAATGAGAATTCGTTCTATTATTTCCCTTGCCTTGCTGGATATTGGTAGGAGTATGACATACAAACCCGACAAGATAAAAAGATAAGTGATAGGATAAAATGAAAAATAAAATATACAAGAATTTACGTGATTCACCCATTTAAGCTATGTCCATAAACAAGTATAGAAAGATTTTACTAAGTAATGTGAGAATTACAATCTCTCTCGAATAATAGGAGAACAACTAAGAATCTCTCTATTATTAGGATAAAACATCTCACTTACTCTATCACAAATACCTCATAATTTTATGGGATTACTCTCTCTTTACTCTCTTCTTCTTCTCTCTATTTTGGTGTGCATATAGACTTGAATGCATTGCCTATTTATAGACAAGAATAAGGGTATAATGATCATAAATTTAAAAGAAATATATGCTTAACAACTCATTATCTATTCATATTAAGTCATCCTCCACCAATTATAACTTATCTCCCACTCAAATCCTATTAATTATGCCACCTAATTACATGACTTTACAGATATGTTGATTTTTGATAATTTTGATTTCATTGATGGGATTAGGCTCTGGTTAATATGATAAGCAATCCAGTGAATTCTACTGTCCCGATAGCTGCTGAAGTTTTCAAGAAGGCAGGGACATTTGACGAGAGGAAGTTGTTTGGTGTGACAACGCTTGATGTAGTCAGAGCTAAAACTTTCTATGCTGGGAAGTTTAAAGTTCCCGTGGCTGGTATATCTATTTTCTTGCTTTAGGTTGCTTTCATGTTTCCGTACACGTTTTAAGTAAATGTATGCCTGAGTTTTCTATTGAGTCTTCCTGTTGCAGATGTTAATGTGCCAGTAGTTGGCGGGCATGCTGGCATAACCATCCTCCCTATTTTCTCTCAGGTCTATCCCGCTTCCTTCTTCTGTTTCCATTTCAAGTAATTTATAAAAATAAAATCTCTGAGATACTACTAATGTTACTAGCTTGAATCTTTGACGTGTTGAATTATGCCTACAGGCCGCTCCCAAATCCAGTAGTTTATCAGATGATGACATAAAGTCTCTCACTAGGCGAACACAGGATGGAGGAACTGAGGTTGTGGAAGCGAAGGCTGGAAAGGGATCAGCAACACTTTCCATGGCGTAATGTCCTGATATCTCTCCATCAATCTTGTCAGATAAAAAACAAAAAAAGAAATTGCTATCATTTACTAAATGGCTATTCTGATAAACAACTTTGATTCCTGTTGTAGCTACGCTGGAGCTGTCTTTGCTGATGCTTGCTTAAAGGGGCTCAATGGAGTTCCAGATATTGTTGAATGCTCCTTTGTGCAATCAAGCGTAACTGATTTGCCCTTCTTTGCCTCTAAGGTGAGTCAATGGTCAGAAGCTAGGCACCAGCTTTCACATCACAAGCTGGGCTTGATAAGGATAAATCTCTAAGCTGATTGCTTTCGTAATGCTGCAGGTAAGGTTAGGAAAGAATGGCGTGGACGAAGTCTTTGGATTGGGTCCTCTTTCAGACTATGAACAACAGGGTCTTGAAAGCCTCAAGCCGGAGCTTAAAGCTTCTATAGAGAAGGGAGTTGAGTTTGCTAACCAAAATTAATGGGACAGGTTATGCAAGATTTTGGAATCATATTTTGGAACAGTATAGTCACTGTTTTCCGAGCGTATCAGCTAATATAATTTGCAAGACAAACCTAAATTATAAAGAAATCCAATAATGGTGTCTGTAGCTTGGAAAGTATTGGCGTCGTCCTTGCTATAATAATCTAGCTGTTCAAACATTCGTGGAGGTTATCTTTCCATGCTATGCTTATTTTTTTATAAAGTGAAAGTAATTTTTATTTTATAAAATATAATTTATAAATATATCTTATTGATTTTTTAGTATATTTTCATTAAATAGATATTTTAAGCTATTATCCATGTTATCCATATAGCCTAGTAGGTTATGCATGCTTGGAAAACAATTTCAATGATTCTAGAGGATAATTGAGAGTGTGGTAGTATTTTTTAAAAAAATATTTTTTATTTTTAAATATATTAAAATAATATATATTTTATTTGTAAAAAATTATTTTTAATAAAGTACATCAAAATAATAAAAAACATAAAAAAATTAATTTAAAAAAAATAAACAGTGTTCTTACCAAAGTCATCACATATCAAGTGTTATCTAAGAGGTGTTTAGCATTGTTAATTTTTATTTTGGTTTTAAATATATTTTAAAAGTGTTCTTAACTTTAAAAAAAAATTAATTAATTTTTTTAATGTTTTATGATGATTTTCATATTTTGATATAAAATATAAAAAAATTATTTTAATTTATTTTTAAATAAAATATTATTTGACTAGCATAGTATAGGTGCAAGTGAGTGGTAATCTAACTTGGCCCTGATTTAATTTTTTAACTTTTCTAATGGAGTTATAATTTTTTCTTTTTAATTTACAAAAAAATCTAAATGCTTTACTGTCTTTAGATACCACGTCGTTTCAATTAGAGGGACCCAAGTAACCTTGGCTGCATCCTGCATGTGAAGAATCATATCTGTGCCTTATAAAAAGCTGGTTAGTGGTCATCGATCGAAAGTGATGGCATTTTCAAAAACAATAAAATGATCATTTTGGTCAATATATTTGACAATTTAAATTGAGTGCTTGTCACATTGGAACTAAGAAACAAGAAAAAATCAATTGTAGTCGACTTTAACTATCAATTTAGACATGGTTTGTTTCTTTTGCTTTTGTCTCAAGGAACCAAATCATTAACATTTTCAGTTTGTATTGATCCTTTCAGCTAAAGTGAAGGTTTTTATATTTTTTTAGAGCTTGCCCGTGTTTTTACGATTATTAATTTTTTTTAAATTAATTTTTTTAATGTTTTTAAAATGTTTTAATATATTGATATTAAAAAAATTTAAAAAGATAAAAAATATATATATTATTTAGATGAATTTCTAAACTAAAAATATTTTAAAAAATAATAAATATCACTACTATTAAACATGTAGTTGAATGAATCCCCTCCCAGCCCTGGTAGGTGAGTTATGGTTGATACATCATATCATTGGCAGGTTAGAATCATTTAAAGTGATAATTAATATTGCAGTTCAATTGTATTTTTAAAAAAATTTATTTTTTATTTTTAAATCACTATTTAGATAATTTAATGTACTGATATTAAAAATAAATTTTTAAAAAATAAAAATATATTATTTTATAACACCAAAATTGTTATAATTCAAAGATTATTTTATCGTTAAACATTTTCCTAAGAGGTTTTTTTTCAAGGTTAGGAAGGAAAAAACACTATTCTTAATCACAGTGAATTGATTCTAAAATAACTATGTTTTCTCCATCTCTTTTATTTATTTATTTTTAAATTTAAACATTACAGGGGTGGGTTGCTATCATGCTATCATCTTCATTCATAAAAAAAGCCAACATGTTCTAATTCAAAAAGCTATGGACCCCAAGTGCAGAGACTAGATAAATAAAGAGAAGACATAGAATATAAGCAATATCTCTTTATTATATTAGTTTTAGAACTAAAATTATTATATATATATATATATATTTTATTTAAATTATGTCTACTAGAATCCAAGTAATTCTTATACTAAACAATTCCAAACAAATACGTGTAAAGATTAACAATTAAAAAATATTATAACATAAATAATTATGCCATAAAATTGAAAAACATAAATATAGAGAGCTACGTCATACGGGGATAGGGAACAACTAGAAGTACGGTCTTCGTCGCGTGAAAAATGATGTTAGTACTTTAATAAAATTGTCACCTAATTCGTTTATTGGAATGTTTGTTTGTATGTTTTAAATTTTAATTTTTTAAAAAAAAATTAATAAAATAATAATTTTTTTATTTTAAAAAATTTATTTTTAATATTAACACATTAAAATTATTTTAAAAAAATTATTTTTTTAAAAAAACATCTGCACTGCCAAACAGCTCCTCGGTGTCCTAATTCTTCCTCAAGAAAAAGAGAAACTGGTGCACCAAACGATAAAAATAAACTTCTTGTGAAGCTTTCTTTCTCAAACATCTTGATTCAGTTCTCCATGGCTCCATATTCTCCTCACTTCCTATGTAATGTGTTTTTGTTCAACGTTCTTATCTTATCCATCATCTCATGTACAATTGGATGCTACACATCAATCTTTAGCTTTGGCGATTCACTTGCCGACACTGGAAACTCAAGGAACTTGTCACCGCCGGATAATCTTCCCCACTTTTCCTTTCTTCCTTATGGAGAAACCTTTTTTCACCACCCTACCGGACGTTGCTCCGATGGTCGTCTCGTCATAGATTTTATTGGTACACACACAGAGCTAATTACATGGATGTATATTTTTTATTTAAAAAAAAAACAATTGACTTTTGTAGTTGTTGTGTTTCTTCACGTAGCTGAATATCTTGGTCTTCCATTTGTGCCACCATATTTTGGAGGAAGCATGGAAAGTTTCAAAGAGGCCGGTGTCAATTTTGCTGTCGCGGGGGCTACGGCGCTTGATACTGCCTTTCTTCAAGAAAAGGGACTCACGAAGCTTGTGACCAATATTTCTTTGGTTGTTCAGCTGGGTTTGTTCAAAGAATTATTGCCGTCTCTCTGCTCCACGCCTTCAGGTAGGCCTGCCAGTTCAAATCACGGGTAGATATATTACACTACCAGTGTTATTCGTTACTCTTATGACATTAAACCTATTCAATAAGTAATTAGAGGAGATTTAACTAATGGGTAAAAGCTACCCTTGAGATGCTCAGAATTGCCGAACTAGATCTCGATCTCATCACAATGAAAATGTTTTATCACTTAAGTCCCTGATGTTTTCTCTTTTCTTGAACTGAATCCTTATTATCATGTCCATTAATATTTTCTTTTTGGGGGTCAAACTTAAGCTCTATATTCACCTTTATTATAAATCTATAATAGAAAAATTTTCAATTCTTTATACCTGCCTTCATGGAGAGAAACCTCCAATAAAAAATCATTAAATTCTTATTACTTTCTACTTAATTAAGAGAAACTACATCATGTAGGACGAAAGAGAAATCGCCATTTATTAAAATGGTGGAGTGACAAGCTTGGTCTTCTCATTAAAAAAAAAGTTTTTTATTAGGGGTAATTAAATCTTTTCACAAAGTATTGTTTTAATTGGGGTGACTTGGTCATTTCTTACTTTTTAGAACATAGAAATTAAATGTTCTTAAAGAAAAAAGGTTTGTTTACTCATTGGACTTTCACTTTTTTAAGCATAATTACTATATAACTCTTAGATTTTTTTAAAAAATTAACCTCTCTTTAGAGTCTCATTGGTACTTCCATCCTAGTGGTTTCATAATTTTCATGTAATGTGAGAAGAAAATTGACATAGCTTTTTAGATTGTTTTCTGGATGATGACGATGAAGAAGAAAAAATAGCTTTCCAGATTGTTTTCTTATTTGTCTTGGCAGTCGCTATCTGTATAGGTAGTGCATGTACTGTAGTTCTATCAGGTTCGGCGCTTAATTGAAGTCTTTTTTTTTTTTCTTCTTCTTTTTGCTCCTCTCTCCACCTCAATTAATTCAATGCCCCTTAAAAAGTCACAAAACCCTTTAATTTATTTTTGCTCTTCAGATTTTGTTCTTTTTATTTTAATTGAAAATATTTTATTTTAATTTATTATTTTAATTAGAAAATTATTTTCAATTTCATTCTATAATTTTTTTACATCTCCAATTTAATCCCTATTCTTTTAATTTTTTATTTTAATTTATTTTTCAAATTATTTTTTTTTTTGCAATTTCATCCTTCATCTTTTTTTTATTAAGTTTTATCTTTATTTTTTTAATTTTTTTTCTTTTATAAATTTTTTGAATATATATACATTTCATAACACAACATTAAATTTATTAAGAATTATACTTTTTTATTGAATCTAAATCTTATAAAACTTAGTTAATTCAATAACCTGAATCTTAATTTTTCTTTTTTAGTTATTTGGGAACATTTATGTTGCCTTAACTTTTTTTTTTAATGTCTAGTTAAGCGGTGCTTACTACCAAATTGATTTATTTTTTTTTCCTTTTGCTCCTCTCTCCACCTCAATTAAGGTAATGTCCTTGAAAAAAATTCAAAACAATCCTTTAATTTATTTTAGTTCTTGAGATTTTTTCCCTCTTATTTTAATTAAAATTATTTTATTTCAATTTATTATTTTTAATAGGAAATTATTTTCAATCTCACTCTCTAATTTTTTTTACATCTCAAATTTAATCCCTATTCTTTTGAATTTTTTTTTATTTTAAGTGATTTTTCAAAAAAAATTTGTTGCAATTTCATCCTTCATCTTTTTTTCTTTTTATTAAGTTTTATCTTTATTCTTTTGATTGTTTTTTTCTTTTCTAAATTTTTTGAATATATATATATATATATATATATATATATATATATATATGCATGTATGCATTTCAATTTCATAACACAACATTACATTTATTTGGAGTTATGCTTCTTTATTGAACCTAATATACAATTTCACACATTGTAAATTTAAAAAATTAAACTATATATATAGAAGATTTCATCGAATTTGCTTAGTTTTTCATATTAATTAATTATAATTGCCTTTTTTCATAATATTAAAATAATTAAGCTTATTAAACCAATTGACTTTAATGACCCTAGTCTAGGATTTGATTTCTGATTTCATCTTTTAATGTTAAATTAGTTGGAAGTTAATATTCTTTATTAAATCCAAGTCTAATATTTCATGAGTTTTGAATTTTAAAAATTAATACTTGCTTATAAAATTTACTCGGGTTTGAATGCATTTTCGTATTATTAAATTAGAGTTGTTTTTTTTTTTACATGTTATTGAAATGATCTTATGAAACCTAATTGACTCAATAACCCGAGTCTTAATTATTAATATTTTTTACTTATGTAGAAACGCTTATGCTGCCTTAACTTGTTTTATGTCTAGTTAACTACCAATGTAGGTTTACTTTTTTGCATATTAATTAATGAGTCAAGATGTAACTTATAGTTTATCACTGTTATATTTCTCAGTTAAAATTTCATTTAAAATATATTGGCTGCATTTCTTTAATACTAATTAATTTTATAATTGAATTTAATTTCATTCAATTGTACTAGATGATTCATTCACAATATTTTAATAATTGAACTATATATGTAATTTAATTTATAATGTTAAAAATAAGCATTTTTATGATAACCAAAGTCTAAATTGAAAAAAAAAAAAAACTTTGTATGATTTGTAGACTGCAAGAAGCTACTTGGCGACTCCCTCATTCTTTTAGGAGAGATCGGAGGAAATGATTACAACCATCCATTCTTTGAAGGAATTAACTTTGAGACTATTCAAGATCTTGTACCTTATGTTATTAACACCATAGGTCTAGCCATCAAGGTAAGAACTTCGTTTAATAGTAAATTATATGGCCTAGTCGTCATATATGATATTGTTATTCTTTTAAAATTACTTTACAAAAGAATTTTATTATATTCTTTGATGCATCATTTATATTCATTAATTAGAGAAATAAATATAGTTAAGATGCAAGCAAGTCGATTATCAAATTGCACACCTACAGAGTACAAGAGTCTTTATCTTTTCATTGAATATGTGATTACTAACCCATGCAATGCAGGAGCTAATTCAACTAGGGGCAATAACAATATTGGTTCCTGGAAATCTCCCGATCGGTTGCTCGCCATCTTATCTAACATTATTTGATGGTTCAGATAAAAAAGACTATGACCATTTTACTGGATGTCTCAAGTGGCTCAACAAATTCGCTCAAGAACACAATGAACAACTAATGAAAGAACTAAAGCGAATCCAAAAGCTTCATCCTCATGCCAAAATCATTTATGCAGATTATTATAATGCAGCAATGCCTTTTTATCACTCACCAAATCGATTCGGTATGTTCAATTTGTTGCTTTTTATATGTTAATTACTATATTTAGGACCATATAGTTATGTTATAATGTCTTAATTATAAATTATTTTTTTCATTTTAGGATTTACGGGAGGCGTTCTCAAATCATGTTGTGGCTGGGGAGGAATGTACAACTACAATTCATTAGTTAACTGTGGCAACCCACTTGTGAGTGCTTGTGATGATCCTACCTCATTTGTAAACTGGGATGGTATACACTATACAGAAGCAACTTATAAATTAATTTTTGAATCTATAATAGAGGGCTCATATTCCTATCCATCTTTCAAAGATTTCTGTTATTTAAATGACAATGAGATGTAAACTAATTCTAAATAGCCATATCAATAATTAATAAAGAATGATGTTTGTCATTCATGATCTTATTTGTTTTCTTGTTAGTGGTTATATTTAAGAAGATAAATGTCAAATAAAAACTTCCCAGTCCAGGCAAGGTTACCCATTTATTGAGGATCTTATCTATTTCTAATCTAAGTTCATTTATTATAAATCATTATTTGCCTATTATTAAGTCTTATTGGTGTTTTGATCTCAAGT
This sequence comes from Populus pruinosa, assembly GCA_026413675.1. Lineage (NCBI taxonomy): Eukaryota > Viridiplantae > Streptophyta > Magnoliopsida > Malpighiales > Salicaceae > Populus > Populus pruinosa. The sequence goes on from CM048595.1 coordinate 4,501,475, forward strand.
CAAGCTTTTTATGTGGATTTGGAATTAGAAGGGGATTAATTGTTCATATTTGCTTTGTTTGGACGTTTAAAACCCAAAATTGACAAGGAAGAAAAAAATATTGCTCGGAAGCTCTTCTCCATTTATATTATGTCAAATCTAAAAATTAGATCTTTTGATATTTTAATGCAAAGGAGCCGAATGGGGATTTTCAACAAACCTGACAATCTCACTAATAATTCCCAATGACACAACATACATAGAAGGGTTATAAAAATAAGATTTCTGTAATTATCTATGATGTTGTTACTTGGATCCCTACACAAAAGAGAGAGCAAAAGAGAAAAAATAAAAAAAAAATGTTAGAGGAAAACAAAAAAATATATAAGTGAGAAAAGGATACTAGAGCACCTAAAAAATAGCTAATAATTGATTTAGAAGATTTAGAAATGTAAAAATTGAAAGTTGATAATATTTTTTTGACCGATAAAAACCTTGTTAGCAAAAAAAACTCAATACAAGAAAGAAATTTAAACATGGATGTTTACAGACCCAATCAGATTTTGTTGAAAGTTTAACTAAATATACAAAAGGTTTAATTGCAAGAAAATTGATTTTTAAAGTTATTTTGGGTTTTAATTAGCATAAATTAAAGTTTAGGGGTGAATTACAATTTGTAAGAGTTAATTTGATCAAATCAGGGGCTTAATTACATAAATATTAAAATTTGATGAGCAATTAAAAATTATCAAAAGAAAAAATATCAGTTAAAAGAGGATACTAGAACGCCCAAAAAATTATTAAAGATTGGTTGAAAAGATTCAAAAATACAAATATTAAAAGTTGATAATATATTTTTGACAGACAAAAACATCGTTGACAAAGAAAATTCAATATAAGAAAGAGATTCAAAATTAGATGTTTAAAGACCTAATTGAATTTTGTTGAAAGTTCAATTGAATTTGTTGTAAGTGTGCAATGTCATAGAGAAATAACGCTTCATAATGTGTATCTATTTGGAAAATACATGAAATATAAGGAGATAAGAAATTCTTGTTTTTTATTAGTAAAAAACAGGAAAGGAAGTTATCACCTAGTGTTTTGATCACTAGGAATTCTAATTGTTCTTAGAGATTGAGTAAGGAAACTGGTTATGTAAAGGGAAGGTATGAAACACCCCAAATACATTCTACCTAAGGTAAGTTGTATTGTTTAATTATCTAATAAAAACCAAGGTCTTGCTGTGTTTTCTAATTATTGGTATATCTAAGGTTTAAGAAAAGTCATTATCCATACAAAGATCCTTATCTTTTTGGATAAAACCCTATATGTTCTAATGTTTATATAAAAGAAACTTTTTTTTTTTACTTTGAGAGATTTGGTCGTATACATGAAAACAAAATATTTTTTTGTTTTATAATTTTTTGCAATGTTTTGATAAAAATCAAGTATTTTATACCAGATTTATATCTTTACTATATTAAAAATACAAACCAATATTAAACAAAATTTATAAATATATATATATATATATATGGGAAAATCACAAATTTTTTCAGAAGAAAATATTTTAGAATTTTTGAACTGGGCCAAAGATGGCCTAACAAATTTTAGTCTTGGCTAGCAACAATGGATAATGAATTAATTGACTCTTAACTGTTCATGCAGAAAGTAAAAGACGTGACTAGAGGAGAAGAATAAGAAGAAGGACGAGGAGGAGGAGGAGCAAGCTGACCTAGTGGCGTTGGTGGCTCACGGTGATGCTGGTGGCTGCTCTTAGTGGTGTGGCAGTGGTAGCAGACGGTGATTACTGCTAGTTTTTGTTTTTTTTCCTTTTTCCCTGCTACTTTCGGTTTTCTAGACTCTTTTGTTTATATATTCTTATCCTTTAGTTCTCTAGCAATGGTGGTGTTGGCGAATCACAGTGATAATAGTGGTGGTTTTCAGTGGTGTTGCTGTGATGGCAGACGGTGCTGAAGGTTTTCAAGGCTAAAAGCCATGATGGAGAAAGAGAGAGAGGGAGGGAGAGAGAAAGGATTTTAGTTCGTCTGGTAGCAGAAATGAAAGGGGAGGTTGGTTTTTTGTTGATTTTAGACCCAATTATCTCCACATCTAGACCATGAAAATCAAATATATTTATAGGCGATGGAAGAGGGACACTTTATCTCTTATGGTGCCAAATATCAGCCCTTGTTTCAACTTGAAAGCATCCCAACCATTGTTTTAAAGTAGTAATGATGAACTGTTAATTTTGTGTAGGAAACATCGTTGGTTGGGTTGGTCAATTTAAGGCAGTACCATCACTTTTTAGGCCTTGATTAGTCCAAACAGCTTACACTAACGTGTATTAAGTTGTCACATGATCGTTTACGTCTATGTTTATCTAATTTAGTGAAGAAACGAAATGTCAAATGCTTTGGAGAGGTGGCCACTCAACCAACCTCGCTAGAGAAGAAGATGAATAGTAATTTTTTTTGCTAATTATGTTTTAGTCCTTTAATTTGTGATTTATCTCTAATTACACATTGATTGGCCTCAAACTTTCAATTGTGTTCAATTTCACCCTAACAAACTTCAACTCAAACCCCAGATTTCAGCGCCTTGTTCCCTTTGGTCTTTGGTTCTGAATTTATTCAATTAAGTTCTTAATTGACCATCAAACTTTAATATTTATATAATTAAGCCCTTGATTTGACCAAATCAACCCTCAAAAAAATTATAATTTGATCTTAAAACTTTAATTTCTTCCAATTAAAGCCCAAATTGACTTTAAAAATAATTTTTCTTGAAATCAAACCCTCCATAAATTCAATTAAATTTCTAATAAAATTTAATTGAGTCTATAAATTATTTGTTTGGACCTTCTTCAATTTAAAGTTTTCTTGTCAAGAGGGCTCTTTATCTATAAAATATATACTGTCAAAATTTAATTTTTGAATTTTTTAGCCTCCTCAACCAACTTCTAGCCATTTTCTAAGCACTTTGACATCCTCTTCTCACTATTATTATTTTTTTAGATTTTTTTTATTTTTAGTCTGAATATGTTTTTTTAATTTTTGGAAGAGAAAAAGTGAATTTGGGGAATAACCTAAAAATGAGTTATGATAATTTATGGAGGGTTTAATTGTAAAAAAATTGATTTTTAAAGCCTTTTTAAGTTTTAATTGAAAAAATTAAAGTTTAGGAGTTGAATTATAATATGTGAGAGTTAAGTTAGTTAAATTAAGAGCTTAATTGTATGCATATTGAAGTTTGATGAGTAATTAGGTATTTGATCAAAGAAATCCAAAATCAAGAATCAAACTAGAAAATACACGAGAACATAAATGCTGAAATTGACTGAATTAGGAGCCAAAATAAAAAAAATAAAAGTTTATTGATTAAATGAAGATCAAAATGCACAAATTCAAAACCAATAATCTAAATAAAAAAGTCAACTCATTTTAGGGTTAGTATTTAAGTTTGATAGAGATGCAATTAAATTGATTTTTAAAATCAAAATCTCAATTAAAGAATTCAAAAAAACAATATAAATTATAAAACTTAATAAAAAATATAAATAAAAATAAATTATCAATACTAATACTAATAGATAATAGATGAAATTACAAATGAATTCACATCTTTTTATAGTTCTTATTAATTAAGTGCCGAGTAAAAAATCTCTCAAAAGTGACTTGGCTTGGGTAACCGAAAAAAAATAAAAGAATATTGAGTGAGATCACGGGGTCGGGAAGGATCCAGGCGAACCATAATAATAAATGAGATGCAAAATCTGGTGGAAGTTGCCTACAATAAAGACACTAGTGTGGAAACCGAAGACCGGAAGATAGCTTTCCTATATAAACTATAGCAAGAACTTAAAAGAGTACTAGGACGTTTAATTTGTAAAACCTCTTGCAACCTAATTAATCCCATCATTTTTCACTGATCATGAAAATGTTGATCACCCTAATTCTTTCCTTTTGCCTCGTTTTTGGTTTCAATGTCGAAATAGTTTCGACAACTCCATTGCAGTATGATTCAATTTTCAACTTTGGTGACTCTCTTAGTGACACTGGAAATTTCCTTCTTTCCGGTGCTTTGGCATTTCCTGTGATTGCAAAGCTCCCTTATGGTGAAACCTTCTTTCGACACGCAACCGGCCGGTGCTCCGATGGACGTCTAGTTGTTGACTTCATCTGTACATATATTTAAATGCCATCTCTTCCATTTTATTACTTTGAGTACTTAAATTGACTGAATGATCAACACGTTCACATAACGTTTTTTTGCTGTTGTTGTTGTGTGATCGTTGAAATGTAGCTGAGGCATCTGGGTTGCCACACTTGCCACCCTATCTAGCACTCGGCAAAGATCAGCTGCATTCCTTTCATGGAGTAAATTTCGCTGTTGCTGGAGCTACTGCTCTCGATGCTAAATTCTTTTACGACCAACGTATTGGGAAAATTATGTGGACAAACGATTCATTGAGTGTTCAGCTTGGATGGTTCAAACAGTTGAAGTCCTCTCTTTGTACCAGCAAACAAGGTGAGAGTCACAAAAACTCATAACACACACTCATATTTGTGTTTACCTGACCACATGCTTCTCTTTTTGCCACTTTCTTTTCACCAGAATGTGATAATTACTTCAAAAAATCGTTATTTCTTGTGGGAGAGATTGGAGGAAACGACTATAATTATGCCTACTTTGCTGGTGGAAGCATTAAACAATTGAGAGCTACTGTGCCTCTTGTTGTTGAAGCAATTGCTAAGGCTACCAGTGTAAGTTACATCGCATTCATTTCATCAAGACTGATAAAAAAAAAAGGAAAAAAACATAATGGCAATATTTTTTTTGGTTACTTCTAAAAGTAAATTTCTCTCTTATATTTTTATATATGTGGGATATTGTGTTAGTTTTTGATAGAAGAAGGAGCTGTGGAATTGTTGGTGCCGGGGAATTTGCCGATTGGATGCTCGGCAGTGTATCTGACCTTGTTCGGAAGTCCTAACAGAACAGAATATGATCGGAATGGGTGTTTGAAAGCTTACAATGCTTTCTCCAAGTACCATAACAATCAACTCAAAACAGCCCTGCAGATACTGAGACAAAAATACCCACATGCTAGGATAATATATGCTGACTACTATGGTGCTGCCAAGCGTTTCTACCACGCGCCACAACGTCATGGTAAGTCTTTTGAACTATTTGTTAGTACTAGCAAGCAAAAGACCATTACACCCTATGCTTTTTTTTAATCATTGATTTTATTAAAAAAATAGTTATACAGATAATAACCAAAAAAATAGTTATACTGAGATATAAAAAAAATGACAAAATAAATAAAAAATAGTATCAATAAGATCCTCGTCCATTTTTTAAAGCTTTCCATCTATATTTTATTTTATTTAAAAAACATTTTTTATATGAAAACAACTTTATTTTATAGAAAACTTAACGTTAAGTATTCCAATAAAAGTCCTTAATTAAGAAATCAAAATAACTTAACAATAAAACTAATGTGAAAGTGTATATATATATTATTTCGACCCTTGGTTCTATCTCCTCCCATAATAATCGCCTCTGGAAAAAGAACAATTACTACATTACCTACCTTCATTTTCATATCTCCAACATCACAGATTAAGAAAGTTTATTATAACATGCAGGATTTACTGGTGGAACTCTGACGGCTTGTTGTGGAGGGGGTGGACCATACAATTTCAATAACTCGGCAAGGTGCGGGCACATGGGCTCAAGAACATGTAGCAATCCTTCCAGCCACGCAAATTGGGATGGAATTCACTTGACAGAAGCTGCTTACAGGTACATTGCCATGGGTTTGGTCAGCGGCTCTTTCACTACACCACCCCTGCTAATCTCTCTTAAATAAACCCTTTTCGTGACTTAAATCATGGGTGTCTACCTTGTCGAGTGATTTATTACCTAGTGAAGCCTGTTGTTTCGGTTTGTCGAATCTTGCTGCTTTCTCATCTGTACTGGTATCTTTCAATGGAAAGGATTTTTAATCCAACAATCACTATATATATATATATATATATATATATATATATATATATATAATAGTAACTGTGTTCTCATCCTGTGTATTTCTGATAAATTCAACGAAGGTTTTACCGTAAATGCATTTGAAGCATATGAAAATTCAAATCTCGAAAATCAGAGAACAGACACAAGAAAAGTAGGAGCATCCTGTCCATAAAAAAAACCTAAAGATGCAGCTCATATTTCCCCATCTAAATCTAAACAAGTATTAACTATCCCTATCCACTTGCAATAAGTGGTCGCAAGCCAGTAACCTAAAGTTGTCGAGCAACTTATTTATTTTATTTTCCTTCCTTTTGATTTCATAATAATAGGATCCTTAATTAATCAAGATTAAATCCCTTTCTAAATTGTCTGAAAGAAGTATTCACTTCAACGACCTAATTCATTGAGAAGAATTAATAAATCAAGTTCTCATGGATATTAAAAAAATAATATAAAAGAGATGGAGAATTATCATTGTGCGCACATGCTCAGTGCCCTGTGGGCGAGAATAATATAATTATTATCATTTTGATTATGGTCTAGAATATCTATCAAATGTAATTATACAGTATAATGATTAAGATGCCTTGAAATACGAAAAAGTTAGCTTTGTCATTTTGTTTAAAATAACGCCTTAAATTTACTTTGGTGCCCCCTGAAACAAACATATTTTGTTGGCGCGTTCTGTTCATGCACTACACGAGTATGTGAAGCCACTCTGCACGCTTCAAGTGGCGCATATAGAATTTAAGTGGTGAAAATTATCCATCTGCAGTGACAATGGAAAGATTACAGCATCCTCTATTAAATGAGGAGATGTGTGCGGTGGTCCAGCGGGCTGTTTGGCTCCGACAATATTTTCTCTTTCCTCATCTCTTTATCTTGAAAAATGTGTTGTTCAATCAGCAAATTGATGTTATCCTTTTATTTTATTTTAATATTTAATTTATCTTCTTGTTTATGATTGTATGATTTTTATTTTAATGTTTTTTGTGAATTTTATTTTTTTTATTTTATTCTTAATTAAAATATTATTTTTTCCTTTTATTTTGTTTTGATTTCATGATTGATTTTTTTTTTCAGGTTTTTGTCTTGATTTTTGTGATCAAATGTTTGAGTTTTTTTAAAATTTACCCTTAAATCAGTTCTCTTCTTATTGTTTTTTAATTTAGAATTTTTTCTTTATTCTTTTATATTATTATTTTTTGGGCTTTTTACTAATTTTTTTTATTTTTTTCTAATTTTATCCCTTAACATTGAAATGTTAATTTTTCTCTTATTTTATTTTCATTTTAAATTTTCTCATCTTTCTTTTGATTTTAGTTTTTTGTTTAAAGTTTTTTTTTGTGAAATGTTTGATTTTTTTTTTTTAATTTTACCCTTAAAATTAATAAATGTTATTTACCCCCTTTTTTTTTTGTTTAGCAATTAGTTTCTATTCTTTTCTATTACTTTTTCTTAATGGGGCTTTTATCAAAATGATTTTTTTTTCATTCTCTAACATTGAAATGCTTGGAAATTATAAAATAATAACTAGGAAAAAAGAATAAGAAAATCAACTCAAACAAATTTGCAACAAATAAATAAAACAAAAAAATAAACTCAACTGAAAAATTCATATGAAAAAAATGAAGTTGCAATTGCTAAAAATTTAAAAATCCTATAAATAAAGCAACTAAAAAATTGATTTCATATGAAAAAAAAATCTCACAACTACATTTTTACAATTATTAAGAACAAAAACAATTAAAAATAAAAAATATAGTGAAAAAAAGAAGAAGAAGAAAAAGGTCTCACTTTGATATAGTTGCAAGTTATGGAGAGAAATTTTTTTTTTGTAAAGCATATTAATTAGAAAAAAACTAAAAGGATAAAAGAAGAAAGAATAAGAAGACATACTCGAACATGGAAGAGAAGAGAAGAGAAGAGAAAAGAAAGAAATAGATATTGATGTTTTTAACATATAATGAAGAAGAAGAACTAGAAGAAAAAGATTAAGAAATGAGTCTGTCTCTTTCATAAAAAGTTTTTAACAATTTAAAATTTTAATTTCATAAAAAATTTTCAAAAATTGCCAACAATCACCGATAATTTTTCAATCCAATGGTGATTTCATTTTAATATTTAAATGAAAATTTTAAATTAATTGATTTTTTTTCAGAAAACCACCAATAACACTAATAACTTTTCAATCCGTCAATGATTTTGTCTGTAAAAAACAAGAATTAATAATGTAATTGAAAAGTAAACAGTTATGAAGCTCTTTGAAAAATACCAGCATAAAATTTTATCAGTAATTCTCTTTGTAATTGACATGATAAACAATGTTTACATTTTATCAACAATTTCATCAAAGAAATTTATTTCGTTGGTGATTCTGTTAGTAAAAATAACACATCATTTTTTTTTTTGCATTGTTTGAATGTTTTCTCCACTATAATTCCCTAAATATTTTCGTTTGTATTTATCAATTTTCTGGTAGTGTAATGATTACTATATTTATACAATATTTTAATATTCGGTGATGTAAAGTCATGTGTATTTAAGTTTTTTTATCTGTATGTTTTAATATATTATATTAAAAGTAGAAGATTTCATTCTTCATATATATATATATATATATATATATATATATTCTTTTTCTTTTTTTAATATAGAGTTTTATTATCATTCTTTTCTCAAAATTATAACTAATTGGGATAAAATTATACAATAATAAATATTTAATTTAAAAATCTAAAACAAATTACAAAAAATATTAATAAAGTAAACTAAATAGCTTTAGGATTTTGAATTTCCCCTTTATTTTAAGTCATTCCCCTCAATAGTTTTTTGAATCTTTTACTCTATAACATACCTAGCAATTTATTTAGAATGATTATAATGAAATTACAATTTAAATGTATTATTATTTATTATATAATAAAGTAATATTGTTTTGTATAATTATATTTATGAAAAAAAAAATTTTTGACTATGAATCTTAGTTCCACACCCTCAATCTTCACTCTTTGACAATTCATGACATCTTTATTTTTTTTTTGGTTATAAAATGTGGCCCTAGGTCCAAATCACAAAATGATATACAAGATTTCATAGTTTTACTAACAAACAAATTTTATTGGTATGTGATTCAGAGTTCGTTAGTAATTTTTTTACAGACTAAATCACCGATAGAAAACATCTATTGACTTATCATTTGTTGTTAAACTGAGTTTCATCGTTAAGTCTATCAGTAAAAAAAATATTATCAATGCTTTTATAGACAAACATTGTGCGCCAAAAAAAATTCCCGCTTGAAATATACTGACGAATTATTTCTATTAGTGACAGTGTCATACCTAGTAAATATTTTTTAGCTCCCAGTTAAATGCCGATGAAAGGTATCCCTTTGTAAATTTATCAGTGAGTGTGGCATTTCCACCACTCTATGAAATGCTGACATAATTTTCTCATCTGTAAATTTATTAGTGATTGTGGTATTTGCACCCAGCTATTGTAAAATGTTGATAAACACATGATGTTGGCATTTCCCACTCTCTATCAAATTCCAACAGATGCATTTCATCTGTAAATCCCTTGGTGGTTATTTTTAAAAATTAAAACAATTATTTAGAATAAATAATATAAAATTATATAAATTAATAGTAAAAAACTAATTATGCAAAAAACTTTTTATTAAACATAAAAAAATAAAGTTAAATAATATTTATTACAAATTGAATGTGTTTAAAAAAATATATTAAATTAGCATAATAACAGAGGTAGAGGATGAAGAGGCTGGTTGTTATACAGCAAAAAAAGACGGCGCATATGTATCACTACTCTGTGATGTCATGTTTAAATCATTTAGCAAAGTTGTTCATAATTCACTAAGAGTTGCTCGTATTTCTTAGTGAGATGAGTCATAGGAGCCATGTTTTGTTCATAACACGCTGATAGTTGGTCATATTTCTCAGTGAGATGAGTCATATGTTACTATAAGGCCACAAACTCCTTAGATTAGGTGCTCGATATTGATTGGGAGCTCCCAATGGTTGAGACACTACAAGTCACCCGTAAGTTCTCAACCGTAGTGTTGGAGAGCCCGTATACCTGATTTTTATTAGATCTACTAAACAATCCTATCTTCATCCACAAATTCGGATCGAAATCAGGATGAGTCAAAGGATCATTCCTATATTTCTCCCTCAATTAGCTATTATAGGTCTCTTGAAAAAAAAAATCACCATATTCAATTCAATAAATATAATAACTTATAAAATAAAATGGTTGAACAAACTTACCACAAAGTGTTGAACGCGATTGTTAACGAAATATTGCACGCTTTTTTGTTAGTCTTAACTTTGCACATGCGTTTCAACAAATAGCTCTATTGGACTCGACTCACATCCAAAAGACGTAGCCTGTAAGGAAAAAAATTAATTAAAAACAAATTATTTAATGATATATTTCATTTAAATTAATCTTACCATCCATTTTGCATATACAGGAAACGGAACAGAGCTGCCGGTATGTGACACAACCAAAAGATTGATGTCTTCTTTCAAGTGTAGAAGTTTCAAAGTGATAAATAACCCAACAAGATCGGGATCGAACCACAAGGAGGGTAACAACAACAACAATAAGTTAAAGAGGATTTTGAGATATAAGATTAATGTGAAGATTAAACAATAAAAACAAATATCAAGGTTAAATGACCTATTAATGGTATTTCAAATAAGTATAGTATAAACTTTTTTCATTACTCAACTAAAAACCACACACAAAAGAGGTTCCATTCGGATTTAAAATAGTTAACATGATTACATTAGTTATCTTATTTGAATAATGCTAATACTTGTAAATGTTGTCAAGCATTCATGATTATAACTTATGTTAACAACAAATCAAGTTCTTTTCATAGCACAGGTGTTAATTATACCATATGGTTAGACTATGAAGATGCCAAATATTTGTTGTACTAAGTGTTATACAAAATAAATCTAGATTAACCATTTGACAAGTAAAGTATTAAGAGTGAACAAGATAACAAATATAAAACATGTTAGCATCAAACATTAAAGTACATGTTGAGTTTACACTATATTTATTTTTATACCATTAATGTAATCATTTCACATTGATATAATAAACTTAACTAAACATAATGAAAGAAGAGAAATATAAATAAACAAGATAAGAACATAAAAAAGATATAAGTTAACTAAGTAAAGGAAAGGAAATAAAAAACATAAATAAAAGATTAATGAAAACAAAACTTAAATGTTACAAAAATATAAAGAAAGAGAGCAAGAACATAATCTTGATCTGAAAACTAAGATACCTAAATGCATGACAAATGCCTCCTTTTATAGGCCAAAATTGATAACAATTGATTTGATGACTAATTGTTGAGTGGGTAGCCAACTCTTGACATAGTGAAAATTCTTATCTTCTTGTCTGAACAAAACATCACTGCTAATGTCAGAATTCAAACAGACTTGAATCATGAAAGTTCTAGGAAATTTTCTCATCTTTCCAATTAAAAAAAAAAATGGACATGTGGACTTTTAGTATTCAAGATATAAGTTGAACACTGAATAGTATTTGAGCTGTAGGACAGATTTAGACTTCTCTGTTGTTGCTACAATTTGAACTTGAAAATAACCTTTTTAAATCTTAGACTTCCATGAAAGTTTTAGACCTATGTCTTAGCTTTCCATCCATATAGAGTATATCTAAAGTTTTATAGCTTTAGTTATGATCCAATGACTGGACAGTATTCTAGTTTGGATTAAACGAGCATCTCTTTTCTATACTTGGCCTTCTCCTTGTCTTCTAAATTTTACAAGTTAAACTTATCAATCAATCCTTTCATTTATGTGATAGGCCTATATCTAAAATGAAAATTTACCATAAATTACAGGTATCTTATAATATTAGACTTGTTATTATAAAACATGATTTAGTGAATGAGTTATTAATACTTCAAGTGCAAAATGCTAATATAAAACCTTGATAAAAATGCACTTTTAAATACAATAATTCATCCTTCACAATCCTTGGAGTGAATCTCGTTACATCCATAAATGATCATCCATGACTTCTATCACACCCGGACATCATGGCGACCAATTAAAAATATATTTCTTGATTAGAAAAAAAAACAGATATTTGACATCTTGTTCTTTTAGAGAAAAAGGTCTTGTTCATGGAGTTGTCACTTAGTATTATGATTACTAGAAACCCTAATTGATCAACAAAGATTCTATGGTATAAGACTGGTTATGCAAAAGGAAAGATGTTATCACCCCTTAAGTGTCCCACCTAAGATAGGCTGCATTGCTGGTTTTGTTTTAAAATTACTAAGAATTTGTTCTTCTTTTTTTCTTTTTTATTCTTCCTTTCATGTTCCTGACTCTAGCGTCAGTGAACAATTTCTATGAATATTTTCAACTCTGGTGTTGGTAAATATCGTACAAATCCAAAAATATGATACTCCTTACTCTGACATTAGTAAATATTTTTGCAAAAAAATGAATTTAAAGAATACATTTTCTATGTTATTTTTTTATCCTTTATTATTATTTGCTCTTTTTAGATGAAAATAAAAAAAATATTGTATGATAGATTTGCATTTAATAGTAGTAAACCTCAGATTGAGTACATAAGTAAAAAAAATACAAACACAAAGAAAAAAAATAAAATTAAGTGCGAGGGGTCCACAAATAAACCAACAAATATTTTTAAAATTTTCTAATATAAAAAAAAACTTGTTTGGACAAATATTAAACTGAAATAAATATAAAAATTATAATTAAGATACAAGAGTGTGTACCAAACACATCCTTAATAACCATGCTTTTACGCTGGCTGCTTAAAGTCTAGATCCAAATAGCTCCTTCTTTTGAGGGGAATGAGTCTATCCCAGCTAACATGTACTGGGCTGGACCCAGGACTTCAGGCCCTATTATTGGCTCAAGCCAATAACAGGGCCAAACAGCAATTCACGCGTGCCCTTGCACAGTGCAAAGGTAATTTACATTTGCACTATTTTGAAAAGCACTTGAAGAAGGAATCAAATTTGCGGAGCTTGAGGAGAAAAATGCTTACCTGGGTGAAGACGGTGATGGGGAAGCAGACGGGGTGATGGTTTTAGCTCCGGCCGAATAACATCCTTCTCCTTTTATTTTCAAATCCACTCCCCTCTGTTTTCTTATTCTTTTTTGTTTGCCTATTCTACTTGAATTCGAAGACAAAGACAAAGCTGAGTTTTGCTTTATTTTATGGCTTCCACTCTTTTACTCCTCTTTTTCTTTGCCAACTGCTGGATATTTATAGGGGTCAGTCCTCCTCTCCCTCAGCCTAACATCTCTCCTCCTGATAAGCATGACCGAGGGAGACAGATCCTGCTAGGACTTGGACGCGAAGCCTAATCCTTATCTCGGCGGGTTGTGATTATCATGAAGATAAAAATTGCTTTTCTGTGTTTTGATAGGACTAGGATGCTGGCGCTTCACACTTTCATTTCCTTTTTTGCAGGCAAGCATTCGGTGCTTTGAAGATGAAGATAACGAATAGCACCTAATTGAAATGGCGCTGTTTTGGGGCTAGGAATGGTTATTCAATCTGGTCGTTAAAGTTTCCGAATCCTTGCATTCAAAACCTCGATCTTTTAATTTTCAAGATTTACTCTCTTTAAAAGTAAGTGGGCTAAAAGTAGGTAACTATGTTAAGTAAGTAAATGTGTAAAAATATTGGTTTACTTTGAGATTATCCAACAAACTAATTATAACTTTTTATAAATATTAAATATTCATTATCAATTATCAACATTCATATAAATTTATTTAACAATCTTTTAATTTTACAACTTCACAACATATGTAATTTAATAATTCAATAAAGTTTCAATAATTTAAAAATAAATAAAATTTTAAAAAATATAAAAAAAACCATAACAAGTACAAAATTATACATCTATATACTACAAGTTTGTTTGAGAAATAATAATAAAACATGTACATATACTAAAATAACAATAAAATTCACATTTAAATGTTAAAATTAAAAATGATAGAATTACTTACAAAAAATAATAAAATCCATCGGTAAATCAAAACACGGATACTGTGACTCCAAAATGTAAAGAAATATGACTTATGCTGAGAAAAGAAAGATTTTTATATAAGGGTGATTGTTTGCAGTTTGAGAGAAGAGAGTTGGGATAAGGAAGAAAAGGAGAAATAGGAGAGGAGAGGGTCGACAGAGTGGTCATATATTAACTTTTGCCAATGTAATCACCAACGGACAACTTTTGTCGCTAATTCTGTTGGCAATTTCTTCGGCAATTTCATCGGTGAATCGATCATATCACTATACGGAGATCCCGGTTTGAATCTCTTGGTGATGCCATCAACAATTCTAACTGTGAATTGGTCACATCATTATACAGAACTCTGGTTTGAATTCCTTAGTGATTCCGTCGGTAAAATTGCCTACAAAAACTTCGACGTCAGCGAATCACTTTTTTTTTAATTATGAACATTCCGTCTATAATTCCGTCTATATATACCGATTGAAGTATTCTGTCAGTATATACCGTCTAAATTACATATGGAAAATATTTTGTCGATAACTATGACCGCAAATTACCGATATAATTATTCTATCTGTAATGTTGTTGGTATTAAATGACTTTCTGGTAGTAATATTACTTGTTATCATTAGGGTTAGAAAATAACAATAAAAAATAGTAAAAAACTTTGTAAGAGATTCATTGAGAAAAGAATTAAAGAAAGAAAAATGAAAGAGAATCCAGTTGAATGATAACTTCCTCGAGTATATAAGTAGAATAAAATAGCAATCCAAAGAAATATACGAAGTTTTTTTTTCCAGAAAATTGGAAAGGGAACTCATTGGTCTTTCAAGGATATGATAAAACTTGCTTTTGCTTGAAACCCATTTTCAGCTGCGGTAGGTTATTGCTGCACAATGAGGCCTGTGTTGAGAACGTATCGAAAAAACTTGGCAAACTACATGTTTAAAGTGATCCAGCCCACACGATCAATTAATGACAACAAATAGATTTAGGAGTGTTTAAAAATATAATAATGATTATTTTTTAAAATATTTTTTTATTTAAAATAATAAATTTAAAAAAATTAATAATTTTAACATCACTATATCAAAACAGTATAAAAAATTAAAAATATTAATTAAAAATAAAAAATTAATTTTTTAAATACTTTTAAAACATAAAAATTAACATACTCTTATCCACTTTAACTCACGTCACAAAATAACCAGGCCTCCATAAATTACTTAAATCCTATACAAAAGAAAAGAACATGGTGACAATTGCAAAGCTCCTTGGCAGGTCTGAATCAACAAAAGTTGAATCATAGGTTCATTCAAATCTCTTGGGTTTGGCTGGATAAACCTACCGATACCAGTGGTTCAAACACTCTTTGGAATTCAGAAAATATGCGAGGATGGGTAGAAGGAAATGAGAGAAAAATCAATAGAGGGAAAGAAAATGGATGTGGGAGTGTAATTGTCTGTGTTCATATTCAATTGGAAATGAGGAAAATGAGCAATCCTTTTCACACTGCTTAGAAATGAAAGGAAAGGAAAATATTTTTAAGAGAATCACTCTGTTGCTCTTTAAGATTTTTAAATATAGAATTAAGACTAAGAATTTAATTATTTAAATTAAACTCTGTGTGCAGTGTTTCTTAAAATTATATAGAAATTGGCTTTCACAGATTAAAAGAGAAAGCTTGGCCTCATTTGCATTCTATTCCTTCTTTACACCCCCAAATAAATAAAAACATCTAATTGAATTCATCCCACTTTCTTTCTTCTAAATTTTTTTATCAAACATATTGAAGGAGGAATAAATATGAGTTAGTTTTTGCTATTTATGGAATTGTCAATTTTGTTTTACCTTTTATTAAAAAACAATAACTTAGGTTTCTCGGTGCAATCAAGAACTGACTAGTTTCTTTTTGCTAAAATTGATGTTTTCTTAATTATATTTTCGGATAACTCTTACTTCTTAGTTTTATATGTTCTTTATGCTTTTATGTGTGTAAACCTAAAAGCATAAACAAAAAAAACCTAATCCGGACTCTAGCAACCTATCCAGAATATTTAGGCAGCTAGCCCAACCTAATGCGAAGTCTTTAATTGAATCCGAACCGTGTTGTATTTTATTTTATAATAATCGATTATTTTATTCTTTCAAATAAGATGACGAAGCATATAGCCCTTACGAGGCTTGCCGAAGGAGCAAGGCAAGGCAATTATGTAGAAAAGAAATGGTAAGGTATGGGATGAAACCCAGAAGCAAACCACAGCGAATCGTGCTGTGCTATTATTATCATGTCAACACCGAAACATCAACAAGCACATTATTGGTCAATGATTGATGGTCAGATGCTTAATGAGAAATGATATGGACAACCCTGCAACTTGCCAATGATGGAATTCCATTTTGATGGGAGCTTAAAAAACTCAAGTTGATGACGGTATACAGAAGCCAACACGCTTACAAATTCACGTTCGTATGCACATTCAAAAGATGGTGAATATTGGCATGGTGAAACTCCTTTAGACTAATGCAACCCATGACCTGAAGATTAGTGTATTTGAAAGGGCAAAAAAAAGTGCATCTCTCTGCTTGAAATGACAAAAACAATCAATGTTTTTCGTTTGTCATTAAATGTTGGATGTTCTTGGGAGATGTGCTCCTCGCAAAAAGAATTTATTTATAATTAGATTTTAAATAGGTCATTTTCTCCCAAAAAGTAGATCCACCAAAAAAAGATTATCATGAAGAATTCATTTGAATTCAAACCATTCATTTATGATTCATGGCCATTACTCAATATTAGGTGGTATCAATCAATACTGGGTGGTATCAATGTAAACGTTAGACTTCTGAAGCATTTGAGAAAGTGGGTTCACTATCTACGGGGCTCGAACCTATGGAGTGCATGTTCGTCAACTCCCATTTCCAGCTTTATGATATTGACTTCCTGCTCAAAGTCTTCTCCTATTCCCCTGCAGAGCATCTACAGCACACAATACGGCGAGTCCACACCTCTAGTCATCCGTTAACAAACAAACCAACTGCCTACATCGATTCTGCAACGTTTGAAGGATTCTCGATCACGCATATTGACTTGCTGTTCAAAGTCTTGCCATTACCAGATGCATTTACCAATTATCTGGGATCGATTCTTTACGCGGACTCGATATTTTGTTTTTATATTTTTCATCGTTTTGTTATGTATGTTTTTTATTATAATATCTACATACAATTGGAATTGGTAGTTGAATTTTTTTTTTTTGGGTTTTGATATGGAAAATATTCTTTTTATATAAAAGAGAAATTTGAATTAAAAACATTTCAGGATAGAAAAGATACTAATATCAATTAAACGTAACTCTATTAGCTAAATAAATTTACTTATAAGGGAACGGATAAAAAAAAGCTGAGATGTTTAGTTTCCATACAATAAGGTATAATATTAAAGATTACAAGAGACCTATTGTGTATTTATTTTCAATGATTTTAAAATAGACTGTATTTAAAACATTAACTATTAAGTGATGTGTTCATAAAATATAAATTATTTAACTTATTTTTTTAAGTGAAAACTCTTTGAATTTAAAACTTGTATAATCTCATATTAACTTGTATTTAATATCTATTAAATAAATAAAAATAATAAAATTTAAATTTATGATTGCTTAGTAATACTCTGATATTATATTAAAAATCCAATTAAACTCAAAAACTTAAACTGTTAAATAAGATTTCAAGATATAATTTATATTATTTTTTAATAATTTTAAATAATAAATTAATCTACATGCATACAAGCTTATAGTTGATTTATAGGTGAGACAATGAATAATGAGCCTTTAACCACAACCTTTTTAATCTACCTTGAAACCCTCTTGCAAGCCTACCAACCAAGGGGGAGCTAACTTGAATTGGCATAGTTTATTTACTGAGAAAGAGATATCTTGTCTTGTGCAGCAATGTAAATTGGAAAGAGCCAACCATGTGATTGTAAGGTTATCGATTCTTTATAAGTTCACCTTTATGAAGACTGAGTCTTGTATTGGATGCCATAGGGGTTTTGACTGATTTTGTCTCTTGGAAGAGAGTGTTCTGGCTATTAAAGAAGAACACATTACCTTGTTTAGTCACTTCGATGGTGAAAGTAATGAACCTATCTCTAATCATGTAGTTTAGACTAACTCTACTGATAATCTCTTCACAATTGAATCAAGTAAAGAAGAACTAGAACCCGTCAAAAACTGTTATCTGCATAAACAAGTAGGTAGATAACATCATCTCCAAGATGAGCCATTATATGACTATTTGAAGCCAATATTTGTTAGTAAAGAAATAAACCTTTGAGGCCATACTTTCTTTTTTTTGTTGTACCAGATTAATTTTTTTTCTAAGTCTGTTCATTTTTTTTTAATCTTATCCCTATATTTTACTTTAGTTATTGGTTTAATAACCTTTTCAATGTATTATTGATGGTTATCCAAAAAATAAAAAACCTTTGAGGCCATGCTTTCAATTCTTGCTTCAAGTCATACAAAACTTTTAAACTTTCCACACACAATCAGGACATCTCTAATTCACGAACCTTATGGTTATAGCAAGTTATCATCCTTTAGATACTGAGAAAGGCATTCAAAATGTCCTAGTACTTTCATTTTTCGTTCTTCGCAAATAGGCAAATAAAGAATAGTTAGAATGGTAATTGTATTCATAATTGGATTGAATGTGGTTGAATAATCAATGTTTTCCTAATGTGCGTAGTCTCCGGTTACTAACCTCGTTTGGCATCTATTTACAGTTCCATCTAAATCTTGGTTGACTTTAAACAACAAATTGTTGTTGTCTACTGCATTTGGTAGGCTGGGTATTAGAGTCGTACCATGAATAATCAACTCAAAAATTCCAATCCCTAGCTATGGTCTTTTATTAATATTTATATTTATTAAAAAGTAATATAAATTATATTTTAAAATTTTATTTAATAGTTTAAGTTATTGGATTGAGATGATTTTTTAACATAACATCAAGCTTTGATAATCAAGTGGTTACAAGTTCAAATCTAATTATCTCTGAAATAATGTAAATCTATACAAGTTTTAAGATTAAAAAATTTTTAATAAGAGAATGTGTTAAAAACAAATATAAATTATATACTAAAACTTTACCTAATAATTTAAATTATTAAATTAAATTGGTTATTTGAAAACACCTTGTTGCTTTTGTGTTAAAGAATACAGCTAAATTACACCCACCCTATCTCATTTGAAGTTTTTTCTAGCTTCGTAGTAGTAATTCTCTTCTTCACTATGAATGAACTTAATTCCATTAAATGCTGATTGGACAAGACATTAGTGCTGGCCCTTCAGAACACAAGTGTGACTTGTAGAAGGAATAGATAGTTGTGCATGGAGATGAACATCTTCAGGATCATAATGGTATTTTGTTCATGCTAATAGATCAGATTTAGTTGATCCATTGCTTATAAGAGAGGTAGTAGATGCATCAAGTATTTGATAGTTGCTTCTTGAGGATGTATTGATAGAGCTAGGATTGAATTGCTTATAGCTAACCAAGGTCCTGTGAGAGTCTGCTTTCGCCAAGTGCCAACTATAGACTCTGATCCTTCTTCTAATAAAGAAGAGAGTGCTCATCATACCTGATATGCCATCACAACTATATTCAGCTGGAGTCAGGATCAAAGTAGTAATAACGTTGATGCTCTCCTGAAAAAACTAGAAAAACATAAGGTACACTTCTAAAATAAAATCTATGGATATTGTAAGGTTTAAGTAATGGACAATCTTCGGATCCAAACACCTCGACAAAGGAAGTTTACAATACACACATGCAAAGGCAATCCAACGGGCAACGTCCACAATGTGCCTAGGCTTCCTATATGCCAATGTATATGCAATACTAAATTGTTTCAAGCAAGAATTAACTGTAAGATATCCACCCCTCCTCCCCATAGCTTTTGAAGTCTTGCCAAATTGCCTTATTGCAAGTTTATGATACCGAGAATAGATTCCGACCACCTTACTTTTCTGGTTTTTTGGCATATAACAAACTGTATTTACTGCAACCATCTACGAAGACAACCAAAAATCCTCAGTTTAGAAATGTAATTAACCAGGATACCATCATTCGAAACTTTCCATATTTCTACTGCTTGACATGACGACATGAGCACTTCTTTTGTCGAAATTGAGAATTAATCTAACTTATTTTGGAAAGTTTCCATGATTCCAGTCCCGAAATATCTGTTTTTAATGAGCTTCACTTCGATCTTTCAGGAGCTGCACTAGGTTTTATCTTCTTTGCATAAATATTTGATAATTACACTTAACGATTTGAAAATGATTAATACTCTTTGACAAACATGGAGAAATAAGATTCTTTAATTAATGAATGGACCCATATATTATAACATGTTCCTCCATTGATCGATAATGACTTAATGTTTTTTCTGTATGTGGGAGACGCAGAAATCTCCTAAAAATGATAGATAAGAAAGTTTAATTAGACATCCAAAAAAACTAATAATAACTTGAAAGATCATATTTCACTATTTTTTTTTGTTTAATAAGTTTTTTAATTAAATTATAATTTTCATAGGTAATGAGTTTTAGAAAATAACAAAGTACTTTTATTTATATTTGATTCAATGAAATTGAAATATTTTGAGATATGAAAATTGAAAAAAGAAGAAGAAGAAGCAATTTTAATATAAAATAAACTTGAATTCTAGTATTCAAAAGAAATCTTCAAGTATTCAGAGCCAAAATGAATTTAATCAAACTTTTGAGGTGTCATACTCCTATAGCCATGTTTGGATCCACCCCAAAGTACAAAGTTTTTTTTTTTCGTTCAACTAAAAAAAAAAGCAATTATTTTTAAACTCTAAGAAAGTAATTTTATGATGTTAATTAGTGATATTCTATTAATTAAAGAGAATATTTAAATAAAAATATTTTTATTATTTTTTTATTGATCATTAATTTGATTTTATGTCTATTTCAAACGTTTATCTCTTTTATAAAAAATTAAATATCCATAAAATAACTAATAAGATTTTAATTGTTATTCTTTCAGTTACATAAAATATTTCACTTATATCTCGAAACTCCAACAAAACATCAAGGGGCTCTAAATAAAAAACTACTTAAAGTTCTATATGAAAACCAAACTAGCTAATCTACCAACATGGCTATTTGCTTTTCAATGTGTATGGAGAATTCCAATCCTGATCCAATCCCTTGTTCTGTGTCTCTTATATAGCTCCCCATTATCAATTCATTAAATTTGTAAAAGATGAACTAATTTGGAATGGCCCAACTGATAAATATATCTTCTCCTTGAGGAATATCAGGTGTAATATCTCATATAACGCAACAGGGTCCATAAAAGCTAAATTTAGCGAAGTACGGGGATTAACTATTTCTTTTAATGTGGTCACCGAGTACTAGGATTAATTAACTTCACGGTCACAAAGCGTTGTTCGCTTCATGCAGACAGAGTCTTTTTTATTACGTTTTTTCCCCCCTTTCTGATGAGGTTACAGAAAAAAAAAATAGAACTTTTATGGCTGAGCTATCCCTGAAAAAATAAATTTCTCATGAAACGAGAGATAAGCTGAAGTAACTAAGAGAAAATTATAAACAAATAAAAGATGAAAAATAGGGCAGAATATGTTTGTGGTTGTATGTGGATGTTTTTGATATGTTGTTCCTACTGAAGATAAGCTGAAATAATATTAAATGTAGGTAAACTAAGTATGAAGATATAAGAGAGAATGAGAGGGCAGCTTTCATTTTTCCCGTGTGCCTCATCCCATGAAATCTCTTGTGAACAATTGCTCCTATTCCAGTTAAAGAATTCCGTCCCTTCCTCCCCCCAAAAGAAGCCTCTTATTTCCCTGCACACAGCCTTTTATCGGCTGTGTGAGGGGTCTTGTATAACCGTATGAGTGGAGCACTTCCACAATATTGCTCGCACTTCCGTCCACGAAGTGGGGCACTAAAATGGGGCACTAAGAATATTAGTGTTTTTTAGATGAATCATCACTTTTCTATTTTAAATAACTTATGGAAATCAGTCCTGGTGTAAAGTGAGTGGAATGATAATTTTATCCAGAATCATTCTTTGAAAATGTAAAAAGATGAGGAACAATTGCATTCCAGTACAGACACACATTAGGGCACCAAATACACACATTAGGACAACTAAAAAAGAAATGAGATACGATGTTCAATAGTGATTGAACTAGGAGTCCCAAATAGGGCCGAAGGCTGCAATCCCTGCTGCTTTGCAAGAATTAACGACATCTCTGCTTCCTTCTGGATTGCTAGTAACAATGACTACTTCTGCTCTCCAATTTTTAGCTGCATCAACACTCATTTGGGACACATTGGGCCTACCGAGCACAGCTGTATCATGCACAATCACTTTGTCTTTAGGATGTCCGCTCATCATCTCTTGAATTTCCTTGCCAAAGTTTTGTTCAATCCCTTTGGCCACCCAAAGTACACATACGCTGGCTCGACATGGCTGCAAAAGGAATGACAAGAAAACACAGATGCCAGAACCTGTCGCCACTAGAAGAACCCTGTCATACAAATTCACCAGGTAAGGCAAACCAGCAAAGTGCACTTGCCTAACCCACAAATGGCTCGGTGGGTTTGAGACCAAGGACTTGGTGAAGTCACCAACAGCACCAGCAAGCATCATATGCTCAGTTTTCCCATCAGAAATGATACCGAAAGCATGCCATTCGGATAATGGGGATGGGCTAATCCTTCCCAATATACCAGCTTTTACACCTCCCTCAAATTTTATGATTGAGGCATGACCAGAAGCCGCAGATACTTTGACTGGAACTCGTCTCACTGTTATCCATGGGATGATAATTAGAACTGTAATTGCTACTGTGAACCAAAACTCTTGTTGTTTGATCATCCCGGAGCCTAGTTCATTACTATAGGATTTGGTTTTAGGGTCATACGAGATAGTGAGAATGATGAAGACCCAGAGGAGAGCTAGAGCTGTCCATCCAGCAAACCTGTGAAACCTTTCAAAGACATTATGATGAAGATGGCGGACGAGAGGGAATGCAGCCAAACAAGAGAGACAGAGGAGAGAGAGAATAATAGAGGCCACTCCTACAATCTCTGGCGAAGTGTTTTCTCTGTTCTTAAGAGTAAGGACTAAGGCATATATGAGCCAGGCAACTGAAGAAATTCCACAACTGCTGTGTATGCCACCAACACTTTGAAGTAGAGATGTGGTGGCGGTTTTGATTGGGAGAGGTATCCAAGACCTCCCAATAACCTTGACTGCGATCCAGAAAACAACTCGCAAAAATGCCTCACTCCTGCAGAGAGTCAAAGCAAGAATGTTGGCTATGGAGAACAGGGCAGCTCTATTTCTTGCATATGGGAATTTCCCAGTTGCTGCAAGAACCAAACCAGTGATGTTCAGGGTCAAGCAAACGATAAAGAGTCGCTTGTATACGGTGAACAAGTCTTGGTCCAGCAATATCACCGACAGTCTTGATTCTTGCTTTCGAGCAGGTTTTGATGGCTGCTCTAGCTTAGTTCCGGATGGAAACGTAGCTATTTTCTGCTTATTTTCCTCCACTTTACCTACTTCTAATACTGCCAAAGAAATGTCATCTTGATCATCCTCACCATCAAGATCAAGATCACAGAAATGGCTACTGGGTCTACTTGAAGACCTGGAGATAGAAGGAAACACCTTTGAGGAGCTTCCTAGAGTCCAAGGAAGCGAAATTCGTGTGCTCCCTCCCGCCTTCTCATTGGATGGTGCAGAAATGGCAAATAGATTTTCATGAGGTTTGATTTCGAAGGATACTCCTCGGCAGCTTGAAAACCTCACAGGAGATTGCATGTTTCTTTATCTCTCCTGACAAGAAAAAAAAAAACCGTGTTCTTTTTGGTCACAACAAAGAAGAGATTTGTAAGTACAGAGAAATCTGGAGATATTTATGAGAAGCTAGGGTAGTTGTGGTCTTAAATGGCAAGGCAAAACTGGCTATTTATAGTGTTTAGAGAGAAGATAAATGGGGCTAGATTCCAGGAGATTATTAAATTATTACTGATAATTCCTTACATAGAAGTCAACTGCAATTCGACCAACAGCCCAACATGCCAGTTATATCAAGTAAACTATTGTGCATGGGGCTTCAACTCCTTAAGGTAAAGCTTGTAATCTAGTCTATCAAGTAAATTTCTGCGAAATGAAGCTACTTATTTGTCTAAAAAGAAAGGAAAACGAGGAGGAGGAGAAGCTTCCCAATTAACAGACTTGGGGTTCGTCAAATGGAACATTTTGCTTGTGCATGGACCTCTTTTTTTCCCCGTAAAGTATCGTTATTGTATTTATATGGAAGTGAGCGGGCGGTCAGCTTATGTAACCCCTAAGGATTCCGTGTGCAGAAACTAAATGGAATATGCAAGAAAAGCTGAAGGCAAATATACTGTTAGCCAGATCAATGGAGTTTTCATGTAATTTTGATTAGCCTGAACGGGTCAGTTGACGACGAAGTATATTTATCTTGCCTCTTAAATTTTTTAGTCACTGCAAGGATATGCGGACAGCCAGCTCATGGTGAGAATAAAATGAAGTCGGCTTCATACAGGACAGCGCCTGCGTTGCAAATGGCCATTGTTACCATATAATTTCAAGTAATCGTGTTTTTTAAACCCTAAAAGTAATTGTATCTTTATGAACATTTATATTTTAAAAATGGTTAAATCTTCAACTTAATAAATAACCAATAGTCACCCATTCTTTTATGACATGAATAGTGCCATTTTATCAAACGAAAATGACTTCATAGGTTTGGTTTAACGTCCCAAAGGAAGGCTCAATTGTTAGTACTCTTCACCTTATCATTGAGTTGAGATAATTTAATTAGTTGAAGAAAACAAGTTTTCAATTCAAATCTGACCATCTGTCATGACGTGAGCTTGGTCATGGAAGGCCATTCTCATTTTATTATAAACACCAGCTTACTTCATTGCGAGAGAGACTAATTTTATAAATCATTTGCGTAATTTGAATTGTTTACTAGATAAAACCGTATCTCAAAACTCTCCATCTTTCCGGAAAAAAAAATAAATAAATTATATTTTATAACTTATTTATAATTTAAATTATAAAATAAAATTGGAAAAAAATATCTTAACAAAAATTCTAATTTATATTATTTTTTAACATATTTTTTTAAATAAAAATTATTTAAACTTAAAATTTAAACATACTTACACTACTTTATGTTATTAATTCCATTTTTAATTAGAAAAAAATAAAAATAATAAAATTTAAATTTATAATTATTTAATTATTAAAATTCTGTTACTATATTAAATAATTATTTTACTCTAATAATTTAAGTTATTAGTTAAATGAGTTAAAATATAATTTATATTATTATGCATCTTCTAATGACACACAATTCTTCAACCTTCATCCTTCTAGACTTCGATCATTCACTCCCTTCCACAGGTTTTATTACTTGCACATTTAAGTACTTGATTAGTTAATTGTTACGTCTACAAATCATAATATTAGTTCTTTGTATCTAATCTATTTGCCACCTAGTCGTTTACTTATTCTAAAAAACCCTCTCTCTCTCACGCACCAAGACTGGTGTTTGCTCTAGAGAGCTATAATTCAACTTTTACAAAGATCGAATTACAATATTTTGATGCTCATAATTAATTGTAATTTAATTCATGCCATCCAAGACATCATGAAAGAATGAGCGAGAAACGGAGAAGAGAAAATCAGAATGCTCATAATTACCTGTATTTGTCTAATTTCATCCTTTTTCATTCCCTAGTTTGCATGCTAGGTTACTAGCTGTGCCTCGATTCGGGTTGAAACAAAAAAAAAATTTAAATGTAAAATAAAAATAAAAATGTATTACTAATAGTTTTTCTATTCTCAAATAAAATTCTAACAATTAATGTTAAAATCTAGTTAGTTAACCTGTGATTTATCATGGGTAGGATAAAAAAACAATTAACATTTAAAAAATAAACATACAGGTTTTTAACATGTTTTTGATATCAATGAAAAATATTTATTTTGAATTAAAAATTTTATTTATGTATTTAATTAAATAAGTTAAGAAACAAATGTGTTAATAAGTGTAAAAAAAAAAAGAGAATTGTTAATACTACCTAAAAACTAAATGAAAAGTTTTAAAATATATACAAATTAAAATATTTTATTTTCAAACAAGAGTTATAGATCTGATTGGATTAAATAATTTTTTTATTGAAATAATTTTTTTATTTAATTAAATAATAATAAAAATAAATACATGGAGAAAAGTTAATAAATAAAATTAAACAAAATAAAGTTATGTAGGGTTGCACTAAGAGAATACACTATTATTAAAAAAAATATTGTAATCTTAGTTAACAACCAAGTAAAAATTAATTTTTTTCTATTAAAAGATATCATAATTTTTTAACTTAATTTCAGTGAAAACTCAAAACCCTCCAAGTAGGGCATCCCACACCTTTGTGTAATTAATCTATTTAATTTATCTTAATTTAATTTTAAAAAAAAAAAGTTAAAAAGGTGTTAGTTACTTTGAACTGACTTCCTTCGAGTGCCTAGCCCAATTTGTTTTTTTTTTTTTTGGAAAAAAACTAACGTGTCTGGGCTTTTCTTGTTTTTTTTTTTGTTATTTAAGGCAAATGAGCATGTCATCAGCTCGTAATTATTTATTTTTAGATAGTTGCCTGATATACGATTTCTATTATATTGACTGAAAAATTAGACAGGCTTTTTTATTTTGTTTAAAATGAAAATATAAACAATTTAATTTAATTTAATTTTAAAAAAACATAATAAACACCATTATAACATAAAAAAACAAATTTATTAATCTAAAAAATAGAAAAAAATAAACCAATTTTTTTTTTATTTTTCAATTTTAATTTAACCTTTTTCGAGTAACACATCAATTAAATGGAACCGTGAACAATAAGATTAATCTATTTTGTCATTAAAATGGGGCAAAACTAACGATTTTTTCTTTATATATATATATATAAATTTTCAAACGATTTCCTTTTTTAAAAAAGTTTAATGACTGAAATGTTAAGAAAATAAAGTTTTAAATAAAAATTAAAATTACAAAAACAATAAAAATTGTGAAGGAAGAAAAAGGACAACCTTGACAAATTATCACAAAACAGACCTTTTCTAGCTATCTTTAAATTTATAATTCTGTAACCTTTTAATTTTGTGAGATGCATTTGCCTCTAATTATACTGAGAAAAATACTGGCATTTATAGTTGAAATATGAGAGAGATTTCCTTATACATTGAGGTAGTCTTCCAATGCCTTTTAGAATTTTTTTTAATAAAAATACCATTCAGAAGAAAGTTTTCCAAAACATAATAAAAGGAAAGAATTATTTATATATAAAAGGGCTGAGCCTAGTATGTATATAGGGGTGTGTGTGTGTGTGTGTTTTGGACACGAGCACAATATCATTTTCCAGGTGGACCATTATATTTCAATGCAAAAGCAGATCCAATTTATGGGCAGAAGAGGTGCACATAATGCATATGTCCAAAACGTAGGCATTCTATCGGCCCACAATGAAGAAATCAAATCCCTTTGGTCTCATGGGGAAGAGACTGGAAAACGTGGAATATCAACGCTCTATCGACCCCCGGCACTTGAGTCATTGATCCCAGCGGTTTCAGACCCCCAGTAGTTAAGTCATTGATCCCAGTGGTTTCAGACTCCCAGTAGTCTTAAAGTCCGTTTGTCTTTCGGCGTGTCCATACCTCTGCAAAAAAATTGGAATTTTTTTTTTATAATTTTAAATTATTTTAATATGTTGATATTAAAAATATATTTTAAAAAATAAAAAAAATATTATTTTAATATATTTTAAAATAAATTTAAATTAAAAATAATTGCTGCTATAATATTAAACATTGCATATTTGAGATAATAATTAAAGTTGTTTTTTAAAATAATTTTATTTTAAAAATATTTTAAAATAACTTTTCATTTCTTAAATATTTATTTTCAACATCACTTCATTAAACCAATTCAAATCAATAAAAAAAATCTTATTTTTTTAAAAATAAATTTAAAATTTTTAAAATTACCGTTACACCATGAAAATAAACATATCCTATACGAGAGGTGGCGTTAGGGACTTAAGATTTGATTTTATATGGTAAAAGTCACGCCATCTTTTACCGAATTTCATTTGACAATTTAGCCCAATGAGGTCACTTCTAATAAATTCTCATTCCTAATCATTCTTGTAGCGGTTTATATCACTTGACCAAAATATATTATCTATATTATTTTTTATTGATATGTTTTCTAAAATTGGAACAAATAGAAATATGGCATGTATTTCTCCATGTCTTTAAAATTTAAAATTAATGAGGCCGTTAATTTATTGTTTAACAAATTAAATTATAAAGATATAATTTTTCAAATTGAAACCACAATACTGCTTTTGTAAAAAACCGATACAACAAATGCCTTTAACATCAACAAACCGAGTAACAGGTGTCATGACCTATTTTTTAGTTATTTTTTAAATTCATTTTTTCTCTTTAAAAAAAGCAAACATATTCGAACTAAAAACAAAAAATCCAAAAAATAACAACAGTGAGAAAAATATGTTAGAGCACCCAAAAAATAGCTAGAAGTTAATTAAAGAGACTAAAAAATTCAAAGATTGAAAATTTGACATATATTTTACAAATGAAGAGCCTTGTTAACAAAGAAAAATTCAATTCAAGAAAATTAATCCAAAATTAAATGTTTATGAACTCAATTAAATTTTATTGGAGGTTTAATTGAATTTATATATGATTTGATTATAAGAAAATTTAATTGTTTTAGTCAATTTAGGCTTTAATTTGAAGAAATTAAAGTTTTGAGATCAAAATATAATTTTTGAGAGTTGATTTAGTCAAATCAGGGGTTTAATTACATAGATATTGAATTTGATGGGCAATTAGAGACTTGATTGATGAAATTCAAAACTGAGGACCAAATTAGAAAAGGCACATAGATAAAGGGACTAAAATTGACCAAATCAGGATCAAATTAAAAAAATTAAAAGTTTATTAATTAATTAAGGGTCATATTGCATAGGTCCAAAAACAAGGACCAATGAGAAAAATTCACCGAAATCTGGGGTTAAAATTGAAGTTTTTCATGGGTAAAATTAAACAAAATTAAAAGTTTGAAACAATTAGAGGTTTAGATAGAAATAAATCACAAATTGAAGGACCAAATCGTAAGATATTATTCATCTTCTTCTCTAATAAGGTTGGTTGGGTGGCCACCTTCCCAAAGCATTTGGCACCTCGTTTCTTTACCAAATTGGATGAAACGTACATGCAAACGATCCTGTGATACCTTAATACATGCTAGTGTAAGCTATTCTGGCTGATCAAGGCTGCTGATGCGATGGACTCAAAGTAGCTAACCCGCCCAGCCATTTTTCTTGCAAAATTGACAATTAATTATTGCTACTTTGAGCCAATGGTTGAGATGTTTTCAAGTCGAACCAAAGGCTAAGATTTTGCACTAGAAGAGACAAGGTGTCCCTCTTCCATCGTCTATAAATAGATTTTATCTTCATGCTTAAAGGGGGGAGACATTTTGATCTTAAGACAACAAAAAAATCAGCCTCCCTAACTCGATTTTTGTTGTTAGCAAAACCTCTTTACTTCTCTCTCCACCACCACCTCTTGTCACAACCACCATCACAACCAGTCTATCCACCAACCCAGATCTTCATAGGAGGTGGATCAGCCACCGCAATAGTCACCATCATCAGCCTTTGCAGATTTCTTCTCTTTTTTTTTCTTTTCTTGCAGCAACCACTGTCTGCCACTACAATAACACCACCGTCACCACTAGCCACCATCAACTCAACTATTAGAGTGCCTTCATTTCAGGTAACTCTCATCTTTTCATCTTTTTTTTTTTCATTTCAATCCCTTACATGCAAAATATACATTGTGCAAGTTTTTGCAATATAAGATAAAATAATTACCTAGTTATTGTGCACCAGATAATTATATTTGGCTGGTTATTGTGCCATGCATAGTAACAAGTCAGGGTTAGATCATGGTTACTATGCATGGCACAGTAACCAGTCTGGGTTGGAGCATCAGCCTAGTCCACACGGTTGGGTTGAGTCCAACTCAATATAAGGTAGTTTGTCTTTTATTCGGGTCGGTCTCAGCCTAATTTTGTACAGCCCGTTTAAAAATTTATATATATATATATATATATATATATATATATATATATATATATAGTAAAAACACAAATGTGGTATTAAAATACCTAATTTTTTTTATTTCATGCATACTGCCAAGTCTCTCAAAGAAAAAATCATATTATATTTTCATACAATAAAAATTCAAAAAAATATGTATTAATATGCATCTTAGCTTTAACAACCAGTTTATTAAAGTCACGAGAACTAGGCCAATATTTCAAAAAACATCCAAAAGAATATCTTGTTTTCTTTTAATATCCACGATTATGAATTTATAATTAAAATGTACTCTCGATATTAAAATGATAGTTTTTTTATTTAACATTAGTAGAGCTAGGTTTTTACCCGATAAGATAGAGACCTTCTTACTGAGAAAGATTTTTTTTAAATCATAGACAAACAAAAAATTAGAGAACACAACAAGAATTTAGTTTTTATCAAACAATAAAACAATGCAACTTATCTTAGGTAGAGCATTTTAGGGTGTTAATACCTTCTTTTTATACAACCAGTCTCCGTACGCGATCTCTAAGATCATTTAGGGTTTCTAATAACCAAAATACTAGATGACGACTCTCATTCTATTCTTTTCCACTAATAAAAGTAAAGCATTCATTTTCTCTTCATATTTACTAGATATATATCCTTACATGAAGATGGACAATTGTCGCGATATCGCATACGTACAACAACGGGGATAAATTGATAAAAAAATCCTAATGTTTTTTTAACATAACAAAAGATGAATAGAAATCACTCATCAAGCTTTGAATTTTATTGAGTTAATTCTAATTTTAGACCTTTTATTTTAAAAAAGTGTAAGTTGTCTCTTCACGAATGTTCATTGTTATTTTTTGAGGGGTGGTGTCAAATCTTGTGTGCTTTGAAATGAGTGATCCTCCCAGAGGTATAGTAATGGAAGATAAAGTATTTTAGGTTTAATTATAAAATTATAATTAAAGTTCAAGAGTTGTTATCTAGTATTATGGTTATTATAAAATTTATGATTTGTGAAAATCTCAGTAAGGGACTAGTTATGAAAAGAGAAAATATATCACCTTTATTTTACTCTATCTAAGTTAAACTGCATTATTGTTTGATTATTTTTCCGAGTCAACTTCCTATTTGTTGGTCTTTTTTGTAAGGTCTAGGATAGATTTTCCTTTATGAGGAAGTCTCTATCTTAGATTTTCCTTTATGAGGAAGTCTCTATTTTATTCAGTGATGAAGTCCAAATCGTTCCAAAATCTAAATTTTAGAATCGTATTTATTTAGTATTTTGTATCTTTAATACGTAACTATTATGTAGTTTTACACACTTAAAACCCAAATATTAAAGTCTACGTCTAAACCCAAAAATAAAAATGAACAAAACTATTGGTAAATGATCTTTGATATTTTTTGTTAAATCCTAATGAATAATCATAAATCAATTATAATATTTTTTATTTAAAAAACATGAAAAAAATGTAATTTTTATTTCTTTTTAAAAATATGCTTGGAAAACTTATTAGAATCTGACCATATGCATGAAAACAAAAAAAAAATTAAAGAAAAATTAACTTAAAAGTTTTGATATTTATTTTTAATTTTTAATTTTTTTAAGAAATGTTTTGAAGAAAATAGAGTATTTTAATACTGGATTTGTATTTTACAAGGTAAAAAATACAACCCAATATTATGCAAAATCTATAGAAAAACATGCAAAAAAAATCAAAGTTTTTTTAAAGGACTTTTAATTTTTTTTGAATTTTTTTGTTTCTTTTTTTAATATTATATAATATTGTATATTATATATTATTATAATTATTGAGCTTGGCCCGACCCAACAAAATGGGTCCCCGACCTAATTGGGCCACCATCGACCCAACAGATCTAGGCTCCTTTTTTTCTTTTTCCTTTTTTTTTGAGTTAGGTTGAAACAAATCCAATTTGAGGATCACGTGGTGGTTGGCCTAGCCTAGTGGCTACATAAATTATAATTTAGTTGCATGAAAAATGAAGTATCATTCTACATGTAGCAACTTGCAAGTGGTGGATGAAGAGAAGATAGGGAAGGGAAGATTACCTAGTGTGGGGGCAATGCAACAGGTGGCCTGATTAGCAGGTGCACATGAGTTTATTGGAGTGAACAACAACCAACATTAGTTTCTAGAGGAGGAAGAAGATGAAGTTTATAGAGGAGAAAGAGAGAGGGAGAAAGGGAGAGAGGTTGTGCACTTACCATGTGAGGTGGTCAAGCTGCTACTTGTAGCTAATATGATGATAGTCAAGCCGACGGTAAGAGTGTTAGTGGCTGGAAGTCGATGTGGAAAGAGAGAAGAGAGAAAAGTTTGGCTAACAGTAAAAATTGGAGGGTAGGCTAATTTTTTGCTCCCTTAAGATATAAGATCCTTATCTATTTACAGGGGTTGAAAAAGGGATGTTTGATCTCTACTGGTGTCAAATCTTGGCTTTTGGTTCAATTTAGAATGATCTCAACCATAAGTTCAAAGTAGTCGTCATGCATTGTTAGATTTGTTAGGTTGGTTAGGTTGTCCACTTTAAGGTGGTGCCACAACCACTATGATCTCTATTAGCCAAAACAAATCACTATGACTTATAGTCAAATATAAATGATCATTTTGGTATAAGTTTTATTTCATTTGAATAAGAAACAAAGTGTTAAATGCATTAACAAAGTGGTACCCTAAGCAACATTTTAAGTTGAAAACTTGAAGAATAAGATAAACAGTTATAATAAAATGGCATTGTTTTGGTCAATTTTGCTTTAGCCCTTTGATTTGTGGTTTATTCTTAACTATACCACTAATTAGCTTTAAACTTTTAATTTTGTGCAATTGTACCCTTGATGAACTTAAATTTTAGTCTTGGATTTCAATATCTTTTTTATTTTGATCCTTGGTCTTGGATTTTTTCAATTTAGCTTCTAATTAACCATTAAACTTTTAAATTTCTTTAATTTCAGCTCTAATTTCAGCCAATTAGGTTCCTATAATTTGTCGCCCTTTACAAAATGGTCATTGGTTGCGAAGTTCTTCAATTTAGTTCTTAATTGACCTTAAAACTTTAATTTTCTTGTAATTTTACCCTTGATTTCAACCAATTAACTTAGTAAAAATTAAATTTGGTTTTCTAAAACTCCAATCTTCTCAATTAAACCTTAATTAGGATCCCAAACTCAATTTTCACCAATTAAATCTTTAATAAAATTAATTTCACCTATTTAAGGTATAATTAAGTTATTGCACCTCATTAAATCCTTTAACTAGACCCAAATTAATTGTTAAAAATAATTGAACTTTAAATTGGCTTAAATTGACCTATTAAAAATGTAATTCTATTCTTAGACTTAATTTTTATATAGATTCGTCTAATAATGATTTAATTTGATCTTGAATCTACATCATCTCTATCATCTCTTTAATTTGGGTAAAATATGGTATAATTAGACTCCTGATTTCATTCAAAATTACAGCTTAATTTTTTTACATGTGAAATCCTCTCATCATACTTTTTTGCTATTATTTTTTAATTATTTTAAGAGAAAAAAAAAATTTTAAAAATAATTTATGTCATAACCCAATTTTTCATAAATAAAAAAATGAGGAATGAATTGAAATTCAAGCGAAGACAACACAATTTGGAAGTTTGGGGATTTAATTGGACTTGAAATTATTTAATTAATGGAATTGGTGACCCAATTGATAAATGTCTGAAGTTTGAGGGCCAAGTTGAAAATAGTCATTTCCAGATGCAAACGGCGCCGTTTTGAACCATTGTTTATCGCCGCTGTGTTGAACCATTGTCTATTGCTTTCTACCTCATCTCAGGGACCGGTTTTGCAGGGAATGTACAGCTACCCACGATGCCCTATCGGGAGGCCACGATATCAAGGCTAACAATCCTGAATCTTCTCGAAGACAGGGGCGAACGTGCCCCATTATCTGGGGACACGAACGCACAAACAGAGTCGATTCTCTAGCTTCATAAAGCCAGAGAAGGCCACGAACCAGGTGGGATGAACGACAGAGAACAGAAAAAAAAACACAAGGGACGAAGAAAAGCAAAAAACAGAGAAACAGTGGAGAAAGCGCAGAGAGGGACGTGAAAACGAAGGGAAACAGGGGACAAACAGAGGGGGAGGAGGAGGAAACGAATAAAAAAACAGAGGAATACGCAAGAAAAAAGAAAACAGGGGAACTGGAGAAGACAGAAACGGAGAGCACCACCTCTTGAACAGACGAACACAAAGAAAAACAGAGAGCACGGACGAAGAGAGAGCAAACACAGTAGAGAGAGAGAGAGATCAGAGAAGAGGAAGGAACCCATAAAAGTAAAGAAAAGGAGGGCAGAGAGAAGGAAGACTAGAGGAACACGAAGAGGGAAACAGAGGAGGACTAGAGATCAGCCGGCCAGCCCTCCGTCATCGTCATCCTCATCTTCAAGTGCAGCGCTAGGTAAATTGATTTTTTTTTTTAATTACATATTATTGTAGCAAGTGTCCGTGAACAGTCCATGCATATCTGTTGATAAAAACTAAAAATCAATGGCCAACTATGTTAAACTTGAAATCCGGCTAGATTTGCTAGGTCCAACCCAACTATATTAACTGAGTTGGACCTAACTTTAAAATAATAAATAAAAAATAAAAATTTATATATATATATATAAATATGTCAAAAAAATTATTGGTTTATTCATTTATGTCAAAGTAAGAAAAAATATTGATATAAATTTATTTTATTTTATTTTATTGTATTTTATTTTTATTTAGCTACATAAAAAATACAATAAATTTATATGAATAAAAATAAATTTATTTTTTTTATTTACTAATACCAAAGTCAAGAATAAAAATATTGATTTAAATTTATTTTAGTTTTATAGTTATATAATATTTAATAGCATCAAAGTTAGAAGTATCCGTAGTTGAATATTCACTAGAATTAGAGTCAGAAATATTACACACAAACAATCATAGTATAAACCACTAAAACATTAACAATTTATAATAAAAATAAGTAATGCAATTTGTCTCAAATAGGACGTTTAAAGGATAATAATATATTTTTTTTTTTGCATAATTAGTCTTATATTATAAAATTTATATTAACTGGTTAGGGTTTCTAGTAACTATAATATTAGATGACAACATCTTAAATAAAATCATTTTTTATTAAAAAATAAAAATCCTAAAAATTCAGGATTCTATATGATTTTTTATTAAATAAAATCATTTTTATTAAAAAAAATTTAAAGCAGCTTTAATGTGATTGTAATAACATATAAATAATTTATGACAATAATTGAGTGCAGTTTCTATATGATATGCTAAACTAACAAATGGCTAAATATTTCAGGAGGTGAACTTTGACCTTTATCCTTGAAAATAATGTTTATTACTTGGATCAACATTAAAATTCTTGGGTTAAAAATAACACTTTTAAATGTAAAGTAGTGATTTGAATAATCTTTCCGTTTCCGTTGATACCTTATGAACGGACATTTAGATTAAAAATGATGTCTATTTCTTGGATCAACATTAAAATTCAACAATTAACTCAATTTATATATTGTTCAACAAAAGTCATATTGATTTTTAAAAGTAATTTTTAATTAAAAGTATATTAAGAAAATATTTTTAGTTTTTTATTTTATTTTTTACATTAGCATATTGGATAGAAATCTATCCAAATTAAATAACCTGAAAAACATCAATTGAATATTTTTTTAAAAACTCTTTCAAAGGTAAGTTGAAACTAAAAAACAATCACATTCTAAATGTTAAAATCTACTTGTGGAAGCTAACGATTATACATCCCCAAAATTAGGGCTTAGAGGAAATATAAAGCTCTCTTTGATTATCCCTTCTCTTTTGTCTATTCAAACCAAACAAGAAATATCATTTCTTTAACAAAAGCATACTTAAAGTTAAAGAATATTACTTTTTTGTTTGTTAAAAAAATAGAGATTTCATTGTATTAAAAATTAAAAAATTACATATTGATCTAAAAAAAATAAATAAGAGGATTCTCAAAACATAGAGAATGAAACGTGGGATGAAAAAAAAAATACAATGAAGTTTTTATTTAAAAACTAAAGATAAAAAATTCGGATTTATAATTTACAATTGGAAAAATAATTGACATATTTAATCTTGGGAACCTTGTAGTAGTTTTGTTATTTTAATCTTCTACTAGATACTCATATTTTTAGACCAGAGATGTTGAAATTAATTTATTAACAATTTACGTAAACTTTCATGGCATAATAAAGACTCACATCATCAAGAGAGTTGATTATTATAATTCAGTCTTTCTAAATAAGGTAAGTTGGAGGATACTTTAGTAAAGGTGTCTCAACAAACGAGGTTGTCATGTTTTACTCTCAACAAACGAGGTATGTTGTATGTTAGATTCTGACCGGCTTCTTTGGCCTCGCTTATTCTTTTTATATAAAGTGTTTAATATGGGTTGCTTGTAATTTACATTACCAATAAAATTAAAGAAGTCAAGTCCGTTTAATCGTTTATTTAAATGGTGAATTATCTTGTATATTATTTTTAGCATTTGTTTAACAAATTTTTGTTGTACATCATTAGTTGACCTATGTGTGGCTCAAGCCAAGGTTATCGGCTCAAATCCTACGAGACAATTGAATTTATTAAATTTATTATTCATAATTTTTTTTAAGAAAATTAAAAAAATGGAATGAATCAAATGTTTTTTTTTAATATGGTCATTTGGGTTTTATGTAATTTTTTTAAAATTTTATCCTTTAATATTTAATTTTATTTAATCTTTTTTTCTTCAATTTTATTTTTTAATATGATATTTTTAATTTATTTTGGTTTTTTGATATATTTTTTAATTTTTTGTTTTATTTTAATTTTATCCTTTAATATAAATATTTTTTAAAATTTTATTATTTAATATTAAATTAATTACACATGACAACTTTTATATAAAAATTAAAAGAAAAGTAAAAAATAAATATTTAAGGTTGTATTGGGCTCGGTTACGCAAACAATTCTAATTGCTCAGGCTAGGTCTAGGACAACTAAGGTGATTTGACCTTGATTTGGGCAATTAAGACTGTTTGTGTTGAGGTTAAAATAATTTAAATGTTTTTTTACTTTTTTATTTTTAAAACATGTTTTTGATACACCAACAAACCATTTGTATTTTTATAAAATCATAAAACACAAAAAGGTGGCATTGAATGAAAAATCAGCATGGCATTGGATCCATGTACCCATTGTTGTTTTATCTTTATATGTATCCCGATAAGTAATTTTTATCATTTAGGTGGTGGTCAAGTAATAAAGACTTGGGATTAAGAGGTTTGTTTTTTTTATGATCTCAGGTTCGAGTCCTTGGTTGCTCATATAATAGCCATTGGAGACTTACATGGTCGTTAACTTCAGGGTCCATAAGATTAGTTGTGGTACGCGCAAACTGGCCTGAATACCCACATTAATCTAAACAAAAAAGACAACTGAATAATGGAAATGGACCGAATAATGCAATGGACCACTGTGATTCCAAGTTTCGGTAAATATGCGGAATTCCACGTGAGGACGCATATGTTCAACTGTCAATTTTAACAAACCGTTTGGAATTCGCCATTTTAATGTAACCTTTTCATCTCAACGATTAACAAGAAATCTAAAAAATATATCATTATAAGAAATATTATTTAACTTATCAAATTTTATATTTTTAAAAAAATTTATTAAATTCAATTTTATAAATTATTGCAAATTTATATATTTATTAATTTTAGAATTTATAAAATTAATTAAAGTATATATAAGGTCCAAACATCTATATTAATTATAAAAAAACCTCTAAACAACACTATAACACATTTTATTAGTCATTGTTATTCATTTTACAATAGAAATAACACATTTTACAATTTACTGCTATACTATAATTACTTATTTGTTTTTTTTTTTTCTTAAAACAAAAGGCGTAAAAATGGAGGCGATTCAGTTTTTTCACAACGCCTATTAGTAATTACATATTTGATTGGGGTACATGTGACATGATTTTTTTAACCTCAAAGTAAATATTAAATAAATATTGATAACCAAGGATATTTACTCTTTTTAAAAAAATAAAAATAAAGAGACATCTTCAACTTCGATTCTTATTATTTTTATTTTTATTTTTTTCTTGGTTATTTTATAATTTTTTTTAATTTATAGTTCTTCAATTCCAATTTTTTTTATATATTTTTTTTTAATTTCATCTTTATTATTTTAGTTTTTATTGTTTACCTTAGTTATTTTATAAAAGTTTTATTGATTTTCAATTTAATTTTCTAGTGCATTCTTTTTTTTTAGTTTGGTCCTTTTTTTCTTTTTATTTTTTTCCTTAAGTTATTTCTCTTCTTAATTTAACCCTCTAACAAAAAAATTATAATTGTTTTCTAATTTATTTTTTATTTCAGTTTTCACCTTTATGTTTTTAATTAATTATCATTTTTATTTTAGATTATTTTGTATAATTGATTTTTTCTGATTTTATCATTTAGTGTTTGATTTGCATTATTTTTTTCTACTTTTAGTTTTTTCTTTTATTTTATTCAATCAATTTTATATGCATATGTGTTTGTTTTTATTATTCTTTGATTTATTAAAAATATAATTTTAATAAAAAAATTCATTAAATATAACCAAATAAATAATTTATTTTACAAGATCAAATATCTTGTTCTGCACTCTTAATTTTTCTAATTTTATTTTTAGTTATTGTTAATGATTTTTTTTATTTGCACAAATAATTCTTGATTTGTTAAATAAAATGTTTGCATAAGTTTTTTAATTTAAATTTAGTATTTTTTATGTAAAAATACACATAAAAAACGCCTGCCTATTAAATAATTTTTGTTAGAATAAAATATTTCATATTAAATATTAGAAAATCCTGCATATTAAATATTTCATCCAGGAACCAAGGTTTTTTTTTAATTAATTCCATAACCTTGGAGGGCAATTTGTTGCCTAATCAATTTGTTTCTCAAGTCGAAGGGGACTAATTAATTATTCTTGGAACTTGTCTTGTTTAAATCACGAAAATCAATATACATCACGAAAATTTTAGTCCATCAATAAAAAATTAACAGTTTATTTTATTCACAGACTTGTTCGGATCCCATCCTTATATATGTTTCGTAATCAAAACTATTGATGGGTATATAATCAGACATATGAAGGGTTTATTGGAGTAGATAAATGATGCTAATATGGCCATACACACAAGCAACATCACCACCAGATGGACTCTAGAAGAATGCATTACCTAAAAAATGTTGCCTCGACATCACACTAATTTGTTTCATTACAATAATTATCATGCATTGACAGTAACTCACGCAGAAGATAGTAACTTCCACTGCCATCATCGCCGAGGACCATGCCCCTATTGTCCTCAATGCCCCACCATCCAGCTGGTATCTTGTATTCATCTTTCAGTCCATCCAGATCTTTATTCACAAGGGCAATATCACGATCAACTTCCAAATTAAATCCCCCTTCACTCCCTTGAGTTCCTGCTACTCCATGGATGTAAAGTTCCAAGTTATGAAAATCACCCAAATCATCCATACTCTTTACATACGGTGACTTTCGAGTGTCAATTCGCAATTCTTCTCCCACATGTTTAAAGCTAAAATAAGGTGGCATGTCGAGAGGAAGGTTGGGAACGATGTCCCTTTCATTAGTAACCCGCAAGACATGCAGATCTTCTTGTCCTTCGCATAACTTTTTGAAATTTGCATCTCCAACGCGAGGGCTAGCAAATACAATGGCTGTTACAGGAAATGCCTTGTTTTGCTCACCTGTGGTCTTGTTACAGCCTTTAACGACTATGTCTAATGCGTTCAACGTTGCAATTGCTGCTCCCAAGCTATGGCCTGTTACTGTTATGCTTATTTCTTCATCCTTGTATTGGTCAACGAGTTTGCTCACAGCAGCCAGAGCCTGGGATATATTAGCACTTGTTATATAATCCATATCATTTTGATAGTTTCATATTTATTTATTATTGAATCAGTTAATTGATAATTGCTAACTTCACACCCAAATCATGCATTGGCTATCCAGATTTTTTCCAAAAGGCCCCACACAAGAAATATTGGATTCAAATCTTCCAAGAAAAGGCATAATCTATTTTTTTTTTCTCATTCTAGTAAAACGCAAGGATACTTCCGGATCATCGGTGAAAATTCCAGAATTTTTTCCTAAGCTCTGTCATAAGTCTTCGGAAAAGTATTTTAGCCTTAATTTCAAGTCTAAAGAAAAGAAACATGTATAGCCTAGAGCATACTTAATTTTTTCCAAATGCTTTCACATAGTATAATTTTACTTTCAAGGTATATCAAGAGTCACCTGGTCTCTAGCACTAGTCTTGCTGTAAATAGACTTGTCATCTTTGGCCGTGTAGAGGGAGTGAAAGCCCTTGTGCATCTTAGCTACATCGTTTCGGAATATCTCTGGCGCAGATATTAGCTCAGCATCAAAGTCTTTCAACCATTCAACTGACAACAAAGTTCCTCTCCAAGAAACCACGATATCTCTCCTTCCCAAGAGAGCCTTTCCTTCATTTGTTGCCACAGCTACATAGGCACTCCAGGTGGATTCGCTGTCATCCAAAAGTTCACTTGATACTTGTATGGATTGCGAGTTTGTATGCCCGTTTTGGAGAAGAAATCTCTTGGTGCATAGCGGCTAAATCCACAACAGTTCGTTGATCTTAGACTCGTGTTGTTAAAGGCATTCCCAATTGCTGTTGCCCTATCGCCATAGTTAATAATAGAGCGGCGGAGATCAATGTCTAGAGGATTCAACAAGCCTTTCCAGCTCTTCTCACTACTCAGCTCTCTCCATCTATCAGCAATGCTAGCCGTCACTTGTAGCCCTAAGCTGCTCATAACTTTTTCTTGATCAAATACGGAATTGGTTTAGGGATGGTCTCAAAACTTCCTATGCTTTGTAGCTTTTATAGAACTCAATATTGAATCTAATTATAATACCACGTGCAACACATTGGCATTGATCCGTTTTATTTTGTTTTCCTGAGTCTATTTTCAAACAATTATACATCTGAATCCTCCATCTTTTGATTTAAATTCTCCTTTTTCTTTTTCTTTTGTCTTATCTAGATATTCTCACACCCTTCTAAAAAAATAAAATTAATTATATTCGAGATTCATGACTATCCTTTTCAATAAATACACTTCCAGATATTTAAATTCTCTTGAAAGCTAAAGATGACTTCTTATTTAAACATATAAAATATAATATGGAACTGCGAAATTAATATGCCGACTCGTATCCTATCATGGTAATAAAAGCAAGAATGATACACATTTTAAAGACAGCAAAAGCTCTTGTCTTTTAATTCGGCCCTGCGTCTTCATTCGTGGTACCAAAAC
Source organism: Populus pruinosa (assembly GCA_026413675.1). Taxonomy (NCBI): domain Eukaryota; kingdom Viridiplantae; phylum Streptophyta; class Magnoliopsida; order Malpighiales; family Salicaceae; genus Populus; species Populus pruinosa. The sequence continues at coordinate 4,543,325 of CM048595.1, forward strand.
TGGAATAGTTTGCTTGGCTTTGCACACTGCTGATTAAATCATTTTTTTTAATATATATATATATATATATATATATATATATATATATATATATTGTTAATGTTTTCTGTAGGGGAAAAAAATTGATTAATGTGTAGATTGATATCTTAAAAAAAAAACATAATGAGATGTAAACATGTTAATTAATCCAAGTCATATTGAGTTAACTTATCAAATCCATAACCCAAATTATAAGACTATGATAATACTAACAAAAAAAATTAAAACAAATTATGAAGTCTAATTTCTAATTAACTCAATGTTAAAAAATAAAATTAAAAAAATGGACAAAAAATGACCAAGATAACACACAACTCGAGTCAAGAAACCAAGATAATACTATAAAAAATTAAAATAAATTATAAAACTTAATTTTCAATCAACTAAATATTGAAGGATGAAATTAAAAGAAAACAAAAAAAAAGACTAAAAAATAACTCAAGTCAAATTAAGTTAATTCACCAAACTTGTGACCCGAGTCATAAGACTATGATACCTCATAGAAAGAACAAAAACATGAGTCGACCCTAACTTAACCTATGATTCCCACAACTCTATCCATGATATTAGAATAACCTCATAGAAAATGAATTGAAATAAATTATAAAGCATAATTCTTAATCAATCCAATAAAATTTAAAAAAAAAAATTAAGAAAAATGACTAAAATCAACTTAGGTTAACTTGACAAACTTATAACTTGGGTCATGAGATTAAGATAATCTCATATGAATCAAACCAAAATAAATCGCGATGTCTAATTTTCAATTGATAAAATGTTAAAGGATGAAATTAAAAAATAAAAAAAGAGTTATATAAAAAAGGATAAAAAACTAAGTCAACTAGGTTAATTCATTAAACTCGCAACTAAGATTATCATACTAAGATAACCCTATAGAAAGCAAATTAAAATAAATCATAAAGTCAATTCCTAGAAAATTAAATGTTGAAAGATGAAATTAAAACTGAAAAAAATAGATTTAGAAGAAATACAAAAACTCTTGAAATGAGTAATGTTTGATGCATAGTAAAAGCACCACCTCTTTTTGTATTTTGTTAATGTTTGTTTGTCCATATTTCAACTAAAAATTATATAAAAAAATATGAAAAAAATGAAATTAATGGCAAAGAACTAGTTTATACATCTCAAGTAAAAATTCCTTATTCACTAAATAATAAATATTTTAGAAATACTGACATAAGTGAGTTTGTAGGATTTGATAGTTTTGATTAATCGAGTGTGAATCTTTTACTAGTGGACCATGTAGAAAGCTTAGCAATATTGTTTGTCATAACTCAATTCTGAGTTATTCCTCTAAAATCATTTTTTTTAGAATTAAAAAATCAAAAAAATAAAATAAAGTCTCACAACGTGGAGAATGCAAGTTGGGGAACCAGCTGTAATTTTTTAAGGAAATTTAAGGCCTAATTGTACCCTATTATGCCCAAAATGGAGAAAAAAAAATACAAATTCAAGGTCAAATTAAGTTATTATTGGATGAATTTGCATAAAAATTAAGTCCAAGGACATAATTAAATTTTTAATAGGCCAATTTGATTTAATCATGAGCCAAATTAAATTTTAATTATGTTTAAAAATTAATTTGGGTCCAATTGAAGGATTTAATTAACTGTAAGGGCTTAATTATACTTTGAATGGATTAAATTAATTTTATTTAGGATTTAATTTGTAAAACATTATGTTTGAGAGCCTAATTTTAGCTTAATTGAGAAGACTAGAATTGTAAGAGATCAAATTTAATTGTTACCAAAGAGGCCAAATTTAATTTTTACCAAATTAAGTTATCAAAATTAAAGGCCAAATTGCAAGAAAATTGAAGTTTGGGGGGTCAATTAGGGGCTAAATTGAAAAAATACGAAACCAGGGATGATATCGCAATAGACGTGTAACTTCGGGGCTCCAGTTAAATTTTATTAGGGCCTTAATTGAAAAATTTTAGGGTCAATTAGGGGTTTAATTAAAAGCAATTGAAAGAAGAAGAACTTAAATGAATTTTGGCTAAAAAAAGGATTTTGGCACTATTCATCTTCTTCTTTAAATCTTTGAAATAGCTGGTTCAGTTACCTACTTTGCAACTGCATTTAATGCACGTAATGTCCAACAAATTTGCCAAAACTTGCACGAAACTGATCACCAGATATCCCTTTATATATAGGTATGGTCGGCATCAGCTTACTGGCAAATAAAAGGACTTAGCACCACCTCAAAGAGGCCAACTCAGGCAGCTTGCAGCTGTAGATTTGACAATTTGACAATGTATCATACCTACTTTGAGCCAACGGTTAGGATCCTTTCCATCTGATTCAAGGGTTGAAATTTTTCTCCAGAGTAGAAAAGATTGTCCTCCTCCACCGCCTATAAATAGAGGTGGATTTGATGGCCTGAGCGAGAAGAAAATCGGGTTCAAAAATTACAAAAAACCAGTCTTTCCCCTGTTTCCATTTTCCTTCCTTTCCTGTCAGCCTTTTATAGCTCTCTCCACCTTTTCCACAGTTGCTTTCTTTGGCGAGAATACCAACAAACTTGACCTATACACCATCACGAACACCAGCTCCATCATAGGAAGTCGCACAACCACCAAGCAGCCACCGCAACTTTCTCTCTCTTCTCCTTCCATCCTTTCTCTCTCCTCTGCAAACTTTTTCTTCCTAGGTAATAGCAACTTCGGCGGCCAAGCTCTCCATCAACACTGTCACCAGCCTCTCCACCAGCATAACTACAGGCCCTCACCACCTCAAGTGGTTCTCTATCCCTACCTTGCATCAACCATCTCCGTTGTTTATTACTTTAGTCGCTTCATGCAGAATTCATTCTGCATGCAGCGACCGAAATAATTACCTTCCCACTTTGGGCCAGGCCATTTCTAGCCTAGCCCAATTGGCTAGGCTACATCCAGGCCGATCCTTTTTTTTCAAAAACATTAAAAAATCCTTTGAAAATAATTGTGATTTTCTCACATATTTTTTTATCAATTTTGTACAACATTAGGTTGTATATTTATACTGTAAAATACAAATCCAGTATTAAAATACTTGGTTTTCTCCAAAATTATTAAAAAAGTTCAAAACATTTAAAAAAAATCTCAAAAAACTTTTAAATCAATCTCCATTTTCAAAAAAGAAAAAAATATATATTTTGTTGCATATGGCCAAATCTTGAAATTTTTCCAAGTATATTTTTTTATAAAAAAGAAAAATTGCATCTTTTTTCATGTTTTAAAAAAAAATCAAAAAATGGATATTATGACCAGTTTATTATTATCCATTAGGATTTGGCCAACATGTCAAAAATCTTTTTCCAATATTTTAGGATCTAGATATAGATTTTAATATTTGTGGGTTATAAAATTACACGATAAAGTACACCATTAGGTATTAAAGATACAAGATGTAAATAAGTACGATGTTAAAATTCAGACTTTAGAACAGTTAGGATTTAACCCAATAAGGTATGACTCTCTCATGAAGATAAATCTGCCTTAAGCCTTAGAAAAGACCAACAGATACCTGACTCCAAAAAAAAAAAAAATCAAATAACAATACAGCTTACCTTAGGTAGGGTGCACTTGGGTGATGCGTCTTTCCCTTGCACAACCAATCCCTTACTCAGACTCTCGCAGACCATAGATTCCTAGTGACCATAATACTAGGTAGCGACTCCTAAACATTAACATAATTTTATGATTAAATCCAAAACCCTTTCCAACACATCACACCTCACATAGGAGGCACGACAAGAGCCTCCGTCGTCGCTAGATGCTCGCGCACTCCACGATATTATTTATGAACAAATGGGATATAGTTAAGTTAAAGAAGAGGTGTGATGATACCATACTAGTTGTATGACATTAAAAGATCATATTGTTCAATTTAACCATTAGATCAAACTTAAATTTTTCCAGAAGATTTGTTAAGCTTTATTTTATAAGAGGATCAGATTGATGTGGTATTAAGCTTTGAAAGACCCCTAAATTAGGTATCGAATATGCAGTTTGGGCCAATTATGTTATTTTTCCCTTTTTTTTATTTTTTATTGATTTCATTTTTTTTTATTTTAGGATTTTGATTTTCTACCTTGTAAGACTAGTTTCTGACCTATTTAAAGAGTTTTAAAACCTCTTAGAGAGACATAATATTTAATGCTTTTATTCTTTGTGTGCAACCTAATTTGAACAAAACTTTATCTTTCTTGCTTGCTATTTTTTTTTAAATTTGTGCTTCTATCTATGTTAGTTGATATCAAAGCCAAATGATCCCTTGTTATTTACTTACCGTATATTATCATGACCGAAAAGGATGTAAAGTGTATTGTGTTTAAATAGAAAGAGACAAAAAGAGACATTTAGGAGTTGTTTATATAGGACATGTAAAGGTATATTACAAACTTGACCAAACAACTAGTAGAGAGGACCCAAGAAAATAAGAGTTGTTTTGGCCCTAGCAAATAATGAAAACCTATTCCAAAAGCTTGAGTAAAATAGAAAGTCTTTCCCTAAAAAATTGTAGATGGAAGATTTATTATTTTTGGTAAAACTTTTTGATTTTACAAGAACTTTATAGGGAAAAAAGTTTATCAATTAAATGAATGAAGTAGAAAGGATTTTTTTTAGTATAAATATATCCTAGAGCAGATGAGGGTGAAACTACTTACCATCATAATGAAGGAATGAGTTTCTACTTGGTGGAAATAGTTAAATAGTTCACGAAAATAGTAGGGTAAACCAAGTATTATTAACTATAACATGATAAAAAGAAAGATGAAGGAGCACTTCCTTTTGGATATGCAAAAACTTTATACCATCGAATCCACACAATATTGAGGCAATGGGGTAAGTTTGTAAATGATTACTTAGATAAATTTTATCACCCAATAACGAGAAATGACCTGTTAGGGAAAAAAAAAACATCTAGTGGCCATATACCTATGTGGTTTATGTTATGCTAGTAATCTTTTTTAATAATATCAAAAGCCTATTAAAAGGCACTAATGGTAGAGAAACACCAGGTTATTTAAGCAACTAGTAAAAGTTTATTGATTGAATGATATATCAAAAGAGAACAAAACAATAGTTCGAGAGCGACCACTTCTCAATCTAAAACAACCTCATATAAGACCTAACAAATAATAGATCAGGATTCTAGTTCTACTTTTAGAATTCATTTATATATATATATATATATATATATATATATATATATATATATGAAAAATAAGGCATCAAGCTAATGAGTATTGCAAGCTAGAGTTTTGTCAAGGCAATAATTTGTTGAAAGAAGAGCTTAAGGAGGTGGTTAATCATATTTATAATGATTCTAAAAGTAATGGAGATATTCTTCACTGATATATTGATGTTAGTATAATTATAAAAAAAATGTTATACTATCTCGTATAGGTGGCTTGGAAGTGGATTGAGTACGCTCCAACATATTTTAACCAACTTGTATCATTAAAAATAAGGTTTGGGATTTGATCATTGATAGAGGTAGCTTTAAAAATAAAGTGTCAATCGAGACAATTGAGAAATTATAGCTCAAAATAAAATAAAAAACACCCCAGCCCTGCAAACTAAAATGGCTAAATCAAGACAATAAAAAAATCATGGACAAACACTTTCTGATTTTGTTTTGTTTAGGAAAAAGATATTTTTGATAGTATTTGGTGTATTGCTTTGTCTATAATGCATGTCATCTACTTTTAGACATATCATTGCAATATGATAGGAATATTTTACATGATAGACAACATAATAGATATATTTGCAATATAAAAGAGAAGTGTATAGTATTGACACTTAAAATAAAAGAGATGAGGTGTTTGTTTGAAACAAGGGTAAAATTCCAAGTTCAAGGAAAAAAAACGAATGAGAAGGAAACAAAAAATGGTAGAGTTTGAGTAATGTAATGGTGTAGTATAAAATAAGTAATTGATAACTTGTAATGGTTTTATCAAAATTAAATGTGTTTTGGGAAGTGATTTGTGGCTAACCTTACCTTATTTTAGTCAAATGCACATTAGAGGTCAATTTAGCAAAAAGGAACCACATGTAAAAAGTGAGATAAGTAATGCATGAAGACCTTAGATCTATATTCAATATATATGCATGATAAACATGAATAACTATGCATGTTAAAACAATAAAAAGAGCAAAAACAAATAAAACATGATAAACTCAACATAACCATAATATGGAAGAAAAAATGGTACGACAAAAACTTTTTAGCAATAAAAAAGATAAATAGCAAAGCTTAGTCCTAAAGTCCCTAGTAGAGTCGTCATTCTGTCGCACCCGACATCGCGGCAACCTTAAAAATTTTATTAAAAATCTTTGGGAAAGAACGGGTTTCTGGCATCCTATTCTTTGATGGGGAATTGTCTTGTTTAAGGAGTCGCCACCTAGTATTATGGTCACTAGGAACCCTAGCTGGTCAACAGAGATTCAATGGCTCAAGACGGTTACGTAAAAGAGAAGATATTATCACCCCTTAAACGTCATGCCTAAAGCAGATTGCATTGCTAGTTTCGTCTTAAATTACTAAATGTTTATTAGTTTGCGCTATGATAATTTGTTTATAATATCCCTGACTCTAGTGCCAGTGAATATTTAACTACGGATATTTCCAATTCTAGCGTTGGTAAATAGAAACGCAGCTATAGAAACAAAATAAATCTAAATCAATATTTTTTATTCCTAACTCTAGCGTCAGTGAATAAACAAATCAAATAAATTTATTTTTACACATGCACATATTTTTTTATTTTTCTAGCAAATAAGATAAAATACAACAAATAAAAATAATATAAATTTAAACGGTATTTTTATTCCTGACTCTAGCGTTAGTGAATAAATCAATAAATTTACATTATTTTTTATTTATGCATATATATTTTTTAATTTTTTAATTTTTTTCTACCTTTATATTTTTTTTTCTAATTTTTTAATTTTTATATATTTTGGGCTGGGCCGAGCCCAGCCCAGCATGTATCTTATTTTTTTGGCTGGGCTTAGCCAGCCAGCCTGGTCCGGCCACTGGCCCAAGCCAGTGGCCCGGGTGGGCTTCAGCCAGCAGGAGGCACGCGTGGAGTGTCCACGCGTGCATGCTCTGGGTGAAGGTAATTAATTACCTTCGCCAGTGCACTGCTCCTCATTTTAGTGAATTAAAGAAAACGGAAGGAGCAAGAATGGCTTACCTGGGCGCAGGGAAGCAGAGACGCGGCGATGGAGGACTTCGGGTCATGCTTCCTTCCTCCGATTTTGTTCCCTTCATCTTCTTCCAATCCTCTTCTCTCCTACTCTCTCTCTCTCTCTCTCTCTTCTGGTTCTCCACTCGTGGCCTCCTCTGTTTCTTTGGTGCTGAAGCTTCATGAAGAAGACGATGGCGAAGGCATGCTCTGGTCAATGCTTTTGTTTTTATTCTTTGGTTTTCGGGTCCTTATTCTCTGGTTTTTTTTCTTCTTTCCTGGCCTCCCTTCTTTTGGTTCGCACTCTGCCTCTCAGTTTTCTCTGGTTCTCACTGCCTGGGTTTCTTCTTTATTCGATGTTCTTGTGCTTGTGTTTCTCCCTCTCAGTTCTGTCCTTTTTTAACTCTAACGATAAAGGCGAAGCTGGGGTCTGCTCGTTGTTTTTTTCTCTCCTGTTTGCTCTTTTTTTTTTATGCCCCCCTCTTCCCTCGTTTTAGGTTTGTCCCCTGCCTTTTATAAGGTCAGAAAGCTTCAAAAACCATCTCCTCCAAGACTGGGATCGTGGCAGAAGACATAGTCATGATTGGGTCGACTTTGTTGCCGATTTTCCAGCTTCCCTGTTGAACCGTTCTTCAACAAGCAGGTGATGAACAGAAGGATCCTAAAACGATGTCATTTGGCATGGAAAATGACAAATGATAGATTGGTCCCTGTTGTTTTGAAATGTATCAATTGGGTCCCTTAATCGATAAATTTTAATTTTTCCCCTTGGATTAATTTCAATTAAATCCCTGAATTTTTTAATTTATTAAATCAAAGTTTAATTAAGTCTGCAAACTTATTAATTCTCTAATTAAACCCTTGATTTAATTAATTAAACTAGTCAAGAGTTTAATTAAATTCTTAAATTTCCAATCGTGTTGCCCTTAACCTAAATTTTAATTCACTCTTCATTTATTTTATTTTTACTTTTTTTTCATCATTTTTTAAAAATAAAATTATAAAAATAATAAAAAATAAGGTCGAAATTGGGTTACCTACCCAGATGGTCACATTGTAATGGGTCACCTACTTAGATGGTATATTGTAATGGATTACCGACCCAGATGGTCACATTGTAATGGGTCACCTGCCCAGTTGGTATATTGTAATGGGTTACCGACCCAGATGGTCACATTGTAATGGGTGACCTGCCTAATTGGTATATTGTAATGGGTTACCGACCCAGATGGTCACATTATAATGGGTCACCTGCCCAGATGGTATATTGTAATGGGTTACCTACCCAGATTGTCACATTGTAATGGGTCACCTGCCTAGATGGTATATTGTAATGGGTTACCTACCCAGTTGGTCACATTGTAATGGGTTACCTACCCAGTTGGTATATACAAGGATTTTTTTTTTATAAGACATGATAGGGCTCGAAGGCGCATTGTTCAATAGATGGAAGCCTAGTTGGTCACATTGTAATGGGTTACCTACCCAGTTGGTATATACGAGGATTTTTTTTTATAAGACATGATAGGGCTCGAAGGCGCATTGTTCAATAGATGGAAGCTTAGAGGAAATGAAGGCTCGAATGCGCACTCAAAAGAAGGTAGGATAGGAAATGCATTACCTTTGATGGTTGAAGACTTGAAAGCGCGCTCAAAGATAAATAAGACGAGGGCTCGAAGTTGCGGTTGAATGGAGATAAGACGAGGGCTCGAAGGCGCGCTCGAATGAAGGTAGGATACACTATCTATGATGGTCAAAGGCTCGAAGGCGCGCTCGAATGAAGATAGGATACGCTATCTATGATGGTCGAGGGCTTGAAGGCGCGCTCGAATGAAGGTAGGATACATTATCTATGATGGTCAAGGGCTCGAAGGCGCGCTCGAATAGAGATAAGACGAAGGCTTGAAAGTGCGCTCGAATGGAGGTAAGATAGGAAATGCACTACCTTTGATGGTCGAGGGCTCAAAGGCTCGCTCGAAAAGAAATAAGACGAGGGCTCAAAGGCGAGCTTGAAGGGAGATATGACGAGGGCTCGAAGGTGCGCTCGAATGGAGGTATGATAGGAAATGCACTACCTCAGGAATGGCAACTGAAAGGTGGTGGAAAAATAGAGAGATTTTTCAAGTGGCCTAATTCTTATGGGTGGCCTGCCTAGGTTGAAAAATTCTCAAAAATAAAAATTTTTCAAAAGCAATTTCAATGTTTGCCATTTCAAGTTGGCCTTCCGCTTGATGGATTTTGTTAGAATTTTCTCTAATAAAATTTGCAAAACTCATTATCCAATGTCTTAATGTTTAAATGATATGCATGCATCTTTACCTGATTTGAAACATAGGCCCCATTTCTTCTTAATCTTCTCATTACTTTGTTGGTGAGATTTTGCTATCTGATTTGAGTCATCTTTGTCATTTAGCTTTCTAGCCTACTCGAGTTGGCCCATGTAACTTGTTTGCACAACTCAGTATTTGTGGTGCCCATCGTGACCTACTTGCTTGCTAAAGATTTTCTGATTCATTAAATAATTTGAGAGGACCACTCATTACTCCTCGTTTCACTACTAGAAAACATTCAGTGTCACTTGCTGAAAGGATCGAGTTGTCTTTTGTAAATCAAAATGCCCCCTTGTCTGATTAAAGGAAATTACCATCTCCTTTTCTAGAATTTTTCCTTTTAAACACAATGTTGCCCCCTTATATTGGTTATTGCCTCTAAGTGTGCTCTACTAGTGATTTGGACAAATAATGGTTTTAAGAGGTCATTCTCTCATTTCTATCCTTTTCATGTTTGGTGAAGGAATATGGGTCTAGAATGAATCTTGAAATCTTGATCTTGCATTTTGAAAACAAAAAAAATTATTTCGATGTGAGTCTAAAACAATTTGCTTTTAAAATCTTGCAACTCCTTGGTTATTTTTCTTTCTTGGAAAAGAGATTATTTGTTATTATGTTTAGCAATAAGGTCTTCAGTGAAAAATATGTCATGATATTATGACCTTTTGTTTTTATAGGTTTTCAGAGAGGAGGGCTCGAGAAAAAGCTCGAGGTTTTGTATGAGAAGAACTTGTTTCTTTTTGCACATTTATTTTTATCAGCATAAATAATAATGAGTAGTTTATTCTTAATGTCATAAATCTTATGAAAAAGTATTCTTTGCATTTTGAGAGCATTATTTATTGTTCTAGGTTACTTGCTTGCTTGATTAGAAAGGACTTCTATAGGCACGTAACGTAGGCTATGGTTTTTGGCTTTGAAAAAAAAAGGATTTATAAGGCTCAAAGAGTGTTTCAAGGCTTCAAAAACTAAGGATCACTATTAACAGTTTGACTATTGATGTCATTCATATTTTCTTTTGCCGCTCTTCTTTGATTTGCTGTTTTCTTTTTCTTTTTCATTGCTTTGCTATAGAGTACACTCACTTTATCTTGGTTATCACTTTTTCTTATGATTTGGGCATGCCCCCTAGCATTTGAGTTTCTTGGGGTTTTTTCTTTTTTTTTTTTTTTGCTTTCTCACAGCTTTATCATCTTTCTTGATCATTGAGATTTCACTTAACCCTAATGTGGGTTGTGATCCTAGTCGAGAGTTTTTTTTTTTGAAAGAAAAAAATTATTCAAGCTCAAAAAGGGTTTGCAAGGGATGTACTTATTTTAGAACATGAAAGGAATAACAAAGATGACATTTCCTCATTTCAAGCACAAGCATCTATGATCAATAAACTTTGACCTCGTATGGTGTGATGGTTTATTCTTTGCAAAGATGCATTTCATGAGTTATGAGCAATAAATTCACTACATACCATTATTCATACAAAAAAAAACATTATTCAAGAGTCATGGGGTAAGGGTATTTATTCATTTTTTTGCTTTATCTTTTTTCACAATTTTTTTATTTATAATTCAGTCACCTCAATGATGGAGTTGTTTGATTCACTTGTCATTCTACAAGTAGAATGTCAAAAATATTTTTTTTTGAATAAACATCAAATTATTTTTGAAATCAAAATGCCAGATCAATTTTTTTCAAAACTCCAATAGGGAAACTGATTTTGATAAGAGAGATGAATTGTGTCCATGAGATCGCGCAAGGCTTCAAAGATGTGTTTATGAGTCTTTACAAGAAAAATCTCTCAAGAAAATGAATAATACTTGCTCGTAAACATGATTGAATGGCAAACTCATTATTTCATTGGAACTTTGAAAAAGAAGTTTAACAACAAAGAACTTATGCCAACATCTTGGGCTATGAACACTGGCATGATAACATACAAAGGGGCTAAACATTTAACAATCATTGATTGGAATTTCTAGAATCTTTCAATCATTTATTCTCCTTGACAAGGGCATATTTTCAACAGTTAGTTGAAGTCATATGTAAGAACGGTAAATGCCTCGACAACCCCCTTTAGTGTCTTTTTCCTTTTCACTGAAACCGTTCTTTTTCAGTCGGATAAGCAATTTTACCTAACCCAATGGCTTGTTCAATCCTCTCAACTATAACAACTAGGTTAGTGAAATGTTGTGTAGAGCTTCTAACCAAGTATTCAAAGTACAGAGCTTTAAAGCTGTTGGAAAATAAACTGATCTTCTCTTTTTCCAACATAAGAGGGTTAACTTGTACAGCTACCTCCCTTCATCTTCGGTCGTATTTCCTTATGGACACCTTGTTGTCCTTCTCCATAGCTTGCAAGCTTAACCGATCAGGGCCCACGTCTATATTGAACTTATATTGCCTCATGAAGGCATGAACTAAATCCTTCTATCTTTTAACCTTAGTATTATCCAATTGCATACACCAAGTGAGGGCAATGTCACTCAAATTATCTTGAAAGAAGTGAATCAACAGTTTCTTATCATAGACTACCTCAACTATTTTGTTACAGTCTGCTTTGAGATGAGTTACAAGGCATTGAGTTCATGTATATTTGATGAATTCTAGCACCTTAAACTTCCTAGGAATGACTGCGTTAGGTACTAAACACATCTCAGCAGCTTTTATGCAGTCATATAGGCTAGTTCCCTCAAATGCCCTCAGCCTTTGTTCTAGGATAGCCCATTTATCCAAGCCATATTATTTTACTATCTTATTCTTTTAAGATTCCTTTATTGTAAGGTCAATGGTAGATGACATTCTAATGGGATATGCTGGTTGAGCAAATTGGAAATACATAGCCTGTTGAGATACCTCATTTGCCCCCCGATTCTGTGGATTTCCGAGCATAGGTTTAGGCTGAGCTGTAGATTTTGCTCCTTCTGGTTTAGATCTTAAGGCCTATTCAAGTAGGCTATTAAGCTTTGTGACTTCTTCTCTAAAACTTTCCATCTTTTTTCAGTGTTGGGCTCCCAACTAGGCTTTTTCTTTGTTTTCCATTGTTCTTTTTTTTTGCAATCAAGTGTTATATGCGTGTTTCAATGGGGGACCTATATTTCACCTGGAGTGTAGTATTATGACAGGTCATAATTGTATGTTCAAACATGCATGAAGATAAATACAACATATTGAGTATGGATTTGCCTTTTAGGGGCTGACATAATGATCGCTATTTTTTTAAAATGTGTGGTCAGATTCGAATCCGATATTCATTGCAATGCTGAGAGGAGATATGTTTAGCTTTTTTTCATCTGAGCTTTCAACCACATTCTTGGTGTCTTTTACTAAGCATCTAATGTCTTTGAGTAACGATATCTCACCGACATCCAGTCTAAAATAGTCTCCCTCGGTCATTTGCAAGAATTCAAACTTGAGTCCATGCTCAACAGTTATTGTCTTAGGAATAACGGTCATTATGTCACCCAAAACCCTTGTAATAATGATGCTTACATGTTTAAGTTTATTCTTAATAAAGTTATGCAGGGATCAACCTAAAGGATAGGTTATAATCATTAAATGCTTTAGGGTAATTTTGCTATCTAGTCTCAAAGGTCTTTCGCATGCTCAGTGATCGTCCTCGAAAGGTTGATATGAGGTTTACAAGCAGCGTGAAGACAGAGGCCTTGAGTAATATCAGTTCCACATATCACCACTATCGAGCAAACAATCATGCGAGAGTTGGATAGTTTCGCGAGCCTTACCCAGGCTAAAGCTATTGGGGTGCCGTTACTCCTCTACTTATCTTAAAGTTAATACCACATGTAAAAAATGAGATAAGTGATGTGTGAAGACCTTAGATCCATATTCAATATATATGCATGATAAACATGAATAACTATGCATGTTAAAACAATAAAAAGAGCAAAAACAAATAAAATATGATAAACTCAACATAACCATAACATGGAAGAAAAAACGGTACGACAAAAACTTTTTAGCAATAAAAAAGATAAATAGCAAAGCTTAGATCTAAAGTCCCTAGTGGAGTCGCCATTCTGTCGCACCCGACATCGTGGTGACCTTAAAAATTTTATTAAAAATCTTTGGGAAAGAACGGGTTTCTGGCACCCTATTCTTTGATGGGGAATTGTCTTGTTTAAGGAGTCGCCACCTAGTATTATGGTCACTAGGAACCCTAGCTGGTCAACAGAGATTCAATGGCTCGAGACTGGTTACGTAAAAGAGAAGATATTATCACCCCTTAAACGTCTTGCCTAAAGCAGACTGCATTGCTAGTTTCGTCTTAAATTACTAAATATTTATTAGTTTGCGCTATGATAATTTGCTTATAATATCCCTGACTCTGACGCCAGTGAATATTTAACTACGGATATTTCCAACTCTAGCATTGGTAAATAGGAACGCAGCTATAGAAACAAAATAAATCTAAATCAATATTTTTTATTCCTAATTCTAGCGTTAGTGAATAAACAAATCAAATAAATTTATTTTTACACATGCACATATTTTTTATTTTTCTAGCAAATAAGATAAAATACAACAAATAAAAATAATATAAATTTAAACAGTATTTTTATTCCTGACTCTAGCGTTAGTGAATAAATCAATAAATTTACATTATTTTTTATTTATGCATATATATTTTTTAATTTTTTAATTTTTTTCTACCTTTATATTTTTTTGTTTTCTAATTTTTTAATTTTTATATATTTTGGGTTGGGCCGAGCCCAGCCCAGCATGTATCTCATTTTTTTGGCTGGGCTTAGGCCCACCCACTAGCCCAAGCCAGTGGCCCGGGTGGGCTTCAGCCAGCAGGAGGCACGCGTGGAGTGTCCACGCGTGCATGCTCTGGGTGAAGGTAATTAATTACCTTCGCCAGTGCACTGCTCCTCATTTTAGTGAATTAAAGAAAACGAAAGGAGCAAGGATGGCTTACCTGGGCGCAGGGAAGCAGAGACGCGGCAATGGAGGACTTCGGGTCGTGCTTCCTTCCTCCGATTTTGTTCCCTTCATCTTCTGTTTCCAATCCTCTTCTCTCCTGTTCTCTCTCTCTCTCTCTCTCTTCTGGTTCTCCACTCGTGGCCTCCTCTGTTTCTTTGGTGCTGAAGCTTCATGAAGAAGACGATGGCGAAGGCATGCTCTGGTCAATGCTTTTGTTTTTATTCTTTGGTTTTCGGGTCCTTATTCTCTGGTTTTTTTTCTTCTTTCCTGGCCTCCCTTCTTTTGGTTCGCACTCTGCCTCTCAGTTTTCTCTGGTTCTCACTGCCTGGGTTTCTTCTTTATTCGATGTTCTTGTGCTTGTGTTTCTCCCTCTCAGTTCTGTCCTTTTTTAACTCTAACGATAAAGGCGAAGCTGGGGTCTGCTCGTTGTTTTTTTCTCTCCTGTTTGCTCTTTTTTTTTTATGCCCCCCTCTTCCCTCGTTCTAGGTTTGTCCCCTGCCTTTTATAAGGTCAGAAAGCTTCAAAAACCATCTCCTCCAAGACTGGGATCGTGGCAGAAGACATAGTCATGATTGGGTCGACTTTGTTGCCGATTTTCCAGCTTCCCTGTTGAACCGTTCTTCAACAAGCAGGTGATGAACAGAAGGATCCTAAAACGATGTCATTTGGCATGGAAAATGACAAATGATAGATTGGTCCCTGTTGTTTTGAAATGTATCAATTGGGTCCCTTAATCGATAAATTTTAATTTTTCCCCTTGGACTAATTTCAATTAAATCCCTGAATTTTTTAATTTATTAAATCAAAGTTTAATTAAGTCTGCAAACTTATTAATTCTCTAATTAAGCCCTTGATTTAATTAATTAAACTAGTCAAGAGTTTAATTAAATCCTTAAATTTCCAATCGTGTTGCCCTTAACCCAAATTTTAATTCACTCTTCATTTATTTTATTTTTACTTGTTTTTCATCATTTTTTTCAAATAAAATAATAAAAATAATAAAAAATAAGGTCGAAATTGGGTTATAAAAGGGTGCATAAACTATTAGCAACTATAGCCTCATGTTAGCAACAATTATGTTAGTCTATCCCACAAATCATGGAGTGACGAGAAAGAATTATGGACTAATAAGGATGATCATACTCACAAACATATCAAAGGAAATATGATTAGTGATAAGGACTTTCAAAGAGGAATTATGGACTAATAAGGATGATCATACTCACAAACATATCAAAGGAAATATGGTTAGTGATAAGGACTTTCAAAGAGTAACAAATTCCTATGTAAATGACAGTTCAATAGATAAGGAAAACTCTAACTAATTAATAGTTACACTTGATAATTCCTTTCAGTATTTAGCTGCTGAATTTATGGAGATAGAATAGTAATCTTTTATTTCCTTATCTTGTATAACAACTAATAATATATGAGTTTATATATATCTTTTTACTTAGTGTAGAGACGTATTGGTGAAACTAATATAGATTTTTTTTTCATAGCAATTATATTTTCTTCTCTTGGTATTAGAGCGAGAATGGTCTTACCTATTATTCTAGACACTATGACCTCTTTGTCATACATAAACTTACACAATCCAATTACCTACTGTGGAGAGAACAAGTTTTAAAATTAGCAAAAACCTAAGACTTGATTGATCATCTCACTAGAGAAACACCAAGCCCAATAAAATACACAATTTCAGATTCAAACATCACAGAAACAGGAAACACTACACCACAATTGATAAAGGAATTCATTGTTTGGCAAAAATTGATCGTCTTCTTCGGGGTTAGATCATTGAAACCCTTTCTAAAGAAGCAGTTGGACTTTTCATTGGCTTAGACACAACATTTGTAGTGTGGGAAGCACTAAAAGATGCTTAAGCACAGAACTCTTAACAACGAGAGTTTACACCACAACAACAACTTGCCTACCTTCATAAGGATGACAACAGGACCATTGGAGATCACATATGTATTTTTAAAAGTTTGTGTGACAATCTTACTGGTATTGGAAAACCCCTACCAGATAAAGAAAAGATTTTTTTTCTTCTCACAAGTCTAGGACTATAATATGAAACATTTATAACAATGATGTTGAAACCACCGAGACCAACCTATTCTAAACTGATTTCACAATTGCAAAACATGGATCAGCATCTTAGCTGATTTTCAAACTAATTATAACTTATGTTAACAACAAATTAAGTTCTTTTCATAGCTCAAGTATCGGTTATACCATATAGTATGGGCTATGAAAGTATCAAGCATTTGTTGTACCAAGTGTTCTACAATATAAATTTAGATTAGTCATTTAACAAGCAAAGTATTAAAGAGAGAACAAGATAACAAATAGAAAACATGTTAATATCAAATATTAAAATCCATGTTAAGTTTACAATATACTTATTCTTACATCATTAATATAATATTTTTACCTTGACATAATAAACTTAACTAAACATAATGAAAGAAAGAAAAATAAATAAATAAAATAAAAACATAAATAAGCTTTCATGAACAAGATATTAATGAAAGCAAAACCTAAGCATTACAAAAGTACAAAGAGAGAAAACAAGAGCATGATATTGATCTGGAGACCAAGATGCCTAAATGTATGGTAAATGCTTCTTTTATAGACCACAATTGAAAACTATTGATTTGATGACTAATTGATGAGTGGGTGGTCAACTCTTGACTTGGTGACAATCCTTATCTTCTCTTGTCTATCCAAAATGTCATTGATAACGTTAGAATTGGAATCACTTAAAAACATAAAAGTTATAGAAAATTGTTTCTACTTTCTAGAAAAAAAAAAATAGAGGTCATTTGAATTTTTAGAACTTCAGATATGGGCCAAACACTAAACAATATTCGGACTACAGGACAGATTCAAACTTCTTCATTGTTACTATAATTTGGACTTGAAAATGGCCTTATTAAATCTTGAGCTCCATTTAAAAATTTTAGGCCTATTACCTTTCTATTGATATAAAGTAGACCTAAATCCAAGATCTACAGCTCCAGATATAACCCAATTACCGAATAGTATTTCGGTTTAGACTGCACCAACATCTCTTTTCTAAGTTTAGCCATCTCTTTGTTATTTCAATTTTAGTTCTTAAACTCATCAATCAGTCCTTTTATTTATGTGATAGGCCTGTATTTAAAATAAATATTTACCATAAATTAAAGGTATCTTATATTATTAGATATATTAGTATAAAACATACTTCAATTAAGGAGTTATTGATACTTTAAATGCAAAATAATGATATAAAACCTTGATAAAAAATACACTTTTAAGTACCAATCAGAGTTTCTCATGAAAGATTCATCAGTGCATCATTTCCTCAGTGTTGATATTTCTACCACAGCAGATGGACTACATTTGTCTCAGTCACACTATGCACTTACCATCCTTGACTACTCTAGTATGCTTCATTGCAAACCCATGAGCACATATTTAAAAGTCAAATTCAAAATAGATATAACTACTACCTTAATTGCGAATCCTAGTCAGTTACGTAGGATTGTTAGTGCTCTCTAATACCTCGGTTTCATATGACCAAATTATCCTACAATGCTAACTATGTTTCACAATTTATGCATAATTGTACAGTTTCCCACTTGAAACTAGTTCAATGCATCCTTTGATACCTAAAAAGAACAATTGCAACTACTCTACATCTCTCTTCCAATACAACTTTTGAATTATATGCCTTTTTAAAAGCTAATTGGGCTGGCTGCCCCATGACATGGAGATCTACCATTGTTTACTACACCTTTCTTAACACCAATATCATTTCATGGTGTGTAAAAATACAACATGCAATCTCTCGATCCAGTACCAAAGTTGAATATCAAGCTATGACTAATACTACTTGTTATTACTCATTTTTAGACCCCACTTGTTGAAGACAGTGTGTGCCCCCTTTTAAACCAAGTGTAAAAGTGTAGCCCATATTTGCTAGAAAATTGACAAAAGTAGAGGAGAAAGAAATATTTTTTTGAACCTTGTTTGAGTTTTCTACTCTTTTTATCCTCCCCCTTTACTGCCAAAAGGGTCAAGTTTCTAAGGCTTATAAGGAGTCTTCATATAAATCCCTCAGAATTTGTATTTTAAAAAAAATTATTTTTGTTGTTGTCGTAATTTTTTTGTTTAAACTTAGGCTCTGATTCTGACTTGGTTTCATATGATATTTGACCATCTTAGCTATATTCTGTCACTCATGATATGTTAAAAAATTGACTTACACCTTTAAATAAGTTCTAAAGGTCACTATTCCTACGGCAGACTCCCAATCAGATTTGGATGCTTGGGATTGTCAGATCAAGAAAACATTTTTGACCAACCAATTCCTATTAAATTATGTTATCTAAAATGATTTTATCTCACTTCAAATTCTTTATTAAAATTGTAGTCTAGGACACATAAATGAATTTAGGCTTTTGAATTGCTTGATTTTGATATCAAAAGCTCAAAATATTCCTATTTGAAATCTAACGTGAAAGCGTAGAATCCCAACATGAGAAGGTTTCAAGCCGAGTTTGGTTCAATTTAGTTCTTCAAAACAAATTTATCTCATTCTTTATCCTTCATGAAAGTTGTAGCTCTACAAATGTAGATGAATTTGGGATTTTGAATCACTTAATTTCAATATCAAAAGCTCATAATATTCTTGTTTGAATATCTAACGTGAAAATAGAGAATTCTGTCGTAAGAAGGATCTTGAATCGAGTTTTGCACTAAACACTCTATTTCCATCATAAATTTGGTTAATTTATTCTTAGGTCATACTTTTAGTCATATCGGGATGTTCGACATTGTCAATTTCTAAATAAGATGAGGAGACTCTTTTTGACCAACCAGATTATTGTTAGATTCTATTATCTAAAACAATTTTTTTTTCTCATTTTGAATACTTCATCAAAGTTATAGTCCTAAACATGTAGATGAATTTAGGCTTCTGAATTCGTTTGATTTTGATATCAGAAGCTCAAGATATTCTCCTTTGAATATCTAATGTGAAAGTATAGACTCCTACTATGAAATAGGTTTAGCCCAAGTTCACGAACCTGATTTAAAGGATTTTTTTACGAAGAATTGAATTTAAAAGTGCTAAAATGAGGGATTTAATTAAAGAAAGCTGGAGTGGAGGCTAGATCATCATAAATGATGAATTTCTACCACACTGAATAAGAAAAATAATAATTTGCAACATGTACCCTTACCCATCTGATTTCTTTCCTTTTTCTTTGTAAATTTCCTGTTGGGTTTCCATGTTTTTCTTACTGGATTTAGAGTTGCAGATCATGTTTTTATGCAGCTATAATTCATAGGAAACAATAGCTTTTGACAGCTACAAAATACCATAAAAAAAACTTCATCATCATCTAATAGCTAAGATTTTATCCCTAACATAGATGGCTGGGATGATGTGTTAATGTTGGAAGAAAATCATTAGAATCAGCATATAATCATTGAGAATACTGTAGTTTTTTCATTTGTATTGTTTGGCTGCAAATCAACTAGGATTTGCATCCTAGATTAATGCATTGAATCTTTTCTAATAAGAGTTGTATATAGATTATATATGCTGTCTCTGCTAACCTAAAAGGAGAAGGAAAAAAAAAAGAAAACAGGAAAGAAAAGAAGAAGAAAGAAGCAAGAAAGGGAGAGAGTAGAAAAAAAAAAAGAAAAAAAAAGGAAGAGACAATGAGAGAAGAAGACAGTGCAGATAACAGGGAACAAAGGGTTCTTTCTTTGATCTTTTCATCATTGTGAAAAAGGAAAAAAAAATGAAATCTAAAGCACATACAGAGAAGGTTGACAGATAAAGAAAACTTCAACTGCTGAATTTATGGAGATAGAATAGTAATCTTTTCTTTCTAAAAATGTACGAGTATGTATATACCTTCTTGGTCGGATCAAAGATTTCCTGATGAAAATAAGACATACTTCCTTTTTTTTCTTAGCAATTCTTTTTTCTTCTCTTAAACTAGCGTTGACTAGCATGAGTGGGCTGCTCGTAGGAGCTTCCACATTGGTGACAGTCCTATGTGGGTTTTATCCACTTGTTTATGTCTGTTTTTCTTTCTTCTTTCAAAAAATAACTAGTTCGTCAAGGTCTTTATTAATTAATTTATTTTTCCTGTTTATTGAACTGACAATATTTTCACGTTCCTGGATTTGTTTTTGTTAATGTTCTAGGTTGTTCGGGATTTAATGAACCATAATTTTGGTACAATTGAGCCTTGAATAAAAGAGAATATTAGTAATATTTCATGCTTTCTAATGGACTATTGAATCTGCAATTCAGGTCAGGTCATGAAATACAAGAAGAGCTTCACATAACAAAATTATTTATGTTGAATCCTTTCCATGGAACACATCGTCAGCTTGTTCGGTGATGGCACCAAACACATCAGCTATGTTTACCTAAACGTTGGTTGTCCCCCGCAATCTTCCTTCCTCTGCCTCTATTACAAAATTAATTGAACGTGTGATAGCATGTTTGATATTACCGTAATAATATTATTTGTTAAAATTTTAATTTTTTATTTAAAATTAATATATTTTTATATTTTTAAATCGTTTTATAAGTTAATATTAAAAATAAAAAATTATTTTAATATATTTTTTAAATAAAAAATACAAATTAATCATTAATGCAACAGTAAACACGAGTTGGACTTTCCGTGATTGTCCTTCCGAACCAGTATGCTCATGATTTTTGTTATTATTACTGTTACACCTAAGCCCTTTTTTTTTATAAAGAAGTGATCGATGAGAATAGATCTAACGAGCTTCTCCCGAGTTTCTAACAACTAAAATAGCTCTGAAAGGCAGATCCATTTCACTGTGACAATAAATATGGGTTACTATGTATTGTCATGATTAAATGACTGTTTTATCCATCTACTCATAAAAAATCATTTATGATGTTTGATCATCTTTTTATAAAAATTCAGTGCTCATTATTGTTTTTTTTTTGGTAAAACTAGACTTTTCAAAAAAAAAATTACAATGCAAATACTATAATACCCTTTAAAAAAGAAAAAAAAAAGCTTAAATTAAAGGGTTTTTTTATGATTCTGTTTTTAATTCCACAATATAATGACTACCAAACTTTTATAGCAAAGGTTTTTACAAAGCTTTTTAGATTACCGTGGCAGATTTTTTCTGTAAATTCATTTTTAATATACAGTTTAATTACTTCCATGCACTTTTTGAACAACAGGCTACCATCTAAAGGTATTTTTGGACTTTCTCTCTTGGTTTTTATGTTATATACAATGTGAATGAGGGTTAGTTTGGTCTTTTCAAAGATATAAAATTAATAAAAAAATTGTTGGGTGTCTTGGAAGAAAGCGCTAGCGCACGCATGGAGATTTAAGTGGCACGTGGAACGTTCTCTCATGATCAAAAACACCTGATTGTCTTGTCGCCAAATCCAGTGAGTGGTGGGATTTTCAGTGGGCTGACACTTGTATTGTGGTTCTCGGCAATTTGGCGGCCATTGGATTTTATAAGCTAGCATAATTTTGTAATTTTTTTTTATTTTATTACTTAAAATTAGTTTAAAAAATAAGTTTAATGGTTTTTTTTATAGTTATTTTGTTCACTGACTTATAAATTTAATAGATTAACCTAAAAGGTTTAGTCTTATTTTTGTTTTTTAATAACTTTTTTTAATTTATTAATTTTTATTTTTAATATTTTGTTAATATTAAATATATTAAAAATTAATATTTATAATTTTTTTTATATTTGATGCTTTGATCAAATAGATCACAACACAAGTTTTATAAGCTAACCAAAAATGATATCATTTTGGTTTTTTTAATATATAACCTTTCATTAATTCTATAATTTATCTCATTTTTATATTGATGAATCTAATTAGACAAAATATTTAGTTCTTTGTATTCGTTAACGTTATAGAAAAAATAGAGAAAAAAATATAATCTCTATAACCTTGTAGTAATTAGACAAAATATGTAATGGCTCAATTAGTCCAAGAATAATAAGAAGAAGATTTCTTGATCCGGGTGAAATTAATAACAATAATAATTAGTTTGCTCCTGTAACCTCTCTCACTTTGTTTTATATCTTAATAATGCTTACACGGCTAAATTAATTTTAGTGCGTTACGGAGAGTATAACCTATAATATCAATGTTTCATAGCTTCATCACGAATATCACATTATAAACACATCAATAAAATATTCTTTTCAAATATAATACAAGAATTGTGTTGAAATGATATATATAATCCAATTAAATATTATTCATTTATTTTTTTCTTTTCTTTTATTTTCTATAACATCCAAATACCAGCACAACACGATAGACTTTTGACTAATCTAATAGCAATATAATAGTAATATTAATTCTATGCAGTTGACATTTGGAAAACTTGTAAAACTGATATTTGGATAGTTGATATGTACTTTAATATTTTATTCATTTTTTTTTTAATTCTTATCTCTTAAGAAGAATTTAGGATTTGAAATTTGAAATTCAGTCTCAATTCACTGTCACCTCTTATCCAACTGGGATTTATTTAAAAAAATGAGGATATACAACAATACTATAATTATTCTTTGTTTTTTTCTTAAAACAGTACTGTAGCCACAATAGCCGTGTCTTTTCTTCCTTACCTCCACTTGTTTCTGCAAAATTGTAGCTAACTTGATAGTTCTATAAGAATTTTTTTTTTTAAATGATTATTTCTTTTTCCTTTTCCTTTTTGAATGAGAACTTACCTCGCTTTTCTTTACATTAGGCTTTATCGCCACTTGCATGGGGCCAACTTCACTCGAGGCAAGCTTGGCCTTATGGAAGTTTAAACAAGCGGGTGAATCTAAAGCTTTTTTCACGGAGGTCTTTAAGTTTCTTAAACCTTGACTTCTGATTTTCTGTGCTAAATTGTTTAAAAATACATCATGATCTGTTTTTTCGAAGAACTTCCTTCCTTGTGATATGAAGACATTCGTGCTTGCTGTCCACTCAAACTAAAGTGTATCTCCTCTCTTTCTTACCCTACCCTCCTCAATGGATCTGTGCATGGCTAGTTCTGAGGTACAAATTAATGGCTTTCGACCCTCTCCCACTGTATATTTGCTTTGGGAACGAAGAAACTCTCACATATCATTAGTAAGGCACTGGAATTTGGAGCCTTGAAGTCAATTCTTATGCGAACAGATAGATAGAAGTTATCTCATAACCCCATGCTTGAACCGACCGAAATCTACATGGGCTACGGGCTCATTGATTGTTGATACTGATTTCCATTGTCATAGTTTCTCGAAAGCTATATTTTTTATACTAATAAAAGAAACGAGGGCTATCATTCCTCAAACTTCAAGTCATTCTAGGTTAGACTCTACGATTTATAGTACCTTGATTGTATCATTGGGCGAAGAAACAGCTTCCCCTATAAAGTAAGCTTTGGCATTTTTTCCTATAAATAGCTAAGAACAATTGAATAAGAGCTAAGGAATAAAGCACATAGAATTGAAGTACTTACACGAAAAAAACAGAGCTTAAAACTAAAATCACTGACAAATTAAGTATGCTGGTTTCCAAATATAATTCACCCAAGTTGAAAGCATTGGGAAAGCATCTAACTAATTGGCAATATTTGTTTTCTTAAAACGAAACGCAACTTCGACGGCTTATTTCAGCATGTGTTCTTTTTATAGGTAACTTGGAGGCAAAGGCTTGTTTAATTTGACATGTTAGCGGCACACAAGCAATACAAGTCTGTAGACAAACATTTATCTTCTTGACAGGTGATTTTAAAGTCCAATTTCAAAGTAAATGAAGTAAAGACGTAGCAATAAGAAGTAAGAGTGTTCGTTACAACAACTATAATCACATGCATGCACGATTATGATATATTTTCAAGGATATGCTATTCTGAGCCTTTTTTATATGAGCTAGCGAAAGCAATTTGTTGCTTGAAATGGGGAAAAAAAGAAATTAAATTGTTTTTTTGTGTTTAATTAACCAAATTTCGGTGAATATGATTTTCATAGGAAATTAGCTCTTAATTAATGTTAGATTTTGTTGAGAAGCCCAAAAAGTAGCATGGAAGGATTAGAAACAAGAGCCCAGATAGAAGATGAGGTAAATAGTCAAACTTAGAAGATCTAACTCATCTCAAAATGCATCTTAAGAGATGAGAATTCTCAAGGATTTATGAGTAGCTTGGTATTGCTATGTTTAGGCAATATAGAATTCTAACCATGAGTGTTATTACTTGTTCTAATTGAAGTATGTGCACACTCTTTGATTCTCGGACATTACTTGTTCCAGAAGGGGCAATAACTTTCCAAGTCAAGAAATATTAGAGAATATAATAATCATCGACTTGAAATGCCATACATTTTGCTTTCAATATATGTCAATCGAAGTTGGGATGTTTTGGACAAGAGCTCAAGATTCTAATAATATTAGTGAATGTAATAGTCATTTTATATTAAAATGTTAAAATAACAACAATCGTCAAAATGAAAATGAATACTTAATAAAATATTAGTAAAGACTCGAGAACTAGTAAAAATGATCATTTTGAGAATTTAACATGTTCTATTGGCTAAAAATGAGATTTTGTAGATGTTGACAAGCCACCCGTTAGAGTTAGAGCCTGATCACTAAGATGAAGGAGCAATCATCTATTAGATTTAGTCCATCCACCAAAAAAATAATGTGTCATGATTATATATTAGTAAATTAATGTCAAAATACAAGGCTCATCCCCGAACTTAATTTTGGGTTACCCCTTTAAATGTTTTTCTTCTGTCACGCTCCATATTTCAACTGGTTGGAACAATTTTACCAATTCGTTTGGACAATTCAGCAAACCTCAAAACTCTTTGATTGGAATAGATCAAACAATATTTTTCCATATATTAATGTTTTCAAAGTAGTGCAGTCAGGTCAAGGCAATAATCCTTGTGGTAAGATTTTCTGAAATTCGCGATTCGTCTCTTGGTCGATCAATGTCTTGTTGTATTAGTATATGATCCATTTAAATTAATTAATCGAGAGAATAAGGTTCATGATTAAGGACGCAAGGCAGAAGTTGATATTATTTATATACTAGAAGGAGTTAAGGTTTTCACATCTGTACTTAATTAAGGAGTGCAGAAAACCTCTCCTTTGAAGGTTGTTTTGCAAGAAGAAAATGGTGGGTAGCATAGCAAAAAGATGGAAACATCTAAGTGGAGAAAATAATTGGAAGGACCTCCTGGACCCTCTTGATAACGATCTCCGGCACTACATCATTCATTACGGGGAAATGGCTCAGGCTACATATGACAGTTTCAACACACAGAAGACATCGAAGTATGCAGGATGCAGCCTGTATGCGAAGGATGAATTTTTTAACAGGGTTCATTTAGAGAAAGGCAATCCATTCAAGTATCGTGTGACCAAATTCTTGTATGCAACATCACAGGTGCATATCTCTGAAGCATTCATCATAAAGTCATTATCCAGGGAAGCATGGAGCAAAGAATCCAACTGGATGGGATTCGTTGCAGTGTCTACCGATGAAGGGAAGGTCGCGTTAGGGCGGAGAGATATTGTCGTTGCTTGGAGAGGAACGGTACAGACCTTAGAGTGGGTTAACGATTTTGAATTTAATTTAGTCTCAGCATCTAAAATACTTGGCGAGTCCGGTAACCCTAAGGTGCACCAAGGTTGGTACTCAATCTACACTTCTGATGATTCGCGTTCACCATACAACAAGAATAGTGCTAGAGACCAGGTAATATAGTATTCAAATTATTTTGTGCTGTCAATCTAAGAATTTTCTGTAGTAAGGCATACATGAAGGAAATTGATGATCTCAAAAAAATTATTGTGACAATGTCCTGAATATATTAATAAAACACAGTAATTCCCTTACAAGAAATTTAATGCGCGTACCCAGTAAAGAAAATTCATGTATCTAATTTTTATTGGTCGGAAATTATGGTGATGTGCCTATTTTACAGTGCTTCTCTTTACCAGAGATTTTATGTATGTAACACCCAGATAAAGAAGATTCTAGTTTTATTTATTTATGAAATAAATTTCTGCAAAGAAAAGATTTTGATTAACATTGCTGTAAGTACTTCATTACAGGTAATATATATATATATATATAATCTCCATATGAATATATGTGTTGAACAAATTCTATATAGCAATATTATTAATGTATGGTAATTCTGATTGTTTTTATTTGTTAGGTTCTTAATGAGGTAGGAAGACTTGTGGATCAATTCAAAAATGAAGAAATCAGCATAACCATAACCGGCCACAGCTTAGGAGCTGCACTTGCAACATTGAATGCGGTGGATATAGTTGCTAATGGATTTAACATGTCCCATGAAAACAAAGGTTGTCCTGTTACAGCCATGCTCTTTGCCAGTCCTCGTGTTGGGGACTCAAACTTTAAGAAGGTTTTCTCCGGATACATGGATCTTAAAGCAATACGCATCCATAACTTTCTAGATGTTGTTCCTAAGTATCCATTTATAGGCTATGCGGATGTGGGAGAAGAATTGATAATTGACACCACCAAATCTAAGTACCTGAAGAGCCCTGGAAATGTATCAAGTTGGCATAACTTGGAGGCTTATCTGCATGGAGTGGCTGGAACACAAGGGTTCAAAGGAGGGTTTGAATTAGTGGTCAATCGTGATATTGCTCTTATTAACAAAACTATTGATGGTTTAAAGGATGAGTATCTTGTACCAGTATCATGGCGGATTCAAGAAAACAAGGGTATGGTGCAGGAAGCAGATGGTTCTTGGAAGTTGGAGGATCATGAAGAAGATGTTGTACCTGAAGAATAAAGGTGGTGGTTCCAAAACATTAATTAATGAAGTTGATTACAGGTTAAAATCTCTAGAAGTTATACATGAAATATCTTATTGTGTTTCTAAGATTCATGCTGTTAATTATGTAAAATTGATCAGAAGAGCATGCTATGCATGCTAGGGAAGCGGCTGATCAATTGTGATGTGGTAGCATATTGGTCTCTGTGTTTGTTTTCTGGAGAACCATTTCTTTCCTTGATTATTGTGTTTCGTGAATGTGTTTGATAAGGTTGTGATATTAGGAGTCATGAATGTGTTGTGAAAGCTCTCCTCTGATATTAACAATTGAAGTTTTCTTGGTCGCTGTGTTGGGTTTGTATTGTTTTGCTGATTCTGAGTCTTCTTGCTGCCTCCTAGTATATATGTCCTTTTTCTTCCTCCACTTAGGCTTTAAACGTTATGTTTTTCGTTGATTGGCACGTTTTGCTTTGCTTGGTTATTGTGTTGATCCTGTTAGAACACCAATCCTGATAAAATAATTTACTGTTGCTTAAAAATAATTTTTGTCCGATCATATATGTTATATGTTAATTGCATCATTATGTTAAATGCATTGAACTCTTTGTTGCTTCTCAATATCTAGCATGTTGCGTTGTTTTTAACATCTATCATATATATACATATATATATATATATATATCATTTTGTTTTGTTAAGCCATTAGAGGAGGAATTGGACGGGGCTCAAACACTAGCTTTTGTATTATATTTCTACGATAAATGGACGGGGGTGCTCTATTTTTGCATAAGTGATCTGCTCTCATAGCATCATATAGCTAGCACCTTTGGCTTGCTACATGTAGTCATATCTAGCCATTTTAGTTATTGCTTGATGCTATATGAGTTAGTTTGTGTATCCAAATGTTTTGTTTAATATGCTTGTGCTTAGTTGTTTGTACCTCTTTTTTAAAAATTATTGGTATTTCAAAGGTCAAAATCTGTCACCAAAAAAATACTTTGCCATTTCTATATATGATCCTAAGGTAACTAGTTTTTCTTAGATAGAGGAATTTTTTACATGGGAGGTCTTTATTTTCCATTTCATGTGAAAAGCCTTTAAATTTAGCCAAAATACAAAGAATAGACTAAGCTTCTTTTTTCCCCTTTTCATATGCTCATATAATGGTGGTGGACATTATATTTTCTAACTGCATCGCTCTTTGTAAAAATCCAACTTCAATTTTATACCTATTAATGAGCATTACTGTACTGCAAAATTGTTCTTTTAGGTGGTTTGAAATCAACGATTTTTTTGTTTGGTGAGTTTGATTTTTTTTTTTTTTTAGTCTATAACGTTTTGAATATTGCACTTATACATGTATTGTTAACCTTAGCTAATTGCATTGCTGACTTTGAAATTTCAGCTTCATTTTAAGAATAGTTTAACCTTATAATGTATTCTAAAATAGATTTTTAGAGTGTTTCTGATTCAATCACTCTAGCTTATTTTATTTATGATTTCTACTTTCAAGTTATTTTTGATTGCTTTGCTTTGGCATTCAACAATTAATGTTTCTTTTATTTATGATTACTACTTTATTTTAATCTTATAATGTATTCTAAAATAGCCTATTTTATTTATGATTTCTACTTTCAGGTTATTTTTGGGTGCTTTGCTGGGGCATTCAACAAATCACTTCTTGGATTTCGACCACTTTCTTGATTAATATTTATAGGTGGCTGAACAAAGCCTTGAGGTCATTATGTTTTATTGTGATGGTTTTCTTCACTATTTTGTTTGCAAAAGATATTTGTTCATATTGTCTTGATGTTAGTTTTTATACTTTTTTTTCTAATTTGTTATGGCTTGTTGACTATCAAAGTGTTTCATCTTTTACACTTGTGATATGGGTTCCTTTTGGAATAATGATGCTCTATCTTTGTTGTTAAGGCTTTATAAGTACTTTGGTTATTGTCTCATGTACTATTATGTTTGTTATTACAGAATTGACTTTGTTTAAGCTATTAAGTAAAGTCTCATGCTCTATCTATATGCTATATGAATAAATGTGATAAGGTTTGAACTCGTGATTATTTGGTAATCAAAGCTCCCATACCATATTAAATAATCATTTCACCCAAAAGTTTAAGCACAATGTAGTGTGGGTATATGCAAATCTCAAGTCCAAAGAGTTTTTTCTTAAGAGGATGTGTTAGAAAATAATATAAAACTATTCTTCAAACCTTACCTAGCAGCTTAAACTATTGAGTTGAGATAGTTTTTTTACATAGTATCAAAGCCTTGTTGACTAAATAGTCATGAGTTTGAATCTCACCATCTCGCTTCTATTTGATAAAAATCAAGCATAAAATAGTGTGAATAAATGCATATTTGTAGCCCAAAGAACTTTCAATTGAAAGGAAATATAAAAGAATAATATAAATTATATATTAGGGTTTCACCTTTAAAATTAGTAGGGGAGACCCAAAGATATGATTTCTATTATTCCTGGAGTATATTGTTATTAACAACGTTACCAAAACCGAACCTTAAGAAAGAAAAACTTGAGCTCAAAATCAAACTTAAGTAAATGAAGTTGGGCTTAAAACTAAGTCCAACAATATAGAAGAAAGGTTCAACAAAAATCAAGCAAAACAAAAGGAGTTTAGGCCTAAAACATTGGCTCAAAACCAAGTATAACAACAACAAAAATACACAAACACCTAAAAAAAGAAAAATATTAGGCTCAAAACCAAGCCCAAAAATAAGGAATAAGGTTCTGCCAAAATCAAGCATACGAGGGAGGAGACTTAGGCTAAAAATTGAGCCCATCAATAAAGATAAAAGCTGCCAAAATTAAGAAGGAAAACCTTAGGCTCAAAACCAAGCCCGGAAAAAAGGTAGTAGTTGTTGTTAACCATTTTTGGGCCCTGCATGAATATAAAAAATAATAAAAAAGAAATATAAAAAATTAGAAAAATTTGAACACACACACACACGTGTATATGTATATATGTATATGTATATATATGTTAGTGGAGAAAACAAAAAGGATGCCTATAAAATTACCAAAGACTAATTAATAAGTATCAAAATATTTAGAAAAATTAACAGTTCAATTTTAATTGATTAAGGCCCTATTGACAAGAAAAAATCAATTTAGGAAGAACAAATCAAAATTGGATGTTTCATAATACAATTGGAGTTTAATAATAAAATTAGAGTTTAATTAAATTTATTAAGAGCTTAATGGCAAGAAAACAAATGTTTTTAAGTTCAATTTGGACTTTAATCGGATGAAATTGAAGTTTGGGGGTTAAATTATAATTTTAAAAAGCTGATTAGGTCAAATTAAAGGCTTAACTAGATAAATATTAAAGTTTGATAGGAAATTAGAAACTTGATTAAAAAAATTTAAAATTAAGGATCAAATAAAAAAAGAAGCGAGAATGCAGGAACTATGATTGATCAAATCAAGGGTCAATTTAAAAGAAATTGAAAGTTTGATGGTTGATAAGGATCAAATTACATAATCTTGAAACTAGAGACTAACTTATAAAAGGTGTTTAAATGAAAAGATTTAAATCAAAGTTTCTAGGGATGCAATTGTAAAAATATAAAATGTTTCGGATTAATTAGAGGTGTATGCACTGAAATTGAAAGTAAAGGGACTAAACTAAAATTGATCAAATTCTAAATTAAAAACTCTAATTTTTAGGGTTTAAGTGATTCATTTGTCACCTAGATTTAATGAAAGGATTGAGTGATGTATTGTTCAACCACTGCTCATGTTCTTTTCTTAGCAGTTTTGGCTTATTGAGTAGGCATCTTTAGATATATAAATACAGTATATATAACAACCCTAAAGACTTTAACCACCACTACTTGACTAAAAAACACCTCTTCTACAAAGATCATCTCTCTCATTAAACATTTACTTTCCATTTTCTTCGATGAACATAATAACATTTTGTTCCTGATCAGTCATCCTTGCGGTGGTATCTGGGTTAATTGAGTTGGCACATTTAAATGAATAAACATGCAAGCTATAGACATCTAAATCAAGTAAGGTTGAATCTAAATGAAAGGTTTGCGTCCTCTTTACCAATTTCAGGTCGTACCTAATGACAATAACATCATAATTGCTCTGATGAGTTTTAAAAATAGTCAACTTAATCAACCATAACTATAATACCTATTATATAAAAACCACTATTTTTTTCATGTTGTCAAACTTCAAACCTTTTAAATATGTTCTTATCAACACCTAAAAACCTTTCTCTCAAGATCAAAAGGTTAGAAACAGCCTCTTGACCTCTGAGTTTGGCAAAACCATCAAAAATCTCCAAAATCCAAACCACCATTACGAAACTAGCTAAGTATAGAGCTTATAGTTGTTAAAACCACTTCAAAACCTCTTCATTTCAATTAAAGAGTTAAGCATTGATCAATCCTTCATTGAATCCATAAAAAAAAAAAACTATCAAAATCCTATAAATACCCTTTAAAAAATCAAAGCTCGAGAAAAAAGGACAAGAAAAAATATTGATAAAGATATCCTTGTTGTGAAGGTTCACGAGTTTAGAACAAGGGGATTTTTTAGCTTTGAAAAGGTATAGATTTATAGAGGTAAAGTTTTGCAAAAGATAGAAAATGATAACAACTACTATTTAAGCTTGGAAGGTATAAAACCTTCATCTAACCTAGAATGTAATGTCTTTAAGACACACCTCTAACTCTTTTTTTACATGTTTTAATGATGTTTTGAGTTTGTTTTGGTGTTACATTATATTAAGCCTAGATTTCTATTAATGCATGAAAATGTTGTTTCTATTAGCTTAAACATGCTTTGATTGGTTGTTAGTATTTGTTGAATGTTTAGAAAATATTTGGATATTTATTTTGGTGAAATGAAATAGTTTTGGAATTTTCCAAATATGGTAGAAGGTTTTGTTTCATTTTTAGAGCTTGCAAATGCATGTTATTATATAATGGGTCTTGGTTGAGTTTTGTGAAGCGTTAAAGTGTCAATTTTAAATCTCACATTGTTGAATATGTTTGCTCTTTAGCTTTGGAAAATTTGAAAATTAAAACTTCATACATATTTTTTTATGTTATGTTTGTTTTTTTGTTGTTTGTTTTGGTTTAAACATGTGTAACTATGGAAATATAGTTTGTGTGATTTAAAAGAGCTTGGTTTAGAGGTCAAAATTGTATTTTCTAGGATTGGCAACAACTGGTACATTTTCTAGATCTGTTAGGTTGTTGTTCTTTGTGGTCTTAGAAAAAACATTGTCTTGGCTCAATGATTTGGATCAATTTTGGTTAATTTGTTTTGTACTATACACTTTATAAGGCTTGATTATTCAATAATCTAGGGTTAATTTACATCAATAACTATTTTTTTTATTGAGTTTTAATCTTAGGGTTTTGTTTTTATACCGAAACCTATTTTGATTTAATCGTGATTATAGGTTGATAATCATTGACGTCTGATATTTGATGTTTGATCATTGTTCAATGATTCATATCCAACATGTGTGTCGCTACACAACGTCGGGCGACGGCTCCACTCCTTTTTTATTTATTTTTTTTAAAACAAATAAAGAATAATTTAGTTTTTATTTGATTGGGGGAAATAAAGATTTTTATTGGAGTCGCCATCTAGTAATTTGAGGGAACTAGAAATCCAAAATTAGACACTGGTCCCAGAGATTCGGGTACTAGTTAGTTATGATTAAGAGAAGGTAGACAACACCCTTAAAACATCCTTTCAGAGAAAGGTTACCTTTACTTGTGTGTTTTTTTTATTTGATTCAAATGCTATTATATTTTGAGCTTATTTATAAATTTTTTAACATGGTTAACGTCGGTCCCTAAAAATAGGAGACGCGTTAAAAATGACATCAGTCCCTAAAATTAGGACACTTTGTCTAAAATATCGACGTTTATCCCTAAAAAGGAGAGTTACGTCTTATTTACCAAAATAAATAATAATAGACATAATCCATATTTGGTATTTAAATTTTTTACATCGGTCCTTTTCTATAAATAAAAGAGACGTGTCGACAAATAATATTTATAAAATAAAAATTATTTTGATATCATTGACAAATAGATATATCAATTCTTGAAAATTGGGTTTTTGACCCATGAACAGTGATATGATAAAATGGGTGTTGAACCCGCGTCGTTATTTATTGTGGTTTATTTTTGTTTTTTTCACATGCAAAAATTTACAAGTATTTATATATAAAAATATCAAAAAATACCATAAAATATCATAAAAAATTACCTGAGTACCCCTGTTTAGGCAAAAGACTGAAATACCCTCGGATTTATCGAAAATTTATGAAAATGCCACTGGCGACGCGTGTGGCTCACGCGCGGTTACTGTTGTTTCGGTGAGATTCTAGCAAAACGATGGTTGATTCTGGTAGATCTTAGGACGAGGATTCTGATGGTGGTGATCTCGTTGGCCTTTGATGGCTGAGGAGGGAGAATCGACGACTTGAAGGTCAATTTGCCGATGACGGTCACGGTCTTTTTCCAGCCAAACTAGCTGGTGAAAAAGTGTGAAACGGCCGAGGTTTTTCTTCGGAGGAGGTGATGCACGTTTCTGTGGTGGTTTCACGGCTTAAAATGGCCGGAAATGGGAGATTGGTGGAGAGAGAGGGAATCGCCTGCAAGAGGATAAAGAAACTCTGGGTTTTGCTACTATGTGGACGGGTATATGGTGTGCTCCTGCGTCTGAAGGCTGTGAACCGTTGGATCTCGGATGAACAAATCATGCGGCTGTGATTGGTTTGATCTTCAAGTTGATCGGACGGTCGGGATTGAATGAGCTACGATCTGGTATGGCGCGGTGTACCGAGTGTTGGGTACATCTGCTGACGTGGCGCAACAGGATCGAAGGGCAGATTATTTGAAAGGCTGAGATTGATTTGGGTTTTAATCTGGTGTGGTAAAGCCTATTGTATGCTAAGAAATCAAAGGCTCAGATTTAAACACTATTAGATCTAACGGTTGGGATATTTTTGGTATTTTTCAATCTGTTTAAAAAAAAATTAATACCTTACTAAGGTGTAGAAAAAGTATAAGAAAAATGAATAGTACCTAGTAACACAAATAGTAATGCTCAAATTCAGAATTGAAATTCAAAATGAATTTTTTATCTTCTTCTCCTCCTTGTGTCTTGCTTTCATTCGCTATTTATAGCCAATGACAGCAGACAACAAATCACATGATTATGAAAATAATCACGGGATTGCTAAAATTTTCAACATGCACCGATTACTATTTGTTTTATTATATATAATAATACTAAATAATAATAATAATATTTATTTATAGGGGTAAAAATTAAAAATTCAAATCAGTATTATAAAAAGTTTTTCATCCGCTAAAAATCAATTTTAAATTATAAAAAAAATCTTTATACGGGTATCAACTCGGTGGACCGGGTTTTTTGACCAAAAATACCAGTTTTGACCAAAAATAGTCTGAAACTCATTTTTTATCGCGGTCGACATGGTGGGACCCGTATTAACCTGATGGACTCGGTTTTGACCCGAAACAACCCGAAACTCATTTTTCATCCCGGTTGACATGGTGGGACCCGTATTGACCCGGTGGACTCGGTTTTGATAAAAAATGATGGTTTCGACCCGAAACTCATTTTTCATCCCGGGCGACATCGTTTAACCCGTATTGACCTGGTGGACTCGATTTTGATAGAAAGATGCGGTTGACTCGAGAAAATATATTTTAGACTCTTTTTTTTCTTTTTCTTTTTTTTATATTTATTATATTTTTTGTCATGAATAATAAGATAAAATAACATTCAAAAATATTTTAGTGAATCCAAAATTGGGTTGCAACAATGTGTATATCCTTAGATTATTTATATTTGGTCTAAATTAAGATTCATGTTTTCTAGCCATGTTCTTCAAGTTCTTTGTATTCTTTGTTTTTATGAGTTTTGATATGTTTTTTATAAAAACAAAGTTTGTGTTTTATGCTTTTTGCAAGTTTAATCTATTTTGGATTTTGGTTTTGGTTTGTTTTTTGGGCAAACCCGTGATTTTTGGTTCAATTTATGGTTTAATAACCTAAGTCATAAGTTTGAATAGTTGATGTGGTTTTACTTTATATTTTTTTTACTTACTTTTTTTTTTAGATACCATCATTTAACAATGTTTTCTTTTTAAAAATAGATTTGTGGTTATTTTTTTCTTTTTTCTATCAAGTTATTCTAATTTATAACTTGGGCTACAGATTTGGCGGGTTAACCTATGTTGGCTCATCCCTTTTTATGGAGTTGTTTATTTTTTAATTTTTTTTCTTTTCATCCTTTAAAATTTAATTTCGTCTTTCCATATATAATTGGTTGAGGATTGAGATGCATTGTTTTTTTCCTTTAAAAATAAATTATTTTTTTCATGTTATCATGATCACTTTTTTTTATTTGGTCTATTCATTTTCCTTGCCTATTTTTTAATCTAATTAAAATAAAACCAGTTTATAACATTTTTCTAAGTGAGTGATAACCAGCCCTACAACATAGCATGAGTTTGAAGCTATTTAACTAATTATTTATATATATAATTAATTATTGAATTTGTGAGAACATGTCTCTTCCATTAAGGGTATAAGTCATGAATGTAGTGAAGGATACCAAGATAGCAAGTCAGATCCAGGTAGAAGTGTTAGATATATATTGGCTATAGCAGAATTGATCTATCTCAGTTATACATAGTATAACCAATATTGAAAATTAAGTTTTATCTTCAAAACTCTTATATTTGCACTTATAAAGAAGCATTTTATACATGTTTGATGGATCCAAAATTAACAAACCTAACCCCAAAAAAAAAGCCCAAAACACCTAAAAAAGCCTAAAGAAAACACTTAAAAAATATACTCTCAGGTATAGTAGCTTGAGCCCAACTCCTAAATGTATGGGATCGAGGAAAGATATCAAGTTCATGCATTAGATGGACACCCAGCTAATGCTAGGTATGCACCTCAACACCTTGTTAGGCATTGATTATTACTTAAAAGTACATTCTCATTAAGGCTTTATATCATAATATTACACTTAAAGTATCATTAAGTTCTCTAACTTAAGCATGTTTTATAATAATAAGTATGATAACATAAGATATCTTTAATTTATGGTAAACATTCATTTTAAATACAGGGATATCTCACAATTTAAAAGATTGATTGTTGTGTTTAGCTATTAAAAGTGACAAGACAAAGAGAGGGTTAAGCTTAAGGAAGAGAGGCTGGTTTAATTCAAATTAGAATATCATTCAGTTATTGGATTATAACTAAAGTTGTAGAGCATGGATTTAAGTCTAATTTATATGGATGGAAAGCTAAGATATAGGTTTAAAATATTTATAGGAGTTCAAGATTCAAAACGGTCATTTTCAAGTTTAAATTATAACAACAACAAAAAAGTCAAAATATGTCTTGTAATCAAAACATTATGCAGTATTCAGCTCATATCTCAAGTTTTAGAAATCTAAATGAGCTCATTCTTGTCTTGGTTGGAAAATTGTGACAAATTTCTAGAACTTTTATGAAGACTATTTATTCAAATTTTGATGTTAATAATGACGTTTTGTTCATACAAAAAGATAATGGTTATCACCAAGTCAAGAGGTGGTCACCCACTCAATAATTAATCATCAAATCAATAGTTCAAGATTTTGACATATAAAAGGAGGTATTTGCTATATATTTAGATATTTTGGTATTTAGATTAAGATCTTGTTCTTATTATATGTTTTTGTATTTTGTAATATTCAAGTTTTATTAATCTCTTGTTTATACTTTTCATTTCCTTTACTATACGTAGTTAACTTATATCATGTTTATATTCTTATATTGTTTATTTATGTTTTTCTTCTTAATGATGTTTGGCTAAGTTAATTATCAATGTGAAAAAAGTACATTAATGGTGTAATAATAAATATAATATAAACTCAACATGGACTTTAATGTTTGATATTAATATGTGTTGTATTTGTTATTTTACTCACTCTTAGTATCTTACTTGTTAAATGGTAAACCTAAATTTTTATTGTAAAACTCTTAATACAATAAATATTTGACACTTTTATGGCCTACTGTATAGTATAACCGTCACTTTTGATATGAAAGGAGCTTGATTTGTTATTAATATAAGTTATTACTATGAATACCTGACTACATTTACAAGTATTAACATTACTCAAATAAATTAATTAATATAATCATGTTAATAATTTATAATCCGATTGGAACCTTTTTTATATGTAATTTTCAATTAAGTAATATAAAAAATATTATACTATACTTATTTGAAATATCATTATAATCTGATTGCAACTCTTAATACACCATGAATGCTTCAAACTCAAAGTTTACAATCTTTTTTCTCTTAACATTTTTAGCACAAATATTTTCAGAGTCTATCTCTCTAAGGTATTATTGTACTTTCTCTTTACAAAATTATTGATTTTACCATCGAGAAGCCCCCGTATCCATTAAAGAGAACCTTTGGCAAGTATCAACTACTAGCCATCTTGACTTACCAATCATCACCTGCTACTACCAATCACCTGGGTTTTCTATATTAAGCCGCCAAATACCTTGGCTAAGAAAAACATATCAAATTGTTTGAACTAAAAAATTAACCAATTATCTAATATATTAATCTTATTTCTAAACATTTTAGATTTTAAGACTCGTTACAATCAATACACATATTCAATTAATGAGGAAACCCAAAACCAATTTTATTTAATTAATTTTAAGTGAAATGGTTGAATTTCATAATTTTATTGGTTGAATGTTTTTGAGAAACACATATTTAACTTAATTTATTGATTAAGTTCATATTTATTATATTTTTGTGATTTTTCTTATTTTATAGTCAATTTTTTTAAAATAAAATATTATCTATATAGTTAATTAATAATGTAACTATAGTTTTGAAAGGAAAATTTAAGCATATAAAATAAAATGTTGTTTTTTGTTAGTTTTGGTAGCAGCGGATCTTGTTAATAAATTGTTGAAATGTGAGTGGTTAATTGACAAAGAACAAGTATTTGAATAGAAATTGATAGAACTCATGCACTTTAGGGGATAAAATGATATTAGCTCTAAGTTTTGCTTCAAGTTTATTGTGTCAAATTAAAATGAAAAGAAAAAAAACAGATATATTGAGGGAGAAGTAGTCTCAAAGAGAAAAAATAAAGGTAAGA
Source organism: Populus pruinosa (assembly GCA_026413675.1). Taxonomy (NCBI): domain Eukaryota; kingdom Viridiplantae; phylum Streptophyta; class Magnoliopsida; order Malpighiales; family Salicaceae; genus Populus; species Populus pruinosa. Next base: position 4,581,915 of record CM048595.1, read on the forward strand.
GAAAGAAAAGCGATAACTGAGCTGAAAATAAAGTGTGCAAAGCACTTGACAAAGGCGACAGAATTTTAAAGTAAACACAATTATAATGACAGTTTCAATCCAATTGGATTTTAACGAAGGGACCGTTTAATAATAATATCTATAATAGAAAAAATAAATGAGAACAAATTACCTTAACGCGGTGGCGGTATCTGTCAAAATCATCAGACTCTAACTCTTTCAATAATGAAATTCCCTGTTTTTTTCTCAGCATAAATAATTATAGAAGAAAATTCTATATTTGGTGTCCAACCTCTTAACGTTTTATATATATATATATATATATATATTTACTTATCTTTTTTATTTTCTATTAAGTGTCTATTATTAATTTAGTTTGTTTGGTCTTGATGTTTACGTCGTCTCACAACAAGGGGTGAGATCTTAAATAAATAAAAAAATGAGCTCATGTTAAAGCACAAGAAAATGATAAATAAATAAATAAACAAATAGAAATGAAAAAATAAAATTTTAAATTTAATGTTCAAGTCTTAGATTCATTTCTTGAAAATAAAATAAAATTTACACCATAATCAAGCTCACAATTTATACCACAACTACTATTGTCAATCACTATATATTCCCAGAAAATAATAAAACTTTTTTTATTTGATTGATAACAATTGATAATAATGATTTTGTAGTGGTTGATAATAGTGAATTTTGATGTTAGTTGTGGGTTTAATAACGATATAATTTTATTTGTTTTTAAAGACATAAGTGTTTAGGACCCAAGTTTTGAATTTCAATTTCTACTTCTTCTTTTTTCAATTTTTCCCTTTTTTTTAAATTTTAATTTCAATTGTTTTTTAATATTCCCAGATTTTGTATTATAGTCCATTTTTACCTCATGTCACTAGATAAACTAGTATCTAATAGATTGAATTACGAAGAAAAATAAACTCAAATAAAAAAAACAAATAAGTAAAATAAACTCCCTATTTTAATTAGTTTAACTCTTAAATCTCTAGTCACAAGGACCACGTTCGAATATTATTAGCAGATTTCCTTCTTTTTTTCAATTAGTTGTACTTTAATTACTAGATAATTTGCCTACACTACCCTGTGCGACAAATTGAGTTTTCTAAGAGAAAAGAACTTTAATCAATAATTTAAAATCTGATATATATTTAATACAATGGTATAATGAATGATATTAAAAAATAATTAACATCATAGTATATTAAATTGATTTAAATCAATTAACCAAGTTTGCAACCTAAATTATAAAATTATAATTATTTCATAAAAATAAATAAAAATAAATTATAGAATTTAATTTTCAATATATCTAATAATATAAGGGGAAATTGATAAAAAAAAATATTTAATAAAAAAACTCAAGTTCACATGTTAAGTTTGTAATCCAAAACAAGTAACCAAGCAAATTTAATATATAGTTTTTAAATTATTGTTCATCTAATTAAATAACAATCAAATGTGTGGGTTTCTTTTAGTATCAGATAACTTTTTTTTTTTTAAAAAAAAGGAACAAGTAAAACATGCTAGTGGGATTGTTTTTTTTTTAAAAAAAAAAGAGCAAATAGAATAGATAGTAGGAAAGAAATAACAAAAGCAAGTTTATTTTTTAAAAGTTAAAAAACAAAAAAAAGGCTTTTTTTAAGTTATGTTTTTAAATAACAGATAAAAAAATAATGTAATACAACTCAATTAATCTAAATATAACTTTAATATGACTAAATATGATAGTAACAAACAAAAAGAAATTGTGTTGATGCACACTGATCCCATATAATTTATTTTGTTATTTTTTAATTAATAAATGCTAAGTGTGCACAAATAAATTCAAAATTGATATTCAAAATTGATATTAGAGAATAATATACCCAAAAACCAATGAATATACCACTGAGTATTAGATTAGAGGTCGTTTCCTTAAGTCCCATTATCAAAACCTTTTGTTGAATCAATTTACGACATTGTTTTTTCAACTTTGTAACTTGTGATTTTTTTTTTTCCTTTCCCCCTACTAACTTTTGATTGTAACTCAAATCAATGATACTTGATTTTTTATAGTTTCTTCTTTTTTGTTAACTTTTATCGCAACTAGATTTAGATGAAAACAGTAATGAAATTAATAACACATAATCTAAAATATAAAATAATATAACCTGATTTTAAAATATTTTTCTAATATCAATTAATATGAATTTCATAGATATAAAAGTTCAAAAACTCACAATCACAATAATTTTTTAAAAAAAAAAATAAATTTAGACTTGTAATTGAACTTTACATCATAATAACTTATACTAAAATGTCAAGATTATAAATGACCAATATTACTCAATGCTTGTAATTGAGATGCAGATAAAAAGTATAAAAAAAATATCATGAAATCTAATTAAGTTTTTGATGAGTTAAAATAGGTTCATGAAGAACCAAAATTTAAAAGACCTTTCAAAAACATTCAAAATATGTGATAATTAACCTGATATATAGTGGATTGCATTACTTCCTAAAGTCAAATCTACTATCTCATTATAATAGTTCTACAAGGATTCAAAATTTGAGAAACCTTTCAAAAACACATAAAATACACAACAATTAACTTGATATATTGTAGATAGCATCATTTTTCAAAGTCAAATCTACTCTTTCATGCAATTTTAAGGTGAAAGAATACCTAAGTAAAATTCATCTCACTAAATAAAACTCATTAATATCAAGAATGATAATTTTGATGGTTAGAATCAATGTTAATTGAGATTCTCTCTTTATTATTGAAATCTAACAACTTTTTCCCCTCTCAAATTAGAAATTAAAAATATAAAAAATAAAGTGTTAGATCAAAATCTAATTTTAAAGAACTATAAAGACTAAAAATATATCAATTAAAAAGTAAGAGGATGAAGTTAGCATTTCACACTAATTTTTTTTAAAATCCAAATGGCTTCTTTGCCTACTTTACTTTTATCCCTTAACTTTTATTCTTTCTTTTTATTAATAATTTGAAAGCAAATGATAATAAATTTAACCCCGGAAAGAGATTATAAATGAGAAAATAAAGTATTGTCACTAAAATAAATTAAAAAATATATCACTCGACATTGTTCTGTGAAAGATTGTATATTATATGCATGCATAGTAAAATTTGGTGACGATTTTTTTTTTTTAATGTGTGTGAATCCTCTTGACATTATTGTTCCCGTTTGCTTTGGAATTGACGCCTTTGATTAAAGAAAATTGAGAAGAGAACAATAAGGAAAAATAGAAGAAGAAGAAGAAGTCATAGCAGTTGTTTGACTTGTGTTGACGAAAACCAAAACGAACTGCCCTTATCAAATTATTTCGAAAGAAAACGGATAGATAAGAAGAAAACAAGTTTACTCCATCAGACCGTTGAACGTAACTATCTAGTTTCTCAATTTCCCACTATTTCCAGATCCATTCCATTGCACTCAAATGATCGCCTCTAACAATCGCCCACATTTAGTTCACCACACAAAACCCACGTTCACTCTTGCGGTGGAAAAATGTTTTAAAAATAAATAAAAAATCATTTTAATATATTTTAAAATAAAAAATAATTATCATTACAGCACCATACAGGTTTTTTAATAGTAATACTATCTAGACTAACGCTACAATCATTCAAACATTCCTTGAAATTAATCGATAAAACAACTATTCTTACAATCATGAAACACGGACAATTAGGTCTTATAACATGGAAAATCATCATTAGATTTTTGAAAATGAAATATATGCTCTAACTAATTATGTTAATCTTGGGGCTAGGCCCCTTTCGTTTTTTTTTTAAAAACCAAAAAACTAACTATGATAATTTTGATTTAGAAAAAACACATGCCATCCTAGGATTTCATAAAATTTAAATTTTTTTTTTTAAAAAATTATTTTTTTATATTTTCAATCGTTTTGATATATTGATCTCAAAAATAAATTTTAAAAAATAAAAAAAATATATTATTTTAATGTAATTCAATATGAAAAATATTTTAAAAAACAAGCATAACTACACTTTTATACACACCCTCAAGTGTTTGATTAAATGTGTTGAACTTTCTCTATTCATAAAAAAATATATTGTTTTATTAAAAATAAGTAAAATGACTTGTGATGATATATATTATTTATAAATCTAAAATAAAGAGTAAAAATTTTATTAATTGATACAACACTTAATATAGGGTAAACAATAATTTTTTTAATTTGTATATGGTATTAAAAATCCAGATAATTTTTCAATATAAAAGATAAATATTTTAAACGTTCAGATAATTTTGCAAGTTTGGTTTTCTAAATTTGGTCTCATACTCGAAATAAAGAGTTATGAACCTTCCTCCAATAATTATTAATTTTATGAACTGATTTAGAAAACTCATGATTTAAAACTTCTTTCATATTATATTTTAAATTAAATTAAAAAGATATTTACTTGATAAAACATGTTTAATTTAATTAAGTTTTTAATAATTCAATTAATTAAGTTAAAATTAATCTAAAACTCAACCAAATTAATATAGAAAACATTAAAAAAAAAGTGACACAGACTTTTTATTAAAAAAATTTATTTTTAAAATTGGGATTAAGAAGCATGTTTTCTTCGGTGAAGAGATGAAGAGACGCGTGCATATAATGTTTTTATGAAAGCCCGTGCAAAGTAACTACAATAATTAGCAAAATATTACAGGAATTTTTTTATAAAATATAAGCAAAATATATATTTTTATTCAACTTATAAACTAAAAAACAAACTTTAATTAAAATATCAAAAACTTATTATTTATATAATAGTTATCCTATATTTTTTAGTATTAATGATGTAGTCGAGTTAGCAATAATGAATGATTCTAAACACTAAAATGTATTTCTACCATAACTAAATGATGATAACCTAATAGATATATTTATAAATTAATGTAACAAGTTTAGGTTCAAGAAAAAGTTTAATTGTGTCATATCAAAATAATAGCTAGAAAAATCATAACTTTTATGGTTTGATTTGGAGTATAGTTGCAATTGTTTTTCAAATAACTTTTCATATTAAAATATATATTAATGATTTTTTTTATTTTTTAAAAAATATTTTTAATATTAACATATAAAAATAATTTAAAAATACTAAAAACATATTAATTTGAAGTAAATAAAAAAATAAAAAATTTAAATTTTTTCAAAAATATTTTTAAAATGCAAATACAACCATTAAATTGCACTTAAATTTTTATATGAATTTCAAGAGGTTGTTTTGCTAAAATTAGCAATGAAATTTCTACTCCAACCATTAAATCTTTAGATTTTAAAAATCATACATTAAAGCCTTAATTTTAACAATTTTATGATTTTTCATATGAATCAATCAATTGATTTAATTGATTGTTATAAACTAAACACTCAATAGTCTTGAATTTAATAGATATTATGATTATAAATCATAATATTAATTAAAATTATATCTAGTAACTAATAAATTTAATTAATATCATGATTCAAAAAAAATAATATTTAATTAAATATAACATTTCATAATCGTGACTTCTATACATATATTATTTCACCAAAAAAATTTACTACTATTGATTCATTTTTTCTTTTTAATTTTGTTTTTTAATTATCCAATTTTTATTTCATATTTCAAAACATGGATCCGAGAAAAGAAGACCGTTCCCAGACACTTGTTCCCTAAGTTTCTCTCTGTCTCTTTTAACTCACTTCCCTCCCCTCTCTTAAACGAACCTCGCCAAGATCTCTCTCTCACACACAAACTCCAAGACTATCTGTCTGTCTGTCTCTCTCTCTCTCTCTCTCTCTTATTTCAGACACCACGGAGAGACAACGACGTCTTCGTTTCTACCCGCATCATAAGAACCAGTGGACCATAAAATCGAAACCAAATAAAAAGGAAGTAAAAAAGAGAAGAACAAGAAAACTAACCCACAAATCGATAGAGACATTGGAGAGATAACATTGATATCTCTCTTAAAAATTTGGAATTATGGTAGCTGGTAAGTATAGGCTGGCAATGGGTTTGCAAAAATCACCTGCAAACAAAACTGAAACTCGTAATAATACACCACCACCAAAACCACCGATTCCACCTAGCTCCGGCAAAGTATCCTCTCAAGAGGCTGTTTTTTCACGCTCTTTCGGTGTTTACTTCCCTCGCTCCTCCGCTCAAGTCCAACCTCGTCCGCCTGACGTAACCGAGCTTTTAAAACTCGTTGAAGAGCTTCGTGAACGTGAGTCTCTCTTAAAGACTGAACTTCTTGAATTTAAACTGTTAAAAGAGAGTGTGGCAATTGTTCCAGTTTTGGAAACTGTGATTTCTAATAAAAATACGGAGATTGAGAAGGCAGTGAAGGAGGTGGAATCACTAGAGCGTGAAAACGAGAGCTTAAAAGCCGAATTAAGTGAAGTGAGATTGAGATTAGGAGAGGAGAGAAAAGAGGGTGCAAAGAAAGTTAAGGAATTAGAAGCGGAAGTTGTAGAGCTGAAGAAAGTGGTGTCAGATCGTGAGAATGAAATAGAGCTCTCTTCTTCACAGAGGTTTCAAGGGTTAATGGAGGCCACAACCAAGTCTACTTTGATTAGAAGCTTGAAGAAAGGAGTCAAATGTACCGACATTATGAGTTCATCGAGCCAGAATCAAAATGTAGATCATCATTCTAAGAGATTGGAAGAGAATGTCGAAACCGAGAAGCCAAGGCATTCGAGGTGTAACTCTGAGGAACTCACTGAGTCAACTCTGTCATCTCGAGTTCCTAGGGTCCCTAAACCACCACCAAAACGATCATTGTCATCGCTGGCGACATCATCATCGTCAGTTTCATCCAGCGGCTATGATCACTCAGTTTCATGTCCACCTGCTCCTCATCCACCACCACCTCCTCCTCCACCTCCGGTGGCTAAGAAGTTTGGTCCACCTCAGCCGCCACCTCCTCCAAAGGGGAAGAGATCAGGGACGGAGAAAGTGAGGAGAGTTCCGGAGGTGGCGGAGTTTTATCACTCGTTAATGCGGAGGGAATCTCGGCGGGATTCCAGCGGTGGAGTAGCGGAGGCCTTACCAGTAACGGCTAATGCCCGTGATATGATTGGGGAGATAGAGAATAGGTCGACTCATTTGTTAGCGGTAAGTACCGGTTTCTCCCTGTTTTTAATCTTTTGAGATATTTACGAGATTTGCCATTCTGGGTTTTGGTGTCTTTATATGTGTATTTGTAAAGGAAAAAAAAGTTGTAATTTTTTTATGAATCTGATGGCAAATTGGGCAATCGAAATCTGATCTAGAAAGTGTGCGGGCATGAACTCCGTTTGCAACTATATGAAATATGGAATTTTTTTTAAGTGGATTTTTTTTTAAATATATTAAAATAATATTTTTTATTTTTATTATTAAATCATCAAAAATAAAAATAAAAACAAATTAATTTAAAGTTAAGAAATCTTTAAATTTAGAATTACAGTTAAATTAAAATGTTTGTGTGTTATTTGGTCACATGATTATGGATTATGTTTTTCCTTGTTCCTGCGATTAGAGGTATTTATTAGTTAGCCAAATATAAGGCCTCTCTGTGTATGGTTTGGCAGATAAAAACAGATGTGGAAATACAAGGAGATTTCATCAAGTTCTTGATAAAAGAAGTTGAGATTGCTGCATTTACAGACATCGAAGACGTGGTCCCTTTTGTTAAATGGCTCGACGATGAGCTATCTTATCTGGTAGATTTTTAATTTTCCAAGAAACCCCTTTGATTTAGTTCAGATTAATTTAAAGACCTGGGAGAGATCATAAAGAATTTGTTTCCTTGCTTGGTATTTAGGTTGATGAAAGAGCAGTGCTTAAACACTTTGATTGGCCGGAGCAGAAGGCAGATGCATTACGTGAGGCTGCCTTTGGCTACTGTGATCTCAAGAAGCTAGAATCGGAAGCCTCGTTGTTTCGAGACAACCCCCGCCAGCCATGCGGTCCTGCTCTCAAGAAAATGCAGGCGTTGCTTGAAAAGTACGTCCTTAATATTTATCTCTTTTTTACCCATCTGAGTCTGTATTTATTTGTTTTTGATATTGCAAAGAATGGAGCTTTCTTATCGAATTCCATAAGTTGTGTTGTCGGTCCAGATTGGAGCATGGTGTATACAATCTAGCAAGAATGAGAGAATCAGCAACCATGAGATACAAAAGATTTCAAATTCCAACGACTTGGATGCTTGAAACAGGAATAGTTAGTCAGGTAATTTAACCTTTTCTTACGGCTTTGGACAATAATGGGTGTTCGGAGCCTCTTTGTTTTTGTATTTTAAAAGTATTTTTAAAAAAATTTAAATTTTTTTTATTTTTTTATTAATTTTAAATTAATATATTTTTAATATTTTCAAGTCATTTTGATAATAATATCAAAAATAATTTTTAAAAAATAAAACAATATTATTAATATATATTAATACAAAAAACTATTTAAAAAACAACAACAACCATTTACACATGTGTTTAAGGAAAAACAACAGTAACACGCAGACACCACAAATCCCACTTTTTGACACATAGTTATATTTAATTATTAGGAACCAGAGAGAGAACATAACTTTGTAGTTCACCATCCTGGGGAGTTTTTTTCTTTTTTTATTTTTTGGTGGATTATTGGTAAAAAAATATCAATAAAATTATAGTATAAAAATATTTTAAAAAATAACATATAATTGCAAATAATATTTGTGATTCAACTGTTATTTATGATTACTTTTATCATAAAAAAATTAAAAATAAAATTTAATAAAAAAACAAAAACATTATAACTCTAATAATAATATCATCAGTATCATTATAAAAATTTTAATGAGATAAATTAAACAATATCAAAAAAAAATACAACTAATGATCAGACTAGGTCACACATGTAGCCCTAAGAAAAATAAGCTTCAATATTTTTAGATAGTTTATGTGGTCTATTTTATTTTTTATTTGTGATTTTTTTTTATTGTTTAATTTTTATTGTCAAAATTTTTTTATGGTACTAGTAATATTGTTATTTAAGCTTTATTGTGTTTTTGATATCTTTTTTATTTATATTTTATTTTTTTCTCTCTCTTATCTTTTCATCGGTAACAAGGAAAAGAGAAATAGAATAAAATAAAAAAAATTGAAGACATATCAAAGCTCTAAAAACTAATATTGGTATCATTGAAAAGATATTAACAAAATAAATCTAACAACACCAAAAAAATATTATAAATGGAGTGTACTACACGAGTTGTTTAAAAATATTATAATTGACTTATCTTTTAATTATTTATGTCGCTCATTCTAATCATTATTGATAATTTTTCTTGGTGTTATTGAATTTATTGCATGAAAATCTTTTTAATGATGTCATTATGAAGTTTCAATATATCTATGAGATCTTTTTTTTTTAATCTTATATCTAATAATTTTACCATTTAAGAGTGTTACATATAAATATTTATCTATAACTTTTTAAATTATACTATTTTTTAAAATATTTGTTACTGTATTATTTTATTGTTCTTTTACTATGCTGTAATCCAAAAAAAAATACTCCTATTTTGCTAGGCATTATTGTAAAAATACCAGGGGTAACAAGATGACAAAAGAAAAGTTTAGATTTTTGCGTCATTTTCTCTGCCAACGCCTGCCTGCTAGCCTGCTAGCGTGCATGTAATTTCCAGATTTCTAAAATTTATTTTCTTGTTTGCTTTGGAATTTGGATTCATTGATATAGAATCTCTAAGTTGCCCCGTAAAAACTAGCACATTTTTTTCTTTTTTTAATATAGCTCGAAGGATTTTAAAGCTGTAAAAACCCAACAGAACTTTAAAGAACTTGTTGTCCCTTTTTGATAGGACTAAACTTCTAAACTTATTCAAATTATATGATGAAGCTAGCATAATATTTACTTCATAGATCATGTACTTAATCTTCAGTAGATACAATGCAGATTGTTGACTGTCTTGTTAAATAGCAGTTGATTCAGTTGTTAAGTAGGCATTTAAGTCGTTAATTTCTTTTGGGTTTTTTGCTTTGAAGCTTCATTAATAGTTCTGATTTATTTAGTTCTGAACTTATTTAGTTCTACTCACTCATTGTTGCAGATTCAGTTGGCATCTGTGAAAATAGCGATGAAGTTCTTGAAGAGAGTATCTTCAGAACTTGAGACTTTTGGCGGGGGGGCCGAAGAAGAGGAGTTGTTAGTCCAAGGCGTTCGATATGCATTCCGGGTACATCAGGTGAAGATCCATTTGCTTGCATTTACTTTTAACGATTAGAATAATTATACTTTGTTGCAGTGAGGCTCTAATGCTTTCATTTTTTGTGGCAGTTTGCTGGAGGTTTCGATGTGGAAACAATGAGGGCATTCCGAGAATTGAGAGATAAAGCCAGATCATGTCATGTACAATGTCAAAACCAGCAGCAACAGAAACTTGTATGCGGATCTACATCTTGCTAATCTGTAGCAAACTCAGCTTCAGAATTGCTGCCTTTTGTTGTAAATATAAAGCACCATGTTTGTCATCTATACTATGACCGTGGCGATCTTGGAATCAATATTTTATCATGATTCTTCGGTTCATTCTTTTATTTTATCAGTGTCCTTAAGTAGTGTACTTAGTGCCCATTTGTTTATCACTTTGATTACTTGACCGTCCAACTTTTACCGGGTATCCTGTTGAATATCTAAAATATGAAGAAAATCTCTAATGCCACCCTTACCATTGTTGCCTTGTAAAAATGGTTAGTTACCTGTAAAATCATATAATTTTATTATTAATTTTATGATTATAAAAATTATACAAGTCAATATATATTTATTATGTAAAATCATGTAAAAATTAAAAAATAATAAAATTATACCGAAATCATTCGGTAAAATCATGATTTTATTATCGATATTATAATTTTATAATAATTTTAGATTTTCAATTCTTATTTTCCTCGTTGCATATTCTTGTATTTACTCATTAATGCACAAGTCTCACCAACACTTGTATCCATAATTGTTTTTCAATAAAATACACAAGGACAAAGAAAACATAGTTTTGTATAAACTCTTCCAAACAAATAAAAAATTATTTATCATTGGATAAAACTTTAAAAAATCTTATTCTAAAAGGATATTTTTATGAACAAGAGTGATAGATCATACTCTAAAGTTTGATTTAACATGTGTTTATGCTTAAATATCATTATCTTTTAAATAAGTTTACAATATTATAATCTAACATGAACTAGACTTCAAGATTTTAAAAAATCTATTTCGAATGATAGACCATACTCTTATTCTAGAAGGATATTTTTATGAACAAGAGTGATAGATCATACTCTAAAATTTGATTTAACATGTATTTATACTTAAATATCATTATCTTTTAAATAAGTTTACAATATTATAATCTAACATGAACTAGACTTTAAGATTTAAAAAAATCTATTTTGAATTATTTAATTCATTCATTTTAGTTCGTACAAAGCCTATCATTGCATGTGTGCAACATTACAACAATCATTCTTCTTAATTGAGATTTTATGGTAATGTGTGTGAAAAAAATAAGAAATTATTATTCTTTATCACTAAAAAGAAGATAAAGTCGTCATCTAGAATTTTAATTATTAGAAACTCTAAATAATCTTAGAGTTTGAATAAAAATATTTTTATTAAGGTATTTTTGTATTTTTTAACTGTCGATCAATTTAAAGTTTAAAAAAAATTATTTTTATAAGTAAATTTTTATCTTATTAAATTAAAATTTAAATATTTTTAATTTAAATATGAAAATAGAATTTTTTATTTTTATTCAATATCAAAAATATACTTTACATATTAGTTTATAATTTTATATATTAAAAAAATATAAAATATATTTTTATAAATATATTTATAATTTTAAATGGGCTACGCAAGACCCAGCGGCCCAGACGATCCAGTAACCGGTCCCTTGGTGTTTTTTAATCTGCAGGTGTGCGTGAACGGTTTACGCACACCTGCTACAGTACATACTTAATTAAATTGCAGGAAAGGAGGAACGAAGACTTACCTGGTTTACAGGCGTTTTGGACGAGAATCCACCGGTGCTTGTTGCTGGGAGACGCTTCCTTTCGTCTTTCTTTCCTTTCGTTCTCTCTGTCTCTGTTTCACCCGTTAATTCTCCCTTCGTCTCTTGGGTTTTTTTGGTTCTCTCTCTTGTTCTCTCCTCTGTTCTACGTTCTCCCTCACTTTTTTTTTCCCCGTCCCCTGTGTTGCTCTTCGACTCTCCTTTTATAGGAAGTGGACTCCTACTTATCCCCAGCAGTCCTTCCTTATCTTGGGGACTTGGTGTTTTGGTTGGACAAAAACACCGACAGTCCTGCCATTGTTGGACTGTCGGTGGTGGGTTTCCTCGGCGTTTAAAGGCACGTCGGGGCGTGAAGGAGATTGGACTGAAGATTGGATTCGTGGTAGACTAAACGGTCTACCGTTTGCCTGGGTTGAGCTGATACCGTCAGCATTTTTTTGGTTTTTTTTTTACAGGTTGTTTCCTCCATACATAATTTCTAAACTCAGGACCGTCCAACGTAGTTTTGATCGAATAATTGATTGTCTGAATTAATTTTTTAAAATTAAAAAAATATTATTTTAAAAATTAAATTTTTTATCAAGTCAATTGAGTTACCAATTTATATTAAGTTTTTTTTTTTCTTTAACCTGACCTAATATTAATCCTAAGTTGGTCAGATCTTAAATTAACCTCTTAAATTAGACCGGATTTCAAAACTATAATATACTTTATTTTTAGAGAAAGAAGATAAAAAAAATAGGAAACACGAAACGTTGCCGCCTTGAACTGAGGTGGCCATTTTTAATTTGATCATTGAGGTTTTAATATTTTTTAATTAAATCCCCTATATAAATTGTAATTAGACCCTTGCATTTCAGTGCCCTTTACAAAATAGTTATTGGTTTCTAATTTAATCAATTCAATTCTTAATTAGATCTTCAACTTTTAATTTTTTTAAAATTATTCCTAGAAAAATCAATTAACCTCCCTATAATACCCTTACCTTTTCACTTTAATCCTTGGACTTTGATTTCTTGCAATTTGGACCCCAATCAACCTTAAATTTTAATATTTTTTTTAATTAAGTCTCTAATTTTATTAATGAAACTAATTCAAAGTTTAATTAAGTCCCTAAACTTATTAATTCTTTTAATTTCTACCAAAATTGAATCCCAAAATTATAAAGCCATCCTAATTAGTCCTTAAAACTTCCAGTTTGTGTTGTCCTAACTCAAACTTTAAATTATTCTTCATTCATTTTTATTTTGCTTTTTTTTAGTGAATTTGTGTTCTTAAAAATTAGGTTATGATAGTGATTAAAAAACAAAAGGGCATTAGGTTGAAATATAGGTCGACTGTAACATCAAACCTATAATACTCACCTTTATAAAAGAATGATGGAAAACAAGGAAAGGGTCTAGTTAGAAGATAGAAGGGAGATCGAAAACATGAAAAACGACATTACGAGACTCATTAGCCTACTTGAATCAGCTCTAAGGTTCAAGTCACAAGAAGGACCCTTAGCTCTATCCATAATTGCTACAAAGTTCACAGTTTCTCATAATATGGATGCACCAAAACTCTAATTTACCACCCATTTTCTAGTACCACTTATAAGGGTGCTACCCATAGTAGACCTAACTACTAAGCCCATATAAAAAAGGTAGTGAAGAAGGATAATCATGATAAACTTATTGCTTTAGAGGAAAGGATCAATGAGAGTAATTGAAGGGGTTGAGTTGTTCGACCCTTAAGAGTTGTAGAGATGTGTTTGTTTCCTAATGTGAAGGTGCCAAAAGAATTTAGAGCATCAGAATTCATAAAATACATCGGTAGCTAATGCCTAATAACTCACCTAAAGGTATATTATAATAAAATGATGAAAGTAGTAAGAGATGAAAAGTTGTTGATCCATTTATTTTAGGATAGTTTGAGCAACACTACCTAGCCTGGTACATGAGGATAAATAATACCAATATTAGAAGGTGGAAAGAGTTAGTAGAGACTTTTATAAAATTATACAAGTTTAATATTGATATCATCCTAGATAGATCTAATTTGCTGGTTATGAAGAAGAAAGACAATAAATTTATCCATGAATATGCTTAAAGATAGAGTGAGAAGACTACACAAGTAAGTCCACCATTGTTAGAAAAATAAATGATTAATAAATTTTCTAAAACCTTTAAAACTCTTTATTTCAAGTATCTTGTAGGAACCATAGCCTAACATTTTACTGATATGGTGATTGTAATTGAGAGTATTAAGCATGACATCAAAGTAGAAAAAAATCAAAGGTTAAACCATAAGCTTTAGAGTTATGAAAAAAATAAAGTTGAAAGTGGCTTTTAGATTAGAAATCTTAATCATGCCCGATCAGATCTCACTACATCACTAGCTACCCTAGTGTTATTATCAAAGATTGACATATATCAACCACTAAAAAAATACTTACCGGCATCTTCTAAACATAAGATATATTGCTTTAACTCTATCAAAGCCATACAAGCACCATTTTCTAAGTGTTATAATTCAAATGAGAAATATGAATATCATGATGGGATCATGAATCATTTGATTAAAAATTACAAAAAAATTTAAGTATCAAGTTCAAAAGCTGGAGAGTAAAGGACAAGTTAAATTTGTTAAGAATAATCATACCTACCACATTGTCTTTAGACTGTTTGCAGTATAATAAGTGGTCAGTAAATCTCATGAATGTTGATGGGAAACCTTACATAAGTATGAGACAAATACTGCAACATTGCTTTACATTTTGAATTTCATAAATAAGGTCTTTAAGACCTTGTTTTCTGCATTTTGTTTTTACATTTTGTTTTTCTTGTTTTGAAAACTTCATTGTTATTTTAATAAACTATCTTTTATCTTGTTATTGCTTTGAAATTATGAGATGGTTTTTTTTTAAAGTATATTGATATTGTATTTCCATTTATGATTAGACAAATAAAGTGAAAAAATTCCTAAAATTTGATTGAAGTCTAAAAATGACTCATGTAAATGGTAAGGTTAATACCTACCTTCTTTAAAATTAAAAAAAAAATACTCAATTTTCATCCTTGATAAATATAAGAGATAAAAAGTCAAAGCTTCACACTTATTCTTATCAAAATCCACTTTACCACAATGTGAATAAAGGAAACATGCTTAAAATTATTTTTAAAATAAAATTAATGAATTAATAACAAGAATGGTTCACATTTAGGTTGTGGTCCCACCCATCCCACCATATCTTCTCTAAAGATTAATCACTAGGTTTCTTAAAATGAAGTTAATATTTATTAGTGTAGACAAGCTTAGAGTTCAAATAAAGAAACGTAATTTTTGATAATCCCTTTACATTTCTTAAAATTATTCATTATTATTCATATTTAAGCCATGAATTTTTTTTGAAAGATAATATTTGACTAGGATTACCCTTTACATTGGAGGCAATTTTAAAAATTCTTCAAAAGGGATTAAAACATCACAAAAGTGGTTGCAGACCAAAACATTCCAAACAACGATGCATAACAGGTTCATCAATCATAAATTCATATCAAGAAATTTTTTTTTAATTCTGAATAAATTATATCAAATCAGATTAATGCTTATCAATCCAAATAATCAGAAAGACCTTCTTTACATCACAAGTTCAGAATTTACCTTTCAATAAGAGACTTGCTTTATATCTCCTTTTAGTGCTAGCTATTTGATGTCAACAACGTCTTTATATTTCATAATCATCTTTTTATTAATGACCCGTAATACATAATTTAAGATTAACAATAGATTCAAACTTGTAGCGTATACTTGAAATTTAAGCATTCGGTCATTGTGATGTTATATAGTAAACACAAAAACTTTAATGTTGTTTGTGATTTCAATTCATAGATGATACCTTTACTTTTATAGCCTTCAAGAAATCTATAGTTGTCATTCCCTTAAACTTTGTGGTTTGCAACATAATATTCTAACTCTTAAATAATATTTATGTAGTTTTATTTATTAAAAGTAAATAATATTTTCAGTTTAACCTATATATAATTCTTTTGTATTTAGGTTAATTTAACCATTGATAATAAATAGATTATTGGGAATTTTAGCCTCTTTTTATGTTTGATCTAAATTACTTTAACATAGTATCAGAGCCTGGTTGATTGAATCCTCAACTTATTAATTTTATAAAACTCGTTGCCCCTATAGAAATCATGTTCACCAATATACGAGCTACTGTTGGTATTAAAATCATTATCATCATCCACTTCATTCCTTGTAAGATGTTCCAACACGCTTAATGCATTTCTTTGAAACTTAACTTCACATCTATTTTTCAAAACATTAGACATAGGTTATTTGATCTATTAAAAGATGGAGGATGAAGATCAAGTTTTGTGCTTATAGCTGAAGAATTAATATCTGAACCTTTATTTTGGATTCCTTAACTTCTACAATTTGGTATTTCTATTCTATTTTTGTAATTGTTTAGATATTTTATCTTCTTTTCAGTTTTTGCAATTTGGTTTTTACATTCAGTTTTTGTAATTTTTTTGGAGTGATATTTTATCTTTTACTTCTACCAAATCTGGTATTTTGACTTTGCTTTAGGTTTTGTAATTTCATATTTATGTTTTGTCTTTATAGTTGTTTTGGTATTTCATCCTTTCTTCAGTTTTTGCAATTTGGTATTTGTTCAATTTCTGTAATTTTTTTGGAGTGATATCTTATCTTTCACTTCTGTAAAATATGGTATTTCAACTTTCCTTCAGCTTTTGCCATGACATTTACTACAAAAAAGATTGTTTGGTTACATTGGTTACTTGTTGATATGAGAGTTTTCTTTTCTCATCCTATTCCTATGTATTGTGATAACCAGAGTTCTATTTAGATTGCTCACAACTCAGTTTTTCATAAGTGAACTAAGTATATTGAGATCGATTGTCTTCTTACTCATCATCATCTTAAGCATGATATCATTACTCTGCCATTTGTTCCTTCTTCCTTGCACATTACAAATTTCTTTACCAAGACGTCTTTTATCTCTCGATTTTGTTTTTTAGTTGGCAAACTCTCGATACTTGTAGCTGCCGTATCGTGAATTTAAGGAGAGATGTTAAATAATATTTATTTAGTTTTATTTATTAAGGATAGAATAGTATTTTTATTTTAACCTATATATAATTCCTTTGTATTTAGGTTAACTTAAGCACTCATAATAAATAAATTATTGAGAATTTTAAACTCTTTTTATGTTTGATTTGAATTACTTTAACACTAATAACCAACCTATAAAATATATCAATCATTGTTTTCTTAAACACATGTTTTTATGGAACATTAGAGTGGAAAAATTATGGAGTTGTCAGCAGTGGAATGGTATGCTTAAGTGTTGTGTATATTGAAGAAATGGGAGACAAAAGTGGTGACTATTACATAATGAATGTTGCATTATATGTTGGCTATTAGCTTTTATTACACTACAAGAAAAACAATAAATACAAATAGAAATACTGGGGGAATATTTTTATTGGTAAATTGTTGATGGATTTTACGGATAGAAATATTTCCTCAGTATTTATCGAAGGAATTATAGTGAGAAAAAATAATTAAAATAAAGTAAAAAAAATAATGACATGTCATTTTTACCAATGAAATTACCGATGGTAAAATTCATTGGTAAATTCATTGGTAAAATATAAATATTGTTTATCTTGTCAAATTATAAAGGGCATCACCAACATAAATTTTCATTGGTATTTTTCAAAGAGTGTTGGAACTGTTCACTTCCTAGTTATACTATTAATTATTATTCTTTAAAGACAAAATAATCAATAGATTGAAAAGTAATGGGTGTTATTTGATAATTTTTTAAATTTTTTTATTAAATTAAAATTTTAAATTAAATATTATAAACAAAATCACCGATGGATTAAAATTTTTTTGATGATATTTGGTGGTTTCTAAAATTTTTTTATTAAATTAAAAATTTAAATTAAATATTACAGACAAAATCACTAACAAAATGATTAAAAATATTAATATTTAATTATTCATTAGTAAAACGCCTAATAAAAAGACTATAATCCCTAATTTCACAACAGACAAAACTCCTTTCTTTTTCTTTTTCGTTTTCTTCCCCCTATATATAGAAAATATCAATATCGATTTCTTTCTCTTCTTTTTTCAACTCCTTCTCTTCTTTTCCATGCTCAGGCATGTATTATTATTTTTCCTTATTTTTTTTAATTAATATATATACACTTTACTAATTTTTAATTTTTTCTCTTATTAGCTTCACTTGCAACCATATTAAGGTAAGATTTTTTCTTCTTTTTTTTTCATGTTTTTTTTCTCACTATATTTGTTATTTTATTTTAGTTTTGATTGTTTTTGTTCTTAATAATTGTATGAATATTGTTGTAGGATTTTTTTTAAGTGTTTTGAGTATTATAGAGTGTTAATTTATATTAATATAATTATTTTATAGTTTTGTAAAATAGATTTTTAAAAAGATATTTTTAAATAATTACCGATGAAATTACATATAGTATTTTCTGAGGGAAACACCAACAGAATAAAACATATAATATTTTTTTAGTGCATCTTTTTTATCAATAAATTTATTAGTAATAATATTTTTATTATTATTAATAGACTTATTAATATATAAAAATCACTTACGATTGGAGTATTTTTGTTAGTGATTTTATTAATAAATTAATTATCAATGAAATAATAATATAAATATCAATAATTGGTAAATCTAAGGTAGAGTTACTGAGGCTAGTTTTCACTTCTTATTATCCATTAGTGGTAAATTACCTTCGTGCACTCACATACACTGAAAATTTGACATGGTGTACTTCTGTCTTGGATCTAATGCATCCGAGGTTTCAAGTATAACAAATGGCCGTACCATAAATTTTTTCCTTGATTCTGCATATTCTTATATGCCACCGTTCGGTGCTCCTTTTTGTTTCGCTGTTCTTGATTTGATTTAGTACATCTTGAGTATTAATGGGCATGGTCAATGTTTGTGAAAAAATACTCACCGGAGAGTCTTTTAGCTCAGTGGCTATTCTTACGAAGTGCCAGGGGCAGGGCTTAATTCGGTATCCCTCGTTTTTTTATGTAAAGTTGTTCTGTATGCCATTTATGTTACTGTGTAAACACTGTATGGGCAAGTCTGTTCCATGAATATGATGTGTCCTGCATGTGCGATGGCATGGACATAGAGTTTAGAATGTCCGTGTCTGAAAACCAATCTTGCTCTCCTCAGGTCACTGCTGTAAATGATGCAGGACCCTCGAAAGGCATGCTTCTCCACATTTCTGTGGCAAACAGCCGTGTAATGCTTTTGGCAGATTTCTCTGTCTCTACTTCCCTTAAACTCGTGTTATTTAGATCATTTCTTAGGGCCATAGAGCTCGTACATTTTAGGATAGGAACATCCTACTTTGCTAGTCGTTGCAAATGAAAGAGGAAAGTGAAAGCGTTGCAACATTCAATATGGGCTACTCATAAATTCACTATCTGTAAAATCTAATTAAATAACAGCAAACGAGTCTGACAATACATGGACAAACTTAAGCTTACTTCCCAATGGATTTCTACTTCCTTCACACAATCATCAGATGCCATTTGCATCTGTCACCTATCTTTGTATCATCTTAGGGTAATTATTGTGATTAAGAAAATCAATCACTTTACATTTGATTTTTGCCTCCTCGGGAGTAAATGAGAATTTCTTGCCCCCCCATAATTATACAATTCTATACAAAAGGAAAGAAAAGGAGAAAACTAAAGTGAGATTTTGATGTTGGCCTTCACATGAGGAGGGCCGCATATAAGAGTTGGTTCCAAGTATCAGGCAATCCAGGCAGGCACCAATGACTGCAATCTGTGCCAGATCCATCACTATAAGTTGAGGGATGGGCATCTTTTCTTAATTGTGATAGTGTTGTTATGTCAAGTAGATAAACTGGTTTCGTAATTGAGCTCAACACTTTGCTTACAACACCAACCGCCGGAGGTGCACCTGCCGGATATGTAGACCCTGATAGGGGCACTGCTTCTCCAGAACAACTCTTTTGTGGCTGATTCCAGTCCTTGCCCCTGGTTTTATAAAAATAGTCGGAATAAAATTAGCTGTGTTTCTAGTGCTGCTGCATTGCATTTGATGCTCAAACAACTATATATATATATATATATCGTTAATTTAATGCATGTTTTCTGCCCCACTTACTGATAATGTGTCGGCGAAATCCCCTGAAAGAAGACTTTAGTTTTAGAAGGATCAACATTTTGGTCAACCCATCTGCCCCATGTGGTTAATCCTTTACTGAACGCTTCTATGCGGTCCATGTTTTTGTACAATGCTGGTCCATCCCGGATGTAGTCCCATCTGCATTTGCACAGCCAATAATGGTAGCTATTAAACTAGAGTTCCATATAAACGGAGACAGCCATGTACATGCATATAAAAACAAGAAATTACTACACTACATAGCGCTGGCAGGGCGCGAGAATGGAGGGAGGGAAATACCCTTGGGACTTTCCAGTGTGAAGCCACCAGTGCCAGGAATTGAAGACGAGCATGTCCATCCCTTTCCATGCATTGCCGGCCTCTATGGAGTTTAGGTTTAACACATTGCCAACATTTTCTCGAACAATATCTACCAAGTATGGTGTTCGATACATGTACAACGTTAAACCGTAGTCCTGCAACACTATTTTGTTAGCCACTTGAAATAGATACTGTAAATACTTTGTGTTTAAATCTCTTTTCATCTATGGATGTAAGCAAACAACTCTCTTGAATCCATGGTTCTTGTTACTGGCACTTTAGAGATGGAGTATATGACGAAGAGTCAAGATTATATTGCACAACTTTTTTTCTTACTTTTATTTTGTTGTTGGATTTACTACAGGAGATGCCCTCTTCCTTCAAGATCAATCTCAGAGAAACTAACCCCTTTCTGCTTCTTCATAATTGATATGATGATCTATATATGTAACTCAACAATGGCCATAAAATGCTAAGATCCACATCGCTATGATTTTAAAAACCTTTTACATGTCAAGTAGCACAAAAAAGAAGAAAAAAATGGTTCCAGTGATGCTTTTCAGTAGCGTAAGATAGAATCTCCTCAAATTCTCGCACCCACTTATTTCGAGGAGACAGAATAATAAATGTAATAATACAGCAGAATAATAAATGCAAGATTCTTATTCTCAAGAACATATAATATAGAGCTGTCTGGGCAGTCAATCACTCACAAGCGTCACAGTAGCCATCCATGGTTCTTCTGATGAAGAACTGGCCGCTAGACAAGCATTCACGTGAAGCTTAAAAGGTCTTACAAAATCTAGTTTTCATGAATATTAGATTAGCAGTTAATTAGCACTAATCGGTGGTAATTGATTTCACGGAAACACCACAGTACTGTTATAGAGCTGCCCACCTTATTCATCTCGCACGTCAAGTAAAATCAGTGACCCGGAAGGTTAACTCCATCGTTCCGATTTTTTTTAAATTATTTTAGATATTCATCAGATCAAGTTTTTGGACTTAGAAAAATTAATTTATAATGCAATTAACTCGACGAGCTAATTATTTAAAATGAATTATTTTATTTTTAAAATCTTTATTTACAAGATATCATTTTAGTTTTTTTTAAAAGAACTCACTGAAATGAAGAAGTTTTAGAACTAACCCGGGTTCGTTCCATAATCTATGAGTTGCCTAGCAATCCACAGACCCGGTCCTTAACGGAGTTAAACTCTGAAGGAGAGCCAATCAATTATGAGTGGGATGGCTCCTAAATTTGTGTATGCTGATAGCTATATCCAATAATAATGTGATTAAATAATAATATACATAAACATTATGAAATAAGTAAAATAATTATTCACGGCCAGCCGTCTATTATAACAAGAAAACCACAGGTTGGCAGCTTCTTCAAAACAGCTGTCAAGGGAAAGTGATGGGGCCACTCAATTTCCTCTAATTTGGTCCAAGATGGCAACTAATGATGTCCTAATTAATTTCTTTATCATATTTTATTTTTATTTTTTTATGGGCCGTGGACTCTCTCTCTCTCCCCCTCACATTGAATAAAGAGTCACGGAATTTAGAAAGCTACAGACGTGTATGTATTGTCTCTTCGGTCGGTCAATCATTCTTGGGACCCTCACTCACTGTTTAACGAAACACTATCTGGGAATTGAGATCCTTTACTATATTTAAGATATGCTACCAAAGAAGACTAGAAAAGAGGAAATTTCTGTGACCCTCTACATTTAATTACCAGGGAGAATTATGGGCATATTTGTGTAATTCGTGCCTTGATGTCTCCATTCAGCAGAGACAAACAATCTATGTGCCTTCCATGCTCATTTACTAATTGGAAACACGAGACCCCATTTTGAATGGTGGAGTAACGAAGTCTAAATTGCCTTAATTAAACTAAATAAACCTGTAGTTTTCACTGGGCAGCATAAACAACAGCTACACATAAAAAAAAAAAAAAGCTACTCATTATGGTTAATACTGTATAGTTCAAGGAAAAAGGCCAAACTACAATTTGGAAGCAGACATTTTCTCAAAAGCAGATCAATGGAATAATCAATAACATATAAAAAAAAGATGGAAAATGACAAACATGCAATAGTAATAAGGAGATGTGCAGACAAAATCGGTTGAGGTTGATTTTGATTTTTGAAATGGAAAGGAGAAGAACTGGTAAAGTACTCACAACGAAGGTCACGGAGTTCCGCTTTGAAAAAGTTGTCTTGGCAGTGGGCACGGCAGCATGAATCATGCATGCTAATGATTCCCACATGTTCAGACTCAGCGAGTCCCCCACGAACATTATCTTCTTCCCTCTCCACCTTTCCAAAAAATCTGAACCGCTAAACCTGCACAAGAAACAACAATAATAAAAAAAACAGCATAACCATAGTGCTTGTTTATGTTCTTGGTCTTCCGTTCAATGAAAGGAATGAATTGAAGTGAGTAATTCTAGCTAGTACGTACCTTGGTATATTGCAAGAATCGGGTTGCCAGGAGTATTTGAGATACTGAGTATCAGGTCTGCCATACCCTTGGCAATCAAACTCAGCATCAATGAATGGACAGCCAGAGGAATCATAGAGAGGATAAGAAGTGTCAACCACCCATCTCCCTTGAAACAAATCACAACCACTCACTTGCTTTCTCCCCTTCAACCTGCTAACATTGTAGTGGTGCTGTCCAGCTATTGCTTCTTGTAAAAGCAAAAGCATACATTGACAGAAAATGGAAAACAAAACTCGGCATTTAAAACCCATCTTGGATTTTGAGTTCCTGGCAATGTTTCGGGATATACCAATTTGCTAGTGAATTGAGCTTATATACAAGCGAGAAGCGAGTCCCTGAGGGAGGGAGGTAGTTAGGGAGTGGGGCGCCGCTAGCTAGGGTGGGTTCACATGCTAAGTGAAGGAGGCTGGCACTGACTTTCTTTATATATATATATATAGAGGACATGAGGTCGGAAATCTTGGAAGGATTTGTTGATATAGCGTATAGCTAGCGCAATGCGTAGGTAATGGGGTTTAAATTCTTATTTCTTGAAAGGTTCTCTTAACATTCTATTGGCCTTGCATGTCACGGGCATATGAATCATGTACTGACATGAAATTACACATGCACGTTAAATTATTGGTGATTAAACAGCTAAATTTCAAAAATTGGTGTTACAATTTCAACAGCCGGTCATCGATCCCTCCTGAAAATATTTTAAAAAAAATTATTTTTATTATCAATACAATCCAAAAATATTAATTTAAAATAAAAACATAGTCATAATGCAAAGACAAACATGATTATATATATATATATATATATATATATATATATATATATAATCATCAATGTTATTGAAAATAGGACGAGTTAGGCAATGACTATAATAAAAAGACAAAAAAAATTCCATTGAAAATTTTTAAAAGGAAAATAGATCAAACAGATCAGAACCACATCAGTAAGACAAACGTGCTCTTAATTTAATTTGTAGTTTAAGCCTAATGCCTGTTAATTTTAAAGATTCCTGATCAATATACATAATTAGCAAGAAAGAATAGGGATTTAAAAGTAAATAAACATAACAACCGCATAAACTGCCATTAATGAGATCGCAACACGAGATGACAAAAAAAAAAACATGTAAATAAAATAAATAAAATGTAAATTAATATGTTCAATTGATGTTAATAGAAAGAAAGAAACAGACTTGAGTATTTAACATGAATTGACAAGTGATAATGTCCATGCTTTTTTTGGGTTCAAGTGTAGCTCAACAAAAAATTAAAGTTTAGTTGAAAGGTCATTAAAGAGCTAGCTAGGGACGGACAAGGGTTAAACGTGAGTAAAAAGCTTTCTATAATTGAACACCAAACTATCCCTTTGATCTTACAATTCCTCACTTCCAATCGATCAAGAAGAAGCTATGGTGATCTATCAAATCCCACCATCATGCATAGATGATTCCAATCGATCTCTTAACTAATCAAATATCTATCGTGCCGCATTAGGTGACTTGATAACAACCAAAGCTTTTCATGCAATAAACTAGAAGAGTAATTATAACGCAATAGTAGATAAAGATTCCAAGAGTTTTATTTTAAAAGTGTTTTTAAAAACAAAATAATTTTTTAATTATTTTACTTTTAATTAATTTAATTTTTTTTATATCGTATTAATATATTAAAATTTAAAATAAAATAATTTTTTTAAAATAAAATATACTTTAAAAACATCTTCTGGACACAACATTTTTCTGCATACAGCCAGAAAGCTTACAAAAAATATGAGGAAGGCCACCGGTCCACTACGAGCGTACCTATGAGGTTGTGTTCCGAAAGTGGGCCTGAAGACAGTGCCTATAGGAGCCGTAGGACCCAATGGGTCCACCAACAAGGGACCCATCCATGAAGTTGGTGAACCGTCGACTAGGGCCATTGTCTGGTCCTTGTGTGCCGTGCCGTCTATTGCTTGTTCCATAGATAATGAGGATGCGTTTCTCTTTTCTTGCTAATAATAATCATGCTTTTTAATTTTCAATCATTCAATATCCATGGAATCTTCTTACATCAGAGGGACAATTACCTCTCTCTTGATAGAATATTATAAAAATCCTCGTCTTTTCCTGCGTATAACCACACAATATCTTGAGGTCTCTAGTAATTAACTAATTAATTTTTATTTTTTTTACCGGAACCCTTGTACTATTTGTTATGATAACAGAAAGAATTCTTGAATGCAGTCAACAAGATGTACTCTTAAATGGTTTAAGTAGCTATTTAGTTTAGATTAATATATAAAATTAATTAAAAATATATAACTTTACTATCAAATCCAAAAAAGACCTTCAAATTTATACTAGACTGCCATCTCTAAGATTTTGGAACAATAATCATTTTGATTTCTTTTGTTTTAAATTAATTTTTTAGGTGTTTTTATATTTTTTATGTGTTCGTATTAAAATAAAATAAAATATTATTTTAATATATTTTTAAATAAAAAACCTTAAAAACAACTTCTCAACAAATATACCATTAATCTAACCCAGCCATATTTTAAGATTTTGCATCATAATTTAATTATAAAATATAAACTATGAATAATAGTAATAATATGAGAATTTACTGTCTCAGCAAAGTATAATTTTAAATATTTTTGTTTTTTTTTTTTTTTGGAATTCTAGTTGTTTACATCACGAGTCAAAGTAACAATCATTGACATGGCACTTGATGCAACATCAACTTGATATAAAGTAAAAACAACATGCATCTTAAGCCTCATCTTCCTAAATTTTAAGTGGGAAACAGAGACTTCCACTACTGCGTTAGAAGTTCTGAGAACCAGCCTTTGGAAGAGGCAAAGTGGGTTTCTCCAAAAGAATAATTCAAAATGACACGAGGAACAGCAGTTTTCTACTCTCCAATGTCTCAACGTCATTGCTTCGTTAATAAACCACAACAGTATTTTATTGTCGGAATGATCTCTTATGGCAGCCAGAATGATACCAACTTCCAAGCAAAACCTTGCTTTTCTATTCTAAATTCAATACCACCGGCTTAAATAACTCAACCAAGAATGCCAATTATTCCGTCTGTAATGATGAATGTATCTCATTTCAGTTTTAAAAAATAAAATAAACTGGAATAGAATTCATCTCACTTAGAATCTATGTACAAATTAGGGCAGGAACATTTCGGCTGTTTCAATCAAGCTAAATAGTGTTTTATATATATATATATATATATATATATATATATATATATATAATATCAATTATATCTTTTAATTTGACAATTAAATGAGATTTTACTAAGAATGTACTTAAATGTTATTATATCTCGGGTTAAATGTTTAGAGAAATTAAAATTTTGTAAGAATGGATAATATTTTTATAATTTTATTTAAATTTATTTTTTTAATCAGAAAGATTATTTTTTTAATTTTTTAATTTTTATTAATTAATAATAAATTTATTGGTTATTAAAATTTACAACTTATTTTATTTTTTTTATTTAAATTTATTATGATTTTATAACCTGAATTATAATTTTAAAATGTTAACAATATTTAATGTAAACTGATAAAATATATTATTATTTTAATATTATTTTTAAATTATTTTAATTTTTATATTAAAAAATATTTTTACTTTCATCTCTTTTTTTCCCTTGTGTTTAAAATTTAAATCAATAACTTTTTATTTATTAATTTAAATTAAATTTATCGTGGTTGAGTTAATATTCTTCGCCGCCGTCAAATCATTTAATCATTAAAGGAAAATGATTTTCTTTGTTACTCCATTAATGAATTAATATTACAGGTACAAGAAAGTACATTTTTTAATTTGGGTTTTTGAATTTTAATTGTAGATTAATCAATATAATTATATAATTTATTTTTAAGAAAATATATTAGACTAATGTTAGAGGCTGGGTGCGTCCAAGATCATTTATAAATAGAATTTAATCTTTACTGATTGACGTATAAATTACTCCAAAATATCTTTTATCATCAAATAAATAATAATAAATTATTAACGAAATACTTGATGATTTCTTAGAACTGAGTAGAATAACTATTGTTTTCAGAGATTTTAATGGCATCCATCTTTGATAAAGCAGATGCATATTGTATGGTACTTTGATTGTTATGATCAATACATTTCTTCTTATCCAATAATCCAAAGAGGGTGTTAAGAAGGCACTCTTAGATGTAACGTGCACATGTAGCATTAACTGATCATGAAAAAATATTATAAATAATTAAACAGCATACATTCCTCAATTAAGGTCCACTTGCAAATATTTTATTTAAATATTGAAAAACATTTATCAACAATCACAACGAGTGAAGATAGCGTTTTAGAACTTGATTTAAATAGAATTTGTTAATTTTTTAAATTATTTTAATATACTAATATCAAAAATAATTTTTTTTTTAAAAAATATACCAATACATCTTTAAATACAAAATACTTTAAAAATCAACTGTTACAACACTAAACAAACAATATATCTACTTCTTGTATATTACAAACAATAGATCTTTATGCCCGTCACAAATTTGTAAGCACTACACCTCTAAGGTCACGCAAATCATGAATTAATTCTTAATATCAGTTGTCCCAGATGTGATTTTTGAAGACATTTCTCTTAAATGATAGATTTAAGTATGTTCTTAACTTTCTATAGACATTAACATTATGGTAATATATGTAATAGTAGTACTATCATGCGAAGTCCATTTTTGCTTATATCACAAGAAAAATTGTAAAGCTTAATGCTTTAGATGGACAAGCCAGTGTTATGAACAAATTCACTGTATAATTTTTATTTATAAAATAAACCAAACCCCCTTTGTTTTCTCCCCGTGAATCATTGAACAAAGACCATGCCCAATAAACAGAGTATACTTTAAAAAGTTAGCCTCTCAGCCACATCTTAAAGATAGTTCAAAAGCCCACTTTCCCAACATATCAAAACCTTACCCCTTTTTTTTTTAACGATAAAAAAAAAAAACCTTATCTACTAAAAAAAAAAATAGGTTGGTTTCGTTAATGGAAAACAGAATTTGCACTCCAGCAGGACTGCTACGCACCCACTCATCTTAGGCACCACTCACCATATACTTGTTAGCAGTGGCCCAACAGTGATACCATGGTTTATTTTTATGAACTGAAGATTTTCTCCATTTAATAATAAATGGTCTATAAAGATTGTCCAAGGTTTTATCTGTTAAGAACATATAAAAAATAAAAAGAAATATTTTTTAAATATTTTTAAATATCTAAGATATTATTCACCTTAAACCTAATCTGTTGGAAGGCGTATCGATATGGGCTACAGCTAGAAAGGCATCAGTTTCTTGGCTCCATTTACAAGTTGGTAATTGCATAAGCAAGACATCACATTCTTCCCGCCTCTTTCGACGTTCATGTTTTGAGGGTTATTTGCTTCTCCTTTCTCTCATCATGATACCATCCTCGTGTTTGAATATGATTAATTTGGCTTTATTTATTCGACTTATCGACCTAAGAATTTCTTCATCTTAGAGAAGCTTGGGTCACCCATGTCTTTAATTTATTTTCAAATAGCAGGATCTTTCTCAAGTATTTATTTTGAGCTATGATTCGACTCAACTGGTAAGGGCCAACAAACCTAAACAAAAATCAACAATTATTTTGGGGTTGTTGGAAAATTTAAGAATTGAGTAGTTTTAACTCTTTAAGTATTAAAAATGACTTCTTCTTGTACACACAAACACAACAATCATAACAAGTGATTGAGTGGTTAAAGACTTCAACGTTGTTATCTCATCAAGATTTGTTCCTTTTCTTTTAAGAAACTATTTTTACAGAATTTGTGAGCCTTTTGTACACGGCATGGTTATTGGTTAACGGGGAAACTCCTTTTGTTCTGGCCTACGAGTCTTTTGATAATGTAAGTTAAAATATTTTTTTAGAACTATTAAAAAATAATATAAAGATTAATTTAATTTACTATTTTTGATTCTCATATAAGTACCACGCGCATGAAATTTTTGAAGTGCATGAATCAAGTTTCCAGTAGCGGACATGTAATCAATGGTATACGCCATTCTCCCAGGAAAAAAAAAAGACTAATATATAGTGAGGATTTGAACATGAATTAACCCTAACTAACTTCTCTTTCTTTTTTTGTTATATTTCAAAGTCTTCAACTCTTACTGTCTCATCCTTGAACCTACCATAGACCAATGCCTCGCAGTAGGTCAACGACTTGCATTTTTAAATGATGGCTTATCACCAGGGGCGGAGTAAGAAAAAAAAATCAAGGAGAGACAAGTTAAAAGAGTTATTTTAAAAGGATTAAAATTTTAATTATTTTATACAAGAGAGGGGCTGGGAAAAATTTCCTGGGGTTCCGGCCCCTGCCAGCCCCCCCTCCCTCCAGCACTGCTTATCACCACATCAAATTTCTTGTTTTTTTAATTATAAATAAGTCAAAAACAAATTTAAGGGGAAGAAGACGTAGAAGTCCTTGATTGAGATTGTAATCTAAATACAATTAGAATAAAATTATATTTTTTATTTAATTTTTTAAAATAATAATAAAATATTATTTTAATATATTTAAAAGTATTGAAATGGAATTAAGATAAAGAAAAAAAGAGAGGAGGAGGAACCACTAATATTTGGTGGACTATTAATGGCCTACAGTTGTGGGCTTTGTTTGAACTAGAAAAGAGTTTCAAAGGAATGGACTATTTTATTTACATGGTATTTTTAAACGACGGAAAAGGCGTTGGGCTCCGAACCAGGCCTTAAAACTTTTGTTTGATTGCCGAGTGAAGAAAACGATCAAGGCCAGCAGGGAAGAGAGGATAATAAAGCTGAAAGAGAGAGCGAGAGAGAGGGGTCTAAAACATGGCAACTTCAATATCAATGATATCACCACCACCACCACCATCACCATGGATTGGATTGTCTCATGTAGAACAAGAAGCTATGGCAACCCATCAGGTTCATTCTCCCTTTTCACTGGTTCAAGAACGAGAAGCATTTTTTCAATGAATGTGGCCACCAACTCCACTACTCGCTCAGGGCTGCTTCACTGCTCCCTTTTCTCTTCCTCTTCTCTCTCTTTACCTTCTTTCTTCTCAGATAAAATCTTGGTATCATAGATTTTTCTAATTTCTCCTCAAAATGGTTCAAGTAAGGGACTAATTCACTGGTGGTGGGTATCTCTTTTTTTTTGGTGACCTTTTGTACTTGGATTATTTAAGTGCATGAAATAAGCATTGACATGTGTAAGGAGTTGTTTTAGTGAGTAGTGAAAAGATCATTCCTTATGTTTCTATTGGTGGAAAGGATGAAAGAAGGGAAATTCTTAGGTTTTGGTTGAAGTGGTATGCAAAGTAGTAATGCAGCAATTTATGATAGTTGCTAAAATTTATCCGATGTTACTGTTTTCTTTCACCTTAATTTCTCTCCTTTTATTTTTTTGGCTTGTCTCGGTTTGTGATCTTTCTACCCCTTTTGTTAGAGCAGAGGGTGTCCAACACTCATGATTTTACATATTAACACTCATATCACCGATGTTTGCTAAGTTTTGTATTTGTGTATTTTTGACAATATGGTTGTATGAACATGCTGTCTGATGCTGGTGTGGATCTGTTCATTTAAACAGCATTGAGAATAGGTCAGTGCTTCATGTAGCTCTTCGTGCGCTAAGGGATGCAGTTATGCAAAGTGATGGCAAGAATGTTGCACCAGATGTCTGGAATGCTCTGGACAATATCAAGGATTTCTCTGAGAGGTTCCGCAATGGTAGAATAATGAATTTGTAGAGAATATTTTTCATTCTACACGTGTCTGCAGAGATCTTACAATATCATGATGTTGGGATTAAAACTTAACATATAAACTTTCATAAATTGAATTAACTAGACATAAATATGTTGTTTCATTAAAAAAAAAAAACAGTAATATAATTTAAATATGAAATCTAGCCCAAATGAATATTCTTTTTAATTCCTCAAACTTATGTGCTAGATTTGGAAATGTTTTAGACCTGCAATTTTAAGGTATTTGTAGTTTTCGGATTTTAAGGTACTGGTAGTTTTCTGGTTTTAAGGTGCTTGTAGTTAACAAAGCATAAAGCGTTCAGCCACTTTATTTATTTTATTAAAGAAAAGTGCCTGGAAATAAATAGAACAGGGCCTCAAAAAGCAATGAAATTTATTCATTTTGCTGGGAAGAGAAGAGGCTCTTTTCAGATCACATACAAACAGTAAACAGCAACACAAGTATATACTCTAAGGAGCTGGAATTGACACGAGGAATGTTCACTAGCTGCTAGTAAAGGAGAAATTAGGATGAAGATGGATTCATCGATTTGCTAATTAATCTATAGTTGGATAGGAAGCACGAGTGGCAAGGCCAAAAAGACCTCCCTCGATATCAATATCCCTCGCCATTCTACGTATCCATTCTCCCCCCATGTAGTTCCCCGTGAATTCTTGACCAACCAATTCTTGGTACCGTCATTGCTTGTCCCATATCCAACCACAGTGACAGCAAGGTCTCAATTGGTTCATCAAAATCCAGTAAAGACCCCACCTGACTAGAACTGAAAAGGATATGCTTTAGCTGCAATGGAAACAGATACTGGTTGGTGGGCTACTGCCTTCAATAGCGCTTCCTTGCTGTAGGCACGAACATTTTCATAATCTATAATCCTGACTGATGCATTCATGGTGTGGAAAATGCCTAGCTGAAATCCTTGGTAGTGGACTAGGTAATCGGCTTCAGTAGCTAGACCTTGGGTTTTCTATGATGAATTCAAATGCTTTTCCCACCCGCCCTCCCCAACAACTGCAGTTGTCACTTGTGTACAATCAAGTAGCTCTTTCCCGGCAAGAGAGCTCAATTTTCCCGTAGAAATCGTTGTAATTCCTTCCATAGCTGCCAAAGCAGAAAATGCAAAACAAGATCCTACAATTTTTGCATAATTCATACAACAGGGCACAGTTCATTTCCCTTATAAATAAATAAAGGACAGTATATTTGTTATCGTGTCTTCCCACATCTGCCTTGTTTCTTGATGGGCAAATGGATAAAAATTAAGGACAAGATTAATTATATAAGGTTATTTAAGTAATTAATAAAAAATCTATTATTTTAGAAGAGTAAAAAATATATTTAATATATTCATAAATAGTATTGATTGTACATCTTGCACAAAATAAAATGAGATTTTAAAAAAAAATTATTCAATGATTTTTTTTTTAAAAAAAAAACTAAAAGCATGTTTGCTAACCAATCTTGGTATTGAACTTCCCTAATAAATTAAGCCCGCTTCCAATAACCTAGCCTCCATTAAATTGCATAATTCTAATTACGACATGGACTTTGGACTATACAATAGAGGGTATATAGTCCCCTTTTATTATAAATTGCGATCGTTAGGATTAGGATCTTGATTCAAGAAAGAAAGTTACAGGTACACAATATATATTACATTAAACTTGTGTAGAACAAACTCATTATTTTAATAATAATAATAAATAAATAAAAGCAATTTCATGGGAAGGGAATTAATAATAGGAATGCACGTTTGTCTGAACGTCTTCTTGAACTTGTTTTCATCATTTATTTAGGGTACAAATGTGCAGGCAAGCGTGGTTTCGCAACAGCAAGCAGTGGTTTAGCGAGAGCCATGCTATCTTTTGTGGTGGAAAGGTCTATGCTGGACTCATTTGATGGCAAACTCCAACTAAAACCATGAAGAAGCCTAGCGAATAGCATGTTCGTCATCGAACTCCCAAGGGTCACAGCCATGCACCCACGCTTTCCTGTGCTGAATGAAATGAATCTTAATCCATTCTCAGCCAACACAACATTCCCTGTTCCTGTGAGATGACGCTCTGGTTTGAATTCTAGTGGCTCGTCCCAAACTTTAGGGTTTCGACCGAGCCCTAATCTGCTAAGAATAACATAACTACCTTTTGGGATGAAGTGGTTGGCAACTACTGTATCAGCCATAGATACGTGAGGAACGTTAAATGGTGCAACAGGATGCAGCCGAAAGGCTTCTCTAGCGCAGGCCTTGACGTAATTGAGTTGTGCAAAATCTGATTCTTGGACCAGTCGTTGCTTCCCAACCACTCTATCCAATTCTTCAACAGCTGTTTCGAGTATCTTAGGGTTGTTTAACATCTCTGCAAATGCCCATTCACAAGCATTTGATGGATTGTCCACTGCTGCTAAGATTATGTCCTGAGAATAATAATATTTATAATTTAAAATCATTATTAAATATAGATCTAGTAATATATAATTATTTGAGATTAATAAGAAGAATTATTTTCAACTTATCAAATAACTATCTCAACAACTCAAATTAATTAAATTTTAATTTAGATAAAAAAAATATAGTAGTCAAGATAGCTTAGATGAAAACTGAAAGGGATTTTATAGCATTAATTAGATAAATAGTTAAATAACCCAAACATATCTTGAATTTTCGTTTAAAATAAATTTAATCCTTGAGCATTAGTTTTTTTATTTGATTATCTTGAATTATTTAAAAAAAAAAACAGGTTATTTCATTAGTTTTGACTACATATAAAAAAGTTTAGAAACAAGTAAAAACACATGATTTAAAAACAAATTAACAAAGAACATAGACCTGGATGAAAGGGCTTTTTTTATTAAAAAATAATTATGGTGCTCAAACAAGGAAAAAAATAAAATAGAAACTAAGTTAGCTATAAGTTTTTTTTTAAAAAAAAAAAATTGATATATTAAAAGAGCTAACTAGAAAGTAGCCTAAAACAAAATATATAAGTTAGTTATAAGTAATTTAGCATTACATAAGTGTAAAACTTACTTCCACTTGAGCTTTTATCTCATCCTTAGACAATAAAGGATTGCCATTGTCATCCTTTAAGGTTATTAAAACATCAAGCAAGTCCTCAATGTCTTTCTTCTTGCCATCCTTCCATTGTTGAATCCTGTTGTCAATTATAGGATCATGATACTTTTTTATGATCCTATCTTTCTCCTTCATCACCTTCTCATGACCGTTTAGGTCAAGCCATGTCAAGAATGACAGAAAATCTGAGACACAAAATGAAAATAAATGACTGAGGATAGTGAAGAGTGCATCCACATGCTGCTCTTCTTCAAAACCAGGTCCACCATTCTCCATTCCCACTCCAAAATATCTTTTGTTAAACATCAGCTTCCTAATAACATTTGCACAATAATGTTGTGATATGAATCGCAAATTCACTATGCCATCTTGATCAGATTCCTGACATTGTTTATAAACAAGACGAACGAGGTTATCGCCTTCTTCAACTCTTTTTTTGTGAAGCCATTGATGTCTTGTAGGAGAAAGCACTTGTGTTGCCATGACTGTCTTCATTTTCTTCCACTGATCTCCAAATGGTGATACAACTGTTGCTAGGTACCCATTTGATGCGAGATAAGAGGATATGGTTTTGGGTCTAGATGAAAATACATCATCTTGTTCTTTCAAGAATTCACAAGCAATATTAGGACAAGTGACAGGAATCACATGGATGTTTCCTAGACGGATACAAGCTATTTCAGTGTTCATTTCTTTCATGAGATTGTGTATCCATTGGTACACTGGCTTGTTTCGGAGCATTGTCGGGAGGCATCCAACAATAGGCCATGATCTTGGACCAGGAGGCAGTGAGTATTGCTTGACATTCTTGTGGGATTGGATAAAGGAAAATAAGGTGATTGCTAAGACGAGAAAAAGAACTGGGAAGCTCAATAAGATTGTGAATGAACTAGTGGATGGAAAATAGTCCATGATGAAACAAGTGTACTTGTTTTCTTCACAGCTGTTATTGTGGTTTTATAAATATATAAAATTTTGGAAAATCTCCATTAGAGACCCTATATATATGTGTGTGTGTCATGATCCATATCTTATATAACTAGCGTAATAAATTTAAATTTTTGTGAGAGAAAACAACTTGGATTCTGCTTATTTCCAATATGCCTTTCAATTGTAAGAAAAAAATCAATTCTTTATTTATTTAATATAGTTTGATTAGGAAAAATATTTACCTTAATAGTGGAAAGAATTAAATTGTTATTACTGTGCATATCTTTCCCTATCTACCTTGATATGTTTCTAGATTTGTTTTATGTTTCCTTATAAGCGTGTTAAAGGTAATGCTTGTATTTTATGTCAATCATGCAGGATGTATTTGATTGGTATATAGAATAAAAAAGATATAAACTTATTTTATTGATAAAGCATAGACATAGAAATAAATCTATCTTAGATAAAGACATAAAAATATAATTATCTCTAAAATATTTTGGAGTAAATTTTTATCCCTTTAAAATAAGAAGTGCAGAAGAACATGTCCTTTATATCATAACTATCTTTGTTTTTTCTATTGTAAGATAGTAACCAAATATTATTATTATACATAAATAAGTTCATACATACAAATAGATAGACAAACAAACACAAATTCATGTATAAATACGCATATATGTATGGGTGTATGTATAAAAGGTGTGGTTCATGAACTATTGAGACCGTAATATATATATATATATATTAAATCTCTTTTTTTTTCTCTTTTTGTTAACTAAGATCTAAATGAAATAATTTATTTCAATTAACTTTTTTTTGATAAGGTGTCGGTGTAAAAGAAAGTGAAATTAAGTTGATAAATTATGCTAAATATAATTTGGTTTAATTGATTTAAAATGTTAAAATGTAAGGATGAAATTTTATAATAAGACAATAATGTAGGCTTTTTATTTTTAAAATGCGTTGGGCATCTTTTTAAGCATTTTTATTTATTAGTACTTAAAAATAAATTTTTATCAAGGTTGAATATCAACATTTTATACTTAAAATATCAATAATTCTTTAACTAAATTATGTTTTATAATAACAAGTCTGATATTATAAGATACCTTTAATGTATGGTAAATGTTTATCTTAAATGCAAGCCTATCACATAAATCAAAAGATTGATTGATGAGTTCAACTACTAAAATTAAAAAAACAAAGAGAGGGTGAAGTTTTAAAAAGAGATGTTGGTTCAGTCCAAACTGAAATACTGTTCAGTCATTGGATCATATTTGGAATTGTAGATCTTGGATTTCAATTTGATTTATATGACTAGAAAGCTAAGATATAGACCTAGAGCATTCATAGGAATGCAAGACTCAATTCTACTGTTTAGAAGTCCAAATCTTAGTAACAACGGAAAAGTTGGAATTTGTCATGTAGCTTAGATACTGTTCAATATTCAGCCTATATCTCAAGTTTTAGAAGTCCAAATGACCTCAATTTTTTTTATTGAAAAGTTGAGACGATACTATTCAAATTCTGATGTTAGCAATGATGTTTTGTTCAGACAAGAAGATAAGGATTGTCACCAAGTCAAGATGTGACCATACACTCAATAATTAGTCAACAAATCAATAGTTTTCAATTTTGGCCTATAAAAGTAGACATTTGTCATGCATTTAGACATCTTGATTTCCAAATCAAGATCATGTTTTTTCTTTTCTTTTTTTTTATATATATTTTTTAATACTTAAGTTTTGCTTTTATTAATATCTTATTTATATTTTTCATTTCTTGTCCTTTACTTAGTTAACTTATATCTTATTTATGTTTTTATCTTGTTTATTTATATTTCTTTGCTTTATTATATTTAGCTAAGTTTATTATATCAAGGTGAAAAGGTTACACTAATGGTGCAAAAATAAGTATAGTATAAACTCAACATGGACTATAATATTTGATAGTAACATATTTTGTATTTGTTATCTTATTCATTTTTAATATTTTGCTTGTTAAATGGTTAATTTAAATTTTTGTTGTATAACACTTGGTACAACAAATACTAAGCACTTTCATAACCCAACCATATGGTATAATATAACTCACACTT
Organism: Populus pruinosa; assembly: GCA_026413675.1. NCBI lineage: Eukaryota > Viridiplantae > Streptophyta > Magnoliopsida > Malpighiales > Salicaceae > Populus > Populus pruinosa. The sequence goes on from CM048595.1 coordinate 4,618,992, forward strand.
ATACTATAAAACGAACTTGATTTGTTGTTAACATAAGTTATAATCATGAATACTTGATAATATTTATAAGTATTAACATTATTCAAATAAGATAACTAATATAATCATGTTAATAATTTATAAATTCGATTAGTATCTTCTTTATATGTGGTTTTCACTTGAGTAATAAAACAAATTTATATTATATTTGTTTGAAGTATCATTAGTGAATCCTCTAACCTTAACAATCATTTTATCTTTGTTTAATCGTTACATTAATCTTACATCTCAAAGTCCCATTTAATTCATCATCATCATTGTCATTATTATTATTATTATTATTTATAATTTATATAGTTAACCTCCCTGTGATTCAATCTCAGTCTTGTTGGATTATTTATTACTTTGACACTATTGCACTTGGGAGAAGACATCAATCTTTTAGTTGTATCATTTATTTTTAGGATTATTTTTTTTGGTCCTTTTAGTTTGAGACTTTTATGTTTTGGTCTAATGCTTCATTATGTTTCCATTTTAATCCTTTAGTTTGATAAATGAGTGAGAGTTACTGAAAAATGATGAAGAAGAAAGAAAGTAGATAGTTGGCTAGATTCCATGAATTAAAAGAAATCAAATTGAGTATTAATGTGTTCCTCTTTGTCGTCTGTCACTTGTACGGTGTCACTTGATGATTTTTTCATTTTGTTTACATGATTTTGGATCTTGGAAGTCACCACTTAGTATTTGATTGAGAGTTATTAGGAAACTCGGATTTATTGGTCATGGTCAAAGATTCGAGGGTAAAATACTGATTGTAACTACAAAAGATATTAACATCCCTAACGCACTATAGCTAAGATAAGTTGTTTTGTGATTTGATATGATTTAAAAATTTAAAATATTAATTAAATTCTAAGACTTTAATAAATCAATTATTAAATCTCATAGTATAAGCCTATACTGCAATCATCACAAGGGCTAGCCTCCATATGAGAATAAGCCCTAGTGTATAAGCAAAGAGAGACCTGAAGAATGTTTGAACCAGCAATGACAAATTGTAGCACTAGTGTTCTCTCGTCATCAACAAACCACCATATTTCAAAACTCATAAGTTTTGCTAGCAGTTCCTTACGTACTCTCCTTGTCAACTTTTATTCCATAACTGCAAAACTGTAGTGTCGGAGGAGACTGGTGATGAAATCTAAGAGTAGCAATGCCTAGGAAAACAAGACACAATGTGCTGTTTGAATTGGTCAGCTATATATATTCAATGGTGTATACCAGAAAATACAGTGGAGTACGGATATTGTGAAAGAAAAATTTCGTATCGAGGTTATGGAATATTATAGAATACCTAGCTAGTTAGGATCAATTGCTATATTGAGATTAAATTTTTGAATTCATTTTCTACCGTCTTGATTCATAGTTGAAGATTTTTGAATTTAATTTCATGTATGCAAGTTTGGATCTTTTTAGAGTTCAAAGTAAATTTTAGCATAGATTCACACATAGAATTGCTTTGCTTGGAATTGTTTTGGTTGTTTTCCAGTTCGACGTCTTTTTAAAGACCCTGGAATTCTAATAATATTTCTTCTATTACTATATATATATTTAAGTGTTGGATTTACTGAGAAAGTAGTTTGATATGAGTGATTCCACGCAGTAAGCAATAATAGGGTGAACAGATCCAGAACTTATTGCTGCTAAGCATCCAATAATCAATGCACTTCCCCAATATTATGGTGCATTTATTTTCAGCAGACGCCATTGAGAAGGAGCTGGATAATTCAGTCTGGTCCTCCTATACAGTGGGATATAGTTTGACATTGCTTTGGGTATGACTTTTTTGTGCTAGACGCGCAGGCTCAATCTCTTTGGCCAGCTGCATAGCCTCTTTCTTTGTTTTTTTCTTCTTTTTTTTTTTAGATTTTGTTCCCTTCAATCAATTAAGAATATTGAAACATTATTTTGGATTTTTCTTGTGAGATCATGATACTTTTATATTTAAAAAACAGTACTTTCAGTTAAAAGCACGCTATTGTCTTATTATACTTAAAAAGTATAATAAATAAATACATTAATAAGGAAATAAATAAAATCTAGATAGAAAAAAATACATTGCTTCTCGATAATTCTATTGATTGTTTTCATGTAAACATTTATATTTATAATTTTTTAATTAAATAAAAAATAAATTCTAAAAAATAAGATTAAACTCATCTAGAATCATAGCTTAAATCATGCATTATGTAGGATAATTTGTTTTAACCTATATCATCTAAAAGATCTTCAATTCAATTTTTTTGTGTAAAAAAATTATTATATCGACATCTTTTAAATTTTTCTTTAAAAAGAAAAACAATTCAGATTTTAACTGAATTAAATAAATCATGATTGCACCTGAAAGGTTAGTTAATCCATAATATATCACATGGGTTTCTTTCATTTAGACTACTGAACACAAGTTCTTGTAATGATTAGACTTCTATTACGCTGCAACTTGATAATGTATTGAACGTTTAGCTGATCATAATTCCCTTCATAATTGGTTCCATTTCTTAGACAATGATATATGAACTTCCTCATGCCTTGAAAGTTCACCTGATTTTCTCTCGACCTCTATAAAATCATCAGGGATGTACTAGCCGCATTAATTCAAAGCATCTGAAACCAGTTTACATCCTTTATTTGCATGAATGAGGCAACAAAATCACTTGAATCGCCGAATTAATCATGTTCTAATTAATTTAGAAAGTTCCATTTCTTAGACAATGATATATGAACTTCCTCATGCCTTGAAAGTTCACCTGATTTTCTCTCGACCTCTATAAAATCATCAGGGATGTACTAGCCGCATTAATTCAAAGCATCTGAAACCAGTTTACATCCTTTATTTGCATGAATGAGGCAACAAAATCACTTGAATCGCCGAATTAATCATGTTCTAATTAATTTAGAAAGTTCCATTTCTTAGACAATGATATATGAACTTCCTCATGCCTTGAAAGTTCACCTGATTTTCTCTCGACCTCTATAAAATCATCAGGGATGTACTAGCCGCATTAATTCAAAGCATCTGAAACCAGTTTACATGAATGAGGCAACAAAATCACTTGAATCGCCGAATTAATCATGTTCTAATTAATTTATCTAGACAATCACCCAGTCGGAATCGCAGGGATCGTGATCTGGTTTGGTAATAACAGTTGATGCAAAACTTTCTTTCTGTTGACTAGGGTTTGGATCAAAAGCTGTTCCCTGATTGAAAGCCTGACTCGCTGCCTTCCTTCTTTTGAACGAAACATTATCCAAGGTTTCCTGCAGGAAAACAAGAGAAAAGAGAAACATTGGTTATCAAAAGTTTCAACTTTTGACAGTGCAATAGCTCATTTCAAACTCTAGTGTTAGTACATCAATGCCCAAAAGTTCAAATGTCAAAGGATTGCATATTTAAAATTTCATGAGTTTGCTCCATATATGACCAAAACTAACCCAGTTTACAAACTTGAGAGGAAGTCATACCTTGGAAGACCCTAGTTGTCCTGCTTCAGATGAAACAGAAGAAAGCTCATTGCAATCTGTAACAAAGCAACTCCCATCAAGCTTCACTGAAGAAGATGATCCCGGATTGGTAGCATCTTCAGTGGAGTTGTCTATCTGTCCTGTAAGAAGATAAGAAAGGTAAATATCATCGTAATTGCTCCGTTCTTTGATTGCAAGGTCAGCTAAATCAAGACAAACAACAAATAGTTTGTGAAATGCAAAAGATAATAAGAACTTTCATTTCTAACTTTCATCCACAATATTCTCTATCTTTTCAGATGGCAATCTCTCTATCTCTATCTCTCCCCCACTACATAAAAGAGAAAGTGCAGGATAGAGTTGAGCTAGAAAGTTCACAGGTTATAAAGTAAAGCCTTGAATGCTAAATGAGCTAGTGAAGTTTCCCCATAGCAAAACTAGTTCTTATATAAAGTCAAAACCTTGACCACAGCAGTTTCAAGGCGAGACAATGCGATCTGGTTTGGAAAAATCATTGTATGGCTCAAACTCGTGAAAAGAAGGCTCTGTCCCAGATGTGGTTAGGGGGCTAGATGAGTTTCTAGGCCTACCAACGCAGATATCTATGGAGGGAAAGGAAAATTGAGGGAGTAGTTAAGAGATAGCAGAAGGAAATACTTACTGATTGATTCAGCTGAGGCCTCGCTAGAAGTAAATCCCAACTCTGGAACCTTGCTTTCAGACGAGTCAACCAAATTAACAGATTTTGAAGATAGCCCATCTATTGGAATTACCTCTGTTAAAGAGTTACTTTCGAGTAGATCATAAGATGTTGAGGATAATACTGAAATGCTTAGATCTTTCTCTTCTGGGGTATCCATTGTCTCAAGCTGAACTTGCTTCTCCTCGGAACGATTTGCCTTAAGACTTGACATTGATTTTTCATATATCTCAGCAACAACCATTTCCTCCAAAGACAGATCATTCTTTGTGGGCTTGATAGGTTCAACAGAACATGAGTAGAGCAAACGGCTCACGTTGCAAGGTTCCATATCAAAATGGTTTTGGACAATGCCTTCCTTTGACATTTTATCTGACTCGGTGTTTTTCACTAGACAAGAGACGCTAGCTACGCCATCCACAGTATCCTCAGACGGCTGAGGCTGCACATCTCGCACAATATCTGAGCAAAATTGCTTGACATTGGCACCTACTGTCTGCAAGTGGTCGGCATATTTCAACCCTTCCTGTCCAAGAATGTATTCAATTTCATGAGATATGTTTTGGCAGAACTGACTGCAGCTAAAGCAGGAATCGGGCAGCAAGCAAGCGACATTAAGGATTTAAGAGAGAGATCAGGACAATCACATCAGAAAATCAATTGTAACAAATTAAAATGAAAACCGGTACAAATTAATACTTTTGTTCTCAATTTTATAATTAACGAACAGTTTGGAGTTGCAGTATTAACCAAAAATTTGTTATGCTAGAGGAAATTACGGAATCCTATCTTACTGTACCAGGATCTAGAGTTTTCAAGGAAATCTGTAATGAATGATGTAAGGTTTAAAGAAGCCATTCATCAGAGAAAAGAAAGAGTCATCTGCCCAAAGGTGAGGCTTTTCCATTAGAAAGATGCAGGAAGGGTTTCCTCACAATAACTTCAACTGCATTATGCAGGCATGGGTGCTTCGGGCATGTTGCAGCCTCTTAGCGGTGGGTAGATTGCACTAACCATTTACACATACTAAAACTGTATCTTTTCTTTTGATCAACTAGAAATATTTATGCTTTAGAAACATGATTTAATCGGAAATACAATCAGTAAATATTCAGTCAAACACAAAAAGAAAAACATCTGTAGAACGAAAATAATAAAAACAATCATGGGTGCATTTCAAGGAGATTGATTGTGTAAATGGCAAGAATACCTGCTCCAAAATATCATCCAACTCCAAACACATAGCTTCGAATTTCTTGTACATATTCTGCATCCAGGCCATACCTTTACTTTTTGATAACCTTATCAACAAAAACAACTTGGCATTAATTTGTACAAATGGCACCTCTAACTCAGACTGTTACAAACATCTGTAGTCAGATAACTGGGAAGTCTACAATTTATATAAAAAAGAAGAAAATACTACAATATCAGGGCTAAAAAACACCAAATCAGAAACAAAAATAGTTGAGAATGGAATGTATATTTTTTTCAGCTTTTTTTTCTCAGTTTCTTAGGTAACTATCAGCGAGAGAGTCAAAAGAAAAGGAAGGGAACAAAAATAATTAAAGCCCGTGAGCCAAAATTAACGAGAATCCATAAGCTGGGCAACTTTAGGAAGATCAGTGATAGCTCACGAATAAAAACAGTCCATGGACAGAGATAACAAGCACGAAGAAAGATTATAACAACTCCCTCCTCCTCCCAAAAGAAAAAATCGTGTAGCAAATATAAATTCAACCCATAAAAAAGTAAGAGACAGAAAAAGTTCAGAAGATCAGCTTGCAAAATTAATGACTGCAGATTCACACTAATCTAACTCCGACAAGCCACTCAAACCAGTACACACACACACTAAACATGAAGTTGGGTCACTTACAAGTTGATTGCCCAAAGAAAAAGAAAAGGTCTTGAATACCTTCCCAAAAAAAAAAGTTTATTTACTGTACTAAACAAAGAGAAAACAAAAGTATATTTGTTTTGTAATTAAAATAGAATAGAAAGAAAAACAAAAATAGACAAAAATAGAGTGTTGTTATTGATGATGACAAAAAGGAAAAAGAGTATTAAACACGCACTTATTAAAGGAGCTTTTTAGAGTGAAAGCCGCCTGCTCCCTCTCCTCCTCCCAAAAAGGAAAAAGAGTCTATAGAACACGCACTTATTAAAGTAGCTTTTTAGAGTGAAAGCCGCCTGCTCCCTTTCCTCCTCCCTCCTACAGTACAGACTACAGAGAACGAGAGCGAGAGAGGAGGCTATTTATTTTATTTAATTAATGGAGTTCTGTTTTGTTGATAACAAGTACCTTTATTTATTAATTAAGAGGTGGGAAAAAAGAAAAAGAGAAGGGGTTGATCTGTCGAGAAAAAGCAGGTATAACCCATTAAAAAAAAAAAATGCTAACACTAACAATATTTTATTTGAAAGAATTTTGAAGTAGTAGTTATTTTTAAAAATATTTTTAATTTGAAAATATATAAAATAATTTTTTTATTTTAAAAAGATATTTTTAATATCAATATATTAAAATAATTTAAAAAATTTTAAAAATTAAATTTTAAAAAACACTCTCATTTCCAAACATACAATAACTTCTTCTTTTTTTTACTATAGTTGCATTTTTTTATTGTTTGTGATATTTTTCAATGTGAATTTTGTATAACGGAAGCTGATTTTAAAAGATAAACATAAAATATTTCTAAAATTACTTAGATTTAAAGATATCCTTAAATCTTGATTTCAAAATTCAAATTTTACTTGCAACTTGTACAGTTGGTGTGGATAGTGATATAAAAAGTAGAGACTGCTGTTGTTGATCACATGAACATGTAGAATGGGTTAGATGCAAGCAAAGGACTCCAAAAATCCAAAATGAGAGAATTTGTCAAAAATTACATCCTGAAAATTTGTAAAATAATTTATGATACTCGTAAAATAATTAGTAAAATCATGTTAGTTATTATCTATTTTATTAACTAACATAACATTTAATCATTTATGTCAGCAAATCCAAGAACCGTCATTAACTAATATAACATGTAGTCATTTATGTCAGCAAGTCCAAGAAGAGTACAGGCAAGATGGGCGGTTCCAGCACTTGAAACTCCAGTAAGAGCACACAAAGGCATGGTACCATGTTGCTGCTTTGTAGTTCTGCTTTCAGTATCCCTTCATACCATAATCATATCAGTAGCTCTCTTGTAATTCAGAACTTGTCCTTTTCAATTGATGAAACTTTCTAAGAGAACATGAAAGCTACTCTATGCAAGGAATTCACATGGGTTTATACCTTCCCTTATGGCGTGGATTTGTGAAAAGCCACATGGGCTCTGGAGTTGCAGAGATGGTGAAAACAGTTCTTTTTCCTACTCCATTCTTATTCTTATTCTGATTCTTATGATTGTTTAAATTGTTTATTTAATATTTTTTAATAGCATTTATTTTTTTAAATTATTTTATATGTATTTAATGTTTCGAAAAGATTATACTTTAATTCATAATTTATTTATGTTTTACATAAATAATTTTTATTTTTAAAATTAAAAAATATTTATTCTAAAAAAAAAGTGACTTTAACCCAAGAAAAAGAACTGAAACAAATAGTATAGTCACCATAACCCCTCTCATATTTCACCTTGAACTGTGTTAATTGTTTTTTTTTTTTCTATTAGGCTTACTTGAAGGCCAATTTCTTCTAATTTGTTGAGGAAAAGCAAGATTAAAAAAAGAAAAAGAAAAAGAACACGGTGAAAAGGATGAAGAAAATCGATGGCAGTTTTGAAATTGGGTAAAAAATACTCCATATTATCCTTTGACTAAGTAATAAAAATTTAATTTTACTAAAACACATCATTAAACAACCATAAATAATCACATTGCAAATATCTTAATCATGAAGCAATAAAACTATTTCATAATTTTTTTTTTAATATTTAGTTATCATTAATGATTTTTTCTTATTGACATAGATAGCTCTTAATTCATGTAGTTATTTTTTATGTCAAAATGCATTGACACGCATGCATATTCAATTTTATCCACTCAAGGACAAATTTATCCGACTCACTAGAGTCAAATAGCTACTTGAAATTCTAAGACGCGTGCATCGTAGCCACCCTATTTTAATATTTATGACTTTATGGTCCAACTTTAATCCATAAAAGAGGGCAACATTCCCACCACACTAGAAGGTTAATGCCTATATAAATATTTTTGCAGTGCATATAAATTAACAAGCACGGAAACTGTACCGGGGTCTCACAGCAACTCGAGAAATACATGCTTATCGAGATATTATTTTATTCTTAGATGTCGAACGAGTCAGAATGGTTCTCAGTTATATGAAGCTTTGTAATATACTTTCGGACGTGGACCAGTGTCCTGCAATGGTTGAAGCTCCTCGAAAACAACCTCCACTAGCATTAATCACTGCGAATGCTCGAGATAGATGTTGCTCATGCCCCCTCCATGGTCCACGTGGTTAGGGGTGGCACACCATAGAAAAACATTAACAAAGACAGGAGACAAAAAACCCGGCAAAGTCATTAGTTTCCATCTCCAAATGACAGGTTGCATGCGCAAGCTTAATGAGAGAATGCAATCACAGAATTCCCAGAATAGATTGGTAAAGAGTTGATTTAACATGGAGCTTAGAAGCCACAAACAAAACAAAAATGGGAATTGCCCAGGAACAGGACCCAAATCAACTAGCAAAATCGCGAAAACCTGACATCATAGAGCCCCCTCTTCACCACAGCATCAACCAAGCTTCCAAATGCCAGTGTGCACCAAATACAAAATGAGGATCAACATATACCCCACACCACATCTCAATAGATTACATAAAATTAGGATACGAATTTGATCCCAGGCAATTTTTGTTTTTATTTCATGTTTAAGACAGTCAATTTTTTTATCAGGTCTACATCTCATTGACAAATTTGCACACTGTAGCGGGGTTTCTACATCAATTGCTATTAAAAAAAAAATTCACTGTTTTTGTAAACCCGAACAGCCCAAAAACTGATCAATGGTACCAGACAAGGCGTGAACGAAGCAAGAGAAATATAAAGGTGCAAGAAGCAGAACTATTGCTACAATTCGTACTATGAATACCAGAGGCATTGTAATGATACATTCATAAAACCCACCAGCAGCAGGCAACGACTTTAAATACAACTTCAATACTTAAATAGACACTTTGGAAGCATATTAACATTCATGAAGCCCACCAGCGAGCAACAACTTTCGAGTACAGCTTCAATACTTAAATAGACAATTTGCAAGCATATTTATACAAGCACTAAAACCGTCAGTTGGGGCCTAAAGCATTTAATGACCTTCAGGAGCAAATGAAGTCAAGATTTATACACCCTTGTAAGAGTACAATGATAGTTTAGCAACTAGTTGTGCTGTTAAGAGCATTTCCCATGATTGATAACATGGTGCAACCTGAAACCCCTAAGATTGCCATCCTGCTATAGTGTCAACACATTACAAATTTACTGCTTATATGAATACGCATCAATGCTATGCATATCTATACAAGCACTGAAGCTGTAATGTGAAGGAACCTAAAGTCAAATGACTCATATCACAAACAAAAACCAATTGAAGTTTAAATTCAAAGATCTAGCTCTCACAGCACTTAAAGTGCTGAGGACTAAAATACCAACATGGAAGACTTGTTGTATGGATCTGCAATTAAAGTTCAAGGTAATATAGCTCTCTTATCTTATTGCATATTGATATTGCTCTAAATTTCCTTCATTTTTGTATTTAATAGAAGAAAGAGAATCATAATTATTTTCAATTATATTAAGCTTTTAATATATTATCATTCAAGTTAAGTCATTGTCAAACAGGAAAACCCATGTAAACATATAAACCAGAACTCTAGAACAAGACCGGCTACTAGCTGGATTCAAAGCCAAATATTGTATTCTCACAATGATTTTTAGCCTATAAAAAAGTTCACAAAACTTATTAATGTTTTATGGAGTGCAAAATATCATTTAATTAACAAAAAATAGAATTAGGAGACGAGACAATCTTTAGATGTCCTAAGAAATGGGTGGTTGGTTGAATGGATGTTGGCCATTGCTTGCTTCCAGAGGGAAAGCAAATTGGAACCCCAACTTCACATGCCCCCACCACAAAAAATATTGGGAACAAACCAGAAAAGAACACCAAAGTCATTAATTCCAGCACCATATGACACAGGTAGCATGAGCAATAATATAAATCATCTAACAAAGGTTAATCAGATTCAGGCATAGACTTCTAAAACAATTCTGCCATGTATCTAATCTCTGACATTAGAGTATAAATACCAATGAAGGGATTTACACTTTTACACATGGGGAATTTGATCTCGAGGTCACAATCTCATAATAACTAACAGTGAACATCATAAAGACACCTCTTACAAAAACATCAACCAAGAAATTCCAAAAGCCAACACACAAAATCCCAAATTCCAGTCACTACATAACCCAAAATCACATTTCCACTAGTTTCAAAATATTACATAGGATAAAATCAACATAGTATTTAGTAATTTTATCTTGAGAGAAATTACACTGGTGCATTAAATTTATTTATTAGACCTAGACCATATTGGCAAATCTGCATGTTGCAAGTTCCATTTGCAATGGAATCACTGTCCATTGTTTTAAAAACTCATTCCCTGTTTCTGTAACCCAACAACCCAGAAACCAGAAAAATGCTGCCAAATATAATACATGGCAGAACAGGAGAAGTTTAGGGATACAAGAAACACAACAGTTATTAATACAGCTTGGACTAACTGAGGTACTAGAAGCATTGTAATGCCATGTGCATTCTTGAAGCCTCCACCACAACACAATGTCTAAGATGACAATTTATAAAAACAGACAATTTAGGGGGGGAAAGAACCTCAGGGACCGAAATGCATTTTAAACAAATGAGGCAGGGGGGAAAGAAAGATTAAAAGCAATTAAAAAAAAAGACATCACATCAACATGTAAATATGTAAAAGAGGAAGACAGTTTTTCTCTCACAGAGAGATATATGCAGAAATAATGTTGTGAACTCTTGACAAATGAAATAAAAAATTCCTTTTACCAATTGAAATAAAAAAATCCACACAATCAGAAAGGTAAAGCCAACAACGAAACCTCAAATACCAAAAATCTTCTTGAGGAGCAAGAGTAGCAAAACCAGAAAACAGGGATATTTATAATCTAGATAAACATTAATTCCGGCATAGCAGAAAAGTTCTACAATCCTTCTGTAAAAGCCCCGTTCTACAGATAGAAACTAATTTTGCAAAGTTTAAGTAGCATCCATCACAAATCCAACCACATCTTAAGGAAGCAGATGAAGTGAAGCAGCAACAAAAGCACAGCAGTCCACATAATTAAATTAAAGATTTCATTGCTTGCATTCAGGAAATCACGACAACCATTTAAAGCATGTGTTCCCAAGAAGCTCTCATACACCTGAATCAAAGACCCATCAATGTCAAACATATAAAATAAAGCTCAGGCTAGCTAGAGCACAAAATAACAAACCAAAAAGTTGTAGAAAGCCATGAAATAAAACTAGAACTAGTGCACTGTATCTTTTAAAGATCAGAAAACTCTTTATCTTTCAGTTGTGTAGTTATAACTGTTTCTCTACGACCCACAAGAAAATGCTATAACAACACAATCAAATCCACAAATTCTGTGACACGGCTTCTCAACAACTATAGAGAAATAGCAATTAGTCTAAAAATTCACAAGTGCAAACGAATTAAAAAAAAAAACAACTTTTCCACAAAAATAAAAAGAAAAAAGGGATTGTTACAACAAAATAAAATAAAAACTTCACACGGGGCAAAATCATTTGAAAAAAAAAGTCAGCAATAATTACCTTCAGTAATATGGTGGTGGCATACCCTGATACATTCCTCCAGCTCCATGTGGGAATCTAGGAGGCAGTGGCATTGAGGATGGCTGCTGATGCTGCTGTTGCTGAGACAACGCGTAAGACCCAGCATCTGGATACACCCCAGAACCAGTACCAACAGTGCTCTGTGGCATTCTATACATTGAAGCCCCTGCATTGTTCAATCCACCATCATTTGGACCCACCCCTACATACGGCGGAACCCTATAAGCACCATTATACCCAGAACTCGTCAATGAAGTATTCAACTGATAGCTATTACTAGCAGGCCCATAATTTTGTAAACTTCCTGTTACCCCGCCAATCGAATTTTGTGGTTGTGGTTGTGGTTGTGGTTGTGGGAACGATGGATGCGCTAATGGCTGTGAATTTTGTGCATTTGGACCGCCCTGACTAGTCTTATTAACCCTCTTGTTATCAACAGCTAATTTACAAACAACTTGATGCCCATCAATATTTTTCATAGGATCAGCAATCGCAGCCTTTGCCCCATCCTCGGATTTGTATATAAGAAAGGCAAAACCTTTTGATTTCCCAGTAGATTTATCAAATCCAAGCGGGCCTTCTTCAATCTCACCATACATTGAGAAAAACCCTAACAACCTCTCCGAGGTAATCTCAAAAGGCACGTTCCCAACATAAACTTTCCTTAGCGAAACATCACCGGTACTCGAATTATTCGATGCTAATTGAGTAACAGTAATCCTTCCATCAATTTTTTTACTAGGTTCTCTAATAGAAAGCATAGCAGAGTCCACATGTTTGAAAGTAATAAACCCGAAACCTTTCGACTTACCTGTGTTCTTGTCATGGATAACAATAGCTTCTTCGAGTTCTCCGAAGGAAGAAAATAGAATTCGGAGGGTATCCGAGGTTGTTTCGGAAGAGAGGCCGCGAATGAAGAGCTTTCGGAGGGAGATGTCGCCATCCGCTACGGAACGGACAGAGTTAAGGATGTCAGAGTGGTGGAGTGTGGCCGATTGGAGGATGTCTAATAGTTGGTCTTTTGTGAAAGGTTCGAGGATTTTACGGATTTCTTCGGGGGTTAGAGGAGTTATTGGAGATGGTGGAGAGGTGCCAGTGGGGATTGATATGCCGTTTTCGTCGGCTTTGCGTTTTTTAATGAACTCCATGGTGGCGGAAGTGGTGGTGGTGGATTGCTGGTTAGCGTGGAATAAACCCTAGAGATGAGGGAGTTACGCAGGATAGAGAATGAAACTGGTCTTGTTTTTGTGGCTAACTGAATTTGCTGGACCAGTGTTTGGGTATTTATCTTTGTTGGGTCCAGGGAACCTGTTAGGGTTTCATTTTCACCGCCATGATGTTTTGACTTAAATTTGGGCTTGGTGATCCTAAATGAGTTCTAATTGGGCTGGGCTGACGTGAGAGGCTTGAACTTAGCTATTTCAGCATGCTCTCATTTGAATCAGTTTTGCTTCGCCAGGGTTGTTTCCCTTGTGGAGAGACCTGTTGAAGACTTCAGCTGCTTTAAATTTGCTCCCCCTTTTTTTTTTAATATTAATATTTAGATAGTTTCTGTACCTCAATTAATTCTATAAAACTTGAAATTAATAATTATATAAATATTCGGTAACTCCAAAAACTTCATTAAAAAAGATATAAAATGTGACCAGTTAAACTTATACTAGATAAATTTAATTAAAATGGTCTGTGCAAGAATTAATGCACAATTAAAACTGATAATGTGGGAAAAAATGGGAGTTACACCCCATCTGGAGACTTCAATTTCTATTTTCTTTTCTTTTTAAGGTCACCATGTACAATTAACATAAGCTATTATCTGCACTCGAGCATTTCTATTTTTAATCAGCCAACATCACATGGCCTAGGCTAAAGAATTGGATTCCTAACTTAATGAGCAGGCATCGAGGAATTTCTCTGCTGCTCCCGGCACGAAAGATGCCCAAAGATTGCTGAAGGGCCTGTAAAATCTTTAGCAAGGCAAGCTTTTAGAACTTGTACTGATAACTAAGGACTTGAACTTAGAAGAGTCCCCTGAAGTAGCATTGGCTCGCCGGGTTATCAACTCCATGTTCTTGTGCAAACTTTGCTTCACCAAATCCTTCATCAGTTTCTTTCCCTCTTGAGCTTCCCTGTTATTTACTGGTGACCCTATTGCTATCCTTGCTGTTTGAGGCCCAGAATGTGGCCCCATCCTTGTTTGCCTCTCATCTTTGAACCACTGCAGTAGTTTTAGTGCTCTCTTCTGAGCTAGAGGACTCCCCAATAATGCCACTTCAAGGAGTACAGGAACAATGCCAGATTTAAGCATTTTATCACGCAGAGCTGAGCTTTGATGAGCTAAAATCATCAAAATATAAGCCGATAATTCTTGACATTTTGGCTTATCCTCCCATGTCATTATCTCTATCAAGCTCTCTGGCACAAGTGAACTGTTTTCCATTGCTTTCTTCCCCATTAAAGTCACCACTAAATGGCCTAGTGTCGCTAGAGCTTTCTCTGAGAATTCTTTTTCTGATATTACCCTCAGGAGAGTTTGAACTGCCCCATTAGAGAGCAAAGGCCCTGCATTATCTAACACAGCAGACAGGTTGTATAGAGTACCCAAACACGACTCCTTGGTTTCGTAACTTGAGCAAGACTCAAGAATTCCAATTAGAAATGGCAAAACTTCTGATGAAGCAAGAGGGAATTGGGTATGATTCGCCAGCGAAGACAATGACAGGATTAATTCTGCAAATTTTTGTCTTGTTGGTTCTTCTAAAGCATCCATGCTCTTTGGTAGTTTCGAAAAGATCCCTGCTTCTACCATGAGAGCCTTGTTCCTGAAGAAAGAAATAAAAATACATTAATTAAAACAAGAACAGCTCACTAATCTAGTTGCAGCTACTGAACCAAAGAGTATAAATCAGGGATAGTAACACGGTGGCCATTTTTGAATGTCTCCCCAACAAATAATGAAAATCATGATCGCCAAACTAACCAATCAACAAGTATTAAACAAGTTACTGTCGTTTTTCTAAGAAAGTCAAAGAAATTCTTGGATTTAGATCTGATGGAAGATGGAAGTCAACTGATGAATTTGTTTATTGCTCATAGATCATAGGGAATCTGATCATTTGCACCAATTCTTATGTCCTGTAACTTATTTCTATTCAAAGACAACATTGTCGATTCAATAACATCATTGCTCTGTCTATGCTTCCGACTAGGGCGTGTAATAAGCGCCCTTTGTGCTTGTGGCCTCCTACTTCATCCAAATTAATTATTTTCATATCTACTAAATTTTTTTTAATTATTTTCTTATGATGTTGATTTGAGGAACATGATCATTAACATGTAAATGGGTGTCTTTAAATCAATCAATTAATAAATATTTTGATTTTGAAATTTGTTAAAGGGTATAACAAGACTGAGAAATGAATTTATACAAAAAGAAATAACTCATAATCAAATTTATGTAATTAAATATTTGAAACTTGACAATTTAAAATTAAAGCATACTTTAAAAATACTAAAACATTATATAATAAATGAGAATAATAGAATTGTTAATCACAATCCGTACAATAATAGTATTTTAAATACATTCAAATTGAATTGATACTTTCTTCTTCTAAATTATTATGAAGAAATATTAACAATAATTAACCTGGACAAAAAAATGGAAGGGACCACGCCTAAAAAATCAGGTCAAGAACCATCATGAAATCCCCAAAATTGGATGCTGCCTCAGCCAAGGGTAAATCAAAGGCAAATCCTCTTTCTTTTTCTGTTTTTTCTCGTCAAGAATTGAAAGCTTGATGTGGCACCAAGAGCAATTATAGACTACCATTAAAGGGAAAATCAAGAAACCGAACCTAAAAGCTTGGATCCTATCTATTTTATGAAGGGCGGCGCTGAAAACCACGCAACGCCTCCACAGCCTCGACCTAGGCTGCTTTCTTTAACAACGAGGGTCCCTCCCTCTGATTACTCAGTTTTCCTTTATTCCTTCCCCAGCGGCCGAATTTCAATTCTTTAGGATATAAATCAACCATATATGGGTATTTCTCGCCTCACCCCGAGCTCAAATGATGAAATAATTCATACCCCAAAAAATCTAGATGGTGCCAACAACCAAACTCCGTTTTTCAAACTGTTGAAAAAACATCCAATTACATAAGCTGTTTGATGTAATTAATCTTTGTTTTCTTCTTCAAATTCACATGGATGGTCAGCCACACAACTCGGGTGCTTATTGTACTATGATAATTTTTTTTCTTCATTTGTTGATAATTAGAATGAAATATTTGACTAATTAAAGTAAGAGGAGCTAACGTCATTCTCTTGTTATCTAAAGTGTTAGTGGAGATTGACCTATCGATGCGAATTCTACAGTATGGTGTAATCAGCACCCAAGATCATGTTAGGTTTTAGGCAAGTTATTCAATGCCTACCAAAGACCTTGTTTTTTGCATTTAATTTATTTTTTTTCATAACAAGTCATAGAGTTTCATAAAACGATTCTAGTTTGTCTCCTAAACAAACATGAAAATATTCTAAACAGCTCGATTAAATGTCCTATGAGGAGTGATTCTGGACTACAATTGAATTTCATAATCTGAATTTTTTTTGGTAATAAAAATGAAAAAAAAATTAATTAAAAATAATGATATCAAATTAGAAAAGAAGAAACTTACTTGTAATTTCCATTAGCAAGCTCAATCAAAGCATTAACAGCCATTCTCTGGCGGCCAGCTACTTCTGAAGCCACGATCCCCACCAAGGCAGGAATAACACCAAGCTCAGCCATCAAATTTCTCATCTTAGCATCTTCCCTAGCTAATTTTTCAATCTCAAGAGCTGCCACCTCCTTCTCTTCCCAGCTTCCAAAGTGAAGTTTCTTTACTGATCTTTGTAACACCACAGAATCATCATCAACATCACTACTTTGCCTATCCACAGTGGTAATTATTGCGTGTTCTTCTTTGTTGACCATAGCTTTGGTTCTTGTTTTAATGCTCTTTTGTGCCCTTTTAGTTTGCAAGAACCGCCTGACACGAGCAAAGAATTGAAGTTTCAAGTAAGAAAGTGCAAAGATAGAAGAGGAAGAAGGGGAAGGAGTTGGCTCAGGCATGTTTGGTCTTTGTGCTGGAGACATGAAAGAAAATCAACAGCTTGTTTGTAACTTTGCTTTTCGTATTTATGAAACTAGACTTTTGAGAGAGTGAAGAGAGAGGATATATATATATATATATATATATATATGGACAAGAGCTGTACGACGAGAGGGAAGGTGAGAGAGAATATGTGAGGAAAAATTACAGGAAGAGCAGAGAGCACATGCAGAGGGAACAGTGCTCTCTTTAATCTCACAAACTGTAAGAGATATTCAAGCCACAATAATAAGATCACTTGCAACCTCATAAATGAACTTGTGGTTTAATTACTAATTATACAATAAACCATCCGACAAGGGATTAATTAGTAACAATATTAGCCTAATTAATTAAGGATACAAAAGAAATGGGCTATTAGTGGGATTTATTGTGATTTTGTCACCTAACCCATCTTGGAGAAGCTTCCTTGGGTCTCAAATGAAATTATTGGACTGCCAAGACTTTTTGCTGACTCCTTACATTGAACTTTGCAAAGTGTTGGCTTGGCTATGATCAATCATGTGTTAATCAAAAGAAGATAAGAACTTAACTAACTATTAAATAAATCTTCGAATCTATGTGAGCTAAATTAATGGGATTTGGGTTTCAGCTTTCAGGTGGCATCAGCCTTGGTGCTCTGCTCCCTAATAATGGGGCTGTTATCAATCCATCTAGTTGTTGATTTTCTCTCCAACACTTGTCATCCATGCATTGAAATGGGGTTGCTAGTATATTAAATTCTCAGGAGAAAATCTCCTTTCTCAGAAACGAAAAGATCCGCATCCATTCTCTGATATCTTTTTACATGGATGATGGCTGGATAAATTTCTCTAGGAAATTGGGTGGATAAACATTTGTGAAATTCCATTGCAAATGATCCAACAGAAATAAAATACTTCGTAGTGAATATGTTTGTTCTATATGATCCTATTTCTTGATTAATTTGATAACTAGGTATCATGCGTCCTGGAGATTTGCGACTGGAACAAAGGAAAACCGACCACTATGTAGGCTTTTCCTGCCCGTATATCCTCTCTTTCCAAAACATGGATTTGAAAAGCATGGATTTGAAGAAGCGTAAATGAAATGAAGATATGCTTGAGTATGGAGGAGAAAAGAAGGAGTTGAGGAGAGAAGAGGAAAGAAAAAAAAAAGAGACATTGATGTAAAACATACATGATCGTAGAGGAGAAAAGAAATAGTTGAGGAGAGAACAAAAAAGAAAAAAAAAGGATGTTGGTAATTTTTACATAAGAAAAAAAAGAAGAGGTTGGTCTGTTGTGAAATAAGATATTCTAATTTTTTTTATTATAGCATGTTACTGATAGTTTCACAGATGAATAATTAACTATTAATATTTTTAACTATTTTGTTGGGGATTTTACCTATAATATTTAATTTCAATTTTTAATTAAAACGAGTACTTTTAAAAACCATCAAATATCATTGACGACTTTTCAATTCGTCGGTGATTCTGTTTATAATATTTAATTTAAATATTCAATTTAATTGAAAATTTCAGAAACCCATCAAATAACATCGATGACTTTTTAATCTGTAAAGAATAGTAATTAATAGTGTAATTGAGAAGTGAACAATTTCATAATTCTTCAAAAAATACCAACGAAATTTTACCAATGACAAATAGTGTCAGGGAAAAGTTAATAGTTTACCAACGAGTTTACGAACATATTTTATCAATGGTATTAATACCGTCAGTAATTTTATTGGCATAAATGACATGTCATCGTACTTTTAGGATTTGTTTTAATTGTAGTTTCTTTGGTATTTATTGAGAGAATATTTATGTCAGTAAAATTCATTGTAATTGTAATTTATTGACGGAAACATTCCGCTAGTATTTCAGTTTGTATATTTTAATTTTCTGGAAGTTATCATAACATGTCAAAGGAAGAAATGTGTAGATGAGTTTGGAATTTTACCAAAAACAATTATACCTAATACATTAAAAGATTGGCATGATTTGTTGATTGATGCTATTTGGGGCCCGATGATTTCTCTTAGAGGAGCAAGTGGAACAACACCATACAATGGATAACCAATACATTAAAAGCCAACAATTCAAAATTAGCTAGCAACATGATTGTGAAGTGTTGTTGGTAGATATTCTGTGTTGCTTTGCATGTGTGGATATACTGCATGTGGGTGTTATCTCTGTTTTGAATGCTTTCAGTTGATTTATGTTTTCTTGTGATTCATGTAGTGCTCATGACAGCTTTTCTGTGCATAGTCAGTACTTTATGGAATACTGTGTTAATTGTTTCCTTTTAGCTGCCATTTTCAAAAGAGAAAAAGTTCCATTTTCAACAAGAGTTTGCTACTTCATCAAGCTTCAGTAATAGTGATTGTGAACATGCTGTTAATTTAGTTACCGTTCATGTAGAGACACCTGAAGAGATATCTTCGATGGAAGTTATTTATCAAGGCTCATCCAATGCGGATAAAAGAGCTCGAATTCAACACAAACCCTGTGAGTTTATTGCAGACACCATGTTTTTGTTAGTGATTATGTTGGTATAGTAAATGTCAATTAAAAAAAAATAATGTTATTGGTATTTTTTAATTTTATGATAGTGATATCTAATTTTAATAGGTAACCACCACATTTTCATTCTATATTGAATCCTTGTTCTATGGTGTATTATTATGTGGATTATTAAATTAATACAAATTAATTATCATCTTATTTACTAGCCTTTTTCGTGCAATTATAGGTTTTTTTCTATCACAACAACAAAATTAAAGATCGCACGACCAATCAATCTATGAACTTCTCTATTATCAAAGACAACGAACTTTGAAGTTTCAACGGTGTCTTATAAATTTCCAAATCGATAGAACTAATGCCTTTTTTTTGTTCATTAGTAATTGACTTATTATAATTTAATTAAGCTATATAAAGCGCACATACATATATAATTATTAGATCCGTTTTGGATTCTAACTCGTCTAATTTAACCAGTAGTTTAAATTATTGAGTAAATCTCAATCTCTAGTTTCACTCATAGATTAAAAAATATTTCTTTTAATAAAAAAAATTATACTTTCTACTAGACCGGATTTTACTACATCTATTCAATAGGTGTTTCAGATAATGGTAAATGTTATTTTTTAAAATATTTTTTATTTAAAATATATTAAAATAATATTTTTATATTTTTAAAATTTTATTTTTGATATCAATACATAAAAAATACAACACTAAAAAATTAATTTTTAATAAAAAAATAGGTTAGAGCTCAATATTAAATTTAGTACTAAATATTACATGATTAATCGACCAATGGATCAAGTTTCACACTTATAGCAAAGTGAGATTTTTTTTCAAAAAAACAACTAGATTAGGTTTGATTTTTGCATATCAGGGTATTTTTATCAATTTAAATAATATATATATATATATGATAAAATAACATCTTGGAAAATAAATTCATGAATAAATTAAAAGCAATTAAACTTACAATTGAAAAATTGATTAAAATACAAGAATAATTAAAACTAATTGTTCTTTTTCTTTAGTGAAAATGTGAACTAAATTTTTATCCAACAGGATCAAGGATGCACATTCTATGATAAAAAAAATAAAAAAAAGTGAACTCATTCTTGTTCAGATAGATTATGATTTGGGCATACCTCTTTGCTTCTTAATAGATATTCGATTTATATAGTTATATAAATAGTTAAATTAGATTTACTTTAATTGAGTTGAATTTCCTAAAATTTGTAAAACAGGGTATATATATGGATTTAGAACCTTTTAATTTTAGAAGTTAACTAGATAAATGGGTTTGAGGGACATGTAATTTTTTTTCTATGTATTTTTATTATTAATAAATCCATCAGTAAAATTATTATTGATGAATTCATTGACAAATTATAAATTATTAATAAGAATTTTTTTAATAATTTATCTTTATCCATGAGCCCATTAGAAAAATTCATCCTTAATAGAAAATTTTGACAATAAATTTAAAAATGATGGTGGTGGTGGTAAAAAAAAAAAAAAATATGCAAGCCATGGGTGTGTTCTTTCTAAATTATAATTAAAGAGTTTTTTTAATAAAACAAAAGTCAGCTAGTTAACACATGTTAATTAGCCAAAGAATATTGATTATCTAACATAAATTCTTAAATTGTTGTCTACAATTTGTATAAAAGTTAGCACTAAAAACACAAACAATATGTAGATGCAGACAAGGGTTAGTAAAACACAAATAATGCTATATAAATTAGTAACTTAAAAATTGTAGCCATGCCTTCCATGTTAATTAGTCAACAATCTACTCAGCACAAACGTTGATTAGTGCACCGCTAAGCACTAAAATTGACCTCTTTTTCTTTCCTGTTTCTCTTAAAAATCGTGGTGGACTTCGCATTGCATTAGTGATGGAGCTTCAATGGTGCGTGGCAATTCCAACTCGGATTCCACTACAAACTATACTACCCCCATTTGTTGAGCTAGCAGCAGGCAGGGAAATTGTTTTTCCCACATGTGGAACAGGCACCACGGCTAGCATGGTTTGGGGTTGACGGGATCGAGAGTGTTGACCTCAAAAATGCGAACAAATAGGTGCATAAATTATGTGGAAAATATAGAACATGTTATGTACTGTTTATTTATGCTCTTGAAACTTGAAAGAAAGAGCCGGTTCTGTTCAGTTGCGTCTTTGAATCTCTTATTTGAACAAAAAGAGGAAAAATTACTCAAAAATGCGTTACCTTGTTTGATTTCTTCTACATAACTTCAGTTGATCAATTTTATGAAATTAGGCAAGCAGAAAGATTGTTGGTCAAAATCAGATGGAGTAGAGACGTATAATCTATAGTTTCACTAAGATAAAGTTTGTTTTCGTTTTCGTTTTTGGTACTGTGTTTAGGCATGTTTCAAAAATATATTTGGTTTGAAAAAAGTAGTGTTTTTTCAGTTTTTTCTCGTAATTTTGATTTGTTAGTATAAAAATAAAAATAATATTTTAATATATTTTTAAATAAAAAATATTTTTCAAAAGTATTTTATACCACAATATCAAATATCTAAACACATATTCAACATGTGCAAAATTTATATGTACTAGGATTTCTTGCCCTAGAAAATACTTCAAAATGAATTTCAGTGCATCTGTACCTACCAGAATTTCCCAATATTAATTTCTTTGCACAGTAGCATTTTTAAATTCATTTTCAAATCAGGTAAAATTTCCCATATTTTTAATTCTTATTTCTCTTAACTTGAGGTCTCATATGAAAGAAATCTCAAGTTTTTCTACTTAACGTTTTCTTGCGACGATTATTAGGCTGAAGACTTATTTCTCTAATAAACAGTCTGCAAGGAATCATACCTTCTGCAGTTTCGAGTTCACGATATGGCCTACAAAACGTATAATTAACGAAGTTCTTTATTATAAAGAATTACAGATAAACATTTTTTAAAGACATGTTGCTGCACCTCATTGATGTGGACTGCTACACGTTTTTTGCCATATGCTCGATATGATCCCCAATTCCTTATTAGATCTTTTCGTTGGAAATAATCTGAAATAATCTTAGAATTCGGCATGTGAAGATCCCTCGGATCTTTTCCTGAAGATGCAAAATGAAACTCAGAATGGGCATTCCACTAATTTTGTACACCAACATATTGAACTCGAAGGAGTCTTTAATTAATTATGAGGCAAAAAGTGTATAAAAGCCCACTGGCTACAGAGGGATAGACCTTTTTGCAAGGCTTCTTGGGGTGGCAGACTTGGAGAATTCAAGAAAAATAAAATCTGCTTCCTTTTTAGGGGATGGCTGCCTTGGTTCTATGCTTCGTGTTGCTCAAACCTGAAGTTTCGTATCATGTTCTGATGGATGTATAGTTACGTTAGGCCAAACTTTCTAGTGTTTGAGCTAAAATGAAGCTAAATTTGTGATCGCTTCAACTGCTCAGTCCTCGAAGTCATTGGACAAGAATTGTAGAGCTTTTGTGGTTATTTATGGTATTGGTTCCCCGAAAAACACATGTATATACAACAGAAACAGTAAATCTAAAATTTTCAGGGGAGTTTGAAGGACCATGTTAAACAAATTTAGAATTATTTAGTGTTTAAGTGAAGATTAATTATTTTAGTTAAATTTAAATATTTATTTTAAGACTGTGTTGTAATAAATTACAAGATATCAAGTGTTTGGTATCTAACAATAATTCATATAAAACACCAATAAAAAATCTATTAAAACCTATTAGGAAAAAGAGATTATTATATCTTAGAGTACTAATTCTAGTCTTCTATGTTTTAGGTGTTTATGTAATGTACTTTTCTTATTTTTTCTTTTTTCATGAAAATAAAAGACATAATATTTTATTTATATGGAATCCTAAAAACTCTATAAATAGTAAAATATCAACTTGCCCCCTTAAATAATTATATATATATATATATATATATATTATTTAGAATAATTTTATAAATTTATTTAATCAAGTCCCTACTTGATTTTTTAGGTTTATAATTATAATACCTGTATTAATTACATTATACTTCTCAATTTCTAAAATTTATTTAAAATCAAATTACACTTGTTTAATCATCTCATTTTAATTTCTAACCAATGATTTTTATATGTGTGACTCATTAAGTTCCGTAATAAGTTTGCTTAAATATAAATCATAAAATAAGATTGAATAAATTGAATAATTTAATTTATTATCAATTCAATAAATGATTGATTTATATTTGGAAAACAAATGCAATGTCTAGTAACTTATCATGATCCCTTAAATATTGAAAAGTCATAAGTGGTTTGACTTAATATTTTAATAACCAATTTTTCAGTGTAATTATTATTTTTTCATCATAAATATTTCGATTTAAACAACATAACATGAGGTATGTTTACTTTGTTAAATCATGTTAATTCTCAACATTATAGTCATTCATTATTAGAATAAGATTTTAAAACTATTTTCAAAATTCATTCCACCTTAGTTAAGGATTTCAAAACCAATACTAATTGAGAATAGATGAACATATTTTTCATCTAGGGTAATAAATCATCTCTTAATTATTTAAATATTTTTATATATTTTATGTTATATCTAATGTTTGTCATTTGTTACCCTCGATTAGTACAATAGATGGTCAAAACCAAAATATAACACTTGTTGTATAAGATAATTTAGTGATCTTAAATCTAAATATCATTTACACAACTATCACGAGAGTTTTTCTATAGACATAGGTGATCTCTCCATTTGATATTCTCTTGTGAGTCAGTTTAGTATATATATTATCTGACAAGTACATGTATATTACTTTCAAGTATCCCTCGTACTTTAGTTTATGAGAGTAGTTGCTTCATTTCATAAAGGAAAAGACATAATATGCATTAGTCTCAACAACTCTAATTAATGTACAATCTTAATAGAGTATTGATCATGAATATTTAATAATAATGCTTTGATGTAATAGAAATCTCATAATTATAATAATTGTATAATTTCTTCTGCAAAATATTTTTTTGCTATAGATTTTATCCTTATTCTAGATTTATTAATTAAATATAAATAAATTTAAAAAAAAACTTTTATTAATAATAAATATATTTTACATGAATAAAATCAATATTACCTTTACCTAACTATTTGGCCGCGGGACATGTTCACTAACAAATGACATTTAGGCTGCCTTGTCAACCTATGCCTAATAATAATTGAACTCTATGGATGGCACTTGGGATCACCTAATAAATGAGTGTATATCAACAATCTTCCTTGTGGTCCTAAGGATTCAGTCCACCTTTCTTGAGAGGTCCTAAAGACTATATAGAAGGATAGAAAAGAAGAAGAAAAAGTGTTTGATTTCCAAATTCCAAAGTTACAAGTTGCAAAAGATATTACGTAAACATGGTTTCATTTTGAATCAGTTGAAAGTTGCCAAACTGCTGAACCTCTAAGGGCTGTTATCTTCTTCATTGACTGATTATGTTGCTTTAGAATATTACACCAAGATATTTGACCGTGGTGTGCAGCACATAATTCATAGGGCATGGAATTGTACTCTTGAGTCTAGTCTTTTTAGGGCAGCACTCAATTGGAGATTCAAATTCTGAAGGTAGAGATAAGAAGAGAAAAGTGATGCGGGCATGGATGGTAGGGAAAAATATTGGCCCAGTTGGGGGCGATAATCAAGAGTCATGATCAACGACTTGGAAAAAGTTGAAATCAAATTGAAAACATAGAAGCCATATATAAAACCAAATGCACCAGCCGGGAATCGAACCCGGGTCTGTACCGTGGCAGGGTACTATTCTACCACTAGACCACTGGTGCCTATTGCAATTTTATATTACCACTTGTTTGATTTTATATGTGAGAGAGAGGGATAGAGACATCTCTCTCTAAAATTATATATATATATATATGTGGATCTCCTCCTTCATAGCTCTGTGTTTGCATTCTAAATATCTTGGAGCTCAAACTAACCTGCATAACTCTATTATATTGCAGTGGAATTGTAAATTAATTTTAAATGTTAAGAAAAAAAATTAGAATATATTTCTCATTTCAAGAAATTTGTTAAATTATTAATGGAAAGTTGATTTCTATGTGTAATACAATGAATGTAAAGATGTATTAATAAATAAATAAAAAATTTTATGTTACTTAAAGATTAAAGTAGGAAGTCAATTCTTTAATGTAAGTAGTTCTAGTTAGTTAGTCGTGGATGTGTCACAACTAAGCTATATAGTTTGCTTTACAACCTTATTTATAGACTGATGGGCTTGAACTAAGACCAAGATGAGTTATAAGTTGCGCAAAAATATCGGTACAAAAAAACTCATAACTTTTGAACTTTAGAGCATATTTAAATTTTGTTAGAAGCTTCCAAATGTTTAATTTTATAGGAGGTTCGACTGACCATAACCAATTAAGATTCAAAAAACATTTAAATTAGGCTCAAAGTGTGTTGTTCCGACGAATATATGTTGACTCTATTTAACAAAATTTTGTGTTGCTTATATTTGCTATTTTATTTGTGTTGTTCCGACTAATATGTGTTGACTCTATTTAACAAAATTTTGTATTGCTTATATTTGTTATTTTATTTATGTTGTTTTCACTAGTATCATCTTTTCTAATAAAAATAAAAAATAAATATAAATACAAATATTTTACCTCATCTACCCTTTTCATTAGATATGTTTTTTTTTATTTTAGAGATTTACTACAATTATTAACTACATATAATTTTGCATATCTCAACATTGACATAAAACACACACTATAATCTTCTTTTTTTTTTTTAAATGTGCATTTGGATGTATTTTTTCAACAAGTGAAAAATCCTTCCGACCACATTTCGACCACATTTCACATGGCTTGGATCCTAGTTCCTTCCTTATCTTCTAGGATCTATATAGGCTTATAACTCAATTTAACATGAACAACATGTATAAATTTTTTTTTTTTATCAAACTCTTCATCATAATATAATCATTGATCAATCCAGCATGTAGGCACTTGCTCACATTGATAAAAAAAAAAATCAAATAAAGTATATATCATGCTTGAATTGGTAATGAGTTTCGACTGATATAAGAATTAAGAGAAATTAAAATAGATTTGTCTTGAGAATAAAAAAATAATATGGAGGAATTATAATGGAAATGAGATATAAAAGCTAAGAAAAAAACCTATATGAAAAAAGTGTTAGTGTAAATCCTGGTTAAAAATTAGTAATATTATCATGAAATTGTAGTAAGTATGTAAATGAAATAAATAATGAAATGAAAAAAATAAATATATTTTAAAATAAAAAATAGTCCTAAGGACTTAGTAAAATAGCTAATATAATTCTAGCAATGATTGAATAAAACAATTTAGATTTTGATATAAAATCATTTATTGATTTGTTTTACGCTATCAAACATAACTCTTAATCCGACTGTTGTATTGAACTATAATTTTACAAAGACTCTCTTGACACATTGCTCTATCTCAGGTTAAACATAGTCCTTGAAGTTTAGAAAAGCAAGAGTATCAATGGTCGAATAAAAAATAACATATAGGCTATTTAATGGCATTTTCATAAATAAATTGGAAAAAAATTGGAAATTCAACTTCTTCCCGCTCAAACTATCGAGCAATGCCAAAAAAGATAGAAAATAAAATAAATAAATCTAAGAGCTTCCTCACCAAAACCTAGAAAGAAATCAAGATTTAAAGCAAGATAGATGAGGAAGTGAATGCTGAATAGATTTAACTCAAGAATTAAAAAGAAAATTAAGTGAGAGAGAAACAAAATACAAAAAGAAAACTCACAATATTAAAAGAGAAGAAGAAGATTAGAAGATTTTTATTTGTTAACATTTAAAGTTTATATCATTATTAGGTAAGATGTCATTAAACTTGATCGTACAAGTTTAAGTAAAGATTAACAAAGTTTATGCAAAATTTTGGATTAGAATTATTAAATGTTAAATCAGAGAAAAGTGAATTGTGAAAATGTGATGTTTTAGGATGAAAAATGAGGTAAATGACTCTTAATAAAGCATAATTGAATAAGAAAAATTGGGTATTTATTTTGAAAGTAGGGTTGGTCATTTAATGAGGGGAATGAGAACTTTTTGAACCATAATAAATATTTGTAGTTGTGTATTTATTGTGTGTTGTTGTGTTGACTAAGATTAAAATGAATTTAATTATATTGTTTAGTTGTAGTTGAATTTTTAATGTAATTTGAAAAAAGACAATGAAAAACTAATGAAATAAGGTTATGGTATATTTCTAGTCTTTTTTACTTGTAAAATTAGCATTAATTTTACCAATGATTACTGTATTATTGGGAAAAAAATTGGTAGAAATAAAGAAGATTGTGGTAAATTTTTTAGTGTTTTTACTTATAAAATTATTATTAATCTTAGTAGTTGTCACTGTATCAACAAAAAGAATATTTTCAATGATAAAATTAATTAAAAATAAATTATACAATTAAATTAAGAATGATTGTGAATTATAAGAAAAAATAAAATTTTGTTAAGCATCTTTTTTATAATATATGTAAATTTTTAAACTTTATATTAGAAACTTATAATTTTTAGACTTTTGGATCTTAATTAGTTCAATTATATACTTATATTATTTTTCCCTACTAAAATTGGATTTTGTATCCGTCAGTGCATGTAATAGAAGGATAAAGACCCAATCCATCATTAATGTTATTTGAAAACTCATCGATGAGACATATTTTTTAGAATAATAACATTATTCATGATAATAGAAGCTTTACTAAGCTCTTTAGCCGCCTCGTATTTACTAATGAACGTTTTTTTTTTTTTTGAGCTGAGACATATATTTAGATTAAAAAATTAGGTAATAAAAAACACTTCCAAGAAAAATTTAATTTGATTTTTAAAAAAATATTTTTTTTATTTTGAACAGTAACACTTTTTAAAAGTCGTTAAAAATTTAAAAATATTATATTATTTGATGATTATAACAAATTTAATTCTCAAACTTTAGATTGCTATATATTTTATTTTACCCCTTAAAAGTTAATTTGATTTGATTTTTATATTAAATATGGTTCTCATTTTGTTATTTTCTTTTCTCTTATTATTTTTTAATTAAATTTTTTTATCAAATTTGATCCTCATTCTTTTGATTGTTACTTATTTTATTTGAAATAATTTATAAAATTATAATTTTTATCATTTTAATTTTATCATCTTTTAATTTTTTTTATTTGTTAGATTTGATTTCTATTATTTTAATTTTTAATTATTTTATTTGAGATAATTTATAAAATTAGATTTTTTTTTCAATTTTTTTTCATTCAATTTTTTAATTTATAAGATTTGTTCTTTATTATTTTAATAAATTTTAAAAAAATATTAATAAGTTATTTTCCAGCTCATGTTCCATGACATAACCAAAGTGTTCTCCAACTTATTTTTCATGACACTATCAAATATCGGTAAATAATTCATTTTTCAGGAATTTATTTTCTAAAAAAATCATTTTTCAAATAAAAATTACTTTCTAACAAACAAATAAAATCTTAGTCCACAAATAGAATCTTAGTCCATGAGACAATTGGGATAGTATAGTTATTTTAAAAAAAAAAAAGCTTAAATTATCCTTATATTTTAGGTTTAATCTCTAATATGTTTCTATAAAGTATAAATGTAATTGCTTCTAATTTTTCTCCAAATTAGTTTAGATCATTCTACATTTTATCCTTCTACATTTTATCCTTCTAGCACATGTTGCCATTCAAACTCTTCAACATGCTGAGTTCAAACACTTAAATTAAAAACACAACACTCCAAATCTTGACACAACGCAGGAGGACATTTAAAATGAGCCTAGTTCTTGCCTTCTCACATCATCTACATGACTGGAGAAAAAAAAATTCCTGCCTTCCTAACAAAGAAAGGCCATACTTATCTCAATTTCTCTTCCTAGCTTTACTCTGTGTGTGTGTGTACATATATATATATATATATATATATATATATATATATATATATATATATATATATATATATAATTGAGCTCAATCTTCAAAGTCACATGCACCAGATTCATTTAAGCCTTACAACACAACCAGCTCCTTCGTCAACTCAACCAGTAGGGTTTTTTTTTTTTTGATTGCTCGTGGGCATCAGCGTTTATGTCGTTAATTAACAAGCAGTATTTCATTGCTGGTGATCTTGATCTCTAGGGTAGATCAAACATAATGGAGAAGAAAAGAATGTTACTGATTTGCTTTCATTTGTACAATTGATATGAGAACAATTAAAAAATGTGGAAAGATAATTATATTTCAACACAATCATCATCATCAAAGTCATCTGTCTCATCATCCCAGTCCAATTTAAATGAGTTAGCCGACTCCTTCAATTCTGTTAGTCCGGTGAGATCCTCCAAATATGTAGGAAGATTAATTGCTTGAAGCAGGAATTCGATTCCTTTTTTCCGATATTCTGATACAACCTGAGCATATTGTTTGATCACAAGTTAAATTGCAGTTATAATGTAATGAAAGAACTAGAGAACAAAGAACAACAAATGAAGAACATGTCGACTTCAAAAAGAAAGTGTGTATATATATATATATATATATATATATTGCAACTGTCATCCCAAATTTGGTAGAAGGTATAAGCCTATGAATGCTATCTTTTCTGCAGCTCCTGAAACAAACTCTATCAATGATCAGTCTCAATAACAAAGTGTCCTAAAAGGACCAAGGGACGCCACATGAGCTGCAAACAAACACTTAAAATTAAGGGGTTCAGGCTAAGAAAACCCTAAGAGAAGATAAGTTAACAAAAGGGAATTTCAGGGGGGTGGGGGTGGGGGTGGTCAGAAAGGCGAGGCATCTGGTGAAACCCTACTCTTAAATTCCCCAATTGTTTGGACTGCCTAAGCAACAAGAGCATTATCATCTTATTTACCCACCAAACTGCCACTTGTATGAACACTAGAAGAAAGATTGTAAGAGATGATGAAGCAGCAGAAACTTACAGTGCTGCAACAAGCAGTGCAACTATTAGAGGAGTGGCCTACAAGGGTCATTTGTGAAAAATGAAAGAGAGAACCCCGAATCTGGTGGGGCAATATACCAAGAGGTGGCTCACTGCCACCACTGCTACTAGTGGAGTTTGTGATATCACCTTCAGCAAACATCCTGTTCACAAATGAAAGCAAAAGAAAAGGAATTTGTTAATAAATTCTTAATATGAGGATGCCATAGACATAACTATTTGTAGACTACGAGCTTCATTGACATAGTTTTCCAGACTTACGAGCTTCATTGACATAGTTTTCCAGACTTACCCTTCAGGATGATGCAAGATGCTGACAAAAAGCTCTACAGAAAGAGATGAAGCAATAGGAGCAAGCCCTGGACGGGTAACAGTACACTGTTGGTCTAAAGTTCGATTGGCAGTTGACTGCACAAAGAGAAAATGAATTAATTCTGAACTTGATTAAAAAACAATTAACACATCAGATCAATTGCATTCTAGTAAATTACGTCTGTAGGTGCAACCACATCATTGCAGAAGTAACAGCCCAGTCTCTTCCCTCCTTTGTCAGTTTGAGCAAGGTTTTCCATATCAACAGATGAAGTGTTAGCATGAGCAGAGCTAAAAGGACCAGGGCCATGCCGCATTACCAAGAAGCTATCAAACCCAAGAGCTGCAGTTATAGTAATCTGCAGAAGGATAATTGAATGAATAAATAAATAAAAGCATACATCCATATGAATTAATAATAGATGGTCAATCCAATGAGTTGAAATCAAGTTAATTGATCCTCCAGATCAATTCAACATAAGCTTGGTGAAAGAAAAGACTGAAAATATCACAAGGACTGTACTAGGTACACAGATCAGATTAAGAAGACACCTTGTTAGCACTTGCACATAGAAGGGTTGGGAGCCATCGGCTCTCTCTTGTATCAGTCAACAAGAAAACTGCATCATGGGAATCAACCAGATCATACAGTCGGCTACAATCATCAACCACACTCTTCTCTTCTTGGCTAGTCACTGGATGACCAGGCATTGGTATAGCCATCACTTCACCCTTTGCTTCCTGAGGAAAAAAAAGAGGAAAAACAAGAGATGAACTATTAGCAAGGATTAATGTTCATGATGAGAAAAAATCAAAAAGAAAAAAAAAAGAAAAGAAAAGGATCAACATTCATTTTGAGCTAAGCCTTATGTACATAGCTATTAAAAGTAAAATTAATTACCACAGCTGGAAAAATACGCTTCAAGCTTTTAGCGGCTGCCAAGGCTTTAAAATCACCTCCATCAAGGCAGTCATCCAATGTGTACAGGGACTGCCTCAATGGATTAGACATAGCCACTCTTCCATTGTCAAGTAGTGTAATTTTTCGGACACCCCAAGCCTGCAATATACATAATCTTTGAGAACCAACATATAGACTATCAACAATAAATCAAATCTTCATATCACACTCACCATAAGCATGCGAGCAACCTGGCATCCAAGCGTGCCCGCTCCTATGAGAAGACACTTCACAGAAGATAACTCATCTAAGTTAAGGGATGGCAAGGCACGCCATCTCATTAGTTTTAAATTCAAATCTGCAGCAGATATGGCCAACCTGTAAAGAACATTTGAAATGATAAGATAAATGGGGTGATACAACATGAACAAGGAGGAGAAATGGGGACAAATACCTAGTTGGGTCCATGGATTTAGCAAGGTTAATACATCTGGATACGTATTTATTTTTGTTTTTTTCCCATCCAACTGCATTAGGTACAAGTTGACGATCATTCAATTCTGAAAACAGATATTTCTTGCAAGTTAGA
Source organism: Populus pruinosa (assembly GCA_026413675.1). Taxonomy (NCBI): domain Eukaryota; kingdom Viridiplantae; phylum Streptophyta; class Magnoliopsida; order Malpighiales; family Salicaceae; genus Populus; species Populus pruinosa. Next base: position 4,651,607 of record CM048595.1, read on the forward strand.
GATTCACAATATATGCATACTGTAGGAAGTCAAAACATCAATTGGACTAGAGCTGTGTTAGCCAATTTCAGCTGGTCTACCTTGTGGAGCTGTTATTAAGGCTTCAATGACAAGGGAAGACTCCATATCCATAAAACCGCGACTCTCTCTGTAGCATAAAAGGTGGACACTCTTCAGATTCCATCTTGAAGAAATCAGTGCTAGGAAGTTGCGAAGAGGCCAACCAGGATCTTTTTCATGACATGGGTCATAAAAACCAAATAGCACCTGATGATAGCAGGCAAATTAGCTTTAAGAAAGAGGCATTTACAATCACATCTCATTACTTTACCCCAGGAGCATATAAACAGATAAATGTACGAGAATTGCCCTATTTATAGATAAATGATATTCATTTTTCCAAGGAACTGGAAGAGTTTGGAGATGGACCTTTTGATTATCAGCCTGGCAGGCTTCCCAATCCTTTAGATGCCTGATAGTAGCATCGGAATTTGAAGCAATACTGATAAAAAAGAATGGAACATCTGCAGCAGATTTGCATGATCAAGGAGTTAAGGTTATCTCATTGACCAAATGACATGTGAACTGAAAGAAAAGAGATGATTTTACCTGCTGTTAACCTTGAGTTACGCCAGTCATTACAAGCCACAGATACGGATTTTACCTACACATTACACATATCATTTTAGTATTGCTGAACAGATAAATGACAGCTATTATAATGGATTACTAATAAATTCCCAACAGTTGTCATATTATATGCACCTCTTCTGATGTGAACCATTCTGAAGCACGCTTTGATTCAACCAATGTCGCAGGAGGATCAAGCACCAAGGCAGGGAAAGCAAACCAGTAATGAAAGCTCCATTTTTTAAGGTCTGCGAAGGATATAATAAGGAACCTTGAAAGCACCGCACTGTCCTCCACTGCTCTCCCAGTATGAATGTCTTCCCAAATCTAGTTATTCACAAAACAGAATTTTCATGTGACATCTTTATCTCAAGAAATCATCACATATTCTTACACAAAATGGAAATCACTGATGGGAGATGGCCATGTTTACAGTTCAAGAATTAGACAAATTTGAACTAAATACCCTCTTCACTTGAACAAACAAGCAGTTAAATCACATTTTCTCTCAACTTACAATAAAGTCAAGTCATCACTGCAATGCTTAAATTGCTCATCCAAGATCAATCTGAATGAAATACCTTGTTTGCTTCCTCCTTTAGCAAGCTTTTTTTATCCAGGGCATGGAAGGCCTCCAATGTATTTGTATTGTAAAGAGTCCCGGGTACAGGGCATCTGTTCCTGTTACCGCGACTAATTGCTGGCATTGAAGACTGGTCATTTTCATCAGTCGGCAAAGATTCAGCGAGAAGTCTCAAGTGATTGGATACTTGAGAATGTGAGCAAGGCGCATAAAACCCTGAAACAAGACCAGTCCAAATCCTAGTTTATATGAATAAAGATCTTCTATATCAACATATAACTAGTCACAAAATCCACACCTGCCTCCTATTCAAAACCCAGGCTCTTAACTGTTAACTCCTTTTCTTTTTTTCAAAAAGCTTGATTAATATAGTTTCAATATATGATTACACATCAATCAATTTCAAAGTTTTCATCATTAACAATTTGAATGCTTAAAGAAAACCCAAAAGAATTAAAAAAAGAAGAAGATATTACCGGTGATGGGTATAGGAGAATCATCGATGCCAAATTTGTTGAGCTTCAAAGAAGACAATCTGTGCCAGAAACCTTCGTCAGCTAAGCTATTAAAGGGTACGAATTGGAGGATAGTAGAAGATGAAGATCCACATCCACTCCTACTCTTTTCCTCATGAGCCATAACGCACTCTTCGACCTTTCAATTCTGATTAAGATTTGACAGATTGATTGATTGTAAGCAAACTCTTTATGTTTATATATTCTTCAACTTGTTTGTGGAACTCTTTGACGCAAAGAGAAAAGGAGCCTCCCTGACTTTGAGAGTGTTTTCGCTTTTAGTTTTTAATTAAAGTAACTTCAAAAACATCATGGAGACAAGAGAACAAGCGAATAACGAAGAAGAAGAAGAAGGACTTTGTTTCAGTTCGTGTTTGGAATTGAAACTGGATCTTCCGCGACAAGAGAAATCCTTTTCCCTTCTGTTTCGAGACTTTCACTTCATTAATATTTTCTTAATTATTATTTAGTTCTTCCTGTGCTTTATCTAGTCCTTGTTTGTCTGAACACATCATAAGTTAGTCCCTTAAGCGGAGGTCACTGTTAACTCTTTTTCAAAATGTCCAATCTAAACCACTTTTTAAACTTGCTTTTTTCTGGTAAGGTTGAAGATTTTGGCTAAGCATTAGGGGTACAATTAGATTGTAAGTTGTTTTTGGGTGCATAATTAAATTGTAAATGATAACTAATTACATAAGACTTATTTAACCATGAATATAAAAATACAGGGATTAAATAATTATTTCAATCAAAATAGAAGGGCAAAATAAATATTTATTCTTCTTTTTAGTATTTACTGTTCCACGTCGGTCTGATAACAGATTATGAAATCGAGAATGCGGGTAAGGTTTTTTTTAAATGTTTTTTATTTTTATTTTAAAGATTTATTTTTAATATTAATAAATTAAAATAATCCAGAAATAACAGTAATTATTATTTTTATTTTTTAAAAATATAATCAAACATAAAAACAAGCAAATAAGTTGTAATTTGTTGTTCACTACAAATTCCAGATCTGCAACTAGGTCCGACCATCCTCTCTCTTTTTTTGAAAAAAAAAGAAAAGAATTATTTGCTTTAAACAAAACATTATCGTTGTTTGCTTTTTTAGTTTCATTTATATTTATTATAGTTATTTATTCAAGCGAATGTGTTTACCACATCCCATGCGGCAAAAATAGGTGACCCAAACGAACCATCAATGCGACAAAATTAGGCGATGACTATTCAGTTTGCGTGTGTGCCACCGCCGGGAGATTTTATTTTATTTTTTTGATACTGCCTTTAAACTTAACGAGTTTTGGGGGTCAACATGGTGACTCATTGATTCACTTTTTTAGTATAGTTATTAAACTCCATCCCCCAGTAAAGTGCCAGATTATACGTTACAGGAATTTATGTGGATGAATCTAAATTAATTTAAAAAAATTAAAAAAATATATATTTAAAATTTTAATATTTTATATAAAAAATTAAAAAATAATATATATAAATATTATAAATAATAAAATTTAAATTATTATTTTAAAATAATTTTTATTTTACATTGAAAAACTATTATATCATTCTTTTTATCTCAGATTAAAAAATCATAATTTTTTTATGAACATAAAATATATATATTAAAAATTTTCAAATTCCATATTAAAAAATAATATTTGTTTTTAAATATACACATATAGTAAAAGATTTTAAATTCCAAATTAAAAAAATAAAATATTTTTCTAATATATATATACTAAAAGGTTACTTTTTTAAAGTTCATTATATAAATATTAAAAGAATATTTTATTTTTTCAATGTGAGATTTAAATATATATATAAAGAGTATCTAGCTAGAAAAAATATATTTAAAACAAAAAAACTAATCTCTATTATGTTTTCCTAAACTGTTCAGGTTACAAGTAGACCTTGCTAATCAACCAGATTTGATTATATTTTAGCTTTTATTAATCTTTCATTTTATTTGGATTAGTCCACAACTAGATCCCAAGTTAATTTAACGAGCTGGTTCAAATTTAATAATTATAATTTTTAAATTAAATTGAGTTTCTTGATAAATTAAATAAAAAATAATATAATGTGATTGATCCAACTTGGTGAGTGCATACATAACTGAATATCCCTTGTCAAAATTTGGTTAATTTTGTTTTTTTTTAAAAATAACATTAAATCAATGATATTTTATTAAAAAAAATTAAATAATATTTTTAATTAACTTGAGTCAAACTTGTATAATCCTACAACCCATAATCTAAGTCATGCCCTTGCTAAGGTTTCATAACTTTTGTTTTTTTATATTTTATTTTTTATTTAATTAAATAATTATAAAACTAGAAAATTTCAAAAATTATTAAAAATAAAATTATAAAAAAATATGTATTTTTCATCAAATTTTTATTTTCCTATTCATGTAATTGTTTTAAAAAAAATATATATTTTTTTTTATTATCAATAGAGTTCATTGAATAAAATAAAACAATTATCAAAAACAAATTTCAAAAACCTATAATGGTTCGATAAAAAAAGGAAAAAAAGTATATTTTGAATAAAAAACTAAAAAAAATTGTTTACGTATTCTTTTTAACTTCTGACAAAAAATATTATTATTATTATTTATAAAAATAATTATTTTTTAAGCACTCGTTGTAATCATGAAAGCAATCTTCAATTAAAAAAACTAAAAAAATATATGAATCAATCATCTCTCCAAAATTATCTTAAAAAATGAGAACAAAAAATTAGATCAAAATTATAATTAAAAAATTATATTTTATTCTTATTTAATATTAATGAACAAATTATTTTAAAAATTCTATATGCCTGGCTAATATATAATTATTCATTAAAAAATCAATAAATTCATCATAAAAAAACTAATAATCCAAAAAAGAACAATCATATAATTGTTTATTAAGAGCATATTTTTAAAATAAAAAACAACAAAAAATTAAATAAAAATTTGTTAAAATTTTCAAACATTTTAAATATGTAGGGAAAATTTATTGTTTTTCAATCTAAACTTTATTTTCTTAGTAATGCATATTTTTATTGTTTTAACAAAATCATGATTTTTAATTATAAATATTTCTTTTTAAATAAAAACTTATAATGATCTAAAAAGCACATTTAAAAAAAATATTAAGCGTAATATTATTTTGTATGGAATAGAAGGAAAAAAATTTAATAAATATGATGTAATCATATAAAAAAATTAAAAAATATATATTTTTATTGAATATCCATGGGCAATTTGTTTTTTTGTTTTTTACATATTAGGCACAATATAATTGAAAAACAATTGTTAACATTCCTATAAAAAATCTAATATTATTTAAAAATCATAAAAACAAATTAATAACATGAATATCATGTTAAGTATTTTTTATATAGTAAAATTTATTCAAAAATAAAAATAAATAAAAATAATAAATAGAAAGGGATCAAACACTTGACGACGTGTGTGGCCTAACAAAAAAAAAAGGTTTAGCATGTAGAACTTCCTTCTTCTTTTTTTAGGACAAGTGACATATTATCAACTTTTTTTATTAAAAATAAATAAATTATGACTTGTCTATTATGTTCAACGACATTTTATTTATTTTTCCAAATTTTGACCATAAAAAAGATGCTTAAGAAATTGAACTAGTGTTATTTCGACCCAAAAAAACTAATTCTCAAACTATTGTTTTCTAAAATACCTAATAAATATATTTAAAATCTTTATAAATCAAATTCTCAATTAAAAAAATACATAATTAAACTAAAAAACTTATTTCTCTTGATCTATTTTTTATGAATTTTTTCCGGTTATGTAAAAACTAAAAAAATCCATCAAAGACACTTTTCTTGTCAAGAGAAAGATATTAACATTAAATTTAGCTTTTCCTTCTTGAAATACGTCAATCCATCACATTCTTTTTCCTTTACTATTTTTTAATGATTCTCCCTCCTCGTAAAATCTACGGACTAAAATATAAAACAAATATATTATAGGAATAAAATGTCAAAATCTCAATAAATAAGGATAAAAAATAAAAAAATTTGGTTACTAAAATTTTAAAATCTACACCTCATGAACAATTAAAAAAAGCAGGTTTTGATTTTTAGTCTCAAATTTAGTTTTATTGTTTTCAATTTGCTTTAAACAATAAAATTAAAATATATTTTTTAATAAAATTGAAAAAAAAATGTTGGGGACTAGAGTAAAAAATACTTTAAAAAAATAATAATAAAAACCATAATCCAATTTAAAGTGCTGTATACGGGGAGTTATAGTATTTTTTCTACATCTTTTAGATTATTTTTTAATATAACCTTCATTTATTTAAATGGTTGTGTGTACATAAAAATTTGATTTTTATTAATTAATATAGATGTTCGACCAGGTTGCATGTATCTCGATTAATTTCATGAGTTATAAAGTTAATAACTATATAAATTTTTAATGACCTTAAAATTTACAAGAAACATAAATTCAAATCATGAAAAATTAAGCTATTTCTTTTAAAATTATATTCAATTAAACTTTTACCTCTATAGAGGTAAAGATATATAAAAGAAGACGAGCTAAATACTCAATTGTTGGATGTATACTCTAGCCTAATAGAGTGTTATATTTAAATATATATATATATATATATAATTTAATTTTTTTAATTTTTAATATATATCTAAAATAAGTTGTGTATTTTTTTTTTAAAAAAACCTACTTCCATAAATTTTGTTACAATTTGTTTTCATAATCTATGCATTTTATTTAATAAAAACTGGATATGAAGAAATTTTACGTGGATCTCTATTATAAGTCCACCTTCAGCAAAGGCGGGTATGGAGTATCGAAATCTATCTCCATTGTAAATATATATATAGATGGATATGGAGCTAAGAGTTCTCTCCATAAAACTGAAGGTGGAGGAGGGTACATATCTCTACTAAGAAGTACTAATTTATATATATATTAGGATAATAATCATTTTTTATATCTTTCATTTTTTATATTTCATATGTTTGTGTATTTAGCTATTCCATTCTTTTCATCAAATAAATAAATGATATGTCTGAAAATTAGTACTGATGTAGCTTTATCTGTGCTGGATGCATCCTTTCCATTTGAAAGATTTGGCTTGCACAGTCCTCGACAATTGATGAAGGAGTTTAACGACCCCTTAAATAACAATAATAATAATTAAAAAAACAAATGAAAGGATTCACGTAACAGTCAGTAACACAGAACAAAATTGTGCTGCTAGTCATCTATAAGAGGAATTCAGTAGCGTAGAAATGCGGCAAAAATTATATTTTAAAATGTTTTTTATTTGAAAATAAATTAAAATATTAAAAAAATAAAAAATTTTGAATTTTGACTAACCTTTATTTATTTTGCAATTTTTAAAAAGAGCTTCATAAGATTGCAAATTTCTCTTACTAATTGCTACATAAGTTGCAAATTACTAAAAGAGATTCTTCTTTTGGCCTTTTGGAATTCAACATATCATTCTTTCAGTACAATGATGTTTGGATTTTTTGTTAAAACATTATAATTTTTTTTTGAATTTTTTGTTTTAATTTTAAATTATTTTTTAATATTTTTAAATAATTTTAATGTACTGATATTAAAAATTAATTTTACAAAATAATAAACAAAAAATACTTAAAAAAAAAACACTCCTGTCACACTGTCAAACCTGCAATAATCTCACAAAGTTACGTTGCACCTAATTGCAATTCACAGTTATGCAATTTCAGATGCCAGCAAACAAAAAAGAGGTATTATTCAAACCCAGACCTGATATATGTTACATTACACAAGACAGTTATGATTAGAGTTTTAAGTCTTACAAAGGAACATCCATGCTTACAAATAATAAAGATTATACCACCTCGTCAACGCAAAGGCTAGTGTAAACCTAGCACGGCGCTAGTCCCAGTTAAGGGAAGCCTGGTTGCGGTGGCCAATGAGAGCTATTAATTGTAAATATCAAAAAAGAAAAAAGAAAAAAGAAAATAGAGATGATACCAGCTCTCATAATGCTCTTGGCAGAAGCATCCTAGGCATCAATCGTGTAAAATATGTATTGCTATCAGAAAGTCTTCCACATTTTGCACACGTCTCACACACAAACAGATAACACTTCCCAGAAGAGATACACGGGCATGAACATCAACACCACGACCAACAACAAGATTTTTGGTTCTTAAGAAGACGAGCTCGAGGAATCCAAGAAAGTGACCCTCCTTTTCTTGTTTGGAAGTGTTGTCCTTGGAAAGTATTCTAGTGAGGCAGAACCTTTCTCCAAGACAGATGTTAGGGCATGGTGAATAGATTTTGTAAGAAGCTGCATTGCCTCTGCATCATCTACAGCATTCTTATATCTGTTGTTGATGAATACAAACTCATTCTTTAACCGGCTTCCCAAGGTTGATATTTCTGCGTTCACCATTTTCAAAGGAAGTGCATCAACAGCTTGTCTTATATCGGATAGAAGCTCAGGTCGATAGTCACAACAGATAGATGCCTTGAAGTACAACGTTCCTTCTTTAGTTCCATCAAAATATGTCTCAACTTTTACTTCGTCATCAGCTGTTGGAATAAGAAGGCCTTTACAGGCTTCTAAGGCATTCCTTTTGAGTTCATTGACTTGGTTAATGACTGCGGCAAGCAACGTGGCTTTGTCCATCTACAATTATCATTTAAACACAAAGATACAAGTCAGAACCGATAATGGGAATTGCCACGATCATTAATTAAGTTACATGGGCTTAAGACGAAATAAAAGCGAAACTACGATCGCAGCCAACAGCATGCTTATACTAGCAGTGACATACCAGCAAGATATGCCTTCATATTTCAATGTTACCTGCAAAAGTAACTTGGTTAATTAAGAAAAATCAATGATTCATTCAGCTACTACTTTGATTTTAATCAAAATTTATAGGCTAAGCTGACTCCCTCCAAAACTTTCATTAGAAAACAGTTCGAAAAAGGCCAATAAAGATGAGGTAAATAAATGATTTTTTTTGACTTGGTCAACATTTGCAACTTCACATAAGAAAATGACAGAATGCACAATGAGAAGGACAATGACCGAAAGAAATCCTATAATACTTAATGTTGTCAACTTCGAAGATTGAGAATTTTAAATATAGCGTCTTTCTTGTCCGAGACGTCTATTTCATGTTGGCATTTCCTACCTTGATATTAAATCATACATATTATATGATCGAGATAAATTATCATATTCAGCAGCTAATAAAGAAAAAGAACTTAAGCCATCAAACATATGAATACTCAGAAAGACATCATGGTGGGACCATGATACAGGACCTGGCATGTTGTCCCACCATTCGATTAATATTATCATTTATCAACTCCTAGTTCATATATATTTGTGTGTTTGTGCGTGTCTGAGGGCGTCTCCTGCCGACAGTAGGTTCGGCTCTGCTATTTATTAATCTTATTTTCTAGAATCAATATGTGGTTTGTTTCTTCTTGTTAAAATACTAGAAGATCATCAAATAAACGAACGATAAATTAGGACCAGGGGGAGGTTCCAAGCCATCAGTAAACTAGAATTTATCTCCCTTAATATCCCGTAGCCAGAGCTCATAAGTTGGCTTCACAATCTCAAGCCTGGGTTATTGAAGAACAACACACAACTAGCTGATTCAACTAGAACTATGGACATTATAATGTAATGATACATTTAGAAAATACATGCTATTCATCCTTCTAGTAACTTGTAGGTCACCATGTTGAGGTTAGAGTTCTTATTCTTTTGATGAATGGGATTAAGGAAAATGTTAAAAATTCTATTTTATTAAAAAGTATCCAAGGATGAGAAGCAAGGGTTGCAACCAGTACTAATTAACCATACCCCTTCTAATGCATTATCGAAGTATTTAATCTCAACCTCCATATTTTTTTCTTTTTGATGACAAATTAAACATCCCTAGTTGACTTTGTTTACAAAAAATACGCAGTTGACTACTCATTGAGAAATAAAATCTAGATGATGTGCCATAAACCGACGTTAGCTACTCTTTCTAATATGAAAGTAAAAGGTATGATAACACCATATAAAGGTCTATAACACATTGATGAAATCCCTTGAGCTTCATAAGGGAAGATGAAACAGCGAGCTAACAACTCAAGTACGGATCCTTCTGGTTTATTAGAACATGTCTCTCTAATTTAAGCTTTATCAGGAGCAATGAAACTTGTCAAGATTATAACTGCTTGTTTCAATACTTCGTGCTTATATATTGCTTAAATTTAGAGTTTATCATCCATGATATTGAATTGTCCTTTTCTTTTAGCTATTTTCTAAAACAGTGTCGAAGTTTGTCTACAATCTGGCTTGAGCCTTGGTTTAGTTGCTCTGCAAATAGAGGGAAACTTAAAGGGAAGTTTTGAGTCCAATTTTTTACATTTTCCTGGTTTCTGGACAAGTCAGATTTTTCATTAAATAGGCCAAACTAATTTGGTTGTTTAAGTTTACTATAAGATTGAGGTCCTGAGGTGTTTCTTTCTGCTGGTATTTTGTTTCTTTTCCGATGCCATAAGATTGCTTCCTCCCCGATCAATTATCATGCCTTAAAAATTACTCTATTTAATCCTTATATTTCATCATGTCCTAACTTCTGTCAGCAACCAGGAACTATATCTTCAATCCATCAATGATACAAAGTCAGGAACACCAGCCAAATCCCTCTAATTATAAACTAATCAAGTAGTCTTCATGCTACCTCCTATTAAACAGTTTTCAGAATCAATTCTGGTAAGAGTTAATAAACTTGCTACAACAATCAAGGGAATGATTTAGAATTAAGCAGCACTGTGTAATCATATTAAGACAATTGATCTTGACCAACAAATTTCTTTTTTTTGACAAAAACTAACAAATTAAGGAAGGAAACACATATGCTAACCTTTTCAGTGCAGGGCACAAGACCGCGAAGAGTATCAAGATGGGCATTGATCCTCTCCCTCCTCCTCCTCTCGGCCTCGCTATGGCTCTTCAAAGCTTCCAAAGCCTTGGCCTCAGATATCCCCTTATTCCCAACTCTTGCAGGTGCCTTTACTAGCTCTCCCATCTCAGCATCCAACACCAAAGTTTGAGAAACCTTTGGCCTACCTTGCAAGACATCACTAAAACCCTCTAAACTACGCGGAAACGGATCAAACGTGTTCATATAACCGGACCCAGATGAAGAGTTAGAGTTAAAACAGTAGTCAAACATTGTAAAAAGAAGCAAGTTCTTGAATTTTGAAAAATATGCCTATGTTGTACTATATGTTTAGTCTACGAGCCAAAAGTGCAGAAGAGTAGGCCTGGAGGTCGAGTTGTTGGAGCAAACCAGTAAGAAAGCATTTGGAGAGGAAAGTTTTGTTGTTTAACAGCTTTGTTGGTGAGTCTTGATGTTGTTTTAGCTGTGATCATGAATTCCATAGCGGAAATGGGACAATTTTGGGTTTGAAAGGACATCGAAATATGCTAACAAAAAAAAATCCACATTTTCTTCTTGATACTCTTGAATAGCATTGTTTATTTGCTATACGTGTTACTTTCTTTGGAAACTGGAGCTTAATTTGTCTGAGAAAGAGAGAGAGAGAGAGACAATCTTGAAAGAGTGAGCCTTCAAATTTTTCTGGGATTTCAATGAATATACAAGGAGAGAAAGGGACAAAGATCCTCAAAGGAAATGGAGTTCACAGGGATGGTTTTTCTTGGAATGGAGAGAGAGGTGAAACAAATGGACGCAACTCCAGAGTCGAGACTTGGAGTTGTGCAGTCTTGGAAGCAGTATAAATGGGGACTGCCCTGGCTATACAGGCTTCATTTTTTTCAACTCGTAAAATATTGCTCGGAAGTTGAGAGGTCAAAAGGGCTAAACCAAACACAGTTTTTGAGCATCTGCTGATCTAAACGCCGAGCAAGAGTCCAAATAATCGGATAAATAAACGATTTGAAAACCTGCGTTTTGGAAGCTTTGGAAAGGGTATTCGGTGTAAAGGACATATTGCGTATGTGTCTCTTTTGATATGGTGTCCATTGTTTTATTAGAAGAGTCAATACAAATCAGCCCATCCTTTTAAACTATGAAATCTTCAAACTTCTAATCTTTATTTCACAATTTTATTAGTGTCAGTCAGTTTATTAATGCTGCAAAAGTTGACTTTTAAAGTATTTTTTTTGTTTAAAAATATAGTAAAATATTACATATTTTTTTATATTTTTTTTATATTAATACATTAAAATAATTCAAAATAAAAAATAAAAAATTCCCGAGAGTATAGTTAAAATACAATGACAAACACCACTGGAAATCAACAACCGAACATGAATTTAATATTTTATAGGGTACAATATTTTTTAAAAGTATTTTATACTTAAAAATATAATAGAATGATTTTTTTATCATCTAATTAAAATCATTAAAAAACACTAAATTTATTTTTTTCTAGAAAAATAATTTTTTTAAATAAAAAAAAAAACCACCGCATACATCATTAAGTGAACTCTACATTAATGATTCTTTTGGGTACAAAAAAACAGAGTTGGGCAATCGCTGATAGTGAATTATTCATGAAAATTTCAATATGATAGTATTTAATTATTATATGCATTCCTATTTCCCTGGTATCTAACTTCAACCACTTTGCTCATACATGTTATTTTACAGCCGCAATTCCATCCAATCACCGTGGGATTTGGTAAATGGTCAATTTTATTTGTAAGTTTCTGAAAATTTTCCATTTTTTCGACAATAATCCCAAATATATTAATTTTACTACTGGATCTGATTTTTAAGGTGTTTATCTAATTTATTGGCTATTTTTCATAGTTTAAGGTGGTTGTTTGATTTATTTTATTTTATTTTATGTCATTCTGTCTTTTTATGGGTCTTTGTGCTGCAATTAAAGTTTTATACAAATGGTTAATAAATTACTTTTCAGAACTTTTGTAAGAAAAAAGAAGTATCAAATGGAAGATCAAAATAAAATTTTTTTATTGAATTATAAAAAAAAGTATGTCAGCTATCAGTGCATTTATAAAATAGTTTTTATATTTTATATCTAAATTATAGATCAAATAATTAAAATCTCATTCTATATTGTTTTTAGTTCTCTTGATGTGCTATATAAATTTGGTTAATTCATTATTTGAAATAATCCTCTTATATATTAGTTATATATTAGTTGGCTTTAAATCTAAACTAATTTTGATACCCTAGCCTCACCATGAGCCCAAATTATTTTTTTTATTTTTTTTAAAGTAATGCTTAAATATTAAAATGGGATAAAAAAGAATATAAAAAATAATTATAATAAACTTTTAACAACACTTATTAGGGTTGAGCAAATATAAGATATCTTGTTAAATTTATGATCTAGATCATGTGATTAAAATAACCCAATAAAAAAAATTAAAAAACCTTTTTTTTTCTAAAAACATATGTTAACTTTTTACATTTGTAACCCGAGTTATTAAATTTAAATTACCCAATCTAAAAAAAATAATAAAGTTTAATAAATTAAATATTAAAAAATAAAATCGAATAAATCTTTTAATTATACAAGTAGATTTTTTAAAAATAAAAATTCAAAAAATAAGGATAATAATTATTATCACTATTATTATTAATTATTATTATTATCATTAAAATATTATTACTACTATTATCATCACAATTATTGCTAGCATTAATAGTAGTACTAATAGTAGTAGTATTGATAAACTTTCTAGCCCCACATGATAGCCTAGACTTAACCTTTTTGCTCATTAGTTTACTTATATGTATTTGTCTAAAACTAATTTGTTCTACAAGCTCAATAGGTTGCTCACACTCTTTTAATGTTGTAAATAAATGGATTGCACAAATGAATATGAACAAAAGCATGCACACTTATTACAAGAATCAACCTCAACCTTTATAAGTCTTGTCAATAAAAAATATATACAAGTTCGTATTTGTGTGTACTCTGCATAAGTGACTGCTCCTAGAACATTGCATGCTACAAACCTTATATACAACCTATTATAAGGGAAATAATATAGTTTTGCTCAGGAGGAGGCGATGCACGTTTCTGTGGTGGTTTCACGGCTTGAGACGGCCGAAAATGGAAGATCGACGGAGAGAGAGAGAATCGCCAGCGAGAGGAGAGAGAAGCTCTGGGTTGTGCTACGGTGTGGACGAGTGTATGGTGCGCTCGTGCGTCTGAAAGCTGTCAACCGCTGGATCTCAGATGAACAGATCGTGCGGCTGTGATTCGTTTGATCTTCAAGTGATCGGACGGTCAGAAGTGAATGGGCTGCGATCTGGTGTATCGCGATGTACCGAGCACTCAGTACACCTGCTGACGTGGCGCAACCAGATCGAAGGGCAGATTATTTGAGCGGCTGAGATTGATTTGGGTTTTAAATCTGGTGTGGTAACGCCTATTGTAACCTACGAAATCAAAGGCTCAGATCTAAATACTATTAAATCTAACGGTTGAGATATTTTTGGTATTTTTCAATTTATTAAAAAAAATTTAATATGGTACAGAAAAAATATAAGAAAAATGAATAGTAACCAAATAGTAACCCGAAATAGTAATTCCGAATTCAGAATTGAAATTGAGAATCAATTTTTTATTTTTTCCTTCCCTGGTGTCTTGAATTTATTGGCTATTTATAGCCAATGAATTCAGACAACAATTCATGGATGAATTGTTAACAATTCACGGATTGTTAAAATTTTCAAACTTCCACCGATTACTATTTGTCTTATTATATATAATAATACTAAATAATAATAATAATATTTATTTATTGGGGTAAAAATTAAAAATTCAAATCAGTATTATAAAAAGTTTTTCACCCTCTAAAAATCAATTTTAAATTAAAAAAACTTTTTTATACGGGTATCAACTCGGTGGACCGGGTTTTTTTTTTTGACCAAAAATACCAGTTTTGACCAAAATAGTCCAAAACTCATTTTTTATCGCGGTCGACATGGTGGGACCCGTATTAACTCGGTGGACTCGGTTTTGACCGAAAATGACGGTTTTGACCCGAAACAGCCCGAAACTCATTTTTCATCCCGGTCGACATGGTGGGACCCGTATTGACCCGGTGGACTCGGTTTTGACTGAAAATGACGGTTTTGACCCGAAACGTCTTGAAACTCATTTTTTATCCCGGTCGACATCGTTTAACCCGTATTGACCTGGTGGACTCGGTTTTGACAGAAAATGACGGTTGACTCGAGAAAATATATTTTAAACTCTTTTTTTTTCTTTTCTTTTTTTCTTTTTTCTTTTTTATTTTTTTGTGATGAATAATAAGATAAAATAATATAAAAAAAAAATTTAGTGAATCTAAAATTGGGTTACAACACCCATAATAAAAGAGAATAAAATGAGGAATAAAATTATATAACTAAAGCCTATTTTTAACCATTAAAAGTCGCCACATGCGCCGACTAGAGTTTGCAAAGGCTTCTAAATGTTGGCGTAGGCTACACAAGCACTAAAAGCTTTTTCAAATAAAAAAATATTATTTTGATGCTAAATTATGTTATTAATCTTAATTCAAACATATAATTAATAAAATAAATAAATAAATAAAAATAATAAAGATTAAAAGATCTTGATACCCGAGACCTCTTAAAATTCTAGAATTTAAGAACTTATTTGTAATTTTTATTGCTCATAACAAATGAAAATATTGAAATACCGTTTCCCTAACTATGTTGATTTTCTATCCTTGGAGGTCTTTTTTTTATTTTATTATTTATAAAAATATTAAATAAATTAAAATACATCAAGATAAATCTATAATGATTAATACGATATGTAAAAATATAAAAACACCTCTAATTTGAAGGCAAGCTTCTTGTTTTTTTTTAAGGAAGACCACTGACGCCACTTCACTATTATGGTGAACATTAGATTATTTGGCCACATGGAAATTCCCTGACCTTTTAGTTGTTTTTCATGTAGAAGTCTTCCTTATTTTTAGTTCATTGAAATTTGTATATTTGAAAAAGAAAAATATATCCAACACTTGTTAAAAAGCTCATTTCCCATTTTTTTTATTTTTTAAAATATGAAATTGCACCTTTGTTTTCATTTGATAAAAGCCATTTATTTATATAAAAAATATATTATTTTATTATTTCCTAGAACCACATACATGTTGTTAACTACTATCTCCTTATTAATTGTTATAACTTAATTTTGATCTATTGACTTTTTAATTTAATTTTATACGATTTAAAATGTAAAATTAAAATATTAGAGATTTATTTCAATGAAAAGTGTGATTTGTTAACTTGAGTGAAAACTATGGACTACAATGTACTTTTATCATCCTATTCTTATCTTCAAGATGATTCATATCTTCAAAATAATTCTTATCTTCAAGATAATGATAGTTATC
This sequence comes from Populus pruinosa, assembly GCA_026413675.1. Classification (NCBI taxonomy): domain Eukaryota; kingdom Viridiplantae; phylum Streptophyta; class Magnoliopsida; order Malpighiales; family Salicaceae; genus Populus; species Populus pruinosa. Next base: position 4,667,764 of record CM048595.1, read on the forward strand.
TATTTTTAAATTTGATTCTTAATCAAATTCAAACTTAAAAAAAAAAGAGTTTGATTGAAACTTTGTTTTTCATATACAAAGGGACTCTGACACTATAAATATAGACCTTAGTATATGCAGAAAAGAGGGAGGAAAGCAAATGCAGAAGGAATAACACTAGTTTTCCCAATAATGAGTGCTTGTATCAATCATCGCTCAAGAAGTTGGTAGCAATAGTTCAACAATAAATAAGTCATTTCATCCCATCCTTTTCACTTTTAATTACAAGAACTAGCAAGGGGGCTGGTTTGGCTAGGTCTAGCCTAGCTTACATGTCTATGCTAGATCCAACCCAAAAAAAAAAAGTGAGTCAGGTCAGGGTTTTAGGCCTAGTCAACCCAAATTATGTTTGTTAAGGGTGTGTTTGACAAAACACATCCTTATGTCTTGATTATAATTTTTATATCCATTTTAATTTGATATTTGATCAAAGGAACACCTTTTCAATTGTAGAAATTTTCAAAAATATTTGAGGGCCTTCATTGATTTATTTGTAGGCTCCTTGCATTTTTTTTTTTTATGTTTGTATTTTTTTGTAGATGTGCTCAATTCGTGGACTATTACTATTATATGCAAATATGTCATATATTGTTTTTTTACTTTCATTGGCAAATAATAATAAGGGATAAATAAGAAAAAAAATGATATAGAAAATTTCTTTTTCAAATTTCTTTTTTGTGAAAATATTCATTGATGCTAGAGTCAAGAGTATCGTATTTTTTGGATTTGTGTGATATTTACAAACTTCAAAGTTAAAAATATTCTTAGAAATTGTTTACTGACGCAAGAATTAGAAAAATGAAAGGATAAATAAAAAATAAATTCTTAACAATTTTAGATAAAATTAGCAATATAGCATACTTTAGATAGGACGCTTAAATAATGATAATATTTTTTTTAAATAACCAGTTTCGTATTATAGAATCTCTATTAATTAGTTATAGTTTATAATAACTATAATAATATAAAATAATTTTTTAAATAAGATATGTTCCTTAAAAAATTGTTAAATATCTATTTTTTTTATTCATTCAAGATTATTTTTGTAATTAGTTGTGATCTTGATTGATGTGATATTAACAAAAGTTGATTTTAACTGATTTAAAAAGAAAAAGAAAAAGAAAAATTGATTTTGAGCTGAGGAGTTTCGTTTGGTGCTCCGTCGGCATTTTATATTTGTTTGAATTACTTGTTGCCTTCTGAAGTGCGGCCAAAAGAATTAGAAAATATATTTATATATATCGTTGTAGGTGAAGAAGAGCCGCCCCATCGCTTTATGACGGCTGCTTCCCGATGGGGTGATCTGACTTCTCCGTTTGACGTAAGATTCCAAAAATTAATTACACAACAAATGAGTAAAAAAAAAAGAAGGGTAAAAATTAGGCCTCCACAAGTGTTCGATTGTTTTATAGGAAGACTTCTTTTACGAGGCTACGAGGCCTTGCCTTGTCTTCATCATCCTCATCTACTTCCTTGGTACAGCCATCACTTTTCTAGAATGACACTTTATCAAATGCAAACTAAAATAAAATAAACAATGGAAAAAAAGTATTTTATAATATGGTGCTCGTCCAGATTCAGCCCATGTTAAGATCAGGCTAAAACAATGAGCTATGTATTTGTTCATATATTATGATATATCACCTACTATATTCGTTGTTGAGCTCCAATCACCTCTTGCTTGATTGGTGTATATATTTTAGTGGAGTGATGGTGGAGGAATTTGCTGCAAGAGTTACTTCACGATATACATGTATTCATATAAAATACAAAAATTTGATTAATTTCCTATCAAATTAAGAGTGGAAGACCTTATAATTAGGAGTTGAAAAATTAAATGGTCATCACTATCATTATAAGCTTACTAAAAATTCTAACTTTTTGCCCCCCCTCTCTAATGTCATAGTTTTTAATTTTTAATGGGTTTTATACATAATTCATCTCTATGCTCTTTGAATTATTTTAATGAAGTACTCTATTGTTTTTTATTGCTTGTTTGAATCTGTATATGTTAATACAATGTTAATTTATAATATGATCCCTCCATCTTGAATACTTACCGTAAGTCTATGAATTTGACCCGATAAATGATTTCTATGTGTGATGTATCCATTTCTAATATATATATATATATATATCATATCTAATTTTTAAATTAAAAATAATTTATTAATTTAAAAAATTGTTTCTTTTTCCTTCTTCTTCTTCTTTTTTAATTTTGTGAAGGGCTGACTTTTGCCATTTTAAGAGGTGGTTGCTTATGGTGTTTTTGCACAAATATTATAAAAAAAGGAAAATAATTTGTAATATGATTGCACTATGACCATTTGCAATGTCAAGAACATATGTGATCAGTCCGACCAATCTAAAAATAAGTACTGGGCATCGGTTTATCCTAGTAGCAATTAACTGTTTTACAAAGTAGATTAAGACAATTTTTTATGGTCATGCTACACTGAAGGTATTCTATTAGATTATTGAGGAAAGCATTGTTCACTAGTATAGTTTACTAGAAGTAATTGTAACTACAATGCCCATATTTTTATTTTTTTATGGCAAGATGATTCAAGATAAATGCCAACGATGGAAAACTAAGCATATCTATTCATCATTTTATTGACCAAAGATGAACAAAACAGTAGATGCAACAAACAAAAGTATAAAGAAAATTGTACAGAAAATAATCATTATTACTTATAGCGATTGGCATGAAATGTTTCCATATGCATTGCATGGATGCAGAACAGTTGTCAAGACATTAACATGTGTAACCTTACATTCTCTAGTTTATTGGATGGAAACGGTGATGACGACGCCATTGGAAGTATAAATACCTTCTTTAAGGGTATTAAAAGAAGCAAAGTTAAATGAATATGAGCAATTGAATTTAATCATTGAGAACAGATTGGACGCAATCTGTCACCAACAATTGTATTAGAAAAGGATGGCTATGGTTCAAGACAAAAAAGTTACGGCCTCAGGAATTTCAAGAAAGAGATATTGTATTGAAAAAGATTTTACAAACTCCTGGAAAAGATCGAAGTAAATGGACATCTAATTATGTAAGTCATATGTAGTCAATAAAATAATTTTAGGAGGTTCTTTAATCTTTTACCGGATATGGACATAAGAGACTTGCCAAGGCCTCTAAATAATTATGCTGTGGAAAAAAAATACTATGCCTGGAATCGTTCATTTTTCTTGTCCAAAATAATAAAATTGTTAGGATTATGGAAAAATGTTGTTCAAAATATTTGTTTTTACATTTTCCTTAAAATATCATCTTTCCATTGACCAATAAATTTGCAAACATATCCTTTATAATTACAATGATTTTTTTGGTCCACTATATAATCCAATGAGGATATTATGAGCATAAATGGTTAGTAAAGCAAAAAATAAATAAAAGAATTAGGTGATAAAGCCTTACTCTAAAATTTAAATAAACAATTGGGTTCCATAATAACATGGATTTTGAGAAAACTTGGTAAAAGAAGGGTGTTGACACGAGCAATAATAAAAAATGAAGAGCAAAATATGAATAAGAGAACATTTGATAAATAAGGATAAGTGGGGGTAGCAAGCTTGTAATACATGACAAGGATATGATCAACAAAGGGCAATTGACCTTAAAGATAGTCGAATTTGGTTGACAATTCAATTATAAGGAAGTTTTGGAATCAACATTTTTATTTTCAAAACTAAGTTAAAGGAAACAAGTGAGTATGGTATCATAGTCAGTTGCACGATTGAAGGTCAAAAGAAAAAAAATAATGTCAATGAAAAAAATAAAAATAATGTCAATGAAAAAGATAGAGATAGTGTTGGGGGGTTATAGATTCCACGATGAGTTAGATCTTATGATGATCCTTTCATAAATTTTAAGATGATCTAAATCCTAAAATGATCCTCTTATGAATCTCAAATTTATTTTTCTATAGAACCTAAGTTATCTTTTTATATGAATTCGTAGTTGATCTTAATTGATCAGATCCTAAGATAATCATTTTTTTATATAGATTTTAAGATGATCTTAATCCCATTATGATCCTTTCATGAATCCTAAATTGATCTTTTTTTTATATGAATTTAAAGTTGATACTTTTATTTATATTTTTTATTTATATGAATTACGAGTTAATCTTTAGTTATATGAGTTCCAAGTTGATCATATCTCATATAAATCCTAAGTTGAATCCTTTTACTTAAGATCCCAAGTTGATCTTATTTACATAGATTTCAAAATGATCTTTTTATTATTTATATTAATCCCAAGTTGAATATATTTTTTTAAATGTGATTTTTTTTATAACACTTATTATACAGATTAAAAAAATGATTTTCCTTGTTTTTTTATTATAAATATTCTAAAGAGTAGGTAATTGCTTATTTTTATCAAAGAAAGAGAAAGAAAAATAAATTAAATAGAAATAAAAAAAGTTTTAGGGAGTAAAATGTAACTGAAAAAAATAATAAGAATTATTCTAGTTTAAAAAATAATAAAGTGCAAAGGAAGATAAAGAAGAAGGAAAACAAAGTTATCTTAAGAGAGAGAATTTTAAAATTTTAAAACGTGAAAGAACTCTCTAAAAAATTTTTAAAAAAATAATGGAAAGGTTGAGAAGGTTCATAGTATAAATATAATGTACACATCTACATCCAGACATAAGAGCAATTCAAGAGATGAGGCCCCGCACAAAAATAAAACACTCTATCAATTGTACCCGCACACCAAAAACACTATCTCAACAAAAAAAAAACAAAAAAGAAAAGAAAGGAAAGGTGAAAACCCATGACCTCTCCGTATGAGAAAACCACCAAAATAATTAACCCCCACAACGACCACTATATAGTGACAGCAGAGGCCACCATTTGCTTGACCGTCGACGACGATAGCTACAGTAGAACCTTCTGCCATGTTCAACACCTCTCCTCTCACAACAGTTTTCCTTCACAACAAGCACATGAAGATCCTTCAAAGATGTCCTCTCTCCCTTTAAATCCAAGCTCCTCCATCTTGTATAGTTACCCTTTCCTCCACAAGTAATAGCTGCAACTGACATTAAAAAGAAGTAGAAAGATCTAAAGAGATGTGAGAGAAATAAGAAGAACTGAACTTTAAACAGTACCTCTCCACCCAACCTTGCAAATGACCTCACCACATCGACCCGACGTCAACTAGTCTCCATACCACCAAGTTTGCCTCCTTCCTCCACAACAGTGATTGGTGACGGTGAAAACCAATAGAGAGAGAGAAGAAAAATAAAAGAGAAGAGGACCACAGCTTTGATGGGCCAAATCTCCTCTCTCGAGCAGCGGTGGGCCATCATGACCAGTGTAGGATAAAGAAGGAGACATAGGAGCTTCGAACCCATCATCTAACACTCCTCTGGTAGCGGCGACACGTGAAACCATATTCTAATAATGGTAGTGGTGTGCGGGTACATGCACCGCCACCATCCCAGTAGTCCTTCGGCCTAGATTTTAGTAGATTCTTGACACGCCAAACAGTATGTAAGTTTTGGATTGTTTGGACATTATTGACTTGAATTGATGTGTGTTTATGATATGAGATAATTTTCATGAATTTTGAATTGGATATGAATATTATGAGAATTTATTTTGAATAATAGAAATTATTTTATTAGGGGCTTGTTGAATTTGTTGAAAATTTAATGTGATTTTGTTTGTAATGTAATTGAATATGGACCAATTAATTTTGAATTGGTTTGTTACCTGGGTGGATGCAATAAATTTTTGGAAATTCTTAATATGAGTTATGTGATTTTAAGAAAATAATGTAGTAAGTACATTATGGATATATTATTGAAAAAAATGATGAAGAAGAAGAAAAAATATATATATATATATATATAAATAATTAGTAAAAATAAATAATCAACCCATGACGATATGATTTAATCTTAGACCATTTCTGGATGTTGATTAATAAAGAAAAAAATTATCATTGTGCTAATGTTTTCTACTAATCATTAATTAATGAAAGATGAAATGGTCTTATTTTAGGTTCTATGTTTTAGATATTAATTATTGAGTAATATGATCAATTAATAAATGATTAATAAATTAATTGTTTTTATTAATTACTAATCAACTTAGAATGATATGGTCTAAGATCTTGTTTTTCTAATATTGATAAATAAATAATAATATCAATTAATTAATATATAATCTTTAGGATATTAATTATTTTAGTCACCACATAATCATTTTATTTCACAATTCAATTCAATATCCTTGTCATGATGAAATGGTTTGATAATAGACTTTGATTTTCAAACACTAAATGGATACTAAGAGTTTTCCCAACCATAATAAGTCTTTTATATATATATAGCCGAGTCATTTCTAAATAGCTGAGAGTGGAATGATCTAAAATTAAACCATGTCATTTAAATGTTATTTAATCAGTTAACCATGATATGAATATCCGAGCTTTATATTAAATGATTTTTTTATTTGTTAAAAGACCTAAGATTAAACCTTTTTCTTCAAATGTTTATAGATAATAGGACAAATTAATATAATCCATTAAATAACTAGGATGGTAAGTTCTAGCATCAGGGCCTTGTTTTTTAAACTTTGTTTTGAATAATATACATATCTTAGTATGTATAATGTGATGTTTATCTTCTCAATTATATAACTATTTTCTTATTCAAAAACTCTAAAGACCACTTAAGATTTTAAATTTATAAAACTAGATAATGATTTTTTTTTATTTTACTCCCTTTACAATTCAACTTGTCTTAATATCCACATGCGATACTATAGCAGAAAGGATTGTGCACACACATTGTAACATCACCAATTATTTAGGTGCAACTTCCAAGTAAAAAATCTGAAATTGTAGCAAAGTCTTTTCCATAGAAGATCCTAGGATATTGACTAAACCTATTATACTTCAATAAACAGTCAATTTACATTCCATTCCCTAAAAAATCTTTTTAAACTCATAACATCATAATTTATCCCATCACATTAGTCATATTATATATAACATATTTAACTATTATATGAATTAAACTAAGATTTATCCATAAAAATAATTGGAATATGACAACAACATGTAATTTAAACTAAGTATTATTTGAGTTAATACAAACATTATCAAGGAAAAACTCCACATTAAATAATATGGATTTAAGTAATATTTAAGTCCAACGTCTTAAAAAATTCCTAGCATAATAATATTTAATATACATGTTATCATTCCAAAATTTCACAAAATATACAACATTAGTTATATTTTATATTTTTGTAAGATACAAAACACAAGAGCTCCATAATCTACTAATCTTAATGAAACTGTGACGAGCACATACATTTTAATGAATTTACTAAGTAGCTAATATACACAATTCCATTTAAAAATTAAGTTAATAAATAAATTAATTTCTCTTCTTAGTAGTTTTATCAATCCGTTTGATATCCAAAAGATTTACTCTGTAACCCGAATCCCAGTAATAAACCTTTATCCAGGATATCTAGTTTCATAGTCCTTAAACCAAGTTAAATTAGAAGTGTGCGTGTATACATATGTATTAGCAAACCAAATACGTACTTCAGATTTAAATGAAACTATATATGCATTTACATCAATTCATGACTAGGATACAAACAGTGGCAGCAGAATATTTACAAAGTTTCCACACATTACCGATAATCAAGCACTATATATTATTGACAATTATTTTAAAAGTAATCACACGGTACCCTTAACGTTTACTCATGCAGTTGGATAAGAAGCATCCATGGCAACACCACAGAGGCCTTCCCTTGCACCGATGCCTCTCTGCATCCGCATATACCCACTTTCACCCCAGCTGGTTCCCCATGAATTCTTCACCAACCAATAATTAGTCCCATCGCTGTTAGTGCCATATCCAATTGCAGTAACCGCGTGGTCTAGGTATGTCCCGCAATCCCCCTTGAAGACACCACTTTTATAAAACTGGAAATCGTACCCACCACCTTCAACAGCAACAGATACTGGCTGTTTAGCCACAGCTTGCAGGAGAGCGTTTTCATTGTTCACCGGCACGTCTTCATACCCAGTTATTTTTGCTTCAATAGATGCTGTCTTCTTGCTTTTGCATGTGCCATCTACTCCTTGGTAGGGGTAAGTAGCTTCACTTGTTAGGCCTCCGTTTCGTAAAATAAATTGGAAAGCATTATCCATGAGACCACCTCCACAGCCTTGATCCAAACCCTCAACATCACAGTCCACAAGCTGTTGCTCTGATAATGATATTAACTTACCTGTCTTAAGCTTTATAATTCCTTCTATTGCTGCCACTGCCGAAAATGCCCAGCAACACCCTACCATTCAACATAATAAATCAACGAGCAGAATCAAATCAATTGTGAAATTTCCCGTATAGCCAATTAGAGAATACTAGGAGTAATTATATATCCCCACTTTATATACGAACAAGTTTATAAAGGTCAATATTTAAGAATTATATCAAATCAGAGTCCAGTTTTTCACAAGTTTTAAGCATGGCGTATCAGCTCCTTTAATTCGAATAACTTTATCCGGCTATGTATTTGTTGATTTTTTTATATATAATTTTCTTGTTTTTTTTTTTTGTTTTCTTCCATGTATGTTGTTTATGGCTATCTTTTGATTAGCCCTTGAAATGTATTGACTTTTTTCGGAAAAAAAAGAAGTTTTTCTCAAGTCTTAATTACTGATCTGATATTGTTACACTCTATGGATGACTTTCCATACAGATTAAAAATATCATTAATTGACGTTTATTATTGGGTATAGCTAATGGTCTTTTTAGAGTACGTGGTAAGAATCATTCAATACTTATAATTAATCATAATATGTTTTTATTTAAATTTTTTTAAAACACTAAAAAATGCCACCTTATTTAATCTTTTTAATAAATTTTAATTTGTATATTTTATTTTTATTCTTTTTTGACACAGAAAATTACCAATAAATGGAATTTAATAAATGCACCCAATTAATTATTAAGTAAGGATACAGGTGACTGTTTGGTATTATTGTGTTTTTAAAATACATCTGCTTTTTTTATATAAAAAGATTTGGTCAATAATTATTTAACTTTATGGGGTCCATTTTTTTTATTTAAGATAAAATTTCTCCATTATTATTTTTTAACTACACAACCAAAGACGTTAGTGTTGTTATGTGACTTTATTTCTCTCTCTCTCTCTCTCTCTATATATATATATATATATTATCATTCTAATCAACGTTTATTTTTTAACCTTTTGAACTTAAAAATCACTATTATAAGAAAATATATTCACACTTAAATAGTCATAAATCACTTAATATTTCTTAAAAAAATATTTTTAATATGTTATAATACTTATTGATTATTCTATATCTCAAAAACACAAAACAAAAAAAATTAAAGAAACATTATTTATCTATTTTTAACATTTATAACTATAATAACACAACTACTTACCAAACACTGTTTCTTACACCCACATCACAGCAATATCAAACAAATTTTAAAGACACCTGTTAGCAATTTTTATTTATTATTTTATAAAATATACCTCTTTCCAATTATATGTCTTTTACAAAATAGCTTTGATTAGAAATTTTGGAATAAAATACAAGAATTAATGTTTTTACGACAATTATTTGGTGACAAAATGAATATAAACAATTTTGTTAGAACGAAGGGAGTAACATGGGATTTGTCACTCAAGTATCAGGTGCAGTTTGTCTCTATAAGCTATATGTACGCTATCTTGGTCTATTGTCGAGTGAGTTGGTACACCAATTTTTCACCTTTTCTCAATGGAACATGTGTATTTTTTTTATCAACTTTTTTAATTGTTCAATCAAAAGATTCTGTAAAAGATCCATCAATTTATCTGCTTAACAAAACAACTTTAAGTTTTGAATTTTTTATTAGTTTAAATTCTTACAAAATAGTTTTTAGTTTAGGTGTACATGGTTTAGGCAAACTTAATTTCAAAGCTTGAGAATTAATATGAAGATATCATGTGATCATAAAATAATGAAGAAAATAATCTCTTTTTTTCTGTTCAATTAAATAAAACGATTCATCTTAATATAAAAACATCTTATGTATCAAATACTATTTATTTTGGAGGGAAGACTCTCCCAAATACAAAAGGTTCCAAATTTGAAGTTAGTTGGTCCAAGGTCAATGGCATATATACATCAGAAAACTGGAAAATTAATGGATTTTTTCTTACAAAAATACTAAATTTGCACAACCAGAATATCTGGGGTACCAAAATGAAAAACAAATAAACCTCCCGTTTATTATGATAAATTATTAAGTATACTTACCACAAGAGCCTTGGTCTTTAACTGGGGTGACTGCACCGGCTTTTCTCCAATCCATTGAAGGTGGTATGGCACTTAGATTTTCATGTCTAAATGATGAAGGCATCAATTTGGATGATTGTCTCTTGTATCCATGATGCATAGCACGAAATTCTTCATTGGTGAAGTCTGCGAATTTGTTCACACCAAGCTTGTATCCGCGGTCAGAACCACTGTTAAATGCTTCTATGCGTTCAATATTTTCCTTAAAAATCAAGTATCGTTTCTCCTTCTCTTTCATGTCTTCATAGACACGTCCATGTTGAGCCATCCATTCTTCATGCCTTTTCAACATATATTCCTGCTCATCAAGAGGACGACAGACTATTTTTGTTGCTAAAATAAGGAGAAATGGCAGAAATATATGAATACTGCATTTTTTTGCTGCCATGGTACGTATAAGAGTATATGCGTCTACGGCCTTGTAAGTGAGTGTTTTTTTATTGGCTCTACAAATTCAAAACAGCGCAATGGGGTTTTATAGACACAGTTTTGTAACCAGTTTCCTTCTAGGTGATGCTGGAGGATGTGACTAGCCTTAATTCTACGGGGCTTAGAAGACGTCTAGAGCTTTGAAGTCAAATTTGGAGTTATTTCTGGAGTAATATGTGAACCAATTAATTGATTGGTATGGTGGGAAAGGTATCTTGAGTTCAAGCTTCCATGACCTCATTTTTCTTGTACTCTTATATTGAAGTGATCAAATGAAGACATGGGAATGGCTAGGGTTGTGCAGCACGGAACTTCGACCTTTGTTGAGAAGGAGTGGACAAAATAATCGATTTGGTCGAAAATATGATATAAAATTAATTGAAAAGATCTATATGAGATACCGAATTGAAAATACTTAGAAAATTTAAAGAAAACCTGTTTGGCATTTTTTTTGTTTTAGATTTGAGAAACAAAAAAAAAAAACTAAATCAAACCAAACAAAACAACATTTTTTAAAATTAAAAAAAAACCAAAATTATTTTTGTTTGGCTCATTTTTTTCTTTACACTTTATTTGGAAAAAAATATTTTTTATTCACTCTATACTTGGTCTATTTATGCCATTCATTTTTTTCTTTACACTTTTTTTAAAACAATATTACATATAGACTAAGAAAATGGTGTTTCACTTTAATAATTGCAATATTGTTTCATTATTTTAGTACATAAAAATTAAATTGAAATCTTACATGTTTTTATCAATGCATGTGAACTTTATTTTATTTTATTGTACAGCATCAACTTTTTAATTCATAGTTAAATTTTTTAGTCAATGTTATAAAATATACTTACACATTCATTACTTTGCATTATAAAAAGATATCCAACTTACAGTGAAGTGAGTTTAATAGATGTATTAACATTTCTTTGCATTTATTAGCATAAATAGTTCTCGATTATTTAATTAAATGTATACATAGGATTTTTTTATTTATAATTATAATTTTTTTCTATTGTAAAAGTAAACATGTTAGAAAAGCTTGCATGTTTATTTTTTAGCTAAAAAATAAATTATTCATCTCGTGAAATTATAAAAAAAACTAAATGGTCTGGAGAAATCACTCTAAATTAAGAGACATTTCATTGTCGATTATAATAGTAGTTTCACTTTTAATTTCTCATCTTTTCATGTGAGACAATTCTTTGGTTTCTGTTTTTTTCTTCCTAGTTGTTGCACGTGTATGGCGTCGCAACGAGTTTTCCACTTTTATCTAGAAATGAAAAACATCTATCTGGCAAATATAGGGAGATAAGATAATATTTTCTTTTATCGATGGAAAATGGAATGAGAGTCGCCACCTAGTATTTTGGTCACTAGGAACCCTAACTGGTCTTAGAGATCGGGTACGGGGACTGGTTGCGTAAAAGAAAGGTATTAGCACCCCAAATACACTTTACCTAAGGTAAGTTGCATTGTTTAATTGTTTGATAAAAAGCTAAGGTATGATCGTATTTCTAGTGGTTGGTCTGTCTATGGTTTAAGAAGAGTCCTCCTCGGTAAGGAGATCCTTAACTTATTAGGTGATTCTGACGTTAACAAAATAATTTAATATCTGGAATACGTCTGACGTATAAATCATAACCCTAGATATTAAAAAAAAAAAATAATTTTTTTCAAAATTTTAAAATATTGGCCTAGTTCTCATGGCTTAAATAAACTGGTTATTAAAGTCAAAATGCATGCTAATACATATATTGTTTTGAAATTTCTTTTGTTGTGTGAAAATATGATGTTATATATATATATATTGGAGAGACTAGGCTGTATGCATGAAAAGAAAACATTTTTATTTTTATATTTTTTTATGACTTCACGAAAACTAAATATTTTAATACCGGATTTGTATCTTTATAGTATAAAAATACAAATCGATATTGATCAAAATATAACAAAATTGTAGAAAATCACAGATTCTTTGAAATAATTTTTGAAGCATTTTATGAAATTTTTGACTGGACCGGACTCGACCTCAAAAGGAGACTGGGCCAAAATCGGCCCAAAATAAAACAGGCCTACTACTTCCACAGGGTTGGATTCAGTCCAGTCACATGGGCTGGCTGATATTCCAATCTGTAACAACAGTAACCGGGGGTACTGTACACGCATAGTAACCGGGTTGCTGTACATGAGCACAGTAACCCGTTAATTAATTAGCTGGTTACTATACATGCATAGTAAAAGCTAATTATCTTCTTGCTTGCAAAACGTGCATAGTGCACATTCTGCATGCAAAAAGATGACCCTAAATAGTGATAAGGGAAAGGGTTACCTGAGATGATGAGCTTGGATAGATGGGCTGATGGTGGTGTTGCTGCGACCTTTTTCCTCCTCCTTACTGTTTCGACACTACTTCTCTTTGTTTTCTTTGCTCCCTCTATCAACAACATTCTTCTCTCTCTATAGTGGCATCGTGGAGGTGGTTGGTGGTGGTTGCTGACTAGAGGATGACTAAGATGGTGGTTGGCCTTTGGAGTGTAGTGTTCAGCCTTTCTTCCTTTTCTCCTCTACGTTCTTCTTCAGTTCTGTTCTCCTCCTTTTCCCTTTCTCCTTCTGCTCCCAACTGTGTTTTTGTCGACTAGGAAGACAGTGGTAGTTGGTGGTGGTGGAGAGGACGTGCTCTATTCCTGGTGGTGTTGTTGCGGCTGGCTGTGGTTATTCTTCCTTTTCTCTATTGTGTTTGCGTTATGTCTTCTCCTTGTTCGGTCACTTTGCTTCTCTACTTCTTCTTCCAAGCGGCGGTTCTAAAGGCAAGGTGGGCGGTTCATGGTGGCAGTGTTGTTTCAAATAGTGAAGAAAGAGACTAGAGAGGGAGGTTACAATTCTTCTCTTAAAAAAAAACCCTCTCTATGGTACAACTGCTAAAAGCAGTATTTATAGACGAAGGGGGGAGCGGGGAAGGCCTTGCTACGCATGGGGAGCAGGGGAACATCGGGTGAAGTTCCCAACGGTCATGGCTTTACAGGGCACGCCGGGTGAGTTCTCCAAACAGGGGTCGTGGGGTTCTAGATTTTAGGTTTTAGGACAATATATATATACAATGTATTCATTTATTTTATTTGCAGGGATACCTAAAAATGGGTTACAACACTAGTGACTGGGTGGCACTCGTGCTATTTAGAAGACATGTGTGACACTTCTTAGTGGTCAAATCTAACCATCCGTTGTCTCTCTGGATGTGCAACCATGCTCTCTTCCATATGATGTAGCTCATATAGATAGATAATGGTTGAATTATTGCCGATGATTGCTTATTTATATTTTCTTTCTTTCTTTTCTCTCTCCTGACACCTAAAATACACAAATCTTATTTATTTGTTGTTTGTCAAATCAAATATATTTATCACATCCAAGTATCATGGGTCTAGCATGCCTTGCAAAACTCAAGAAGCTAGGATTTGGCAAACCGCTAGGGTCTGGCATGGTTTGCCAAACCTAAATCATTTAGGTTTGGATGTATATGCTTAGGCCTAGCAATCATGATAAACTCACGTGATTGGGTTTGGCAGCCATATTTTTTCTTCGACATTCATTAAGTCTTCCATTCAGGAGGAGGGCTCCATATCTTTTCTTCCTAATAGCATTCAATGAAATGATGGACTCTTTCATATAGCAATTGATGCCATAAAGTAGGGCAGAAGAAGCACTTAAAAAACTAAATAAACTGTAAAATAAAACTAAACTATATGTTTAGTGTTGTTTAAAAAATATATAAAATAATGTTGTTAGTGTTGAAAAATCACAAACAACCACTCATTAAATAAATGTTGTCTTTTACATTGAGTTAGATTAAAAAAATATAAAAAATAAAAATTCATAAAAAAGAACAAAAGAAAAGAGAAAAAAGATAAAAGATAAAATTTCAATTGAAGTAATAACAAATTCATAAACATAAAAAATAAGCTATTTCAATAGGAATATGTGATTTGAAATTTTAGATCTAAAATGTTAGATTTGATTTTTGTTATGATTTGTTGTTTATAAATAATGTATGAACTTGGATTTCTGTTTAAGATACTTCAAGAAAATTTTCAATATTTTTTTTAAATAAAATAATTTATAAGTCTCAAGATTTTAATGATCATCTGCTTAGACTCTAATAGGCACTACACCTAATATATAGATGAAATTTATATACAAAAAAATTAAAGAGGCTTGGACTCGAGCCTAAACAAGCAACCCAAGTCTCCTGGACTTGGTATGGCTTCCAAACCCAAGGTGCCAGGGTCTTGCTATGGCTATAAGACCCCAAGACTCTTGGATTTATCAAACTGCTAGACCTAAAAATTAGGTTTGGCATGGATGTCGGCCCCTAAATTGGGTTTGACATAAAATTTAAATATGAATCACCAATATCTTTAAAGAAACCTTCTTTGCAACATAAATTTATATAAAGGGTTCAGACAAACATGATAAAAAGTGAAAAAACTAAGTAAATTGTAGAATGAAACTAAACATATATAGTCCAGTATTGTTAAAAATAATATAAAATAATGTTGTCATTGGAGAAAAGTCACAAGTGTCCACCCATTAAATAAATGGTTTTTTACATTGAGTTTGATTAAAAAAATATAAAAAATATCATAAAAAAAACAAAAGAAGAAGAAGAAGAAGAAGAAGAAGAAGAAGAAGATATAATTTATGTTAAAGTAGTAACAAATTCATGAATATAAGAGATGAACAATTTCAATAGGAAGATATGAATTGAATTTTCAGATTTAAAATGTTAAATTAAATTTTTGGGATGATTTGTTGTTTATAAATAATTTATAAACTTAATTTTTTGTTTGGAATATTTTAAAGATAATTTATTTTTTTTATATAAAAAAATTATAAATCTTAGCATTTGAATTATTATTTGAATTATTATATGTTCAGATTCTAATAAGCACTATACTTAATTCACACACACACACACACACACATATATATATATATATATATAAAATTAAATAGGTCTGCACATAAGTCTAGATATACTAAAACTAAAACTACATAATATGTTTGGGTCTAACATGAGTATTAGACTTAAGTAGATCCAAGACATTTGAATCTGATAAGATTGCCAAACCTAAAATACTCAAGTCTTACACGACTACAATATTCAATTTATTTGGGTTTTGCTAGGCTATCAAAACCAAGATGCTCCAGTTTGATATAATTGTTAGATCTAAATTTTTTAAGTTTAGTATAATTATCAAGTTTAAAATATTTAAAATATTTAAAATATTTTTTATATTTTAAAATTTTTAATATTGATCCACTCCAAAAGAGAAAAATATATTAATAGCTACTAGAAAACTAAAGAGAATGATTACATTTGAATTCATTTTTTTTAACAAATAATTCGATTTAATTTAATTTTTAAATTAAAAGGGAAACCAACCAACCAACCGGTACCTGGGAAGATTTTTTTAACGACCAATGCCAAGACAACACTGGTGTAGTTTTCGTTTAGATGTTGACAGCTGAAAGTACTGTACAAAACCAGTGAACCTTGTTTAATTGAGTATACAAGTACTGTACTAAATTATTGGTCCTTTAGATAGCATCAAGAAGTTTGGATTCCTTTATTTTTTTTCGTGGATGGAATTCAGATTCCATTTAGAATAGATTGGGCAAAGATTCATCCAAATAATTGAAATATGCATGCAATAATTTTATCTGTGATATCGATTGGGTCATCACTTAATTTGCATTGGTTTCACAATCATTCCAAGGAAGAAAATTTTATTACGAAACTTCAAGTTGCTTAATTTGACTCTTTGGCTAAAACACTAGCTCAGCAACCTATGCTATATTACTATGTTATTTTTATATATAAAAAAATAATGTTAACATTCGGATAATATATACGATTTAATTAAATAAGTTAATTTTATAAAAAAAACAATGATATTAAATAAACAAAAAAATTGCGATAATTTGACAACAAAAAAACTTTTTTACAACAAAAAATATGATACAGCTCAATTTTTAACCAATTAAATACATAAGAATAAAACCAAATTTTAAAAAATAGAATTGGAAAAAATTAATTTTTTTTTAAATTAATCTATAAAAAAATAAATCAATCTCAATTAACATACTAAATTCACATCTTAGATCATAAAATAATAATAATTCAAAAAAATAAAATAAAATTATAAGCCCTATTTTTTTTTTAAAAAAGGAAATAAAGTCAAATGACATAATGAAAAAGGAAAATTTGTAAAAAATGAAATAAAATCTCAATGTGCACTCACTTTTCAAACCTTGTAAGATTTTTTTAACGAACAATGCCAAGACAACGCTGGTGTGGTTTTCGTTTAGATGGTGACAGCTGAAAGCACTGTACTAAACAGGTGAACCTTGATTAATTGAGTATACAAGTACGATACTATAAACTCTAAATTATTGGTCATTTAGATACCATCAATAAGTTTGGATCCCTTTATTTTTTGTGGATGAAATGAAGATTCCATTTAAGAACAGACTGCGCACTGATTCATCCAAATAATTGAAATATGCATGCAATAATTTTTATATGTGATATCGATTGGGTCATAACTTCATTTGCATTGATTTCACAATCATTCCAAGGAAGAAAACTTTATTACGAAACTTCAAGGTTGCTTAATTTGAGGCTTTGGCTAAAACATTAGCTCAGCAACTCACACTATATTGCTTAATTGGTCACAACAGTTTTTTTTTTAATGTAAAAAAATGATATTCAGATTCGGATCATAGATGCAATTTTATTAAATAAGTTAATTTTATTTTAATTAAATTAGAAAAAGCAATGATATTGAATTGACTAAAAAAAATTGTGATAATCTGACAACAAAAAAATGTTTTCCCAAAATGGAAAATATGATATAGCTTAATTTTCAACAGAAAATATGTTGTTTCCCCATGCTTTTAAAATGAAAAAACATCCGCTTGCCTTTAGAATAATTTGATAATAACAAATAAACCCTGTGTAAAGACCTCACAACCCCAATAACTAGTTCAATTATTTTTTTATGGAAAGAGCAAAATTGTTATTACATATTTCCAATAAACATGACCCTTTAGTCTGGGTGAACAATGTTTTTTTCCTAAAGGTTGTATTTTTTGTTAATTAAGTTGTATTAATTTTAGTTTCAACATGTCGTTTTACCTATATTTCTCCATGGGTTGTATAAAAAAAAATTATATATAAAACAAAATCTAGGTGCTATCAATATGTTTTTGTACTTAAGAAAACTTGTTTTACATATTTAACAAAATTAATGGAGAATTATATGTTAATAAATAATTAAAAAACTGTTAATTTTAATCTAAGACTAAGTCAAGAAGTTAAGGGATAAAAATAAATTAAAATATTTAATATCATGTTGCAGGGAATTCTTCATATTTTTTTTTATCCAATTATATATCAAAATATTTATTTCTTTTAAAAAATATAAATTTCTAGTATAATTTCTACTTTTTATATCATCATTTTTTTTATTATAGTATTTTGAGATATGTTGTTTATTCAATAAAAAATAAAGAAAATTAAAATGATTTTTTTTCATAGAAAACTTTTAAAAATATGAAATTAGGATTAAAAGACATCTCTTTAAGTAACACGCCTTATATCTTATTAACGAAACCCTTTTTTGGAAGATTTTTTTTATAGCATAATTATTTTTTAAACAACAACTTATCATAACCATATAACCAAGTTTTAGTATAAATAAAACAGTATTAATGTTTTTATATTTTTAATGAAAATATAAAAGAATAACATACTTTTGGTATGTTGTCACAAAAATCATTTTAAAATCTATTTGTAACAAATTAAATGAATATAAAAAATACATTAGTATGCAATACAATGAATAAAATTATGGAACTAAATTGTGTGTGTATATTGTTGAAACCTAACTCTGTGATTCATGTAATTTCTTTTGCTAAATCTTTTTCTATAAGAAGCGTAGCTTATTGAATAACAAAAATAGAATTTTGAAAAAACAATTTTTTTATCGTAATAACTAATTTTGATTAAATTCTTAGAAAAAATAGTTTAAAACATAATCAATAAGGGATGTATAAAAACAATGCTTGCTAATATAATAAAATATATTATAATATTATTTAAAAAAATGAATGGTATTTAATACAGCGGTATCCTAAAAGTAACTTATTTATTTTATTTAACCAATTATAATTGAAAAACAACAATAAAGAGCTAAAAAAATATCCCAACAACCTTGGTCTAATATGTCACGGGGCGATGTCGACTAGCGATGACTCTTGTTGTGCCTCCTGATAAAGGGTGTTGCATGTTTAGAAAGTTTTCTGATTTTAATAATAAAGTTATGATTAATGTTTAGGAATTGTCATCTAGTATTATAGTTATAAGAAACCTATAGTTTGAGAGAATCTGGGTAACAAATTAGTTGTGTAAGAAAAAAATACATCACCTCATTACACTTTATCTAAAGTAAGTTTTCTATTTATGTTTATATTTTTAATACAAATATAAAAGAATAACATACTTTTCGTATGTTGTCACAAAAATTATTTTGAAATCTATTTGTAACAAATTAAATGAATATAAAAAATACATTAGCACGCAATACAATGAAATCATTTGGAAATCTATTTGTAACAAATTAAATGAATATAAAACATACATTATCACGCAATACAATGAATAAAATTATGGAACTAAATTGTGTGTATATTGTTGAAACCTAACTCCGTGATTCATGTAATTTCTTTCACTAAATCTTTTTCTTTAAAAGCCGTGGCTTATTCAATAAAAAAAATAGAATTTTGAAAAACAATTTTTTTATCGCAATAACTGATTTTTTTATCGCAATAACTGATTTTGATTAAACTTTAAAAAAATAATTTAAAAAATAATCAATAAGGGATGTACAAAAACAATGCTCCCTAATATAATAAAAGATATTATAATATTATTTTAAAAAAATGAATGGTATTTAATGGAATGATATCCTAAAAGTAACTTATTTATTTTATTTAACGAATTATAATTAACAAACAACAACAAAGAGCTAAAAAAAAATATCCCAACAACCTTGGTCTACTAGACCAGTTTTTCGAAGAAAAAAAACAGGAGAAGGTCAGGGGGGAGGAAGGCTTGCAAGGGTAGGTCTGTGTGCCTATTTATTTGTATTTTGTTAGTTAAATTAGGCCGACAATGCCTCATTCCCCAATCTTTTTTTTATTTAAACTCAAACAATACATCATCCGTAGTTGTAGATGATTCATCTTATATTGTCAACCTCTGCCACCTTTGATGGCTAAAAATTCATGTTTATAAGTTACGAATTAAAAAAACTATTTTAACTTGCATTGAAAACACTTTAAAAACATTTGCTGGTAAGATGAAGATTAAAAAAACCCTAATAAATTTTTTTATTAAATAAAACTTATTAACACTAAAATTAATTTTTATAATTAGAATGTGTGATAAACCAACAACCTTATCATTAATTCATTTTACAATAACTTTCTTTTTTTTCCCTACTAAAAAACTAAAATATAAATAAAATAAATTTATTGACTAAAATGTTAAACTATCAAATAAAAGGGACCAAAAATAAATTTGTTAAAAATATTTAGGCATAGATTTTTCAAAAGGAATGGTTTTGAAAAGTAGACAAAAAAAGGCCTTGTATTGTTTTATCTTTGTTAAATTTAGTCCCTTAATTTTTTTTTTCTCAAGCAACAAAACTAAGTTTATATATATATATATATATAAAAGCATCAATATAATATTGGGATATTCATTTGACATTTAAATGATCTTATTAAAAAAAATTATGAAATTTAATTCAAAGCCAATATAATATAGAAGAATAGAATTCTTGAAAAGAAAATTAATGATTGAATTACAAAATAATTGAAGAGCTAAAAAAACCACTAGGCAAATTCACAGTGTTTCTTCTCAAGTGATGAAGGAAAACCTAAGCCCGTATCATTTGTTGCAGGAATCTTCACTGAAAAAGTATACAATTGGTGATGGCAATGAGTATGCATGACGTTGTTTTATTGTATTTATACCCTATTTATTTAATGAATACAAAATTCAGATATTTATATTTTATTCATTAGATTTCAGGTATCTACATGAATATTACCATCAAAATATATATATATATATATATATATATATATAGAGAGAGAGAGAGAGAGAGAGAGAGAGGTTAGGCTTGATAATACGCATATTTTGTTGCAATCCAATTTTATCTTTTAATTTCTGTACATTTTTGAAAAATTAGAAAAATTTAGAAAAAAATATTTTTTAAATACTTTTAATCATTTTTTTATTTTTATTTAATTTTTGCAAGTAAAAAAATATTAAAAATTATAAAAAAATAAAAGAAATTAAAAATACTTAGCTTGGGTTAAAATTGTGTTTCATATTTTTTAGACTATATTGAGGGCTTAATTGAAAATAAAATTGATAAAAAGGCTTAATTTGATTTTATTTGGATGAGATTGAAAGAAATTCTCAGTTTAAAGATAATTTTGAAATAAATAGCCAAGTTAAAAATTCAATCAAGAGTATAATTGAAGAAACAAATTGAAATTGAGAGTTAATTAGAATTAAAAATTAAGAATTAAAGGACCAAAGACTAAAATGAAAAAAGTAGAGAATTCAAGGGACATATTCTAACTTAGCAAGGGGCTAAATTGAAAAAAAAAGAAAAAAAATGAAAACTTATCAAAATAAGACAATTGATAATATAAGGACCATGGAGTGGAAGACATATAAGTTAGAGGACTAATATGAAGTTTGTCTTGATTTGAATTAAGAAAAACCTAATTGTAATTGAGGGCAAAACACAACATCATTTCACATTAAGGGAAACAATATGTTCTTATTATAATCCATTTTAGGGTTATTCCCCTATATCCACTTCCTTTTCTACCAAAATAAAAATTAAAAAATAAAATAAAAACTTGCAACATAGAGAAAGCAAGTCAATAAGGATCTCAAATATGTTGGAAAGTCAAGCTATAATTTTGAAGAAAACTCAAAGCTTAATTGTACCTTATTATGACAAAAAAATGGAGAAGTTATGCAGTATCAAGGTTAAATTAAATGATTATTGAATGAATTTACATAAAAATTAAGTCTTAGAACATAATTAGATTTTTAATAGGCCAATTTGATTTAATCAGGAGCAAAATTGAATTTTAATTATGTATAAGAATTAATTTGGATCAAATTGAAGGATTTAATTAAGTGTAAGAGCTTAATTATACTTTAAATAGATCAAATTAATTTTTTAAGGGCTTAATTAGTTAAAAATTAAGTCTGGGACCAAATTTTGGCTTAATTAAGAATATTAAAATTTTCAAAGACCAAATTTAATTTTTGCCAATATAATTTATTGAAAAGGGAAAAATTGCAAGAAAATTAAAGTTTTGGGGTCACTTAGGAGTTAAATTGAAGAAATTCATGGCCAAATATCAATATACAAAAGTTGTCAAACTATAGGGGCTTAATTGAGTGAATATAGGGGTGAAATTGAAGAAATGAAAGGTTTAATAGTCAATTAGGTGCTGTATTAAAAAAATTTAAGATCAAGGAAAAAATTTAAGATCAAGGACCAGAATAAAAATGATGTCAAAATTTAGGGTTAAAATTATAGTTGTCTAGGGTCTAAATTACATAGAATTAAAAGTTTGAGCCAATCAGGGGTTTAGATGAGATAAATTAAAAATCGAAGGAGCAAAATGAACTTTACCAAAATGGTTACTTTTCATCTTCTTCTTTAATTTTCTCTAAAGTGATAGCTTAAGAAGATTATTTTATAGGTACACTTTTTCTTTAATTTTCTGTAAAGTGATAGCTTAGAAAGATTATTTTACAGGTACATTTAGTGACTCTAACCTTCATCAAATTTAATAGAACCTAAACCAAAATGATCACATAACATCCTTCATCAAATTTAATAAAACCTGAGCCAAAATGATCACATAACATTCTTTTATCCTCAAATATAGCCTTTTAAGGATGACTGAAAACACAAAGGCCTTAACAACAATTTAAAGTGGCAAACTCAAGCAACCTTAAAACTGTCAAGATTTGATAGTTCATAGTGTTTACTTTGAACTAACAGTTGAGGTTATTTCCAATCAAATTAAGGTAAGAAATGTTTCCTTAATAAAAAAAAAAATTTCCCTTCCATTCCTTACAAAATAGAGGTGGATTTCATGTCTTGAGGATCCTAAAAGGAGAAGCCAAAGTTAAGACAAAACCATTTCATCATAGTTTTTTTTCTACCATTTTTCTTCCATCTCTCCCCCCTCTCGACCACTAATTTGCCTAGCTCCACCGCCAAGCCAGTGCCACCTTTTCCATCACCAACCACTCTTTGGTCTTCTTTGAAACAACAGGAATGCTTTCAGCCTCTCTTCACCTCTAGCCAAGTAAGGTTGCTTTTCCATCTACCCCCTTAAAATGTACTCTATAGCCAACCCGACCACCCTTTAGCAACCAACTTTTTCAGGTCATGATAACAAATTTGAACTAATGGTTGAGATCTTTTTAGGTTGAATCATGAACCAAGAGTTGGCACCAATAAAGATAACATGTTCCTTTTGCATCCCTTATAAATAGTACTGGAATCCATTCCCAGAAGAGGAAGAAATTAGTGTGAAAATTTGGCAAAAAAAATCATCTTTTTTTCCAAATTTTTCTTCTCTCTCCGTTGGACTCATTTTTTTCTCCCATCTCTAGCAACACCACCACCTTCGACCATTATAAAAGATCTTCACTGCAACATTGGGAATTCCCCCAGCTTTCTTTACCTCCAACCAAGAAAGGTTACTTTTCCTTCTGCCACCTTGAATCCTGCCCTGCATGCAAATGACACTTTCTTTCTAAATTTGGAGGGCTAAACTGTTTCTAGTCTAGCCCAACCAAAAAAAAAAAAAGCAAAGTAATTGAATTTTTCTTTTTGATTTTTTTACATGCTTTTGCTTAATATTAAGTTATATACTTACAGTGTAAGGTACAAATTCGATATTAAAATATTTGATTTTTTCTAAAACATTTCTAAAAACAAAATTAAAACAATTTTAAAAAATTCTTAAAATTTTTAAATTAATTTCCTTTTTCAAAAAAATTACATTTTATATTCATCCATAGGGTCAAATCTTAAAATGTTTTTCAAGCATCATTTTCTATATATATATATATATATTGCATCTTTCTCATGTTTAGAATAAAAAAATAGTTATCATAATCAATTTATAATTATCCATCAGGGTTTGATCAAAATATTAAAAATCTTTTTTCAATATTTTTTTAGGTTTTAGATATAGATTTTAATATCTATGGGTTATAAAACTATATGATAAAGTATACCCTTAGATATTAAAGATACATAATATAAAATAAATGTGAAGCTAAAATTCAAACTACAGAATAGTTAAGATTTAACTCGATAAGATATAAACTCTCCCACAAAGAGAAATCTATCTTAGACCTATTAAAAAGACTAATGAATAAAAACCCAACTAGAAAAAAATCATACAATAATGTAGCCTACTTTAGGTAGAGTGCAATTGGGGTGGTACGTCTTTTCTTTATACAACGAGTCCTTTACCTAGACTCTCACAAATCATAGGTTCCTAGTAATCATAACACTAGATAACAACTCCTGAACATTAATTAATATTTTATGATTAAACCTAAACTCATGTCTCTTCTTAACAACACCACACCTCATCAAAAAGCATGATAAAAACCTTGTTGTCGCCCCCAAGATGTCGTGGTGCACCTTGTGACAAGTCTGATCAAAAGAGAAGAGAACATAAGATGAAGTTGGAATGGAATAAAAACAGTGTCATTTTGTTCTTAATATTAGCCATTAAAAGACATTGGAACAATTAACTCTCATGCACTAATTGATCCTTGTGGTGGCACAAAAATAAGAGAAACATGATGTCATGTTGTGGGGTGCGAGCTGGCGCGAAGTCGTCTGGCAACGGTGGAGGCTTTTTGTCATGCCTCCAGTGTGAAGTGTTATATGTTGGAAATGGTTTTAGATTTAATCATAAAATTATGATTAATGTTTAGGATTCGCCACATAGTATTATTATTACTAGGAACCTATGATCTATTAAAGTCTAATTAAAGGACTGGTTGTGCCAAGGGAAGAGGCATCACCCTCAGTGCACCTTACTTAATATAAGCTGTATTGTTGTTTGATTTTTTTTTCTAAGTCGGGTATCTGTTGGTCTTTTCTAAGGCTTAAGACAGATTTATCTTCGTCAGATAGTCTTTACCTTATTGGGTAAAATCTTAAACGTTCTAAAATCTGAATTTTAACATCATATTTATTTACATCTTGTATCTTTAATACCCGAGAGTGTACTTTATCGTGTAATTTTACACCCTAAAAATATTAAAGTCTACATCTAGATTCTAAAAAAAAAGGATTGGAAAAAGATTTTTGACATGTTGGCCAACTCCTAATAGATAATCATAAACTGGTTACGATATTCATTTTTGGATTAAAAAAACATTAAAAAGATGCAATTTTTTTTCATGAAAAATATGCTTGGAAAATTTGAGGATTTGGCTACATACAACAAAATATTTTTTTAAAAATGTTTTAAATTTTTATAATTTTAGAGGAAACTAGGTATTTTAATACTAGATTTGTAATTTACAGTGTAAATACACAACCCGATATTATGCAAAATTGGTAGAAAAATTACAAGAAAATTACATTTTTTTAAAGAAATGATTTTAAAATTTTTTAATTTTTAATTTTTTTTATTACAACACACACATATAATTCATGTCTTGCATGAATAGTAGGACATGAATTATATTTCACACCTATTGTTCATGTAGTGAATAATAGGGAGGGGCGGAAGGGAGAAGAAGAAGAAGGAAAGGAAAGGAGGCTTACCTGAATGAAGGGGTCGTTACTGCTGTGATGAGGTGGTTTGGCTGGTGGCTTAGAGGGCATCGGCTGAGGTAATGGAGGCCGGAGTTGGCTGTGGCAAGAAGAAGAAAAAGTTGCAGAGGAGAGAGAAAGGTCGGAAGGAGAAGAGAGAGAAGGTTACAATGGCTACTTGATGACTGTGAATGGATGATCAAAGATGACCTTTCTTCTTTTCAAATGCATTCATTCAGAATTGGCTAACTTTGCTTTCTTATATGCGAATATGCAATATGATTTATTCATGTAGTCAAAACTCAGCTTTGAAGTTATCTCATAGTGTTCGGGTTGTGTTTCTGTTTTTTTTTAAATGTTAAGATATCACTTGAATTTTCAAAACCTGTTTATTAAAACAAACACCAATTTGATTTTTTTTTATTAAAACTTTGATTTTCCTAAAATCCTTTGTGAAAACATGGGATCATGCTTTTTTTTTTTAGAGAAAAAGAAAGAAAAATATCAAAGAATTCTTAGTGTAGTGGTTTTGTGAATACAAAATATGCTTAGTGCATCAAACAACAAAAAATGAAGGCACATTATGAACATATGATCTTATTAACAATAAAGACTCATTTGACAAAGAGTCTTGTAGTGTTATGAGTCGAATTGCCAACAAGATTAAAACAGGTTAAAATATGACAAAATCAAAATAACTTTACAGACATGATCAAACAGAGACGATTATTAGGGGTAGACTCCATTCTCCTATCTTGTGATAGAACTTCATCCTCTATCCTTGAGAATACACACTACCTTCTTCACATCCAACTCTTACCATCAGTATTTTAAGGTTTTCAGAGCATTCCACCTCCAATACATTTACCAATCTAGTACTTGAAGTATGATTAGGTGGAGGGTTTGAACTCATGTTTCGAGTTCCTTTGAAGGTTATCCATCCAGCTTTAATCAAATACATAAGCCTCTTCTTAAAGGCACTACAAGTATGAATGTTGTGACTTGCAGCACCAACATGGTACTCGCAAGTGAGGTCGGGCTTGTACCAGTTGGGGTAAGGTAGTTGTAGAGGCGTGAAAGGATCGGGAGCTACATGTCCAATGCTTAGTAACTTTTGGTACATCTCATTTAAGGGCAGCGGTAATGGAGGTAGCTATTCTTGGATTCTTTGTTATTTGGTTTGAGACTCAGGTTTTCTAGTAGGAAAAGAAGAATTGAGATTGATATTGATGATTTGGGGTGAAAAGGATGGAGTGTCGTATTTTTGGAATGGGTTCTTCTTACCTTCAACATAGTCAACCACTTCTTTTTACCTTCGAAGCCCCTTTTCTCCAGAGGTGCAGAGATTCTACCACTCTTTACTCCTTCCTCTATTCACTCAGCTACTACCATAGTGTCAGTAAATTATTGGGTTGAACTACCCATCACATACTCATAGTATAGTGCCTTGAGCGTGTTGGCAAATAGAGTCACCATCTCTTTATCCAATAGTGGGGGATATAGTTGAGCAGTTAGGTCTCTCCATTTTTTAGCATATTCCTTTATGCTTTCCTTGTCCCTTTTCTCTAGATTGGACAAACTGGTTCTATCAGGAGTGATGTCCATATTGTACTTGTATTGCTTCATAAAAGCATCCATCAAGTCTTTCCATTTGCGGATTTTGGTGTTGTCCAATCTTATATGCTAGTTTAATATTGCCCCACTTAAGCTATCATGAAAAAAATACATCAATAATTTTTCATTGTGTACTACTTTTGCCATTTTATTGCAATAGGATTTGAGATGAGTTATAGGGCATTGTGTTCCAGTGTATTTGATGAACTTAGGAACACGAAACTTCTTCAAGATAACCACATTTAGGACCAAACACATTTCTACTGCTCGTACTAGATCGTACAAGTCTACCCCTTCAATGACTCTAATTCGGGCTTCTAGAGTTGCCACTTTATTAATGTCATCAGATAACTTGGTCTGATGGGACTTATTGGCAAGCACATCTATGTCTACAGGGGTTAGTGTCAAAGTTGTTGAGTGCATAAATGATGGATGGTGTGGAGGTTCGTGACCATCTTCACTCATTGTTTCTTCGGGTTAAGCTGTTGCTGGAGGCTGGATAAAAATAACAGCCTGGTTAGAAGTACCTTCACCAGATGCATTTCTAAGTGTTTTCTCTAGTAAGCTAGTGAGGTGAGTCATGCTTACCTTTAGAGACTCTAACTTTTCTTGTAAATAGGCGTCACGATGGGTATGCTCTTCATCTTTCTTGTTTCTTGCTCGAAGTTAGGTGTTGTAGACTTTTTGGGGACCTATATTTCAACCTATTGCTTGTATACATGTTATTTATAATGGATAGATGTATGTGTGTTGCGCATCCCCCGCACGATGATTGGTTAGCGATTTTTCATTATCTTTGCTTGATTTGGGTTCTTGGGAGTCGCCATTTAGTACTTAATTGAAGGCTACTAGAAAACCCGGGTGCGCTGGTCTTTATCAGAGATTATAAGGTAAGAGACTGGTTATGGCTAGGGAAGATATTAGCACCTTTAGTACACCCTACCTGAGGTAAGCTGCTTTGTAGTTTGATGTGATTTGAAATTTGAAATATTAATAAAATTCTATGTTTTTAATAAATCAGTTGTTAAATCCCATAATATATGTAGAAACATGTTCTTATATTTTTATGGAAAATATAACATGATTTTATTTATCGTTGAGATATTTAACCATATTCAAATTAAACAATTAATTCTTTTTGTCTTTTTGTAATTCAATAACATAAATAAATAAAAATACAAACACACACTTCCACATCACTTTTTACTATGTTTTTCTGTTATAATTTGTACAACATAACATAAACTAAAAACATTTAACAAAAATTTAAATACATATTCAAACATTTAAAAATTACAAAAAGGTCCCTAAAGAGTCCAGGAACTGCAGAGGAGGCCCTCAGGAGTTATGGAGTAGTGGCGGCGCATCTTCTCCATGTGCCACCGCAACCCACGCGCCGCCGTGAAATCCAAAAAGTGTGGGGGGATCTGTTATGGCTTCCTTCCCTCTTTACCCTCCTGTCGACTATAAACAACGTTGTTACCTGTAAAACACCCAAAAACGCACATAAGCAAGTCTGTTTTAACTTTTTCTTTCATTGTTTTTAGATCTGTTTGTGTTTTGTTTTCCATCTGTTGTTCTTCCTTCTTCTCAAGTGGCCGACCTGCTGTAGAGTGAGGAGTGGTTCACCGGCGACTTGCACTGTTAGATACCAGCTGGATCGGGTAGATCGTCGACTCCTCCTTCTTCTTTGGTCGGCGTTGAGGCAAGCAAGGGTCTAAGGAGGGGGAACGGACCACATTAAGCTTAGTCCCTTCTCCTCTCTTTCTCTTTTAACAAGCGTTGAGGCAATAGAGGACTGCTGGTGACGAAGAGGGATGATCTGTGAGGTCTGGTCGGGGTAGGAGCCAAACGTGAGGCGGCTCTAGTGAGACCGAGAGACGATGACCGTAAAAGGTTCTGAAAACCATAGTAGGGGGAGAAACGACAGTTGTGGCTAAGTTGTAATGGTCTGAAGAGTGAGGGGGCTATCTATAGACGGCTAAGAGAAGGAAAGTGAGGGAGCTTTTTTGGTTTTTTTTTTAGAGTTCTGAGGAAACTCTAGTTTTTTTCTCTTCAAAGGGAGGGGGTGGTTGTCACTGTGTTGATGGCTAGCAGAGGATAATCAGGTGAAGGCTAGGGTTAAAAGGTGAGCGGTGTTTTTTGCCTCTTTGTGTGGGGTTTCTCTGGTTTGCTTTCAAGGCCAAGGGAGACTCCGGCTACAGGGGGAGAATGGTTTTTTTCAGGTTTAGGGTTCTTTCTTTTTCTCCCCCCCCCCCCCTCATATTTTTTTTTCTTTCCCTGGGTCACCCTTTTTCTTTTCCCTCCCCAAAATTTTTCCCCCGTGTAAATTTCTCTCCCCCTTTTCTATTTCACTGTAACAGTATTTATAGAAGAAATATTCCCAAGTTTCCAAACTGGTCCCTCAACTTTTCCTTTTCTTCTCTTTTTTTTGTAATTTTGATTTTTCTCATTTTTTTATATTTTCTCATTTTTTTAAAGCAAGCAATATCAACGTCTTAAAGATCAGTGATTATAAAATTAACACGTTAAAAGTTTAAAAATTTAATCAGCAATATCAATACCTTTAAAAATTTAAATTCTTCTAAGATGATGTTGAAAATGATAAAAATGATGAAAATATATCAAAATGCATTTTTTTTTTGGGTTTTCATTGTTTGTTGCCATTTTTTATTTTTTCTAAAAATTTATCAAAAGCATGGGTCAAAAATTAGGTAGCAACAATGTGTATGAATGCAAATGTATGTACATGCACATTAGGTATGAGGACCAAAAAAACTTGCAGAATGACTACATAGGGAGTTCATGTTTTAGGTCATTACATGACAGGTAGGATTTCTATCTAGTTCTTAAAAAGGTCTATAAACTGTCTAGTGACCACCTCATGTGAAGGCAGTATAGGGGTTTATAAGGAATGGTTCGGGTATAGTGTGACCGTCATTACCGAGTAATCACTCAGCTCATAGTTGGATGTTTCATGAATCTGAACCTCGACTAAAAGTCATGAGGCAGGCCGCTATTTCCCACTTAATCTAGAATTGAGTTTTTTTGCAAAATTAAAATGCATGCTAAAGTAGTAAAAATACAAGCTAAAATTAAAGACTAGTAAAAAGGAAAACAATCAAACAAGCAAAGCTTAGTCAACCTCTCTCTTCTCCCCTTTCTTCCTTTTCATCTTCAATTAGGGATGCCCTCCACTGTTTTACAAGGGAACAGTGGAGAGTGAATTAATTCACTCCCCACTATTCATATTACATGTGAATAGTAAAGAGCTTCTCCATTGTTTATTTGGTTGGACAACACCCACCTAGATCGAAATGGTCAATTGAGTCAGTCCCAGTCCAAAAATAGAAAAGAAAACAAAACAAAAAATTTGGGCTAAAGCAAATCGAGTATTAAAATACCAGATTTTCTCCGAAATGTTGCAAAAAAAATTTATATAGAAAAAAAGTTTTTGTTTTCATGCGTATGACCAACTCTTTCAAAGATTTAAAAAAAATAAATCATATTTTTATACAACAAAAAATTTTAAAATATGAGTTAGTATGCATTTTAACTTTAATAATTAATTTATTAAAGTCGTGAGAATTAGGCTAATATTTTAAAAAATATTTTGTTTTCTTTTAGTATTTAGAATTACAAATTTATATGTAAAACATGTTCTTGATATTCAAGGGTAGTTCTTTATATATAGACATTAGAACGATCAGGATTTATCTAATAAGATAAAGATCTCCTTATCGAGAAAGACTTTTCTTTAACCTTGGACATACCAACAATTAGAAAACACAACAATATCTTAGCTTTTATAAAAGATAATTGAACAATATAGCTTACTTTAGATAAGATATATTTGGAGTGCTAATACCTTTCTTTTACACAACTAGTCCCTGTGCCCAATCTTTGAGACCAGTTAGGCTTTCTAGTGACCAAAATACTAGGTGACGGTTTTCATTCGTGCTTTCCACGGATAAAAAACTAGAATTTCTTACCTGCTTTATTTTCCTGATTACCTGGATAAATACTCAAATCAACAAAGTGGATGATCATCATGACACCGCATACATGCAATAAGTATCAACAAAAAATTCTACATTAGGTAATCATGGATTTAACTAATATTTAAACCTAACATCTCATAAAATTCCTAGCATAAAAATAATTATATTAAATATTTAATATATATGTTATAATCCCAAAATCTCATAAAATATACAACATCAATTATGTTCTTATAAGATATAAAACATAAGGGCTCTATAATCTACTAATGTCGATGAAGTTACAAACAAGATCTTATTATCGGTAACTAACAAACTTTCAATACCTTGAGCATATCCACGACATTCATTTCTTTTATTTTGCAGTTACTTGAATGTTAGCTCGAGAGAAGAGAAGATTTTTTAACTGATGTCATTATAGGCTAGCAAAGCAACGGATATTAGAGATGTTCTCAAATTGATTATGTTCAAGAGGAGATTATACCTAGTTTAATAAAATAATAAAAATAAGATATGAACATTGCAGTGTTGTATTAATGACATATTGATAATCGCATGCAGAATAATATAATTCAAAACTACAAAATTACTATATGTTTTTTTAGTCATTTTATTATTAATAATATTTTTAACCAAATATTTTTTAATTATTTTTTATTAAATAATAATTTTAACTATATTTTTAACAACACACATATTTAAATATAACAAACAACAACTAAAAATAATTTTTTAAAATCTATTTTTTTAAACACAACCGTAAAAGCTACATAGTAACAAATACGGTGTTTACGAACTTTCCAAACCGTACATATAATAAAGTACCACACACTTTTTACTATTTAGTTTAATATTAATCACACGACCCTTGCATTTTCTCATGCAGTCGGATAAGAAGCATCCACGGCAACGCCACATAGGCCTTCGCTTGCACCGATTCCTCTTTGCATCCTCATATACCCGCTTTCACCCCAACTGGTTCCCCACGAATTCTTCACCAGCCAATAATCAGTCCCATCGCTGTCAGTACCATATCCAATTGCAGTAACCGCGTGGTTTTGCTCTGTCCCACAATCCCCTTTGAAGACACCACTTTTATAAAACTGGAAATCCTGCCCACCACCGTCAACAACAACTGATACTGGCTGTTTGGCCACAGCTTGCAGGAGAGCGTTTTCATTATTCTTTGGCACGTCTTCATACCCAGTTATTTCTGCTGCAATGGATGCTGCCTTCTCGCTACTGCAACTGCCATCTGCTCCTTGGTAGGGGTAATTCTCTTCGCTTGTTAGCCCTCCGTTTCGTATAATATATTGGAACGCAGTATCCATGAAACCACCTTGACAGCCTTTATTTCCAGCATTACAGTCCACAAGCTGTTGCTCTGATAATGATATTAACTTACCTGTCTTAAGCTTTATAATTCCTTCTATTGCTGCCACTGCGGAAAATGCCCAGCAAGACCCTACCATTCAACATAATAAATCAACGAGTAGGGATCAGAACTCTTTGAAACTTCCCGTATTTAATTATGGCAATTAAAGAATAGTACTAGGAGTAATTATATATCCCCACTTTATATACAACAAGTTTATGAAGGTCATTATTTATGAATTATATCAAATCGGACTCTAGTTTTTCTCAAGTCTTCATTACTTAAAAAGGATCTGATATTGTTACACTTTATGGGGTCCATTTTTTTATTTAAGATAAAAAATCTCTCATTATTTTTTAACTGCACAACCAAAGACGTTAGTGTTGTTATGCGACTTTATTTCTCTATATATATATATATATATATATATATATATAACAAATATTAAGTGATTTATGATTATTTAATTAAGCGTGAATATATTTTTTATAATAGTGATTTTTAAGCGTAAAAAGCTAAAAAAATAAAAGTTGATTGACATGTATTTTTTATAATATTTTTTTAGACCGATCTTCAAGCTACGAATCCACGGTGGTCGAAGTTGGTTCAGGTTTTCTAGGGTAGTGACTTGATTGTGATAAAAAAAACAAGATCTGAGAAAAAAATTGCCTAATTGGTGATGTTTGCCGAGCTCCAACACCACGTAGTTATCATATTTGATAAAAGATTTAACCTATAAAATATAAATTATTAAGTATACTTACCACAAGTGCCTTGGTCTTTAACTGGGGTGACTGCACCAGCTTTTCTCCAATCCATTGAAGTTGGTATGTCACTTAGATTTTCATATCTAAATGATGAAGACATCAATTTGGATGATTGTCTCTTGTACCCATGATACATGGCGCGAAATTCTTCATTGGTCAAGTCTGCGAACTTGTTCGCACCAAGCTTGTATCCGCGGTCAGAACCGTTGTTAAATGCTTCTATGCGTTCAATATTTTCCTTGAAAATCAAGTATCGTTTCTCCTTCTCTTTCATGTCTCCATAGACACGTCCATATTGAGCCATCCATTCTTCATGCCTCTTCAACATATATCCCTGCTCATCAAGAGGGCGACAAGCTATTTTTGTTGCCCATGCAGCTAAAATAAGGAGAAATGTCAGAAAAATATGAGTATTGCATTTTTTTGCGGCCATGGTACGTATAAGAGTATATGCGTCTACAGCCTTGTAAGTGAGTGTTTTTTTATTGGCATAACAAATTCAAAACAGCGCAATGGGTTTTATAGACCCAGTTTTGTAACCGGCTTCTTGCTATGTGACTAGCCTTTATTCTACGTTCGGGGCTTAGAAGACGTTTGGAAGTCAAATTTGGAGTTACTTTTGAATGGAAATGTAGGAAAGGTATCTTTTGTGTAGCATCAAGATTCGGAGTTCAAACTTCCATGATCTCTGTACTTTTCTTAATAGAAAAATATTAAATTGAAAATACTTAATGGAAAAATTAAAGAAAATCTGTTTGGCTCTTTTTTTTTTTGTTTGATTTGAGAAACCTAAACCAAACCAAAACGTATTTTTTAAAATAAAAAAAAAACCAAAATTATTTTTGTTGGCTATCTTTTTTTTCTTTATACTTCTTTTGAATTTTTTTTTAATTCATTATACTTGAAATACTTATCACTCTATATTTAGTGTTGTAACCCAATTTTGAATTCACTAAAATTTTTTAAATGTTATTTTATCTTATTATTCATAAAAAAAAAATATAATAAATAAAAAAAGAAAAGAAAAAAAAGAGTTTACAATATATTTTCTCGAGTCATCCGCATCTTTCTACTAAAATCGAGTCCACCTGGTCAATACGGGTTAAACGATGTCGACCGGGATAAAAAAAAAGAGTTTCGGGCCGTTTTGGGGCAAAACCATTATTTTTTGGTCAAAACCGAGTTCACCAGGTCAATACGGGTCTCACCATGTCGACCGCGATGAAAAATAAGTTTCGAGCCGTTTCGGGTCAAAACCATCATTTTCGGTCAAAACCGAGTCCACTGGGTCAATACGGGTTCCACCATGTCGACCGCGATAAAAAAATAAGTTTCAGACTATTTTTAATCAAAACTGGTATTTTTAGTCAAAAAAACCCGGTCCACCAAGTTGATACCCGTATAAAGATTTTTTTTGTAATTAAAATTGATTTTTAAAAGCAATGATATTGAAAAGACCAAAAAAAAAATAATTGCAATAATCTAACAACAAAAAAAATCATTTTTCAAAAGAAAAAAAATAATATAGCTCAATTCGCAACCAATTAAATATAGAAGGACGAAACGAAATTTTAAAGGAAAAGACTGAAAAAAAAATTAAAATTTCTTTTAAAAAAAAGTTCTATATAAAAACTGACTCAACCTAGATTAATTTGTCAAATCTGCTATCCAGATTATTAAATAATGATAACTCAAAAGAAAAGAAAAGAAAGAAAATTATAAAGTTTATATAAACAATGTCAATTGATGATATCTAAAATAAAAATTAATTATATATATAAAAAAAATCAATATCCATTAACTTTCTAAAGCCGCGGCTCAGCTCAAGTTATTAAAAGCTAAACCATGTTTATGATAATAACTTGTAATATGAAAAGAATAGTGAATAACTTGGTACAAGAAACTTTACTAAAATTTTAGTTGAATTGTTAATAAATAAATAAGCATGACCAAGTGTATAAGTGTTAAAAACATTAGCCATAATAAAATTTTGTATTTAATGATAATGTGTAAAATTATTGTAAAATTTCATATTTTAACATTCTATGTTTGATGAGGGTGTTAGAGAAATAACATGAATATATTTTTTTTTTAATTTTTTTTTAATTTGTTTACTGTAATAATATCATATTTGTAGTTTTTATTTCTTTTAGAAAGTAAAAATTACTTAGATTTTTTTTCCTTTTTCTACGGTGTCTTTTTACCTTCATTATTTTCTCTTATTTTCATTCTTTTGTAATGTTTTATTTTAGTTTTTTCTTTTTCTCCTCTATACTTTTTTTTTAAATTATTATTCATTCTTTATCACTTAAAATATTTATCACTTTATTCTTAACCTATTTATATCATTATCTATATTCTTCAGGCAAGCCCACAATTTCACGCAAGCCCATCTGTTTATGTCAAATAATCATGCCATGCATCTTTACATTGCGCCCACCAGCATAAATTCTACGTGGAAGGCAGATCATAGTATGCAAATGCAAAGTCAACTCAAGTGAAAGACGAAAGAAACTGGTACTTCTTTGGTTCAACCATTAATCACGCATGCTCATTACAAAATCAAGCATCAAACTTGCATAATCACCGGCTTGTGTGAACAAGGAATAAATGAATCAAGACTTAGATGAGATCTTAAAAAAATAAAAAAAAGGTACTAGAAGAGAGCAAATCACGGCAACCAAGGAAGGGTCCAAGGGGTGCAACCACAGGAGTCAAGAAGCTCAGTGGAAATTTGGGGCTTAGATTTTGATAAGAGGGACAGACCAGCACATCCGATGGGTTACAACTTCCAATCTTCTTCTTCTTGTTGCCAGTGTCCGTGTGATCAACGATCGAACCATCACTGTCAATAATTAATGGAATGGGGGAAGGTTCCACCTCCTTAATTTATTTATTTTTTAAATTAAAACCGAGACGAACCAACCGATACGTTTCAAGCGCTTTTGATTTCGTTTCAAGCCCAGTACTAACCTAGTGAACCTTCATTAATTGACTATTCAAGTACGACCACTGCCGACCATTGCCGAAGACAGCACTGGTAGAGTTTTCGTTAATTGAATCCATTGGTTTTCAAGCGCTTTTGATTTCGTTTCAAGCCCTGTACTAACCTAGTGAACCTTCATTAATTGACTATTCAAGTACGACCACTGCCGACCATTGCCGAAGACAGCACTGGTAGAGTTTTCGTTAATTGAATCCATTGGTTTTCAAGCGCTTTTGATTTCGTTTCAAGCCCTGTACTAACCTAGTGAACCTTCATTAATTGACTATTCAAGTACGATTGGATCATAACTTGTCGGTCATTTAGATACCATCTATAAGCTTGGATTCCTTCATTTTTGCCGATGAAATTAAGATTCCATTTACAACAGCCCGGGCACAGCTTCGTCCAAATAATTGAAATATGCATGCAATAATTTTTATTTGAAGGAAAAAACACGTATCTTGAAGCATAGGATGGAAAAAAGATTAATTTTTTTTTTCAAATGGTTTATAAATCGAGTTAAACTAGATTAACATACTAAACTTGTATTCCAAAATTATAAAATAATGAGAATCCAAAAAACAAAACAAAAAATATACAAAACTTATATATATATATATATAATATCAAATAATGATATTAAAAAAATTAATTATAAAAAAACAATATTAACATACATCAATTTTTCAAATCTGCGAGTCAGACTATTAAACTAGAAGAACTCCACCTAAAAAACTAAAACCATGAATTCCAATACCCAACCATCAATAAATTTAGATTTTTTTATTTTTGTGGATGTAATTAATATTTTATTTAGAACAGCCTGAGCACAGTTTAGAATAATTTTTATGTTGTGATATTGAATGGATCAAAACTAAATTTCCATTGATTTCACAATAACTCCAAGGAAGACAACTTTATTATGAAATTTCAAGGTTGCTTAAATTGATATTTTAGCTAAAACACAATAACTCCAAGGAAGACAACTTTATTATGAAATTTCAAGGTTGCTTAAATTGATACTTTAGCTAAAACACTAACTTAACGATCCACTCTACACAATAGGGTTATTTATTCTTGTATAAAAAAATTGGCATTCATGTTGTTGCTATACGACGTCGGGCGACGACTCCACTCCTCTTTTTTTTTTTAAACAAAAAAATGAATTTAGTTTTTATTTGATTGGAGGGAAATAAAGATTTTTATTGGAGTCGCCATCTAGTAATTTGAAGGAACTAGAAATCCAAAATTAGACACTGGTCCTAAAGATTCGGGTACTGGGTTAGTTATGATTAAGGAAAGGTAGACACCATCCTTAAAACATCCTTTCAGAGAAAGATTACCTTTACTTGTGTGTTTTTCTTATTTGATTCAAATGCTATTATATTTTGAGCTTATTTGTAATTTTTTTAAAATGGTTAACGTCGGTCCCTAAAAATAGGAGACACGTTAAAAATGACATCAGTCCCTAAAATTAAGAGACTGTCTAAAATGTCGACGTTTATCCCTAAAAAGGAGAGTTACGTCTGATTTACCAAAATAAATAATAATGGACATAATCCATATTTGGTATTTAATTTTTTTGACATCGGTCCTTTTCTGTAAATAAAAGAGACGTGTCGACAAATAATATTTATTTTATAAAATAAAAATTATTTTGATATCATTCACAAATAGATATATCAATTCTTG
Organism: Populus pruinosa; assembly: GCA_026413675.1. Taxonomy (NCBI): domain Eukaryota; kingdom Viridiplantae; phylum Streptophyta; class Magnoliopsida; order Malpighiales; family Salicaceae; genus Populus; species Populus pruinosa. The sequence goes on from CM048595.1 coordinate 4,706,005, forward strand.
AAAATTGGGTTTTTGACCTATGAACAGTGATATGATAAAATAAGTGTTAAACCCGCGTCGTTATTTATATTGGTTTATTTTTGTTTTTTTTCACATGCAAAAATTTACAAATATTTATATATAAAAATATTAAAAAAATACCATAAAATATCATAGAAAATTACCTGAGTACCCCTGTATAGGGAAAAGACTGAAATACCCTCGGATTTGTCAAAAATTTACAAAAATGCCACTGGCCGCGCGTACTGTTCACACGCTGTTATTGTTCACGGCGGTGAAATTTTCTAGTGAGATTCCCGCCAAAAGATAGTCGATTCTGGTAGATCTGAGGATGGGGATTCTGATGGTGGTGGTCTCGTTGGCCGTTGATGGCTGAGGAGGGAGAATCGACGACTTGAAGGTCGATTGGCCGATGATGGTCGCGGCCTTTTTCCGGCCAAAATTGCCGGTGCAAAAGTATAAAACGGCCTGGGTTTTGCTCAGGCGGGGGCGATGCACATTTCTGTGGCGGTTTCATGGCTTGAAACGGCCGGAAATGGTAGATCGACGGAGAGAGAGAGAATCGCCGGCAAGAAGAGAGAGAAGCTCTGGGTTTTAATCTGGTGTGGACCCGTGTATGGTGCACTCGTGCGTCTGAAGGCTGTGAACCGCTGGATCTCGGATGAACAGATCGTGCGGTTGTGATTCGTTTGATCTTCAAGTTGATCGGACGGTCAGTATTGAATGGGCGACGATCTGGTGTGGCCCGGTGTACTGAGTGCTCGGTACACCTACTGACGTGGCGCAACTGGATCGAAGGGAAGATTATTTGAACGGCTAAGATTGCTAACGTGGCGCAACTGGTGTGGTAAAGCCTATTATATCCTAATAAATCAAAGACTCAGATCTAAATACTATTAGATCTAATGGTTGAGATATTTTTGGTATTTTTTAATTTATTAAAAAAAATTAATATACAAAGAAAATATAAGAAAAATGAATAGTAACCAAATAGTAATCTAAACCTGCAAATTCAGAATTGAAGAATTGACAATTTTTTATGTTTTTCTCCCCCGTGTCTTGAATTCATTGGCTATTTATAGCCAATAAATTCAGACAACAATTCAGCCAATGAATTCAGACAACAATTCACAGATGAATTGTTAACAATTTACGGATTGTTAAAATTTTCAACTTTCACCGATTACTATTTGTATTATTATATATAATAATACTAAATAATAATAATAATATTTATTTATAGGGATAAAAATTAAAAATTCAAATCAGTATTATAAAATTTTTTTCATCTGTTAAAAATCAATTTTAAATTACAAAAAAAACTTTTTTATATGGGTATCAACTCGGTGGACCGGGTTTTTTGACCAAAAATACCAGTTTTGACCAAAAACAGCCCGAAACTCATTTTTCATCCCGGTCAACATAGTGGGACCCGTATTAACCTGGTGGACTCGATTTTGACCGAAAATGACGGTTTTGACCCGAAACAGCCCGAAACTCATTTTTCATCCCGGTCGACATGGTGGGACCCGTATTGACCCGGTAGACTCGGTTTTTTATGAAAAGACCAAATTATTATTATATTGTTCCAATGAACATGGCCTTTAGTTTGGGTGAACAATGTTTTTCTTCCAAATTGTTGTAGTTTTTGTTAAATAAGTTCTATTAATTGTAATTTTCACTACTCAGTTTACCTATATTTCACCATGGATCCTGTCAAAAGTTTTTTTGTATATAAAAGAAATATAGATGTTTTCAATGTGTTTCTGTGCTCAAGAAAACTTGATGCACACACTTAACAAAATTCATCGAGAAATATGTGTCAATAAATATTAAAAATCTATTAATTTTAATCTAAGACTAGGTCAATAAATTAAGAAATAAATATATTTTACCTTATTTTTTGGAAATTCTTCAAATTTTTTATCTAGTTATATGTCAAAATATTTTTTTTTCTTTCAAAAGAAGAGCACTAATTTAAATTTCAACAATACAAAATACTTTTACAATATAACTCCTCCTTTTCTTATCATCATTTTTTTAATATAGCATTTTGAGATATGGAAGAAATTAATGATTAAAAAAAACTTTTAAAGTAATGAAATAAGGATAAGAAGGCATCTCTTTAATTAACACCCTTTATATCTTATTAATGCAAACCTTTTTTGCCACATTGTTTTTATTAGAATAATTATTTTTTAAACAACAACTTATCATAACCTTAAAACCAAGTGTAAGTATAAAAAAACAATAAAGTTTTAATATTTTTTATGTAAATATTTTTGGTCAATGACGTGTTGTCTTCCCAATCTTTTTCGTTTTTTTTTGAAAAAAATCAAAGAACACATCACATGTAGTGGCTAATGATACATCGTTTATTGTCAAACTCTAGCCATTTATGGTGGCTAAAAAGTTATGTTTCTAACTTACAAATCTAGAAAAAAAAAACTATTTCAACCTTTTTTGCATTGAAAACACTTAGAAAACATTTTTTGGTAAGATAAAAGTCAAAAAATACTTTAATGAATTTTTGTTTTTTGTTAAATGGAATCTATTAACACAAATATTGACTTTTATGATTGAAATGTGATCAACTAACAACTTTATCTCTAATTCATGTTTTTCAATGATTTTCTCTCTTCTCTTTCTAATTAAGAAACTGAAATATAAATAAAATAAATTTTAGAACCAAAATGTTAAACTATCAAACCACAGGGATCGAAAATAAAATTGCAAAATTATTTAGGCATAAATTTGTCAAAAGGCATGGTTTTGAAAAGTAGACAAAGAACCCTTATATTGTTCGTCTTTGTTAAATTTGGTCCTTTAAATTTTATTTTTTTTTCACAAGCAACAAAATTGAGTGTTTTTTTATACATATAATATCAAGCATCAATATAATATTGGGATATTCCTTTAACATTTAAATGAACTCATTAAAAACAAATCAAAATAAATTATGAAATTCAATTCAAAGCCAATTTAGTAAATAAGGATGAAATTAAAGAAAAAAATTAATAATTAAATTACAAAATAATTGAAGAATTAAAAAAAAACTAAACAAATTCACAATATTACTTCTCACGTGTTAAAGTAAAACCTAGAGGAGTTTAGGTTCTTTTTAACTAGCGTTGGCTAGTGTCATAACCCAATTTTGGGTTATTCCCCAATTTTTATCCGTGTTTTGATAAATTTTTAGAAAAATCCAAAAAATAGAGATAAATAATGAAAATCCAAAAAATACATTTTTAAATATATTTGCATCATTTTTAGCATTTTCAATATCATCTCAAAAGAATTTAAATTTTCAAAGATATTTGAAACGCGTTCAACTTTTAACGCGTTATTTTTAAAATCATTGATTTTCCTCATTGAGTCGAAGTTGATATAGCTTGTTTTCAAAAAAATACAAAAAAATCAAAATTTACAAAAAAATAAAATTGAGGGACCAATTTTGAAATTCATGCAACATTTTGCCTATAAATAGCAACCTTTAACACAAAGCAAAGGGAGGGGGGGCAATTTTGATAAAAAAAAAGGAGAAAAGAAACCCTAAAACACAAAAAACCCTAATATTTTTCTCTAGAGTCGCCGCCTCCCTCACCCCCTCAAACCTGTCAGCTTTTCCAGACGCTTTCTCACTCGTCTACCGTTGGATCGACGTGAAAGTTTAATATGTTGTGCGTCCCCATGTTTACTACAACTTGACCGGAGCGATCCTTCATATTTGAAACCACGAGATAAATATTACCATTTGAATATTTCTGGGCAAACCCCTCTCGGAACAGTTAGAGCCTCTGGCCTATTTCTCCATTATTCACCGTTGGATCAACCTGAATTTTGGATATGTGATGAGTATGGGTGTATTGCACATTCAGAACGGTGGCGATGAGATGAAACTCATCCAAAAAGGTGTTATGCGTGTTCAATAGTGGCTCGCCAATCTCAGGTCAGTTTCGGTCTAACTCTGATCTAGGGAGATCCAACCGTTAACGCTAGCTGATATTTGGATATATGCTGCATGAGATGTCGGTTTATCATTTTACCGTTGGGATTTGTTATTGTTTCAATGGTTGATGAGTAATGGTCATCGGAAGCTTTGCCCAGAATCTGTCATGGCTGCCGATTTGGAAACCCAAATCACAACACCCACCGCCGGCGCCGGAAGGCAGAGAAGAGGAAGACGACCGATCTACTGGTTCTGCCACCTCCGGCAGCGGCGGCGCGTTTCCTCCACGCGCCGCCACTGTTCACGGGCACTGTTCACACAGCCCTATAAGGGACCTCAATGCAATTTTTGGAGTTTTAGGGACTGTTTTGTAAATTTTGAATTATTTAATGTAATTTTTATTTAGTTTTGGATTTTTATAATTTGTAATGTAGATGTAAAAAAAAAGGAAAAGAGAACAAAAAGAAAAAGAAAAAGAATAAAAAATGCATGTGTGTGTGTGTTTGTATGTCTTATGAATGTTTTCTTTTTATTTATGATAAAATTACAGAGAATAAAGAAGAATTTAATATTTTGATTGGATCACGGTGTAGAAGTACAAACTTGTACGGAAGTTGTATTTCTAAAATCCGATGAAAAGACAAAATTTTTAAAAGTTCTTTAACATATCAAGTCCATGAAACAGCTTACCTCAGGTAGGGTGCGTTAGGGGTGCTAATACCTTCTCTAACCACAACCGGTCCTTTACCCGCGAATCTCTGACAAGACCAGTATAACCAGGTTTTCTAGTAACCTTCAATTAAATATTAGGTGGCGACTCCTAATGAATCTAACAAGATCAAATCAAATAATACGATGAAAAATCACTCGGAGCTGACGCCGCGTGGATTTTTTTTGACGTGCAGCATACTTTTTACACTAGATATGAATATGGATTGTAGAGATATTTGAAATTATAGCTTGCTCCAATATAGAAACTTCTATATAATTTGGAATTCCCAGCCCAAGAACAGAATTCCACTAGCTAGTTCATGCATGAACAATTTATTTTTAATCAAATTATGATTACAATATATACCGAGGAGGAGGTTTTATTACTTTGATATGAGTGTTTCTCCTTGTATAATTTACTTTGTTTTTCCTACAGTCTTCTCTCCATTCTGTTCATTATGATTAAATTATATGGTTCCCAGTTATAGCTCATGTGTTGAATAATTTCTTCACTCATCTAAATTTACACATGATGTGTTGTTGGCTCTCTCCGTGAAACTAAGTCAAGGCTTAAGTTAAATTTAAAAAGAATTTTTTATTTTCATGATTGACCCCAAATGTGATTGAACTTGATGAAATGGTCTTTGTTCTTCTGACAAATGCCATCAAAAGAGATTAATTCCTTGAATCTTGTGTGGAAAGTCAACTTGTCATGAAAAATAAATTTATAACTTGCGTGATTATGTTCATAAAAGACTTCTGTATTTCGTGGAGAAGTGGTGGGAGGCTGGGGGTTTGGGATAAAAGATGGCTCAAACACACGGGTTTGATTTTTAGTGAGGCTTCCGCTGCATGTGATGGTTTGTGGGCTTCGATCTACGTAGTGTCGGGTTTATATCTTCTTTCATAAATGTTAATAAGTTTGGGCCATGACTTTGTTAATCTGAGATAAATTCTTCTTTGGGCTGTATTCATGGGTTTGATGGGATTGTTAATCTTTTTTCTAGTTTAATTGTGAAAAAGAAAAAAAAAATGAAGGTTCCTCTTGTTGTGTTTTTTTATAAATATGGCCATAGGGGGCTTTGGTTTCTTCTTAATGGTTGAATTCAATATTGCAGAGTTTCGCTTTTGGATCCTGTTTGTTTGTTGAATGTTGTGCTTTCATCCGTGAGATGGGCAAGACTTCATAATTCATACAAGTGCTGAATTCACATTTAGATAATACTTGATACTGTGATATTGATTTTTTTTTCAATGTTTTTTTTATATATAAATATATTAAAATATTTTTTTTATTTTTAAAAATTTATTTTTAATATCAGCATATTAAAAAATTTAAAATATTAATTTAAAATAAAAAAAATTAAAATTTATATAAAACGTAGTAAAACCATATAAACAATCATCTAAATAAAAATGAAAAGTTTCCCTCTAAACCCCTTCTAGGTGTCCTCTTTCTCTATTTATTAACATTTTAAGATAATTAATTTTAACATAAATTATTTATACAATATAGAAATGTGCCCTCTTAAAGAAAATTTCAACCCCAAACCAACTCAATGTAGGCTAAAAATAGAGATTCTACTAGATTATTTCTGGTTTACTCTTGATGCTTTAATCAAGAGTAATAAATCTTAAACACATCTTTAACATCACTAATTGTTTAACTTTTTTTTATCATCCGAGAATGATCAAAATTTAAGTAAAGCCTCCTCTATATTAAAAGATTTCAAATTATAAACTAAATATATTATATTTCAATAAATAGTTAATTCTGGTTTTATTTATTATATAATTTTCTTGAATTTATTATATCACAATTCATTTTGTTACATCAATCATATTTTATATAACACATTTAACTACTACATAAATTAAATTAAGATTTATCTACAAAAATAATTGGAATATGACAACATATTTTGACAACTGTTTTAATCAAATATTTTTAATTATTTTTTATTTAATAATAATTTCAATTATATTTTTAACTAAAACATAATTTTTTAAAGTTTATTTTTTTCTAATCATACTCTTAAAAGCTATTACAATATTAAATACACACTAAGTGTGTATACAAACTTTCCAAACGGTATCTATATAATCAAGTACTATATATTTAGTATAATATTAATCACACGACCCTTAACGTTTACTCATGCAGTCGGATAAGAAGCATCCATGGCAACGCCACATAGGCCCTCGCTAGCACCGATGCCTCTTTGCATCCTCATGTACCCGCTTTCACCCCAACTGGTTCCCCACGAATTCTTCACCAGCCAATAATCAGTCCCATCACTGTCAGTACCATATCCAATTGCAGTAACCGCGTGGTTTTGCTCTGTCCCACAATCCCCTTTGAAGACACCACTTTTATAAAACTGGAAATCTTGCCCACCACCGTCAACACCAACGGATACTGGCTGTTTGGCCACAGCTTGCAGGAGAGCGTTTTCATTATTCTTTGGCACGTCTTCATACCCAGTTATTTCTGCTTCAATAGATGCTGCCTTCTCGCTATTGCAAGTGCCATCTACTCCTTGGTAGGGGTAATTATCTTCACTTGTTAGCCCTCCGTTTCGTATAATATATTGGAAAGCCTTGTCCATGATACCACCTTCACAGCCTCCATTTCCAACATCACAGTCCACAAGCTGTTGCTCTGATAATGATATTAACTTACCTGTCTTAAGCTTTATAATTCCTTCTATTGCTGCCACTGTGGAAAATGCCCAGCAACATCCTACCATTCAACATAATTATAAATCATCGAGCAGAATCATCGAAGCAGGGATCAGAACTCTGTGAAACTTCCCGTATTTACTCATGGCAATTAAAGACTAGTAGGAGTAATTATATATCCCCACTTTATATACAAACAAGTTTATGAAAGTCATTATTTATGAATTATATCAAATCAGACTCTAGTTTTTCTCAAGTCTTAATTACTTAAAAGGATCTGATATTGTTACACTTGATGGGGTCCATTTTTTTTTATTTAAGATAAAAAATGTCTCCATATTATTTTTAACTACACAACCAAAGACGTTAGTGTTGTTATGTGACTTTATTTCCATATATATATATATACATATATATATATATATAACAAATATTAAGTGATTTATGATTATTTAATTAAGCGTGAATATATTTTTTATAATAGTGATTTTTAAGCGTAAAAAGCTAAAAAAATAAAAGTTGATTGACATATATTTTTTATAATATTTTTTTAGACTGATCTTCGAATCCTCAGAAGTTGAAGTTGGTTGAGGTTTTCTATGGGTAATGAATTGATTGTGATAAAAAAACAAGATCTGAGCAAAAAATTGCCTCATTGGTGATGTTTGCCGAGCTCCAACACCACGTAGTTATCATAATTGATAAAAGATTTAACCTATAAAATATAAATTATTAAGTATACTTACCACAAGTGCTTTGGTCTTTAACTGGGGTGACTGCACCAGCTTCTCTCCAATCCATTGAAGTTGGTATGTCACTTACATTTTCATATCTAAATGATGAAGACATCAATTTGGATGATTGTCTCTTGTACCCATGATACATGGCGCGAAATTCTTCATTGGTCAAGTCTGCGAACTTGTTCACACCAAGCTTGTATCCGCGGTCAGAACCGTTGTTAAATGCTTCTATACGTTCAATATTTTCCTTGAAAATCAGGTATCGTTTCTCCTTCTCTTTCATGTCTCCATAGACACGTCCATATTGAGCCATCCAGTCTTCATGCCTCCTCAACATATATCCCTGCTCATCAAGAGGGCGACAAGCTATTTTTGTTGCCCATGCAGCTAAAATAAGGAGAAATGTCAGAAAAATATGAGTATTGCATTTTTTTGCGGCCATGGTACGTATAAGAGTATATGCGTCTACAGCCTTGCAAGTGAGTGTTTTTTTATTGGCACAACAAATTCAAAACAGCGCAATGGGGTTTTATAGACCCAGTTTTGTAACCAGATTCTTGCTATGTGACTAGCCTTAATTCTACGTCTGGGGCTTAGAAGCCGTTTGGAAGTCAAATTTGGAGTTATTTTGGGAGTGACATGCGAGCCAATTAATTGATTGGTAATGTAGGAAAGGTATCTTTAGTGTAGCATCAAGATTCGGGGTTCAAACTTCCATGATCTCAATATTTTTCTTCATAGAAAAATATTAAATTGAAAATACTTAATAGAAAAATTAAAGAAAATCTGTTTGGCTCATTTTTCTGTTTTTCATTTGAGAAACCTAAACCAAACCAAACAGCATTTAAAAAAAAAAACAAAATTATTTTTGTTGGTTAACTTTTTTTTTTCTTTATACTTCTTTTGGATTTTGTCTTTTATTATTTACGCTTAAAATATTTATCACCTTATACTTTGTCTATTTATGATATTTACCGACGGATGTTAATCTCTCAGTAATTTTGTGCCACCGGTATATACCGATTGAATTACAGACCAAATATATAGAATTTTAAAGGGGAAAAAAACCAGTTCAACGATATAGAAGTTTTTACGAGTGATTTTACTTATGATCTACGTACAGTGAGGTGACCCCTTCACAGCCAGAATTGCCGATAGAATTATCGACATAAATATTATATCGGTGATTCTATTGGTGAAAGTTAATATATTATCATGAATATTCCGTCGGTAATTCTATCAGTAAAAGTTAATATATCATCAAGATGTCGACCCTTCCCTCCCCTTCCCTTCCTTATTTCTCCTTGTTCTCCCCCTACGATTGCATCTAAACAAACTGCCCCACCCCCCAACTGCAAACAACCACCCCCTTAAAGATATCCTTCTCTTCTCAACACAAGTCATGCTTCTTTAATTTTTGTAGTCACACCATACGTGTTCTGATTTATTATTTTTAATTTTTTGTAAGTAAATATTTTTTTAATTTTAACTTAAAATGTCAATTTTATTATTTTTTAATGTTTTTTTAGTGTGTGTGTGTGTGTATGTATATATTTTTTATTGTTATTTCTCAAACAAACTTGTAGTATGAATGTATAATTTTGAACTTGTTATGGTTTGTTTTAGATTTTGTAAAATTATATTTGTTGGCAGATTGTTGAAACTTATGTCAATGACCCAATTAGATGTTTTCTGATAAAATAAATAATAGCCTGTTTAATAAGTCCATTTTAATTTTTATTAATGTTATTGTTGAGTTGTAATGTTCATAAATTTATGTGTATAAATTTGTATTGATGTTGATAATGAAAATTCAAGAGAAGTTTTAATTAGTTTGTAAATCCAAATAAATAATTTGAGTTGAAATTGAGAGTAAAATCTTCCTCATGTTGAGTAGGAATATCTTGATGTGTTATTATTATGAAATTTATAGCTATTGTTCTTGAAATTTTCTATAGAGATAGATAAAAAGGATGGGTGCTCTAACTTTCATACATCTTTATAAGACAATATATATATATATATATATATATATATATATATATATATATATATGTATAATTCAAGATTTAAGTATATAAAATTTGATTTATTACTCTTGTAGCTTTTATTTACACTACACCATTAAACAGTTTTACCAATGGATTAATTTCATCAGTATAAGACACAATTTATCAGAAATATTTTTGCTAACAACATCAACGATGGAATCCATCTGTCGAAATATTGATTGTTAGTAATTTACATTTTTATTGCTAATTTTATTGGTAAAAAAAACACTGATAACCTTATAAACAGACAAAGCGCCTAAAACAAATTGTGCTAGAACTTTACCAATAGACCTATTCCATCTATATTTCCATCGGTATATCATTGATGCCCAGTCCTTCGGTGATTGTAGCATGGACAATAAATATTTCAAAACTTTCTATAAAATACCGTTGGATACAATTCGTTGGTAGTGTCAACGGTAAACCACTAACAATGGTATTCCATCGGTGATTGTGGCATAGGTAGTAAATTTTTTTCAACTCTCTATCTAATACTGATAGACCTATTCCATGTGTAAGACCGCCAGTATTTATTTAAAAATATTTAAAAAACATTATTTAGAATAAAATATTTTTTTAAAAAAATATTATATTGATTAATAGTAAAAAACTAACCAACCAAATAAAATTGTATTAAACATTAAAAATATAAAAATAATGTTAAATACTATTCATCCAAATATTCATTACAAATTTAATGCATTTTAAAAATAAAATTAAACTAGAATAATGGCGAAACTAGAGGAGGAGGAGGCTGATTCTTATCGGGATCGTACGACCAAAAAGAGACTACACATGTATCATCACCCATCCTTGATCTAATGTCCATGACTATTTGATGGAGCTGTTCATAATCTATCGAGAGTCATTAATATTATTGTTCCAAGGCCATGGACTCTTCAGAATGGGTACTCGATACTGATGGAGAGCTCTTAACAGTTGAGACACTATGGGTTGCTCGCCGATTTTCAACCCTACTATCGGAGAGCTAGCCTATAGACCCGATTTTTATCGAGTCACCAGACGATTCTACCTCCATCCACAAGTCCGCATCAAAATCCGAATGGGTTGAAGGGTCGTCCCCATATCTCTCCCTCAATCGGTTATTATAGATCTCCTAAATTTTTTTAAAAAAAATTATCAAATTCAATTCAAGAAAATAATAACTTACAAAATAAAATGATTGAATAAACATACCACAAAGTGTTGAGTATGGTTGTCCACTAACTATTTCACCTCTTTTTAGCGATCTTCACTTCGCATGTACATCTCAACAAACAGCTCTATTAGACTTGGTTCACATTCAAGAGACATAGCCTGTAAGAAAAAAAAAATGTTGCAAGTTAAATATATTTATAAGCAATAAAAAATTAATTAATAATATATTTTATTTAAATTAATCTTACAATTCGTTTCGCATGTGCACTGAATGGAACAGAGTTGCCCATGTGTGTGGTCACCAAACCATGAATTTGTGTGTTATGGTTGTTGGCATCCATATATCCCCCTGAGATGAATGGCGGTTTGAATTCCCGTCAAACTGCCACCTTATTCTAGCCTTCTATACCGTTATCTCACGCATATATTTTTGCTTTTTTTTTTAATCATACCAAAAATCATGCAACCTACTTTCATATAACAAATTAGAATTTAGAACATAAAATTATAAAACAAAAAATTATATTATTTTTTATGATACCTAATTGCTGCATAATTCTCCTATATCCTTCTTACATCTATAGAAATTTAACATCTTTATATTTTCAACTAACATCTATAGAAAGACATAAATGATAATTAAAATTAATGGAAATAAAAAAAAAACATAACAAGCAATAATAGAATAAAATTGAGATAAAATAATTAAATTTAATTCTTCATTTCCTAGGTAAATTCAATAACAATTATTATGGCAATACAAACAATATAATAATTGAACAAATAAAAAGAAAAATCTAAAGACTTTAGGAATGAGAAATATTATACCTTAATAGTGTCTTGATTTCAAGATTTTATGTATAAAAATATATACAAAACAAAAAACACAACAAAAATAATCATAACTATAAAATAAAAAAGTAAAAAATATAAAGATAAAGAAAGGAGAATACATACCTTTTAATTTGTTGAAAACTACAATCAAAACAATAAAAATACACACCAATTCTTGCAAAAACAAAACATGAACAGAGAGGAGAAGAGAAGATGAAATAAGGAACGGAGAAAAAATGAACGAAGGAGGGGGGGCTGGGTTTTATACTACAATTTTATCGACGGCTTTACCGACGAACATTAGAATAATAATTTCATGGCGGTGGCATTAAATTTTTTTTGTTAAATATTTATTATTAATTATCAATTATCAATGTTCATACAAATTTATATATATATATATATATATATATATATATAAATTCATGAAAATCACAACTCTGTAATAGAATTGATAAAAATCAAAACAAACCTGTTAAATAAGCTATTATTTATTTTATCACAACACATATAATTTAGTGTAATTCAAACAAAATTTTAACAATTTACAAACAAATACAATTTGACAATATCTAAAACAAACTATAAGAACTACAAAATTATGTATTCATACTACAAGTTTTTTTGACAAACAACAATAAAACAAGTACATACGTTAACAAAATACATATACTAAAAAAATAATAAAACTAATATTCAAATTTTAAAATTTTAAAATTAAAAAGGATAGATTTACTTACACAAAATGATAAAATTCACAATAAATTGAAGAACAGATATTGTGACATCGTACAAAAATATAACAAAGATGAGTGCTTGTGTTGAGAAGAGGGGGCTACTTTTAGGCAGGAGGGTGGTTGTCTGCAGTTTGAGAGGGGAGAGTTGGGATGGGGAAGAAGAAGGGGAGAGTCGGTAGAGTGTGGATATATTCACTTTTACCAATAGAATCACCAACGAACACATCTTGTCACTATACCCGTCAGTAATTCTGAAGGTAAATGGGCCACGTCATTGTACAGAAATTCCAGTTTGAATCCCTCGGTCTTTCTGTCGGTAAAATCATTTGAAAAAATTCAATGTCATTAAACTATTTTTTTTCAAAATTCTATACAATTTGTCGCCCATTCGGTCGATATATATCGACCCATAAAAATTCAAAACTAACACTACCAGAAAATCAGCAAAAACTAAAGAAATTACTAATGAAATTATTTTGTTGGTAATTTTTACTCAGATATTATTCCATCTCTAATTTTGTCAGCCTATACCAACAAACCTTTGTTGTCAGTAATAATTACCGATGACATAGATTTTGTCAACCATTCGATCAGTATATTCCAATGAAATAATTCAAGAAATTCAATTAAAACCAATAGAATTACCGAAGGAATTTTTTTGTTCAGAATTTGCGGTGTTATTTGCCAATGGATGTTAATCCCTAGGTAAATCTATGTCGTTGATATATACTGAGTGAATTACGAACGGAATATATAGAATTTTGATGGAAAAAAAGGAGTTCGATGACATCAAAGTTTTTACCTACGATCTTTGTACAGTGATATGACCCATTTAGCGCTAGAATTGTCGATAGAATCACCGATGGAAATATTCCGTTGGTGATTTCATTAGTAAAGGTAAATATATCACCATGAATATTTTGTCGGTGATTTTATCGGTAAAAATTAATATATCACCACGGTGTCGACCCTCCCCTCCCCTCCCCTATTTCTCCTTCTTCTTCCCTTATGGTTACATTTAAACAAATTGCCCCATCCCCTATTTGTAAATAACCACCCCCCTAAACATATCCTCCTTTTCTCAACACAAGTCATCCTTCTTTAACTTTCATAGTCACAGTATCCGTGTTCTGATTTATTATGGATTTTATTATTTTTTGTAAGTAAATCTATCTTTCTTAATTTTAACATTAAAATATCAATTTTATTATTTTTTAATTTTTTTTAGTATATGTATTTTTTTAGTGTATGTATTTGTTTTATTGTTATTTCTCAAACAAACTTCTAGTATAAATGTATGATTTTGAACTTGTTATGGTTTGTTATAGATTTTGTAAAATTATATTTGTTTGTAAATTATTGAAACATATGTCGAATTACCCAATTCGACGTGTTGTTATAAAATAAATAATAAGTTATTTAATAGGTCCATTTTAATTTTTATCAATGTTATTACAGAGGTGTGATTTTTGTAAATTTATGAGTATAAATTTGTATAAATGTTGATAATTCATAATAAATATTTAAGATAAGTTTTAATTAGTTTGTAAATCAAAATAAACAAATTGAGTTGAAATTGAAAGTAAAACCTTCCTCATGTCAAGAATGAATATCTTCATGTGTTATTATGGTGAAATTTATAACTATTTTTCTTGAAATTGAAATTTTATATAGAGTTGGATAAAAAGGATGGGTGCTCTAACTTTCATGCATGTTTAGAAGACAAATTATATATATAATTCAAAATTTAAGTGTATGAAATTTGATTTATTACACTTTTAGCTTTTATTTAGTATTAAATTTTTGTGGGATGATCATGATGTAAAATATAACGAGGGTAGATGAAATAAGTGGGGTCAATTCTTCGTTGAAATGATGTGAAATAAGCTGCAGGACAACTACACCATTTTTGTGGTAGTAACTTGTCATACGGAAGGAGAAGTCAATAACTTGGTATGTTTACATATAAAGAAAACTTCGTTAAAATTTCAGTAAAATTGTTAATAAATAAAAAGGCATGATTACGTGTATAAATAAGTGTAAAAAAATTATCCATAATAAAGGCTCATATATATTCATGTAAAATTGTTGTAAAATTTCAAGTTTCACCATCCTATTGTTGTATAATAAGCTGATTTTATTTTAATTAGATTTGGTTTTTCTTTTTTTTTAAAGCAATGATATTGAAAAGACCAAGAAAAAAGTAATTGTGATAATCTAATAACAAAAAAATCATTTTTTAAAAGGAAAAAAACAATATATCTCAATTTGTAACCAATTAAATATAGAAAGACGAAACTAGATTTTAAAGGGCAAGACTGAAAAAAATTAAAATTTCTTTTAAAAAAAAGCTCTATATAAAAGATCGACACAACCAATATTAACCTGTCAAACTTGCAGATCAGGTTATTAAATAATGATAACCCAAAAAAAATAAAAAAAAAATTACAAAATCTATATAAACAATGTCAAATGATAGTATCGAAAAGAAAAATTAGTTATAAAAAAAACAAAATCAATGCACATTAACTTTCCAAACTCATGATTCAAGTTATTAGAAGCTAATCCATATTTATAATAATAACTTGTAATATGGAAAGAGTAGTGAATAATTTGGTATGTCTATATATAAAGAAACTTTACTAAAATTCTAGTTGAATTGTTAATAAATAAATAAGCATCACCAAGTGTGTAAATGTCAAAAACATTAGTCATAATAAAAGTTTCTATTTAATGATAATGTGTACAAACATAAGGGTGTTACATAAATAACATGAATATAATTTTTTTAATTTGTTTACTTATATCAAATTTGTAGTTTTTATTTCTTTTCGAAAGTAAAAATTGCTTAGATTTTTTTTCCTTTTTCTACTGTGTCTTTTTACCTTCATTATTTTCTCTTATTTTCATTCTTTTGTAATGTTTTATTTTAGTTTGTCCTTTTTCTCCTTTACATTTTTTTTAAAAAATTATTATTTATTCTTTATGCTTAAAATATTTATCACTTTATACTTAACCTATTTATATCATTATCTATATTCTTCATGCAAGCCCATCTGTTTATGTCAAATAATCATGCCATGCATCTTCACATTGCGCCCACCAACATAAATTCTATGTGAAGGCAGTTCTTAGTATGCAAATGCAAAATCAACTCCAGTGAAAGACGAAAGAAACTGGTACTTCTTTCGTTGACCCATTAATCACGCATGCTCATTACAAAATCAAGCATCAAACTTGCATAATCACCGGCTTGTGCGAACAAGGAACAAATGAATCAAGATTTGGATGAGATCTAAATAAATAAATAAAAAAGGTCCTAGAAGAGAGCAAATCACAGCAACCATGGAAGGGTCCTAGGGGTCCAACCACAGGAGTCAAGAAGCTCTGTGGAAATTTGGAGATTAGATTTTGATAACAGGGACAGACCAAGGCATGGAAAATTTTTTCTCAATAATTTGCGGTGATATTTACCGGTGAATGTTAATACAAAAATAATTACATATGGAAAATATAGAATTTTGAAGGGTAAAAAACAAAAAAAAAAAAGATCAATAATATGAAAGTTTTTATGAATGATTTCACCAACAATCTCCATATAATGATGTGACCCATTCAGTGTTAGAATCGTCAATAGAATCATCGACATAAGCATTCCATTGATGATTTTATTAATAAAAGTAAATATATCACCATGAATATTTTATCAATGATTATATCGATAAAAGTTAATATATCACCCCTCTCCTCTATTTCTCCTTCTTCTTTCCTTATGATTACATCTAAACAAACTGCCCCACCTCCTATCTGCAAACAACTACCCCCTTAAAAATATCATTCACTTCTTAACATAAGTCATAGTTCTTTAACTTTTGTAGTCACAACATCCGTGTTCTGATTTATTGTGGATTTTATTATTTTTTGTAAGTAAATATATCTTTTTTAATTTTAATATTAAAATGTTAATTTTATTATTTTTTAATTGTTTTTAGTATATGTATTTTTTTAGTGTATGTACTTGTTTTATTGTTATTTCTCAAATAAACTTGTAGTATAAATATATAATTTTGAACTTGTTATGATTTGTTTTAGATTTTATAAAATTATATTTGTTTGCAAATTATTGAAACTTATATAGAATTACCCAATTAGATGTGTTGTAATAAAATAAATAATAATTATTTTAACAGGTTCGTTTTAATTGTTATCAATGTTATCGCGGAGGTGTGATTTTTGTAAATTTATGTGTATAAATTTATATAAATATTGATAATTGATAATAAATATTTTAAAAAAATTTAATTAGTTTGTAAATCAAAATAAATGAATTGAGTTGAAATTTAGAGTAAAATCTTGCTCATATCAAGTATGAATATCTTGATGTGTTATTATTGTGAAATTTATAACTATTGTTTTAGAAATTTTCTACAGAATTACATAAAAAGGATGGGTTCTCTAATTCTCATGCATGTTCAAAAGATAAATTATATATATAATTCAAAATGTAAGTGTATGAAATATGATTTATTACTCTTTTGGCTTTTATAACTATTTTTTATTTCTTAGTGTTGCCTTCACAATTTCACACGAGCCCATCTGTTTATGTCAAATAATCAAGCCAGGCGTCTTTACATTACGCCCCCCAACATAAATTCCATGTGGAAGGCAGATCTCAGTTTTCAAATGCAAAATCAACTCGACTGAAAGACGAAAGAAACTGGTTCTTCTTTGGTTAAACCATTAGTCACGCTTGCTCATTACAAAATCAAGCATCAAACTTGCATAATCACCGGCTTGTGTGAACAAGGAATAAATGAATGATCTTAAATATAAAAATAAATAAAAAGTACTAGAAGAGAGCAAATCACGGCAACCAAGGAAGGGTCCAAGGGGTCCAACCACAGGAGTCAAGAAGCTCTGGAAATGTGGGGCTTAGATTTTGATGAGGGGGACAGACCAACACCTTCCATGGGTTAGAACTTTCATCATCTTCTTCTTCTTGCCAGTGTACGTGTGATCGATGATCGAACCATCACTGTCAATAATTAATGGAATGGGGGAAGATTCCATCTCCTTAATTTATTTATTTTTCTAATTAAAACCGAGACGAACCATTGGTTTAACCAATGTCCAGGACAGCACTGGTAGAGTTTTCGTTAATTGAATCCATTGGTTTTCAAAGGCTTTTGATTTCGTTTCAAGCGCTGTACTCACCAAGTGAACCTTCATTAATTGGCTATTCAAGTACGATTGGATCATAGCTTATCAGTCATTTAGATACCATCAATAAGTTTGGGTTCCTTTATTTTTGTCGATGAAATTAAGATTCCATTTACAGCAGCCTGGGCACAGCTTCGTCCAAATAATTGAAATATGCATGCAATAATTTTTATCTGTGATAGTGATTGGATCATAACTTAATTAATTTCCTTTTATTTCACAATCATTCCAAGGGAGAAAAGTTTATTACAAAACTTCAAGGTTTCTTAGATTGATGCGTTAGCTAAAACAGTAGCTCAACAACCCACACTACACCATGTATTCTTGTATAAAAAATGATTTTTTGGTGATGTAAGCGTGTTTAAAAATAAATTGAGCAATCCAGGTTGTTGTAACCTAATTTTGGATTTAGTAAAATTTTCACAAATAATATTTTATTTTATTATTTATAAAAATGAAAAAAAATTAAGAAAAAGATTAAAATTTAAAAATATATTTTTCTCGGGTCAACCACGTCTTTCTATGAAAATCAATTCCACCGAGTCAATACGAGTCAAACCATGTCGACCAGGCTAAAAAAATAAGTTTCGGGTCATTTTAGGTCAAAACTAAGTCCATCGAATCAATACAGGTCAAACCATGTCGACAAGGGTAAAAAATGAGTTTCGGGTCAAAACTATCATTTTCAGTCAAAACCGAGTTCATCTAGTCAATATATGTTGACCGGGATAAAAAATGAGTTTTTGATCATTTCAGGTCAAAATTATCATTTTCGATCAAAATTGAGTTCATCGGGTCAATATGAGTCCAACCATGTTGACCGGGATAAAAAATAAGTTTCAAGTCATTTTTGGTCAAAACTGTTATTTTTTGTTGAAGACCCGATCCTCCGAGTTGATACCTATATAAAGTTTTTTTTTAGTGTTCCAACATAATTTTCAGTAATTAAAATTGATTTTTAGCTGTTGAAACGAACTTTTTCTAATACTGATTTGAGTTTTTAGTTTTATCCGTATAAATATTTATTATTATATATAATAAAACAAAATCAATAATACAAAATTTTTGTCATAGGAGGCGGAGTAATTTTGCCGATAGTAGGCGAGACAGCTCTAACATTGAAATTTTTGCTTAAAGCAGATTGTGACACCGTTATTGAGATTTTATGTTTCCTTCGCATTGGCTATAAATAACCATTGAAAATCAACTAAGAAAGAAAGAGATAGGGAAAGAAAGAAAAGAGTATATATTTTTACTATTCAAGGTTTTTTTTTTTGCTTTTTCTTCACATGAGTAAGATATTGATTTAAAAAAAACAATTTGAAAAATATCAAAAATAACCTAACCGTTAGATTTAATAGTGTTTAGTTTTGGGCCATTGATTTAATAAGATACAATAGAGTTTACCACACTGAATTAAAACTCAAATCTATCTTAGCCCTTAAAACAATTTGTCCTTCAATCCTGTTATGACACGTCATCAGGTATACCAAACACTCTGGCCAGAAAAAAGCCGCGATTTTTGTTGGCCACCGAAGTTTCAAACCGACAATTCTCTCTCATCAGCCATCAACGAAAGTCAAAACCATCGTCATCATAATCATCTCCCTCAAATCCACCAGAATCAACATTTATTTGCTAGAAATCTCACCTAGAAATTTCATCACCTCCAACAGTAATCGTGTGTGAGTCACACGTGCCATCAGGGGTATTTTTGTAAATTTTAAAGAAATTCAAGGGTATTTCAGTCTTTTACCTATACAATGGCACTCAGGTAATTTTTTGGGGTTCCTTATGGTATTTTTGATATTTTCATATATAAATATTTGTAAACTTTCTTGCATGTTGTAAACAAAACAAAAAAATCAAAAATAAATATACAAGGAATAACGACACGGGCCCAAAACCCATCTTATCATGTCATCGTTTGTGGGTTCAAAGCCCAATTTTCAAGTATGGTTATATCCATTTCTCAACGATATCAAAATAATTTTTGTTTTATAAATGAATATTGTTTGTCGACACGTCTCTTTTATTTACAGAAAAGGACCAATGTCAAAAATTTAAATACTAAATATGAATTATGTCCATTGTTATTTTTTTTGGTAACCTAGACGTAACTCTCCTTTTTACAGACAAATGTCAATATTTTAGACAAGTCTTCTAGTTTCAAGGACTAATGTCAGTTTTTACGTGTCTTCTATTTTTAGAGACCGACGTTGACCATCTTTAAAAAAACAAATTGCAAATAAGCTCAAAATATAATAGCATTTGAATCAAATAAAAAACACACAAGTAAGGGTAACGTTTTTCTTGAAAGGATGTTTTAAGGGTGGTGTCTAGCTTTCCTTAATCATAACTAACCCAATACCTGAATCTCTAGGACCAGTGTCTAATTTTAAATTTCTAGTTTACTCAAATTCCTAAATGACGACTCCAATAAAATCTTCATTTTCCCTAATTGAGAAAAAATTTTCTTTTTGTTAAATAAACAAAAAGAGTGGAGTCATTACCTGACATCCTGTAGTGACACAGGTCATGGGCTCAAGTGAGTTATAGAAGTTGATTTTAATTTAAAAAAAATAATGATATTGGATAGACCAAAAAAGAAGTAATTATGATAATTTAGAAAAAAAAAATTCAAAAGAATAAAATAATACAACTCAATTCCCAACCAATTAAATGTAAAAGGAACAACATGGATTTTGAAGGAGAAGATTGAAAAAAGATTGAATTTTATTTATAAAAAATTGCTTTATAAAAAAATTTAAATCAACTCAGGTTAAAATGTCAAACTCGTATCCCAAAATCATGAAATAATGATAAATCAAAAGAAAAGAAAACAAAGACAATTACATAACCTATATATATATATATATATATATATATATATATATATATATATATATAAACAATGTTAAATGATGGTATCAAAAAGGAAAATTAATTATAAAAAAATAAAATCAATATGCATTAAATTTCCAAACTTACGACTCAGATTATTAGACCGGAAATAAAACTATAAATTCCAAAACCCAACCATCATTACCTTTAGATTCCTTTATTTCGTGGATGTGTGGATGTAACTAATATTCCATTTAGCTTCATCCAAATAATTGAAATATGCATGGAATAAGTTTTATTTGTGATATTGAATGGATCAAAACTTAATTTCCATTGATTTCACAATAATTCACAATAATTCCAAGGAAGAAAACTTTATTAAGAAACTTCAAAGTTGCTTAAATTGATGCTTGAGTAAAATACTAACTTAAACACCCACTCTACACCCCTGAGTTATTTATTCTCATATAAAAAAAATGATGTTCAGGCAGTACAAGCATGTTTAAAAATAAAATTTATAATTTGGGTCATAAACTTAACTGGATTAAATAAGTTAATTTTATTATAATTAAATGTTTTTTAATTAAGCAATGATATTGAATAAACAAAAAAAAAGTAAATATGATAATTTGGCAACAAAAAATACCTTTTTTCAAAAGGGAGAAAATAATATAGGTCAATTCCCAACATTTAAATCCAGAAGGACGCAACCACATTTTGAAGAACAGGATTCAAAAAAGATTAAAATTTCTTTAAAAAGAAAATGGCTCTCTAAAAATGACCGAGCCAACCCAAAATAATTTATCAAGCTCACAACCAGGTCACAAAATAATGACAACCCAAGAGAAAAGAAAAATGAGAATTACAAAGCAAATATATATATGAAAACAATGTCAAATGGTGGTATCAAAAACGAAATTAGTTATCAAAAAACCAATGTCAATAGGCATTAATTTTCCAAACCTGTGACTCAGGTTATTAGATCGAAACCACTCTACCTAGAAAAATCATGAGTTTAAATGCCCAACCAATCAAACATTGAGGGATGAAATTTAGAAAAAAATCAATTACACAAAAGGATCTAAAACAAAAATTACAATTAAAAAAATAATGGTCAACATTGAAATAAAAATAAATAAATTAGAGGGAAACTAATTTTTGTTATTGAAAGGTAAAATTTAAAAGAAAAATTAATTTAAAAAAAGATGCAAAATAAAATTAAAATATTGAGGATTAAATTGAAAAATAAAATATCATAAATTTGGATTAAAGGATGAAATTGAAACAAATTAAAATTTTATCAAAGGATCAAATTTAAAATCTTATTAAATGAAAGGACAACTAAAATTTTTTGCATGGCTAGCAAGAATTTTGAGGGGAGGAGATAAGAGAAAAAAGGAAAAAGAAAGAAAGTGTTACAAATGACAAACCACCTCACCAACGATTACGGGCAATGCTCTAAAAGGAAGGAAGCTACGAGGATTTTAGCGGTATGATAAAAGAGCTTTATTTTTTTTCCCTCCAGGAGGTGTGACAAGCACCTCTTATGCGCTAATGAGTGCTTTGCATGCACCAGTTAATTTTTTTAGTTATATTTTGCATTTATTAAAATATTAAATTATCTTTTATCAACCATAACTATTACCACAATACTAGTGTGAAAATATGAAAATGTCCTTAGATGCCAGCTCCAAAAGTTTTGCTTCCTTATATATTTTAGTTTTTTCATTGTGATTTTAAAATGAAAAAAGATCTACTTAAAACCCGAATAATTTGCTAATGATGAAGGAACCTTGTTTAAAGACCTCACAACCATCAATAGCTAGTTCAATTATTTTTTATGGAAAGACCAAATTATTATTATATTGTTCCAATGAACATGGCCTTTAGTTTGGGTGAACAATGTTTATTTTCGAAATTATTGTAGTTTTTGTTAAATAAGTTCTATTAATTTTAATTTTCACTACTCAATTTACCTATATTTCACCATGGGTCCTATCAAAAAAAAAATTGTATATAAAAGAAATATACGTGTTTTCAATGTGTTTCTGTACTCAAGAAAACTTGATGCACACACTTAACAAAATTGATCGAGAAATATGTGTCAATAAATATTAAAAATCTATTATTTTTCTAAGACTAGGTCAATAAATTAAGAAATAAATATATTTTACCTTATTTTTTTGGAAATTCTTCAAATTTTTTATCTAGTTGTATGTCAAAATATTTTTTTTCTTTCAAAAGAAGACCACTAATTTAAATTTCAACAAAACTAAATAATTTTACAATATAACTCCTCCTTTTCTTATCATCATTTTTTAATATAGCATTTTGAGATGCGGAGGAAATTAATGATTAAAAAAAAACTTTTAAAGTAATGAAATAAGGATAAAAAGGCATCTCTTTAATTAACACCCCTTATATCTTATTAATGCAAACCTTTTTTGCCACATTGTTTTTATTAGAATAATTATTTTTTAAACAACAACTTATCATAACCTTAAAACCAAGTGTTAGTATAAAAAAAAACAATAAAGTTTTGATATTTTTTATGTAAATATTTTAGGTCAATGACGCGTCTCCCCAATCTTTAAAAATAAATAAATCAAAGAACACATCACATGTGGTGGCGAATGATACATCATTTATTGTCAAACTCTAGCCATTTATGGTGGCTAAAAAGTTATGTTTCTAACTTACAAATCTAGAAACAAAAAACTATTTCAACATTTTTTGTATTGAAAACACTTAGAAAATTTTTTTTGGTAAGATAAAAGTCAAAAAATACTTCAATGAAATTTTTTTTTGTTAAATGGAATCTATTAACACAAATATTGATTTTTATGATTGAAATGCGATCAACTAACACCTTTATCTCTAATTCATGTTTTTCAATGATTTCTCTTTTCTCTTTCTAATTCAAAGACTGAAATATAAATAAAATAAATTTTAGAACCAAAATGTTAAACTATCAAACCACAAGAATCGAAAATAAATTTGCTAAAATTATTTAGGCATAAATTTTTCAAAAGGCATGGTTTTGAAAAGTAGACAAAAAACCCTTATATTGTTTCGTTTTTGTTAAATTTGGTCCTTTAAAATTGTTTTTTTTCACAAGCAACAAAATTAAGTGTTTTTTTATACATATAATATCAAGCATCAATATAATATTGGGATATTCTTTTAACATTTAAATGACATCATTAAAAACAAATCAAAATAAATTATAAAGTTCACTTCAAAGCCAATTTAGTATATAAGGATGAAATTAAAGAAAAAAATTAATAATTAAATTAAAAAATAATTGAAGAATTAAAAAAAAAAAACTAAACAAATTCACAATATTTCTTCTCACGTGTTGAAGTAAAACCTAGAGGAGATTTAGGTTCTTTTTAACTAGCGTTGGCTAGCATACTTTTTACACTAGATATGAACATGGATTGTAGAGATTTTGAAATTATAGCTTGCTCCAATATAGAAACTTCTATATAATTTGGAATCCCCAGCCCAAGAACAGAATTCCACTAGCTAGTTAGTCCATGCATGAATAATTTATTTTTAATCAAATTATGATTACAATATATATTGAGGAGGGGGTTTTATTATTTTGATATGAGTGTTTCTCCTTGTATAATTTACTTTGTTTTTCCTACAGTCTTCTCTCCATTCTGTTCATTATGATTAAATTATATGGTTCCCAGTTATAGCTCATGTGTTGAATAATTTCTTCACTCATCTAAATTTACACAGAGTGTGTTGTTGGCTCTCTCCGTGAAACTAAGTCAAGGCTTAAGTTAACTTTAAAAAGAATTTTTTATTTTCATGATTGTTGCTTAGCTAAGACCCCAAATGTGATTGAACTTGATGAAATGGTCTTTGTTCTTCTGACAAATGCCATCAAAAGAGATTAATTCCTTGAATCTTGTATGGAAAGTCAACTTGTCATGACAAATAAATTTATAACTTGCGTGATTATGTTCATAAAAGACCTCTGTATTTCGTGGAGAAGTGGTGGGAGGCTGGGGGTTTGGGAAAAAGGATGGCTCAAACACACGGGTTTGATTTTTAGTGAGGCTTCCGCTGCATGTGATGGTTTGTGGGCTTCGATCTACGTAGTGTCGGGTTTAAATCTTCTTTCATACATGTTAATACGTTTGGGCCATGACTTTGTTAATCTGAGATAAATTCTTCTTTGGGTCATGGGTTTGATGGGATTGTGAGTCTGTTTTCTAGTTTAATTGTGAAAAAAAATGAAGGTTCCTCTTATTGTGTTTTTTTATAAATATGGCCATAGGGGGCTTTGGTTTCTTCTTAATGGTTGAATTCAATCTTGCAGAGTTTCGCTTTTGGATCCTGTTTGTTTGTTGAATGTTGTGCTTTCATCCGTGAGATGGGCAAGACTTCATAATTCATACAAGTGGTGAATTCACATTTAGATAATACTTGATATTGTGGTATTGATTTTTTTTTCAATGTTTTTTTTGTATAAATATATTAAAATAAAATTTATTTTAGTTTTAAAAATTTATTTTTAATATCAGTATATTAAAAAATTCAAAATATTAATTTGAAATGAAAAAATTTAAAATTTATATAAAACATAGTAAAACCATATAAACAATCATCTAAATGAAAATGAAAAGTTTCCCTCTAAACCCCTTCTAGATGTCCTCTTTCTCTATTTATTAACATTTTAAGATAATTAATTTTAACATAAATTATTTATACAATATAGAAATGTGCCCTTTTAAAGAAAATTTCAACCCCAAACCAACTCAATGTAGGCTAAAAATAGAGATTCTACTAGATTATTTCCAGTTTACTCTTGATGTTTTAATCAAGAGTAATAAATCTTAAACACATCTGTAACATCACTAATTGTTTAACTTTTTTTTTTTTATCATTCGAGAATGATCAAAATTTAAGTAAAACCTTCTTTATATTAAAATATTTTAAATTATTGACTCAATATCTTATATTTCAATAAATAGTTAATTCTAGTTTTATTTATTATATAATTTTCTTGAATTTATTATATCACAATTCATTTTATTACATCAATCATATTTTATATAACACATTTAACTACTTCATAAATTAAATTAAGATTTATCTACAAAAATAATTGGAATATGACAACATATTTTGACAAGTGTTTTAATCAAATATTTTTTTTATTTTTTTTAATAATAATTTCAATTATATTTTTAACTAAAACATAATTTTTTAAAGTTTATTTTTTTCTAATCATACTCTTAAAAGCTATTACAATATTAAATACACACTAAGTGTGTATACAAACTTTCCAAACGGTATCTATATAATCAAGTACTATATATTTAGTATAATATTAATCACACGACCCTTAACGTTTACTCATGCAGTCGGATAAGAAGCATCCATGGCAACGCCACATAGGCCCTCGCTAGCACCGATGCCTCTTTGCATCCTCATATACCCGCTTTCACCCCAACTGGTTCCCCACGAATTCTTCACCAGCCAATAATCAGTCCCATCACTGTCAGTACCATATCCAATTGCAGTAACCGCATGGTTTTGCTCTGTCCCACAATCCCCTTTGAAGACACCACTTTTATAAAACTGGAAATCTTGCCCACCACCGTCAACACCAACGGATACTGGCTGTTTGGCCACAGCTTGCAGGAGAGCGTTTTCATTATTCTTTGGCACGTCTTCATACCCAGTTATTTCTGCTTCAATAGATGCTGCCTTCTCGCTATTGCAAGTGCCATCTACTCCTTGGTAGGGGTAATTATCTTCACTTGTTAGCCCTCCGTTTCGTATAATATATTGGAAAGCGTTGTCCATGAAACCACCTCCACAGCCTCGATTTCCAACATCACAGTCCACAAGCTGTTGCTCTGATAATGATATTAACTTACCTGTCTTAAGCTTTATAATTCCTTCTATTGCTGCCACTGTGGAAAATGCCCAGCAACATCCTACCATTCAACATAATTATAAATCAACGAGCAGAATCATCGAAGCAGGGATCAGAACTCTGTGAAACTTCCCGTATTTACTTATGGCAATTAAAGACTAGTAGGAGTAATTATATATCCCCACTTTATATACAAACAAGTTTATGAAAGTCATTATTTATGAATTATATCAAATCAGACTCTAGTTTTTCTCAAGTCTTAATTACTTAAAAGGATCTGATATTGTTACACTTGATGGGGTCCATTTTTTTTTTATTTAAGATAAAAAATGTCTCCATATTATTTTTAACTACACAACCAAAGACGTTAGTGTTGTTATGTGACTTTATTTCCATATATATATATACATATATATATATAACAAATATTAAGTGATTTATGATTATTTAATTAAGCGTGAATATATTTTTTATAATAGTGATTTTTAAGCGTAAAAAGCTAAAAAAATAAAAGTTGATTGACATATATTTTTTATAATATTTTTTTAGACTGATCTTCGAATCCTCAGAAGTTGAAGTTGGTTGAGGTTTTCTATGGGTAATGAATTGATTGTGATAAAAAAACAAGATCTGAGCAAAAAATTGCCTCATTGGTGATGTTTGCCGAGCTCCAACACCACGTAGTTATCATAATTGATAAAAGATTTAACCTATAAAATATAAATTATTAAGTATACTTACCACAAGTGCTTTGGTCTTTAACTGGGGTGACTGCACCAGCTTCTCTCCAATCCATTGAAGTTGGTATGTCACTTACATTTTCATATCTAAATGATGAAGACATCAATTTGGATGATTGTCTCTTGTACCCATGATACATGGCGCGAAATTCTTCATTGGTCAAGTCTGCGAACTTGTTCACACCAAGCTTGTATCCGCGGTCAGAACCGTTGTTAAATGCTTCTATACGTTCAATATTTTCCTTGAAAATCAGGTATCGTTTCTCCTTCTCTTTCATGTCTCCATAGACACGTCCATATTGAGCCATCCAGTCTTCATGCCTCCTCAACATATATCCCTGCTCATCAAGAGGGCGACAAGCTATTTTTGTTGCCCATGCAGCTAAAATAAGGAGAAATGTCAGAAAAATATGAGTATTGCATTTTTTTGCGGCCATGGTACGTATAAGAGTATATGCGTCTACAGCCTTGCAAGTGAGTGTTTTTTTATTGGCACAACAAATTCAAAACAGCGCAATGGGGTTTTATAGACCCAGTTTTGTAACCAGATTCTTGCTATGTGACTAGCCTTAATTCTACGTCTGGGGCTTAGAAGCCGTTTGGAAGTCAAATTTGGAGTTATTTTGGGAGTGACATGCGAGCCAATTAATTGATTGGTAATGTAGGAAAGGTATCTTTAGTGTAGCATCAAGATTCGGGGTTCAAACTTCCATGATCTCAATATTTTTCTTCATAGAAAAATATTAAATTGAAAATACTTAATAGAAAAATTAAAGAAAATCTGTTTGGCTCATTTTTCTGTTTTTCATTTGAGAAACCTAAACCAAACCAAACAGCATTTAAAAAAAAAAACAAAATTATTTTTGTTGGTTAACTTTTTTTTTTCTTTATACTTCTTTTGGATTTTGTCTTTTATTATTTACGCTTAAAATATTTATCACCTTATACTTTGTCTATTTATGATATTTACCGACGGATGTTAATCTCTCAGTAATTTTGTGCCACCGGTATATACCGATTGAATTACAGACCAAATATATAGAATTTTAAAGGGGAAAAAAACCAGTTCAACGATATAGAAGTTTTTACGAGTGATTTTACTTATGATCTACGTACAGTGAGGTGACCCCTTCACAGCCAGAATTGCCGATAGAATTATCGACATAAATATTATATCGGTGATTCTATTGGTGAAAGTTAATATATTATCATGAATATTCCGTCGGTAATTCTATCAGTAAAAGTTAATATATCATCAAGATGTCGACCCTTCCCTCCCCTTCCCTTCCTTATTTCTCCTTGTTCTCCCCCTACGATTGCATCTAAACAAACTGCCCCACCCCCCAACTGCAAACAACCACCCCCTTAAAGATATCCTTCTCTTCTCAACACAAGTCATGCTTCTTTAATTTTTGTAGTCACACCATACGTGTTCTGATTTATTATTTTTAATTTTTTGTAAGTAAATATTTTTTTAATTTTAACTTAAAATGTCAATTTTATTATTTTTTAATGTTTTTTTAGTGTGTGTGTGTGTGTATGTATATATTTTTTATTGTTATTTCTCAAACAAACTTGTAGTATGAATGTATAATTTTGAACTTGTTATGGTTTGTTTTAGATTTTGTAAAATTATATTTGTTGGCAGATTGTTGAAACTTATGTCAATGACCCAATTAGATGTTTTCTGATAAAATAAATAATAGCCTGTTTAATAAGTCCATTTTAATTTTTATTAATGTTATTGTTGAGTTGTAATGTTCATAAATTTATGTGTATAAATTTGTATTGATGTTGATAATGAAAATTCAAGAGAAGTTTTAATTAGTTTGTAAATCCAAATAAATAATTTGAGTTGAAATTGAGAGTAAAATCTTCCTCATGTTGAGTAGGAATATCTTGATGTGTTATTATTATGAAATTTATAGCTATTGTTCTTGAAATTTTCTATAGAGATAGATAAAAAGGATGGGTGCTCTAACTTTCATACATCTTTATAAGACAATATATATATATATATATATATATATATATATATATATATATATATATGTATAATTCAAGATTTAAGTATATAAAATTTGATTTATTACTCTTGTAGCTTTTATTTACACTACACCATTAAACAGTTTTACCAATGGATTAATTTCATCAGTATAAGACACAATTTATCAGAAATATTTTTGCTAACAACATCAACGATGGAATCCATCTGTCGAAATATTGATTGTTAGTAATTTACATTTTTATTGCTAATTTTATTGGTAAAAAAAACACTGATAACCTTATAAACAGACAAAGCGCCTAAAACAAATTGTGCTAGAACTTTACCAATAGACCTATTCCATCTATATTTCCATCGGTATATCATTGATGCCCAGTCCTTCGGTGATTGTAGCATGGACAATAAATATTTCAAAACTTTCTATAAAATACCGTTGGATACAATTCGTTGGTAGTGTCAACGGTAAACCACTAACAATGGTATTCCATCGGTGATTGTGGCATAGGTAGTAAATTTTTTTCAACTCTCTATCTAATACTGATAGACCTATTCCATGTGTAAGACCGCCAGTATTTATTTAAAAATATTTAAAAAACATTATTTAGAATAAAATATTTTTTAAAAAAAATATTATATTGATTAATAGTAAAAAACTAACCAACCAAATAAAATTGTATTAAACATTAAAAATATAAAAATAATGTTAAATACTATTCATCCAAATATTCATTACAAATTTAATGCATTTTAAAAATAAAATTAAACTAGAATAATGGCGAAACTAGAGGAGGAGGAGGCTGATTCTTATCGGGATCGTACGACCAAAAAGAGACTACACATGTATCATCACCCATCCTTGATCTAATGTCCATGACTATTTGATGGAGCTGTTCATAATCTATCGAGAGTCATTAATATTATTGTTCCAAGGCCATGGACTCTTCAGAATGGGTACTCGATACTGATGGAGAGCTCTTAACAGTTGAGACACTATGGGTTGCTCGCCGATTTTCAACCCTACTATCGGAGAGCTAGCCTATAGACCCGATTTTTATCGAGTCACCAGACGATTCTACCTCCATCCACAAGTCCGCATCAAAATCCGAATGGGTTGAAGGGTCGTCCCCATATCTCTCCCTCAATCGGTTATTATAGATCTCCTAAATTTTTTAAAAAAAAATTATCAAATTCAATTCAAGAAAATAATAACTTACAAAATAAAATGATTGAATAAACATACCACAAAGTGTTGAGTATGGTTGTCCACTAACTATTTCACCTCTTTTTAGCGATCTTCACTTCGCATGTACATCTCAACAAACAGCTCTATTAGACTTGGTTCACATTCAAGAGACATAGCCTGTAAGAAAAAAAAAAATGTTGCAAGTTAAATATATTTATAAGCAATAAAAAATTAATTAATAATATATTTTATTTAAATTAATCTTACAATTCGTTTCGCATGTGCACTGAATGGAACAGAGTTGCCCATGTGTGTGGTCACCAAACCATGAATTTGTGTGTTATGGTTGTTGGCATCCATATATCCCCCTGAGATGAATGGCGGTTTGAATTCCCGTCAAACTGCCACCTTATTCTAGCCTTCTAAACCGTTATCTCACGCATATATTTTTGCTTTTTTTTTTAATCATACCAAAAATCATGCAACCTACTTCCATATAACAAATTAGAATTTAGAACATAAAATTATAAAACAAAAAATTATATTATTTTTTATGATACCTAATTGCTGCATAATTCTCCTATATCCTTCTTACATCTATAGAAATTTAACATCTTTATATTTTCAACTAACATCTATAGAAAGACATAAATGATAATTAAAATTAATGGAAATAAAAAAAAAAACATAACAAGCAATAATAGAATAAAATTGAGATAAAATAATTAAATTTAATTCTTCATTTCCTAGGTAAATTCAATAACAATTATTATGGCAATACAAACAATATAATAATTGAACAAATAAAAAGAAAAATCTAAAGACTTTAGGAATGAGAAATATTATACCTTAATAGTGTCTTGATTTCAAGATTTTATGTATAAAAATATATACAAAACAAAAAACACAACAAAAATAATCATAACTATAAAATAAAAAAGTAAAAAATATAAAGATAAAGAAAGGAGAATACATACCTTTTAATTTGTTGAAAACTACAAACAAAACAATAAAAATACACACCAATTCTTGTAAAAACAAAACATGAACAGAGAGGAGAAGAGAAGATGAAATAAGGAACGGAGAAAAAATGAACGAAGGAGGGGGGGCTGGGTTTTATACTACAATTTTATCGACGGCTTTACCGACGAACATTAGAATAATAATTTCATGGCGGTGGCATTAAATTTTTTTTGTTAAATATTTATTATTAATTATCAATTATCAATGTTCATACAAATATATATATATATATATATATATATATATAAATTCATGAAAATCACAACTCTGTAATAGAATTGATAAAAATCAAAACAAACCTGTTAAATAAGCTATTATTTATTTTATCACAACACATATAATTTAGTGTAATTCAAACAAAATTTTAACAATTTACAAACAAATACAATTTGACAATATCTAAAACAAACTATAAGAACTATAAAATTATGTATTCATACTACAAGTTTTTTTGACAAACAACAATAAAACAAGTACATACGTTAACAAAATACATATACTAAAAAAATAATAAAACTAATATTCAAATTTTAAAATTAAAAAGGATAGATTTACTTACATAAAATGATAAAATTCACAATAAATTGAAGAACAGATATTGTGACATCGTACAAAAATATAACAAAGATGAGTGCTTGTGTTGAGAAGAGGGGGCTACTTTTAGGCAGGAGGGTGGTTGTCTGTAGTTTGAGAGGGGAGAGTTGGGATGGGGAAGAAGAAGGGGAGAGTCGGTAGAGTGTGGATATATTCACTTTTACCAATAGAATCACCAACGAACACATCTTGTCACTATACCCGTCAGTAATTCTGAAGGTAAATGGGCCACGTCATTGTACAGAAATTCCAGTTTGAATCCCTCGGTCTTCCTGTCGGTAAAATCATTTGAAAAAATTCAATGTCATTAAACTATTTTTTTTCAAAATTCTATACAATTTGTCGCCCATTCGGTCGATATATATCGACCCATAAAAATTCAAAACTAACACTACCAGAAAATCAGCAAAAACTAAAGAAATTACTAATGAAATTATTTTGTTGGTAATTTTTACTCAGATATTATTCCATCTCTAATTTTGTCAGCCTATACCAACAAACCTTTGTTGTCAGTAATAATTACCGATGACATAGATTTTGTCAACCATTCGATCAGTATATTCCAATGAAATAATTCAAGAAATTCAATTAAAACCAATAGAATTACCGAAGGAATTTTTTTGTTCAGAATTTGCGGTGTTATTTGCCAATGGATGTTAATCCCTAGGTAAATCTATGTCGTTGATATATACTGAGTGAATTACGAACGGAATATATAGAATTTTGATGGAAAAAAAGGAGTTCGATGACATCAAAGTTTTTACCTACGATCTTTGAACAGTAATATGACCCATTTAGCGCTAGAATTGTCGATAGAATCACCGATGGAAATATTCCGTTGGTGATTTCATTAGTAAAGGTAAATATATCACCATGAATATTTTGTCGGTGATTTTATCGGTAAAAATTAATATATCACCACGTTGTCGACCCTCCCCTCCCCTCCCCTATTTCTCCTTCTTCTTCCCTTATGGTTACATTTAAACAAATTGCCCCATCCCCTATTTGTAAATAACCACCCCCCTAAACATATCCTCCTTTTCTCAACACAAGTCATCCTTCTTTAACTTTCATAGTCACAGTATCCGTGTTCTGATTTATTATGGATTTTATTATTTTTTGTAAGTAAATCTATCTTTCTTAATTTTAACATTAAAATATCAATTTTATTATTTTTTAATTTTTTTTAGTATATGTATTTTTTTAGTGTATGTATTTGTTTTATTGTTATTTCTCAAACAAACTTCTAGTATAAATGTATGATTTTGAACTTGTTATGGTTTGTTATAGATTTTGTAAAATTATATTTGTTTGTAAATTATTGAAACATATGTCGAATTACCCAATTCGACGTGTTGTTATAAAATAAATAATAAGTTATTTAATAGGTCCATTTTAATTTTTATCAATGTTATTACAGAGGTGTGATTTTTGTAAATTTATGAGTATAAATTTGTATAAATGTTGATAATTCATTTTTGTGGTAGTAACTTGTCATACGGAAGGAGAAGTCAATAACTTGGTATGTTTACATATAAAGAAAACTTCGTTAAAATTTCAGTAAAATTGTTAATAAATAAAAAGGCATGATTACGTGTATAAATAAGTGTAAAAAAATTATCCATAATAAAGGCTCATATATATTCATGTAAAATTGTTGTAAAATTTCAAGTTTCACCATCCTATTGTTGTATAATAAGCTGATTTTATTTTAATTAGATTTGGTTTTTCTTTTTTTTTTAAAGCAATGATATTGAAAAGACCAAGAAAAAAGTAATTGTGATAATCTAATAACAAAAAAAATCATTTTTTAAAAGGGAAAAAACAATATATCTCAATTTGTAACCAATTAAATATAGAAAGACGAAACTAGATTTTAAAGGGCAAGACTGAAAAAAATTAAAATTTCTTTTAAAAAAAAGCTCTATATAAAAGATCGACTCAACCAATATTAACCTGTCAAACTTGGAGATCAGGTTATTAAATAATGATAACCTAAAAAAAATAAAAAAAAATTACAAAATCTATATAAACAATGTCAAATGATAGTATCGAAAAGAAAAATTAGTTATAAAAAAAACAAAATCAATGCACATTAACTTTCCAAACTCATGATTCAAGTTATTAGAAGCTAATCCATATTTATAATAATAACTTGTAATATGGAAAGAGTAGTGAATAATTTGGTATGTCTATATATAAAGAAACTTTACTAAAATTCTAGTTGAATTGTTAATAAATAAATAAGCATCACCAAGTGTGTAAATGTCAAAAACATTAGTCATAATAAAAGTTTCTATTTAATGATAATGTGTACAAACATAAGGGTGTTACATAAATAACATGAATATAATTTTTTTAATTTGTTTACTTATATCAAATTTGTAGTTTTTATTTCTTTTCGAAAGTAAAAATTGCTTAGATTTTTTTTCCTTTTTCTACTGTGTCTTTTTACCTTCATTATTTTCTCTTATTTTCATTCTTTTGTAATGTTTTATTTTAGTTTGTCCTTTTTCTCCTTTACATTTTTTTTAAAAAATTATTATTTATTCTTTATGCTTAAAATATTTATCACTTTATACTTAACCTATTTATATCATTATCTATATTCTTCATGCAAGCCCATCTGTTTATGTCAAATAATCATGCCATGCATCTTCACATTGCGCCCACCAACATAAATTCTATGTGAAGGCAGTTCTTAGTATGCAAATGCAAAATCAACTCCAGTGAAAGACGAAAGAAACTGGTACTTCTTTCGTTGACCCATTAATCACGCATGCTCATTACAAAATCAAGCATCAAACTTGCATAATCACCGGCTTGTGCGAACAAGGAACAAATGAATCAAGATTTGGATGAGATCTAAATAAATAAATAAAAAAGGTCCTAGAAGAGAGCAAATCACAGCAACCATGGAAGGGTCCTAGGGGTCCAACCACAGGAGTCAAGAAGCTCTGTGGAAATTTGGAGATTAGATTTTGATAACAGGGACAGACCAAGGCATGGAAAATTTTTTCTCAATAATTTGCGGTGATATTTACCGGTGAATGTTAATACAAAAATAATTACATATGGAAAATATAGAATTTTGAAGGGTAAAAAACAAAAAAAAAAAAGATCAATAATATGAAAGTTTTTATGAATGATTTCACCAACAATCTCCATATAATGATGTGACCCATTCAGTGTTAGAATCGTCAATAGAATCATCGACATAAGCATTCCATTGATGATTTTATTAATAAAAGTAAATATATCACCATGAATATTTTATCAATGATTATATCGATAAAAGTTAATATATCACCCCTCTCCTCTATTTCTCCTTCTTCTTTCCTTATGATTACATCTAAACAAACTGCCCCACCTCCTATCTGCAAACAACTACCCCCTTAAAAATATCATTCACTTCTTAACATAAGTCATAGTTCTTTAACTTTTGTAGTCACAACATCCGTGTTCTGATTTATTGTGGATTTTATTATTTTTTGTAAGTAAATATATCTTTTTTAATTTTAATATTAAAATGTTAATTTTATTATTTTTTAATTGTTTTTAGTATATGTATTTTTTTAGTGTATGTACTTGTTTTATTGTTATTTCTCAAATAAACTTGTAGTATAAATATATAATTTTGAACTTGTTATGATTTGTTTTAGATTTTATAAAATTATATTTGTTTGCAAATTATTGAAACTTATATAGAATTACCCAATTAGATGTGTTGTAATAAAATAAATAATAATTATTTTAACAGGTTCGTTTTAATTGTTATCAATGTTATCGCGGAGGTGTGATTTTTGTAAATTTATGTGTATAAATTTATATAAATATTGATAATTGATAATAAATATTTTAAAAAAATTTAATTAGTTTGTAAATCAAAATAAATGAATTGAGTTGAAATTTAGAGTAAAATCTTGCTCATATCAAGTATGAATATCTTGATGTGTTATTATTGTGAAATTTATAACTATTGTTTTAGAAATTTTCTACAGAATTACATAAAAAGGATGGGTTCTCTAATTCTCATGCATGTTCAAAAGATAAATTATATATATAATTCAAAATGTAAGTGTATGAAATATGATTTATTACTCTTTTGGCTTTTATAACTATTTTTTATTTCTTAGTGTTGCCTTCACAATTTCACACGAGCCCATCTGTTTATGTCAAATAATCAAGCCAGGCGTCTTTACATTACGCCCCCCAACATAAATTCCATGTGGAAGGCAGATCTCAGTTTTCAAATGCAAAATCAACTCGACTGAAAGACGAAAGAAACTGGTTCTTCTTTGGTTAAACCATTAGTCACGCTTGCTCATTACAAAATCAAGCATCAAACTTGCATAATCACCGGCTTGTGTGAACAAGGAATAAATGAATGATCTTAAATATAAAAATAAATAAAAAGTACTAGAAGAGAGCAAATCACGGCAACCAAGGAAGGGTCCAAGGGGTCCAACCACAGGAGTCAAGAAGCTCTGGAAATGTGGGGCTTAGATTTTGATGAGAGGGACAGACCAACACCTTCCATGGGTTAGAACTTTCATCATCTTCTTCTTCTTGCCAGTGTACGTGTGATCGATGATCGAACCATCACTGTCAATAATTAATGGAATGGGGGAAGATTCCATCTCCTTAATTTATTTATTTTTCTAATTAAAACCGAGACGAACCATTGGTTTAACCAATGTCCAGGACAGCACTGGTAGAGTTTTCGTTAATTGAATCCATTGGTTTTCAAAGGCTTTTGATTTCGTTTCAAGCGCTGTACTCACCAAGTGAACCTTCATTAATTGGCTATTCAAGTACGATTGGATCATAGCTTATCAGTCATTTAGATACCATCAATAAGTTTGGGTTCCTTTATTTTTGTCGATGAAATTAAGATTCCATTTACAGCAGCCTGGGCACAGCTTCGTCCAAATAATTGAAATATGCATGCAATAATTTTTATCTGTGATAGTGATTGGATCATAACTTAATTAATTTCCTTTTATTTCACAATCATTCCAAGGGAGAAAAGTTTATTACAAAACTTCAAGGTTTCTTAGATTGATGCGTTAGCTAAAACAGTAGCTCAACAACCCACACTACATCGGAGGATTATTTATTCTCATGTAAAAAAATAATTTTCAAGTTATCAATTGAATAAGTTGATTTTATTTTAATTAAATATTAATAAAAACAATAATAAAATAATAATAATTATGATAATCTAACAAAAAAAAATTAAAATAAAAAACAATATACCTCAATTTCCAACATTTAAATACAAAAGGACAAAACCATATTTTGAAGGAGGGGACTAAAAATGATTAAAATTTCTTTTAAAAAAAGCTTTATAAAAAAGTTTGAGTTAATTTGAATTAACTTATTAAATTTATAGTCTAAGTTATTAAATAATAATAACTCAAAAAAAAATTACAAAGCATATTATATATAATATATATATAAACAATGTTAATGTGCATTAACTTTCCAAACTTGAAACTCAAATTATTAGAAAATAAATTATATTTGTAATAATAACTTGTTGTAATATAAAAGGAATCGTTAATAACTTGGCATGTTTATATATAAAAAAACTTTTCTAGAATTTTAGTAAATTGTTAATAAATAAAGAATCATTACTATGTGTATAAATAAGTGTGAAAAACATTAGTCATAATAAAAGTTCATGTTCGTTGATAATGTATAAGATTATTGTAAAATTTCATATTTTAACATGTTATGATTGTTGGGTCGTTACATAAATAATATAATTATAATTGTTTTAATTTTTTTAATGTAGCAATATCAAATTTTTAGTTTTTATTTCTTTTAAAAAATAAAAATTGCTTAGATTTTTTTCCCTTTTTCTATGCTGTACCTTTTTACCACCATTATATTCTTTTATTTTTATTTTTTTATAATGTTTTATTTTAGTTTTTCCTTTCTATCCTTTACATATTTTTTGAAAAAAAATGATTTATTATTTATACTTGAAATATTTATTATTCCATACTTGATATATTTATATCATTCCTTTTGTTTTTATCTTAGTGTTGCCTTCACAATTTCAAGCAACACTCTTTTAAAAATTAAAAATTATCTTATTTATCCTTGTACTAGTATTTATCACTTTATACTTAATCTATTTATATCATTATCTTTATTCTTAGTGTTGCCTTCACAATTTCAATCAAGCCCACAATTTCACGCAAGCCCATCTGTTTATGTCAAATAATCAAGCCAGGCATCTTTACATCACGCCCATCAACATAATTCTATGAAGGCAGGTCTTAATGCAAATGCAAAATCAACTCAAGTGAAAGCTAGACGCAAGAAACTGGTACTTCTTTCATTTAATTACCAAATCAAGCATCAAACTTGCATAATCACCGGCTTGTGTGAACAAGGAATAAATGAATCAAGATTTAGATGAAATCTTAAAAAAAAAAAAAAAGGTACTAGAAGAGAGCAAATCACGGCAACCAAGGAAGGGTCCAAGGGGTCCAACCACAGGAGTCAAGAAGCTCAGTGGAAATTCGGGGCTTAGATTTTGATAAGAGGGACAGACCAGCACATCCCATGGTTTAGAACTTCCAATCTTTTTTTTTTTTGATTAATGTGGGTGTTCGGGCTAGCTTGCGTGCACCACAACTAATCCCACGGGTCCTAAAATTAACGATCATGTAAGCCTCCAGTGGCCATCATATGAGCAACCAAGAATTCAAATCTGAGACCATAGAGGGAGCAAACTCCTTAATTCCAAACTCTTACCACTTGGTCACCAACTAGATGGTTAACTTCCAATCTTCTTCTTCTTGTTGCTAGTGTCCGTGTGATCAACGATCGAACCATCACTGTCAATAATTAATGGAATGGGGGAAGATTCCATCTCCTTAATTTATTTATTTATTTAATT
This sequence comes from Populus pruinosa, assembly GCA_026413675.1. Taxonomy (NCBI): domain Eukaryota; kingdom Viridiplantae; phylum Streptophyta; class Magnoliopsida; order Malpighiales; family Salicaceae; genus Populus; species Populus pruinosa. Next base: position 4,745,294 of record CM048595.1, read on the forward strand.
AAAACCGAGACGAACCAACCGATACGTGGGATGATTTTTTTAACGACCAATGCCGAAGACAGCACTGGTAGAGTTTTCGTTAATTGAATCCATTGGTTTTCTTCGTTTCAAGCACTGTACTAAACAAGTGAACCTTCATTAATTGACTATTCAAGTAGGATACTATAGAAACGGATTTTAACGGATAGGACTGAAGAACAGAATAAATTTTCTTTTAAAAAATAACAATGTATAAAAAACCGGGTTGGAAAAAAATTAAAATCTCTTAAAAAAAATACTCCATAAAAAAATCAAGTCAATCCAAAATAATTTATCAAATCTATAGCTCAAAGTCACGAAACAATTATAACCCCAAAAAAAAGATAATTATAAAGCATATATATATATATATTAAATGATGGTATCAAAAAGAAAAATTAGTTATAAAAAAAACAATGTTAATAAGCATTAATTTTTCAAATCTGCGACTCACATTATTTGATTGGAAGCACTCCACTTGGAAAAGTCATGAGTTCCAATACTCAATCAATTAATTATTAAAAAATAAAATTAAAAAATATAAATTATATAAAAGGATCTAAAACAAAAAATCACAATTAAAAAAATAATGATTAACATTGAAATAAAAATAAATAAATTGGAGGAAACTAGTTTTTTTTATTGAAGAGTGAAATTTAAAAGAAAAATTAATTTAACAAAAGGAGAAAAATCAAATCAAAATAATGAGGATTAAATTGAAAAAAAACCATGAATTTGAATTAAAAGATGAAATTAAAACAAATTAAAATTCTACCAAAGAGCCAAATTTAAAATCTTAAAAAATAAAAGGACCACTAAATTTTTTTACATGGCTAGCAAGAATTCTAAGAAGATGAGATAAGAGAACAAAAAAAGAAAAAAAAAAGAAAGTGTTACAAACAGAAAAACCATCTCACCAACAACTATGGAATACTTTAATAAAAAAAGAAAGCTAGGAGGATTTTAGTGATATGATAAAAGAGTATTTTGTTTTACTCTACGAGGCATGACAAATGCCTCTCATGCATTGGTAAGTACCTTACATGCATCAATTATTTTTTAAAAACAATTATATTTTATATTTATTAAAATATTAAATTACCCCTTATCCAATATAACCATCATCACGATATTAGTGAGAAAAAATAAAAATACCCTTACACGCCAACTCCAAAAGTTTTGCTTCTTTGAATATTTTAGTTATTTTATTGTGCTTTTAAAATGAAAAATAATATGTTTATATCTTGAATAATTTGCTAATAATAAATGAACATTGTGGAAATAACTCACAATCATCACTAACTAATTCTATTATTTTTTATGGAATGACCAATGTCCTTAAAATAACTTGATGCACACATTTAACAAAATTGATTGAGAATTATGTGTCAATAAATATTTAAAATCTATTAATTTTAATATAAGATTAAGTCAAGAAATTAATAGATAAATATAAATAATGATATTTAATTTTTTTTTGGACAATTCTTCAAGTTTTTTATCTAATTGTATGTCAAAATATTTTTTTTCTTTCAAAGAAGAGGACTAATTTAAATTTCAACAAAACAAAATAACTTTATATTATAAATCCTTATTTTTTTAATATAGCATTTTGAGATACGGAGGAAATTAATGATTTTTTAATAAAAAATTCTTTAAAAGGAATAAAATAAAGATAAAAAGACATCTCTTTAATTAACCCTTTTTTGAGACTTTTTTTTATAAGTATAATTATTTTTAAACAACAACTTACTAGAATCTAAAACCAAGTGTAAGTATAAATAAAACATTAAAATTTTGATTTTTTTATGCAAATATAAAAGAATACCATCCTTTTCATGTGTTGTAACGAAAAAACTTTTTGAAATCTATTTTTAACTAATCATATGAATATAAAAAATACATTAGCATGCAATACAATGAATAATATTATGAAACTAAATTGTATATTTGTTTTGTTAAAATCTAACTTTGTGATTCATGTAATTCTTTTCGCAAAATCTTTTTCTACAAGAAGCGTAGCTCATTGAATAAAAAGAAATATAATTTCGAAAAACAATATTTTTTATCATAATAATTGATTTTGATTAAACTTTAAGAAAAAAAAGTTAAAAAAATAATCATTAAGGGATGTACAAAAACAATGCTTGCTAATATAATAAAAGATATTATAATATTATTATTTTTTTAAATGAATGGTATTTAATGGAATGATATCTTAAAACTAATTTATTTATTTTATTTAACCAATTATAATTAAAAAAAACACCAACAAAGAGCTCAAAAAATATCCCAACAACCATGGTCTATCAGATCAATTTTTGAAAAAAACAAAAAAGCAGGTCAAGTGCAAGGAGGGCTTGCAGAGGTAGGTTTGTGCACATGGCTTATTTGTATTTTCTTAGCTAGATTAAACCGATGACTCGTCGTCTCTCTCCAACCTTTAAAAAATGAAAAATTAAACAACACATCATCTGTGCATGGTAATAGATGGTGCATCTTTCCCAGTTATATCTCATGTGTTGAATGATATTTTCACTCATCTAAATTTACACATAATTAATTAATGTGTTGTGTGTTTTTATTCAACCGTAGCGAGCGCAGACCTCCTCATTTGAGAACCTTTGGATCATAGTTCGATGGATGTTTCATGTGGGCTGATAAATATAAAAATTGCAATGTAGTTATGGTCTCTCAATTTTTTATTTAATTATCATAATGTTGTAGGGTGCATAATATTCTTATACTCAAGCCAATAACATTTTAAAATTATAATTACAATTCAAAAGAAAATATAAATAATTCAATATTTTCATATTGAGCCCGCAACATTTTAAAATTACATTTAGAACTTAAATGTTTTTTGCTAAGATGTTCACTATCTTGGTACTCGAGCCCATTTCATCTGTTAAAGGAATCTTCACTACCTTTGTCTCCACACAATGGGTGATGTCAATGAGAATGCACAAGGTGGGTTTATCCTATTAATACCCTACTTATTATGGATAAAAAATTTAAATATTTATACTTTATATTTATTAGATTTCAGTTATCAACATGAATATTATCATATATATATATATATATATATATATATATATATATATATATATGAGACAAATGTATAAATATCAGGTTGAGCTTGATAATACATATATCTTATTGTAATCCACTTTTTGTACATGTTTGAAAAATTTAGAAAAATATATCTTTTCAATAATTTTAATCATTTCTTTATTTGTATTTAATTTCTATGTGTCAAAAAAATCTTGAAAATTATAAAAAAATTAAAACAAATGCAAAAAAATAATAATTAAAAATACATATATTGGGTTGAAAATTGACCAATAATTGAGTATCACATGTAAAAATTAAGTTTTAGAATTTTTAGGCCATAATTGAGTGCTTAATTGAAGAAGAAATTGATAAAGGAACTTGATTTGATTTAATTTGGATGAGATTGAAAGAAATTCTAAATTCAAAAATGATTTTGAAATAAAGAGCCAAGTTAAAAAAAATCAATTAATAGCTTAATTGATAAAGAAAATTGAAGTTGAGAGTTATTTTGGCTTGAAAATAAAGAATTAAATGAATAAAATAGAAAATTTAGAGGACATAATCTAAGTTCAATGTTTGTTTTTACCAACCTCCCTTTTCAGAGATGAGCATTATTTTCAACATGTCGTTTTGTTTTTATACAAGATCAATCTAAAAATTTAATAAAAAATAATTATTTTTTATACAACCTTTTTTTTTGTAAATATTCAAAATGACAAGTCCTCTTTTGAAAAGAACTAATGTCAAATGAAGGAGTATTCTATTTTTAAGGATCGAAGTTAAATTTTTCACAAAAAAATTATAAATTAAATTTCAAATAAACTAAAAATATTATGATAAATGATAGCAATAAAAAAATAAATTTATAAAAAATATATAATAAAATTAACTTTTTATAAGAAAGGCTCCTTTAAGAGTGATATTATTCTTTCTTTAAATATAAATAATCCTTTACCTAAATTTCTAAAACTTGTGTAAATTCTAGAAGTTTTAATTTTTTTTTTAATTATTAGATGGCAATTTACAATTCTTAATGATATATATAATATATAATTTTTTCCCTCGATCTCACGGGAATCCTGCCTGCTATGTCTATTGAAATACGACATGCCTTATCCATTATTTATTGAAAAATATAACTATATAAAACAAATACATAGTAATTTCAGTCGGTTTGGATCAATATCCATTAAGTTTTGATAAAATTATAACCCCTCTACACAATTCATGCAAGCACACCACCTCCCTTGCCTCAGCCATTACCCACATCAGCCACCACATCTCCAACGCCAAAATCTCCCTGTTCATCTCTCTCTCTCTCTCTCTCTTTACGTTGTAAGTGGGTTTTTGTCTCTATTTCTTAAATTTCATGATTTAACGTAATATTTGCATGGATATTGACGAGGTTATTCTATAAGAAAAAACAAATAAATTAGGTTCCTCTTACTGTTTTTTGATGCATATGGCCATTAGCCGTGTAGGCTTTGGTTTCTTCTTAATGATTGGATTCAATCTTGCAGAATTTCGCTTCTGGATCCTGTTTGTCTGTTGAATGGTGTGCTTTGATCCGTGAGATGGGTGAGACTTTATAATTCATGAAAGTGGCAAAACTATATTTAGATATTATTTAATATTGTGGTAGTAGTTATTTTTTATATTTTAGGGTATTCTTGGCCGAATAAAATTACAGACTTTTATGATTTTAGTTGTATTTTATATGGTTTTAAAGTTTGAACACGAGATGCTAGGAAAGACCTTCCAAAATAACTTTTTTTTTTTTTTGTATCAATTCATCAAATTGTAAAGGTTGTCTTAGTGTTGCATCATCGTTTACTCTTGGTGCTTTGATGTCAATAGTTTAGTCTTGGTTTCAAGAGTCTTTTGTGTAAACTATGAATGTTTTTTTTTTAAAAAAAAGAAAGAAAAAAAGATAAGAACTAATATATCCAAATATTGAAACTTAAAAGACAGGGATGCTTATTAAATGTCCGTTTTTCGCACAAGGAACATTCAAATCGGTGGCATGTTCACATCACATTAATCTTGAATTTTTCAGTTTAACCATAGAAAAGCCATGATTTTAATGAGATTTTACGTGTTCTAATAACTACTTAGGTTTAGGTGAAGTTAAAATTAGTAATATAAAGTTTAAAAGCCGTGATTTTAATAAGATTTCACGTGTTTTACTAACTAATTAGGTTTAGGTGAAGTTAAAATTAGTAATATAAAGTTTTTTCTTATGATTTAGTTACGGAATTTGATTAGGATATTGTTTTTAATATGTAATTCTTAGTTATCCAACACAAGGAGGAGGCATTCCGAAACATCGTCAACCTAACTCCTCTAGTCTTAATCGGTTGGTACCATTTCTATACACTTGGGCCTTCTAAACAACGTATCAACAGTTCTGGCCTTTGTTTTCATTGGGCCACTGATGTTTCAGCCCATAATATATAATCCCACATTCCACTAGCTCAGTCCATCGCTCACTAGAAGTAAAACTTCTTTACCGACAAATTTTATGGTACTAAAATTATTAGTAGTAATTTTCTTGGTTTAAAAAATAAATAAATACAAATATGAAAGACATTTTATTAATTTTAATGGGATATTGATTTTATTTTCTCTCCTTTTCTTGTATCTGTCTTCTTTTTTAAAAATAAATCTCATAAAATAACTAAAAGTGTACACAAATTACCCCTACCTCTATTATTTTATTAATTCTTCTTATTTTAGCCTTTTTTTGTGACTTGTCGTTTATAATGGAACTCTGTCCGTAGGCTAATTTTTCTTTCTAATAAAAAATAATAATAAAAGTGCGCAGAGATTTCGCAGTCTATAGTAAACGACATGTAGTTAGCTTTAAATTATTTAATCCATTCATGTTCGGATCCTAAACCACAAACCAAATAACAGGGTTGGATTTGTTCGGTCTTGCAAGGTAATTAATCAATCTCTCTGCTCTTTTGCGTTGTTGCCTAAACCCTAGACTATACACAGAATTTAATCATGGGTATTATAATTATGAATATAAGGGTTTGATTTTTAAAGCATGGGGAATTTTGTGCCCCTTGTGGTAGAGAGTTTGGGAGTGAGACTGAGAGTTAGTATCATGGGAGGTTATAATTCACCTTAGAAGAAAATTATGCTCTTGAAGTTTCAATTGATGAATCTCTCTGTAATGACATCTTCTTCATCTGTTCATGTTTATGCTACTGGGGAGATGATAGATACTAAGTTTATATGGTTGTGTTAATCTTCTTCTCTTGTTCGTTGTTGGCAGTCGTGAGTGGTGGTTAAGAGCATCCAATTATGGCGACAGTGAGTTCGGAATCTCTCCCAGAAACTCAGCCATCTGCCAATTCCATTGATTCTGATACTGCCCCTAAACCTCAAGTCATTTACCGCTGTAAAAGATGTAGAAGAATTGTTGCATCGGAGGAGAATATTGTCCCCCATGAGCGGGGAAAGGGACAACAATGCTTTAAATGGAACAAGAAAAGTGTTGACTCCAGCAAAAATCAAGAGCCACCCGAATGCTCTTCTATATTTGTAGAGCCCATGAAGTGGATGCTAACAGGCAAGTATACACTACAAATATCTGTCCTTTTTCTATTTTGCATCAATGTACATGTGCCTTTTAAAAATGCCAACTCGGATCTTGAAATTGCCAGTACAAGAAGGTTTTGTGGGGGAGAAACTTCAGTGCATGGGCTGCAAAGCGCGCTTGGGTTCCTTCAATTGGGCAGGCATGCAATGCAACTGTGGAACTTGGATCAATCCTGCGTTTCTGCTTCACAAAAATAAATTAGATGAATGCCATATATGAGCAAGAGCTGTTATGGTTAAAGGAGTAAGTTCTAGCAACCATCAAAGGTAGAGGTTGCACTTAAGCTGTGCTTGGATGCCCAGAGAGAGACTTGCTTTATTAAATGCTTGCTACTTGTAGAAATGTACTTGAAAAGGTGGTTCTAAATTTTAAATCTAGTATTTTCTTTGTGGATGTACTTTCGGCATAAATGCTGTTCATATACATGTAGGGCTGAGGAAAAACTGAAGCCAGTGATCGCCTGCATCCCTTCTTGGATGGTGATCCTTTTTCTCCGACTAGATTACATAAGCTTTAACTAATAAGAGAACATAAACTAGAGTAAACAAAGATGAAATTAGTTGATCGGAAGGCAGTTGCAGGGTTATGCGCTAGCCTAACTGATTTTAACAGTTAGTAATTCGATTCCTTTTTGTCAATGTTATTTGCTAATCCCTTGCTGTTTAAGCTTCTGGGCAAGATGTGGAGAGGGGTTTGAGTAAACACCGCATGATGTCCTGCTTGGCATGGGGCAATAACTTTGCTTGAATGGCTTTTATGCATGATCTTTACAGTCATTAAATCTTCGCTATCTCAAGTTGCTAGCATACTTCTCTAATTTAGCTTGCATATCCATTGTAGTGTGGTTTGAGTCATTCGGGTACAAACTCTGTAAACTGGACATCAAATTTCGAAGTGCCATCTACTGGTTGGCCAGAAAATCCAGTTGTAATCAATCTTCTTAATCAATATTCGACCAAACTTTTTTCAATCAGGTCCTTGCTTTCCTTCTTTTATGTAATGTTTATAATGTAACAAGTCACTATGACTGTAATCTTTATTATATTGAAAATTACACAATTAAGCATAGGAATGTAACTGCCATTTATATTATATTGCAATTTTGGTATTATTATTATTATTATTATTATCAAATCCTTGATGAGCAAATTAATGCTAGATGGAGAAAGGAAACATGACAAGGCAACATGAGAATGCAAAGCTACTACTGCATTTAAAATTTAAAGCATGTAGAAATATTGCGCGCGGCTGGATTGCCTGGTCTTCATCGGCAGAACTCTTGATGTAAATCACTGACCAGCACCAAATGCCTCAACTGGGAAAGTTTTGGTGATACCAGCGAGGCTCTTGAAGTGAATTTTTCCAGTTGGTGGGTCTTCAACGATAATCTGGCTAACTGGAGGCCAGAGCATGAGCTCCTTAGCCTTCACTCCTTTGAGTTTCTTGATGTTCTTTGTGCTGACATAACCAGTTATTTCAGTGTCGTAGCTTACGAGCTTGCTGATCATCTTGAAGTTGTGCTCGACCTTCTTCTTCTGCAGAATCCACATGTATCCAGTGCCCTTAACAAAACCAACTTCAACAACATCTGCAAGAGGGAGAAGTCCTACAGGAAGTCCGAATTCCTCAAGAAGGGAAGCTGCCATTTTGAGCCCCTCTTCATGACCCGTTTTCACTATTGCTCCTTCCTTCTCGGCCATGGCTGCTGAATTTCCTAGCACTGGTTATAACCAAGAGCTCACTCTGAGTCTAATTTTGATTTATAGGACTTAGTTTTAGGTGATCTGTTTTTATAGACACCCACACACACACTCACACCAAATTATGACATCAATTTGACAAACTCAATGGAGAAAACAAAGAAACTACCCTTGTATTAACCACCAAAACTGGATCATTTCAAATGGATGTTCTCTGTGTCTTGTTTAAATGCTTCAACTGCAGCTATTTTAACATGTTTTATTTGGCGATATTGATCTGGACACCGGAAAAACAAAAATCATTTTCATATGCAATCTCTATATCATCGCCAGCTTCTCTCTACAATAAAAGGTGTTTCCATGGCTTTTCGCTATTCTTCTTAACGTTAAACCATTTTCAAGAACAGGTTTCAAAAACCACTTGTGCAGCACGTACAGAGGCCTCTCCTCTATTGTCTTCTTGTCTCCGTATCGGTATAGGTCCAGGTTGAAACAATGTCATCTTACTCTAGCAATGACAAATGATTTTTTCATTACTCTGGTATTTTTTTCTTAATTACTCTTCTTATCGGTTCAATTACTTTCAATCTTTTTAATTAGGCTTTCAGAATAGAGCTCACAGAAGTTCACTCCTCATTCGAGAGAGTAAGCCCTCAAATTTATTGCCTATTGGGAGCTTGGGAAACAGAAACTAAAGTTGTCTGTCAAGCATTAAAATGTCATTCTTTGCAATACAAATACTTATAGGATTACTTATTGATTGAAATAAACAAAAAGATTTCAGATTATAAAGAATACAAAAAACGCAACAACAAAAATCAAATGTTTATGTGTAAAATATTTTACTTTCTCAATGTATATTCAAGTTAATTAAATTATTAATTGTTCTTGATGTTTTAAATAAACATTACAAATTATATGACACCATTTAAAAGTTTTATAAAAAGGGCTTTAATTGAAAACAATAAAAATCCAAATGATGCACAAGCAACTCTTGTGCTGCCATATTTCTTTTTAACGATTTATCAAAATGTGTTGGTTTAAAATTAAATAATTAACTTGTTTTTACCTTTTACTTGATCTTATGTATTGTTGAAAAATATGTAATGTACATTTTAAATTAAGACTTAAAAATGAGCTTTTGATTGATTAAATAAAAAAAATAATAAACATGTTGTAAACAATTTTGCAATTTTGCTTCACATATTTTGGTTAAAAACTCTTCTCTTAGTTTCTTTGTTTTTGTTTCAAGGATTTCTTAATTTTTTGTTTTATTTTTTTTATAAGCATGGAAAAAATCCATTTCGTATTGTTAATTGTTAACTAGTACTTATATGTATCATATAAATATGATAAGTGCACAGATACTATACCATTGGATAATTATATTCTAATAAGCGACTGTTTGGTATTGTTATATTTTTAAACGCAATAAATTTCAGTAATAAAAAATAATGTTTGGTTAATATATTTTTTGCTTTGGAATTTAAACAATTGTCACAAAATAATCCTTATTTTTAAGTAAAAGCACAACTACTTACTATGTAATCTATTTCTTAATTAAATAATTTTTTTCATTAATTTATTTATAAATACACATATTATTACAACAAACCTAAAAGAGGTGATGATTTCATTGTTCATCACCACCTCACAAAATATTATTAACTTTTACTTTGTTTTGCTTTTTTTATTTTTTATTTTTTACTTATGTGATCGAACTTTTTTTTTTTTAAAAAAATCATTTTTACACATTGTATTATATTGATTGAAGATTGAGATTAATATATTTATTTTATTTTATTTTATAAGGTTATATGGTGTAAAAAAATTTCACATTGGATTGATAATCAATTTTATATATAAAATAATAATAATAATAAAGAGATCAAAATTGACAACAAGGCAAAAATATAACATGGGATGGTAAGACCCAACTTAAGTAATACCAGTTGGAAAACTAGTTATGCTTTCGATAAGAACTAACTTAAAAATAATTGGGATGGTATAGAAAAGGACCGAAGAATTTGGAAAAAATTGATGTTCAAAACTAGTGTAGATGAAATAGTGAACTAGAACTATTAATGCTAGTGATGGATGGTGGAAGAAAAACACTTAGGTTAGTTATTAATAACTTGTTTATTTGAATTCATCTTTGTCTTATCTTGGTTCTTAAATTATTTAGCATGTTGCATGTGCTTTTTATATTTGATGTTTTCTATTTCTCTTATATAGAAAATCAAACAGTCCACAATGTTGAGACATACTGACATCAAACTATCTTTTTATAGTAAATTTAATAAAATATTTATAAATATTGTAGTGATTAGACATTATGTTTGAACTTTATTTTCTGGAATGTTATTTGATTATGATGTTTTGAATCAAGGCATTGAAGATGTAAATGGTGATTGGGAAGAAAATTTAAAGGAAGGAAGTGATAATTCAAAGGAGGATGTTATTCTTAACTATACAAATTATGTTTGTAACTTAGTTAGTGGAATTAATATGGGAACAACAATACTATAAATAGCAATGAAAAGATAAAAAAGCAAGAGACAAAATATAGTGAGCAAAGTAGAAAGAAAAGTAAATAACCTTTTGGATTTAGAGCTCAATTGCTTTTATGTTATGATCAATTATTTGATTGTGTTTCAACTGGGAATAAAAGTAGAAATAAAATAGGGTGGAACACTAGTGAGGTGATGGCAGATATGCATTCCATACTTAGAATTATTTTTTATAATGATTTATATTGTTTTGCTACTAAGTATTTATCTATGAAAAATAAAAAAAAGATGTAAGTGTTAATTGAAAATATTGATAGAAAAAATCAATGACTTCAAAAAATATACTAGCAAAGTCCAAAGCACTAGATGAAGAGGTTTATATTGTTTTAATGATTATAGTTATTTTTGTGTCCTAAAAAATATCTCATGGTTTATCTTTTTTTTCTATTTTATTTTTTTTTACTTTAACTTACCTTAATAGTATGATGTTATAAAAGTTTTGTTGTGGTATCTAATGATGTACATGTTTGGATTAACGAGACAATGACAAATCAATTTACATAATATATCTACATATCCATATAAATCACAAGTGTATATTATAGTAATATCAATGATATTATATAATTATATTAGGAGGAAGTCGCAATAAGATGTTGTATTTATAGAATATGATTGTAATATAAATTTTATTTTTGATGATTTTTTAGCTAATGTTGTTCCACTTTCTCAAAACCAAGGCAACCGGAAGCCTTCTCAAATGAATTAAGTCCGTGATGAGATAACAAATAGTTTAATGAGATGATTGAAGAATAACAATAATGTAACATTTTTATTTTTTATGTATAATAAAAAAAACACACACAAATGATACTTACAAATTAAAAATTCATACACGTTTTTCTTGGTAATTTTATTACCAAAATCACTTACAAAACTACTTAACCAAATATATATAATTTTTTTTTGAACAATAACAATTTCAATCATATTTTTAACTATACACATATTTTATTATATCAATCACAATAGCAAGTGATTTTATGAAATCTATTTTTTACGGATCACAATCACATAACTCACTGCTCTCTCAATCACTCCCTTGATATATTAGATAAGATGTTATTTAAATTTTTGTTTTTTAACTATATTATACCAAATGTAAAGTAATTTAAAGTTTAAATTTCAAATAAATTGCTAATAAATGATAAGATTTATGTATTCTTTGTTAAAACTAAAATGTCTGTTTGAGATTGTGGTAGAGTTTATGGTTTAAAGCGCTTTTCACTTATAAATACATCAAAATAATTTTTTTATTTTTAAAAAATTATTTTTAAGATTAATACATTAAAAAAATTTAAAAACATAAAAAAATTAACAAAAAAACTTTTTACATAAAAAAACGATTTCAACCATGTTTTCCAAAACGACATCGTCAACTTGATACCTTCATGTCAATAATAGGATTGGCCACAGTTTTAATTCTCAATAAATTGCTAACAATTCCAAATCATTTGAAATTTTCTTAATTACATCCGATAATAAACTTTTAAAATTGTTGGAAAATAAAATTTAGTCTCAATTGTTTCCAAAAACATTTTCTATCATCAAATTAAAATAAAAACAGATGACATAATCTTATTGCCGCTGGAACTTTAATCAATGCTTTTACGAGGACCGTTGTTAAAAAAAAAAAAAAAACCATCTAAAGTCTTTTTTAAATAATTTTCCACTTACTTATCATTTCGAATATAATATTTTAGAGTGGAACTTTGTTTCTCTCCACCAAAACCTCGATGACGTTAATTGCATTACGCCATATGATAGTATATCCATAGACGTGGGACTATGAAAATTGAATATCTATAAGCCGTGCTTATTTATGGCCAAGTTGCTCCTAGGATAATTATATTTTTAAATTTTTTCTTCTTTTCCTTATAAGTAGTTAAATTTTTAATCTTAAAAATAAACATGCATGAAGCGCCAAATAAAGAAATATGAAAAATGTTTCTGATGTCAATGTGCTAACCCACAAGATATTTTATATTATTGTTGGAAAAGTACTGATACCAAATCCAATTAATATATGAATATAAAGTTAAATGAGATATTGAGAATTGCTCACAGTAATTATAAGAAACTAGTTATATCATTCTGCCACTGGTCAGATAAAAAAATTATGAAGAAAAAATAATGTTAAAAAATAAGCATATTAATAGAAAGTAAAAAACCAATATTCAATGAGAAAAAATAATGCAAACCCATGTTAACCTGTAAAATCCATTGCACAAGCTAGTTCATTGGAAGCTTCATACATAAAAAAAACTATAAAAACAAATTTCTTATAAATTAAATATTGAATGATAAAAACAAAAAAAATCAACCATGCAAAAGGATCTGAAAAAAAAAACAATAACTAAAAGTTAAAAAAAGATGCAATTTAACTTGGGTTAACCCGCTAAACCTACATGTTAGATCATAAGATTAAAATAACCTTATAAAAAGAAAAACAAAGAAAATCAAAAAGCTTATTCTTTAAAAAAAATAATTCAACATTGAGTAATGAGATAAAAAAAAAAAAGCAAAAAATAAATTGATGTGAACTTGTGCTCTAAGTCATTTGATTCAAAATACTAAACCTAGAAAAATCATGAATTACAAATCTTAATAAATTAAATGTTAAATGATGAAATTAAAAAATAAAATTAGTTACAAAAAAATTATTCAAAAGAAAAAAAATTACAATTAAAAAAATAAGAATCAAATTTTAAAAAAAAAAGAGGATAAATAATTTTGAATTAAAATGCTAAATTGAAAAGATAAATCAATTTCAAAAAAGAATTAAAGAAGAAACAACTAAAGAGAATGAGGATAAAAAAAAATCTTGATGAAAGGATGATATTGAAAATAATTACAAGTTTACAAAAGAGGTAAGAAACAAATGGAAAAAAAAAATCAGGATTAAATTTGAAAAATCTCAAAACAAAAATAATAGATTGAAGGATATAATTGAAAAAAGAAATGATAAAAGGCCAAGGATAAAAATTAAACAATTAAAAAAATAAGAACTAATACTTAAATATACCTAATTAAAAGGATTGCTTTGAAATTTTACATGCCAAGTGTGGATCTCAATGGAGAAAATTAAGAGAGAATAGAGAAAGAAAAAAATAGCTCTAACGATAATTTGTTTATCAAAACCCAACACACACTAGTTGACGAGGAAGAGGATGCAATGAGAATTTATTTAAGAAAAGGGGATCCTATGACTAAAGTTATGCGCTAAGTAAAACTAAGTTTTTTTTTCAGATAATTTTAAAAATATAACTTGTGCACTAACTAAAAATAAGTAATTTTTAGGATAATTTTAATTTTAAAAATATAACTTGTGCACTAACTAAAAATAAGTAATTTTTAGGATAATTTTAAAGATATAACTCCAATATTAAATACAATCAAATTTTTTTAAAAAAAAAAGTGTACTTGATGTTCTAAAATCTCAATGATGAAAACTAACATCCCACAAGACTAACCCCTTAAAATCTTAAAGTTTGAATTAATAAACAACTTTAAGGTATTGTTTAGTTGTTGTTTTGAAATAGAAAAGATAGAAATAATCTATATTCTTTTTATTTTAAAAATATATAAATTTATTTTTTTGTTTTTATTTTTTGTATTTCAATCAAACAAGTTTTTATCACTTTTATATACATATATTCATTATGTTATGAAAACACTAACCAAATACAGCCTAAAAAATAATTGTAAGTTAAAAAATGTTGGAAAAATAATCCCAAATTTAATAAATACATGACTATAAAATATATTTAAAAAATTAAGAATGGAACACCCATGTCATAAAGGCGTTTTTTTCAGACGAAACCAAAACCCACCCATTTTAAATTCTATATATGTTATGGATGATATGAACAACTTTTATGACCACTTTTGCTTTTCTCAATCCATTTTTGGTTCTTTAGGAGTTGATCTAATTAGAGCTTAATAAAGTCTTGTGGGAAAAAGTTATCTTGATTAACTTTTGGGATCCAGCATCATTAATTAAGTTCTCCAATATGATAAATTGGGATTTCTTTTTCGAGTTCCTTAATTTTCATAGTACATATGGGGCATGATAATTATTTATTTAGGAAAATAAAACAAGAAGAAAAGCTTATAATTAGAGCAAAGCTTGCCCTTAAATAAAATTCAAGTGATGGATTAGAGTTGACCGTTGAGCTAGGGGTAAACTTTTTATGGGATATCTGTCCCCTTCGGCTGATCATAAAATAAATGGAAGGATACATGCCTAGAAGTTGCAATGAGTGATAATTTTAACAGACAAAGAGTTTAAATACACTTCTGGTTGGATATATACGAGTGATAATTTTCAGGTTGCTATTATTTTTTTCCTATCCACGATAACCTCATCATTTCTTAGGATGGAAAAAGGAAATTTTCTCTCTATATAATTATCACCTGCAAAAGGAAAATGGGTTAGAGCTACCACTTTAAGACAAAAATAAAAATAAAAATAAAGCAAACCTTGCTAATGAAGCACAATTAAGTAATTGATTAGAGCTGACCTAAGACTTCAAGACACTACGGTTGGATGGTTTCAAAGAAATTGCAGTAGGTGACGGATGAGTGCTGAGTTAGTTTATGACTGCAATACTTTAATATTACGACATTAAAACTTTTGTCTCTCCAAATAATATTTGTCAACTGAAAAGAAAAATGGTTCTGAGACAGACTTGGCCTCGAATCGTGATCCAGAGACGGCATCGGTTTGATAACAATATCCAACGAGGTCATTTTCAAGGAACTTGCCCTCCATTTGCACCATCCTCAACTCTCTTTCGTCAACCATTGTTAATTAACTGAACACATGATCAGTTAATTATTGAGCTGTCAGCTTGCTTTTCTAGATCTTAATTGGACCTATAATTAAGGTGTTAATTAACAAACTAAATCATGCACTCATTTAGCCTTACCCAACTATTTGGGTAAGCCAACTTCGGTTGGTTAACGTTTAGATTGCAATATAGATAGGTAGGGTCATTGATGTGCTGGAATTCGGCCATGTTCCAGCATACTTCTTCTTTTTTATGCACACCCATTTTATACCCTACGCGGTCGCTTTGACAAAAAGATTCATGGATTCCAAGTAAAAACTTGAATGATATATAGTTAATTGATTAATTAAACGATATGATATTCGTCATGGTAGGTTCCATAGCCAACAAGAAACTAATTTGGAATACTTCATTAACAAGATGTGCATATATGTCTAGGAACTTTGATCTGAAATTCGTGTCAAAATGAATTTGATCTATACTTAAAAGGAACCTCAAACGTGCGAAAGATATGAAAGTAATATATTCTTGAATATTTCTTGTATCTTTGTTTGGCCTTAGTAAATTGTAAAAGCCATCGATTGAGCTGCATCCTGACTCCTAAGCAGCTGCTATGCACTTTCTGCCGAATCTTTGTTCAAATTTTGTCGCTTAGAAGCAACTTGAAGAAAAGAAAAAAAGAAAAGGTCTGTGGGGGACTTCGTATATTTTATTCTTTCTTATCCCTCTTCTAGTTCTATGCCTTGTATTAACTCCCAAGAAGAAACGAGTAAAATGAAACGTAAGCTGCTTCCTGCGCTCTATATATATACACCCAATTCTCAAGTCATTCTTCATATCCTCATACATACAGTTCAACATTTAAAAACAACCAGAGCTCCTAGCTTATAAGATTTCTATTAAGCTCCCAAGATGACTGTAAGAAGTCTTTCTCAAGCTTTATATCTCCTTCTCTTAGCACTTGCATGATGCGTTCATAACTTTTTTAATTTCTACATGAAAAATGTTCTATAATGTTCTTGTTATGCGATTTGCTACCTAGCTAACGGCTGTGTTCAGGCTCTGTAGTCCAGCCATTATACGTGTTCTTGCATCGAATAATTATTAGTATCACACAACCATAATTAAGCTAAGCTTGCTAAGAGTACTATTTACAATTAATATTCTAGCTAGCTCATCTCTAAAATCAAAATTAAATTCTAGCTAGCATACAATATCATTAAAAGGGTTAACTATAACTCGTGTGTGCGTGTATCCATCTAGTATTTAATCTAGTATAGTATTTACTTCATTAAACTATATATATTCTCGTCCTAGTTCTTGTCAATTGGAAGCTGTGTTGATTTTGTAGCGAAGAAATTATTGATGTTAATTAGCATTAGAATCATATGCATGCTTACCAAAATAAATCCTTTGTTGTAATGTTTCAGATCACAGAGATGGAAGTCTATATGGATTGTGCTGGCTGCGAGAACAAGATAAGGAAGGCTATTCAAAAACTAGATGGTACGGCGCATTATATGTTACTTTCATTTCAAATATTTATTTTTTTTTTCTCGTTTTTGTGTGTGAGAGACGTACGTACTGATGGTTAAACATCATTTTCGTTTTTTATCACAGGAGTGGATGATATCGATATAGACATGTATATGCAGAAAGTAACGGTTATGGGATGGGCAGACCAGAGAAAAGTTCTTAAAGCAGTGAGGAAGACAGGAAGAAGAGCTGAGCTATGGCCATACCCATACAATCCTGAATCCTATAACTTCAACCAACAGCACTATTATCAGCAGCAGCATGGAAAAGAAATAGTTACTTACTATGCAAACAAGCCTACCCCTTCATACAACTACGACAAGCATGGCTACAATGAACAAGAGTTTGGTTACTATCAAAAGCCAGCTTATGCCACCATTGTTGATGAAGAAGCTAGTGCCATCTTCAGTGATGAAAATCCTCATGCCTGCTCCATCATGTAATGGGGTGACTTAAGCAATATCTCTGGATTTTCTTTTCATCATTTTTGTATATAAGATGTATTTTGGCCGAGTTGACTGAAATTTTATGATATAAGCAAAGGTCGATTGTAAATATATATTTGTAATTTAAAAGGTCTTTGGGTTGGGCTTACAGTACTGTGGCCCCTTTTGGGTTTTTTGCGCTCCAAGAGGCTTTCGAGCAGGCTCTGATTATTTTTTCCCTATTGCTTACTAACTGAAAATACGAACTTCGTCGTCTCGTTGTTGGTACATGAGAAACTCTAAACCATTTTTCAAGTGTAAATTTAAAATTAGAGTAGTAATGCTATGCACAATTAAGTCATGAAGAAACCTTAAATAAAAATTTAATTTTTCATGGTTGTGTAGAATGCTATTTAAGGGGATGTTGAGAAAGTGGTTGTTTTTTAAAGTATTTTTTATTAAAAAATATATCAAGATAATTTTATTTTTATTTTTTAAAATATATCTTTAATAATAACATATCAAAAAAAATTAAAAAAAAATAAATTTAGCCAACTTTTGTTAGATCACAATCCCAAATATGGCTAAGTCCTTATATCATTACTCATAAATCAATGTTGAGATTTTTTTTTATTTGAATTTATAGTACTTGTTGAAATTTGATAAGTTTTCTTTCAAATTTCACTCCAGTTTATTCCATTTTATTTTTCAATCTAGCTTTATATAGCAGTTATCATCATATTATTTGCATTTCTTCTTATCAATGCAATATAAATAAAAGGAAAAAAAGTGAAAAATCTCAAATTAATCTCTTTCTTACTTGTAAAAACTCAACTATTACAAACTTGTGATGGAATATTTATCTATTATGATGTGGTAAGTATCTTTACACCAATTTTAAATATTTTTTAGAACCCAAATTTTATTTTATTTTTTCATGAAGAAGAAGTAGTTGTTGAAAATTCAATATATTCAAGCCTATGCTTCTTTCCTCTTCTAGTTGAGATACGAACAGTGACCAATACCAAGCCTCCTACTTCCTTTTGTATATTCCTTCTTGGTTGTTATAATTCAGAATTAATTTGTATTAGTCTGTTAGAATCCATCTGTAATAATAGGGATCTATTCATAAGGTTAAAAAATTACATAGTATAATTCTCATATAAATAAAATTATTGTTGTTGCAATATATATAGAGAGTGTCGCTACACGATGTCGGGCAACGACTCCGCTCCTTTTTTGTTTGTTTTTTTAAATAAAAAAAGAATAATTTAGTTTTTATTTGATTGGAAAAATAAAGATTTTTATTGAAGTCGTCATCTAGTAATTTGAGGGAACTAGAAATCCAAAATTAGACACTGGTCCCAGAGATTCGGGTACTAGGTTAGTTATGATTAAGGGAAATGATTAAGGGAAAGTAGACACCACTCTTAAAACATCCTTTCAGAGAAAGACTACCTTTACTTGTGTATTTTTCTTATTTGATTCAAATGCTATTATATTTTGAGCTTATTTGTAAAAATTTTTAACATGGTTAACGTTGGTCCCTAAAAATAGAAGACGCGTTAAAAATGGCATCAGTCCCTAAAATTAGGAGACTTTGTCTAAAATGTCGACGTTTATCCCTAAAAAGGAGAGTTACGTCTGATTTACCAAAATAAATAATAATGGACATAATTCATATTTGGTATTTAAATTTTTGACATCGGTCCTTTTCTGTAAATAAAAGAGACGTGTCGACAAATAATATTTATTTTATAAAATAAAAATTATTTTGATATCATTCACAAATAGATATATCAATTCTTGAAAATTGAGTTTTTGACCCATGAACAGTGATATGATAAAATGGGTGTTGAACCCGCGTCGTTATTTATTTTTGGTTTATTTTTTGTTGTTTTTTCACGTGCAAAAATTTACAAGTATTTATATATAAAAATATCAAAAAATACCATAAAATATCATAGAAAATTACCTGAGTACCCCTGTATAGGCAAAAAACTGAAATACCCTTGGATTTATCAAAAATTTACGAAAATGCCACTGGCAGCTCGTGTGGCTCACGCGCGGTTACTGTTGACGGCGGCGAAATTTTTCGGTGAGATTCTGGCCAAAAGATAGTCGATTCTGGTAAATCTGAGGATGAGGATTCTGATGGTGGTGGTCTCGTTGGTCGTTGATGGCTGAGGAGGGAGAATCGACGACTTAAAGGTCGATTGGCCGATGACTGTCGCGGCCTTTTTCCGGCGAAAATCGCTGGTTAAAAAGTGTAAAACGGCCGGGGTTTTGCTTCAGAAGAGGTGATTCACGTTTCTGTGGTGGTTTCGCGGCTTGAAACGGCCGGAAATAGGAGATTGGCGGAGAGAGAGAGAATCGCCTGCGAGAGGAGAGAGAAGCTCTTGGTGTTTCTACGGTGTAGACGAGTGTATGGTGAACTCGTGCGTCTGAAGCCTAGGCACCGTTGGATCTCGGATGAACAGATCGTGCGGCTGTGATTGGTTTGATCTTCAAGTTGATCGGACGGTTAGGATTGAATGGGCTACGCTCTGGTGTGTCGCGGTGTACCGAGTGCTTGGTACACCTGCTGACGTGGCGCAACAGGATCGAAGGGCAGATTATTTTAAAGGCTGAGATTGATTTGAGTTTTAATCTGGTGTGGTAAAGCCTATTGTATCCTAAGAAATCAAAGGCTCAGATCTAAACACTATTAGATCTAACGGTTGGGATATTTTTGGTATTTTTCAATTTGTTAAAAAAAAAATTAATATCTTATAGGGGTAGAAAAAGTATAAGAAAAATGAATAGTACTCAAATAATAACCCAAATAGTAATGCTCGTTCAATTCAGAATTTACAATTCACAATTCGTTTTTCTCTCCTCCCTTGTGTCTTGATTTCATTGGCTATTTATAACCAATGAAAGCAGACAACAAATCACATAATTATGAAAATAATCACGGGATTGTTAAAATTTTCAACGTCCACCGATTAACATCTGTTTTATTATATATAATAATACTAAATAATAATAATAATATTTATTTATAGGGGTAAAAATTAAAAATTCAAATCAGTATTATAAAAAGTTTTTCATCCGCTAAAAATCAATTTTAAATTACAAAAAAAAATCTTTATACGGGTATCAACTCGATAGACCGGGTTTTTTGACCAAAAATACCAGTTTTGACCAAAAATAGTCTGAAACTCATTTTTTTATCGCGGTCGACATGGTGGGACCCGTATTAACCCGGTGGACTCGGTTTTGACCGAAAATGACAGTTTTGACCCGAAACAGCCCGAAACTCTTTTTTCATCCCGGTCGACATGGTGGGACCCGTATTGACCGGGTGGACTCGGTTTTGACCGAAAACAACGGTTTTGACCCGAAACAGCTCGAAACTCATTTTTCATCCCGGTCGACATGGTGGGACCCGTATTGACCCGGTGGACTCGATTTTGATCGAAAATGACGGTTTTGACCCAAAACGGCCCGAAACTCATTTTTCATCGCGGTCGACATGGTGGGACCCGTATTAACCCGGTGGACTCGGTTTGGATAGAAAATGACGGTTTTGACCCGAAACGGCCCAAAACTCATTTTTCATCCTGGTCAACATCGTTTAACCCGTATTGACCTAGTGCACTTGATTTTGGTAGAAAGATGTGGTTGACTCGAGAAAATATATTTTAGACTCTTTTTTTTTCTTTTTTTATATTTTTTGTCAAGAATAATAAGATAAAATAACATTCAAAAAATTTTAGTGAATCCAAAATTGGGTTACAATAGAGAGGCAAATATTATAACTGATAAATTAATTAAAAATAGTGAATAAAGAAAACTGAATTTATTATGGTATCAGAGCCTAGTATCCTTTAAACACTATTGAATCCTTTTTTTCAAAGCTTTTTCTTCCTCTGTCTCTTAAAACCTTCTGTCCTTCTTAATCTCCTTCCACCCTTCTTGATAGCATATTTTTTATACCTTCCTCTATTTTGTAGTCTTTCTCTCATTCTTGAATCTTGAATCATAATGAATAACAAAACAAAAGCCATACCTATTATTCATGTTCAAACCAAAAACTCTGGATTCACAACCAATGTTATTCTTACTAAAGTTAACTATGATGTATGGTCCTAGATTATAGAGATGCAAATTGCAGGATAGGAGAAGTTTGAATATATTATGGGCAAAACACAACCCCTTAAAAATACTGACACCTCTTATGTAAAATGGTATGTTGAAAATCAAAACGTTAAGGAATGGTTGTTAACTTTTATGTCACCAAATATATGAAATCTAGAATGCTTTATCCAAAGCTTTTTACAATAGAATAGATGAATTATAACTTTTCTTACAAAATCAGAAAGTCTTCTCCTTGAAATAGATGGGCCACCCATTATTAATACACTATAGTGATCTTGTGGAAATCTTTCAAGAACTTGATCATCGTGATAGAATTATAATGAAAGATCCTAATGATGTCATTACCTATAGAAAATCTGTTGAAAGATTAAGGGTACATATTTTTTTGAATAGATTGGATGCTGAATTTGAACAAATTCAAGGATAGATTCTTAGAAAATATCCAATATTAGATCTTGAAAAGGCTTTATACACACGTATGTCATGATATTGTTCGTAGAATCATTCTAAACAATAAAGTTGATCATGTTGAATCATTTGCGATGATGGCATGACAAGCTAAGCCTAGAACATACTAATCAACTAGTACATGTCATGTGATTCAGACATCAAGACCTCATAATAATAGCTACGAAATGGGAAGGCCAAATTAGAATACATTTACACTCATTGTGGTGAACTTAGACACACAAAGCTAAAATGTTATAAACTAATTGGATATCCAGAATGGTGGGATCATGTCATAGCACTATGCAAACGAAACCAAAAATCAAACACTTATGCTTTAGTTGCTATAGCAAAACACCACCACATGCACACCTCAAGATGACTTAGCTTTAGTCACAGCATTTAGCGCAGTAGTAGAACTTACATCCACCATCACACCTAAGGACAATTCAACATTAATCACAAAATTTGGTAAAGTCTTTCACACTTCCGCTACTAGGAATAGTAATGAATAGATAATTGATTCTAGAGCTACTGATCACAAGACCTTTGACAATCTATGCCTTCAATCCTTGAAACCTTCTGAAAAACATATTATATCCATAACAAATGGTACACCTTCTCATGTTATTGTAGAAGGTTTTATCATCCTCACTAAATAATTAAGCCTTGATTTTGTATTGGTTGTCTTAACTCTTAATCATAATTTACTATTAATGGCTCAAATAATCTCTACTCTGTAATGTATTGTGATATTTTGGCCTAACCTTTGTGTTTTTAAAAACATTTAAACTTATAAGACAATTGGCTATGGTACTAAATGAGGGAAACTCTATTATATAGATTTAACACCAACAAGCTCTCATTAGTTGGCTCAAGCATTCTCTGCGAATAAATTTGCAAACTCTGAGGTTTGATTGTGGCATAAACGTCTAGGTCACTCATCATTTGGATATTTTAATTTTTTTTTTCCAAAACTCTTTACTAAATTGTCTACCTCAGAATTTAAATGTGATGTATGTGAATTAGCTAAAAGCCATCAGGTTCCATTTCAAATAAGTATGAATAAAAGTCTAGCACCTTTTATGGTCATCCAGTCGAATGTTTGGGATCCAACAAATACCTTATCTTTTAGTGATAAACGATGGTTTATTTTCTTTATTGATGATCATACCCGTGTGACTGCTAAATGAAATCTAAGAGCAAAGTTAGTTCATTATTCAAATAATTTCACAAAATGATAGCCACACAATATCACTCTACAATACAGGTTCTATGTAGTGACAATGGTAAAGAATTTATTAATCAAGAATTGAAACAATATCTAGTTAGCTATAGGATTGCTCATTAAATTACCTGCCTTTACACCTTTTAGCAATATAAAGTTGTAAAGCGTAAGAACCACCACTTACTTGAAATTGTTTGGGCTTCCTTGTTTGAAGCTCATATACCAACTACATACTAGGATGAAGAGATTACAACAACAACATATCTCATCAGTTGACTACCATTAAGTACCTTACATTTTCAAACTTCGTTAAGTGTTATTTATGAAGCCATAAAATCAGCTACTATGTCAAATTTACCATCAAAAGTCTTTAGATGTACAACATTTATTCATCTTCACAAACCATTAAGTAACAAGTTGGAACCTCGAGCCTTTAAATGTATATTTGTTGGTTATGCTCAACATAAAAAAATGTTACTATTATCACAAACTATATGTCACTCTTGATATCATATTTCATAAAGAAAAAATGTATTACTCTACTCTTGAAATCTTAAGTCAAGAGGACAACCAAAGCAACTCACAGGCTTCCAAAGACAACTTTCATCACTTGGATATTACAAGTGAAAAGTATTACAATGATATACATTCACATCCTTCACGAGATATAAACAGTCAAGAGGTAATATAACTGGAACCACAACAAACTACTTACAATAATAAAGATCAGACAAAAGTAAGGCAATTAGAACCTTAGTCATCAGCTTCCCCTATTCATAATGTATCAACGAATCAATTGCTTTTCAAGTTTGAATCTATGTCTAAACCTTAGGTAAGTTCTAAAACTTAATTTAAAATTCTACCCCATATAACTACAAGAGGAAAACCCAGAATTGACTATGAATCACTTCTTTATGAACCACTTCTCACTTCTAAATCTTATTATCCTATAAGTAATTTCGTGTCCTACCATGGACTCTCAAAGGAAGATAAAGCTTTTATGGATCAATTATCTGATATATCTATTCTTAATAGTGTGCAAGAAGCTCTGAAAGATTCTAAGTGAAAAAAAAACTATGAATGAAAAGAAATCCCTCTAAAAGAATTCAATATGGGAAATGGTTGACTTACCTATAGGAAAGGTACCGGTTGGATGCAAGTGGGTGTTTACCATTAAACACAAAATGGATGGTACCATTAAAAAATTTAAAGTAAGGTCGGTCGTCAAAGGATATATTTAAATTTATAGGATTGATTATATGAAGACTTTTACACCAGTGGCTAAGATCAATGCAATACAAATCCTAATATCTCTAGTTATGAATCCTAACTGACCCCTATACCAATTTAATGTAAAAAATATGTTCTTGCATGAGGACCTATAAGAAGAAGTATATATGAAATTACCTTCTAGATGTATTATGCAAACCTAAAGAAGCACACATGTATGCAGATTAAGAAAATCCCTATACGGTTGAAATAATCCCTAAGAGCATGGTTTAGAAGGTTCACCATATTTATGAAATTTATTGGATACAAGCAAAGTAACTTAGATCATACCATTTTTCTTAAAAACTAATAAGAAAGCAATCACAGCTCTCATTACGTTGATGATATGATAATAATTAGAAATAATCTTGAAGAGAAGAAAGTATTGTAGAATCACCTTGCCTAAGAATTTAAGATGAAATCTCTTGGCCATTTAAAATACTTCATTGGCATTGAAGTATTAAGATCAAAAGAAGGAATATTTCTGTCTTAATGAAAATATGCCTTGGATTTATTGAAAGAAACAAGTATAACAGCATATAGCCTAACTAATACTCCTATAGAAGAAAATCTACTGAGTATACATCCACAACAAATCCATACTAATAAAGAGCGATATCTAAGACTAGTAGGGAGGTTAATGTATCTTACACATATCAGACCTAACTTGGCTTATATCTTAAATATGATCAGTCAGTTTATGCACTCTCTAAGCGAAGAACATATGAAAGTTTTTACTCATATCTTGTTGTACTTAAAATCATCTCCAGGAAAATAAATTTTGTTTTAAAAAGGAGAAAAATTGAAGGGTACACTGATGTTAATTAGGCTAGGTTAGTAGAGGATCAGCAATCTATAACTGGATATTTTACATTTATATGTGGAAATTTGGTCACTTGGCAAAGTAAGAAACAAGAAGTGGTGGCTAGATCATCAGCTGAAGCTAATACAGGGGAATTGCTAAAGCAATTTACGAATTATTATGGATCAGGAATCTGATATAGGAATTACATGTTGAGCAAACAAGTCTTATGAAATTCTATTATAATAGCAAGATGGCATGTGATATCGCTTATAACCCCATCCAACATGATAAAACTAAACACGTTGAAGTGGATAGACATTTTATCAAAGAAAAGTTAGAAGAAAAAATTATCAAAGTGCTTCATGTTCAATCTCAAGAATAACTTGTCGATGTGTTAACCAAGGTAGTGTCTAACCATAGTCCTAATAGCTGTCTCAACAAGTTAGGCATATGTTATATTTATGCACCAATTTGAAGGAGAGTGTTAAAGATTTAAGATATTCAAACCTATGCTTCTTTCCTCTTCCAGTTGAGAGATGGACAATGGTCAATACCAAAACTCTTACTTCCTTTTATATATTCATTCCTGGTTGTTATAATTCAAAATCAATTTGTATTAGTCTGTTAAAATCCATCCGTAATAATAGGGATCTATCCGTAAGGTTAAAAAATGACATAATTAGTAGAATTCTCTTGTAAATAAAACTGTTGTTGCTATATATATAAAGGCAAGCATTGTAATAGATGAATTAATTAAAAATAATGAATAAAGAAAATTGAATTTATTAGTAGTGTGATAATGAAAGTGTTTTACCATAATTATGATTTGACAAGTTTGTAAAGACTTATTTTGTGTTTGGTGAGGTATTTGTAATGCGTTCATATTAAAGCTTTTAAGTTTTTTTGATAATTTTGATATATTGATACCCTCACCCATACCCACAAATATATAAGCCTAGAAAGTCATTACACTTCTTCTTCTTTTTTCAATTCCAATACACTTTTGCAAAAAGCATTGCATCATATTAATAAAAACATCTACTAATAATAGATGTAATGCCTTACATTTTTATTTTGATATCTTTATACATGCAAACAATCATTTACAGTTAAAAAAAATGGTATTTTTTTAAAGTTGCCTCGTTCTTATTTTATTTTATTTTATTTATTTTATTTCAAGTGATTTTTTACATAACTTGTAACATTGTTGTACACTACACATACATATCTAAGATATTAGAAATCTTCTAACTAAAGTAATGAATTTATCTAATTCAATAAAATTTTAGTAAAGTTTCCTTTATATGGGAACTCTACCCAAAATTATGTCTTGTATTAATTACTTGTAAACATATTAACAACCCAAATCATATTCATTTCATTCAATCAATACTCTTATATATAAGAGGTGCATCATCCATATTTCTTTAAAATACAAGTATATACATTACATCTCTAATTATAAAGGTAAATTATAGTTATCAATGTATATTAAGTATTCATTCTTTTAATACAACATAGCAACATCTTTACTTAAAATATGCAAAACCAATATTTACTTATTAGAAATTAATACAAAGTTCCATCTAATATAATAAATGACAAAAAGCTAAAGTGCGAACCATCAATACTAAGGAAAAGGATGTGAGGTACTTGTATGATGCACACAAATATAGATTAATACATGAAAAATAAAGTTCAACCTAGAGTTCATTTTATGTATAAGCCTCATGTTAAATAATCTAGTTGGACTTACCTATAAATTATGTTTGGTAGTGTAACTATCAATTCCACCCAAATTATTGATGATAATATTTATTAATAATGTATCTATCAATTTCAATATTTTTTTATTAAAAAAGAATTTGCAATCTAATAATTAATTATGAATTTCATAAAAAATTTACTTTCCATAAAATATGAACTAAACAATAAAATTTAAAAAACAATAGTCAATATCCATCATTTATTCAATCTAACTTAATACTTTTTAATTATTATCAATTCTAAAACATTTAATTTTCTTTAAATTTCTAACTTAACAATAAATCTACCAAAATATAATTAGCACCCATTAAATTACCCATCATTTCTTCAATTATAACACATCTAAATTAAAAACTTAATCTCAATTTCATCAAATGAAAAATAAAATCAATTCCCCCCAGACCCAAAACAAATCCTAACATACACATCATGCATTAATACAACAAAACTATTTAGGAAAAAGTTATAGAACACTTAAATATATAATGCAATTAAAAATACTACAAAAACAAATTCAATAAATTAACATAAACATAAATGGGTTACAAAAAAATAGATAAGTTTACTTACTTGGTATATAGTGAATGTTCATAAGAGATAAAATCAAAAGAGAAAAGTTGACACTACTGACAAATATATATTGATGCTGGTGTTTTAGGTGGTTGTATTTATAAGGAAAAAGAGATGTATAGTTTTAATTCATTTAAATTTTCCAATATAATTTCCATCACCATTTCCATCTCCATCGATATTGCTTATTTATTGAATTACATCCCTGATGACTTAGAAGAAGAGATAGAGCAGGGTTTTATTTTTTTTTATTCTATCATAATTTTCATTATAATCTACCGATGAGCAATATTATATTGTTATTTCCATTAGAAACTATTTATAAAATATTTTCTTTTAATATTTTTATTGTTATTTACTAACTTTCTAGTAATGTACAATGAAGTGGTCATTTGAAGAACCATTATTTAATGGAGTTAGCTTGATGACCATCCTGAATGATGTATATGATAAATGTTTGGTGAAGAAAGTTTAAGTTTAAATAAATAATGAAATAAATAATCTCAAATTTGAGTATTTAGTTTTTTAAATTATGAAATAAATTAAAGAAAAATTTTGGTTAAACAAGATCAATGAGTCATTTGTGAGAAAGTATGAAAAAGTTCATAACGCAACTATGAAAGTTTAAAGAACCAATATTTAATATATTTTCATAATTAAGTATTATATTAATTTTATATTATTTTAAACATGTTTTATTTTATTTTGTTACCTAACTTATGTATAATAAATTAAATCATATATGATTTAACAATTAGGTATACCGGGTTTTGTGATTTATTTTTATGATACCTACACAAGGCCAAATCGAATGATATAGAGATGTGAAAAAGATATAGACCAAAGTAGGTCACATATCATATTTGGGAAATGAATCTTGAGTTTGTTTTATTGAAAACTCTTATAAAGCATTCATGATCTAGTAAACAAAATTAAAATAAAAAAAAAACTCATGGTTAGATGAGCAAGCACACTAGAGGAGCGATTCTATTTACTTATTATCCTAACACTAAATAAGATTTCATTGTAATATATTTTGTTATTTGTCTTGAAGTCTTAGTTATGTATTTATTAGTGAGACTTCTAATAAACTATTTAATATACAAGAAAAGAACCAGGTCGAGAATGACTCTAAATGAGTTATACAAGGAACTTGTATATAAAAAAAAAGGGATATGAGAAAATTTTCATCAATAAAAAAGCATATGTATTCGTAGTAAGTGTTTTGATAGTTATCATTGATTTAAAATTGTTTATCTGTATCAATAATATGAAATGTAATTGAATTTTAAAATCCAATTTTATTTGGAGAGATATACCACCAACATGGTTGAGAAATTTAGCGAAGATACTTTCACTCTTGCTTGTAATGATCTTCAAGTGTGGTTGAACACTGTTATAAGTGATGGATCATATATGAATTAGATTTGTAGTTTGCCTATGACATCAACCTAAAAAGTGAAGGAGTGTTATACTATTTTAACTTTAAGCACTTTGTATTCTAACCTAAGCTATTAATCATAGGATTTTAATAAGATTGTGAAGCAAAAGATTAAGGAACAAATGGCTTCTTGAGATAAAGAAGACAATATATAACTCAACAAAATAGAATATATCTAGTTCAACAAAGTATAATTATAGGTGTATCATTTTATTGGTGTAAAATCTTTTCCTCTCCTCCACCTTTAGGACATCTAATGAGATGTACCAGGTATACTTCTCCTTATTGATATAATAATATTTGAATTGGAATTTGAATGGTTTCACACTTGTATTTTTTATTATTCATTTTTACTTGTTATTTTTATTTTTGTATATGAAATTATACTTATCTCATTGTTGTACATTATTTATATAAATTCACCTCTTAAATTTTCAAACTGTGAAAACTTACATTTCTACATAATTTATTTAGTATTATTCATTGTGAAAATTATATAAATTAATTTTTGGAGATATCTTTTATTATTGTTATAGGTTTATTATGAGTAAGCAATCATCAACTTTGAGATCATAACAAACAAAATAAAAAATAACATAAAATCTTTAATGGAATCGTAAACAAAAATCAATATTTTATAGGCATTTTTGTCAAAAATTACATCAAAATATTTCTACCCATTCTAAAACTTTTGGTAAAACTTATAAAAATTATAGCAACTCGGTAACGAAATATTTAGTTTGAAAAATTTATAATGATGAAATTTCTAATAAAAAATAGGTGGTAAAAGTTGATTATTAGATGTGAATATTTTATCAATAATTTCTTCGATATTGAAAATTTCTTATGGAGAAATAAACAATGATGAATTTTTCAATAAAAATTAAATGGTAAATACTGATTTTTAGATGCAAATATTTTATTAATAATTTTATTAGTATTGAAAAATACCTATAAAATTGTTGGTAGAATAAAAAGACCTAATAATTTATTTTTCAATACCAAAAAAATACTTTTTATAAACCGAGATAATATTGCATGGATATTAAAGTTTAGTTTTGTGGTGGTATATCTTTTAAGAGTCAAATATAAGTAATAATTGATCTTCATATTGAAATGAGCAACCATCCAGACTTTTAGAAGTCAACTACATGATTGATTTTATGCAACTCATAAATATAATTAAAAAAATGATAATATAGTATATTAATCAAAAATATTTTTAATAGACATGACCATTAGTTTATTAGTTAATATACTCTATTGACATATTGTATTATTTATTGAAATTGTTAATGCAGACATAAAAAATAAAAAGGCCAAATATCAAGTTATGAGGTCAATATGCATATACATAGAACTACCATTAGAAATTTAGAAGGTTATATGATCAAAACCGGTTTTGTATATATAATACACGCATGATGATAAAGATAAAGACTATCAACAAGTTTGACCACCTGAGCCACCGCTCCTCTGCCGCTTCACGGGGAAAACATGACGGGAACTGCCATGGGTCGTTGCCAAGTGCCACTCCTCCAAAACCATCCCATCTAGCTCAAATTGGTGAACCCCACCAGAGCCATCATACAAGCACCCCTCCGAGTAACCGTCAAGACCAACCCGGCCAGGTGGCTTAGTTTTCCGGCGGCCGGCGCCCACAGGAACATTTCGTAGGGCCCCACCTGCCGTCCAGTACCTCTGGCAGCCCTTACAGAAATATCTTGGCTGGTTAACATTGTAGTTGTTGAAGTAACAAAACTTGGTCTCCATGCTCTTACATCTAGGGCAAGGTATGACCTTCTCTGGTCTCTTGTCAATGGTTGGATTTTCCTTGTTTGGATCTTCTTTGTTACCTTCTTGTTTATCATGCAACGTAATTGTTGCTCCGAAGAGCTTGATACCCTCTTCTTGGCCAGCCATGATGGAGATAAACAAATTAAAGATGAGATAGAGAGAAATATTAACACTAATTTGCGGGTTTCTAAAGCCTAAATTAAGGGTAAAATGAGAGAGAAGATTTATTTGTAGATAGATAGGAATGGGAGGTGCTTATGTGCATATATAAAGTGCTAAAAAACATGTTGGAAAACCAACCCCCCCAGGGAAAAAAAAAAAGAAACAGAAAAAGAAAAAAAAAAAAGACTCATGTGACATAGCCGCCAAGGAACAAGTTAGGTGGCGTGGAAAAGCTGACGATGAGCTTTTTTGGTCCACATCATCAATCCACGTCATGAACAGTGGGGGTGTAAAAAAGTCTAAATGTGGGACCCATTATAGTGGGTCGCGTACAAAGCGTCAAGGATAGGAATAAATTTAGGAGAGATAAAGTTTTGTATAAATGGAAGCTCTAGCCATAAAGAAGGGATCAAGGACTAAATTAACGTACTCTGCATTTGCCTTTGAAAAGTTACTTTTGTGCATGGATATGTCATTTGCTTTTGTAATGGATTATGTTTCCACATCAGGGTAGGGGTAATTTTCTGTAGTTATACTATCGGCACATTGACTAACATTTAGTGACGACAAGTAGAGTCAAAGGATATTGTAAAGAAAAAAAAATGTAGCACAGCACAAGGAAAATCTTTAATCAGTTCATCAAAAACTAAAATAAATGATAATGATAATAATATTAATATAAATGATCAAAAGTAATTCATACTTTTGTATTAAATTTAATATAACAACAGAGTCTTTTATTGGTTTAATAATCTAAGAAATATTTTATGATAACTCAAAAAATGGATTAGAAGTAGAAAAACTATCCCGCAAAAATCCATCATAAATCCTATAAATGAGATTGGAACTTGACTATTAAATTTAATCACAAAAGTGCATAAAACGATAGTTCTAGAGAAAGCAAGTTGTTTGAAATGAAGAGAAGCTTTCACATTTCCAATTCCGAGTCAAATTGTTTGGAGGAAATCTCGTCTGACAGTTGTTTAAGAAAATAAAGGAAAAGAAAAGGTAGTTTAAAATGGGGGGATGCTTTCATGTTTCCAGTAACGTACCTTATCAAGTCAAATTGTCTTGAGAAGAGATAATTTATGCTTTATGACACTAATTTACCATATCATAAGTTTGAACAAAATAATAATAATAAAAAAAAAATACAGAGAACTCACATCAGAGACAACTTTCGGTCATGTCGAATGGTAAGATAATAGGGACTTATATCCGTACGCATATATATATATATATATATATATATATATATATATATATGTGAGGATTTTGTAAGTGTATGCATGTCATGGGGCATCTTATGGTGCATTGATTAAGCTGGACTGCAAGGAAGGAACATGAAAACCCAAACTTTTCACATGCCTTGATCTTGGGGTGTCGAAGATTGGATTAGTGTTGGGAACTATAGTAGTGTTTTTAAAATGAATTTTATTTGAAAATATATTAAAATAATATTTTTTATTTTTAAAAATTTATTTTTAATATGAGTATATTAAAATGCTTTAAAAAAATTAACAAGCTCGAGATTCCAAAATATGAGATTCCACTGGTGACCTAGCTACTTGCTTCCTAGATGTGATTTATAATATGTGAAAGATTAAAGAACTCTATACATGAGGGCGGGTCATGGATTATATTTAAAGCACGCAATGTTTAAGGGCATATTTTATTTATCCTCATAAAAGTTGGATGCCGCTTAATGCTATTGCTTTTTGCTTAAAACCCAACTTTTCACCTGTTTTGTGTGGCTTTGATGATAACTTTGTTGCTTCCTTTACGTCTTTTGAAAATGTTGGGTATGTGTTTATGGGTATTGGGTAGCTTTCAGTTGCAAATGGGTGTATGGGTGTTTTTTTAATGAAGGAATCCGATCTTATTAGTATAAAAGAAGTAGCCTCGCTTCCACCAGCAACTTTTCCAATTATATAATGTGGACAAGGAAGCATTTTCGCTCCTTTTACTTGAAAAAGAGATGCACTTTTTTCTTTAGGATGCTTTAGAAGTCTCCTTTTAATTTAATAACAAAAGCATATTTTAAAAAGGATAAAGTGATTTGCATAAGTCTTCCTTTATGACATATAGAGCACCTCTCTTTCTTTCTTTCTTTCCACTATATGACAGGTTAAGTGCCTCATAGTGCATGACTTTGAAAGCAGCAGAATATAATCTGGAACTGATTTATCTTAGTTTTATTCTTCATTTGAAACAAATTGCATATCATTATTTTTATTGAGTTTTGCTATAAAAACATAATATTATTATTTTTTAGATTAAAAAATATAAATCATGTTATAACCCGATTTTTTATCCCCTTTCCTGCTTTTTTTTGAAAAAAAATCTAAAAAAATAAAAATCTAAAAAAATATATTTTTATGTATTTGTTCAATGTTTTTTAAAAGAATTAAAAATTCAAAAAATTAATTTCAACATGTTTGGTTTTTTACGCACTTATTTCAAAATCATTGATCAATTTTATTAAGTTAATTGATATTGTCTTTAAAAAAATATTAAAATACAAAAAATTAAAAAAAAAATATTTGGACAATGAGACCAAAAATACAAAAAAAAAAAAAGACTAAAATTTTTTAGTTGCTTGGAACCTAGCAATTGGCGTGGGGATGTACACACCACCACTATTCCTTCTTTTGCTAAAGTATTCCAACATTGTTTTCTTGGTTACAATAGTCTTTCCAGTTAATTTTCCATTATTGAAAAGTTGATCTATAACCTCAAATCATTTTTGTTGATAAATTGTTGAGATTGTCAAATTTTAAGACTAAATGCTTATTATTTTGTATTATATTTAGGCTGTTAGGGCACTTAATTTGGTTTGATGTTTTTTGTAATTTAAGATAATTTGTGTTAGATTGTTATTTTTTTTTGTAAAGGTATTATTGTTATTAATCATTAAATGCTGATGCATGAATTTATGTTTGGATTTGTGTTGAGTCATTTGAATTAGCATGAAATTTGAATATAAGATCGTGAAATTAATAAGATTTGTGTGAATATTTGGTATTATTCGGTTTTAAGTTAATGAATGATAATTTGTCCTAAATTGATATTGTGGTTAAAATAGCCTTGGTTAAAATATTTTATTTGTGTCTTTCTAAACACAATCTATAGATCTTCGTCCAGCTTTTAATAAATTTTTAATTTTTGAAAGATCATCTTGCAATAGGTGAAATAAAAAAAATCACTAAAGAATTTGAATATAAGATGTGTAAATAAAAAAAATCACTAAAGAATCAATTCATGAAGAATATAACCCTTAAAAGGATTTTGTCTCGAGAAGTTGCGTTTTTCATCTAAAAAATACATAACCTTGTTTTCTTTAAAAATAGATGTAAATAAATGTATTGTATTGTATTGTAATTAAAAAGTCAACTCATGAGTGGTATAATTCTTAAAAAGATTTTACTCCCATGAAATTGAAACTTTGTGGTTTTTAAAAGAAAATATAAGGTTTTGTTTTTATCAAAGAATTGATATGAGAATGGTAAATTTTTAAAAGAGTTATGTCGCGGGGTGCGAGCCAACACAACATCGTCTAGCAACAATGAAGGTTTTTATTGTGCCTCCTATTTGAGGTATAGTATGTTGGAAATATTTTTGGATTTAATTATAAAATTATGATTAATATTTAGGAGTCGCCACCTAGTATTATAGTTACTAGAAACCTATAGTCTGCAAAAGTCTAAGTGATGGAATAATTGTGCAAGAAGAAGACATATCACCCCCAGTACACCTTACCTAAGGTAAGCTGCATTATTGTTTGATTGTTTTTTTCTAAGTTAGGTTTTTGTTGGTATTTTCTAATGTTTAAAGTAGATCTCTTTTCATGAAAAAATCTATATCTTATTGGGTTAAATCCTAAACATTTTAAAGTTTAAATTTTAGCATCGTATTTATTTATATCTTATATCTTTAATTCTTGAGGGTGTACTTTATCGTGTAGTTTTACAACCTAAAAATATTAAAGTCTACATCTAGATCCTAAAAAATAAAAATAAAAAGATTTTTGACATGATGGTCAAATCCTAATAGATAATCATAAACTAATTATGATATTTATTTTTAGATTTTTTTTAATGAAAAATATGCTTGGAATATTTTTTAGGATTTGGCCGTATGCAAAAAAAAAATTGAAATGTTTTGAATTTTTTAAAAAAAATATTTTGGAGAAAACCAATATTTTATTACCAGATTTGTATTTTACTGTGTAAATATACAACCAAATATTACATAAAATTAGTAGAAAAATATGCGAGAAAATCACACATTTTTTTAAATGATTTTGGAATTTTTTTATTTTTTTAAATTTTTTTCACTGGAACTATGTATGTGAATTATAATTCACGTCCACTCTTCATGAATGAACAGTGGAATTGTGGAGAGACAAAGACAAAGCAATGGAACGAAAAAAAGGACAGACAAAGGGGAAGCTCATATGTAGCAAGAGGTTGTGATGGTGGTGAAGAAGTTTGGATGGTGGTTCAGGAGATGAATGGTGGTCGACATTGATCATAGCAAGAAGAAGCAACGTTTTGTAGAGGGGAGAGTGAGAGAGACATTCATGGTGGCTGGCTAGTAGTCTTGGCAACATGCGGTGGTGTTGGTTGTTCAAGGCAGAGCTAGAGGAATAGACGTTAACGGTGTTAGTTTTCTACGATGGAGGAAGAAAGAAGAAGAAGAAAACGAGAGGGAATGTAGAGAGGAGAGACAAAGAAAAAAAATGTGATTGCGTTGGCTTCTTGTGATGAAGTTGATGGTGGGAAGACTGGTGATTATAGTAGTGGTGGCTGAAAGCCATAGTGGAGAGAGAAAGAAAAAAATATACAGAAACCAAAAAAAACTAATTTTTTGGCTAATTTTAAATCTGAATTTCTCCTTCCTCATGCCATGAAATCCAACTCTATTTATAAGCACTGAAAGAGGGCAATCTTGTCTACACTAAAAAAAAAGTTCAGCCCTTGATTCGATTGGAAAGGATCTCAAGGTATCATGAGTTGCGGATCTGCAGACAAAAACTGATTAAGTTGGTCTCCTTATGCTATTACCAGAGATGATGTATTATCATTTAACCTGAGCTAATTACATGGTATTATAGAAAAAGTGTAGAGGATCATTTTTGTATAAAATTTGTCAAATTTGGTAGATATTATGTATATTAAATGCAGCTGTAAAGTACTTAACATGATCAACTTTTTTAAAGAGAAAAAAGAAGATAATGAATAATGTTGAATTCTGTTTTTGCTAAAGATAATTTCAATCCTCCTTCTTTCAATTAATTTTTACCTAATTTTTTTTATTTAATGCAATTAAACTCCTAATTTCAATCAATTAACTTGGTAAAAATTAATTCGGTCTCTTAAAATTTCAATCTTCTCAATTAAGCAAAAATTAGGTTCCTAAACTTAATTTTTCACCAATTAAACCCCAAAAAAATTAATTTGACCCATTTAAAGCATAATTAAGTACTTACACTTAATTAAATCCTTCAATTTGATCCAAATTAATTCTTAAACATAATTAAAATTTAATTTGGCCCATGATTAAATCAAATTGACTTATTAAATATTTAATTATGTCATTGGATTCAATTTTTATGCAAATTCATTTAATAATCATTCAATTTAACCTTGAAATTGTATTTTTCTCTATTTTTAGGCATAATAGGATATAATTAGACCTTAATTTTCTTAAAAAATTACAACTTAATTTTTTTATATTTTTGTAACCCTCCTTGATCAGCTTTTTTTATATATTATCAGCCTTTATTTTATTTTTTGATTTTTATTTTTTAAAAAAATTAATTTTTAAGGAATAACCCAAAATTAGCTTATGACAAGTTGTATACTCTTAAAGTTGAAAATTTACTCTTTAAAATACTAATAATAATACAAATTGCAAAAAAAAAATAGAGCCAACACCCAATTTATCATTTACTATTATTTTGGATCATGCATCCAAATTCTAAAAATAAGGATTATGACATGTTGCTAGCTTGGATCTCAAATTATTATATGAGGTTATAAAAACCATAATTTATATGTATATATTTATATCATTAATGAAACACAAAGCAATTTACTTTATGTTAGATATTTTAGGATGATTTTCATTTTCTATTTATCATAATCACCATAGTTACTTATAAAAATAGAAAGATCAATTAGAATATTTAGTTATTATAAAATTAATTGACAACTCAATTTTTTTTAATTTTATCCCTTTTAACATATAACTAGCCCAAGTATCCCATTTAACAAAGATAATTTGCAATAAAAAATTAAATTATTATATATTTATATTCAAATACCAAAACCAAAACCAATACTAAATTAACTTTATATTTTCCGGGGAAACTTATGTAATTTTTTATTTTAGATATATAACGTAATATTTATTGATATGTCACTAAATAATTATATATATGGTTAGATGAATTAAAATTATTCGACACTATTATGTCCGTAAAAACAAATCCAAATCTATGAGCGTGAAGATCTTTCAATGCCAGTGAAAGCAAAAAATCATGGTCATGGAACATTACTTGTTCTATGAAATCTCAAACCGAAAAGAATATGCATCTAATTTACATCACCTCACAATAAATGTCCATAAAGAATATGATACTCTATCCAATACTTGCATCGTTTTTCTAAGAGATGCTTGTAGTGTCTCTAAATACTCAATTGCACTTGTATAATTGTTTATAAAGAAGACAACATGCAATAAAAAAATAAATTAATATAAATTAATACATTCAATTAATTAAACACCAAAATCAATGCTAAAGTGGGGGGAAGATGGAATAATATTAAATTAAAGTAATTTTTTATTTTTATTTTGTTATGAATTTTATATAAATTGTTACATTAGGTATATGATACAATATTTTATGGATATATTATTATACATCCACTTTGATAGATGTAAAATTAATAATATTTTTGTAATAATATTATTTAGTTATTTTTAATTTTATAGTTACTAGCTCGGGATAATTTTACTATAATGATGGTAAATTGCTACTTAATATTTAATAAAGCAAACTTATATTTCGAAAAGATATAATTCTATAGTTAATATAAATTAATAAATTATTCTTTATATTCTTATATCACTAAGTGTCTTATATATGTGTGTATATATCTTACTAGTGTTGTGTAAACCAACTATTATGATTGTAATAGTTTAAATTACATGTATTTAAGTAATATTACATAGAATTTTCTATTATTAAAGTTATAAGTATTATTATATATGTATGTAATAATAATTATAATTATCTTTTTTGTGGTAAAATATACTATTATCATTGTTGAAAGACGTAGAATAATATTATACTTAACTCAAGTATAATATTATTTTTTTAAAAAAATATTATGATCATTATTAAAAATAAAACTGTAAGAATTATTATCATAATATGCATTTAACTCTAATGAATTGTAAATCAATTGACATTAGTGTCCTCTCTACTTTTAAAAAGTTCCGAATTCAAATAACGAAAAAAAAAACATATCTATGAGCAATTGAATAAATTCCGTCCCACCATCCAATTACTCGGTATTTGTATTAACAAATTTTCGTATCCCATAACAGTAATTTTCTAAATTTGTTTTAATTTTAATAGATTGATTGAATGATACACCAAGCAAGCCCGCAAGGTGAAAATTGATTTGACCAAGTCCAGATTTTTTATATACGCATTGTTGAAAATTCCAAACAGAAAATTGAAAGAGAGAAAGTTGCGAATATATATATAAAAAAAAAAGGGAAAAAAGATTAGCTGCCAGCATGAAGTGCCTTAATCATGTTTCCAAGATATCATGATTTAAATATTAAGATAAATAAGAACGGGTATGGAAAGATTGGTACTAGCATGTTGCTTCCTGGTGTGGCTCTTCATCATCAACTTGCTTTTAATAAAATGAGGCAATCAAAGTCTTTCCTTGCTTCTTTGTCGTCTATTATTATTTTTTTCCTTTTCGAATCAGTGGAAATTGGAAACTTTGATGAGCTGCCAGCAGAAAACCAGATCAATATATACAAAAAATAATAATAAATAAATAGAGAGATTGTCAGGGGCTATTTAGCTGTTCTGGATGCATGCCTTTTGTATGAAAATATATACCTTCATTACTGTATCGATCTCTCTTGGCTTATTAGCAATTTTCTCTGCATGTGAATTGATATCTAATTTCACTTACCAGGGAAAACATAGTAACCCCACTATTCTGTGCATAGCTTCTTTATTTTATTTTTTTTCCAGTTCTTTTAGAATCACAATTATGTAGGGGTAACAGCTATCTATAATTGATGCCAATTACACAGGAATATGTGCTCAAGTCAGAAGCCCGTTAAGAGAGATTGCTTCCTTTATATTTTTTGAACAACATTAGACAGATTCTAAGATGTTGCATGCAACCTACCTAAGCTCGAACATTGACACTTTCAACGGAAAATATTTTGATTCATAGAATTAGTGACCCGATCACTACCTAGAAGAGTATTAAAGACATCTACAATGATTTAAACAAACAATTATTCTCGTATCATAGTATATTATTTAGCCGGTTTGAGCAGCTGGCTTAGCCCAAAAATTAAGTGAAAGTGGTACCAGTCTCATGATCATGTGTGTATCTTGGACAAGAACTGCAAGATCTGTATTGCTTATTACATGTCTCATCTGTTTGTGTTTGCTTGTTTCAATCTGTGTAAGTTACATTAAAGTACACTTTTCCTTCCCTTGCAAGTCGTAACTATAACCCTTGTTTTGGGTTCTAATTATTATAGTTTTAGCACTTAATTAGTAGGCCAGCTGCTTGCAATTTGCGACTAATTAATAATCTATTCACCCAAGAATTCTTGGTTTAGGTTTTTGAACCATATATCATATGCAAGGCTAGCTAGGTATCATCAATTTGTCAACTTAACTTAGCTTCCCAATTTAGTCACAGGAACACATTTCTTGGCCGGGATTCTTGGATGAAATTAAAGCCAATGACATATTCCGAACATATGCCTTAAAATATTCCAAATGATGAATTAAATAATCTATATTGATCAGGACGGCAACAATAATAAATAGAAAAACAGAAAAATGATTAACATATTACTGCCATCAGAATCATTTGCTCCAACTAATTGACAATTTCCATTGAATCTGGAGTACGATTTCCCTTTGAATAAAAGGGATAAACAAACCAATTTTTTTAGTTTAATAATTGAACCACATAAGAAAAAATACATGGACTTCTTGGACTCCATATTGGGACTTATTCAGGGACGTGAGAGAGGCTTTTCATCTAAGGCGAATATTTATTTTAAATTGACCTCAAAATGATGCAGGCAAGAAGATAAACAAATACATAATATATAAAAAATTAATGAGTGAAAGGGATTGTAGATATGAATTTTAAATTTACAATATTATTCTCTCTATAAAAATAATGTTGATAAAATATGTCTCTATAAAAGGTTTATAAATTCTTAAATAGACTAAAAATCCTATCTCAACTAAAAAAAATTAAAAAATACAAAGGAAATAATTATGAGATCCAAAACAATGCATAAAACAAAGAAATGACAAAATTGATCTAAATTGCGACCTCAGAATGAGATTCTTTATATCTTAAAATTTGATAGTTCATATAGAGCCACTAGCGTTATTTTAAGGAAAATAATTTTTAAAAACTCTTATAAAAATTTAAATTTGATTAAATAATCAAATAAAAAATTATAGTTTTTTTAGATCATTATTTGGTCTGGGCCTACAAGATTTTCTTTTGAACTTATACATATTCAATTGGTCTATAAATACATGTGATAGACCATTTATATAATTTGTATGTGACATATCCTTATTTAGTTATGATATATTTATATTTAAATGTTTAAAATTACTTGTTATCTTAAAATTAACTTCATGATAAATTTTTGTTTTGATTCAATTATTAGTATTGATTTTTTTTAATTACAATTTGATTGTGTTTAATTTGGTATATATATAGTTTGTATTCGCAAGAGATGATTTAACATTAAAAATTATACAGTTTTGAAAAAGGAAAAAGAGAGTGGCATGCACCATATGGAGAAATTTTATGTCCCTAGCTCTCAAATACAAAAAACAAAATGAAAATTAATTAGCTACAATTAGGCTGATAAAATTGTTGACCAACTAAAAATAGGTAAAAAAAATTCATTAATTTTTAAAATTTATGCATAATTACACAACGTTTTTTAGTATTACCTAAATTATTTGGAAAAAAAATCCAATCTAGTATTTACTTAGGTTTTCAATTTTTTTAAAAATTTATTAGTCCATTTGGATTGGATAGTTCCAGTTTTTTTTTTTAATATTATTGATTTTTACTAGCAACAACCCCTCTTCTCTCTCTCTCTCTATCTCTATCTCTCTCTCTCTCTCTCTCTCTCTCTCTCTCTCTATATATATATATATATATATATATATATATATATATATCAATTTCATATGCAAAGTATTTTTTTATTATATTTAAAACTATATCCTTGAACTTTTAAGAAAATATAAATGGCCTTCCATTCTAAACAATATCATTTTTTTATGTGACCCTTATATGACGGTTTTGTGGAGAAATTGATAAAACCTCTTTATTTCTCTCTCTTTCCATGAAATATCAACAACAACAATAATAGCTTTTTTTAGGTCAACTTCCTAACAAATCCTGACAAAAAGGTTACATTAAAAATAAATTAAAAAAACCATATTGTTTAGGATGGAAAATTAGGGAGCATTTAGTTGAGAGGGGTATTTTCTTTTTCCCAAATTGCAAGGAGATGTTTATAATTTAGTTTTTTTTTACTGAATTGTAGATTTGAATAAATTAAGAAGTTAAAACGGAAAATAACACACACACAAAATGTGCAGTAATTAATTAATTTAGGAATTTTAAAAATTAAAATGACAATCTCCACAAGAGTCACACCATAGATAAGACAACCCATATATTCATAATATCAACATTTTATGTATTCATCAAAAGTTGCTGAGTGAGTTGAAAGTTTTGATATGTGAAGCAATTAAAGAAAAAAAAAGAGAAACTGAAACGAAATTTCTCTGCTTGGTGTTTTGGATTTGATGAATGTAATGCACTACTTGGTTCCACAAGTCTCAAGAAATTAAAACACCAAATAAAGGGAGAAACTATTTCCCCCTTGATAAGTCAAAAACCCTTCTTGATAATTTAATTAAAATCTCCATTCTTCATATATTACTGTTTACTCTCAAATCAGGAAAGCAGTTTATTTTCTAGACCAAATCTTAATTATCAAGTATAGCATTCTAGTATTTCTATCGCCGAGCACCCCAACCTTTATTAATAATCAAACATGGTATGTCAATGTTTTTGTCTCCATATCCTGCTAATCATGAGGGATTTATTTTTATATCGCTCCACCCTGTTTGATTATATTATTGTGTTCTCTGAGTAGCATGGTTGTTCTAGGAAGTGTTGAATGTAGCTTGTCTTCTTTTGTTTTGGCATCTGGTGCTTTTAGTTTTATTTTCCTGTATGCAACTAGACATTAAGTCGCTTAGCTAGTTTTTCATTCTTGGTTTCCTCAGTTTTTAGCTTGCTGTGTAGTAGAGAAAAGGATCAAAAGAATGGTCAGGGAGGGGAGCAAAAACGAGAAGATTATCATCCAAGTACCAGAGTCCACCTGCTGCTGGTTTTGAAGAAATTATAGTAGAATGATTAAAAAAAAAACAGAGTGAAAGATCGCATGCAGAAACTGATGCTTATGCGTGGGATTCTTATATTGTTGTATATGTTGGTTTTGCCCTCTAGACCGCCTACAGATGGAGAAACCTTCGTAGGACTGAGGATGGAGTACGATCTATTCAAAAGAGTCTACGAAAGCTTGTTAAAAGTGAGGAGGGAGCCAACTCAACCAACTCCTCAACTGATAAAACTCTCAAATAGTTGTCTGCTAATTTTGACCGGTATTATCCTATAAATTGCTTGGGTTTTTAAACAGATGGTCCTGGTGCTGGGTTTCCATATATTTGCAAGAGTTAATGAAACACTTGGGCTATACAACAGATCAATTTTTCTGGTTAAACGAAGAGCAAAGAACTTTTTTGTTGTGAAAATTTCTTTCTGGAATGTTGTTCAGCTCTTGGAAGCATGGAAAACTAGTAACTTTATTTATGATTGAAGTGTTGCTACTTAGTAGCCTGCACACAA
Source organism: Populus pruinosa (assembly GCA_026413675.1). NCBI lineage: Eukaryota > Viridiplantae > Streptophyta > Magnoliopsida > Malpighiales > Salicaceae > Populus > Populus pruinosa. Next base: position 4,788,877 of record CM048595.1, read on the forward strand.
CTTGTTAAGAATGTTGTCTTTGAAATCCCTTTAAGTGTTTTAACAAATTATATGGACATCTGTCACAGCTCACAAACACAGTATGATCTAACATATTCTTGATAGAGTGATAATAGTTATTTTAAAATATATATATATATATATATATATAAAAAAATTTATAAATTATTTTTTAAAATTTATTTTTGATATTAGCATTTTAAAACAATCTAAATATATATATATATATAAATTAATTTAAAATCAAAAAATCAAAATTTTTAAAGCTTTAATTGAAACGTGAATTCAAACACCCTTTGAATTTAATAGAAGGAATTGGTTATATCTGACTAGCAAAATAGTTACAAGATACCATAATTTTTAATCCAGCAGTTAGATTAGACTAATTTCTTTTTACATAAGATTTTCAAATTCTAATTATATAGGGGACATGCTTTCACCATCTGTTAGCTACTTAGATATCCTCCAATTAGGCTATGAAGATTATGATTAATTCAATGTTGCTATTTACCTTGATTATTTTGAATTTTATGTTTTTTAGCTATCTTTCCTTTTTGTTTTAGGATTTTAGTTTTGTTTACCATGTAAAGTCGATCTTAGACATATATAGAGACTTGCAAATCTTTTAAAGTAGTAAATAAGATTTTAAGACTCTTTATTTTTTAATTCAATTATAGCCTTTTTTATTTTTATTTTTATTTTTATTTTTTTGGTGCTTGCTGTTGTCCTGTGCTTATGGCTACATCTACGAACCAGAATTTGTTCTTATTGGAACAAATACAAATGCCATTATTTGTAGTTTTTTTCTAGGTCATCAATATAATATGCCTCTTCAAAAGGGTATACATTTTAAGTGTCAAAATCTCAAATGAACTAATCATCTTCACCTCTCCTAAGCTCAAACGTTTTACAATATACTTTCTTGTATGTATTTTTAAATGATAGCCATCAAAGTGGGGCAGAAGAAGATGGAAAGAGTAAAGAAGCAAAAAGTTTTGTTATATTTTGAGGATATAAAAAAAAGTATTAGAGATACTTTCAAATTACAATTATAGAAGGATAATAAGCGTTGAAATTAAATCTTTTTGCCTAAAAACGATATTGACCGTTAGCCCTTTATGGATTTGCATGGCAAATTAAACTCTCTAGAAATTCTAAACTTTGATCATCTTTGTAAGAATTTAAAGCACATCATCCTGGTAAGAGTTGAACCCACCCTAAATAAGTTAGAGAACAAACCATAGCACTAACTCTTTGGTGGAAGATTCATATTCCTCAATAGCAACAAAATCTCCCTTCTAACAAAAACAATCCCCAAATCTCTTTGATTTATCTGTTAATCTGTCAACACCGGTATTCAAATTTTACTGAATTGAATTATTTTTTTATTTTATTATATGATAAAAAATATTAAAATTAATTTCTAATTAATTCAATATTAAAAAATAAAATTTAATAAAAAAACCTTAAAATAAATAATAAAATTGACACAACAAAAAAAACCACAAGATATAAAAAATAAGTGCCAACAAATATCATTCCCAACTCTCTTATTAATACTTAGTCAATCCGGTAAATCCCTAATCAAAGTTATGAATTCTATTTGATTGATTTAATTTTTAATTTTATTATATAACAAAAAATATAAAAAGGAATTTACCATATAAAATTGAATAAAATAGGCATGGACCTGAAAACAAAAAAAAAAAAGATAAAAAAATTACAAAATGGCTAAGAAATAAAAGCCCGGCCACTCTGGGCTGGGTTTGGTCCAAAGGCCAAGCCCGAGGGAGGAAAGAAAATGAAACTTCTTCAAAATTATAGGAGTAAGTTTAACTGGTCTTTTCTAATAGTTTGCTTACCATAGACCTATTTCTATGCCCATCTACGCAAAGAACTATATAACTGGGTTAGGCCCATTTACGAATGAAACCTAAAACACCTTTTGATTTCTCTTCAAATAAACACACACAAAAATGGGCCTGCCCTCTATATAATCCAACGCCAACCCTAAAACCCTACTACTTTCTCCATCCGCTCCGCCTCCTATTTGCACAGCTGTAGCAGCATCCATTATCTGAGCCTGAGGTACCACAAAGCTCTCTTTCTTGATCTATAGCCTCTCTTCTTCTTTTTTCTCCTTTTCTCTTTCTATGCGTGATGTGCATAAATATGTTAATTTTTAGATATATTTTCTAAGATTCTTTCGTGTTCATATAAAGAGGATGTGAAACTTGTGTCTTTTTGTTACCTATGAGTTTGCTGTTGTTTTCTGAATCAGAGCTTTTGTCTTTAGTTTTGAAACCCATTTGATTCTCTTTTTTGAAAGCGTCTGAGTTCGATTTGCATAACTGGATCACTTGTAAATTTTTAATTACTGTATTAGTACCATATAAACTTGACACAGAAAAGGACTCCAGTTTTCCGTTTTTGATTTAATTCAGAGGATAAATTTCAATTGTGGGCGCAAGCAGAATGATTACCAACAACTTTATGTCCTCTTTTGCTTCTTTTTTATGTGCGCGCTGTTTTTATGGCGTTTAGTTAGCAGTTTTTCTTGTAATTAAGGTCACTGACAATCTTCTGGGACCTTAGGGAAATGACAGGACTTAATATTGTGGTTAGATAACTTTTCTATTTTATGATATATTCTTTTATGCTGATATTTGGTTTGCTATTTTGTATATCAACTGAATATTCAAAGAAGTCCTTGTCTTTTTTTAGTTCTTAAAAGGCATTGTGTTCTGTTGCCATCCGTAGTATAAATTGTTATTGGCGAGGTTTTTTGTTTGATAGTTGTGTTGATTGCATCAGAAACTGATTAGAAATAATACTGGGTTTTGATTTTGTATGATTTATTTGATTTCCTGTTATTGTCTTAATGGTTTGATTTTTTACATTATTTAAGGTTGTTGATATTAAGTTAATATTTTCTGTTTAGGCAATGGCTCCCAAACAGCCAAATACTGGCCTCTTTGTAGGATTGAACAAGGGGCACATTGTGACAAAGAAGGAGCTAGCTCCACGCCCTTCTGATCGCAAAGGGGTGAGTCATTTTACCAAGCAAGCTTCACTGAGACCTTTTTTTCATTTTTATGTTCAGATCATGCTGTTTCCAATTAAATCTTATATTATTTAATTAATCTAATTTTTTCTTGTGTTTGATTCTTGTACAAGTGTGAAACTACATTTCTGCTGGATGCAGTTTGAATGCATTAATACCTTAATTTTATTTTAATTTTGCTTGTAATTGTGTTTCTGTTCTTCCTTGTATTTGTTTCTTGGTTGTAAGATGTTCCATTGGGGCATCATATTAGACTAGATTTTTGTAAAGCTTTTCCATTTCAAGTAGCTGGTTGTGATGCTGTTTCTTCTTGCTTGTTTGAGTGCAGAAAGCCAGTAAGAGGGTACTCTTTGTCAGGAGTTTGATCAGGGAAGTTGCTGGTTTTGCACCATATGAGAAGAGGATCACTGAGCTTCTTAAGGTTGGCAAGGATAAGCGTGCATTGAAGGTAGCTAAAAGAAAGTTGGGCACACACAAGAGAGCTAAGAAGAAGCGTGAGGAGATGTCTAATGTTCTCCGCAAGATGAGGTACATCGGTGATCTTTTCTTTTTTTTGGTTACTTGTTTTAGTTTAGTGGTTTTGATAGATAGGTCAATTCACTTGAATATTTGAAATCCAAGCTTTTCTGCTGTCTGGAAAGATTTCTTGTTTCATCATGGTGTGTTTTATTTCCAACAGGGCTGCTGGAGGTGCTGAGAAGAAGAAGTGAGGCATGTGAATGCCTCCCAATTTACTGGCTCCGCATGCTATCTTAGATTCCAAATAGTGGGGAGAATTTTGTTTTAGACTGGATGTTTATCTCAGATCGCTTATTTTATTTTAATCTGCTATAAACCGTTCTGTTTTATATGAGAATTAAATTTTATGTGCCCCTTTTCTGATCTGAAATTCAAATGTGTCTTGGCATGATTGGGGTTATTTGGATGTGTTGATTATGCCCATCTTGCCTGATTGTTTTAAGGATAAGTAGGACCATGACAGATAAGAGGGGAAGCATGCATGTATATCATCCACAAAGATTTTTTCTCCTTTCTTTGTCGCATCTACTTGCCGAGGCATAGCGAATGTGAAACACTCAAGTGTTGAAGGAAGTGCCATTTACACCATCATTACTGTTGGCTTGAATTTGCAAATGATGTATCGGTGGGTCGTCATTACTTTGGATATGTCCCTCTCAGACACATTCCTGCACACCCTAAGAATTTAGATGTTCTTTGGATTGTTGAATAGGGAAGATTGGTTAATTTGCAAAATAAATGTTATGAATTTATTGTTTTTAGAAGTGTTTTTTTTAAATAAATTAAAATAATATTTTTTAAATTTATTTTAACATTGAACTACTGAGAAAATATTAATATAAAGTGAAAAATATTTTTTAAAATACTAAAACAAACTTGTTTGGAAATTTTTTTGTTAAAATTAATTAATTTAATTATTTAGAAATAATTTTTTTATGTTTTTAAATTATTTTAATATAATAACATTGAAAACAATTTTAAAAGATAAATAAATTATATTATTTTAATATATTTTTAAATAAAAATATTTTAATAAAGAACTTGAAAATCAAAGTGTCATCAATAAAAAGGGTCTATTCTATTGTATTGTGATGTTTGCCTTCTTTACTGTCAAGGATGAATCAATGGAGAACAGCAGAAAAGACGGGGACAAGCTTCAATATGGACATAAACAGCATGCGCATCAAATGATAAAACATAGGGAAACTAGCTTTTTGATGCTCTTATTCTGGCATCATGCATGAATAATAATTACCTCATGGACGAAGAAAATTACATCACATGAGACCTTCTTAGCCTATTCCATTGCTAAAAGAATAAATCGTAACTCCAAAATCAAAGCAAATATTCGCAATAAGATACTACAAGAGAAACGCTACAAATTAATTACACAATGAAATTGGGATTATTCACATATACATTCTATGACATTGCCCCAACTTAACCAGCTCAGAAATACAAGAGAATTGTTGCACAGCTCACAAGATGATCAAGAAGAGTCCAATTATCATAAACATTCCAAAATGGTCAATCCATTAAATTTAGCTGCTTGGAAACAAGAGGATTTGCTTTTGATGAAGTTGCACCACCTTCTAAATCAATCAAGTGTCACTCCATGTATCATCATCTTCCCCATCATCACTCGCAACAGCCTGACATGTTTTCCCGGTGTTAATTTGTCTATGTTAACCATAGCAAGGGAAGCAAGTTTAAACCAGGAGCATGGAAGGAGAGTGTGAGAAAAAGTGAATACCTGGCGGATTGCATTTGCTTTCTCCAAAATAGCACTGACTTTGTTATTCCCAGTGGGAGCGGGACCTGAGGATAAAGATGGCTTTGCTTTTGTGGTGCTTCTCAGAGTGAATGACTGCAATAGCACATCAAAGAATTAAGGGCAAAACTAAAGTGTGGAACTCAAAAGATTTTCTCATCACACGGCAACTAGTAAGTCTATAATTAGGTGGAATTCAGTACAGCCTTCACCTTTCTTTCCATCACAACTCTCAATCTCTTGCTCATCTTAAAACTTCTCTCCTTTTCTGGTTAACAGTGATGATGTTAAAAGATATTTATCAAACTTGGTACTAAGCATTTAAGGAGAGCATGAAATTTGAAGATGAAGGTCGGTAGAAAGTTTCATGCTCCATTGAAACGGATGGATTTCAAATGATCATGAAGAATTGTTACACATGATCATGAGCTAGAATACTCTGCTTCTTGTTTGATCACAGCTTTGCATTTGCAGACCTTATTTGCAATTTTTTGAGGATGGTATCGGGACTTATTGAAGAAATTATGGACCAGCAGTTGGTAATAGGTGTGAAGTAGATATAGTGTTATCATGTCCTAGTTCATAGGTGCCGAGTTTCATCTCCCAATACACACATGCACCAAGACTTCTCAAGTTGAGACTCAATACTCGAAAAATGAATGCAGCCATCCATGCTGTTTTATAAAATAGCTTGAATTATCAATAACTAGTCTCTTTCTAGTTCTTTTGCCTTCTGATTTCAAATTAGTCTCACTTGCGAACTAATCACTTCATAATACTTCAATTATGGAGAGCAGCCAGACTACAGGGAAGAAGAAAAATGCTCTCACTCACTTTGGTTCTGATTTGATGCAACAAATCATCCTTTTCATCTATATCCTTGCCATTTGCATATTGATTAGCTTCTTTGTGACAATTCAACTTCTGCTGATCCTGTTCCTGCAGACTCAGAATCCAAGACAAAGATTTAGTCAATGATCCTCATTGTGTTAAATGAAATAGATTGAAGCCAATAAATAATATACCATTTGTATGAATGCATTGTACCTTGCTTTCTGGTTTAAATGCAATGATATCCTCATTCATTTTGTGATCATCAGCTGGGGATGGCTTAGGTTGCTGGGGTACAGTAGATTCCAAAAGTTTTATATCAAAACCATGTTCATTACCTTCGGATAGAGCATGTAGTTTGCCTTCTGATATATCAGAGTGGGGCTTGGAAACTCGCCATTGAACTGGGGGAAGAGGTGGTGGCAATGGGGTGGAATCTTTAAGATACTCCAACTCTTGTTGATTCCTTTCATGCAAATTATCCTTTTTTTCTCCATACACTACAGGGTTCATGGCATCAAAACATGGAAGATCCAATGAAGAAGCAGAGAGAGATGGATCTGCACCATTCTCAGTATATGTACTTTGATTATTGCCAGCTTCTCCAGGCTGCAGAGAGCTTGAAAAAGATTCAACTGGAGATATTCTGCACAAAGCATCATATAGCTCATGGTCCTTGCTTTCAGGAGAATCATCAGAATCCCACTGCTCAGAATCTGATTCAGAGTGATGGCTAAGATGATCATCAGACATATAAGGAGAAGATCTACAGAATGTATCATCATCAGAGTCAGAACCCATATTGCATAGTGGAACGGCAGTCTCCGGAATCAATTGAAATGATGGAAACATGTCTCTAATGCTTTCATTACCATGGTTCCCATCAGGAAACTTCAGTTTCAGTTTAGAATCCTCAAAGCCATCAATAGGGTGGAAAGATATTTTCATATGTTCCAATGGTGGTGAAGATGTGATTGAATCGATAGAATATTTATGTCCCAGCTGCTTGTTGTATGCCTTCTCTGGAGTTTCTTGATATGTAACTTCATTGTGCCAGCTCTGCTGCTCTAATGCACCACTTCTCAGAAACCTAGCTGGTTCATGTTCACCGTCATGGACCTGTGACACCTTTCTACTAAAACCATTGACAAGTAACCTATGACCAAATCCAAGCCTTCGATTTGAGTTTTCATCATTTCCCTGACTCGATTCAATAGGTGGAACTTTGGAGCATGAATCATGCTGCAACTCATTTCCAGGTGTTACTGCACTGGTAATATTTCGTCCATCCTCATAGCCATGACTAATTCTATTGCCTTCATGAAAATCACCAGGTTTTTCAACTTTGGAATCTTGATCATCATGCCATGATGTGGAGCCTTTGGAAGTTGGAGCCCTTGCGATGCTTCCTGCATCCTTGATCAATCTGCCAGGTTTTCCTCCATCATTGATTGGCATGGAAGTGTGATTTGTAGGCAGCCCTGTCTCATCTTTACTTCTGGTCATATAATCTGGACTTTTAGCATTTGATACAGCAAAATCAGGAGGCTTTGAAGGCTCTAGTCCTAACAGGCCACCATTTGTCCAGAATGTAGTAGACTGAACACCAGAAAAATCATTTTGAGATTCTCGAGAATTGTTGGAGCTACTTGTGATTTTATCACTCAATGGCCCTTGTGCATTTGAAATTGAAGTTGCAGAGACAGAAGATGAAGGAGGATCACTAAAAGATTCTACTTTTGAATTATCTAGGACATTAGCACTTGTAGAACATTCGATGCCCAGCGAACTGTCCAGCTTAGAAGAATTTCCAGATACATGAGATTCCTGTTCATAGGCAAAACTCTTCAAGGAAACTGAGCTGGGTAACTCACAGGGAGATTTTTCATTTGAGGAAATTACAGATAAGGTATGAGATTCATCTTCAGATGGATGATGGTCTGAAATATGTGATGTTACCTCGAGTATTGTCTCCTCAACTTCATTGGTAACACTTGAGGAAAATTGCTCCACTTGACATTTTGTTTGGCAATCAATGTCATTTTCAGATTCTGACTCTATGGTGTTCAGTGCATCCATGAAATCATCTGGCTCGCTTTCAACCTCATCAAGCTGGCTCCTGCTAGAGCTTGATTTTGGTGTATTTGCACCATCAAGTACAATATTCAGAGGATTAGGATTTTTAAGATTGACAGTTGATCTGTCGTGTGTATCTAGGTCAGGCTCTGCTGCGAGCACCTCTGAAATTTCATCTTCATCGTAATGTTGACCACTAGGCTCCACTATTTCTTCCTTTTCATCCCAAGTAACACAAGATGAAATAGGGGCAGCAATCTGCTCTGGTGATGAAGTATGATGAAAATTGTTATCTGCAATCCCAGGTTGTCGATCAGGAAAAACTGAATCAGGGACATCATTCTGCTGCATGAACCTTGAAGAGAATTCCTTAGGTTCCTCTTCTTCAGCTTGCACAGAGGAATTTAGATGGAACACACATTCTATATACCCTGACCCGGTTCTTGAATCAGAAGAATTTGAATCATCACCCGCATCAGATTTTAATGTCGTGTCAATTGTAGAAGCTGTATGAGAAGGAGAGGTCTGCCCATTACCATTTGGAGCGGTAAACTGCATTCTACAGAGCAAATACCATGTACACATTAATTTCATCCAATTAAACATGACAGCACTAGCTTCCTTCATAAAGATACAATACCTGCCACTATGATTTGACATTGATGCATAATGGGCCATGTCTCCATTCCTTTGTGACGAATGTTTTTTCTGTTTATTTTGACATTTATAATCAGTGAAATTTAAAAGACAGAAAAAAGAAGCAAAACTCAGAGCAACTATTTTATTAAGCACATGCTGAGCGAGGATAATGAAATGAATTAATCTCAGTGAAAACTTGAGAAGTCAATATAACGAGCAAGAACACTAGTCATCCACCAAAAACAAGTTCTGAGGAACATGCAACAATAAGTTGCTGAAAAAAATAGATTCTCCGTTAATTTTGATTATGAAGAAAATTAGTTCATTAAATAAATTCCAGACTAATATCACAAGATGAGACCTAAACAATAGAAAGGCACTTTTCACAATGGCTGAAATTTGTTATGGAAAAAAATATCACCTTGCTTTTCTGAGCTCTCTTATCTTTTGGGAGTTTCTCAGCATCCGGTCCCGTGACATTACCAGATACTCTCCTAAAATAGGTCGGATCTGAATATCTCTTTAAACAGGACCCTGGCCCACCAGTATCAAATCTGAATGGCAAACCAAAACGAGTTAGTACCTAGGATCAAATTGAACTTCATTATTCAAAAGCACCAATCAATTCACTCAGGAGGCTAAGGAGACAGGGATGACCATACTTGTCAAGCAAATGCAAACGTGGAGGATCATGACATTCTTCATAGGAGTCCATAATGAATCGTGGCAGGTCATTGTAGATGAAATGATTTTGTTCATTTTGAATACAAGGATGCCATTCAGAACCTGCAAGATAGCTGCTTTTCATCAGCATTTGAATAACTAGATATTCATGAAAAAAAACAACAGCAATAGAGACTTGATTGAGGCATATGGGGCAGAGTAAGCTTCTACTAACAACTTGAGACACGACAAGTGAACAGAGGGTAATGGAAGTTGCCAAACCTCTACAAGTTCTTTATATGCTCAAATATCTCAAAACTAGTAATAATAGATACAGACATGAATTGAATACTAAGCATATAGCCATATAGGTACCATGGAAGTGCACTAGAAAATTGATGATCCAAAGCGTCGAGGTTGTAAAAGCTATGCTGAAGTAGCCATAAATAGCATAAAAGATATGATAACCAAACAGGCTTAAGCCAAGGAGCCAGAGCATACAAGGTGGATTTAAATCAAATCAGAAATTCTCAGGAGAGGCTAAATAAAAAGAGAGGATGGCTTTTATATCAGGTAACGAGCCATACCAGGCGTGTAAGCAAAATGTATGTGGCTTGTTTGGGCAAGCACCACCTTTTCAAGAGGAGGTAGCGCAGCTTCAATGTTTTGCACGCGAACCATCAATTTATGACTTCTAGAAGCTGTAATCATCACTCGCTCTTGTAAGCCATGGAAAACCTCTGCTGCAAATCTACAAAGCAGCTCATATATGATATTTAGTCAGATTAGCCACTTGAGATTTTGTAGTCAAAATCAAAGTAAAGGCGCATGTTCCGTATTGTTAAAAAACAAAATATCTCCAGTAATTAAGAAATTTGAAAAATCTTTAAAAATAGAAAACCTCCCAAGGAGAGGCGAATCATACACACAGTTAAGAAATCGCTCTAATTTCTCCTATTTGAATTGAATTAATAGTACAGTCACCTCTTTAATTAAAAATGAAAGAAATAGAAACTGAAGAGAAGAAATAAGAGAAGAAGAAGAACAGACTCGGCAAGATCGCCTAATTGACGCAAGATCCCAACCAAGCCAGCTACAGCAACACCATCGAGCACAGCTTTTGAATCTCCTTCACTGCTTGCTTCCCTATAAAGCTCACCTTGTCCTAACCCGTACTCATTTCTCACTTCAAACCGAACCAGAGGCATTCTTTTTGGTTTTCTGGTTCTTCTCTTCTCTCTTTATCTCTCTTAAAGAAGAGATTCTTCTCTATCTAGGACTGAACCAGCAGCAGCATTAGCATCACTAATGCATTCAAAATTCAATGACCGAATGAATGAAATAATAACTGAAGAAATACGAGAGTAGGTGAAGGAGATTGGAGCAGCTTAACTGCCAGAGATGAACAGACGACACCCCCTGCCCTTTTTCTCTCTTTTTTTTTTTCCTTTTTATATTTCTTTAATTTTATTTTTACTATTTTGTTTTTAAAACATTGAAAATAAAAAATAAAATAAAAGGGAGTTAAGCCAATACATTTATTTACATTGCCAACTCTGGAAGCCATTCTTTCTCTTTCCTTTTCTTACCCAAAACCAAACCAAAAACACAAAACGGAATTTTTATTTTTATTATTTTTATTATTATTATTATTATTAGTACAGTGAGACTGTGAACACAAAAGACTTAATTAGCCTTGCTGTTGTGTTTATTCACATGGATGTACTTGGCAACTGTGAGTGAGAGAGCGGAATATTTTTATGATTCCGAGGGGCCAAGAAAACAGGGAGTGGGGACGCTAGACAGCGTGATTTCCATGAATTCTTTGGTTTTTTCTTTTGGTTAAATTGTCTCTATAATGGGTTAAAACTGTAATTTACATCGCTAGAATTTGTGTATATATTACATAATTTTCAGTTTTTCCATCATTTTCAGATTCCATTTAAAACAAATTCTGAGAAAGAGAAATTTAGCAACGTGGAGTGCAGAAAGGGGCCAATGGAATTTATGAAGAGAAAGCGATCTTTCTTAATATGTGCTTTCATTTGGTAATCAATACACCACAAGAAGCGGAAAGGTAACCATTACCAATCCTCAACCCTATAATTAAAATTACTGGTATTTGTTATTGTAATGTATTTTGTTTCTTAAATTATTTTTTATTTGAGAATTTATTAAAATATTTTTTTATTATTTTATTATTTAAAAATAAATATATTTTTAAAAAATATCTTAAAACAAAATTTACTAGAGTCATAACTCTTAATTTTAATTGCTTTCAAATTATTTAATTAATTTTATAGTTATAGGTGAAAAGAGAGTAACTTTCGGCATTTTATAAACTATGCATATTTATTTGAAGGTATAATTATAGTTATTTTTAAAGTATTTTTTATTTAAATATATCTTAAAATAATATTTTTTTATTTTTAAAAAATTATTTTTTATATCAATATATTAAAATGATATGAAAATAATAAAAAATAAAAAATATATATATTTTTAAAATAAAAAATAAACCATAATTATATTTGATAATAAGTAGGATCATGGAAGAAAGATTTAACTTGTTAGACGTTTCCTTGAATGATCCTAAACTAAACATTTCAAACAATTTACATATGTTAATATTTTATTAAAAGAAATTGTCTATTTTTCTGCATATACACGGATTTTTTCAACGAATATCGGATAAGATCGAGCATTTTCGCTATTGGTTTGATTTTGAAGACTTTGCGTTGAACTTTCTAGAACCTTCTATTGTGTACCCATTTTGTATGATTTTTTTATTCAACTATTTTATTTATATTTCCTTGTTCAATTTTGACTTTGTAAATTAAACTAAACAAGAATTTCCTAATAAGGAGCTGAATCTCAACATTGGTTTTAATTCTTTTCCATGATGGATAAGTAGCTTTTAATGCTATAAAATAGCACGTTCATTGTATTACTTGCCCGCTCCTTGTCAAACAAATTCGATAAAAAATCACTACATGCTGTTTTCTCATACTTCACGCTTTGTATTTATCTTTTCTTTCAAATTTTATATTTTATTTTTTACAGATATATGAATTATCATTGGTTTTTAGCTTTATTTATCTTTTTATAAGTAATTTTAATTATTGTTGTTCTTTATATTTTTTTTATCATCATCTTGTTTATTATTTTTAATGATAGTTATATATATATATATATATATATATATATATATATTCCATAATTACTTCAATTATTCGATGGAGCGGGGGGGGGGGGGGGGGGGGAACCTTCCATTTTGTAGTTCAAAGCCTATTATCCTATAATCATGTCGAATGCATAAAGTCTACTAGCAATTTATATGGAAGATAATGATGAAATACAGAGTGATGGAAGATAATACAAGGCATAAGAGCTTGTTATACTCGGAGAAGGAAAGGGGAGAATAAGAGGCGTGTACAAAAAGGAAAAAGATATGAGAATATGTGAAGATCATATGGCAATATCTTCAATACTTTTCTATAGTTTTCTTTAGTTGCTACTTTCCTTTATTTATTTATTTATTTATTTTACCATTTCCGTGTGAGATATTTTAAATTTCAATTACTTTATTCTTTCTAAGGGCTAATTTATTATTGTTTTGTTGAGTTCCGCACTGTATTGTTAGATTTATTGATTTTAAATAATCATTATTAAGTGCAAATAAGTAAAATAATTGTTAAATAAGAACGAAACACGAGTAAAAAGGGAATTTTTTAAAAAAAATTTACAGAAAACCATTTTTCTCCTTCCTCTTCTTTCTCCTGTGAAGCCCAGAACAACAAAACTTGACCTTTAAAGTTGTCCCATTTCTCTTGCTTTGACTGCAAATATTCCACATTAACAATACTTTATTAGCAGAGACAATCAAATAACACGCACCGTACCATACTAGCAAAGATCTGAATAATGAACATTATTTGCAAGGATTCACGACCAATAAAAGCAATACGCTGAGCGATTTCTGTCGGTCTGCAGAATTGACTCATGATATGCTAAGGTTTGGTGAAGATTAGAATCTTAGTTAGCTTCCACTCCACCCAAAAACAAATATGTAATGTAAGCATGCAATTATCGGAATTTATACTATTATTTGCACCTTTATTATTTAAAGAAACTCCATGGACTTGTATATTCTGCAAGTAATTAATTGTTTGCTCCGAGGATATCCAGCTAGGGTTTTGGTTTTTGTTTTTTTTTCCTTGTCTTGTACAGCTTTGGGGATGGAAATATAGCTAATCAGGCCAACTCAAAATCTAAAGTATAGATGGAAGCTCGGAGCATGATTGTAAGCGAGACACCTAGTTCTTACCTTGTCAGATACAAGACATGCCTCCGCCTGATTCCTACTCTCCTCATGCATGCATCGACGATTGAGATTAATTTTGCCGAGTTGAATGAAAGTTATATGGTATATATGAAGAAATATATCTTTAATTAGATTAAGAATAAAATTATTTTGAAATAGTTTTAAAATATGAATTATAATATAATTTTTTATTTTTAATATTTTTTAAATTGATTTTTCTAGATATGAGTTATTACATATATTTTAAATTAATTTTTTTATACAATACATGTTTATATATAATATCAAGTATTTATAAATAATTTATTTTTTATTTAAAAAATCTTTAGTCGGCCACCACCACATCCATGATTGAGATTTTTTTTGCTTGATTGATTTGGCAGTGTGTCAATCTGGTTGAGAATTAAATGTTTTTCTAATGAATCAATACCATCAATTGCAATTAAGTTTCTAGCCTAGCGGTGGGAGTAGCTTGTTTTCTTTTTTCATACTTGAGTTCAAGTCTGCTCATTGAGCTTGCAGAATGTTCAGTAGACCATGGAGATTTGTCATGATGCACGTAAATTAAACCAGACACCCTACATAAATAACAAAATAAAAAGAACGAAGAAAAGAAGACTGGCAGGGCCTGACCCCTTAAAAAAACCATCAATATTATATATAATATTAAATTTTAAAGTGAAAATTAGTAAAAAATAAAATTGGCCTCCCTAAAAAATATTAAACAAAGGCTTAGTGGAGGGGGGAATTTTAGAGAGATCCCCTTCTGACCCCCTCCTGACTGCCGGAAAAGAAATCACCGAACTCGCCAGGCACGCTTGTAAAACTATATTTGAATTTGCTACTCTAAAATAAATAAATAAATAAATAAATAAAACCTAACCCAGGTAGCTGCTCTCGTTTCCAAAGTTATGGACCCAACCACAAATCTGTAACTAATAAAATCTAGGTTAGTTAAATAATACATAGCAGACCAAGCACATAATTGGACCAGAAAACATGCATGCTGCCATGATAGCTAGTGTCTTTAGACATCTATTTTCCTTTATTAATTTAGCCTGTCTGGGCACTTCCACAGTAAAATATTACGTGTGGCAAACCAGCCACATGACGAGATCCAGCTACAGGGTATCGTGCTACCACCGAGCTTCAATTCACACAGAACTTCAATTCTTCAAATGTTAAAAAAAGTTAGCAACAATTGAATCAGAGGAGACTATTTTATTAGTTGACGCTTGCAATTTGTTTGATTAGATTAGAGTCTTTACCTCAAAGGGTATCCCATCCAGAGTTCTAGATCTGTTTTTCATTTTTTAAACACCTTTGCTTAGTTAAAGGATAGTGGATTAATTTAGTATATGGATTCACCATAAACTTATGCAGCATAGTGCTCTTGATACAATATGATATTCAGTATGTACAGTTGCCTTTAAAATTTACCATAGGGTGATCTGGATATAAATGGCGTACTTTTTAAAGTATTTTTTTATTAAAATAATATTTTTATTTATTTTAAAAAAATTATTTTTGACATAAATATATCAAAACAATTAAAAAACATATAAAAAATAATTTAAAATAAAAAATAATAAAAATTTATTTATAAAAAAATATTTTTAAAATACAAAATAAGGTTCATAATATATACTATGAAGGGATGCATAGAGTTTTACTTTTTAGAATATATAATGAAAAGAAGGACATCGGAGTTTCTTAAGCTCTAAAATAAGAAAGATAGCAGTGTTTTTAAGCTCTAAAAATTATAGGTAAAATGTTGAGAAAATATTGAATGCCAACAACATTTAGCTGTTATGAAAAATAACATACAAATTATTCTAATAATAGTTATACCAGCCTCATTAATAAACTCTCAAACCTATGCAAGAAACATGAAAATAACTAGTGCTAGCCAACCAATCATATATATATATATATAAAAATTATATAATCCTGAACTTAGCTAGTGCTAGCCAACCAATCACACACACATATATATAAAGTGTAAAATGCACTGAGGAAACTTTACTAATTACATCCTCTTATCTTTCAGAAACTTATGACTCGTTCAAACTTCTTGGATCCGAGAAGTTCAATCTTGAGCATAAATAATTGTTAAAACCCACTTGATCATAAAGTCAAAATTAATATTTTAGTCGAACAATAAAAAGGTCCAAACTAGACTGGAACATCACATGGATTCATTAATTTCTGTGTGCAATTATGGCTTCATCTTCTCTAATCAGGGATTTAATTTGATGAAAAGCACAGTTCATGTCTTCAATGGTCAACAATAATGCCTGCAGTGCTGGTTTTGTGTACTACAAGGCTTAAAATCCAATTTAAATGCAGGTTCATTATTGTGATGGACCTGGCACGAAACTTTAGGGCAAAAGCCTACCAGCAAACACTTAAAACAAAGAAGCAAGCTGTCCTGAGAAAAATAACTATACCATGTAAAGGATGGCAGTTCTTCCAACTGGCCCTAAATACCTAAGGCAGTGTCCCACAAAATCGTACCTTGACAACATCATCCCCAGCAACGTGGGGTAAGCTCACCTCACATGTAATAACAAAGATGCCACTATAAAGGACTGGAGAATTCACATTCTTAACTGCTAGAGGTCATGCAACTTTACCATCCACAATAAATATCCACATGATATAATGATATTTCGCGTTCGTGTGTGATTTCTATATAATTGTTGGTGATATACAGGGATCGGGCATCCAATTAATTATTTTTTGTTGTCGCAAAAAAAAAATCTAATTATCTTCAAAGAAAACGACAATTTAGTCCCTAACATACATATGGCTCTATTGTTATGCGCCATCGTGTGTGTATAATTTTTTTCTCCAGTTAGAACACATCGATTCCTGAACTAATATACCAAAGTTTATTTTGTCTTGTTTATTATAGGAAGTAACTAACATGTGCAAATCACCTTTAAATTTGAGGGAATTTTTCACTTGTCACTATCAATGTATGGATGAAAGAATGACACTACCCGATATTCAATACCGATTACATTTTTCCTTATCTTATTCTGTCAAAAATCATTAAAGATATATATATATATATATATATATATATATATATATATATTACAAGATTTAAAACTAAAAAAATCAAATAGAGATTTAATAAGTTAAGTCAAGAAGTATTAAATCTATTAAAATGAATCTTTCTGTATTTTGAGCCATATATAAAAATATAGGTGAAATCTCGTATTATATATCTATTTATATATTGTGTATAGGCTTAACCATCTATAAAGATACTACAAAAAAAACCAATAGAGCTTATGAAAACTTTGTGTATTATGAGTACTTAGGTTTAAGTGGTGTTTTTCCTTAAATACTTTGTTCGACCTTGCAAAATGTTTTGTTCAATTTCTTCTCATGCTTTGTGTGACATGTTTGTTGTTCATTGCCAACAAAAAGAAAAAACAACCTTGTCTTTTTATTATCCATTCAATCGTTGCACCAGTTAGAGATTACTTTAAATAGCAATAATTGAATGAATAGAAAACACTTATTTTCATTTCTTTTACTTTGTGGATTGTTCCCTTTTCCACCATATTTTTTCCTCCATTTTTTTATTTTTCTACACTGAAATGACATTTTTTTAACTCAATACCTTTTTTAATAAATAAAAATGATAAAGAAGATAGATGAGATGGAAAATGAAAATAAATAGAATTATAACCTTTTTTTGTGTTTATTCTTAGTTAAATTTTTTGGAGTGATATTTTGTCTTTTATTTTTGTAAAATTTGGTATTTTGTCAGTTTCTGTAATTATTTTTGTATTTCTTCTTCCTTTTAACTTCTACAATTTGTTATTTTACGTTCAGTTTTTGCAAATTTGTTTTGTGTTTTGGAGTAATCGTATGATTTTGAAAAGATATTTGTTTAGTTTCTGTAATTTCTGTTTAGTTTTTGTAATTTGGTATTTTATTTTCCGCTGCTTTTACATTTTGGTTATTTATGATTATTGATTATGGCTACTAAAAGAGATGATTTGCTTTAGTCTGTAAGTATGAGGTTGGATAGGAAGACTATTCATATTAGAGTTATATAATGAGAAATTTCTTTAAGGATAAGAAGATGTGGGGGCATGTTAGTGGAACTTATATGATACCTAAAAATATTAAGGAGGGGGATGTTGTTTTGATAGATACATAGGAAGCAAATAATGCAAAGATTATTATTTGCATCAACAATTCTATTGAGCATTTGATAGGTACACGGTTGGTGAACTATAAGACAACAAAAGAGGTTTGAGATCATCTGCAAAGGTTATTCACACAATCAAATTTTACAAAACAATATCAATTAGAGAATGACATACAAGCTTTTCATCAGAAGAATATGAGTATTCAAGAGTTTTATTCTGCTATGACAGATATTTGGGATCAATTGGCTCTTATAGAATCAGCAGAATTAAAGGCATGTAGTGCTTATATTGAGCGTATAGAGCAGCAATGATTGGTGCAGTTTTTAACAGCATTTCGTAGTGATTTCAAAACACTTAGAGGTTTAATTCTATATCGTTCTCCGTTACCTTCTCTTGACTCTATTGTTAGGGAGTTATTGGCTGAAGAAATACAGTTTCAGTCTTATTTTAAAAAGAAAATTTTTTCTGCTTCAAATCTTTCTATATTAGCAGTACCTTCTAAGTCATTCTCTAATAATCAGAATAAGCCTTACATAAGGGTTAGCTTCGATGAGTGCAGTTTTTGTAAGTAGAAGTGTCTTAAGTTAAGACATTAGAATCAAGCTTGGAAGCCTGATAGTCAATCATAATCTAATGCTCATAGACCACCCCAAGGTTATAAATCACCATACCACAATACCACAACAGTAATTCCCTCAAGCTTCATTATTGATCCTAATACTTTGGCTAAGCAATTTCAAAAGTTTCTCTCCTTGTAGCCACAAACAATGTTCGTTTCTTCTTTCATAGGTTAGTTGCCTGATAGTTCATCAGGTATGTTACACTCTGAATGGGTCTTGGATGCTGGTACTTCTCATCATATGTCTTCAGATTCCTCATCTTTTACCTTTGTGTCCCCTTTGTCCTCTATTCCTGTTATAACTGTTGATGACACTCATATGCCCTTAGCAGGTGTTGGTTCTATTTTCACACCTCACTTATCTCTTTCTAATGTTTATCTTATTCTAAAACTCAAATTGAATCTTGTGTCTGTTGGTCGAATATATAATTCTTGTGATTATTTAGTCATGTTTTCTTGTATTTTTATTATATACAGGATCTACAGTTTCAAAAGTTAATTAGGACAGGTCGTAGGGAGAATGAACTATATATTTTGGTTGAGATAAAAGTGTCAGTTGTTGTCATAGCCTCTACTGCTACTACTACTGTTGATTTATCTTCATTTCATTTGAGTCTTTCATCTTCTAGTTTTTATTTATGGCATTCTCATCCAGGTTATATTTCATCTTCTCGTTTGACATTTTTGGTATCCATAGGAGCTTTAGAAAATTTAAAAACTTGTGACATTTCTGATTGTAGTGGATGTAAACTAGCAAAATTTTGTACTTTACCTTTTAATCGAAGTATTTCTATTTATTCTTCACCATTTGATTTAATTCATTCTTATGTATGAGGACCTTCTTATATTACCACAAAAAAGATCTTGATATTATGTCTCTTTTATTGATGATCATACTTGTTATTATTGGGTTTATTTAATGAAACATTATTTTAAATTCTTTCAGATATATGCAGCTTTTCGAGCTCTTATCAAAACTTAAAATTTTGTTATAATCAAATGTTTTAGGTGTGATTTGGGTGAGGAATACACCTTTAACAAAAATTGCCAATTACTTTCCTTAAATGGAACCATCCACCAAACTTCATATACAAATACTCTTGAACAAAATAGTGTTGTTGAAAGAAAACATAGACACATTATTGAAACAGCTCGTTCTCTCTTGTTATCTGCTTTTATTCCTAGTGAGTTTTGGGGAGAAGTTGTTCTTACTGCTGTAAGTTTGATTAATACAATTACATCTTCTTATAGTTCAGTTTTATCTCCTTTTGAAAAGTTATATAGGTATATCCCTGATTATTTCTTATTTAGAGTCTTTGATCGTACTTATTTTGTTCTTTGTACTCATGTAGAACACAGTAACCTATCCTTTCGATCCGCTATTTGTGTCTTTTTGGATTATGGTGAAGGTAAAAAGGGGTATCGTTGTTTTGATCCAATAACTCAGAAACTTTATGTGTCTCATCATGTTGTCTTCCTTAAGCATATATCTTTCTTTTCTTTTCCATCCACTACTTATAGCCTGACTAAATCTAATCTTATTCGTATAAATCCCTTTTCTAAGGATTCTAGTAATGACACCTCTCCCCATGTTTGATCAATTTGTACTCATAACTATGTAGGTATTAGTACTTTACTCTTTAGCATACCTGAAGCTCCATTCTCATCTATAACTCCTCAAGCTTCATCTGAGATTATGGATCCACCTCTATGTTAATCTATTCGCATTCGTAAGTCCACAAAACTACTAGATTTTGCTTATTCTTATTATTCTTTATCATTTACTCTTTTTTTTTAGCTTCTATTCATTGTCTCTTTTAGCCATCTTCTTATAAAGAGGCAATTCTTGATCCGTTTTAATAGCAAACTATGGATGAGGAACTTTCTGCTTTGTATAAGATAGATAATTGAGATCTAGTTCCTCTACCTTTTGGTAAGAGTGTTGTTGATTGTCGTCAGGTGTATAAGATCAAAACTAATTTTGACGGGTCTATTGAGTGATACAAAGCTAGTCTGGTTGCAAAGGATATTCTCAACAGTATGGTATGGATTATGATGATACATTTACCTTAGTTGCAAACATAACTACTATTCATACTCTTATTTCCATAGGTTCGATTCATCAGTGGCATATTTCTTAGTTTGATGTTAAAAATACCTTCTTGAATAGAGATCTTCAATAAAAAGTTTATATGGCACCCCCTCCTGGTAGTTCATATGACTTTGAATATGTTTGTAAGTTCAAAAAAACATTATATGGTCTCAAGCAAGCACCCCGTGCTTGGTTTGAGAAATTCTCTATTGTGATTTCGTTCTTAACTTTATTTCTAGCAGTCATGATTCTGTTTTTTTATTAAATGCACTGATACAGGTCGTATCATTATATCTTTATATATTGATGACATGATTATTACTTATGATGACGTTGATGGTATTTCAGTTTTAAAGATAGAGTTGGCTAGATGATTTAAAATGAAGAATTTGGGTTATCTTCGATATTTCCTAAGTATTGAGGTAGCATACTCACCAAAAAATTATCTTCTTTCTTAGTAGAAATATATTGCAGATATTCTTGAGCGGGCTAGACTTACTAGTAACAAAACTATAGATACTCCTATTAAGGTTAATGCAAGGTACTCTTGTTGTAATAGTTTACCTTTAATAGATCCTACTTTATATTGTACTATTATTGAAAATTTGGTATATCTCACCATTACTCATCTAGATATTGCATATGCTGTTCATATTGTTAGTTAGTTTGTTGTTTCTCCTACTACTGTATATTGGGCAATTGTTCTTTGTATTTTGCGATATCTATAGGGTACATTTTTTCAGAGTATTTTACTTTCATCCACTTCTTTCTTGAAGCTGTGTGCATACTCTGATTTTGATCATGGTAGTAATCCCATAAATCGTAAGTCTATTACCGAGTTTTGTATCTTTTTTAGGTGATTTTTTTATTTCTTAAAAGACTAAGAAACAATTTATTGTTTCTCAATCATCCAACGAAGTAGAATATCGTGCCATTGCATCTACTACCAAAGAGATTGTTTGGTTACATTGGTTACTTGCTGACATGAAAGTTTTCTTTTCTCATCTTACTCCTATGTATTGTGACAACCAAAGTTCTATTTAGATTGCTCACAACTTGGTTTTTCATGAGCGAACTAAGCACATTAAGATCGATTGTCGTCTTACTCATCATCATCTCAAGCACGACACCATTGCTTTGCCTTTTGTTCCTTCTTCCTTACAGATTGTAGATTTCTTTATCAAGGCACATTCCATCTCTTGTTTTTATTTTCTGGTTGGTAAACTCTCGATACTTTTAGCTACCACATCATGAGTTTAAGAGGAAATGTTAAATAATTTTTATGTAGTCTTATTTATTAAAAGTAGAATAATATTTTCAGTTTGACTTATATATACTTTATTTGTATTTAGGTTAAGACTATGTACTTATAATAAACAGATTATTAAGAATTATAGTTTCTTTTTTATATTTTTTCTTAGTTAATTTAACAAGAATGACCCAACTCATAGGCTCTAAATCCTTCCTTTTTGTCTTATAAAATAACTTAAAAATCTTAAACCCAAGTAGCCTAGAGGGAGAGGTAGATAAACATTACTATAAACACCATCTCTGGTCTATAGCTCTAGTAGTATTTTGCAAATTTTCTAAAGTTTTTGTGCGTATAAAAAATTTCAAACAAAAAAATAAAACATAATCTAGATAAAAATACTATAAATAAAAATTAAATAAATAATTTAAATAAATAAATCATCACTAGCAGTGACAAGCAACTTACTCCAAAGTTGTGCACTAGCAGCGCTGCCACCGTGCAAAGGCGGAGCCAGTAGATTGCTTCAAAGTTGCTGGTGTTGAACTTTTCTTGAATGGGTATAATGAAGGAGAGGACCGCGTGAAGTTGGTTGGTTGCAGGAGTGAGTGCAAAAATTATTGTGTGCTTGGGATTTTTCAACAAAGGGGAGTCTTCCAGGTGTTTGCTGGCTCCTTGCTTGGTACCTCTCTCCAATCCTCCCCATGCTGCCTCTATCAAGAAGTCGAGGTAGATTTCTTAATTTCACTCGAAAATATTAAGTTAGTCGAATTATTGTGATGGAATTAAGATAAAGGATCGAAAAAGATGTACCGAACAATGTGACTGTACTTTGAACGTTGTGAATTTTATAAATGTGGACATGGCGAATAATATTTGATAGATTTGCATGTTATCCTTCATATTTTATATTTTCTCTGTAACTTGAGTAAATATCAGAATTATTAGTTAGTGCTAGTTAATTTCATAGCTTATATCGTATTTGCTAATTATACACATAGTAATTGCCATCGGGTGATAAATATTAATAACTTATTAGATAAGAATTATGGCTCGTTAATTAGTAATGAAATAGTAAGTAAACTGGTAAAGTATAATATCTAATTATGCCAAATAAAATAAATAAAAACATAATCTGTAGACATAGATACTATTTAACAACTAATTTATAACAAAAAAAAATTTTCATTCACTTAAAAAGAATAAGAAATTAATTATTGTTTTGAAAAAAAAATCAAGATGTGGATATAAAGAATTTGCAAGTACTAAATTAAAAAAAAAAAACCCTCAAAACCTTGAACGAATCAAAATTCAGCACGTGAAATTTTTAAGTTCATTGGGCCTAGAGAGCTTCCAACCCAATGGCAATCATGTTAACGAAGCACTAAGAAGAGGCCTGAAAGCTAAAAAATGCCTATAGATAACGTCCAAACCGCTTCCTCCTTCCTTCTAATATCTCCCTTCCATTATGTTTTTATCTTTAACGATAATGGTAAGAACATCTCTCAGCCTAGTTTTATTTTATAGTGATATTAATGGGTATGGTGTTGATTGTATTTAAAAATATTTTTTATATAAAAAATATGAAAATATTTTTTTATTTTTTAAAATTTATTTTTAATATTAACACATCAAAACAAATCAAAAATATTTAAAATAAATTTTTATTTACACCACAGTCTCATAGAAGTTTATTAACAAATCATTTAGATTTAGACTTATGTATATATAAAAATCATTATTCTCACAGTCTTTTTTTAATATTTTGAATCTAAATAATAATAATAATAATGTGTAGATCTCTGTCAACCGATATGCAATTAAGGAATAACATTCTAAGATAACATTTTAATAACAAATAAGTCTCATTGAATTATTCTAAAATTTAGATAAACCATAAATATTGTACTAAATCCATTGTCTAAACTTTGTTCTTCGACAATGCTGTCTGCGACGCTTGGTGAAACAATTAGCTTTCTAAAAAAGAAAAAAAAGCAACCACAGAGGCTTTCAGTAGGTACCGTTTCTAGAATTATTCCTTGCGGTAAAGCTGAAGAATATTAAAGGCAAGGCAACCTCCTTTTCACCCTGTGCCCTGTGTCGCTAACATCTCATGGCTCTGGTCCACATATCGATTATGTTCGATATGTCTATGAATGCTGGACTCATTTCTCCAGTACGATATAGTGACCATTTGTTAACGTAATAATAGTTGTGATTTAAAGTATTTTTTTAAAATAAATTAATTTTAATATTTGTATATTAAAATGATTTAAAAATATAAAAAATTATTTTAAATAAAATCAAATTTCAAAAATGCCAAAGACACTCCAATTATTACAAACAAATGTTATTCTTCACGTAACTTATCGTGCCTTCACTGCGTTGATAACAAAACTCCAAGTTAATTTCTAGTGTAAAAGAAGATGCTAATATTATTATAAACATGTTCTCTGTTCTCTATTATCTTGAAATTTCTTGATTAAAAATTGAAAAGATAATGTTTAAGTTTGAAGAATGTCAAAGTAAATGAAGTCTATGCCCATCTAAATTATCTAAACTTGGGTATTATTTAATATTGTAATAGTAGTTGTTTCAAAGTGATATTTTTTATTAGAAATATATTATGAAAATAATTTATTTTTTATTTTTTAAAATTTATTTTAATATTAATATATTAAAATAATAGAAAAATACTAAAAATATTATTTTCAAAATTTTTTTTCTTGAAACAAATGTAAAATACAATTTGTATCGCGAAGCAAACATGCAAACAATACCTTAAAGGACAGCTCAAGTGCACCTAGGCTTCTCGAAGCCACGCTAATGTGCCTGGCCTTTCAAAATAACGGCAAGTCGCTATTTATTTCTCTTACATTTTGACCAATAACATGTTTTTCAAATACAATTTGTATCAGAAATATATGACCATAATCAACTCATATCTATATATATATATATATATATATATATATATATATATATATTTCTTATTCAATATTCATTTTGCAATATTTTTCAGAACTTTTTCGTAATAGTTTTATATATAATTATTGCAAGCAATTATAAATATTACTATAACAAGCTTTAATCTCATTTAAAAACCATGGTATAATTAAATGGGTTTTCAAAATATAAACACCATTATTTATCTAAATAGAGTTTTATTTATATAATAAAAAAAAATAGAAAGTGTCAATCAAGTCCATAAACTCAAGTTTGAAAAATTAGATAGGTCTGACCTGTATATTTGGATTAAAGTTGGACATTTTATTTAAAAGGTGAAGAAAGATAAGTTATTTATATAAATATAAATATTTTTATTTTAACATAATTAATTGTTGAAGAATTAAGGTATAAACTTTCTAGCTCTCTAGATTTAAATTTCAATATTCTCTCTCTTGAAAAAAGTAGAAAAGATTGAATTGGTCCTCCCAAATCCCATTTTTAATCATAAAATATATTTTAATTGGTCTAAAAACTCATAATAAAATAAAATTAAAATAAATTTTTCAGACCTCAATTTATTTTTTTAACATTATTAAATCTTAAATTTTAATATCATTAAATCTTAAATCACCACCATCAAGTTCCTCTCTTAAAGAGGAACATGTCAATACTAAAATTAAGGTTTATAATAGATGAAGCATGGCTATAGGAGAATATTTTTTTATTGATTTTTCTTTTTAAAATTTTAGGGATTGAAATGTAAAGAAAATTCTTTTTATTAAATTATAAACTTTGTAAATAATAAAGACCAAAATATAGATAAATATACTTTTTAAACAGACAAAAAAGTCCATAAAAAATTTAAAATTTGTATAATAAATTTTAAGTTTGAGTCAAAGCATATATTTTATATAAAAGTTTAAGACAATCAGATTTTACTTATTTACTTGGACTCATAACTATATTTTTTTAAAAATGAAGTTTTCTTAAATAAAAAAATACCAATAAAAAAGTATAACCCATTTTTTTGTCCTTAAATCAATTTTAGTACTTTTTAACCTAACCCTTTAATTATACTTTTTAATAAAACAATTTATAATGTAGTGCAGAGATAATATTTGTTCATAGTGCATATTCTAGAGCATGTACATCGAATCAAATCTCAACACTAAAACCCCTGCCACCGCAACTTACAAGCACAGAAATACAATGTAATAAAGTTCAATTACTGAATTACCACAAAAAAAATTAGGGACTCTGGAAAAAAAAAACAACGAACAGTTACAATTCAAATTCCAAGCTCAACACATGAAAACATTTAGCCTTAAAATTTAACCAATTAAGTTTTTTAATAAATATATCTCTTTATATAAAAATATTTTTTAGTAATAAAGTTTTAATTACTAAATTTTTAGGCATCTGAGTCTCATTGTCTTTATTTTTTTAATTTAATTAAAAATTTTAATAGAAAGTAGTAGTAAGTTGTGTAAATTTCAAGAATAAATAGTTTTTGTTTTAGAATGTGATATTGACTAAAATGTGATATTGACTATAATAAATTATAATTTAATGGTAAATCTAACAACATAAATTTATGAAGATGTCAATACATGAAAGAAAAATACAGGCATTTACCTTATTTTTTCTTTCTTTATGAATTTTAAAATTTTTCAAGATTAAATTACATTTTAAATAAAACTAAATCAGTTTCTTCATCAATCATAAACACAGACTTCTATCCCAGCCACACCAACATTTACCTTTTTTCTTTCTACATTCTAAATATTTTAAAAATTAATCAACATACTAAATAAAACTAAATTATTTTTATTAAATAATCTCAAAATTAATCTTAAAAACACCCTTCTACTTCATCTACACCACTATTTAAAAGTTACTTTAGAAAATATTTTTATTTTAAAAGGTATTAAAATATATTTTTGACATGAATAAATCAAAACAATCTAAAAATACAGAAAATTAATTTAAAATTCAAAAATTCAAAATTTTATAAAAATACCTCAAACCCCGAAAATAAACTCTCTGTTTACTTGAGCATACAAGTCTTGCAGAATGCTTAGGTGAAAAAAAAAAAAGAAAAAGAAGAAAAAAAAGAATAAAAAATGGGAGTCGTAGGGCCCATGACTAGAAAGTGTAGTGAAAGGCAATTGGAGGGAAGTGTGGGGGCCATTCACGTGGATTGGCAGGGAATTAAAGAGGAATTGCTTACCATGACAGTATAATGTTCACCATCGACTATATGATTTTTTCGTATATTAAAAGTGATTTTCAGTGCATCACTAAATAATTCGCCTTTCACTTTTTCTTGGAATGACTAAACGCTGCGAATTGATTTTGACCCCTCATCACCCTACCCTAGATATTTGACTTAATTTATTCCTCCTTTTTTAGCCCCTAAATGCCCTCAATTTTCTTATATATATATAACCTAGACATAGGTAAGCCCGCTACGCTTACATGTAGATTTTTAACCTCATTTATAACCCAAGAGAAAAAAAAGCTAATTAATATATTATTGCAAGAGTTGTTAATTTTGATTATAAACTATAGTGGAAATTTTTTTTTTTATATAGGAAGCGAAATAGAGATATGCAGGTAACGT
This sequence comes from Populus pruinosa, assembly GCA_026413675.1. Lineage (NCBI taxonomy): Eukaryota > Viridiplantae > Streptophyta > Magnoliopsida > Malpighiales > Salicaceae > Populus > Populus pruinosa. The sequence continues at coordinate 4,816,471 of CM048595.1, forward strand.
TTTAATTTTTTTAATTGTGTGTCAATGAAAAAAGATATTCATTGTAAAGACATTAGTTTAAAATCAGGAGAAAAAAAGTATTTTCTTATTCAAAATTCTCTTTCAAAAAAATTCAAAGTTATCACTATTATTGGTGTCAGAATCTTACCATTTAAATATCACCTCCATTTAGTTCCTCACTCGTATGCAAATTTAAAAGACACCGAGATCACTATTATTGATGGTTAGACTTTTACCATTCAAAAACTCTCTTTCTTTTTTCTTTGCAATTTTCTATATATTCTCTAGATATTCAGGATTGATATGATCCTTAAATTTTTAATGTCAGCTTCTTTTCGGATTCTCTAGATAAAGAATTTCATTAAAATTATTTCACTTTTGTTTTTCATCTTTCAAAGAAGTTTGAGAATTTTGGATCTAATTTCTAATGAGTAGCTAACAAAAGCAAATTTTTAGAGCTCATATTTTTTATTTTTTTAGCTAATTGTACGGGCAACTTGCTATGTTGTAGGCGCAGTGCAGAGTACTTCAATATGTTCAGTTAGAAATTTTAAAATTACTTAATCACTTGTTATTTCATTATTCATTAATTAGGGACTAAAAGAGTAATTACCAAGTTCATAAACATAGTTTAATAACTTGGATTTAGAAAAAAATAATTAATATTTAGTTTTTGCATGTTATCACTATCAATTATTTATAAAAAAAGTCATTACTTTGACAATATAATTGTTTAAAAAGAAATTACAAACCTATATTATTTTCATTATAAATTATTTAATAATAACATTGATATATAATTTAATGAGTTGGATAATCATTTTATTTACGCGATGAAGAAGTTATTTTTTTATATGATATATATAAACTTATGTGATTCTTTTTTTATTTTTAATAAAAAAAAGTTTATTAACTTTGCTTATTTTTATCTTAACGAATTTTCTATAGTAGATCTTATAATACCTGATGACCAACTTGATATATATATTATTGATTTATGTAGTGATTATGAGTTCTATAATATTGAAGATATTGCTAATTTTGTGTGAAAAATAATAAAAATTAAGAAAAATTCAATATTTTTCATTGATATATATATATATATATATATACTTATCAAATTTTCACTACTTCTAATAATTGCAATGAAATTTTTTTTTACTATATATATTATTAAGAGTAAATTGTAAAATATAAATAAAAGATAATTAGGAGAATAAGAGTTTGATTATATATATTAAAAAATATATCTTCAACGAGATTGATAATAAAATTTTTATGTAACAATTTTAAAATAGAAAAACTCAAAAAAAAAGAATTATGATTTAGCCTTTTGTTTGTATTTATTTATATTTGTGGATTCAGTTATGTTAAAAAATTTTCTGTCTCTTTTACATTTTTATGAACTTTTCTATGTGAAGCCATGATTTGAATGGCTATAATAATTGATTTTATAAATCTCTTGTATTTCATAAAATAAAATAAAAAATTGTCATGGCCACACAATCACATGTGACCATCTCTATTATATAATTATATAACCATTACTTACAGTAAAATAACCATTAGCATAAGTATTAGCATCATCACGGTAATTATCATGTCGCCAAAGCCGATGTCAAACACCTTGCCACTGTTTCACATTCAAAATAATTAAATTACGTAATATAATTATTTTTTATATTTTCAATTGATAATATGTTTTTATATTCTTAAATTAAGCGTGGAAAGGGATTTCCATCGTATCTAGTTTAAGTAATAAAAAAAAATTAAAAAAATCAGTTTTTTTTTTTTTTAAACATAAACCCAAAACAGTACCTAGTGTGCTCCTCCAATTGGCGTTTGTTTTGTTTCTGTCATGCATTCAATTTTCTTTTTTTTTTTAAAGGAAAAAAAACTGACAGGTGAAACACCATGTCTTTCAAGATAAATCACTATGAATCTGCATCTAATGATTTCTTTTTCTTTTTAATTGTTTATGTTATTTAATTTCTTTCTAATTTAATCTCTTCATATTTTATTAATTTAAAATTAATTTTTATGATTTGTTTTGTATTGTTTTTTTTCATATTATTCTTATTTTAAAAAGATTTTTTGATATTAAATTTATTCTTGATTTTATCAAAAATAATTTAGTTTCATTATTTATAAAGAATTATAAATGAGAGATCAATATTAAAAGTCCATCCTTAATTATTTTTTAATTTAGCTATCAAGTTCTATTTTTTTATATTCATTATTTTATATTATGCTAATTGATGATTTTGTTTTGATGCTTGTAATTGTTATTATGAGTTTGAAGAAAAATGTTAAGAAATATATTTTATTTATTAAAAGTAAAAATAATATTTTTATTTTAATCTATATATAATCTCTTGTATTTAGTTTAACTCAATTTCTTTATAATAAAATGCTCATGCAATATTAATAGAACCCTAACTTTTTTTTTTGAATTTTTCTTTATTTAATTTGAATTATTATATATTTGTTAACACAACCGATATAGCTTTCAAGAAAGATTATATTCATTCTTCTTGCTTTCTAGAATAATAAGTATGTATTGGAGGATTAATTATATGAAAGTATTTGTCACAGAAAATCTTACCAAAATAAGCAAGATCTCACCTAAAATCAATTCAGTCAATTTTGAAGTCTAACTTACTTGCGTTTGACTCTATTTAGTCTATCATAGTATTTTGTTTTAGGTAAAAACTTGTTTTTTTTTCCTCAAGGTTTCCTTCCCAATTAAATTTATATGATCCTCATGAAGGTGACTAACATGAATAATTCTATTGAGGTTTTTATGTGTACTTGTTTTTTAATTTCATGATTTAGTTTTTAGTTATTATTAATATTTTTTTAGTATTTATATATATAATCCTTGTATATTTGGTTAAATGCAGGCATCAAACTTGAGTTAATGATTAAGATTTTTTTTTATAGCATGAGAATATGTTGTAAAGAATTTAACATTCTTTGAATATGTTAAGAAATTTTGGAGCACAACCGCCCGGTACCACAGATTATTTATCTAGTTAACTATTAAGGGTAGGGTGTATTTAGAAGTATGACAATAATTTTTTTAAAGTATTTTTATTTAAAAATATATTAAAATAATATTTTTTTATTTTTAAAAAATTATTTTTAACATTAGTATATCAAAATAATCTGAAAATACAAAAAAAAAAATACTAATTTGAAAAAAAATAAAAAATTTTAAATTTTTTTAAAATACTTTTGAAATGAAAATAAACAAGTTCTAAATTATAATATCTTTTGTATAATTAAATGGAATGGTATTTACTTTTATAATTAGAAATTAGATAAAAAACCCCTAAAAGGTGACCTTTATTACCGGGAAAAGGAAACGACTTCAACCGATATAGTTAATATTTCTTTATTTAATTTGGATTATTATATAGTGTTTCTCAATGGACATTAACTATACCAAGTGGAACCTGTTTAAATATATGTTCACATGAAAGTTACAGGTTTGTACTCCCCTCTTCATCTCTCGATTTATAGCCCAATTGGTCCTCAACCCAAAAAAAAAAAAAAAAAACCTTCCTAATTGAGCCTCTCAACCAAATTAAGTCTCTCCTTAAAATTTATCTACTTAGTCTTAGTATGATTCTCTAAATATTTGCACGGTTGAAAGCATAACACATTACTTAAGAAGTTTGAGAAAATTCCAATTTATTTTCTAATTTTTATTGTTCAAAAATAAAAAATATTTTGAAGGAATTTGTGAATATGCATTGAATTTTAATTAGCATCTATAGAAATTCCAGTTGAAAATGCGGAATTGAGGATTATTAAAAGGAGTTTTTGTTCAGTGTAAAGAATTAAATCAGCAGAGGGGCATTATCTACCCAAAACATGTTAATTTAATAATGATATTGACTAACATAGCCATTAAACCGCCTAAGATGCGGTAGGGAATGCAATTATTTATTTTAAAGCTAAAGTGAAGCACTCAAACCAATAAAAGAACAGAAAAAAAGGACAGACAAAAACGAGCAAAGATGGAACCACAATAAAGTCCGGCAAGAGTTGTAACAGAGTCGGCAACGTTCAGATTATGATTTCTTGACATCATTAGCATTTGAAAAAGTTAGGGCAAAGCTTAAATTATTGTTTGCTACGACAGAGACACAATATCAAAAACTATCTCGTAGGACCTCCCGCATATCCTACCTACTCCCAAGCATAATAGATGGAGCTCAAGACGAGAGGGGATTTTAACTTTTGGGAGAAAGGGATAGCACTGAAGGAGAGCGTGAGGCTGCCCTGTTTAGGGGTCAGTGCTGCTACTATATAGGCAAAAGAATCACCCGTAAAGAAACAAATGACAAGACAAAATGCGTCAAGAAATTCTTGAGCACAAAGAAAGGATAGGCGCTTGCTAGAATAATAAATTGAGTTAATGCTTCAAAACCTTTTATCCAATAATTGAGCATAAAAATTGAGTTTATGGATTTCATTTTCCTGAGAAAACATGGTGTTGGGTTTTGGATTTAGTAGTTCTTTTATATCATAAGATAATCCTTTTAACCAGACAATTTCTCCTAACGTTATATTTTAATTCTTCTGAGGAGGTCAGTATTATGAACCTAAATCATATACATATATCTTATTGATTTGGAATGTTTGGTAATAAATCATGTTTTGCACCTTGAATAAAACCAAATGATTATTTGGTTACGTATTGTTGGATTATTTGAATTAAGATTAATAGCATTTTGGTACTTTGTCAAGTAGTGAAAGAAACAAAGGGCTATTAGTAAAGCTACATATTTTAACTAATATAATTTTAAGATATAAGAATCAATTGTTACAAAATAAGGCTTTTATTTTATTCATTAGGGGTAGTTATTGACATTTAATATTGTAATAATGAAAAGAATTTTAGATTTCAGATCTTTTATTCACTCACCCATGCCATGTTAATGTTGACTTCTTATGAAAATATTTATACATTCCTTTTTTATTTGAAATATTTTCTTACATGCATTGCAAGAAAGAATAAATCTTTTTTTTTCTCTTTTCTTTTTGTTTAAAAGGAACAAGAAACTTTCTCATAAAAACATGATATAAAAAAATGTTATTTAAAATTTTTAAGCATGTTTTTAAGTGAAAGATCAATAGCTAGGCAACAAATAGAGTTAACAAGCTTTAAAAAGACAATCAAAGCTTTATGGAGAAATATAAAATTTGTGGTCAAAACTTAAAGATAGAATATTAAACTAGATATATGTTATACACACATGAGATGAATAAGCGCAACACAATAAAATAAAAAAGTGCATTAATAGAAAAAAACAAATACAAGGATCTATCTTGGTTAAATGGCATTAATATGTAGTACTCCAGCACAATTTTAAATTTTCAAATACATTAAGTATTCTTACTTGTAGTACAAGGAGTGAAGTCTTTTACAACCACTTCTTTTTTTGGTCCAGGAGCAACTCATTTGTTATAGTGTCAAGCCAACTCTAACCAAATTCTAATAAAAATAATAGTAACTCGAATGATTATACTCATTTCAAGAGCAAATCAATCAAAGTTTAGCATAATATGTGAGATTTTAATATATTAAAAAATATATTTCATTTTATCTTATTTATTAAAAATAGAATATTATTTTTATTTTAGCCTATATATAATCTCTTTGTATTTAGATTAACTTAATTTCTTCGTAATAAAATGATAACGCACTAATAATAAAATCCTAGCCTTCTTCTTTTTTATTTTTGTATTTCTCTTTATTTAATTTAGATTGTTTAACAATGAATATTTAAGATTTAGTTTCTTTATCTATTGGTAAGAATGTTGTTGATTGTCGTTGGGTATATGAGATCAAAACTAATTCTGATGAGTTTATTGAGCGATATAAAATTAGATTGGTTGCAAAAAGATACTCTCAATAGTATAGTAACGATTATAAAAAAACATTTGCCGTTATTGTAAAAATAATTGTTGTTCATATTCTTATTGCAGTAGCTTTGGTTTGTCAGTAACATATCTCTCAATATGATAAAAAAACTTCTTCCAATGAATATCTTCAACAAAAAATTATATAGCACCTCCTCCTAGTGTTTCATATGACTCTGAGTATGTTTATAAGTTCAAGAAAGAGTTGTATAATCTTAAACAAGCATCTCATGCTTGGTTTAAGAAATTTTCTGTTTTCATCTCTTCTCTTGGATTTATTTTTAGTAACTATAATTCTACTTTTTTTGTTGAGTGCATTGATACAGACATCTTATTCTATCTTTATATGTTGATAATATGATTATTACTGGTAATAACATTAATTGTATTTCAGTTTTAAAGACAAAGATAACTAGATATTTTGAAATGAAAGTTTTGAATTATCTACGATATTTTTTTGGTATTGAGGTAACCTACTTACCCATAAGTTACCTTCTTTCTCAATCAAAATATGTTATAGATATTTTTGAATGTGCTAAACTTACTGATAATAAGATTATAGAGATTCCCATTGAGGTTAACATGAGGTATTTTTCTTTTGATAATTTACTTTTATCATATCCTATTTTATACCATACTATTGTTAAGAGCTTTATATATTTTATTATTACTCATTTAGATATTGTATATGTTGTTCATGTTGTTAGTTAATTTATCACTTCTTCTATTATCGTTTATTGGGTGGTTGTTCTTTGTATTTTATAATATCTTTAGAGTATAGTCTTTTAGAGTATTTTACTTCCATCCACTTTTTCATTGGAGCTGCATGCATATTTTGATGCTGATTATGATAGTAATTTTACAAATTGCAAGTTTGTTACTAGTTTTTATATCTTTTTATATCATTTTTTTATTTCTTTGAAGAGCAAGAAACAATTTATTGTTTTTCAATCTTCAACCGAAGTAAAATATCGTGTTATGACATCTACTACCAAAAAGATTATTTGGTTATATTAATTATTTGTAGACATGAGAACTCTCTTTCTCATCCTACTCTTATGTATTGTAACAACTAGAATTCTATTTAGATTGCTCACAACATAGTTTTTCATAAATGAATTAAGTATATTGAGATTTATTGTCATTTTACTTGTAATCATCTCAAGCATGACACAATTACTTTACTTTTTATTTCTTCTTCTTTGCAAATTGTAAATTTCTTTACTAAGTTGCATTCTATTTCTTATTTTTATTTTATAGTTAGCAAACTTCTAATGCTTTTTGCTGTTGTATTATAAGTTTAAAGGGAGGTATTAAGAAATATATTTTATTTTATTTTATTTATTAAGGATAAAATAATATTTTTATTTTAACATATATATAATTTTTTTATATTTAGATTAACTCATTTTTTTCATAATAAAGTGCTCATACAATATTAATAAAACTCTAACTTTGTCTTTTTTTTACTGTATTTCTTTTTATTTAGTTTGGATTGTTATATTTCTTAACACAACTAATATAGCTTTCAAGATAGATTATACTTATTCTCCTCGCTTTCTAGAATGATGAGTATTTATAAGAGGTTTATGGAAGCATTTGTCACACAAAATCTTACCAAAACAAACAAGATCTCACCTGAAATCAATTCAATAGGTCTTGAAACCTAACTTACTTGAGTTTGGTTTTATTTGATCCATCCTATATTTTTCTTTTAGATAAAAACTTGATTTATTTCTCAAGATATTCCTTCTCAATTAAATTTGTATGATCCTTGTAAAAGTGACTAACATGAATGATCTTATTGAAGTCTAATAAGATTGGAGAAAATAAAAGAAAAATATTTCTAACTTATTACTTGAAACTTTAATCTTTTCACTTTGTAAAATAATCTTCAAAAAAATGCTTTCTTTATTTGAAAATCATATGATCTCATTTGCATGCTTGCAAAACATCATGCTTCCAAATAAAGTATATATCATAAGCAAGTTTAATTAAATGTTGCTTCCAGCTAGCTTAATCAAATGCTATATACAACATTAAATAATTTCAAGTACAGTAAACTCAATTTTATTACATTATATTTCAAGTTATATGAATTTCTTAAAAAATATTTATATATAGTGAGAGACTTTCATATTATTGACTCTAATTTGGATGAGATGGATTCTCACATTAATTTAATATAATTGAGAATAATAGCTAAAATCAAAATTTCTCATGTGCATATATATACACATATAAATTTCTGATTTTAGTTATTAATTATCGAAACAATCCATGAAAAATTAATAAAAAAATATTAAATATCTAGTTGAATAATATACATGTGCTTCGCACATGGAAAAAGAATTTATTAAATATAGGTAAAATATAATATTTTTTAAATATCATATATGAACCAATCAATTTAAATTTATTAATATTACAATAAAAAATTACTCTTTTATTCATTAAAAGTAAATTTATTAGTAGTAATTTCTAATAATGAATAAAGAAGATATACAACAATATGTTCAACTTTTATTTATTTATAGTAATTTATCCTCAACATTTATATTTAGTGTGCATAAAAATATATATGGTTTTATTCAAATTTTATTACTATATAGAATTTGATTGGATTTTAAACTTTTTGATTTTTTTTCAATTTTTTAAAATTATTTTTTAATATTTTCATACCACTTTTATTGATATATATACATGCAAAGCATATTGTGCTAAAATTACCAATTATTTATATACAAAAGCACAAAACTTTGTTTCAAAATATTTAATTTGGTAAAAATTCCCTTAAAGTTTTTGAATCAGCTAATATATTAAGAGGAATGTATTGATAAATATCAAATATATTATCTTACCTTAACAAATTCTACATGCCAAAATTAAAATGACTTCTACACTATATAAAAGGAAAATACTTATTATTTTCTATCACAACCGTAAATATATTCCTATATGATAGGTTACTCCTACTTTTCTACTACAATATTCTTATTTATTCATCCTTAATAAGAAAGCAATCTCCTTAAATCACCCCTGACCTATACGGTACCATATTAGCATTTCATTTGAACTTTTAAAATTATAAAAATACTTAAATATATTCCTATAAAATATAATAACTAATATATGAAAAATCATAAAAATAAATTAAAATATATAAAATTACATTAATAAATAAAATATAAAAATAATAAAATTATATCAAAACTCAACAAATGATTAAATTGTATTTTTTTAATTTTTTATAGGAAATTCTTGGTTATTTTTTATGTTACCTTTGACTCCTATAGAGAAAAGAATTTTTAGCTTTTGACAAAATTTATTAATATTAAAAAATACCCTTTAGTTAAAAGACACAATAAAATTTTTATTTTTGTATATTTTTAATATTTGTCTCATATATGTTAAAAAGAAGTATTTAAAATAAAAGGATTTTTAAAACTATAATGATAATTTGTTGATGATAAGATTTAATGGAGGCTAGAAGAAATTTTTTATTCATATGTTATGTATGTATATTATATATAAATGAATTTATTCAAATTTTATTCATAATAGTGTTTTGTTGATTTTTTTCCTATTTTTTAGAATGAATTTTAATATTTGTTTTTATTGATAAACTTACAAAAAGAGATGATCATTTTTTACTCATTCCTACTCGCAACACATGCCAAGAGTACTAGTCTGTAGTGAATACTGTTTGATGCTTTTAATCTACTTGCTGGTTTCAATTCATTAATTAATTTTCCTTCAAGCAAATCAACTAAAAGTTAAAAAACAAGATAAGCAAGCATTAAATATATGGCAACCTAGCTTGCTACGCCAAGAACATGATGCAACTCGGAGTACGGAGCAACGAGTCATGTCAAAAAGACTCCAACCGCGATTCTTGCACCAGCAAAGAAAACAACTGCAATTCTTTGTTGTTGCATGAAAATTACATGGTCCCACAGCCCACGAGTGGTGATTGAAACTATGATATAATTCTTGTAAGAATTTGTCCCAGACAAGATTTTCTCAATATATTGGTGAGAATGAACGCACGATGTTCTTCTCTTTCGTTCAGATTGTTGATTAGAAATAGGAGGACAATCACATGAAGGCAGTGAAACTCGAGAGTTCTCTGGCATGTAAAATGATTTTATTTTTTTTTAATAAAGAAATGCATTTATTCATCATGATTCGACGGGTTAATTTGGCAATTTCTCGATGTTATTTTTTAGTTCTTTTTTTTCGGAAGAAAACGCAAATTAAAAGTTTACTAAATAGCTCCGTAAATTCACTTCAACAGGGCTCGTTAGCAACCCTGATTAGAAAACGATGAGGGTTTAAATCTAGAAAACTAGAAATTAATCATAAAATATTAGCATAAGTGGTTAAGGTTTGGATTAGGATTCATATCTTATCTTTAGATAATTTATAGTCTTATAATCTTTATAGACAGTTAGACTTCGGGCTTTACTTGTATATAAAAAAGATAGGCTCTATCGATTCAAGAACCAACATATGACTTTATGATGCAAACAATAAAAGATAGGATCTTGTGATCCTCGTAGACTAATAAAAACACAGTTACTTGCAAATATATACATAAGAAATAAAATAAAATTATGAAACAACCTTAAAACCTCTGAAAATTTATGATTATTCACTATAAAAAATGGTAGCAGATTGAAAATGACCTCCGATCATGTCTCAGGGCATGTAAAACAGGGCCAACTAAACAGGTGAGCGTGACTGAACTCTCTATCAATAATTTCATTTTCAGGACATCTTAAAATTAGTGTTTTGCCTGAAACGTAGTTTTTAAGATTTTGATTTTATTTTTAATTTTTTTACTGCGCTGATATAAAAAATAAATTAAAAAAATATTATTTTTATAAATTTTCAAATTAAAAAACACTTTAAAAAATAATCTTCAAACACCTTTAAAATTTTAATTTTTTTTTGTCAACTAGAGCGACCCTCTAATCCAATCGGCTAGAATAATTCTTTCTGGAACAAGTTAATTGACCAAAAAAAGGCGCTAATCAAAATTAACCAACCCATTTGTATTAATCCTATCTTAATGACACCAATGCAGCTAACCAGAAACATGTAAATTATATTTAATCATATATATATATATATATATGGCTAGATTCTATCTCTGGCTGCTATAGAGGAAATCGGATCTAGATTTTCTTGTAGTTCAATTCATACCGCCAAATTAATTCACCGAACTTGCTAAAGGAGATCCTGGAAGTCATTTTCATCTCATAAAAAACTATCTACTAGCGTCTGGTTTTCGAACACCTGCCCAGTGGTTGCAATGTCACAATTCCCTTTGAACAAAGAAAATATAACTGGGCCTACAAGCATTCAATAATGTCTCTAGATCTGTCTTTATAGCATGGATTGCTACGAAAAGTAATGTCATTGTACAACGCACTTGATACTCCAAGGTACACATAAAATAAGGTTGAGAAATTATTTCAACAACCTGCTTCCCCATTTAAAATTACGGATAATATATATATATATATATATGTATGTATGTATGTATGTATGTATGTATATATGTATGTATATAGACAGACACACACACACATTACTAAATTTGTTCACATCATTTTATAGTTAATGCATTATTAATTATTTAATTTCTTAATTATGATTGTGTTATTAAATATGAAATGATTCACATTCTAAATATAATTTACTAAATAGATCATTTGAACAAATTTAATGATTTGTAATACACATTACGAAAATTTATATTGTTTCAGTAGCATTTTCCTACCAATTTAATTACCAAAATGCTATTATAAATAGTTACTATAATAGCACTTATTTAGCTTAATGCCATTAATTTTTGTGGCATGCAACATCTTATATTGTGTATTGCTAGCGAATCCATTAAGGTCCTTGTTAATAATCATTTAAATTGTTCATCAATCTCTAGTTTTCTTTTTTCCTTTTTATTTTGTCTTATCATAGAATTTATTCTGAACATTTAAAATATTACCATATAAATAGGCTGACTAATATCTTCTTTTATTTAATTATTGATATTTAATCTTTTTCACCTCGTGAACCCAAAAAGAAAAGAGAAACTAAAGACAAATAATTTCATTTAATTTTTTTTAATGGAGCCTCTAAAGCACTTGTTAGTATTTTATTTATTTATTTTACAGAGAAGAGTGATTAAAACTTGAAATCTTTAGAAAGAAGAGGGACATTATTATCAACTGACTTATAGCTTATTGGCAGCACTTAATTAATGGCCTTTATTTTTAGATATAAACTAGCCATTGGATCCGACCTTATTTGCAATATTAAATAAGAAAGAAAGTATTTAATTCAAATATTGAAGTCGTAGATATTATTTCCATGAATGAATTTTAAAAGAACAATTACATGTGAAAATTATATGGATGAATCGGACAGAGTAATGCATTTGGTTCACGATGTAGATACAAACAACAAAAAAAAAAAAGTAACAAGTATTAACAACACAAAATTCAATTAAATAGGGTTATTATATTAAAATTTTAATTTATAATTTTATTATTGAATATTTATTTTTAAATAGCTTGTTTCTCTTTTAAAAGTTTACAATTTCTTCAATATAATAAAACACCAATCGACACAAACTTGAAAACCTAAATATAAAGGACAAGTATTAAAAATCCTATATAAATTAGAAAATATAAAATTATAAATTTTCTAAACTAAATAATAATAATTAAAAAAAATCATTTCTAAAAATCTTCCTGTATCATTCTTCTCAAGTTGAAGAGAACGCATCCTCAAGTTTAAATTATTCTTATCTTAATCTCGTGGATATCCAACCATAAGTTTCCAACCTTTTACACGATTAGCCTTTCCATTAAAAATATAATATTTATCAATAACATGCTCAGTCACTTTAACAATGAAATTGATGTTAAAGTTAGGAGAATATTTACAAATTTACTTCATAATTTTTATCTAAAATACGATAACATCAACTTTGACCTCATCCATTCCTAAATTCACCTAAAACACACTTAAGGCACATCCTTCACAATATACATCATCATAAACCACATTTTTAACCTCATCTAATTTGGTTTTCTTCTTTGGACATTGTAAACTAGAAATTTTGCATCTAAATCTTCTAATACAATATCATCTTCAACATTCTCATTGAATTTTAATAGTTGATTTCAATCCATAAAGAAGTAAGAATTATCAAAACTTTTTGTTTCAACATCATATTTATCTTAACCAAGAAGTTTCCTTTTCTATTCATACCTCTAAAACAGGTTTTTAAAATTAACCATGCATTTATAATCACTCTTCTGATGATCCCCAGGCTCTTCATCTCAACCAATTAACAAGTTAATTTTACAATCTATTTCCATATATTTTCTATCACTATTTCATGAATGATTCTTTCATAAGAGAGAACTTTATTATCCCCTCTTACATAAGCACACCTTGTTCTGCTACCTCTTCTTGTCATGATTATTCTAGCACACAACAATAAAATAACAACTAGAATTATTATGTCCTGGTATCAAATAACATAAATAAAAATAATATAAGAAAGATAGTAAACACAAGCAATACAAAATTCTACATAATAGGGTCACCATACAAAAACTCTAATTCATAATTTTATTATTGAATATTTCTTTTCAAGTAGTCTATCTCTTTAAGAGATTTAAAACTCTTTATATAAACTAAAAAACCTACTAAGAGAATTACAGCTAAAAATAATGGAACAAGAAAAAAGAAAAAAAGAAAAATGACGTCTATTATAAATAGAGTTATAAAGGAAATATGTTCCTTGTTAATACCATGTGGTGAATCCATTGATAATATTTAAAATATAACCTAATAAATGACCTCCCTTCTCCCTTACCCATTTCATCTTCTTCTTCCTTTTTATTATGCAGAAAATAGAAAACAACACCCTATATTTTGTCACAAATCAAGCTCTCATCATCATAAATTTGGCTACCCCAATACTTAGTTTGTCAATATTTCTATTTTGGTTCAATTGTTTTTGAAGATTCACGGCATCAAGTAAGAAAAACTGATTCACGACATCAAGTAAGAAAAACTACCTTTTTTTTTGTAATTCATTTTTAAAATGTTAATTATTTTTGGAATTTTGATATAATATAGTTTGTTTATATGTTTACTTGTTTTATGACTTTTTCCCTTAGAAGTTTATTTTATGAATGTATGATTTTTTACATATTAGGGTTTGTTTGAGATTTCAAAAAATTATATTTGTTTATCATTTGATGAAATTGAGTTTGATTTTGTAACTTAGTTATTTTATAATAAAATAAAAAATTACTAATTGAATGGGTATATTTCATATTTTCTCAATTTGAAAATTTTGGTAAATTTAGAAGAATGTTAATTTTTTTTGTAAAAAATTGATAATGATTTAAGGAACATTAAAATAGATTGAATAAGTTTGAGTGAAACCAATGATAAATAACTAGTTAGGTATCGATAATTTGCTTAGTTCACATGATTAATTAATATATGTTATTGCCAATATTATATATAGGTTTCATATAAGTAATGAATGATCATTCTTGAATGTATCAAGTTTCATTCGATGGTTGCATAAGATGGATTATTATAATAAGGTTGAAGGTTTTATTAAATATGAATTATATAATGCAAAAAATATTAGTAAAGGTGATATTAGATATCTATTTAAGAGATATAAAAATAAATTTTTTTATCAATCCAGGTTTTATTTTGGTTTTATAAGCTTAAAGGATTTGATCAAGTAAATCTACCCAATCCCCCTTAAATTTTTCAAACTTTTTAAAGTTCATTTATTATAGATAATATTTTTTCATATGAAGGAGAAGTCTTGTTTATTGTTATTTTAGCAACAGTTTCAACCTTTATCTATTAATGAAATACTTTAACATAACTAAAAAAATTACTTTTTTTATAAAGGTATTGAGGCATCCAAATATATCCATTTTACATTAAGAGAAAGACTAAAGTGAGGTAATTATATTTTTTCTTATTTAGGCACTTAATATATTTTCTAACCAAGTCTATAACATCTTAGAAAATAGTGGGGTAAATAAAGCCTACTCATATTCCTTATATAGCTAGAGCCCTAGTGCGTATATGTATGCTATTGACATTTTCAATGATCTTTTTCAATATTTATTGGTTTTCACCAAGAAATAAGTATTTCAAAAGTTGAATTATTATATAAATTTTATTCAATTTATTGTTCACTAGGCAATACTTTACTCTTCTACTAGTTAGGTAAATGACCTTATTTTGATCTATAGGAATGTCCATAATAGTAAGTATTGTTTGATAGGATTTCACTAATCTTCATCAGTTTCATAGAGACTTAAATAGTAATCTATTGTGAAAAACTTGAAGCAATTATTGATTTAATATGGTTCGATAATGTGTCTACATCTACAGGAGCGAAGAGCTTTTATTTTCAACATTTCAAAATAGGATTACATTGTATATATTTATATTAGACCCTAAACCACCCAAAGAAACTTAGTTGTCCAGGTTCCATTTTGCTCTGCTTCGGTATCTGCCTATAAACCATAAATTACAAGTTAATCACATGTTTGTCTTCTTGGTTGATATTTAGCCTTTTAAAAAGTTACATCAAAAAATTATTGAGGGTCATTATGGTTTTGGAGCTTGCCAATTATGATAGAATGTCGACTCTATCATTTTTATTTTATTTAGGGATATTAATAATATAGATTTTTCCCTTTTTTTTTATGTAAGCATATTATTGTAGAACCTTTAACTAGTATCTTATTATTCAGAGGTTCTTGGCTTTAAAATATCCATTCTTTTGATACACTATTAATTATCAGTCATTATACACTCATAAAGGGTAGGCATTTAAGCTTTCACTAAATTCATTTTAATTAAGAAAGCTTCATATTCAACCATATTAGTGGAGTTAAAGAGCTCAAATTGAAGTTAATATTAAAAACTTTTCACTTTAAGGCCTACAAATACAATTCTCATCGTGTATCTAAAGACATAAAATTTTGAATTGGTTAGGGGTGTAATGGACATAAAAGTTGTATTTTGTTCATGTGTTAACTATTTCATGAACTAATATTCAACAATAAAATATACAAAGGTTTAGGGTTTCTTAGTTGACATTAGCTCTTATTAGAGACTAAATTTCTCCAACTCAATAATCTATTTTGACCTAACATATCTATTTTATAGAGAATCTACTTCAATCAACATATTCACTTAATGTACTTAGAAGTAGGGTTTCAACTTCTTTGTAACACTTAACAAGGCTAAGATCATCTTTTCCACCTTTAAACATATAGTTTCAATATCATGGAGTCTTTTACTAGTGTGGTAAACTAGCTTATGCATTCCATCCATCTTCTTCATAAAGATAATGCTCAAGATTAGGTGTGTCATCCTTAAGTAGAGGAAAGATGGAAACAAAAATTTGAATTTGTCAAGTATCCATAAAAGATTTTTATTATTTTAAAGTTTAATAAAAGAATAATTGTGTTTTTATCTATCTTAAAGAATAATGAATAATAAATAACTTTTTTCTAAGCATAATATGAATTTGTTGAGAGTTACCACTCTTTTAGTGAGCCTATGTATATCCTTTACAAACTAAAGAGGTTTTATTTCTAGATGGTGAAATAAAAAAACACAGTTTTTTCAAATATCAATTACTACCCTTTCCCCCCAACCAAAACGAGACATTGTCCTCAATGTTATAAGGTAGAAAGATAGAGTATAGAAGACATCATCTAGAACAACAAACACTAACAAACCTGAAACACACTTAAATAAATATAAGAAATAACAAAAATAATAATAATATGCTATTAATAAAACCAAAAGACACAAGTTCTTACAAATTAAGGTTTAAATTGTAATTGTGACTTGTATCTTCCCTTAGTTTTATGTCCAAGAATGGCTTAAACACCCTCTATGGATCAGGGATTAGCTTCCCATCCAGTTTTCTTAAAAACTGATTAACAAGGTTTTTTTAGTCAGATTCCTAAGACTAAGTTGATCATGTTCTTTATGAAAACGGAACTATAAATCATGAATGGCATGATGCACATCTCCACTAGGATGCATCTTAAGAGTCAATAAAACATTTTTTAAAGACTCCTTACTCAGGCCATCCTTAATGAATTATATTTTATCTTCACGGTTTATAGATACCATTTATAAAGAACAATATTGTGCATTACAAGTCCAACTTACATATTAGTGACAGACTTTTAATCGTTTTGCATGACACTTTTTTGCAAAAGTACTTTT
This sequence comes from Populus pruinosa, assembly GCA_026413675.1. Lineage (NCBI taxonomy): Eukaryota > Viridiplantae > Streptophyta > Magnoliopsida > Malpighiales > Salicaceae > Populus > Populus pruinosa. The sequence goes on from CM048595.1 coordinate 4,833,721, forward strand.
ACCTATCCTAAACATGTATGAAATAAAAGCATTGAAAGACTTACCTGATAATCGGACATTTGCTTCAATAAGCTAACGAATATCTTTAGGAATTCCATTATTCATTAACAACCTTATTCTTGCACTTCTAGCTTGGTAAATTTTTGTAATCATATTCTAATTCTAGGGAATGCATCTTCAAATATTTGATTAGGATAATATTTGAATAAGTAAAGGTCATCCCAATAAAAGTTCTTCACTTCGTTCAAAAACTTACTTTTGTCTAAGGTACTCCAATGAGCTGGCAAATCTCCTATTGTAAGAAACTTGATAAAATTAGCAAACTAAGGCATTGAACTAAAAGAAAGTAAAGATTTGTTAGGAAATTAATCATCAATTAGTGTGATGTTAGATGTTGAATCTATTGTCACTCTTGATAAAACATTCACATCAATATTTTTTGTGCCTATTTTATCTATGATTTCTTCTTAAGAATAAATTATTTATAAATCTTCAAATTCATCAAACTTAATTTTACTTAAAGTAGATTCAAGTTGTCATAAATTAATTCTTCAGTATGATTTACTTCTTGTAAATCATTATCATCTCCAAGTTGCTTGCAAATGTTGAAAATATTCATCTTTAATGTCATGTTTTCAAATGATAGCTTCATTAGTCCATTCCTATAATTAATTAATGCATTAGAAGTTGTAAGAAATGGACATCCTAAAATAATAGAAAAAGAATTACATGCTTTAACATGTTGTGTATCCATGATAATAAAATCTATATGATAAATGAATTTATCAACTTGTATTAACAAATCTTCAACTATTTCTCTAGACGCTTTTACAAATTTATCAACAAGTAAAAGAGTTATAAAATTTGATTTTAACATACATAGATTGAGACTTTAAAAAATTAAATATAAAAGTAAATTCACACTAGCTCTAAGATCAAGTAAAGCTTTTTTAATTTTTTATTGTCTAGTAAAGCAAAAAATTATAGAACAATCAGGGTCTTTATATTTCAAAGCATTATTACGTTGAAGAATGACACTTACTTGTTTGGCTAAAAAAACTTTTTTTCTCACATTCAGTTTTCTTTTTACAATGCACAGATCTTTAAAAAATTTACCATAAGAAGAAGGTACTTGTTTAATAGCATCCAACAAAGGTATATTGATCCTTACCTATTTCAGAGTTATGATTGACTTTTCTTTGGTTAGTCGTAGCATGAGGAAATGAAAGTGCTAGCGGGGAATCAATCTTTTCTTTGTAATGTTCAGATTCAACCCGTTCCTTACCCTTAGAGATTGATTCGTCATCTTTCTCACAAGGTTCGGGAATGAGTTTTTCAATAACCTTACCATTGCAAAGAGTAATGACTGATTTGACTTGATCCATGTGTTGGAGAACTACTTATATTTGCATTGTATTACCCTTTAGGATTTTGCTTTGTTTGAGATGAAAACTTATCTTTCTCTTGAAAACTAAGAGCATATGTGAGTTTTGCAAGAGCATCTTTTAGATTTGTCATGGTTTAAGCATTTTGAGTGCTAATTATCTCTTGCTTTTCAATGAATGTATGGAATATTTTTTCAAGATTTTTTCTAGGAGATGGAGCATAAGGAGGTGCATATTCATAAGAATTTTAGAAAATATGGTATACGTAAAAAAAAGTGATTATGAAGTTTGTATATTCTTGTTATCACTCTTTCAATTAAAATTTGAGTGATTTTTTCAACTAGAGTTGTATGTTTGCAAGTATGGGTTATGTTTGGGCCTTTGAAAATTGTTTAAAGTATAAGCTTGTTTATAGAGGCATTCCTTTTATTGGTTGAGTGTTCATTAGTTTCACAGATTTGACATATAATGTCTTGAATAAATTTTAATTGACCGCTCTTTTTTAATTTTAGTGCCTCGACTTTTCTAGCTAAAAATGCAAACTTGGCTCGGAAGTCATGATCTTTTCTAAGGTTGTACATACCTCAACTAGATATATGAGGTTGAGTTTTACCCAGTGCCTCATAAGTACCTACGGTATCCTAATTTTGAGAATTTTTAGCTAACAAGTCTAAGCACTTAATTGCTTTATTAGGGTCTTTATCTTCAAAAATTTCATTACACATCAATTCCATCATTTGTCATGTTTCAAAACCATGATGAGGGCAAATATTAAGCAAGTCTTGATACCTATCCCAATATTGGTAAAATGTTTCTCCTGGTTTTTGAGTGAAAGTGGTGATTTGTCTTTTAAAGGAGTTTGTTCTCTAAGAAGGGAAAAAGTTTAAAATTATTGTTGCATTTCATCCCAAGCATAAAGAGATCCTGGTCTCAAATTTTATAGCCATATTTTAGCTTTATCTTCAAATAAAAAAGGAAAAAAGTTTTAATTTGATAGTGTTCATGCTATAATTTAGATCATTATAGTGTTACAGACCTCCTTAAATTCCCTTAAATGCAAGTATGAATTTTCTAAATCTAAGCCATGAAAAGAAGGTAAAAGTTGAATAATATCCGGTTTAAAATTAAAATAACATGTATTAGGAGGGAAAACTATGCATAAGGATGCATTTGTTTTTGTGGGATTCATGTGGTCTCTAAGTGTTCTAACTTGATTATTTTCATTATGAAGTGACTGATTATCTTTTTCAGCTAAATTTTCTAAAAATGATGAGGATACCTTACAAAGTTTACTACTTAATGTACATGACTAAACTATCATGCACGTATAGGAAGATAATAAAATGGAAGAAAAAATAAAAAAATAAAAGTTAGACAAATGAAAAATGAAGAGAGAAAATAAGTGTTTTAACTAGATTATTCTTATTGTAAAGTAACTGGTTATCTTTTTTTGCTGTGTTTTCTGAAAATGATGAGGATACCCTACAAAGTCTAACACTTAATATACATGACCAAACTCTAATGCACATGTAGAAAGAGGATAAAATAGAAGAAAAGAAAACAAAAAAAGAAAAAGAAATAAAACAAAAAAAAACAAAAGTTAGATAAATGAAAAATAAAAAGAAAAAATAAAATAAATATTATAATTTATACAAGAATTTACCTCCCCAGTAACGGTGCTAAAAACTTGACATGACCAAAAAATTGATATTTTCTCCCAAATGTATGAGTGTTGAAGTAATAAATAACACGACAAAACTAGGGTCGAACCACATGGAGGTTAACTATATAAATTATAAATGATGATGATGATAATGAGTTGAAGAGGACTTTGACATGTAAGATTAATGTAATGATTAAACAAGTATAAAATAATTGTCAAAGTTAAAGGATCTACTAATGATATTTCAAACAAGTATATATATTATAAACTCGTTTTATTACTCAACTGAAAACCACACATAAGGAATGTTCCAATTGGATTATAAATTAGTAATATAATTACTTTAGTTATCTTATTCGAATAATATTAATACTTGTAAATGTTGTCAGATATTCATGATTATAACTTATATTAACAACAAATCAAGTTCCTTTCATAGCACAGGTGTCGGTTATACCATACAGATGGGCTATAAAAGTGTCACGTATTTGTTGTGCTAAGGGTTATACAACATAAATATAGATTAACCATTTAACAAGCAAAGTATTAAAAATGATTAAGATAACAAATACAAAACATGTTTGCATCAAACATTGAAGTCTATGTTGAGTTTATACCATTCGTGTTCTTATACCATTAATGTAATATTTTCACCTTGACATAATAAACTTAACTAAACATAATAAAAGATAGAAACATAAATAAACAAGATAAGAACATAAATAAGATATAAGTTAACTAAGTAAAGAAAAGGAAATGAAAGGTATAAACAAGAGATTAATGAAAAAAATATTTAAACATTACAAAAATATATAAAAAAAAGCAAGAACATGATCTTGATCTAAAAACTAAAATGCCAAAATGCATGAAAAATGCCTCCTTTTATAGACTAAAGTTTAGAACTATTGATTTGATGAATAATTATTGAGTGGGTGACCACATCTTGACATTGGTAACAATACTTATCTTTTTATCTGGGAAAAATATCATTACTAATATTAAACTTTGAATATATTGTCTTCATGAAAGTTTTAGGAAATTATCTTAGTTTTTCAAATGACAGAATTGAATCTTGGACTATTTATGAATATTTTAGTCCTATATCTTAGCTTTCTATCCATATAAACCAAATTAAAATCAAAGATCTACAGCTCCATAGATGACCCAATAACTGAACAGTGTTCTAGTTTGGATTGAACCAGCATTTCTTTTCTAAGCTTAGCTCTCTCTTTATCTTTTCAATTTCAGTAGTTAAACTCATCAACCAATAATTTTATTTATGTGATAGATGTGCATTTAAGATGAACATTTACCATAAATTAAATGTATCTTATATTTATTAGATATGTTATTATAAAACATACTTTAGTTAAGTAGTTATTGATACTTTAAGTGTAAAATAATAATATAAAACCTTCATAAAAATACACTTTTAAATACTAACTAGATAACCTAAATTTTTTTAAAATTAGGATCTATTCCCACTTGTTGACCAAGATTTATAAATATTCTCCACCTTAACGGTGAAAGCATAATTTACAAGATTTGAATTTATTCAATAATGATAGATAACATAAAATACCTATAAAGGATCTTAGAGACATAGCTCAAAGCTTATGCTTTTCACTAATATGACATCTATATAGACATTTATATTCTTCATCAATTTGTCCTTGAAAACCCGATTCACCATTATTTGGTAAATAACTCTAGTATTTTTAAGCTCAAAATTGTTGGTTTCTTGAAACATATAAATAAAAAAAAAGTAGTAATTTGAAATTTGTTAAGAGTCTAAAAAATCTTGTTAGACAATGAAAGATTGTTTAGGGTTTGTGTGAAGATTATCTAAAGAAAAAAATCATCCTTCTTAGTTTAGATAAACTCTTTAAGGCTAGGTTATAGCAAAACACAAGTTGTCTAATTGTCTAGTCTTTAAGGCTGGGTTATAGCAAAAATCATCCTTCTTAGTTTAGATAAACTCATTTTCTTTAAATAATATTACACATATTATTTCAAGATAAATTTAAAAATTTATGTAATCAAGTCCCTACTTGATTCTTTTAAGTCTAAAATTATAATCCCTTGTATAAATTACATTTTAATCCTTAATTTTTAAAATTTATTTATAATCAAGTCATACTTAATTAGTCATCTTATTATCACTTTTTACTGCTAGTTTCTAATGTGTATGATCTATTAGGTTTCTAATGTGCTGGTCCAAATATGAATCATAATCTTAATTAAAATATGATTAAAAAAGTTAAATATTTTAATTTATTATCATTTCAAAATTTGAATGATTTATATTTAAAAATCAATTGCAGCATTTAACAAAGTGTTATGATCCTAAAATAGTAGAAAATTTATAAGTGATTTAACTTAACATTTTAGTGATTAATTTCTCTGTATCATTATTATCTTTTCATCAAGAATATTTTATTTACTTTGTTAAATCATGTTTGCTCTTAGCATTATAATGAATAATTATTTGTATAAAATTATATAAAAAAATTAAATCTCATTCTATCTAACGCAAATATTTTATAATAAATATTATTCAAGTATAGGTATGATATTTTTTCTAATTCCCCAAGAGTGATGAATCATCTCATAATGAGTCAAATATCTTAAAATAGTTTATTTGTATTCAATATCTGTTTGTTTAGTACCTTTGATTAAGACAACATATAATCTAGATCAAAGTATAATATTCTCTATGAAAGATAACTTAGTTATCTAAAGTTCAAAGATTACTTACACAATTATCACTCGAACTGTTTTGTAGACACAAATGATCTCTCCATATAGAATCCTTAAGTGTTCATGTCAACTAACTTACATTTACATATTATTTTCAAACATCTCTCATATCTCAGTTTATTATAACATTTGTTTTTAATAAACAAAAGAATATAATATGTACTAGTTTTAATAACTCTAATTAATGTTTAGCCTTAATAGATCATCAACTAGGAATATTTAGGAATAATATTTTGATGCAATAAGAATATCATAATTATAATCATTTTATAATTTCATTTGCAAAACACTTTTGTCCCAAGAACTTTATCTTTACTCTAGAATTATTAATCAAATATTAATGAATATTGAAGATAAAGACTACCTTTATTAATAATAAATATATTTTGCATGAAAAAAATTGGTGTCACATATAATAAATCGATTAGTTACAAAGCATGTACACTAACATGAATGATATGACCTTGGAATGAAAAGTCCTTTGATTCATCATAATTGATGTTTTCTCTTTGTCTTTGAGTGTATGGAGATTTAATGGTACCCTAAGTTTATGCTTATTGAGATCAAGAACTTAAAGTTAGTTATGAAGTCTACTAGGCTATTAATTTTTGGTAAAGAGAAGTTGTCCTATAAATAAACTTTATTGATATTAGTAAACTTTACATATATCCTTCACTTTCCATTTGCCTTTTTTTTTAATGACCATATTAGTCAAATATTAAAGAAAAATCACTTTTTGAATGAAGCTTGTTTACCTCCTTAAATATTTTCTTTCTTTTATCTCCTATAAAACTCCATTTTTATTAGCAAACAAAAGAAAATAAAAGAGTCACATTTAAATTATGGATAACCATGTCAAGGATAATTTTATATATATCTTAAGGTTCGAGGTGGTGTTCTATTTGGGGTTTAAGGTAGACTTAATCTTTGTGATATATTTGTTTCATCTTTATAGACTTTGCCCTCTTGTAATTCTTTTTTCTATTTTTGTGCATTATTTTCTCTTTTGTAAAGCTTTTTAGTCCACAATCAAATCTTTTTATCTCTTTAAACATGTAGTGGTGTACCTTTTTAATGCCATTTAATTACCTATAATTATGATTATTGAGATGACTAAAAAATTGATGTCTTCTCTCAAGTACAAGTGTGTCGAAGTAATAAATAACTCAGCAAGATCAAGGTCGAACCACAAGAAGGTTAATTGTATAAATTATAGATAACAATAACAATAAAAGTAATAATATTAATAATAGTAGTAGTAGTAGTAGTAGTAAGAATAAAGAAGAAGAAAAAGAAGAAGTTAATGAGAACTTTGAGATGGAAGATCAATATAAGGATTAAATAATGATAACAACAAATATCAAGGTTAGAGGATCCACTAATGGTATATCAAACAAGTATAGTATAAAATTTTATTATTCAATTGGAAAACACATACAAAGGAGGTTCTAATCAGATTATAAATTGTTTACATGATTACATTAGTTATCTTATTCGATTAATGCTAATACTTGTAAATCTCGTCAGGCATTTATGATTATAACTTATGTTAACAACCAGTCAAGTTCCTTTCATAACTCAGGTGTCGGTTATACCATACAGTATAGGTTATAAAAGTGTCAAGTATTTGTTGTACTATGTGTTATATAACATAAATCTATATTAGTCATTTAACAGGCAAAGTATTAAAGAGTGTACAAGATAACAAATATAAAACATGTTACTATCAAACATTAAAGTTCATGTTAAGTTTACACTATACTTATTTTTACACCATTAATATAACCTTTTCACATTTACATAATAAACCTAACTAAACATAATGAAAGAAAAAAAAATGAGAACATAAATAAGATAAAAATTAATTAAGTAAAGGAAAGGAAATGAAAGGCATGAACAAGAAATCAATGAAAGCAAAACTTAAAATTATAAAAAATACAAAGAGTGAAAGCAAGAGCATGATCTTGATGTGAAAACTAAGATGCCTAAATGCATGACAAATGCCTCCTTTTATAGGCCAAAATTAGAAACTGTTGATTTGATGACTAATTGATGAGTGGATGACCAACTCTTGACTTGGTGATAATCTTTATCTTCTCTTATCTGTCCAAAACATCACTGATAACGTTAGAATTAGAATCACTTGAAAACATGAAAATTATAGGAAATTATCTTAGTTTTCCAAAAACAAAAACAATGGAGGTTATTTGAACTTCTAAAACTCTAGATATGAGCCAAACACTAAATAGTGTTCGGGCTGCAAGACAGATTCAGACTTCTTTGTTGTTGCTATAATTTTAACTTGAAAATGACCTTTTTAAATCATAAGCTCCAATGAAAGTTATAGGCCTATGTCTTACCTTTCTAGTCATATAAAATGGATATAAATTCGAGATCTATAACTCCAAATATGACCCAATTACCAAACAGTATTCCGGTTTGGATTGCACCAACATCTCTTTTCTAAGTTTGGTCATCTTTTTTTCCTTTCAATTTCAGTTCTTAAACTCATCAATCAATCCTTTTATTATTAGATAGGCTTGCATTTAAAATTAATATTTACTATAAATTAAATATATCTTATATTATTAGATATGTTATTATAAAATATACTTTAGTTAAGTAGTTATTGATACTTCAAGTGTAAAATGATAATATAAAACCTTGATATAAATGCACTTTTAAGTACTAATCAACTATTATTTTTTTAGTAAGAAGTTTTACAACTTAATGTTATATGTGTATGGTAATATTGATCTCATAAAGAAGAGATATATCGATTATAATATTACGAGACAAGTCCATCTTGATTACCATAAACATTTGTTAGAGGTTTTTACACATGTGATAGGTTCTTATGATGACTGGTATCTATATCATGTCCTTTGCTAGCATAATTTCTTTTTAATCCTAAATAATGGCATCTTGAATAGGGTCAACTTAAAGTTGTTTATCCCTATCTTATTTATTACTTATTTAGAGATAATATTCATTATCCTTTCATCATCCACTAAGACTTGGTATATTATATGGTTAGAAAGGATGGTGATCACTAATGCAACCTCATAAGAAAAAATCATGTATTCTTTACTTTTAAAATTTAATACAATTAGTTTATACCATAGGCTTAAGACATAAAAACAACTAAAATTTGCTTAGATTAACTTGCCTAATAGAGTTTCTTAGTTATTATTAATAAAAGGAACACAAATTATATGAAACAAAAAGGATGAAATTATCTTTTTCTAAAAAGTTTATTCCAAACAACACAATTGATAAGGTTTACAAAATTCCTTATAAATTAAGTTCTTTGCAAAGCAAATGGATGAGCTAGGAGGTTGAGAATGTTGGAATTGAATGGCATAGATATTTGTAAAACAAGTAATCTATTGGGCTTATGAGACCTCTAATGTTTAAACACAGATAAAAAAGGAAAAGAGCCTTAAAAGGTTACATTATGTATATATAATTAAAAAAAATTACAAAAGATATGATTGTTGGGAAAAGATATAGATTTTGAATATGAAGATGAATTACCTTGGGGTTCAAGGTACTTTATATTACCTTAAACCCAAATATACATGTTCATATAAAGGGTAAAGTGATCAATATACTTTTTATCTACTATTTTAAATTACTTGGAGATATAAACTTAAAGTGACAATATATCTTTATAAAAGTTGTTTTAGTTTTGGGTTTTTAGGTTATACATTATTAATAATGATCATATGACCAATCTTTAAAAGACAATACACTTATCTTTATTTAACATAAATATGTTTTATTCCTTATAGTGAGTTGCAAGCATACTAGACTTTACCTAGGGTTAATACACTCAAGGCTAAATGATTAATATTAGAGTATTTTTGTCTACTTAGAAATCCTTGTAAGTCTTATACCTATGAGCATTCCCTAACAAAGTTTTATAGGAATTTAAGCCTAATTTATAGATAAATTTTATAGGCCTCATTGGTTAACAAGATTTTTAAAAGGCTAAATTGACCATCCTAGATCTAGTAGAGTAATAGGTCAAACATTATACTTGAACTTAAAAGGTTGCAATTTACATTTAGGCTTTGAATGTTTGGATCAGCTTCATGAATCATTATAGCTTTAAAATTGTGTCTTTTATAAGTCTTATCTTAAACTATTTGACATCGGTAATATTATTTTGTTTGTCCTGATATTTTTCCTAGTTTTATCTTTAGTTCTTATATAAGATAGGAACCATCATTAGTGTAAGATGTCTTATCTTATCACTATAAATAAAAATTTACCCCAATTATTTAAACACAAAGCATATAAAAATAGCTAAGTTTTTCAAGAGTTTTAATGTTAAAAATTTAAGCATAACCCTTTTTTTCATATGACCAAATTTAGGTATAAGAAAATAAGAAAATTACAATACCATTATTTTTAAAATTTATAAATAAAATATAATATAATAATAAAAATATAATTCAACTAATTACTAATTTTTATATAGGATTTTAGTAATGTATTCAAGCAAAGAAAATTTTATCTTCGCCATCAGTTAGTAACTCCATATTTGAACATGCTTAAATGAAATAATCAATTAAAATTATAGATTATTGGTTCATTTGTTTTCAATTAATAATTAAATAGTTCAACTACTATTTAATTGAATCTTGCTATGTCATAGGGTGATGTAAGTGTTTTTTTTATATACAATAATATTTTGGTATTAATAACTATTTCTAACAACAAATAAAATATTATTTATGAACTCAAACTTGATATGCATTTTAAATAAAATAAATTGAGGGTCATATGTATTAGCAAATATAAAACATAAACTATTAAAGCTAATTAAATATTAAGCTGTAAAGTTGAGAAACAACTGTAAATTAATATATTTGATTTGATGTTACTTGATTGTCTTGTAATTTTAAAGGTAATTAAGATGAAATTAGTTTTTTTTTAAAATGTTAAGGCAATTAGATCTTGGATTTATCTAAGTTAACCTATTAAACTTGTGTCCTAGTCATTAACTTGACTAGATTTAATAAATTTTATTTTGAATTATTTTTTTAATTATATGATAAATAAAAATAGATTCTAGCATGAAAGCAACCCAATAAAGTTAAAAAAAAAAGAAGCTAACATTATTAGTTACACAAAAAAAAACACGAGCTAATGTTTTTAAAACACTACTACAATCTTATTACAAAAACCGAGTAAGAAAATTGAATGATATTTAATGAAATAAAATCTAAAATATACTATTAATTAATTTAAGAAAAATTTGATTGAAATTCATAATAATAATAATAACACAAAATATATCATGCAACAATCATGAGTGTTTAACACTTTTAACACATTATAAAAAGGCTAGGCATGGATATGATTTTTTATTTTTTTTAGGAGTGGATGTCTCATTATTTTTATAATAGGTGATAAATTGCTTTTTATGACAAATAATTTATCATGTGATTGATTATTTTTCAGTTACCTGTTATGACTAGAGTATTAAAGTTAATATTTTATACATTAAAAAACTATTTTCTAACTAATTTTTACATGAAAATATCTAAAAAACATTCTAAATATCTTTATAAACTCATTCCCTACAAAAAAAACCTTAAAGTCACTTTAAAATAAATTAAAATCAACTGAATTTTAAAAAAACATAAATAGAGCATGATCCTTTTTTTTTTCCAATATTTTTATAGGAAAACAACATCATCATTGAACTCCTCCCATTGAACTCCTCTCGTTGAGCTCCTCTCAAGAAGACAAGGTCATTTATATAGAGAAAGACCATTTTTTTATTGTTAAAATATGCTTATCTAATTTTGTTTATCTTATCTATTATTTTTCAACAATCATCTCTCTCCTTATTCAAACCTAGGGATCAATATTGAAGGAAATAAATTTTTAAAATAATTTTTTCTTGAGCATATATAATATCTTCTAAATAAATTAATTAAAAAATTAGATTGAGATGCATAAAAAACACAAAATAGTTAAGACAACAAGTTTAAATGTCTTACACACCTAGCTTATTAGAAATAAGGTTAGGCATGTGCTGCTATTTTTTTTTGGAGCGGATAATTTTATTTTTTTCCCATAATAATCAACATGTTACTTGTGTCAAATAATTTGTCGTTGGATTAACTATTATATAATCATCTTTATAATAATAAAATAACTAAGGTTTAATATTTGAGTTTTGACAAATTATTTTTTAACTTATTTTTATTTAAAAATATTTTAAAAACACTTTAAGTATCATTATAAATCAATTCTCAACACTAAAACACCTTAATATCTCTCTAAATAAAAAAAATCAATCAAATTTTTTTAAAAAATAAATAGATTCTAATCTATTTTTCCACTATATTTATAAGAAAACATCATTATTATTAAAATTCTCTTGAGAAAACAATGCCATTAACATCAAGAAATTTTTTTCTCTTTTTTTTTTTTAGCTAAAATATGACCAACCAATTATTCTCTTTGCTTGGCCATTTTTTTTTGGTGGAATCATCTCTCTTTTTCTTTATATATATATATATATATATATATATATATATATATATATATATATATATATATATATGAATATTTAGGCTAATACAAATAATTGAAAAACTAAAACGACTAGAAAAGAAATTATAAGAAATCTTAAGGCATTTTGTTTTTAAAAGGACTGACAACACAATAACAAAAATGGTTTGTATGTTTGTTTATTGTCAAATTTTGTTTTAAGAAAATAAATTTCTTTAACCAACAAAATCAAACACCATCTTTCAAAATTGAACAATCACTTACTATCAGAACACTTTTTTTACATTTTAAGAATCCTATAAAAAACAATTAATAATAAATTATGAGCTTGAAATACTATTTAACTCAATTTATAACGACACAGTTAAAAAAAATGGTTAAATCTTTTAGGTTTTTCATAATTAGTTAACCTAGTGATTTGCTGCATCACATGCATCAAATTTTTTTTATATATAAAATTTCTTTCTTTTATAAGAAAAGTAAACTTATAAAATATAATAATATAGAAAAGTGATCAATTTACTTGTCCAACCAGCCATCGAGGTAACTAATTTATTATCTAGTGCTATCCCTCCCTTTCCTGGTTCTGTGAAGAAATGAGATTGCCGACAGGGCAAGTTTTGGGTAGTGTAGTTGCATTCGACGACCCTTTCTAATTGTAAATAAAATAAATGTACAAATTAGTAGAAATATCAATATTTGTTAATGATGTGCCCATATTTATTCTCATAGAGTACGAAGCTCGCCGAGAGCCACTCTGAATTGCGAAACAACTTGCACAGAAGGCACTGTCCTCCAAAAAGAGCACCATGATTCATCAGTGCCATGTTCTGCGGCTCGGACCCATCTTGCAAAGATGTCTCACTAATTTTTATCAATCCTTCTTTTCAGTGTCTTGTGTTCTCAACTTGTTTTCAATATAAAGGAATTATTCTTCCAGTCTAAATATTTACCTTATTATGGAAAATTTCCTTACCTTGATACGGTGCGCTGCTGGAGTTTGAGAGTCCTAACCATCAGGCACAAATGGCCGCCAAGTCAATCCTTGCAACATAGTTATAAAGTATGTCTCCATTTTTTTATATTTTTTTTGCAACTGTGCATCCCAAATCACTCTACCCTAAATCAAACACGAACCTATTCCCTAGCTTTGCTGTACTTCTGGACTGCTCATCTAGCCATAGTACAAGTCTACATTTTTCTGGGCTGTTCATCTTTATTAAGTTCGTGTGTGCTGGCTTCTTTGTTTAAAAGTTAAGGCCACTATAATTGCATTACATCCTTGTAATATAATATATAACGCATTATAGTATCCAATAGTTTAGATTTTCGATTTTTATCCAATAATATCCACTATAACGCATTATAGTATCCAATATAATTCTACGAATGGTGGGGATTTGAAAACTTGATTGGAATTTAATAATTGACTGTCAATAATGAATCTCTCACTTGCAATTTATACTCTATGGATTGGATCCTCAAATCATTACTAAGCCATTGGACCTTAATAGTTTATAATCGCATCGAATTTAATAATTAAATCTAGGTTTACTTAATTTAAAATATTTAAATCTTATGATGATCAATAACTTTAATAACTCTATTATATTATTTTATATTCTTATATTTACTTCATATAGAACATGTATACTAACAAATTTAACCTTGAACAAAATTTATCACAAACACAATTTTGGGAAGAGCATCGAGATTTTTTTTTCTTTGATGAATAACCAAGAGCTTTGAGTTACTTCAAATATGTAATTGTATGTGTAATACTATGCTTATTATTTTGGACCCCCTTCAAATATGTAATTGTATGTGTAATACTATGCTTATTATTTTGGACCCCCGTGTAAACGGAAAATCCCAACTGCGCTAGCTTACTCGTTTTCAAAGGCCAAAAATAACTTTTGTCAATTTCGAACTTTTGACTCAAAATGTTGCCTCCAAAATCAAGCAATTGAAAGGCAGCTGGTAGGCCTAGCATCCCATTGAACTTGTATTTTCTTGCACAAGCCAGCACCTATACATGCATCTATACATGCATGTTCATGTGTATGTGTCATTTCACCCTTGCATAATTATGCACTAAAAAACCTGAAAAAGAAATGGGCTCAGATATTCAAAACATGATGTATTAGTATCTCTTATGGCCAGCTGAATTTTTGTGTGTTACTCATGTAAAATTTGAAAAACAAGGCTGAAAGATAAGGACAGAACATATTGATACCATTAATATTAATAAAGAAAAAATACATCAGCAATTCCACTAAATTAAATACCATATCCTGTATTGTTGCTCGGTCGTCTTTACTTTACTAGTTAATGGAGGGTAATAATTTTCCTCACTAGCTAAAACTTTGTGGATCAATAATACATTTTTCTAGATGCGATTTCAACCTCATCAATTCAAATATTACACACACACACGCGAGTTAAACAGAGTTGTTAATTCGGACTACTGCACCGACTGATTAGCCATTAAGCATATATATACACAGTAGCAATGATCGAAATTCAAATGAAAATGATGGTGATGATTGTATTGATGATAGCAATGGGTTAATAATTGTAAATCTTATTTTAAATATATAGTTAGTGCAAAATAGTGTCATTAAAGAAAAAGAAATCAAAATTGTTGCTAATTGGACGAGAGGAAGAAAAGCAGGAACAAAAGCACCTTCATAGGGCCCATTTCATGTCTTCTCATGAGACCTAAGCTTCCCCCCACTGCACAATCACACTATTCTTCTTTCATCTCTTTTCTTTCTTTCTTTCTCCATCACCCACCCGTTTTCTTAATTTCAATTCTTGTCAAATTAGTCTCGATCATTTTCTCTGCAAAAGAAATTAATCATGTCAGGTGATCACAGGCCTAAAGATTCCGCTGAAGGCTCTTCGCGATCTGGGGGCGATCACCACCAGCTTCAATCAGCTCCTTTGAGCCGGTATGAGTCGCAGAAACGGCGAGACTGGAACACTTTCGGGCAGTACTTGAAGAATCAGAGACCCCCAGTTTCATTATCTCAGTGTAATTGGAACCATGTGCTTGATTTCCTTCGGTATCTTGATCAGTTTGGCAAGACTAAGGTTCATCTACATGGGTGCGTCTTTTTTGGGCAACCTGATCCTCCTGCTCCTTGTACATGCCCTCTAAGGCAAGCTTGGGGGAGCCTTGATGCCCTAATCGGACGCCTTCGAGCAGCTTTTGAGGAGCATGGAGGATCAGCGGAGACTAACCCTTTCGGAAATGGAGCTATTCGGGTTTATTTGCGTGAAGTGAAAGAGTGTCAAGCTAAGGCAAGAGGGATTCCTTACAAGAAGAAGAAGAAGAAGAAGACTCAAATAAGGCCAAGAGACGAAGCAAAGCCTTCGATGCAGACAGCTTAAGTCCTTTGGCTTCTTCCGATAAATGGTAATTATTTTTTTCTCTAGATCATACATAACATTTAAATACATACCAATCTTGTGCTTAGTTTAGAAAATCTAATGGCAACACTGGCTAAATATAAATGTATCTTTAATTTAACTACACGGTAAGCATATAACCAGGCACCACTTAATCAATTCTTAAAAATGGTATGGTTGAGTTAAGACATATAGCGTACGTGCGTTAGTAGAAGGAAGTCGAACGGCAGTGATTGATTGAACTTCCAATACATTGAAGGGCATCATGACATACGAAAACTAGTTTGTGTGTAGGTTCTCGTTTTCTTTCATAAACCCTAAACCCACATTCCAAAACCCTAATCTGATATCACTTTCAAGACTGTGCAAGATGAAACAACTCTCTGGTTAAATGAAAAATTTACCTGAACAGCTTTTACCCTTATGTATTATTTCAAGAATACATCAACTACCATTATTGGAAAGGAGGGAGAATAGTATTTTGTCCCCCCACCCCCCCCCCCTCTCATACCACGCTATAAAAACACTGTTCAGGTGCTGTTTCCAAATTGGATTAATAAATTTCGCAGCCTGTTTTACTTTTTGCCTTGTTTTGCCTCTTTTGTGATTCTGCGTGATTTTTTGCTCCCCATGATTCGAATGACCATCATGTGATATGTCATACGTTGCATGTGATTTTTATACACATTGACGTTGGGATTCAACATGCATAATTATAGTCTTATAATATTTAAACTCCCAACTATTATTTTTTATTACTTTTCTTGTTGTGGAACCAAAATCTTGTATTTTTATGTTTATGTGCTTTCATTGTAAAAAAACCATTACTCAGTCTTGTTAATTGCCAGAAATCTCAAAAAATGCTTGAGGTAGATCTGTGAAAGCAGGTACGCTTGTAAAACTATGAGTCAGCACATATGATGTCTGTCCCAGTAAGTATTGTCCACTGCATTATTGTCTTCTATAGATTTGCATGGATGGTTGCCCGCATTTCATCACATTCATTTGCATTCCCTGAAATTAAATTGTTTGAGAAAAAAAAACTGAAATATATGAAAATAAAGAATCTTTTTTATTTCAAAAGCAGGCGATCTTGAATTTTAGTCCTGAGGAACTTCCTTATTTGCACATTTGTTATGAAAATTAACTTATTTGTTCCTCTGAGATAATAAACAAAGTATCAAGCATGCTACGTCTCTTAATCCAAAGTAAAGTCTCTTGATCACGACCCACCATTTGTCTTTATTAATTCTCAAAGATTGTGTAAAAAGTGTTTGTTGGGATATGAAGTTTGATCTCCTTTAAACCAGATTTCATAAGCATGATTTGACTCAAGGATTGAAGTTTTGTGATTAGGGATTTATTTTGCCTATCCAAATAGATGGATGGATCGAGTTAATTATCAGGAGATGTCTAGTAATGGTGAGTTTAATCGATACGGAGTGATGTGCGTGGTTAAGAATCGACAATGATAGTCATTACAGTAGAAGAAGAAGCAATCGCCATAGTTGTGGCAAGGATTATATATATACTTTTAACTGAAACCTCGTATCCTAATTAACGATTTGTTGTTTCTGTTAGTATATTACAGTTTCCACAATGTATCTCGGTAAGTGACTTGTGTGTGCTTTTAAAATCTCCATCTTTCAGCTGTAACAAAATAAAATTTTCTTTTCCAATCTCAAATGCGAAAGTAATGTTTGCAAACAAGCTATTCTTGAATTTGTAAATCAATTTCACTTATAAGAGTTTGTTTTACAAAGGAAATGGATATTCTGCATTAAATTAATCTTGGAAATCAAGTACGGTAACCCTAAATCAAAAATTAGTTTTCCTGTTTTTTTAATGTAAATTAATGCTTTAGTTAGTTTCTGAACAAACCTAATATAGGGGACGTCTTACGGTTTTAGGAATTGAAGGTAAGAACATGCTAAATGACATTCAAAATTAGCTTATAGCTGAGTCGCATAGATTGGTTTTCTTGAATTCATTTCCCATAGACATTTACTTACATGGATATGAATGAGACTAACCTCAGTACATCATGCCAAAAACAGAAGGCATTAATTTTGTTTTGAAGTTCAAAGTCCCATCTTGTTAGTGAAAAATAAAAATTAAATATAAAGTAGAGTAAAATTTGTGCAAACTTAAAGAGTTTTTATTTTAGCAGATATTTTAAAAAATTATATAAATGATATTTTAAGATTTTCATAAAAATTTAAGCTATTAAATATAAATGATTCTTTAATATATTTGATGCCCTCACCACAACTATGGCAATTGCTTCTTCTTCTATATTGTAATCACTATCATTATTGACTCTTAACAGCGCACATCACTCTTTATCCATTAAACTCACCGCTCCTAACTTGATTCATCCATCTATTTGGATGGGCAAAATAAATTTCTAATCACAAAACTTTAATCCTTGAGTCAAATTTTGCTTGTGAAATCTGGAGCAATATATACATTTCTAGTTGTCTTCTTAGAAGTTTTTTTTTTTGTTGTGAAGTTCAAAGTTTTAGCATGAATATTAGTATCAGAGAAAAACAAAAACAAAGGTAAGAAAGTAAGGAAGAGTTTTTTATGATGGAAATTCCCTAAATCTTCATTTTACTAGACTCTCTATCAATTGCTCTACCGATATTAAGAAGCAAGGTTGCTGTGAAAGTTCCTTAAAACAATCTATGTAACGAATAAGGAAAACAGTTACACATTTTAAGCAATGTTAGCAATTAATTTTTTTCTTTGCTATTTAAGTTTGCATTTGAAAAAATACCATAAAAAATCCTGAATGGAATTTAAAGAATCTCAATTATGAATGGGAATAGAGAAATCAAAATGAGTAATAAATAATGAAAATAATGTTTTATTAGAATACAAAGTTTTAAATTGTAACCGGAAAGCGAACTGAAATTTAAAACTTGTAATAACTATTTATTAGATTAATAAGAAGACTGAATGTGAAAAGACACCATTTTTAAGGGTAACGATGACCATGAGGGGAAAAAATAGCCATGATACTTTGATGATTGAGCTAAACCCTCTATTTCCATCTTGTATTTTTATCAATTTGGCCAATTGAGCACTTGCATTGTTAATCAATTAAGTACAATTTGTCTAAATTACAAAAAAAAAAAAAACACTACTCAAAAGGAAGGGTGGTGTGGACGATAATATTAACATGAATGAATAAAAAGATTATAATAATAACTTTACATAAAGGTGCATATTTTTTTTTGTTTGTTTGTTTGATAATAATCGAAGTTATGATACTAATTAATTAAAAGTACATGGATATTTAAGTCCCTTGAAAAAAAGAGAGAGAAAAAGCCTAGACAACACCTAAAAAATTTTGATGAAGTGAAGAATTGTCCAGGATGAATTGAAAAAGATAGATTCTCAATAGGCCGAATTCATTGGTCAAAAAATAATTTTTATATGATTTTCTAACATCATTTTATTAGTGAAAATCATTTAATCTTAAAACTTGTATAAAACATAACTATATTATGTTGACTTAACAATAATTAGAAAAGAGTGAAGGTAGTAAAGTTTAATTCTATGATTTTTTGATTATTCATATTCTAATATTATATCAAATAATTATTATATATGTGATGATGATGATTTAACTATTGAATTGACATGTAGTAATGTTGTTATATTTTTTAAGTATGCATCAACTTTGAATTGGTTTGTAATTGTGTGTTTGTAGTATTTGTATTATTGTTATTATATTTTTATTATTTGTACATCAATAATTTAGAAAATTTATCAATTGAGTTTTTTTATATATAAAAATGAAAAATTAGATTATTGGTCAACATTCACTTCCCACCCTTATGCCATATATGATCACGTGAAAAAATAAAAAAGAATTCTCAGAAAAGAACTGAAAACAATTTATATTCATTTAATTTTCTTTAATTTCTTACCAACAAAATAAATATCCAACTCAAAAAAACTAATAAATTGAATTATTTTCATTACATAAGAAAGTTGTATACTTTGTAAAACTCTTAATACTTTCTCAATAAACTCTTTCAATTCCATCGAAAAATAAAATAAAATAAAAATCCAAATCAAACTTCTTCATGGTAAAACTCACCAAGTCACCATCATTTAATTGCTTTTCTTATGGACAATCATCTAGACCAAGTCAGCCTTGTAATGCAAAGTGAAATCATAATAATGAAATCTAACAAAACATTATCATAATAAGACCATAAACAACTAAAAGGTGGATTTCTTCAATTTTAGTTTACAAAACAATAAACTTATTTTTTCAACTTTTTTTTCCCTTTTTTCTTTTTTTACATGTTTGAATTAATATGACACTCACAATTATGTATAAATTTGCAATTAACTAATGACATGCAACAAAAACACATATTTTATAAATATTTGAAATTAAAAATACTATAAAAAATAGATGGACATTAAATTACAAATAAATTAAAAACTTCATTCACAATCACCAAACATGTCAATATGGCACATTCCTAATACAATAAACTAAACAAAACTGCTTGGGCACATAAATTTGAAAATCTAAACATGCAAATAATAAAAATAAAAATACCGAAATCTAAATTGAAAAAATTAAAATGCTCAAACTTTGATATATGACTAGGGCTCTGTTTGGGAACGTGATTGAAACCATATTTCTTCAAATTTTAAATTTTTTTTGCTATATATATATATATTCAAATTGTTTTAATATACCGATCTCAAAAATAATTTTTTTACAAATAAAAAATATATTATTTTAATATGTTTTTAAATAAAAAATAGTTTGAACTGCAACCACTACCACAATCCTAATCAAACTTAACTCAATAGCAACTGCATATCATTTTTTGAAAAAATAAATCTTATTTACATTTCTAATTTTCATTTATAGCTATTGTCAAAAAAAGAATATATTAATTTTCATTCTTATTTCCACTTTCATTTTTATTTCTTTCAACCAACTTCAAAAAAAAAATTCATTTTCATTTTCATACTTACAGTCTTGGTATCCAAATTTCAAACTTTCAATGACGGTTCATTCTAATAAGTAACTTCTATCAAATGACTGCTCCACATTGAGACCCTAATCCAGCCATGCATGGAAGTAAACGGCTGGAATTCATTCTAATAAAGGTAAGTTATTATGAAGGAAATAAACATATTTGTTGAAAATATTGTTATTAAGATGAGAGCAATAAAGAAGATTTGGAATTTCTTTCTAATTCCTGCATGCGGTACGCTAAAAAACAAAAGATATTAGCAAGAATATTGCCATATTTAATATGAAAATATACCAACAAATTCTCAGGGCTCTTGTTAGCCAGAAGAAGACAAGAATATTTCAAAATAAATTCATTTGAATATACAATTAAAACAGAGGAAATCCAATGCAAACTTTGAAAAAATCTGTTTATCCTGTATTATGGAATCAGTGTTGGTGTCAAACTGGCAATTAAGAAGAGTCAAATTGCAATTTTTCTGAGTTATTTTACTTCACCAACACAATTTTTTAGACCAATATTTTGCTTTCTATTTTCTTCTTTTTTAAAAAAAAAACCCGGATAGAAACGAAGCAATACCTACATTAGAAAGTACAGATTGATAACTTCCATATTTGCTTATGGTGTGTCGAAGGATATTGTTATTTAGTATTAATCTGAGTTTTGGAAAACAATAAACCCTAAGAATGTTAATTGCCTGCACAACCAAACAATATTGTTTAGGCTGATAAACACTTTTCTTTGAATAAAGAAAAAAAGAACAAGAAAATTATTTACTGAAATTTTCTTATGGGCTTTTGACTAAATGATATGGGTATGAGTCATAGACGCCTACCCGAAGGGTCAAACCATTGCAAAGAAGTTGATAAGTTAGCTAGAAAGATGAAATAAAGGCTTACAATTATTTTTAGTTGCTGAGTGGTTTTGTAATGTACGTGTGTACAAGCATGTATTGGAGGAGTTCATTAGGGCTTCAGGGAAACATATCGTTTTACTAGACCTGGGAGAAACGAAGGAAGAAAACTCAAGCATAACATCAATTCCAAGAGAGTGTATAATTCACGATTTTGGTAATAATTATTGTTTGACGAAGTTACAGTTCGCTTTGTATTTTCTGTTAGTTAATTATAGTGTTGTTTGGTTGAAATTCAAAGGCCTGTCCATATACACACGTCCACTAAATCTCTTCTGATCAACAGGCATACAGAAGTTGAGCTTTTCTTCTCCAATCTATTACTTTGTTAAACTTGGATTTTTGCTACATGTTCTTGTATGCGATTGTTCCTTTTTATTATTACTATTATTATTCTTTAACTTGATTTCATACTGTTATTAACTATTTACATACTCGAAAACTTTAACCTTGGACGATAGAGCTCCCTCAATCCCTCTCTATATATCACTTTCTTGGTGATAGTGTGTGTGTGTGTGTACAGACACATTTATGGTTGATGAAATGCTGTTGGTTGTGTAAGGCAGTCCAGGTTTGGAGCTCGGATACCACCAAAGTTTCTATAAATAGAAAATGATATTGATCCCTTAATTATCTGAGAGATATTCTTTCAAGATGACATGTGATAACATGTTACTTTTACAATTAGATAAATTAAGCTAATTCGGAGTATATTGGCAACTCTTATTGCTATTTTGGGTTTGGTTAGCTGCAATTCGAAGCTTCAGCTGTTGCTCTTTGCTTTGTCTGTTTCTTCGATTTTGGTCTTACGTGCAAAATTTAAAGCTGTATGTTCTCTGGCCGTGAGACATTCTCCTCAATGAGGGGAAATTTCTTAGATTCAATCAGGTAAAGAGTTTATCCTTGGATAACTGGTAATTTCACTAGGAGTGGATGAGTGGAGGCCTGTGATTGCCTCGATAGTGGCTAGTGACGTGAATTAATTAACCAGATTTAACAATTACGTATATGCTTTTTGCTTCTTGTTAATCTTGAATAATTACGTACGGCAGTAACATTTTGCTTTTTGTTAATCTTTGCAGGATCACAAAATAGGACACATGAAAATGAAGTTCCAGAAAGGCAAATGTGTGGGGGTCTAGCCTCTGCTTCAGTACTTATTATATAGCTAGCTAGCTTCTCTCTTTGCAGATAGTGTTACATCACAGCCTACTTCTAAATAATCTTGTCTTGGCAGGTTGGTCTAAGAAGTTATTCCTAGCTTATAGGAATTAAAACTGCAGTCGTAATGTTCTACTACATCCTCGACTTCTTAATTAATTAGTACGACGTTAACACTATATTTCCAGCTCTGTTGTTTCTTTGCTGCAGAAGAAAACTAGTGTCTTCAGCTAATGGTGAGAATGGCTCTTAGCCTCTGCCAAAACGTAGCTTTGGTCTTGCCTCGCATTAGATGAGCTGTACTTGCTAGTAATCCTTCAATTGTCCAAAGTACCAAGTTTTTCTTCATGTTTAATCTCTAGTTAATTTCCTACATATGCGAACACGTAGTAATTTTTATCTCTAGCTACCTGCTTTTTCTTTCACTGCATATATACAGTACTCTCTATTTTAGACTCTACCACTAGTTGATATATATCCGAATCAATCTGATTCCAGGATACGAGGAGCTTGGATTTCTCCCCAGATGCATACCTTAATTTACCAGCTACACAAGGATAGTGGGCGGAATAGATCACTAAACCACACATAACACCGCAAGATGCCCATCAATGATTTATTGTCAAGGCAGCGTTTTAATTCTGTTTCCAGTGTAATTGTTCTTTTGAAAAATCATTTTTTTATGTTTTTTATAATTGTTATATCAAAAATATTTTTTTCAATAAAAAATATTATCTTAATATATTTCCAAATAAAAAAACACTTTAAATAATAATATCTAATACAATCCTAATCTTTATCACAATTACTACACTACGTAACTCATAACCTCGGGCTTATGTTTGGGAGCCATGGAGAGCTAGCCCGCTACCTGCACGAAAACCTGAAGGTGGATTGGTAGCTAACTAGTCACACTGAATTATTTATGATCCATTTATGACTAGTGCCATAAAAATAGCTCAAATGACTGCCATATTAGTGAAGTAGGAAGTTATTGTCTGAACCTCGATCTATTTTTTACGAAACAAAAACTAATAAGCAATTTCAGATTCCCTAAACTAAAATATTAGTTAGATATGTCAGCACATAACACTGCCTGCAAAATAATACTTTCAAACAAAATATTTCACTCGGAACACAGAAATTCCACGAGAAGTTTAGATTCTGATTGGAATATTTTCAACAAAAAAATCACTCAAATTAACTTTCTAATAGAATATTCTTTCGGATTTTTTTCCTTGTTAATTTTTCCTGATATTTAATTTTAAAAAAAATTAACTTGTGAAGGAAATTTTAATCCAAAATTTAAAAAATAGAAAATAATACATAAAACTCAAAACTTTTTAGAAACATATATTAAAAAAATTAAAAAGTAGAATTTTTTTAATATATATATATATATATATATATATATATCCAAATAAAATTTAATTACTTTGGTGGAAAATAAATATTTTCTTAGTCATTAACTAAATATATTCATAAAATCATAAAGCCCAAAATCCATATTTCAATTAAAAGGAAAAAAGAAAAATAAATTTTACTTAAAATATTTATCCTGACAAAATTTAATTTATAATTATATACAAAAGCACAAACTCTAAATAAATTATCTTAAAATATTAAGAATCATAAATATTAAGAGGACTTTATCAGTAAATATTAAATAAATTTTTTTATTTTATATGTGAAAGTCCTACTATTATTATTATTATTATTATTATTATTATTATTATTATTATTATTATTATTATTATTATTATTTATTGAGAATGCTGAGGATTTTATTAATATTGTACTACATACACCATAAATTTCTTGATATAAAGAGCCAATACTTTTTATCTAACAAAAAGAGCCAAATATTAGGTACAAAAAAGTTGATCAGTATTACAATATATAAACTAAAATAACTAGGTAAATAACTATAGCAATCTATAGTATTATCAGGTTTTTTTTCATCTTAATTTTTTTTCAATTTCAACCTTTTATGTACAAAATTACTTATTAATTTCTTAAATTTTACTTAAATAAGAAAAAAGACCAAAAAAGAACCAAAGCATAAAAAAGAAAAATCTCATGCCAATATCAAACTCTAGAAAAAAAAGGTTAAGTTTAGTCCACCTATAGTTTTTATAATTTTAATTTTGATATAAAAATTTATTTTCTTACATTTTAATCTTTTAAGTTTGAGAGAGTAGAGAAAAAGTTTATTGAGGTGAAAAAAGTATCAATTTAGTTATATTCATTTGAAATAAATAAAAAACTAATCTTTAGGTTAAATTCAATAAGAGTGATCCAATTGATGTGTTTTTGAAACCTTCTATCTTATTTAAGAAATTAAATTAAGGTAAAGAGAGGAATATTTTTTTTCTATTTTTTTTATCAATAAATTGGATTTTTGACATTCTAAGATTAAAAATAATTTTTAAAACTAAAAAACTTCCTTGAATTTTCTAAACACCAATGTGATTATAAACAAACAAGCGACACATCATCTCCTTTTTATTTAAAAATAATAAGTTGATGATTCGTAGTATATTCAATTTGAAAAAAAAAGATAAATAAAAAGTATCAAACTAACTTGGCCACCCAGACCTACTTGGATTTTTTTTTGATATATTTTTTTTAATTTTATCTTTTAACGTTGAGTTTTTATTGAATTTTTTTATTAGTTATTTTTTAATTTTATCATTCAACGTTAAGTTGAGTTTGAATTGTTTTTTATAATTGATTTTGATTTACTTTCTATAAGGTTATTATAATTTTAAAAAAAATCCTAATATTTTATTAGTGTTTAATTTTATGAGTGTCAATTTTTATTGTCGCATAGTCAAATAAAAACTAGTTTTAAAAAAATAAAGTTATTAAATCCAATGAAATTTATGACTTGGATGATATGTTTGGCAATCAATTAGAAAATTTAGCTTTTTAATTTATTTTTATGAGCTTTTATAGGGTTATCATATTTTTAAACAAATATCTTGATATTAGATTAAGCCATGAAGCCTAAGTTAATTATATATATTATTATTTTAATATTTTTTAAAAAATATCATCTTGATTTTTTCTTTTTAAGTCAAATCATGTCTTTATGAATATTTTAAATTGCCTTTAAATCTGCTAAAATAGCTAAGTTATGTTAGGAAACTTCTATATAATTTA
This sequence comes from Populus pruinosa, assembly GCA_026413675.1. Lineage (NCBI taxonomy): Eukaryota > Viridiplantae > Streptophyta > Magnoliopsida > Malpighiales > Salicaceae > Populus > Populus pruinosa. The sequence goes on from CM048595.1 coordinate 4,859,731, forward strand.
ATTTAAAATTTAAAATAAAAATAAATCAGACTGAAAAATTTTAAATTTTAGTTGTGTAGCCGAGTTTAATAACAATACCTGAAATAATATCACGGATTAAGTATGCATATATATATATATAAAATATATAAAAGAATGATTTAATTCATGTCTTTGGGCAGGTAAATTATATAGCAACATGACAAAAGAGTAAGTTAACCCTTGGCCCATCACTTGTTGTGCCATTTTGTAACGGTTAGTGACGACAAAATCACTGACTCATTTTTATCAAAGGTGTCCCCCAGCTTGTAAGGTACACCGATATGGAGCATATAAAAATAAAGAGCATACGGCAAGAAATATATATGATCGCGACTCTTTTGCAACCACTAAGTGATGGGCGCCGCTTGAATTATTGCATATATTTTGCACTCCTCCTGTATTTTACACCATAAAAAATGATTTTTTTTTTATGAAAAAACCTTCTTTTAATTTTCTATTATTTTTTTTTTACCAATCAGAATATCGATATGGTAAAGATAGTATGCATCTTAGAAAGCTCCTTCCCACCTTTTCTTTTTTCAATGATCTTTATATAGGACACGATTTAAAATCTTATGATGTCAATCATTTGTATGCTTATTTAATTTTGTTTATATGCATGACACATGCAGTCTTATTAGGATCATTTTTTTTTAATCTAACCTGTTATATATATATATATATATATATATATATATATATATATATATATATATCCTCTTTAAAAGAATACCTCATTATTTATCAACAAAAAAACCCTGTGAATAATCAATATATTTTATTGCTTTCATAATAAGTTTTTTTAGCCTGCGATTAATCCCTAGAATGCAATTTTTTTTCCTTGATTTATTTATTAATAAGTTGAGTGCATCTTGATTTATTTATATGAACATATAAAGGTAGGGTTTTTTTTTTCATTATATTGCAACTGTGAAAATTGGAATCATTGGAATTCAAATCTTATTTTATTTAATAAAAAGATTAGATAAAGTATCGCTCTTATAATGTCCATTCATTATGTTTGTTATTCATATATAATGAATGGACATTATATTACAAGTGTTCAAGACAACTTCATATATAGTTTAAGACAACTTCATATGTAGCTTTGGATCCTTCACTCCAACCTATACTTTTTTTTTTTTATTTACGTGGGCTATCCGGGCCAGCTTATCCGCACCACGACTAATCCCCACGGTCCACTAAACATCTTGCAAGCCCAGTGAGCAGGTAAGACATCGCGGGGATGACAGACGTGCATGGTAAGATTCGAACCCAGATGCGGAGGAAAGGGACAAGCCCCTCCCACCGCTAGGCCATAACCTCACTTGCTATACTTGTTATTTCTTTATCTGGCCCCCCAACCCGTGTGAATCAGAGGAAGCATTGCTTCCCCTTCCTTTGATTGCAAAACATCTAAGCATAGTTTTTTTTATTTCCACTTAATAAAAAAGGGATTCATTAGCAATGGCTAATGTTTGAAAGACCCATACCTAAACTCTAGTGGGTAGGCTGGTAGCAGGAGCGGAGAGAGAAAATAAAATTAAGAGAGATCAAATTTCAGTTGTTTTATTATTTAGATTAAAATTATAAATATTATTAAGGTACATGAAATTTCTCGAATGATAATTTTAAATCAAGGTTTTATATTTTAGTTAAGATGAGATATTTATTTTTATTAATAACTTAATATGTTCTTGTTTGTTGTAACCCATTTTTGGGTCCCCGCGTAATATATATATATATATATATATATATATATATAGAAAAATAAGAAAATTAAAAATAATTAAAAAAACTATGATAATAATAACTAATTTAAAAATAATAACAGTAAAAAAAAAAAGGATGTCAGAATGCTCAGAAAATTGTCAAAAATTAGTTGAGGAGATTTACAATTATAAAGATTAAAATTTGGCAATATTTTGTTAACTAATGAGAACCTTGTTGACAAAGAAAATTAAATTTTAGGAAGAAAAATCCAAAATAAGATGATTATGGATTCAATTAACTTTTTAATAAAGATTTAATTGAATTTATGGAGGTTTTGATTGCAAGAACATTTGATTTTTTAGTTAATTTGGGCTTTTATTAGAAGAAATTAAAGTTCTGGGGTCAAAATATAATTTTTGAGAGTTAATTTGGTCAAATCAGGGACTTAATTGCATAAATATTGAAGTTGATGGCCAATTAGAGACTTAATTGAAGAAATCCAAAACCAAGGACCAAATTGTAAAACACGCCCAAATTGAAGGTCTGATTTTGAATCTGACGCATTTTGGCGCCAAATCTCATTTAAATTAAACGACGCATTTTGCGAAAAACGACGCCGTTTTATGCACTGTTCATATGCACTATTCATTAAAAAAACAGAAAACTCAAAACAGTGCCGTTTTGAATAGCACCATCATCTTCTTCCCCTGGACACGCAGAGAACAGGGGAAGAAAATGTGTTTTTCTTCTCTGTTTTCACCGATCTTTTTACCGACAATTCAACTTCAAAAAGACGCTAACACAACCCACTTTCCACGTGCTCGAAGAACGGTAGAGGAGCAGTTGCACAGTGGCCGCCCCCAGCCACGTCCCCTCCCTGTTTTTTGCCTATAAAAGCAGGGGAGGCAGCAAGTTATGAAAAAAAAGAAGAAGACAGACACGAAGAGAGGGAGAAAACGAAGGAGAGAAGGAAACCAAACACGAGAGAGAGGAGAAGAGAGAAGAAAAGAGAAAAAAAAGAGAGAAGAAGAAGCAGAAAACTGAAAAAAACCGAGGAGAGAGAGAGAAGAAAAACACAGCAAAACGTTGGCCACCGTGTCTCCGCCGCCAACAACACCGTCTCGACACCAATCCCAGATAACCTCCGGCTACCCCGTCTCCTTTGTCCTTTGCTCAACCACGGTTTGCATTTTGCATGCAGAACGTGAATTAATTCACATTCTACAACAAATGAAGGGGGCCTGGTTACTGTACAGTAACCAGCCCATTTGGTTTTGGGCCAGGTCCGGCCCAACCCACTGATCTGGGCCGATTCCGACCCATTTCAAAAAAAAATTAATTAATTAATTTTTTTATATTTTTCATTCCTTGTTTTTTTTATTTATGCCTTTTTACTTAGTATGGGTCTTATTTTATGTCAAAAAAATAAATACAAATCTGGTATTAAAAATACCCGGTTTTTTTTTGTCAACACTTAAAAAAAATTTGAAAAGAAATAAAAAAAATGTTTTTATGCATACGGTCAAGTGTCTCAAAGCTAAAAAATCATATTATATATATATATATATATATATATATATATACATTAAAAACAATATTTTTAGCATGCATTTTGACTTTAATAACCAGTTTATTAAAGTCAAGAGAACATTGGCTAAAATATAAAAAATAACAAAAAATTTTTTTGTTTTGTTTAGTATCTGGGATTATGAGGTTATACGTAACACATATTCTTGATATTAAAAGGTTATTTGTTTTTATTAACGACATAGAACAACTAGAATTTTACCTGATAAAATAAAAATCTTCATACAAAGAAGGACTTTTCATAAACGTTAGATAGACATATAATTAGACACCACAACATGATTACATGTTTTATCAGATAAAAAAATGCAGCCTACCTTAGGTAGAGCGTATTTGGGGTGCTAATACCTTCCCTTTATGCAATCAGTCTCCGTACCCGATCTCTGAAGACCAGTTAGGGTTTCTAGTTACTAGAATACTAGGTGGCAACTCCCATTCAATGTTTTCACTGATAAGCGACAAGAATTCCTTATCTTTTCATATCTTGCTAGAAATACACCACTTCTCATCGTTAGTATGGATGATGGATGATCGCCACGACGCCGCACACATGCGATATTGTTTTAAACTCAAGTAATATACCACGCTCGAGAACTCCTTGCTCATGGGAAATACACTCATTTGCAGCTCCAAATGCTAGGCCAAGATTTAGCCAATCCAAATTAATTGGATAAATACATAATGGCTCAAACTTCACTAGATCTAGTGGTCATTTGAGGATTTTATTTTTATATTTGTCAATCATTCATGTAAGTGGGCTGTTTATGAAGTGGCATCCATCTATAGCTCTATCGGATAATACAAGTCCGAATAATCACCTTGTACTCTTAGGAAGACTCCTGCAATTGCCTTTGTGAGCTTCCTTTCCTTTGATATATAACAATTTGACATTTGAAGAGAAAAAAATAAACTCAATTGGATGAAAAAGCATTAAATTGTAAGATAAGTACTAAAACTTTTTAGAAAATAAAACTTTGTTTTTTAAGAAATTACAAATTCTAAAAAATGCTCAAGGAATAAAATAAATTAATATATCTCTAAGAAAATTTAAAAGTTTCAAAAATTTAAGAATTTAAAAAACTTCCGACAATACTCAATGGTTAAAAACTTTTAGTGATTTCTTATAATTTTGTTAAAACTTTAATTTTGAGTATAATCAATATTGTTTATTTTTTAAAAGAAATATTTGGAAATTTAATATTTTTTAAAAACACAAATATTATTGAAATTTTCATTTTAGTTTTTGAAAACATTAATGGTTCTGATATGTTTGATTTTTTTTCAAATATATTAATTGATACTCTTCTTTAAATATAATATAATCACTAGATAAATTCATTTGACTAAGTCCTTTTCATATGGTTTTTTTTTATACTGAATTGATACAAACATCTAGACAGTTTTGGGGATTTCCAATATAACTTAGTTCGAAACTTTATATTTTGTTGATCCCTAAATAATCTATGTTAATGTTCCATCATAAATAGGTTATATTATATATTAAATTCCAATAAAATTTTAATCTAAAAGTGACATGATCATACTTTTAATTTTGCTTCAAATGTGTCTATTAACCATGTTTTAACAATTTTTTCAATAATTCTCCATATAAATAAAAATTATCTAGCCAATTTAAAAATTACTTGAAGATTTGATGAGAAAATATGGATTTGATAGATTATTATATTAGGATAAATAGATTTTGGATTTGAACATTTTTTGGTGGATTAATATCATATTTACTATGCTAAATTATGCCTTGAACTATTCAACCTTTTATATAAACTAAGATAATAGTACCTACAGAGTTCTCTACATAAAAATTTTCTTTGGTTCTTACTATTATATTCATTTTGATCATGAACAATTTATGAATTCATGAATGTTCTAGAAAATTAAGTTTTTATCAAAATTCTCAAAGAATTTAGCATATTTCTCACTCATATTGGTAATCTTTTATTAAAAGTAATTTTTTTAAAACTCCATTTGGTGTATCAAGATATGAAAGTTATTAAAAGTACAATTCACCATTTATCATGTTATAGCTAGCACTTATTTTATCATAGAAATAAGCAGGAAATAATAATTTTCTAGTGCTACCAAGAATATTATATGAGTTAGTTTTTTTATGTGCACTAAGATCTTAGGATACTTAGTTTTTTTATGTGTACTGAGATCTTAGGATCTCTAATTAACTAGTTATGTATATCATCATTACACTATTTCATCTTTAAAGGCTTTAAACCTATTCTCTTCAATTAATTATATTTAAGCTCTTTCAACAAACCCTCGGATCCATAATATTTTATTTTGACTTCTATATTCAATGCAAAACCTATAAATTTACTATTATACATACTATTTTGTTTCCTTCTAAATACTGGTTGACTATCACAATGGACACAAATATGTAGCACTGGTTTTGACTTAGATGACATATCCTCTAAGAAATCATAAATCCATCTGGCTTCCTCTCTAACTTTATCAAGATCAATAAATTTTGATCCCATAATGAATTTTGTAATACATGTTTATTTAAAGAATTTCCATGATATAAATTATTCAACAACTGTGAAGACATATCTATTTATTCATTTTAGATCATTAGTTTTGAATTTCCAATTAGAATCATTGTACCTTTTTAGTATTGTCAGGTAACCATATAGTGTATTCTATAATTCAAGACATATCTCGAATATTTGAGCATCATTTTTACTTCCTTTCAATGATTCCCTCTTTTATTGTTTATAAATCTAGTCAGTTTACTAACCAACAAACAATATTAGGCTTTGTTCAGCTCATAACATACATTAGGCTTCCAATTATCCAAGAATATTCCAATTGGTTTATTCATTTTCCTTTATTTTTTGATATACACTTATATCAATTAGAGTTCTAATAGTACTATTTTAGTTATTTTAGTTAAAAAAATCATAACCAAATATTTTAGTTATTTTTTTATTTCTTACTCATTCTAAGCTTAGCTTTATCATCTTTTGATTAATTATGACTACTTGAGTTAGCCTCAATTGTTATTTCAAATGAATGACTTTCTTTTCTTCTTTTTTTCATAATAGTATTAGGATGAGTATTCTAAATACTTGACTTATGTAAAAGACATTGATATACAATATTATTGTATGCACCACCAGAAAATTGGGGAAAACCAATGGAATTACAAATAATTTTTTTTTTGTCGGTCAATTTTACCAATGAAAATAATTACATCTTTAATTTTGTTAGTATATACCGATAGACCATTTTCATTTGCAATACGGTCAATATATACCAACGAACATATTCTATCGGTATATACTAACTGTATTACCGATGAATTATATAGATTTTAAAAAAGTTGCAATGACATGATGACATAGATTTTTTTCATTTGATTTTATCAATGGAATGACCGAGGGATTTAAACTCAGAACTGAGTACAATGATGTGGCACAGTCACCAGCAGACTTACTGACGAGTATACCAATGAAATGGTTCCGTCGATGATTTCATCGATAAAAGTCAATATATACCCACTTTATCGACTCTCTCTTCCTCTATTTCTCCTTTTTCTTCCCCTTCTTCTTCCTCATCCCAACTCTCCCCTCCTAAAATGCAACCAACTACCAATCCCCACTATCCTCCTCTTCTCAACACAAGCACTCAAGTTTCTTATACTTTTGTACACGGTCACAACATCAGTTTTTCGAGTAATTTATTGTGGATTTTATTATTTTTTGTAAGTAAATCTATCCTTTTTAGTTTTAACATTTAAATGTTAATTTTATTGTTTTTAGCATATATTTTATTAACGTATGTACTTGTTTGATTGTTATTATTCAAAGAATCTTGTAGTATGAATATATAATCTTGTAGTTGTTATAGTTTGTTTTAGATTTTTTCAAATTGTATTTATTTATAAATTGTTAAAAATTTCTTGAATTACACTGAATTAGATGTGTTGTGAAGAAATAAATAATATCTTGTTTAATGGATCCGTTTTAATTTTTATCAATTATATCGTAAAGTTAGGATTTCTATAAATTTATTTATGGATAAATTTGTATGGATATTGATAATTGATAATGAATATTTAATATAAGTATTTTTTTTAGTTTACTGGATAATGTCAGGGCAATCAATATTTTTACAAATTTATTTATGTAACATAGTTAATTAATACATGTTGTCATCATAATTTTATAAAAATTTGATAGAAGTCATGGATGATCCTTCATAGATACATCAAGACTCACCCCAAGAATTGTAAAAGATGGATTATTGTAATAGAGTTTAGGGTTTTATTAATTTCATAACATCTATTTTGAAAAATTTTACTGATGCTAGTATTAAGTGTTCATGCAGGAAGTAAAAATAAAAAGTTTCTGTATTAAGATGTTGTAACGATATATCTTTTAACCAAAGGGTTCATGAAGGATTATTTATGTTGGTATGCACACAGAGAGCTATTTGTTCCTTATGAGAGCATGGTAGAAAGGGTGGTTAGGTTACCTTTTAGTGCTAGCAACATGAATAAAGTTGCAAATGACAACAGTAATCCTCACAGGAATATGATTATGGATGCAATGAAAATAAATAAAGGTAATGTTAGTGAATGTCCAATCATCAAAGAATAACCTAATGCAAATGTAGCAAGCTTTTTTGATCTATTGAAAGATTTTGATGAACCATTATGGGATGGCTACAACAATCACAGTAAATTATCGGTCGTAGCATAGATGTTCACCATTAAGTCAGATCATAGGTTGAGTGAGGCCGGTTATGAAAAGATTATCGAAAAGGCAAGAAGCATTTTACCATAAAAGAACATGTTAAAGGAGAACTTCTATACTGCAAAGTCTTTGATCAAACCCATCAGTTTAAGACACTGGAAAATTGACATCTGCTCTAACTTCTACATGTTATACTATTTTGAAAATGCTGAGTTGACTGAGTACATGACATGTGGGCATTCTCGTCACAAACCCAAAACTAGCAAGGAAAAAACTATTGTTGTATATAAAAAACTTAAATACTTCCCAATCATGCCTAGATGGTAGAAGTTATTCATATCACTAAGAACTGCTGAGCACATGGCATGACACCAATCACATCATGCAATTAATAAAGTGAATGTGCATTCTTCTGATAATGAAGCATGGAAACACTTTAACAATGTATATCCTCACTTTTCAGTTGAATCAAGGAACATACATCTTGGGATGTGTATAGATGAATTTAACCCATTTTGGTCATTTTCAGCTCCTGATTGTTGTTAGCCGGTCATAATGACCATTTATAACTTGCCATCAGGATGTGTATGAGGTTGGAGTTCATGTTTTTATCTATAGTTTTTATTTAATGTTTAATACAAATTTATTTGGTTAATTAGTTTTTTTACTATATCAATAAATATTTTAAAAATATATTTTAAATCAATACCAAGGTCTTACTGATGGCTTGGTGCCATCGGTATTTTATCGAGAGTTGCACAAACATTACCACCCTTGCCTCAATCACCGACGGATATATTTCATTGATGTTTATCATTGATATTATAAAATGAGATATCCATTGATATTATACAAGGAGTTCTGAAATATTGAATACTCATTCCATAATCACCGATGTCACGTCTATTGATGATTACCATTGAAACTATAGATGGAATAATTATGTTGGTAAAGTTCTCGCGGAAGAAAAAAATTTGGCACGCTTCCTCATCTGTAATCCTATTGGTGTTTGATTTTTTTTTTTTATTTCTAATTGGCTTAGTGACAGAACAAGGAATTACCGATGAGCAATATTTTGATAAAGAGAGTCCATCAGTGTTGTCATCTGTAATATTTTTATCGATGAATTATGTGTCTAACACCGATAAAATTAATCTATCAGTAAAAATGTTTAATGATGTAGTGACACATATTCGATAAATATAAAATTATAAAATTTATAATTTTATATCTTATCTTAACCTTTTTAGAATCAGGTACTGTTACTTTTTCGAGACACCCTCATACTTTAAGGTATTTATAAAAAGTTTTTCTATCTTTTCATGATTTATATGGTATATTTTCTAACTTTTATGGGGTATTTTTTAAATATATAATTGACAGTTAAAATTGTCTCCCCCCACAAGTCTTGAGATGCTCCTAAACTTATCAATATGGTATCCATTATTTCATTTAATGTTCAGTTCTTATATTCTATAATGATATTTTATTGTGATGAAGAAGAGTAATAGTTAGGTGAATATTATTTTGGGAATAGAATTTACAATATGATGCTTTATGTTCTCCATCTTTATCATTTCTTATTACATTAATTTTCTTGTTAAGTTGATTTTCAACTTCATTCTTATAATATTTAAATATTTCAAGAAAGTTATATTTTTTTTAAACAAATAGGTATAACAATATCTTGTGCAGACATATCTAAAATTAATGTAATATTTTTTCCTTACCTTTAGTTTGCATAAAATTTAAATGACCAATATTTAAATAAATTAAACATATAGGTTTACTACTTTTTTCCATTGAATGAAACTTAGTTTTTTTTTTTATGAATTTTGATTCTACACAAACCACACATTTATTATTTTTCTAAAAAATCATTATTGGTAATAAATCAAAATTTAGAAACCTTTGTATAGAGTTATAGTTTACATGGCTTAATTTGCCATGCCACATGTCATTAGACTCAAACAAGTTTGAAGAAAAGGCATTATTATTACTCTTCTCATCCATAACTTGTGTCATTACCCAAATTTTGATCCTTATATATATATTACAAAAATAAACATGTCTTTTTAGTAAATTTAGTTCATTTTCATCATTTTTTGCATTAAAAGAATTATAAAAATCATTAAAGAATACAAAAATAAAATCTAAAATAATAAATAATAAATAAAATAAAATACATAATTCAAGTTGAAATTTGACCAATAATTGGGCATCACAGGAAAAAAATAAAGCTTAAGTATTTTTGGGTCATAATTGAGGGTTGAATTGAAGAAATAGCTTAAATTAGCTTAATTTGGCTAAAATTAAGAGGAATTGGAAGTTTAACAAAGAGTTTGAAATAAATAACCAAGTTAGAAAATCAATTAAGGACTTAATTGAAAAAATTTAAAATTAAATGTCAATTAGCTTAAAAATAAAGAATTAAAGAACCAAGGACTAAAATAAAAGAAATAGAAAAATCAAAGGCGATGTTGTGATTTAATCAAGGATAAGTTTGAAATAAATTAAGAGAAAAATAAGAAAAATCAAAATCTAAGGATTGTAATGCAAAGGAAAACATATTCTAAGATTCAATCTTTGTCTTATATTTTTCCTTTCAAATCAGTCCAATCCATTCGATTCAATTTAGTGAATTGGATCCTTGATTTTTATGTCTTGTTAATTCAATCAAGTCCAATTGAATCAAACAATTAAGTCTAGGATCACAATCCTTTAATTTTAGTTTTTCAAATTGTAGACATTCAGTAAAGATCCCAACTTCAATCTCAAAATCCCTTAATCATAACCTAATTCATTTTTCAATCAAAACTTCATCATTTTCTCTCCATAAGAAAACAAGGAAATTCACAAGGAAAAAAAACATTAGCACAACATTAGGAGATGGAAACACTATAGGCAATAACCTAGATAGACACTTGTTGATTTTTCTCTTACCAACACTTTTTAATTTTCCATGTCATTCATTAGCTTCCTTTCTCATAGTTAAAAAGGCTTATTATCGATCAATTCTTTAACAATAGTGATTTCTCTTTAGCACTAGTCACCGTCCCAAAGTCCATCCACTACCAGGAGCACCTATAATCTCCTAAAAAATAGACTACCTCACCCGGCCATAAAAAGACCAATCAGACTCATTAACCTAAACACAATCAACCACCAAACCAAACTGCTTTAAACCATCCTTTATGTTTTGATGCAAATTAGATATTTAGTTGTGGTTGGAGGTTGAAGCTACTATGAACCCAATAGAAATTAGATTTTTGGTATGTCTATAACTATAGTTGAGATATATAGATGGATTGTATTTGTTTTTACTTTAGCATCCTATATTCTAGCCCTAACCAGCCATCATCAACCATTCACAAGAAGATCCAAGAACAAATTAAGAAACAACTATTTGTTTGAAGGTTGATTTGGAGACAAAGTACAAAAAACAAAGTAAAAAGCAATGGAAACAAATACAAGCATACTTGTCCTCCTCCTCTTGGAGATCCTAAACCTCTCGGATAGGGATTTTTTCTTCCCTTCCACCTCTAAATATATTTTAATAGGAATTTTTTATTGTAATTAAAATATTTGTATTAACTATTAAATTAATATTTTTATTGTTCAAATTTGTTATCATTTTTTTGTGATTTTAGGTTGAAGAAATGCAATTATGATTATAATAGATTAATATGAAAAAAAACAATAAAATATCAATAGAGTCACCAACAGATATAAAAGTTTTTGTTAGTGAATCCATCAAAAATATCCAAACCAATCTTGTTAGAGAATTATAAATTTTTATGACTTTCTAGACTTGCCGATGGAATCCACAATGGATATTGTTATATTAATAATTTTATCAGTGATGCAGTCGGCAATATTCAATTCATATCTGATGATATCATCAACATAATATTTTATTAGTATTTATTGAACATGACTTTCCGTCAATAAGATTTAATTTGATTTGATTTAATTAATTATTTTAATAAGATTTTGTTTATTCAAATCCAAAAGATGAGTTATTGAAAATACTTCAATCCTTAAGTTAGGGTAATTTTTAATGATATAAATGATAAATATATTACACGATAAAAGTATTAGAGATTTAATTGAAGCCACTAGGAAAAAATATGGCCCCCAAACTTAGGATTAAATTAAAATTAATCTTTTTATCAGTTATGTCATAGATGAAGGATATAAAATATTGAATAATTTAGAGTTCAAATTAATATTTTGAACTTGCAAGGTTCAAAATGAGGTGGGATATCCAGAGGACCAGCTTGCCTTTTACCCCATAAAATTATCAGAAGAGGAAGGAAGCAGAGGCAGTTCAAGCCACATAATTCAACAGGACAGGGCTTTGCCTCTCTGCAACTCTGACAACCATGGAGTGGTATCCTGTTGAATTAGATTAAAATTCCAATGATATCAAAGCCCTGTCCTCTTTTCTTCGGTCCCAGATGGTGGGACTCGCAAAATATTTCCTTAGGATTTTGAATATGGGCTTGCTCAAAGGCTATCCAGCCAATACAAAGGTCAAAATATACTGTAAATTAACTTTACAGATGCTGGTGGCACCATCTAGTAATCATCATCATCATCATCATCATCTTTGAGAGAACAAAATGCGTAAAGACATGCCCCAGCTAGCAAGCCCACTTGTTAGTGAAAGCTAGATAGAAGTGCCTTATTAATTATTCAACGGTGGAAAGTTTTGTGGGGACATCCACCTCAAAGTCACTTTGATTACGGGGAATGTACACCATGGGTATGACCTCCATCGAAGCCGATGGGCAAGCTATAGGACTCTACCCTCGACCCGCATATTTCAGAAAGGAAACAAGGAGTTTCCTTCATCAATGATCTCGATCGAGCCATGATCTAATATCAATAATCAGCACATAATTTCAGGTTGAACCTTGCACTGCCTTTTCCATTGTATCACTTGATAATAGGGCCCAGCAAGCCGGTAACACAGAGGAGGAATATATGTATATTTTGCTTGGTAAATCCCTGGATTTATGGATGAAAAATGGCTACTTTTCATCAAAAAAAGAGGACACACGAGTGGTTGGAAAATCGGAATCAATTGTAATTAACACAACTAGTTAATTAATTAATTAATTATCCTAAGATTATTTATTATATGCAGTTGAGCCCAGCTAAATCGGCCGTTTTTAAATCCGTGAATTGGAACATGTTTAGCTCTTACAGCACAATAGAATTGTTTATGGATGCCGTTGTGACATTATGTATTCTCTCGAATAACAATAGTTTATGCTCTAGAAATAAAAGGAATTAATACTCCTATTACATTTATTGCTTTATGCCCACTTATTGAGAATGATGCAAGCATCATGTCACACACAGGAACACTTGGTGTTAATTTGAAGAACAATTTGAGCTCCATTTACATTTTTCCTTCATTGAAGATTGAAAGGTTCATTGAAGATTGAAAGGCAGGAACAATTCAACAAGATGATGGGCAGTGACTCCAATTGTAGTGTAATAATCATCATATATATCTCAATCATTCTCCGAATCTGATTGGTACAATGCACAGTAGAAGTGGGATCTCTCTCCATCAACAACGGCAAAATTGAACTTACAGAACATTTGCTTGCACCTCTTAAGAGCTTGTGATCTTCCAAGATAGCAAAACTATAGCTTCCATGAATTGCCTCTGTGGCTCTTGAAGACCAAACTTCAATGAAGTTCAGAGCAACTACATACAGCCTTAAAATATATGATGATACAAATTAAAATCCCACCACGGATGTTCTGGATGATCATCTTGTCTCCACAATTTCCAAACTTGACTCCCCAGCTTTTGCATTATTATTGTTTTTCTCTATATGCCTCTATATACACTAGAAAGAAGAAAATTGAAAGAAAATAAAATTTGAATGAGAAGAAAGTTTCCGATGAGCCCTAATGAAAATTAAAAGAACCTCTAAAATGAATCACAAGGAGAAAAAAGTAAACAAGAATTTGATATAGCTTGACATGAGCCGGACTCTTTTATTTATGCATCATATGGTAACTCTGATATGCTTTCTAAATGGGGTCTCCACACACCAACACGGCCTCTTCTTCGATCTCTCTGGGTTGATATCTTTTCCGATAGAATCTCACTCAAATACTGATCAGAAATGAGAAGGTTTGTTGTCATTGAAATGGAGTCGGTACCGTGATGGGTCGAGTTGTTGCTTTCACTTCTGTTATTATTGTTCATCTCTCTTCTTTTCTTTCTCGTACCGGAACCTCTTGATGATCGAGAACTCTTGGCTTCTTGTGTTGGTGGAGCTGGCATCAAAAAGTAAATCTTTCCACGTTGTAGCTCTGCATCTGGTGGGACTATAACAATCTTTGGAACAACACCATCATCGGATGGTGCAGATGGCTTTTTCAAGATATGTTTTGGATATGCTTTCATGATCTCACAAGCTCGTACTGTTCCACTGATCTCTTCTACACGACCATTAGAGTGTACTATTCTGATTACATCAAGTGCTCCGCATGGTAGAATGCAAGAGATACAACACCTTATGGTGTTCTTCATGGCTAGTACTTTCTGTGTGATTCTACCACTCTCTGTCTCTCGCTACGAGTCTTTCATATTTGAGAGAGAGTATAAGAAAGGAGAGCTCTGTAGAGATTGAGGGGGATCACTATATGAAGAGAAAGGGAAAGGGAAAGGGAAAGAGAAAGAGAAAGGGAAGGGTCTTTTTATTCTCTTTGTTATCTAACACAAAAACAGTGAGAATCGGTCACTTAAAACTGGATTTTCTACAAATGATGTTTTTTTTTTTAATTTTATTTCATTAGTCTCTTTTCTCACTTGCTTAGGATGAAATTCATGGCTTTAATAATTGCACCTCACTCTGTACTTTGCCTTTTGGATCCATCATACGGGGACCCTCCCATTCCCCCCCTTGCATTCACCAAGTTCGATAATTTTCAGTTCGGCTTGCAAGGCTGGGGGGGCTCATGGGTAAGGGCAACGCATGTTAGTACATGATCGGGACTGCCGAGTAAGCTACGACAAGACAGACCCTTCTGCGGAGGGATGATCCAAGACATGCGTGTCAATCAAGATTTGAAATTTGGCAAGATACGACTCAACTAGCCACAAGGATTAGGTGGAGAGACTGCTAGGTGGGGTCGTTTTGGGAGAGAGTGGCAAGGCTCGGAGTGAGTTGGGTATTGGGTGAGTTAGGGCTTAGAGAAATCTTCTTTTGAGAAAAGGGGCCGTGATCTTTCTGCATCCCAAAACGAGATCATGTGGATTGTGGCTTCGTTGAAAAGTGAGGTTGTGGTGGACTTCTTTTTTACTCTATTTCTACAGTAGATTTTTAGTTTTGAGAAGTGCTTCGACCAAAGAGATGGTAAATTGTCTACTTGCCCTTGTGTCGAAGGACAATTCACCCCGCTATGAGGCGCATACCTGATCTTAGCTTTTTATAATCCTGTTGCTTGGTTATGTTTGTTCATGTACTGGAAAAAAAACACTCTGATTGTTTGGATTCTTTTGCTCGTGGTGGTCAAGACTTTAAGTAGAACAATAAGATTCAAAATTCCCATCACGACAAGTGAGAAGATTTCTCACAATGATCCTCTCGAGAGTGATTTTCATTACTATACGAATGATTTGATCGATCCATAATTTCACATTGACCAATCTATTTTTGAGCCCAAGTTGTGATTCCCTACAAGAAAAAACTAGTTAAAACTATTTAAATAGCAATAATTACTTTTTAAAATATTACTTATTTTAAAAAATATTAAAATAATATTTTTTATTTTAAAAATTTATTTTTAATATCACCGTGATAAAATAATTTCAAAAAATATTTTAAAAACTTCAAAAATATTTCAGTACCACACAAAAACAAGGACTTCAAGTGTGTCCCATCTGATTGAAGTGTGGCCCATCCATTAAATGGTTTGGATGTAGATGTTAGTGGGCAACATGTGAAGTATGGAGAGAGGTCCATTTTGGAGGTGGTTTTGATGTTGTGACCGTCTTTTCTCAACTTGCATCACAAAATCCAGCAAGTATTAATGCTAAATTAACTCGTCCAAAAACACTAATTGCGAAACAATTAATTAACGCGCAGGTGGAACCGGCCGTCCTCAGACTAATTTCTGATTTCCGAATGTGGGGTCATCTGAAAATAGACGTCCATGTAGCAGCATGTTTTTTTAATTTAAAAATATATTAAAATAATATTTTTTTAGATATTTTTACAGAAAGAAAAACACTAAAAACAAAAATCAATTTGATATTTTTTAAGATAAATGCATTTTTTATCTAACTGGCATCGGCCATAGCAAATGCCAAGTGAGAATTAATTTGACTGCGAATGCCCACTAAGGGTACTTTATTTTTATTTATTTTTAATCTATGAGTCCACCCTCTGCCGGGGAAAAGGCCATAAAAGGGGAAACGAGGTACCAAAACTATCGATTATCAAGAACTGAAAAATAGTTCGAATGTTATAAATGAGGCTGTCCTGGAAGGCTCCAAAACTAGCCAGCTTGAATTCAGCTACTTCTAAATCTGCGGGATTGTGTCCATTTCCCCCGGGAGAAGGCCTTCGAGAGGTCATAAAATCTGTTTGGAAAAAGCCGATTTTTATGGCGAGCCCTTTTATATCTAAGTCTGTGAGCTTAATTCTTGATACTCTCACCTTCCTTTTATCAGATTTTAGGGCAGGGAATTTATGCGCACTGCATGTGAAAGAGTAAACATGTAAGATTCATTCTTTTTATAATATAGTTCTACCGTACCTGCAGCCCGCTTTCTTCTTTTTATTCCCACTAAAAATTGGAAGGCCTTGAAATCAAGCGTGATGAAGAGGATAGTTATAATTATTTTTTAAAATAGTTTTTATTAAAAAAATATTTTAAAATAATATTTTTTTTTATTTTTAATATCAATATATTAAAATAATATGAAAATATTAAAGAAATATTAATTTAAAAAATAAAAATAAACAAGATATTAGAAGGAAAAGGATAGTTATATCCACTTTATATTTTATCATTTTAGCTTTCTTTGGTCAATACCAAAAAAGAAATGAAATATACATATAAAAATGATAATATGTTTTGTTGTTGAGATAAAGATGAATATGTATAAAAAAATTTCTTTAAAATAAATTTTAATATTTTCAAATTAAAGAATATATAAATATATATTTTCTCTATTAATTTTAATCTATTTTATCCCCAACAATTACTAAATAATATCTTAATGATGAAAAGTTTCTCTCCCAGTTAAAAAAGCCATTGACAATCTTGATTTTTTTTCCCCGGCTTAAAAGTAAGTTGTATTGTGGATTTATGGTTGTAGTTTAACTTTATTAAAAAAAACTTGTCACTATAAAAATTAGATTTTAATCTACTTAGGTCTAATTTTATTTAAAAAGAATTTTATTCAAAAAAAAATAAAGGTGAAAAGAGCACAAGGAAAGAAGAGCATTAATTGGAAGGGCATGTGTCACATGCTTGACTGAAAAAAAAATACACCTAGCCTTGTGCGGGCTAGGAAAGCCAAATTTATAAGCTTATGTTTTTTTTGTTTTTTGTGATTTTAAATGGATAAATTACAGGTGTTTACTCTATATATTTTTTTATTTTTTATAATTTTAAATGGATGAGCAACACATATTAAAATACCTTAAAATGATAATCAAAACTTAAAATTAAATAAAATAAAATATTTTCAAACTTCCATCTACTTTTTATAACAAGATTAGAGTTCTCAATTATCCCTACAAACTTTTTATTTTTAAAATGAATCTAACACTACCAAGATTAAGTTTTTCTAGTGGCTTGGATGTTGTTGGCCTCAAACTTTCTTCTTCTTCTTTTTTTTTATGACATCCTCTCTCACCTTAAAAAACTTGATGACAAAATATAATGAAATGAAGTTATGGATTCAATTGTAAATCTACAAAAATACAAGGACCAAAGTGGTAAAAATCTTGAACATTACAAATTAAATTTATTAAAATTACTATTCCCTTGTGGTGATGTCCATAATATTTATGGTTTTAGGTGAACAATTAAAAATAGTATTTTCTTTTAATATATACTACT
Organism: Populus pruinosa; assembly: GCA_026413675.1. Taxonomy (NCBI): domain Eukaryota; kingdom Viridiplantae; phylum Streptophyta; class Magnoliopsida; order Malpighiales; family Salicaceae; genus Populus; species Populus pruinosa. The sequence goes on from CM048595.1 coordinate 4,877,889, forward strand.
AGTCATATAACTCGCATCATATTACTAATTTTAAGAGATTCAATAAACTTATTTTCAACTCTAAAACATTCATTAATCACTCTAAAATAAATAAATAAAATTTTATAGACCTCAATATAATTTTTTCAATATCTTTATTGAACTTCTCTAAAAAGATAAATTTATTGATATTAATATATACTTTTTGGTGGTTGAAGTGTGGCTATATGAGCACTTACTTTTTCCTCGACATTTCTCAATAATGTTCTTTGTCCTTTTTCACTAACCAATACTAAAATAGAAAAAATAAATAAATTTGGATCAAAATATAAAGTATTAAAATAAAAGGGACCAATAAATACACAAATTAAAATGTCATTCAGTAACACCAAAATCTAAATGGAGTCTATTTTCATTTATTTTTATTCTCTTCCTATATTACAAAATTGATCTTTAATTCATCGTTGGAATATTTCTCAACAATTTATATATATATAAGTATACAAATTGAAAGAAATTTAAATACATAACACCATGCTAATGTAACTTAGGATGATAAAATTGCAAAATCAAATCTTGATGATCAAAATAACAAAAAAGAAAATATGTAGTGCTCATATGGACAATGTAATCTATAGTATATCTAAGCTTGGACGCGGAATGAACTTTATTGATTTGTTTCCATAACATTTTTAGTATATAAGATAATACTATATTTTACTCATACATGATGCGGCTAGGTAAATTTTAAAATTATTTTTATATATAATTATAAGAGGATTAATACAAATATCAATAAGAGTTTGAAAGATTTAAATATAGAAGAGAAAATGTATTTCTTAAGTCCAGGTCCCCATTTCTTATTTATGTATCTTTTTTTTAATAAAACAATTTTTATTAAAAATGTTATTTTTTAAATAAAAATCTAAGAAATATTCACAAGAATCTCTAAGGACTCTAAACACTTGATGAACTCATCAATGAGCTTAAACAACCTAAAAAACCACATAAAAATCCAAAATCAACTTGAAATAAAAAAATATTTCAAATCTTAAATTTGTTTTTCAAGTTGAAAAAACACCTAATTGGAACTCTCGTCGCCAAATAAAATCCTTTGATACCAATATCAACCATTTTAGTAGATGACATTATCATCAACATCAATTTTCTTCCTTCATCACCAGAATCTGACTACTCTCTCTCTCCTATATCAAACCAAGAACTTAAAAATAAAAAATAAAAAATTTAAAATGAAAATTGATTTTAAATTTTTTTTAAAAGGACACAATATTTATAATTCAAAAGGTACGAGGATTACATTGAATATCTTGCCCAAAGTTTGAAAAACACCCATTTCCTCTATATTTTTCACTTTAACACCCTCTCTTTCAATCTTACCATCTCCAAACAAACTAGCTTAAATTGACCTATAAATTGGTCCAATAAGGGCTTCGTAACAAAAAAACAATGAAAAAAAAACATTACAAACAATGAGTCCATAATGTTTTGTTAGAAGATCCATAGGGTATTATACATGGTGAATATATTTTAGATTTTCATACTAGTTATTAGACCTGTATTTTTTCATAAGTAGAATAATTTTTTTCTCTCAACACCAAAAAAATGAATATGACAACATTTCATATGTGTTTTTTTAACTTGAAAAAGATTAATTATAAATCTAAAAGTTTATGCATATATTTAATTAAATAAATAAAGAATTATTGACTCAACCTAAACAAATCAAAAAACTTAATTCCTGATCAACTAAACTTAAAATCCAAGTCATAAACTCAATCAAGTTTACTAATTCTTTTAAATAATTTTTTTCAATTATACAATAAAAAAATTAAACATTCATAAAGTTGAGAACCAACTAAATATCAAATCTATTTAAGATTGTAATAAACATAAAAATATTGAATTGAAATAAAATATGTTGCCCCACTAAAAATAAATAAAATACTAAAATATAGAATAAAAAATTAAACAAGAAAAATCAATAAAAATTTAATTATGAAAAGTTAAATTGAAAGAAAATCCAATAAAAATAATAAAGATAAAATTTAAAAAAAAATGCACATGCCTAAATCCCTTGATGCGCCTCTTATTCTGCCTAGGTTATAGTGACCACAGGTCACAACAAAGTCAAATAATTTAAATTATAAGAAAATATTTTTTCTAATAATTTAAATCTCAATGGTTGTTGTTGTTAAGTTATCAGCTAGCCGTGTGTGCCTATGTATTCCAGAGGAACTATTTTTAAAACCTAATTTGATGATATTCAAAATAAATTTCTAAAAAGTTTAAAGATTTAAATTGTAGAGAAAATGTATTTTCTAGTTAAACATTTCTTTTAATATTAATGTGTGTTTTTTAAATTTTGATGAAAACATGAGTTTTTTTTATTAGCAACATGATTTTTTCAATGAAATTTTAATGCAATTAAAATAAATATTCACAAGAATTCAAATAATTTAAATTAAAAAAAAACAAATGTTACCGAAGGAAAATTTCAAGACTGAATGCGATGGTATAAAAAAATAAAAGAATAGTTAATTTGAAAAAATTATATAAAAAATTTCGTATAAAACAATTAAAAAATATATTTTATTCTCAACATGTATTTATTGGAAATGTTTTTAAATTGTTTTTATATAAAATGTTTCATAACATAATTGGCAATATTACCATAAAAATCTGCAATTTTATTTGAAAAGTATGGCATAATCTGAAGATTTTTTAAATATCATTATAATAATTTTAATTAAAAAATTTGTATTCTAAAATTAAAAAAACAATTAAATTAAAAAACATAAAAGGCCAAGAAAATAAAGACTAAATGTCTATGCCTGTATGCCTTGAAAGGATATCCTAGGGGAGCCTCGGCTTGCTAGGCCAAGCTTATGAGCCTAACCCTTCAAAATAGAAAAGTCACACGTCAACTTGGAAAGCCGAGCCAACACACCTAATTTTTTTTTAATTAAAACAAGACAGGCGAAACTTGCATCACCAGCAACAATTATAGCCATCCAAAAAATTAAGGTACAATCTATTTGGAATTTAAAAACTTAATTATTAATATAAAAATATTTAAAAATAATATAATAAATGCCTCAATAACCTCATTTATTATCTCTAAGAACCCTTCAATCAACCTTTACTAGGTACTTTAAAGATGTTTGATATCATGGTTGGAATTATATTTTCTTCCGACCATAATTTTTAATTATTTGATAATTATTTAAAACATATATGTTGGAGATGGGTTCCACTCTGTATCTCTAGTTTTGTGAAGCAAAAAATATGTTTTTCAATTTATTTTTAGCCGTGTATTGCCAAGGAAAAGAAAAACTCGAAGACCCATCTAATTTCTCGTTTGCTTCCTTTCCTCTTAGCTTAAATAGAAGTATTATTCTGTACACTACTAAGTATATTTACCCGGTACTGTTTGAATTAATTATTATTTTATTTATATGAATAGTTTTTTAAAAAGAAAATTAGTGAAATGAATTGATTTCACTTGTAATGTTCACATCACATGAACATGAACAGTAATTTTTTTTTGTTTTTTAAAAAAATTAGTTTAAAATAATTTAGATTTACTTGTACTATAATATCAATTTTATTTCTGATAATATTTTACCTTATTTTATTATATACTTAAAAAATCATGGAAATTATAGTTTTTATTGGTAATAGAATTATAGATAATTTAATGCAATAATAAAAAATATTTTATATAAAGTATGATTTATTTCATGATGTAATAGCAATAATTAAATCTACAATATTTAAATTAAAAATCATAAATATTAATATATATTTTTTAAAATTATTTTATAACCTCAATTTCAAAAATATTTTTAACTAAATACATTAAACTATTTTTTATTTAACCTCAATTTTAACTACAGTTTTAACCAAATATATATAATTCCAAACCAATCTCAACTAAAAGTATTTTTTATAAAAAAAATTTTTAATTTATAACCACAACAATTACATAATACCAAACACAGGTTCATGATTATCTAAAATAATTTCAACCATTCTTGATGATTGAAAAGTCAGGATGTAGCCAATTTTAACATAAAAAATTTAATTTAAATTTATTTTCTTTTAAAAAAATTATAAAAACCTCAATAATTATATTTACAATTCAAACCCACTTTATAATCAACTTAGAAACTTGAATCAAATAAAAAAACATGTTTGCCCCATAATCTTCTTCTTTTTTGTTTTTTGCTTTCCAAACAACCTCCATTAAATAATTATCTTCAAAAGTAATCATTGATACTAAAATTAGTTTTTTTAAAGTATATTTGTTTCTAAGGTAGTTTTTATAATTATAATTTTAAAAAAAGTAAGTTTTAAAAAAATATAGTTAGTTGAATTTACATGTTTGGTAAAAATTATAGTTGAAGTTTATGTACAACAAAACAACATGTATTAAAATATTTGATTGTGGTTGTTTTTTAAAAGTACTTTTTACTTGGAAATGTATCAAAATAATATTTTTATTTTTTTAAAATTATTTTTAATATCAGCACATCAAAATAATATGAAAATAAAAAAATGAAATAATTTCAAATAAGAAAGAAAATAAAAAATTTTCAAATTTTGAAAAAAAATACTTTTAAAATACAAAAACAAATCAAGTTTTATAAAACTCAATTAAAAAAACATGTAAAAATAGTTTTATAAAAACACATTTTAAACACAATTTTTTAATAAGTTTTATGGTATAAAATATAATTTAATATATTACTAAGTATTTAATTGTATTTTTTAGACTGTAAACACAAATACTACAACTAAACAAACGGACCTTATAATAACGTGGCTGGCTGAAAACTTGGCCACTCTTTTCTCTTTTCATTGACTTTCTTTTTCATTTTTAAAATTACAAGGAATGAAATGTGATAGCCAAAAAGTTTTGACAAAGTTGCCAAAAACTACAAGAATCAAAGTGAAAAAAAAAAAAGCAAAAAGTGTAAAGTTAATGAATGCGATTTGTGAGTGTGTGCATGACAGGTATAGTATTGTTTTAGTTTTTTAATTAATAATTAATAGTGCGTACACTTTTTTTTTTAATCTATTTTTTAACCTTTTGTTTTCGCCATGGATCTTATTGATCCTTTAAAAACATGTAGAAAAGGCTTTGACTTTATTTTTTATTATATTTCTCATTTATGCAATTCTTTAAAATCAGTTGCTTCCGTCCACACCCTTAGAGAAGCAAATGGAGTGGCCGACACAATGGGCAAACAAACTCTGGATAGAGAAGTTGATTTCACAGTTTGGATCGCACCTAAAAAAAAAAATCTTTCCTTTTCCAACCATATCCTTTCTCTTCTTATTTTTGGTATAATTAAGCCTTTTCTGCATAGAAATTCTAAACTTAAATGGTATTATAACCATCAATATTCATAATAAACCCAACTATTAGTAATTTGCTTATATTGTCATAATTAAATTACAGTCATGCTAATTCCTAATCTACAATAAAATAATATATGATATATGGATAGTGCGTTTGAAAAATTAAGCAATTATCTATTTCAAATTTACCGAAGAGATGCTAACAACTACGATATGTATGGACTTAAAAATTTTTTTTAGCAATTATCTATTTTTGGTGTATAAAAATAACATATCATTATAAAAATTTGACCACGATATGTAAACTAAAAACATTAGAGACATGTATGGAATGATATAATATAATGTAATGTAATCAATTATGTAATGTAATAAAAGGGGCTTGATTAATTACATTAATAGGGTTATTTATAAAGTTTTATTTCAGTTCTTGAATGGTGTGGGAAATTTCTTCAGCACTCTTCTTGATCTAATGATGTTTATTCTTAGTTCTAAGAAGTTTAAGAAAAATTTAAGAAGCAGTTTTGATAAATAAAGTATAATTTTTAATTAAGTTAAACTTAATTTTAACAAAATATTTTTTTTTAAAATTTATATTGGATTAAAATTTCTTGATCAACTGGTAAGACTTTTCAATAAGATTTGAAAGTTAGTATATAGGATTGTTTTTACTTACCTTATTGTTTTTATTTTTTTCTATTTTAATTAGAATTTTCAATTTAATTAGTATTTTACTAGTTTGGAATCCTAATACTTAATGAATTATATTACTTAGGTAAGTTTTAATTAGAAATCCTTTCAAAGATTTTATTTTTAATTAGAAATCCCTTTTCATGAGGGATTTTAGATATAAAACTAATATAAATAGAGATATTTAGTTTATTTTAAGAACATTTCAATTATTATTTAGATTTTATAAAATACTAGATAACTTTCTCTTATTTCTTTATAACTTAGGTATGAAATCTTAAGGCTTGCTGTAAACAATCCATTCCTTATTCTTTAAGCTAGTATTAAAACATCTAAGCTAGTATTAAAACATCTAGCTTTTGCTCTTGAACTCACACATGTCTCAGAAGGCTTTTATTCATGCATCTTGGAGTAGTTTGTTGTTTTCTCCATCCACGAAAAAAGGTCAACATGCTTTAATAACAATTGACATGGCATGTTATAACATGGAAAAAAAATTAGAGTTCTCAAGCTTAAAGGTCACATATCTAAACTATAGAGAAATCATCTAGAAAAAACTATCGTTATTTTATAAAATCTATATAATTATCATAACCCAATTCTGAGTTATTCCCTAAAATCTATTTTTTTTAAAATAAAAATAAAATAAAGGCCGACAATGTGGAGATAACTGATCTAGAAAGACTTCAAAAATAGGTAAAAATAAAGCTGTAATTTTCAAAAAAATTTCGAGGCTAATTGTACCCTATTAGGCCCAAAAATAGAAAAATGCAAATTCAAAGGTCAAATTAAATGAGCATTGGATGAATTTGCATAAAAATTAAGTCCAATGATATAATTAAATTTTTAATGGGCCAATTTGATTTAATCATGGGCCAAATTGAATTTTAATTATGTTCAAGAATTAATTTAGGTCCAATTAAATGATTTAATCAAGTGCAAGGACTTAATTATACTTTAAATAGGTCAAATTAATTTTATTTGGGGCTTAATTTGTGAAAAAATTAAGTTTGAGAGTCTAATTTGAACTTAATTAAGAATATTAGAATTTTAAGAAACCAAATTTAATTTTTACCAAGTTAATTAAGTGAAATCAGGGGTCAAATTGAAAAAATTGAGAGTTTAATGGTCAATTAGGGGTGAAATTGCATAAATTTGAGACCAAGGACTATAATGAAAAAGGCGCGTAAATTCAGGGCTGAAGTTGAAGTTTTATGAGTTAAAAAAAACGGGTTACTGTTCATCGACTTCCCCGAAAAGCTGCCCGAGTAGCAACGTTCTAGGCGCATTTTCGACCTCGTTTGGCCACCAAATTCAACAACGCGTGCACCAACATGTTCACCTACAACCCCTCTAGCCTCGTGAATTGTCCGGTCAGGTTTATAAGATTCAAAAAGGCTCTGTTGGTTGGCCTAAAGTGGCCACCTTGGGCAGCCTGCAGCCTGGGATTTGTCAAATTTGGCAGTTCGAGGTGCATACTTTGAGCCAACGGCCTGGATTCCTCAAGTCGAATCAAGGGCTGAAAATTTTTTCCCGTTGAAGATGAGATTACCCTCTTTCCATGCCTATAAATAAGAGCAAATTTCATGCTCAGAGGGAGAAAAAAATCGAACCCAAAGTTGGCCAAAAATCAACTTTTCTGCCCGTTTTTCTTGCAACCAGCCCTTGTTTTTTTTTTTCTCTCCGCCGTGGCCTCCAACCACCACCACTGACCTCACCGCTATCATTCCCATGAAACACCACACCATCATCCCCACCTCCAGAAGCCATAAAACTACCTCACCGAAACTTGCAACACCTCTCTCTCTCTCCGCTACAAGTTTTTCTTCCTCCGACCGGCCTTCACCATTGCAGCAACCAGCTCACGCCGCCGACCTCACCACCTCCAGTCACACTGTGCATCACCAGCCAAGCCGTTGACTCTCTCCACGCCAGGTAATTCTCTCCTCCTTGTTCCACCTTTTTCCTTCTTTGTTCATCGTAGCCATTGCATGCAGAATTCATTTCTGCATGCAGTGGCTAATTAATTAGCCATTTGTTTGGGCCGGGCCAGTTCTGGCCCAACCCAAGACGCTGGGCTAAGGCCGGCCCAAACCCAAAAATCCTGGGCCAAAATCAACCCACCCATTTTGGGCAGATTTTGGCCCACTTTTCATGGGCTGAGCCCGACCCAGCCCACATGTTTTTAATATTTAATAATTTATATTATTTTATATTATATTATTATATATATATATATAAAAAAAAATTCAAAAAAATTTAAAAATCATTTCAAAAAAATTGTGATTTTTTAAAATATTTTTCTACAAAGTTTGCTTAATATTGGGTTGTATACTTACATGCTAAGATACAAGTCCGGTATTAAAATACCTGATTTTCACTGAAATAAAAAAAAAATCATTCAAAAAAAATTCAAAAAATTTTAAAAATCATTTCAAAAAATTTGTGATTTTTTAAAATATTTTTCTACCAAGTTTGCTTAATATTGGGTTGTATACTTATATGCTAAGATACAAGTCCAGTATTAAAATGCCTGGTTTTCTCCGAAATATTCAAAAACAAAAAAAATATTTATTTGCATATGGCCAAATCCTAAAGAATTTTTCAAGCGTGTTTCAAAATAAAAAAAAAATTACATCTTTTTCACAATTTAAATATCTAAAAACTGGATATCATAACTAGTTTATGATTTTCCGTTAAGGTCTGGCCAAAATATCAAAAATCATTTTTTTCTTTTCTTAACCCCTTTTTTAGGATTAAGATGCAGACTTTAATATTTGTAGGGTGTAAAATTACACAATAAAGTACACCCTCGGGTATTAAAGATATAAGGTGTAAATAAAGACAATTTTAAAATTTAGACTTTAGAATGGTTAGGATGTAACCCAAAGAGGTAGAGACTCCTTCATGAAAGAAGATCTGCCTTGAACCTTAAAAAAAACCAACGAAGAGAAACTCGACCTAGAAAAACAATCAAACAAATAATGCAGCTTACCTAAGGTAGGGTGCACTGGGGGTGATATGTCTTCCCCTTGCACAACCAGTCCTTACTCAGACGCTCGCAGACCAAAGGTTCCTAGTAACAATAATACTAGATAGCGACTCCAAAAAACCAAGCAAAACACAAATAATAACAAAAAAAGAAAATCGCCAGCCGATGCTGCGCGGATTTTCCGACGTGCGACAATAATAATATGAATTTTCTCAAAATAAACTAGATATCCCTATTTATATTAGTTCTAGGTTTAAAATACTTTATAGAAAATGATTATTTATATTAGTTCTAGATCTAAAATCCTTTAATAACTTCTCGAACCCATCTAGTATTAGGATTTCTAACTAGTAAAATACTAATTAAATTAAAAATTCTAATATAAATTAATAAAAGAATTCAAATACAATAAGGTAAATAAAAATAATCATGCACAATAACTTCCAAACCTTATTTGGAAGACATTCCAATCTCCTATCACCATAAATATTTAACCCAATATGAAATAGGATCTTAAAAATCTTCTATCAAAATTTCAGTTCAATCCAATAATCGGATTAACAATTATGCTTGCTTTATCATACTATATCTTGGACTTTTCTTAAACTCCTTAAAACCTAAAAACCTTGACCATTGATTAAATAAAAAAATAAATATTATTAGGCCAAGAATATTGAAGAAATTTTCCTATGTCAATCCTTTTTACTTTTAAAAAACTTGTCCTTGAGTTCTTTATCTGGAATTGAACTCAACCACTTAAAATAAATTGATATTTTGAATATAACATTCTCGCCAATCTATACGCAAGATAGCTTGTTCCAAATATCTTATGTCCAATTTTAGTAAAGATATATTCATGTATAATATCTAAATCTAAGTAAAAAAAATTTAAGATCCAAATAATTAACCTCACATGAAACCATCTTTTAAGTTGATGGCAACATTAATTAGTGAATTCGGTCATCGACTACAACAATGTCTTAGCCATCGATTGAATTGGTAATCTTAAAAAATTAATCCAATAAGAATACGCTTGGTTTGGACAACATACCCACACTTAAGTTCTCTTTAATGTTAACTTCATCCTCTTGAGGAATTCTAATAAATTATTCTGATATTTCTTTTAGTGCTTTAAGACTTTGAGAATCATTACCTAGTATTAATTTAGAAGATTTTTTTATTTTTTTCACCATTAGTAAATGAAACATTAACAAGTAGAGTGATATATGTAGCAATGTTGTTGTTATCACTAAGGTGATGTTGAAATTGTCTACTTTGAAGAGATGACATCTCTTTTATATTTTTTTCTTGCTCTTCTAAAAGGTTGAATGAAAGGCAAGTAATAACAATATATTTGCTTCTTTACTTAATATAAAATCTCTTTACAATCATTTTGTGTAAACTCCAAAATTAATGATTATCTTAAACCTTGTCATGACCAACCTAATGGAATACCAATATGAGTTATAATGTATAAAAATGCAAACCATAATTTTTTAGCACCATAAGAAAGTTTGTATGTAACGAGTCCTATTTTTGATAATAAAGAGTCTTGTTGAGATAAAAGTAAGCTTTCAACTTTGTCAGCTAATTAATAAATTTTTTCTTTGAAAATCTCACATCATATAATGGAATCTCATAGAGTTTAATAATAGGTTTAAGGTTAGACCTGCCCTAGTAAAAATCTCCAAGTAAATTCCTCTCATTTTTATGACCCTTGTTTGTGTTACTCATTAGCCTAGTTAGATCTCCTATGGCTTACTCCAAATGATCCATTCTTTGTTCCTAAGCTAGCACCACTCTTCACAAACAAGCTCCATCTATGAGTAACACTAGCAATAACTTACCTAGCCTACATCTTCATCATCAGCAGTGGCTTGATCTTATTACCTTTTCAAGATTACCACCTTTGACGACCTTGTTTTTTTTTCCAACAATCACTAACAACTAGTGAAGAAACAAACAACCATAACTGCTAATAAGAGAGAATAAATCGATTGTGTTTATTTTAGATTTCTTATGTTTACAAGTAATAAGAAGCAACATTGCCAGTATAAGGTGAAAATGGAGAAGAATCAGCTCCATTTTCACCTTATGCTAGCGGTGCCATCAATTTTCTTTAACTAGTGATGATGTGTGAGCCCATATACTGATAATAGTGGCTTTAAAAGCTCTAGTGGCTCTTCCACTATATTCTGACCATTTAAGTTTTCATCCAACCTCTACTAGAAGGTCTACATCAAATTTTAAATGATTTAGATGTGTTTAATAATATTTTATAGATGTTTTTTTTAATTTTTATGGATGTGTGGGTTGCTTAGTAAAAGAAAATGTGTGTATGTGTCTATTTGTAATTTTTTTATTAGATATACTGAATGATTAAAACCAAAAAGATAAAAAATAAAAATTCTAATTTAGATCATGACCAAGTTTTAAAAAAATTATCTCTTCACAAAATCTAGTTTTTTTTTTTTAATTCCTATACTTAACAAAAAACAAACAAACAAACACAAGATATTTTTTTGCATGTTCTATCATTATAAGAAATTGCTTGTGTTCTTATCATTAAAAAATAAGTTTTTATTTCATGCATTTGTTGGCTTGATAATAAGCTTATCAAACTTATTAAAATCTTGATCCAAATAAAATGGTTAATTAGGCCTACATATAAAAACTCTTTTTAAATAAACAATGATAAAATCTTTAAATAAAAGAGCCAAAGCTTTTTCCTGCTTGTCCAATGTCTATTTTTTCAATTTTTGGGTTTATTGTCCATTTTAGAACTTAACTTAAGATTGTTTGATATAAGTGGATTGACGATGAGTATTGACTTTTAGAATTTACTAACACTAGATTTAGAAAAATCAATCCCATTATTTACTTATACCCAAGTCAAAAATATCAACTTCGATATTGACTATCACTAGAGTCAAGAATATCAACCCCAATATTTATTGACCTTAATGACAGGAATATTATAGGCATACCATCAATAGCATAACACAACAGATCTTTAACAATTTAAAACAAAACTAACAATACATTCTAACTTAGGTATGACACTTTAGAGGCGATAGTATCTTCCTTTTTTATATAACCAATATTGGACTATAGAATCTTTGTTGACCAATTAAGGTTTCAAATTATCATAATATTAGATGACGACTCCTTAAATAAAACTTTTTCCTAATAAGATGCCAGAATTCTGTTATTTTTTATTTTTATTTTTAAAGGTCATCTTGATTTTAGGTATGATAAAATGATGACTGTATTACAGAATTTTGGACAAAGCTTTTCCTTTTGTTTTTCTATTAATATCTTGTTTGTTGTGTTGTTATTTTATTTTATTTTCTTGCTTTTACTATTTTAACATGCATTCATGTTTATATTTTTATGCATTAGTTTTAAAATCACATAGCTTAAGCTTTAGGATATGTGGGGAAGTAACAATACCCTAATAGCTTTAGCAAGAGTCATGAAATCATTCAACTCTTGTTTAATTATTTACTTAGAAGAGTTTGGTATGTTGATATGGTATTATTCAAGACTCATTTCTTCAAACTCCCTGTAAAACTTATAGATTAGGCCATAGTAAAACACCCATACCATTTAGTTTTTTAGGTAATGTCCCTACATTTTATCACTAACTAGTAGACCCTCTCCCTACCACTAAAGAAAAAATAATAAACAAACATTTCTCCTTCTCTATTGACCGTGGAAAAACCTTCACCACCAATGGCTAACCAATCAACCTAATGTCGCCACCTTCACATGTGAATAACCTCTTTTTAACCCTTATTCAACACAACTTTTTCCTTTCCAAAAAAAAAATCTATTAATCTCTTTTTACCCAAAATAAAAACCTATAAGCAAACCAAACAACAACACACACTTGAGTTTAAAGGACTAGCAACACTTGTTGTCAATATCTATTCTCGGCATTAGTCAACTCTAAATCAAACCTGTGGTAATCCTAACTTTATCCACTAACGACGACAACAATAACAACAACTTGCCCATCATTCATCTCCATCACTAGTAATGGCTTCATCTTATTACTTTTTTAAAATCGACACCATTAGTGACCTTTTTTTCCCAACAATCACCAGCAACTAACGATAACCAATGAATAAATATGCCACCACAACCTCCAAAGACAGATAAAAAACTAATTATGTTTGTTTGGAATTTCTTCTATTTTTAGGTAAAAGGAAGCAATACCACCAACACAAAGTGAAAAGTGAAGAAGAATATACTCCAAATCCATTAATTTTCTTCAACCAATGATGATGTGTAAGCTCATATGCCAACAATAGTGGTGGTATATAGGACCTATACATTGTCAATGTTTTCACCCTTTTAGAAGCTCCAACGGCTCTTCCACTATATTCCAACTATTTGGGTTTTTACCCAGCTTTTGTCGGAAGGTTTACAACAATTTTGGGATGATTTGGATGATTTGATATGTTTAATAATGTTATGTAAATGTTTGTAATTTGTATGGATGTGTAGGTTGATTAGTAAAAGAAAATGTATGTGTGTTTTTATTATTTTATTAGATGTATTTGAATGATTAAAACCACGAAAATAAAAAGTACATGTTTTAACTTCAACAATGATCAAGCTTAAAAAAATTAAGAATATTATAGATTGACCATTAATAGTGTCGCGCGTCGGAATATTCAAGTAGCATCGTTTGGTGAATTTTTATTACTACTACTTGTGTTTTGCTTGGTTCTTTGGAGTCTACACCTAGTATTAAGGTCACTAGGAACCTATGGTTTGTGAAAGTCTGAGTAAGGGACTGATTGTGCAAGGCGAAGACACATCACCCCCAGTGCACCCTACCTAAGGTAAGCTGTATTATTGTTTAATTATTTTTCTAGGTCGAATTTCTATTCGTTGGTCTTTTCTAAGGTTTAAGGCAAATCTCCCTTTATAAGGGAGCCTCTACCTTATTGGGTTAAATCCTAACGGTTCTAAAGTCTGAATTTTAGGATTGTATTTATTTACACCTTGTATCTTTAATACCTGAGGGTGTACTTTATCAAGTAATTTTACACTCATAAATATTAAAGTCTACATCTGGATCCTAGAAAAAAAGTTGGAAAAAGGTTTTTGACATGTTGGTCAAATCCTAATGGATAATCATAAACTAGTTACGATATTCGTTTTTGATTTAGAAAAAAACATGAGAAATATGCAATTTTTTGTTTTTTTTATGACAAATATATTTGGAAAAATTTTAGGATTTGGCGGTATGTATGAAAATAAAATATTTTTTTTGATGACTTGACAAAAACCGTGTATTTTAATATAGGGTTTGTATCTTTATAGTATAAAAATACAAACTGATATTGACCAAAATGCAGCAACAAACTTGCAAAAAATCACAGATTTTTTGAAATAATTTTTAAAGATTTATTTATTTATTTTTTTGGGCTGCACCCAATTAGACCCATATACCTGGGTTGGACCCAATAGGCTTAATCGGGTCACCAGCCCTTGGCAAAAAAAAAGGAATGCGTGAGTTTCCTCACGCATGCATGATCAGTAGTAATATATTCAAATGTTAATGTTCAAGTGAATTATAATTCACTTGAACAGTGAAATGCAAGGAATGGAATTGCATATACAAGAACGCGGGGAACAAACTTGGTAGCGGAAACGATACTTGGAGACGACAGTGATGGCGTATGCTCACAATGATGCAGGTGGCGGCCGAGTGGAGGATGGCTGGAATGGTGGTCAGTGGTTGTGTGATCCGATGACAATTGTTGGTTTCTCTTCTTCTTCCTTGTGTAGAGACGTTGCTTCTTCTCTTTATTTCCTTTGCTCCCTTTGTCAACAATGTTTTTCTCTTTCTTCAGCAACTTCGTGGAGATACTGGTGGCAACGGCCTAGAGAGTGGCTTGGATGGTGGTCAGCCCTTCTTCCTTTGTGTTTTTCTCTTTAGCTCTGTTCTCCTCTGCTTCCATTTCCTCCCTCTACTTTTCATGGGGCTGTTGTCGACTGAGAAGGCAGTGGCAGCTAGTGGCGGTGGAGGGGATGTGCCATGTTCCTAGTGGTGTTTCTATGTTTGTGCTCCAGGTGGCGTTGGTGTCTCGGCGGTTGGTGGTGCTACTAGGAAAGAGAAAACCAGAAATGTTGAAAAACATAGGAGAAAGGCAGATTTTTTGTCAACTTTGCACCAGAATTCCTCCTCCCTCAAGCCATGAAATTTGCTCCTATTTATAGGGATAGAAAAAGGGTAATCTTGTCTTCAACCGGGGAAAATTCTCAACCTTTAATTCGACTCAAGGAATCCAAGTTGTTGTTTCAAAATGTGCACCTCGAACTGCCAAATTTGGTAATCCAAGGCTGCAGACTGCACGAGGTTGCCACTTTGAGCCAATAAACGGAGCCATTTCAAAGTTTGTCGACCTGACTGGATCATTCTCGGGGATAGAGGGGTTTCAAGTGGATATTTTGGTGCACACGTTGTCGGGTTTGGGGGCTAAACAAGGCAGAAAATGCGCCTAAAATGTAGCGACTCGGGCAGCTTTGTGGGGAAGAAGATGAATAGTAATCAAGCGACAGGTCACCTAGTCCCTCCCTTTTTTTTTAAAAAAAGAAACACATAAGAACGACACCGTTTTGGATAAAAAATTAGAGATTTTTGCTGATTTTCAATTTGGTCTTTCAACTTTCAATTTCTTTCAATATAATTCCCTAATTGACCATAAACTTCTGATTTAATGCAATTTGGTCTCGGCGTAACTTCAACTTCAGCCCCAGATTTACACGCCTTTTGCAATATGGTTCTTGGTCTCGGATTTATGTAGTTTCATCCCTGATTAACTGTTAAACTTTCAATTTCTTCAATTTGACCCCCAGATTTTGTCAATTAAACCCCTATATTTTGGTGCCCTTTGCAGATTGGTCCTTGGTTTTGGATTTTATCAATTTAACCCCTAATTGACCCCAAAACTTTAATTTTCTTTCAATTTGGCCCCTGATTGCAATCAATTAACTTGGTAAAAATTAAATTTGGTCTCTTAAAATTTCAATCTTCTCAATTAAGCCCAAATTAGGCTCCCAAACTTAATGTTTTCACCAATTAAGCTCCAAATAAAATTAATTTGACTCATTTAAAGTATAATTGGACCTAAATTAATTCTTAAACATTATTGAAATTTAATTTGGCCCATAATTAAATCCAATTGGCCTATTAAAAATTTAATTATGTTATTGGACTTAATTTTTATGCAAATTTATCCAATAATCATTTAATTTGACCTTAAATTTGCATTTTTTTTTTCCCTTCAATTTTAGGCACAATGGGGCACTAATAGGTCTTGAATCTCCTCCAAAAATTGCAGCTTGATTTTTACCTATTTTTGCAGTCTTTCTAAATCAGCTTTCTCTATATTGCCAGCCTTTATTTTATTTATTTATTTTTATTTTGAAAAAAAGTGAAATTTAGGGAATAACCCATAATTGGGTTATGACAAATAATATAACACAAGAGGCCCTTAATAATTTAAGACAAAATCAGTAATGCAGTCAACCTCAAGTAGGAAATTTTAAGGATGATAATACCTTCTATTTTACGTAATTAATCTCAGACCATAAAATTTTTATTAACCAATTAGAGTTCTTGGTGATCATAATACCAGGTAAAGACTTCTCAAACAAGACCTTCCCTTAGAAAAACAAGATGCCATATATTTGTTTATTTTTCTAATTTTTAAAAGTCATCATGACGTTGAGTGCGACACTAGGGACTAAAAAAATAAGAGAAATAAGTTTTTTATAGCAAATCTTAAGGGATCGAAGACGTATAATATGTAAAGTTTGAACACTGGAGTGAACTTTTTGTGAGAACTTTGAAACCATCACTCATTTATAGCACATTTCAAATTTGGTCCATAGTTTTTCAATTTTATTTGTAGCTAACAAATTTGATTCTATTATCCTTTAATTTGTTGAAAAATGATGCATATTTAAAAAAAAAAAACTATGAAGACCAAATGATTTTTTTTTAACAATGAGTGCATGGTAAAATGTAAGAAAATGAATAATACACATATATATATAGTGTTTTGGCCACCACAATGAGTTTTGTATAATAATATAAGCCTTCATATTTTAACAAACATATACACTGGAATAATGATAAATTTGATATACAATTACCTTCCTTATGAAATGCTAGTAATTATATAAATGCTACAGTATGATCATTATATAAATTTAGGTTGGTATTGCATTCAATTTGGATTTTGCTTATGTTTTCAAAAATTTCCTTTCTTTTTATTTTTATTTTCAAAAACCAAACTGAAATTATTCAAAACAAAACCCTTCTTCATCCTAAGTTTTTTTTTCTTCTATAATTAAGATTTAGATTTAGATGGAACTAGATAGGTGGCTCACTTTATAGTGCGAGACAAATCAAAATTTCCCTAATGTAAAAAAAGGATGTTTAGGTGATGGTGAAGTTTTTAAAGAAGAAAGAAATCGGAGATCCAAGCCAATAAACTCAATTTACTTAATAATATGATAAAAAAGGCATCAAAAGTAAATAAAACAATATAAAATAATAATAGTTAATTATAAAAAAATAAATTGTCAATATCATACTCTAAAGAAAAAAAAAGAAAAGTTTGTTTGAAACTTATCATTGCTTTATCGTAGATATTATTTCACCACTAGAAAAGGTTCACTCAAACAATTACAACACCAATGCAAAAGATTGCAAGATGATATTAAAAGAGATTGCAAGATGATATTAAAAGAAGTTACACGTGCCTTCATGTTTATATTTAATGAATCAATTTAATTTAATTAAAAAAATTATTTAGTAATAGTTAAATTTAATAAAGAATGATAAATAAAAAAACTCGAGTAAGATAAAAAGCAAATAAAAAATAGATTCCAATCTCTATTTTAATAAATATTAAAGGATAAAATTAAAAATCGAGCTTCTTAAATAAGCTTAGATCTATAATTTAACAAGTTTTGAATTTGGGATATTAGCCAAAGTTTAAGAGATTTGTTTTTTTTTTCTTTTTAAAGGATATAATCAGTCATATGAAAAAAAATTAAAAGAGGATGAAATAAAAAAAATTACAAATTATTTTATATAAAATAAATAGTAATCAAAACATATAAGAAGTTTGAAGGAAAAACAAATTGAAGAGCTGTTTTGAAAATTTAAAAGGTCATGTGTGAAAATCAACAAGAGAGAAAAGAAGAAAAATACACCACTAGCGCAAAACTTGGGATTAATTGGTCACGCGTGTTTCCATGAATTAAAAGGTAATATCGCTTAGAAAAACTAGTATTTGGCTACCAGGAGACATCGTATGCATCACTTGAAAACTAGCATTGTTGGTAATGGTAATGAAAATAGAGATTTCATGATTCTTTAGTTTTTTTTCCCATCATCCTTCTATTTTTTTTCCCTCAAACTTGCACCTTATTTTTTTAATTATTATTTTTTTACTTTTGTTGTAACCCATTTTTGGATTCCCACGTAAAATATAAAATATATATATATAGAAAAATAATTAAAAAAATAATAATAACTAATTTAAAAATAATAACAAAAAAAGGGATGTTAGAATGCTCAGAAAATAGTCAAAAATTAGTTGAGGAGGTTTACAATTACAAAGATTAAAATTTGGCATTATTTCGTTAACTAATGAGAACCCTGTTGACAAAAAAAAAAATCAATTTTTAGGAAGAAAAATCCAAAATAAAATGTTTATGGATTCAATTAAATTTTAATAAAGGTTTAATTGAATTTATGGAGGTTTTGATTGTAAGAAAATTTGATTGTTAGTTAATTTGGGCTTTTATTAGAAGAAATTAAAGTATTGGGGTCAAAGTATAATTTTTTAGAATTAATTTGGTCAAATCAGGGACTTAATTGCATACATATTGAAGTTTGATGGCCAATTAGGGACTTAATTGAAGAAATCCAAAACCAAAGACCAAATTGTAAAACACGCCCAAATTAAAGGCTTGATTTTGAATCTGACGCATTTTGGAGCCAAATCTCATTTAAATGAAACGACGCGTTTTGGGAAAAACGACGTCGTTTTATACACTGTTCATATGCACTATTCATAAAAAAAAGAAAAAAAAACAAAAAACTCAAAATGTTTGGTAAAGTACCCGAGATTACCAAGATAAATCACACAATCAATGACTTGGAGAAGTTGTCACAGCACCATCATCTTCTTATTGTTGGCTTTCATGTAAAGTACCCTATTAGTGCTAAATATATATAAAAAAACACAGAAAACTCAAAACGGTGCTGTTTTGAACAGCACCATCATCTTCTTCCCCTGGACACGCAGAGAACAGGGGAAGAAAATGTGTTTTTCTCCACTGTTTTGACAGATCTTTTTACCGACAATTCAACTTCAAAAATAAGCCGACACAACCCACTTTCCACGTGCTCGAAGAACGGTGGAGGAGCAGCTGCATAGTGGTCGCCCCAACCACGTCCCCTCCCCTGTATTTTGCCTATAAAAATAGGGGAGGCAGCAAGTGAAAAACAAGAGAGACATGAAGAGATGGAGAAAAAGAAGGAGAGAAGGAAACCAAACACGAGAAAGAGGAGAAGAGAAAAGAGAGAGTAAAAAAAAAAACAGAGTTAAGAAGAAGAAGCAGAAAACTATGAAAAACCGAGGTGAGAGAGAGAAGAAAAACACAGCAAAAACACCGGCCACCGTGTCTCCGCCGCCAGCAGCACTGCCCCGACACCAATCCCAGGTAATCTCTGGTGCCATGTCTCTTTATTTTTTCGGTCTGCATTAGCATGCAGAACGTGAATTAATTCACGTTCTGCAGCACATGGAGGAAGGGAGGTTGGTTACTGTACACGGGTACTGATCTAGGCCGAGTCCGGCCCATTGTTTAAAACTTAGCTGGTACTGTACACGGGGTCACTGTTTGTACAATACCAACCTATTTGGTTTTGGGCCGGGTCCGGCCCAACCCACTGATCTAGGCCGTGTCCGGCCCAGTAAAAAAATAATTAATATTTTTTATATTTATGCCTTTTTGCTTAGTATTGGTCTATATTTTATGTCAAAAAAACAAAAACAAAAAAAAATTTACAAATATGGTATTAAAAATACCCGAGTTTTTTATCAACTAAAAAAAAATTAAAATCAACAAAAAAAATATTTTTGTGCATACGGCCAAGTGTCTCAAAGCTACAAAAAAAAATCATATTGTATTTTTCATACATTAAAAACAATATTTTAGCATGCATTTTGGCTTTAATAACCAGTTTATTAAAGTCAAGAGAACATTGGCCAAAATATCAAAAACAACAAGAAATGTTTTTGTTTAGTATCAGGGATTATGATGTTATACGTAACATGTATTCTTGATATTAAAAGGTTATTTGGTTTTACTAACGACATAGAACAACTAGGTTTTACCCGATAAGATAAAGATCTCCTTACAAAGGAGGATTTTTCTTAAACCTTAGATACACATATAATTAGATACCACAACATGATTTCATATTTTATCAGACAAAACAATGCAGCCTACCTTAGGTAGGGCGTAGTTGGGGTGCTAATACCTTCCCTTTACTCAACCAGTCTCCGTACCCGATCTCTAAAGACCAGTTAGGGTTCCTAGTTATCAGAATACTAGGTGGCGACTCCCATTCAATTTTTTCACTGATAAGAGACAAGAATTCCTTGTCTCTTCATATCTTGCTAGAAATATACCACATCCCATCGTTAGCATGGATGGTGGATGATCGTTGCGATGCCGCACACGTGCGACAGAATGGCGACTCCACTGGGGACCCTTCTTGTGGACTAAGCATGGGTTTTTATCTGATAATTGCTTTGTCTTATTTGTGTGTTATCTGTTAATATGTATTTATTGTCTTACATGCTTTCATTTTTGTACATATATGTTCATGACATCATATGCTTTAATTTTGTGACAACACACAAACAAACTTCTAAGTTAAGTGGGGAATTAGTGATCTGCCCTATGACTATTGGTCGGGTTCAGATGCGTGAAACACCCAACTCATATCTGAGTGCTTGCTTGGTAATTGTGGGCATACGTGCTTTAGCTGTTCTTTGCAACGCCCCCATACTGCCTTTACGAAGGCCGTCAATGGGCAGATATGAGACCCTTTTGAGACTAGATAGAGAAAGCCTACCTTGTGTTGCATATACTGAGTAGAACTCGACTTTAGAATATATTATTGTGCTGTCATTTACATTTAATCATGTAAAAATATCGTCACTGCAGGTTGAACTGAAATCATAACTAAGTATCAATATTTCACAAGTTTGGGCAGAATCTGAGCTAACTCAGGTAACTGAAGGAAAATGTCCAAGAATCAATAGCAGTAAAGTACCCGAGATTACCAAGATAAATCACACAATCAATGACTTGGAGAAGTTGTCACAACACCATCATCTTCTTATTGTTGGCTTTCATATAAAGTACCCTATCCAGTTAGCTCACACGTGCGACAACTTTGATTTTTTTTAAATTGATGTTTTGTTTTGAGTTTCATCTTTCAATATTAAATTAGATGAGAATTGAAATTCTTGATTGAGATTGAATCTAGGATCTAATAGGTAATGAATTTGGGATATTAACTCAAGTTTAAGACATTCACCTAATTTTGTTTCTTTTCTTTTTTTTAAAGCTCATGTTCTTTTAATTCTATCCTTCAACTTTTATTTAATTGGAGATTGCTTTCCATTATTTTTTATTTTTTTTTATAAAATTTTTCACTGATTTTAAAAATAACTCATGTTATCTCAAGTCTTTTTATTTATTATTCTTTATTAAATTTAGCTTTTTTAAAATAAATTTTGATTTAAAATTAAATTAAATTAGTTGATTAGATATAAGTATGAAATGCTTAATTCATGATATTTTATTTGATTTTATTTTTTGGATCGTTACTTTGACGATACGTGCAAACCCTTTCGATATCGTCATACAACCTTTTGCATTAGTGTTAAAATTGTTTTGGTGAGCTCTTTTTAGCGGTAGGATAATGTCTATGATGAAGCAATAGTAAATCTTTAATAGATAACCTTTAGGGATAGTTTAATTGGTTAGATCTTGAGTTTATTCTCTAATAATTACAAGTTTGAGTTATTTCATTGCCACTAAAGATTTATATGTTCATTAATTTTAAAATATATAAAATTAGTGAAGATGTCTGGAAGATGACTCGAACACCTACTTTAATAAATAAATAAAAAATCTTTAATATGCCCATTTATTTTTTTAAGTATAATATTATCAACTTATTTTTTTATAATTAATTTGTTTCCACTTTATTTACTATCAATATATATTTTAAATTAAATAATTAATTTAATAAAATTTATTAAATCAATCCATTCAATGAATTACATCTCAGATTTTTCTCATTTCTTTGAAAATAATAGCATAGCTGAACATCAATTTTCATTTTTAAAAAAAAATTGACGCTCTTGTCACACCTACAAAGACACGTTTGAACCATTCTTTACATGATAATAATCAGTGTTCGAATTAATCCTCCACTTTCTTGAAGATAACAAATCAATCCAGTCCACCACCAAACCAAACATTCCCAAAATTCGAACCACCTCGTTTACCATTACCAACAATGCCAGTCTTCAAAACCCCATTCAATGGCTACTCTGTCAAATTCAGCCCATTTTACGAATCTCGTCTCGCCGTCGCCACTGCCCAGAACTTTGGAATCCTCGGCAACGGCCGTCTCCACGTCCTCTCCTTACCCCCAGCACCCTCCTCCCCTCTAACCGAACTCATCTCCTTCGACACTGCTGATGGCATCTACGACCTTGCCTGGTCTGAATCCCACGATTCCCTCTTAATCGCAGCTGTGGCCGATGGTTCCGTCAAGCTTTACGACACGGCCTTACCTCCAACACAAAACCCACTTCGTTCCCTCCAGGAACACACGCGTGAAGTCCACTCAGTCGATTACAATCCCACGCGCCGTGATTCTTTCATCACCGCTTCCTGGGATGACACGATTAAATTATGGACCCTTGACAGGCCGGCGAGTATTCGTACGTTTAAAGAGCACGCGTATTGTGTTTATTCTGCTGCGTGGAACCCGAGGCATACGGATGTTTTTGCATCTGCTTCCGGGGACTGTACTCTGCGAATCTGGGACGTGCGTGAGCCGGGAAGTACGATGATTATTCCAGGTCATGATTTTGAGATTTTGTGTTGTGATTGGAATAAATATGATGATTGTATTATTGCTACTGCATCGGTGGATAAGAGTATTAAAGTATGGGATGTAAGGAGTTTCAGAGCTCCGATTTCGATTTTAAATGGACATGGGTATGCTGTTAGGAAAGTTAAGTTTTCGCCTCATCATAGGAATTTGATAGTTTCTTGTTCGTATGATATGAGTGTTTGTATGTGGGATTTTATGGTTGAAGATGCATTGGTTGGGAGGTATGATCATCATACTGAGTTTGCTGTTGGAGTTGATATCAGTGTGCTTGTTGATGGGTTGATGGCAAGCACTGGGTGGGATGAGTTGGTTTATGTTTGGCAGCATGGGACGGACCCGAGAGCACCTTGACAAAGGGAAGTGTTTCTTTTTTTCCTTTATTTTTTGTCAAGACTTTTTGTATTTTTGAATGGAAGTCGTACGTTTAGTAGTAAAAGTATAAATGTGGCTGTTCTTGTAGTTGTTTATGTATCTGATAGTTGCGAGATTTGTCACCATGGATGACTTTGTTGAATAAGGTGCTGAATAACCCTGTATATCAGTTTTAATAACACGAAAGAGTTTGTGTTGTTTGATGCTTCCTTGATTTTTTGAGAGTTGTATCTTCTTTGACTTGTTTTCATTCGACGTATAATAAGGAATGTTTCACGTAGTTCGGGTGGAAATTTTCTTTCTAAATGAAAATTTGACTTCCTTCCTCTCATGTATGAGATGCGAAACTATGGCCCTCCTTTAAGAATTGGTTTGATAAATTTGAAAATCCTTTATCTTATGTTTTGTGATAGAGGTAGGATCATGCTTGGTTTGCAAAACCATCATTCTGTTGTATCCAACTTTGTGATGCTTTGACCTTTTGTTGTTTTCATTACATCCTTTGCAAAATATAAATCAGCATGGCATACAACCCCTGGTCTGTTTAATATTTTTAATTTACAAATGCTGTTAGTAAGAGTGCTAAAATCACTATATGATTATTAATTAATCTAGTCTTTGCCAGGAGTGCTTCTTTAATTGAAATTGAAAGGATGAACTAAGGGTATCTAGTGGAGTTGATTCTACTGTGCAATTTTTGTTCTTCCTATCTCATATTTCCTGAGTCCTTGAATAGCATCGATTTCTTTTTGATAAATATTTTTAGTTAGGATTCCTCTATAGCAAGTCTATGTGTTTCATGTACAGGATTTGCAGATTCTGTGCAAGATCATATTTGATTTTGGGGTTTGAGATTAGATGTTATGCTTTTGTCATCATATTCTTGTGTTGAATTTAGGTGTAAAAAATTGCATTTACCAGTGAGATTCTTGCTCTTTGGGGTTACATAAGTTTCATTGTTGATAAGAAAAGGAGAAAAAAAAGAGACAAGGTTGGGATCAGGCCCTCGTGTTATATTTAAGTTTTAGTTCTTTTATATAGAAATTCGATTGTTGAATAGTGTGTGGGAGAGGATCTACTCTTTTTAAGGTTGCTATCTTAGCCTAAGGGGTAGTCTAAATCCTATGCAGATAGAATTTGGCCTCTATGCAAGGGGAAAGCCACCTGTTCTCATTTTAGCTTCCAATCACCTAGGAAGACCTTTGATTTCCTGTCAAGATATGTTTCTTTATCCAAAAACTTATAAGCATTTATCTTTTGCTTGTGGTGTTTGGATGGCTTTAAAAGTGACCTCATGTTATGGGTTGGAGATTCAAACCAACTGTAGTGCAATAGATGAACTGTTTATATAAATAACTTCCTTGTGTTTATTTTGTGGATATCCAAAAACATGAAGGGATGATGGCTTTTCAAGGCATGTCACAAGTTTGTTGGGTTTGTTTGAAAACCAACCCAGCTTCAAAGTTGGATTAGCATCTTCCTACTCAACACAATACCTCAGACATGAAGTGGTTATTAGAGGTTAGGCTTAAACTGTTTTAATACACATGCAGAAGCTGCCCGAGCTTGATTTGCAGTAGATGGGTGCATAGAAGCTCTTGGAGTTTGTTTGCCTAGAGCTGAGAGATGAGGGTTTACGTAGTATAGCTCATGGTGTTCCCTAGCTCATATTGATTGTGTTGGAAAATTAACATGCTGTTACATTTCCTCTTGAACTGAATCTGTCGATTTTTTATTTTTTTAATGAGAATCTTTGGATGGTGTCTCTCTGCATGTTAGAGAATCTGATGAGCAAAGTGGCATCGCAGAAAGCCATTGCTTTTCTTTCACATTAGCACCTGGCTCGCTATGATGCCTAGATAACTTGTTATCTTCTTACTGACATTCCAGAGTGATTAGGAAAAAAAAGTCGTTACACTTTGGCCTTTTGATAGATTTGTTTACTATCTTGTAGTGCGCATGTATCAGGTTTTCCTAAGTGGATGAGATCAGGTGAAACTAATGCGGTTGAAGTGGCATTTATTTCATGTGATAACTGAGATGGGTGGTAATGTTGAATTAGAGGAGTAGATGGCATTTATTTCTAATGAAGTTTTAAGTATACCATGGATGTATTTGAATTGAATTTAGTCAAGTAAAGCTCCTGAAATCCAAAACTTGGCTAATTGTGCAAAGTCTATCCATTTTAAATCATTTTGCTTGTTAGCTCCTTATTAGTCACTGATAGTAGTGTTGAAGTATGGTTTCTAAGTATTTGCAGCCGTTGACGAGGTCCTTGGTAGAAGCAGGGATCATAATCTAGGTGTGCGCTTAAAAAATCAGATGCATTCCTGTTTACAGGTAGTCTTGTAAAAGCCCAGGCAACAAATGTGTTATGGTGCTGGGTTCCATGAAATACAGGCAATTTTTGCAATTGCTTTGGTGCTGTAGGCAGTTATCTCAGACAAACTAATTTCCTAGGATGACAATGTTGTAAAGAAAACTGGGAAAGCGCTGAAGCCACTTGGTTCTTAATCCAACCTCCTTCCAGATTAAGCATTCTTCTGACATTTGGTTGGCTAGCAGATGGCGCCATCACAATTTAGCCATCGTGTTGGATTCAGACTAACTGTATAGCGTAGAAGTTTTTGTGGTGACCCTCTGTCTTTCCCTGCAACTTCACCTGTCAATTTATTGAAATGAGTAGGATTCATGAAATTGTAGATGAGCAGTCATTGCTTGGAATTCACTTTTAGATTCTCTGTTGTCATTTTAGGCCTGGTGAGTGATTTCTTGTTGAATGAATTTGGTGTGTAAGATACAATTATTGTTTTTCGTCTGGATTTTTTTTTTAAATAAAGCTGTCCTATTTCACCTGCAAATTTATTAATATGAAGGCCTTATTGGTGATCTTCACCTACTTCATTTAAAAGGGCATATGTAAAGTAACCAATGTGTGTAATAGTGATTTTTGAAGGGACTTGGGTTAGTAGTTGCAACAGGAAGAGAGGATTTATAGGTGTCTTGAAGGCATGTACTTTTTGTTGTATTCTGTTTTTGACTTCTCTTGTTTCTTTTTTAATAAAAAAAATACAAAAATTTGTTTTCTTAGTAAAACCTAGTCAATTTTTCGAAAGCATCAAGGACTTTTTGCATATTTTATCCAATGTCAAGATTTTAATATATATATATATATATATATATATATATATATATATATATATATATATATATATATAAAAGAAAAGCAAACATGAAGAGCGAAGAAAAGCAAATATATGTATATATATATATATAAAAGAAAAGCAAATATGATGAGCAGAAAAAAAATAAGCAGAAAATATGAGTGACAAAAAAAGAAGAAGAAAAAAAATAAAATAAAAATAAAAATTAGGGAAAAAAAGAGAGAACAAATAAAAAAAATAATGAGTTGCATATTAAAAAATAAAACAAGTCAAAATTCTTTTAAAAAAACTAAAATAAAAAGAGATTTAATTTAAAAAATATAAAAAATAAAATAGAATCTACAAAATAAAGATTATCCATGCACCATCTCACCTTATAACTCTTTCTTTGGATAGAATCCTCCAACAAATAACACAACCCACTAAACTTTTTATTTTTTTTATGAGCATTGCATTACAATCACTTTAGTATTGCTCAACCATTCTTTTCTTCTCTTTAACACATAATCATGCCTTTTTTTTAATTGCAACTCTCTCTTAAACTAAAACTCAATTTACAAACCACCACTATAACTACAGTAACAACTCTTAAACAACCTATATCACTTCTTTATTCATTCTCTATCCAGAATCACTAAAAACACTCTCATTCTAGCTACATAAACAAACCCTATCATAAACTAATTAAAATTTTTTTCACAATTAATAGCAATACCAGCATAGAATCACACCACAACAACCACTATGTCACCAAACCATTACCATTACAATTGTCAAGTTACCACCAAACCCAAACAAATAAATATCAAAGTTAGTTCAATAATAAGGATATTTTTTCTTAAATAATTTATAGATTTTGATTAACCATTATTGTTAATAAGGTTCTATAAAAGTGTTTTTTTCCCTTTTTTATCTCTATGGTGGCTAGGGTTTTTGATGGAAGAGATTATGTTTTTTTATATGATGTCTTCCCCTCTTTTATCTTTACTATTCACTTTTTTTTGTATCCTTCTACGTAGTAATGTTTTTTTTAATCATTTATTCTAAGTATATCCTAAGAATATCCCTATTGTATATGGTAATATAGTCTTTCATTCCTCTTATTTTGCACTTTAGCCCTTTTCCCATTTTGCTTCTTATTTAATTTTTTATTTTCTCATTTTGATTTTTTTGAAAAAAACATTAAAGTCAGTTAGATAAAAAAAAACAATTAAAAATTATGAAATTGATGTGTTAATGACCGAAATGTGTTGAAAACATATTTTTAATTTTGATTTTTTCAAAAGATGTTAAGATTTACAAAATTGGAGCACACACGTCATAAACATATTTTTGAGTTTTTGAGTTTTTTAAAAAGATATCAACAAGAGAAAATAGTAAAAACAATTCACAAAATAGGTACGTGAATGGCCAAAATGCATTGAAAACATAATATTTGAATTTGTTTGCCTTTTGATTTTGGAGTTTTAGAAAATATTTTGTAATTGGCATTCAAAATTGAGTTATAAAAAATGACTATAAGTCACTTTTCCTTGTTTAAGTTTAACTATTTATATCGAATTTTATCCCATGTTGATCCATTAGACTTGTTTCCATCAATACCCTCAATGATGAAATTTTTACTTCTACACACATCATTATCTCCATTCTACATAGTAGAGAATAAAAGTTGCTACTATTAATATTCTAATTATCGTATGGCATGCATGAACACATAGGAAAGAATTTCATGTCAATCTTTATAGATGACAATAATTTTCTAAATGATCTTTTTTAGGTTTTTATTTACACATTCTACAATTCTTTTTCATCTTATATCAATATGTTGAAGATAAAAGATGTTCAAGTAATACAAGCATATTTTTTAAAAGTAAAAAAAATCCATGACTTAGACTATAGATTTGATTAAGTCAAATAAGATGATGTTATTTAATTAGATAATAAAATAACATGTACCAAAAGTAAATGGTCCAAAATACATAAAAAAAAATAGTTTTCATGAGAACCTGGAAAAAAAATATTCCAATAAAAAGGAAAATATTAACTAAATTTAATTGTAAGCTAACCCAATATGAAAGAATAAAATTGAAAAAAATATATATATATTTGAGTCAACTTGAATGAACATGTTAAATTTACAACCTAACTTATTGTGATCCAAATTTAATAAGTTATATCAAGCCTCTGCAAGGAGGGCTTGATATAAAAACCAAGCTATATTCTTCGTCTTTTTCTTTTTATATTTTTATTATAGGTTTTGCATGAAAGATAATATTTATAACTGAAAATAATAAAATAATAAACATTACACTATCCATACATAGTTATTATTTATCTATGTATTTTGAAATTTTTTATTCTATGTTAGTTTCACATTCATGGTAACTTTGTTTAATAAAACTATATTCTTGCCCTTTTGCTTATGAATACATATATAAAAAATTCATTTTTTAAAGACCTTATCATAGATGATATTAGTTGCACTAATAAAACTGTATTATTTTATTTCACTCATGCTTTTTATTATTTTTTATTTTTTTTGTATTAGTGTTAGTTTTATTTAGTAAAAATATACTTTTATCTTTTTTATTGGTCTATTTTCCATATTCCTTTAATTTTGAAGTTTTTATTTATGTTAGGTGCTTTATCATTAAAAACCCTACCATAGATGATATTAGTTGAAGAGAAATATTAAAAAACAATCTGATTTTATATTATTATTAAACTTTTTTATTAGTTTTTTTATTTATAATGGATTTTGATTTTTTTTCTTTGTTAAAGTCAATTTCATGCCTATTTAAAAACTTATAAGGCATAGCTTATTAGACTTTGAAATAAAAAAAATAAAATTACATTTGTACAAAACCTATTTCAATTATTTTATGCTTGTTGTTATATTTATTATGCTTCCGACTACATCATTCTTTCTTCGCATAGTTTTATGATCCATTTCTCCTGTTACAACCTTTATTACTTGCCAAATTTAATAAATATTTAATTAAGTAAAATACTAAACTCCGTGAGTGTTGTATTATAGCTCATCTATAGTGAAATATGTTTAAGGTTATACTTGATCTTTATACTTAATCAATTTGTTATTCTTGATTTATTTGGGTAGCATCATCTTTTTATTTTTTTTAATAATAATGTAATTATCATATTATCCTTATAGAGTAAACAATCAATCAAAACTTTTGATCCAAGGGATGTCGCATGGTAATTTTAATTTTATCATAAACAATGGAATTATACTTTAACCCTGACCATGCAAATTTATTAGCCTTGGCTTCAAGGGCTTGATTGTTATTTCATATTGGTTTTTTTGTTATTATTATTTAATTCCAAAGGTATTTTTATTTTTCTTTAATTTTATGAACAATTGAATTATTTCATTACCCTTGATATTCAATTTTTTTAGCCTTAATTTTAAGGGCTTGGTTATGATTTCATAAGGATTTTTTTTTTAATATTGTTTAGTCATATAAACATTTTTGGTTCTATGCACCATAAAAAAACTGTTAACACATTGGCACACATCAAGCAACACATGCAACTAATAATAGTGGCTGAAATCAAACTTTCACCATATCATTTGATGCATTTTGACATCTTTTTTCTCCATGTGTGATGCATGTTTAGTAGTGATGTCTGATTTGGTGCTAATTGATTTTTTTTTCTTTCTTGGGTTATGTGTTCGCCATGTATATAATTGTACTAGCCTTTCAATTTGTTTTTTTCTTTTTGATTTAATTATTCTTCTTTTAATTACAATTGTTTTATTTACATTGATTGTTTCTAATTAGATTTTATTTTTTATTTCATCCCAGGTTGTTTAATTTTTTTATTTTTTTTATCAAATTTATTCCTCATTTTTGTAATTTTTATTTTTCTTTATTTTCAATTTTTTATTGATTTATTTATTTTTTCTTCAATTCCATCTTTGATCATTTCTTTTCATTAAATTTTTATGTCAAATTTGGTACTAATTCTTTTAATTGTTATTTTTTTAATCATTTTATTAGTTTTTTTTTATTTCATTCCTAAAGATTTAATTTCAATGAGTTTTTATGTTGAATTTAGTGATAATTTTTTTAATTGCTATTTTTTTTGTTTTGCATTATTGTTTTATTAACTTTTTTTTTAATTAATTTCACCCTTCAATTTGTTTTTGTTTAAAATCTTATTTCTTTATTTTTTCAGGTTTGCCTTTAATAAAGTCATCATGTCCACGTTATAGATTTGAAAAATTAGCCCGGGTTTATTTTAATTTTTTTTAAAAGCATTTTTAAGAACCTACTTTTTTTTCTAATATTTTTTTTTTGCTGTGCTATTTATGGGATAATCTGAATTTTATATCCGCAATCATGTGTATGATTTGTTCACTGAGGTTGGCTATCAAATATACTCAAGGTTTTTTTTAATCTTTTTTATATGTTTGCATCACATCGACAAGTGTCTATTCATTATATTTTTCTAATGAGTTTTGCCTTTTATAATATTTTTTATGTTGTGAATTTATTCAATCATTTTTATTTGTAATTATCATTTAAGCCATGAGTTTTTTAGGATGGATTTATCTTTTATTTATTTAAATAAAACATTTTAGTAAACAGAATCGGGTAAATATTTCATCTTTATAGTTTTTTTCATAGTTATTGTTCATGAAATGTTTTTATTTATGTAAATGATTATCAATTTATTTAGTTAGATAAATTCATAAGCTTTTCAAATGACACTTTTATTTTTTTTTCATATAAAAAACACATTGGAGCAGTTTGTATACCTAATTTAAAAAAAAAAACAAAATCAAACCTACATGCCAAATTCATGATTTTAATGTTTTTATAGTTTTTTTATTATTATTTTTATTTTTTACACTTGGTCTATTTATATCAATCTTTATGTTTATTTTGTTATTCTTTTGTAATTTGTTTTTTAATGCTTTGTTTATTTATACCTTTTGTTTTTGGAAATTTATTCTACACAAACTATGAAATTGATGTTTCATTGTAGTAATAGCAATATTATTTAATTTTTCAATTAGGTTAAAAATTATTTTGAGATATTATGTATTTTTATTAATATATATGTTTTTTTTATATATAAGTATCAAATTTATGATTCATGGTTATCTTTGTTTTTTACATTTATTGACATAAATAGTTCTTGGAAACTTTTTTATTTATATTTAGAATTTACAAAAATAAAATTAAAAAACTTGCATATTTTATTTTATTTTATTTTTACTTGAAAGATTTTTCCACCGGTGGCGAAATGTGGGTGGAGCTAAACTTGGTCTTACAATTAATTCCTTGACATTCAACGGTTAATAGTTTGTAAACTATCATGGTCAATAAATCCAAAAAATATACTCAGTAATTATGTAGTTGGATTGAAATCCTCCTATTCTTTTTCTGCGAATAAAGAAGGCTATTCGTATAGGATAATGGCAGCCATCATGGATTGAAATACTCAGCTATTAAGTACGTTTTTCTTATTCTTTTTCTTTTTTACCGAATCTCATGAACGGATGAATCCATTTATGGATGGAAATGATCATCAACTAATAAAAGATGAGGCAATTTTTTTGTTTACGTAGGCAAGAGGAGGAGGATAAAATAAGTCCATGAGTGGGGTAGAGAACAATGCACAGAACCGACTTCCTTGTAAATAATAGGTTTTGGATTACTTTATATGAATATTTTAGAGAATGTTTGAAATTTGTATCATTTTGGCCTTGATCTAATAGTTCTGATGAACGAAATTGACGCTGTATATGTGAATTGGTTGGCAAGTGTCAAAAACTATAAATGAACGATCCATCTACCAGTTTGCTGCAATTTTGTCATGCCAGACTAGTAGCTAGAACAGTTTTTATAATTGATTTTGACCAATCACCATTCCCATATTATCTTCTTCTTTTTTTTAATTCTGAAAATCTACATATCTTATATATATTTTGACTAATTTTTTTATGTTTTAAAGTTAACAACTAGATAATATTTTAATAATTCTAAAGTTTATGATGCTCAATATAAAAAATAAATCCAAGATTTAACTAATTGAATTATACATTTATCCACTGCAGCTTAAAACCATTTCATTAACAACAAGAAATTATCTTAAATTTGTGAACATACATTTTTTTCATAATTGAGACAGCCGATTTAAGAGTGCCGGAACGATGTTTGTGCTGCTGCAGGTGCAGTACTTAAAAGTATTAATCAGAGAGCTTTTTGAAGAAATGAAGGCCAGCTTCAAGAAGATATTCGAAGAGAGCCCATAAGCCAAGCCCCACTCGTGAAAAACATAAGATCTTTTGCACACATTTACACACAATAAAAGAGAACCACGTTTATCGTGTTAGATTGACTGGTAGATGTCTCGGGCTCTCTGCCTGTGCGCCACTCACAAGTCCAGGGATATGAATAGCAGATGATCACCTACCCAAAATAGTTTGGTGCTACGAGAAAGATATGAACAAGTGGTACAGTTTTAACTACCATAATACCCTTTACAGTTCCTATGATTCAATCACTTCCAAACTCAAAAGTCGTTTCGGTCACTTTGAAAATTTAGATCATGTTACCCCTCCCTCCAATTTTTAATGCAAACGGCGGAAAGTGAGAGATGAGGACGTTTTTCCTGAGCTGACTGGTAGGCTTGGTCGGGCTTGTAGTTTTTCACCTTATAAATTCTCCATATAAAATTGCAGTGTAGACAGATCAGAAAAATCAATGTTATCAGAGATGGAATATTTCAAGAAATCCCAAATGGTTCATCTAATTCTCTTGCTTCTAGCTGGGCTAACATGTGTGTCTTCTAGCCTCCCTAGTGAGTACTCTATAGTTGGCAATGACTTGAGTGAGCTTCCACCAGATGAAAGCATCATTGAAATCTTTCAACGATGGAGAGATAGGCACCAGAAGGTTTACAAACATGCAGAAGAGGCAGAGAAGAGGTTCGGGAATTTTAAGAGGAACTTGAAATATATAATTGAGAAAACAGGAAAGGAAACAACTCTGAGGCATAGAGTGGGGTTGAACAAATTTGCTGATTTGAGCAATGAGGAGTTCAAGGAACTTTATCTGTCAAAGGTGAAGAAACCCATCAACAAGAGGAGGATTGATGCAGAAGACAGGAGTCGGAGAAACTTGCAGTCGTGCGATGCACCTTCCAGCTTGGATTGGAGGAAGAAGGGAGTTGTCACTGCTGTTAAGGACCAAGGAGACTGCGGTAAGCTTCCCTCGATAAATTCATGTAATTAAGGAAGATTTATAATAGGAAACGCCGCTGTCTATGATGCCAAAATGCGTATCGATGGATTTTACTACAAACCTTCGATCGTAAAATGACAGCAAGTAGAGATTAATTTACATAATGCTAAATGTAAATGATTAATCAGATGTTTCGATATTTATCATCCTTAAGCCGAGAAAACATTAGTTTGAGAAGTTGGGTCATTTTTAATAAATCCTTCTGTTTTTTATTTGCTTAATTTCCTTTCTTAAATTTCGCATGCATAAATATGTGTGATTGAAATAGCATTATGTATGCTCTATGGTTTTTTAAAAATATTTTTTTATTTTAAATTAATATATTTTTATGTTTTTAAATTAATTTAATATATTAATTTCAAAAATAATTTTTAAAACATAAAAAAATATTATTAATATATTTTTTAAATAAAAATATTTTTAAAAACAATTATAACCTAAACACAATCTTATAATTTCGGAAAAGGAAGCTAGGCCTTAAAAGAAACCTTTGGACCTGAATTGTTTTATTGAATTTCTGTTTTATATTAAAATTTAATGTTTTTATTTTAAATTAATTTTTTTAATATTTTTAAATTATTTTAATATTAAAAAATATTTTTAAAAAAAACCACTGCTTTTATACGCATAGACGCATCGAAATCCAATCAAGTGACCTTATTGTGCCTTTGACCGGTGGGCAAATACAGTCCAATCATTATTATTATTCCCCGTTTTCTAAGTGCATAATATCATATCATTTATCGAGAAATAGAAAATGATTGGCGTGGCTTGTTTTCGGCCTCACATGCTATACTCTCGGAGCCAGAGGATGGAAAAAGGATTCTCTCCTTGATATACATGGAATAACATTTGCCCATCCAACGACATGTGCCTCTAACAAGCCAAAGAATGTGTTTGTTTTCACGTTTGAATTTGTTTTTAATTTTTTTTTCATTTAAAAAAATATAAAACTGATATTTATTTTAAATGTATTTTGGATAGTTTTAATGTTAAAATTTTTAAAAAATTATATATTTTTAATTGACAAATATTTTTTAAGAATACCTTTCACGCATAATGAGTAGTAATTAGTTACCAAAAGTATTTAAGAATTTATTTTACATTAATTATGAAGAATTAGTTTTGATTTTAAGTTGTAATTTAAAAGGTTGTATTTTATAAATCAGTTGTGTGTTAAAAATGAGTAAATTTAGATGTATATTTGATAAAAATTGACTTAAAATGATTTTTAAGGGAAGAGAGATCCCACAAGTTAGAATCTTTAAATAAATTTTAAAAAAAAATTGATAAAAGCAAGATTTTGAAATAAACTTGTTTATTTAAGTTAAAGTTAAGTCTAATCAAACAAATTTATGATTTCTCCTTAAATAAAAACTCAAGAGCAACTTAAATCAAAATCCAAAAATCATGTAAAAAATAACCTTAAGTAGAATATCTCAATATTCAGTACATGAATTTCTAGTATTCAATTACTAAAGTTTTAGTTATGCTATTCTATTTCTCGCATTTCTTAATTACAATGTTATGTCAAAAAAGGAAGGAAAATTCATTATGAGTTTCTCCACATCCAATGTTATCCGATTTATGTCTTGACATGCTTGTGTGAGAAAACAATAATGTGGTCTGGACATGAAATGTTCCCAGGAAGTTGTTGGTCATTCTCCACAACTGGAGCCATAGAAGGAATAAATGCCATTGTCACTAGCGACCTGATTAGCCTCTCAGAGCAAGAGCTTGTAGACTGTGATACAACCAATTATGGGTGTGAAGGAGGCTATATGGACTATGCTTTCGAATGGGTTATAAACAATGGTGGAATCGATACAGAAGCTAATTATCCTTATACAGGAGTTGATGGTACCTGCAACACAGCCAAGGTTTGGTCCCCCTGTATCAATATAACCTCTTGATGTTGATTTATACTCAGTAGGTTAAGTTTACAGGAATTTTAGTTAACGTTTTTACTTCAAGAAAATTCTGAATGTATCTGATTTGTCTCATTGATGGTGTTTCTACTTGATTAGGAGGAAATAAAAGTTGTATCCATTGACGGGTATAAGGATGTAGATGAAACGGACAGTGCACTCTTGTGTGCTGCTGCTCAACAACCCATTAGTGTTGGTATGGATGGTTCTGCGATAGATTTCCAACTATATACTGGTGTAAGTATCTCTTCTCTGTCGTACGTCTTTGGAAATTAAGATTATTGATCAAAAGCGGGTTATAAAAGTAGACTGTTATGACTTGCTCAGGGAATCTATGATGGTGACTGCTCTGATGATCCAGATGACATTGATCATGCTGTTTTGATAGTTGGCTATGGTTCAGAAAATGGTGAAGATTATTGGATAGTGAAGAACTCGTGGGGCACATCATGGGGTATTGAAGGATATTTCTATATAAAGAGGAACACTGATTTACCTTATGGTGTATGTGCAATCAATGCAATGGCCTCATATCCAACAAAAGAAGCTTCTGCACCATCTCCAACTAGTCCTCCATCGCCTCCGTCACCACCGCCACCGCCTCCACCTCCACCTCCACCAACACCAGTGCCACCTCCCCCCTCCCCTCAACCAAGTGACTGTGGAGACTTCTCCTACTGCCCGAGTGATGAGACTTGCTGTTGCATTCTTAAGGTCTTTGATTACTGTCTTGTCTACGGTTGCTGTGCATATGAGAATGCTGTTTGCTGCGCCGACTCTGTGTACTGCTGTCCCAGTGATTACCCCATTTGTGATGTTGAAGAAGGGCTCTGCCTCAAGGTAAAGAAATGATAAATGACAAGCTATCAATTCAAAGTCTTTTTAAGTCATTAATGAGTATTTTATTAAATTATACGGCATAAAGGAAAGATGATTTATGAAAATCTCACGTGTGTGTGTGACAGGGCCAGGGAGATTATCTGGGAGTGGCTGCAAGCAAACGACATATGGCTAAGCACAAGTTTCCCTGGACCAAGTTGCAGGAAAGAACGAAAACGGACCACCGTGTTCTACAGTGGAAGAGGAACCCCTTAGCTGCAATGCGCTGAAGAAAATGGAACATATGAATGTCGTCGTTGCTCTTGCCACCACGTCTTTTCCTTTTGCAGGCATTTGGCCAGGTTCTTATGCACGCAGCAGGTAAAAGCAGAACAAAGACGGTACAGGGGAAGACGATACAAGGGAAACTATGTTTTTTCCGATCTTCTGGGACAAGAATTTCAATTCTCATTAGAACTTTACTTCGTTCTTTCAATATTTTTTTTTCTTGAGTCATATTTACTGTTGTGTTGCTACTAAATCTCTTTCCCAATTTTATAAACAACTGGACTAGGCCAAGCCATTGAATCCTTGGCCGTAAAACTCTAGGCAATTGTGAAAAATCAGATGAACAAGGGAACAATTAACTAACAGAAAGTCAAAGGGACCATGAGAATCCACCAGGTTTACAAACTCGTACAAAACGATTCCAGCAGAGCGGTTCAATTAGCAAAACAGTGAGTGGGAACTTGGTTGATGCTAGTTCGGATTATGGCTTTGCCAATTGAGGACATAACCCAAATAAATATGGCATCAGGCTAAGCCCAATAATATTGATATGAAGGGGCATCAAACTAGGCCCAAAATGACCATGCAGTGCACGAGTGTCCGTTAGCTATGTATGGAAGTTAATTAAAGCAGAATAAAAGAGATCCAAGGGAAATTTAGATTACTATGACTTGCAGGTGCAAGTTCCCTGCCTTCTTCATCGTATTAGCAGAAGTCTTCAATTTAACATATACAGAATATATGAGCCCAGGAAAGAATTTAGAAGAAGGTGTCCAAAATCAGTCCTTACCCTAACGAAGGCAGCGGCCGTGGGAGAGGTTTATACTTTGAAGATCTCCCACCTCGAGTTTGAATCTCTCTTCGATGTGATGGTGACATTTGACAGCGAGAATGTTCTGATCACATCAATGTCCTCCACTCGGCGCTCGCTGTAACTGTAAAGTGGCAGGGATTTTGTACAAGAACGCCCTTTTCTTTTTTAATGGATTTAAACCTCTTTATCAATATAGTGCATTCATGAAAATTCAATAATTTTTCTAGATGCTTGCCCTAAAGTTCGAACCTAAAAAGTTAAGAAATGAAGCCAGCTTCTCTAACCAATTAGCCAATATATTATGAAAATATGACAAATTATAAGTGGTTAATTACATGGCTAATTAAGCTTAAATCTAATTTTATTTTCTATTATGTTTTGACCAAAGGGTAATTTGATATTAAGCTTATATCTAATTATTTTCTAATTTTAGTTTTGTCCGGTAAGGCTATTTTTAACTCTTAATATACCATTCGTGAATTTAATTATTATAGTCATGATTGAAGAAAGGAACTCCAAAGAGATATCTCAAGCTCAAAGAGTATGCGCATTATCTATTTAATCGTAATTATGGCTATTATAAAATATATTCAGAGATTCCAAATTTATCCACAAACTTATTCATTAATTTCCAACTAATGTATCTCCAAACCAAACAATGTTTATCTTAATTGGGTCATCAATAGATCAAAATTCTCAAATGGGTTTTAACAGAAAACATTAAATTCTCTTAATTAAACCATGGATGAGAGTATCCAATTGAGAATTTCTAAAAGATAAAGCACTAATGAGTATGGGCTGGACATGTTCGATGTTACCCATGTATTAAGGAAAGGGCTCCGAGGGGTCCAAAACGTCGTGATGCTGCATTCGGGGTCCCAAATTTCCTGATATTTCCTTCAGTTGAGATATGAATTGGGTGATGGCGGGCAGGCGTTGTCCGGCACCGACTGTAAATGGTGGGGTACAAGAGTGTTTTGTCTTCTTTCTAACAGAAGATTACAAAGCCAATTTGCTCTTTTTTCCGTCTCCCTCTCAATTTGGCACAGAAACTATTTCAAAGCCCAACCGAGAAGCAAGCAATTCCATGTTTCATACGCTGCAAAGGTATATTAATTGCTGTATGTATCCTTGGCCAGCACAATTTACATACAAGTTCAGGGAATATCAATTTGAAAGTAAGGATCCCTTCTTCCCATGTTTTTTTTTTCTTGTTCCGAATTAATTTAAGAAGAATACAAATAAACCCAAGAAATTGTAGCTAACAGCGGTAGAGAGACATCATGGAGAAGAAAGCGGAGTTCTAAATTGGAATTATCCACGTGGAAATAAATTTTTAAGTTAGGCAATCCAAATAATTGATAAAAAATGATTTAGCCTTAAAAAAAATACTTATTGAATCAATCTTTCTCAATATAAAATTAATTCATTAAATTCACAACTCCAAACATAAATATAACTATAATAAACTAATTTAGTTAGGTTATTTATCTCTTTCTTTTTTTTAATTGGACTTTTATAAGAATTAGAACCAAACTATAGAGTTATTGAAGTATCAAATAATAGATTAAAAAAAACTAATTTGTGTGTGCAACTCGCGTGTTAATAATTGAGGAAGGCCATTGCATTGTAATAGATAAAAATATTCTAAAAAATACTAGAAAAATAACAAAATAATTTCAAATAAAATAAAAATAAGAATCACAAATTAACTAAAAAATTAATACAATTATCACACAATATCTTATGAATTTTATCGCAAGGCTTTCTCAATACTTATTACTATAAAATTTTAATTTAACATAAAACAAGATCTTTAGAATCTTTAAAATCTTATGGCAAAATTCTAACTCAATTTAACAATTAGTTAAAGAATTATGTTTGTCAATGTAAAATTATGTATTAAAAAATATAAGTTTAAAACCGCTTCTAGTATTCTTAAATAATAAAAAAACCTTGTCAAACAAAAAAATCAAAAAAAAAATTAAAAGAAATACAAGTTGCTGATATAGAAACTCTTGCTAAAACATTTTCAATTGTTGCTATTTATATTATTTTTATAAAAAAAAATTCTTACTAAATAAAAAATTTACAAATTATTAGTAAATAAAAAAAATAGTAATTTTTGACTTGTATCTAGGTGTCTTATCAAATTTAAATTGATGTGATACTTTAATTCAATATGAAATATAGTTTTAAAAAAAATTGGTAAAATTTTATTATAATTAGAAAATTAAATTAAAAATTATAATTGTTAATATAATAATACATTAAAAAAAGATTAAGCCAGGAACAAATCTAATTGTCCAATCTTTACATAAATCATAATAAAAATTCACTTAGAATGCATAACGTGGGCGTACAGTAATTAAAACAGTAAAATGTTTAGCGCTTTTAGTTTTTTTATTTAATTCTCTCTGCATCACTAATTAACCTCTCGTATATCTAGACATTTTTTATTTTTTTATGGTTTAATATAAATTATCGACAATTTATGTAATTCAGTGAAATTAACGAGGCAGGAGCAATGGAGGATTGCAGGGTTGTCTTTGTTTAAGTCAACATTAAAATCTTGCTTAAATCATGGTCAACAGCGGCAGACGATGGAATCAATGAGGAGAGGCAAGACATTTAGAGATATAAATTTGCATCCATGTTAGTGGAATGGTTTGTGTCCGCAATTTGAGGGAATCTAACGAGAAGACATCGGGTGAGAAAGAAGACATTTTCAAATGTACTTTATTAAGTTAGGTATAATTTAGACAAAAGTTGTCCTAACCATGTGTTCTGTCTTTTTTCTTCTTCTTTTCCTTATTGCTCTTTATCGGATCTAGTTAAGATTTCATTTTATTTTATTTTTTTTGCTCTCTACTTTGCGATTTTGGACGTATTCACGTATTTATATTCTTTATTTTATTTATTTTATTATTCTTATTTATTTGATATTACATTTCTACTTGAATTTGGGTGTCTTAAAAATATTTTTATCTTAAAAAATATTAAAATAATATTTTTTAAAAGTCTTTTAATAATTTTAACATGCTTAATAAAAAAACATCCCCATATATTTTTAAAAGAACTTAAAAATATCATATAATACATCATTAAACTAGAAATCAAATGTAATCATATGTGTGATTCACTAGCATTTTGAAGGGTAGGATTTGGACTTACATAGGCTAATCAAGGAAATGTGGCCAGACTCATGATCAACTTCTGGGCAATTGAAAATGCTCAGTAAGAACAGTTTGGGTGACTTAAAACGTGAACTGATATTAAAAAATAAAAATATTATTTTAATATATTTTTAAATAAAAAATATTTTAAAAAATAATTATAATTATTTTCTCAAACATCCCCTTAAAATTCTAGTAATTATAGAGAGTATAGTACTTCGTTCTCCTGAAAATATAATGTCAATCCATTCCTTTGCATGAAAACGCTATGTTTGGTGTTGAGATTCAATACTTTTTTTATTAAAATTTAAATTTTTTATAATATTTTTTGAATTATTTTTATATGTTTTTAAAAATAAAAATTATATATTATTTTAATATATTTTTAAATAAAAAAATATTTTAAAAATCAGCCTCTCCCCGCACTGCAAGTCGACTATCTTTCTCAAAATTCATAAACATCTTATTTATTATCTTTTCAGTATTCACTCATTTAAGAGTTTATCTCTCCATCATGATTTTCCATTTTTTCGCTCTAATTATTTCCCAAGTTTCTGTACTCCCCGGGTATTCTTATCCCTTGACACGTATATTTTGGATAGCACAGCACAGGACGTAATCTCACCATAGGCACCACTTGTCAGATCAACCCCCTAACTAATAAGTACTTTTAGCCCTCACTTGCCGCAACATTCTCTCGCTTTTCAAAGCCTCTCTTTGGCGTGCCTCTTCTCCTCCTATGCAAAGCTCAACACAAAATTGTCCCCTTCTTCTCCTCGGAGTTATGAGACGGATGGGGTTTAATGGGTTAATTTAAATTGATTAGGATTGAAACTAAATCAGGTTAAAAAAATAAAAATCTGGTATGATATGATTGATCTAATAAGTTAACCTAACTAACCGGTTGACCTAACTAATTTTATAAATTGATTCGATAACACTCAATTAAGAACTATTAACTTTTTATTTTTTTTATTTTTTATTAAAATAATACTATTTTAATTTTTTTTAAATAAAATTTAACTTGTTGTATCGATAACCCATCAAAATCCTGAAACTTGAACTGGGCGGGTCTTAAAACCATGTTCCTCCTCCTGTGATGAACCATCG
Organism: Populus pruinosa; assembly: GCA_026413675.1. Taxonomy (NCBI): domain Eukaryota; kingdom Viridiplantae; phylum Streptophyta; class Magnoliopsida; order Malpighiales; family Salicaceae; genus Populus; species Populus pruinosa. Next base: position 4,920,134 of record CM048595.1, read on the forward strand.
CATCTGCAAATGCTCTCAATAGCTATCCATTTGACACTTGGTAGCCATGTGTTTATCTACTCTTTTGAGAGGTTATTTCGTGTTCATCTTTTATGGACATAATATACCCTTACTCATTTTATTTTATTTTTATATCTTGTAGCTAACAACAAAACATCATCAACTCGCCCATTGCTTTTGTTATTTGTTAATTAAAACAAACATGTTGTTAGTCATGTTTTCTGAAGTCAAAATAGTGAGGCAAATCACCTATTAATGCACACCAAATTTTACCAAATTTTCTATGAAAAGTATCATAACTTGATTTTTTATAAAAAAATATTTGTTATTTTTTAAAAAATAAAAAATAATAAACAATATATTTTTAATGTATTTGTATCGTTTTGCCATTTTAATGTTTTTTACAAAAACACTAAAAATTTAAAATTTATTTTTAACATATTAGACCTCTTCTTCTTTGATTATCTCAACAACAACAACCAAAACAACATCACTATTAAATATATAATTCATTTTCTTATTATTTTGTTGAGTTAATGATGCTAATATTATTTTGTTGAGTTAATAGTGCTAATATTATTTAACTTATATGGTATAAATATATTTTACATACTTTAGATTATCACAAACCAAGATTTCAAGATTTCAGCATTAAAATATTTTTCTTCACCATCATTTCTCTCCTTTTTATTCTCATTAAACTTTAATAGTTGATTCCAATCCACAAAGAAACTAGAATTATAAAAAAATTTCAGTTTTAATATTTTTTTTTGTTACTGAAATTTCTCTTATAGTTATGAATTAAAAGTTATTTACCTACTCACACCTCTAAAATTAATTCTTAAAATCACCTATAGATTTGTGATCAATTTCCTTGTGATCCTCCAATCTTTACATTACCTCTTTTTAAACATATATTTTTTTTAAAGAAAACATCATCATCCTCGTGTGCATGAACAAATCTTGTTTTATAACTTCTTTTACTATTGATTATTTCAAAATACACCACTAATCACCGGGAATTTTTATATTCTAATACCAACATAAACAAATAAAACATCATAAAAAAGATAACAAACATAAATAATACAAAATTAATTTTTCTAAACTAGATAGGAAAAAATAGATTCACTAAACAAATTACTAATATTTAGTATTTGGATAATTTTAGAGTCTAATATTTTTAATTTTAATGGTTGTTGCAATACTTGAAATGATGATATGCAATTACTGATATTTTACTTAAAGAATTAAAAAAAACAAGATAAATAGCAGGTGAGAGAAAATAAATTAGCCTTAATGTTTAATAATTTTATCATAAATGAGAGTTTCAACTTCATATTCTCTTTCAGGAAGATGGGGATATCAATGCTAATTGAGATATAAAGCATTAGTGTTTGATAATTAAAGTTAGGGATACTAAACCTTAAAAGGGAAGATTTGATGATTAAAGAGGTTTGCCCCATGTATTGATGATTTTCTAGATTCATACTTGGGACAACAACTAGGAGAACTATTAAAGTTCTCTAAATTAACTATGTTAACATGAAGGATGCACTCTTAAGATTATCTAAAAGATTTATTCTCAATTAATATATAAATTTATATACAGATATCCTTATAGTAAAAAAAAAGAAATTAAAGTTACTAAAATAACAATATTATCTCTTGTTAGAGGTGATTAAAAAGAAAGTATTAAAAAAAAAGAGAGTTATATCTTGTTTAAAAACTTAGGTATAATGTGAACTTATTTAAAGAGTAAGGAAGATAATCATGAAAATATCAATTTAAACTTCAATATATTTATATGATTACATATAAATTAAATAAATTATGACCATTACTATTAAAGAACTAGACAATGATATTTGAAATTAGGGTTATTAATGAAGAATAAAATATTTTTCTCATTGAATCAATTGATCAAATCAATAGCATTACATTTTGCTTCATAATGAAAGGTGTGTGCTTTTTATTGACGTAGCAAAATTCAATTCTCAAGTTAAATTTTTAAATAGGAAATGTTATATAATTTTTTTTTCTTTTTTATGAAAGGAATTACCTACTTTAATTAAAGTTGATGTTTAAAAGGAAAATATAGAGAAAGTCAAAAATATTAACCAAAGCTAAAACATCTTGAAAAAATATGTTGGTTCAGACTCATAAATATTATTCACTAAAATAATGTAATAATAAATTTATTATTTACACTGAAAATCTTAAATTTGTCTACTACGATCATTAATTATCTATTACCAAATTGATCAAGAGAAAATAAATCTTTTCAAATTTTCAAAAGTATAATGAAATGTTTGAATTACCATTAAAAGTAAAAATATTAAAATTAATATTAATGGATTTTTTCACCTTCTCACAATGATTTTTTTTGTTATTACTATGTCAACTCAATGGTATCTTTATATTTAAATATATATATATATATATATATATATATATATATATATATATAAATAGTATAGACATATATATGATGCACTCACTAGCAAGTGAAAGGCACTTACATACTTTGAATGGCACATAAGATGATTTCTATGACCAAAACTATTATTTTATCTTGTCATTGATAGCACTGCCATATTCTTTTCATGTTGATGTGGTGTGTGTCAGTAGTGGTGGGGTGGTTTATAACCTACGAACTTTTTTTTTTTTTTCTTCTTCTTTTCCTTTTCTCTGAAAATTACAACTTAGCTATTTTTGTTGTTGATATTTAAACTTCAATCTTTATTCTTTTAATTTATAATTTTTCTTTATTGGTCCTTTTGGAGGAGTGTTATTGGTTTTCAATTTCATATTTCAATCTAAATTTATGGTATTATTTTTACAATTTGGTTCTCATTATCTTGATTTCTTCTTTTTTTTTTCTTTTCTCTTATGTATTTTTTAAAATTTTATTTTTCAATCTAAATTTGTGGCATATTATTTTTACTAATCTGGTTCTTATTCTTTTTTTATTAAATTTATTTTTTTTTCAATTTCACCCTTCAATCAAATATAAAATTTCTTTTGTATTTCAATTTTGATCTTTATTCTTTTAATTATTATTTTTTGTTTCAAATCCTTTTGTATATTTGAAATTATTTTTTTTTTAATTTTATCACTAAATATTCGATCGATTGAGAATTGGGTTTCATGATTTTTCCAGATAGGATGCTTCGGGTCTAATGACTTGGGTTATGGGTTTCAAAAGTTAACACCAATTGATTGTATTCTTTTGTATTAAATGGGCTTTACAAATTTTTTTAATTTTTTTCTATTAGGTTATTTTGATATCATAATTTAGATCACGAGTTTAACGGGATGTCATAGGTTGGCTTGAAACTAATTACTAGAATTATAGATTTGTCATGCTAACTTGAGTTGACTAAGACTAATTTTTTAAATCTTTTTTGCCCTATTTTATCTTCATGTATTTAATAATTTATGAATTGAGTTATATTATTTATCTTTATTTAAGAAAAAAATCCTTAAAATTATCGTGATTAATTTTTTTAAATGATATATTTATTATCATTGACTATTTTTTTAAGAGTTTAATTAAAAAAGTAATTAACTTATTAAACCTAATAGGATCTATTAGTACAGATTTTGTATTTTCAAGAAAAACAAGTTTATGACATCTGAATATATTTTTATATGAGATAAATAGTCCGGCCGAGCAATGAAGCCTCAACATGGAGGCTAGCAATAGCTATTTCTTAGCTAGGATCATGCAAATTACTTTCAACAACAACAAAAAAAAATCATAAAAATATGTATTGATCTATACGTGCATGCATTGAGCTAGGGAAATAGGAGTAGCGGCGTTCATAAATTCCGGAAATGTTATTTTTTGGGTATATAATGTATTGAATAGTGCGTTGAAGTAAGGCATGAACATGTATGGTTTTTGTTGTTTAATACATATTGTTAAATGAATCCCACGGATAATCACGAGAGATACATATAAAATTCAAGCCATGTTACGTAGTGGCATGGGTCTCCACAATTAAAGGGCAATCAAGACAAGATCTAATTGGACAAAAAAGAAAGAAGACATTTTCACATGTTTTAATATTTAAATGTGAAGTGTGGTATAATTTGGGCAGAAGTTCTGCTTCCTATGTTTTTAAACAAGACAATTGAGCACATCTGGCCAGAATATTATACCCATTTCCCCTTCTCATTCAAAATCTGAAATAAGTTTTTTTATTGGTTAATTGATTGTCCAATTCGAAGTGGAAGTTAATGATTGGTTTAATAAGACAATCGTTAAATGCCTGAATGGAATAATTACAAGCCACCTGCAAATGTGAGAGATGAGATCCGCTAAGAGCAACATCTGACTGTTAATGATTCAACCACTTGCCCACGTAGCTTTGCTTTACTTGCAAATGTAAGAAGGCGATGCTGCTTTTTGATTGGCAGTCCCTTTCTGATGGAGCTCACGGCGGTTAGTGTTCCCCAGCGTAATTTCCTTTAAAACTGCTCTGTCGTTGTCAAATTAAGTTGTAAACAACACCAAATTATTCAATTTTGAAGGACAATTACTTGGCAATTAGAGTGAAAAATGTTGGATTCAGAAAAACATGAAACAAGCTTTTTGTAAAGGTGACTTGCGAGTAATTTGTGTAGGTTCCTCTTCTTTTCTTTTTCTTTTTTTGTATCTTATATTCTCTTTGTAATTTATGTAAGTTCATTTAAAAATTTAAAGAGATTCACTTGAAATACATGCGAGTCACGAGTACTCGAGTAGTAAAAACAGATTTGCTAAACTTTGCTACTTCTCTAGTTAAGTTTTCAAATGTTATTTTTATTTTAAAAAATTGGTTGCTAAATTAATTCCAAAAATACAAAAAAAAAAACTAAGATAATTTAAGAGTCCCATATTTTTTTTATAGAAAAAATAAAAACAAAACTATTTTTCCTGGAGTTATCATTCTATATTGCATGACAAAAAACAACATCATTCAACATAACACTTGAAGTGTTAGAAGCATCATATCTCACTTTGTGACTCACTGTGCGGGGACTTATTTCATAGCTAAAAATGTGTCATTATAGTTTTGATTATAACATGTTATTATAGTATAATGTGATTTTCAACCTTTTAAAACATCATTCTATGTCAATACTTTTTTCATTTATAATTATATAAGAAAATAATAATATGTTCATTTATAGATTTATGAATTATGTACGTAGGCTTAGTTTTAATGCAAGATAATAATTTAAAAAACTGTCAATTATTCTATCTCATAATATAATAATTAAATATGACTGTTCAAGTTGGCTTGCAAGCAATATGTATTTAATTTATTTTATTTTTTTTCAGTGTGAAGCAAGTGTCATGATCATGCCTAATTGACCATTATTAATGAAGATATTGTAAAAAGTCTTGACTGAAAATGAAGATATCGATGCAAAAGAACTTCTTTTCTTAATAATAAAATAAATAAATAAAGTATCTAGTCTCGCTTCTACATTATGAAATGATACATAATTATTTTCTTTTCAATATATATAACTAAAAAAAATCATTTATTATAAAATAACCATTATTAATGTTCTCTTCTCTTTTTTTCTTATTCTATTCACAGTCTTTATCTGAAAAAATAAATCTTTATGATCTTCATTTTACTTTTTATAATTTCTCATTAATGCTTTTATTATAATATTTATAAAAAAAAAATTAGTGTTGTCAATGCCATTATATTTTAAATTAAATTCATAATTATTAATATTTAATAATAAAATAATTATAAATTCAAATCTCACAACTTTATTTTCAGTCTAAAAACTTTTTATTTAAAAAATAAATTAAATAATATTATAAATCATATATTAAAAACTTATCTTAAGGATTGGTTTTTTGAAATTGACATTACATGTATTATTATATAATGAGTTTTTGTTTTTTTAAATTTTCTAGAGAGAACCACCCTATCTAAAAGGGGCCAATTTAAGCCGTTGTCTGGTCCAACAACCATCGCTTTTCAACTGTTTGTCCGTGACAACGTCACTCTATCATAAATATTAAATAGCACTATCTGACTGTACCATACAACCATGCCATAATGATTTAATTATACTACAATTTAATTAATTTCTCTCTCAAAATCTTTCAATTCTCTCTGGAAGTCTTCCACTCCATGGTATAATATTTTAGTTATTGTGAAGATTGATTTCTTTTAATGGTTGTAAGGATATGACATTTGCCTTTCAAAATTTTTAAAAAAATTAATCTAGAAATTCGAAAAATACTGGGCATTGCACAAGAAATTTAATTTAAACTAATAAATTCAATATTTATGCTTCTAGACTATAAATGTATAATAAATATTTATTTAACCTACAATCATTGATTGGAGGGCTAAAACTGCATATATTATTTAAAAAAATATATATTTTATAATAATTTTAATGTGTTGATATTAAAAATTAAAAAATGAATATAAAAAATGAATTTAACATGTTTTCAAAACAAAAAATACATTTAAAAAATACTTATAAAACAATACTAAACATATACTAAGATTTTGTATGAAAGTGCAGTAATTTTTGTTTTTTTATTCTTTTCAAAAATAATTTTACCTTAAAAAAAGTTCAATTAATTTTTTTTGTTGGTATTTTTGATAGTTTTAATATACTAATACCATGAAAAAATAATAATTTTAATATATTTTTAAATTAAAAAAATTAAAATATATATATTTCACCATAGGACCAAAATACTAAATAAATGAGTGTGCTACCTCTTTATTACGAGTTCACATCTAAGATGAGTTCATAAAAAAAAATTATATAGTAATATTTTCATAAATGTGTGGAGCATAATGCAGTCTGGGTTTTTTTCTATAGTGGATTGAATATTTAGTCCTTAACTTTTCATTAATTTAATGAATTATGAAAGGAAGCACGTTATTGTTGAAAATTCAGTAAAAGGAGAAGACCAAGCGACGGAGAACAACGTAGCAAGGGGGTTATCCCTGTCTCAGTCAGCTTCTCCCCATGATATCAAGTGCCTTACCCTTGTATCTTTCTTACTGTATAATACTTGCAAACACAAAGCAAAACGAAAGTATTAGTAATAAGCGCTCTCTCTCTCTCTCTCTCTCTCTCCCTTTTCTTTGTTTTCACTCATTCCCCAAATTCATGCCATAATTTTAGGATCCCTTTGCAGTAACACCAACCTCACTTCCTTTGCTCACTCATTCACTGGTTTTATGCTCCACGTCCTTCATTCTTCATTCCAGTTTCATTTGTTGAACTTGTAACTTTGATAAACACTGGTCAAAGCTTTATCATTGGACCATTCAGGTATGTTCTTTGCATCTCGTTTTATTTCAAGAATGTTAAAGAAATCCCTTTGTTTAAATTGCCTATTCCAGTTTCATTTTTGATTTTTGGAAGTTCATTGATTTTTCTGTCAGTTTGTTAGTTCTTGGTTAAAGATTTAAAGATTTATGAGTGAATGATGTTTCAACTGTTAGAGTAAGTGTTAGTTTGAAGATGTTGATGAGGTTGGTTGTTTCTTGACCAGAACACATGCTTTCTTGATAATGCATGCCATTTGCATAAAGTAGATGAAGATTCAGGTCATGCCATAAACTCCCATCTTGATTATTTTTTTTTAGTTTAATAGACGATAATCTTGGCAATCGTATGGCTATGCTAATTTGATAATTGCATCTGTGTGGTTAAAATCGGATCTTGGCATAACTTTCCCATCTTGGTTGCTGAGAAATTGAAGAAGAAAATAAGGAACGAAGAATTGGATATTGCTTTTCATTGATGTGCTCTGATCTTCAGGAGAGTTTGTTGGATGAGGTTATTGTTTCACGGATCCCAATCTGTGAAACAATAACCTCTCTCTCTCTCTCTCTCTCTATATATATATATATATATATATATATATATATATATATAGGGATCTGTGAAGCATTCATATGGCAATGGATAATATAAATGTCTCCACGTTCCGTTTTCCTACTTTACTTAAGGGAACAATTAATGCTCTTGCTCTTCAAGTGTTGTTATATGATGACATGCTCTTTTGGAACGTGCACATATCATTTTCTATTTCCTTTTTAGCGGCTCTCGATTTCTATCATGCCATGTATAAGTTGAAATTGCGCTTAATTATGAGTTACTATGGTGTATGCTATTTATTAAGATGCTTGGATTGTTCTTCTAACTGTTAATCAGTTTATTTTCAGATTCATTTTGTAGAGCTGGGATATAGGGGGATTTGCCATGGTTGCACCTATGGTTCTTTCTCATCGGCTTTCACATTTTCTTGATTGGTAAACTTCCGTCAAAGAGTGAGTTGATAGAAGTTGTTTGGTTCTGGGAAGCAATGGCGGAACGGAAATTGAATTTAAATGCACCGCTCCTATCAGTGAGGCGATTTTCTAACATAACAACAACTTCTGATGGAGCAAAAACTAAGAAACTTGAGAATTCCCTGCTCAATAGACGCCATGCTCTTCCTCCATACAAACCAGACACAAGTTTGGATCAAGTGACTGAACCTGTTGCAGTTCCTTTCCACTGGGAACAGATCCCTGGTAGAGCAAAGGATAATTCTATGGAGCCACCTAAAGTTGCTGAGGAGGCTTCTGTTACTCCGAAGGTTCCTTCTAGAAGGTCGTTGGATATTGTAAGGCACCATAAGGGAAAGCGTGAGCCTAAAGTCCCCAAGGAGGCTTCTGTTAAGCCACTTATTTCTTCCAGAAGGGCGTTGGATGTCGTAAAGCACCAGAAGGAAAAGCCAGAGCCTAAAGTCCCCAAGCAGGCTTCTGTTACTCAAAGGAATCCTCCAAGAAAGGTGTTGGATCTTGCAAAGCACCAGAAGGAAAAGAAATCCAACGATCAAAGTTTGTCTAGGCCCAAAGCTGAAGCAAATTCTTTCAACAAGAACGTAAGAAAGTTAGATTACTCTAGAGAGGGACCAAATGAGAAATCAGGTTTGAATTCAGATGATGATGATGTTTACTCTGATGCACTTGACACTTTGTCCCCAACAGACTCAATCTCCATGAACTGTAGTGCAAGTGGTGTGAGTGGCTTTGATGTTCAGGTTGTGAAGCCATCAGGAACCTTTTCCAAGGATCAACAAACACGAGATTTCATGATGAATCGCTTCTTACCTGCGGCCAAGGCAATGGCTTTGGAGCCAGCTCATTATGCTTCAAGAAAGCAACCTGTGGTAGGTGAACAATTAAGACAAATTACGAAGGTGGTTCGCGGGAATAGGACACCTCCTCCTAGTAAATCTCAGTCAATAATTATCTCAAATTATGGCCAGGATATTGAAGAGAAAGAAAGTGAAGATGAATATGATGGATATGAAGGTTCTGGGAATATATCAACTAAAGCTTGTGGTTGGTTTCCTCGCTTATGCTTTAAGAATTCATTGGGTCTCCTAAATCCCATTCCTGGATTGAAACTTAGGACTCAGCCTTCCATGTCTTCTACCAATGATGTTGAAAAACTGAGCAGAGCTTCTCCGAACAGATCTGTTAGTCAAATCGTGAAAAAGGTTAGAATAGAACTCATTTTTTCTTTCCCTTTAATTATTTCTCCTTCGGTCAGTGCCAAATGCTTCTGTTATAATTAGTGGAAGTTGTCTTTCAATTCTAAAATCACTTACAATTTTGCGATGCTTTTCAGCACTTAAAAGATGCTGCTAATAAGCTAAAGCAAGATAGCGGGGGGCAATCACCTAGGCTGCCGGAGGTTGAGAACAAGCTGTCCTGTGCATCTAATCGGTTCATCTATGCAAGTGATCGGCAAACAATGAGTCGGACATCTCCTTTTAGGCGCTCAGCTGGTACATCTCCTTTCAGACGCTCAGGGTGCGTATCTCCTTATCGCAATGAAGCGCCTCAATCTCCCTTCCGTGGCAGGGGATTTCTAGGCATTCCTAAAGAGGCTGAGGATTTGAGAGCCAGTAGGTTGAATTTGTACAAAGGCATTAGCAAGTCTCAGGAACTATCATCCTACTATGGTGCTAAACGAGGGTCCCGCCCAGCAAGCCCTGTTGTTGAGAAGACACTGTATGTAGATACTGTACATAAGGCAGGAATATTGTTCCCAGATTCACGTTCTTCAAATATCAAGAAGTATGTGGACTCCGAAAAAAGGGACTTTAAGAGACCCTTGAAAAGCAGAGAAATGAAAGAAGCAGCTGGTGAAGAGTCTTCTTTCCAAGATGCAGAATTCCTGAATTTTCTGAAAGCAGAGAGTGAACTGGAAAATAAACTCCCCAGGTCTGCGGATGCTGATTCAGCTTCTCTTTCAGACAAACCAGAGTTGATGGAGGACTATTCTAAAGCTTTAGTGTGTATAAGTGCAACTACTGAAGAAAACGTAAATATTGATGGTGATCAGATTTCAAAAGAAGATGATACAGGAAATGTGAAAAACAGTTTAGTACAGTCTCCTCATGCCCCAATTCTACCGAAATCACCGTCGGAATCTTGGCTTTGGCGAACCCTGCCTTCATTCTCGTCACAAAATTCACTTTCACATCTGCATCGGGGAACCAGTTTTCAGAGCAAATGGCAGGACACTAATACGCCCTCTCCTAATACCAAATGGGAAACCATTGTTAAATCATCCTATTCGCATCACGATCATGTACGCTATTCTGAGGTAATGCCGTTACTTTCAATCTTCTTCATTTTTCTTCCAGTTTCATGTTAAGTTATAGAATAATTTTTACGTTAGTATTCATTTGCAGGAATTAATCCCTCACGCTTCTAAACACTCCAAAAGTTAGAGGCAGAGCTCTGTCCAAATTCTTAACAGCAATTGTTTTGTTTGGATATTTTGCCCTCGGATATGAACAAAGGCAATTTAAATCTTCCAGTCTACATTTTTTTTGTGAGATCATGCTCTGATTATTCAATCCTCCTATAGTAGGTAGATGGAATTCAGCAGTCAGATTTGTTGAAATTTCCAAGTTTTCTGAACCCTCCCTGTGATGTGCCGTCTCGCATTCATACAGGGGTGAGGTGATTGGCCAATAAGCCATTATATTCCTTGTATTGGTGGTTTACAGTTTAAGCGACTGTTTTGCTTTTATTTTCGGATTCCGTTGATCCCATGTGTTTATAGAAATCAGTAATTCATTATGGTGATGAATGAAATTACACGTTTGATTGTGATAATGTCTATTCTAAAGAAGCCTTGTATATTCATTGTGAACAAGTTCTGTTGGCATTGCAAGCTATTCCGGAAGGCCCTAAAATTGATTGTTCTGCCATCCAAGCATTGGTGGTATGGTGTTGCTATTGTTTCTCTACATCTGCATGTACATACATGTTATTCAGTACTGCTCTTAGATTCCCTTCTTTCACGCCTGTAATCTTTCAGTCCAGTTCATCAAAGAATTCTGAACAAGAGAGCCCCTGTCTTGCTTTACCATTTTGAGGGGACAAGTGGGGTTAGAAAACATTACGATGTATTTGCCATGTCATGATCTTTAGCATTTTTGGAACTAGATCCAGAAATAAGAAATGGAGATATAGAGAGGTCCCAATCCCCATAGTTACTATATTTAGCAGCAGCGCAATTATACAGAAACCATAGTGGATAATACCATAGAAAGACCTGATTCAGACAACTTGCTGTCAATACCGTTGAGCTGGCTTCATTTTCGAGGATATTTTTTTAAGGATATTTTTTACTTTAAAATATATTTAAATAATTTTTTTAATGTACTAATATTAAAATTATAAAAAAATACTAAAATTTTATTTTAATATATTTTCAAATAAAAAATTATTTTAAAAATTATTATGTATTACAATCTCAAAGATCCTATTTGTTCGTCCTTTTTCATTTAACATGTTGTTAATAAATGAGGTTGAATGACATGTCTTTCATATCACTTATGGCACTGAGATGTCATTCTTTGCTATTTGCAGAAGCAAGCAGTATCGAATTTCTGTCGAGACATTGTGAAAATACATTGATAGACAATAACTCATCACTCACAAACACACTGCCCTCTTTGTTCAGAAAAAGGGGGGGGGGGGGGGGGGGAAGTTACACATTAGCGTTTGCTTTCATCCAAAACTGAATCAATTACCACCTGCACACTGATAACAAGAAGAACATTCTAAGAAAATAAACAAAGAAGAAAAGACTACAAATGCTTAAGTGACTCCAGGGACAAGTACTTAAAAAAATCTGTACTAATCCTATATAAGATTTTCTCTACATAGTCAGATATTCTTAAGTACTAAGCCTTGCTAAACATATTGTATATATAGACTAAGTTTCTATGAAAGTTTCACTGTCTTCATGGCCATCAAGAAAGTGAAAGCTTGGTGCTAATTTCCTGTGTGCTTCTACAGTGAGTCTTGCGGTCTTTGATTCCAACTCTTTGGCTCAGTCTCAGTTGCAGATCAGGCAGCCATTCCTTGTCCTTCAACATTTTATCATGATTCAGCTGCATGCGAATCAAGGGAGAAATAGAAAAGAAAAGAAATGAGAGAGAGAGAGATCACAAAATAAAAGGATTGCGAAATAAGGTGTTGAAGTATGGTTATTGCATGCCCTACATAATAACTCTAAATTCCAATTGTTAATTACCTCAACCCGAAATGGGGGCTCAAACTCTGGTTTAAAGCTATTGAAATTGCCAATCGAGAGTGACGAATTGAATAAGGATTGCTTTATCTTTATGTCATTTCCAGAGTTGCCTTCATTTGGCTTCCAGTAGCAGGTTGTCTCGAACGACCTTGGCGACGAACTATTTTGATGTGCTTGAGGTGGAGAGCAACTATTAGTACAGGTGACGCTGGTGGGATTATTTCTGATAATTTTCCATCTATTTTTAACCATTTCGAGTGGAGGCCACCGACGATCTTCTAGAAATCTGACAGGTCTCATTGGCCTTATTTCGGTGGTACTTGTGTCTAATTCTTGTCCGAGATCCTTTCTTGCCAAACTACTTACTCCATGCTTATCAGCTCCCCATTGCTGGCACCTATAATATTGACCAGAAAGAAAGATCAAAATGGAATTAGAGATGTGAAGAATTCTTACTCTCGAGCTTAATGGGACAGGAAACTCGTGATCAATTTTCTAGCTTTTCTAATCCCAATTTGATCGCTTCTTTGGATCAATGTTTCAAGCTTGTTTCTCTTCAAAACAAAAAGGAAGTATCCTCTTCCTTATAGACCTTTATATGGAAAAAAATAAGTGTTTAGTATAACATGTATTTCACAATGCAAATTGATTGTTTACCTTGAGAAACTGGTTTTATTACTTAATGGTCTCTGGAAGAGGGAAGAGTGCAAAAGGCTGTTGCCAAAAGTATGCTCAGTAGAATTTCTGGCTAAAACAATCCCACCACTCTCCATTCTGAAGCATTGTTGAGGATTGACTGGCATTTGGTGGAACTTGCTTTGAATGCAACCTCTTCCTTGCATTGATCTGTATGTTTGGCATAGCACTGTATAACAAAAGCAAGGGTTTACGATTTCATTTATGCTTGGCTTTAATGATTACAAAATTATTTTATTTTCATATTCTTTCCCCCATGATACCAGAAGAGAAGGCGGGGCAGCCATTCATATCAAGGCTGCTGAAATGCCTTGACTTGTTATTTGGGATTGCAGAATACATGAAGGTTAGAATGGCAGAAGAAATTACTTAACAAGAGACACGAGTACACGAGTTTTTATCACAAATGTACATCTAATTATGGAACATATGTGATTAAGTAAATTTATCCATTATTCAGCTAGAAAAACAAAGATGATACTGATTATTTTTAACAAGATATTAAAAACTTGTGACCATGAAACATCAGTTCCCTTGTAATGGCCAACACTGGCCTGGGATAACTTCTCTCTACTCAGGTTCATTATCATTGGCAATAATAGGCACAAATTAATAATAATGGAAAAAAAAAAAGTAAGCTTCACCTTGGCCGGCCTCGTCAAGCTTCTTACTTCGGTACATCTTACATGCACAATGAGAAAAAAGTAAGTTAGGAAAACAGAAAAAAAGGTGAATCAGAAATTACAAGTAAACATGGTTAACCACTGATTTTAGCGAGTACCTGTAAATGACTCTTTACATGAGCAATGCTAAGTCCCCTCACATTCATTAACTGAAGAACTAACTTGGGAGTTGCTTCTTCGCCAATTCAAAGAAGGTGCAAGTAAGTTATAAAATGAAATAATTGTTTTTTAAAATTAAAATAGTATGATCCAATTATAAATTTATATCAATTTCAACAAACTTCATTTTTAACTTACTCTCTTGTCCACCGAGCCTTTCAACGGCATGCACAAAAGAGAGATGGAGATCAGGAGTCCATCGTAGCCGAGGCATTCTTGATCTAACGTATTGCCTTACTGTGGACTTACGTTCATTTCTCCCTGCTGACGTAGCATTATTAGCATAATTCTCTTCTGTTCTCTTCTCAGCATCAGAATTGCTAACTTCAACAGTGCCGATGTCCTCTCCGCTGCTTGCTTCTTCATTCAAATCGAAGGATGACATCAAAGGCGTGTTATCAGCTTGGTCCTCACATCCACCCATCTTTTCTTGATCACCGATCTTTAATTCTTCTTCCATTGCTACTTGTTTTCCTTCAATGACTTCAAGTGCTGAGTTTCTGTATATCTGAGGCTTCTGTTCTGTTAAAAGAAAAGGAAGCTATTAATCGCAAGCTTATAAATAAAGGCATGCATTTTTAATTTCCTTAAGACTCAAAAAACTGGTATGATAGCACAAGTAGCTGCATTGCTGTTACTTTATTTTTATTTTTTTCTATTTTTTTTATTATTTTTTTGGATGGAAGGCCCCATGTAGTCTTTGGTTACACGAAGAGGGATACTCTCCTCAGCTCTGAAATCCCATCCCAACCTTCTTAAGGGTTTGAATCTGAAACCTCCAACTAGAAAAACCTAAGCCTTAAGTACTTTGGGGATGCCCTTTTTGGCAGCACGCATTGTAGTTTAGAACACAGTAATTGACAGTACCGAGGTTTTAATCGACGAAAACTTTTTAAGCCAATGTTGAGCAAGTAGCTGTAAAAATTATAGCACATCGCACAAAATCTGTTTGGATATATATTGTTTTAAACATTTCACATAAGCTGCAATATCGAACCCGTATAAATGGAAGTAGTTTTACATTAAAGGTTTTGTTTAAGCATGGTACTTCAATTTTGTTCCACAAAAATTTTGTGACGTATAGCCTCGTACACTGTCGGATCAAACCTCGATCAGTGAATAATTGCATTAGGTAAGAAAAAAAAAATGTGCACCAAATGATCGTAGTAGGTAGACTACCAGTTTTCGATTTATGATGACCTAGATGCTTCATGGCTGTAAATCCATGGAACGGGCACTCGTAAGCAACAATATAGTGGACAATATGGCTATAAACAACTCCAAATGCTTGAAATTACTCATCTAAGATCTGGACAGTCAATTTCATGGTATCAAAGGTTTTGTCGTGGTGGTTTGATCTTATTTAATGTGGACAACGTACGTAATTTTTTAGTGAATGACCAGAACACAGCTTTTCTCACAATAAGAACTGATCAAGTAAAGGAATTGAATGACAAGTTACTTTTTCTCCAGGCCCCAAATTAAGCTGGAATACAACTAAGAAATATGGCAAAAAGACGGTGTCATTTTACGTCAAGATCACTATTTTTTTCCTCCCTTTTTGGTTCCATTTTATTTAGAGATCACTTACATCTATTTCAATGCTTTTGAAACACGAAGTGTTCCCAAGCGACCCTTTTTCTGTTCATGATCTCCTATCTGCGTTCTGCGAAATGCAAAATTAAGAAAAAAGAAGTTATGTTAGGACTTATGTTAAACACTCGAACTTACATGGCTATGCAGCACAGACAATTAAAAAGGCATGAAAACAAATTAGTTAAAAGTACTTTTGAAATGACAAAAATTACTTGATTTTCTTTCATGAATTTGCAAAATGATCAAATGGTATACAGTTCCACTATGATCTAACAACATATGGGCTCTTATAAATAGAGTGCTAAACCATCAATCAACATGAAACTATCAAACCGCATAGCTGTTTTCCAATCATTTCTAGTAAGTAGATGGTTTAGCAACTAAATATGAAGTTAAACATGCAGCAAGCAAGAGATAAAGAAGTCATGATTTTAGAATCCAGTAAAGAAGCAGAAATATAATGGTGATGCAAGGATTTTACTTAGGTCATGAAGTCTCCCAAAATTAAACCAAAAAGAAAAAAAAATAAAGGGCCTTGAAGAAATCATAAGGGATAAAAAAAATTGGCATCCATAAAATATATTTTATTTTATTTAAACTGGATAAAGGGTGAAGAAAACTGGCAAATAAATCATCTTTTTGTCCATCACTTAAAAGAAAAAAAACCTTCCTCATCTCTTTTCCAAGAGTCTTGGAAAACATTTATAACTGTATGAAGAAAAAAAAAGAAAGCAACAACAAACCCAAGCTAGCTAGCTGATTCACTCAATACATAACTAAAACCATAAGACCAAGAGTACAATTATTTGTTCATATATATAAGTTGATTTCCTAAACCCTAAATAGTAAATACAAACCAGTTGGTGTTGTTGATGATGATGCCTTGATCATGCATATCCAAGTTGTTGGTGGGATTGTCTATAGCTTCAGATCATTAGACATGTATATCGCCAGACTAATGATCCTGGCATGCCTCTTCCAAACTTGAAAATTGACGTAGACTTAGTTCTTCAGAGAGAGGTAGGAGGAGAAAGAAGAGGAGAGAGGCAGTGTTTTCTGTGTTGGGTTTTGGGTGTGTGATGGTGTTTTTTATTTTTATTATTATTATTATTACTGTTATTGTATCAAAGGAAAACCATGGAATCAAAGTCATCAAAGCTCACCAGATATTCTAAGATTAACATGTGGTTAATTAATAAGTATAAATACAAATCAACGATTTTTAGGACAGCCCAGCTTGTGCTCTTTAAAATGGCATTATGGATACAGATGCGACTGTTGGAGAGCATCATGTGACTCAAAAAAACCCTTTCTTTCTTTCTTCTTTGACAGTTGTCCCTCCAAAATCCCTCTCGTGATTATCTTATTTCTTCTTTGACCTATGTTACAGGCTTCTCTCTTTCTTAATAATTTTATAAAAAAAGAATATTGGTTCAAAGTTTTACTATTAACATTAATATAAAACTATTCTTCATAAATTTAATTTTTTAAGTTAAAATATTTTTTTAATGTGACGTTAAAGTATTGTTAATTAAGTGCTAACGAGTTATTGTAAAAAAATGAAATATATATATAGGTCCCACATTTATATATATATATATATATATATATATATATATATATATATATATATATATATAAATGTGGGACCTTTCATTTCATCGACCCATCAATTTTCTTCCCACCTAAACAGAGACTAGTAGTTTTTTTTTTTAACTCCATGAACAACACTGTTCCTCCTGTCCCTATGTTCTTATTGTTAATTAGTGTCTACAGCTTTCTTCTGCAAAGCATGTGGCTCTATGACTTTGATTTAATTATTGGTCCGACCCAAAAATAATTGATCGGTCGTTGAAGAAATACTACCAGCTGAATGCGTTAGTCAATTTTGGTAGGACTTTTGCATTCTAACAAATCTATCCTCAACAAGTTCATTGTTTTTTGACAAATGGGAGAATCGTTGTGTTTCCATAACATTTGACAAATGAAATTTGCTGAACGTGCTGAGATCATGATGTCGATGTCGACCTCTTTTTTGGAGAAAAAAATGCATACGTGAATTTAAGTTTTCCATGAGTACAGTGGTTTGAAAATACGAACTGCATGATCCCATAAAGTATTCTTATACTTGATAGGTGTGTTCGTTTTCTATATGAACAAGACAACAGCAACGTTTTTCTAATCAGCTCCTGAATGGAACTTTAATTTGGAGGAAAATTAAGCTTTATGAGCTTATAATATACAGCAACCACTATGGTCCAAAGACAAATGATTTTGGCATAGATCCGTCCATTCGGAGGAAGAGCCTGCACAACGATCGGCAAAGAAAAGGCAAGAACGTATATAATTCCCATATATTGTTCCTTGCTGTTAAGATTGCTGAATCTGAGGAATGAGAAGCTTAAAATTGTCACCACAAGCTGCAATGTCAACGTTTATCTTTAGCCGAGAAGCTAGATTAAGACCTACGGGTTAGCAAGAACTGGATATAATTAGAAGGTCAAAACAGATCCACAGACAACAAGTAAACATTTTGTCATGGTAAAACAAATAGTCTAAACTAATTACATTACTTCGAGCTCAGTGTAGAGTAACAAGGATTGCATACTCTTATTGTCCTTAATTATTTTGAATTGTTATTTTTTATTTTTTTCCCCTTTTTCTGAGGGCAGTTGAATTTCGAAATCTGTGTGATAAGCAAGCAGCAGAGATCACAACTTCAAAAGGTAAGCAAAACTTTAAAAGTAGACTTTAGAAAAAGGTTGAAGAGTTTCTTCTAACATGAACGAAAAGAAAGTTTCTGTTGTTTTGCTTCACGAAACATTAAGAAAAAACAATCTTAAAAGTTATATTTCATATCTCAGTATATATTTTCAATTCTTATGCTTCCCCTTTGAGCAGAAGTTTTGGATTTGATTCTTCAAATGAGAGCAAACCTTAACTCCCAAACATCATAAAAATAAAAAATTGCTAACATGTTGTCAAACATCTCTATGTTCCTTCTCCCTTGATTATTAATAAATTTTATCAAAGCATCAATTCAACCCAATAACTTAAAGGTTTATTCCGAAGTATGGCTGCTATTGCTTTTCAAATAACTTTTCGTGTCAAAATACATGCTAATGATAGTTTTTATTTTTTAAAAATTATTTTTGATATCAGCACATCAAAATGATTTGCAAACACTAAAAATATATTAATTTGAAGTTAATAAAAAATTAAAAAAATTCAAATTTTTCTAAAAGCGCTTTTGACACTAAGAAATAAACAGGGATTAAGTTGTTAGGTGAAGTTTTAAGATATGATTTATATTATTCTCTAACATATCTCTTTAAGTGAAAGCTTTTTAGTCTTGAAATTTAAACAAACTTATATTTATATTACTTTTACTTAATTTTTATCATATAAATAAGAATAGTGAGGTTTGAACTCGTAACCGCTTCACCTTTAAAGCTCTGATATTATGTTAAATAATCAATTCAATCAATAACTTAAATTGTTAAATAAAGTCTGAAGATATAATTTATATTATTTTCTAATAAATTTTATTAAAAAATAAAAAAATTTCAGTATGTGTGTGTATGATCTTGCTAAAAAAAAAAATCAATAGTTTTTTTTTAATTTATCAAGTGGTATCGAATTTTTATTTTCAAATTATACTCTCTTATTAATATTCCCAAAATATTAAATTAATAAAAGTAGCTCGACAAAACATATGTAGTTGGGCAAAAAATAGAGATGATGAGGTGGGGGGTGGGGATGGAAGCATACGCAGAGACAGCTTGGTCTCCCATCTACATAACTATATATTCCATAAATATATAATTTTCAAACTGCACTCCATTCTTTATCCCTTCCCCCGACCATCCAAAGGGTTTACTTTTCAAAGCTAATTGGCAAGAGTTTGGACTGTTTTGTCTCCTTATGACAAAGAGCTTCTTCTCTTCAAACTTACTATATTACTGGGGGGGGGGGGGGTCACTTGAAGGATTAGGTATGGCAAGAAGACACCCAAATCTGGCTCGTTATGAGTGACGGGTGCATATATTTTCGTCGCCGTGGAGATGGAGAAAGAGAAGACAGATATTCTAAGCATTAAACTAAGTTCATGATCAGAGAAATTTACGGGGCGGGGGAAGGAAAGGGAGCATGATAAGTAACTCTTAGACCTCTTTACGTATGTACCTAGAAAATTCGCAATACCCTGTCTTGTCGCGTGCATGGGGAGTTGACAATTTATTGATATTCTAGACCCTCCGAGAATCTTTCAAAGAATTGCTACTTTGCACTTCAGATCTATTTCATTTCACAGACAAAGACACCCAACTAGCATATGACCACATAATATGGACCGTAAGAAAATTATTACTAAATGTTTTCGAGTGGGAAATGGGAATTTAAGAAAGGCATGTAAAGGGGAAACATATATATATATATATATATATATATATAATTGTAACTTTCCTCTTTTTTATTCAATCATCGTCAAGTTTTATTTTTCTCCCAGCTCTTAGTGCTTTTTAGGATCCTGATATCAATTCCCATTGGATCGTTGGCTCTTTGGGGTTTGGAATCTATCATTGACCATACTGATGATGATGCATGAGCAGTGGACAGGCTTTGACAAAGAAGATGCATGAGCAGCGGACCGGCTTGGTTCCTGTTAGTTATACTTCAATATATATATAGAGAGAGAGTATTTAAAATAACAACCATTGACCTATTTATCTTTATGTTTTAAAATTATTTTTTAAAAAGTTTGAATTTTTTATTTTAAATTAATATTTTTTTTATATTTTCAGATTTTATTATACTGATATCAAAAATAATTTTAAAAATATAAAATATTATTTTTATATATTTTTAAATAAAAAATAATTATAATCATAATAATCTAGTTACTTAAGTTAGATGTGCTGCTGCTGCTGCTGGCGGTCATCGTACAGGCATGGGAAAAGGACAAGCCCAAAAAATAGTGAAATGCCAGACTTAGATACTTGGAAATCTGCCCGATCGAGGAGGAGCATTTCTGTTCCAGAAGTGTAGATCAATGAGGTATTGGCAAAAGACCCTGTTACCTTTCATTTAGACAGAGATCTGACACTCGAAACCCGAGTGAGTAGCCCATGTTTTCAATGCTGAAAGGGGCCTAGCGACATGGAAAGAGTTAGGGTTTTTCAGGGTGGTGGGTGGGTTTCACTTTTATGTAGTTTTTTGGATGTAGAAGGGGAGGGGGCATTTCATTGTTCATATTCCACATTAAAGTGGGCATTGAAAAGTGTTGGTTTCAGTCATCTGAATGCTGGAAAGCTAATTAACGCCTACCCCTTTTTATATGACTAAGTTATTGAAGAACAGCGATGTTGCCCATCAGGATGGACACCGTCAGGTGGCACAGAACCAAATATATAAATAAAGGAAATGAACCTCCCACGTCTGGAGATAGCTGATTCCTCAGGTGGAAAATGGTTCCAGGCTGTCCAAGTGTCTAGGTTTGGAGATAGCAGCAGCCTGCTGGGCACTGAGATCAATAGGATTTTGTCCATGGTTACTCGCAACGGTAGTTTATTGCCAATTCTCTGCTCTGTGGAGTGCACCAGTAATCCTCGAATCTAACCAGATAAAAGGAGTTCATGTAATAAGCATTAAACAGCCCTCCAATCAGCAGCAAAGTAGCAGTGGAAGCTCATAATCATCGTAATCTACTCCCCCCACCATGAGCTATATCTGAGCTGGTACCAAGAGCATATTCAATAAACCCATTAAATACAGAATTATCACAGAAACGATGGCACCAAAGTTTCCACAAACATTGCAATAATGTAGCAAGCACAGACCTTGCAGTAAAAGTTACATGCCAGAGAAGATACCAGCTTAAGAAAAATACTCTTCGAGCAACTCATTTATTGCAAAAATGACAAATCAAATATAAGGGCAAAAGGAACACATTCTCTTTTTTTTCTTTTTTTTTCCAATTGCCATTTATCACCGACTCCAATACATAAAATATGTACAGCAAATACCCTGACAATGCCAACAAGTGGTTATTACTGCCTGCCCATGTTAGTTGACAACTAACTTTTTCAGCAACTAACTTTTTCAGCAATAAATTCCTTAGTTCTTCATTTGTTCATCTAATCTGATTGATAGTATTGTACATCCTGTCCAAAAAATATAACAAAACCTTTTAACGTCTAATAGTAGGGCCTTTGTACAGCCCCCTCCATACCACGAAGTTTTCTGGAGGTTGAGTTTCTTCCAACCATGTGATTTCAGAGGGTTCAATGCCACACAATGCTTCAGTTCCTTCTGCAAAGGGAGAATTGAAAAATCAGAAGAGAGAGAGAGAGAAGAGAGAAGTTGAAGTGCTTAAAAATTTAAATTGGAGATATAAGAGAAAAGAAGAGTAGAGAAAATAATATTTATACCTGGCAGTTCTCGTTTTGGTTTTGGGGTCCGTCGGAAATATGAGCAGTGTCGCCCATCTTCTGAGGAATAAGGTGGTGAGAGAACATCAAACAGAGCACAGGGTGTCAAGGCTTTGAAACAATGAATGTTGCCACCACTGGTAGGATATAGAACTGTTGTACCACAAGGTGCTGTCATTTCATAATCTCTAACAACCCTTGCAGGTCTTGCTGTAAATTTTCAACCATCAAACTCAATCTTTCAAAAAAAGGTGCACTAGACAACCCAAAAAAAAACATGCTTAACCAAATTACTGCTCTCTCAGGATGAACAGGGAGAAATGTGATCTTATATGCAATTAGAATGTATATGCATTCCAACCAAATTAATCCTCTCTAAATACATCGATTCTGCTTAACCTGTAATGTCATTGAAGTATGCAATTTCCTAGAGAATGAGAATTTAAGAAAATGAATTAAAGAGAATTTAAATGATTACTTGGACCTGGCAATAACTTAAAATTTACAAAAAGCAAACACCTAGAATTAGTTGTTGGCTCACAAATGAACTTCCTGTCCAGAAGCATGTAAGCTGCTTTACTGAGTGTGTTCCAGATTGTGGCAGAGTTGACAAAGACCAGGTTTGGAATTCCAAGCACGTGTTAGCTAACTTCTTTCAAAACAATGATTTTGACACTTGTTACTATGGAAATGTGATTTTGATGCAAACCATAGTGTAACTCAACCTCAAAAACAACATTCAGGATTGGATTTTCAAAACCATGGTGGTGAGTGCCTTGGGTTTCAAAACCATGGTTTTAAAGAAAACACCAAACACTCACTCAGGATTCAGAGCCTGCCTTTTTGCTTAACATACTTTAAGAATGTGTATGGAATTGTGGTTGAGCTGGCAACGAACTTTTCCAATACAATGATTTAAGCAAACTATGGTTCCAAAAACTCAACCCCAGACTGATGCTTAATCACCAATCAGGACAGAAATAATAGGCCAGATTGCTGATTGTTAAGGTAACTCATGATGCAACAAGAACATAAACCTACAAGCTTACAAATCTTCAACATATCAAAAGAATTGTACTATTTAGGATGAAAACTGTGCATGAAGAGGATGCAAAAAAACCACCACCATCATTAACTGGTGGTGCCCACCAGGTCAATGGTTGTGATGATTTCTCTTGCCCCCATTCATGAATGAAATTTGGTGCTATGAGAGTTTAATCTACCACTCCAAAATGAAGAAAACCAAATGCCATACAACCAAACGTATACACTTTCTTTCAAAGGCCTAAAGCACCAACAAACAAAAATCAACAGTCAATTGAAAATCCTAACAACTTCCAACACCATCCGGGACCTACAAAGTAGTTGTAACAAGATCTTTGTGCATGGATTTTTCAAGTTGTAAGAATTTCCCTATATAAGAATCCAAAAAAGAAGAAAACTTGTGAAACAAGTGCAACAATACAGTACCAAAGGTGATACTAGTTAATTAAGGCATCGTGGAGAGGATGGGTAAAAATGAGTCTGCTGGTAACCTAGTACCAACTTCAGTGGATGTGATAATGGATGGCAACACTGGCAAGGATTCTTGCGGCCATCAAGGTCATGAACATATTTGGGATATAGTCTGAAGCAATTTTTCATCAGCTAGGGGCTAATTCTAGACAAACAAGCGGTAAGGATGGGTAAAAATGAATCTGCTGGTAACCTAGTACCAACTTCAGTGGATGTGATGTTGGCAACACTGGCATGGATTCTTGTGGCCATCAAGGTCATGAACATATTTGAGATATAGTCTGAAGAAAATTTTTTATCAGCTAGGGGCTAATTCTAGACGAACACCACATGAGATGCATGTTCTTCAAGCAAACCATGAGACATTAGCATAATAAAGCAACTTGTCATACAAATATAATTGGCATTCTTGGAGAGATACCAAGACATGCATTTGGCTGATACCGACTATGGGGCACACACATACAAAAACACATTGCGTGTACACACTAAGATCCAGGGTTATAATGTTTGAAATACAACTCAACATAACCATCATGCTGTTGGCGCATATTCTCACACATATCAAACTAAAATTCATCACTACTAATTCCATAACATAAACAGCAAAAAATTTAAGGCAAATAATGATAAGCACCTTGGGATGGATCGTTAAAACCAGGTAGATCAATCCAATCATAAGATTTTACAAGCAAAGAGCCATAAAGAAGCTTGCTCAACACAGTCATTCCAGGATGATTATGAAGTGGTATGACAGAGGAAGGTGGCATACAGAAGATCCCTATCTGCAATGAAGTACAAGTCCATGAATTAAATTTTTGAACAATCAATTGAAAATGAAAATTGCTTAAAGATTCAAACTGCGATTCAAATAGAATGTTGAAACCTGCAGCAGTATTAATCACTTACAGAGAATTTGTCACACTCGTGCAAATGCAAATATTTGATAGGAGGTGGGTACTGAAGTCTCCCATTGTGCCCTTTTCTTCCATTGGTACCATTTATGAGACCTTTCCATTGACGTGCTGACTGTGCTTCCTGTTCGAGACCCACATTAGAAGGCTTCATTTGATCTGATATGACAAAAATGAAAGTGTTAAGATAATGGATTTAATCTAAATTAGAGGAATAAAAAAAAACTTAATTTAAGAGAAAATGAGCTAATTTGATATGCAAAAATCAAAAGAAATACCCACACACCTAGAATGGCACGGATTTTTTCAAGAGCTTCTTCAGAAACAGGACCGTTAGCCGAGAAAGACTCTTTGCAGGCATCATACAGTTTTTGAACAACTGGCATGATGCAAAGAATGTAGCAGCTAACCCACCAACCCAGATCTAATAACAGAAAGCACTGAAACTAACTCGAAGAACCACTTATCAATCACCGAATTTGTATTAAAAATTGACCATCCAAATAAAATTTAAAAAAAAACAACTTGGGCTGCTCTAGTTTACAAGTAAGCATCCAAAAGCAAGTTTCTCTCTCTGCAACAATTCCAAATTCCAGTCCTATGCGAACCAAAAGGACAGCAATATATATGCATTGCGATTAATCAAGCCCAGTCTCAAATAGCTTATAGCACCTAGAAAACATTTAAAAACAAAAATGCCCAAATTACATAAACTGATATTAGCATACTTTGTTCTCTAAGAAACCTAAAAATTATAAAAAATATTTAATATCATTTCAAGAGATTCCATTAAAGTCTATAATTTTACATGTATGTATTTGCAACAAAACACAAATGATGTGAAAAATAAAAAAAGAAACAACTACCCTGATATTATTAAAAAAAAAAACCATCAAGCAAAATTCAACTAATAAGAGCTAAACCCCAGTTTAGATTCAAATAAAAAATATGAAAAAAAAAAGAAATAAATACAAAAGACGCGGCATACCTAGAAAATAAAATCCACAGCATCAACAAAAATTCTTGAACAAAAAATACCCAAATCTCGAATTCTCAGATCAAAATGAGAAAAATAAAAACATGGTTAGGTAGAGAGATTGAGAGAGAGAGAGAGAGAGAGAGGAGAAAGGAAAGTCTTCGAAATTGTTTAATCAAAGAATTATAAATCACCTGAGACAAAAGAAAGGAGATGGTGTAGTCGCCCGTTTGGAATTCCAAAAAATTCAATTTTGTTATATGTTTTGAATGTTTTCACGAGTTAATTTTAAAAATAATTTTTTTAAAATAAATAATATTATTTTAATATATTTCAGTATAAAAATTAGTCATAACAACACTCTAGACTCAAATTATATAATCAAACTTTGTCATTATATGCTACCCTGGCCCGTACGTTTTTGCCATCATATGTTGTGCGGTGTTCTGTTGGGTCAGGTTTTGCAAGGAAGAACTAGAAAAGAATTGACTATTTTAAGTATTGCTTTAATAATAATATTTTAAATCCCGATCTAAATCGATGAGCTAGCCTATAAATCAAGTAACTGAACCGTAGTTTGAATTATGTTTATTTTTTAAAAATTATTTTTAAAATTTTGTTATGTTTATTTGTTAAAAATTAATGAAAGAAAAATATTTTTCAATTAAAAAAATTGACTTAATTTTCATAAAATTATTTTTCTAAAACATTTAGACTGAAAATATTTTTCGCAAGTTATAAAAAATTTAAAAATATCATATTATTTATTGATTATATCAAATTTGATTCTCAAAATTTTGATTGCTATATATATATTTTTTGTTTTAAATATTTATTTTTTAATTTTATCTCTTAAAATTTAATTTTTATATTAACTTTAGTTTTTATTTTTATAATTGTTATTTGCTTTTCTCGTATCATTTTTTTATTAAAATTTTTTATCTATCAAATTTGATTTTTATTCTTTTTATTGTTACTTATTTTATGTGAAATAATTTATGAAATATTAATTATTATTCTTTTAATTTCTTTATTTTTTATTTTTTTTTATTGTTTAGATTTGATCTCTATTTATTTTATTTGAGATAATTTATGCAATTTTATTTTCATTCAATTTTTTAATTTGTAAAATTTGTTCCTCGTTATTTTAATAAACTTGAGAAAAATAAAACATTATTAAGTTATTTTCCAACTCATTTTCCATGAAATAACCAAATACTTAAA
Source organism: Populus pruinosa (assembly GCA_026413675.1). NCBI lineage: Eukaryota > Viridiplantae > Streptophyta > Magnoliopsida > Malpighiales > Salicaceae > Populus > Populus pruinosa. Next base: position 4,946,928 of record CM048595.1, read on the forward strand.
AATATTTTCCAACTTATTTTTCATTACACCACCAAGTATTAAAAAATAATTTATTTTTTTAAAATTTATTTAAAAAAAAAACTATTTTCTAGCTAACAAATGAGGTCTTAATAAAAATATAAAAAGAATTAGCATAGGTGATTTAAAAACTTAAGTTGTGGAAAATTCAGTTAAAATTTATTAAAAAATTTTATTTTTTAAAAATATTATCTTTATTATTTAAAAAATAGATTAATTATTATTTACCTGATATATAATTTAGAACTTTTTGGGATAAACCCCAATTCAAATATAAAAACTATGATTAAATATTTATTTATTTTAGTATTTTAAAAATATTTTTTAAAAATATTAATTTTTTTATTTTAAATTAATATTTTTTTAGTATTTTTAAATTATTTTACAACTAGATTTAAAATTAATTTAATAGGAGAAAATCAAGTCTATATAAAATAATACGGCAATCTTCATAGCATAGGATTGTCTATGCTGGGATATATACACACACACCAAACAACACTAATTATATCAAAATTTTATAATTTACAAAAAAGTTAATGAATTCTCCTCTTAAAAACAAATCTAGATATATTAAAATTACAGTTTTTATGGTGAAATTTATTCATCTAAGAGCTTTCTCTCTCTTTTTTTATGTTTTTCCCTCTTTTTTTTTAGATATTGAGGGATCAAAATGAAAAAAAATTGAGGACTTAAATATGAAAATCTAAATGAAGGGGACCAAGTTGAAGAAAGTTAAACTTGAGGGACTGAATTGGATATTTTCATGCGAATTCAAAAGTAAAAGGGTGGTCAAATGTTCAATTTTTTTGAAATGTCAATTTTATTTCTTGATTTTCCAATTTTAATTTTAACATATTTGTTTTTTTTTTTGGTAAAACTCGTCTATAATTCAATTTTGGAATATTTTCCAACATATTTACGTGTGAGAACATGCAAAATGAAAAAAAAAAAAAACAAAGATTACCGAAATATAAGGAGGGAAAAATTTCAAGGACCTAAAAGAAAAAAACTAATCATAAAATAAAATAAGAGAAGTTTAGAAGATGAATAATAAAAAACCAAAATCTTTTGGTTTCTTTTATAGTAATTATAATAGTTGTGTATTATAATAATATATTTAAATTGTTGATATGTGCTATATTGTGAATTGTATCAATATTTTTTATTTGGAAAGAAAAATTAAAGTTTTGTTAATGTTTTTGTAGTAGAAAAAAATTAAACTATGTAAAGATTGATTTGATATAACTCAATCAATTTAGAAAATCCAAATATAACTCGAACAACAAATAAAAATATTATTTGACTAAAAAAATTTAAGATGATTTTTTTTTTAATTTTAAAATGACAATATATTATATCAACATGGGTTAATTTGCGTTACTTTACCAAATTCATGATCTAATTCACTATGATAATCCCTATATATAAAAAATTAAAACAAATATGGAGCTGAATTCTCATTCAATTCAATATTGAATAATGAAATTAAAAAAGAAAAAAGAAAAAAACACATGAGTCAACTCAAGTTAACTTATTAAACTTGCGATCCAGGTTATAAGACTAGGATAACTCTATAAAAAAATTAAAATAAATTATGAAACTCAATTTCTAAAAAAAACTCATTATTTAATGATGAAATTTTAAAAAAATATCTATATAAAAAAAGAGACAAATAAAACAATCTGAGTCTACATGAGTTAACTTATAAAACTGGTGATCTAGGTCGTGAGATCAGAATAATCTTTAAAAAAACAAACCAAAACAAATCATAAAGTCTAATTTTTAATCCACTCAATATTAAAAGATAAAACTAAAAAAATCAATTAAAAATAAAAAAATCAATTTAATCAGGTTTAGCCACCAAACTCATAATATGAGTTATGAAATTGAAATAATTAAAAAAAATAAAACAATAACAAATCATAAAATCAAATTTTAAATAAATTGAATTTTAAAGAATTAAATTAAAAGAAAAAGATAAGTGAATGTAACATTAGTTTGAACCATATTTTAATAAAAATATGAAAGGAATTGACCATGGGTCATTTAAAAACTTGAGTTATGAAAAATTTAAAATTTATTGAATTGTTTTTATTTTTTAAAATATTATCATTATTATTTTTAAATAATGATATATAATCTATTACTTGTTTAGGATAAATTCCAAGTTAGATGTAAAAATTATAATTAAAAACTTGTTTGTTTTAGTGTTTTAAAAGTATTTAAAAAATTAAATTTTTTATTTTTTATTTTAAATTAATATGTTTTTGTTGTTTTCAAATTATTTTGATATGTTAATATTAAAAATATTTTTTAAAATATTTTTAAATAAAAAAAACTTTAAAAACTAATAATAATTACATTATCAGACATCCACTAAAAATATCATCTCTACCTATATTTCTTGAGATTTATTTAACCTCTAACTTCTTAGTAATGTTTACTTCGGTTGTCAAAATGGTAGAAGAATAAGAAAAGGATTTTTTTCTTTTTTAATTAAAAATATATGAAAATAATATATATTTTTATTTCAAAATTTATTTTTAATATTAACACATTAAAATAATTTTAAAATATTAAAAAATAATTTTTAAAAATAAACAAAAAAAATACAAATTTTCAGCTGAAATGTGGGGGCAAACACCCCTTAGATAGTTAGGTATGATGCTGCACCACAAAACAATAATATTCTTTATTTATAATAAATAAAAAGAGTTTAAAATCACTTTTAAAACACAAGCAATATAAATCTTGTAAAAGAAATAAAGATACTGACAATAATATCCTTATTTATAACAAATAAAAAGAATTTAAATATCAGCTCTTGAAACACATACAATATAAATTTTATAAATGAAATTAAGATGCACCGTAGAAATAAGACATGGGAAAAAAATAGATTTTCTGTGTTGGAAAATTAACAAATATACTAAAATAGCATGGATATTCACTGTCACTGTTGATTCATTATCGAAATGTCATTGTTGTAATTTCTTTCAACTCTTGGTCTTAATCTTTTATAGTTTCTCCCATCCTTAGGTGGCTTTTTTACCGCCATGTCCAGATGAATTTTACAAAGCTAACAGGGTAATTAGCTGTATAATATTAATTATTTTATAGAATTTATTTAGAAAAAATAGATACGAGGAGAATATGAATTTTAGGTTGAATTATTATTTTTATTTATTTTTTATTATTGATTGTCTTGTTCTTTTATTTTTCTTCTTGTGTTTATCTCTTCGTACGGAGAGCATCATTAAAATGTCCCCGTGTATATTTTTTGTCTCCTTATCTTAGAGATACAGGGCTTTCTCTTATTAATTAGCTTTAGATATTTTTTTTTTATAAAGATTGGGGCTCCTACAAGCCCTTCCTTATCTCTATTTTTATTCATCACTGTTTATTTTTATATTTTAAAAAATTTAATTTTTTTAATTTTTTACTTCAAATTAATAATTTTTTAGTATTTTTGAATTATATTAATGAATTAATATTAGAAATAATTTTTTAAAAATAAAAAAATATTATTTTAATATATTTCTAAAAAAACATTTTAAAAAATTACCCTAACCAACCACTACCGACCAGCCTACCACACCTATATAAGCCCTACCATCTCCGCCCTCACGATAGCCCCTCTCTAGGCCAAAAAAAGAAAAGAAAAGAAAAAAAACACACTGCAATAGCTTCTACGAAGCCGGGAGTTGCAGCTTTCCATCCAACACTACTAGCAATCGTGCTACAGTCAAGTCAACATCTCTCCTCGGATCTGTGAACAGTTCCTCGGCAGCAACAGCAGCCATAGCAGTCATCGACATACAAAGAGATAATAAGGGTGTTAAGAGTTACCTTGGATCTTAATGTAGAGGGTTAGCTCACTCTTACTCTTCTTAAATCCTTGATCATTGAAGTAGTTATCAATTTACTTGCTTTTACTATAACGTCAAGTGATTGCTCCACGTGATGTCTTTTAGAACTTCATTTAGGAAATTGTACTTGAAATCAAGCTTACACGACCTTCATCTTTTTTGAGTAGCTAAAACAATTAAAGCCAGAATAATGTTTAGTTTAGTAATTGGAGTCGTGGAGGTGATTCTCTGATTTAAAATTTTTAAGTTTTTTTATATAAAAAATATTATATTTAAATCATATAATATTTTATTTTGATAAATATAATAAATTGATAGATATAATATCAACTATATGAAAATATTTGAATGATCAAAAGAGGTTTTATTACTTTAGATGAATTAGAAAAGATATTTATGTGTGTTATCAAATAGTATTGATTGTTAAATTTTTATGTAATATGAAATAAGATTTGAAAAAAGTTTTAAATCTTATTTAAAGATCAATAACTATAATATTACAAGAAAATATGATTTGATATAGTAGACATATTTCATGATAAAATATCTAAATAAAAAATTATTGGTAAAATAATAATAATTACACTAAGAAATCGATCATTAAAAGATTAAATCAAACCACTTATGATAATCGTAATATTAATAGATATATGTGATATCTTTATATGAAACCGTGTTCCTTTAAATTTTAATTTTTTTTTAATTTTCTTATATCATTTTGATGTGGTAATTTTAAAATTTATTTTTTAAAAATAAAAAATTATTTTAATGCATTTTTAAATCAAAAACACTTTAAACCGCAATCATTATTATAATCCTAAACATGTTCTAATATCATAAATTCTCAATACAATACAATAAAATATCATTTTTATATATTGTTTCTTAACCTAAATTTCCTCAAATCTTTATGTTTGAGTAAAGAAAAAAAATCAAATCAAAATGTCTAGCTTGGAGTGTCAAGTGATCAAGATCTAAACTCTTTTCGTTTTTGGCATTATATTTTAAAATAGCCAGGTATGTTTGAGATCAACCATACGCTCTACATTCATGCTAAAAAAATACTTGAGGAGGATTAATCTATATTTATTAAATATATTTTTTTTACTTATCTTTCTTATTTTCAATATTTTTTCCATTACTTGTAGATTTTATATTGATTCTATTTTCTATTGAATCCATGGTCAACTAGGGTATTTATTTTTTATGATTTTTTAGTTTAGTAAACTTTTTTTTTTTGTGCAAGTAGGAATGCATAAAGAATTGAGAAATCCCAAATCATTCTTAGGGACTGGACGTCTGTGTGATGGAATAAGGATCTATCCATTTGTTTGCTAACTCTTTTCCTGTTCTCTTTATTTATCTTGCTCGTTCTTATTTATCTCATTAATTTCTTATAAGTTTTTGCTCTTCAAGTTTTTTTTTTTTTTCAATCATTCCCTTGGTATTTAAGTCTTATCTATCAATATCTGCTCACCTTTCTCTCGCCCAAGTTACTAGTCTTATCGTTTGGTGCTTAGATCTATTGTCCAAAAGACTCGTTCCTATTAAATGTTGTTGAAAAATAGTTTGTCAATAAAATCCATTCCCTTGGTATAAATCCAAGAACTGGAATATGGGAGTCTAATTTGAGTTAAGTGTTTTTTATTAAAACATTTTATTTTTATTTTTTGAATACCAGCTTGCAAGTCAATTTACCCAACATATAACCTATTATAAAATAGATTAAAGCAAATGAAATGATGCAATAGGATATTATAAAATAGAGGAGGACAATAAATAAATAAAAATAAAATAAAATCCTTAATAGATCCTATTTCAAGAGGAAGAGGCATAACTATTCTGAATTTACAATAATCGCTAGGAAATTCACTTCCTCCCCACCTGCTTCTACCCATATTGACTCCCCCCCGCTGTACCCCTCGCCAACAAGTTTATCTACAGCCAGCAAATAGAAAGGTGGTTTGTTTGTTTTAAAAATAATTTTTTTAGTTTAAATTAATACTTTTAAATTATTTCAAAATAAAATTTTTTTAAATAAAATTTTAATACATTTTCATAAAAAATTACACGTTTGCATGGGAAAGTCAACAAAACTACACCAAAATCATTGCAAACAAAACCCTAATTCACATAAAAACTATTTTTTAAAAGTTTAGATTACCCTAAGAGAAGAGAGAGAAGGGATTAACATGACAAGAATCCTGATTCACTAGAACCAGAATTATAGAGGGGATTGATTTTCCGACCTGGCTTGTTCGATCTGATCATACGTATAAAATGAAATAAATTATTACATGAGGGAGTTGGGTATCATGCCCTTTGATTGCAGATGAAAGTATTGATGAAGAACACTAAAATCGACACACCACCCAGATCAGACAAATTAGAGGATGGAAAACCCTAGATAGTGCAATTCTTGAAATAAAAATAGTACAAAGAGTAGTATGGAAACTCCCATTGTCAGGATTGAACCCGACACCAAAATTCCTAGAAGAACAATCTATAACCACTTTCTTTGCTCCAACTAATGCTCGCCTAAAATTCATTCTATAACCACTTTCTTACAGGTAAAATAATTTTTTTCCTCTCTCAATTGCTTAGTCTCTAAGCAATAAAAAAAATCATTTTATTCCCTCATTTTTTTATACATTTTTGGTCCCGTATATATATATATTTGAGTTTTGATTTTTTTATATTTTGATATATTTGAAAAAGGCAACGTAAACACTAAATCAATGAAAACAAATAAGCAATGATTTTGAAATAAACATATTAATAGCTTAACACTTTAAAAATAAAATTTGGAATTTTTTTGAAAAGCCTAAAAATGTTGAAAATACATTAAAAAATAATTTTTTTTGTTGTTTTCTTACTATTTTTGGATTTTTTTTCTTTAAAATTATTAATAAAACAAGATAAAAATCAAGTTATAATATAAAAAAATAATTTTTTTCAAAAGCTTTCCTCCATTCTAAAAACCAATGGTTTTTAAAGCTAGTAAAGAGACTAAAAATTCGTTTGTTTTTACGATTAAAATGTATTTTTGTAAAACTTTATATTATTTATTTTAAATTAATTTTTTAAAATATTTTTATATTATTATAATGTATTCATATAAAAAATAAATTTAAATAAAAAATTAATTTAATATATTTATTTTAAAAAATATTTTAAAAAATAATTAATATCTTAAAAAAATACGAGAGGCATTCATGCGTAGAAAACAAAAGAAAAAGAAAAGATAAAAACGAAAGAGGGACGCACGAAGGGAGAGAAAAGAGGCCCAGTCAATGAAAGAAAAGCGCGTCCGAGTACATCGGAAGTGAGGGCCCTCAACCACCCCTCCCTCTTTCTCTAAATAAATAAATAAATAAAAACAAAACCTTTCCGTTGGCAGTTACACCTCCCACATATCACAGGGCCATCCCTACATGTTCTTATTGATTGGTCCCATCTAACCCCACCAGCCTGATAAAAATTACAATAAAAATTCTTTCGATATTTTTTTTTATAAAAAGCTTTTTTAAAATGTTGATGAATTTTTTTAGGGTTTTCTGAAATGTTTTAGTATTTTTTAAAAAATAATTTTTAGTTAAAATTGTATTAAAATAATAATATCTTTACATTAAAACAATGGAAAAAATAAAAAAATTAATTTAGAACAAATAAGAAATAAAAAGATTATTTTTTTAAGAATATTTTTAAAATGTAAAAATAAACGTGATCTTAAAAATGCTGATGAGCCTGGGATACATGTAGCTGACATGTTAGCTATGGATATGGATTCCTACAGTTTGATACCTCCTAGGAAAAAATTGATATATTCTAAATTTAATGCATATACCCTTGTTACTATAACCATTGATAAAATCAGAATCCTTAAAAAAAAAAAAAGGCTTGTTGAGTATGATAGATATAGATTGATGGATAGATAGCGGTGCTTCTGTCTAGAAAAAAGAAAATTATCTACTCAATAATGGAAGTCCTTAAAAAATAAACCAAAAAAAGAAAGAAAAACAGATAGGTTGCTGGGGTGGCTGGCAGAGGGGAGCTAGCTACAGAGAGAGAGAGAGGGAGGGAAAAAAAAACTGGAAGACAGAAAAACAAAGAAAGAGTTGTAAGAGAAACACCAAAAAGATGGTGGAGGAGATCCTCGAAGATCATCTTGCAAAGGGGCAGTAATAGAAAAGATTTATTAATCTAGTAAAAAAAATAATCAATACCATTTCCTTGCTGCCTTTTTTGTTTCTGTTTGAGCTTCTCCATCTATCCACCCTGCCACCCCCTCATTGTATTTCCTCCTCTTGAAGGATTTTTGGGATCAAAATTGCATTATTTCCCTTCACAACAACAGCACTAAAGCACCCTTTCTGGCCCTTATTTATGGTAGATTCAATGTCCCTTTTGCTTTTTTCTTTTGGATTGCTTGTTCCTGAGGGTATTCCTTGATTCTTCATTGTCTGTTATAAGATCCTTTTTTTTTTTTTTACCTTTCTACTAACTTTTGTGTCATCTCCCCCCCTGCTGTTTGTCCCATTTGCAGCTGCATTTGATTGGTGTGGAGATTTAGAGGGAGATTATAGCCTGCTCTTCCATTTTATGTGGTCTTTCAAGACAAGGGTGTAGAGAAGTGTTTTTAAAATGCAAGGATGAGGGACCCTGAGATGATCAAATGTGAAGACTTTTCGTGTTTTTGTAGCATAGTCGTTTGTAAATCAAAGATTTTGCATTAGTTGTTGTTGCTAGTTGAAAGGGGTGGTTTTGCAAAGGAAACCTGGCTATCATTGTTGCTACCTCCACTGCCAAATTTGGTTCATCAAGCAATGAGGGGTAGATGGAAAACAATTGGATTCCAATTCTTGTTCTTTTTGGTTTTGATTCTTGGTCTTGAAAATCAATGCTCCTGGTCGCTTAATGATGAGGGTAATTCTTCGTTTTATGCATTCTTATTTTTTGTTGACATGTATCTGTTAAAATGTAATTGCAGAATCAATCTTGGTCTTGATATATGAATGTAATGTGGGCAGGATTGGTTTTGCTGGAATTCCGGGGACGAGTGAATTCTGATCCTTTCGGTGCTCTTTCAAATTGGAATCCCAATGACATTGATCCTTGCTCATGGTCTGGTGTTCATTGCGCTGCGGGAAAAGTGCAAATACTGTAAGTCGGTATTCATTCTTCCTTTAAAAGAGCTAATAATTATCGCTCCCCATACAAAACAGGAAAAAAATTGAAATTTCTCCCTTCATATATTGTTTTTGTTTCTATTCTGAGGTGTATGCGATGGAGGATTTCGTAGATGACTTCCGTTAATTTTTGTTGATGTAGCGTTTGCCGTTGCATTTTAGAGAATGGAACATTTCATGTGGGTGCTGAATGATCAGACATATTAATATTGTTCAGTGCACTTGTAGGGATCTGAGCGGTTTTTCTTTGGAAGGGAAATTGGCGCCGGAGCTTGGCAAACTTGTTAACTTAACATCTCTGTAAGGTTTCATAATTTTTCTGTACTTTTTTTAATGGAACTTGGGGTTTAGGAATTAAGCATTTGATTCCAACATATGACTGATCTGTTCAAGCCTCTAAGAATATAATCGAATACTGCAATTAGCTTATTTCTACTGATTGAATATGAATTTGGCCAAGATGCTTGGGGACTGTTTGGATTTTAGTGTTGACAGGCTATCTTACATATTCTTAAACATAATAGCATATAGTGTAGAAATTAGACTCAATATGTTCCCAATCATGATGTTTAAGAATTTATGGAAATAAATGATTTTAATATTCACAAACTTGTTGACTGTAGTGTTTGTTTGTAGAGATCTACGACTATTGTGGAAACTGTATCTCTGATCCTGATGTATAGCTTTGTACTCTATAACTTCGTCTGGGTTTAAAAATAATTGAACTTTCTGATTCTTTCTTTACTTTCATGACAGTGTACTCCACCGAAACCATTTCACTGGTGCCATTCCTAAAGAGATTGGAGAGCTCAGAAAGCTGGAATTACTGGACCTGAGGAATAATAACTTCAGTGGAGCAATTCCAGAAGAAATAGGAAGATTACTGTCATTAAAACACTTGTGTGTGATCTGTCCTCCTTTTTTATTGTTTTGATGGCTTATGTTGTGTAGTTAAGTAGCCTGAAATGATTTCTATCTTAGGTTGCTAAGAGACAATAAATTTGAGGGAAGCATTCCTCTGGAGATCAGGAGGCTTAACCTGCTTTCTGAATTTCGATTTGATGGAAACCTTGCATCTGCTGCTGCTACTGGAGTTAGCTTTGTCAATAGAAAACTTGGACATGGGTAAGTGACTTTTTCCATCTTTCCTTATCAACACTCATCCGCGGGTACAATTGTTTTTGCCATGACATGTTATAACTAAATTGAAGCACCTTGAATTCACCATCAAATACAGGGAGAAAAACTATTATTTACACCTGATCAATACCTCTCCGCATCATCATTGGTTTTTCCATCAATTTAGAAGACGAAAGTCTCTTGCTTTTTCTATTGTTTGAACCCTGCCTCTCACAAGAAATACCACATGAAAGCTATGTGACATGTCAGATAAATTTAGCATGAGGTGATTATGGACTTCGTAGACATGTAGTTTAAGAGCACTGATACATACCCATTCTTGCTAGCTTAAAAATAGTTTGTCCTTATCTCCCATGTCTTGCATTAAGCATGCTACTAACATTTGGAAGAGTGATGAGCATCCCTTTTTGATTTGATTCTTTCTAACCGATCATCAAGTATCATTTTGTGAATGGAAGTTATTGAAGTTGAAGGTGTGATTCAGTTTAATAATCTGTTTTTCTGATCTAAAACGTATGTATTGTGCAGCATGTGGTGGAGCAGCTGGAAGCACTTGAATGGGGCGAATTCATTCATATTCCCAGTTAAAGGAGCTTTTATGCATTACCTGAATTCCATGACATTGCAATTGTATGGAACTTAATATGCTTTACACACAAAACATGCTCACACACATTTACAATTTTTATGTATATGGATGCAGATAGTGATGAAGATATCCCACTTTTGATATATTTGCATTCTAATTGTGGTGGTTTGTTTGTTCTGTCTACTGATTGCCTACCCTCATTAAAAGGTTCAAGCTCGGGAAGGATACTATGCATGGTCGCAAAGAAAACTGCTTTGTTAAGCCAGATAGTGAGTACAAAACACTCTCCAACCTTGGTTGTTTGTTTTCAAAATTTGTACTTGTGGGACAAATCTGATAACTTTTGCACTGAGCAGGATCACCTGAGCAAAATGTAGAGATCCTTGCCAATTTTGTACGCCGCAGACTCCTTGAGCAGTCCAGTAACCTCCAAGCTGCACCTGCGGGTGGTGGATCTTCCTCTCAACCAATTATTGCTCTTCCAACCACGCGAAGTAGTGGGGCTTTCCCAGCTATACCAAATGCAAAGAAGCATCAACCTCAATCCCCTGTGCCATTGGATTCACCTGCTAATCCTCCAACAATAGGAACTAAGGCTTCAACTCATTCTGCTGAAAAGCCATTTAAAGAACAATCTCCAACCAATGGAACTTCTGGAAATACATCCATGTATTTCCTAATCATTCCAATTGTGGGTGTCTTGATCATTTTTGTAGCAGGCTTGCTCTTTAGGTGCCGGAAACAAGGAGTGACAACCATAGGTCCTTGGAAGACTGGTCTAAGTGGACAGTTGCAGAAAGCATTCGTTACAGGTGACATCTAGTGTGTAAATAAAGAAATTAAAAAAAAAAGAATGCTGACTTTATTATTGATCAGTAGGCTGATTAGGCTAGGATCTTTATTTATCAACATGATTAACAACATAAATTGTGTGATTTCACCAACGTGATTGATTGAAGTGGTCTAACAACTGTGGGTTTTTGTCTTGCCCACATGAATGTCACATTAGGATTGTGTCACATGTTTGGATGCCTGAGGAACAAGAGGTCATATTTAAGTTCTTCAGCAATTTTTGGTGGAGGCATACCTAAACAAAATGAGATAGGAATGTCAAGACTTGTTTTATGAACATGTGAATTTATGTAATAAAATTGTTAATTTTGGTTGACATCTTATTCAACTTAATTATTTGATTGCTACATTTTTTTTATAACAGAAAGAGTGAACCAAACGGCAATGACTATCGTTTTTATCACTAGTTCAGTAAAATCGAGTTCTGGCTTCATGTGCATGATGAGTCCTGCCATTAAGTTTCACCGAGCTTTATTATCTTTCTGCATGTGTTGTCTCTGGTAGATTAGTGTCCGGTCCAGTCTTAAAGCATTATTGTTTATTCCATGATCTTGTATTTGTTCAATTTATTTCGAGCATAATCAGTTAGTCATATGAAATATAGGGGTTCCCAAGCTAAATCGATCAGAGCTGGAAACTGCCTGTGAGGATTTCAGCAATATCATTGATACATTTGATGGTTTCACTGCATATAAGGGAACACTGTCTAGTGGAGTTGAGATTTCTGTTGCATCAACTACAGTGGCTTCTTCCAAAGATTGGTCAAAGAATGCAGAGATGGCATACCGGAAAAAGGTTTGCTTTTAACATATAGCAAGCATTGATTTTATTATGCAAATCTCTCTCTTTTACTAAAATTTTGTTCTACAAATCTTTTGGTGTGTAGATTGATACACTATCACGGATTAATCATAAGAACTTTGTAAACCTCATTGGCTTCTGTGAGGAGGATGAACCTTTCAATAGGATGATGGTTTTTGAATATGCTCCAAATGGAACTCTCTTTGAGCATCTGCATGGTAAGGTTCTCAGTTAATCAACTTTTGGTAGTGGGGATTTTGTCAGTGTTGCTGGTGCAATGTTGGAAAGGCTGAAAGTTTCAAACATTTCTTTGTATTTTTAGTTAAAGAAATGGAACATCTCGACTGGAATACAAGGATGAGGATTATTATGGGTGTTTCTTATTGCCTGCAATATATGCACCATGATCTGAATCCTCCTATAGCACATTCTGAACTGTGTTCACGCGCTATCTTCTTAACAGATGATTATGCTGCTAAGGTACATCCTTTACTCTGTCATGGATTAACTTCGTCTTGTCTTCTTCTCAATTTAATTTTAATTTAATCTCACTATCTCGATTCTGCTTTCTCAGATTGCAGAGATCTGTTTTTTGCCTCAAGCTACATCAAACTCAAAGGTCTCAGGCGAATTGGAGGATTCACTGCCACCCCATGTTGATCCAGAAACAAACATCTATCGTTTTGGGGTTTTGTTGCTTGAAATCATTTCCGGGAAGCCCCCATACTCGGAAGAACAAGGACCCCTTGAAAAATGGGTAAGTCTGTACGAAATCTCATAACCTAATCATAGCTTTCAGCTTTAACTCGAGGCTAAATATTTGTTCTATCTACATACTGGATGGTTTTTGTAACCTTATAATTTTGCTTCCAGGCTGCTGAATATTTGAATGGCAAGCGGAGCATCAGCTGCATGATTGATCCAAGCCTTAAGTCTTTCAAAAACAATGATCTTGACGTCATCTGTGAGATTATCCAACAATGCATCCAATCAGATGCAAGGCACAGACCAACAATGAAGGAGATCACCTCCAAATTGAGGGAAGTGATTTCTATCTCACCTGATCAAGCAACCCCTAGACTTTCTCCTCTGTGGTGGGCTGAGCTTGAGATATTGTCCGTAGAGGCAACTTAGAGCTCTTTCCCGTCTGATTCTTGTTGCAAGTAAAGTCTCTCTCATACTCTGTGTGTCAAAATATAAAAGTGAGCTTTTCAATCGGTGCTGCCCCAAAATCATCAAATACCACCAATCCTTGGCTTTCCCGTTCCATTGTTTTTTGGTCCCATTATTGTATTCTTTAATTTGATTCATTCTATTAGTTTTATTTTTTTCCCTATTTCTCCTAGCATTGCACATTACTATGAGAATGTGATATAGGGTTTCATTCGTGGGGTATTGTGTTCCAATTGGTAAAAGGAATATGTATTTTGTGATTGACTTTTGTGGTGTAAAAAACTAACATAGCACTGGGATTTTACTCCTAGTGAACTTATTAATTGTGAGAATTTGTTTGATTAATAGCTAGTTTGTTTATGCTCTCACAGTTTCTGATGGCCTTTGGCACAATTGCTTTCGATTGATTTCATGAATTCCAATTGTAGTTATGGAAGTAGAGAACTTCTGATGGAACTGAACAATTATAGCTGTTAGCTTCTTGTTGGAGAAAGGGACTCGCAATCTTTCGGATTTTGAAGCCATTCTGATTCCAGTAGCAGCAAGTAAACTCCCCATAAATTGAGAGTTCGAATTTCACTAATCATTCATGTATTTGGCGACACATTTAAGTTTTCATGCATGCTCATAAGAACCCTCGATGAGACTTTAAACTTGCCTATGACATGAATGTGGCTAGGGTTCTTTCACGTTAAAAAGATGATGTGATGTCGACGCAGTCTTCCATGCTGGAGAATACAGGATAGCCCGACGACCTTTATATAAATCAATATTCCTTGTTAAATTCAAGTCAATAGATCAAGAAATAAACATGAGGGAGTTTACGTGATTGGTCTATGCTTTTAAATTAAATACAATAATTGGTTTGATGATAAATTAAAGGGTCTACGTTGAATTGGTCATGCACTCTTCTAATTGTTTTGATTGGAGTCTCGTATTCTTTTTTCTTGTATTGATTTTGTCGTCCTGCTTTTTTATTGTTGCTTGGAACCCTAGTGACGGAGTAACTCTTCCATTTATGGAATTAAATAAATAAGAAAACAAAAATAAACATGTAAAAATTAATATATTTTTTTAATTTGATATTTTTATATTTGATTTTGTTCATAATTGGCTTTGATAGGTTGTTTCAATGAGCTTATCATGCATTTCTCGGGGGTGAAAAATTCTGATATTTTTCCCGGACTTGATTTTATTAAATACTTTTTTAGTTGAGAGATTAAAATTCAAGGGACATAATTGACAATTAGCAAAAATCCAGATCTTAAGGAAAGAAAGAAAAAAACATTGGAATTCAATGTGAAAGGTAGCGGTGAGATAAAAAAAAAAAACTATTAAATTGAGAAAACAAAAGAAATAATAGAAAAAACTGAATAAAAAAACCAAATTAACTGATTAAAAATTTACAAAATATTTCTGGTTCAATTAGGTTTTGGTTTTTAAAATCTGAAATTGATTGAACCGAATCAGTTCAACTAACTAACACTAAAAAAAAAGCAAGTATAAATACAATGTTTTCTTACCCTGGAGTATCAGTCATCAGGCGTTGCCCCCCCTCCCTTCTCTGCATCTCCCTCTCTTTAGTATAACTTTACTCTCTACTCCAACTCCCCTCCCTTGGCTGCATCTCTCTCTCTTTTGTATCACCTTCTCTGCATCTCTCTTCCTTTGTTATCACTTTGCTTTGCTTTGATTTTCCTCCCGTCCTTTATGGATTTGGTTCCTTTAGGTTTTCTACAGATTTCTTAGATGGGTTAACTCGCCAAATGGCTCACCCCACCATTGAAGATGATTTCAAGAGAAACGACCTCACTTGCGACATCGAAAAGACTAAGGTATTGCTTCTTTTACTATTATTTTTTTAAGAAGGACAACTTACACTGGATTCTGTGATTATGTTTTTCAGGGCTAATGTTCGAGTCATGGGTTTTTAACCTAATTTGCAGGGTTGGGTTTTGTTTGGATCGCCTCAATCAATGCTATGTGCAGTTGGATGCAAGTGCGGTTGTGGACAAGGGTCTAGCTGTGGAAGCCTGAATGGCTCTTCACCTCCAGTAACTTAGGATCTGCTGTACGAGGTTGTAGGAGAAGTAAAGAGGACTGTTGGGTTTGAATTGGTTTGGAAGGGAAAAAAACAAAACCGACTGAATTGAAATTAATCGGTTTGAACCGGTTTTCAATGTGGTTCAATTCAAAAAATTAAAAAAAAATGATTTGGTTATTTTTTTTTATTTAAAACACGACCGAACCGGAAATACTCAACCCCAGTGAACCGAGAAAAAGAAAGAGAAAGGAAAAGGAAGGAAAATTGATTATCGACATTGCACCGAAAAGAAATAACCTCCACACGCCATCTTTAATGGAAGCCCCTGTCAAATTGCTTATAGAGACATCCTGAAAGACTGCATTTCGAGGTTCAAGGATACTACACACGCCATCACATTGTGGCAAATCCTCTTACATGTTGGCACATGTTCCCTGCACGCTAGATATTTTTTTCCACTTCATTCAATTTAATCCTTGCTTCTAAAAAAAAAACTTCTATTGAGTTCTGAATTTACTCACACCCAAGCCTAAGTCTTTTGTTTAATTATTATTATTACAATTTAGCCATTGATTATCAAATAACTCTTTAGTTTAACCTTCAATTTCATCCGACTTGAAAACAATGAAGGCACAGCCAGGAAAAAAATTAACTTTTTTTAATTTATATGGGATGTCGGGTCAGCTTGCGCGCATCACGATTAATTCTTATGACCCACTAAATACCCTGTAAATCCAGTAGGCATGTAAGGCACCACGGGGATGACAGACATGCATGCTAGGACTCGAACCCAGGTGCAGTGAAAGGAAAAAAATTAACTTTGATATAATATGTTATTGTTTTAATATTTAACAAATAAATATTATTTTAATATTTTTAAGTTAAATTATATTTTTATCAATTATTTTAATTATTTTTAAATTTATCAAATTAATTAAGTCATGTAAAATTAATATTTATATAATTTTAATTATTATTTTTTAGCTAAAAAACATATTAGTAACGAAAAAAATTGTGTAATTTGTCTTACGAAATGTAGTGTGTACAATGGTCTAATTATAGCTAATTGAGTAAATTATAAATTAATCCTTATAATTTTGAGAAACGAATTAATTAGCCCTCTTCTTTCGGTAGGTAATTATTTAGTTCCTTGAGCAAAGCTGAACACACTTGATTTGATATTACTTTATTTCCAAAAACATTTTTTTTTATCAATCTTCCAAAGAATATCTAGTAATTTTTTAAAATAAGAAAATGTAAAAGAACTAAATAATTAGCTTTTGAAATTAATAAGGGGATTAATTGATAATTTTTTGATTTCTAAAAATCACATGGATTGAATTATAATTTACTCAAGTTAAGTGTTGATATAATAATTAGAAGGGAAGGAGAGTCTTGGTTTAATACCGACCATGGTAGAGGATTAGTTGATATCATGCTTTGCGCTCTCTCTCTCTCTCTCTCATTATTATTATTATTATTATGTTGAACGTTATCTGTTTTTTTCTTGTTGTATTAAACGTTATAGAACACAAGAGTGACATCGAGTCTGCAAGAAGAAAAAAATGTTGAAAAACCAAAATCAGGAGAGAAAAAAACCATCAGAAAGAAACAGAAAAGGAGAAAAAAGCTAGCCCTAAAACCCTAAAAGGATTAACAGCTACTCCTTTCTGCTAATACTATCCCTTCTCTTTCCCCATTGCTTTAGCTGAATTTGGAGCATACTAGTTGCAGCTAATAAGTCCACACACTGCAATGGACTTAAAACATCCAAAACTCCCTTCAAAGTCCTCAGCCTAACACAGTCTGCTGCTTTCATAACCTTCTCTAGTCCCGCCATCAGTCCCTTCATTGCCACCTCCACCAACCCGTCGAACTGAGCTATTGTTTCGCTATCCTTGACCCGGCCTGTCAACCTTGCCAACTCAAACATCTTCCTGTCTGCCATAGCTACCTGTTGCCGCTCCATTTCCCTCTCCACCTTCTCTTCCTCTAACCTTATCTTCACCCTCAGCTCCTCAATCTTTCCCAGCTGTTCCT
Source organism: Populus pruinosa (assembly GCA_026413675.1). NCBI lineage: Eukaryota > Viridiplantae > Streptophyta > Magnoliopsida > Malpighiales > Salicaceae > Populus > Populus pruinosa. Next base: position 4,964,646 of record CM048595.1, read on the forward strand.
TTGTCAGCTCGGCAAGACTCGACCCAGGAACCCGATTTATTCTCGTTGTATCAATGAGTTTAAATATGGTTGAAGGTTTCCATCCAGTAAACCATGAATATGCATTCTCTAAAGGGCTACCCCAAATTGGACAAAAGAATGCAAGCACATCTTCATGGGCTAAAGACCATTTGATAGTGAAGTAGTCTTTGTAATGCTGTGTCACTTTTGATACCAAAGTTTGTAGCTCTCGCTGATCACAGACGGTATTAATAACTCTCTGTTTTGATGCCCTCAGTAGCAGTTGTAGATACTCATCCAGTTGACAAGCCCACTTCTCAAAGAACTCAGAGAATCTCTCACCAACTCTGCATTTCATTTTTGTTTTCTTTGTGCAAACCCACAGAATTAACACGGTAAGTGAAAGGTTGGAGTTGACTCAATAACAGAGAGATATATGTTGTGTTGGTGTTACACACAAAAAGGCTGGGATGCTTGTGCATGACCTACACCTTGCTTCGGAGCTTGAACGGTTAAGTGACCTTTACATAAAAAGAGAGGGTCAAGAGTCTAACAGGGAACATTTACTTGGTTTCTTCTAATTCGACCTGTGTTGATGAGTCATTGAAGCACCCCACCACATGGTGTTTGATGTTTCTTATTTTGAAAAACGTGTCAACATTCGACTCTGTATGGGGTTCAACGTGGAACCCAAATGGGGGTTGCATACTCTGTTTCCATTTTTGCCAGGTCTTCGTATCGGTCCAATCCAACCATTTCATCTCTCCTAAAATGAGAGTTTGATGAAACAATTGCAATTAAGCTAGAGATAAATCAATTATGCATAGGTTATGGTTTCTTCTTTTATTAGCCTACCTGTTGTGCAGCGCCTTTTTTTCTTTTTCTTTTTAATATTGAATACCTTATTTTATTAATTAAATATATTCTATCATAATCAATTTACTTGTAAGAGAATTTTTGGTATTCAAATACTAGTATTAATATATCTAATTTTGAGATTATGAACTTGAAAATAACTATATATCCAATTTTTGGTCTTGATAACTCGTCCCCAGAATTCTACCACCTTGTTAGCTTGACATCTCTGTAAGAGCATCTCCAACGGGAGATACTTTTTAGAAGAGCTATATTGATAATATGACTTTATAAATAGGGTAGATATAGCTTTTTTGTTGATATGCATTCCAATGGTAAAAGCTATATAGAAAAGCCATTTATATTTTAATATATTTCATGTTAAATTAGTTTTAATATAATTATATAACTAATTTAAATATTTTATATATAATATAATTATGATGTTATTAATTACATAATTAATATGAATAATTTATAAAATTAATGAAGTAATATAAAAGTTAAAAAATATAATTTAAAATTAAATTTAAAATTTATTTATATCAATATTTTTAATTTTAAGTTTTATATGTTATTGTTAAAAATTTAATTTTTAAAAAGTAAATTCAAATTCAAACTTTGAAAAAATCAGCACCAAGATAACCGCCAACATTAAATTTTTAAATTTTAAATTTTGAAAAAATAAGCGCCAATATTTTAAATTTTGAAATTTTAAATTTTGAAAAAATAACCGTCAATATTTTAAATTTTGAAATTTTAAATTTTGAAAACATAACCGCCAATATTTTAAATTTTAAAATTTCAAATTTTAAAAAACTTACCGCCAACATTCTAAGATTTTACAATTTGAAAAAATAGTCCATCTATAAATATTCTCATACATCTTAACATTTTTTCTCATCATTTTCTTCTCTCCAATCTTTGTTATATTTCATTAAAATTCATCATGAATCATTCTAATTTTAATTTTTATGATGCTTTTGATTTTGATGATGACACTCCTGTGTTGGCTTTTCAAGTTGCTACTGCTGTAGTTGCTGAAGAAGAATCGAATATTCAAGGACGGAGAACAAGGTATCGTGGCTCTATTCCTGGTCACAACATTGTCAATCGTAATAGAAAGGAAGGTGAGTTAAGGTTATATAATGATTATTTTGCAGAAAATCCTAAATTCACCGAAAGTCAATTTCGAAGAAGATTTAGGATGAGTCGTCGTCTTTTTCTTCGGATCGCAAATGCAGTGGAAGCTCATAATTCATATTTCAAACAAAGGACAGATGCTCTTGGTGTTCTTGGTTTATCTTGCCTTCAAAAGATAACTGCAGCTCACAGAATACTTGCATATGGTATTCCTGCAGATCTTACTGATGAATATCTTCGAATTGGAGAAACCACTGCAATAGAAAGTCTTAGAGCTTTCGTCAAAGCAATCGTAGAAGTTTTTGGTGATTGGTATCTAAGGGCACCAAACGAGGCTGATATTTGTCGATTATTATCAATTGGAGAGCAGCGTGGGTTTCCAGGGATGTTAGGGAGCATTGACTGTATGCATTGGAAATGGGAGAAATGCCCAATTGCATGGCATGGGATGTATACTGGTCATTGTCGTGAACCAACTATAATTCTAGAGGCAGTGGCTTCACAAGATCTTTGGATATGGCATGCCTTTTTTGGAATGCCTGGATCATTAAATGATATTAATGTTCTTGATCGGTCATCTATTTTTGCTGCACTTGCTGAAGGTCGTACTGCTCCTGTCAATTATACAATTAATGGGCATGAATATACAATGGGATACTATTTAGCAGATGGGATTTATCCTAATTGGTCAACCTTTGTTAAGACAATCCCAAGACCATTAGGAGCAAAGAGAAAATATTTTGCAAGCAAGCAAGAGTCTGCAAGAAAAGATGTGGAGCGGGCATTTGGGGTGCTCCAATCTCGTTTTGCAATTGTACGTGGACCTGTTCGATACTGGGATGAAGAAACGCTTGCATATATTATGAAAGCTTGCATAATAATGCATAATATGATTATTGAGGATGAAGGAGCAATGAACCTTAGATTTGACCATGAACATGAAGTCAATTCCTTTATATCAGTGTCACATTGTGAAATACCAGAACTACATGATTTTCTTCAAACTCATAATCGAATTAGGGATAGAGCTACTAGCTCTCAACTACAAGAAGATTTGATTGAACATTTGTGGGAACAATATGGCAACGAGTAGAATCTTTAGATTTTAACTTCTTATGTTATCATAATTTTCAGGTTTTTTTATGTTTTTTTTTCATTATGTTTGTTATCTTTTAAGTTAATTAATCCTACTTGTTATTGTTAAATGTTAGAGGAACTTTAAAAAAGTATTATGAATTGATATCAATTTCATAACAATGTATTTAAAATAACCAAGAATTTTCTACATATTTAATTAAAAATACATTACATTACAATAAATCAATCAAAGTTAATTAAAAATCAAAACCCCTCTTTTGCATAATTTCTAACTTTCTATTTTGAAAATACGCTGCAGAAATTGGATCCAAATTAGAAATATCCATTTTCATAATTTGTTCTTCTTTCTCAATCCTGTCCAATTCTTGTTTCTCTTGACTTTGTTGAATCATCATGGCTTGTTGCTCTAACATAATTTTCCTGTCTTGTTTCTTCTGATCCTCAATTTCAACTAGAGTATCCCTGAATTGTTGTAAGAGATTCGTTACAGTTACATCCCCAACTTTATCTTTTCCTTGTCTACGTTTAAGTCGTTCCTTTGCAGCCTTCTGACCGATTGGTCTATCTTGATAAATCAACGGTTCACTATCTTCTCCTAAACTCACAGCATCAGGGGTGGATGGAGTTGATGAAGCTGGACTTGCATTGACATGACCTTTTTGTTTCTTATTTGACCTTTGATGTTGACTTGCACGCTCAAATTGTCATTTGGGTTCTTTTCTTAAAATAACCCAGCAATGTTCTAGTTGAAATCGTTTGCCAACGCAAGAAGCATATATTTGCCGAGCATCATTAATCTGGTAAAAAAATAAATAAATTAAATAATATTAAAATATATGTTAAACAATTTAACATAAAAATGAATATAAACTTACCCTTGATTCTTCAGTCATTCCACTTTGCTGACGATTTTCAATTTGAGTAACAAATCCAACGAATTTACCGACTTCTCTATTTATTTCTTGCCATCTACTTGAGATACTTATTTGTGAACGATTATTCAAGTTTCCTCCATTATCTACAAAGCAAGCATGTACACGAGCCCAAAACTGTTTTGTTTGTTGTTCAACTCCTGTAATTGGATCCTTGCTTGTATTTAGCCATGCAGAGACGAGTAAACAATCCTCCTCTGGTGAGAAATTTTTACTTCTTTGTGATTTTTTTGCCGAATGGACATTTAAATTCGAGCATGTTAAGTCATCAATTAATTGATTAGAATCACTTGGTTGAGAGAGAATATCTTCTGACTCACTCATAAGAAAATTGGTAAAAGAGCTTGGAAAATTTGAATCCATCTACATTAAAAAAAAACTCAAGTTAAAACTTTACAAGAGAGTATAAAAGAAGCTCGCATTCAATGTCTAATAATTTTGTAGTTTTCATACATGCGAATTAATAATAAGCATTGCCTCCTACTTGTTTTAATAATAATTTGACCATTTTTTGGAACTAAAATAGAATCGATATACTAGTTTAATTGCATTTTCAAAAGGACAAAATAGAATTGACCTCAAATTAAGACATACAATAAAAAATAAATTTTAAATATGTAACTCAATCTTTTTATCAATATCAACTACCATTATTAATTCCTCTCAATTTTATCAAAGATAACAACATAAATATAAATTGTCTTTCTTAATCCATATTAAAAACATCAAAGAATAAAGAAATAAAACTCATCACAAATATTAAATTAACAAAAAAAGGTCTAAAAAATAAAGAGATATAAAAAAATAAAAAAACTTTTAAACAAGCATACCTTTTAATTTCAGCTAATTAACACAACCGATGTTAATAATTAATCGGAGAATAATTGATTCTTGTTTTTTTTTTAAATTTGAGAGAAGGATGAGGCACAATACAAAAATTTAAACTACAAATTTTTTCTTCATGTATTTATAGAAAATTTATTCTATATTTTAAAAAAAAAATTATTAGCCAACAGCTATAAAAATAGCCGTTAGCCAACGGCTATAAAAATAGCCATTTCTACAGTTAAATGTAGAAATGGCTGTTAACAAAACAAATAGCCAAAATGGCTATTTGTTTAGCTTGCTCGTTGGAACATGAACAGAAATAATTAAATAGGCAAAACAGTTTTAGCTCTCCGTATGCCTTGTCCGTTGGAGCTGCTCTAAGGTTTCATAATTTTTTATGTACTTTGTTTCATGGAACTTGGGGTTTAGGAATTAAGCATTTGATTCCAACATATTACTGAGCTGTTCAAGCCTCCAAGAATATAATCGAATACTGCAATTAGCCTGTTTATACTGATTGAATATGAATTTGGCCATGGCGGGCGGGGACTGTTTGGATTTTAGTGTTGGCAGGCTATATTTTAGTGCTGGTAGGCTATCTTACATATTCTCAAACAAAGTAGTGAACACTGAAGAAATTAGAGTCAATATGTTCCCATCATGATGTTTAAGGATTTATAGAAATAAATGATTTTGATATTCACAAACTTGTCGACTGCATATGGTATTTGTTTGTAAAGATCTACAGCTATTCGGGAAACTGTATCTCCGATCTATATTCACAAACTGTATTTCTTTACTCCGCGTGGTCACTGGTTTTTCCATCAATGTAGCAGACAAAAGTCTCTAGCCCTGCTTCTCACAAGAAATACCTCATGAAAGCTATCTGACACGATCAATTCAGCATGAGGTGATTATGGGCTTCGTGCACATGTAGTTTAAGCGAACTGATGCATACCCGTTCTTGCTAGCTTAAAAGTAGTTTTTCCTTGTCTCCCATGTCTTACATTAAACATTATAAACTTGTGCCGTATGCCACTTAACATTTGAAGAACTAGGAGCATACCATTTTGTGAATGGAAGTTGCTGAAGTTGAAGGAGTGCTTCAGTTTAATAATCTGTTTTTCTGATAAAAAAATGCACGTCTTGTGCGGCATGTGGTGGAGCAACTTGAAGCAGGTGAGTGGGATTCATTCATGTTCCCAATTAGAGGAGATTTGGTGCTTTACCTAAATTCCTTGACACTGAAATTGTATGGAATTTAATATGTTTTACACACAACATATGCTCACACACACGTACAATTTTAATATATACCGATGCAGATAGCGATGAAGATATCTCACTTTTGACATATTTTCATTGTAGTTGTGGTTGTTTGTGTGTTCTTTCTGCTGATTGCTTACCCTTATTACAAGGTTCAAGCTCAGGAAGGATACTATGCATGGTAGCAGTGAAAATCGCTTTGTTAAGCCAGATAGAGAGTACAAAACATTCTCCAAACTTGGTTTGTTTGTTTTTAAAATTTTTGCTTGTGGGACAAATCTGATACCTTTTGCACCGAGCAGGATCACCTGAGCAAAATGCAGAGATCCTTGCTAGTTTTGTACGTCGCCGACTACTTGAGAAGATCTCAACCGGTTATTTCTCTTCCAACAATATTGGGGGCTTCCCTGCAAACCCAGAAGCAAAGAAGAGTCGCTCAATCCCCTGTGGCATTGGATCCATCTCTTAATCCTCCAACAATAGCGGCTAAGTCTTCAAATCATTATGCTGAATAGCAATTTAAGGAAAAACCTCCAAGCAATGGAACTTCCAGAAATACATGGATGTATGCCCTAATTATTCCAATCGAGGGTGTCTTGATCATTGTTGTAGGAGGCTTGCTGTTTACTTGCCGGAAACAAGAAGTGACAACCATAGGTCCTCGGAAAACTGGTCTAAGTGGACAGTTGCAGAAAGCATTTGTTAAAGGTGATATCTATTGTGTAAATAAAGAAATAGTTTTCTGATATGAACAACCTGATTAACAGCATAAGTTATGTGATTTGACCAACCTGATTGATTGAAGTGGTGGATCAACTGTGGATTTTTTTCTCACCCACATGAATGTTACTGTAGGATTGTAGCACATGATTGGATATCTGAGGAATAAGAGGTCTAGTATGTACAAGCTGTGCAGCTTGCAAGAGCCTTTACTTTCGGAGGCATACCTAAACAAAATGAGCTAGGAATGTCGAGCCTTATTTCATCAATCTATTTAATCACATTGTTTATTTTGGTTTACATCTTATTCGACTTTATTATTTAATCGCTAAGAGTGTGCAGAAAGCAAACTAATTTCTAGAAATTAGCTAAGGCAGTTGATTGATTGAAAATAGATTAACCAATTGAAACTAAATAATTGGTTGGATTAAATAAATTTATCAATTTGTTTAGTCGAGAGAATATAATTCTTGTTTAAATTATAATTTTTTTATATTAATTTAATTCCTTAATTATTTAGGATTTTATATCTATAAAAAAACTTGTAAGCATTATTAAGCAGTACAAAAAAGAAGAAAATAACTAAGAGAGTTTAGAGAGAAATACTTAATAAAAATATATTTTTCTTTCAATCTTTTTCTTGATTTTTTTTACTTTGCATTACTGTTTTTGATTTTATACCACATAAATCTTTCTTCCGATAGGTGATATCGAAACTTAAATTTGATTATTTAACATGACCAATTCAAACTTCTCATTTCAATGTCACATGTTGTTGACAAATGATAACTATAAAACTTGATGTATTGAATAAATACTTAACTAGGTTTTCAAAATATATAGGAGACAGTTAAAAAGAGCTTTTAGAAGCTTATAAATAAAGAAATGCAAACTTCATCATAAGAAAGATCGTGCAAAAGTCACCATGAAAGATCAATAAACACTAATAATTATTTATCAATGTTTGGATAACATTAATTTTGAGATAGTGATTATTGCAAGTATAAATTTTTTTGCAATAATCAAACCAAAAGGCTAATAATAATAGAAAAATATATTTACAAAAGCAACTTGATGACGTTGAAAAGTTACCTATACTTTAATCGGAGAATATTCTAAAATACTTTACAAAAGTATTAATCATATACAATTAAATAAAGAGGAGATGAAAAAAACATGTGTAATATAAAATATCTTATATTTACTGTAAAAAAAGTTCTATTACATGGTGATCATAATAAAAAAAAATTATAAAATATGAATGTGTTTTTAATTCAAGATATTATAAAAAAATTGCAGACCATAGAAAAAGAGTCGATAAGATTTAATAAGAGTCAATAAGATTTAATAGAATATTTGTGCACAGATACTTTTTTCAAAATAAAATGTTTCTAAATATTCATAAAAGGATAGAGGATATGGTTCTAGATATTTTTATGTGAAGAATGAAACGGGAGAGAAGATGAGCTAAGGCCGGGAGAGAAGTGAATGTATTAAGGATATGTTTGGCATTAGTTAAAAAGTATAAATGTGTTCTTGTTCAAAAAAAATCATTAAAGAGAAAAAAGGAAAAGCGCGTTCCCTATAGAGTTAGAAAATTTGGATCTAAAGCTTTATTATGAAAAAATAAAGAAATATTTATTTTTCTAATATGTGAACACAAACTCCCTCTATATTTTTCATGTTATATTTTGATAGAAAACTTTTTTTCAAGTGAGTTTTATCTGAATTTTTTTTTTAACGGACTAACTTGTAGCATTGATTATAAAATATTTTATGTTTTTGAAATTTATTTTTTAGTAAAGTATTTAAAGTTTACCTATATATTTTTTTTAAATCAACATTTATCTATTTTATTTTATCTCTCAATACAAACCCTAAACGTATGATGTTGAGGTCGCCTGCAGGATGATATAAATGGTGGAATTGAAGAATATTATAGAAAATATATGCGCGGCCCAACCATGAACAAAATTCATTTGATATGATTATTTATTTATTTAGTCAAAAGATCCTTGTGGTCTCTAAGGTCAATGCATAGATTTACTTTATTCCGCATAATTGATCCGTGGGCCTCTTTCAACTACGTATCACTGCTCTACCTCTGTCTTATTTCGCTGGAATTCAAACGCTCCAAAAACAATATAAAATTATATTTTAAAATATTATTTAAATTTGATAAAAAATTTATATTATTATTTTATTAAAATTTTAATAAACAAACAATCATACATTTAAATATCACACTTTTTTTAAAGTGCTTGTGCTTTTAAATTTTGAATTAAACTTATTACCTCTATCATATATATATATATATATATTTGATAAAATTTAAATATAAAATAATATAAGATTATATAAATTTTAAGCTTAAAAAATTTTTAATTAAAAAAATATTTAAATTTTTAATATAAGATGATTTTTTTTAATAATGTGGTTTCTGTATTAGTTTAGGATTAATTTTATAGTTTTTAAATTAATAATTATATAAATTTTTACTAATTTTATAAAAACTCAAATACATAACCATTAAAAAAATATATTTAGAAACTAATTAGTTAAATTATTTAAGATGATTTTTTAACACTAAGCTAAGCAAGGCTGCATCTGTGGTCATTATAGATTTAATAGAGCCAGTTGGTGGCGAGGCACCCAGATGGTCAAGGCCTCATGCTTTCATGATGCCGCAAGAAATGATAATCGGAAGCCTTGCGGTCCCAGCACCCACCCACCAAAGATTCTTTTGGAACGGCCCTTAGTGTAATTGAATTTGAAGCTAAAATATTTAGACGGATCAGAGCCGTCCTTCAAAATCTTGTAATTTGCAATGTAGAATATCATAGACAAATACACCTTAATTGTATAATATTAGAACTTTTGTTTCTGTTATTTAAAAGTATTTTTAAAAAAATTTAAATTTTATTTATTTATTTTAAATTAATATATTTTTAATATTTTCAAATTATTTTGATATATTGATATCCAAAATAATTTTTTAAAAATAAAAAAAATATTAATATATATTTTAACATAAAAAATTATTTAAAAAATAATCACAATTATTTTTTAAAATAAAAGTAGCGCCAAACATTTAATGATTTGGCTACCTGATGTTATCAAAATCATCACCATAATTAATCCCATAAATTAGATTAAGAAACAAAAAAAGAAAGATTGATTTCCCTCATTGTGAACTAAACGAAACTGCCATGCAGGACTGTCTATAATAATTACTTAAAATGAAGAAAGAACGCAATAGAGATCGTGAAAGTCAATATAATTGACTCTATGACTCTCCAACCTCCAAGACTTTATGATTCTAGACGAATCACAGATGTTTCTTTAGGTGGATTTTCCCTAAGCTGAATCCATATGTTTGGCACGTGGCATTTGTCTGCCTGTCATTGTTGTCAGAGTCAAGAGCTACCAGACTAGCCATACCTAACACCTTCCAGCTTCATTTGTATACATATAGAAGAAAAAAACAGAGATGGAAACAAAAATTACAGATGCTGTTCTGGTTGGCAATGTTTAGAAATTAGGCAGAGCCAGAAATTGATGCACCATTAACTCTGAAGCCATCAACAAACACAGCTAGCAACGTTGTTGAATTGCCTCAGTTTTTTCTTAGGAAAAAAACCTTTAATTTCCATCACTACACACAATAGGTTTTGTCCAAAACCAGAAGCAAGTGCATACTCTGTTCAGATCCATGTAAAGTTCCACTGACTGACATGGTTGCATAATCAGTGTGAAGAATGGTGGGTGCAAAATGGAATTCCATCATAGCGGATATGAACTAGAAAATACCGAGCACGCACTGCATTATGACCACAAATAAAGCCTGCATGACTCACAAATTTGTCCGTGCACGAGATACACTATCCATCTATGTACTAACAAAAACAGGAACACGTGCCCTGTTTTTCTCCCAGAAGAGGATAAGGATTCAGAAACCGTGATTCACAAATATGCCTAAGGAACAAGAGCATGCATCATTCCAGTAACACATACCACTCAATTAATCAAGTGAAATTGTATATGGCTCCAGTCATCCTCACGTTAGAAATGATTTTTCAGCATCCTTTGGATGGGAGGACAGGTATGCACGCAAAAAGAAGGCATTCAATGTTGAAAATGCAAGTTTGTGACTTTGAGAAGGAACAAAAACACAAAGCTTAGCTCCAACACAATTTCATGACTAATGATGCACGCAAAAAGCAAAGCAGTATTAGAAGAAAAAACAAGAATGAGGTTAGAGAGTGAAACAAATTCATGACAAATTCACTAAATTCTTTACCAGATAAAACCTTGATGGTTCAAGATATGTTAACTTCAATCCATTCAAGGCAAATGGCATGCGGCGAAAATCTCCAACTCCTAGACGTACTAATCAATAGATGAAAATATAAATGATTTTTATCATCTCTTCTCCATTTCTCAATCACTCAACTGAAAAGACACCTTAGAATGGAAACAAAGCTCGATTTGGATGAGCAAACTGGCACCAGACAGCGGATTGGGCCAGCACCACCAAGGCCATCAGAATGAGCGTACAGAATTTGACAGAAGCAATGCAATGCGCTATTATTGGAACAATATCTATTATGGAATGCATGCATGCATTTTAGCAATATGCAATTGACAGACAAATAAAGAATATGACATACAACATTATCAGTGAATGCATGCCCCCATTATTATCCTCGCACCAATTTTAAATGCTTGAAACTAACTTCACACTTACTATTATTGCAGAACTTGAGAAATCAGGGAGATGTATCACAAAGAAGATCAACTAGGTTGTGCCCCATCCACCAACTACAGGGAAATCAAAAGGTTACCACAAACCAATAACAGGCACAACTGTAAACTTTTCCAGTAAAATCATTTCAAACCAAAACTCCTACCCATTAATCACCTTATATTTTGTACACACTTTCCTTACTGAACCGAGAACCTGTATTCTCAGTTTTAAGTCCTTGCTTCTATATAACTGAGCAACTCCAGCACAGGGGGGTTCTTAATTTTTACAAATTCCTAATCCCACTTTCAACATGAATTTTCTGCAATGATGAACTGATCTACACAGTGGAACTAGTAGGATTCATTTACTCCACATAAAGCTCTAGTTATTATTCGTGATTTAAATACAGCCCCATATAAATGAGAAACAGCTCTCCTGCTCATACATGGCACCCTTCAGATGAGTTATGTTAAGGAATCAACTGAAACATTAACTATCAACTATATTTTTTTCAATTAAAATGGCTATTGCTATTATTGACATCTTAGTATGAAGAGAGTTCCCTAATATCTTCACCAAACATATTTGCAACTAATATATAGACTCTCCAACCTGCATACTGTAAATTATCCAAGCAAATGCTGTATAAACAGGAGCAGAGGGCATATCCCTACCCAAGATTGGACTGCACACAAGATACAATCAAGAAATTTAAATGATTCACTTCCATTTTTTTATTTTCTTCTTCATAATGAAATCGTGAACCTTGTATTTGCAACACTCCGTACCACAATCGGCAGGAATGAGCAGACGAGAGCAACTTCATTCACATTTACAACATAAGTTAACAGAACATACAAGTCACCACTAAATTGCCAAGACCAGCAGAAATAAGAATGTCATTCTCTTCAATTAATCTACCTTTTTCTCGGCAGAAGAAAAGAACATACAACATGTGTTTTAGCATCTAATTTCCTAATGACACAGCAGAACATCAAAGAAATTTAAAAGCCCCAAAAAACAAAATATAGCATGCAAAAACTTATTGAAGCAAACGGAAAGAGTAAAGCTTACCCTTTTCCTTTCTCTTTTTTTCTCTATTCAGAATCCGAAGGTAAATGTGAAGAAAGGATAGGAAAAGGATCAATAGGTAATTGTGTAGAATCGGTAGGAAAAGGATCAGTAGGTAATTGTGTGGAATCGGTAGGAAAAGGATCAGTAGGTAATTGTGTGGAATCAGTAGGAAAAGGATCGATGGTGAATTGTGGAGATCCCGCTGGCACAGGAGCAGTAGTAGTAACATTAGCAGCAGCAGCAGCCGCCGCCTCGGATTCCTCCTGCATCAACCTCTGCAATCCAGGTTTCAATTCCTTGTTACAAAACTCCTCGTACTCTCCTCTATCCCCTCCTTTCTTTTTAACCTCCACCACAACCAATTTCGGTGTCAACTCAAATATCTCAGCTGCAATTGTTAACGGACCTCTCACACCTTCTCTAGACCCTTCCAAACTCACTCTACAATCCTTTTTCCTCACTGAAAAGCTAACAACTTTAGCAATCTCCTCCAGTTTAGATATAATCTTCGACACAGGGGCCCCCGAAACAAACCTTGCTCCCTCTCCACCTTCCTCAAACAACCCAGATAAATCAAATCCAGGCGAAAACGATATAATATCAAAAGCATTCAAACTCGCAGGTCTAGGCAAAAAGGTAACCCTTCTTCTAGTTTCGAATTCCGATTCCGATTCAGATAATGATTGATCAGAAGATGAACCCACATCTTCCTCGTCTTCAACACTACAAACTTTATCATCTTCGATATAAAATTTAATATTCTTAAACCCCTTTTTGAACCACCTGTTCTCCATAATCTCAGGGATTGTAATTCTTGTAACAGGGTTAGTATCAAGAAGTTTATGAAGAAGCCTGACTAGCTCAGAAGAGAACCATCTAGGACATCTAAACTCCCCCTTGTAAATCTTTTTATACATAACCATGACATTTTGATCATGAAATGGTAAATAACCAGCCATTAAAACAAACAGAACAATCCCACAAGACCAGATATCAACCTTAGCAGCATCATACCCTTTTCTTGCAAGAACTTCAGGAGCAACATAAGCCGGTGTCCCGCAAAAAGTATGGAACAAACCATCTTGTCTAATCTGATCAGACACTGCGCTCAATCCAAAATCGGAGACTTTCAAGTTACCATTCTCATCAAGCAACAAGTTCTCCGGCTTCAAATCGCGATGAAAAACACCTCTGGCATGACAAAAGGAAACGGCTGAAATCAATTGCTGGAAATATTTCCTGGCAACCTCTTCTTTTAACCTGCCTTTAGCAACCTTATTGAACAACTCACCACCACGAACATATTCCATGACAAAGTAAATCTTGGCTTTCGTGGCCATGACTTCAAAAAGCTGGACAATATAGGGGTGGCGAACAAGGCGAAGAATGGAGATTTCACGTTTGATATGAGCAATTAGACCACCCTTGAGGACCTTTTCTTTGTCAATGACTTTGATGGCAACACTTTCGTTGGTTTTAATGTTTCTAGCATGGTATACCTTAGCAAAAGTACCATGTCCAAGAAGTTTGCCGATCTCGTACCGACCCAGAAGTGGGCTTTGGCTTTGGCTATTATTGCTCTTGTTTCCTAATTTTTTGTTGGTTGCCATAGAAATTGATGAGATGAGATCAGATGGATGAATGAATGAATTTAGGTTTGCTCTCTCTCTCTCTCTCTCTCTCTCGCTCGCTCTAAAAGAAAGAAAGACAGCAAGAAGTAACCTAGAACAAAGGAGGATGCATTTGCATTATGGCCACCCTCGCTCACTCTAATAATAAAGAATAACAAAAAAAAAAAGAATAACAATAACAGATTAAATTTCTTTTTTTCTTTCTTTTTAGTTTTTTATCATATTATTATTTCTTCTTGAATTGATCCAAATATATGTTGTGCTGAATTGCATAAATGTTATTCCTATTATTTGATGTTTTCCCCGTTATCTTTGTCTTGGAATCGATGAGTTATATCCCCATTTTTTTTATTATTTTTTTATGACGTTATTTCTTTTCAATATACTAACGTGCGTTTACCATTCCTTCAAAAAAAAGACACGTGCACTTTATTCCTCTCGAGTATCCCAATAACAATGGATTTGATTAGAAAGTTGAAAATAAAAAATGGATTTGATTAATTAAACGACTCTTCGATGAGAGAGAGATTTCTCGTATTTTAAACAGAGTTTTTTAAAATCTTAAATTTTTTTAATTTAAATTATTTTTTTACATCATTGTAATATAATAATTTTAAAAATTAATTTTAAAAATATTATTTTAATATATTTATAAATAAAATATTTTAAAAAATAACCGTTATTATTATCCTTTCAAACACATTCAAAGGAAAAGATTTTCTTTTATAAAAAGATTCAAATACGCAAAAACAGCTGGTTTCAAACCTTAATTTTATGTGTGGTCAGCACGTGCTGTTGCTTGCGAGTTTTCGTGGACCACACGTAGCTAATTCTTTTCTCATTTTCTCTCCCACGCCACCATACATGTAACACGTTTCTTTTTACCGTTGGATGGTGATCAAGATTGATCAGCGGTTTGAAGGGCTGGATACGTGGTAAGGAGTGGACTTTATGGTGCTGTGGCTCTCATGGGGATAATAGTCGCTTACGTCATGGGGATCCCATGAGGCCGAAGTACGTGGTGCTGATGATAAGGGAGGTTGTAAGTCAACTTGATGGTCGGTGATCGTCTCACCTACACGTATCAGAAAATTTAAAAAAATGTTGACCGGTCTTTTTCTATTTTATTAATATGAATAACTCAACAACTTACATGTAACTTGAATAATTTTATAAATTTTAAAATTAATAGTTATATAAATTTTTAATAACTATTATATTAATAATAAGATTCAAATATAAAACTACAAAAAACAAAATTTCTTGATAAAATTTTTTTATCACTTTCATTCTTTTTAATAGTATAAAAGTCCATGGAAACAGTTAAATAGTCTACTAGGTAAAAATAAAATCTGAAGGAAATATGCTGACATGCAAATAAATTATTTACTTTTTTACTTACTATTTTATGAGATTATTATATTTTGGATTTATGGTTGCTCATTGACTTTTTCATAATTATTAGATGATTTGTAGCTCAACTGTATTTTAAAAAACAATAGCTTTAAATTATTATTTTTATTTATTTTTAGATATTTTAATGTGATATATATATATATTATATTTAAAAAAAAAACCCTTTAAAAAGCACATCAATCATACTCTCAAATATACACTTAATTTTATCTTGCCATCTATCACCATAGTTGATGTAGATAATTTATAATTTATTTATTATTTGTATTTTTAAATCAAATTTCAATTTATAATTTGGTGTTGATGATCATTAGAGTTAACACGTAAATTGATAAGAAACTCTTATTTCTGTGGAAGTTAACCAAAGTCAAAATAGTTGAAGAAAATTCTCATACAATATTTTCAAATTTTGGAAGATAGTATTACATCCTCTTGTTTCAAGTCTAGTTCAACATGCGTGTCACTTCATAAGATATGGATAAGAAGATATATATATATATATATATATATATATATATATATATATGAAATAATAATTTTGTGACACCTAAGATATGATAGATGTATACAATATTTTTTAAAATATTTTATATGCTATACGAAAATGAATAAAAACACACTTAAAAACCATAATAATATGTAATCAATTGAATGTTCTATGGAGAGGATAAACATCGTATAAACTATATTTACTTACAATTGAATGAATCCGGATACCTAAGACGTTATATTGTTTTGATAATTATTGTGATGATTATGAACGAGCACGCGGTGATCATTTTATTTCTTCTATTTTGAAGTTCATTATCCATTTCTATATCTCTTGTGATATACTAATTGATTTGCTCGCTTGACAAACCATGTTTTTAAAAATATAAAAAAGAAATTATAAAAAATGGAAATATTTTTTTGCAATATTATAAATCCAAGCAAATAAATAAATCTTTAAATCTTTGACTAGTGTAAGTTTTCAATAAAATATATCAAAGATACTTGTGTTGGTATTTATTTTAATTATTATTAATATTATTATTATAATTATTATCATCACTATAATTATTAATATCAAAACCACCTCATAATAAACTATTATTATTTTAATAGCAGTATTATTGTTGTTGTTATCACCATCACTATTAATACTTCCACTATTACCACCACCATTATTATTATTATTATTGTTGTTGTTATTGTTATTGTTACCATTAATATCATTATTTTAATTGTTATTATAATAATTATTACTGTAATTATTATTATTACTATAATTATTAATATCATAATTATTAAAATCATTATAGTAACCTCCATTAACACCACCATTACCATCATTATTATTATTGCTTTCTTCATCATCACTGCTATTGATATTATTATTATTATTGTTATAAATATTATTATTATAATTATCACTATCAATACCAATATCATTATTATTAACATTATCATGATTATTACTAGTATTATTAATAATATTAGTAGTATTCAAACGGATAATAAAGTGCAATAAATAAATAAAAGAAGCTCTTGAAATTGGAGATAAGGTTTCTAAGATAGGATCTTGATGTTTTCATGCTTGATTTATGTTGGTCAAATTCGATTTTAGAATTTAGATGATTTAAAATATTTAATTAATATTTTAAGATGTTAGTTTGGCTTAAATCATTTGATAGAAGGATCGGGTTATAAGTTTTTTAATAACAAGTTGAATTATTTTAAATATTTGAAGTTTTGAAAGACTATTAAGTCAGAATTTTAAAATCTTAATCAACCAACCAATCAATTTATTTATTTTAACCAGTCCACCTATTGTGATTATAGTTGGTCATTGGTCATTTGACTGAACAATAAGGGTTGATTAATTATTTTAAGATTAATCAGTTTAGAACACATTCAAGATCAATTGGGTGGACTTGTTTTACTTTTATAATTACATTTTGGTATTTAACTTTAGAGTTGTAATGTTTATGTTATTTGCTTCAAGTTATTTTTTAGTATTTTTTGTATTCATTATAAATTTTATTGACATTTCTCTTAACAATTCCCAATAATCACTAGTTTTATGTCTATTTGTATTTTGTTTTTATTTTCTTAGTGAGTGAGATAATTTTTAACATGTATATAATATAAATAAAATTGTATATGTTGATTATACGATGAGTACAACTTGTTATTTATTGAATTTTTTTTATATATTACTTTATTTTTCGAGCAATCATCTATTTTTAAATATATAGAGTAGTTAATTTATATACATATAGTAGTTTGTACATCTAGTTGATGAGAAAGATACTAGCATGTAGCAAATAATCCTTTTACAATGATTAGAACGGCAAACCTTGTCCGTTATCAAAACCATATGGTTTCGTCTATTATTTCTTATATGACATATATTTCATTACTATATATTAATATGCTTAATATGTGTGTGTCTATATATATATATATATATATAGACATGTTTTAATTCTTATACTTCTATTATATCACAATTTATTCATGATAACTTATAAATATCTATAATGTATATTAAATGTTATTCATTCATTGAGTTGATTAAACTCATCTTTTTAATATTATTTTTAGGTTTTTAGCTTCTGTTAGTAGGTTAATTTTGTTGAGAATTTTTACTTTTTGTTGTTTATTGGTATGTCTTGCTTGTTTTTGTATAGCTTTTCTCTAGCTCTTGATTTGATATCTTAGAATGCTCTATATTATTACACTATTTTAGTTAAAGTTTGGATTTTTATATTGTAATAAGTATTTTGAATTATTATTGATGTTGAAGAATATTTTAAAAGTTTAGGAAATGCTATGGAATTTTATATAAATTATTTTATAAAA
Source organism: Populus pruinosa (assembly GCA_026413675.1). Taxonomy (NCBI): domain Eukaryota; kingdom Viridiplantae; phylum Streptophyta; class Magnoliopsida; order Malpighiales; family Salicaceae; genus Populus; species Populus pruinosa. Next base: position 4,983,200 of record CM048595.1, read on the forward strand.
AGTATGTTAAAGGTTTAACGTAAATATAGTGTCTATATAATACTTCTCTTGTGTTGTCAGTTATGAACCTTGAATTTGTTAATTAAATTCTATCAAAGAAAAATAAATTGTGATATATTTAGTTTATTTATTTGTTCTAATTAATCTTTGTTGATACTACAACACTTGTTAGGTCAGGCATCCCACATATATATTTCTTTAATCTGGCCTAGTTAATTTGAAAAAGAGATTGAAGGATCCATGGTCAAGTAGCTCATTGCGTCTAGCTTGTAAAAAAGAAATGTCATGTACGGCAAGTCAGGTTCTGGTCTAGTGGTGAGAGGGGCTTGTCTTCTTTCTCCATACCTGGGTTCGAACCTCACCATGTACGCCTGTCACTCCCGCGGTGCTTTACCTGTTCACTGGGCTTGCAGGATGTTCAATGAACCGTAGGGATTAATCATGATATGTATAAACTGACCCGAACACCCCATATAAATAAAAAAAAAAAATGTCATGTACGCAAGCCTACTAAGGTGCTATTTGATAGTTCGGCTGCACCGAAGGTTATAGCTAGCAGTAGTTTTTTATGTTTGGCTATCTTTTAAACGCAATTTTATTTGGTGGGATCCATTAATTCTTATGGTCAGACCCGTGGCTTAATGAAAGTTGAAAAAGGCAATGCCAAGCAACAATGTTGCTTATTTTCCTTTCTTTTACAGCGGAGAATCTCCACTATTCACTTGAACCATTCCAGCCGAATCGGGTAAGATTTAATTCAAAGTTAAATATATTGAATCAGGTTTCATCTAGTAAAATAAAAAAATAAATTTTATTTTTTATTTTTTTAATTATATTTTATTTAAAAAACTAGTATTTATAACAAATAAATTTTATTTGATGTTATTACATACTTAAAAAAATAAAAAAAACTATAATTATTGTTAAATATATTTTATACATGATGAAATTATAATTAATTTTAAAAAATAATAAATATTATTTAATATAAAATATTATTTATTTTATAATATAATAACAGTGGTTATATCTATAATATTTAAATTAAAAATCATTAATATATATATATTTATAATTTTAATTTGAAAAGTATTCTTAAAATTATTTTTTATTTAATTTTAATGTCAACCATACATTTAATTAAAAATATAATTTTTTAAATTATTTTTAATTAAATTTTTTTTATAAAATATATATTTTTTAAAATTATAAATATAATAACTACCATAGTTTTCAACACAACCTCAATATGAACTCACGTGACTTGTTTGTTTAAATATCTTTTTACTGAACAGAGGACGACAGTACTTTTTCATGAAAAAACAAAAGAAGACAACGTGTCAACTGTTGCGCCATCTATTTTTTCAGAATTCGATTGTCGGAGTGGAGGTCGAAAATTCAATTGGCGGCTTTCTTAGCCTAAAATTTTATTTTCAGCGTATTTTAGCCTAAAAACATCTTTAAGCTCTTAAAGAATCTATTTATATTAACTGTAAATATTTTTTTTCTCAAATCTAATCTACTTTTCCTCGGCAATATAAAGAAAGACGAGCACCTCAATTTAACTTTTTTCATCAAATAAAAATTATTGATATCAAGAATAAATTTTTTTATTTTTGAAAATGGAGAACCAACTTTCATAAACTCTATCTCTCCCTCTTAAAATACAACGACTAAAACGTGATCAGAATGAGCTTTTGGATCAAAACATAAAATTATCAAATTGAAAGGACCAAAATTGAACTTGTCCAAAATCCAAAGACAAAAAATGATGGACGAAACACACTGACAAAACAATGTGTGGGAAAAGAAAATCCAATTTTTGGCCCTCAAATTGAATTTAAGTCCCTCTAATTTCAATTTTTTTTGCAAGCAATTAAATTGATTTTTTTCTGTAAAATATTATAAGAAAAAACAAGACCATTTTATGAGCACAATAAATTGAATAATTATTATTTCTTCGAGCATCAGCCTTCCATGAAATTTCCAATCCCAGTACTTTACTTTCGCCTGCTTCTCCATCTCTATCAATATTAAAATAAAACCAAATAAGTAGCTTTTTATTTCTCGAGGAGCCTTTATATAAAAATAACAATACTTTTTTTGAAAGATACATTAAACGTAAGGGCCTTTTATTTTCAGCTGGGGGGCGGTCGCCCCCACCAGCCCTCCGGCTCAGCCACCGTGACATGACTGTAGAAATGGAAAATGCATAGGCAATGATAATGCTATGGCTAATCAAATAAAGCAAAAGTACATGATTCCGCCCCTCTTTTATTAGATTTTTATCATGGGAATGCTCCGACAAATAAAAAGAAAGTGGCGTAATTAATGGAATAACCTGAAAAAGATCAATTCATTTACAATCATCAATCAAAAGATTTTATTTTAGAAAAGTAAACCCACCATTTTATTATTTTAATGAATAATGAATATTGAATAATGTTCTTCTTCTTCCCAATTAGCTTTTATTAATAAATGTTAGGTACGAGAATTTATTAAATCCTTAAATTCACCATTTTAACTATAGATTTGGTTGAGTTTAATATTTTTTTTAAAAAATATTTTTGATAAACAATACGATAACAAATATAAATATATATAAAAAATAACTAAATAATATTTTAAAAAAAATAATATATCATTTGCTAATGTTATAAAAAGAATATTAAGATTTTATTAAAAAAGTGAAAATTAAACAATATTAAATAAAATAATATTCAAAATAACTTTTAAATTTATTTTAATGAATCATAACTTAAAAAAATAAAAACAAAAAAAATCAAACACCTAGACGTGATAGGCTATTGACCCATTAAATAATAGCATGCCCTCCTTTTTTAAAATAAAAAATAAAAATAAATAAAAATAAAGTTGGCAAATATTTTTTGAACCTTAGAAACAATAAGGGCAAGTAAAAATATTAAAAAATAAATTAAATAAAAAAATAAAAAAATAATTAGAAAAACTAAACTTAAAAAAACCAATTAAAATTAAAAAAAAACCAAACTAAATCCAAACTATAAAATTAAACCGAGCTGAAAAGAAATTAATCAGTTTGAACTAGTTTTATTTTTTTTTTAATATTAACTTAATTATATTTTTTTAATAAAAATAAAATAAAATTCAAAATAATTAATCCTAAAAATAATTTTAAACAAAAAGCACATCATAGAAAGCGGTATAGAAATGCACACCAGGCCAGGCCCAGACATGACCAACTTATAAAAACTTTTTGTTTATATTAACGGTGTCCACAAAATTTGTGCGGGCCTAAAATAATGTGACCCAATGGCTTCTAATTGAGAGCATGATCCTCTGGGACCCTAAGGCCGAATCATGATTTTGGGCAACCATACAGAACCATGTTTTAGGATCTCTTCTTCGAGTCACCAAACCAAGCAGCAACAGCAACAGCAGGTACACATTCTCAAGCATCTTTCTTCGCTTTTCCTTTTATTTCTCCAAGTTCACTGCTTTGTACCCCAGTTTTCTGGCTTGATCGTCATTTTAGATTTAATCTAATTCAGATTTTCAACATGTTCGATAAAATGCCTCAACCAAACTTTACCCCATTTTCTGTTTATTTTTAGCACTTGAGAGAAGTTTTTGTACTCTTTGTTTCCTTGGAGGATCACTAATATCGAATGTTGCTTAACCTTTGTGCAATTTGTTTGTGGTGTGTATTTTTGAAAGGGAATTCGATTGAAGTAAGAAGCAAATATGGCAGAACTAAACATGGGTATTCTTATAGATATTGTGGACGAGGAATGGATGAGAGACACTTTGCCAGATGATGGTATCATCATTTTCATTCATTTAGTAATTACCCAATGCGGCTTTCTTCTTCTTCTTCTTTTATTGTGACTTAACTGCCTAGTTTTTGGGATTATTCTTGCCTTAAATGAATGCAGATCTTGCATTACCACCGGTGATGGTTGTCAGGACTGATGATACTGAAGATTCAAGTATGCCTCGCAAATTTAATAAGAAAAAAATCTCTTTTTTTCTTATTAAATTGGATGCCCATCTTTATAATTGATGTTTTCTGCAATGTCACTGGAGAGGAATTTATTATATTACAGCTTTTCTTTAAATGTGTCTCTGTTTTTTTTAATTTCCTTTCCGAGTAATTTTTATAGTCTTTGTAAATTGCCAATCAAACCATTTGTCTTCACTGCACCTATCAATTGTAACCATGGAGTATACTGCATTGATCAATTTTATTGGTTCGCTCAACACGGACCAAGTTTCTGGAACAGTTTTTTCATTTCCATGTGTTTGCTTGTTTATTAAGTGAAGGAGACTTGGCTGGAAATGATGAAAGCTTTTTGGTTGGGTAGTTCTAGTTGATCTCTCTCTCTTTAGTAACATCGTTGATCTAAGCGTACTAGTGCTTCTCTCAGTCATTTTTTTTAGTCAAATTGTGTTTCAGCTGCAAGTCCATTTCTAAGAGTATTTGGGTTTGCCTCTTTTTTTTTTCAGATCAGGAGACTCAACATGTGGACACAGATGCTTGGCATGATTTAGCCTTAGGCAATCAGTAAAGTTTTCTGGTGCCAGATCTTCTGTTTATTTGTTGTGGAATCCGTTGAGATGGTTGAACCTTTGTTTTCTCAATGATCTGAAATCTAGACTTAGTCCTGTTTGTGTGAAAGGTTTCAGAAAAACGGATATTCTTTATGTAGTTGAGTTGTAGGGGCCTTCATTGGGTGTATTGTGTAAAATGGTTCCACAGCTGCTCATCCCCTTCAAAGTATGTTGAGGCTTTGCCCCATTTTGCGATGGTGGTGACATGTTTATATGTTACTAATGGCATCAATGAAAAGTCCTGTGTGTAAATTGAGTTTCATTCTTCTTGAAATCATGTAATATCTGATACCTTAGAGAATCAGTTTATGTAACTACAGATAAATGATCAGTTTATGAAATCTACGGAAGGAAGCTATCCTAATGAGAGCTCATAGTGGGAGAGTTGCTTTCTCTGATGCTTCCATTTCCATTGAGTCTCTGCCCCCGCACGCACATTCCTGGAACATGTTTTTGCATGTGATTCTGTGTTTTGTTCTCATGAACACTCCTGGTTAGATTGAGATTACAGATCAATAAATGCACTAGTATAACTCGATAATCTAAAATGAACATAAATAGAATCTATCTACCAGGTGATATCAGTGGATTCGGATGCAGCTACAGTTGTGACAGCCATCAAGGATCTTATCCCGGTTCCTGGTGGGGAGATTCCTCCTATTATAGCAGAAATAAAACATCGGTTATCAAGCATGCCTACTGTCTCTGTCAACCTTATTATCAGGAGGGCTAACCAGACTGCAAATTGGGTTGCAAAAGCCATTAAGAACGGCCTTCTTCTTCCTGATTGGCTCTCGTGCAATCCCAGTAGGTTTTATAGTACCCTTGTATCTGATGTTTCTACCTAATGAATCGAAGCTGTAGATAAAAAAAGATAAAAAATAAAAAATTCTGTTAGTTAATAGCAATCAGATTTCCCTTGTCAACATCAATCCCTAATTACACTCTTATGTTTCCTTACATTCATTATTCTTTTGCAACTTCAACAACACTCACCACAAGATTTTGTATGTATAGGCACAAGTTACTGACTCAGCATGCTCTCCTGTCAATTAATTACTTAATTACATGACAAAATGCGCAATCGTATGTATGATAATAACGTGTCTTTCAATCTTGAAGAAACTTTTAGGTGAGGTGATGGAGAATAAAATTATTTACAGTCTCAAATCTTTGTTGTCATCCCTTTGGAATTTCGGTTTGGATTCATGTGGATTAGGTGATGCCATCCACTTAGCTTGAGCCTCAAAGCAATTCAAAAATATTTTACTCACAGAAAAAGGAAGAAGATAGAAACGAAGCACAAGTAACGTGAAGGAGCAGGTGAAATACCTGCCCACCACCAAAGAACTGCGGAGCAAGTTCTCCAAATCCATCGGTATACTTTATTTGCATAGATTTCCTTTTACTGTATTGAGAATCTGTACATTTTGGTTAGTAAAATACCATTTCCCTATGCATAACTGGGTGCCCCCAACCCTAATCCCACGAGGGAAGTTTTCTTTCGAACTTGTCTCTAATTGTTGGAATCATATGGCATCAGGGGGTTGATTAGGAAGATTCAGATCCCGTTTATCATTACAGTTCAACCATGATTTTGAATCGCTTGAGCTTCAATTTAGTTTTTTTAGTGTTTTTATTTTTTTTTATTTTGATGTATTGATTTAAAAATAAAAAGAAAAATACTTAAAAAAAGACCTCTACAGGCCCTCTTAAAAAGTCATTAATAAGGCATGAAAGTGTATGGAAGCAGCGTTACCTTGTTGAACTAGAAGAGTGAGTTGAAGTTTAGTCAAGCTTTGCGAACATAGAGATGACACTCGCGTCAAATTGTTCCTGAATCATCCAAGAAAGAATGTCTCCTGCCCCATGTTTGTTCACATGGCTTGCTTCGTCAAAAAAGTGCACAAAAGATTGAATTGTAGGGGGGGTGGGGCAGCCCTGATCATCAATAAAATAATCAATTGCCTCATGATTTTGATTCTTAGAGTCCCACTGATTCGAGGTTATATCTCTTCCGTTAATCAAAACTGGGAAATTGTGTTAGGTGCATGGTGTGGACATTTCTGTGGAAAGAGCCGTAGCTTTTTGCCACCATCATTACTTTGAGGACTTACAGGAGTTGATCTCTGATTTTTCCTCGAGGAATTTTCATGAGTTTATAATAAAATATCTTTTCCAAATTTTGATTTCAAATTATTCAACTCCTAACAGTTTCTTGGAAGAACATGCCGCAATTATTGATACATACTTTGATAGAAAATAATCTAAAAGTAAGTTGAATATTTGAAGAAGATGAAATTAAGAAGCTTTGCATAACATGCATGCATGGTGATCATGGAAGAAAGAATCAGCTAAAAACAGGAGGTTACGAAACAAGCATTATAAGACAGAGAACACATGCTCAGAAACATCTGATCAAATCCAGGGCATGAATTATTATTCACAAAAGATGCCATGCCCTAAGCTTCTCTCCTTTTGATGGAGGTGGAACCTGCAAATCGCAGCCCCGAGTAACCCTAACCACACTTCAAAATTGCTAATTAATTATTATTCAAGAAAACACTATACGAAGTTGGAGAATATTTACTGCAGCAAAAATTACTGTTGGTTCTCTCAGTACTCATTGTAAATTTACTGTTCATTACTGTTCAAGTTTTTTTGTTTTTTTGGTTATGATCATCAAACCTTTTTTTAATCAATTGCATGTTTTTTTTAGACAAAATTAAATAGTAATTGATTCAAATTTATTGATCGAGTACAAATGTACAATATTAGAAAAAAAAACCATTGTGAAAAAAAAGTAAAAATAAGTGATCATTTTAAAATTTAATAAAAAATCACTTTAGTACTCCTGGTTTTCAAGTAAAATACTTTTTAGCCCCTAAATATTTTCTAAAATCTCATTTTAATACAAAACGTTTTGTTTTTCTATGTTTTAGTTATTGATTTGGAAGTGAGAGAAGCCAGATTCTAATGATAATGATAAAGAAAAAAAAACCTTAACTAAGACCGATTTCAATCATAAAAAATTAATTTTAAAATTAATAAAATTTATTTATCTAGAAGAGTTATCCAAAATGCTACTTTCTTTTAACTTTATCTAAAATGATAGATTGGAGCTGAAATTATTTTTTTATCTAATACAAATAATTCTTGATTTATATAATTATATTTATACACAAACTTTTTAATATTTAATGGAAAATAGTTGAAAAAACCTTACATATTTATTTCTTATTAAAAAATAAAATAATCTGAATTTGGGTCAAATAGCCGGGTATGGAGAATACGCGTTAACCCTCCTTTTCATTTTTAAAATTCCTTAGTTGTGGGCCCCCCTCTATCAGACAAAATACTAGAGTGGGTCCCTTGGCAGGCAACGCAACACGTTATCAATGATCGAGTTTTGTCTGATAGGCTCATATAGCTGCATATCAAGGTATCAAGTGCCTCTAACCTATGGCACCATACTTGTCAAATTTATCAAGGAGGTTGCTGCAGGAAAAAGAGTCAACCATGACCTAGTCTGCCACAGGTCTACTGCTATTTCCTCCTACTATACTCTAACTGATACAGTAACATATAATAATATTATACAAATAGAAACCATAATTGGACCGAAATATTAAACAATGCCGCTTGCACCTCGAAAATCGCAGGATTTACTGTTTATGTGTAAATATGCCACTTTAAATAACATTTCTTCAGCAAGCACCACATCACTATCCGGGGAATTCTCGGACTTCATTTTAGTGTCAATTGCGACGCAGCAGTCAAAGTTAAAGGACACAATCCAAGTTCTTTTCTTCTTCTCTGGTTTACGCTTTAGCAAAGAGACTCTTCTCCATTAACGAAACCAACAAAATCAAGAGAGGAACCTCAGCCTAGCCTTCTTTCTTGACATCTCATTCTCTCTAGTTCTCTTTTTCCCCCCTCTCTTGTATGGAAAATAGAAGTGACAGGGGTTGTCACTTGATGCTGTGAAGCCAGAAAATGGATGTGTTTTGCAGGTTTTTGCTTGTCTTTTCACTGTTTGTGTTTGTAGAATCTACCTGCAACAGCACAGACCAAGAACTGGTGTCGAAGGCTTTTAGCTCTGTCTCTGGCTTCAACCCTTCCTGGTTTCAACATGCTGGTCCTGCTTCAAACTGTTCTCATCCTTCTATAACAGAAATAAGACTTCCTTCAAGAAACTTGAGTGGAAGCATTTCTTGGAAGTATCTCAAGAACATGTCCCAACTGCACATAATTGATCTCTCCAACAATTCACTTCAGGGTCGGGTGCCAGCTTGGTTTTGGTCTATAAAGAGCCTGCGTGAAGTCAATCTGTTCAAGAATGGGCTTGGAGGGAGTGTTGGGTCTGGTATTAATGGCTCATCTATATCAATGCTTAAAGTTCTCAATCTCTCAACCAACAGGTTCACCAGCTTGGTTGAAGTCTCTGGTTTTGGGAATCTAGAGGTTCTTGATATCTCTCACAATGATTTAGGTTCTTTGCCTTCCGGGTTCGCTAACTTGACCAAGCTAGAGTCTCTAAACATCTCAAGCTGCAGCATTTCGGGCAACATAACAGTCATTTCTGGTCTCCAATCATTGAAGTATCTGGATGTCTCAAACAACACCATGAATGGTAAATTCCCTTCTGATTTCCCTCCATTAGATGGCCTTGAGTTCTTGAATGTTTCACTAAATAACTTCTCAGGGCTTGTTGGCTATGACGAGTACAACAATTTTGGAAAATCTGCTTTTAGTCACGGTGGTAGTTTGATTTTCAACACCTCAGAAACCCCAACTAATCCCACCATGAAGCCACAACCCCAGCCTCACGAGGGAACCATAAAAAAATACCCACCAGTTTACTTACACGCCAAAAAAGCAAGGTCCAAATCAAAAGCCAAAACTATGATCATTAGTGTCTCATCGACATCAGCATTCCTCTTTGTTTCGATTGCTGTTTGCGTGTTCTGCATGCACAGAAGGCGAAAGATTGCAAAAAGAAACAAATGGGCAATCTCTAAGCCAGTCCAATTCACATTCAAGATGGACAAATCAGGGCCGTTCAGCTTTGAAACGGAGTCAGGTTCATCATGGGTGGCAGACATTAAGGAGCCAACATCAGCACCAGTGATCATGTCATCTAAGCCATTGATGAACTTGACTTTCAAGGACTTGATTGCTGCCACCTCACAATTTGGCAAAGACTCTCTCCTGGCAGAGGGCAGGTGCGGACCCCTCTACAGGGCTGTTTTGCCAGGAGACCTCCACGTGGCGATCAAGGTTTTGGAGAACGCAAGGGACCTTGATCATCGTGATGCAGTTGCTATCTTTGAAGATTTTTCCAAACTGAAACACCCCAACCTCTTGCCACTATGTGGGTACTGCATCGCAGGTAATATTTCTACTTATTTTTCATTTTAATCTTTCATAAATCTGTGGCTATCTATCTAATGGCCTCCCGGGCTGTCATTAAATTCTAGGGTTCAGACTTCAGAATTTGGCAAGTAGTTGTTTATAGTGGAGCCCCTGTCAGTTTAAAATCTAGCAGATGACCATGATTACAAATTTAGAAGTTCGTGATTAATTTTTTGTAAGTTCCCTGATTCGTGCCAAATATTTTGAAAACTGGCACCTGTTTCTCTTCTCCATGTCTGCGCGTCTGCCAGGGGGGTCTTTCCCGCTCCGGAGAGTCTTCGTGCCTGTTTCGCACCGAGTTTGTAAATGTGCTTTTCTTTAAAAACTGTATTATTATATCCTTGGACGCCCAAGAATCTTGATGGAAGTATGCTGGAGTTTTTGTTTTCTTTAGTACTAATTGATAGTGTAAACTTTTATTTTTAGAAGTGTGTTTGTTTTAGAATAATTTTAATATTTTTTTAGTTTTTTTGTGATTTTAATATGGTATTATTAAAAAAATTAAAAGATTTATTTTAATATGATTTTAAATAAAAAATATTTTAAAAAAACATCTGTTTTAATATTAAACTTAATGTTTTAATTCTCCATCTCTCTCTCCTTTGTTTATGATTTTTTATACCAGGTAAAGAGAAGCTCGTACTGCACGAATTCATGTTCAACGGAGATCTCCACCGTTGGCTCCACGAGCTGCCCACGCTCAAAACCAACTTGGAGGACTGGAGCGCTGACACGTGGGAGAATCAAAACATCCACGGGTCCCACATTGCCTCTCCTGAAGAAAAAACTAACTGGCTCACGCGCCACCGAATTGCCGTCGGGGTGGCTCGTGGTGTTGCCTATCTCCACCACGCGGGATCCATTCATGGCCATCTCGTTGCGTCCAACATCCTCCTGTCTGATTCCATGGAACCCCGGGTTGCCGATTTTGGACTTCGAAACGTTGGCCAAAAGAACAGAAGTGTCGGTTTGGATAGCAAAGATTGTGGGTTTGAGAATGACGTGTATTGTTTCGGGGTTGTGTTGATAGAGTTAATGACGGGCGAACAAGGGAGTGGAGAGAATGTGGAGTGGGTGAGGAGGCTAGTGAGAGAGGGTCGTGGTGGTGACGCGATTGACTCGAGGCTGAGACTCGGCGGCGACTCGGCAAGCGAGATGGTTGAGTGCCTACGAGTTGGGTACCTCTGTACGGCTGAGCTGCCTGGGAAGAGGCCCACCATGCAGCAAGTCTTGGGTTTGCTCAAAGACATCCATCCGTGTTGAGTTGAGTCACCGGAGTCTGGTTGAAATATTACCTCACGCGCATAGGATAACTACGAGGCCAACATGCTGCAGTGGCGCGTTTTGATTGGTTGAATTGCGAAGTGATGTGCACGTGCTACGAAGTGAAACGGGGTCGGACTTTAAGCTAATTTGCAAGAGACCGTGTCCTGTTGGCTGTCTCTCAAGATTTATTAGCTTTTTGTGTGATTTATTTAATTTTGTCATCTATAGACAAAAACTTAAAGGAAAAGAAAAAGGTCTCAAAAGAAAAGTTAAAAAAAAAAAGAGGAACAAAAGGATGTGGAGGTAGGGTAAGAACGGAAGGTAAAGAGATGCTAGGTAATGCCATTTAAAGTGTATTTGATTTTGTATTTGACAAGCATTTTTTAAATTATTTTTTTATAATTTATGTTGTTTTAAAAATAGATTTTAAAAAATAAAAAATATTATTTTAATATATTAAAAAAATACTTTAAAAAACAACAATTTCAAACATTACCTTCTTAAACTATAATAAGCCTTTAATCTCCTCTTCTTTTCAATTCTTATCGGACCTTTTCTTTTATTGTATTTCTTTCTACCCTTTATTCGATCTTTAATTGTTTTCTATTTTTCTTTTGCGTCTTTTGATATGGATTTTCCTTTTTGTTTTTGCTAACGGAAAGAGGGAGAGATGGATTCTCCGTGACCATGCACGTCTATTTTCAGTTACGTGTGTTCTTCTTCTTGTGATCTTTTGCCAAGAAGAATCATATTTGAGGCGGCGAACATAACAGTGGCTGTCATAGATAGGGTGCAGAAATTGTAACAAACAAGGAAATTTCAATTCTGATGGCGGTTTTTGTCCACTCAACAGAAGCCAATCCCGTCGTCGACTGTTCCATTCACAATCAGAGAATCAATCATGTTATGTTGTGCTCTTGTACTAGCTAGCGACATTTTAGATGAATTATTCAGTGCTCATGAGTGGAGTGGTTCGAGTCCTTTTAATCAGTAGAAATTGAAGCTTTCAATCAACATCCATCAGAGGAGTTCTTGAGACTAAATTTATCGACATAACTCCGCATAATTTAACATTAATTCTCATGTTTTCTAGCTAAGAAGCATCCACAGGGATGCTTCCAAAGCCAAAGTAACTGTGTTGCAATACAGAGGCAAAAAAAGAGGGAGGACTGCCTTTAATTTTCATAAGCTGTTTTGTATCTATAGCTTTCTTTAATAAAATGAATTCGAAATCTAATAATCTTAGTTTATTTAATAATTTTGTAATGTAACTAGGAGGGTTACCCTTTTGTATAGTTTTAATTGTCTATTACAGCGCAAGATGGATATTGTATTTTAAAATGTGTTTTGCTTGGAAAAATATTAAAATATTTTTTTATTTTTTTAAAATACCAACATAAATAATTTGATATAAAAATAAATAAATAAAATAGCAAAACACCCCAAGACTCGCATGTTCTTCGGTCGGGAAAAAAGGAAAAAAGGAGAAAGATACATATCCCTAACGTGATCACTCTCAGAATACGAAGAATGGTAGTCCAATGCAAATAGCTGTTGCGCAAACTCATCGGTCAGATCACTGAATCTTCGAAAGTTAGGCGTTTTCGAAAAGTCGGTTGGAAGTACATGCGTTAAGCGACAAGCAATCATCATCATCAAAGGGCTGGAAAACTAAAGCAAAAGCAACTTCACTCTGAGAAATATTTCTTCTCGTCGACCATCTGCTAGGTATACATTCTGTAAGAAAGCGAAAGGAGACAGTGATGGGCATCCATCACCAGATCTTTATTGTGCAGAAACAATATAATGCCTTGCCTTGATCTTGGGACTTGGAAGAAAGTTACAAGCGTGGAGTTGATATTGATCTTAGTTTAACCATATGGTTTCTTTTATTTTCTGTATATACAACAATTAGACTATGCATCTGGATTTATTTTCTGGCTACCAGCAGACATCGATCGGGACAAACTTTCTTCTCGAACTGATTAGTATTCTATTTCAGTCAGAACATTAATTTCGAAAGTTACAAATTCATGTTACGTATAGACTAGATACGCAATCAAATCTGGGGAAAACTGACACAGAGAAACTTCAACGATAATTCTTTGCATCGTTCTTTATCTTGAGAATAGCAAGAGAGGATACAGTCATATATATGTTGTGGTGAGTGATGCGATCGATGGATACAAAACTAGAGCTCTTCCGAGGTCGGCGGGAGACCCTCACCAGTCATTCCCGGCCCTCAGGTCGGCCTTCACTAGCTATATGCCTATCTGGCTCTTAGATTAATCACAATCTAACAAATATGTTTTTAGATTAACATGCTCACGTGTATTATAATTAATTAATGGATTCTGAAATTAATAATCATGTAATAATTATAAATAACTAAAAACTTAAATCTAAAATTATAAAAAAATCAAATCTTTTAATTTTAAATTTTTATCATTTAACCTGTGCCTACATAATTATAATCTCACACATGTTAGTTACAGAGTTATTGTGTTGTTTTAATTTCTTAATGCCAAATATAATCTTCTTAGCAGCATGCAACCTTCGTACTATCTAGACGGCCTAACTTTTAGTCTAGACTAGCATAGTTGCTAGTTGTTTCTACGCTGTAAAGATAATTTCATAATAAAAATAACTATTTGAATAAAATTATATTAAAAAATATATGTTTTTCATTAAACTGTTTTTTTTCTGATTAATGTAATTTTTTTTACGGCAAAATGGTTTTCTTATTAGCAAAAGAAACAGTAATAAAAAAATATATTCATGAAAATTGTAATGATTTGAACTAAAAAAGAAAAAAATGTATTTTTAATCAAAAAACTACTTTTTTATTCATGCATTTTTTTATTTAAAAATATATTAAAATAAAAAATAAAACAGCGACCCTTGAAAAACAAAATAAAAAAAAAGATAGATGCATGCGCCTGAACTACTTTTTTAATGCTTAGAAACATTGGATCATAAAGCCTGCACACTTAGGTTGTTTTAGTTTATTTTTTTAATTTTTTAATTTTATATTTCAATTAAAAAAATTAATAAAAAGTTATCTAATCCAGTCTATAATTAATACTGTAACGAGTTAATTTATAGCATATAAGTTGCTATTTATTTATTTATTTATTTTTATGTTTTCTTTATTCTTTAATTTTAAAAAATACTACACAATTTCATTTAATAAATTTTTTTATTTAATTCAAACTTAAAAGAATGTAATTTTATTATCTGCTATTAATTATCTATATTTGTTATCTTATCATAGTTTTTTATTTTTAAAAAAATATTTTATATGAAAAATATAGTTTATTATTATACAAATAAATAAAAAATAATTTTTAAAATAATTTTTTTATTAAATTCAATAATACATATAACTTTTGTCGTGCATTTGCTTGATTAATTTAACTTTAAATTTTTATTTAAATTCCTTTTCTTTTTATGGATTTTATCCTTCAATGAATTGATCTTTTCAATTTTTTTAAAAAAATATTCTTATTAATTTCATAAATTAACCCAAACTAATTTAAATTAATTAGTTTTTTATGTTAATATTATTTAAAAATATCATTTAATTTATAATTAAATTTTTTTATAAGACACGTTAATAATACACAAATATATTTTTTACCCTTCAACCCGCGGCATAGCCCGTGCCGCTAGTCATTTTTTATACAAAATGCAAATGTCCCAACTTTAATAATATCTTCCTCTTTTAACAAAATTGAAGAAACCCTAACCCTAGAATTGCAGTCATGGCGTGCAGGAAGAAACAATTGGAAGGAATAGCATTACTCTCAGTGTACAACGACGACGAAGAAGACGATGAAGAAATGGAAGATCTCCATTACCAACAACCACACAACGACATGGAGGAAGATGCTCTGAAGGATGATAACGCCATGGCTACCGAAGCAGAAGCAGCTACCTATCGTCGAGATTGAACTCCAAAAGGAGGACTTTTACGGCTTTTGAAGCCGCAGCAGCAAGGAGGGACTATTAATTTGGAAACAAAAAGAAGTAATAGAGGAGGGAGGCTTGCTGTTGTTGATTATGGCCACGATGAAGTTGCTATGTCCCCTGAACCCGAGGTAATTCCTTTGTTTATTTTCTTGAATTGTATGTCCATGTACTGCTCTCTGTGTTAATTTTCGTAGGCTGTTGCTTTTGTTTCGGATTAATTGGGTTGTTACTTTTGCAGGAAGGGGAGTTTGAAGAGAAGCTTCAAAGTGTCAATGGTAGGCGTTGCCCATCTTTTTATCTATTTATGTATGGATTCATGGATCGATTTTAACCATCTTTTTCTTAATAAACCATTAGAGTTTGTTCCCCCATTGTTTGCGTGTTGTTATGCAGTTTGTTTTAAATGTGATTTTGCTTGTTGTAAATGTGAATTTGTATTATTTGTGTTGAACATCTGCGATGGTCAAGTGGCATTCAGATTGAAAAACATATTTATGATGGTTCTAGAGGAGTTAGGTTTGTTATTATTGAATATAGACTTAATAGGAAAAATTATTTTTTAAGTTAGTGGTTTCCTCTTACGTTGCATATGATTTAATGCTATTCTGCTTTGAAAAACATATTTATGATGGTTCTAGAGGAGTTAGGTTTGTTATTATTGAATATAGACTTAATAGGACAAATTATTTTTTAAGTTAGTGGTTTCCTCTTACGTTGCATATGATTTAATGCTATTCTGCTTTGAATACAAGTGTTGTTTACAAGTGTTCTCAGAAACTGACTGTAAGATGAATGAATGCACCTGCGGGCAACAAAAAGCTCCTTCTTATGTTGTATTTTTGTTTGACCACTTTTTGAAATATGCAAGCAATTACAATGAAATGAGACAAATCAAGGTTCTCAGTGTTTCTTAGTTAGAATGCTCATGCTGATCATTGGTTAAATTTGTTTGTAACAGGTGTTATCCAAGAAAAATCTTCTCCAGGAACTGCTCATTTTTTATCTCCCAGTTTTCAAGCAACTCCACAATCATTTGAAAATTTAGGACCATCACAGCTTGATGAAATAAATGATACCACTAATGAATCAGAAGCTGTCAACACTGAAGGTGCTAATGAGGTTCCTGCAGAGGGTGTTAATCCATTTGATAAATTTCTTCCTCCACCACCAAAAGAGAAGTGCCTGGAGGAGTTGCAAGCAAGTTTCTTTCATTTCTGCTGTCACAGGCCTCTGATTCTTTCTTACAGTTCATCACACCCAACATAATATTTTGCGTTATATATGATGTCACACTTTAATATGTACCCTGCTTGCCATAACCTTTTCATACATCAGCCGCAAGACTCAAATAACAAAACCCAACATTTCATGGAATTTTGTATTTTTTTCCTTACAAATGTTGGATATTTAAGTTTGTGTTTTTCCCTGATAAACAAGTAGACTTGGTTTTCCGGCTTGGCTGAAGATTTATTCAGATTAGGGCCTGCAGTATGCCTTTATTTGGGATTGAAAAGCTTGCATTGCTGAATCGATTTCTCTAGTGTCTGGTTGTTTTTTAAAGTCATTTGAAGCCCTAATTGTTTTTTGCAAATAGAGTTGTTTTTCCATTGAATATAATTTCCTGGCAATGACCTTTAGTATATTTGTAAAGCAGAGGTTGGCATGAGGCGTGAAAGGGAGAGGAAGGAGCGAGAGTCGAAGAGAAGTACAAAGGTCGAATTTGTTATGGGGGGGATTCGGCCTGGAGTGGTTGTACCTCCAGCAAAGTTCAGTATGCCTATTCCAGGTCCTAAAAAGTTTCTGTGACTGTAGGCATCGACTTTATGAGATAATTTTCCCCTCAATGTTGTATTTTATAATGGTCTCCCTGAGCTGATTTTTCTGATGTTTCAGTTTTCACTGCTAGTGGGATACATCCATCTTCAAATGTAGCTGATGCAGCTCCTCTTGAGGCTAGACAGAACAAGAAGTCATAATGGGATAAGGTTATCATCTCTGCATGTTGCTCATATATGCAACCTTATGATTGCGCTGATGCTGAGGAACTACCATTTTGACTATTTTGTTTGCTTTCAGGTGGATGGTGATGGAAGGAATTTACTAACTGGTGGACAGGATTCTTTAGCTGCAGCACTATTATCTGCAGCTAATGTTGGTTCTGGATACACAGGTTTTGTGTGAGTTCCATTAGATCCTTTGAACAATTTATTCATGCTCATACTTTTTTGAGCACCTTTCCCCGTCCTTCTATGCCCTTGAGTTTCTGTTTAAGTGCTTTGATATGATCACAGTAATGAGGTGATTAGGATTGCTTTGGTTGTTGTGCATATCTAGTAATTGGATTAGAAGGACAGCCAGCCCTTCCACGGGAGTGAGTTTTCTGGTGGGTTTGGTATGAAGATTAAAAGTTTGGTATGAGCTATAAATTTGTGGTGAGAAATTTATAATGTTCTGTTTGGTTACTTTGAGAAAGATGTATTATTTAAATATTTCAGGAAAACGAAAAATTAAGAAGAATTGAATTCTTCGGACCTCTTTAAGAATAAGGGCGATCATGACAGGATTCTAAATACTTACTAATCAGCCACTAAATACTCCAGTTATGTGACTTGGGGTGCAGGATGCTTTTTGTCCATTCAAAAACCTTACTATGGTCACCAGATTGTTGTCATTGTATACATTATACGTAAAAGAAGTACAAGGGCAATGCGCAGGTTTACAAACTGACAAGAACTTTCTTTGTTGACCAAGTTCGAAGTTTAATAAATTGATGATGCATAGTGATCCATTTTCATGTAGCAGGCAGCAGAAACGGCGAGAGGCAGAAGAAAGAAGATCCGGAGAAAGAAGTTGGAAAGAAGATCTTGAGCATTTTGTCATACGCTTCTGCAATGAATTCACGATATATACCATTTTGGGAATGGACAAAATTGCTCTAGGCAACATTGCTTTGTTCTTGTTAACATGCTAATTTTTATAAAAGAAATTGCATTTAATTGTAACTAAAAGCTAAATTTTGTAATTTTCAGCTTGAAGTGTAATATAGCTTATAGCATGAGGTCAACCTCTTCTGCATGCTGTGCACGTGTATGTGATCAGCTGACTGGTTTTTGCAGGGAGCAACCATGGTTATAAAACACGCCCAGCCTCGTTGGCTTTCTTTTTCTTTTTCACATCAATGTCAAATTGAAACGAAACAATGTTCAACTTGTGACGTGGGTAATGACATTGGTGATAGGCTAAGTATTATGTTCATGGTTGCTTAGCACTCCTTTGCTCATGCAGGCAGGACATGATTGAATGAACATTTCTTCGCATTTGCATTGTTATAAGACGCTTTTGATACTCAATATTTTTTTAAATGTATTTTAAAAAATTACTTTTGATTTAATTTAATTTTTTGTATTTAATATAATTCTTGTTATGGTATTAATAAAAAAAGTTTAGGGAGTGAAATTAAAAAAGAGAGAATTAAAAACTAAGAAGAGTAGAGACTGAAATGATAATATGAAAGAATATACAATCTTGGATAATTACTTTTGTCCATGCTGACTCTACGACACAAAAAATCAATTTTAATTCTCATTATCTATTTGTTGTTCAAATAATTTTTTTATTTGATTTGTTAATTTTTTAATATCTGGCTTTTGTTCATGTTGATGTTGTTTTGAATAAATTCACAATATTTTTTTTATGTTCAATTATGCTTTTTTATATTCATTGAATTTTTTAGAAGATTTGTGGTGGACATGATTGGTGAAATCATTAATTTATGGTGAATTAATGTAAATCATGTAATGAAAATAAATAAATCAAAATCCAAGTCGCCTGTTTATTATTATTATTATTATTATTTCAAATCGTGCCTCATAATAAAAAAAAAAAGAAGTAAGGATTAGGCTTTGTTATGTAGCCTAAATTTCAAATCATTATCCTAGAAGTGTATATATATATATTAGTATTTGTGCACCATATATATTTTTATTATTAAAATCAAACAATAAAACAAATTATCTTAGATAAAATGTTTTAGATTTATTTTAGCATAATCAAAATTTTATCTAAAAATTTACGAGAACCTATTAAAATTTTTAGTTATCATAAAATAAGATAGCAACTTTTTCTTTTTTACCCATTCACGTGACATAAAAATGTACTAAGACGGAGGGGAAGCGTTGCATAATGTTAAGTACTGTGCACGCATTCATAATGTATTATGTACTGGAACAGTGTTTTTTTTTTTAATTCTCAATTTTAATTTTAAACTTTTATTTTACATTGTTGAGCTTAAATTAATATCTAATTGTATTTTTTATTTTTTTAGAGAGAGAATTGAACTAAAAAACAAGGGATTGAAGTGAAAAAGGTTAGTAAAATAGGTGATGACTTTAAAATTTATTTAAAAAATTTATTTTAGTTCCTTATTTTTTTAGCTATCAAATAACTAATTTCCTTAATTTTTTTAAAATTTAATTTTGATACCATATTTCATTTACCTCATTTTTAGTTTTTTTATACAAGAGAGAAGGGCTTGTCGAATTCTATGAGTATTTTTGTAAGTGATAATTTCAACCATCTAAATAGGTAATTTTATGTTAAATAGTTTCAAGGTTCAAATTAGGTGTTTTTTTTTTAACTTTGAAAGTGACTAAACAAATGAGCTTGAGAAGAGTTTTAGTTTCGCGTTGATTTTTAATTATATGATATTTTTTTATGTTTTTTAAGGTTTAACAGGAATCTCCTTTTTATCAGTCATCACAGTGATTGGATTCTAGAAAGTGATTAGATTCTAGAAATTTTTAGATGATTTGTCATCTATTTCTTAAAACAAAAAAATTAAAGTGAATGATATTAAATTAAAAAAAATAAAAGTTCAAGTCTGACCTTTTAGGCTCACACGTGAGCCTTTTCTTGATAGGCCAAGCCCTTAGCCTAACTTATTAGGCCCAATAAGGTTTAATTTCTTTTTAGTTTAATTTTTTCTTAATTAATATTATTTTTCATATATTTTTTAAAATAATTGTTAAGTTTATATTTTAATTAATGCCCCTTTTTTGTGATTTTTTTATTTAGCCTTTGTGAAATAACAATTATTTTTTAATTATATTGGTAATTTTTCAAGAGGTTACTATAATTAATTTTTATTTTTTATATATTAAATTTCTTTTAAAAGATAAAAATATTAGTTTTTTATAATATTTTTAATATGTGCATAGTATTTGTTCCTTTTATTTTTATTTAATAAATTTTATATGTATATTGATTTCTATTACAAGTTTTAATAAACAAATTTATTAAAACAACTAAGTAAATGACCGGTGAAGAGAAATTTAATATCTTATTTTATATTTATTTATTTATTTTTTAATTTTATTGTTATTTATCATTAATGATTGTTTTTATTTATTTATATAGTGATTCTTGATATATTTAATTAGATGTGTGTATAAGATTGTTTATTTATAATTAGAAATTTTTTATGTAAAAAAATATGTTGAGAAATTCTACATGTTCTTTTTCTAATTATGTATTGATGTTTTTAATTTGATCCATTTTTTTTTGTTTTTTTCTTGATCCTTTTATAAAAATTTTATTGTTTTTAATTTCACATTTTAATCCAAATTTATAGTGTACTGGTTTTTTTTATTTTGATTTTTATTCTTTTAATTTTTTTATTATATTTTTCTTTTCAATTGAACTCTTAAATTTAAAATTTGTTGTTTCCTTCAATTTATTTTTTATTTTAATTTTAAACTTTTTGTTTGCTATTTTTAATTTTGAATTTTTTCATGTAATATTTTTTTAATCTTATCTTTTAATATTTTATTTTATAGAAACTGAGCTTCATATTTTTTTATGCATAATGTGTATGGTTTGATGACCCAATTTATAGGTTTAAAAAATTTGTGAGTTTATATTTTTTTATTTTTTTTTTCATTTAATTATGATTTTTTTATAAAAAATTATTGAATTATTTAATTTCATAACTTAAAATGTGAGTTTGTTAAATTAATTTAAATTAACTTACTTTTTAATATTCATATTATATGTTTATTATGCTAGCTCACACTAGTGTTTTTCATCATTTTCCTACTATATTCCTTTCTTTCATGTTTAGTTGAATAAAAATTAAATACTTATATTTTTTTTTTGTTTATTATCATTTTTATTTTTTTATATTTCACATAATTTAAATAAAACAAAGTTATTTAATTGATCGAGATTATAACCCAAATTATTATTTAAGTGTATAGAGGGGTAGTCTCGAACGTGGTGTAACTGGGGCACAGCTGGGCTGCATAGAAAAGGGAGTTATTAGCATGCTGTCCAGCTTCCCCTCTCTTCAGGGCAGAGTGGACGGTAGGCACCTTGACCCCATAGTCTAATGAATGCCTGCACTGGTCACTAGAAAGTGATCCTCAAGGATTGATTGATTACGAATGTGCACACTTTCTATGTACATTCCAAGGTCTTTCCCAGCCGAGAGGAATTCCGAAGCAGCCATGGCATGACCTCGTTTACCTGGCTCTCTTTCGGATGCCATTTGCACTCTCATATTCCTTTGTAGCATAGATAGCACTCTTCTCTTCCCCATTTCGTTCTCCCTTGCCGATCACCATAGCCAACAGCAGAGGGCCGTGGCTACTCGACACAATTATTCTCCCCTCCACTCGTGTCTCGGAGACATCGAAGATTATTGTATTTCATCATCGCATTATTGCATAAATCTAGTTTGACTGTGATAAGATGTCTTTGCATTGTAAGTTTGAGATTCGCAGTCAACATTACTTTGGCTAAAGTAGTGATAGAGGTCCCTCCCCCACTTTCTATGCTATGTGTGAAAGTGAAGCATATCTCAACTACATGGGATCTTGATGCTTTCTGCAAAAAGAACTTTAAGCATGGATAACATTGTCAGTGAATATACCATCTCGTTGGTTAGCTGGTTATATATAGTATTAAATATATTTATTATTAATAATTTTTTTATTTTTTATTTTATATTTATTTATATCCAATTAATAAATTTAATATTTAATTAATGAATGTAATGTATAAATATAGTTCACGAAGTAAAAATACTTCAAAAAAAATTATAAAATTATATTAAAATATTATATCAAAGTATTGTTCTTACATGTTTTTTATCAATATTTTATTAAGACTCGATGTTAATTAGAGCTATTGAGATCGATATGTATTATGTGTTTTTTATAAAAATAAATAGTTGTTTTTATAAACTAAAACATGTAAGATATTTAGAATAATATATAGGTACTTGTCAAATGACATGTATATTAAACTGTCCCATAAAAAATTTTATATAAAGAGATCACATATATTTATAAAATTACTCACATGATAATTATGTAAATAATCTTTAAACTTGAAATTACTAAGTTATATTATATAAAAAGTGTTATGTTTTGATCATGATCACATATTATCCTAATCAAGGGTAACAGACATACATATATTAGGTATAACATAAATTATATGAAGAATTTGAATAATCAAGATACGATTCATCATCTTAGGTGAGTTATGAAAAATATTTTATATATTATCAAATTGTCAAATAGTATTGATTGTGAAATCTTTTAATTAGAAATAATGAAATTTGAAAAAAAAAATATTTTATTTAAAGAATTAATGACTATAGTGTGGAGAACTAAAATGATTTAACAAAGCAGGTATACTCTATACTATAATGTTTAAATTGAAAAATTTTCGATAAAAAGATAATAATTATACTAAGATATTAGTTACTAAAAGATTAAATTAAACTACTTATGACTTTCTTTGGGGATCATAATTAGTTGTTAGACATCGTATACTTGATCTTTAAATATAAATCAATTAATTATTCAATTGATAATAAATTAAATTGTTTAATTTATTTAATTTTATTTTATTTAAAATAATGATTTATGCTTGGGTCAATTTATTAGGGAATCTAATGAGTCACATATATAAGAACCATTGATTAGAAATTAAAATTGGATAATTAATCAAATGTAACTTAATTATAAATAATTTTATAAAATTAGGATTATAATGTAATTAATATAAAGAATTACAATTCAAAACCTAAAAACAATAAGGACTTGATTTAATATATTTATAAGATAAATTTAAAATAATATATATGATATTATCTAAGAGGTAAATTAATATTTTTTATTTATAAAAATTTTAGATTTTTTTATAAATAAAATGTTATATCTTTTATTTTCTAAAATAATAATAGTACAATACAAAAATACCCGAAACACAAAACAAAAAAGAATAAATATTAAACACTTTGCAGTTTGTAAGCCCAATTTTAAAATAACTATTTAAAATAAAATATATATAATTTTTAAATAATTTTAATATAAATTTAAAATAACTTTAAATTTATCTTATGGTCGCAAGACTCCTAAAAAGCTTTTATTTTTTTATTTTCACTGTATATGTGTTTTTGAAAACCTTACCACCATATATACGAAGGAATATATATATATATATATATATGAATATGAATTAGATTGAACATTTATGGCAGTTGAACGCTTTTCATGGAACGTACAAGGAATCTGAATCCTACGATGATTATCCATTTTCTCAACTTTTAAGAATTACAAAAACATCTTGGGCCCTGAGAATCCAACGAACTACTTTTATGTCTTTGAACATTATTTTAGTAATCAAATGCTCATTGGTTTTCTCACATTTCCAGGAAATTCTTAAGCTACTCCTTAAACGCGCCTTTCCTGATCTAGAGTTGCATGAATCAGAAAACTAACACGGAGCACGAATGACTGTTGCATTATAGAATTTAATATATACATATATTTGACAGCAAGAGCATTCTCGGATCAGTTTTATATCAACTAAGATTAATTTCTTTATTAATCTTCGACCTGATCATTTAATAAATCTTTGCAGATGTTATTCAATGAACAAAACAAATCTCCTTATCACTAGATCAGTCCCTTTAAGATTTTGTAAATATTTCTTCAATGAACATATAATAAGAAGTCTGCTGCATACGAGTCTCAAAATAAATGTTCACGAGGCTCATGCAATTATGTCCCTGCTCCTGCAATTTTTACTTTGAAAATGCTCATGGTGGGTATAATTCAGGTTATTAATTATTAATTGTATTTTCCTGGAGTTATGCCAAGCTTGCTAGGGAGATTTTTCACTTCAAAAATGGTTATGGAGGATTAGTCGATGTTATCTAATGTTAGCAATTTTTCCATATCCATATCCATTTGGTAACCGGCCGAGCATACTTTGATTAATATTTTTTTGAGACAAGTGAAAATATAATTGTGGTTGTTTTTTAAAATATTTTTTATTTATAAATATATTAAAATAATATTTTTTTTTATTTTTTAAAACTCATTTTTTATATCAACATATTAAATTATTAAAAAATATTAATTTAAAGTAATAAAATAAAATAAAAAATAAACAGAATCTTTATCGTTGCCATCAGAACATGGGACGGTTCTGGATTCCCTTGGATGAATCCATTATGTTAATATTATTAATTAATAAAAAAACTAAAAGACGAGGCTGCGCCTCTCTTTACAAAACACTATATACATACTGTATTTTCCCCACCTTCTTTTACTTTTTTTTTAATCAATCTATTTTTTGTTTTTAATTTCAGTTATGTTCTTAAACATTATATTTATTAAAAATTAAATTTTAAATTATTTAGTTGATTACCTTGAGTTGTTTTTTAAATTAATTTTTTTATTTTTATTCTTTAACTTTAGATTTGTTAAAAATTAAAATTTATAATTTATTTTGATTTATTTTCTATCAAGATATTATAGTTTCAAGATCTGACATACAAATTAATAGATTAATTCGGATTGATACGAATCTAACTATTATATTTTTATCTTAATATTTATTAAAAATCTTATCTTAAATATTTATTTTGAGTTAAATTATGCTTTTTATTAATCATCAGAATTGCCTTAGAACCCATTAAATTGACCGAGTTATATTAGATTAATCTCTACATGGTTTAATTTTTTTTCAACTAGAAAAAAATATTAGCAACATCTAGATATTTTTTCTCAAGTTAAAAAAAAAATTAATTAATTCTACTCGAGTATAACATCATTAACAAGAACTAATTGAAAAGGGAAAATCATTATTCCCTTCCTCGCATGTTATTATTCATCATAACAATAACTTCTTTTTTTTATGTTCTTTTTATTTTTTTATTTTATATTTCAACATTGAATTCATTGAAAAATGAATTTTGTTATTTATTTCTCTTTTTTTTTATGCAAGGTTATCATGATTTTAGAAAAAACATCTTGGCATTGAGCTAATGTTTAATTTTACAATGATTTTTTTTATCATATTATTAAATAAAAAATGGTCCATCATATTTTTAAATAAAAACTATTTAAAAACACATAATTATCATGAATCGGATTTCATGATTTATTTCAATTTACTTTCAATAAAATTATTCCAAACTTAGAAAAACGTGTCCACATTGGGTTGATGCTTAGTTTTTTAAGCACCTTTTTTTTAACATATTATTAAATAAAGAATTATTCCATAATAAACATAATTATTAAGAATTAATATTTATGAGGTTATTATAGTTTTAGAAAAACTTCCTGATATTGAGAAGGTGCTCGGTTTTCCAGTTATTTATTTATTTATATAATATAATTAAATAAAAATATTATTTAAAAAATATAATTATTAAATTCAATGAAGTTCATGACTCAGATCGTGGGATTGATAGATTAATCTAAGTTGGCTCGAGTTGATTTAATATGTTATCGTCTTAATATTAAAAAACAAATATCATCTTGAAAATATTTTTAAAATTAAATTATGTTTTTAACATTTATCTGATTTTTTTTAATTCATCAAGTCTGTATAACTTTTATATAATTTATTTTTTAGCTTAAATAAGGCAAAGATTATAGTAAAAAGATTCCAAGCTTAGCTAATTGAGTTGAACTTAATAAAATTATAAAAGAATTTTTTTTGTTCTTGACATTATTTTTTAACATGTAAAATATTTTTTGGTTCCGCTGCAACACTGCATAGGACAATATCTAGTATTACATTGACTAAATCACTCATGTTTCATTACAGGTTTAACTATTTTTTTAAAAGTAAAAAAATAAATAATCTACAGGTATTGCTAATATCCTTTTCATTTGTAAGAAAAAATTAGATTATCAACCTGAAATTTTGATACATCAATTTTATTTTAAATATTAGAGTGATAAAGTTTTTAATCGATTTAAATTAATTAAAGTTAATATATTAAATTTATAATTTAAATAAAAAATCTAATTGCTTTAATAATATTATTTTTTTAAAATAATTTTTATTTAATTATATGCTAATAAAATATAAGCTATTAGAAAAGCAACTAGATAATATTTTAAAATAATAATGATGGGCTATAAAATAAAAGCTTGCTAATATTACAAAAACATAGTTATAATTTTATTTGAAAAAAGTAAAAAATAAATAGTATTTAATAAAATAATATCTAAAATATATTCTTAATCAATCTAAGAATTTAATATATTTATAATATTTTAAATTAATTATTTAAAATATATTTAAATTAAAAAAAAAAAAACAATAGGCCGAATGTACAGGCATGGGTAGCCCATCACAACTGGCACACTAAAAAATCTATACAAATAGGAATGCTAGCGAGGTCCATGCGTTGTACCTAATTAAAAAAACTCATGCACGTGGGCATGCTAGCTATGGGTAATATAAAATTTTAATTAAGTATATATCATGTGAGTAAAGATATTTAATTTTTGAATGTAATAATATTTTCAAGGAAAATCTAGAGTTTATAAAAGTTTAAATTTATAAATAAATAAAATAATAATTTACAAAAAACATGTTATGAGCATAAATATCATATTACCATGCATTGTAAATATATATTCAAACTTATAATTGATATTAATTCAAAGTCTTAGCATATAAATTAATAATATAAATACATATATATATATTTAAATTAAAATAAACAGGTATTTATTTGTTAAAATATTTTAAGATAATAAAACTTTTATTATTATTGTTAATAATTAATCATTCATTTATCTTTAAAGCTCATCATTTATGAAACTATAATGTTTACAATGTTTTTGAAAATTTTAATAACGCTGTTTTGATTTAAATACACTTTTAAATAAGATTTTTAAACTAAAGAATATGAATTTCAAATATCTTCTAACAATATAAACTTAAACTCTAAATTTAAAAAGAAAACTAAATTATAAAAAACAATAAAAATATTAAAAATAAGGTAAAAAAGAGTGAAAAATTCTAAAAAAATCAAGTTATAAACTCAAAAGTTAAAAGTTGAAAAATTATTAAGAATTAATTCTTATTATTATCAATTATTGATTAGCTATCATAAATTCATAATTAAAATTAAAAAATAATAGGAGTTTTTTTTTCCAGAAAATTAATGTTTCTTTAAAATTAATTTCTCATTCATCTATAATTTATTTATTTAAAAAAATTTCTAACAAATCTTTCTCATATTTTTTTTGTTTTTTCTTTAATAATAATAATTTCATTATAACTTGTTGGATATGAATTGACATAAACTATCAAATTGAGTTTTTAAATATATACATATCAATCCTCTTATAAAATCTAATTTATTCACCATCAATAACCAGAGTAAAATATATGCACACAGTCAATTTGATAAAATATATATATATACACACACTAAATGATAATATACCTTCTAATCACATGTTTTCTAGAAATTAATTATATTATCGTCATAGTCAATACATAACCCATAAAATTAAGAGAATCTAGATCAATTGATTCTAGATCTTTTTTCTAGGTCATCCAAAATTATTAGATAAAAACACATTGATTATCTTACCTTTTACATGGACGTGAATTAAAGATTATATAAGTAATCTTAAACTCCTAAGTAAACAATCCAATCATCTTTTTCACAATGTTCTTCTTCATACAAAAAAAAAAAAAAATGTAGGTATTTGGTAACACAAAATTTTCGTTATTGGCGGTCCATTTCCATTCAAATTCGAAACATATTGGTAAATAGTACAAATTTTATTTGACTAATGATGACCATGTAAGATGCGGGGCAATTAAGGAAATGTCAGTGAAAAAACAGAACACCACATTGCAGAGACGAGAATTGCGACCAAGCAATCTATAATAATAATAATAATCTAGCATTACTTGCAATTGTCTAACGTGAAACATGGAGCTCAAACTGTCAAAAACGTACACAAAGTCTGCAAACTAGCTGCTGAAGTGATTAATTAAAATGAATATTTTATTTGTTTTTGTGTTTAAATTTAAAAAAAAATATTATATTTTTTAATTTTTTTATATTAATTTTTTTCTTGATATTTTTTAATTATTTTAATTTATTGATGTTAGAAATAATTTTTTTAAAAAAAATATTTTAATACATTTCTAAATAAAAAAATATTTTAAAAAACAATAATAAATATTCTTTCAATCACTTCTAAAATAATAATGCTATTCTCATAAAAACCACAAAAGACTTGAAGGAGACTCCTATAAATATATTTTCCTTGATTTATTAAACCTGAGTTAATGAATTGATATAAAAATATTTTGAACCTAAATTGATTTGAGTTTTAAGCTATTTTTTTTAAAAAAATAATTAAAAAAAATTAGTTAACATATTTGTTTGGTCTAAATAGTCCAAACTTACATAGCTAGGTTAAAATCGGATACATAATTTTTTTTAAGTTAGTTAAAGAGCTGCCGGCTATGCAAATATGAATTTTGTTTTTTTTATTGTATTTTTTAAGATTATTTAGAAATATAGTTGAGGTTATTTTTTAAAATATTTTTTATTTAAAAAAATATCAAATAATATTTTTTATTTTTAAAAAAATATTTTTAATATTAATTCATCAAAATAATTTTAAAACATCAATAAAATATTAAATTGAAATAAAAAAAATTATTTTTTTTTAAATATTTTTAATAGTTGGCTCTCATTAAATTAGGTTAGAC